>CM012441.1:15176503-17708218 GCA_003999625.1 Oryzias javanicus | reverse complement strand
CATTCCTAAGAGAACACACACGAAAAGAAAGCACAAAATTTCTGACTTAACGGTATTCGAGATAGAGGCCAAAAACTAACTGCTTACTAAACGATCACCCGGTGGCGCTATAGAGGGCAGCAATTGAGCTGCAATTTTAAGAGAACGTGTGTTTTACTATACCCTATTGAATATTGGAAAGTTTCAAGTGAAATATCTTTGTAGTAATTGTTTGAAGATATAAGCATTTAAAAGTGCTCACAATGTAAGAGTCAATGGAAAGAATAATTCATAAAAATATTAATAAAAATCAACCATAAGTCCAATGGCTATACAAAATACAAGCACACTTCTCACAATAGAGCTTTACAAAGTACTTTTGATTCCATCTTTATAACTGCTTTTGACTACGAGGAGAAGCGCGCCAAAAATGCGGCGGAATAATAATAATAATAAACTATAATAAAGTTGTACAACAACATACTCTGATTGCTTTCAGCAATCAGACAACTATAATAAATTTGTACAACAACATACTCTGATTGCTTTCAGCAATCAGACAACTAGATTTGCAATTCCCTAAAGAAATTGCGTCTGATTGCTGAAAGCAAGACCGATCTGAAATATCTTCTAGCTGCAAGCGTTAAAGACCTTCCTTACGACGCACGCACCAAGTTTTCGTGCGCATAGGTCAAGGACTTTTGGAGATATTAGAGGAAACGTCAGGAATTGGCTGTATAGCGCACCTACTGGAGCACTTGTGAAAGTTGTTGCACTTACTTATCTTACACTGTGGAAGAAGTTTTGAAAGTTTGGTGAAGTTATGTGAAACTTTCAAGGAGCTCCGCCTTGCAAACATTACAATCTCATTCTGTCTTATTTGCATAACGTGTCATGCAAAAATCGTACGGAACTACGCAAAACGGATATTACCATTGGATTTGGGGTAGTCCAAATAGGTTATGTGCAGAAAACTGCAAAGATTTGTCAAAGTACGTGACACAGGGAGTAGAAAACATGTTTTGCGAAAAATCTTAAATTGCGAAAAAGTCTTACACAATAGAGATCGCTGATGAATATAAGCTATTATATTACTATCCAATGAATCACAAAGGAGTTAAAGGTAGTGCTGTGGACAAATGCTCATGCAGAATAAGGCCCTATCCACTTCAGTAATCCAACTGACCACCTGGTGGCGCAATAGAGCCAAATTGATTGAGCTTTAAAGATTGGTCTGAAGTATCTACCTACAAAGTTTCATACCAGTTTATCTACTGCTTTTCAAAATAATAGGGATTTTAAATTCGTCTCATGTATTTAGATGGGGGAAGCAAACATTTTTAAAAAATCATATAAAATCAACTGTGACTCCAAATGGTACGAAATTTTTGGCCAAACATCTCTATGGACAGCTTAACAAACTACAAGTGGTTGCATGTTCATATCTACAAATATTTGGAAGATAATACACCATTTCCAATTTTAGCCTATCCTTCTTAAGTCACCACTAGGTGGCGCAGCAGAGAGCCTTTTTCTAGTATGTTATACAGGTTTCTCTCTGACAACATATGTGCTGATTTTTATGCAGCTAAGTTTAGGAGTTTTTGAGATAGAGACCTTAACACCATTTCCTTAATTATAAGCGCCACCTATTGGATATATTTCATGAAACTTTTCATACTTCTTTATCACTGTAGGATGAAGCTATGTTGTAAAACTTGTGAGTTTGACTATCTTTGTAGGATTTAGAGCATGTTAAAAATGTGTGACCACACCCACTTCATTAGCATTGCGATTATCTCAAAAACGGTAAGGAATATTGTCAGTGAGTGGTACCATTGAATTCGCGGTAGTCAAATAGGGTATATACCAATTTTTGTCGAGTTTGGTCAAACTATGCTGAATAGGGAGCCAAAAACGTGTTTTACAAAAATCGAAATTGTGAAAAATCTAAGTAGACGGAAGTGGGCGGTCCTTGAGGCAACTTTTTTTTTGAGCATCCAAGGAACCTCTGGAAAAGTCAGAAAAATTTTTCGTCACACGGCATGCAAATGCCAACCCAAAACGCGTTTTTACTACTATTGACCACATGGTGGCGCTATTGTACCAAAGTTTTTACAGCTTATAGAACTTTTGGGAACATTATATGTCAGAAAGTCTTGTACAAAATCTTTAGTACTTTTGAGCTATTAGCATTTAAAAAATGCTTCCCATTTACTTCCCATTCAAAAAAACTCATAAAAATATAATATAAATCATTCATAATTCCGATCACTACAAAAAGTAATAGCACACCGATCCAATGGAACGTCACGAACTACTTTTGGAATTTTTTAAATATCTTTAAACTGTAGGACAAGAAGCACTTTAAAATTTTGACGGAATAAAATATAAAAATAATAAAATATAATAATAATAAAGAATTACAACAACATACTCTGATTGCTTTCAGCAATCAGACAACTAGATTTGCAATTCCCTGAAGAAATTGCGTCTGATTGCTGAAAGCAAGACCGATCTGAAACATCTCTAGCTGCAAGTGTTAAAGACCTTCTGTACGACACGCGCGCCAAGTTTCGTCTGCGTAGGTCAAGTACTTTTGGAGATATTAGAGAAACGTCAGGAATTGGCAGTAGCGCCACCTATGGGAGCACTGTCATGAAAGTTGTTGTACTTGCTCATCTTACACTGTGGAAGAAGTCTTGTAAGTTTGGTGAAGTCATGTGAAACTGTCAAGGAGCTGCAGCGTTCCAAATATTACAATCTCAGCTTGTCTAATTTGCATGACGTGTTACGCAAAAACCGTACGGAACCATGGAAAACGGATATCACCATTGGATTTGTGGTAGCCCAAATAGGGTATGTGTAGAAAACTGCAAAGATTAGTCAAAGTATGTGACACATGGAGTCAAAAAAGTGTTTTGCGAAAAATCGTAAATTGCGTAAAAGTCTTACACAATAGAGATGCTGATGAATATATATTATATTACTATCCAAAGAATCACAAAGCAGTAAAGGTAGGCCTTAAGACAAATGCACTTGGAGAATAAGGCCTTAAAACTTTAGTACTCCACTGACCACCTGGTGGCGCAATAGAGCCAAAATTTATTGAGCATTTAAAGATTGGTCTGAAGTATCTACTTACAAAGTTTCAGACAGTTGATCAACTACTTTTCAATAATATAGGGATTAAAAGTTTGTCCCATGCATTTTGATTGGGGGGAAAAATATTTTTAAAAATTCATATAAAATCAACCATAAACCCAAATGGTACGAAGTTTTAAACGAAACATTTCCTTGATCAACTTAACAAAATACAAGTGGTAGCATGTTAAAATCTGCAACTATTTGGAAGATAATAGGACCCATCCGAAGTTAGCTTATCCTTCTTAAGTCACCACTAAGTGGCGCAGCAGAGCCCTATTTCTAGTATGCTATACAAGTCTCCTCCTGCAACCTATGCGTTGAATTTTATGTAGCTAGTGAGTACTTTTTGAGATAGAGGCTTAAACACAATTTCCTAAATTATAGCGCCACCTATTGGAACATTTTCATAAAACTTTTCATACTTCTTTATCATGTAGATGAATCTACATTTTAAAACTTGTGAAGTTTTGACAATCTTTGTAGGATTTAGAGCATGTTAAAAATCAGTGACCACAACCCACCTCATTAACATTTACGATTATCTCCAAAACGGTAAGGAATATCGCCAATTGAGTGGTATTGGATTCGGGGTACTCTAAATAGGGTATGTAAGATATCTTGTCAAGTTTGGTTAAACTATGTTGAATTTGGAGCCAAAAACGTGTTTTACGAAAAATCGCAAATTGCGAAAAATCTAAGTAGACGGAAGTCCATGGTCCCAATTTGAAAAACGTTCATTAGCATCCAAGGAACACACAGAAAAAGAAAGCATAAATTTCTGACTTACGGTATTCGAGATAGAGGCCAAAAACGAATTGCTTACTAAAACGACCACCCTGGTGGCGCTATAGAGTACCATTGAGCTAGAATTTTAATAGGACGTGCAGTTTACTATAGGCTACAATTTCTTTTCATGAAATTATCTTACTACTTTTGAAGATATAACCATTTAAAGATGCTTTCAATGTTAAGTCAATGGAAAAAATTCATAAAAATTAATATATAAATAGTACATATCGAAAAACTGTATAATAGCACACCTCACACAACCAAACTCTACAAACTGTATAAGTTTCAACTTTGTAGCTACAAAACTGTAGGAGGAGTAGTGCGTCAAACTTTTGACGGAATAAGAAAAGAGAATAAGAAAAAAATATAATAAAGCAGTAGGATAACATACTCTGATTGCTTTCAGCAATCAGACAACTAGATTTGCAATTCCTATAAAGAAATTGCGTCTGATTGCTGAAAGCAATACCGTATTAAAGCAATTTTAAAGCTGTTATATCAAAAGCCAAAAATACCCATTTATAGATGTATGCATAAGTCAGTAGATGTAGAGAATTGCCTTCAAACTTTCATCAGACCACCACTAGATGACGCCAAAGATTTTAAACTTGACATTTTATAAAAAAAACAAATTCAGTGTTCAAGAGATTAGGGTGTTTATTCTTTGTTTTATCTCCTGTAGTTTCAGAGAACTTTGCTTTGCTGCATTACACTGTTCACAGAAACCTAAAGTCTTTAAATGCAAATTCTTAAAGGTTGAGAATGAAATTGTTTATTCAGCAGAGACCAAGCTTCTTTGTTTACACTGAACAATAGTTTTGACTCTTGACTTAGAATTTTTGCAATTTCTGTGTTTTAAACTCTTTCACATTTACAAGTTGTCATTAGTTTTCTATTACACAATTCCTATGTTATTCTTTACAATATGAAAATTGCACATGCAATAAATAAGTCTCACCAAATAGGATTTTTTTAAGTCTCACCAGATGGGATTTTTTCATGCAATAAGTAAGTCTAACCTGCAGAGACTCTTACATGCAATTGGGGAGTCTCACCCGTGGGGAGTCTCACCCGTGGGGAGTCTCACCTCCAACACATACTTGATCATGTGTCCATATCAAGGCCAGCCTCATGGGAGAAACCCCATCAGTACAAACAGACACCACACTTAAGGTTGTGAGAGGCCAATTATTGAGGCATGCTGGGAAATTTTTTGGTCTCTTTCATTAGGACTTTGAAATAGCTTTTATTAGCTGTAATTGTTTTCTATTACTTTAAAACTTTCAGGATGTTTCATTTACAAACAAACATCTAGTGAAACATTTTTAAAGCTGTTGCTATCAAAAGCCAAAAATACCTACTTTAAAGATGTAGGCACATGTCAGTTTCTACAGATCTACAGAAATTGCCTTTCAAACTTTCATCAGACCACCACTAGATGACGCCAAAGATCTTAAACTTTATATTTCATAAAAACAAGTTCAGTTATCAAGACATTAAAGTGTTTTTTTTTCTTTTATTTCCTGTAGTTTCAGAGAACTTAGCTTTGCTGCTTTAACACTGTTCACAGAAACCTAAAGTCTTTAAATGCAAATTCTTAAAGGTTGAGAATGAAATTGTTTCATCTGCAGAGACCAAGCTTCTTTGTTGTCAAGTACAACAGGTGAAACTTGTGAGCAATCAGGAGGTCTGACTCTTGACTTCAAATACCTTTTCTAAGCTTAAATCTTATTTATTTGACTTTAAGAATGTTGGAAACAGATCTTAGAACTCTTAAGAAGTATCTTAACCTTACTGAAAGCTTTTGACACATTTCTTTTGAGCAGAGTTTAAGTGTTTTGTTTCCAACCACCTTTATTAAAGTTTTAAAACTTTAAAGTCTCATACATTTATTTAAAGTTTAGCAAACTTTTAGAAAGTCTTTACATTAACTTCAAAGTACTACAGTACTTTTATGACCATTTGAGAAGTACCATAAGTACAGACACCCATCTCACTCAAGGTTTCAAGAAGCTTTCTAAAGCATGCTGGGAAATTTCTTGGTCAATGCATTTTCAATGGGAAATTTTAGTCAGAAAAATATTAATCATAAATCACCCATTGAAGCTTTTGGTACCATAAGTACAAGCACACTTCTCACAATAGAGCTTTATAAAGTACTTTTGATTCCAACTTTATAGCTACTTTAGACTACGAGGAGAAGCCCGTCAAAAATCCGACGGAATAATAATAATAATAACTAGATTTGCAATTCCTATAAAGAAATTGCGTCTGATTGCTGAAAGCAATACCGTATTAAAGCAATTTTAAAGCTGTTACTATTAAAAGCCAAAAATACCCACTTTATATATGTATGCATATGTCAGTTTCCACAGATCTAGAGAAATTGCCTTTCAAACTTTCATCAGACCACCACTAGATGACGCCAAAGATTTAAAAACAAAAGATAGAGGCTTAAACACAATTTCCTAAATTATAGCGCCACCTATAGGAATATTTTCATAAAACTTTACGTACTTCTTTATCACTGTAGGATGAAGTTATGTTTCAAAATTTGTGAAGTTTTGACAATCTTTGTAGGATTTAGAGCATGTTAAAAAATCAGTGACCACACCCACCTCATTAGCATTACGTTTTTTCAAAAACGGTAAGGAATATCGCCAATTGAGTGGTACCATTGAATTCGGGGTACTCTAAACAGGGTGTGTACCAATTTTTGTCGAGTTTGATGAAACTTTGTTGAATAGGGAGCCAAAAACGTGTTTTACGAAAAATCGCAAATAGCGAAAAATCTAGACCAACAGAATTTAATGGTCCAAATTTGAAAAACGTTTATTAGCATCCAAGGAACACACACGAAAGAAAGCACAAATTTCTGACTTGGTATTCGAGATAGAGGCCAAAAACAAACTGCTTACTAAAACGATCACTCGGTGGCGCTATAGAGCAGCATTGAGCTGCAATTTTAAGAGAACGTGTAGTTTACTATACCCTATGATATTGGAAAGTTTCATGAAATTATCTTTAGTATTTTTGAAGATATAAGCATTTAAAAGTGCTCACAATGTTAAGTCAATGGGAAAAATATTCATAAAAATATTAATATAAATCAACCATAAGTCCAATGGCTATACAAAATACAAGCACACTTCTCACAATAGAGCTTTACAAAGTACTTTTGATTCCATCTTTATAACTGCTTTTGACTACGAGGAGAAGCGCGCCAAAAATGCGGCGGAATAATAATAATAACTAGATTTGCAATTCCCTGAAGAAATTGCGTCTGATTGCTGAAAGCAAGACCGATCTGAAATATCCTCTAGCTGTGAGTGTTAAAGACCTTCTGTACGACGCGCACGCCAAGTTTCGTCCGCGTAGGTCAAGTACTTTTGGAGATATTAGAGGAAACGACAGGAATTGGCTGTAACGCCACCTACGGGAGCACCGTCGTGAAAGTTGTTGCGCTTGTTCATCTTACACTGTGGAAGAAGTCTTGTAAGTTTGGTGAAGTTATGTGAAACAGTCAAGGAGCTGCAGCGTTGCAAACATTACAATCTCAGTCTGTCTAATTTGCATGACGTGTTACGCAAAAACCGTACGGAACCATGGAAAACGGATATTACCATTGGATTTGTGATACACCAAATAGGGTATGTGTTGAAAACTGCAAAGATTCGTCAAAGTACGTGACACAGGGAGTCAAAATAGTGTTTTGCGAAAAATCGTCAATTGCGAAAAAGTCTTACACAATAGAGATCGCTAATGAATATAGGCTATTATTTTACTATCCAATGAGTCACAAAGCAGTAAAAGGTAGGGCTTAAGACAAATGCACTTGGAGAATAAGGCCTATACACTTTAGTGCTCCAACTGACCACCTGGTGGCGCAATAGAGCCAAAATTGGTTGAGCATTTAAAGATTGGTCTGAAGTATCTACTTACAAAGTTTCATACCAGTTGATCAACTACTTTTCAAGATAATCGTGATTTAAAGTTTGTCCCATGTATTTTAATAGGGGGAAAACGTATATTTAAAAATTCATATAAAATCAACCGTAAACCCAAATGGTACGAGATTTTAAACCAAACACCTCCTTGATCAACTTAACAAAATACAAGTGGTTGCAAGTTGAAACCTGCAACTATTTGGAAGATAACAGGACTCATCCAAAGTTAGCTTATCCTTCTTAAGTCACCACTAGATGGCGCAGCAGAGCCCTTTTTCCAGTATGTTATACAGGTCCCTTCCTGCAACGTATGCGTTGAATTTTATGTAGCTAGGTTGAGTAGTTTTTGAGATAGAGGCTTAAACACCTTTTCCTAAATTATAGCGCCACCTTTTGGACTATTTTCATAAAACTTTTCATACTTCTTTATCACTGTAGGATGAAGCTATATTTTAAAACTTGTGAAGTTTTGACAATCTTTGTAGGATTTAGAGCATGTTAAAATCAGTGACCACACCCACCTCATTAGCATTACGATTATCTCAAAAACGGTTAGGAATTTCGCGGATTGAGTGGTACCATTGAATTTGGGGTAGTCCAAATAGGGTATGTACCAATTTTTGTCGAGTTTGGTCAAACTATGTTGAATAGGGAGCCAAAAACGTGTTTTACGAAAAATCGCAAATAGCGAAAAATCTAGTTAGACGGAAGTCTATGGTCCCAATTTGAAAAACGTTCATTAGCATCTAAGGAACACACAGAAAAAGAAAGCATAAATTTCTGACTTACGGTATTCGAGATAGAGGCCAAAAACAATTTGATGTCTAAAACAACCACCTGGTGGCGCTATAAAGGACTATTAATCTACAATTTTAATAGCACGTGTAGTTTACTATACCCTATAATATTGGAAAGTTTCATGAAGTTATCTTCAGTATTTTTGAAGATATGAGCATTCAAATGTGCTCCCAATGTTAAGTCTATGGGAAAAATAATTCATAAAAATATTAATATAAAATCAACCATAGGTCCAATCAAAAAACTGAATACAAGCACACTTCTTGGAGCCAAACACTACAAACTGTATAAGTTTCAACATTCTAACTACGAAACTGTAGGAGGAGATGCGCGCCGAAATTTGACGGAATAAGAAAATAGAATAAGAAGTAAGAAGAATAAAGTAGTAGGATAACATACTCTGATTGCTTTCAGCAATCAGACAATAAACTAGATTTGCAATTCCTATAAAGAAATTGCGTCTGATTGCTGAAAGCAATACCGTATTAAAGCAATTTTAAAGCTGTTACTATCAAAAGTCAAAAATACCCACTTAATATATGTACGCATATGTCAGTTTCCCCAGCTCTAGAGAAATTGCCTTTCAAACTTTCATCAGACCACCACTAGATGACGCCAAAGATTTAAAAACAAAATCAGTGACCAAGTTTTAAAGTGTTTTTTTTTCTTTATCTCCTGTAGTTTCAGAGAACTTAGCTTTGCTGCATTAACACTGTTCACAGAAACCTAAAGTCTTTATGTGCAAATTCTTAAACTTTGAGAATAAATTGTTTATTCAGCAGAGACCAAGCTTCTGCAAAGAATCTGCAAAGATTCGTCAAAGTACGTGACAAAGGGAGTCAAAAAAGTGTTTTGCGAAAAATCATAAATTGCGAAAAAGCCTTAAACAATAGAGATTGCAAATTAATATAAAACTAGTATTTTCGTATTTAATGAATCCCAAAGGAGTGAAAAGTAGTGCTTAAGACAAATGCACTTGGAGAATAAGGCCTTTACACTTTAGTAATCCAACTGACCACCTGGTGGCGCAATAGAGTCAAAATTGATTGAGCATTTAAAGATTGGTGTGATGTATCTACATACAAAGTTTCATACCAGTTGATCAATTACTTTTGAAGATAATAGGGATTTTATATTCGTCTCATGTACTTAGATTGGAGAAGCAAATATATTTAAAAATTCATATAAAATTAACCGTCACTTCAAATGGTACGAAATGTTTGACCAAACATCTCTATGGACAGCTTAACAAACTACAAGTGGTTGCATGTTTATCTCTGTAAATATTTAAAAGATACAGGAAACCATCCAAAGTTAGCTTATCCTTCTTAAGTCACCACTAGGTGGCGCAGCACAGCCCTTTTTCTAGTATGTTATACAAGTCCCCTCCTGCTACCTATGCGTTGAATTGTATTTAGCTAGGTTGAGTAGTTTTTGAGATAGAGGCTTAAACACCATTTCCTAAATTATAGCGCCACCTATAGGAATATTTTCAAAAAACTTTTTGTACTTCTTTATCACTGTAGGATGAAGTTATGTTTCAAAATTTGTGAAGTTTTGACAATCTTTGTAGGATTTAGAGCATGTTAAAAAATCAGTGACCACACCCACCTCATTAGCATTACGTTTTTTCGAAAACGGTAAGGAATATCGCCAATTGAGTGGTACCATTGAATTCGGGGTACTCTAAACAGGGTGTGTACCAATTTTTGTCGAGTTTGATGAAACTTTGTTGAAGTTGGAGCCAAAAACGTGTTTTACGAAAAATCGCAAATAGCAAAAAATCTAGACCTACGTAATTCCATGGTCCCATTTTGAAAAACGTTCATTAGCATCCAAGGAACACACACGAAAAGAAAGCACAAATTTCTGACTTACGGTATTCGAGATAGAGGCCAAAAACAAACTGCTTACTAAAACGATCACCTGGTGGCGCTATAGAGCAGCATTGAGCTGTAATTTTAATAGAACGTGTAGTTTACTATACCCTATGATATTGGAAAGTTTCATGAAATTATCTTTAGTATTTTTGAAGATATAAGCATTTAAAAGTGCTCACAATGTTAAGTCAATGGGAAAAATAATTCATAAAAATATTCATATAAAATCATTCATAATTCTGACACATACCAAAAGTAATAGCACACTTCTCACATTAGAGCTTTACAAAGTACTTTTGATTCCATCTTTATAACTGCTTTTGACTACGAGGAGAAGCCCGTCAAAAATGCGGCGGAATAATAATAATAAACTATAATAAATTTGTACAACAACATACTCTGATTGCTTTCAGCAATCAGACAACTATAATAAAGTTGTACAACAACATACTCTGATTGCTTTCAGCAATCAGACAATAAACTATAATAAAGTTGTACAACAACATACTCTGATTGCTTTCAGCAATCAGACAATAAGAAAAAAACAGAATAAAGCAGTAGGATAACATACTCTGATTGCTTTCAGCAATCAGACAATAATAATAAAATACTAGATTTGCAATTCCTATGAAGAAATTGCGTCTGATTGCTGAAAGCAATACCATATTAAAGCAATTTTACAGCTGTTACTATCAAAAGCCAAAAATACCCACTTTATAGATGTACACATTTGTCAGTTTCCCCAGATCTGGAGAAATCACCTTTCAAACTTTCATCAGACCACCACTAGATGACACCAAAGATTTTAAACTTTACATTTTATAAAAAACAAATTCAAGACTTTAGTGTTTTTTTTCTTTTATCTCCTGTTGTTTCAGAGAACTTAGCTTTGCTGCATTAACTCTGTTCACAGAAACCTAAAGTCTTTATATGCAAATTCTTAAAGGTTGAGGATGAAATTGTTTCATTAGATGAGACCAAGCTTCTTTGTTTTCACTGAACAGCAGGTCTGACTCTTGACTCAGTGCTATTCAGATAACCATTTTAAAGTAATTGAGACTGACTGCAGGGGGCCTCACCTGCCTGCAGGGGGCCTCACCTGCCTGCAGGGGGCCTCACCTGCCTGCAGGCGGCCTCACCTGCCTGCAGGCGGCCTCACCTGCCTGCAGGGGGCCTCACCTGCCTGCAGGGGGCCTCACCTGCCTGCAGGGGCCTCACCTGCCTGCAGGGGGCCTCACCTGCCTGCAGGGGGCCTCACCTGCCTGCAGGGGGCCTCACCTGCCTGCAGGGGGCCTCACCTGCCTGCAGGGGGCCTCACCTGCCTGCAGGGGGCCTCACCTGTAACACATGTTTGGACATGTGTCCATACCAAGAACAGCCTCATGGGAGAAACCCCATGAGTACAAACAGACACCACACTTAAGGTTTTCAGACACCATGTTGCATCATGGGAAATTTTTGGGTCTCTTTCATTAGGTCTTTTAAATAGCTTTCATTAGCTGTAATTGTTTTAACACTTTCAGTATGTTTCATTTACAAACAAACATTTAGTGAAACATTTTTAAAGCTGTTGCTATCAAAAGCCAAAAATACCTACTTTGAAGATGTTTCCACAGATCTAGAGAAATCGTCTCTTAAACTTTTATCAGACCACCACTAGATGACGCCAAATATTTAAACCTTTATATTTGATAAAAAAAAAATTCAGTGATCAAGACATTAGAGCGTTTATTTTTTCTTTTATCTCCTGTAGTTTCAGAGAACTTAGCTTTGCTGCATTAACACTGTTCACAGAAACCTAAAGTCTTTAAATGCAAATTCTTAAAGGTTGAGAATGAAATTGTTTCATCTGCAGAGACCGAGCTTCTTTGTTGTCATGTACAACAGGTGGAACTCATGAGCAATCAGGAGGTCTAACTCTTGGCCCTTCACTCAGGGTGTTTCAGAAACCATACTGAGGAATGATGTGAAGTTTGTTGGTGTTAGTATTTTGGACTTATACTTACTATTTTAAGCTTTAAATGTTATTTGTGTTAGTTAATCGCTTACAGGAAACGGTTCCAAGCACTTCCAAATGTTATCTTATAAGGTTTAAAGCTTTAGATCCACTTCCATTATTTGCAGTATTAGCTATTGTTTTAAAGTTGAAGTTTTACTTTTTTAAGTTTCTTTCACAATGTTTAAGCTTTTATAGAAGTTAACAAAACTTCTTTAAGCTTGAGTATATTTTTCAAATATTTCTGTACCATTTAGAGGCTCTTGGGATTTACAAACAGACACCACACTAAAGGTTTTGAGAAGCCAATACCTTTTTAAAGCTTTAAATGTTGTTATTTTACTTTAAGAATGTTGGAAACAGGTCAGGGAACTCTGAAGAAGTATCTTAACCTTCTTAAAACTTTTGAAACATTTCTGTAGAGTAGAGTTTAGGTGTTTTGTTTTTAATCACCTTTGACATTTCATTTCAAAGTTTTAATAAACCTTCAAAAATCTCATAAGTTTAGAGAACTCCAAGGAAGTCTTTACATTAACTTCATAGTACTACAGTACTATTATGACCTTTTGGGAAGTACCATAAGTACAGACACCCATCTCACTCAAGGTTTTAAGAAGCTTTTTGTGGCATGCTGGGAAAATTCTTGGTCAATGCATTTTCAATGGGAAATTTTAGTCAGAAAAATATTAATCATAAATCACCCATTGAAGCTTTTGGTACCATAAGTAATAGCACAAATCTTATAATAGAGCTTTACAAAGTACTTTTGATTCCAACTTTATAGCTACTTTAGACTAGGAGGAGAAGCCCGTCAAAAATCCGACGGAATAATAATATTAATAATAAACTATAATAAAGTTGTACAACAACATACTCTGATTGCTTTCAGCAATCAGACAATAAATTTGTACAACAACATACTCTGATTGCTTTCAGCAATCAGACAATAAAATAGAATAAAGAAGGTGGATAACATACTCTGATTGCTTTCAGCAATCAGACAATTAGGAAGGGAACCCATAATTCATACACACTGTTCTGGAGTAAAAGGAAAATTTCCTGTGTTGAAAAATTCAAGGTTTGTAATTGTGCTTTATGACTTGAAAAGTATGGTACTCATACATATGTGTGTATGGTGCAGTACTGCATTAACCACATTGCAATGATCTCATATGGTTCAGGGTGTCTTTTATTTTGAAAGGAAGTTGTGAACATTTATCAAAGGTTATAAACTAGTTCATATTCAGGAAAGAAAAAAAAAACCCTGCCATATTTTCTTTATGATTCTTTTATACGAAAAATACATATTTATGCTTATCATGGTAGTAACATAAATACAAAGCCATGCCTTATTTTCCTAAAGGACGGAGTAAGGCTTTTTGGCTCCTATGAGTTGTGATCCATGAGAAACCGACCTGAATGACTCTATTTGTTGAAGGATGCAGACCACTGGTCAGAAGTAACCAAGAAGTATGGGATAAAAGGGAAAAGAGGTGTGGAATGGGTGGAGGAAGGGTTCAGGTGTGCTTTGTTATTACAGGAAAGTTGTAGAGGACTGAGGTGAGAGCAGCCATAGTGTTGGTTTAGAGATGGTGGTTCTGAGAAAGAGACAGGAGACAGAGCTGAATTTGTTAATGTTCTCGTTTGGGAGTGACGAGGATGGAAAGGATCAGGAATGGATCAGGAACAGCTCACATTTCATGTTTTGGAGATAAAAGTAGGGAAACAGTTTGGTTTGGACATGTTGGAAGGAAATGTTTGTAAAAAGATGTTGAGGTTGGAGATACCAGGTACAAGCTTGGACTAAGGTGAAAACAAAAGAATGCAGGAGAAGCCTTGGAGCTTGAAAATCTTTTTTTTTTATCTGAATACAACACAATCAAAGTAACAGCTGCCTGTTTATTATGAAAGGCAATAAAAGATCTGCTGGTTCTGATTCTAACATGATAATATAACAGTAAATAAAAGAACATAGAAACTTTTAACTAAATTCTCTGAAATCTTTAGCTTGTTCTCTGCATGACTAGTTCCAGAAAATTCGCCAGATAGGACATTATGGCCTTGCATCAATACACTTAAGTAAAGATAATATTTCTCAGAAATCAGCACTTTGTCAAATGAATGTGGTAAATCATAAGAATGAGACCAATTGTGCAATGTTTTTGTTTTCATAGCTTTTGCTCAGCAAGGTATTGATTTATTTATAGGATAAAAGCCTGTATAGAAGTTCAGGATAGAAGTGGTTTTCACATTATAAGTTTTAGAGATCTGTTGATCAGTCGGCTGCAAAAGTCCAAGTTCATTCATGAAATCCTTCCGCCTGCTTTTAATGAGTCATTTCACTCAGTCACTCTGCTACCTGCAGTCTCCTTTTCAGTTTCCTGAGCACCCACTGTTGTTGCTAATCATTCGCCTTCAGCTTTTACCCCAGCAGTGACTAATGACTTTCATTTATGCTCGTTTAGAGGCAACACCTGTGACCAATAAGAGCAGAGCTGAAGGGAATTATGTCCATCTTTGTACGCATGTGAGGGAAAATGGGCTCTGCGGTTCGTCTGATCACGTGATTGCTCCATGCTGACTCTCTGAGTGTGTTTGTGTGGAATTACTGTGATGCATCACCTGAACTAAATCTGACCCCCTTTAGACAAGGATAGTGGGGGAAAAAAAGAAGTCTTGAAGTTGTGTTTCTGAACAGAGCACGTCAGTTTGATTGTGGATTTCTCTGTAGGGTACAGAAAACGTGTTCAAATCAATCATCTTAAGATGTTCTCTTTATTCTTGGACAGAACAAAAAAGCGCTGGCTTGCTGTTTTCTGACTGACCCATTTTTTAATTCACAAGTACCTACAAGGTAACAACTAAAGTTCAGTTTTTATTTGGCACAAAAATGTCTGCTTTTGAAAAAAATAACAATACTTGTTTAAGATTTTTGCAGTGAGGTTCACGGCTGGTGAGGCACTGACGTCATCAGTCAGATTTACAAGCTTTAGAAGGGGCTGACCCCCCCATTGTTTAAGAACATTAAATATTTATATAAATACATAAATAGAATAAATAAAGAACTGGACATCTCTGACAATATCTGGCAATACAAGTCTTATTTAAAATTTCAATTCAACATTTTACTTCTGTTTACAAACTCTAGCCTAAAAAAATAAAAAAAAAAAAACACCAAAATTGTTATTGATTTACTTCAACTTCTGAATGAAGTCTGTGTGCTGCTCCTTCTGAAGAAACAGATGAATAACCTGTTTGTAGAAGTCTTCCTTTTCATTCTTCAGTGTTAAAAGTCTCTCTGTCTCAGTAGAGATCACTACCAGTGACGTGTCTAAACAAATTCTTGAGTTTGGGGTTTAAAAACCAAATCCTCAATTTAGAAATTGATGCTAAACAACATTGAAGAGTAACTGGACGGCTGCACTTATTTTGCTACCGCTAAATCTACTATTTTTTAGCCGCGGTGTCACACGCACTCTCTGAGGTCACCAGCGCCCTCTGCTGGTGGCATCCATGTTGTGGTGAGGCTGGCGGACTGTCTGCCTCACCAAGTGTGTTTTTGTAGCACATTTTTGGCGGATAAAAAGACTAAACGAGTCACAAACTGGCACCAATATAATCAGGAAGATACCAAGAGATAAACAAATCAGGTCAATTTAAAATGAAGCGCATTTTATGATGATAGAAAGACCGAAACAACACAGGCATGCGTCAGCTGCAGCTACAGTGTATGCGGCGCTGGTGAGGCTGGGGGCGGAGCTCCCTCACCCAGCGCTGTGTGGTGGACTTGAACAGGAAACTTAAATTTGATGCTTTTTTTCTTTTAACCATTAATCGTCAAAAACCCGAACAAAAATAGTAATCATAGAAAATAACAGGTATAAAGAAAGATCTAAAATAAATTATGTTAGCATTGTATTACAGCAGTAGTGGTCTAAAAGAAATCTTTTTGTTTATCTACTCTCCTGCATTGAAGCATTTGTTAGAATATTGTTTAGTTGTTTTTTTTTCTTTCTGTACATGATAACTCCAGGGCTTATTACTAAATCTTTGATTTGTTGTTTAGGGCATTTCTCACTCTGAAGCTAAATAAAACAATATCAATCAATAAAATATATTTAGATATGACTCCAAGAAGCACTGCGGCTTACATTTTTTCTTCAAGGGCTGCCCTAAAGCAAGACTTCAAGCAGCACTGCTGGAGTGTGCAGGCTGGCTCTCAGAGGGGTCTACGCTTCTCTCTACGCCTTAAAAACAAAATCCAAAGCATACAGTATGTCGGTTCACTCTCTACAGTTTTTCCCAGAACGCTCTGCAGTCAAATCTTTGTAGTGAAGGCTCTGTGCAGCCCGCAGAGATGAAGCTGAGAGTCTCGGAGGATTTAAATGAAGAGCAGCTGAATCAAAATCGGCTGCTGGCTCTGGCTTGTATTGCTGCAGGCTCCGTCCTGCAGGGAATTGAGGTGTGTTTGTGTTAGTGCAGCCCGACATGTCGAGTGATTGAACTTCCTTACCAGGGAAGACCTGCTCTCGTGAGACTTAAAGTGTGTTTGTGTGACATTTTCTGAAGAAAAAAAAAAAGACTGATACTGTTATATCAGGATTGTTGTTTTAATAATTCCCATGGTGTGTGATGCACAGTCAGTCAATACTTAAAAATTCCTCCTTCGCTTATGCACAGTTCCTCACAGGTGTTTGTAACCTTCAAGTATTTTATTTGTTTACAATGTACCCATTCAAGGACATTCACCACTCGATCCAATATATTTTTTGTCTATTAATATTTGTCACTTTCTTTACCAGGTATGCAGGTAACTAATGCATGCATTTCTTTAAGCTTTGCATATGTTTAAACAGATAGCTACGGTGGCCCTGAAGTGCAAATCACATCAACAAATCACTCAACACAAAGCATTAAAACAATCACTTGCAAAAGCAAGACAAATAATGGAAAAAGCAGCATTACATTTTAGAAAACAAAACATGCAAGCCAGCAGGACCAAATGGGCCCTGTATGATTTAAAAGTGAGCAGAAAATGTGGGTTTCTGTGGTTGCCCCACCTGTATTTGCACATATTATCTTAAGGGTGATGGTCCCTGGGAAGTGGAACTTGCTAGCTCTGATGGTGCTTTCACACTGAGCGCTATTTCGTGCGAATACGCTACTCGCCGTCTGTCAAAAAATGTGTTCCTGACGCCACGGCCACATGTGGGAGGAGCTACCAGCTCTGTCCGTGGATGTTTCACTTAGAATAAATGGAAGACACATACGATTTTGAGGAATACAGTTTATTTATTGTCTAGAGTTCGACTAAAACATCAGTAATTATTTATCCATGTTTGGGTTATGATTATTAATAACAATTTTTTCTGTACAGGGTCTGGTTCTATATGAGAGCCGCTCCTGTGGTGTTTATGTGTCTCTGTGGCTGAGCTTGAAGGCTCACTGTTTCGTATTAAAACGAGGGGAAAAATAAAATTACAATTATTTTTTTAATGTCTCAATGAAGCCCGAGCCAGGAACCTCCGAACTCTCTCTGTCTGCCGGCATATCGAGCGAGTGAGCTCCGCTGCGGGAGCAAAAGCCGCAAATCTGTTCAAAGTGCAATACCGCCTTTGCCCAAAAGTAGCTGGCTGATCTCTGAGAACCTGCGGATCAAACGGCTAAAGGAAAAGTTCTGGATAAAACACTAGCTTTGGCCTAGTTTTCTACCCGCTGATCAAGTCACTGAAAAAGTGACAATTCGCACCTCGCCGCTCAAATCGAGCTGCTGGCAGACTTTCACGCCGCGCCAGTCGCCACGGGGTTTCAATTTCCCTCAGAGGGCACCTGTACCATTGAGTTAACCTTGGAGTTGGCCGTCTGTTAAAAAAACAAAACAAAATAATAAACCATAGAAAGGTAGATACTAAATGACATAGCTGATGGGATTTGTCCATCTTTTCAGCGAAAAATGATTTGACATGACGCATTACTGGGTATCATCATCCAATCAGCGCCGCTCTATAGTTTCCATTTTTTGTTTTTTTATTATATTTTGCTTTTCAAATATATATACATTTAAATATATATATTTTACAGTTTCTGGAATTTATTTTTTTTTCCAAAATGTATACCTTCTTTAAAAATGATTTGTTCTGCCATTTTAATTGTCATTGCAATCTTTAAAATGTTTAGCATCAAATGATTTGTTGATATGATTTGCACTTCAGGGCCACCGTAGATATCTCCCCTTGAACTTCTTCTTTAGACTAAAATGCGTAGATTGATGAAGCAGATAACAAGTGGAGGCCTTCCTTCAAACTATTTTTTTATTTAAAGGTAAAACATATTCATTTCACAGCATGTATTAAGTCCAAATAGAAATGCTTCAATATGGAGATTCACTTTGATCAGCTCCTCATGCTCCCTGTTGCAGGGAAGACTCAATTTGTTTCACTTTTACAGGTTTACAATATAATCTATGTCCATTATTTATGATGGATGTCTTTAACTATTAGTTATAGCAGAGAAAAGACAAGAAACAAGAGCAATTACTGTCATTCAGATAAAGTGCTCACATGAAGCTAGCATAGTGCCCTTTTAACAAGCTTCAATCAATTACTCCAAAATTATCAATTTACTTCAGTAATTAGCCCGTGCATTAGTGGTTATTACCCTGAAATATATTTATTCTCTAGTTCTCCTGCTCTCATTCTCCAAAGTTATCACCCTCTGCATCAAGACCATGCACTCCATGCTAAATGGGAAGTGTGCAATCAGCTAAATTGAATTTAATTCATTAAATAATTAGATGGCTTTTAATGAGTCAATTAGTGAGTCAATTATAGAGGAGCAGACTGGTGGGGGGAGGAGGAGGTGTCCCATGGTTTTCTGGGGGTTTATTATTAACAGGGATTTTACTTTATGGCACCAGGGAAATGTAATCCCTTACCATCTCTGTAACCCAGAAAAGATTTACTCCAAGGAGACTCAGTGTCTTAAAGAACTGAGCAATCTGTGTCAGCTGACAGAAAGCAACAGAGAACATCTCAATTGGACCCCAAGGCACTTTGTGTAAAGCACTGAAAAAGGGTGAAAGCTTAAATATATTTATCCTTTTTGCTTGACAGCTGTGCAAATCAATCTTAGTGGTGTTGCAATGCAATCTGTTAAAGGAAAATGTACATCTGGCTGTTTTTTAACTGCTGATAACATCTTATTCTGGCTACATTCATGCTTAAAAATGATCAATATTGGGTCAATCCTAATAACAAACTGATGATCTTCTTGGTACAATTTCTTCATTTGAAGGTGCGCTGAAAAAAGAGGAGAATAATTTTCATTAAGTGAAATCGATTTGAATGATCCTTTCTCGAAAGTCTAGTTTTTCCGTTAGTTATGACATTACAAAAATCATAAAAATAGGGGTTCCTCGTGTAATTTGTAAAGGAACACCAAGCTCACTAGTGGATTGTTGAATGTAAATAACTTTAAGAAGTCTACCCTTGCAAGCTCATTGTTGGACTAGTTGAAGAGCAGAAGCAGACAGGAAAGCAGCTTTCGTTGTTGTGTAATTCTATAATTATTTTTTGTATTTTACTTTTTTTTCAATGGTCTTTAATATTTTATAAACATTTTAGAAAGTAGAAATATTAATAAAATAATGCAGGAATGTTGTATGTCCAACTTCTATATACATATTTGTCCTTTTTGCACATGGATTTCTCACTATCCTCTTCAGTTTCATTGTAATGTTGACAAAACTATATATTTTCAAGATAAAATGATGAGTCTGTAGTATTTAGAAAACTGAAAAACTGAGTCGTTACATAAAATCAATAGAAACATGTTGGTCAGAGGGTGAAACCAGTTAAGAACCTCTGATATGAAATGTTATGATTCTGACATTTTGTCCCATCAGCCTTGATTGATTACATTCTTAAGTTACACAGAAGAAGTTTTTATCAATGGAAAGGTCAAGGAAAAAAATCAATTTCAATCACTCAATAATTCATGCTTACGCATTTCGGAAGAAATTGACTGATAATCAGGTTATTGTTGGAAGCTGGCAGCAGTAAAAGTCTAATTGATAAAACAATCAGTTAAGCATCAATGAAAAATTGTGACCAATGTGCTGGAAAGAGTTTGAAAGAGCAAGACAATGGAATAATCGTTTTTTTTTTTTTTTTTTTTTTTTTTCAAAAAACAGGATAATTAAATTCACCAACAGTGGTAATTCTTTCTAGTGCAGAACACATTTTGATACTCAAGCTGGCTAATAATGTGTATTTGATATTAGTTGTGTTTTCTATTCTTTATTTCCCAGAAGGTTGTTGGAAGTAAGTGGTCACACTGTTCACATTCTTATCAAAGCACATCAGCAGGACCTTGTCACCGACTGACTGTAGTGCTGTTGATTTTTTTAAGGACTGCTACCCCCACTACCAAACACTGCTGCATCCCAGCGGAAAAGTCAAGATAACCCTAGGACATGATTTTGCACAGGACAATCCAGCTGTCATCTTTGGTCAAACAACCCGACGATCTAGGACTGCACTGTTCCTCAATCCCACCAAAGGCTGTGTGAACAATGGTGAGTTTGAGTCTAATTTGCAAAAAGGACATGTCATTCATGGAATCCCAACGTGCAGCTGTGAAATACAAAATGGGCAACGAGGAACTTGAAAATAGAGTCAAAAACACTGTTGCCGTACATTGATAAGTCTGTGTATAACCTCAGTGACTGTGCACTTTGAATGTTTGTGTGCCTGCTTTGTGCACAGTGAGGTATAAGTTGCTATCTAAATAAGAACTCAGTGAGGAGGGCACAAAAGACACCCTTTGATCCAGTGAAAAGATGACACAGAAGGAGTTTGGAGTCAAAGTCACAACAGAACAAAGGCATTTTCCCCCTTTTTTTCCAACAGTTCTCAATGCAGCACAGATACTCACACAGGTCAGACTTCATGGAGCATGAACACACAGTGTTGTGTGCCTTCTTTTTTGCCACCAGGGGTTGTGTCAATGTTTGATGTGAGAGTAGGGATTTATTACAGCTTGAAATGGTACTGACAGGTAAGCTGTGTTTGTTTTTACGTATTTGAACAAATATATTTTCCCTCATTGCAGTGTGTCAGCTGAAGGTGCCCTGCTTTCAGGATCCATCTCCAACTTTTTTATATTTTAAAGTGACTACAAAGCATATAAAGAAAAGAAAATCAAACAAAATGTGCATATTACTTCTGAACAATTGTAAAATGCTAGAATTTTTTTATACAATTAAAAAAAATGTATTGTTTTTGTGAACGTGATCAAAGAAACACAATTTTGCAAAAATAAACAGAGAAAAACATTTTGTTAATTTAAACAAAGGCTTATGTATGATATTAAAAATAGAAAAGGTAACCACTGTTCTAATGGCTTGCATATGTGGTCAAAAACTACCCAAGAACATGCAGTGGTTACTTTTAGAAGTGATATTTATATGCGACAGTTCTAAATAACTAGTCCAGCAAAAAAAAAATGACTGAATGATCTCATGAACCCATATATGGAGAGGTATTTTACTGATGCTTTTGTATAGCTCTTCAAATTAAATGAACCTGATCTCTCAGCATCATACGAGTCATACGTGCGCATTGTAAATGAGATCAATGCTTCCAAGTAGTGATAAGGCTAAAAATCAGTCGGTAGTTTCTCCCATACACAACAGACATTTATGAAGCTTTAGGCATCAAATTTTATGTGCGTAAAAAATGAGGCAGCAACACAAATTAGACGTACGAATCATATTTGGTGAAAGAATTTCAGACTTGAAACCATTAACCAATCAAACACGAGGGTCTCCGATGGGGCTGTAAAATATATAGTTGAAACTGATTCATGATCAAATTCACTCTGAAAGCTGAAAACTCAAAATATATGAAACCAAAGTGTTGTCTTATCTTGTTTGCCTCTACTAAATGAAGATAGTAAACATTTTTTAAAGACTTCTTCACTTATTTGCCAATTTTTAAAGACTTGAATATCCAGAACACAAACAAAATGAAACACTTGTTCTCAGCGGCAGATAGTCAGTAAATATATTTTTATACTCTCTTGATGTTTGTTTCATTTGCATAAAAAATTGAAAAGAAACAAAAAGCTTCTGGGTCGGCAGTCAGACCTTTCTCTGAAATGATGGAAGAATAAATTATGATTTATTGCATTTGTCGTTTACAGTCCAGTCATCTCAGCTTTAATGGGAATGAAGAGAGTAGAAATAAAGGGGGAAGTTAAGTGATACTTTTTAGGAGTGTTTCCCATAATTACCAGAAAAATCATACGGTCAGGTTTTTTAAAGAGGGAACTTGTCATTTTTTAATAAATCTAATATTTTAGGAAAAAGCTGTTATAGCTGTGATTTGAAATACATAAGATGGACTCTAAACCAATTACACAAATCAGCAGCATTTTCAAAGAAAAATTTCAATTAAAAATATTTGGATATTTGGACTATTCATTTCATGACTTCAAAATAGAAAATACGATGCTGTCAGAGATAGAGATTTTGTGGATTAGTTCCCTGTTGTTATATATGTCTTTCTGTTTTTGCAGCAGCAAAACTCATACAATTTAAGGAACAATTTTAAGGAAAAACACTGTCACGCTATAAATCTAACCATAAGCAGTGCAGAAGTAGCACCAATGCCTGTAAGTGGAATGTTTAAACAATTTACAGGATGCCAATGGACAATTACTGAGTTTTCTGTTGGTTTTTAATTTAAAAGAGAAAATTAAACCTAAATTCAGATTAAACAAGTAAAATTAAAAAGGAAATAGTTAAGATCAGAAGAAAACCCCATCAGACTTCAGAAGTTCTGCAATCTGCTAAGCCACCAATTACAAAAAGACAATGAAAAATAGCATACAGTAACACATAAAAAAATACTAAATGCAACAGTCATAATGCCTTTAAAAACATGGCAAGTCAGCTTTTATGTTCTATAGCAACTTTCATACACAAAGGTAATTCTAAGTGCTTGACAGAGACAATTAAAAATTAACACAGTGGAAACAATAAAGCTTCCCAGCTTTGGCTTGTGCTGTTTTCGCATAAAATGTCAGCACATTCAGCTCATAAAGGCTTGATGTAAAGCTGCAGATTTTTTCAGCAGTTGATGGTCTTGCAGTTAACAAAAGAACGAGGTTGCTCATTTAGAGAATTTGTATACCTATCTTTTTTCCACAACTCGTTTGTAAGCCACATAGATGTCAAAGAAATTGTTTTATTATTATCATTGTTTAAATGTATTTTAAAATGTTAACTGTTGCATACGAATTAACATTTCACCTTTTAGGAACAAATGTTTAGTGTTTGATCTCCTGCTTCCTCTCCCAAGCTAGGATGAGGGGGTTTAAGATGCATTGTCCTCAGCAGGACAAAGGATGCTGTTTGAATTGTAAATGTCCCCAAATGGTTCCTTACATGACACCTGCAATGAACTGTCTTGACTTTGCCTCTTTGTTTGAATGTTGTAACCTCCTACTTTGTGCTTTGAGAAATAAAAAGAGCGCAACATGCATCATTCCTTTAAGAAAAAGGGTGATGGCATCTTTCCCATCATTCTTGTTTCTTCCTCACATGTGAGTAACTTTGCTTGTTGGTTTGGTCATTTTACTGAGTTCTGTTTCTTTCTAGTGTCGAGGTGAATTTCCCTGACAATAGACATGCAGTATTCAAATAAAAAAACACAAGAAAAAAAAAGCGCACCTCTCACCCTCTGTGTGGTTTCTCCTCTTAGCTCGGGTCCTCTACCAGAGGACTGGGAGCTTGAGGGGGCCTGCGCAGTATCAGCTGTTCCTAGCACTGCGCTTTTCTGAACTGAGATGTCCGAGGTCTTTCCAGGGATCTGCTGTAGCCACTCCTCCAGTTTGGAGCTTACAGCCCCGAGTGCTCCAATTACCATGGCACCACAGTTACTTTCACTTTCCAGGCTTTCTCCAGTTCCTCTCTGAGTCCCTGCTTTTCTCTAGTTTCTCATGTTCCTTCTTCTTGATGTTACCATCACTTGGTACTGCCAAATCCACCACAACGGCTTTCCTCTGTTCTTTATCCACCACTACAATGTCTGGTTGGTTTGCAAATTACCATCCTGTCCATCTGTATCTGGAAGCTCCACAGAATCTTTGCTCTTTCATTCTCTACCACTTTTGGAGGTGTTTCCTATTTTGACTTTGGGGTTTCCAGTACATATTCTGTACACATGTTCCTGTATGTTATTCCAGCTACTTGGTTGTGGCGTTCCATGTATTGTTTCCCGGACAGCTTCTTACACCCTGCAGTTGTGTGCTGGATTGTTTCTGGCACCTCTTTGAACAGCCTACATCTTGGGTCTTGTCTGGTGTGGTCGAGCTGAGCCTCTATCACTCTGGTGCTCAGGGCTTGTTCCTGTGCTGCTCACAAAAATTAAAAGAGCACTTTAAAGAAACACATTAGATACATCAGATCTCAATATGAAGTTGGATATCTATACACATAATGACAGGGCAGTGTCTTAGGAACAAAAGGATGACAAGTCTTAATGGAAAAAAAAGTTTTCAGCCTACAGGGCTCAATTGTGTAGACACCATCAAATCAGAGTGAAATGAAGATGTGGCAGGTTATCAATTTTCTCCAAAACTTAATTTCTGCAACTCAAAATGCTTTTCAGTATCATGTGTGGCCCCCACGAGCTTGTAAGCATGCTTGACAACACCATGGCATGCTCCTAATGAGACGACGAATGGTGTCTTGTGGCATTTCCTCCCAGATCTGTGTGAGGGCATCCCTGAGCTGTTGTACAGTCTGAGGAG
Organism: Oryzias javanicus; assembly: GCA_003999625.1. Taxonomy (NCBI): domain Eukaryota; kingdom Metazoa; phylum Chordata; class Actinopteri; order Beloniformes; family Adrianichthyidae; genus Oryzias; species Oryzias javanicus. The sequence goes on along the minus strand of CM012441.1, from coordinate 17,682,866 downwards.
CAACCTGGCAGCACCTAATGGACCGAAACATAATGTCCCAGAGATGTTCTATTGGGTTTAAGCAGGGGATAGTGAAGGCCATTCAATTGTTTCAATTCCTTCATCCTCCAGGTACTGCCTGCATACTCTTGCCCCTTGAGGTCGGGCATTATCGTGCATTAGGACAAAACCAGGACCTCCTGCACCAGCGTAGGGTCTGACAATGGGCACAAGGATTTCATGAATATGCCTCCCCAGACCATCACTGACCCACCACCAAACCTGTCATGTTGAACGACGTTGCAGGCAGCATAACGTTCTCCTTGTCTTCTCCAGACTCTGTCAAGTCTATTACAGGTACTCAGGGTGAACCTGCTCTCGTCTGTGAAAAGTACAGGACGCCAGTGGTGGACTTACCAATTCTGATATTCTTGAGCAAATGCCAGTCGAGTTCCACGGTGCTGGGCAGTGAGCACAGGGCCCACTACAGGACGTCGGGCCCTCAGTTCACCTTCATGAAGTCTGTTCCTGATTGTTTGGGTAGAGACATTCACACCAGTGGCCCTCTGGAGGTCATTCTGTAGGGCACGAGCAGTGCTCAGCCTGTTCCGCCTTGCACTAAGGAGCAGGTATCGGTCCTGCTGAGGGGTTGAGGACCTTCTACGGCCCTGTCCAGCTCTCCCAGAATAACCACCAGTCTCCTGAAATCTCCTCCATGTTCTGGAGATTGTGCTGGGAGACACATTAAACCTTCTTGCTGCAGCACGTGTGGATGTGCCCTCCTGGAGAAGTTGGACAACCTGTGTAACTTCTGTAGGGTTAAGGAATCTCCTCATACTGCCAGTAGAGATAATTACACAAGCCAAAATCAGCACGAGTGGAAAACCAGCCAAAAAAGATCAAGAGGGAGAAACTTGAAATGACCTCCACATGTAACACCAGTCCTGATTTGGAGGGTTTTCTAATTGTTGCCACTGAAGTGCACCTGTTGTTAATTCCATGAACACCAATACAGCTGAAATTAATTAACGAGGCCCTCAGCTGCTTAACCAACAAGAAAATGATCAGACAGGTTTCATTCAATTCATGTCAGGCCCAATAACAAAAGTGTTCCTTTATTTTTTGTGAGCAATATATAAGTGCATCCATATAAAGGCTTTTCCCCATCATTTTTTATAATTGTGTAATTTTTTTATTTTTTTACATGTTAATATCATTTGTTCTATATAGTTTTAAATTAGAGCATTATTAGTGTACAATATACCCTATCTCTTTTATCCAGGTACAGATGTAATTCCCTTCAGACAAAAAATAATTAGGAGCTGATTGATCTCAACATTCTCTGTTAAATGTAAATACTTTGGTGGTACATCAGACCGTAAACTTTGTTGTTGTTTCAGTCTCAGGTGTGTAACTCACTCGCTGGAATAAACGCTGGGGCTACGATTAGAAGATATACGGTTTAAGCATAATGCTATGTTTTGTTTTAGCAGTTGGAATGTCCTCCTTGGATGTGAATGCATTTGCAGCAACACTCCACATGGTCTTTTTTTCTAAAAAAAAAAATGTTTTTTCCCCCCCATACTATCATCTTCATTTTCACCAAAACAGTCTCCTGAATTCAACCAAACTTATATATTTCTCCCAGTATTGTGTGTAGTAAATCGGAGATTTGCACATGATCATTCAAATTTGATGTGAATTAATTCAGTTTATATCATTCCAATAAAGACACCCTCTCCCTGTACTAAATAAATTGGACATCAAAGGATCTTTAACTATATGCAATATTGTTTTCTAAATGAACCCAACAAGTGTTCACAGATTGAAATCCACAGATGCTGTTCCCTGAAATTGGCCCATTTTTAGGTTCATTTTCTTCTCTTTATCTCTTCTTCCATCACTGATTCACTTGTTTCGCCTGATGCCAAAGCACTGTGTTCATACTCGTGATTGTCCATTCGGCACCAGTCAAACTATCAACATCATGTCTATTATTATTTACCCAAAAGGCAGTGCAACAATGTAGGCAAAAGCAATTTAGCACCTTTTAATGCCAAGTGTTTACCAGTGCGTAGTGATGAGCCACGATCAATAGTAGATACCGTTTCTCTAAACATCTTTTAACACCAGCCTCCCCACCCCTCACATGGACTGTAATTGTTTCTTTCAGTTACTTGGAAAATCAATCCCATAATGATTGAATCCCCTTCCTCACCATTTACAGACCCAGCTTCTTTTTAAAGGTCCTGCCATGCTTATCTCATGTTTGTCAAGCTTTTTCTCTTGAATTTTCACGACTACATGCAGTTACTTCATAAAGCTGTGAAAAATGTCATAATTAGGTTAAAAAGGTGCAAGGGCTTTATGTTTTTGGAGTTCATTCACGAGTACAGCTATTTGTTTGCATAGATCGGAGGTCGGCAACCTAGGACACGCGTGCCACAGCTGGCACGCGGAGGGTATGACAACAATTAGTATATACTCTCTTCTCACAATGATCTTTGATCCCCAGTGGCAACACATGGAAAGTGTCCAATCATGCAGCGCTGTGCACGTGACGCCCCCACCCATATAAATACTACGGTTTTTTTTTTTTTTTTTTTTTTTTGTCACAAAACGTTATTGTTTCACACAATGTCCGTAACTGTCCGCCTCAGCCCTCATGACCATGCGATTTAAATTAATGCGCAACCGTAGGGGGAAAAAAGGATTTCTGTGGCGAAATTAAAGCGTTGTAATAACTCCTGTGTTTTGAAACTGTTGCCGGTGAGATGACAGGTGTGACGATGTGAGCCCGTGTCTGTGGATGAAGCATGAGCGCGTGCGTGAGTGGGAGGAACGAAGTTGGTTTTCTTGCTTGTTTTGGTCATATGTGGCATCGCTGACATTAATAAAGCTTTGTTTTCACATGGGGATCTTTTGCACCAGGACTTGCTGGTTTTGTCTGTTTATTGTTGCGGTGCTTGTCCTGGGATCCGCGGTAGTGAGCGGACCCCAAACGCTGCAGCTCCGCAGCCTCAAGGCTGTGGAGTGCCTTATATCTCTTAAAATTCTAGTCATTTATTCGTGCCTGTATGCATTGTTTGTGTGTGTAGGACGGGAAAAAAGGGGGGTCACTTTTAGCTTCTCTTTTTTGTATGTTTTTTTTAATTGTGAAACATTTTGAACTGCAACATAATTTTAAAAGTGCTTTTAATATTAATAAAAAAAGTTTTATTGATAAGCTAATTTTGTTGAATAATAACCAAAGAGTCAGATTTCACTCAGAATTACTCTCTGTTCTGCCAAATTTCAATATGAAATATGAAAAAATATAAAAAAAAAAACAATGCTAAACCTGATCACCACTGCATTTACTGGGGGTGAAAATGAAGAATGATGCTGTCCAGTAGAAGAAAATGTATATTACTATAATGATCAAACTTACAAAAAAGTAAAAATGTTTAAATTTGCACGCAATAAAAGGAACATCATAGAATGAACTTCCATTAAGTTACTCAGGCTCTGTCTCATAATATAACTAAAGATTAATAATACATTTGTAATATTGACTGTATTTTGTTCTGATGTATCCAAACCTATTGCTATTGGTATGACAAACCACAAACGCAGTTCTTTTGGTACTAAACAGAGTAACAATATTATTTAATTTATTTTCTTATGAAAGCACTTTTTTGAGTTATATATGTTTAAAAAGTTATTTGAATTGTTGTTTGTGAATTCTGCAACAATTGAGGCATATTGGAAATGATTTTTTTAATACATATATTAAAGTTCACTTTATAGTTGAAAGTGTCTGGATAGCTTGGTTGGCTGGTGTAGGTGTGGGTTCACTTCCCAGGGCAGCAATGAGCTAAAATTCAGTGAGGGTCCTTAAACAAGACCCTTCATGCTGCTGCCCAAGTTGATCTCTCTGTACCTTAAAAATACAGTGGACTAGATTAACAACCTTGATTAATAATCTACCAAACCACCTGTGCCAATCAGTGAAAGCTGATTCACTGTCACAATCCCTGGCTGGACAGGCTGAAGGACAACAGATTTGGCATTATACTTGGTGATGGCACAGTTGTTAAGGAGAAAATTTCTAATTGGCACTTCACATCATAAACGTTGCTGACCCCATGGCATAGATAGAAGATAGAGGTGATATTTCTGAGTCTATTCATTAGGGATTGATCAACAAATGTTACTCCTTTCCTGGTGGTTTTTTTTTTAGACTAAAACCAAAACTGAGCAGAGAAGGACTCCAGACACAACCTTTGCCTTGATAGCTGGCGTTACTCCGCCATGTTCAAAACCAAATAAAGTCACATGGAATGCTGGACTATAACATATGTGACGAGAGCCATAGAGCTCAGCCAAATCGGCAGTCTCTACTGCCTCTTAAAAAGCAGGCTGACAACACCCTTGGAATCCCCTTTAATAGGGCAATCTACATTGATCTTTTTGTCAAGTCACCTAAAAGGAGAAGGACTGTCTTGGAAGAATAGGCAAGAAGTGTCATGGCTCCCCTAGGCCACGCCCCGCAGTTATTCAGACTGATCACCTCCACCTGTGCTTCTCTCTATTTATACCCTCCTCTCGGCTCCACTCACTGCCGGAACGTTAAGCTGTATAGCCTGACTGTCTGCCAAGTACTCTGCTTCTCGAAGCCACAGCCTGTTTAAAGATCCCTGTGTTTTTCCTCACGCTCCAGGATTCCACGCCAGCTTTTCTCCTACCTGTCTGGATTCCTCCTCCGCTCCTGCCGCTTCAAAGCCACCGTTCTGCCGGAATTCGCTGTCTTCTCCACACTCTGCATTCCAGGATTCCACGCCAGCTTCTCTCCTGCCTGTCTGGATTCCTCCTCCATTCCTGCCGCCTCAAAGCCACCACTCTGCTGGGATACGCTGTCTTCCCCACACTCTGCATTCCAGGATTCCACGCCGCCTCCAAAAGGTTTTGCCCAAAAGCACCTCTGTCAGACTACCTTTCTCGCCCAGGATTAACTCCCGCTCCAGCGTCCAGTTTCAGCACTCTTCCTCTGCTCCTCTCCGCCGCCACTGCTCGTCATCCTCTGCTCCCTTGACAACGGCGCCTCCTCCTGGCCGGCGGCAGTACTACTCCCCTCAAGCCCAAGTCTCCTAAAATAAATTACTGACTTTTCTCTACTCCTGGGTCTGTCGTGTTTGGTCCGTAACACTTCCTGACAGAACGTTCCGGCCACGATGGATCCAAAGACAACCCAGGAGTTTAAGTCCCAGGTAGAAAGTGCTTTTCGGACTTATGATGTGCGCATGGCAGAGTTCTCTACTCAACTATGTGGCATAACTGAGAAACTCTCTTCACTGAGTTTATCAGGAGTACCACCTCCTGCTGTTGCTGTTCCACCAGTAAGCGGACCCAAGATAAATCCTCCAGAAAGGTACAATGGGGATCCTGCCTCATGTCGTACCTTCCTATGTCAATGCGAGCTGAACTTTTCTCTACAAGAGTCTGCCTTTCCATCAGAGAGGTCCAAGGTTGCATACGTCATCTCACTCCTCACCGGCCGTGCAGCGCAGTGGGCCACAGCTGAGTGGGTTCAAGATTCCGTCATCTGCTCATCTTACAGACGGTTCTCGGAGGAGCTTAAGACTGTTTTCGACCCCATTCAACCCCACAGAGAGGCTGCCCGACAATTAACCAAGATACGCCAAGGCAGGGACACCGTTGACGATTACATCATACGTTTTCGTACAATGGCAAGCTACAGCAGGTGGAACGATGAGGCCCTGTACGACATGTTTTATGAGGGGCTTTCGGACGTCGTCAAGGATGAATTAGCAGCACGAGAGCTTCCAGGTCGTGTCAGCGACTTAATGACTTTGGCAGCCCGAATTGACAGGCGCATCCAAGAAAGAAGGAGAGAGAGACCACGCACGCCCAGGTTCTTTCGTGAACACTCGCCTTGTCTTGACCCTAAGCAAACCACTTCTGGGCCCAACGGGGAGGAACCTATGCAATTAGGCCGAACCCGGCTCTCCAGGGAGGAGAGGGACCGCCGATTCCAGCAGAACCTCTGCTTTTACTGTGGATCCCCAGACCATCTTATTGAGAGGTGTCCGGTAAAAGGTCTGGCTCAACACGAAAGGAGGAGACGTGTGTGAGCCTTTCTCTACTCTCCTCCCCCCAAGTCAACCCAAGAACAAGGGCCTGTTTCCATGTCAAGAACCAGGTACACACACGCACTGTGCTTATTGATTCAGGGGCCGATGGTAACTTCATGGCAGAGAGTACAGTACTCAAGTGGGGTGTCAATGTTTCCCTGTTGCAGCATCCTTTGAGCGTCAAAGCTGTTGATGGACACATCATAACTAACAGTAACTATTTCACAGAACCTGTTAAGATGCAGATTGATAACCACTTTGAGTTCATCAGTTTTCATGTCATAAAAGATACTGATATTCCTGTCATCCTAGGCCTGTCCTGGTTACAACGTCACAATCCACAAGTTGACTGGCGAACAGGCCGGGTCCTGGCCTGGAGTGCAGACTGTCTCAGCAGCTGTCTCGGTGCCACGGGAGTTCATTCTTTTTCTGATCAGAGCAAATCCTCCGTGGAGAAATATCCTGATCTCACCAAAGTGCCCACCATATACCACGACCTCAAGGAAGTCTTCAACAAGGTAAAAGCCACTGCTTTACCCCCTCATCGTCCATATGATTGCCCTATTGACCTCTTGCCGGGTACATCACCACCCCGAGTCGTATATACTCTCTCTCAGGTCCTAAAAGAGAGGCCATGGAGAACTACATCAAGGATTCACTGGCTGCTGGTTTCATCAGGCCCTCTTCCTCTCCAGCGGGGCTGGTTTCTTTTTTGTTAAAAAGAAAGACGGGGGTTTGAGGCCATGTATTGATTACAGAGGACTCAATGCTATCACTGTACGCAACCGCTATCCTCTTCCGCTGATGTCCTCAGCTTTTGAACTACTCCAGGGAGCCAGGTTTTTTACCAAGTTGGATCTACGTAATGCCTACCATCTGGTCCGAATCAGGGCGGGAGACGAGTGGAAGACGGCCTTCAACACCCCATCAGGCCATTACGAATACCAAGTCATGCCTTTCGGCCTGACCAACGCTCCAGCCGTTTTCCAAAACCTGATTAATGATGTGTTGGGGGACATGCTGAATCGCTTTGTGTTTGTCTACCTTGATGATATCCTGGTTTTTTCTCAGTCAGAGGCCGATCATGTCAGACACGTGCGCAAGGTCCTCCTACGATTACTCCAGAACCAACTCTTCGTTAAAGCGGAGAAGTGCGAGTTCCACACCACTACTACATCCTTCCTGGGAATGGTCATCTCCGAAGGCATCATCAAGATGGACCCTAAGAAGGTTCAGGTGGTTCTGGAGTGGCCAAGACCTGAGAATCTGAAGCAGTTACAACGTTTCCTCGGTTTTGCTAATTTCTATCGCCGCTTCATCAAGAATTACAGCAAGATTGCCTCTCCATTACACGCACTGACATCATCCAAGAGAAAGTTTTCATGGAACCAGGCAGCAGAATCTGCTTTCCGGGACCTAAAGAACCGCTTCACATCAGCACCGGTGTTGGCCACGCCTGACCCCAAGGGACAATTCGTCGTGGAGGTGGATGCCTCCGATTCCGGAGTTGGCGCTGTTCTCTCTCAGCGCGGCCAGGACAACAAGGTACACCCATGTGCCTTCTTCTCTCGTCGCCTGTCCAGTGCTGAGAGGAATTACGACGTTGGGGACAGAGAACTGCTAGCCATCAAGGCTGCTCTGGAGGAGTGGCGGCACTGGTTAGAGGGGTCCGAAACCCCATTTGTTGTATTTACAGATCACAAGAATCTAGAATACCTGAGGACTGCTAAAAGACTGAATTCTCGTCAGGCCCGTTGGGCCCTGTTTTTCAACCGTTTTACCTTTTCTTTGTCTTTTAGACCTGGTTCACGTAATGCCAAGGCTGACGCGCTGTCCCGCAGGGATGATATTCCTTCGGAGCGGGTGTCCCCCGATTTCATCTTGCCGGCCTCTGCCCGATTAGCGGTGATCAGTACGGACATCGAAGAGGAGGTGCAGTCCGCTACTCTAAACTCACAGTTCCCATCTTCCTGTCCCACAGAATGTCTTTACGTTCCTGACAATCTCAGAGCGAGAGTGATTCAGTGGTTTCACGCTTCTCAACTGTTTTGCCACCCAGGCCGGAGGAGGACTTTTACCCTAGTCAGGCAACAGTTTTGGTGGCCTACCATGAGGAGAGACATAAATGACTATGTGTCTGCTTGCCCTGAATGTGCCCAGGTCAAGTCATCCACGTCTCCACCTGCTGGGCTGCTCCGACCCTTGTTAGTCCCAAGAAGACCCTGGTCCCATATCTCTCTAGACTTTGTCACGGGACTTCCGCCATCCGAAGGGAAGACGGTAATTCTTACTGTGGTGGATCGATTCTCCAAGATGGTCCGTTTTGTTGCTCTTTCCAAACTCCCCACAGCTAAGGAGACCGCTGAAGTCCTGCTTGGCAACATTTTCCGGATCCATGGCATCCCCAGAGATATAGTGTCTGACCGGGGCCCTCAATTTACAGCCAAGTTCTGGGCGGAGTTCTGTCGTCTGCTTGGGATCTCCGTGAGTCTGTCCTCCGGTTTTCACCCACAGTCCAATGGTCAATCGGAGCGTCTAAACCAACAGTTGGAGACCTGCCTTCGCCTCCTGTGTGCCCGTGAACCGACTTCGTGGTCCCGTAACCTGGTCTGGGTGGAGTATGCCCATAACGCCCTTCCCTCTTCAGCCACGGGAATGACCCCTTTCCAGGTTGTGTTTGGCTACCCACCACCTCTGTTTGCCTCCCAGGAGGGGGAGATTTCCGTCCCTTCAGCCTATGCCTCAGTTCGGAGGTGTCGACAGGTTTGGCGCAGGGCTCGACAGGCTCTCCTGCGGACTGTGGAGACTTACCGCACCGCTGCCAACAGACGCCGTGTCCCTGCTCCTTCCTACCAGACGGGCCAAAAGGTTTGGCTTTCCACTAGCAACCTACCTCTTCGTTTGGAGAGCAAGAAGTTGGCGCCAAGGTTTGTTGGACCCTTTCCCATCTCTAAGGTTGTCAATCCAGTTGCTGTCCGTTTACGTCTGCCCAGGTCTCTCCGTGTGCATCCCACCTTCCATGTCTCCAAGGTCAAGCCTGTCAGGACCAGCCCTCTCGTTCCTCCTCCTGCCTCCCCTCCCCCGGCTCGATTCATCGACGGGGGTCCTGCTTACACTGTCAGGCGCCTGCTCCGGTCTCGCCGCCGTGGGCGGGGGTTACAGTACCTGGTTGATTGGGAGGGTTATGGCCCTGAGGAGCGTTCGTGGGTTCCTGCCCGTTTCGTCCTTGATCCTGCCTTGATCTCCCAATTCCACCGGGACCATCCCGATCAGCCTGCTCGACCGTCTGGGGCCGGTCGTTAAAGGAGGGGGTACTGTCATGGCTCCCCTAGGCCACGCCCCGCAGTTATTCAGACTGATCACCTCCACCTGTGCTTCTCTCTATTTATACCCTCCTCTCGGCTCCACTCACTGCCGGAACGTTAAGCTGTATAGCCTGACTGTCTGCCAAGTACTCTGCTTCTCGAAGCCACAGCCTGTTTAAAGATCCCTGTGTTTTTCCTCACGCTCCAGGATTCCACGCCAGCTTTTCTCCTACCTGTCTGGATTCCTCCTCCGCTCCTGCCGCTTCAAAGCCACCGTTCTGCCGGAATTCGCTGTCTTCTCCACACTCTGCATTCCAGGATTCCACGCCAGCTTCTCTCCTGCCTGTCTGGATTCCTCCTCCATTCCTGCCGCCTCAAAGCCACCACTCTTCTGGGATACGCTGTCTTCCCCACACTCTGCATTCCAGGATTCCACGCCGCCTCCAAAAGGTTTTGCCCAAAAGCACCTCTGTCAGACTACCTTTCTCGCCCAGGATTAACTCCCGCTCCAGCGTCCAGTTTCAGCACTCTTCCTCTGCTCCTCTCCGCCGCCACTGCTCGTCATCCTCTGCTCCCTTGACAACGGCGCCTCCTCCTGGCCGGCGGCAGTACTACTCCCCTCAAGCCCAAGTCTCCTAAAATAAATTACTGACTTTTCTCTACTCCTGGGTCTGTCGTGTTTGGTCCGTAACACTTCCTGACAAGAAGAGGTGCTTTCTATAGACTCCTTTGATCCCCTGGAAACAGAATAAGTAACGGGCTGGATGCGTATCTGGTCATCATTTTTTAATCGATTTGCCAATGACCTTTACCTGGTCGAAGCAGGTTGGTCTACATTCTAACCATGATCCGTGGAGCACCCTTCCATTTCATCTGTCAGGTGGAGAAAGGAACAGCAGCCATTGGTCTTCACCCTTTTAATTTTAGTGCGTTTTCGCTTCAGTACTGTTTACTAATTTTCTGTTTGGTTTAGATTTTTGATTAGATATTTATTTATACTTAGATATATTAGGTATGTATATGTTAGGTATGTTAGGTATACCTAACAGCTTACAGGAGACCTGTAAGCTCAAAGATTTCCAAACAAGTACTTGTCTGCAGTGCTTGCATTTGTAAATGCCAGTTTTAGGTTTTTGTGGTTGGAAGTTGGTAAATTTTGTTCACGGTAGGTAAGACATAAGTGTTTCAACTGATCCAGATCTCATTGAAGGCTCCCAAATTAGCCTGCAGACCAGACAGATGTATCAGTAGAGTGACAGATTTTGCAAAACATGAACATTTTAATTGTCTATTCTTCCTTTTATTGGCTTACCTTTCTTAATAAGTCTAGAAAAAAATAAAATAAAAAGAGGGATGCTTTCATTTTTCTCCCTCAAGCAGCACTTTATGTTTCAGTTGTAGAGAGTATGAAAAACCTCTTCCATTCCTATTTCCACTGTGAAAAAGCTGAGGATATCCCGCCCCCCTGCCAACATGTTCTCTCCCATGCTGCGATTGTTAAGCACAGTGATCGAAAGGTCTTTTTAGGAAGTTTTCATACAAAGCTCTTGAATAATGTCTGTAAAAATGAGCCTTTTCTACAAGTATCAATCTTTTGTGTGGAGAGGAGACCTGGAACTGAATTAGGTGCGACTGCATAATTCAAGAACTATTACTGTAGGTCACAGCCAAATATAAGCTATTTAAAAAAACCTTAGCACTTCTGCTAGAGTTGACATTTTCCCTTAAAAAACAAACATACTCACTGCACTGTTTGTTCCCAGGCGTTAATTCGAAAAGCATCTTTTAACAGTTTTACCTGTATGGAAAGAAAACAGTATTTTAACAGATTGATTTTAATGGTCATTTTTATTTTATTTTTGGGGACTGAGGGGATGGGAATGATCATCAAAACATATTGGTCAAAAATGAGAAATTAAACTGGCACAGTTGTCACTACAGTTTTTGTCTCTTTAGTGGGGGATGGGGATGTTGCAATCCAGAGAAGAAGCAACTGAGTGGAGAGGTAGAAACTGGCCTTGCTGTGGCTTTTAGTTCTAACATTGAGGACCAGCAAACCTGCACCTGAGGGCACTGAGAAGGTCATACAGCAGTAATGATACAAATGAAGGTCCAAACCTTTAAGCAATTACAAACTAATCAAATAATCCTAAAATCATTAGTAAAGCAGACTGGGAAAAATTTCAAAACATCTTGCATTGCTAACGCTTTCAATGTTCAACACAGTCACCTCAATTCTTCCTTCTGGCTGATTAGCTGATTACACTGCATTAATACGGTAATTTCAATTGTTTGACTTTTTAGTTTTGTCAAATGTAACGTCGCAAGTGGAAAGGCAGTATTTAATTAATTTGTACCATAGTGGCCTTTTCTTGACACAACGCAGAAATAGACCTGCCCTTAGTTTTTTTTTTATATAGAAGAGGTATGCTCATCAGGGCTTTTGTTTTGTTTTTTTAATCAGACGGAAATACTCAAAATGACAGATGGCTGACGGAGTCAGAATTTGTTCACTAAAGACATTTCAGAGTGTGTTTTCAGCATGTTTCTCTCCTTCAGTCGATGATAGAAAAGGCAATGTTAGGATTCTTGTGAGAGTGCACATTAGAAGAGCTCTTTGAGTCTCTGTGTTCATTGTGTTGTTGTGTGTGCACCTTCAGGGCTTACAAGAAACAAAATGGGTTCTTAATGAGAATGCCATGAGGAAGAAAACTATATGTCACTAATAATCTCTCACACTTTGCCTCTCTCGTGCCTTCAGTGCAACACAAACTAAGGTGACACTCTTCTCTAAATTCACATTGCTTCAGTATAAATTTACAATTTCACCACAGCGAAAAAGTAAAAGACGTTCCTTAATTTTGTGTTTTCTGTATATTTACAATATAGAGCCAGAACGTCATGAAAGAAAAAAAAAATTGAGATTCAAGAGTAAATAAAAATATTCCATCCAGTAGCTGAAAATGTTGGCATCACTCCACACTTAAGAAAACTTTATGCAAAAATACAGTTTACAATAATTTTGTTATTGTTCAACTTTTTGGCATATCCTTCAGAAATCGCCACAACAAAATAGCTTTCACTGATCTGCACATTTAGTTTGGCAAAGAGTTTTACACAGGATGCCCTTCTGACTCAACCATGTATTTTATTTGGGCTGGGGACCAGCACAGGGAGACCCATACCAAGTTCCCTTGCGGCTACATACAGCAGGTAGACAGTACTCACCAAAGAAACCACAATAGATATGGCTCATCGCGTAGACAGGCCCCGCCCATTTTAGTTACTATTTAGACTTGGATGTTTTATAATGTTGCTTGCCTCTGTTGCCATCTTTTTCTCTAACCCCCCCTAATCCCCACCTCCCCCCTTCTTCCTTTCCGTCTGGTCCAACAAACAAACAAATAAATAAAACCTTATCAATATAAATAAAGTTTAGCATGAAATACAACAGGGGTTTATACTAATGAAATCCCTGTTGTGACAGTAAAATCTGCCCAACACAAGATGCTCTCAGTCCGCATCTGTTTGCTCAGCAGTTGGACAGGACAAGTTAGAAAAAATAAAATAAAATAATATATATATATATATATATACATACAGTATAAATGCACACTCACATTGGCTATTCCTTTTATGTATTTTCTTATTCAAAAAATCTTCTGAGATCCTCTGTATCAGGTCAATAAGGCCGCTGTCTTCTTTTCCCAACTGTCATATTACTTTCACTTTGTTTAAGAATGTTGTGGATCTATCCCCTTGAATGAAAAGAAAAAATGCTGTCTCTTTGTTGGTCTAAAACTAAAATGAATTTTCCCTTTTGTCTTTATCTTTACCTTTTTTCCTAAGGGTTGAGTCTTGTTTGCTTCTAATGAGGCCAAGAGGTTAATGGGGTCATGCACCAGAATTCCTCAGGTCAGAAAGGAGCAGATAGCTCAACAGTTTCATTGGTTGGGCTTGGAAAGAAATTTAAACAAAGACAGACTTTCAAGGAGTTGGAGGTGAGCAGGTTTGATTAGATCAGAAAACATGGCCTAATATGGAAAATGATAGAGACAATGGGAGATAACAAAAATATACAAATTCACAAAAATACAAAAAGCCTACTAACTTTCAAAGATTTCATGTAACTTTAAGTATTCACTGCACCTTATTCAAGAATCAAACTCTTTACTAATGTAAAATCTAGTTTTTGCGTATTACAAGCTGCTACTAAACAATCTCTTGCTATAAACTCTGTGAGACTATCTTCAACATGTATGGAACATGTGACCTTTATGTTACACTACTATATTTTTATTGATTGTACTTATAGTTCATAATATTTGCATTGTAGCAACACCTAGTTCATTCTGTTGTTTATAGATTAAAAGAGATATTTCCAACCCTGGTCCCCAGGGCCCCTGTCTGCACATTTCCCATGTTACCCTGCAAAAACACACCTGATTCAGCACATCATTAAGCTCTGCAGGGACATAATAATGGTATCCATTAAGATCAGTTAAGCAGGAATCTTGGAAACTGTGCAGGATAGTTGTCTCTGAGGACCAGGATGGGAAAACATCAATACTGTTATACTGGCAGAGTGTTGTTGAACATCATTTACTGACAAAACTATACAGATTTCAGCCTATTTAGTTGAAATGTGATCGATATGCATTTCTTTACTTCACATTTATATGGTATCCATATCATTCATCTTCTTTAACATTAATAAAAGAAGATAAACGTGTTATAATTATTAACGGATACTAAAAATTAATCTGGACTAGATTAACAATCTTGATTAATAATCAAAGCTGTCAGCTCTATAAGCAACTTTTATTAAAAAAAATTCAATCATTGTGGGGCCTGTAGCAAAGATGTCCAGTGAAGTTATCTTATTTTGCTGCTAAAAAAAAGATTAACAATTATCAAAATTGATGCAATGCCTTTTTTGGGAATTCCTTAACTGAACTTTTTAAATTTGAAATTACAGTCAGATCCAACACCAGGGTTCTTCATCTGTTCTGACACAAAGATAAACTTGTTTGTGGGATATGCGATAATGTCATTTAGTTAAGATACTCTCAGTGCTAAAGTTATGGTTAGAAATACTTTGAACAGTCCCCTCCACCCAGAAATTCAGTTCACAGTGATAGGTGTTGAATTTGTATCATGGTTGGCTCTTACACCAACCTAAAATGTTTTTTTTTAATATATTAAAAAGTGGAAACTGAATCAGTTTTCTGAATCAGTATTTGTACACAGCTGTCGTTAACAAAATTCTAAATTTTAAGAAAATGTGAAAAACTAAGAGGAAAAAATGTTGATATGATGGTAGTGTGATTGTGTAACGTTTAAAAGAAGTTTCTGATATTGTGAGGCGCTGCATGTATTCTGGACTAAATATAAAAGATTGTGAATTCGAGCATTCAGGTGATTAGCTGCTGTTCACACCAACTGTTTATAGACAACTAATATTTTGTTATTTATTTCAGTTTAATGCTCCCCTTCCCCGGTCAGTTTTTGTTTTATTTTTTGTAATACAAAAAGCAAATTCTTAATATTGTAGAAATCTTGTTCGAGAGAAAGAAATGCAAGAATAGAATTTTAACTGCCACAATAAGAGTGTCTGTATTTGTTCTGAGTTTATTTGTTCAATTTTTATTTTGCATATTTATGTATTTTATTTTGTAAAACTTCCGGGGAGGCGGAGTTTTTGTTAGAATGTGCTGTGGAGAAACTTCTGGTAAAACGGCACTTGCTGAGTTCTTCAAGACAAAATAAATTAACCAAAGAAGATGGAAAGTTAAACATATAACAAAGGGACTGAGAAGAAAAGACAGTTTAACAGTTACGAAGCTGTAAGAAGAAGAAGTTTTCTTGCTTTCTTTTTATTTGGTGAATGCGGCCAGCGAGGTACGTGTTTTCATTTGTTGTTTATGTAATTTCTTATAGCGAAATTTGTATTTACGTTATTTATGTGTGTGTTAGTTTGACGGTGACTTTGTGGCCAAAGAAGAGGAATAAAGTCATCAGTGCAACAAACTGCGGTCCTTTCTTCACCGGAGAGAGCGATAGTCAAACTCGAGCCTGCTGGGACCAGCGCGAGGCGCGCGCGCGCACGCGGACACGCCCGACACGCTCTTCAAGAAGAGAACTGTTAAGTTGCTGCCTTTTCCCAAGAACAGTCACGCAGTGAATATCTAGTATTATGTTGATAAGTTAGACTTACAAGTCAGTATTCTCAAGTGTTGCATATGTGCAGATATTTATAAGTGATTGTGTGAATTAAGCTTCTGTTATTATTATAATGTTCAAAGATATCAAAGGAATTTGAAGTTCTTCTATTTACATTTTTTAAGATACATTGTTTGAGAGTTCAATATGTTCTTTTCCAGTTGTTAGAATTTGTTAAGTGAAAGTCTAAGGTTTAAAAAAGATAATGTCACAGCACAGTGAAAAAGCTGCAAGTGGGATATGTTTAGAGGAAGACAGAGCATCAGAGCTAAGAGAGTCAGTTACCACACAACCAGAAAACCCTCGCAGAAGTGAAAGAGTTCGCACATTAACAGAAAAGGGAAGGGAATTAAACAGAGAAAAGCTAAATGAGCTCCTGTTACGCTTTGAAACAATTTATGAGCGCTGGAAAGCCTTAGCAAAGCTTGCTAAAAAATCTGTAGCAAAGAAGGATCCCAATGTTATTCTGCAAGAACACATTAACTGTATTCAGAAAGAAGAATCTGAACTTAATGGAGTTTATGAAGAATACAGGAAAATTGACAGCCCTCCTCACAATATGCGGCGACAGCTGGACAGCTGCACGTCTGTAACCAAAGCTGTGATTCAGAATGTACAGTCTCAAATGCAGGGAGCAAATGAACAATTACACTGGCCTGATGCTAATTCTGTATTTGCATCCTCAAGCTCCAGTGTTTCACTTTCAGCATCTGGACATTCTAAGGAAAGATCTGTTCACTCCGTAGCTTCCTCTCTCATCAGACAAGAAGCTGCAGCAGAATATGAAGCCACAAAAGCTGTATTGCACATTATGGCTGAGCAAGAGTGTCAAAGAGAGAAGCTTCAAAAATTACAAGCTGAGGATCAGTTAATAAAGGCAGAAGAAAAAGCGGCTGCATTTTTCTCGCAAACTACAAAGAGAAAAAGAGGAGACTGAACGCAGAATATCAGAGGAGAAAGAAGAAGTTGATCTCTTAAAGGAACAGCAAGTGAAGAATTTTGAAAAAAAACAAACTGTTGAGTCCTTGAAAAGAGAGGTCGAGCGGTTGGAAGAGCTTAAAAAATTGCATGCCGCTAAAGCAAAACTCCAAGTTTATGATGAAAATGACTCCTGTAAAAGTCAGGCACTTTCACTTTGCTCTGAGGCATCTAAGAGGAAGCAGGTCATGCAGCAAGATGTTTCATTAAGCAAAGCAGCTTCCAACGTAGAGATCAAACCTCAACATGAAACTGTTGAACTTGTGAAAGTCCTGGCCGAAGCTGTATCTGCTAGTAGGTTACCCATACCAGAGCCTACCACCTTTATGGGGACCCGCTCAAGTTTAATCATTGGAAATCCTCTTTTCAGACATTAATTGAAAGGAAAAACATCCCAGTCACTGAGAAAATGTTCTTTCTGCAAAAGTATGTAGGAGGGCAGCTAAAGAAGCCATCGAAGGTAATTTCTTGACTGGAACAGAGGCTCCTATGAGGCAGCTTGGAACCTTCTCAATGAAAGATTTGGTGACTCATTCATAATAGCAAAAGCCTATAGGGACAAACTATTATGCTTGGCCGAAAGTAGCATCAAGGGAGAGTTCAGAACTGAGAAATTTGTGGACTTTCTACGCAGTTGTGAGTGTGCCATGATAGAAAATGATCATTTGAGTGTTCTCAATGATGGAGTTGAAAATCAAAAACTGATGTCCAAGTTACCTGATTGGCTGAGTACTGCTTGGAACAGAAAAGCTACAGAGTATCAACTGGAACACAGAAGATTTCCAAAGTTCAGCTATTTTGTTACTTTCTTAACCATGGAGGCAAATATTGCTTGCAACCCAATCACATCTTTCAGTGCTCTACGCCAAAGTGAATCTGACAAGACTCAAGCAAAGCTGCAGAGAGTAGCATCCCAGAGAAATCAACCTTTGGGTGCCAAAAGTTTCTCTACTAGTGTGAAAGAAAAGAACGTAGAGACTTGTGTATTTTGCAAGAAAGTTGGACATGCTCTACACAAGTGTCGCATCCTGGCAAAGAAACCTCTTAGTGAGCGAGTCAGATTTGTTCAAAATGAGAAATTGTGTTTTGGATGTTTACGTCCTGGCCATTTTTCCAAAAACTGTAAAGTTCGTAAGCAATGCGCAGTCTGTTCAAAGAATCATCCTACCTGTTTACATGAAGACCGTCCAAACCAAAGATTGCAAATGGCGGATGAACAAAGCTCTGACATTCATCGGGCAGAAGAAAGAAATGTTTCATCCACACAACATCCACCAGAGATTGTCAAAGAGTCTACATCTAATAGAGTTTTGAAGGAAGGAAACTGTGCACAAACCTCCACAATAGTGCCAGTTTATATTCATCATCAAGTGACCCAAACAAAGAAAGTACTCACCTATGCTCTGCTGGATTCACAAAGGACTCCTCATTTATCCTGGATGAGGTTGCAGATTCTTTAGGTGCGGACTTGGAGCAAGTAAAACTAAAGCTTTCTACAATGTCCTCAAAAGTGACTATCATTCCATGTGGAAAGATGCAAGACTTACAAGTTAGAGGAGTGTTTTCTACCAAAGGAATCACTGTGCCAGTAGTGTACACTCGTGAATTCATTCCTGCTAACCGTGAGCACATTCCTACACCACAGACAGCCAAAGCGTGGCCTCACTTAGAACATCTTGCAGAGAACATTGCTCCCCTGAAGCAATGTGAAATTGGTCTCCTAATCGGATACAACTGCCCTCAAGCTCTATTGCCCAGAGAAGTTGTGTGCGGAGAACAAAATCACCTTATGCCACAAAAAACAGACCTAGGTTGGAGTATTGTGAGTTACGTTGATGCTTCAGAACATCACAGTGATCCCGATTGGTGTAAGTCACCGCATCATTGTAAGGCAAGTAACACCTGTGCCCAAGTCAACTGTCAAGCTCAAAAGTGAAGTACACTATGTCTGCAAAACCCAGATCAAGAAATGGTCACTCCTGAGATGTGATAAAGATGCTGGAATCGACTTCAGTGAAAGAACTGGCGAAGAGATCACAGTCTCTCAAGAGGATTTGAAGTTCTTGAATGCTTTGAAAAAAAGCATTAACAAAAAGCAGACGGCCATTTTGAGATGCCATTGCCCTTTAAACAAGACAGACCAAATTTGCCAAATAATAAGCCCTGTGCTGTTCAACGTCTGGCAGGTTTGAAAAGAAAAATGATGAAAGACAGGAAGTATCATGAGGACTATGTTAGTTTCATGAATGATATCATTGCACGTGGTGATGCAGAAAGAGTCCCAGATGAAGAGTTAGACCACCACCCAGCCTGGTATATTCCTCATCATGGAGTATATCACCCTCAAAAGCCAGGAAAGATCCGTGTTGTCTTCGATTGCTCTGCAAGATTTAAGGATACATCACTGAATGACCATCTACTAACAGGACCAGAACTCACAAACACCTTGGTAGGAGTTCTCTGTAGATTTCGCAAGGGCCCAGTAGCAGTCATGTGTGATGTGGAACGAATGTTCCATCAGTTTCATGTAAGACCTGAAGACCAAGATTATTTGAGGTTTTTGTGGTGGGAGAATGGTGATCTTAACTCTCCTCCATCTGTTTTCAGGATGAGGGTGCACCTCTTTGGTGCAGCATCGTCACCTGGCTGTGCTAATTTTGGTCTTAAACAGCTAGCAGCAGCAGGACAGGACAAGTTTAGTCAAAGTACAGTAAAGTTCATTCAGAGAAACTTTTATGTAGATGATGGGCTCATCAGCGTTGCATCTGAGGCTGCAGCAATTAGGCTTGTCAAAGAAGCGAGAGAACTGTGCAGTGAAGGCAAGCTCAGACTACACAAGTTTATTTCCAACAGTCAGGAGGTCCTGAAATCAATTCCAGAGAATGAGCGTGCTGAAAGTGTCAAGGATTTTGACATGGCTTTGGAAAAGTTTCACATTGAAAGAGCTCTAGGAGTGCAGTGGTGTGTATCATCTGATACTTTTCACTTCAGGATTAATGTTAAGCACCACCCACTGACCAGAAGAGGCGTACTGTCAACAGTAGCTTCCATCTACGATCCTTTAGGGTTTGTAGCACCTTTTGTTCTTCGTGGAAAGCAGATTTTGCAACAACTCTGTCAAGACAAGGCTGAATGGGATACACCACTCTCTGAAGAACATTTGGTAAAGTGGGAGAAGTGGCTCAGAGATCTTCAAAATTTGGCAAGGATTAAGATCCAAAGATGCTATATCCCATCAGATTTCAAAGATGTACAGCAGTATGAGCTGCATCACTTCTCAGATGCTAGTGTCAAAGGTTATGGCACATGCACCTACCTCAGAGTAGTCAATGAGGAAAATGTCAGTTGCTCACTTGTCATTGGAAAATCTCATGTTGCTCCTACAAAGATTCTTACTGTACCACGCCTTGAGTTGTCTGCTGCTGTGGTTGCAGCAAAAACAAGTGCAGTTCTCAGAAAGGAGCTTGACATTTGTAATCTAAAAGAGTACTTCTGGACTGATTCTAGGGTTGTTCTTGGATACATAAACAATGATGCCAAAAGGTTTCATGTGTTTGTAGCCAATAGAATCCAGAGGATCAAGTCAACTTCAAAACCCGAACAGTGGCATTTTGTGCGCTCTGAGGATAATCCAGCTGATTATGCTTCCAGAGGACTAAGTGCAGATCAACTTGAAGCTTCAAACTGGTTCAAGGGACCAGAATTTTTGTGGGAAAAAGACCTTCCCATTGAAGACAGCAAGGTGGGAGAAGTAAATGATGATGATCCAGAACTCAAAAGAGTTCAGGTGCTCAACACAGAAACAGTGACGCAGAAGACATTGTTGGATTATCTGACCAAGTTTTCAGACTGGAAGAGAGCGGTGAAAGCTATTGCTTGTCTTAAAAGGCTTGCTAAGCAGATCAAGGGTCTTAAACCGAAAGTGAATGAACCCACCAGTCTTGAAGAAAGAAGGGAAGCAGAACTGTTCATAATTCAGTTGGCTCAAGAGAAAGCTTTCAGCAGAGAAATTAAGAGCATAAGACAGTGCAAAGAAATAAAACCCAAAGATAAAGCAAACAAACTTTACAAGCTAAGCCCTTTTGTAGATGAGCATGGGACTCTCAGGGTTGGAGGACGTTTGACAAGATCCTGTCTTCACCCTCATGTTAAGCATCCTGCTATTTTACCTAAAGCAAGTCATGTGTCTTCCCTAATAATCAAGCATCATCATGAAAATGTGCATCATCAAGGCAGAGGAATGACTGTAAACGAACTCAGATCCAATGGAATTTGGATCATTGGATGTGGCAGTGCAGTTTCTTCCCACATTTACAAATGCATCATTTGCAGGAAGTATCGAAGAAACACACAAGACCCAAAAATGGCGGATCTACCTGAGGACAGAATGGCCACAACACCTCCGTTCACTTATTGTGGCATGGATTGCTTTGGTCCATTTTTTGTGAAAGATGGTAGGAAAGAGATCAAAAAATATGGTCTGCTTTTTAACTGCATGTGTTCTAGAGCAATTCATATTGAGATGCTAGATGATCTTAGCACAGATTCATTCATTAATGCACTCCGTTCATTCATTGCAATTCGAGGGAAAGTAAGACAGCTGAGATGTGATCAAGGCACAAACTTTGTTGGTGCGAACAGAGAGTTCTTGAAGGCGATGAAAGAGATGAATCACGAACAGTTAAAGGAATATGGATGTGAATTTCTTCTGAACACCCCATCATCTAGTCACATGGGCGGTGTATGGGAAAGGCAAATTAAAACAATCAGAAGTGTGTTAACAGCTATTCTTGACCATTCTGCTAAAAGACTTGATAGTTCTTCACTTCGAACATTTTTGTATGAAGTGATGGCTATAATAAATAGCAGACCTTTGACAGCAGAGTTCTTAAATGACCCAACAAGCTATGAACCTTTGACACCAAATCACATCCTTATGATGAAGTCTGACATTGTATCGCCACCTCCTGGAGAGTTTGTGAGTCAGGATTTGTATCTGCGCAAAAGATGGCGACAGGTGCAGTTTTTGGCCAATGAATTTTGGACAAGATGGAAAAAAGAATATCTCCTGAATCTTCAGCAGAGGCAAAAATGGCAAGACAATAGAAGAGACACGAAGATCAATGACATTGTTATCCTTCAAGATGATAACACTTTACGCAACCAGTGGAGACTTGCTAGGGTGACAGAAGTGTATCCCAGCTCTGATGGTCGAATCAGAAAAGTAAAACTCTTACTTAGTGATTCTACTTTAAGTACTCAGGGTAAACGTACCACTAAGCCAGTCTACTTAGATAGGCCTGTTCATAAGACCGTGCTTTTGCTCGAAGCTAAAGAGTAGGGTATTGTTTACATTGCTGCTACTGTATGTGCAAACCATGTTAAGATTATTTTGAGGTGAAATCACTAAGTGATTTGGTGGGAGTTTAACTGCCACAATAAGAGTGTCTGTATTTGTTCTGAGTTTATTTGTTCAATTTTTATTTTGCATATTTATGTATTTTATTTTGTAAAACTTCCGGGGAGGCGGAGTTTTTGTTAGAATGTGCTGTGGAGAAACTTCTGGTAAAACGGCACTTGCTGAGTTCTTCAAGACAAAATAAATTAACCAAAGAAGATGGAAAGTTAAACATATAACAAAGGGACTGAGAAGAAAAGACAGTTTAACAGTTACGAAGCTGTAAGAAGAAGAAGTTTTCTTGCTTTCTTTTTATTTGGTGAATGCGGCCAGCGAGGTACGTGTTTTCATTTGTTGTTTATGTAATTTCTTATAGCGAAATTTGTATTTACGTTATTTATGTGTGTGTTAGTTTGACGGTGACTTTGTGGCCAAAGAAGAGGAATAAAGTCATCAGTGCAACAAACTGCGGTCCTTTCTTCACCGGAGAGAGCGATAAGAATAAACGTTAATTCAGATTCACAATATAAGTTGACCTCTGTGGTTGGAGGACAAGTGAAACAGATGGCTCTGTGTGTGTGCATTCAAATTCTTTAAAGCTGAAATTGCTTTTACTTTTTTTTGTTTGTTTGTTGTTGTGCTTCCTGATATTGTTTTCAATATGGACCCCACACCTTGGTATAAAAAATGTTGAGCCCGTCAAAGCAGGTGTGTGAGTATTCTTGTGTATATGTATGTCAGAGTGAGTTGTTGTCATCCAACAGTCAGGAGAAAATTTTTAATGCTTTTTTAGAAATTTTTTTGGTTCGAGTACTCCTTTTAAACACTCTTATTTCAGTGTTCATGTCATATTCGGATTAT
Source organism: Oryzias javanicus (assembly GCA_003999625.1). Taxonomy (NCBI): domain Eukaryota; kingdom Metazoa; phylum Chordata; class Actinopteri; order Beloniformes; family Adrianichthyidae; genus Oryzias; species Oryzias javanicus. The sequence goes on along the minus strand of CM012441.1, from coordinate 17,659,989 downwards.
CTGATATACAGATGTACATTTCAATAAGGAGAGAACTCAGAACTGCGTAGAAAATTTTAATTTTGATGATTTAACAAGCTGCATGAATAAGTCTTTTCTTTGGCGATTGGGCTCTGGTCTGTAGAAATCTGCTTGATATGATGATCTTTGACCAAGTGAAGAGATCCCCCACACGGGATTCGGGAAGAAACGGAGCCACAGGACACTTGGAACCAGAGCCCAGACGCTGATGGTGGTACACAGGACAGCGCCAGTCAAGCCGGGGGGAGAAGGGGAGGAGGTGGGCCGGCGCAAAGTCTGCAATGCGGAAAAACAAAACGTCACTGAATTTAAAGGTAGACATTCGATTGTGATTGGCCATGAAGTGAGTGAGTACTTCGCTATTGGCTCCCGTGTTTACCAATTGATGACGTGAGAGTAGCGATGAACGCCCTGCACACCTGGGAGAGTAGATCTTCCTTATTGAAATTGCGCCAAAGCTTCACGTTCAAGCTAAAAAACAGTGGAAACCACTTTTTCAAGACGAGTTAAGTCACAATATTTGCTTTTTTTTCTCTTTTTTTAATTCCTGTTTCTATTGAAGTGCCATTTTTTTAAGAGATGGAAAAGATAAACATAAAATTTTTCTTTAGGAAGAGATACTAGGGCTAGATGAGCAGCTGAATTCTGGAGCAAATGTCATGTCACGACAGTTAAACTAAAGTATAAAAAAAAGTTGTTGTCAAAGGTAACTATACAAACTTTTTTTTTCTCCCCTGTTTGCCATAAAAAAACATGTGGAATATAATTCAGTGACCTCACATTGACTCCTAATGAAAATCAATGAAATTTGGAATAATATTCCATAAGCAAACATGCTGCACAGCTTTATAACTTGCTTTTTCTAGGTTTTAAAAATTAAATAGGGTACTCTACATGTATATATATTATTTCTCTTTGGAAGTTCAAGGATCTTCCATCTATATCATATATGCTGACCATTTCTGCCCCAAAACCTCCAAGGCCAGAGAATGAAGCTCCATCGAATTAAAATTGATTGAGGTCAAAATATTAATGTTTTCTTGTAGAGTAAAGGTTCCCTGTTTGAGTCATTCCATGTAGAGCCTTCACATGTTCCCGCTGTGCCTCTGTGGAGTTTCTGTCCATCTTCCTCCCACAGTCCAGCAACATGCATTTCAGATTGATCGGGGACTGTAAATTCCCCACAGGAGGGAGTGTCTGCGGTTGTTAGTATCTGTGTGCCGATGATGGACTGGACCCCACCTCATGTCTGATCCCAGCTGGGATATGCTCAGAGGAACCAGAAAAGACTTAGAAGTCTAAAAAGCAGATGAACCGGGAAAATGCATTTCAGAAAAAAGCCGCTCAAAACCCTACAAATGTTTAAATAACCTCAGAATAGTACAACGTTACTGTGTTTTCTTTTCAGAAAATCCTAACAAGGGACTCGTGTTAAATAACATTGATCTCTGAATTAAGCTACACTTTTTTTTATGAAAATGGAAACATTTATATAATTTCTGATAGATCTTTGTGACTGTACAAGATGCGCGTCCTCTGGTCAGACTTATTCTACTGATAATACTACTGGCTTTAGTGAATCTGATATTTTGAGGTGAAAGTCAGAAACAATAGTAAATGATCCCAATGTTACTGTTCTTTGTAACACTTGCACCCAAAAAACAAAAAGACAAAAGAAAAATAAAAAATAAATAAAAAGCAAAGTGACAATTGTACGATGGCATATTTCACATTTAGTTCAGAGGTTAATGGTTTAACTCTCATTACTGAAACTTCGGTAAAGTGGAAGTACCTGAAGGAAAATTGAAGGACCAACCCTCAGTTTTAGTCAATTTAGTTCAAACAAAAATGTAGGTGTCTTTGAAAAGAAGATATATATCTGATTTAAGTGTTTAAATACGCACACTCCCACACATATACATATATAATACATTTGTTGCATTTTTTAATTTTACAATGCTTCATTGTCTTAATGCTTCAAACACATGGAATGATGAACATTAGTTCTTCAGATTTCATATGTAAAGACAACAACAACTTGATGGGTTGTACTTGAATCCAATTTAAAGCTTGAAGTATGTGATTGGAACATATGCTGTCATTTCTTGTTCCTTTGGGTGGCTCCAAACAACATCAGCTGGGAAGTAAGTGTGGAGCAGTGGAGCTGCTGATAGTGATCAGTAAACAAGGTGTGTTTGTCTCTCCTCTTTTGATCATGACTAAACTGTAAAGTCTCTTCTATTCTCTCAGCACACAAACGTAATGAAATTTAATTCTATATACTCACACCAGTCAAGGATTATCCACAGTGTTTTATTTTTTTTATTCAATCTAGCAAAGAAAAAAACATTCTGTCTTCCAGGGGGGTCATAAGGCCAAAACTCCCTCTGTGCAGAGCCTCAGAACTAGGTCAACAACTTCCAAACAGAGCAGGAACCCGACATAAAGACTGGACTGTGGAGCTGTGAGCAACAACAAACTGGCACGATGGAGCAGGATAGCTGGAGCTTACACGCTGCTGAGAACAAGTGAATGAGTTGTGAAAGGAGGCTGACAGGTGAACAAAACCTAGGAAACTAAACTACAATGATAGCAATCCACACAAGACCTACTAAATAACAAACAGTAGTGGCAATTTGTTGGGTTGGGGACCGATAGGGTTTTATGCAGTTCCGGTGCCTACCCGGTTCTTTGGTTTTGGTTTCTAGTCGGTACCAATTTCGGTACTTCCGTAATTTAAAAAAATGCCTACATCTTCCCAAATCAACACATTTTCATTCCCGTCACATTTTGACACATGGTTAAGACCTCCGTGTCAAGAATTGACATTTTGAGTGTCATTTTTTTGACATGTTCTTATTAAATCAGATCTCCACAACCTCTGCGTCGCAAACCGCCGGTGCACCGCTCTTTTACCACGTGGCAAATGTCTGAGGGGTTACCGGTGTTTTAATGTAACTCTGGGGATGTGTCTGGATGACACCCTCTTCTGCTGTTTCTGTGTCTCTGTGACTGAGTTTGAAGGCTGTCTTACATTGATCAGAGGGAAATAAGGGGACATTTTTTTAATTATTGTCTCCAAGAAAATAAGTACAATATCACAGTTCAGGAGACCCGGAGTGGCTTCTCGCACTCCCCGCTCCGCGCAACGGTTCTCTTTCTCGGATTGGCTGATGCGACGCAGCAACCTATATAACTGATCTGTGAAATGCAGCCAAACATTCGAGCGCTGCGCGTGCTCTCACGCTCACCAAGTCAGTTTTTTTTAGGAGCCCTCCCACTATTGCAGGAAAGGCAATGGGATTGGCTAGATCTTCAGAGTTCTAAAGAGACATGATTGACATGTCCAAAGACTAATAGACGTTTATAAGCACCGAAATGCGGCCCCGTTTGCAGCAGCTTCTTTCGGTTTGGGTAGAACCGCAAAAATCATAATGGAACCGAACTTCAGTGCCCAACCCTAGTTATATGTGACTGGATGTGTGGCAAGGTTAGCACCAGACTGGGGTAATGATAACTGTACCATTTAAAGGTCTTTGAAAAACGTCCCTATAACATAAAAAGGGTTCATACAAATATACACTTTGTTCATAACAATGCAACCAGTCCGGCATTTGAGGCTTCCACATTATCTGCTGGTTGAGATGCTCAGTAGGCCATGTGAATTAAAAAAAAAAAAAAAAAAAAAAATCGCTCCATAGTAATATCTTAAACATGCATCACCCTGACAAGAAAAAAAGCATTTTGAGCACAGATTGCAGCACACTCAGCTAAAAACTTTGTCAATAAAGCTTTCACTCTGTGAAGGATATTAATGTTTCCGATGCTCGCCTCTTCAAGCAGAATTGAACACTTCCTTTCACATCATACTCTCTCTTATGTGAAATTTGCAAGCCAAAGGAATTCTTCCTTATTTATTTTTTTGGAACATGAGCTTAAAAGGGGGCATTGCTAGTTCTTCCTCCCACACAGGTGTTTTCAGTGACTTTCAGGCTAAGTAAGCCTGTAATCAGAAGGAAGATGGGTAGTGCTGTGTGGGATCACTGAACTCTGGGTGCTATTTAAAAAAGATTGCCAGGGTAATTGTCCAACCCTAACAGGTGCAGAAAAGCTGAGGGAAACAGCATGACACCTGTGGGTAGACGGACTTTCTGAAGATGGTTTTGGGAGACCGAGAATACAGCCTGCAAAGGGGGAAAGTATAAGGCTGAGATTCTAAGCAAATACTTTCTAATCTCTGTGCTATTGCTATAGCAATTTCCTTTTCCAAAGCATGACCATTTTTGTGCACTATCTGCTAAAATGCTCGTGTTTTTTTCTGTTATACTATATTTCTTTTATTAAAAATCTACTGCACTCATATTTCTGTGTCCATCATAAGCTTTTTCCTCCCGATTTTTTCCTATTTAAATTTACCTAGGTGGTGTATACTTCCAGCAAGGAGGTTCTGGTTTGAACCCCGGGCGGGTCCATTCTGTGGAAAGTTTCCATATTTTTCCTAGACATGTATGATACTTTTTTTTTTTTTTTACTAGGCTCTCTGGGTTCTTCCTAAACTTCAAAAACATGCTTCATTGGTGGATGAATGCTAAAATGAAAAATGTCCCTCAGGAGTGAGCCTTTCGGTGTGTGACCCTGCGATGAACCGGCAAGCCGCCCGGGGTTTATTCAGCTTTCCCCCTAAAAGAAACTGGATAGTCTCCAGCAACCCTGTAAAAAACTGGGAATAGAAGACTGGAGAATGAATGGGAGAAAATGTTGGTTGAAATGAATTTTTCTCTTTTTTGTCCCTATTTTGCATTGTGATTTTTATATATATATATAGTCTAGCCTTTCTTTACATTTTTTTTTTTTTTTACCTAAAAATCCTCCATATTTTTCTATATGACTTGCTTTTGTTTTCTGGCTCTTTCCTCTGACATATTGACAGTTCAGAAACAAAAAATAAATAAATGAAAAAATCATATTCATTCTACAAATGGACACACTTAAAGAAAATTTTACAAATAATACACCGGTAGCTAAAAAAATAACAAGGAGCCCTCAAAATATTAAAAGAAATGTAGTAAAAATGCAAAGAAATTTAAATTAAACTGAATGGAATTGAGATGTATAGTAGCAGAGGAAAAAGATATTGCTGAGCAGCCTGCAAAGAACTCTGAATGTCACTGGAAGGATTTTAAAAAGCAGCTCAGCATAGAACTTAAAAACTGCTGGAACGGTAAAACTGTCTTTTGCCCTTTAAGATAATCAGACCTCTTCTATGCATAATGTGCCCTGGTGTCATGGTTAGAAAGAAGCGGCCGAGATTCCAAAAAATAGTTTGTTCTTCTGATGGGATTGGAAGGTCGAAAAAAATCCTAAACATTGATTCTGGGAAGGAGAAACTCTGTAAGGCCATTCAAGTGTTTTGTTTATTCATACCAAACCATTACAAAATATTATTCTCATGCTCTCCATACTCTAAAATACACTCCAGGTTAACCCAACAAACACATTTACGGGTTTAAGAGTTTATTTAAAACGCTGAGATTTATTTTAAAAACTGTACTTTAGATTAGAGATTTTTTTCTAATTTGCAAATGACAATGATAACAAGAATGACGTTTGGAGCCTCATTCGCCCATCACTTGTCTCTGTGACAAGGTGAAATACCAGGTATTGGCGGACATTCTGTACCTACTGGAGCTGGACTTATAATGGCCAAAAATGCCCTCAAAAATGTGTGTGTGTTGGAGATATCCCTGCCTTACTCATGGTTGATTACCCGGATCGGGTGTGTCCAGCTAATCGGAATATGCCAGAGCAGGGAATGTGGTCCTATGTTTCCATGCCTGCTCTAAATCACAACTTCCTGTTTGATCGGTTTGAATTTAACAATAGCAACTTTAATTCTTGCTCTTGCCTTCCTTGCTTTCCTGGTAGATTTATACCTAAATTCTCTGTAAAAAAGGTCAAAATAAATAAATAAATCTGCCACCGTTTCAGATGTTCACATGTCCACTTTGTTGTTCCATTTGTTTCCCTTTCTCCATCTCCCAGTCTGGCAGCGTTTCTTTTATTGGGTAACCACAATAGTTTCAGCATTTGGATTACTGTAATGGGGCTTGCATCACCCTCTTATGATCAGTCATCTGGGGCTGTAGCTGCCTTTTAGCGCCGAGTTAGTATCCTCCCAACAGGTTTGATTGAGAAAGCTAAGCTGCAGAAGGCCTAATCTCCCGCTGCCGGCCATTGTTTGCGTCTCAAACGGCATTGGCACTAAAAGCAGGCTAATTGATGTTGCCGCCTGCTTACTGGAGTCCCTCGGAGGACGTGGATGATTGTCAACTGCTTATACAATGAGGGGAAATGGTGTGAAGTGGCTTTTATGTGCAGAGAGGGGGGTTGTGACTTCAAAATAACTATTAAAAAAAAAAAGTATTTTTTGTGTGTGTTTTCTACTTCTATGGCTAAATCAGAGTTAGGGTGCACAAGTTGAGGCGCAACAAGAACAGAAGTTAGTGGTGATGAGGAGATGAGAAAAAAATAACACCTTTTAGCGCAATCAGACTGACTTCCAGGTCACCTTTTTCTGCTTCCATGCAGCTTGGATGTTATGACAGCTGAAGGAAGAAGAGCACTGGGTGTCATACATCTGCTGTATGAAGCTGTGTTAAAACGTGGTAACAGCGGATGATGGAGTTTTCAGGTTGAAGGTGGCAGAAAGGCAGAAAATTATCTGTTGCTTGAGATGGGAGTTCGCTTACCTCGCAAAGAGTGCTGAGACACAGCTGCTGCTTTTGTGAGTTTCCTTTAACTGGCACAAAACTAAAATCACCAAGTAATCACCCATAACATTGTTTTTTTTTTTTGTTTTTTTTACACCTTTTCAGCAGCAACACCATCTGGGCATGGAGGATTTCAAAGAAAAGTGGAGTGCATGAATGTTTTCTTATCTGTCAGCCTGCAGCGCCACCAGATAACACACAAACGGACTGAGCACACACTCCTAATTTTATGCCAGTGACAGATGAATGGCCTCCATAACAGCAGTTTGATGGTGTGATAATTAAACAAACAAGAGAATTATTTTCCCTCTGTGTCAGCAAACAGTGTTTGTGTAAGCATTGCTTGTGTTTGTGTGTGGCCCATTGATCGAGCCATAACTCAGAGTTTTGCTGTTTTCTGCAACTGGCACTGTGTGTGATTGTGTGTGAGGAAGAAAACGAGGAGAGTGAGGGGCTTAAGGAGAGAGCACTGCAGCAGGACAATTCAAATGGCCTGTTCAATTGAAAGATTTTTGTTGAGATATTGGGTTCGATATGTACAAAAAAGCATTTAGCATAAAAGTAAAAGGTTCATAAAGGTTTGTTTCTATACTTCAATAGCATAACACATATTTTCAAAACTTTGTTGAAATTCTTGAAACGTTAAAAACAAACAATTTTGCAATTATACTGTTTCCATTAATTTATATATATTCAAATAAACACAACCCAACTTACATAATAAGTCATTGGAAAAACACAGCAACGGATCTTAACAACGGATTCGTATTAAAAATCCCCCCCCCAGTGCAAATTTTTTTTCCCCAACAAATACGTTTTTTCGAAATTGCCGTGTTTTCATTAGACAAATTTATCATCTACTATATTCATTATCACAAATCTAATTTGTGTAATTGTAATTTTATAGTCAAAAGTGGATTGGGTGAAATGTCTGGAATGCGAATAAACAATCATCTATGAAGTTAAAGGCAAGAATTTGATGGTGATTGACTGTGAAGAAAATGTCTGCTTTAGCTATTGGACTAGTGAGGACTGATTGATGAGTGTCGTGTGCAGTGAAGAGTCAGCAGCACAACATACCTGAAGATGAGGGAAATATTCCTTTTTTTAAATTGCTCCAAAGCTTCACACGGTTACAGCATGGGTCATAATAGAAGAGTAGAACTTAAATGTAGCCAAACTAAAGTAAGTCAAACTCATGAAACAGAGAGACAGTACAGATCTGACAGGTTATTGATATTCAAAGGATTAATTAGCTGAAGCAGAAATAGTTGTGATCAGTATGACTTTACAAACATATGTGACTGAAAGCAAAAATAGATAAAACACTGCAAATAACCTAAACACCAAGTTTAGCATATAAAATGTTATAAATTTGTCATGAGTCAACTAAAATCAAAGGGCTGATCCTTAAAAATTTTATCTGTCCAGCACATAGTTTCTTTCTTCTCCAGAAATCCTCAAGGTTTCAGTGAAAAAGCTTCTCATTCCTTCTCTTTCAGGTTTCAGTTCTTTGCATTTTTGCAGATGCCAGAAAGAGCTGTGACTAGAAATGTGAATATCTCAAGGTCGACAAAACTGATTTGGGACAAAGAAAGAAAAAAAAAATAGAGAGGAAATGTAAAACGTAAGCCTGCCCGCCCGCATCAGTGGAGAATCGCTTTGCGTGATGAACTGACATTGTTCGGTCGCTCTGTGTTTATCAGTGAAGGAAAGGTTTTTGGCTCTACAGCAGAGCATCACGCAGAGATCAGAAAAAGGTTTGAAAGTCAGCATATCAGCCGCGGTCTGCCACCGTGACACTGAGCTGCTTACCCTCAGTGCAATGCAGCTGCACCTTCACACGCTACTTTGTCAGATTTATTAAATCAGTCTGCTGGTTCAGCCAAAGTACTGAGGACAAGGCCTTCACATCAGCTTTATAGAGGGAACATTTCCTCCAAAATATCAACTTTCTTGTGTCTAAAACTCATGTTATTGAGTTCTGACCAAAATAATAAAATGAGAGAACTTAAACTGTAAGATGTAAAACTCCTACTTTTAAATGAGTTTTTATGAATGTTTATAGATTCAATTGTCTCATGCTGTAAGCATAATAATAGTCAAGAGGTAAGATGAAGATGTAATAAAAAAAAACAAAAGGATGAGGTTTCAGCTTGGAGCAGCTTGTTCTTCAAAGACCAAATCACCCTGAAAATGCCAGGGAACTGCTCCAGTGGGGGGGGCTGGGGGTGGGAAACCAGGAGTCACCTGAGCTCTGCATTCCGACTGTGAGGGTAAGGAGTGTGACTAATACAGCTGAGGTTTGGATTAACTTTTCCACCCTGAATACCATTCTCTTTAAACACACACATGCGTGCGCGTGTGTGTTTGTGTGTCAGGAGGTTTGAACATACGTGCGTGCACACGCAGAATGCAAATAGCTGACTTCCAAAATGGCAAAATATTTACTGAGATGAAAGGTTTGGCTTATTTTTCTCCACTTTAAGAGGATCCGAGCCAAAACGAGCGACTGCCAGCAATTTCAGTCTAAGCCTGCGTGTGTGTAAGTGTGTGTGTGTCTGCTTTGTACCTTCACACTTCCCTGGCATGCCTTGAAATGACTCTGTAATCTAGGTCTATGTCATTGATATTAAAAGAAATGCGCCATTTTGACATCTAAAGTGTGTATTTTTATTGTTACCTTAAGTTAATTTAGCTTTTTTTCCCAGCTTTGGGTGTTATCTGTTTCCTTTTTTGGCTAAACAAAACTATTTAAAATAGAAAGATTGTGTTTAATTAAAAACACTTCAAGCAATAATTATTCCAACAGCTACAAGTGCACCTTCTAGTTGTGTAAAGTATTTTTATCAAGTATTCATGCATGAAAATAATGAAAAAGACTTGAAAAGGTGAACATCCTTTTTGAAGCTGAACCTCACAGCTGGGAAAAGCTGGGTCATTCGGTATGACCGTCAGGCTTTCAGGGAATACTTTCGTAGAAATCAATGAAAAGAGGCTCATTGGAGCATTGCACATTTGTTGCATCATGCCTGATTAAAGCTTAAAAATCTAAACTAAAATGTGCTCCTGCACTCATCTCCAGTTTGCACAAAGGTCAGGTGCATTTTTAATTTAACAAAATAAAACGTCCCTGTTTGGAATCAATTAAAGATGTAAAAATTATTATTCTTTTGTCATCTGCATAAGTCTGTATTTCATAAATTACTTGTGGTTTTTGCTTTGCACTGTATACAAAAAATGAATTGCTCCCGATTCATCTAAGTTTCACACAAGTACCAACAAATTTTATGCTGAAAAACTACTTGAACAAGTAAATACCAAATATGCTTATCACTCATTTAACCGTTTAGTTAAACAAGGTGGTCCTACAGGAATATGTAGTCTCTTAGCAGGTTTGCATATTATTTACTTACTAGATGTAGTCTCTTTTTCATCATTTGTTTTGAACCTTCCTATCTCAGTCTCTGCCTGGCCAACTTTTTTAGCTCTTCTGTGAGGACATCAAGGTTGTCCCCCGTTTGGCCCAGAGATTTAATCCTGTAACTGTGTCCGGGGTCTGCCAGGAGGCCTCCGCCCGGTTGGAGGGACTTCATTAGGAAGGCATCCAGTTAAATGTTAAATGTCCAAAGACCATTACCAAATTTTATGCACTATAAGGGACACTTAAAAAAAACAAACAACAGTGCACTTTATAATCTGGAGTGCTTTATATACGTACATCTATATCTCCATATATCCAGATCCAGTCTCTTATCAGTTCCTATAGCCAAAACTAAATACAGAAAAGCTGCATTCAGTTTCTATGCTCCACAGCTCTGGAACAGATTCCAAAAAGTCTGAGATCAGCTGAAACATTCAGTTTATTTAAATCCAGGTTAAAGACCCCCCCACCTGTTGGCAACTGCATTTGATTAGAATGTATTCAAATGTTCACATCCACAGTGTTTGTCTATCCTTGTTTTAAATTCAGTACTTTTTAACTTTCTTTAAACCTTATTTTAATGATCACACCTTTACTATTTCTTCTGATTGTTTGTTTCAATGTTTTGTGTAAAACACTTTCAATTATCTTTGTACACCAAATATGCTATACAAATAAACTTGCCTTGCCTATGGACTAGTTCAGTTGCAAACAAGCTTGGGTGTTATTGTGAATGTGCAAACACAGCTAATATGTAGCAGAGTTGGACTCTTTATTGTTATTTTTTTTACATGTTACAAATAAGGTCAAGAGTTAGTATATTCACAGTAATGTTTGTTTTAGTGGAACTCCAAGGTTAGGAGTTGCAAGTATTGTGAATATGCTAGTGTGGCTAACACTTCTAAAGTAGCTAACACGTAGCGTGTTACAAACAAGTTAAAGAATTACTGTGAGGGCAGTTAATAAAGTCTGACTGACTGACAGACTTATCTTTGACTCTTATGTCTCTCTCAATGCGCCTTATGGTTTGGTGCAACTACAGTATATGACATCAAATTAATAAAATTACCCACTTATTGATAGTGCACCCATTAATCCGGTGCAGAAAATGCAGTACTCCTCTTAGTATAAATAAAGTGGTACGAGATGTAGATGGACATGTGCATTTGCAGTTGTGTGTGAAATATTCTTTACAGCTTTAACGGCCTCTCCTTAATGTTGCCGCTCTACTCAGAGTTTCTCAAAGATTACTTTGCTTTGTAGAGCCGAGTAACCATCCAAAAGAGGCTCAATTCCCCATACCCTGTATTGAGGATATTGTACAATCAACAGCTCATGGTGATGGGTGAGGGGACCAGCTTTGATTAATGGAAAAGTTTTTTTTTTTCAGTCCATTTTCACATAAAATTAATATTCCTTAACTCAACTCGGTCTTCACTCTGTTGTATTTGTTCACAGTCCTATGGCAGTTACTTCTTTGGACCTTTCCACCTTTTTCCATCTTTTCCCAAAGCTTCAGACACTTGATTCCTATCCCAGGTTTTAAATGCTTCAGCGGGAGTGAAAGGTCATTACCCGGGAAGCCAAAAGAACCAAGCCATCTACAAACAGCAGAGATGGGATTCTAGTGCCTTGAACTTATAGTCTTTGGTTGAAAGCCAAAGAGTCAATAAAATAGTTCTAAGATTATTTTTTTTTCCAAAGACATTAGATCAAACTGCAGAGCTTTGATGGACTAAAAAAACGTACCTTTCTTACAAATCCACAGTAAGTGACTCAATCATGTGGCTCTTCTGGTTAGAGCGCTCCTCTGCAGGGAGGAACCAGCCACAAACACTGTAGCTGAAGATCTGAAGGAGGTTCTGGATGAAGCGGTGGAGACTGCAATTGACATCAAAGGTCACTCCCTGCAGGCGTGTCTCTTTGACATACTGTGCTCAGAGATGGAAAGCTAACAACTACTTCTCCCACGTCAATTAGCCTTCAGGATTTTCAAAGTGGTCATCTCCAATTTTTTTTTCACCAGGTGAAGAGAGGAGGATCTTTTATTTTTTGCAGATAACAAGTTTGAATTTTTTGAGTTTCCGTGGAGTTCATATACATAAACAAATGCAGATTCTCACTCAAAGTAATATTTTGAAAAAAAAAAAAATACTGGAAAAAAGGTGGAAAATTCCATGATTGAAAATGTTGATTTTTGTGATTAAAACTGTAGAGCACAACAAACACAAGTCCTTCCTTGGGCTCTAAAGAAAAGCAGAGCAATACCCTGAGGGTAATCAGGATTCATTTGTAAATCCTAATGTAGCATGAATGGCTAATAATTAATAACCATATGAAGGGTTGAATATGTGATATTCGCCTTCAGATCTGGTCAAAGTTATAAAGTTTATTTAATCTGAAATTTTCTTATCAGATTCACCGTAGGGGGCACCACCTCGTCAAGGAAAATTATCACTTAATTATTAGTTGTTATTTCTAATTAATAAAGTAATACTCAAATTTATCAGTCTACTTATCCACAAGGAAACGTGAGTGTCTTTACCTTTGAAGGGACGTTTTGTGAACCATGGAAATTATGAGACAAAACAACGACTTCTTATACACGTTCATTTATTGCATAAAACTGGATTAACAAGAAGGATTATTGAGTGTGAGAGCACAGCATTGATTATACTTTGCAGAGATGAAAAGAAGAAAGAAAACACTTTTCTAAAACTATTCAAAATGCATAAGTGAAGAGCAATAAAAGAAGTTTAAAACAAATTCAAGTTATGTAAATGGGCTGAAGGTGTATGACTGTAATGTCTGATGTCTGATCTAATGCAAAAATAATGTTTTAATGAAATCGAGATAAATGTCCTTCTGTTGATTGAAACAATAATTACTTAGTTAAATTCTAAATCAAAGAAAATGTACCTCTGACCACAAACAGTAAAACGCTGGAGCTAGTCTTCTTACCATGCGGCCTTGAGTTCTGGTTCCAAAGAGCACAGGAAGGCCTCTCTTAGTTTCAGCTCTGAGAGAGACGGCTCTTCTTCCCGAGAAGTCAGCCAGGTGTTGAAGTTAGAATCTGTTCAAAAAAAGGAAAGATTCAGGTTGTTGTCCAGGGTTTTTTTTTTTTAAGTCTCAAGTGCGTCAAGTGAGGGCTTTATTCCAAAAATTAGCACTAAATTAAAGTTTTCACAGCTTGGCCGGGCTACAAAAAACTTTAATAATTATCTTGTCACTTATAAAAATTAGAAAGAAAAAATGAAAAGTTAAATTGTAAAACGTAAAAAGGTTGAAGGTTCGGTTTGTTTAATCTTAAAGATGGAAAAATCTCACAGAAGTTTTCATCTCGAAGCTATTAAAATCTTACAAGTTAATTCTTTGCTCTGAGTTTTCTCTGTTCTGAGTTCCCTTTGTCTGGTTTCCCTCCAAAAATCTTTTGTTCTCTGCTTGAAGCTATCTCCTCTGTTTTCTTGTGTTGTCTTCTCCTCTTGACTTCTGAACTGACTCTGACTGACTAACTGACAGTTTGAACGTCGCGCTGGACAAAGGCCCTGAAACTGACCAATCAGAAACGAGTTGGGCCGGTCTTACGCCCTCATCTAATTAACATACTCCAATAGGATGTGAGTTCCTAAATGTGGGTGTTTGTTTCTTCAGAAGGCAGACCTTTTACACAAACATCTTTTAAACATTAAGGAATTAAAGAAACATTTAATTATTTTAATCAGCTTGTCTCCTTATAAGTAGAAACCCCTTTTGGGCTGGAAAGAAAACAAAATAATAATAAGCATCAACATTTAGAAGGTAATAAAAAGATAACAGGAATTAAAACCAAAATCCAAAAAGAAAACGAATGATAATGGCTAAAGATAAATAAAACCTCTGGTTCTTTTCTTATTTACCTGCCAGATCCTTCTTAGAAAAGATGCACAACTTTAGTTAACTTTTACCAGTAAAAAGATGTTGAAGTGAAAAACATTTCGATACCAGAGAACACAGAATACACTTAAAACGTCTGGGGAGTCTCAAGCCATGGGGGGTCAAAAGGTTTTTGTAAATCCCGTCTCGGTGATGTCTCCGGCCTGTTTTTCAGAGGATCTGTAGAACGTCATGTCAGCAAATAATAACATTTTCTTGTGACTTCAAAAGCAACTTTATTCAATGGAATGCACTTTCTGGTCGTCCTGTAAATCAAAATGGCTGGTCAGGCTCCAAGGTGGCTGGTCGTCATGGTAACCTGGGATTACCCACGTCTTCCTTTGCGGGGGAGTTAAGTGTTTCTGGGGTCTGTTGCCATCCAGTCTGACGAGGTGTTACTTTCAGGGGAGGCTGATGTGGAGTGAAGACAAATGCCTGTTGAAAGGGGGGGAGGTGATCTTTTATGGCCTCAGGGTCAATTTCTGTTGGTTAAGGTCTGGAACAGGCTGAAGCATCTGGGTCTGTCATGCTACACTAATTAGGATGGTTTGTTGGTGGTTTTTAACCACTATTAGAGTTAGTTATTGTAGATTTTTGGTTAGTTATTAGCTTAGTTTTGACCAACACGAAACAGAAATGCATCCAGTCATACATCCACCTGCTGAATCATTTTAGGAGTCATAAGGCTGATGGAGCCAACCCAGCTTATGTTGGAGGACATCCAGTCTGTTGCAAGGCCACACACTCATTCACACACAGACTCAAATACACACCTTGGGGCATTTCAGATACAAATTAATATATGCAGCATTTTTTTACGGTGGCCGAGACGGCTCACATGATTGCAAAAGCCACAACACAACGACAAAAGCCGAAACACGAAGACAAACGCCGAAACACGACGGCAAAAGCCGAAGCACAACGGCGAAAGCCGAAACACGACGGCAAAAGCCGAAGCACGACGGCAAAAGCCGAAGCACGACGGCAAAAGCCGAAACACGACGGCAAAAGCCGAAGCACGACGGCAAAAGCCGAAGCACGACGGCAAAAGCCGAACACGACGGCAAAAGCGAAGCACGACGGCAAAAGCCGAAGCACGACGGCAAAAGCCGAACACGACGGCAAAAGCCGAAGCACACCGACGAAAGCCAAAACAACGGAAAAGCCACAGCACTCCAGCAAAAGCCAACACAAAACGGAAACGAATCAGAACGGAAGTGAATAATGGACTTTTTTTCTTAACCTTTCATTCAGTTTCAAGCTATTGGTGATTTTGAGAGATACGTGATTTTGGTAAGGGATAGGTGAGGGTGGACGTTCGTTGTTGCCGCTTTATTTCTTCTTTCAAAGCCTTCACGGAGAGCTTTTGGGGGAGAAAAAAAAGGAGGGCGGAGGAGGGAAAACGGGATCTGGTTTTTTGTCTGCCATTCTTTTTCTTTTTTACCTAATTTTTAATTACTTTTAAATACCTTCCACGTTCTCGTCAGTGTAAACCCTAATACTGGGGATCTATATATTGAGTTTAAACGTTTAAATACGCAAGCTGTGTGGTGGCCTAATGGTTAGCACACTTGGTTAATGTTCCAAGGGGTGGGGGTTCGAGGCTTACGGGAGTCATTTAATATGTATACATTTTTTTTTCTGTAAAAAAAAAAAAGTATCATACGTGGTTCTTACGTACATTTTGAGAATCAAAATAAATAAATACTTCTTGCAACATAATTCTAGGCAGTTACGTCGTTTCAGTTCAGGATGGTGGGGTTGGTGGCACGCAGCGCCAAAATTCCTTTTCGCCATGCACCCCATGCAACAAAAATGACTAAACTACCTGGAATTATGTTGCAACAAGTATTTATTATTTTGATTCTTAAAAGTACGTAAGAACCACGTATGATACTTTTTTTTTTTTTTACAGAAAAAAAATATATAATAATAAGTGACTCCCGCAAGCCTCGAACTTCCATCCTCTGGGTTACTAACCAAGTGCGCTAACCATTAGGCCACCACATAGCTTTCTTACCACGACGTCCAAAAGTCAATATATAGACCAGAGCAGTATTAGGGGGTTACACTGACGAGAACGTGGAAGGTATTTAAAAGTAATAAAAAATAGGTTAAAAAGAAAGAATGGCAGAAAAAAACCAGATCCCGTTTTCCCTCCTCCGCCTCCTTTTTTCTCTCCCGAAAGCTCTCCGTGAAGGCTTTGAAAGAAGAAATAAAAGCGCACAACGAACGTCCCCCTCACCTATCCTTATCAAAATCGCGTATCTCTCAGAATCGCCAATAGCTTGAAACTGAATGAAAGGTTAAGAAAAAAAAAGTCCATTATTCACTTCCGTTCTGATTCGTTTCCGTTTTGTGTTGGCTTTTGCTGGAGTGCTGTGGCTTTTGCCGTTGTGTTTTGGCTTTCGTCGGTGTGCTTCGGCTTTTGCCGTCGTGTTTCGGCTTTTGCCGTCGTGCTTCGGCTTTTGCCGTCGTGCTTCGGCTTTTGCCGTCGTGCTTCGGCTTTTGCCGTCGTGCTTCGGCTTTTGCCGTCGTGTTTCGGCTTTCGCCGTCGTGCTTCGGCTTTTGCCGTCGTGTTTCGGCGTTTGTCTTCGTGTTTCGGCTTTTGTCGTTGTGTTTCGGCTTTTGCCGTTGTGTTGTGGCTTTTGCAATCATGTGAGCCGTCTCGGCCACCGTATTTTTTGGACAGTGAGAGGAGGCCGGAGTGCTCAGGGAAAATCCACACAAGGGGAGAACATACAAACTCCACATAGAAAGGTTCCAGCTGGGATTTGAACCGGGCCCCTCACTGTGAGGCAAAAGTGCTAACCACTGCTCCATCGTGCAGCCCGTCATCAGCATAACTCACCCAAAAAACAAAGTTCACAACAACATCAAAGTGTGAAAGCCAATTTAAAATATTAAATTGGTCCAAATTTGTGCCCACATTCCAGCCAAATAATTTGGATGCATAAGAGAAAAAAATTGAATTTCTTACCTTGTTTAAAAACAGTTAAGATAAAAAAAAAAAATTTCTAGTAAATTGACAAATGAAGCAAATAAATATTATTTAAAAAATGTGGAAAAAATATAAAATCCCAATCGCCCTTTGGCAGAATCAGTGCAACCACAAGGAACACTTTCATTTGTCTGTTCAAGTCAGAATAAATGTAGAAATCTGTGTCATTAACAGCATCCGGTGTATACCAGATGTAACACACACTGGTGTAAAACAAAAATGTCAATCACCAACAAAACTTTGGTTCTAGATCATTAAGGTTAACACGATCTCCACCAGAGCTGTTTACCCACGGGATGCTGGTGAAAATCTGAAGCTAACCTGAAGTTAAAACATACCAGTGCAATAATGATTGCCACAAAAGATTTAAAACTTTTTACATATGTCATATCAGTCGACACGCAACTAGACTTTTCTACAACACAAATAAGGAAGAGGACGATTCAGTTCTCATTCTGTTTTATCTCAGATTGGGTTACTATTGATACACAAAGAAACTGCAGTATTTCAGAAATACATACATTATATATAGTTTTACATTGGGTCAGGAACTGATGGTGGAGTTTGTAGTAGAAACATTGAATAAATAAATGTTTCCATGAAAAAAACATGAACTAGAAGGAAAAAAAAGGTTAGAAAACAGATGACCTAAAAAAATATGAACCCAATAAAAGATAAACTGGATGATGAAAAACAAGCAATATCACTAGAAGAAAAAAAAAAAAACCTATAGCGCATATTCCTCAAATATTATGAAGTGGAAACTTCTGAGCCCATTTTACATCTTAAGAATATCAACAATAATGAATGCAGTGGGAAAAACAAAAATTTAAATGCAAATGAACTGTTATGTTCTAAGATGGAGGAACCCAGAATGGAGTTGGAGCAAGAAGCCGCAGGTTTTCTGGATGGCCTGTGGTCCAAATCTCATGACTTTAGGGAATAAACTGAACCTCACAAAACCCATGAAATACTCACACACCTGAAAATGGTGGAGAAAAATACCCCCCACCCCATATGTTTGAAAAGTTAAAAAAAAGATTAATTGGATGAACTAAAATCCATCGAGGGGGATTTTTCCATTTAAAATATATGCATGATCAGCTGAAATTAAATATATTTATGCAATGCAAACTAGTTGAGTAATAAAATATAAATATTTTTTCTATTTACTCCATAGACTAAAATTAATTTCACTGATTCATGGTAGTTACGCTCAAACATATCTAATTTACTGGAGCTAAATGAATTACACTATTTCAGAGGGTTTTTATTCTATGCAATTAAATTGAGAGAAGATTAATTGTTTTCATTTATATACAGAGATTTTGGTTTGATAAATGGTTTTATTAACAGTTAAATAAAAGAGGGGAAACATGTTTTCATAGCACTGAGGTTATTGTTACTATTGATAAGACGTATCTCCCATCAGCTGTTATTCCTCTTTTACTTTGTATTGATTTATCAAAAACATTTCATACTGTTGATTATGTCCTTTTGGATATTTGATGAGAGAGATGTCATTGGCGACACATAAATGACATGAATGGGATCAGTGTGAATAAGATGATCTTTTTGACTCGGAGAAAAGCGTTTTTTCTCTGTAAAAGAATCAACCGATTTATGTTGATGGAGTAAGTGGTTTGAAGATTTACAGCATGTCAAAGACCTTGTGGTGTTCAGGTGTCGTGAGCGACATCGCTGGTCATAACAAAGTTAACAAACAAGGAGGTAAATTGGGTAAAGCTGTTTTTCTCTACTTCAAAATCCACTGGACTTAAGCTAATAGCATACAGTTTATCATAAAGTAGTCAGTACCACTTTTAAAGAAAGCAGTTGATTCATCCTTTAATTATCTGAATAGTAGAAATGATTGTGGACATTAAATAGAATGCTTATTGTTCTGTGAGTTTCACTCTCCTCAAAAGGGCTCCATAGAGTCTTCTATTGGTTCCCCTGTAAACAATTACAAAAATGATCCAGCACTAAATGTATCTGTCATCTACATAAAAACGTACTGCATCACTTTTTTTTATTGCTGTGGATCAACTCTTTGTTTTGGCAATTGAATCCTCGCAGCGCCAACCACTTCTAACAATAACAGTTTCTTCCAACATTGTTTGCAACACATGGATAAAGCAGAATGATACAGCTAAAACATATATTACTGTGACTATGCTGACTTTCAACTTTGTTAAGAACACATTAAAAACAAACACATTCCAACACCTCAACACATTAGCTGCATTAGTATAGTTACAAATTTGCAATTACACCCAACCTTGCAACACATAAAAAAAAACAGACTGATACTAAAGAAATGTAACTGTGACAACGCTAACATTGATAGTGACACGTAAAAAAAAGAAAAAAAAAAAAAAAAACAGCCTGACACCACAACACTTTTGCTGGGTTTGCATATTTACAAAGGCACCCAAACTTGTTTGCAACATGTTAAAAAAAACTAACTGATATTTTGACTGGGCGCTGTGATCAGAAAACAACTAGAATTAATTAACTAATTAAGAATTTTAAGGTGGACTGTCATTTGAAAAAGAAATGCAAGGCTTTTAAGTGCAAATAATTATGCTAAAAATGAAGTACACTTTATATCTAAAACTGTCTAACACCCAAAACTTGGTAACAAAAACAACTTCCTCATTCTGAGGAAACAAAAAACAGCATTAGTGTGAACAACAGATTTAATGCTGATATTGAGATGTCTTTTCCATCTCTAAGTAAATTCAGATGGTTGTGTCAGCAGTGGCATTGGGCCCTTTCACGGCCAACTTACATATCAGATTTGTTCCAGATTACTAACACCCGTCACTGGAGCTGGTGATCTGCAAGACAGCTTGTTAGTTTTTTTTTTTTCCTCCTGCCAGTGGAAATGAGCTACTGTTAGTCAAAGAAAGAGTGAAAAAAGGCATTTTTTGTCCTTAGAGATCAAAAAGTTCAAGATTAAAATAAAAAAAAAAAAATGAAATCTTGGGACTTTGTCAGGGAAAACTTGAAAGCAAAATCACATGAGGGAAATAAGAAAGATTGATATCTTGTATTTAGGAGACTAGATGTGGTTGCAAAAAGGAACAGAAAAAACGTGATCCTGAAAGTAGTTTGCTAAGATAGACTGCTAAGATTTCTAATCCTATTTTTTTCTTTATCTCCAGTTATTCAAGTCATAAACTGAAGAATCAGAGGCTTCAGTAAAAGCATGTGGTGCCCGCTGGCCCCACCTCCAACGTTTGATTGACAGATTCCCTGAGCCACTTTCAGTGGAAGAAGTGTGGACTTTCATCAAGCTCACTCATGATTGGCGACAGTACTTCCCCTAGAAACAGTGACTCAGACCGCCTAATCGCTGTCAAGAGGTGGCAATACGTTGCAATATGGCGGAAGACATCAGGAAGTGACAGCGAAGGCTTTGGCCTGATTTCGCGAGGCCCGGAGGTAAGGCATTTCCTATGGGAGACCTCAACACTTGTTATGTCCAGTTCTTATAAATGGTCTATGGCTAGAAGAGAAGAGGAGAAATTCTAGAGGGAGATGGATGGGATGATTCAGGATATTCCTAAAGAGGAGGAAAAATAGTGAGCGAGCCAGATTTTAACAAAATTTGTGAGTGGGGGAAACAGAGATGACAGGGAAGTGATGAGTGAACTGGTGTTCAGGACAGTGAAGCCAAAGAACAGATGGTGCTTGACTTTGCTAAAAGAATGCAAATGGCCTCCACACACAGAACACTGTCAATTCAGATTACGCTTGTAAGCAAATAAACAAACATAAATGCAGATAAACTTGAAGACAAAAGCACTTTTCCACCAACCACCCCAACGCAGACATGGACACCGTTAAACCTCAGCAGGTTAAATACAGCTTAACACAGCAGCGGTGTTTCAGGGTCAGCAGTCCTTTAGTGTGGTGTACAAAAGATCAGTGACACAATATCCCTTTGGTGACATCATATAATAGAAGCTGCGGGCGCACTTTACGGCTTAGAGCCGCCTTTTTTACCCACTCCGACTAAGCTCCTTTGTGATAATCAAAAAGAGCAGCACAGGCTGAAGTAGGGGGAAAGTCTGCCATCCCGTTCACATGATAGCCAGACAATAGCCACTTCCTTCAAAGATTAAACAACCATGATGCTCTGTAAACAACTCTAAGTGGAGGATTATCTCTCTCCTTCTCTCTCCCTTGCTTTCTTTCTCCTCATTTTTGCAATTATGCACTATGAGATTTACTTTCCCTGAATGCTTTGGTGATCCCAAGCTCCAGTTGCTCAGTAAAATCCTGTTCAATGAGCTCATCTGAAGTCATTGAGAAGGTTATGGCTGGAAATGTCACTGTTTTCCCCAATGGGGTTTTCATCTTTCTAAAGCCATGAAAATGCATGAAAAGAGACAAGTCTTGCTTTTGTTTTGTTTGTGGAGATTGTGGATGTGGACAGTGAAAGTCAGAAGAGAAGTGATGACTCATTGTGTTTTTAAGATGCTTATTGTCGGGTAAAGGCCCACTGCTCCTACTGGAGCACAGTTTAACCAAAGATTATAGGAATAAGTGACTCCTGCTAACCCTCTTCTCTATCTTCTCTCTAGGCTTCATGCAAACACAGTTTATCATATTTAAGCTGCAAGCCAAGTCCATTGAAAAAGTGTGTAAACCAAAGAAACAGCAGGATTATGGAGTGGTTCACAATCGGTGTAGTTGTGGTTTAAAGATGTTTACCGAAATTAAGACAGAAACACATGAAAACAGATGCAAAAAACCTCTAAAAATCTTCTAAACCCGGCCTGATTTGTTTGGACTGACACAGCATCGTGTCAATCTCTGTTACTACAACAATAATCCAATTGATTAAAAGAAACATAAAAAAAAAAAGGTTGACACACAGGACTTCAGCAGTAGTGTCAGAAAAACACACAAAAAGCCAACTCTGAAATATACGCTCACCAGCCACTTTATTGGGTACACCTTGCTAGTACCAGGTTGGAGCCTTAATCCTTGGTGGGATCGATTCAACATGCAACTAGAAACATTCCTCAGAGAGTTTGGTCCATATTGACATGATAGCATCACACAGTTGCTGCACATTTGTCGGCTGCACACCAATGATGCCAATCCCCCATTCCAACATCTCCCAAAAGGTGCTGTTGGGTTGAGATTTGGTGACTGTGGAGGCCATTTGAATCCAGTGAACTCATTGTCATGTTCAAGAAACCAGTCTGAGATTATTCCAGCTTTATATGTTATTCTCCTGGAAGTAGCCATCAGAAGGTGGTACAATGTGGTCATGAAGGGACAGATTTGGTCAGCAACAATACTCAGGTAGACTGGTATTTTTACAGTACTCAATTGGTACTAAGGAGCTCAAAGTGTAGCAAGAAAATGTCCCCCACACCATGACACTACCATTAACCTAAACTGTGGATACAAGGCTGAATGTATCTATGCTTTCATGTTGTTGACAAAAAATTCTGACCCTATGTCGCCGCAGAAATTGAGACTCAAGCATTGTTTTCCCAATCCTCTATTGGTATGATTTTGGTGAGTATGAGTGAGTTGGAGCTTCAGTTTCCTGTTCTTAGCTGACAGAAGTGACACCCGGTGTGTTCTTCTGCTGCTGTAGCTCATCTGCCTCAAGGTTGAATGCGTTGTGCATTCAGAAATGAGTAGCCGGTGAGTGTATATTTATACCTCCAAAAGTTATTGCTTTCAGATCCTTTAATATTATAAATAATAATTCATACAGTCTAACACAATTTGCAGAAATTCATGCTTGAAACTGTAATTTATTGGAAACATAAACAAAATGAAAGTTTTGATAGTTAAATAAAACCTTAGTTACAATGAACCATATGCGGGATAGACCCGTATGGGCGCAGCAGGTTTTAGGGTTGTCCTGGAGGGTCATAGGGAGGACCGCCTAAATCTCGAGGAGGGTGCAAGGCTCATGCGGCCATCTCTCGAGACGTACAATTGTGGAGTGTGGTAAGTGTATTGTGAAGTATTTGCCAGTTGTATGCACTCATGATGGCGATGGTGTCGTACAACACCCTTACATCAAACTCTAATTGTCAGTAAGGTGCGTGTTCTGGCTCTTTACTGAAGGTGTGAGAAACGCAGCAAACACAAGTTAGATACTTAACCCTCCTGTTGTCTTCGGGTCAAAATGACCCGCCACTGCATTAAAAACCCCCAAAAAATCCCCTAAACGATATTTTTTTTACTTGAAATTTTATGACTTTTCCTAGATTGGCCCAAACAGTGGAAAAAGTGAAATGTTGCATTTATTCACATTTCCATGTAAGCTATACAAAAAAAGGTACAAAGGTGGTCTTCGGGTCAAAATGACCCATGACGCAGATAGAGTTGAAATCAAAGTCACAGAGTTATTCACACACCACAGAATGTTCCAGTGTTTTAGTTTAGTCTCAGATCAATCTGTATCAGAAGAAAACAAGACAAATCTGATGGTGTTCTTGAAGACTGCAGAGAGATTATAAAGGTGCTGCCGATGACAGGACCCTGAATTCTCTCTGTGCTAAGGCCATGAGTGTGCTTTATACTGTTGAAGAGGCTCTAGAGCTGATTTTTCCAGCTGTCCAACAAGACAATTCTGATTCAGAAGAGGGACTGGAGGATGTATAAGAAGAAGATGAATCATCTTCAGAAGAAGAAGAAAACTCTGGAGCTGAAAGAAAGACTTTCCTTCAAAAAATGGCAAAATAACATGGTCCTCAGCAGAACATGACCAACATGGCTGGCATGAAGAACAAAATGTCATAAAGATGACCCCAGGACCCACAAGGTATGCCGTTTCTCATGCCTGTGACATTGTCTCTACATTCTAACTGTCTATTACACCAGCAATAGAAAAAATAATCCTGGAGATGACAAATCTGGAGGGTGTTTGCAAATATGGAGACAGCTGACAAAAGATGGATGAGACTGACCTGCAGGTCTACTTAGGGCTGATAATCTCAGCAGGTGTATACAGGTCCAGAGGTGAGGCTGCAGCGAGTCTTAGGGACGCAGAGAGCGGAAGACCAATTTTCCGAGCCACAATGCCACTCAAACTCTTCCACACCTACTCAAGACTGCAATAATTGATGACCGTGAGTCAAGACCAGCAAGACGTGTGACAAACTAACTTGCAGCCATAAGAGATGTTGGGTCATCTTCTACAACATCATTGATGGTTCCTTCTTCAATGCCTTTGTGATTTGGAGACATCAACCCAACCTGGGTGTCTCGTAAGCAGAACAAGAGGAGAGTGTTCCTGGAGAAGCTAGGAAAGGCACTTGTAACTCTATTCATCGAAAGAAGGAAGAGTGTCCCCCACACAGAAGCCTCAGCAACAGTTGTGAAATCAGAGTGCAGCAGCTCCTGATCAACCTGATGATCCAACTACCACAGCCACTTCCCCAGCTAGGGCAAGTAAGAGGAAGATATGCCAGTTTGGTCCTCAAAATAAGGACTGTAAAACACATAGTGTGTGCTGCAAGTGGAAAAAATATATGTGCAAAAGCTGTGCACTTGCATACTGCCCCACATGTGCTAATTAAATTAATGGGTTATGTTATTTTTCATATTTTTGTATTGTACATTGTCTCAAATGGTTGGCTGGTGAAAAAAAAAAATGAAAGAAACTAAGTAATTGAGACGATTGAAAATGCATTCAAAACTCCTTTTTGCACATTTTTTTCTTTTCTTAAACTAAAAAAAATAGGTATTAACACATTTTGTGGTGAATGACAAGTTTTTTCTTCAAGCAAGATGAAATTTGGTGTTTAAAATTAAATTAAGCTGCTTATATTGAGGGTTTAGTGAAGACGGGTCATTTCGACCCGGAGGACACGGGGTGTATACAGGAAATGAGGACAACAGGAGGGTTAATAGATGCCCTCAGGATGCCCACACAAACTACACTGTCCAATTTCCTAAATTTTAACAGTCAGGCTGCACGTTAGGACCATTATCACTTAAACAGTGCAGAATTGTGGACAGGATTTTGGGAAGTTGAAAGAATAAAAGCTCAGTAAATTGTGCCTCACCTACTTCATCCTTGTTTACCATTGCGTATTGTGGGCTATATATGTCGGCCTCCTGCTGCCTGTAGCACTTCTATTGTAAAACTATGCATGAACATTTTTGCTCTACAGCTTTGCTTCTTCCAAATTCCACCATTTTTATCTGTGTGTCCCGTAGAGGTTTGCCCATTTTTCACCCATAGACAGCCAGCATCCACTCATGAGGTCAGTTGTGACTAAAGCATTAGGAACTGTGCTTTTAAAGAAACTTTCACTTTTTGCCATATTTGTGGTTTTTGAGGCACTAAATCACAAGTCTTAACTTGAATTAAACACAAAATTAACTTATGCACCAGCTCCAGTTGTGCAATGACACTGGCAGTTGAACATTATCATACCAGTAAATACATCAAATAGCAATGGTATATATAGTTTTAAAGCAGATGTAAAAGCAACCAGCAATGAAAACTGTTGACAACATTTATTGATTACTCTGGATGGCGTTACAGAAGTCTCATCAGATCACTTGTGCCCCCACCCCATTCTCATTCAGACACACCTTCCTGTAAAGGCTGCTTGGCGCAAAAGTATGGAGCTAAATCAGGGCCAATATTATTTAAAACCGAAATAAAATATTTTGAAAAAAATATTAGTGTTTGGCTGAAAAAAAAATGTAAAATGTCCAAAACTTTTTGCTATTCTAAAATAAACTTAGTTATTTTCAGCTTCAAATGTCCTGTTTTTTGGGTTTCAAAACTCAAAATTTCAATTTCAAAGCTTTTTTTCCTTTTTAAAGTTTTGGACATTTTACATTTTCTTCGGCCAAACACACATTTTTGTTAATATATTTTATTTCAGTTTCAAATAATATTGGCCCAGATTTAACTCCAAAAAAAAAAAAACCAGTAAGTTAAACACAATACTGCTTCACTACAGGAAGAGAAAATACATAACCCGCTCACCACCTTGACTTTTTGTTCCTGAGTTTTACCTCTAAACAAGCCTTTATAAGTGCCTTCATTATTCTTTTTACTAATGAGCAACAGTGAAGCTGCAAGTCAAATTATTCTCTTTAACTCTGTCAGGTTGTTGGCAAAGCATTTACCACTTGAATTTTTATGCTAAAAAAAGAAGGAGGCCAGTGGTGTTGTGAAGATGAGCTCCCAGTAGACGTGTCCCCAAAAACATCACACTTAGGACAACTACTGTTTATCTTCCAAAGAACAGATAGTATAGTTTTGTTTAAGCAAGTTTTTTTTTTTTTTTTTTTTTTTTTTTTTTTTTTTTACTATTCCAGTTAATGAGACAAAAAATCATTAAAGAGAAGCTTAGTCATGTGTGGCAGAATAGGTTTACTCCCTTTGGCTGCTTATTTTGCACATCAGACAAATCAAAATCCCTAAAAATGATATTTTTGACACACAGAGCTAAAAAGAATTTCTTCTCTGAGTTTTAGTCATCTTTTTTTCATCGCCCATTTTCAGCTGACATAACAGGAAATTGAAATAACGGCTTAGATGGTTTTAAACAACAGTGATTAAGTATTAAGGATGCATGTGGAGCAGGAGAGCAGCTTACCTCATCTAAACCCTGAAAGGAATTATTGTATTAAAGAGAGAGAGGAATTATGCCATTACTGCCTGACCTTTGTAAAGCCTTTCCCAGAAACCTTGGCAAGATTTCTACTGGTCAAAAAAGAGGAGTGAGTTGTGAGGAAAGTAAATGACAGTGGTGGCGTTAATTCAAAAAGTCCAGACTTTGCCAAGGTACATGAAATGCTCATAGGCTCACTTCTCTGCATATTAAAAAAATGTTTGAGTAATGGATGGATCAACAAAGCTGGTTTTATTCACACTGAATTACTTAAAATAAGTTACTTCAAAGGTTTTTAAGTACTTTGTTCCAAAACTATGACTAAAAGTGAAACATCTCAAGCTTTTTCCATACTGCCCTCGGCAATGCGTGTTCAAGCAGCCACTTCCAATTAAAAGTTTGTAGAAACGTGTGTTTTGGACTTCTATCTTCAAACTTTTGCATCCACTCATCAAAACACACGTTTCTAAAACTGTTTTCAGGCTCTATGTGAAAAGCACATTGAAAGTTAAACCAGGTTGAACTTTGACCAATCAGGGATTCGGTTTTGGCAGTGATGTATGGACGTTGTCCCTTTCAATTTACTGAAGGGCCAGCTGTTTACGAATTGATTATGAAGGAGGAATGAATAACTGTAGTTGGTACCTGGTCAGAATTATATGACACAATTTCTTTCATCAGAATTAGTTAACTCTTTATCCTTATAATTAAATGAACTTAGATCATCCAGTTAGTTTGTATTGGTTGTCCTCAATTGAACTGGATGGATTATATGTGCTTATACTCCGCACTCACCCGGTAATGACCTTTAAACACAGAGTTTTTGTTAAATTTGGGCTTTTATGATAGTGAGATTATGCAAATGTAGATTTGTTTTACCTTCAATAAGTTTCATGTTTTTATCCTGTTTTCATAGTTTGTGATTTGTGTTGGTAGGCAAGTAAGTAAAATAAGTAAATAAACATTACTTAGTTTATTAACCAGTCTTTGTGTTCTTGATGTCACTTTGGACAATTTGGCACCGTAAAGAAGGATTTCTTTTAAATTTGATCTATTTGTGGAGAATGGCTTTTTCAGTGTGCTATCTTAAAGCTTTTTGTTTTACTCTCAAAGTGCTTTTCCTATGGCCCTAAATCATGGGTCACACCAATTTAAGAGGTAAAAAAAAATGAGGTAGAAGTCATTTCTTCTGCAGTAGCTAAAAAATCTGGAGTTTGGACGGAAATATTCAAAAAAGCAGCTTTGCTGAACTTGCTGAGCACAGCATTTACAAGGTACCATTTACAGATTTATGAAACTTAGACTGGATGTACAAACTCAGAACACCAGATGGTTTGTTACCGAGAACCATCTGCTGTGTCTCCTGTTGAAGCAACATTTCTGAATGGGCCGGCGGTTGAAAATGAATGTCAAGCTTTGATTAGATGCTGCATCTGTCCATCAATACCACACAGAAGCATGGACCAATTGGAATACCAGAAACAATATGAGCAAAAACAGCTAAATAGGAACAACCACTTTCCAACTGACACTACAAACAGACCAATAGAAAAGAGATCCTAGATGATGAACGTAAAGGGCTTATATTATGTTGTTTTTAGTCTTTAAGAGTAAACTATATCCATATATATAACAATATATTACCTTTAGCACTAAAGAACAAATTTTTTATGTAATACAAGTTATTTTCGTGAGCTCTTTTCCTACCCGGAAGTAAGATGCCTCGATCTCTGAGGCTCCGCCTTTCGCTCCTTGTGGTTGCCGCCCATTTCCTGATGTCATCTTAGAGCCAGCCTCGGCAGCATGTCTGCGTTTCTCCCACGAGAATCAAACAATTGACAAACTTTTGCAAAGACGGATGTGCATTTTGTGGGGCCTTACACTCTTGACCCAGAGTCTGATCTAGAATTTGAAGTCCACCAGGTACCACACCGACCATGAAGGAAGATTTTGACTGGTAAAGGAAAAACTAAGAGAAGTGTTTCTCGTTCTGTTGTTTTTATTATAGAACTATATTTATAAAAGAACACAAAAAAGTGAGCCATTGTCTCTTTATATTAGGTGCTAGAGCAGGGGTGGGCAAACTACGGCCCGGGGGCCACATGCGGCCCCTTAAGCTACTTAATCTGGCCCTCCAAATTAAAATACATTGAATCAGAAATCCTAATTATTGTTTTATTTTCATTGTATTTCTGGTTTCTTCTCATGAATGGTGTTTCTCTGGCATTCGTGTGTGTTTTTTTCTGAGTCAGAAGGTGATTTTTTGGATTTATTTGAGTTCACATTTCTTCTGAAGAACATCAATCCATTGAATCACCAAAAAGAGAACAAAAATCACAATTGAGAAATTAAAATTCCCAAATTTTCTGTTTTTAAATGAATATATGTGAATTTTAATCCAAATTAAAGCATGTTTTTTCTCTAAATTCCATATTATCTTTTTAGTTTATGAGGTTCATCACCAAATCACTCCTTCCATCTGCTCCTTGTCCGGCCCTTATGCCAAATTTTAGAACCCTTTCTGGCCTACAAATCAAAAAGTTTGCCCACTCCTGTGCTAGAGGAACCACTTCTCAGAGTTGATGCTAAAAGGAAAGCATTTTGCTGATGACTGCTAGTTCCACAGGGAGTGTGCGTTAGGCTGGGGGCGGTGCTGTCAGTGCAGACTTTTCCTGGAAGGGGCTGTTCTTCCATGTTCATACGTATGATGGGACCCAGTCATTCTCAGGAATTGGGAGGGGCTGGTGCTCAGAGATAAGTGAAAAGAGCAAAATATCACTTTGGTGGAGTTTTTCATGAGGAATTTTCACAAATATACACTTAAAAATTCTTAAAAACACCATTTTGCATACATGATCGGTCTGTATTCTCACAAAAAATAAAGTATTAACTTAACACACATGTTCTGACCTCAGTCTGTGTTTCTGAATATAAACTGAAATACCAAAAACACATTTCCAGTGAGTGTATCTTTAAAGGATCAGGACTTTTACCTAAAAGAAAAAGCCTTTTCACAGAATAACTAGCTTTAGCATTGTTCACATGAAATGACCTTAGTGAGGAGCACGCAGAGACACTCTCCGTACCACTGCAGTGATTTTTAAATATGAGCAACAAATATTAGA
Organism: Oryzias javanicus; assembly: GCA_003999625.1. Taxonomy (NCBI): domain Eukaryota; kingdom Metazoa; phylum Chordata; class Actinopteri; order Beloniformes; family Adrianichthyidae; genus Oryzias; species Oryzias javanicus. Next base: position 17,630,113 of record CM012441.1, on the reverse strand, counting down.
ACAGATTTTTTAAAAAAAAACCAACAGTCACACTTGACTCACAGCAGCTTATGAAAATAACAGAACAGGGAAAATACAACACTTTTTATCATACAATTTATTTCCCCTCAAACTCCCGTTCTGATGAGCACAGCAGGTCAGCCACTGATTAGACTGGATTCCAATCAATGTCATTCAAACTGAGTTTTGATTTTTTTTCACAAATAATTAATGGAACTAGACATGAAATTAAATACAAACACAATTTCCCCCCCGGGATTGAAATGTCGCTCTGAAAGGTGGTTTGGTGGACAGCCTTACAGTAAAGAAGTGCTTTTTCAAATCCCGGTAGTGTCCTTTCTGTGTTACAGTTGCATTTTTAACCCATTTTCTTCAGCATTTGAAAGCCTCTTAAATGGCGTATACTTGCATAGCGCTTTTTCACCTTCCTTAAAAGGTCTAAAGCCCTTTACATTCACAGACCCAGTCCCCCATTCATGCACACACTGGCACCAATCTTCCACCAGAGGCAATGTGGGGTTTAGTGTCTTGCCCAAAGACACTTCACATGGGCTGACAAGGCGGGAAATGAACTCGCATTCTTCCGATCAGGAGTCGACCACCCTACAGTTGCGCCAGTAAAACTATCCAACTATGCATCGAGAAAACTATCCAGCATATCCCATAAAGTAGTTGGGATAGGCAGCAAAAAATGGATGGAGAGAACTAAAAAACATTAGATAAAAACACAAAGATATACACAATTGTTCTTCCATACATGGATATTTCCTGACATGCAGACACAGCCAGCACATTCCTGCATATTCTTTTGCTGCTCTTCTGTCGGGTTGACAGCTTTTAGATAAATCACTCGTCAAAGCAGCATGCATGCAAGTTGGCTGTTCTACCAATTATTTTAATGAGAACATAAGCTCGCCCAATTCATCTGAGCTGCGTTCAAAGTACCCTCCTCGGGGAAGACCAAATCCTGCTGCTTAAAGAGTTTGTTCGGCTCTTTTGTTTTGCCTGAGAAAATCGGTTATGAAACAAATAGCTGTTTTGTTTACATGTCACATTTGCTGGGATGAGATGTGTTGCTGAACGATTCGGCAGAAAAGGGGAAAAAAAAACAAAACAAACCCTAAAATCCTGATGCATTTTTGAGTCTGGCGCTGCTGCCAGGGAGTTTGCTGGAAATATAAAGCTTCTATTGTGGAAGTGTTGAATACCTTTTATATCATACAGGCAAAAAGCTGATCAAAAGTAAGAAGGCAGCTGTGCCGAACTAAACTGCAAATGTGTGTGTTCGCTGTTTGGAGAGGAGACAGAGAACCGCCTTCTAGAGATGAGTCTCCAGATAGTCTGCTGTCATCAAAAACATTCCAAATTCCCTAAAGTTGTGACTTCATCCTGGTAAAGAAAAATATTAAAAAATGATTTTACATCTTTCAATGGGCAGAAAAGCATTTCTAAAGGTTTTTAAGTCAAACTTAAAGGGTAAAAAACATTATTCTGTATTTACCCTATAATGAGGTAATCAAATTTCACTTCATAGCTCTTAATATTCTTCAAGTAACGACAAAAAAAGTAAAATGTATTTTTCCACTGTGATAAATTTTGCGAAGGAATATCTACATGTCGATATTACATTGAAAAAATACAAACAACAGTTTGGATCTGGTATGAAAAATGTATAAGCAATGCAGCATTTCCTTTTTTCCTGTGATTTCATAAATGGTTGCATTACTTATATTAAGTGCTAATAATCTTTTTTTTAGTTTTTTTTTTAAAACTGGTTTTTTGTAAAAAAAAAAAAAAAAAAAAAGCTTCAATAACTTAAAAATAAATAAATAAAATCACAAAAAGGAAAAAAAAAAAAAAAGGAGTAAAGGTTAACATCTAGACACCTATTGATGCAAATCCACAACAAACTGCTTTGACTCCAAGATTGCCATCAGTTAGCATCTACTTGAAAGCAAACATATAAGTGTTTTTTTTTTTTGTCCCCACAGGTGGAGCTAAATTTAGGTGTCAAGAGGTTAAGTTGAACACTTTTAAAAAACAATATTTTCACTTATTACAAATTCTTTCATTTCTCCCAAGGTTTTCAAAAGAAACTCGTTTTAATCATTCTGTAAGTTGAATACAAACTCATCTTGAGATGCTTGAATTATAAAAGTCTCTCTGTGCTAAAAGGTGGCATAAAGCAAGACAAATGCTTCAGAACATCAGCTTAAAAAAAAAAAAGTTGTGCTAATGTGTGCAGATTTTAAAATCAACTTAGAACACTGTGAGAAAAGCAGTAATAACTGAATTTTGCTCATAAATTCCATCAGCTCACTAAAAAAACATGACTAAGTCAAGAAAAGGTCATCGTGAAAACACTTGTATGTCCTTCTGATGGCTGTCTCTGAGTTGCCAACATGTTTGCAATATTCTCAATGAAATCTATAGATCTATAAAAGTTTCTGGAGTGTTGCCTGATGATTGAACAAGAATGTTGACATGGCAGCTTCTTTTTCAGGACCCAAAGACTGGACTTTTGGCATGCTGGTCAGTGTCAGTCGTGGCACAAAGCTGTGTTTATTTATTTATTTACAAGGAGCTGAAGTTTAAAAAAGGTAAATGTGAGAGAATAATTATGCCCTAAAATGTTGACTAGTTAATTAGTCATTCAGACTGCACAATGTCCTTTAAAACACTTAAAGACCCAATCGGCCTAAAATGATGCCAAGTTTGCATTTTTCTGATGATGTGGAGCAGGGATGTCAAAATCCAGACCTCGAGGACCGGCCTCCTGCTGGTTTTTCCAGAAATCCTGCCTTATCTGCTGTTTATTACCTGGATCAGGTAAGTTTTTAGCCAATCAGGAGCTTTAATAACAAGGTGGTTGGAAAAGACACCAGCCCTCGTGGCCTTCATTTGGGCACCCCTGATGTTTTACATATATAAAGAAAATTAATCTTAAAAATGCTTTTCTGAGTATTTCATTATTCAGACTGTTGTGAATCAGGATCAGACGAAAAAAGCTGTTGGAAAAGGCTTGTAGATGTGACGTAGGACCAACAACAGTAAGCCACTAGCTCCTTGCTGTGCTACATTGTGATCCATCAATTTGCAGATAAATAGATCTATGTACGCCTTCAATTTTTTTCATCTGAGCTCAGAATTGAACATCTGGATGACCTCGATATTTTTATTGACATTTTTGTTGTACTGGTAATGTTAAGTTAGTAAAGATAATGTTTGGACTCTAGAGGGTATGGTCAGTGCACACTCCATCCAGCCATCCCAGGAGCAGGGCTCCAAAAAAATGCCTCAGCAAACCCAAGAAAATGGAACTGTTCAAGGTCATTGGGGTTTGGGTTTGCTGAGGGCCAAGATTCCAATGAAGATGCAGGGAGAAGTTGGTTATGGTTAGAGCCCTCTAGGGTTAGTGATTGGGTTCAGGTGTGTGAGGGGCCATGCACCAATAGGAGAGAGTGTAAAAAATACAAAATAAAAGGATGACACAAGTGGTCCCATCCACAACTCAGAGGTGAATTTCTAATGAACTCCAGCTGCTCTGCAGAAAATATGTCTTAAAAACCAGTGCATTTTTTTTTTAGATATTCCCTACAATGTATATAATCATAGATAAAAGACCACTAGGAACACTTTCAGACTTTTAGATCAAAATATGATTATGAGATGGACTTTCCTAAATTAAATATCCCAAATAGAAGTATAGAGGTCTTAAGCTCATGATTCCTTTGAGAAATTCTTTAGGTCCTGTTTATACGTAAATAACAACACAAGAACAAACACTTCAAGACAGGAGAGCCCCTCTGACGGGGGACAAGATCACACTGGAGCAACAAAGAAAAAAAGCAGATGGTAAACTAAAAAATAACAGCAGCCTTGAATACTTTGCTCTCCGTCTCTTCCAGAGAATAGATGAACTGAAATAAAAAGAAAGAGAGATGCAGAGGAACCACAAAAGAAAACATCGCTGTAATGATGGTGAGGCGCTCTGATAAATGACAAAGGAGCTCGAGTGGGAGGGAGGAGGTGTGTGTGTGTGTGTGTGGGGAGGGGGGGACTGAAATGAGGCAGCAAGCGTGTGCCAAGAGAAAATTGAAAATATTAAGAGAGGAAAAAGAACCCAGCAGAGAGAGTGAGAGATGATGATGGAGTGGGATAAAGTTTAAAGATTGAGTTTTCCTTCCTGCTGTTCATGAGAGATGATTAAGAAGAGGGGATCTATGGGATGCTGTTCAAATGTTTGAAGGAGTGAGTAATCTCTGGCCTCTTTAGGGCTGGAACAATGAAAGGAAAGGTGGAAGAAAGAAACAACAAACAGAAGAAATAACCTCTCCTCTTCTTGTGTCATCATTTCTTTTCATCAGTGCCTTTCTATCCTCCACATTTTCACCTCTTCAACCTTCTTTTGATCTCTCTGAACTTTAGTCTTCTTCATAACCTAACGTGTTATGACTTCCATCTCTTCCTCTTCTCTTTGCTTTCTATTGTTAACCTCCCCCTTTTCTTCTTTCCCTTCTTGTGTGCATCCTCTCCTCCGTCATCTCACTCCTCCTATCCTCTGAGCTCATACTGATCTATCAGGACTCTTGCAATGACAGCATACGGACTCCAAAGGCCTCACAGGCTTCACACTGAATTAGCCAGTTAATACACACACACACACACACACACGGAACAAAATCACACAGCGGCTAATGAGGGAATCACATCAGCTCCTATGACGAGGAGCAAAGTCTGACAACACCTTGTAGTTTAATGACGTCTGCTAATCGAGAATGAGAGCTACAACCACACACACACTAAATTATAAATTCCTTTGATTTGTAACCATCATTGAAGAGTCATGGGGGGGCATCTCAGGCAGCGAGGGGGAGTGATGGAGTCAGCAGGAGGCAGAGGAGAGAGGAAACTAAAAAGATGGCGGTCACTCTTAGGTCTTTTTCTTCTTTTTTTTTTTTTTTTTTTTTTTTACATGAATCGTTCCAGTTTTTAAAATTCAAAATATTAAGCCAATTTGAATGTCTCAGTTCTTGAAACGCCTCTTGAATAATTCACTCTTCCCATCTTTCTTCCAAATCTAATGAATAGGCACGTTTTTCTGACCCGTTGAGTTGCTTTCCACGCACCCGCTTTGAGAGTCCTACTGAATCGCACGTGGATTTCTTTGAACCGTTCCTTTCTAAATAGTGATTTATACATAGTTTGCAAGTCGTGTCTCGTTCCTTCCCGCTCTGAATCTGACTTTATACAATGTGCATTTACCAAAAGGTGAGCACCTGCAATAAATAGTCAGCACTTCTATGCATCATCATTTTAGCCACTGGAGATACATTTTTTGTTGCAGCTTTGATCATGCTCACAACGTTTCATCAATAACTGCAGACTTATCGTAAAAAATAAATTATTCTCTTCTTTAGTGAAAGTGAATGAAAATAGATGTAGGCCTGACTAGAAAGGGACTAAAAATGCCTTGCAAGTCGACAGAAAACCAACTCCTCCATGTCATAGATGCCGCCAGTAGCAGGATCTGATGTGGGAAGCCAGCATTGTTACAACCTGACCAATGACGCATGTGAGAAGGTAGCTGTTATTATGATAGTCTTCCAGCCGCATGAATTTCCTTTGGGTTGATTATTATTTCTGCTTAAACTGATGCTTAAATGGATCTATGCACATATAAACATATGTGTGCATATCTCCTGGGATACTGTTGAGTTTGGTCTTGCATGGGCCTTAACTTTTGATTATATCCTGCATATTTTTTAGCAAAACTATCATTATTTAATGCTCCTCAGAAACCCCCTGGAGAGTTTAACACAAATAAATATATGATTTATTGATCACACTGTAAAAGTATTCCTGGCGGAGCTAGTACGCAATATTTGAAGGGGGCACAAAGTGGACTGAGTGGAAGGCCAGTTCAAATCAAAAATTCACATCTAAAATAATTTTTATTCTTATTAACAGGAGTTCTTTTAGCTGAGGATCTTTTTCCAATGCTCAAAGAAGCGTATATTGACCATTTCTTTCTCTTCATTTTAACCATAGACTGTAGAAAACAATGGAAAGAGGAAGGTGCTGACATCCCATTGAAAATGCCTTACGCCTGGTCCTCATAAAAGCAGGCCAAATCAGTCACTGTGACTTCCTAGTGGGTGCGCCGCCATTTTGAAACGTGACAATATTAATTGGTCCAGGTTGGTGTGAGTCACGTTTTTAAAGGAACACAGTCGCCAATCATGAGGGAGCTTGTACCGGTCCACATCCCTTCCACTGAGAGCGGGCGCAGGAAAAGCTGTCAATGACGTTGGAGGTGGGGCCAGCGGGTAGCACATGCTTTTTCTAAGACATCTGATCAGTCAGTTTAAAATTATAACTTGCTGTAAAGAACAAATCTTTATAAATAGAAGTAAGATGCTAAGAAGGATGTCTCAGAACAAGAATTGTTTTTTGACAAATTGAATGAGTAAAATCTCTCCATTTATAAATAGAAGTCTATGGGATTTTGACCTTCTTGGAACCAGCAGGTTCTTCCTGTTTGATGAGGTGGGAGGGGTTGAGCTGTCCAGTGATTCTACAGTCTATGATTTTAACCCTGCAGAACTCATGACACAGTTCTCTGCTGGGCTTTTAAAGGCAATTTGACAAGATTTTTTGTTGTTTGCTCTTTTTTGGTGGCAGCAATTGTTAGAGTTGTACATACATTTATCAAATATTTGCTCTGAGTGGTTTAACTTCTCTGTCTTTAATCTTCCTGTCTGAACTACAACTCGCATATCAACAAATAGGAGCCAACTCAGAGATAAACGTTTTGAGAAAATGAGATCAAGAACTTGAAGAACCATCATCAACCACCACAAATTTACGTCAGTGATAAATATGTAGACTTCATGTGATTAGGGGGAAAGGGAGATATTGAAGTAGGGCCTTCAGAGCAGAGTGGAGACTGGTTTCAACATTCTCTGTCTGTTCTCCTGATGTAAGTAAAATCTAATTTGGGAACTGATCCCTCTGTTGTCTTTCTTTCAGAAAAATGTCTAAGGTTGCTCAAACCTCAATTTACAGTGCATAGAATGCATGCAAAAAAGAAAAAAAACCTGACAAATTTGGCTTCATCAGCAATCAAAAATAATTGAATTGTTTAATGTTTTTCTAATTTGACTTTGTACTAAGTTTTAATCAGTACATTTTATGTTTTTAAAAGTGACCCAATGCTGCCTTTAACATCAGAATAGACCTTAATGTACAGCAGTATGTCAATATAAAAGTGTGTTTTTACACACACTACACATTGGGACTATAGAAGATTCCAAAACAAAAAACGCCAAAAAATAAATAAATAAATAAATAAATAAATCAAGATTCATTGTGTTAAATTGTAAAAAAAACATAATGAAATAAACAGTGTTTGAAAGAGAAGCGCTTTGTCACGGGTGTCGTTGAATTCAATTGTGTACTGCAGGTTTAACACTCCTAAATCATCTTTAAAGTCACATCCTCGGGCGAAGACAATTGCGCCACCTAAATCAGATTTTGCTGAAGCATGTACTGTGTCTTCATTTATTTTTTACATTTTCATGAACTGTGCGTGTGTGGATGTGTGGCAGTTGAGAGGCATAGCACATGTGATCCGTGTGAGTTTGAAACCACTATCTCCCCAATGCAGCTGGATAGACCGCAGATTGGACCAAACCTATAAATACTCTAGGAGACACACAAGTACACACACTGTAAATACCCTTTGACGCTGAGCTTCAGCTCAGTCCGCTCTGCCAAACCTGATTAGACAGCAAATAAATCACTATAACACACACACACATACACACCAACTCTTAGACAAACATACAAATCCATGTCTCCCAACCTGCAGATTTAAGTACAAGAAGAGCACAGGTGTTGCCTTTTGCAGCAGCTTCAGATCTCTAATGGGAGAAATAACTGAACCACCTGCAGGTAGTTTCAGCTATTATAGACATAATTCTTATTTCATAAAGAGGCAAAATATTTTTTTTTTCCTCAAACATTCTCAAATCCAGCTATGCTGATACATTAGTTTTTTACACTTCTGGTCAGCACTAGTTTAGAATTTTTAAATAATAGTGACAGCTAAAAATGAATAGAAATACTGACATAAAGGCTATACATTTCAAGTGTTCAAAAAGTTAATGATAATATGCTTATTTATCATCTTATTGCGGAGAATAAATGAAGAGCTGGAACACCGCAGATGCAATCACTAACATTTTCTAGTCTGAATAATTTTCACCAGTGACCTTTTTGAATTGTTGACCTGGGAGGAATCCTGGGTAGAGCCCCAGAAGAGTTAGCTGTGCTTTAGTTTTCATCAAGCTAATACTCTGTTTACTGGTGGGACAGCCTTAACCTCATTAGCCTGTACTTAGCTGATGAGCAGGAGACTCCTGGGTATGTTGAAAAAAAAATACTGATCATTATCACCAATTACTTCAATAATTAGGCAGCACGGGTTTAGTTTTGGCGAAGAAAAGGTCAGTAGTTTAGCAAGGGCTGTGTGTCTCTTTAAGAATGATCTGCCCGCTGAACATTGTGAAGGAAGGGATATTCAAAACTACCATAGGTTAATAAATTGTTGTTTGACCCGAGATTAGAAGGGTTTAGGTGTGAGAAAAAAGGGTCATCGTAGGTTCATAAATAATTGAAAGCATCATTAAAGAAATATATTTCCAAAGAATAATTGTTTATTACTAAGACCCGAAAAAGGGTGATAAGGGTGTAAAAAAAAGTGAAAGAAAGAAAAGGTGATTTTTGGAACTTTGGAGGAAAGGACACGTCTTGAAAAATCATAATTTTGTCTGTTAACCCTTTAAATATCTACTCAGATAAAAATAGCAATTTTTATGTTATTAACATGTTCTTATGGCATTTCTCTGATGATGGACATATATAAAGAAACCTAAACTTATAAAAAGGCCCCTCCGAGTATTTTTCTATTCAAATCATTAAATCAGGAGTGGACAAAAAATGCTTTTGGAAAAAGCTTGTTGCTGCTACGTAAAATCTACAATCGGAAGGCTACAACCCTCCTATGCTTTGTTCTATTCCGATGCATCCACTCTTATTTTCCTTATCCATGCTGGCAGCTGACACGAAACTGTTCAGCTGGATAGCGCCAATATTATTTGTTTGGTTGCACTTGTCACATTCGTTGTGGGTGTGAAGGGTTGTAAACTTCCTGGAGCATGTGAACAAAAGAATGATGGGAAGTAGGGGCAGGCTTACTCAACGCCAGCTGTCCTGCCCACACCTCAGAGGTGAATTTCTAATGAACTACTTCCGCTCTGCAGAAACTATGTCCCAAAAAAAGACAGAATTTTGCCAAAAAAATGACATAATCGTACTTAAATGTTTTCTAAAATGTTTTATGTGCTCAACTTGGTTTGTAATATTTTCCACATAATTTTATTTTCAAGGAAAAATGGGTCAGGGTCTTTATGGGTTCAAATGCCACTGGGAACGCTTTTACAATAGATCAAAAATGATTGGAGTGGTACTTTAACACTGGAGATGTCATCGGCAACACCTAAATAACACACGATCTTTCACATACCATAACTCCTGAACCGTTTTTACATGACCAGCAAAAATCTGTTGATCCAGACACGACAAAAAGCATATTTTCATGTCGGTGGTGCACCAATATGCAACACATTACTTGCATAAAGGAAAAAAGGGTTAAACTTCTTGTTATAAAGTAACTATTAATGTTCAAATAAATATGAATGCACCATTTCTGCTGGTATTCTTGAGCTTCAGCTTGACATTTATCCCCTTCCTTGAAATTGTGTAGATTTTGCGCATTACTTTCACAGCATTGCTGCTGCTTCATTAAGCAAATGAGAGACCTTCAATCCATTGTTTGTCATGATGGAGGATGATTTGCTTTAATGGTAAAAATGACCAGCAAGTGTCCTTACTGTAAATATGGTAAATGAATTTCTCTGCCTTCTGACTGTCTACAACTTCATTACTGCATTATTCAGCATTCACCAGTAAAAGGCGCTAGCAGTTGATGGACGATGATAGATGTGTGTGTTTGTCAGAGTTTGTGCCTGCAGATTGGAGTTTGCGAGCACGCCTGCGTACACCGCTGTTGTTATGGTGAATGAGTGTTTCGCAGCGATAAGGAAAAGGCAGCTGCTGAATACCAACAGGGTGATTGAAGATGGTTGTAATTAGTGTCTTGCTTTTGTCTTGGACAGATATCAGTCAGTTTGTCACGCACAATTGTCAACCTCGTGTGTGTGTAGGGATGGTGTGCTTGTGCGAGGACACTAATCAGTGTGTTTTATTGAATTTGCCTCACATGTGTGTTAGTTTGGTCGTCATGAGCGTCAACAAATAACCACTAATTTCAGTAAATCTGTCTAAAAATATATTAACCCTTTTCAAGCACAGGAGGAGATTGAAGACAGATGTTGTCATCAAGTTTTTGTAAATGCCCCTGTTTCTTCCCTCACTTTTTAAAGTCTTAGTTCCTTTTACTTCCACACACACATTATCACACGTGTTCTCATTCCTTTTCACAGAGATGTGCTGTGTGAAGGTGCAGCTCTCTGTGTGCTAGGATTAAAATTAAGTTGTGGATTTTCTGCTGAGCAGAAATGTATCCGTAAATCAGTGGCAGTCAAAAGCTTTCACAGGAGAGGCAGGAAACCGAATGCCCTTTACACCAAATTTACTTCAGTATGTTTTGAAATATGCATCTGGTTTGATTAAAGAGTTCAAACCTGGTATATTTTTTCTGCAGAAGAAAATGGAGGCTTTCAAACATGTAAACAAAAATACCAATTTTCAAAAAGTTCAGCTGTATTAGGCAAATCACAGTCATTTTCATTTTTGGAGATGGATATAGACATGTGCATAAGCATATGAGCAGCAGCATAGAGATCATTTCCCTTTTAACCAGAAAGAAGGGTTATATGAAGACAATGTGGTTGTGTGGAAACTTTAATCAATCAGGCCTGGGGCTAACAAGAATTAAGCCTTTTGAAAGTCTACAAAGATGTACAGTTTGTACAGCAATAGGTAGAGTTCCTACTACAAATATCGCTTGCCAGTGAGCTGATATTCAAACTTCAATACCCTCTGACTTTTAACAGAGCTGGTAGAGAATCTTATAAACATACAGGTAATAGATTATGTGTGGACAGAAAATATAACATTGTTGAACCAATACGATGTTACAAAACTGATTCCTCCTGTCTGGAACCCTGTAGATGATGTCAGGGATTGTGGTGGAGGACCCAAATGCAGGAGACCAGACTTGGTGACAGAAACATATACATTTACTAAATCAACTTAAACAGGACAAAACCAGGAGAACAAACCAGTGACGTGACAGAACGTAGACGAGCAGATGACCTGTCAATGAGAAACTGAAAACCAGACACTTAAATACACTGAGGATGATTGACTAAATGAAGACAGCTGTGGATGATTAACCTGAAAGTGTTGAGAATGACAGGGAAAACTGAACATGACAAAACCTAAGCACGGAATCATGACAGATGAGACATGTCCAAAGTCCAGCTTGTGGGTCAAAAGCGGCCAGCTTTCAGATTTCGACTCAGTCTCCTGTCCTAAAATCAATAATATGCAGTCCCCAGCACTTTAAGAACAGTGTGTAAAACATCTTTATTGTGTTTAGTTAAATAACATTACAGCTGTTGTAAACCTGCGGCAACAAAATGAGGTTCCAATTCCTCCAGAGCCTTAAAGGCCAAACGGGAGCTCATCTGCTTCTGTGATCAAAACCACTTCTGAATAAGAGAACCATTTGTGTTATTTTCCTATTTACATGATTTACTTATATAAGTTTATATATTCGGATTAAATTTCGGATGAACCCAGATTTAATGTTGACAAAAAAAAATGTTTTCTTCCCCAGACAGACTGTCATGACCGAAACGCAGGCTACGTGAGAGAAACATAAACATGAAAAAAAGTATAGAGAAAGAAAACGGGTAGCAGGGCAGAGCAGATGACCTAAGGATGAACTGGAAACCAGACTCTCAAGTTCACTGAGGGGAATTGTCAGAACTGTAAACAGCTGTTGATGTTCAACATGAACCAGGAGTGACTGATAGAACTCAAATCATCACCAAAACCGGGATCACAACTGAAAAAACAAATTCAAGCACAGAATCCTTACACAGACTTTTTCTATAATTTATTTTTGCTCCACAAATATGGAAATCACTGCAGTTTTGGTAAAAAAAAAAATGTTCAAATATATTTCTGTAAAATGTGAAAAAATGAAAAGTATCCCGTTGCAAAGGAAAAAAAAAAAAGTAGTTCATTCGCATTCATCATTATTACAGGAGTTCAAAAAATACTGGCCAAATGGTTGGTCCTCACAGCAGGGATGTTAAACTTGAGATAATGCTGCACTATTTAGGAAAACTGTTCATTTTACCTTTAAAAGTACATTTTGACTTACAATATTTTACTTTATAGCACATTGTGATTTGTGATTTTTTATACTGTGCTTTCAGAACTGTTTGACAGGGAAGATGAGCAGATGAAAGAATCGTGTCAGTTTTGGCAGCAAAACTAAAGAAGAGTTCATGTTCTTTAGTGGAACTGGACTCGACTTGTTTTTTTTAGAAAACGTTTGGCTGCTCATCTTCATCAGTTCTGACAAATGAAACTGCTCGGTTTCATTAGTTTCAACCTAAATTGATTAAGCTATTCAGAAACGCAGAGAAGCATACTCTGATAAACAAAAAGCAGCAACATATGTTGCACATCTTTGGGAAAAAATGTTAATAAAAAACAAATCTGTGAAAATAAAAAAATCCACAGCTATGTTTTGGAAAAACAATCTCCTTCCCCCTAAAACAAAACAGAAAATCCCAGTAGCAGACGGAATGGTTTGGAAGTTAATGTAATCTATGACATATTTGGGTCACCTTCAGGTAACAAACTCTTAGCTTTAGGTACAATTGCTTGTGGTACATAATAAACACAAGATTTCATTAAATCATATATTTCATTAAAGTAAAATAAGGACACTCTTAGTGTGGCATTCATAGGCATAATATAGAACTATTACATAATGATTATACAAGACATCAGTCAATTATTTTCTCTTAGCAAAGGAGTTATTAAAAAGAGAAATACCTGTTTCATTCCATCAAGAAATAACAATCATTTATGTCATTTACCATTTATACACGTCTTAATGGACCTTGTTAAACTCCATGAAATGTGCATCTACTGATGAGTTTAGATTGTCACCTACCCAAAACGTCCTTTTTCGATTACAGTCCAAAAGCGGGGAGGTGTCGATGTTAGGGCAATCTGATTTAATGGGAACGCAGAGCTCCTCATCCAGTAGAAGGGCGACCCACCATGGAGACATTTTTATTCCAGCATAAAGACGTTTTCTTCACCTGTATTTAACTCGTTAAAATTGCACTTTGAACGGGCTAGAACAGTGTTTTGGTCATGCGGTTTATACGCGATGAAACTCTGCTTTTTACACCCGAATTGGGACAACTTCAGACTATGAGAGTGCAGACTGAACAACCATTTTCTGATCGTAGTTATTGCAGTTCTCATAGCCAATGAACGCATCGGAACTGAAGTTACCACCCTCATTGATGTGATTGGTCCTCGTGTTAGCCCTGCCCCAATATGCCACAACGGGACCAAAAGTTTTGAAACTGAAACTTTTAGATTCAAAAACGAAAAAAAAAGATTTGAAACTGAAAGAAAAAGTTTTGAAATTGATATTTTGAGTTTTGAAACCTACGTTTTCGGCCAAACATTAATATTTTTTTCAAAATATTTTATTTTGGTTTCAAATAATATTGGCCCCGATTTAGCTTCATAAGCTTGTGCTCAAAGCGCTCATTTCATTCTTCATATTCAATCGAACTGGTTAAAGGCAGAGCAGCGGTAAAGTGAAGTGTTGCATATCAGCCAGTTTTTCAAAGTGGAATTCCAATGGTTTCTACATCTGAACCTGTTGATATGCCGTTAATTGCATAAAGAGTTATGGTAGTTCAAAGAGGATGTGTTATTTTGCCGTCAACGGTGACAACTCGGGTACTAAAGGGTTAATACTACATTAAGCTGATGTTTGGAAATAAAGATCACAAAATTACTGAAACAGCTCTGACTGAACAATTACACTTTGGACTGACGGTCAGCTACATAATGGGCGCCTCTCTCCAGCTCTTCACTGTAGGCGGTCGTTCGCGGCCCAACCCTCGCAGGTTTTGTAGAAGGGTTAAGCTGAGGGTTTAGGAGTAAAAAGCAGTCTGTAGACAATGAAGACCTGCATTGTCCACATGAGTAAAGTGGTCCCACGTGGGAGCTGTGAGGAATGCATCGACTGACTGTTGGTGTGCAGTGAGTACTCTGTCCGCATCGGAGTGCGTTTGGTTATGTGTTTACTCTGAAAATCTCATCTCCTCTGAATCAATACTCCATTTACCAGAAGCTCACAAGACTCAAGCTGAGTAAGGAGTGCTGTGCTGCCCTCCCCACCCTCGTCTCTTCTTCACCTGCCTGCTTTTGTTTTTTTCTTCTTTGCTTTTCACCTTCCCCTCCCTTGTTCTTTTGTCCAGAATTTGCCCTTTCAAGTCATATACTGTCAAAAATATTTGACTTATTTTGATGACTCAGTTTTTAAGTTCTGCTTCTTTTTTGTTCAGTTTTCTTCAATGTTCCAAAAATTGATTGGAATTAAACTAATATAACTAATAATTGGTTAAATATTGCCAATATCTTTTAATGACGACTGACTCATTTACATGTTGACACACACTGGGCATGTGGCGCATGTTCATGAATACATTGAACATGAGTTCTTGAAAACACATTTAGACCACAGTCAAAGTTTGATCTGTTTTTACTTTCAACATACATTTAATAGCCAATTGTTTTGTGCATAGAGCCCAAAAAACGGTTGTAAAAATTTGCATAGCTACTCTTGAGAGCAAGTTTCAAATGCAGAAATACACATATACGCACATTTCATTGGAAGTGCTTTAACGTACATTCAGATGGTAACCAGTGACGTGCAATGAAGTTTATGGCTGGTGAGGCACTGATGTCATCACTCAGATTTACAAACATGCGAACCCTACAGAGGAGTTCATTCACCATTTAACTGACAACAGTTAGTGTGTTGTTTATTTAATTGTTTATGTCGTTGTTCATGTCAATACAGTATTTTTCTTCAGTTTACAAAATGTAGCATAGAAAAAAAGAATGTTATTGACTTACTTTTACTTATAAATGAAATCTGTTTGCTGCTCCTTCTGAAGCAACAACTTGACATGCAATCACTAATTCTATCATTCTTTTGCTGCGGTGTCAGATTCTCTGGGCTCACCAGCACCCTCTGCCTTTAGGCAGGCGTACTGCAGGCCTCAGAGTGTATTTAGCACATTTTTAGCAGATAAAAAAACTAAAAGAGTCACAAACTGGAACCAATGTAATCAGACAGATAGTGAGAAATAGAAAACCGAAGTAAATAGAATAGAATGTAATAGAAAGACCAAAACAGTACAGCGCATGAGCTTCTGTAGCCTCACCTAACGATTTCATGTGTATTTAATCAGGAACTTCCAAATGTTTCTTTTTTTTTCAAAAAAATACTGAAGTAATCATAGAATCAATATGTCTAATAAAATATTTGATTTTTATTTTTAGTAAGGAAAAAGGATATTTCTCTTTTTTAATAATGTATTTTTAAGGTATATTTCGCAGGTGAGGCACAGCCTCTCTTGCCTCCCCTGACTGCACATTACTAAAGTGAAGGTAGCTTGGCTAGTGTTCTGTTTAAATTACATTTAAAATTTAATGTTTTTCTCTGATTCCTCAACATCTTTTTGAAAGTTTCGGTCCTCTTTTCTGGACTTTCCCTCCTCCTGAAAGCAATTTCCTCAGCCGGTTGGAGTTTCAGCACACGTGTGTGCTTATGCGACCAAAGCGGCAGCTGTATTAAACACTTTCCTCTCCTGAGCCAAGACGATTTATCCAACGCTCGGGGCGAGAGGAGCACAACGGCTAATTCACTCTGTACTATTAATTTAATTATCTTGTAATTGACATTTTAAATGCTTCTCATTTAAATTAGCCAGCTCAGGCTCACAATGGAAGTCACAGTTACTGTGGCATTGATTAAATTTCAGCAAAGCAGCAGTGAGGGTGGGATGGGGTTTGTCCTGACAGGAAAAGGGACCACATACTGCACGACGGCAGGCAGAAAGAGACGAAGAGCTGGCTGAAAATGAGGAAAATAACAGATGAAGATAGATGAAGGAAAAAGAGGTGTTGAGTCCGTGGGGGCTCTATAGGAAGGCAGCATAGGAAGGAGGTCAGAATGTCATATGGAGAGAAATTGTTATCTTCCTCTTACCTGATGTTTTAGAGGTCAGAGGTCATTTGTCTCTCGGCTAAATCCTCCCCATCACACCACCACATGCTCCCGCTCTGAGATTAGACCTGTGTCTTCAGGGTTAATGATATATATCCACTACAATTGTCTGAATGTCACAAACAACCTGTTTTTATGCGTTACTATTCCTATAAAATACTAATAATAATAATGATAAAATAATAAATGATTCTGTTTAGAAACTTGGCAGAAGCATTTTTTCCTTGTAATTTCTCAAAGGGCAATCATAAATCCAGCAGTGCAGCAAAAGCCTCAGAGCTTTTCATCGCGAGCTCTAAACCAGAACAGCAACTGCCAGCCTTGCAGATTGTTCGTACAGGAGTAAGTGAGGCTTTGCGCACTGAACCTAAGAGGAAAATGATTATATAATATTGGAGCAGCAGCCCCGTCAATAAATGACACACGGCTGAGCAAGGTTTCTGCAACAAATCTGAGCGCTTTTAGAGGCTAGCCTCAAGTAATTTGACAGCTGTATGCTGAGATGACAGTCTTTTAGCAGTTACGTCTCCTTTTGTGCTGGTTAAATGACCCCCACCCCAGTTTACTTGGGTTCAAATCAGCTCTGAGCAGGGATTTCAACTTTGTTGTTAAGCAGTGTAGTGGCAGACCAACTGTATGGAAACTTATTTTGATAAAAATACCATTTTACAAATACCAAACATAAATTATGTTTTCATTACATTGTAGGTAGATTGCCATAAATCAGATTATTTTATCCAGAATTTTGAAAAATGTTTAATTTCTCAAAATTCTCTGTCTAAACGTCTTGATGTTTTTAGCAGAGTAAAATGTACGACCCAATTTCTCTTTACACTCCACGTGACATTTTATTAAAGATTTGCAGAGTGACTACAGTGTTTCATTATTCGTGGTTTCACATATTTGCAGATTTTTTCTCAGTCACGTTACTCTTCAGGTTCGTCACAAAAACTCGACAACACAGGACACCTGTATGAAACACAGGACTGCATGGAGAAATGGCATCAGCCGAAAAAAAATCTTGATATATTAAAGAAGATAATCACAGAGGATAATTATCATCCAGAGCTGGTGTTTATTATGGATGAAACCAGCCCCTCCTGGAAGAAGATGCCTTTTCAATTCAATTCAATTCAATTCAATTTTATTTATATAGCCCAAAATCACAAAGAATTTTGCCTCATTGGGCTTTTCACATTTATTTGATGAAGGAGGAAGCACACACTGCTGGTTTTAAGGTACAGAGAGAGAGAGACACTCCATATTAGTAAAATACACTGCTGTACAGTCTTTTGTTCTGAATTAAAAAAAAAAAAAAAAAAACTATGTTGAGCAATACTTCAGTGTTCTTTAATAAATAATTTAATTTAATCTAAATAAAAAAGTTTGATAAATCCCTTCGTAACAGATAACACACCAACTGACTGATGAATAAAGTATTTCTATTCTATTTGTTTTACAAACCATGATCAGAAGTGTTTTTGATGAGTATGGATTGGTAAAGAATATTCTCTGGCTGCGGAGATGGAGCGTGGACTCCTTATTTGAGAATTTGGGGTATTTGCGGATGTCCCTGGTCCCCAATCCCCACAAACAGGGTGGGAATACTGTACACAAGTCACAATACATTCAACAAACTGCTAGATTTGCAAAGTTGTCAGGCAATATGGCTCTGGTCTTGGCCAGCAAATATATTCAGTCTCGTATATTTATATACTGCTTATGTACAGATGCATATGTAAATCTGGTTATTTAATTGCTCGCTTTTTTGCACATCCATAATGTACATACCTGCACATAGTTTGGATACTATGATGGACAATATACACTTACATGGCACAGTTCATTGTATATATTTTTTTCTACATATTTTTTATGCCAATTTCTTTGCACTGAAACGGTTGCTGCAATTTCATTGTCCTTGTGATAATGACAATAAAGGTCTATCTATCTATCTATCTATATATCTATCTATCTATCTGGATGCAGTGTGACCCTGGGGTGAGAGAAGAAGGGGAAATGTCATTAGTTTTGGACCACAAGCTGCAAATCCACCAGTTTCCTGTACAGTTAGAAGTTGGTTTTAAAGTTCTGTAGTTTATATTTGAACCTTTATAAGAACTGGCCCAATCATACATAACAGAGCTACTCTCAAACACTACAGGCCTGACCTCTGAAGGTATTGAGATCCCAGAGGAACCTCAAAGGAAATCAAGTTTTTTCTTTTTGTGGACCAAAGCTATAGAAAGCTTTACCAATGCACAATAGACAACCAACTTTTCAATGCACATTTAAAACATCTTAAACACAGACTCTCGGGACGAGTATTAGTTTTTCTTGTCTTGTTTTTATAGCTACTGATTTACAATTTCATCACATTTTATTTTCAAGGGTTTTTGTTAGAGTGATTAAGATTGACTTCTATTATTATTTTTGTGATTTTGCCAGTCCAAGGATTATTTCAGCAGCATTTCAGTTGATGTTCTATAAAAACCCAGAACCCTGTACCTGGAGCTCAGCAGCATTTATAAGGTGATTCTAGTATAAGTATTGAATAATGCAGTCTTTAAAGGCTCTTCATCTCTCCCTTCAGGAGATGCTCACATGCTTATGTGGCAACTCAGCACCTCAGGAATTTAAATACAAAGCACATTCTGTGCCAGGCCAGTTAGTAGTTTGCCCTTTGTGAAATGAAGAGAAAGCAAAAGTGTGGAGTTCAGGTCACCATGTGTGTTGAGAATGTAGATTTTTAAAGTCGGAATGAAATGGAATAAAAAGTTGTCTTAAATGCAATGTTCACACTGGTCTTGTTTCAGAAATGTATAATTTTATAAGTTTGGTTGGGGGGTGTGTGTGTGTTGGGGTGGGGGGGTGTAATACACTATTCCGTTCACTAAGATTCAAGTTCACCTGGTACTAGATGTGTTTAGCTTTCAACTTTCTTTTAAATTTTCGAGTATAGGGTGATTGTCAAATTCTAATTTAATGAGTCATTTTTTTGAGCACTCAGTAATGTTTTTGTTCACCACACCCACATTTTTACAATCGTTTCCCACAGTAGTTTCACAATGATGCTTAGGAAGTAAGGAGACAATCTATAAAAATCTATATTTTCGTTTGTTGCTGGTTGTGAAGTTTTTTTTTCTAAAAAAAAAAGTAAGATGGCAGCTTCCTTCCGGGGTCAAAGTTCAACAAAACTTCCAGGGTTGTTGTCGCCGACAACATATTCATGAAAATTTGTGAGGCTTGCTTGAGGAAAAGTTTGTTTTCTTTCCGTAATGCAGAAATAACACTTTGCCACAAAAGGTTGTGTGGCCACTAGATAATAATTTCAAAACTTACTATGGATATCCTTTAAACATATGATTTGGTTATGTTAATTGATTTGGATTTTTTTTTCTTTGGCTCTGTAAGCAAATTTTGATCTACTCATTTTTTTGTGATTTCGCTCACCATGATGTCATTGTATCGTGGTGGAGGGTGGGGAGAGGTGTTCACTATGCCCAACATTAATTTTTCACTGGGTACTAAGTGTGTTCAAATTTTGGTGAGTTTCAGAAATTGTTCTGTATGCAAAAGCAACACGTTTCTTGCACTCAGTGACTGCTGTGGGCCTTATTTATGACACAAATTCTCCAATTTGTAACCACTGCTAACAGTCTAATACACACATGGTTTTGAGGTGAAACATGCATCTTAAGTGCCAAATTATCAAGATCAACAGCTTTTATAAGGTGACTCCAGTCATGGGAAAAAGTCAGTCTCTTCAGGATTTTGTGATCTTTCAATTCTCGTGAATTTTGGCAGTTTCCACCACCAGACTGTCTTTGCCAACCGAGTTTACAGTCCAAACATAAATGTCATCAGCCTAAAAAATCAAATGTGCCACATTATTGAACTTTTTACATCCTCGATGCCTTGTGACATTGATGCAGACATGGGTATGAAAATGTTGAGACTGAAAAGTGCTACTATATCTTAATGTTTTACTTTTTCATATTACAATTTTTTTAGTTAACATGTAATAAATCTTTAAGAGTTCATAATCAATTCAGAATTGTTTCAGGAAATATTTGGCTGCATTAAAATAATCAATTTCTTTTTACCCGCTCCTAATGCAAGCATTTTTATTGAGTTTTTGGTAATTGTCAGCATGAATTACAGAGTTAATAACACATGCTTTTTTATGCATCTTTTCTAGGCCACTGCACTGACCAGAGGGCCTCAATCACAGGCAGACTGAAAGTTGGTGTTGTGACAATTAAAGATGAAGACTTGGTGGGAACATCAGTTCTTCTTGAAGAACAAATCATTTTGTATGACGTGAAGGACTTTCGCCATGGCAGTGCTCTGCTGATGGGCCTGCTGTTTACACTCAACATAGACTATACCGAAGGCCTGCACTACACATCTGAAGTAATTCAAAAGGTCTTCATGAACGTTGCTGAGGGACAGTACTCCTGGAGATTTCATGGTCTGAAAAAACAGACTCTTTAGAAATACAATAAAGATTTTGGTTCAGATAATTATGTTTCTGTCAACAGGACTTAATGGAAGAAAGTTATAAAGGAAGGAGTCCTTCCTGAGTTATTTTGTTTTTGTTCATGAACTTTATTGGACGTAAGAGATGTAAAGAAAGTAGAAGATGTCCTTCCTGGTGTACTCTTTTTTTTCTGAATATAATGGGCATAAGGGTT
Organism: Oryzias javanicus; assembly: GCA_003999625.1. Classification (NCBI taxonomy): domain Eukaryota; kingdom Metazoa; phylum Chordata; class Actinopteri; order Beloniformes; family Adrianichthyidae; genus Oryzias; species Oryzias javanicus. The sequence goes on along the minus strand of CM012441.1, from coordinate 17,608,981 downwards.
GTGATGGACGCAAGAAAGGTCCTTCCTGATATTTTTTGTTTGGAAAAACAATGATACTAAAGGAATTGTGTTTTTCTGCGAACCCACTTGTTTTGGTTATCCATCATTTTTATTAATCCATTGAAACTTTGTGTTCAAATATTGTTGTACTAATTTAGGGTATTTTTAAATTATTTTTTGTATTCTTCCTTTGTCCATTAAAAATCTAGTTTCTAATAGAGTTGAGAAAAAAAATAATATAATAAAACCAAAAGATGCCAACAGGACTTCATCAAAATCAGATTAATACACCATTACTTTTTTTTTTAAACAAGATATTTTAATTCAATACAAAAACCCCAAAAAAACTTTATGTATCTCAACAAATCATTCTTAGTACCATGACTTAAATTTGTAACCCTTCCACTCTCCTAGGCTTGTTTACATAAAAGTGGGGGTAATCTGGACCCCACAAGACAGTGCGCTGAACTTTTTTTTTTTTTGTCAATGATTGTCGATCTTTACTGGTGTCCAATGACAGACATGAAGTATTGTCCACCTTGCCCACCTTTGTCATGGAAGGGCTCAATGTGAGGGTGGGGTCATCTGGACCTGATAGGAGAGCACGAGGGTTCAGGCAGCCTTTTACTGATGTTTTTAAGCTAAAACATTATATTTTGATTTATAGTGTGTATGTCTGTGTGCAGGACATGAAGGGATGTTAAATAGGATAAGTACGGAGGATAAACCTGATGGACTTACAGCAGCAACAGAAAGTTTAATTAAAGAGTTCATTTGGAGACAGCGCTGTTGCTGCACACTGATGATAACGTGCTATTTTGCCGTGCTTCCCACCTGGTACTCCCGCAGCAGGGGCAAGCGGTTGTCTGGAGCTTGGTGGTGGGTCTCCCTTGGGGGGCCCTGGCTTGTACCTGGGGTGGGGTGGGGGGATGCGTGGCGCTTCTGATTGGTGGCGAGCTGCTCTTCTAGGTTTAGGGGGCTCTCTGGGGTTGGGGCCTCGCATTGGCCCTCCTGGCGCGGTGGGGGGGCTGTTCTCCTGGCTGGGAGATGTTAATAACGAAGCAATAGTGAAGGTTCACTCATGCAAATATCTCTACGTTCCTGTGCCTTCTCGGTCGCGGGTGATGCTTTTATTGGAAAAAGTTAAGCAGTAAAAAGAAAATACAAAGAGTAACACTAAAAACTGTTTTAAAACTCTTGAAATCCATTAATAACCATTAAAAATAAGTAGAAAATGTTCTAGACCATAAAACTTAAATTTTGGTCACTGGTGTTAAGACTTCTAACTTGGAGCATCAAATCACATGCAGCAAAATCATTTTAGTTGTTACCACCAAATTGCTCTGCCGAGTATGCCGAGAGCTCAAGCTAGTGGCTCACTGAATTAACCTGCTCCATTGTTCTACAAACATTTTTACAGTTTGTATTTAGTTGTGCTTTGTTTTCCAGCCATTTTCCAAAGAAAATGTTAAAACAAAAGTTTTTTGTGAAATATGTTCTATCATTTGTTATTTTTGTTAAAGTCAGTCTCCAGCTCTCAACCCCATAGAGAATCTTTGGAGTGAGTTGAAAGTCTGTTTCCCAAGCGACATCGCCAAAACATAACCCTTCAGCTCTCCTCGGCTTGTTTACATTAAAAGTGGGGTCATCTGGACACATCAATATCTGGTTGGAGTCATGTGGACCCCAAAGATAGCAGAAGTAGATCTTCATGGAGGAATGGGTCAAATTATCAGCAACAGTTTATGAAAATCTTGTGAAGACCTACAGAAAACATTTGCGGTCACGGTTAACAAAGGGTAAATAACAAAGTATACAGTTGAATTTTTCTTATTGACAAAAAGGATCATTTTCCACAATAATCTACCAATTAATTCGTTGAAAACCGGACAATATGATTTTCGGGATATTTTTTTCTCATCCCATCTTATAGTTGAGGTATACTTGAATTGGAAATTACAGGTCTCTCTCCTCTTTATTTAAAAGGGAGAATTCACACAAATGCTGGCTGACTAAATGTAAGTGCCAACTAGTTTTACAGTTGGCCTTCTACAAACTAGAAAAAAGGAAATCTTTTCTTTTTGTGGTAAAAACTTCTCTGCACGAAATAAAGTATAATCCATGCCGTGCATTTTTTGTGCGGTTACATCAAACTGCACTTCAGTGGACGAGGGGGAAAAAAAACAATTTAAGAATCTCTACATCTCCCACAGCTTTAATTTACAAACTACTGAATAATAACTTTTAGGACATATTTAGAAAATAACTTCGACTTCTTGTGCCACAAAAATCATAAATAATGCCGCAAAATCCTGGAAGGACTGAAAAGGGTTCCAGCACCACAACCCTCATGTCCTTTTGTCCAGATTGGAGAATGAAATAGAAATTGAGATGCTCAAAGAGACATTGCCAGAACAAAGATTAAAGTGAGAACTCCACCAACTGTTTACACATTTTGGAAATTCCTTTACAAAGGATGTCTGCAGTATGTGAGCAAGCTGGTGCAGCCTAATAACATTCTAATAGATAGATAGCAATAGCAGCTTGAACTTCATAATGTCAAAACTGAACTAGTATAAACTAGTATTCCACTTACAAAGTCCTAAAATTAAACACCTTAAAACAAGAAATGTGAAGTTAATATATGACAAACAGTTACATTTTGGATAAAATAGAATTTGACTTAAAGTTGAGAGCGAATTCTTCTATGAGACAGAGTAGCTGGGAGAAAGGGCAAGACTGTGAATCAGCTTTGCATACGCAAGTATGGGTAGAATGAATAAAAATCAGAATAACTGGCAATGTCAGCACTTTTCATTTATTTTTTAAAGGGGCCCTATGCTTTCCAAGGCACACATATCCATGCACATGCACACACACTTAGGCAGGTATCTCAGTCAGGGGTAAGATCTCTCTGTAGTGGTCTTTTAATATTCTTTCTGCTGCAGGTTTTATAGGAAAGTCCATCACAGAGCAGTCTGTTTGATCAGCCCGCTGCTATCAGTAGATACTGGACAGATGGAAAGAGTATTTTTTTTCCCCCAGAATTGGAGTTCACCTTTATCACTATAACTGAAAAGACATTGTGTCAAAAAAAAGAGCCAATTGTCTTCGTTATGTATTTAACATAAAACCCAGAATACAATGAACAAGCTACAGTTCATGTAGGTCTTGTTTTTAAAGCAAGTGAATGCAGGTTTTACCATTTGTATAGGTTTTCAGGGTCAGACCGCAAGCATGAATCTATCACATCAACTGTTATATCAATAATTGTTCATACTGGGCTGTTGCTACCTGATATTAGTGCATGCACTCGCAGTTTGAAGAGACTTAGTGCAAAATCTTGAAGGGTGTAAATCTAACTCCACGCTTTATTTTGATATAGAAAAGACTGAGTCACAGAATTTCAGCCACGCACAAACCAATTTTTTTTTTTTTAATTCATCCTTTATGATAAATTTTCAAATGGCTATAGTCAGATGGCCAATGTCCTCTGTGCACTCTTCAACCAGTTGTTGTCTGAACTCACCATCCCCTCCATCTGGAAATCCTCCATCGTATGTCCGTTGGCAAAAAAGAGCAACCCCACCACCAACGACTATCGACCTGATGTTGCCTTGACGTCGCTGGTCATGAAGAGCTTTGAGAAGCTCATCATGGCCCAGCTGCAGGCAGATGTGGTGAACTCTGACCCATTGCAGTTTGCATACCGGCCGCACAGGGGTGTGGATGATGCAATATTGACCCTGCTGCATGGAACCATCTCCCACTTGGAGAAGCCTAAGTCCCATGTTAGTTTGGTTTTTGTGGACTTTTCAAGCACTTTAACACTGTGCTACCACAACTCATGGGACGTAAACTGCCCCAGATGAATGTCAACTCCCATCTGATTCTCTGGATCCCATCATTCCTCACAATGAGGGACCAGAGGGTCAGGGTTAATAGTCATCTCAGCACTATTAGGACCACATCTACTAGCTCCCCCCAAGGCTTTGTGATCTCACCACTTCTCTTCACAAATGACTGCAGGCGCAAACCCCCAGTGTAACATACATCAAGTAGTCGGATTACACAATAATCATGGACACCATTAACACTGTGGGACTGCTGCATAGTGAAGTGGACTCTCACTCTGGTGCAGGAACAACTGCTTGGACTAAAACAACAAAAAAAACACAGAAATTGCCATTCTCTTTCACTATGGTCCTTCCATCTCTCCCACACTCATTTTCAATAATGAGGCAATAGCGAAGGTTCACTCATGCAAATATCCCAGCACTATAATCGATGATAAACTCACTTTTCAACTCAACAGTGAAAATAGTCTCTAAATGTCAACATCTTTTCCAGATGAAATCCTTGAACCCATTGTCAGACCCTACACTGGTGCAGTAGGTCCTGGTTTCCTCCTAATGCACGACAATGCCCGACCTCACGTGGCAAGAGTATGCAGGCAGTACCTGGGGGAGGAAAGAATTGAAACAATTGAATGGCCTTCACGATCTCCTGACTTAAACCCAATAGAACATCTCTGGGACATTATGTTTTGGTCCATTAGGTGCCGCCAGGTTGCTCCTCAGACTGTACAACAGCTCAGGGATGCCCTCACACAGATCTGGGAGGAAATGCCACAAGACACCATTCGTCGTCTCATTAGGAGCATGCCGCGACGTTGTCAAGCATGCAGACAAGCTCGTGGGGGCCACACAAGATACTGAAAAGCATTTTGAGTTGCAGAAATGAAGTTTTAGAGAAAATGGACTTGCCCGCCCCATCTTCATTTCACTCTGATTTTATGGTGTCTACACAATTAAGCCCTCTGTAGGTTGAAAACTTTTATTTCTATTAGAAGACTTGGTATCCTTCTCTTCCTAAGACACTGCCCTGTAGTTATTTGTATAGATATCCAGCTTCATATTGCGATCTGATTGATCTAATGTATTTCTTTGAAGTGCTCCTTTAATTTTTATGAGCAGTATGTATATATATATATATATATATATATATATAATTTTTTGGGCTTTAAAAAAATGTATATGTATATAAAAAAAGTATTTTAGAGATCATAATAATATGGTCACAAATTGGTCCTGATAAGACTTTTCCAGAGAAAACATGTTTGTATCAAAGTCTGTAAACTGGCTTGTTGAGATCATACAGACCATTTTTATCGCAATGCCAAAGCTGTCCTCTGAAAAGAAAAACAAAGAAAAAACCAGGATGCAGCTCTTGACTGGCAGTCAGACTAGATATTTAGTTTCAAGACACTTTTCTGTGTCAGCATCCATGTAATTAAAATAAAACTGTACTGGATAATGGATGACAAACAAATCTCTGACCTTTGAGAAGTTGTCATTTTGTCTTGAATCACATTTGTGAAGCGACAAGCTGTAAAAATTGACAGTTAAAATGGCAGTGGTTATAAAAGGCCTGTCATAACAAATGGAAATATAATCACTCTCACACGGATTCAAACAACCACTGCTGCCCTTCAGCCGCTTCCAAAGATAATTAAGTTTTATCTTAGAGCTCCTCGGGAAAAAGAGGAAACCAGAAAAAAACCAAGTTCTAAGAAGTGGAGTAGCTAGCTTTATTGATATCCACTGGTTGTTGTTTATACTTAATTTTGAAGTGCTCTCCAAGTGAGGAAAAAAAAAAAAAGAATTACTAAATGGCCCTTTTCTTGGCTGATTTTTAGAAATATTTTCAATATTTAATGTTAAGATTTTTGTGGGTAAATATTTTCTTCCTTAAAATTTTGTATCTGAAACAGTATAGGAAAAACGCCACGGGTTAAAAAATAGACTGTTTGAATATTTATTTTGCACCTTCAAATAAAGCTCTTTGGAAAGTTTTCTATTTTTTGTGACAAAAAAAAAAAAAATAGTAAGAAAAACCCAAAACTTTTTTGTATAATACTTTGAAAAGTCCTTTGAAACGGGACATAAATGCATCATTTAAATTCTAAATTGACTGAACATGGAGCCAAAACAATTAACATGTCAACCTCTTTATACTCATAGACTGCACCGTGTGTTGGTAGTAATTAGCTTTTTCATCTGTCTGCTGTCATCACCCACTGTTTAATGTATGTGACAAAACCACAGCTACAGCTGTGCTGCATATTTATTTTGCCTGAGGCCATACAAGCAATTCCAAGAACATCTGATGAACAAAGTCAAACCTCTGAAGTAATACAACATCATAATTCCTCCCTCTATGTGGCCAACCTGGTATAAGCCATCCACAATTAGCACAAAAATGAATGGAAATTTCAGTTCAGTAGACCCTCAAACTCTTGCAACATTATGTGGGAATAACTCTTAACACTAGGTGATTTTTTTTTTTTCTTATTTGAATTGGAAACACATTTGTACAGAGGTTACAGTTGTAAAACAAGCAGCAGAACAGAGTGTGAGAAAAGTAGCAGCCTTGCCACCACAGTTTATGTTGCTGAGCTTGTGCTCCTCCAGGTGCTGCCAATCAGGCGTTTGATTGGCAGCAGCTGTGTGTCCTGCTGCAGTGGTCAGTTGACCTGTTACATAAAGTATTGGAAAAGCAGCATTTGTGTAAATGTGGACACACTGCTAAAAAAATATCTTGGCTAAAAGGTATTCACCCAGTAGAATTCAAACTTAGATAACAGTCTTAAAGTATCTCAAATAACTTGTGCTTGAATATCACAAATAAAGTTATTAAACCAATTCTGATTGATGTAATTGATAAAATTGATCTAATTGATATATATATATATATATACACATATATATACCTAACAGTCACTACCTCTACCAGATTAACATGAGCTTAATGTAACTTTAGTTAACTATAGAAATTATTAGTAAAAATCTTACTACACATATTTATTGATACCCAACCACATAACTTGGCTAATTAATTAACCATTTTTTTTGGTCAAAATTCTTAACTTACTTTAATGTGTGGTTTGACAGTGACTCTTTGTAGGATAATATTTCTATTTCTTTTTTGGAAACAAAACACACTTTTTTTAATAAAAAGAAACTTCACATTGGCTGGTCATCCTCCAAGGGGTACAAGTTTGATTTAAAAACCCTGGAAAGCAGAACTTCCCACTTAAGCACCAACCCTATTAAGAGAACACAGAATGTTTTATTTTGCTTTGTCTGGTGTGTTTTTATGACAGATTCCCCAAAGGGATTTAACACTGCTCTTTTAATTCCATGGTACTGTTTGAAGTGTGAACTATATCCAAAGTAGAAGCCAAATAAAATGTATTATCCACTAAAACTTGTACAAGACAAGGAATGGAAATTTACATCCAATCAGTAACCTCTACATCCATTACAGAAAGATTTATTTGAACTCTTTTTTTTGTTTTTTTTTTTTGCATTCGTTGACACTTTTCAGTATTTAAGAAACATTTCTCAGTTGACATTGTGATCAAAACCAACATTTTAGATGAGACTAACAAACTTTCTGACATATTGTTTGCAATGTCAGATAGAAATTCTTGGCTGCTGTTACTTCACTTTTCACACCAGTCTTCACACCACCACCACTTTTCACCTTCATTCTGAACCAATAGCTCAAATGGCCACTATTTTCCCAGCCAATCACCATCATCTTCTCCCCTTTAAATTCATGAATGCTTATCTCTCTTTATTCTAGACAGATTCACTGGCCCACCTATAACCTCATTCTCGCCAGGAATAACAGTTCAGAATAGCCTGGTTCCTGACAAACATCAGTGCCTATAGGTTGATTCAACTGTTGACTGAGTTTATTGCACATATAAATATGTCCTCGCTTAGAGCCCAACAGCCAAAGATTATTGGAATTATTTGTTTTAGCACATCTTTCTGTATCACAAGGAAATCAGTATTGGTATTCCTGGATATTTCCTTTGAAAAAACGACCAGCATGGTCAGCAGTATACCATACCACTGCTGAATGATTCCCAGGACCTCCTTATCTCAGGAATCAATGATTACCACACTTTTTCACATCTGACTTGGAAAGTATGTAAGAAATAATCCTTGGACATCAGAAACAGGCCTGGAAGTTGATATTTGAGAGGCAACACATGAGGATTTCATAATATTTAGAGATTGCCTCGTTGACAGATTTGTGCATGCAGGCATACAAAGTGAGCATTGTCCTGAATATTAACACGTCAGCAACCTAACTTGTTATCATCTAGATAGGATGGACAGAGCATCTTGATCATGGTTTACTTGTCAGACATTAGAAAACAATTGGAGCTTGTAGCTGCTGGACAAGACCCTTCAGCTGACCAGGTCCAGGCTGTTGATTGATAATAGTATTTAGAGGCCGACAAGTGTAATCAGCAGTGACAAAAAAAAAAAAAAACATTGAGGGCCATGATTGCAGAGTGCAGTGTGGCTTCTCTGTAGGACAGAGCTGCGGTTTAACAGGCATGACCCGGCTATCAATGGAAAATTGCTTGTAGCTTAAAAATAATCTTTCATCATACAATGTCGCAACTTGTTCTTGGCCAAATTGCCCTGAAATATTTTCTAGCCATTTGGTCAATAGAGAAAAGAAAAATCATTTTCTTTTTCAGTTTTAATAAAATTCTCATTTATTTTGTGTACTTTTTGCTATGTAGTGCCACGATGAAAGAAAGAAGCATGCAAAACTGTCTTTTTTTAGAGGTAAGTAATCAGTTATTTTAATGTTTTTGAGATGTTGCTTTTTTAATTTAATTTAATTTTTGTGCATCTTTATTTATGAAAAATCCAGACTCATAGTTTTCCCTATTCATGCCCAAATATTTTATTTAATTTTTTACATAAACAATGTTCCTGGTTTTAAGAGTCCAGTTGTGTTAGAGTTTTCTTTTTTTCAAATCCCCATTTTCTTGTTTTTACTCCCATGAGATAAAATCAAGAGAACAATCGGGCAGTCTGAAGTATCCTTCCATATTTTTCTCACACCTGTCAGATACACAGCCAGCTGGATCCTACATAGATAGTCCGCTGTCTTTTGTTTATGTGGAGTTTGCAGCAGTTAGGGTGAAATAGAGAGCAGGCTGTCACATAACTGAAGAAAAAGAAATCCCACATCAGAGTCCTAAACTGGACAAGTCAACGTGTTAAAAATGAGCAAAAATAAATCTGTGTAGAGCTGCAAGATGCTGGCATGTGTGTTTGTCCATGGATGAGCCCACGAAGGCAACACTGGGTGGTTGCTCAATCACGCAAACCTACATCGTTGCAGTACAGGTCAAAAGTCATTTCAGTTTAGCATTAGTGTTTGACCTTCGCATAATTGAGTATTCATTTGTGTAGCAATATCTGTGCGCTCGTGAAGGGTGTTGCATTTATTAGCATTTGTGTATGGCACGTGTGCTGTGATTTATGCAGCAGAATGAAGGGTCATGTATCCACCTGCTGTGCTGATGCTCTGAACAGATATGTCTGTGCTGGGATGTGTTTGCACATCAGTATGGGCCGCAAAGCACACGACAGGGACCAAAGGGTAAGAAGTCAGCCCTATTCTTGAAATGATAATGATGCTGCCCTACTGCTGATACCTGCTGGATGTCTCCCTTCTCACAACAGTCTCCTCTTCACTGTACGACCTCTGACCCAACTACACACCCACAAACCTACACATGACAAGCTATGCTGGGCTGCAGCTGGCATAGATGAATAATGACAAACAAAAAATGTAAACATCTAGATGCTGGACAAATAGTAGCCTAGTACATACTTTTCACACTATACCGGATTAAAAAATGCAATGTCAGTGAATAATCTGTTTTCAAATTAGTGTCATACATAAAGTTCACCAAACTATGAGGTACATTAGGTGAGGCAAAAGAGTCAAAGTCAGTCAAACTTTAATAACTGTCTTCAGACTAACTCTAGTCTAGAACTTGTCTGTAATATGTTACAAGTTAGCCACATTGGAGGGTTTAGCCACGGAAGAGTATTCTCAGTAGTCTAAAAGTAACTCCAAACCTTGTTTGCAACACATGAGAAAACTGACAGATACCGCTTAAAGAACAGACATTGCTGTGACTACAGTAACTCCCAACCTTGTTATTAGCACATTAAAAAAAAGTACAGTTTGACATCACAACACATTAGTCGGATTAGAGTATTTACAATAACTCTCAAACTTGTTTGGAACTGGTTAAAAAAGAAAAAAAACAGACTGAAATTTTGATTCAGGACCTCTAAGAAATAACTTTGACATCAGTAAACACTACCAGAATTAATCCATACACAAGGATTGCAAGGCGCGATCTTATTTTTTTTTAAATAAGAAGCAAAATTGATGATTTAAAAAAAAAGGTTTAAGGTGCGCCTCTAGTACAAAAAATACGATATTGAAAATAAAAAAAAAGCTAAAGAATTAAAAAGTGCTCTTAAATTGGGAAGGATCATTCAGAATTTTTATGGTTACAAGGTTAGAAAAATTGCAGGAAAAAAAAAAAAATCACTGGATTTTACCCCTCCAACTCAAAATTGTAAGTTATTTTTGATTTTATCCGAAAAATTCATATTCAAGTTCTTTCTTTATAATATAAATGCAAAATTTTATTTTGTTAAACATATGTTTAGTTATAAAAACATTTCTCTAGTTTATTTAAGGTCTATTAAAGTATTTTTAGACATGATCCAATGCTACATTGTGACAATAAAACTGACTTAGATCCATTAACAAGAAATGAATCGCTTAGTAGTTTAAAACAGGAACTTGATCCTAAGATGCATGAGTCATTTGCAAAGTTGATTACAAATGTTAAACATTCTACTCCAAATTTGGCTTTAAATAGTGGTGCTTCCTATAGCCTGGACAAAGAAAAAAGTGTCAAACGTTGGATGTGGAACTTGTCTTACTTGTCTACAATTTTTGGCTTTTGTTGTCTTTTTTAATGTTTTTTTTTTTCCGCACCATCAACTTCTGTCTTACATTATCTGGACTTCTTTTCAACAACCCGATAATAAGAAATAATCTTCATGGCATTTTGGTGAACTAGTGCTTTCTGATGACCCAGCTGTGGCACTGTGTTCCTCCCTAGGCGAAGAGCTAAATTATAGCAACGATTGTGCTGAGCATTGGAGAGAAAATTGTCTCTTTTTGGAAGAAAAATGGCATCTCTATTAACTCTTATAATAATAGTGAACAAAAGCCTCAGGGACGAATCCTTCTATTCTACCCAGAATGCTATACAGAAAGAGGGGGAAAAGACATTTTTAAGATGTTATTGTAGATTATTGTAACATAATTTTTTCATGTTACCATATCGTTATTCCAAACATATTTATTGTTTTTCAATGAATGGTCACTTTCACTTTCCTGTACTTTTTTAGTCTTAGATATTTAGGTTTTACTCAATTTGCATTTCAAAGACTAATGAAACCCGTTTGCACAACAAATGACTTTATACCCCGATTTCTCTAGTTGCAGATAAAGGGGGTTGTGGTCTGTGGAGTTGCTATGTTATGTTGTATACGTCAATGTTTTCATTTATTTAAACATAAAGTTATGGAACATTTGAAAAAAATTAACATTAAACTGTCAATGCAGTGAATAATGCAATTTCTTAGTGTAGTTCAAACATTAGTTTCTAGACACCAGAAAACAAAGCTAAAATCAAACAAAGAAAATATAAGGAAAATCCTCACAAAAATATAATTATATGGATCATAACTGTATAACTGCAAGATATATTTAATATTCAGCCATCTAGTGCTGTCAGACTTCAACAGTCCACTGAATTGTTTTTAAACAATGGTTGGTTGGGTGGTAAAAAAAAAAAGGTAAACCTGTATGGGACAGTAGGCCTGCTAGACTTAGCAAGGTCGACTGTTCGGTGAGCCATTAGACCGAAAATTCTCATGCTTTTCTCCGGGAATGCTACGGACAACAGGTCTTGGCAAACACATGTACAACATACAAGGTTACATAAGTTAACAGGTGAGACGCAGACATGTCACACAAAATTTTCAGCTTCAATTTGTCCAGCAAATCCTGTGCAAGGAGTGTGTTAGTGCGGTTCACGTTATAAGTGTGCACTCCTTGCATGCTACCTGCCTGTTAGAAATTAGACGTTGAGACAGAGTGGATCTTACAGGTGTTCTACCGGCACTTATACGTCCTTTGCCCACTCCTTGTATGTGGCATTTGCACTGAGTCTGTAAGGGTTCAGTACTCACACCTTACCAATTACTACAGTTTAGCGCAAGGGCATCATACGACAGCATCTCCAGAATGTAGAAAGTGCGTGCAACTTGTATTAATACTTCATGAAATACAATACACTTACCAATAGCACAAAAATCGTACGTTCCAATCTCATGGTATTCTTTGAGGTGACTGAACACAAGGGAACTGCAGAACAAACCTGTGTTCTCCTTAAGATGTGGCTACTCCTCTTTATGAAACTAAATAAGCTTGTTCAACCCAAAAAATCCCCAGCTCTCATACAGGTCAACCCTATGTAGCCAAGGCTTAAAGTGGAGGTGCTTGGGACGTTATTATGGTGTTATGGTTTTTCTTTTAAAATGAATTCCACACATTTGATAGTCCTATTTTAAAACTGCTCTGCAGGTGTCAGCTCTGGTGGTGCTCAAGCCTTTAGAGGCAAATATGTATCAAACTATTTTAGTGAATAACTCTTTAGATTATGGAAATTTCCTGTAACGATGTAACTGGTGTGAAAGGATTTAAAACCTTTCTCACCATTAGGAATCACTGACATTTCTGACAAAACTTAAAGAAAGGTTGCCTTTGTGATAGCATTTTGCTATGCAGCTGAAAAAAATGAGACACACAGAACACCTGTGGGTACAGTTGGAGAATAGGCTGATCATAGTGGAGAGGGAATGATTTTTACCCTGTATTCATCTCACTCTGTGGTTATGGCTGATGGTAAAAATGGCAAATAATGGTGGCAATGTGCTGTGAAATGAACCCCATTTTGTGTTTTGGTGTGGGTTTGCAGTGGTTGGGAGAGGGAGAGACTGATGGTCCGCTGAGGTTATGGAGCTGAGTGAGGATGATGAACCTGCTGACATGAAATGTGTGTGTGTGTGCGTGTGTGGTGTGAAAACACAGGTGGAGAAGGAGTTAAAAGCCACGCATGAGGATGATTGCTGGCAATCATGCTTTTGGGGTCATCACTGTGTCAAGCTACAACACTGAATCTGGAGTCTATACATGTGCCCCCCACCCTCCTCACACACACACACACACATTGTTCTAGATGACATATTTGCAGGATTGTATTTTGTTCGGCTACAGCTGCAAAAAAATGTCTGCACATCATTCATTTGGGAGTTTTCAAAGTGTCTCTGTACAGTTACTCCTGAGAAATGTTTCTATCATGTTCATTTTATATAATTATATATAAACACAACAATTCTCTGAGAATTATCAAATATTTCATTGATTGTCATTATTTTATGTTATTCTTTTCTGATTTAGACAACTCTATTATGAGTTGGTAATTGGAGGATCAAAATTTTGACTGTTTAGAGACCAACCATCTGCATTTGGGAGGACATATTGTGCTGGTACACCAGCAAAAAACTATCTTAAAATAAAAGCATCTGCAGATGAATGAGAAAACATAAACAATCACTTAGGTTTTCAGTAATTATGTCATATGTATGTTATTTAATATTTGGAGAACGCTCTTGAAGACAGAACACATTACTATTTCTTTTCTTTTTTAAAATTAAACATAATAGTTTAATAGCTTTAAGTTATTTTTGAACAAAACCAATATACATGCATATTTTTTTTCTTGTAAAACCTTTTTGGAAATGTTTCTAGAGTTGTAACAACAGTCCAAACATGTTCTTTTTTGGACTAACGGACAGATGATTGAGGCTGTCATCTTTCAGTGATGTCCTAAAACTTCTCTCCTTGTCGTTTGCACAAAGAAATCTTGGATTTGTGTGTAGGGGTGTGTGAGAGGGGGCCGTTAATGAGGGCTTCTAATTCCTGGTCCTTGAGAGCTGCCACCCAGCTTTGGCTGCCCTATTTGCAGCTGATTATCTGGTTCAGCTGTGTTGAGTCAATCAGAACCTGAAATTATCCGACTCAACTTAATCAGCAGCAAGTAGGGCTTTGGAATGGACTGCAAAGATTTTAAACTACTTCAGTAACTTTGACTCTGCTGATGGGTGGTCCAAAGTCTAAAACAGCAGGCTCTATTTTCCCAAAGGAAAGTATTTTGGTGGGATTAAGAAGATCTTCAAAAAAACTCCTCCCATCATCTGGCACTTTTCCTAATTCAGATCAACAGTTTTCCACTTGCGCCTGTGTTTTGTTCTTGAAGGTTTCCAGAAGCTTCTCAGACATAATAATGAGAACAATGGATTGGATTTTTCTATGCTTTTCCTGACATTCAAAGGACTTACAATGTGTCTTCATAATTAATCCCTCCACATTCATACTTATTGATGGTAAGCCAGTGATGTAGCCACAGCTGCCCTGTGGCCCCTCTGACCATCACCAGGACATTCATACACTTTCAAACACTTGGTGTGGCATGTACTCAAATAATCAACATCTATCAGACAGATGGACGGAAGGACAGACAGACATTCTGGAAGGTGGCTCAGCATTTCCTTCGAGATTGGAAGAAGAGCAGTGCCATATGGGAGGAGCTCACAGTGACGTCACTACTTATCCACTTTGAGAGAGGCCAGTTGAAGTAGCTTGACCACCTCTTCCAGATGTTGACCAAGGTGCCTTCCAGGGAGACATTATTAAGACAATCTTTCTCAGTTGGTCTGGCCTTGTGGTTCACAGAACTGGAGGATGTTTCTTGTGTATCTTTGTTTGGGGTGCTGCGTGTCTCCTTGACTCAACTTAGGATGAGCAGGAAAAAAATGTAGTCTTAGTTAAAAGGCATGCATTGCATTTGGCATTTGCAAAGAAAACAAAAAGTGATGATGCTGCAAAGTTTAATTATGGAATCTGGATTTTTTTCTTTCCTTGAAATGTTTCACCACTCATCCAAGAGTATGCAAAACAAGCTTGTTGTCCCTGCCCTAAAAAAAAACAATCAGAATGCAAGTTTTTCTGAGGGCTAACCACATCTTCCTACCTCATTTTCTTGTAACTTCAAGGCTTTATTTCTAGTCTCTCAAAACCTGCCCTGCTAATATGCAGGCAAACTCCTGTCTGCAGAAGCACGTTGTATGTCTGAGCAACAATTATCCTAGAAGGATTTCTTTATAGGCTAATACGCACTCTTAAGCTCTGCAGGTCAAAGTAAGCACTTTGAAATTAGTGCGCGAGTCAGACACACACACATATCTTCACCACGCGATGGCTACCCAGTCAGCTCTCTGACACTGAATACGTCTCCATGTGCAATGTAATACTGAGCCGCTTAATAGGAGTCTGTGAACTCTGCCCAAAGCCCCTTCAAGGAGCTCTATTTGCAGGCAGTTTCCCTGAATATAATCATCACTGCTGTCAGCCTCTAACAATGCAGATAACTACAGACTGAGACAATTTGGCTGATTTCTGTGAAACGAATTGGATAAATTTTATCCAGCAAACCAACTGTCATACTAAAACTCAATTACTGTGGTCACAATTTCCTGCTCTACATTTCTGACTCTACAGAGCTCCTTGGCTTTGCAGCTGACGATACCTATCATTTATGCATGACCACTGAAATTCAAAATTGTTTAAGTTCAGGGATGTGAAGGTTCACTTGGTTAGTCAAAATACATTTGAAAACTCACAGTGACAGTTAAACACCTCATGAACAGTTTCTCACTCCTACTGACAGATAAAAAACTTTAAATTACTTTTATATATAGCATTCAAGTGTTCTGTAGTATTTTTTTTACATGCTTTCACTTGCAAACATTCAAAACTTCTATTTTCAAAAGCTAAATATTTGCAAGAGTATCTTTGCATCCCAAAAAGAGAAAAGAAAGAATGCCTTGACAACATGAAGGCCAAGACCACGTGAGATACTGATTCCAACACCCCACATCTATCACAGTTCCCCGTGTCATGCTTGCCAATCCTAAATAAACCTGTTAATCTTCACATTATATGGAGGAAGCAATGTGACATTACGTTAAGTGTGAATTGAAAATAAATGTCTGCCTTTGATATCTTTTTCCTATAGTTGTTGCCATCTCAGCCTAACGGTCGATCTGGCCATTCTTTGACACTCCGACTCCACCAAAGGCTGACCAACTTATACAACAGAAAACAGACCATATCAGATGTGTCCAAAGTCAGTCCTCAAGGGCCGGCCACCGGCTGGTTTTCAGGAAACACTGCCTTATCTGCTGCTGGTTGCATGGGTTAGGTGTATTTGGCCAGTAGTGAGCTGTAATGGCAGGTTGGTTGAAAAACACGCAGGACTGACTTTGGACACCCCTGGACTGTATGGAACATGCAGGATTCTCTGTCTTACCTGTCCTTAAACACTCACACTCAGTACACAGGAGACACTTCTCTGGATCCAGGTGGGGTCTGATTGGTCAGCTTGCCAAGCCTCCCTCAGGTGTCTTCAGTTAGCTTATCAAAGGATACCATGCAGATAAGAAAGAGACACGAAAAACAGAGATCCACAAAAACTTTGTATGTAGAAATCTAAAATGAGCTGTTCCTCTGATACGTTTATTCCTTATAATATCAACTTTTGTCACTTATAAAGAGAACGTCAGCATATTTAGCTCTGCCTCCTGTGAGCTATTCCCTTCATGTTTGCAGACACTTCTGACACTTCCTTGTCCTTTCCAACCTGCTTGCACACATACACCTCTTTTCCACATTAGCTGTTGCTTTGGACTATCAATGTACATCCCTGCTACTCCAGACTTCTTCCAACAAGACCACAGTTCTACTTGGTTCCATCTTTCCATCCCCTTGATTACCCCATCTATGTCCATATCCTTCCCATTATGTGTCCTTGCCTTGCCAGCCTGAATAAATCTACTTCTTCCTCCGTTTTGCCCTACTTTCATACAAGTCTTCATCCACCCTTTGTTTGACCTTTGCTATTTTCCCCTTCACCTTGTGCTACATCTCCCTGTCTTCTATCCTCTTATTTTCACTTTTTCTGAGCAAACCATTTCCTCTTTAGACTCTCCTGAACTTCTTAATTCCACCACCTAGTCTCCTTATCAGCTTTCCTCATTCCAGATGACACACCAAGTACATTCCTCTCAGTCTCTCTGATTCCTTTAGCTGCAGTTGTCCAGTCATCTGGAAGAACTTCTTGATCTCTCAAAGCCTGTTTCAACTCCTCCCCAAAAGTCACACAGCACTCTTTTTTTCAGCTTTCATCACTTGGTCTTCTCCTCTGCCTTTGTCCTCTTTATCTTCATACACATCACCATTCTATGCTGTCTGACTACACTCTTCCCAGCTTTGCAGTTACTAATCTCCTTCAGATTACATCGTCTGTGCAAGATCTTCTTGAATTATGTGCTTCTTCCTCCACTCTCATGTCACCCTATGCTTCTCTCTGTTCTAGAAAAATGTGTTCACTGTCATTTTCATTCTTTAAGCAAGGTCAACCACCATCAGTCCTTCTTCATTCCAACACCCAACGTACACATTACTTTTCATCGTGTCTCTTCTCGGAATGCCTTTGGTCACCTCATCCGTCTCCCTCCAGAATTTCTCCTTCTCCTCTGACTGACATCCTACCCGAGGGGGCATAACCACTGACAGTATTCAACATCGCACCTAAAACTGACGGCTTCGCTCATCAGCCTATCTAATACCCTTGATGCTTCCAGAACAAAGTCCTCATTCAGGATCACTTCTACCCTGCTCATCTTTCTATTTGCACCATAATAAAACAGCTCAAACTTACTCCCAAACTATAAACTTTGCTCCATTGAACCCATGTGATACCCACCTCTTTTCTGTCCTTCATGTCAGTCACCTCTCAAGTCTTTCTTGTCAAAGTCACTACATTTAAAGTTCTTTTTCTAAGTTATAAAACCTTTTATTTTTTCCCCCATGAACATGCCTTTTACATCCGTCTTTTAAACCTGTTAAGTATGAAAGTTTTGTTTGTAGTTCAGATGTTTTTCTTTTCTTTTTGGAATTCCCACCCTGACACAATGTTCTTAATTTTAATGGCAAACTCCTGCAATTTCCAGATCAGAGATCAGCCCCTCTACTTCTGCACCATGGCTGCCCCGATCTGAGACCAGCACACAGAAGCATTGAACTGCATCCCCTTGTGGTTGCATTTAAAGCTTATTTAACATAAGATCGGAATTTTGCCATGCAAGTAAGCATATTTAGTGACTTGTCAGTCAGACCTCTGGTAAGCTTCAACAGAGTCAATGAAGGACTTTGTCAGTTTATTCCATATATGAGCTATCTCAAGAAAAGTGTATTTATTATTATAAGCATTACCAGTTATCTCTAACTTTAGTTTCCTTTTGACTTAAGTGTAGTAGCTACTGACACATGTGGTCATCTACCTTTTCCAATACTTTTTCTACCTGCAAATTAAATTGTTCAAGCTCTGTTTGGAGCATTGCTTCCTAAAGCCATGGAATTTGGTTTAGAACTGACAGAGCTGTCAAAACTAAAGAAAACTCCACTTATGGTGGCTGTGCAGCCAGCAGGAGAAATGCATTCTCTCCAGGAAAACAGAGCAGAGGCCCTGAATGTGCCAGTGCACACAGAAAGTATACTTTGCTGCTCTCAGATGTTCCTTTGGATCAATTTAAAGTTGGGTCATACAGTTTGGTGAAAAAGCACACACCACACTATGTACTGCCCTCTGTTTGTGGATGCCCCCACCCCATGAACTGAAACACGACGGGCTCACCCAGGCTTTACTGCTTCACTGCACATAATAGAGAGGAGTTGGATGATTAATAGCATGATGGCGATAAGATGTTGGGGAGTGCTCTGGTGTGAACAGGGTGGTTTGGTGAGATTGGGGAGCAGGTTTTGTGGCTCTTATAGTGTTGCGCCAACAGATGTATCAATACAATTTGATGGTGAAGCAGCTCAAATGGAAAACAGTTTTTACTCTTACTGTATGAAGCTTCCCCAGACCTCTGTTCTTATAGCACAGAGCCAAAAATGGAAAACTAGGAAATTAGGATTTGTCCTTTGTAAAAACACATATTCAAGTGAATTATTAGAGTTTTAGTTCAAGTATTTTTACAGCTTAGTGCCAATTTATACTTTCAGAAGTATCAGAATTCCAGCAGATATTATAGAATTTTATTTTTTAATTTATTTTGGAAGGAGGGAGACACTGTAATGAAAAATTATTTGGAAGACCAGAATATAGACGTAAAACAGTGGTGGATCAAAAACCTAAATGATTGTCAAATGTGGTAAACAAACTTTGTAAATCCAGATTTGAGACAGTTTAGTAATTGGGAGTGAACTTGGCAAGACTTAAGAATATCTAATTATTACTGCACATGTGTGGTAGGAATATGTTCTCATGATGGTGTTACTTATATAAAAAATTAAAAAAATATAGCTCAGGTAAATATAGGTAAAGTGCAAGAGGCAAATACGTCCAGGTGATTTAAATCAGAGTTTACAAGTTGCTAATTAATCACCTTTTTATATTTACAAGTATAACTTACAAAGTGACTGCTTCAATCTGTTACTCCATAGTCCATATGGTTTAACAATCAGATGTATCTTTATGTTTATTAATACCCATGGATCCATCATCACTTCATTTTTATGAATTCATTTTTCTTCTCTGCATTAAATGGGCAGCAGTCGCAGCTTATCGTTGGAGCAAAATCATGAGATGCTTCCAGTCTACAGTATGTCTTGTAGACAATTCCGTGAATGTTGCACAAAATCAGATGTTTTTTGTTCTTCACAGAGGTGCTAATCACATTTAGTCAATTCAAGCCCATCTGTAACCAGCAGACAGAGACACCTCCGCCCCCCCATACTCATGTCTATTTTAGATTATGCATATTTTATAGGGTGCTTTCTTGTGTATTTATTTATTTCCTGTTTGTGAATTATTTCTTTTAATGCTATTAATCCCAAGCAACAATTTTTTTCTGCAGCCCTTATGGTGACTTTTGCACTGAAAAAGCACTGCAGGTTGAAATTGAATTTAAAAAAGCGTTTTGTAAATGCAGTTAATCTTATTTATGAAGCACTTATAAGATCGTGGACTCTGGCCAGGAAAAAATGTGGACTGTGAATCACAAAGACAGTAAAGTCTCTGGGCACTTTCATTTCTATTCATTTATAGAGTATTTTTGGGGGCTATTGTATAAATGCTTTTCACTATAAATGTAATACAGGCCTGCAGGTAAAGTCAACCATCATCTTTTGGGGGGGTGTGTGCGCCCACACTGATATCCTTTATTATAAGCACCCCACCAATAAAAAAAAGAAGGAAAATAATGTTTATCAAAATAAATAAGATTGGGAAATAAAAGACAAGCACTAAAACCACATACAATTTGCATTCCAAAATGTTTTAGCTCCAATGTCCCAAGCAAAGCTCTGTCATTTTTCAGTTCTATTCTGTAAAATTTGATCAATTAAAAAAGGGATTTGTGAAATGTTATGTCAATCCTTCCAACGGTAAGTTTAAATTAAACAATTTGTGAAAAAAATAAAAATAAATAAATAAACAAAAATAAAAACACTAAAGCCATTTTAGGAACTGACATGTATTTGTATCAGTAGCATGAATTTTTGACTCTCTCACTAAACATAATAAAGGATTTGGTGGATAAAGCCGTCTGGCAATCACAGAGGTCAGATGTTTCTTGTAGTTGGCGTCCAGCTTTGTTCAGATCTTGTTTGGCAACTCACAGTTTTAGCTCCCTCCACAGACTTTCTAAGGGATTAGGGTCTGAAAACTGACTAAACCACTTCAGGATTTAAATGGGAGCCAGTGTCATGCTGGGATACCCGTCCATAATCAGTGTCACTAAAATTCCAGATGATAAAAGTTTCTACACTAGAAGATCTCATATATGTGTGCGTGTGTGTGTATGTGTGTAAATGTATGTATAAATATGTATTTTGAAGTCTAAAACAGAAATATCAACATTTACTATAACAGATTTTCCAGCGTTTGTGTCATTTAGTCTTTTTCTTGTCCTGCCTGACCTCAGTCAGCAGTCAGTCTGAGCGGATGGTGGTCTATACATAGTCTGGTTGGAAAAAAAAAAAAAACAAACACAGACAGACACTTAAACCAAACCTAGGATCAGTGCTTATGCTTCTTTTCACTGCATCCAACATATCTCTTCAACAGTGACAGCTGTGCTATCTAGTAAACTTAAATCTTTAGTATTCAAAAGAAACTTAATTACATTCTTTAACATGTTTGTTTATTTATATTGTTTATTTATATATTTTTTCTAATAAATGTTCACATGATTCTTCTGTTCAAATGAAAGGATATTTGTTCCAAGACACTTGGAAGAGTATTTACCAATGTTTTACCCATGATACACCATTTTGAACTATCAGTATTGAAAAATTACGTATTGCAATAATCTCAAACACAAACATTTTAAGCTGACTATCTTTAACAAATGTGTTACTTCAGACATCACCTAAAACAGTTGGGCTTGACTTAAACCATGTACTTTTCTAAGTAATATGATCATTTAGTTTTGTTGTTTGATCTTTCAAACATTAATGTTCAAGGCGTATCTAGCAATCACCCAGCAATGACTGGGAAGGGGACAAGCAACACCATGATCCTTAAAGGAACCAGCCAGGTTTGGAAAATGGATAGAACGGCCTTTAAGATTTTCGGTTTGATCAGTTTCTTTATAGAAAAGATTAAGATTTGTCCTAGAAGAAGAAATACAACTGTGGATATGGGTTCTACTGCGGTCAAATTTAAGCAAAGAGTTCTGGTCACAGCAATTAGTTAGTCTCTTGTTGGGGTGTTAATGATACACTTTTAGTTTTTTTCCTACCACATGCTCAATGCCAAGTCTTTTTTATAGATGTATATAACTTCCTGGGGGGATTTTCAATAGCTATTCAGCAGAAACAGCAGAAAAACTGAATCCATTTTACCTTCATTATATCCAATTAAACTTCCTGTCCTTCAGCCAAGTCTGGAGCAAGACTGGAAATCTGTGGCTGTTTTTCAGTTGAAAAAAAAAAAAGTTCAATCGTGTCATAGAAGAGCATTTTGTTTTTTTCTGCTAATTACTGATCTGTACGTAAAAAAAAAAAAAAAAAAAAAAGTTCTGCTGTACAGTTTATGAAGCTATGTGCTGTAGTAAATGCAATGCTTAAAATAGTCAAACATCTGTGAAAAGTTGCAGTCAGAAAGCAAGCTCTTGATTGCTTTTGGCAAGAAGAAAATACTACAAGAAAAAAATAGTGCTTTCCTGCTTCAAACAAAGGAACATAATCCTTTGGGGAACTGAGCTGCTGCTTCTGCTGCTAGAGCTGTCTGCAGGGACCCAAGGGGGAAGATGCACAGATGAGTCCACCTAAAATCAAGAATGCAAATAATCAACTGTTCTTTTTTTTTTTGTTCGTATGGTTTTTTTGACAGACAGCAAAGCTACAAAGAAACAGAATAAATATTGTTTGACATAGACTGTACTGGATTGAATCGATGGGTCGTTTTCCCTCAGGGAAAAATGCAAACTTAGAGAAACGATACGTTTGTTGTGATGGAATCAGAAAATGATGAAAACACAGGTGTATATCTGAAAAATGACAAATCTTCCAATATCACATGGATGCAGAATAACTTTCTGCACTTAGACCAAAGTCAGTTTGTTTGTAGTTCACTATGTATTTATGGGAAGATGCCAGATGTACAGGGAAAATGGAACATTAAATAGTTTAATGCGGCACTGGCCGTAGTTCACCCATCCCTGGTCTTAGACCATATTGCACTCCATTGATAATTAAAGGATCTTCTTCAAAGTCAACCATTGAACAGGCAGGTGAAAAAGGGGCAAAATAATAACCCATTTGGAGCAGGCAGGTGAGATGGAGGCCTCCCATGAACCCTCTTAGAATAAACAGACAGAAAAGTGTCAATGAGACCTTATAAAAGCAGATAAGTTAGACCTGCAAGACATTAATTTTTTTTAAATTTACACAAACCAGGAGGTGCCAAATATTAAAATTTCACCACAACTACAAGACAGATGTTATAGAAAGGTGTAATTCCCATAGACTCCCATGTTAAAAAAGTCTGATAAACTGCATAAAATCTAAGCAATACTTGCCTACAAAAGCAAAAATGGCTAAATCTATTTATTTTTCAAAGTGGGAGGGTCCATCCTTTATTTAAAAAATGTCCTTTTGTCTTTAACCTGCATTTACTTTGAAGACAAAACGTTTTACTATTACTAAAAGAAGTTCAACAAAATCCAACAGTTTAGCAGACCATAGTTTTTGCTAGAAGTCACTAACAAAAGAGAAAACTTCACCGCAGCTATTAGACGATGCAGAGAGGAAGTAATGGCTGCCTCAAGATGGAATCAGCTACTCTGAACAAGTTTAAACGCCACAGGCTGAGATGCACGGGATACGCTGTAGACTCAGAATAACCTTGTTACAAGTCATTTACAAAAATATATGTATTAATAACGCTGTTGGAGAGGAACAAATATATTACTGTGCCAGCATGGACCCCCCTCTTCCCCCAGATAATGACATTTCACTGAGAGCAAATGAAATTGGCCAAATTTCAAACTCATTATAAAGTCAGCCCTGAGAAGGGAAGAAAGAGGAAGCAGAAAGGCAGAGTAAATGCTGCGAGACAAATAATCAACAATAAAGTCGTCTCTGCGTCCCTTTTTTTGTTCTTGCATCTGAGAAATTGTCTTTAGCTCCTGGAGTGTACAAGCAAAAGCTGTGAGATTTCTGTCTGAGTGTGTGTGTGGTCTCTTCACAGAAGGATGTGTGTGTTAGGTATGCTTTGAGCATACCTTTTTTTTGATGTGTGTGCATGCATCAGCTCAGCCCAAAGCCAAGCTGACAGACAGCTTCCCTCTGTGGAGCCCCTTAGTGCCTCTGATTGATCGTCATAATGCCAAGGTACAGGCCCTGTCCTTGGTGCCTATGCTAATCTCATTCTCATGCATATTTATGAGCTCCTTGGGATTCAACCAGCTAAATAAAGGATGAGATCGTTGGCTTGGAGCTGCGCTCATCACTGATTGATTGATTAGAAAGAGGTTAAGAACAACCTATGACAACCACAGGTTTGAAAGTTACTTCTCTTCACCATTTGTCTTTTGTTGAGTTAATGTGTATCAAACAGTTCTTCTGCGGGAGGAAATAGATCTCAAACCTTTTTTCTTGATGTGGAAACTGTATCAAAAAAGGGGAAGTCGGCATATTTATTTGGTCAGAATTATTCTCCTCATGCAGCACTCCTCAGACTAAACCCCCTTCAGGAACAAAATTAGTCATTCATATTCTTAACCACTGATGAATTGTGTTATTCAGTCATGGGTTGAAACCTTTTCTGAGGTTTGGCTACCAGACCCCTTCGGGCCCCTTAAAGGATAGCATTAATTAATGAGAAGATGTCATAGGTGTCATCTGAATGGTTTGCTTACCTGACTCAGGTTTCTTCAACTGGTCCACAAATGTCAAAGTTTGGCATAGTTTTCAAAGAGATACGGTGCTCAGATTTTTCCCTCTTGGCTTTCTTTTTATTTATTTATATTTTTTGTCCCCTTCTTTCCTGCTACATATGTACAGCCGTTAGTGCTCTAAAAGGGCAACAAATTTTGAAAAATTGACCTAGAAGACAGACCCTCCCCCACCAACTTCGTAATTTAATGATCCACAAAAGGCCCGGACTGTATATACACTCATATGGCCATAAAATGAAGGCCAGATGTATCACACAGAACTATACTCTCTTCTATTTTGCTTTAAATAGAACTAATGGTCCTACTTTAAAAAACACTGACATTGATCCTACTATCTGCTGTATGTTATCATTTAAAATAAATCCTTATTATCTTAAAGATGAGCCCAATGTGGTTTGGTTTGTTGCTAGGTCTTTCTGTATTTAATGATACGTTCACACCACCCATGGAAACGTGCATTCAAACAACCACTTTCAATGAAAGGTTTGTGTAAATGCTCATTTCTGGCTTCCACGTTTAAAACACATGTTCAAATGTAGCTATGCAAGTTTCTACAACTGTTTTCTGGCTCTATGTGCCATACAAAACCTAGAAACAACAAAACAACTAAAAAAGAAACCATGAACACAAAAGTGTAATATTTGAGTACAACAAGCTTAATACGGTTATCAATAAAAAAGTTTCCTCTTTACAGGATATGTTGTTTTAGTATAATTGTGTACAGTGTGAATCTAGCAAAAAGCAAAGATACTTTTATAGTAATTATTTCTATTTATATATAATAGCTATAGTTTCTAATTAAAATAGTTTGTTTGCAAAAAGGTGTTTGCGAGTTTTGTATTCTATTGCTTTTCATGCTTTCTTTGGCCAAATCCTATAAATAAATGGTTAACTTTTTCTATTCATAGACGTATTTATGTTTGCATGAAGTCGAGAAAATGAAAGCTCTTTCTGAGACATTCAATCCAGTTTTCATGCTTTAAAAAAAAAAAAAAGAACACAGGAATCACATTCAACATTTTGGTCCCTTTATTTCAAGTTAACCACATTGCAAACAACTAAACAACCAATGATAATGGCATCACAAGATCTAAACAGCACTTTGCTTGACAAATAATCATTGGAATTATAATTATATAAAAGAAATGTACAAATCCAGAACAAAAAAAATGTAAAAAGCAATCAAATAAAAATATAGTACAGGTGAGGAAACAAAACAAACAAAAAAATAATACTATGGTGCAAAGAAACAGGGATGATAGAGATCTCTGGCATTCATTTCGTCTTCAGCAAAGTAATGTTACTCTATTTTCAGTAGGTCCGTAACAAGCCTGACAGGACTCAAAAAAAAAAAAAACAAAGATGAACATAAACAATTTGCCACAACAGTTTTTTTTTACATGTGTTATTCGCTTACACATCTTTGTTGAAAACTTCTGATCTTCACTCTAAAGTAATCTTAAATCATTAATAGTACTTCTGTAAGAAACCGAGACAAAGCATTTGTTCTCCCAAAGGCTGAAATTAAAGAAATTCGAAAGTGGTGGTTTAGTCTTCATAGAAGCTTATATTAGATGAGAGGAAACTGAGCTTCTATTTAAAGACTAAAAAGAGATTATGTTTAAGGTGACCTCACCTTCCCTCACAGAGCGTTTTCAGCGTCCGCTGTGTTGACTGTCCTTCACCCCGACTCAAATCATTTCCCATCAAACAAGGAAATGACTTTCTCAAATGCATTTTTAAACTGGCTCAGGGGGAAGCAAATCGGAGGCTTTGTTTGTAAAAGGAACAGAAATAAATGACCCTTCTTAGTGTTGTAATTTGAGAAATTGATAGCACACTTAAGAGACTTTTCTTATTCCAACCTTAATTTTGGCCCTGCATTTACCCAGAGCGCATCACCCTGACTCTCTCTGGCTTATGAGTTTAATGAAAATCAAGGACACTTGACCGGGCATGTCAGTCTGATCTCAATGGGTTTAGAATAATGTTGGGATTATTTGGCAAAAATGACTGCAGGGGATGTGATAGCAAGAATAAAGAAAGAAAAACTACTGCTCAGTCTTGTATGGCTTCATACACATAACTTCATCAAATGTCTTCCAAGAAAAAAAATCAACATCAACCTTGAGTTGCACTTTTTAACTAATTTAGATGAAAAGAAATAGGAAAACCAAACAGTGGCATCTAAAGAATCCATACTGAAGCAGCTCTAGTCTAAAACACCTGCATGCCTTGATTTCAATCACAGGCTCCACAGCCCCCGACTATTGTTATGTAATTGTTCTGGGCTGTTTGAGTTCTGTCCAGCTCCGAATTAGACTTATTCATTCAAATACCACCTGTTTTGTTCACTTTTGTCAAACTGAAGAAAAACGAAAACAGTAAGGTGTTGCAGGTTAGCAGATGTCCATTATCAAATCTGGACCAATGCTACAGCGTTCCACAGCCCACTTTCACAAAGCAAAGCAGCGGGTGCAGTGATCATCTCTATAGTAAGAGACATCACTTCAGTCATAATGGGAGATTTGATTGTTGACACATGAAAACGGGTACAAGTGAATTTCACACAGGAGTTCCTTTCATCTTTCAGATAACACATCAAAGTGGACGGTTTGGAGAAACTTCAAAGCAATAGTTCTTAGAAAAAAATGACTTGAATGCTTTTTCAAAACAACTTTCACTTGGGTTGCTTCAGGTGTTTGATTGTTTGACTGTGGTTGTCTTTATTATTTACAGAAAGGTTGGAGGCACACTGTAAGATAGAATCTGTTGAAGGGTGTAGTTTAATTTACTTTGGTACGGTCACTATTAGTTTTTCTTTTCAATGCAAAAAAAATCCCATATGTTTTAAAAATATTTAATCTGGTAGTGTGAAGATTATTGATTTGGTACAGTTAAGGAGGAAATGCAATCCTTTAGAATGTCATTACAAGTGAAGCAGCAATTGTAAACATATTTTGCTGTGAACTGAGTAAGGTCAAATGTTCCGCTTTTACAGGAATACACAATGATCATGGCTTCTCTGTTTTTTTTTTAAATCAAAGTCACAGATCATTGTAGTGTTTGTCTTTATCCTAGCACATTGTGGGTTTAATTCCATGCTTGGCTCATCACTTAGGTTCTAAAACTTGGGGCTAATGCTCGCATACTTGACACCCTTAGGTTTGATTGGCTGACTCCCAGATTACAGGCCTGACTGTGGCTTGCTGATTTTCTATCCTGGCCAGAACCTTCAGGAGAATCTTGAGAGTTTTTTGAGGACTTTAAAATTGCATTCAATTGAGTTCCACACTAAATCTTACATGGAATTTGTGGTAATATACAGTCTACAACTGGCTGCACACCCGTTTTTACGCAAGCAAAGCCAGAATTTGGTTCACTTAGGTGTCTTGGTTCCATTCTGAACTCTACCTGGGATGCTCTTTTGTCAATAATTTTTTAGCGGATGTCACATGTCATCCAAAAAAACCTTTTCACAACAAGGGCCTCATTATCCAATCCAAGCTAACAAAAGTTAACATGGTTCTTTTGTTTTTTTGAACCTATGTTTTTCATCTCTTGCCAGAGTGGATTGGAGTTAAAGGCATCACCAATGTAGAATCAAATCTGTAACTAAAAAGTGGATTGGTTATACGTCAACCAACCACTGACACAGTCAGAAGGGCATGTTGTGAGTCTACATGTGAGGATATTGGTACTGTATTAATATAGTTACTCCAATAAGCATCATAATTACTTTCTTTGAATAAAAAATGAGGCACTCTGATAGTTGTGTCATACAATTAACACATTAATCACCCAAACATACTAAACTATAATTTCTAAAGAAAATACAAAGTACTTCTATAAATGCAGAGCGTATTTCCACTGGTTGTTGGTGGAATGTTGTTTTCGACTGTTCTATTCTGTCCAACAACTTTCTTAATTTTGTTTTGTAATGGACAAAGTGGCACTGCTTATCTGAAATACAAGTTGTATTGATTTGAACTTAATGCAGTTTAAAGAGAAAAGAAAGGGGAAAAAAATGGCTTTTTCTTTGAGGCGATTGTAACACAAGTACAAAGGTTCAACATTTACCTGGACAAGAGGCACTGTCTGCAAAACTATTCATCTCTAACAGCTGTTCATTGATTTGAAATTGATTCAGCCTGTCAAAAAAAAGGAAGTCTTTCAGTGTGCTTCCAGCCTTCTGAGGGAGACAACATTCAAGGTGGAGAATATATCTAAAAAGAAGATACTGTACAGTAGTCACATCACAGCCTGGCAGAGAGGACAAAAGTAAGAATTAAGGAAAAAGTGATGCTTCTTTTAAACATCTGATTTACTTTTTTAACATATTTTTTGTTGTCTTCTTTGTACAAGCATGTAGAGTCCAGCGTTTGGCAACAGCAAACACACAATTTAAAATAACACGTGTGTCTGTTTGTTACCCGCCCTCCCATTTCTATGTACAAGTGGTGAGTGTGTGTTTTCACAGGCACACATATAGATATACACACGCTCACATATGCCAACATGCCCTCTCTTCTTCAGACACATGCACACACTTTCAAACACACTCACAGGCACACATGCACTCAAGAAGAATTCGGGTCAATAAGAAGCAGTTTTGCACTTTGTGTGTCCCAGTGTTGCGACGGGAATGACAGGTAGCGTCAGTGGAAAATTGCACACTCCAATCAGAAGGAGTTGAGCGCCTCCAGAGCCACCTCATAGCAGAACTTGTACTGTTCCTGTGAAGGAGCACAACCAAAAACAGTTTCAGACACAATGATCTCAGAACCACCTTTCACACTGTTGAGCTATGAAACTTTCTAAACTCCTCAGAGTTTGTTCATACTAGGAATATTTTAAACACCAGATAGACTTTTAATTATCTGTCATTGTGGAAAATTGGCATTATTCAAAGTGTATTGATCCATCTGGCACTCCAGATCAAAACATAAACACGGTAGACAGGAAGCCAAGACCATACATCTACTCATTGATCCATATATCCATCTATCATGTTTCTTTTGTCCATTTTAGAAATTGGCAATACAAATTCATATATTTAAACTCTAGTTATTCACATCAACTAGTATGCTATGGGAAAAAAGTATAAAACCAGAAAAAGTTTCAAACAGCAAAAATTAAAATCCCACTTAAAAGCAATAAGTAAAACCAAAAAGTATAACCAATCAAACTTTTGTCTCCAATAAGTCTCAAATTAAAGTCATGATTTTTTGACCTCCCACACAATTTTCTTACACGTTTTGATTCATAAAATAGCTTCCAGTGAAGTTTTAAAACACCTATGATAACTCTGTGACCAGGGGCGGAGGTATGTGGGACCAAGCTAAAAACATACCTGCCCCTGAATTTTTGAGTCAATATAACACCTTCCACTCTGCTGTTCTAGTTTGCCATCCTTCCAAAGTCTTCTGCCCCTCCTCAATACACTGTTCTCAAACCGCCATTGTTTCAGACCACTTTAAACCAAAGTTACTTTTACACGAGTAAAAACATTTAGAAAATATGTTTGTGAGAGCTGAGTCAATGCTGCCATTTTATAAATGTGGTCCACAGTTAACCTACAAAGAGAAAAATAAATGCAATCTGCATTTATTTTAAAGTTAGTTCTTGTACACCAAATATGTTTTGGTAATAAATAATAAAATCAATGAAAATACAAAAAAAACTAGTTTGGACCATTAGCATTGTATTGTCTTTGACATTAACCACAACAATTACAATGGCAGATAGAGCTTAGACCTTCCCAACCACAAGTGTTGTTTGTTAAAAGATTTGATCTAAGCTCTTTTGCCTTAATAACTATATTGGTTATGTGTCATGCTGATTCACAAACGTCTAATTCTTACCATAGTCTCCACCATATTTGTCTTGTTGTTCCTCAGTGTTTTGACAGTGTGGAAAACATCCACAATATTCTGCTGCTGGATCATCTCATTGATGCTGCAGATGGCACAGAACGTTCCAGAACGCCCTCCTCCGGTACTGCAGAGCAAGAGGAGTGGGGAAAAAAATGGTTACAAAGAATCTCCACTGGTGAACATTAACATACTATCTTATGCCAACCAATTACTTGAAACACATGATATATATTCATATCATAAACCAAATTGTGTTAGGGTCTAACAGTGAGACTTTCCTGTTTTGGGATCAAATGTATTCTACTGTACTGATGGATTATATGCATTTGATCAGTTCTATTTGGCTCTTCTAAACAGCTAACAGAGAACTTTTCATGCATTCAGGTATGCTGTGCGTTTCGTTTAGTCAGCATTTCAGACCACCGGCCATGAAAAACAGCTCCTGACTTTCATCTCACTTGGTTCCGAATGAATTCTTTCAGCATTCATATTGAATAAAACATTCGGACCCTGAGAGGTGGAGAGGCAGCTGCCACAAAACTCTGAGAGTATGCATTATCTGTCCAGCACTGATGCATTTACTGTCCTCTCAGAGAAGGAGTCACAGTAATTTAATACGTCGGTTTACATGTGAATGCTCTTTTCACAGGGATACTTTTATGCATATCTTAGTTTTTATCCCTAAATATCAATAATAGTGGCTAAAATCTGGATTTCTAAATATTCACGTTACACATTTTTGTCCTGGCTTGAGAGTAGTGAGACCTTTTTAGAGGCTTTCTTGGAATCAAAACGTGCGGAGAGAAAAATATTTGAGAAGATGGATAACATAAATACTTGAGGCTAACTGCTTACTGAAGGTAAAGAAAAAGTAGAAGAAAACCATAAAAGGTTGAGACTTTAGGGACATTGTCAAGGCAACAGAGAAACTTTACGCAATAACTAACAAAAATATCGTGAAGGTGCTAACAATGAAGATGCAAATATAGAAAGCTCTTAAAATTGTGAGTACATGCGGCATTTGGAGAGAGACAAGGCAAATATTTTAAGAAAAGTGTTTTGATGTACGGTTTGGACTCTGCAGTTTTTTTTTCTCTTTGTCTTCGAGCTTCTTTGTATGCTACCTCAGTACAAAAAGTTTTTTGTTCAAAGTTTTTTGGTTTAGTGACAAAAAAACAATCCACAACATGTGATGCAGATGAACAACTATTTCCCCGCAAACCCTGAAGTACTCAAACATGAATCCTTCAACATTCTTTTGATTGGCTCAACTCCTCAACAACTTATGCAACACATAATTCCAGAAGGTTCTGAAGTAGAGAAAAGCGGCATTGCTCTATTATGCAGCGTTAATAATGGTAACGGTGTGAAGCTGATACAAAAAGCCCCCTTTTCACATTAATCACATAGATGGTTGAAGACTTGGAGTATATATCAAAGAGCATGTGTTATTTTACATGTTGCCAGCGATATTTCATCTTGGGCACCTTTTTCCATAGTATAGTCCTCTGGACTTGAGGGGATTTGTGGACTGCAGCCTTACAATACATTTCACTGTGTGTCATGGAAGTCTATGATGTGACAAATAACATTTCATTTTAATTGGAAGTTTGGTGGAATCAGTGAATCACCCTCTCCTGGCTTGACTGCTAGCCATTGGAGTTAAGTCCCATCAGCTGTCACACACCTTGGTGTTTAAGATTTGTTCCCAGAAATTTGACCCCATACTCTGGGGAAGAGGTGAGCTGTAGTCACAACACTCAGGAACCATTTGATGATTTAGCCCCCCCAATCCAACCCTTGGTGCTGAGTGTCAAGCTGGGAGGCATCTTGGTCCCTTTTTTAAAATCTTTGATATGATTTGAGTGTGGAATTGAACTCACCACTTACCAATCTCAGGCCAGAAAGTCTACCTCATGGCAACTGAGTTGGTTGGAGAGTTTGGTAGACTAACAGATATATTACATCCTTTGATTGGTCGATACACTCATGAAAAGTCAGTAACAACACCAATTGGTAATTACCTATTTTAACAATAGTGGGTTGCAATAAGTTGTTAACTATTGTTAAAATGTCAACAAATAAGTAACGCAAAAATTTGCGGATATGGCAGTAAAGCTATACTGTATTTGATGCCCCTCTAGATATTTGAGTTGCTCCTTTGTGACAAAAAAAAAACTGCAGTTATTTTTGTGAAAAGTTGAGCCTGTTCACACTTTCTTCTCAGACTCAAAACAGAAGCAGAAATTCTGCTCATATTCAATAAATCCCATTCCATATTTGTATCTGAATCTACTCCTTTTTAGTTTTTTGCATAGTTTATCAGAAATGTAAAAGAACTAAACAAATTGGAGTGTGCACGTTTTTCTAGTAACAGACACAATCCAGTTAATGAATCAAGTGTAACATGATTCTACACATGCCGTCAAGTTCTGGCTTGTCATTTTACCAGCGTTTGTTGATTTTTAGTTGGGTGGGAGCACATTTGAAGCATCATCACATGTTGCATTTTATAAACAGTTTACAATTGGCTAAAATGAGATAACTGATTTAGACTTGTGAATTTATGCAAAGAAAAAAAAAACATTTATGATAAATATGGCAATACAAAATATGATCCTAGTAAGCCTGTCAGACCTGATCATGTGAAAACTTTCTTGGCTGATTTGAGTGCATCTGGACTTGAAACTGATGGATCTCTAACGTCACAATTTTAAATCTACCTTTGTAAAATAAGAGAGTCGGATAATTAGGGTCTCTGCTTGAAAAATACTATTAGAGGAAGTCAAAAAACATAAATCAAACATCTACAGCATAGCTCAAAGCTCTACAATGTATGGGTGTCTCTTTACAGCAACCCTAAGAAAATTAATGGATGACGGAAAGCCCAGTTTGTAAAATGTATTATTCTGTGCTGAAGGAGAGTAAAGCTGTGGAAATTTTATATAAAGTCTTAAGTGCTCTTTAAAAAAATCTCAAAGGCGTATTATTGCAGATAAAAGCAGAGACATGCTGTGAATCCTTCTTTCTTTTTTTGTTGCACACCATCTAAAATGTCCATCTACAGAACATTATGAAAAACACAAACAGATTGCTGCATTAAGTGTGCCGCACCCTGCGAAGCTCTAAAAGGTTTTGAGGCTGTATTTGCTGAAATTGAGACATGTGCTCAGCATTTAAAGACCCATCAAGCAGCAAGCTCCAGGACGTGTAAAGAGCAGGAAAAATAATCAATCTTCGCACACTGCTGATTGAAACATTGTGTTTCTCCTTGTCACTGCTTTTACCAAGTCTTTGAAATCGATACGGGGGGTAGATTGGCCACCACGGCTGGTCTTAAGGGTTCAAGTTTTCTTAGCTTTTGACTGTCTCTCACACCCACAAAAAGCAACAATCACAACTACAGTCGCATGAAAGCCAAGTGCAGCTTTTGGTTCTAACATATTTTTATGAGGACTGTCAGAAGTTCTATAATTGACTAATTAAAGATTAGATGAACAACACCACATCAATCATGAAATCCTTTTAAGCAGAAATAAGTTGTCACCATGCCGACAGTAACCGGTTATTTGTCTGTTCAAATTGAAATCAAATCATCAGAAAATCCCAGTCGACAGGTTATTTGTCTGATTTTTTTTTAAGAAAATAAATAAAAAGGTCCTTTTCAAATGTCCTGTTACTTCTGAGGGTGTCCTCTCCGATTGTTGGAACTTGTAAGACTACAAAATATGCAACACATCGATGCTTCCCTCTATTTGTTTCTGTTATTACTTACTTTTGCGTCATTTATTAGCATGACCTCGGTGAAGCAAAATCTCATTGATTTTATAAGATATTATACAAGATATTTATTAAAATATAAAAAAAAAGAAAAATAACAAGGGGCTATAGTTAAGATAGAGTGGTTAATCACTAACTGGAAGGCTGCAGGTTCAGATCCCACCTTGCCAGCCCGTGTATCAAAGTGTTGTATGGTAATATAGTAAGCCCAGCTCTTTGTGTGTTTTTTTTTTTTGCATGGCAGCTCTGCCCTCATTAGTGTGTGAATGTGTGTGTGTATGGGCCTTGTAACTGTGAAGCACCTTAACTAAGACTTTAAAAATGCATCATAGCATAGTCATTTTACCAGAACTTCCTCTTAAATCAAACAGCAACTGTGTTACTCAGAAGTGTAAAATGTTATCTTAGCGTGTGTGTAGTTTTCCATGGTTACGTTTCTAAAAACATCCTTGATTAAAGGGGGAAAAGGGTGCTTTCTTTATATTTCTAAACCAATAACTAACCATTGATTTCCGTTGCCTCATTACGCCCAAACTACCAAAACAAGCTCCTTTCAGTGTTGTAAAATAGAAACTAATGAGCTGCTGAGAAGAGGTGTAGCTTGTTTTTACAATAACTTCTTAAATTATTGGATTTTTTATTTAATGTGCAGGAAACAAATATATCAGTAAAACAACTATCTGCTCATTTGACTAACGACGCAGCTACTGAAAGTCTTCTGTCCCCCTCATCTGATCACCACTTCAAATATTGAAGAATTACTGATACTTTTCATCTGAAATGTATCACTTAACACAAAGCAGGAAAAGAAACGTCACTGTAGAAAAAATGAAAAGGAAAAAAAAAAACTAAAGAAAAAAAACTAATCATAGCAGTCTGGCTGGTCTACTAAACTCTGTCAGGGAAACCTGATTGGATGTGCATCAGTAATATCCTTAAGGCAATGTTTGAAGAATGAGTGCTTATATTATTGTGCTATTGTTTGGAACTTCCATGTAATCTGCTTTCTATAGATTTTGAAGCTTGTTTTCTTCTCTTATTATCAGCCTCATTTGTTCTGCTGCGGGGAGGCTAAATGATGCTGAGCAGTGTTGCTGCAGCTGTTTAACAGCTCCAATGATCTGGATCGAATGTATTTAAAAGAAGCAAAACACAAAAATTCAAAATATCAAGAAAATAGATTGTTATATCATGTATGAATGTGATCTATATGAAAATTATTAAAGTCAAACAACATAGTTCAAAATTCACCAACCGTGACTCTTGTGGATTGAAGTATCTGTTTGTTTACTGGACTTTTGTTCCAGGTATTTTAATGTCAATGATGCAGACAAAAAATAGGTCTTTCAAATTTCAACACTGCAAGTATTCAGGAAAACCTAACAAACAGAAGATCCAGCGTCTCTCTAGCAGCAACTACAAGCATCTCTTCAAAAATGTAAGCATGAGCAAGACTCAGTTATGGATGGGGTCAAGTCACTGGCTGGAGCACCAAATGATTGTTGCAGAGAGCTGCAACGGTACAACTCTACAGTAATGCATGAACGGGTCTTGTTACATTGCCGGCTACTTTTTTTTTTTTTTTTAAAGAGTGGCTATTAGCAGTGTTTTTCAAGGAAAAGCCTCCACAAAGACCGGAAGTGAGGACAGAATCACTGACTGTATGAGCGTAAGGAGAACTTTCATGAACCAAGAAACAAGTCAGAGCTAAAATCTGATTGGTTGGAAACTGAGCAAAACAATGACAGAAGCGCAGCTGCGGCGTAGGGCTGTGACAGAAGCTGACAGAACGGTTTGAATGATTTAAAATATGTATTGGACAAATATATATGTATACAATATGTTTCTCTGTGATTCAGACACTTCTTTTCTGATGATTTTAGGTTGTCACTGAAGGCTTTGCAGGCCCTGACAGTTCTCCACTTAACAAAAACCAGCATAGTAGCAGACATTTGTACTAATGTCTGCAGACAGGAGTACCATCATGCAGAAGAATAATCTGAAACCAAATGGTAAATGGTGTATACTTATATAGATCTTTTCAACCTTACTCGAAGGCCCAAAGCTCTTTACAGTCACACACACATTCACACACTGGTGGAAGCTCCACTGCCAAACACCTTCCACCAGAAGCAAAGTGGGGTTCAGTGTCTTGCCCAAGGACGCTTCGACTCATGTGGGCAAGGCAGGAATCGAACCCGCAATCTTTCAATCAGGATTCGACCGCCCTACCGCTGCACCACAGTCGCCCTGCAATTGCAATATTTTTGCGTGTCTAAGATGTGAAAAGGTTCGACGGTTTATCAAAAGTTAAGATGTGGCAACTTATGATGATTTGTGGAAATTAACTGGTCCATTACGCTTATTTCTTTTGAGTAAATTGCATGCTTGCAGAGGGTTTGAATGAAGATTGGACACATCTGTTTAGCTGCGTTCACACCGACCTCAGAAACGCAAGGTCAAGCAGCCACTTAAATGGTCTATGTAAACATGCATACATGTCCGTTTCAGGCTTTTGTGTTTAAAACTCATATTTGTGCATCGCTAAGCAGTTAAGTTGGGCTGTATCTACAAAAAACGCGTGACCACTGAATGTGTGTCAAAAGCTGAACTGGTTGAACTTTAACCAATTAGAGACTCAGATCTGTTAATGAGTACCAACCACTTGAACACTGATCATGAGGATAAATTAATAATTGAGATTTGTGTCCGTCTGGAATCATATAACACCAAGTTGTTCATATACTTTTATGTTTTGCAGGAAGCCTCTTCCAATTGAGAGTACATACTCTAGTATTGGGTAGCAACAGTCCAGTGTGAACACATATACTAAAAGTATGTTTAAGAATGCCCTCTTGGAGCGTTCTTGAATGCAAATCACATGACTGGTGTGTACGTAGTATACGGCTCAATAATATCTCTGGTCATATTTTTTTAAAGCACGCAGGTATGTGTCCCACTTACAGGCAGTGCACCACAGTCCTTCCATCCCCGCCGTCGTACTGCTCCTGCCACTTAGCCAACCGTCTGACCAATTGGAGAATGGAGCGCTTAGAAAGAGGCGTGTCCCTGTAAGCCGGCCAACCAATGAACTGGAAGTGCTGCACCAGGCGATAACCATCCTGTGGCTATGGAGAAAAACAAGAAGTGTTGCAGTTATAAATACAGTCTATCCTTGACTGTCAGTTAGGACAGTCAAAAAGAAAATCACATTTTTTTCCACACGTCATCCACATCGCATTCGATTGGCAATAACAGTTTCTGAATTGTAGAAGGCTTTGTGTTCCAATTAGTTCTTGCTTTTGAAAGAATATGTTTAGAAAAAAACTTGATTTATTTCATGGCTCATAATGGTAAATCAATTTCATGCCACACATAAGCTGTTTTGGAATGTCTGGCCTGAGGCGGTTGGCATCCACCATTAAAAATACTCAAACTTACAATTACTGTCAGACTGATTAACTGCTACGGCTGGAGCACATGCATATGCACATTGACATTTAGACACATAGCTAAACAGATGCAGAACTACCATGATTTTTTTCCATTCCTTTTTCTCCATACTCCTCTGTTCCCACTTAGGCTTTTCTCTAGTAATAATGATGTATTTCTATACATGTAACAATTCAAGTCACTTCAGAAACTGGAAAAAAAAGGAAACTAAGAACATGACTAACAAGAGACTCTGTTGTACTATCCAACCATATCACTATCACCCTCACCCTACCTTCCTTCATCATCATTCTTTTTTATTCTCATTTTATTTTGCATAGTTTCATTTCTCCACCCTTTGTTTCTTTCTCAATTTCCCTCCTCATTTGATGGCTTAGTGTGTGGCAGTACAGTCTGGGGTCTCTCCGAGCTGCTCTCACAGTGAGATGTGCAGTTATGGCAATGATATGAGCCATTTCACACTACACTGGTGATGTGTTTGAGAGCGAGGGAGAGGGGGAGAGATTCGAGCAGCGTTGTGGGGAGAGTTCACTGCTCTTTGTAGGAGCTCGCAGACGATACGGCGGCACTAGAGTTGTTCTGTCACGGATGGGTGGGAAAAGGAGATGAGGAGTTACATGAGCGAGCAGGACGGTAGAAGATAAGAAAGGGAAGGGGCAGAACTATAGGAGAAAGGTCTTCTTCCTCATCATACTCTGTTAAACAAAAGCCATACAATACAAGAGTGGTTCAAAAATGATTTGTTAATAACACACAGGCTTTTCCCTTGCAGGTTTTTGAAATTTTCAATTTTCATTGGGGCAAAAAGACTTGTGTCTATGTCCTGGATCAATCAATCGACAATCAAAAAGTAAAAACTCTTCCAAATTTCTGCTGAATATTTTAAAGGGAATACATTGGTTCATCTTTCAAGGTCGCTCTGATTTTCATTAGTGCAGTTTTGCATGCTTTTTTCCCCCCCAACGCATTGTTTTCTGCATCCTAATTTGCTGAAGACCTTGTCAATCAACCTCCTCCCTGCCATGTCTCCTTCACTTTAAGCATTTAGCTCCAAAATCCACATAAATCTTTATGTCATGTTCATGTCTGTCTGAGAAAAGTGTATAAAATGTTTGGTGAGGAGATTAAAAGCATCTATAACTATTGTGAAAAATAAAGCTGACTTCTTCATGGATTTTGTCTTTCTCCAGTTATTTTTAGAACTTAACTACAAAGGACTAGTGTAAAGTAAATTTTGTAAAATGGTTTTCAAAATTTTAAAGTATCTTATGGCACAACCTTTCATGAACAACTTTTCATTAGTTATTTTATTTCTTTTTAATCTATTTCTTGTTGCATCTTTTAATCTGTTCCTTCTTTTAGCCCCAAATTATTTCATCAGCACTTATCAGACATGCTTAGCGAATAGACCTCACAGATAACGTTTTACAGTTAAAGGCTATAAAACACTAGGCATATTGCTTGAGGACATACTTTAAGATTTGAACTCCAGCTCAACTGCTTTGTCTATAAGTACCCACAACATCCCAATTTAATGACAACACCAAAAGCAGCAGTGAGCCTCCTTCAACGTGCTCCAGCACTCAGTGCTACATCCCCACAGGGTGCACCGCAGAAGTAATTCAAGCCATAATTACCCTGGCCATGTTGCAGATCCTGAAGATTCGGTTGATGATGTCCTCATCAATATCGGCTGAAATAAACTCCACTTGAATTGGGCCGTAGCAGCACGAGTTTTTCTCTGGCCAGTACTGCATGCATAGCTGTAAAAATATGAACAACAAAAGTGTAAAAACACTACAATAAAAGTATTTGAACTCTTTTTATCTATGATTATTTAATACTACTTTAAAAGAAAGGATTTCAGAGTAGTTGAAAGTGCTGTTGCAGTTCTTCACAGACTGGTATTTTCCATGTTTGCATTGTGTTGATGCACTACTGATCACTGCAAACCAACAAACTGCTTTTAAAGAGAAACTACCTTGAAGATAAGTAGTTGGGAATAAATGTGTTTGATCAACAGCACTTGTCTCTTCTTTGATTGTTTTAAACAACTGGTAGGATTTATGTTCACACTCTTTGCTAAAATATTGGTATTTTTATTCTTTACTACTGATGGGATTCTGTTTATTTGCTGTACCAAATTTTAACATCACACGAGCTTAGAAATCAACTATAATCTTCTTTTTTTTTATATTTATGGTTTTACATTTGCCCTTTCTTCTAAATTCTCTAAAATCCTGTCAATGATCCTTAAAGCTTTCTATTAGGACTGCAGCTGTAAGATTGACTTGTGTTGCCTTAAGTGATGTTTTGTGAGTGTGCATGTGTTTTTTTGGCAGTGACTGTTTTTTGTGTTTACTTCAGGTTGTGTTGTTGGTTGGCCAGCTCTCTTGGCAATGGCTGCATGGACCAGTAATTAAGGCTGCAGGTTTTATTTTCCTACTTGAAAGTGGAGGTAATGCAGACTGGAGCCTGTTTGGCCCAGCTCATCATGAACTCATTTTAATATTATCATTGAAACCATTGAGGGTAAAACTGCTATTTTCTTTAAAAATCCTGCTTTTTGTCAGACCAGAAAGCTACAATAGTGGATGCTTTTTGGAAAGAAATTTGCACTGCTAATTTCATTTTAAAAAAGTGCTATGAAAATAAAGTGCACATTGATTGGTTTTCAAAAAATTGATTTAAACTGATTAAAAAAGTAACTTTGCTCCAAAGCCATCAAAAGAAACATTCTGAGTTTTGTGGGAGATTACAAAAAGTGCATATTCCTAACATGTATCTGACTGGTTATCAATGAGCATAAAAGATCATTTCTGATCCAGATTAGTAGATTTTCAAATATTATCGGGGTTTTGGGTTATTTTTTGCATGTTTCTGCTAAAATCTCGCACATTTCTACATACAGTCATGACAAGTTTGAGTCATATTTTATTAACATTTTTTCCAGTTTTCATTTCCTGTTTTAAACTTTTTAGGTTGGTCAGATTGCACTTTTATATATTAAAAATAAATACAGTTACAGACATGGGCTTTTACCTGTGCTGCATCCATCTCATTGAGCATCACAATGGAGGAGCAGTTGTAGTCGAACACCAACCTCCAGAAGTCGCTTATGGTGTTTGGCAAAGGATGCTGGGTAACGATGAAGGCTGCTGGCTGTTTGTGACTCTGACAGTTGAAAGAAAGCACAAAAACAAAACAATATTTTTAGGAAATAATTTTTAAATTGTAGCAGTGTACAAGGTATGATATAAGTTTCACTTTAAGAACAGCAAAAGCTCAGTGTACGAACTTACATCCATTAATGCAGCATTGATGTAATTGGAGCTCTCTCCATCCACAGATATGAGGAAAGGCAAGCATCGGTCTGCTGGGAGAACGTCCATACTGCGATTCTTATCATGGTTCCTGGGTAACAAACCCACGCTGCAGTCCTCTGGACGGACTCTTGGAGTTACTATGTTCAGAGTCTGAGGGGTCAAAAAAAAAAGAATTAGGTTCACTTTGATTTTAACAAAACAAAGCAAAATAACAAAATATTAAACTGAAGCTTTATAAAAAAAAAAAAAAAAAAAAGATGGACTCGTAACTAACCTGAAAATCAAAGGAAAAAAGTTTGAATTTTTCAGCATTGTTTTCAAGTCTCACTCCAACAATCTTTTGAGCTTTTTTAATGTGATTCCCAGTGTTTTTTTTTTTTTTTTTTGATATAGTAAGTCAGCTTTTAGCCAAGAAAAAAAAAAATCTACAGCTCCTAAAATTCCTAGAAAAAAGGAAGTAGCCAAAGGAGGCAGTGCTACAGGCTCAAGCAGGGCTTCATAATGATAGACAAGTGCAGAATTATGACTGGTTTAATCACGGTGCAGAGCAGCTGCCACTGAAATGAAGAAAGCTGGTTGTAGATGAAATTAAAAAGCAAGAAAAAAAGGTTGCAAGATGTACAAAAGTGTTTGAAGGTGAAGAGAGAAAGAAACTTGGGAAGTCGGAGATGGGCTGAATACATTTTTTGCTAAAATTGACGCATGACTTGCTTTTATATCCCCTTCTTTTGAATAGACAGAAGAGTGAATATCTATCATGTTTATTGTGTTTTAGGGGGAGCTTAACTTTAGCCCGTTTTGTCAGGATGTAAAGTAAACTCGTCACAGGGGAGATTTATGTGGAGGCATAATAAAGTCCTGAAATGCTTAGCAGCAGCTTTTAAATGAAGATGCACGGAAAGAAATGCAGCAAAGCAGAAAAACAAGCAGGGATGGAATCTGTTCATGAATGGAAGATGTGAAGCATCAATGTGTTTACTATGTGTTTGGGTTTGTTCATTATGTTTATTAAGCTTTTTGGGTGTTTTAAAAATAAAAGAATATCAATCAATCAATCAGTCAATCAATATGGGCTTACTGATTATTGTCACATCATTGGAGGATCAGAAGAGCAGCTCACCTGAAACTCATCTTTGATCTGGCTGGAGTTGGTCTGTGGGTCTATTCTGCTGATGTTGTAGTAAATCGCTCTGAAGTCGCACACTGGGATGGCAGTGTTCCCGCACAGACACGCCTCCAAGATGGCGTCATGAACAAACACATACTGTTCCTGTAATACCAGAAAAAAAGAGGTTCCGAGTCAACTTACATGAAACCTTCTAGACTGAACCAACAAATTTAAACTTAGAGTGTATTCAGATTCTTATGTTTATTCTATATTGTGTATTTTTTCGTTTTCTGGACCAAAGCTTGTAAACAAAACCATGTTGCCAGGATAGTTCACTTTTTCAAACTTGTATTTTGCTGGCCAATTTTGAAAGTTTGTATGATGGTCAGGTTCACCACTTTTTACTGCAACTTTGGTACTTTTATGCATGAATGACTGCAACTGCTTCAATCAAGCCCAGAAGGGAAGTGAAAGAGTCATAGCAATGGTATCCTCTTGGTCCTTGGTGGTAAAACGATCTGCAACCATAACCTTCACCAGCATCCTAATTTATAAGTCTGCCCTGCTATCTCCTTTACCTTCAGATCAGCTTCATTCTTTGACTCATTTTTTTTTCCTCTTACTTTTCAATTTGTTTTCAGCGTTGTCCCTCAGTCTCCTCTATACTGAATGCTAATTGTTGCCCTTCAAGTTAAGAGCAGAGTTTAACAGCACTACCAAAATGACCTCTCCTGAACATTACCTACTCCACGGATGCACACCTGCATGCAAAAAACGCACGTATGCACACCAGCGCATGCACGTGTGCTCACACGAAATGGGTAAGCACAGAGGGATATGCACTCACACACGCGCGTTTAGACCCACACACAGTCTCCTGTGACTTTTAAAAGATTAATTGCTTTGTGTTGTGTGGAGCAGGATTATAATAGCGGCGAGCGGCTTCGACACTGACACAAATTGCTCCCACACATTCAAAAGGCAAGGCAGGATGCATTTAGCTTGGTTTCGAGAGATATTAAAACACACAAGTATGCGCGCACAGACACACATACTAATGTACCCTTTTACTTGTGCTGGCACATAAAAACACTCAATGGGATGCCCTAGGTTACTTCACCGAACCAAGCACTTTTAAAACCCATTCAAAAGGCAATTTCAGGCTTGGAAGATGATCCGTCAGTCTGAAAATTAGTCTGTGTTTTATTGCTGGAAAAGTTTACTTTTTGGATATAAAAGATTTTAATCAGGAGCACAAATGGAAAGCAGAGACAGGATGGATTAGGTCGGCTTAAGTCAGCTTAGAGAAGAAATGAACCCTTCTGCTTCAAAATGAAAGAGCCAGCATCTGAAAACACAGACAATAAAAAAAAATTGATCGTACAAAATTAGAACAAATTAGGACACTTTGTTAAAAAAACAGCAAGTAACTCAGGACCTCCTCTGAAAAATAAAAAAAGGTAATCAATGCTCCATTTTGTTGGTGTTTTGAACCATAAAAGCTAAAATTGGATATGAACTTCTTGATTCCACAATCCCAGACATAATGCTAGTGATTTGTACGGATTCATCTACCTCAGTCTGAACCATGTTGACTCGCTGGGACCTCAGCTCTCGGATGCAATTGAAAATGTCCACAACCCCCTCATTCTCTGCCATGTCCAACATTATATCCACAGCGATGTAACAGCCTGTTCTCCCGGCTCCGGCACTGCAGTAACAGAAAATTAAAAAAAAAAAAAGGTTTGAAATAGAAGAAGAGATTTGTTTAACCACAAGCATATTTATTAGACATAGACATGAAGCTGGGAGGACTAGAAAAAAAAAACAAAAAAAAAAACCATCAAGATTATTGTTAAAATGTGTTTTTTTTTTAAGTTTTTTTTTCCTTTTATGTAGTCTATTTAACATTTTCAGACAACTTTACTGACAAACTACATTGAAAGGCAGCCTGTCTGGATTTTGTGGGTCACAATCATGTGAAAATCCCATGGAGGCGCTTTCCACACTTTTCTTTTTCTATTTAACTTGACTGTCAACGGTGTCATCTTATGTATATCGTAACATTGCAAAAGCGCAAAGTTTTGTCAAAATGGGGGGTCTCTTGATTTCTTACTAAGAAGATGGAGCATCAAATATCAAATGACTTGCCTACAATCACGTGTAATTCTTTGGAGTTGCACAGAACTCTATGTATGCTATTAAAAAAAAAAAATCTGTTATTTTTTGGCAAAAAGAGAGCTAGCTGAAGGCAAATGTTTGGGTTTTTCTTTTTACATTTTTTTTCTTTAATTGGTCTTAAAGATGTTGCCATTTTTGTCCAAAGGCGCCCGGAGCTCATTCGTTAGAAAATTCAGCCTCAGAGAAAAACTAAAAAAGAAATATTGATTTAGGAAAAAGTTTTGTTTAATTTTAGTGCTTTTTAGCCTAATGTTGTGATCTGGCGTTCGCCAGGATCTGATATTTGGACTTCTGCTGTTTTATCTGTACAAGTTTAATCTGGGTCAGAACAAGCACAACAATAGTGTTGCATATCACAGTTTGCAGAAGGGATTGAGTATTATGGATCGCTGGCTCTATGGTCAGAAGTCTTTGATATAATCAAACTTCTTTCTGTTGAACAATAACATTCAGAAATCTTTGTTTTTTTTTATAAAAGAAAATGAAAAAGTCTGGACAAATGTAAAAATGCCGTATAGAGAAACATGACAAAATCTCAAGTTAGAAAAAGTGTATATTATAATATCAACATGTTTGTGCCTAAAGGCCAAAACTTAATCAGCTTTTTCCATCTTAATCAAACTGAAGGAATCAGAAATATAATTAAATGATTTACTGAAGCTGATT
This sequence comes from Oryzias javanicus, assembly GCA_003999625.1. Taxonomy (NCBI): domain Eukaryota; kingdom Metazoa; phylum Chordata; class Actinopteri; order Beloniformes; family Adrianichthyidae; genus Oryzias; species Oryzias javanicus. The sequence continues at coordinate 17,564,019 of CM012441.1, read as the reverse complement.
TGGGTTTTCATCTCAAGCAAGCAGAACTACTGTAATGAGTTTCTGTCTGGTTCTCTGAAACATGACACTAGAAAATTGCTGCTCATTCAGAATGCTGTGGTCAGAATTTGGAGTACGACCAGCTGAAATGACCAAAGGTCCTCAGACTGGATATCAGTACCTTTAGACGTGAATAACTCATAACATAGCATTATTGCCTTTTCTTCTCATTGTCTTCAAACACAAGTTAGTTTTTTGTTGCACCATCCTGTCACAAAATGTTAAAGCTCTACTCCAATCACATCTTGATCTTTTGTGATCTTTTAATTACAATAATGCCATTTTCAAACAAAAATGTGCTTGGATGTTCTTTTGTGAGACAAAAGTAAATATAGACTGGATGGTGCAGAGATTATCGTAAATGTTAAAAAGAAAAAAAAAATGTTACACTGAGTTGAATTCTATCCCTACAAGGAACAAGATATATATATATATATATATATATATATATATATATATATATATATATATATATGTGTATATATTTGGAAGCAAAAAGTGCTCCTCAAAATAAACTTGACTCTGAGTTGGCCTTTGTTTCTCTTAAACGTTCATGAAGCTGTGGACATTTTAACAGCCTGTGTTATGTGTTAAAGCAACACACTCTGGACGACAGTGCTTGGAGGGACAAGACAGATGGAGAAGAATGGACTGAATGAGCAGAGAGGAGAAGAGGCCACAGACAGCCACTACTGTTAAAAAGGCTAGCGGCCATGAACAATGGCAGTGGGCACCACGGGGGGAGAGATGGAGGGAGCCGAGGAGGCCTGGATGGAGGGATGGAGAGAAACCCAAGAAAGCCATCTTTCATTTTGTAATCCCTCCGACAGTTTGCAGAGACAGCTTCAGAGAGAGGGAGTGAGGAGAGGAAGATAAGAACGCAGAGAGGAGGGGGGAGAAAAAGAGGTAGCGCCCCGGCAGATTACCTGTCACCGTCTGTGATTAATGTTGAAACCAGAATACTGCTGGGTCTCTGTTTGTGTGTGTATGTGTGTGTTTGAAAGCCTCATGACACAGGACAATGGCATCAGCGTGCCCCCAGATATTGGAAGTGACTGCCACAACTTCCTGCTTGTCTGTCCACATACTTCCCTCTTCGCTGTCTGTTTATGCCTCACTTCCCCTCATTTGTCTGTCTGCTGCTTCCTTCCACTCTCCACTTCTGCTCCCCCACTTGCCATTCAATTTGTACTTTATGAATTTCTCATTTTGAAACCTTGAGCTGCATTTCTACTGAACCCTCAACATTCACTCACATTCAGAATATGATAAGGATGTAATCAAGGTTGACAAGAACTGTCTGCAATTAAAAACATTTAAACTCAATGGAGGTTTTCTGCGATTTTTGCAATTTTTCAAATGAAATCAAGTGGATTTGGTGTTGAAGTGTGTATTATAATTAAAAAAGCCAATGTCAGCCATTAGACCAAAATCGAACTTCGATTTCTGCAAAGTTTTTATAAAACAAGGCATCAGATTTCTAGGAATAAAACATATCAGAATGTTTTGTTAGGCTTTATAAAAATGTTGAAATGTTACCATTTTTAGTGAAATACATACCTCATAAAAAAGACCTAAATTACTATGTAATACTGTTTTGTGAGTTTAAGAAGTCAGCTTATTGTTCTGGTAAGTGGATGAAAGCCTGAACAGGAAAATATGAAAAACTTTAGAAGTGCATTCATGGCCATCTTTTTCTTTTTTCTTATTCAACCTCTTGTGTGCGAAAATTTCTAAAAACTAAAACTATCTATATATGTTGAGTTGGTTAGATTTAGGACAAGTCCTAAAAGTTAAAATGATTTTTTTTTCTCTTAAACTTTTTTTTAATATATAATTATAATTCATATTACAATATATAATAAATTAAGCAAGCAAATATCTTGTGCTTAAATAAAACTGGAGTTCAGAGAAAATTTGCATTAAAGAAGTCTGTCCAGAAAAATGTGACCAGAACTTCTTTTTCAGGTATGCATCCACACCCAGCAGCCAATCAGAATCAAGTATTCATCTGGGCTATTTAAAGTGCAGAAACACAATGTTTGTTACTTATGGCTGCATTTCAGAATTTTTGCTTTTTTGACCTAATACTGCAGACATAAAAGTCTTTAGATTTCTGCTTATCGTACTGTTGATGAGTTACATTTCTGAGTAAACACTTTAAAAATGTCAGTAAAAATAAAGGGAAACATTTTACTCTCTGACCTGTTTTTGTGCAAAAGCTACATATCTTCATTTAAAATTGACCTAGTAAAACATTGATTAATGTAATTAAAAAATGTAATTACTCTGATTAGTTTTTACAATAAGTTACTTTTCTTTAACTTTTTGTGAGCACTGTTTGATTCCATAAACACAATACAGTATTCTCTTGTTTAATAGAAAAAATCAATGTGGCTAATGTCTAGGGTTGGGAAATACAAATATAAGCAGTTGTGAAATTTTAATAGACTGAAAAAGTGCTTTTTTTTAACAAAAATTTACAAAAGCTTGGATACAAAGTTTTTTTTTTTTTTTTAAGTTTAAGTTTCAAACTTACGTTAGCAGCTGTATTCCTGGCATAAAAGTCAATTCTAAGAGTCATTTTGCACTGAACTGAACAGAATCCATTAAATTCAGATTCTAATGGAAGGATGTAGAATCAACTCAAAACCTTTTTTCATCGTTCGTCAGAATGGCGACCTTTTCAAGCTTGGACAAGCTGATGACTTGGCTCGGGTGCTGCGCTCGTTTCTTCCCGCGAAAAAGAACACGGAGGTTAAATACACAGATGCCATGGGGATTCTCAACGTTGTCACTTGAAGCTTTTTTTCCCTTCACTCTTCGCCCATGGCGATGAAGTGAAATGGTGGGTGTTGATGGTTGTTTTCTTCAGTTTTTCCCTAATCTCTAACTTCTTCAGTGTAATTTATGGACATGAGAAAAACCTGTGCGAGTGAGCGTGGAAGAGCGAGGAAGAGAAAGGATACTAAAGCCGATAACAAATATCCCTGTCTCATTCAAGGAGGAGAAGATGAAACCAAAGGAGAAATGGTGAAATGGTCAGTTTCTGAGTCGTGTGTTGTTTTCTTCATGTGGAAATAAATTCTCAAATCATTTGTTCTTCCTTTTATGTTTCTATCTATGTCATCCAACTCTAAAACTTTCTCCTATGAAGCACTTCTTAAGAGAACCTTTGTATTTTCTATTGATTGATGTTATAATAAGATACAAATATTGAAAATACATCTGCTCTTACCTGCAGTGTGCTACTATGGGTCCAGCATCTGGAGGATTGAGGAACTTGACCTGTCGAATGAAACCCAGTAATCCTGTGGCGTAGCAGGGAACGCCGTGGTCGGGCCAGCTGGTGAAATGGAACTGACGGAGTTCACGGATCTCGTGATGACCCTTCTGAAAGATGTCAAAACAGACACACACACGAAAAAAGTTAAAATAAATGTATACATTTGACTCATTTTAAAAGATTCCTGGCTCTGCCCGTTAAAGGATTCCCAGAAACCAAAGGTTTTGTTGCATCTAAATCAGTCTCCACGATGTCAAGAGGGTGCTTTGGGACACTTGGGGGAATTAGTGAAAGGAAGATCTATCGCAGCTCATTTGCCTAATTTACAGGGGAGATTTGAGGAAACTGAAGGCCACTCTAGAGCCATAAAAAAAGATTAATTGATTTCACAAATCCCATGATGGCCCTACTGGGAGCGTCTTACAGGAAGAAATGTCATAGTCGAGTTCAGCTGCCCAATTTATGAGGAGATTATGAAACGTCTTTCACCTCCTTTCCCTAAAAGGTACTTAAAGGTACGGGAGGCAGCCAAATGTGCGTCCAACGGTGACAGAAACAAGGAAATGCTGGTTACTGATAAGAAAAAAAGGGAAGAATCCATCACTTGCTGCTACTCTTCTTTGAAAATCTCATGGAGAGACAGTTTGGTGCCCATCATTGCCTTTCATGTGAGAGCATCTTGACATTTTAATGATGGGCTTTGCACAGCCACAGATGGCTGCTGAAATGTCCTGTTTAAGTGCAGGGATGCTGGGAAACTAACAAAGATGCTAAACAGACTGAAGTTTCCCATCAACTCCTGTCCTGTGAAGACCGCTAATAAAAAAAAACAATTCATTTTTGTCTTGTGAGCATTTTAAATTAGTAAAAGTATTGGCAAGCGAAATATTGCGACATATCACTGATTCAATTTTTCTCTACACCCCTAGCACATATCCACCACCTATATATATACTGATATAATTATATAAGTTAGTTCTCTATCCTGTAAAGGTTGCTGCTGCATGAGCAGAGATGGGTTCAAAAAGCAGCTGCTGTGCATGATTTTGACCGAAAACACAATATTTCTTTTCTTTAATTCTCCAGCAACTTAAGAGGCTTCAGAATAGATTTTAGATCTTCAGAGAGGTGTCTCGTGTTAAAATGGTTTGTCACTTTAGTGAGAGCTAAAGGTGTCTCTGAAGTTCCTTGTAGAACATGGGTTCCTCGGAAATATCCAGCTATATCTCTACTTTCTAAATAATTCATAACAATTGATTTTCATCTACTTCTCATAAAGTAGTCTTCAAAAAGGAGGCTCTAATGGAGTGATCCATGTTCTCCTCAGCTCAACTTACTGTATGAGAATAGAACTGTGATGAAACTGTAGCATTACATCTCCTGCGCCGCCTCGGACACAGACAAGGCTGCGGGAGATAATTTGTTTTGACAGAGAGCCTGATAATAACCTGAGAGGGAGGAACAATGAAAGGAGGAGACCAACAAGGGAAAGGTCAAGAAAACGAGACTTGAGGAGAAGAGTTGCTGAGAAGAAGAGCTGTGACGGAAAGTATGGGGGGGGTTTGGAAAAGGAAACAAAGGGGCGAGGAAGGGGGGGTTGGAGTGGGTTGTGTGTGTGAGAAAACCCGGAAAACCACAAAGTGATTTGATAACTCGACTTCTCATTGATTTGGTCTCTTGTGATGTTGAAATTACTTCTCTAAATCGATACACGGTAAGACCAACGCAGGCTGGGCTAAAAATACAAGACAGATGAGTTAAAAACAGAAACTGAATTAGAATGCTGGGGATGTAATGAGCACGTGCAAACGCTCAGCACTGCAGTGTCGCCTCACTATGAAAGACGAGAATAGTTCTTGCTGTGTCCTTTTTGGCTCGAAACACATTATCTGGGTAAAGTAAGTGTCACAGATTCTCATTACTGGTCACCTTCTTTGACTTTCCAGAAACTTGAGACAGTCTTGTCATCTGAATCTGACACTTCACAACTCATGGATAAACATCTCTGACTGGCTCTGGATCGATTTTACCTACATTTAAGATAGCATGTTCTCATAAAATTTGCATATTTAGTTATACGTCAGTCTAAGGCTGATTTACTCTGGTGCATCTATGGTTTGTCTGTTGAGTTGCATTGACACGAAAACACAGAACAATAATAACCAATCGGAATGTTTACATCGTCTCCGATATGTCTGCGTCTGCCGATTGTCCCTTTGCAGCGAAATGCAAGCTTTACGTAGGAGTTCTATATCCAACCCATTGATGGATTAATTTCATGGCAAAAAAAGCCAGAGAAACAGGAAACAGGTCTGGCTTTCAAAATAAAAACTTAAGTTGTGATTTCAAAATACATGTTTATAGAATAACATGCGTTGACATCGCAAAAATAAATGAATAAATAAATCAAGAAATAATGGCGGCCATTTTTATCATGGATGACAAGTTTCATTGTAGAACATGCACTTTACAAGGACTCAGTAAGGAAGGATAGGTTATAAAGACAAAGCTTTTGATTAGCTATTCAACATGGGAGTGACAAGACAAACCAATCCTCTGGAAGCAAAATGGGGAAGACGCAATGGTGACAATGGAAACTAGCTGATGGTAGTGAAATGGATTCTAGACACAACGCAGGATTACTAGTGTGAATCCAGGGTTAGTAGAAGAATACTGTGTACGGGAAACAAGTATTTGCAGCAAATGTTCAAATTTTTGTTATTAGTAGATTTTTATTTCTGGGTTTAATGTCAGCTCTTTGTACTTTACAACTGGAGAAAAAAAAAGACATTTCTAAATATGAGATGTCAACTTTACATAAAAGATGTTTGTCTCAGACCAGCAGCTAAGCTTCTGAAAAACTGCTGCTTGTTCAGCAACTACTGGTAATTTTTACAACCTGGTACGATTTAAAAGGAAAATGAACAAGCTTTTCAGTAATGTCACAAGGAACAGCATTAAATGAAATGAACAATAAGAAGCAAAAAAAAAAAAAATCAAAAGAAATAAAAAAAAAGGAATTTAATTTAAAAAAATGAACTTTTTAAAATTATTATTAATATTTTTCTAATCATAATCATTAAGCACTCAGCTTTGTTACAAGCTATTTTTAATATGCGAACTGTAATAAGCAATGACATTTTGGAATATTGTAGCCTTTTTTTAAGACAATTATAAAGCACTCTATTTTAATACTTTACCAGTAATTTGTATAATGATTTCTGGAATAATTTAACGTTTGAAGTCACAAACTGGAATTTGATATACAAGTAAAAAAAAGGGAAATAATTGAGTAAAGCCCAATAGGGGTGGGACTGTACACACTTCTTTCCTCCTACTATTTTTCAAGCAATCAGTTAAACTGTTTTTATTTTATTTTCCATGTCATGGATCAAATATGTCTTAACTTGTATATATAAAATTAGTAATTAAGAGTAATTATAATGGCATTATTGTGGGTAGAAATACGTAGATGTGTAAGATCTCTTTTACTTTTAATGTAATCATTCAAAGTTTAATATATCGATGTATATATATATATATATATATATATATATATATATATATATATATATATATATATAATTTATAACATAATTTATGTTTTTTTTAATTACTTAAATAAATTCATTCCAATAAAAAAAAAAAACTTTTCTTGTCATTCAAAAACAAAAACAGTAATTTCCTTGAAATTGTTTAATTGTTTGCTAACTTTTTCTGTCCTTTTTGCACTTTGTCCTATGGTTTAAGACTTCGTTGTTGTTATATTTTAAATGAAAAATGAAATGTGTGGGTTTTGTTTTTTAATCCAACCATTGGAACGGGAAAGTCTTTTATTTTTACGTTTTTTCAGAATCCTGAACTTCCGAATGCTTTCATACTATGCCTACTGGCAGTGCTCCTCCTTGTGACCAGCAGCAGGGAGTTCCTATATTCTGACTGACAAGCCAACTCTTATCTCGTACTTCTCGTTGCTGTTTCCAGCATTGCACTAGCAACAAAGGATCAGGTGAAACTAATGTTGCAATCGCCTCTGCCTATACTCCGTGTTTTGAAGAATTTCTACTTTCACAGATAAATCGATGCTTTGAAACGAATGTTTAGCATGCAGCAGAACAGAAATGTGTTTATCTCACCCACAGCTTCTATTTGTGACTGATTCTGACACTCAAATATAAACTACCTTTTGTGATCTTCCTGTCTTTTCATCCTGCATTTCTCCCGCGCTCTCTGTCTCTCTTGCAGACGCATTTGCATATTTTTTTCTGTCTTTGAGCCTCTGTCAGCCTCTCTTATGCAGTGCTCAGTTAATCTCCTTGGATGTGCCATTACTAAATGTTTTCATTAGGATCCTGTTCTCATTATTCACTGCAACTGAAGCTATTAATTGCAGTGCAGACCCCGTAAACTCTCCCTGCCATGACGTCCTGCTTTCTCTTGTTTTTTTTTTTTTTTGGATCACAGAAGCTTTTGCAGTTCAAAGAAGGAGGACTCCGAAGCCGTCAGTGTCTGCTGTGTGTATGCATAAAGGTTTTTCGGAATATATGCCAGCGTTTTGAAGTCAGCTTCCCTTTGAATGTTACACTGAGCACTTGTGCACGCATGCCGAGGTGCTATGGATTAATGGTTCGCTAAATGCACTGACAGCGGGGAGATGAGGGCTTGTCATTTGCTAAGCTGCCTTCACACGAGTGTAGGGGGAGGAAACTTGGGATGGGGTGAGGTACAGAAAACACCAAAGAAACATGTCACAACTCCAGAAAGAAACACATTTCTCGTATTTTGTAAGAAACTGCAATCATTTGAAACGAGTTGCGACAGCTACAGAAACATCTCCTGCTGAAGTGCTTCAACTCGGTTCAAACCCGGCTTGCTTTTTGCATGACTGAAGGATCCGGGGGGGGGTGTTCGTGTCCATTTAAAGAAAATGTATATTTAAATTCTGAGGAACAGCAAAAAGGATGGAAATTTTCAGCTAAACTCTGACTTTTATTCTAGAAAATAGAAACAATGGGACAAAAAGAAAAACAATTGTGTGATGGAATCATCAAAGATTTGGATGGGAGGCTTTTGCCTTTGTTTTGTCATGATTCATCGTACTGTTCATTCATTCTCTGCAGAGAGTCTTTCTGAGACCACAATAGCAGAAAATACTTAAATTTATTCATCTTTTTCTGCCCAAATTCCTGTGTGTTTCCTTGTGATTATGTATCAAGCTCCTATTTTAGGCCTTCCTGACCTCCAATCAGCAACAGTCACAATCCAGGTTTGTGGTTCAGAAAATCTACGCTAAGTACTGAGCTGTGACGGTAAATATGCAGCTCAAGAGAATTTTAGAGGGTTAGTTCCCGTCTGACGCCTTGTGGGAAGTAATCTGTCCACCAAAGTCACAGTAAATTTCCATGGAAATAATGACATCAGATTAAAATCCTGCATAAATGCTGCAACAAATGGATCAGCCGCTGCATCAGTGTGAGCTGCAGTTAGAGTATTTATCTAGGAAATCACTCTGTGATGCTGCAGCCTCACAAGAGAGGGGAGACGTACTAGAAAACCTTCAAATTGATCTTGAACAGACATTGCAGAGCCCATAATTAAAACAATAGACAAACAATAATATCTCAAAAAAAAATATGTCCATGTTTACCTTTTGGACTGTGAAGGTTCGGATAACATACTCTGCGAGGGGTTCGGTTTCTATCAGCGTCACTTTGATGTCTCCGTACACCTCGGTCTCGTCGGGCCAATAGCGAACACACTTCACCTGTGAGAGATCAGATCACACACACAGGAAATTTAGATGCACTGGCCGTCATCAACTGGGGAGAAGCCAAACTTTTAAATAAAAGGGGTCAGTCATCTGTTTTACAAGGTCTTTTAAAAGGGCTATATCATGCAAAACTTTTTAGTTTTTAAATCAAAATAACATTGTAGGAACAAAAGCACAAAAAGAACTAAAGCCCAAAAAGAGGAAAACCAAAGTCTTTTGTTCAGAAATCAAGATGAAATGTTAGAAAAAAGAAACAAATATAAGAAACGGTTAAAGGTTGGTAGTATGGGACATCACTGATTGTCATCACTGGATGAGCATGTTTTGAGTTTTGAATAAGAGGGAAAGCAGAATGGTGTAATGCTCTAGTAAAGAGTTGACTGAGCAATCACCGAACGTTTGAGAGGCAAAAGCTTAAAGAAATATCTTCTGTTGGATGATAGTGCTGTGCCAAACATCTTCCAATTGTAAAGGTGGACAAACATCATCATCCAATCAGTTATACCTCATAATAATTCTTTTTTTTAACATTTAAATTTATTTCCTTTGCTTTTTAATTGGCATTGTAATCTTTAAAGTGGTTTTGGGTTGAGCGATTTTCTGATGTGATTTGCACATCAGCTCCACCGTAGGTGTCAACACATGTTGAAAAATGCACAATAAATGCAATTATTAAAAATTATGAATAAATTATTGGAGTTATATTACTGGTAAGTTATTTCTGAAAAATGATTAAAAAAAAAATTCCTATCTGCACACCTGAACATTTTCACCCATTTGAAGGAAACTCTTGAGGAAAACAAGGCAGGTAATGTTTAGCAAACAACAAATAAGGAGTGAGAAAAACCAAAAGTACATAAATTAAGAAAAAAAATCAATTGAGGCAATGTGAACTAAGAGATTTCTAAATAACTCAAAAGATAATGTGTTAAAATATATATACACACACACACATATGTACATATATATGTCAGCCTCACTAGAATGGATAAATGGATACACGTTTTAAAATCAGTGTAATCAGTATTTTAAAGAAGCTGCCATCTTCCCTTTCTCTGAAAAACCTGAGCTTGACCCCTCCCTCCCGAGCAGTTGCAGACCTTTCTCTAATCTTTCATTTATTTCTAAAATCTTAGAAAAATTGTTGCAGCACATTTTAAATACGTTTAATGAAATGTCTTATCACTTTTATGCTGAATCAGCTATTCAGCTTTATGTGTCTTAAACCTCAGGATGTTTTTAAGATTCAGATTTTACGCAGGTTTCTGGATTCGGTCAAGAATTGGATGAACAACAACTTTCTCCAACTAAACGACGATAAAACTGAGGTCCTCGTTTGTGCTCCTGACAAATACCACTCCCAGATAGTCCAGTGGCTTGGTCCACTTGCCTCTTTTGTCAGGCCCTCTGTCAGAAACCTCGGGGTAACTCTAGACCCAGTTTTATCTCTTGACTCTCATGTCGCTGCACTTGTTTGCTCTTGTTTTTAACATTTAAAAAACATTGCTAAACTGAGTCCAGTTGTATCACGGTTATAGATGGAGATGCTTATTCATGTTTCTATTTCCTCCCATCTTGATTATTGCAACTCCATCTTCACATGTCTGAGTAAAAAATCTCTAGAACGCCTTCAGGTTGTCGCTGCTGCAAAGCTTTTAACTAAATCCTCCAAGTATTCTCATGTCTCCCCACTGTTAATCCAGCTGCACTGGCTCCCTATCCACTACAGAGTGGAGTTCAAGATCCTGGTTTTAACTTACAGAGCTGTTAATAACTAAGCACCGGCCTACATAAAGGACCTCGTACAGCCGTAACGCTCCCAGCAGGTCCCTGAGATCATGTGACCAAGGCCTAGTGGTGGTTAAAAGAACACAGGTAAAAGCTAAGGGTGGCAGAGCCTTTGCAGCAGTGGCTCCATCTCTCTGGAACTCCCTGCCTCTCAGCCTTAGATCTGTTGACTCAGTGTTTTCTTTTAAAAAGAAGCTAAAGACATATCTTTTTAAAATTGCCTTTCCTTAATTCTGTTTTTATCTTTGTTCTACTCTTTGTTTTACTGTGTGGCACTTTGTGATTTTTATCTTGAAAGGTGCCATATAAATAAATAAATAAAGATTATTACTATTGGAAAGAAGAGTGGAGTTTTTCATGCAGAACAAAACCTTTAAAGGTGAAGAGAATAAAATAATACATTTATTTCAGCACTCACACACAGATTGTATAACATGATGAACTCACCCTTCCCACTTCCACCAGATTTGTAACCATGACGATTGAGGCCGTGTTCTCCTGCCAAACCATCCTCCAGAAATCCCTCACCGTCTCCTGCATGGGCCCTGAAAGACACACCAACACGCATAAATCAGATGTTTAAGGACTTTAGTGTGCACATAGGGAGTGAGTGAACATGGATGTGAACACTCATCCCTGTGTCACTGAGAAATGCCCCCACTAATGACTCCAGTCGCTACAACTTGTTGCACAAATGAACAGATGCACAACGCGCACACGTGTTTCCACACGGACTCTCATCCATGCAGTCACACACAATCCATCTCAGGTATTAGTTTGGGGGTTTTTGGGTAATAGGGTCTTAAATTTGTCAGGAAGATTTTAAACAGGAGTTAAGATTTAGGAGACTGAGGTAATAGCTTTCCAGACCGAAAGGACGTCATTTACCAGGTGGGGGCTGCAAAAACACACACACTCACAGGCTTACACGTTTATGTCTCCACAAATGTAGTGCAACACATGCACTTCTCATGCACACCTATTCCATCAGTTTAATTACCTTGTGTGGCGATGTAATGTCTGGGTCGATGGTACCCCTGCGAGTCAGAAAACCAAGCATTAAAAGTCATCCACCCTGCTCTTTTTCCATTTTTCATTGTTTATATTTTGGCCTCAGAAATGAAAACTTTTCTTGCTTTCTGTGCTAATTTCCTTTTTATAGATTTTTAAACTTCTGCTTACTCTTGTTAAAATCTCTTGCTTGGGTCCTTTTTGCCATAAATTTCAAAATTAGTACTGAAAATGTAAACCAATCTATCAACACAGTTGTAGTTTCCTCAGCTCTCTCTTAGCAGCCATCAATTTACATTGTTTTAATCATTTATAGAAACAATTTTATCAAAATAACCCAAGATAGACCTACGTATCTGTAAATTTTATATGTTTTCTTCCAAAATTAATCATCTCTTTCTTTATATATTTGACATTATTTCCCCTTAATCTGAATGGAGATATCATTTAACCCCTTGATGCCTGGATTTATTTCCAGCCATGAAAAAAAAAAAAAAAAAACTTTTATTGCTTTTATTGCTTTCAAGTAGATGCTAAATGAATGTAAATTTGGAGCACAAGTGGTTGGATCATAGACATAGGATCCATATGTGCATCAATAGATGTGGTTAAAGGTAATTGGATGAAACAAATAACCCAAAATGAAAGAATAGTTCATAACTTAAAACAATAAAAAATGTCCAATCTTTGACAAAACTAAAATATAGCAAGAAAAAGGGTAAAAAGACAGAAAAACAATTTAAAAAAATCACTTAGCATGAAAACAATTAACAGAGACTCCTGAAATGATGAAGATAGATTTCTTACCCTTATACTTATTAATTACGTCAGCATTGCTCTACATGGACTTTTTTTCTTACATTTTTTTTCTGTTTATGCTCGCTTCAATGTTCTCTAAAGAGTAACTCAAGGTCATAATTTTAAATTCACACCAAATTAAAAGAAGTCATATTTATGGATCAGATAAAACAAGACATGTCTACTAACAACATTATGTTCTTGTCATTTTCCAATCTACTTTGAGACCTTGCTGAGATTAATGAATTTATCAGTTTTATTGAACTCAATGACCACGAGTCTCTCTTTCAGGCAGATGAAATGTTGGGCTTTTAATTTTCCAGTTCTCATTTTTTTAGTAAGAAACAACACAAAACAAATTTGATTACAAAAATTATGTTCTCTCCAAAGTGTACAAATGCAAATGCAAAAAAAAAGTTGACCTTCTAACAAATAGGGTATAATCTTAATAAAAAAAACAAACATCTGATACTATTCATAAGGTTATGACATTACCAGACTTATTACAGACGTTTAAAAATAAATATTTTGACTATTTTTTTTTGTTTAAAAACCTGCAAACATGATTTTTTATTATCTTCATTCAGTTTTTAACAGAGCAACAATAAGATGTAGAGAGTCAAGTACAGCTGAACAGTAGCTTCCTCAATTATTGTCCCTTTGCAAAAATCTCTGCACTTATGAGAAGTCTTTCCTTTAAATTTTTCTTTTTTAGTGTTGAATTATTGAAAGCTGACGGTGGTGTTCTCATTAAAATTGTCCACATGTTAAGGATTTTGAGGAAAGTTCCTGGAGTCTGTTGAAAGTTCTCATCAAGCTTCAGCTTCGTCAAAGAAGATGTAACTTACTCCAAGTTTTTTTTAATCATTTTTCTCTCTGAGCTGCAGGTTTCCAGGTAGAAGTAACAAGACTTTGGAAAAACAGTTGTTTTCAACAAAATAATTCTTCAGACTGCCGATTGCTCCATTTCTTTTTCACTTGGCAAAACTGAACTGAACCTCAGTGTTTTTTATGTTTTTTGCATGAACATATGGGAGTTTTTTTTTGCACATTTGGGTCTTAGAACTTTTACAAATTAAATCACTGACATGTAACAGCATCTCTCATTCAAGGGTTTTAAGGCAATATCCTTCATGTTTCTAACACTTTTACAATGTGCATGTATAGGTTAAAGGCTGTTCTTTCAGCTGTCTCTAGGAACATTTAGAATTATGCTATCTTGTGTTTGCAAGTCAATAAACTGACTTGACATCATCTACTTGTTTCTCTGTAAAGATATGCTTTTGTAACGGATTTGGATTGAACAAAACTTTGGTTGAACGTAGAAGCCTGATTTGTTCAAAGTTTTTTTTTTTTTTTTTTTTTTGAATTTATCAATATTGAAATGAATACCCTTTGGGGTGTAAAAGTTATGTTTGTAACAAGAAAACTTCATAAAGCCATTTTTTCTATATATTTGTATTTTTTACTGTTCCACACGGTCACACATTTAAATGAAAATACCTCAAAATAAAGATTTCTACTGAAATTATTAGGTTCAATTAAAAGTATTTTTTTTTAGATTCATCAATTACAAGTCATGAGTAATTAACCACAAAAATTGAATTGCATGACATCACTAGTGTGTTTTACTCACGTCAATGTAGTTGGCATTGATGTAGTCAGAGTGGGGGTCTCCATCTAGCAGCTGCAGCCGGACTCTGGTGTGATCGTCTGTGGGATCAGATAGCAGAAAAATACACCAGGCCTAAAGTTACATTTACCCACAGATCGGAAAAGCTAACTGAGCGGGAGGGGAACTAACTACAGGGAGGCAGAATGATGAGAATTAGACACATATTTTCAGATGCTCAATGTTTAGAACCATGCTTTCATATCCTTGTGTGTAAAGCTGAATCAACACAATGAAGTACTTGATTTATGACTTTCATCTCGGTTTTACTGTGTGCTTTCAGAGTCGAAAACACTTCACCTTTTGTTAGCAGTTTCCCGATGCTAAAGAAGAGAGCTATGTCTGTCACCTAAAGTCATTTTAATCTAGAGACAAAACTAGTTCATCCTTCACACCAAAACTCAGAATCATATTCAAGCACAAAAAAAAAAAAACACCTGAAGGAGCCTAGGCTGACATGATTTGGTTGAGTGTGGTTTTATTTAAAGCTCTTTAAATTGAATTCCTCTTTTTTGTCACTTCACTTGGTCCCAGAGCAGCTTCCTTTGAGATAAACTGAATGCTGACAGATTCACACAAAAGAACTCGGCGCAGCTGATGACAAGCAAGGATAATGTGGATATGTCAGGGTTGTGATGCCAAAGAAAAAGAAACTTGAAAAAAATAAAAAAGTTTGGCTGTGCCTCTCACCTACACAGAGAAGGTTGGTTTGTGTCAGACTCCATTTTCAACAGTTATTCTAAATCTGCCTTAATTTAAACTCTTTTTCGTCAAAAGAGACAAAAAAGAAGAAATAAAGAAGAGGTCAACGGCAAATCAAGGCTTCAGATTTTTTAAAGCTAATTTCGCAGACTTAAAGTCATGAAAAGGTAATACAATTCTAGAGTTGTGAGTACATAATCTATCAAGTGAAATTGCAAAGAAAATGCGATTTCACTCTAATTTTCAGATAATATCTCTAGCCTTTGTTTAAGCTTGACTCCTTACACTCGACCCTCAATGTCAAAGTCACTAAGTTAAAATCAACCGCTCTCTTTGTCCCTTCGATCTCAATTATTTTGTTCAGGGCTCTAATATAGCTGTCTGTAATATCAGGGTGCATATGAGAGTGATTACATGTAATGGGAGGCAGCAATTTAGCTTAGTGGTGACATGGCAACAGCAGGTGAGAGCGGAGGTGGGAGGCAGGATTAAGACTGATTATCTCTCACCAACAGAACAGTCTTTAAAGAAAACAGACTGAAAAAAAGGGGTGAAGCAAAAAATGGACACATGGTGATTAAACTCCATGCATTTGGGTGACAAAGGGCAAAATAGAAAAGGAAAAAGGGAAATCTTATCTCTAAAATGCTGATTGATGATGCAAATGAGGAGGGAATGAAAGAGGAGAAATAAAACCGCCATTAAAGTCATGGAACTTAATCTCTAAATGTCAAAAAAGAACAAAAACAGTTTTTTTATGTAGAGTATCAGTCAATAATGTCACTGATCAATAACGTAGTGACTCTTCTCTGTAAATCTATCCTGATCTGCTCAAGCTTTATGAACTTTTCATTTAGATGTATATGAGCTAGTCTTCCGTGGTACAGAGGATTGTCGAGAAGGGTACACCTATGTTGTTGTTTCCATAATGACTTAAAACTTAACCTAAAAATCGAATAAGTGAATCCGCAGAAAAAAATACATGAAAAGAAAAGCCCATCAAGATAAACTCAGTTGTCATCAGCTGCACTTAAAGATGTGCTAAATTAAAAAGTGATTCAATACATACATGGAGTAAAAGTCTGGAATAGTATTAAAAACATGTGTTCCTAATATAAACTTCAAACCCCAAAGTCAAAAATGGAAACACCTCCAAAAGAAGCAGATAATGAGAGAGCCTGTAGGATCATCCGGTACCAACTGACGACATGATAATGGAGAACCAACCAGACATTGTCGTAGTAGGTAAAGATCAGAGGAAAGACGTTGTGGTGAATGTGGCAATAGTTCCTTTTCAAGTGGTATCAGACAAGAACCTCATCGCTGTCGGTCTGTAAAGTTATTCCCGGTTAATGGTGTAGACCAGCAAAGTGGAGAACTGAACGCTGCTTAACACAATTTTATGTAAATAATAAAAGGTAGCCTTTTAATGGAAAATTGAATACCCCATCAACAACAACTAAATTTAGCCTTAAAAGCAACTAAAATGCGTGTGGACATGCAGTGATGTGCATCTTTGCCACACACCCAACACTGGATAACATGAAATTCCCTCAGCTTTTGTGTGTGATCGCCTTAAAATACATCAAGTCACATCAGCAAAGATAGAAACCATTAGAATGGTATCTGTTTAAATGAAAGGTTGATATTTTCAATTGAACCTCTAATACTGGAGGATATCATACATTTGTACTTTGATTTGTGAACAATCTAAGAGAGGATAACGAATACAGTTAGGGAGGACATTTGTAAATGAATTGGTGAATTGGTATCTTTTTATTATTTATGTAAAATGGGCAGGCTGCTAATTGCACATGCAGTCGGTTAATTAGTTCTGGCAGGAACTAAGCGCAGCTATAAGTCCACAAAACTGAATCAGTCAGACAGGCAGAGGTGAGTCATGAGCACCAAAGAAGAAACTAGAGTAGTCAGAGTCCAGCCAAGGGTGAGGGCAGCCAATCAGAGAATAAGCAGGGTCAGAAGCAGAAGATCAGATCCAGATAGAACCGCCCGGTAATGCAGATAGGGTGGCACAAAACACTATTTTGCACAAAGCACGGGTCTGTGTGCTGCTCAAGAATACAGGTGGGTAATTGTTAGATTGGAGTCAGGTGAGTGGCACCCAAAGAATGTGCGCTGGGGCTGCTGGGAGCTGAGTTTAGTGAGTGAGTTTAGTGATCTGGAGATGGCTCCCACCGGTGAACAGAGAGGGGAGACAGAGCTCTGACTCCTGACATAAACAGCGTTCAGTTGTCACCTTTGCTGGTCTAGAAGTAGAAGAAGTCTAGAAGAAGTATACTGGCAGTGATATTGAAATTTTGTCTGATGTAATTGCAAAAATGGTTAATGGTTAATGGTGTGGTTGCTCATTCTGAGCATCTGGGTGCTTCCCCGTTTAAGACTCTGGCACTCCAGACTCTGTATCAGATTGTGGTCCATTCTCTCGCTGTAACTCAGAGTTCCTGCCATTCTGTTTTGCCTTGTCTCGACCCAGCTCTTGTTCTGGACCTCTGTACCTGGTTTCATCCTCCGGTACTTCTGCCTTGGATCTGTTCTGACCTCCGACCCTCCCCATTGTCCTCGTTTCGCCTTTTCTGCCTGCCCCTCTGGATTTCTCTGCCGCCCTGGTGAAACTGATCCTATTTTGATGTGGATTATTTAAACTCCTCTTTTGTATTCTTGAATTTTTGGATAAAGTGTTGAGTTCCCCTCCGCTTCTCTGTTGTGGATTTTTATTGCCGTTTGAGTCTGACTCTTTTCCCAAGGAACTCTTGGACGCCCTCTACATCTAGGAGGACTTTTCTGCCTGTCAAACAAGCTGCTTAAAGTGTAACCAAACCCTAAATCAACTTTTTTTGGCTGTTGACCTCTATAAATGGGGCTTTAAAAGTGATGTATGTTGGTCATTGCCACATTTTTGATAAATTAAAATAAAATTGCCTAATTCTTGAAAATATTGTCAAAACCGTCTGTGTGCTGCCCCCTACAGGTTGAATCAAGGTATTACGGTTGGATATTTTGATAGTCAAACCATGTACGTTTCAGACAAGTCTCACGTCATGATCTACAGCTCCAGTAATGATAAAAGTCTTGTTCCCCAGAGCCACCCCACTGACTGGATTTTCACATTTCGGCTGTTGGAGGAGTCAGGCTTCAACTTCCCTGTTTAGTAATCCTTTAAACTGTCATTCCTGAGTTATTGCATTTTGGGGTCCTTCTTCACCTACCATCCCTAATAGTAAACTCTAAACTGAAGGAGTGGCTACAACAGATCCCTGGAAAAAAAACTTCAGAAATCTCAATCCAGAAGATGCAGTACCAGGAACAGCAAAGATTCTCCTTAAGCTACCAGGCCTCTGGAAGACCTGAGCTTTGGTGAGAAACCGCCCGTGGAAGGTGAGAAGAGAAGTAAACACATATGTATAGTTGGTGTTTGAAAATACTGTTTCTGATTTGTGTTTTTTTAGCAGCAGATCGACGAAAAGTATTGCATTCTGACACTATGTCTTGCAACATCTGTGAAGACAAAACTTCTGCACTTCTTTATGTCATCGTGATTTTGCGACCAAAAATCTTACAACTTCCCCGCAGAAGGGTGAAATGACAAAGATTCAGGTCTGATCTCTTTTGATTTTTCTTGTAAAACTGATTTTTTTTTCCATGAACACCCTCACTGTTGATGATCTCCTGGATCCCCATGACAATTATTCCATGTAGAATCCATCAGAGTCACGAAGCCGCTCTAGCTGAGTGGCCACAATGACGACAGCCAGACTCTACTCTACAAGTTCCTGTCATCCGCCATCATCTTACTTACACTCACTTTGTAACTCACTCAGATGCTCACAACCTGCAAAAACAAACACAACAGGGGGCCGCACGCCAGCTGTCTCCACACTTCTTTTTTCCTCTTCACTTCCTTTTTTTACGCCTGCCTTCGGGGCTTTTTCCTCCTTTCCATACTTTTTTCTAAGCTGGCTCTGTCCACCATGGCTGCCTCTCCCCCCCCAGCTCCTTTTTCCTTCCTTCTCTCTTGCTTTCGTACCCCATACTGTCTGACTCCTTCAGACAGCAGTAATTACACAAAAAGAGTGTGAGAGGCTGTCATAACAAGAGAGCCACTGGCATGAAGCTGCAGGGAGGGGGAGGCCTCTTTCTGCTGGTTTTTGCCCAAGAAGGGGAGCTTCTAATTGGGCTGCAATGGCAGGAGGTACTGGCACGCAAACATTTCAGATCTGGACACAGGCCACAGGTTTGAAGAGGCTGACAGTGTGTTCCTGTGTGTAAGAGTAAGCAAGGAAGACAAAGAGAATAAAAGATTTCCTTTAATTAGTGCTACGTACGTATGAATGTATGTATATGTGCCTGTGCAAAAAAAAAAAAAAAAAAGGACCTGACAGAGGTTTTGGAGTCAAACCACAAACACACACTCTACTGGTCTCATTTCCTAACAGGATTAACCCCCAAGATCGGACTTTTAAATAAAGCTGACACAGTTCGGATTCTCTAAACAACACAAATGTGTAAGTGGATCTTTAACTGTCAGAGATCTTAATCTAGATGCAGGACATACAGCCTCAGTCTCATGCTGGCATCTGTGACACCAGATTGGAGTAACAACAAAGTCATGAGAAACTGTGGCATCCAAGGGCAAAGTATCACAAATCCATTACTCATTAATGAGCTCCACTGTTTGGCTCAGTCTCCATAACCTTGCAGCTCCTCCCTTTCCTTTCCTGCCTTCTTCTGCATTCAGCTTTGACTCTGTTTTTTCCCTCTCTCTGTTTGTTTGCTTTTTTTTTTTTTTTTCTTTTGGTGTCTAACATCTTCTTTGAAAATCGTGTCACTACCCCGCCAGCAACTGTAAAAAAAATAAGTTTTGTTGGGGAGAACTTGTTAACTGGAGGGGTCCACATAAGGCCAAACAAAATTGTTTTTATCTTGGACAGGTTCGCCAGGGCAGCCGAATCCAGCAGAGAGCTGCAATTTTCCGACATCAGATCGGATTGTGTGTGCTGGTGCCTGCATACAAACGCCACACAGCAATGTGCCGGAGCCACCACAGCCCAATGACTCCATTACTGACAGAAGGAGCCCAGTTCGGTCTCTCTCCAAGATCAAAGGTCAGCGTATGGTTAAATGACATGAACCTCTGACAGCAAGACAACATAATAAACCAGAATTAGGAGCAGGAGAGCAGATTTAAAGCTGCAGTGCTGTTGCTTTTACTCAGTGAAAGCCCTTAGAAACAGTTCAGCATTTTCTTGTGTGTAACGACAAAAATTAATTTCAGGATCAAAACCTTTTAGATCCAAAAATGTTTCTCTAAAACATTGAGAACCATCCACCTATTTAAGCATAGAGTTTCTGGCCGTTCCCTTGAGGCTCTTCATTGAAGGAATGTCTATAAGTGTATTCTGAGGTATTTGTAAGGTTATTGTAAATTGAACGTACTTATGACGTATAGGTGAGGATGTCTTACGCTTCCCTTGTCCCACACTTGTTAGTAAGATGCGTGAACTGGCTACTTATTGGCTACTATGCGAATGCTGGACGCATGGGGTGTGCACGTGGTAAGGCCCCTCCACATTGCAAATAATTAGAACCTTGTTTTTAGTCATATAAGACATTTTACAATGTTTTAAGTTGTACTTAAGTTGACTTATATTTGCTCTACATCAGGGGTATCCAACTCAGTCGCAGAAGAGGCCAAAATTCAATCCAAAATACACCTTAAGTCGTGGGCCGAACAGGATAAACATTTATTGAACACTCTAAAACTAAATCTTTAAAACTTTAAAAGTGTAACTTTTTAACACAATTATGAACTAGATATATAGCATTACCTGCAATAACGCTAGTGTGAATACTGTAAGTTGAATTTGGTCGCTGAAGATGGTAGAGCTGAATACGCTGAAATTGATGGCTAAAAACACTGAAGCTGATAGCTGAGAATGTTGAAGTTGAGAGCTGAAATCCTAAAGCTAATAACTGAAACCCTGAAGCTGAGAGGCAGCTAAAATATTAGCTTAATGCCAAAAACAAACAAAAAAAACTTAGATTAGTCAAAATAGCTTGCATGTAGCTGAAATATTAGCTAAACTTCAAAAGAGCCTAAAATATTCTTTGTAAATGCCAAAATATTCTAAAAAATCTAGCAGAATGCCAATATTAAAAACTTTAAAACTGTAACTTTTTAACATATTAAGAATAATAAAAAGGAAGGAATATTATTCAAATAATATGAATAAATTAACATTTAATAACTTTCAATATTTTACAATCTATAAAAATATGTTTTGTCAAAATTATAAAAGTTAAAAATAAGCGCAAGATAACATCAGGCCAATAATAACAATAAAATAAAATGATCTGGAGGCCCCGATATATCCGGCCCCGGGGCCTTTGACGCATTCTCTACATCTCTCCAAGCTTCTCTTAACCCTTGTGCTTTCTTATGGGATCCAGATGATGCCACCCTTATATTGCTGTGTGAGCCACACAATTTTTATGTCTTCCACAGACAACGGCTCAGATGACCCCACTTTTAATGTAAACATGCCTAGGATAGCACAAGGGTTAAAATCAGCGCAGTCTAAGAATTTGGTCACAAATACAACTGCAACCGCGCCATGGGGAGGCATTGGCAAAATCTTCAAGAAAATCTTGCCAGCCAGGTGGGGTTGACATCATTACAAAATCAGACAACTGTAGATGGCTACAAGGCAGTGGCAGCTGGATGGCCGCTCTGATTGGCCGCTCTGACAGCAGCTCTGATTGGACGGCATGTAAATGCCTCGGGATGGCAGGTGTCCATATCAAGGACCACTGACCGCCAGCCGCCTAGTAGCCCGGGGTATATATAAAGGAGACCATTCTGTATCACTTTTTATTGCTAACTTGTCAGTTTATAAATATTTGGACAACAAGCCTCTGAAGAAAGAACAATGGTCTTTCTTCTTTGTATTCTTCTCAGCATCAACTACAATTCGTCAATGTGGAGGTCTAGGAGTCTCTGTGGTGCTATCAATGTCATCTTTTCATTTGGACCCACAGTGGCCAGGATCGCCACATTGGCGTCCTGTCATCGCTGGCCCCCGGCACATGTCAGCAGCCCTTGTCAAGTCCCTGTGCTGGGACCATACAATTTCGAACCATCGGACGGTGGCGGGGCAGCAGGGGGCAGGGGAGTGGCTGAAGGGTACCAGTCTGAAATCGGTTGATCATAATACAACTTTGGGGATCTTGGAGACCCTCCTATCAGTCAATTATCAAGCCCCTGCCTTCCTGCCACCCACCTGTCACTGAACTGCCACAGCATGACCTCCAAATGTGCTGGAGCGCCCACTGACTGTTGTAATAAATTGTCTGCCCTGGGCCCATCCTGCGGGGGTCCCTCAGTGGGCTACCTCAGCTTGCGCCTTGGAGCTGACAAAGAAGTGGTGGAGACCAGAGGAATTCTTCGTTTTAATTCAAACAAAGCATTGCGAGGGCCCACAGCGGTGCTGTCCATGGTTCTGACAAAATGGGATTTCTGCCCAAGTGTGTCAGAGTGAAAAAAATCAATGAAGCGCAGGTTCACATGTCCTTTGTAGGATATAATCATAATTCTTCCGTGGTTTTAAAGGGGTTAATTTTTTTATATATCCGTGAAATATTTTATGTAAAAAACATAACTTTTTTCCACATTTATGATCAATTTTCATCCGTGCAAAATGCAGAAATCTTACATAGCAGGAATTTGACATGGCCTTTAGTTCCTAATGCAACATTTAAATGAAAAACAGTTTAAAAAAATCCTTGTCAGCTAAATATATCTTCATTTTAACTTAGACATGACAAAAGCTAAAATTTAGTGAACAACAGAATAAAAGGGACAAAGAAATAAACAAAAGAACAGACTTCTGTTGGATAGAATGCAGTTCCTTTTTTCAAAACTTAGTCTATCAGAAATTTAAAAAATACGTTTATGGAGATGTTTTAATGTTTTACATCCACTCATTTCCCCTCCTCCTCCTGCCTCCCCCCTCAGCAGCCACTAAGCAGGGATTGGGTCTGTCACAGATACACTTAATCAGTTTATTCCCCATGGAGCTCAACTCACTCATGGCATACACTCCCCCTGTCAGCGTGGCTCAAGGCATTACAAAATTTAATAGCATGTGTGATTGAGTGTGAGAGGGAGTCTGTTTGAATGAGCAGCGTGTGAGGTGTTTCATTCCTCACTTCCTAAACTCTCACTTGTTAAAAACCATCTTCAGGGTGTGTGTTGGCAGATTTGTTGAGGTTTGTTTTTTTGGTCTTCTAAGGAAGTGCGTGTTACTGTGTTGAAAACTACGTGTGAGAGGATGTTGGAGGGTATTATGGTGTGTAATAGCCTATTAAGAGCAGAGCTCCCTGCAGCTGCAGCATCAAACAGCGCAGAATGTTGCCGTCTAACATACATCTGTGCTGCACACACACTGAACGGCGCCGTTTCCAGCTGTTTGAAGGCTGTCAGGAGAAGAAGGAAGAAAAAGGGAGAAAGGTGAGGAAGAACAAAGAGCAGTCTTCTAAAATTTCAAATTCCCCTGCTCAGTTTTTGGCCCACATGAACAAGTCAATAAATAGAAGTTTCCTTCACTAAACGACAGTGTATCATTTTAATAATGGAACTATAAAGATTTCAAGTCCAGCTTTGATGAAAATAGTGTTTGTTTGGTTTATTTTGGAATTTTAGCATATTTAAAGAAAATTAAATATAAAATTGCATTTCTTTATTCAAACTGTTGTAATCAAGACCAGATGAAAAAAGGCTTTGAAAAAGAGCTTGTTGTGACATACAAAATACGCTGGGCGGGCCACAAGCTCCCTGCTCCACTCAAACACAGAGCTCTTTTATGAAATAAAATCCTGTGTATTTAGATTGAATAGAAAATTTAAAAAAAAAAACACTGAGAATGCTTTTGAAATATTTTAAATAATGATTAGAATGGATCATAAAGTTGTGCACAAAAATGTCAAATTCTGGAAACATTTATTTGAATCTGAATCAAGTTAAAGTTAAGACTGCAAATGTAGAGGTTTGATTTGGAATTCTTTTGATAATGAGGTTAAAAATTGATATATTTTATGGCATTTTTTTTCAAGAGTTGCACATTTTTGTGAACTACAAAAAAACTACCAACTTTCTGATCCAATTTCTTTCCAAACACTATTCAGAAAGTGGTCACAACTCACAAGTCTGACATGAACCTCAACTATTTCCCATTTCTTTGAATTTTGATGTAAAGCGTTTGTGTTTGACACCTTTATTTACCAATGGAGAGATTGAGAGTGTTATTGATGTCCAATTCAGCAGAGCAATAACAACAAAAAAAAACTTACAATTTGAAAATGTTTGATATATAAATGTTTGTGGGGGTGCAACAAATTACTAGCAAAATACAGGAATTGCCCCAAAAATTAGAAAATCAAAAAAGTGGATTCATTTCCATAATTCTTTCAAAAAATTTAAATTTCATAAAATATAGATCCAGGGCCCACTGTTTAATTGATTTCAAGATGTTGGGGTTCCAGTTTATAAAAACCATGAAAACAGGATTTCAGGACATGTGAATACTGTGAATAAATCACCAATTACTTCTCATTTAATGAATTTCCCCTCCCCGTGGGATTAATAAAGTATCTTGAGTCTTGAATTAAAGTTACATATTATGATAATGTATTTTATTTTCTTCTTCAAGCTTAATCTTTTTATTTCCTGGCCAAAACTTGTTTCCACATTACCATGTGAGCAGATGTTGAGACTGCAGTTTGTGATTTCAGGTGTTTTGGTCTGCTTTAGTCTTTGGTTCGCTCCAGCGAGCAACATGTGTGAAAGCAAACTAAACCAACGGAAGGTGTGAGAAATTGTATCATTATTTCTCCATTCAATTAAGAGTCCACAAGACTATTCAAGTGGGAAAGTAACCCAAGTGTCTCAAAAAGAGAAAATGTTTAAATTGTGTGTTTTCATTTTTATTTCTCTGTCAATTATCTCAGAAATCAACATTTCAGTTTTGTTTCTACTGTTTTTTGCTGAAAAAAGTCCCTCCTACCCCTGTCTTTCCTTGAAGGAGAACAATGATTAACAGCAATTACCGTTTAAAATATCAATATTTCCACAGCTGGAGTTAAAAGTCAGACTCATTGTCACCTTCGTCTGGTTGCTTTTCTCCTGCTAGGAGCTGAAACTGAAATGATTTCTTTCGTAGAGGGGGGTCCTAAAGAGGAGGGGAAAGCAGATGTGATCTGTATCTCTTTGAGACTCTTTGTCACCAGAACTGTGTCACCGTTTTGCATGAAGAAGACAGATTAATGCGGATGAAAAACGTCTGAGCAGCAGGAAAAAGAAGAAGAAGAAGAAGAAGAAGAAGTGGTGTGTGCTGGAAAATGTCTGAGTCTCAGAGTCAGACAGCAGCTGTTACAGCTTTCCAAAGTGGATATGTAGTCTGCAATCTGAAGACAAATCTAGATGTCTGTTGGTAGAATAGAGATTGTGGGGTATCCCTTGAAAGACAACCCATTCAAAAATAAGCATGAAATATAATAAACATCAGGAATTTGTGCTCAGCATCACTACCAAAAGACTTCATTATTTCATTTTGGTTTAAATTTGCATTGCACAGCATATTTTATTTGCTTAAAATATATGTTGTAATTTCATTTAAAAACATTTATGAAATATTTTGAGACATTTTATGACGACAAATCTTAGAGTCATGAATTAAGAAATTATGTCAAAAGAAATTACTCTAAAGAAAAAAATGATTGAACTGTCAAAATTGATTGTTTCCAAAATCATATTTTAGAATTTATTTGTGTACTGTATGTTTTAAAACCTGTCCCTAAATTATGCAAAATGAATTATCCAAAGAAACGATAAAACTGGTACACTTTTTAAGACTCCCTTTACATCTTGCAAATCTGACAAAGAATTTTTTAAATCTTAGTTAAAAAAAGGCAATATAAAAGGCTAATTTCAGTCATTTCCGCGGTGTTCCAACTAAAAGAACTATGATACTTCTTAGCAACTATTTATAAGCTTATTGATAAAAACAAAAACATTTCAGCAGGAAAGCCTTCGACATGTTAGGCTACCATAAAAATATTTTGCTCTTGAAAAAATTGTCCGCGGAATTTTTTTTTTAATCTCAAAGAATTCTTTTATTATTGTTGTTATTTGTGAAGGTGTTTTTTTTTAATAACTTTTCAAAGACTTGGTTTTTGAGGTATGAAGCTAGGGGGGCACTATTTTTTGTACATTACAAAAAGAAAGTGATCACTACATGAACCGGATAATCTCTGGACGCTGACAAGGACACAACACTGTCAATGAAAGAATTCCAGTCCGACCCAGAATGGAAAGAGCAAAACAGGAGGGTATCAGTGCTGGTTAATAGCAAACTGCTCCATTTTTTACAAACTCTTTACTTCATTCCATTCTTAATGTTTTCTTCTTTAATTCATATTGCAACATTGGAAATTTATTTAAAAGAAGATATATGCCTATATCCAATACAAATGCAGTTCCATTAAAAATTCCATTAAGTTCCATTTAATAGAGTCAGATTTTTGAGGGCTTTTAAAATATTACTGCTGGAAGTTTGCTGGCTCGGTGGAGAAAAATCTCCAGCATTTAATAAATGCGGCGAACTAATGGAAATTACAGCCTAAGAAAATTAACAGCTGTTTGTTTTTATAAATGTACCACCACCAGTGTGTGAATGTGTGTGTGAATGGGTCGGTGACTGTAAAGCGCTTTGGGCTTTCAAAGGAAGGGGAAAAGCACAATCCAAGTATACGCCGTTTACCATTTTTTCCATTTACCTGTTCAGTCCATTACATAAAAGACACTGAGAAGGCAGTTCTGGAATTGGATCCAAATTTTAGCAGCTTTGCTTAACTGTCAGCTCATTTGATGACTTCTATGATGCATGTTCCACATCAGCTGCTGCTAAAATAAAAAAAAAAAAAATCTGAGCTGCTTGTGACAAATTGGTCAAAAAATCTAATAGCAGATTTTAGACTAAGTACCTTTTATTATTATTGTTGCACTCTGTTATGTCTTTTTTTGTGGTTGGGGTGGGGTGTCACTGTGAAAAAGATTTATTTTTGGCAGGTAATAGAAGCATGCAAAATTTGGTAAGTTTATGATTATGCGGCAGATTATTTGCACTCAGAAGAAGACTTGCGAAAACAAGGCCCTTGCAGTCTATGACTGATGCTGTCCATGATTAGAACAGTTAAAAGCTAAGTAATAAAGATGGCTGGTTAGTTCGCTTTTTAGTTTCTACAGGGAGAAAGGAGCTCCAAATATTTATGAGAGATCTTACTTAAGTATGCTTCTAAATTTGAATGTACAGCAAAGCAGCACACAGCTGACACATTTGCTTAGTGCAACAGTTCTTAGATCTTCTACCAACCAGTTGTAGTGGTTGGAGAACATCTCTAGGAGTTTGCTATTAAGCCTGCTGGAAAATCAAATTGGATATTATATTCTCAGTTTATTCATATCTGTGGTTATTACTGGTTGGAAAAAAAAAAAAAAAAAAAACTTTTCAAATGACCAGAGTAGATTAACATAAAGCTGGTTAGGTCTCCAGTTTACATGAAATACCATCTGTTACAGAGTCAAAACTCCACGTCATTATTTAGAAACAAATAGCCATTTCAAAATGAGAACTCTGTTTTCCAAAAACAGACCGTCTGTGGGTGGAATGTTGCTGCAAAATTGTTGGGAGCAATAAAGGAAGGCGTCTGTGAGGAGAGTCTGTGCGCGTAAAGTCTGCATGCTGTGTACATTCCCTGGATCGGAGTGCATCCTCGTGTTTGAGAAGAGTGTGTGTTTGTTTGTGTTAGCGTGAAAGCTTTGAGGATGCTAATATTTGTTGTGGTTCTCTGGTCAAACACTTCACCGAAGCTGTTACCACTCTGACTTCAGCTCTGATTCTCAACACGTCTGTTGAGCAGCTCTGGAGTGGATAAGAGGGAAGAGTGTGTGTGCATATGTGTGTGTGGTTTGTAAAGACTGACAGCCTATAAGTGGACAGACTTGTTCATTTGAGGGGAGAAATAAACAAGGAAGTGTTAAAAGTTTAAAAGGAGAAGTCATTAAAAAAAGGTGGAGAAAATAGAAGAAAAGTAACCCTATAAAGCCTGCTTCATCAAAGAATTTAGAGACATTTTTAATTTATCAGAAGTTAGTTGTTTTTAAAGCCTCTGATGAAATCCACAAAAAATGCAATATTGTTTGTAATGAGCTATAGATAGTATCAATTATGATAAATTGTTGGATTTGTTTTTGCTTACAACAATTTTCAAGATGCAACAATATTGGAATTAGCGTTAAAGAAAAAGCCCTTTATTTACCTACTGTCTCAAATTTGAAACACAAATCTTTAACACGGTGTAGCTGTAATGTAACTTATTAACTATCAACACATTTTTTTATTGTTTTAATAGTCATTTAAAGGAATGAAAAAATTGCAAGTTAGTCCCACCAAGTGTTTTTGAGATTTCATGGAAGCATTCATATTTAAATGAGCAGGAAAAGCCCTTATACTGCCCCTAGTGGATTGATGATGAACTGCAGGTAGATAACATGAATCCTGTTATATATATGAGATTTTAAGGAAAGTTCTGATTATGGTAATGAGAGAGATTTCAGAAATGCATCAAATATAATATTTATGATTACATACAGTTAGGAGATATTCAATGACTGAAGAGATGCAACTGGGATGCTTGAGGACAAAGAAAAAAGGCAACATCTCTATTTAGGTTTGAGGGAAAAGTAACTCAGTTTCCTTTTATCTGCTCAATTTTTTAGGATGTGAGTTTCATTTCTATGAACAGAATTGCAATCAGAAACTCTGGATGTGTCATGAATTTTAAAGCTTTTTTTTGTTATTATTTTGGCTTGAGAAGTTCTTTACAAAAAAAAACCTTTTGATGATCAAGAATTCGAAGATATTGAAAAATATTTGTATTTTACACAGCCAAGTTTTTTTTTCATACGTCCAAGAAGTAGAAGCTGACTTGTATCTCAGCCTCTTCAGTGTAAATAGAAAAAAAAAGCTAACTTTATGTGCGAAGGAAACAAAAAGTCTGCTAAACAGATACAGAGAACACACTTACAACAGAAGGTTGAAAGTTTTTGCTGCCTTTGTCATTTTGACACATGATCAAATATTGCAGAATACATTTTTTTTATTTAAAATAATGGGCTGTGGTATGTTGCAGTGGTTAGCACCCTCACCTCACAGCACTCAAAACTAATTGGAACTCTGATGAAAATCTAGTAACGCAGACACAAATATGCAATATGGTATCTTTTTTAGAGTGTGTGTCAGACTGCACTGGTATAAGGAAGGTAAAAGGGTATTAGCAAAAAAAAAAAGGAAATGAGATTGCACGGCTTGTTGACAGCAGATGGCATCATTCAAAATAAACTTCAGTAAAAGACCAAATCTACCAACTATCATTGCCACAAAGGGAATTAGGCGCCTCTAAAAATATGCAAACCGATAAAGCTGAGATGTCATGAGACATTCACATACATGGATGTTTGTGAATGTTTCAAGATATTTTGTTAATATTCATGGAGGAATTTTTTTTTGAATAATTGTAAATCACCACAAAGGAAACATGCAGCAGTGAGAAAAAATGAAAACATAAAAAAGACAATCTGTTCATCAATTTTAAAATAATTATGCAATTTCTTTGCAAAAAACTGTTATTTACAGGACATAGTTTCTGCAGAGCGGCAGTAACTCATTAGAAATTTGACCAGAGTGGAACTGTTGTAGCAGAGTTACACATCCCCCATTTCCCATCATCCCTTTGTTTCCATTCACTCCTGCTGGCTTACATCCCCTCACAACCCCAACCTAACATTAGCAGTGCCACACAAATGCAGAGCAATGCTGGAGCTATCCAGTAGCATAGTTTAGAGCCAGATCCCAGCTCGGACGAAAAAGAATTAAGAAGTATATGGACCAAGTCGCGTACAGAAGGATGTACCAGGATGAAGCGGGACAGGGAGCTTGAGGCTTGTCGTTGTAGGTCCAATGAAACATCTCACAAGCTTTTTCTAACAGCATTTTTTCTTCCTGCTCTTGATTCACAAAAAATGGAATAACAAAATACTCAGAAATGTAATTTTAAGCTTAATTTTTGTTGTATATGTACTCCATCATCAGAAAAACGCCACAAGTTTTAAAAACAACAAAAAGGCGATTTTCATCACAGTGGGTCTTTAAGAAGAGAAAGATAGGAAACATGTTAGAGAGGAGGGAGAAACAGATCAAAACAAGTTTGATTATAAAAAAAGATGAAAGAATAAATAGAATAGAACAGTGTTTTAGGTGAGAAAAAAAGACAAGATAATAAAAAGGAAGGTAATAAATTCTGATTGTTATAAAGGTTTACAACAGATAACAGATTTGTGAAGCTGAAGAGAACTAAGGGAGGACTAGAGAGAGCTGTAGAGAAGGACAGGCGTTGAGTGGAGGACAGGAGGCCGGAAGATTAACATTTACTCTGCGCGCTGAGGGGATTTGAAACGTGGCACCTAGCATTTGTGTTTGGCAGACAGCCGAAGTCAACTCCAATCGGCCCCTTCCACACCGCTAATGGAGAGAGGGGACGAGAGGTGGCAAAATTAGCACTGCTTTGTGTGAGGAGAGTAGAAGGAGGAAGGTTACTGAGAAATCACTGGTGGGACTCAAAGGGTTAGAACTTGGCTGTTGGTGTAAACCTCACAAAGCCAGACAACACATTTCTGGTCCCTTCTCTGGGATCTGCTGAGGCTTGCAGAGTATTGGCTAAAGTAGGAAGTTCTGTAAATTCATGCAGAACATGTTTACTACTGATGTGTTATGAGTTTAACTGATAAACACTAATATCATAAAAACATTTTCTTTAATCTGAGCCCGAAAAATGGGGTTGTAAAATCTTCCTTATGCTCATATTTCCTTTTTCGAAAATATTCCTACAAGAAAATATAACATGCGTGAGTTGTACAATGTTTGTTCTTCAGCTTGTTGGGTCTGGATGAAGGCATAGTGACACCTGGGGTTATTATAGAAGAAAGGTTGCACTGATTAAAGCTGTGATGACTTATCTCTTCAGGTTGACCTCAGGCTCAAAACGACAAGCGTCACGGCTCTGATTGGACCGCTGGAGTTTTTACGTAATTTTAAAAGTGTGACAGGAACCTCCACTTCATACAATCATGTCCGACTTCTCCAATCTGGCCTCTCCGGCACTTCGAATCTGTTTTGTTGGGTTCAAATTTTCCCCAGACGCAGGAGCTGAGTTGCAGCACTTTTAGAGTTTCGTGAGGTCAGCAGCAGACCCTGTAGCTGTAGCCATCCCGTAGCCAAAGGGAGTAATCTGCTGTAGCTAGACCACTCCTGCATTGCACCTGAGCTGCAACACTTGCCGTGGGAGCCCGGGTCAGGCTCGCAGAGCTTTTTATGACTCCACCATCAAGCTACGTTCACATCGCCCTTAGCAACGCGTGTTCAAGATGCCACTTCCAATGAAAAGTCTATGTTGATGAGAGTAACTGTATGTTTAGGGCTTCCACATTCAAAAATCTTGTTATGCAAGTTTTCACGGCCTTCTCTGAGCTGAGCCTTCATTAAATGTGCACTAAAAGTTGAACCTTTGACCAATCAGGAACTCAGATTTGGAAGTAACAAGAATGGATTAATCAATTAACGGAAGTGCCAACTGTTTGAAAATAGATCAAGGAGAAGAAATGCAGCTTGTGCCCAGCTGGACAAATATGACGCCAAGTCTTTCATATATTGGAATAGAGCTGTGAAAGAAAAATCCTGGATCAAGATATGCCAGATTTGCACCACTTTGACATTTTGCACCAAGCCTCTTCCAATGTGAGTGCATGCGCTAGTATAGGGTAGTGACAAACCAGTGTGGCTAAATGTGTGTTCAAAAATATCTGGTGCGAACGTAGCATCAGACAACAACAAAAAAAAAAAAAAAAAAAAAAAAAAGAAAATGAGACTTCTCCCCTTCTTCTGAGATGGTTTTGTGTGTCCCATCTGAATATTTTTCTGGCTTTCTGTAGGAGCATCTAGACAGAAACTACAGAAATGTCAGAACAGAGGCATTGGGATTTTTTGCATAATAAAACCCATCCAAAAATCAATATCAAAAAAAAAAAAAAATCTTCTTGAACAATAATTAACCAAACAATATCAAACCAAGAGGTCAGATTTCCACCCTTTGTAACAGGTGCATGATGGGTCATTGATAACATCAAATATATAATAATCAGATTACGTCTTTCTCCGTAACAGACAGAAGATCATGCTCTACATTCTGATCCAATCAGAAAAGGCCCTGATGCTTTCACAGAAAAAAAAAAAAAAAAAAATCAGGCTGCTGTTTTAGAGAGAGATTCTTGCACATGACTGCTGGGAGCTTTACGTCACCGAATAAATCCTTCAAAGTAGATTAGCTTTGAAGAAAAGGTAAAACTCATTTCAACCACTCAGAAAGAAAAACAGACACATAAACCTTTCAGCCATTTTTAAAGTTTGCTCTGGAGCCCGTCACCCTCCCGTCTCACCACATTTCCATGTACTAATAAAGATGCTGCACAAAGTCGGTTCCCTGAGGGCCTTTTACAACACTTTTTTTTCAAGAAAATGGGGCTTTGTACAATCATACCATTCACTGTGAGCAAGATGGACAGTTTCCATTACTCGGCCCCTTGTAATTAAAGGATTCGGACTAATAGCAAATTTATCATAATTCCTGTTGGCTATCAGCTCTTTGACAGGCTATTTCATACAAGCTTTATGTTTCATTTTCAGGCCTTCGGGTCAGTGCAGGGTCTCTGCCGTGATATATCTTTGCATGTGTGTGCATACATTCGAAGGAGCAGGCCGTGCATTTTGCATCAAGGCCTTCATGGGCGTTATTCGCTCTCCTATCTAGAGTACTATCATCAACATTAATCTCAGGCTGAAGAGTCCATACAGGACTACAGTTGATCACAGACTAAAAGTGGTGGTGGTTCACCATTTCATCATAAGATTTATCTCACCACACTGAAATTTGGACAAAACAAACCTAACAACCAATAAAAGCTCCAACTAGTATCACCTCAGCAGTCAAGAGCTAAGTAAATAAATAGCAGACAACATAAACTCTCATAATTCACCTTGACCTCTACTTGTGTTGCAGTGAGTGGGGGTACAAAAAATAAATAATACAAGTTAAATATTTGTTCTAACCAGTAAAAATCTTTTTGAAAAGAAAATCCTTCCTTCTTGAGTACCATTTCTGTTGACATCAGAGGCTAATGCCGATGACTAGGGATGTAAAAGAAACATCAAAAGATCGATCAGGCACTGGAAGCAACAGCAGTACCGGTTAGGGAAGTAAAAAATAGATATGTATCGAGATGATTGCAGTACCGTTTGAAAACTCATATGAACACGTTTTTGTTGGTTAAAAGGTATAAAATCAATCAAGAAGTTAATAATCAATTTCTGGCAAACTACAGTTTCTGTTTTTGGTTTTTCTTTTTTCAACCCTTTTTGTCTTTTTATGTACAATTGATGCAAAGAAAAAGACGTCCAATCATGAGCTTGTTTCTAACAAGTCAATACCTGAATAAATGTATCTGTCTTTTTGGTAAAAGAACCAGAATGTATTGTATTGCCAAAAAGTTAGTTGACTCCTTTGTGTATCGATTTGTGTACCATGTATTAAGATGCGTATAGAATTATGTGAGAAGGAAAGATACACACCCCTACTGATAACTGTTTGTGTGAGTTTATTTTCTCTTTTTTATGCCAGGATATGGTGTGGAACGGAAGCATTGGGCACAATGGCATGGAGATATGGTCCAAAGCCTTTTTGCTGGCATTAGAGTCATTGAGTGGAGATCTTCTTGGCCATTGCAATTGTATGCCTCTGCTGCTTACAG
The DNA here is from genome assembly GCA_003999625.1 of Oryzias javanicus. Taxonomy (NCBI): domain Eukaryota; kingdom Metazoa; phylum Chordata; class Actinopteri; order Beloniformes; family Adrianichthyidae; genus Oryzias; species Oryzias javanicus. The sequence goes on along the minus strand of CM012441.1, from coordinate 17,529,962 downwards.
TGCATGGCAACCTTTTTTATTGATTTATTTTTTTAATATAGAGCCAAACCACAACTACAGCTATTTAGAGTCCATTCGCTTACTAAATGTATGTATATTATATATATTTATATATATTTCATTGTACTTAAACTCACATTGGAGAAAAAAGAAGTTGTGGAATGTAAAAAAAATAAAATAAATAAAAAATATATATTTTTGAACATAAAATGTTGGGAGAAGTGGGTGCATTCTCCATCTTTAAGCCCTCTTCAAAGCATCACTCTTGTTTCTCTGGACAATTAATAACTATCCCCCTTGAGGGCATGAATGTTCTGCCTTTTGTCATCACTCTTCCAGCAAAGCTAAAGAAAGAGGAGGTTTGTAGCCTCTTCTGATACCAGTAAACGAAACACAAAACCACAAACAACAAGCTTGCACGTAAATTTAAAGTTCAAATTTGGCCAAAACTCTGGATACAGTTCATCATCTGCAACAAGATGTTCAAACAACTGTTTTGCCCCCAATTCGTTGAGGTTATTTCAAAACAAGGGTAAAGACAGGCAGGTAACCGCAGCGTATAAACACTGAATTAAGTGCATACGCTTGGTTTCCTTGGAGAACAGTTTCCTGTAATTGTTTTTCAAGATACAAGAAAAAATGAAAAAATATATTGTTGGTCAGACTAGTTGAGATACTGTGAGTGAACACTGCAATGAAGTTCAAAACTTTATGTACGTGATGTGTGTTGGGGCTTTGTTTAATGTGCGTGTATAAAAATATAGGAATAGTGAAAAACACACCAACAAAACCCCAAACAACTTGCCTCTCTTGTTGTTTCATAACAGAGGCCTGGACTCATTTATGAAAAGTAACAAGCTTGCAACGACAAATCAACAGAACATCCAATCAGACATCATTGGTGCACAAAAACATGATTGCAAATGCTGGGTATAACACACACACACACACATTCACATGCAAATTCAAGCTAATGGCCAACGCACACACTCATCCAACATGCAGTACCTCACTCTGAATATCATTACTCCTCTCTGCCTTTGCATCAAAATGAAGCTTCATTTTTGACAAAAGTCTCTGAAAGAAACAGAAGCTCCAGGCTTTGATCATTAGACATGACTGAAAAGAAATCCCTCCGCAAACCGAGAGCTTCTTTTCTTTACGAGTTTGCTCACAAAAACTGAATTTTAAAATGTGAGTCACGGGAGACGAAGAATTCAGTAAGCAACACTAAAAAATAAATCTTTTGTCAACTTGAGAGGAAAAATTTGATTGTCTTTGCCTTTCTCAGATCAAAATTTTTTTTTTCTTTTCAAAAAAAAAAAAAGATTTTTGTTTACTGACAAATGTCAGACACCATAACTGACATATGACAGAATGCAGCGTTTTTTTGTTTTTCTGTTTAGCTTTTTATCTCCTCTAACAAAGAAGACTGCCTGGTTTGGAACCTTATACATTTGTTTATTTATTTTGGTAGAAAATCCCCAGCCAGAGTGAAACTCTGCTCTTCAGAGAGATTTTCCAAATGGGTTGTTTGGCACTTTGATGCTGTTAGGTTAGCATGTGTTCATTCCATCCTTTGTCCAAAAACAATTAGGCAGACAGGATCTTTGGCTGAAGCAAAGCGATATGGCTCACGTTTGACAGTGATTAAGACTCCATTAAAATCCCAGCACTAAAGAGTGAGAGTATGACTCATTCAGATATACATAATGATGGTTTCTTATTTAAAAAAAAAAAGAAAAATGTTATTCAGGACTAAGTTTCACTCCCATTACCTGAAATTTTTGAGGCACCTTGACAAAATGGTTTTAGGTTGCTTCATAATTTATTGATATAATATTTCTCCTCTGCATATTTTGATGGCTGGGTCTAAAGCTACGGACATACCGGACATGTGACGCTCAATCAAGAACCCGCTAAATGTGCATTCTTGAACGAGAGTATCAGGGATGGCTGACTCCTACATTCCTGCATGTTTAACAGCATACCCTGCTCTGCCATGATGCAAGTGACTTGACTGAACCAGGTAATCAGTCATGAGTAGGGCTTGGATATACCATCGGGGCCTTGAGCTGCCAAACCTTAGTGTGGCTAATGGTATTCACACTAAACAAGAAGGGAGGGACAATTTCTTCTTTTTGTTTTTCTATTGTTTACTATCTCCTGCCTGCTACCTACAACTGGAAGAGATTTGGTGTGAAATATTAATGAGATGCTAATCTTAAGAGTCGTGTTCCAGGCTTTTTCTTTTGCCACTCTATTCCAAAACACGAACGACTTGGTGTTGAGTAATCCCATCAGGGCACAAGCTGTAATTATTAAAATCTCCTCCATGATCAATTTTCAAACAGTTGACACTTCCATGAATTTAAAGGGACGCCATCCATACGCCACTACCACATCCAAGTCCCTGATTGGTCGAAATTGAACCATGTTTAACTTACAGCGCCCATTCAGTGATCACACATTTTCACATAGAGCCAGAAAATGACCATATAATGTGCTTAGCTACGTGTGAACGCAAGAGTTTTGAATGCATAAGCCCATACATAGACCTATCATTGAAAGAGCTGCTTGAACGAGTGTTGCCGAGGAAAGTATGAATGTAGCTTATTTGACTTTCTAAAAATGTCGTGTAGGTTGACATTACTTTGTAGAATAAAAAAAAGGTTTAATCTCTAAAAAAGTCAAAATCATTATTTTTGATGGTTCAATCAAACCTATAATCACAATTAAGTTTTTAAAGTCTTAGGACTACCAAAACACAGTGTAGTACTCACATGCGATGATGTTGCCATAGCGATTCTTGTTACGGTTTTCGTCCTTCTTTGCCATTTACGTACTATTGTATGTACCAATGTAATGATGTCATTGACAGCATCATGCGGTTCCACTCATGCCACTGCCATAGCAAGGCGCGCGTCTGAGCCAAAAACGATGCACACACATGTCATGTTACATGTGTGCGCACACACAAGATCACACAAAAATAGTTCAATGTTGACATCTGAAGACAAAGAAGTATGGATGCACACACAGTCTGACAGGTTTGTGTCTGAACACACAAGTTGGCATCTGAAGAAAAACAGTAGGAGAATCCGAGCTCCAGCTTATGGGCCATAATGATGATAAGGCAGTGCTGCCTTCATGTTTGTCTGCGCTAAATGTTTAATGTTTGAGCGCTGAAGATAAAAAAGACCTTCTCATAGCAAAGAGCACAATGAAAGTGAAAGAAACAAACAGTGTTTCTGCACATTTGAAATGAAAGAAACTGAGCTGAAGTGTGGGTTTACTGCACTGAGTTTGTTCTAAAAGAGAAAATGGAGTCTGTCCTTTGTTGGAGGAGAAGAGACAGATTGTGTGCACTCCCCGCCGCGGTGCTGGCCTGTGCCACAGGCCTTCAAACAGAGCAAGAACAAACAACGTGCACACGTCTGGTCATGTGTGTTTATCTCCTGCATACTGTCGTTACTGCACATTTAGGTAATCCATAAACAAGATTGCTTATTGAAATATTCGTATGCATTCAGAGAATAAGTCCACTGTGAAGACATAACAGCAGGAGTGTAAATGCGACAGTGAGACCTTCACAAGCTTGTAATATGCAACCAAACCCCAAATCTCAAAAGCTGCCATATGGGCAGTGAACTATTTTAGAACAAGCCCTCCAACACACTCAGGTCACTCACAAAAAAGCACACAATCCTCCCTTTGGGGAGCAGTGAGCAGCCCTGTTTGAGTCCATTAAGGGTTTAAGAAGGCCAGACAGCAGCTTTCACTTTCAGACGGCTATATGACCTACATATTGCACAAACACACATGTATGCACGCACACACGTGTACACACCCTAAACAAATGCGCTGTGACAGAAAAACTGACAACTAAACCTATTGCGCAGTCAAGCAGCAAATTGATTCTTTTATAAAGCCATGTTATCCTGAGAGCTTGTGTTTGTGAATGCGTACAGTATCCATGAGTTCTCTGTTGCATATCCTGTCTGCGTTTACAAAAACTCAGATCTTTTATGGTTAATATTTCATGTAGTTTTTTTCTTATGATGCAAATTGGAGTGTTTAATAACAGAGTATGATACTATTTAATATATGACCCCCCCTTTATTTGGGGGATTTTACTAAGTGGACAACAATTACAATACCTTTAAACCAAATGAATGCATCTGTCTAGTCAGTTATTGATGATTAGAATTGATTCAAGAGAACACATATATACAAAAAAAAACATGTCCACTCATATGCAACTTTAGCTGGTTACTCAAGTGGAAGATAATGATAGACTATAAAACTATTTTAAAGTGATAAAAAAAAACACGAAGAAAGCATTGTGCCTTCAAACTAAAATAATGGTCACAGATCAACTATCAGGCTTGTATCTCACTGGACTGTGATAGTTATAGTAATTGTTGAAGATGGTGTTTTTGTTTTTTTTCTCAGAAAATGAAATTGCACAAGTGCTGTTCAGTCTGTTGAATTTTGACTGCAAGTCAATATGGCGCATGGATACATATTTTTTACAACAGCTGTGATCTTCACCCAGCATATGTACTTAAACTGTCAGATTTTCATTTTTGTCAGTATGTGGGGTTGTTCTGGTGCAGCGGTAGAGTGGTCAAACTCAGATATGACAATTCGGCAGTTCGGTTCCAACCCTTTCTGTCCATGTGTCTAAGGGTTCTTTGGCAAGATTCTGAAACCCCACATTGCTTCTGGTGGTTATATATCATGCCTGGACTCGGAACCACCATCAATCATGTGTGGATGTGTGTGTGCATAGGTGAATGGAACTGTATAACACTTTTAAGAAGGAATTAAAGTGCTATACAAGTATATGCAAATTCAATGAGGAGATTTTATGAAAGACAAGTTAATTACAAGTTTGGACAATATAAGAAAATCTGTTTTTTAACAGGATTTTTCCCTAAACAACCATAAAAACATTGATGTAAGACACAAGCCTTCTCCCCCTCATCTTCAAAGAAGGGGTGACTGTTTCACAGCTGTGTTGTGAGAAGGTCTTACACAAGTGAGTGAACCACTGCTATTAGGAAAATAATTCTGAAAAACATTTTGGGAACCTCATTGTAATATTTCCTGCAATTTGCTGCCAACTTTTACAAACACGTTGGATTCTAACCTGAGGTTCAGAGGAGAAATATGGATCAGACGCAGGATTTGCGAGGTGAAGAGCTCCGTAACACTTCCATCTGATCAGATTTAAAATTTCCTGGATCTGACTCTGAACGGAAGAGGTGTGCTCTCGGGGGGGACCAGCATGTTGACAGAGAGGCCTCTGTCAGTGTTAGTGAGGTTAATGCCTTTCGGTACTGAAGGTCACATCACACATGGAGGTGGGGACAAGAGCATACAATTTGTGCTGTGGCTGTGGGTCAACAACCCATCCAATAGGTCTGTTTTTTTTTTTTTGTAGACTCATACATGTCACTGTCTCCCTGTTTCTATGTAGCAGCACTCTAAACTGAGGCAGTTCCTTCACCTTATAGAATCTACATTTTGAGCTAAGGATAATAAACTAAATTCATGATAAGAAACAAAGTAAAAACTGTAATTGGTATGAAGCCTTGTTAAGCGTACCCATGTAATTCTTGGCTTTTTCATACACCTAATCATCATCTGATTTTATATTTACTCACACATTTTGTCCTGATTCTAATGGAAAACTTCACAAAGTGTAATATTAGTGAAATTAAAAGATAATGCAACAAATGAGCTTTCTTTATTTATTTCCATTAGTTACAGAACAAAATAGTCATTATAAGGGTAAAGAAAGACAACAGAGATACATTATATGCACACATCCCTCCAACACCTACTGTATATCACATTTTGTACGATAAATGTTTAAATGCTACTCTTTGATAAATTACCAAGAAAGAAAACTTAAAATAGAAAACACAAGACTATTCTGCTGAGTCTCTGTTGTGATACTTCTGCATTATATCAGCAAAATATTTGATATTTAAGTCATTCTGTACTATTTTGCTTTATTTATTTATTTTCCTTTTGACATAAACTGTACGCCAAAGGGTTATTAAGACCTATTCAGAGCTTTGATCCAAGCAGTTCTTTATTCAAATATATATAAATAAGATGATTCATTATAAGCCAAATGCTCAGATTTGATTTGTTACATATCATTTCTAAGCACGCATGGACAAAATTAAGTGATTGAGACTTTAGTGTTTTTGTAAGAGAAATATATAAGCTGTGGTGTGAAACAACTAAAATAAATAGAACTGTAAAAAAAAAAAAAAAAAAAAAAAGCACAACAGGTCATTGAAGGAGATTTGAGGAACACATTTTGTTACAGACAGCAGAATTAAAATTAACAGAGTCAAAAATACTGTGTTACAAAGAGAGCTTAGATTTTATAGAACGAGAACAAATATATACATTGAGTAAGTTTTTTCTATATGGAAAAAACTACAAATTGACAAAGATACTGTTGTGCTTAAAGTGAGATCATTGCACCACTTTTTTTTTTTTTTTTTTACAGCCCCACTGTAATCATCATTTGATCCGTTTTTAGAGCATTCCCAGTGGTCTTTTAATTATTTTTGTGTCCTTTTTAATCAAAATAAGAGAAAAAACAATGTTGTTTTCCAAGACATAGTTTCTGCAGAGCAGCAATAGTTCGCCAGAAATGAATCTCTAAATTGTGGATGGGACTGTTGGCGCAGACAAAGCCCATCCCTACTTCCCGTTATCCATCTGTTTACTGCACATGCTCTCCCACCACCTTGTAGTTGCTCACAACCAAAAAACCAATATTACAGGTTGAACAAAAATGGCAAGCCATATTGGACCTATCTAGCCATAAAATTTTGAGCATGATGACAACTCGAATGAGAAAAACTAAGACGTACATGGATCTACTTATTTGCAACTGGATGCATCAGAGTGGATCGTACATTGTGGCTTGTCGTAGTAACTTGTATGACACACGAGATTTTTCCAACCTCATTTTTTGTTTCTGCTCCTGATTTGTAATAATATTTTTTAAGCTTAAATTTCTTTCTATATATCCTCCATCATCAGAAAAATATAACGAGAACATGTTAAAAACAGCAGAAACTCAATTTGCATCAAAGTGAATATTTAAAGGCTTTTACAGCTCCAGGGGCTTTGAATCTTTTTCCACCTTAAACTAGAGAAAAGCAAAGATTTTAAAGGAAAAGAAAGCATCCTAAACTAGAGAAGTGAACCTGGTCAGAACAGCACAAACTCCACCCCCATACTATGAGGCGTCTCTCTTATCAGTTGCTGTTAAAGGCAGGTGGTTTCAAGCAGCTCTAGAAATAAAGCCCCGCTCTCTCTGCGTCTCTATCTTTTTTTTTTTTTTTTTGCTCAGAGGCGTTTACACACTCGAGAATAAATCACGTTTTCTCTTCCCCGAATCGTATCAGCAGGTTTAAACCCAAATGACAGGAGGAAAATGAAAATATAAGTTACTGTATCACGGAGGGACAATTTCCAACGTGCATGCAGAGTCAGTAATAGAAAATATTCATTCTTCTGAGAATGGGAGGTTGAAGGGGACGACAAAAACCGTCTTCTTTGTGCTTTTCAAAGATTTATTTCCAGCTTCAGAGACAAGAAAAATGCGGGAGAAGTAAAAAGGACAGACGACAAGAAGAATGGTTAAAGAAAGAATAGAATAAAAAAAGAGGATTTGGAAGTAAAATGAAGCAATGGGACAGAGCTCCAGTTAAAGGATAAATGTGGAAATTTTGTGCATCAAACTGTCAGCAGTTTAAACTGACAGTGAGATGCGAGAGCAAATATCAAGGTCTTCTCTAAAAAGAGAATCGGAAAGAGGACTAAGAAAAATGTAGAAAAAAAGGGAGCAAAGTGATGCTACAAGATGACAGTGAGGAAGAAGGGCAAGGAGGGTGACAACAATGAAATGTTGACTAAAATCAAAGGAGAAAGATTTCAGCAAAGCAGATGATAGCAGTTAGTCGAAAGGACAAAGATGAGAAGGAGGAAGGCACAAGGATAAATAACTGTTCAAACTTGAAATAAAGGGTGTCTTCAGACTGGAAAAAAGGGTTTGATCTGGACAGAGTCTGCTTACGGCAATTTGTTTGGGATTGCGTTTGGTCTGTACTTCGTCAAGAAGCCTATCCTGTTCCTGAATGAGGCTTGTGAACAAAACCATGTGACTAAAAATCTCTTCACTCGGTGGCCAGGAATGACTAGGGCAGGGCAAAGCAACTTATTATGAAAGTCCTATGTTTTACAATCCTTGCTGAGGCACAGAAAAGCATGTAACAAGTGTTTTCAGCTCTGTTAAAATAAACTTTCTAACAAGTTAGCAGATGGACCCTTTTCCTTCTTTGGTAACATGACAATCATTGCTTTACATTTGTCCTGTTACTTCAATCTTACTTTGTGAATATCTTGTAATCACCGGCTACGGTGGCCGTTTTGGTTCAGTTGTTCTGGATTGTATTCAGACCAAACCAAAGTTCAGTTCGATTGGAAATGAACCAAGACCACCTCAAAAGATGGATCTGAGAGCAGTTTCTGGACCCAGACCAGTCCTCTTGAATGTATTTGGACTGAAATTTGTTTTGGATTATTGAAGGAAACAAATTCTGGTTTGCTTTAAGCAAACTAAATATGTCCACCCAAAGATGCAAAAATCTTAAGCTTAATTTATGGCTGATGTCATTAGCATATATTTACATGTGAATCAGAACAAAAACTGATAAACATTCATGTTGGTCACATGTAATATATGCAGCCAAAATCCAAATGACTGCAATGGTTGCATGTGTTTTAACGCTTATCATGCAGTAAAAAAAATCACTTTCTAAATTTGATTGCAGCCTATAACTCTGACTGTAATGTTTCATTAGAATAAGATGTTTACATACTTAAGTTGGGTTGTTTTTAAAAGGGGGCTGACTTTTTTAGGGTTATTTTAACTCTAAAAAAAACCAACAAGAAAACAGCATAAAAAGATAGGAAATTGGGTTAAAATGAATCCACTATAACCCAAAAAAATATTTTTGCCACAACCGTAAATTAGGTTGAAGAAATAACTCAAATGCTTTAACAGTGTAAGAAAAAAGTATTTTCTAAAAGTAGAATTCAATCAAACTCTGATTTCCCCTCACTGTCCAGCCAAAGGAAAATGACCAGGTCTATGAAACAAACTTCTTTAATGACTAATATAGAAGCTGAACACGCAAAACAGAAAAATGTTTTAGGACCTAAAAGCAAAAGATGTTGAAAGTAATTTCAAAGCAAAACTGCTGGAATGGAAAACGACTCCATGCATGTGTGTGAGTGTGTATTCACCTCATATTCTTCCTTGAAACCATAACCCTGTCCACATTTCATCTGAGTGATGTGTTGGAGGAGATCTGCAACCCGGATCGCTGGCTGAAACTGACCGGCCTGGAACTGACCTGCAGAAACATAAACAGGTCAAATGAGCTCATCGGATCTGGGAGGTTAAATCACAAAACAGACTGATTAAAAATGTATTTTCTATTCCTAACAAACACCTAGTCATCTTTCACCAAATCAAATAAATTGCCCCCATCTCTACCATATCTTCACTTTTCCCACTGACATCAACCACCCTCATGTCCGCCATCATTACTTCATTACTTCCTCCTCTAAGGATGAACAATTACAAAACATACTTTAAAATTGTCCCATATTTTGTTTATCTTGAGCAACATTTGCTAACTTATATCACAACAAAATACAAACCCCCTCCACCCTTCATGGTGCAGCCATGTGAGAAGTGATGCACATACCGCTCTGATAGGACAGCTCCACAGACTCACAGCCTCCGTACGGAAAGCTCTGCAGGGTCAGGGAGGGCTGGGAGAGAGACGGCTGACTGCTGTCTGTGGATGAAGACAGAGAGACAGCCAGACATTACGACGATGGACTTCCCAATAATGTTTAGTTCAACCATATCTGCAGTTTCCTCTGGCATATGTTTGGCCTTGAGTGATAGTTTAGATTTGAAATGCGTGTGATAACCAACTTAACAGACATTCATTAAAAGATCATGTTTGTGTCCATGTTTTTTGTGTTATGTTTATTACATAATGACCAGTACAATCATAGATGGAAAAATTTTTAATGAGTGTTGACTGTGCCTCTCAAGTAAAATGTAGATAGAAATGTAGAATGCTTTAACAAAACAGTACAAAACAATGATAAAAAACATACATGGCAGAGAGAAGAAACTGTCAAACCATGACAGAAGTTTATAGAAAAAGGAAATTTAAACAAAATAACCTGAAAACTAAGTCTTTCAGCTCTAAGAGGACACATTCTTTTTAATATAAAACATCAGAGCATTTCAATCAGAACCCATTTAAATCACTTTAATGAGACTTCAACAAATAAAATGTCATTCTGTGCACAGATGAGGCCTCTAACAACCCCAGTGTGCGTGATCCAGAGTGCATGTGACCAAGAGGAGTTATGAAATTAAAATACATCGCTCTGTGTTTTTTAATAGAGCCATTTGCATGTTAATGATGGCTGTAAATTTATTAGTGGCCTAAAGTGGCTTCTCCAAAAATCCAATCCAAACACCAGCCCTCCCTTGACAAATGAAGAATGAGCGGGCTACATGGGTCACTTTGCAGCTCCTTTTTCACTGTGTGTTAATGCATGTGAAGCATAAATAATGAGGCGACAAGGAGGGATCCAAGTTTGCCGGTAAAATCCTGTTGTGTGACAGGAAGAAGTGATGAAAGAGCAAAAAAAGAAAAACAAAATGAGAAGGTGACTGAGAAATAGAGAAGAGAGAAAGACCAGATATAGATAAAGATCTTCAAAATCCAATATATTAAAAAAAGTACTGACTCAGCATCGCAAATAAGGGGAAAAATATTGAAACAAAGTTCAATAGAAAGTTAAGAGAGAGACCATTAGGGGGCTGTCTGCTCACTGAAGCTGTGTATGTGTTCTTTAGTGTATTCTCATCAGTATTATAACTTCAAATACTTTGTTTAAATGAGGTTAAAAACAAAACTTGTAAAGTCACTTAGAGATAAGGGGCTGTCACTTTGTCCCGATCAGGTCTTTTTTTTTCACAGGAAGCCTCTTAAAACAGAATACATGCACCAGACAGGTATGAACACCATACTGACAGTACTCATAAAAACCTTATGTTCAGCACGTTCTTGAACACACCTCACATGCCAGGTGTGTTCGTAGCTTCACACGCATACATTTTTTTAGTTTCTTTGATTCTTTTATTAACAGTTCTGCTATGTCTATTTAATTTTAAGAAATGTTCAAAAAATTAAAATTCAAGAACCTCCGTCTTTATTTTTGAGTCAATCCCATTACAGACTTTATATTGACAAACGTATTTTGTAAATAAATGTTCTACAGTGAAATCTTTAAGAAAAAAAAAATGATCCACTTGATTCTCTGCTTCAACTGTTTTAAGGCAATATATTTGAAAAAATAAATTTAATGAATAAAAGAGTAACATGTATAAGCTTGGACATTTATTTATGTTCTTTCATGAATAAAATATTGGTTTGTAGGATCTGTAAGGCTTCTAGTTTTTTTTTATTCTGTTTTAATCCATGCATTCTTCTGGAAACAGAGACCCTCATGCTCAGAGGTCAGTGAGCTCTCGTGCACTGAGGTGAACATTGGGAAATATTTGCCGTTGAGTAACTCATCGGTATGATACATTATGAAATATGCATACGAATACATCATTCTAAACTAAATGCAAGTCAAAATTGGGTATTTGACAATTCAAACCATCAGCTAGAAAATACACACACTCAAGCTGTTTCCAAGGCTTCCTGCTGCTGCCTTCGAGGTCAAACGCCTGCTCAAATGCCTGCATGCACACACAGCACTGGGACATTCTCTAGTTATTCCTGCAGTAGTAAACATTTGGATTTGCGGGCAAAACTCTGTGTGCACCATGTTGTGCATTTGTGTGTTCACAATAAGCCCACCAAGGTCAAATATGCATTAAGCCAGGCATGAAATGGAGTAGTAGCAATAGCTTCATAACACTGACTGTGATGAAGACATCTCAATGCTAATGGGGAGATATATTGACCCCACAGGCACAAAGGTGTTCTAGTGCGCACATTTAAGCATTCGATTGTGTTCGTGTGCGAGCCCGATAAGGAGTTGTGTGTCGACAATGTGTGTTGGGAGATAAAGTCTACGAAGCCTCTTTATGCCTTTAGTGTGTGTATGTTAACGCAGTCCTTCATGCTTGGCAGTGTGCCATTAAGCTTCTCTCTGACTTTATTAAGACTTGGTTACAGATTACTTTGAATTCACTTGCAACTACTTCCTTGATAGTTGTCCTGTACAGAGAGTGCCCTTCACTCATCTGAACAGAGATGGACTTAAGTAGACCCCACTGTATCATAGGGTGATGGATGGATGGATGGATGGATGGATGGATGGATGGATGGATGGATGGATGGATGGATGGATGGATGATGGATGGATGGATGGATGGATGGGATGGATGGATGGATGGAGGGAACATTGACATCATGAGGGTCACATTTATGATGGTACATTGATGGTTAGATAATCTGTAAGGTAATATATTAAGAGCTACAGTTTGTGGTACCTGTAATGTAATCTATTATAGTGTTTACTTACATTGATTTTAATTGATAAGAATTGGTACATTTGATAATGAAATGATGGATGTTTATTAGACTAAATTTAACTTGTAAATGTATTTTGTCTTAGAAAATGTCCGTAAGAATATTCCAGAACTTGTACAGGCACACGTATTCACCAGAATTGCTGTGTCTCTTTGTTGTCAAGTTCTTCTCTGATTAATAGTTTTATTTAGGATGAGAAGAAACCCAATAAAAAAGAGAAGAAAATAAAAACCTTTTCAGAACCATACAAAAAAAACAAGAGTTAAAAAGAAGTTAAAAAAATGTATTGTGTTTGGTCAAATATTATTTTTCTTTTAACACTCCTGTGGGCCAATCAGATATGGACCTTGAGCTGTGGATGACCTGAGTTCAGGGCAGTCTTCTTCATGTATCAAAACACTCTGAAGTTAGAATTTTTTTGTGATTGTCTCTGACAAATGCTGAAGCAGAACGATTTTCCAAAACCTTTCACGTGCTGCTGGTAGTAACACATACATATACATATATAGTTATACTTTTGTTAAAAAAATGTGTAGATATCTTACTTTATATTGGGTTCTATTTGATCCAAGTGGAGTCACTACAACTAAACTTAAAATCTTCTTCCTTAAAACATTTTGCTACTTCTCCAAGTGACTTTATATATCACTTTATGCATGTACAAACTGTCCCTGCAGCTTAACAAGGCAAAAGCAGAGCCAGGAATAATTACCCAGTGCACAAGCAGCAAACATACCCGCCGTTTACAACCTTTTTTAACCACTAATTGTTCTGATTTTCAGGTACAAACAGCAGGTGGATGGTTTTAGTTCAGTAATTAGAAATTTAAATGTTTTAAATTTATGCAGATTATGTGATATTTTTAGTTTTTGTTGAGCAAAGATTTCCAGCAGGCACAAAAGAGATTTGCAGCAGGGTGTGAAGCAGCAGGGATGAGAATTAACATCAAATCGAACAAATCTGAGCCTTTGTTGGAAATGGTGGATCGCAATCAATGAACATCACAGAATTTTTGCAATGTGTTTATGAGTAGGGGTGGTGCAGCCTGGGGGGACTTGTAGACGTCATGTCAACATGGTGGAAATAGAGAGCCAAAAAGTAGACTGACTTGTTGAATTATGCAGCAGCCATCACTTATAGACTACAAAATAAAATAAAAAAAAATAGTGTCCCCTGTAGATTGTGGAACATTAACACACACTCTTTGTAAATCACAGCTAGCAAACATTTGTCATTCAAACAAAGAGGAATATGTGAGTTAAGCCATAACTTAATTAGAGAAGCTGTTGGATTCTTGTTCTGACAGAGGAAGACTTCGTCCCATTTAGTTTTGATTAATTACAGTATGCTGCACTCACACCATGCATACCCTCAGTAATTAGATTCTAAGGAATCAAACAAAAACTCAAACGGAAAATAAATTTATGCTGAACAGCACACATTTTTGAAAGATGTTAATTATCAATCTCGTATAGAATATATCCGTGGTAGATTGGTGTCTGTAATCATAGCTGCTTTTGTGGTTTGAGGAACAAAAAAAAAAAAAAAACACATTTCAACACGTGTTCATACTTTACATGCATAAGTTCCTATGTTGGTCTGAACAAGTAACATTTTCAACAGGGAGAAATTGTTGCAGAAGTTCCTGTTTGTCTTTAATTAAGGCTAATCTAAAAGACACACAAATAATTAGCAAATTTCACAATAAAAGGTTAAGAGTTGGATACACCTTTAGCTATTTAAAGATTAAGATTTTTGTTTATTAAGCTTTAAAAATTTTTAAAAAACTTTTTAAAAAATCTATGCCAATAAGTTCATCTGTTTCTCGTAAGTCTATCAGACAAGTGCAACGTCGAGTTCATCTTTATGAAAAAATAAAGGAAAACTGTGAAATAGGTGGTGCAGAAAAAGGATTGTCTAGGAAAAATATACAAAGAAAACATGAAAGTCCCTTTAAATGAGCAGTATTGGTAAAAAAGAATAACAAAAAATCTTTAATAACCTCAGAGTTTAGATGAATAATATGACAAGATGCTACTCAATGAACTAGGTTAATTTAACTATTTTTTTTTAACTATTCTTTGGTATGCAACACACTCTAGAAACACTGAAAAACAACAATATGACAAAATAATTACATTTATATTAATATAATTATATATCTTGCAAAAAACAAATCTAAAGAAGGAACTTTATTTTAGACAGCTGATTATAAATGGGGGCAAAACGTAACTTTTATTAATCAAAATTGGAAACTTTTTTCTCATGAATTAAGTCATTGAAGCAAAGTATTTCAATTTCAGACAATACCTATTAATATATATTAGAAAATCACAAGTATTTTGTTGAAATAGTCATCATTTAATGTCTTTGCATGAGCTTTTTGTGTTTTGTGATGATGGTTTGCGTTTCTGAAAGCGTGTTTTGTATTGCATGTTTTAAAGGTCTGAGGTGTAAATTTATTCCAATTTGTTGTTAGTTAGCGTGTGTATAAATGGTGGAAGTAAAGTGAGGTAATAAATATAACAGGTGTGACTCTAAAAAAAGCAAACACTTATTTTTATTTTCTTCATAACTGAGTTCACAACTTGTTGTAACTGTGTTTCACATTTTTAAATAAAGATTTGATTGCTTCTCCATATGTGGAAATAGTTTCACATATTAAAAAAAAAAATCTTATTTGTTATGTACGTGAGAGTCAAAAGTTCTCAATAAATGATCTTTTATATGTGGTTTTTTTCACTGTTTAAAAAGTAGCTTTAATTACCTCTAACTTGGTGTTGTAAAACATCAACTCATTTGCAAAAACAACAAAATGTGTTTTTCTCCCCAAGCAAGCAGTTGCTCAACACTACAGAACTGCACTTAAAGCAGGAAAGAGAGAACACCTCCGTTTTTTAAAACTCAAGGGGAACAGCAGAGGCATGATGAGTGGAGAGAAAATGAAGAAATGAGGCGGAGAGGCAATCTGTTTGAGGAAAAAAATGTGGAAACCCATTCAAATAAAACAAGATAAAAACATTGTTATTTATGAACCCATTTAATTATGCTTGAAGGTCATAAAAATGCAAAACTAAAATCTGCCAATGAGTTTATAAATATATATAGACCAAATGGTCTAGACAATTTCCCTGTGGTTTATTTCCTGAAACAAACTCCACTGACTCACAAAGCCTGAACCAATGTGTATGTGTGTGGTTACAGGAGTGTGCGTGTGTGAGTCTGTGTATGCATTCTTGTTCTGTAACTTAGAGAAGCATAGCTGACGGTTGCTTTTTCAAGCATTTCCAGGCAGATGTTGTTTGTGCAGAAGTTCACTTCAAAGAGATCTGCAGGTCACCTCGCTGCTGCACAGCAAGCAGACAAAGTTTCACAGTCAACACAAACCCTACATATGGAATAAAAACTACAATAAAGAGATTTTTGTAGTATTGTGCAGTAAACTGTTTTATAACTGTTATTACTGATCATTTTAAGGATTGAGATTTCTAATATAACTACTTGAACGTGAAATTTGAGTTTTCTTATTCACTAATCACTTTTCCCATAAAGACTAACCTTTTTCTTATTCCTCCTTTTATTCTTAATTCTGGTTTGATTTGGTAATAATCTTAACATGCGTCCTCTCCAGACTCCTGCCTTTGAGCACCAACGAGGCGTAAGCTGTGAGCGCGGGCAGTTCAGAGAAACTGCCTGGAAAGCTGCACTTCTTGCTTGAGAACGTAAAGGTTAAAAATGACTATCTCTCAGCTGCACTCACCTTCAATTACCCAGCACTGCCACATTATGGCAAAACAAAATGACTGCCATTAGCCATAATCACCTTACATGCAGCCTAATGCTATGCTGGACTGGACTGAGAAAATAATTGCCTTTGGGTAATATAGTTGAGAGACTTCAGTCAGTACACTGTTGGGAGAAATGGTGTGCTTTCCTTTCTGCACAGGTAAAGGCATTTATTTTGCATCCTATGTGGAAGCTTAAAGATAGTTCTCTTAAAGTCCAAAAACTCAGATAAAGACAAAAAATTTAAATTTCGCAACTAAATTAGACTAAATTAATTTAGTTTTACTTTAGAAAAAGATGGACTCAGAGGGTAATCACTGATTCTCATCATTAAAGATGATCTTTTACCATTATTGCTTGCGAGTGATTTAGATTTAAAAATCCAATGAAAATTGTGTTTTTTGGTGTTCTTTATCATCTTCTTGTGGAATTTTCTTGATGATGGAGGACGCATATTAAGAAAATGTTTCTCAAAATTGCATTTGTGAGTATTTCTTTATTCAAATTGTTGGGAATCTGGAGCAGATAAAAACAAATTGGGCTGTGGAAAATGAATCAAAACAGAATTAACACGTTAATATTTATTAACGGCCTCAGGCGTTCTGCCTTTTATTAAATTAAATGGCGGTGGGAGGAGCATAACGCTATTAGACATCCAACCACGAAAAAGCCAGTCACTATTTTGTCTTGGGATGGGGACCGAAATTTAATCTCTAAAAATAGTGGAAACTCAGTGATTCACCACCAAAGTCCCGCCCAACGGTGTTTTAGAGGGCAAGCAGTTTAAAGTGGATGCCTTCACCTGAGAGAAGATTCCAGCCGAGCTGACCTGAAATCCAGCTGGATCAAACTTCTTCCAAAAATGTTTCTCTTATTATTTTTCACATACACAAAAAGGAAAATGTATGAGAAAAAAGAAGAAGATGAAAGAAAAAAAAAAAAAAAAAAAGACACATTTCCAGGAAAAATGTCAAATGGACAGCAGTGCTCTGCGGAGAGAAATTCTTACATCTGGTAGCTGCAGTTCCAAAGGGTTAAAAATAGAAATAAAAATAAATGTACAGTTTTGCATGTGATTTCATATTGTGATCATTTGCAGATAATAAGTGGTTGGCAAATACTGTAACTAAAAAAAAAAAAAAAAATTACATTTGATTTTTTCCATGTTTGCGATTAATTAGCTACATTTTTTTTATTGATTCCCAGACCTAAAGAAAATGTTGTTTGGAAAAGAATGATTATTTAAGATGTAGAAAATATGCAGGACGGGCCACAAGCTTTCTGCTACAACCTCTCAGCAATTGAGAATGACATTTCTAATAAACTTCTAGTACTGTGCAGCAAAGATGTCCAAGAAAACGACACATAATCATAACTGTAGCATGATGACGGCATAACCATTATTAAATCACAATGAGAACACTTTTAAAATGAATAAAAAATATTGGAGTGGAACACATTTTATTTTCATGTTTAATCTTTTTGCTATCTTAGGCATAAAGACATTGAAAGTGGGGTCATCTGGACCCCACAAGACAGCACGCTGAACTTTTTTTATTTTTTTTTATTTTTTATGATAGAATGGTGTCCATGGCAGACATGAAACCTGTTCAGACATGTTCACCTTAATTTGCATTTGTCATGGAGGGATCACACGTGAATGTAAGACTTGGGTCATCTGGACCCCATACAACACAGAACGTTTTTTAAGAAATATTTTCGATAATGTCTTTGAAGGACTATATGTGTTTTTTTTAAAGATAAGACATAATAAATATGTTGTCTGAATAAAATGTGACAAAAAACTACAAAAAAGATCAGACTGAAGGTTAATAATTAACAAAAAAAAAGCACATTTAAACAATTGGCCTTCATTTAAACTTCACTAATCTCCTTGGTTTAGAATGTAAAAAAAATAATGATAAATGTATTAGACAGGATTAGCAACATAATTTAGTTCTTTTGCTCCATTTCCTGTGTGTCATTGTGTTTTGTGCAGCGGAGTGTACCTAATGAAACACAAAGGACCTCTGATCTGTGGGAAATCAGAACTTCTTTGGCAACTGTCCTCTCCGGCGCTCAGTGAGCTGGCGGTGGACAGTCTTGCATCACCTTTTAGCGAACTTCAGCATCTGGGAAATTGATTTTTTGAAGAAAACGTGTTTGCACATGAAATGCGTGCCGTGCTGCAGTGGGTTTTAAGTGATCCACAGGATTTATGTTGCATTACTCTTAATACTGTACACGCCTATGGACACGGGGCAGTTTCTTCATGATTGTGCATGTTTTTGATGCATCCTTGATGTTAGCGATTCTTTTAACATTAGAGTGTTTTTTGTTCTGTTATGTTTTTTTTCCAAGAGGACCAAGGTTGTGTGATGGTTTGGAAATGCCTGAGCAGAGGAAGAAAAGGGGACTATAGTCATTTCACTAAAAAAATGAAAATTTTCAAAGGTAAAAGAGGTCTTTATTTTGATCGTTTTAAATGTATCTCAATATCTTTAGGAGATTTAGCTTCTTTCCTCTAACATTTTAAGAAACAATCTACACAACTCGTTTGGTGAAGTGCATATACTGTTTCTCTTTTCTTCTGAAAATGCAAAAAATCTTGTGAAAGGGAGATTTTTCTTTTGTCTTTAAGATGCCGTTTTGTTTATTTACTTTTTAAATATCACAAAAAATAGCTAAATACGTTTCTGTTTTGTATTCATTAGAGAGGCAGCCAGATGCCAGCAAGGCTGAAAGCATTTAAACCTTCACAAAAGAGAATACACTCACATCCGTCCTCTGAATATTTTTTAATGAAGAACTGCAGCCTGACACTTTTTTGATTTTAACACATTCAATGATTTTATAAGTTTGGATTCAGGAAAAAATGAACCCACCAACACCTATCAGATTGCAGCATACATAAATACATAAATAAAAAATAAACAAACAAAAAGAAAGGCAGAAACTAACAAAGAGTAAATTGCAAACCTATTTTTTTTCCACACCTTTTCCCCCCTCACACATATCCCTTACTGTTTAGTCTTTTCTTCGGCATTCGATAATGATAATGTTAATAGAAACAGGCTTGATACTCAATTTGTAAAACCTCCATCCATCAATTTGCTGCTTCAATCAATAACATAATTGCAACGCTCAGCATGATGTGCAAACAGCTGCCTAAACTGAGGCTGAGCGATGAATATGGATGGACTCAAAATGAAATGATAAAGGTGGAGAAGAAAAGTAAAAAAAAAGTAAAGATAAAAAAAGATGAAGCAAAACCAAAAATAAGAAAAGTGGGGCTAAAACTGTAATGTCAAATAATAATAAGAATAATGAAAAAATAATTATTTTTGCCCCAAAATATCTTCATGATAGTATATTCCACACATTCACTCTATGGAGTCAGTTTTCTATATTTTATATGCTGTGAGTAGCAGATTTTTCATCACAATAAAAATCAAGGTTTTGTTGTACATCTCTTGATTTTCTGTCTTATTTCAGCAGGAACAGATGGCTCCATAAAATGCTAATGTCATGAAGATGTATGACAGGGTATTTCTGCTGCTGCATAAATTACCCAAGCATTCATTCTTCCGCACTCTGCTCCACCGTGTCTTGATGTGCACCAGAACGTGAAACAGAAACCTGCGAAGCCAGTTCTGAGCGTTTTATCAAATGGAGTAAAAAAAAAAAAAAAAAAACACAAACACAGGCAGCTAAAATTTTTGTCTAAATCATTTATCAACTACGGCTTTTACTTTTTTAAGTTCCTGAGTTTTTGTTGTGTGATCAGAATG
Source organism: Oryzias javanicus (assembly GCA_003999625.1). Taxonomy (NCBI): domain Eukaryota; kingdom Metazoa; phylum Chordata; class Actinopteri; order Beloniformes; family Adrianichthyidae; genus Oryzias; species Oryzias javanicus. The sequence continues at coordinate 17,509,702 of CM012441.1, read as the reverse complement.
CTTTTCGTCACTCAAATAGGCAAAAACAGAACTTTGGTAAAAAGAAAAAAAACATTTTCTAAAAGAAAAAAAAAGAATGATGAAACAGCATGCCACAAAAAAACTAAAACAGTAGTTTTTTTTTTTCTTTCATCGACGAAATGGAAAAAAAAATGAAAGCAAAATTTTGGAAGAAACAGAGGAGCAAACAGCACAAAACGGATGAATGCTAAGTACCCAGAAATGAGTTATAAAAAAAAGCAGCCAAGTTGTGCATATATAAGGAGGAGGTGCACCGAGGAGATGATGAGCTCGCTGATACTTAATGTCACTGAAAACAGAAACTCCCAAGGTGCAGCAGAACATTACGGTACAGCTCATGCAGCCCGGCAAGTGTGTGGCACTGCTTGAAGAGTGTGAAGCTGGCTCCACACACACTAATGTCACACATTGGCAGAGAGCAGAGCCAAGCTCCTTTGGCAAAGAACAGATCAGTCTGGCCAACAGAAAGAAAAGAAGAGGAGAAAAAGAAGTGGAAAGGACAGAAAGAAGATACTGGAAAATAGTGTTGACATTTTATCTGAGCCGTGTCGAAATTTTACTGCTTGTTTGGGAAAATCCGCGTTTGTGTGTCTGCACAATAAATACAGCATCTGTGTGCGTTTCTAACATGGCATGAGTCCTAATGTGCATGAAAGTCTGCCTGTTAGCTGGTGTTAGCCCTTCACCACATCGCAATATCACAAAGAAACAAGCAGCGGGGACGTCTGCTGAGCTTCTCTTCACCATAGAAACAGAAACAGGAAAAACAAAAAGTCTTTTCTTACCTATAGAGGTTGTGGCTGGAACAGGCTCTTTGGACACTGCACGCATTGAGCGTTAAACATGAAATGGAGAAAAAAATAAAGTTAAAGCACAAAAAAAAATATTTATGGCAAAATATTTCACCTAATTTCATGGAAATACACAAAGTTTGAGATTTATCCACATTTCCCTTTGACAACCAGCTGTTGTGAACATTGATTCTATAAGAGAACTGGACTGAGCGAGTGAAACGTCCACCATAGAAAATGACTTAGTTCCGGTTCCAACCAAATGAAGTCAATTCAGACACCGCTTTTCCACAATATCTCTGTCGCCATGTAGGAACCCGATGTTCTCAGTAAGCCCTTGTTGGTCCATGTCTGCTGAGTCAAATGCTATCAACTTTTGATGCAAGGCCACCTACTTTTAGTGAGACATCTGATTGGTCAATTTAGAACTTGAATAACTTGTGCTACAGCGGAAATTACATTAAAAATAGGATTAGCAAAATGTTAAAATTATCTACCAGAACAGAATGACTATTATGACAAATATAATGACAATGTAAGAGCTGTTTATCTCTTAAGTCTGTGGGACTTTGGCTTTTTGGGACGAGCAGGTACTTCATGTTTTAAACTGAGGGGGGAGGAATCACTTAGGCCAGTTCTCATATAATCAGTAATGAGAGTGAATAGTTATGTAAAAAAAAAAAAAAAAAGAAAAAGGAAAAAAAATTTAAAAAGTTTAAAGCGTATTGTTTCAAAATACTGAAGCTGTTTTTATGAAAGCAGGAAATTATGTCATCCTTTAGCTCAGAGGATGCTTTCAATAATCTGAAGCATACAAGAATATTCTGTTCCAATGGAACAAAGTTCAGCTTTTACTGTTTGCATTTGTAATAAAGACTTATTGCAACAGCTTTTTTGTTGTCCGTCTTACACAACAAAAAACATCATGAATACCAGTTGTTGATGACATTTGTTTTTAGAATGAAGTGCGGTATTGCCCATTCCCAACATTAAGCCATTTTTTAATTGATTTTCTGTAATTGGAAGTAAGAGATATACTTGTCAGGGAAACTTAAGTCTAAATATTAAATTTGCATTAACTCATGGTGAAATCTAAATGTGAGTGCATGAAAAAAAAAAGTCTATAAAAGGACAGATTTTCAATCTGTTCAAAATTCATGCAACAAGATTGTGAAGCCCTGGAATGCAAGAGTTGAGAACATATGTGAACATTCCAAAACTTTTTGGAGACTTATTTTTGCATGTCATATGCGATGTGTCACAAGCTGCAGGGAAATGCAGCTTCTTCTGCACACTTCATGGGTTACACATGAAAAATTCAGTAGTTAGTACATCGATTTACTCTTTATTAAGAAAAAAAGGGACAGCCCATATAAGCTCCATTCCTCATTAAAGTTCAAACAGCTGTCAATTTAATGTGAAAAAAAAAAAAAAACCTCCTACAGTGCCAAGGGTCTTGCAAACATCTTTAAAGATCACATGAGTGTGTACCTGAGTAGTAGGAATTCAGCAGGGATTTGCTCTGCAGTGTCTTGCTTCCCTGCACAGAGAAGGAGCAGGGGGAGGGAGAGGCTGCCGAGGAGGTGAACACAAATGGATGCACGGAGAGAACATGGCAAGAAAGCATGGAGAAACACGTGAAAAAGGAAAAAGGGGAAGTGAATTGGGATTAAGAACAGAAATGAGAAGGGATTCACAGGAAGAAGGTGAGGCATCAGCGAGGTGAGGAAAAGAAGAGAAGAGGGTAAAGTTAGTGACCTTGCTTAAAAATCGTCACAGGACACAATTTGCATTGGAAACATACACCAAAGGGGATCAATATTCAACAGCATGTGCGACAATCCAATAACACTAATGGATCCATCAATGCAACCAACATTGAATTTTGAAACATTAAAGCGGTTATAGCCCAATGAACATGCACTTAAATCTGGCATGTTCCCATTGTGGGTCAATAGATTTAACTGGTTTTACTGCTCGTGCAAAGAAGGAAGGTGAAAGAGAATAAAGTGTGGCGAGAAACAAAGAATGGGAAAAAAAAACAAAAAACAGAGCAGAATCCAATTTATGTTTTTCAGGGTGATGCAACACCAGTTTGGAAATATCACCTAACTTCAATGCTGTGCTGATAATTCTAAATACTGATAATTTCTAGTTGAAACAATCTACAGTGAATATGGACCTTTGTCAAGAGGCACACAAATTTCTTTGTAGTGAGTTTTTGGAACAGTGTAGCCTTGCCCCCTGCCCCAATTCTAAAGACACTTCCTCCCATTTTTATCATAAAAGAGTGACAAGGAAGTGTCTCCAAGAAGCTTTTGTACACCCAAAACTGCCAGAATGAGACTTTCACTCACAAGATGAGTGCTGGCTGACGTGTTTGTACTTCTGACATCGCGTAAAGGTCAAGTGACAAAAGCCTCCAAGAAGCCATCATAATTATGACAAAAGAGGTGACTCTCCACCACCGTCGACTTGGTTGATGTTTGCTGAGCTGCTTCAGGGCTCCTTGTTAACATTCGGCATGTTTCTCAGATTCTCCTTTTTCCCTCATTAGAGAAGCTGGAAGACGATCCAGGCCCTCTCAGCTCTCAACATGGCAAAAAAGAACTAGAAAAAAAATAACGAGAGGAACAACTGGAACTCTTTCCTATCTGGTTAGTGTTCTGGAAAGCATTTTTCTCAGAGATCTGAATCCTTTAACATTTTTGATATGGATTTTTTTTCTTTCTTTACTGTTAAACACTCTAGAGTTGTAAATCAGAAAATGTTGTTGATTCATTTTCTGATTTAATGAATTAATCTCTAATTGCTGGGATTCAGGATTGTTTTCAGTCTCCTTCTAAAAACTAAAAGATTACCAGAGGTGGTTTTACTTATGGGCAATGTGAGCTGTTAGTGCCACCCAGGGCACAGTCTTGTAGGGGGTGCACATATAAATGAAATAAAAATACATACAGTTTTATTTATTTGATTTTTTTTTTATATATAACTGGTTTTCTAGACTGAGACCAGTTTCCACATGAAATGTGAAGGCCCTCAAGAGGTATGGTTCGGTACCATTCCATTTTACAATGGAAACACTCACAGTACCGGACCATGCTGCTCAGTGGAAACAAGGCTTTAGGTGCCAAACTAGCCAGAATCCCCTCTGAAGGCAATTGCCACTCCTGAAGTTTAAAATCTTAAATCAAATAAAGAAATGTCCTCCTGGATTCTTTTTCTTAATCATTTTATAGAGTTGGTTTGTTAAAGAGTGATGCCAAAACTGAAAGAAGCTAAAAAAGTTGTACTCTGTTGGTGTTTTTTTCCTCCAAAACATACAATACGTGTAAAATAGCTTACTAGTGCTAGTTTAGTAAAGTTACCAAAGACGATGTGTTTTCTGGTGTTGGAGTCAAGCTATGAAATAAAGCAAATTAAGAGTTAAAAACAATTTCCCTTTTTTATGTAATTTATTTGTTTACGTAAGTGTTTGCCTCTTTAAGAATCACGTGTGGCCAAATAAACTACTAAACTAACTTCCGAACTCTTCCATGTGGACTCTCGCATCACTTTGAGAGTATGTTCACAAATGTGAGCCATCATGAGGTTCCTCTGTTTTAACTAGAACTGATGGCTTCTATGTGCCTGCCTCCACACTTTGCCGTACACGAGCCCAGTGACTTCACAGAAACAATAAATAAATAATATGCAGCACAGACACACATAACACACACAATAAGATGAAACCTCCGAGGAATGCTGGGAGACTGACTGTGACATATTACACGCTAGCTAAGTCAGTTCAATAATCCACACTAGATATCACAGCTAGCCTGGACACATTTATTCATGAAAACTGCAGTTGCTGCGGCTCAGTGTTGTGTGGATGCATGCGAGGGTGTGTATGTGAGTGGAGTCCCTTAAAAGGTGTCATTTATTTTTGCACAAGCCACAAAATATTTTAGACCCTGATCTATCACCTCTGTTTGATTTAGACTTGTGGTCATTAAAGTTGAATCATTGCTCTTTACCTTTCTCTCTTCAAGTTAAAGTCCCACTCCAAACTAGCTGAGTTTGTTGGATTTTATTCCTCTTTACTTTGTTTAGATAGCCAGAAAAGAAGAAAGTCTGGCTCTTATAGACTCCACATGGTCAGCTTTAGCCTTTTTCCCCTCAATTTCAAGTCCTAGTTCCTCTGTAGCTTTTTTTCTTCAATTTTACCTTTTGCATGACTAATAATTTCTACTTTTCTCTGTGTAGGAAGCAGCACCCACTTATGACATTCATCTAACAAAGCTGTGCATCTGTATGCTTCCAAGTTTGTTTGTTTTCTTCTTCTTCTCTCATGTTGTGGTGGTGCAAAAGGATATATAATCAGTTTATGGGTTATGCCATGGGGCATTGGGAGTGATTGCTTTAAAAATGTTGTCATGCCTAATGTTTTTTGACATTTTTATTGTAGCGCCGTTTTATAGATGATAGCACCATATAACTAGGTAGAGATGGTATCATTCTCACTCTTTGACACCAGTATTTTACCGACAAAGTGGTTAAATACAGTTGAAAGATTCATTGACGGAAGCACTGAAGGATTCAAACAAGTGGTTGTCAATGTCACCACAAGCTATAAACCTAAATCAACGTTTATTTTTATGAGAAAGTTTGACTTTTTGGTTTTTGTTTTTATCTGCATTTAGTCTACAGGGAAAAAAAAAACAACAACTTTGTTTTAACCACTTCTAGCCCCACTTCTAGTTTCAGTCTTATGTTAATAGTGACTGAAACTAGAAGTGGTGCAACAAATGGTAAAAACAGGGCGGAGCTACTAAAAGAAAAATTATGCCTCAAATGAAAATAGTTGCCGTTTATCTTGATGTCTTTTTCTATTTTTGCACAGCCCGTGCATCAGTTTTTATAAAGCTTCATGTTTAGTACTTAAGATCTGTGATGCAAAAGCAAAACGTCTCATTTCTTACATTGATGGAGAACGTCTTTATTTTCTCCATTAATTCCTTCATTTCCAAATCCTGAACTACAGTGAAAGTTTTCTTTCTGAATAATTAATCTTGACTCAAGCACACATTGTCAAATATTCTAAAACTTTTGTTTTTAAAAGAAACATTTCCGGTAGTGGAACTGGTCTTTGAGGCGCTCCACTTTTGCTTCATCCACATTTTATTTGCCAAATTGTTTCTAATAGAATAGCTGAGTTTCGCTCCTGCAGATGAATTAAGTTTTATTTTTATCCATCCTTCTTCTAACATATTTTTCCCTCCTTTGTGATGGAATCTCTGGTCTTATGTGTACTGACTCTGTATGCTAATGCTTGCTCAAAAGAGGCTCAACTTTAATACCGAGAGGAGTGTACCTGCATACCAAGAGGAATCTGCATTGACAGCAGCGTCCTGTGAAGGCGGCTGATGACTCGGTGAGAATGCAATAACACAAAAAGGTTATTCGCCCTGCGAGGGTCCATTCGCTCAAATATTATCGGGTCCCCTGCCTTGTGTCAGCATTTTCTGTGTGTCATTAAGACGGAGCTTGGATCGGTGACTTTGAGTGTGAGCTGCGGTGTGTCTCCACGTGTGTCTCCACACATGTCTGAATCTAAAGTGAAACTAAAACAAAGGCACTCATTTATAAAAACTGCTTTCAAGATTACTTTTACAGTTAATGTAGTTTATAATGTAGATATTAAAATAAAGTCAATGAAAATTGTGTGACTTTTATACACCGACAAGTTTTACTTTATGTAGGTAATCTAGACTTATTAGTATGGTCATTTGTGCAAAAAAAATAACAAAAGTCGGTAAATGTTATTGACCTAAGCAAAGGTGAAGAAATGTAACTAATGAATACATGGATGCTAAAAATTATAATACGCTCAGGAAAATGGTGAAGGTCATACAAAAGCAGGAAAGAGAAACAAGCCTTTACACCTTCACACAGCATTACACACACGTGCTAAATGCAGATTGTGAGCTGAGCAGCATGTCAAAGGGAGGAGGGGTAAATTAAGCGGGCCGCACAAAAGTTAAAATTCTCCAGTGAGAGTTTCTGCTTCATTAACAAAAAAAAAAAAGCTTCTAAATCCAAAAGACCTCAAATAAATAAATAAATAAAACTAACCATTTCTGACAAAGCTTTATGGAGGACATCTGTGCGAGAAACGCAGTAAGCTTATTTTACATCAGAACCGCGACGTGGACAGTTACACAAAGAGTGCAGGCAATTATGGCCAGCATTAACTTGAACTGGAGCTTTCAGCAGCCAAGCACTCCCAAAAGGCCACTGTGACATTTTCAAGAGGAAAATGCCCCCCTGAGAGGTCTTGTCTAATTACGCCGGACACACAAAAAGAGATGGAAATGTAGCCCACAGATGCAGGCTGGCTGGCTAACTTCCATAATATTATGGTTAGAGTGAGTGGAAATGCTCGCAGCATCCATACCTGTATGTGCATGAATCACCACAAAAGGAAAAAATGCGGGCGAGAGGGAGGGAGAAGGAAAGAATACGAGCGGAGTTGAAATGATTACAGCAGCACCATTCAAGATGGAAGTTAGTGAAGCAGCTCAGCAGTCCGCTGATGTCGATGACCGATGGGGAGTGTTTTTATCAAATGAGAAGTCCACTACTAGAACAATCCATGTGACAAAATGACTAATGGCATAGAATGAAATGGAATGTGTGCATTTTCAAGTAGCTACAGGGAGAAAATGAACTTCATAATGTTGGAGTAAAAGCTGCACAAAAACAGCAGCTAATCCAAATGACTGTTTTTGGTAACTGGAGAGTTGTTCTCGGCAGCTGTGTTGTACATTTTGAATTATTCAGTGTGGCAAAAGGAAATGTTAAAGTGGGACATTTGACTTACTGAAGCCGTTGAGGTCCTGGTTGGAGGTGGAGAAGGGGTCGTCTTTATGCAGGGTGCTGACTTTGGTGGTGCTCTTATCCGCTGTGGTGACAGGTCCCATCTCCCTCTGCTGAGTGGAGCTGCTGGCCGTCTCTTTCTGCTTTTTCGCCAACTTCCTTAAATGGACAAACATGCACACCTTAAGTGATACATGTAATCACACGTACTGAAGTAAAAATCCAGCATTAGCAAGCATGTAGCCAAGAAAACAAACAAAGGGGATGGCCGTTTGATTAAAATGACAGAAAAAAACATTGAAAAGCAAGAAATTGAACTTTGAAAGCCAACAAAAAGGAGATGCATCACCATGAATAGAATTTATTCAATTTGTGTCTCAAAAAATGGGGATTACAGTTATTTGTTCAAAATAGAAGCACTTAGTAGGAGACAAAGTGTCTTTGTAATGTGTTTATATTCATTGAAAAAAAGTGCAAAAATTGTCGTTTTCTTGATTTCTCTGTGAAAAGAAATCAAAATAATCAGCAGCAAATGTTTTTCTTTAATTTTTGTCTTTCATTCATTTTTCCGACACTCACCCATCCCTCAGCAGTAAATGTTTTGTTCAGTTTATAACTCTGTGAAAGTTGCATGTATTTTGTGAAAATCACTAGCTTATTTTTCTTTAAAAAAATTGAAAGTGGTCTATGGAAACAGTAATTAAGTATTTCTCTATAAAAGTCTTACATTTAAAAAGTTTCCTTGACTATTTTTTTGTTTCTTTGATTTGCTTTTGTTAACCCTAAAAGTTCATCTGACTCTGCTTTTATTTTGAACACGAACATTTTTGGCAACAATGATGCAGTCACTCCCCGCTGATTTGAATTCTGCGACCAGTTTTAGTCTTTTTTAAAAAACAAAGTTCTGGCTGCACCAACAGCAGTGTGGCACCCACGTTTGAGTCAGGGTGTATTTAAATGGTAAATGGTAAATGGTGTATACTTGTATAGCGCTTTCTACCCTCCTTCGAGGGCTCAAAGCGCTTCACAGTCACAGACCCATTCACCCATTCACGCACACATTCATACACTGGTGGTGGCTCCGCTGCCGAACACTGGCGCCAACCTCCCACCAGAGGCAATTTAGGGTTCAGTGTCTTGCCCAAGGACACTTCGACACATGGGCGGGGCAAGGAATCGAACCCACCATCTTCCGATCCTGGGACGACTGCCCTACCACTGCACTGCACCATTCATTATGTCTGTGTTTTAGATAATTTCATGCAATGTTTTAATTAGCTGGTTTATTTTCTAATTTATTGACATTCTTATCCAGCATAATAGCCCACTTAAGGACAAATTCTGCAGATCACTTCTAGCCAAGAGCATAATGATATGGGACTGCGGCTCTGCTGTATGTCTATGTTTTTATGTCTGTCCTTACTAAATAAACACATTCAAATTCATGTCTGAATTGTCCCTGCATTTGGAGAAAATGTTCATTGAAATCATTCTTAAATGCCCGTGTTTTGTATTTAACCGATACGTCTGCAGGAAAAGCAAAAATTGTGATTGTTGTGGTTTTACACGTTTTGGACGCTGCTCTTCGTGTTCGAGGAATCCCACTTCAACAAACCAATTGACCTCACGTGTTAGGTTAGTCAGCTGAGCATAAATTAGGAAAAACATGTCAAACCGAATACAGTATGGCCTTTCATCTTCATTCTGAGAGCTCAGTACATTAAAAAAGAAACATCAATGACGGTGCTGATGGATTGCTTTGAGCTTAGATCATTTTCTTATTCCACTTCAGTGCATTTCAACAGTATATCATACTCAAGGTGACTCAAAGTCTTAGTAATATTTCTGACCATTAAATTATTTATCTTAAACGCTTGGCTTTTCTTTTTTTCCTTCTCAAGAGCAATTAGCAGAAAGAAAGGACAGGAGGGACACACTCACAGCTCCTGGAACACTCTGCAGCTGTAATCTGTATGAGTAAAATGTAGCTGTAGATGTGGTTGAGAAGTCCCTGGGGTTTTTCGTGTCCTTTGATTTTTGGCTCCTTTCACTCATTGTGCACGTCAGAGTTCCCATCTGTTTCCCATTTAGTGACGCCCGCTTAGAGTTTTACCTGAACATTCAGTTTTAGGTCCACTGAGAGACCAGATGGCAGAAATGACAGTAAGCTGTTTCAATCCTGACACCGTCCAGAAGATTTATCAGAGCTTGCGCAAATAGCATAAATAGCAGATTTCTCCTGGGTGTGTAGCTGTATCCCCGGAACCAGAAATGTCCTGTGAGCCTGATAAATTCTGGATGCGAGAATTAGTGCATGTTTATTCATTTGAATGTCATCAAAGCACCATCCTGTCAAGCATATCTTTAATGGAATCTGGGCTCTCTGAGTCATCTTTGGGGTGCAGTTCATGTTTGTGTTTATACAAGCTTGTAAGGGGCTGTCATGACTTGTCTTATGTTAAAGCGTCTGATCTAAGCAGCTAAAAACACGAGCCTTCAGTTCGTACAACAAAACTGGGCCTCTAGTTAGAGCTTTCATCTTATCTCATCAATCAGATCTATTAGGAAAGTATTGGTGGTCTGTGATAAATAAATGGTTATTGCAGTGGAACATAGCTATTTGGTATACTATACATTGTATTGCAATTTTCTTCAAGTATTAATTTGAAAACTCTTTTAAAAATGTAAAACTCCAAATATCAGTCAAAATGTACCCAAACTTATATATTTGTCGTATTAACTTTCTACGTTTTTTAAAATTTTTGCAGTGTATGACATATCCTTTCTTGCATTTCTTTCTTTACATAGAAATCTATGTTAATGCTGAAGGTTGCCAAACATAAAATAAAAAGCAGCACTTACAGAGTGTTCTTTATTTTTCACTCATGCTTTAATCCTTTTACATCAGACCTTTAGCTACACTGTATACATTATTTCAACAACAATAATCCTTCAATCATTTATTATAAAGTCAATTAACATAATTTCAACTGATTCTGTTGAGTAGAAAAATAGTTGTTCACTTTTTGCTTGTAATGTGTTGCAAATCAGTGCAAAACCTTTTGGAATAACATTGCATCAGAATAAAGGGTTCATGTTGATTGCCTGAACGGTCAAGGAGTTATAGTATGTCAGAGAGTGTTATTTAGGTGTCGGTGGTGATATCTCCAGTGTTAATAGATTAAAGGAAAGCTCTGCAGTTAATGCAGCTCCATAAAGTTGTATTCACAAAGTCATGTATCTGTGAAGCAGCACAAAAAAAATATGAAAAACCTTTGAACCTGAGTTTCTGCCCAAGAAAAGTAAAGTGCATCCAGTGTTACTAGGTAGAATTAGTCATTCTGAACAAAAAATGTTCTTACAGTTTTATTTGAATAAAAGATAAGAAAAAAACACCCTGATACTGTTCCTCCTGGTCTGCATAGTTTAAAAAAATGGAATAACTTGGTGGCTTGAGTCTACCTAAACAGTTTAATAATTATCTAGAATGTTGGAGCATTTTTTCCTCAGACATATTTTCCAATTCTCCTCATTTAGTGAACCACAACAACAAATCTGTTGTTAAAACTGCAGACTTCAAATGTTTTATGTTATCTACAAGAATAGTTTGCTCTCAAATATCTAATTTTATTGAGGTTGAGTGCAGTTAAATCAGAGTTGAGCAAATCAGCACACTCGTTTTTTTCTGCATTTCTAAACAGCAATAAGTGGTTTCTTTATGGACCAAGCAGTTTTATGTTTCAAAAATGTCTGGCTGCAGCTCCTTGTGAGTTTCACATCGCGTGGTGCTGCTGTGGTTTATTAGATACTTTATCTTCCTAACAAGGGAGATGGTCTCTGACTTGACTTTTTACACAAATGTTTTTTTTATGATGTCGTGAAACTTTCGATAGAAAAAAAAATCACATTTTTAATGGCATGGAGTAACTGAGTACATTAAATGCATTTTCTCAGACTTTAAGTGCCAAATTGCCTTTAGTTGGCTGTGAACTCGCAGATGTCAGCATGTGTGCTTAAGGGGCTGCTAACATAATGCTTTGCGCTGCTGTCCGTTACCCCATAAGTGGCCTAGAAGTGTTTTAAGTATGTGCCGAATGTCTCTTTGAGGGATGCTGCTTTCTCAGCCTTGCAAAATAACTCTTTAAGTTAAAAGCTAACAGTGAAACTTAAACTTTTGTGCAGCTGAAATGTTTTCTTGACCCTAGTGCACAAATGAACAGGGCTTATGTGACTTTTACTTTTGGATATACCCATCCTGAACAAGAAAACAGAATTTCTGTGTCTGAATTCACATGGTAATAATTATCCAGATGAAGCCTGAAAACAAATGAACGCCGGAAAGATAAGTTTAGCTGTTTAAGGTTAAATATTTTAGTCTGAAAATTAAAAGAGCCTTTTGTCACTAAATGTGTTCATTACTTTTATAGGCAGATTTTCTCTGTATACAGCTAAATGGGGTCCGAGAACCTTGTTTTTGATGTTTGCATGGACGCTATTGACTTTCTCAAGCCATGGTCTCTGGCTTAGTCTGGTAGAATCAAAGAAGCTGGAGGATGTAACTGGAGAGAAGAATTTCAGGGAAAGTAAAAGTAGGTGGATGGAGACATGACAGGATTTAGCTCAAGTTGTTGCCTTTTTTTACCAAATTTTTTCATTCTATCTCTGGAATCAACTAATAAGTTAAAATGTCAAGGCTGTAGCTATATATTGGCGCGACTGCAAAGACCTCAACCATCTCAAATCTGAATTCATCCCTTCTGTTTGTTTCAAAAAGTCTCTGGTCCAGAGGCATTACCAGGTTCAGGTGATTTCTATCAAAAGATGGCCTTTGTCAGTTATCCAGAGGAGCTTCTAATAGTCATCTATAGTCACTTGTGTCAAAAATTTGTCTTATGTGTATGAGTGCAGGTCTTCTGTGACTTGTTCCTGTTCCCCAACACTCCCGATTCTATATATCCATGGATTTCATCACTGGTTTACTCCCTCATATGGATACATCACTGCTTTCAGCGGTGTAGATATGCTTAGAAGATGGTTCCCTTTCATTATCCTGCCTGTGATATCCAAAGAAACGGCAGAGAATCTTCTGGATGTCTTCAGGGACCACAGACGGTCCAGCAGCATTGTGACTAACAGATGACCTTAGTTCAGTTCAGATTTGAATAAAGTTCTGCTGTCAACTTGGTATCAGTTTCAGTCTGTCCGTATGGTTCCACCATCCACTGTCTGCTCTCTGAGCCCCTGCTTCTGATCTATCAAGGTGGTTTGGGTTGAACACTTTGCCCTCATCTGCCATGAGTCATTCACCAATTGAAGTGAAGTGAATTCTCTTCCACCTGTGTTTGTCTTCTACGAAAAAATGAATCTTATTGATTATTGAGCCGGGGGTAAGGTCCAATGCTGTCTGCTGGCTCTTCCACATTACAGGGAGGGCTAAGAAGTCTTGTTGTCCACAGCCTACCTACCTGTCTGTGTGGCCTGTGCAGGCTGCCTCCCTGGTATATTGGTCCATTTCCCATTTCTAAAGTTGTTAATCCGCCAACAGTTCATCTCTGTCTACCCAGGCGGCTCATGGTGCACCCCACTTTGCTCTTAAGCCTGTGTGGTCATCAGAGTTGAAACTCCTTAACCCCTTGAATTCACTGGGCACACTCACTTTATCTCCTCGGTCCTAACTTGCTGGAAGATTCAGCTTTATGAGCTTCTCTGCTCTCTGTGTGTGCTCACATCCACCTGAACAAGCTTTTAATCAAACTGTTTAGTTTAGGTCTTGATCTTACAAAATTCTCCATCCACCAGTTCACTCCAACATCAATTAATCTAAATCAAGAGAATAGATCTACAGACTTGTGAAATTACTCAAATACCATTGAAGAAAATGAATTACATCATAAAATAAACAGAACACTATTAATGTGTAAAGCAGCTACTTTGGAATCGATTTGCAACATCTGACCAAAATTCTTCCAAATTGTAAAAACATTTTCCAAAAACAGTCCAAAACCAAATTTATCTTGAATACATTCCTTACGGGAGAATCCATCGTTCACTAAAACTGTATTTTTGATTGAGCTTTTTTAATGTAAATTGAAAAAAATGTCAACATATTCAAAAATAATTATAAATGTAAGCATACTTTTAAGCATTTTTTAAGACTCCCAAAGACACTTTAAATATAAAGATAATTTATTTAGCAACAGATCTCCTAATAAGTCATACAGCTTCCAAATAAAAAAAAAACACATTTTGATTTTAATGCTGAATTTGAAAGAACTAGTGTTTACGACGTTAATATGACAAAATTTGCTTTGCTGTGCACATTTTTATAAATGCTAATGCTGTCTTCCTGCTTATTTGTGTGTATGATTTTGCATCTGTCCATGCATTCATGCCATCACTTTGTGGATGTCTCAGGGTCAGGACGCAATAAAGAAAAGGTCAGTTGTGGAAGAAGCATCTTTCATCCTGATCAACCTGCTGGCTCGCAGAATAGTGGCAATATAATGTGCAAAGAGCGTCTGTGCCTGTTCAAGAGACACAAAGGGATCAAATTCTTCAGAAGTGAAATTGAGGCAGCAAAAAACATTAGCTTGTGTGTGGGGGGCTTTGGGGTTGGTGATGGGCTGTTTATGCCATTGAGCACTTTAGCTGTTCAGGACTGACACAGAGAAATGAAAAAAAAAAAAAATCTGTGAGAAATTAGAAGCCACCAAACAACGAAAAAAATGTAAAAACTTGAAGACTAAAAAACGTATTTCAAGAAATTAATTTCTGAAAAACCAACTACTTCTCAGACACAAGATAATAATATTTTAAAAAATGTCCAACAAACTTTCTCCTAAAAATAATTTTCTTCTATCAACCTTGAATCCAACCTGACTCTACTCCACAGCAATTTACAGGCGACGAAGCCTGAAAAGCTCCTGTGTGATTGGAGCTTACAGGAGCCTATTCCTGGGTATCTGACTGCACTTTGGCAGAAAGTGGGCAGAAGATGAGAGGGAGGGGGAGGGCAAAGGAAGGCAAGTCAAATAGAAAAGATGAAGAGATGGGCGAAGACTGAACAGCATTTAAATCAAGGACAAAAAAGGTGCAATTTGAGTGAGCGGAGGTAAGAAGATGGCGGCTGGAGAATGTGGCAGGAGGTGAAACAATGCAGATAAGCAGCTATGTAATGTAAGAAAGGTCGCGGTAAAAGCAACAGGCAGGCGCTCTAAACTTGTGAAACGAGAAAAGCCTTCTGTATATCCTCCCCACTCTTTTTCTACACTTCCACCCACTACACATCCATCCCAATAATGGGCTTGTTTAAATGACAAATTCCTTGCATATTTTAAGTGGCAATGAGCATGACATAACCCTCCTTTAATGAATGTCACGGTGGCAGTTCATTAAGCACTCAGGTTACTCCACCAGGCAAGAATCATGGACTACTTTGTGCCCCTGGCGGCGTTAATTGCGGGCTGTTTGATGTGTCGATAATGAGAGATGTGCGGCGGGGAAAGCTGGAAACCATCAGGGAAAGGCTGAGCTCCTTCCCTGATGGTTTTAACAAGAGACATTATTCCCCGGAGCCAAGAGGAGCGATGAAATGAGGCGAATCAACATAAGAGAGAATGGAAAAAAAAATTTAATTGTTGCTTATTTGATGTATTAGACGTCACGAGCAACTGAACAGTTCATTTCCCAAATGCTAGCTCTGTATTAAGTTGCAGAAGATTTTTCACTAAGTATCCGTAAAATGAAAAGAACTCACTTATTTAATGTTTATTTGTAAGGGAGCTTGTGTGTTCTATAACCCAGTGCTGCACGCTACATGATTTATAATGTAATCAAGTCTTAATTTGCAATAACCCTCCCTTTTCAGGAAGCTGTGCGTTTGATCCAGAGGCAGGGATAACCATTAAGTAAATCTACGCAATTTCTCAGGGCCTCTAACTATTAAGGTCTCCCTATAATGACTAATGAAAGGATATCAACTCTTTTTTAACTCTTCATTTCATATTAGGACTATTAAAATCATTCCAGATAATAGCATTATGACACTCTAATCATCTCAGCATCTATCCACAATGGGTCCACAATGGTGTCATCATAAATGATTCATCATCATAAAAAGCTCACCAGAAATATACTGACAAATGAAAAAAAAAAAATACAATTTATGAAAAAAAATGAGAGGAGAAGGGGAACGAAGACCAAACAGTGTTTTTTTTTTTATGAATATATTCTAATTAATTCAATGTTACCATTAGTTTTAAGCTTTTTGTACCACTTGCAGTAATTTTAGCGTTAATTAAATGGAAAAGTCTCAAAAATGTCCTCAAATGAAGAGTTAAAATTAAAATATAATTGACGTCAACATGTATTCTTTTGTACCTCAAAGTATTAGGGCCACCATTAAAATAAATGAATAAAATAAAACCTCAAAACGAAAGTTGCAAAATTATGAGAAAAAGTTGTTTATTTTATGTTTATGTTTGTTTTACGAAAATAAATTAGTTTAAATTTAAACGTCAATAAAATTATGAGAAAAAAAGTTGTTTCACAAGAATATTCATAAAAATATGAAAGAAAAAGTTGTATTTTTTTTACAAGAATAAAGTTTTAAAATTATGAGGAAAAAAAATCTTCCTTTTACAAAAATAAGGTCGTAAAATTATTTTTAAAAAGTCATAATTTCACTTGAATAAAGTTCTAAAATTAAAAGAACAAAATCATAGTTTAAAGAGAGAAAAGCAATGCTTGTTTGTAAAAAAAGTAACCGTTTATTATGTCCTCCACGTCTCTCACACTGAAATACAACATTGGATCTTTTCGTTGTTCTATTTTTCTTAGTAAACAGCCTTTTGCCTCAAAAAAGTATGACTTTAATGTAAGAGATTCTCAACTTGAGATTTATAAAATTATAACTTTATTTTTGTAAAATAGTGACTTATTTACGCATGACTCTACAAGTTTATTCTTGTAAAATTAAGACTTTTTCTTTTAAATGTATCACTTTATTCACATAAAAGTATTTATTTTTATTTATTTCATTTTGTCTAATACTTTGTTGTTGTTTTTTGCTACTAGTAAAAAAAAAAATCTTTTGTGCTACTAGTAATAAAACATCTGTACTTCTATTGATTATGTGTCCATAGGTTTGAGAGATTCTTTGTGCCTGCTCTGTTTTCTCACATTTCTTACAGTTCTTATGTCTGACACAGTTATGCCCAAAGAAATGAATGAAAAACAATTGCATCTGTGTTGAGATCGAGAGACAGTTTCCAGGGAACTCAAGGTATGTGTTTCCATCTGACAGGATGTACACAGGTTGCATTTTTTACATTAACAGTTTCCTCACGTCATTCCTAATGGTTGACATTTTTGACCAGAAATACCAAAAGTGTCCAACATTGAATAAGATACACATAATGATATAAAAAATGAATAAAATGTATGTTTTGGGCTGGAACTCTCTTGGTAACGTAAGGGTTCCAGACATGGACGACTAGTATTTCTCTTTTGGAGACATCGATGTTTGCAGAGGGAACTGCATCTATTATGGCCTATTCTTGGCAAACCCACAGGGCAACCTGCAGGCATCAAATCTAACAGGGGAAATGACATTTAGTTCATATGTCGAGGGCTTGGCAGAACTCCTGGATTATGCCAGGACTGGCTTCAGCCACTCATTTGGCAGCTAGATATCTCAAATATCCTGAGGTCATCCCTGGGCAGAGCTGCAGCCAGACAGGCAGTCAGTCACCTCCAGATGACAGCAGCAGCTCTGGAGGAGGCTGCGGGCGAAGCCCAAACAAACTTTCATCTGTGTATCACAGGATTTAGGAGCAAACTCAACAACAGAGGGAGAGATTAAGGCGCATAGACAGAGATGAGGAGGGGAGGAAGTCTCGGAGACAAAAAGAGACATGCACAAACATATTCACACCCCAAACTAACTATAATCATTCTACAGGAATAACTTCAAATATGCTAAATAAACTATTGCTACTGGTGTCACTCTTTCGTGTTTGCTGAATTGTGACAATTTTTGTAACAAATATTTTCTTTTTAACACTAATCATTAATCAAATTAAAAAAATGTCCATCTCAAAACAAATTATGAATGTTTTTCCTTGTTATAGGTGACAAAAGTGGAACTCTCAAATTGGTCTTAGCATTTCTTAACGTAAAATGTGATGACCTGAACATTAAACACAAAATTTTATCTTGACATTAACAGGAAAAACTCATATTTAGATATATTCCTCTGAGCATTGGAACATATGTCCTAAAATAATCGTGTTTAAAAAAGAATATATATAAGATTGGCCTGAAGTGAAAATTACTCCAACAAATCACTCAACGCAAAAATGTGTTAAAAGTCACAATTTAAAAAGCAAAACAAATAAGAAGAATAAATAAAAAAGATTACATTTAAGAAACCAAAACACAATTCCTAAAAAATAAAAAAAGGAAAAAAGGAATGTCCCAGAAAACAAAATGAATTTTTAAAAACCAAAATAAATTGTTAGGAAAAAAAAAAAAAAAAAAAAAAAACACAATAAGGGTAGATATTATTGGACATCACTAGTTGGGTAATGAGGTTGGATTTTTGGTAAAGTATATCCTGAGCATATCCAGTATCACTTCATGCCAACAATTTTTGGTTAAAATGTTTGGCAAATGTCATCTTCCAATAAGTGATGTCCGATAATATTTTTTTTTCTCTTTTATGGAAGCTGGACAAGGTAGGAACCATGATGATGATTGCTGATTGGAGGATGAGATCTGTCCATCATTTCTACTGAACATCATATGGCATAAAGCAATACTGGATGTGTACTGATTATAGAACATGAAGTAAGCACACATTGCAGATGCATTTGATGAAACTCGAACGTCATCCATCCATCCATCCATCCATCCATCCTTCCTTTTCTGGTTTCCTGTTGTGTTTCCTTTTTTTAATACTTGATTTTGGAAATTTCTATTGTTTTGCAAAACGTTCTATTTTTAATTAGTTTATTTATTTATTTGGAATTATGTTTTGGTTTCTTAAATATAATGTTGTTTTTTACAATTTGTATTGCTTTTTTAATTGTTGATGTGATTTTTAATATGTTTTTTCATTGAGTGATTTGTTGGTGTCATTTACACTTTAGGGCAACCCTACATATATATTTAAAGAAGATATATTCAGACAAACTTTTTCTAAGAAAAAAAAAAGTCGAATTTTGAGAGCGATAACAGTCACACTGTCCTTATTTCTTGTTACATTAAAACCAGACTAGAAATCTACATTTTAAGACTAATTGGCTAAATTATATAAATTAAGAGTCATCACACTAGTCTCATTAGAGATTACTTAAAATAAAATGTTGAGATATTCAAGATTTATTGTCTTAAAACAAGTTTTTGTGTTGAGCTAATATGTTTGTAGTGAGTCAGTTTTGTCTTAATTTAAATTTTAAAAGATATTTAAACCAGAAACTAAACAAAAAGACTTACGATTTTATGTTTCTGCAATACTATATGTTGATCTTCCAGCCAAAAAGGGAAATTAATTGGATTTCAAAAGTCAGAAACATCATTGAAAGACTGACACTGAATAAAATGTAAGAGGTTTGAAGGACAGAATGCTTTTTTGGAAATAAAATTAAAATTAGATGGATATTCCACTGATGCAAGGCACAGACTTTCTGGGGACCAACATCAAAACCAAACTTAACATAGAAATGAAAGCCTTTGAAGAAATCTTTCATCTCATCATCTGAATATGGTCATTCTTTGAATTTCTGCATGCTGACCATAAACACGTGATATTTGTTTTTGCACAAGACTGTGTCCTCTACCACTTCTCCAGTGTCCTCATCTGGACTCTCCAATAGTCTAAAAAAAGATCTTGGAGTGTTTGCTTTCACCATCCAATCCTGCAGAAAACCCCCGAGGACAGCTTGTGCACATCTAACACCCCACCTGCTGTGACAAACCAGCAGCATCTGACTCGGGCAACATTTACTTCTCAGAGGTTAGGGTTGGTGTCTCTGTCTACGTACAATCATGCCTGCAGAAGTTTCACCGCGCCAGAATGTAATTATTCTTTCTGCAGAAAACATTTTATTGAGTGAGAAAGTAGCAAAACCAAACTGAAGACTTCTCTCATTCTAACCGTCTCAATTTCTGGCTGTAAAGTAATTTCTTCTGGGGTCACAATGCCTGAGGGGGGCTGTTTTAAGAGATAGTTTCGACATTTGGCGATATTTTCACTCAGTGAGGACTCTGACCAGATTTGAAGGAAATTTTTTTTTTGTTGCTTTGAAGACGGCAAGAGGAGCAGGGATTTCAAGAAATTCACTGGAGGGATTTGTTGATGGGCTTGGGGAAGCGGAGTGCGCAAAGTCCATTCATTTGTGTTAGGGTGTTCATGCATGTGTAGTAAAGAGTGTGCAGCTCTACGTGCTTGTGCATGTATGAAGACAGCTATAATAGCTCTTCATTAGAAGTGGCTAATAAGCAGGAAATGGCCACTTGGTGGAGAAGATAACAGTAAATTGCATTGACCTGTTAGGGTGAGACTCTTTAGGAAACGGCCGTGCAAACAATGCAGATGAAGTTTGACTTGAAATCTCCACCACACTATTGGTCCAGTCAGGTAACTAGCAAATGCACCACTATGTTCACAATACTTGGATTATTTTAAATGAAATGGTGAACGTGTCAAACTGAAAGGATCATATCTGAAGTCATAAAGCTGAATTTGAATTTATAAAAATGATTCAGTCCCAGACGGTGCAATGAGCTGAATCCAGTGAGGGTACTCAGATAAGACCATTCACGCCACTGATAAGCTATGTAGCCACAAGGGATCCCGGGTCTGAGCCTCCCTGTGCTGGTCCCTAGCCCGGATTAAATACAGGGTTGTGTCAGGAATGGCGTAAAAGAGTCTGCCTAACTGAATGTGGGATCAGTGAAAGCTGATTTACTGTGATGACCAGTGAGGAGATACACCGAAAAGGTAAACAACAAAAGTAGCTTTGAAAATGATCACTAAAAAAGGGAATGATTCAACTGAAATTGGTAAATGAGAGGTTAATTCAATGAAAATTGACATAATTTGATAAACAGTTAGATAAAGGTTTAATATGTAGCGCTGTCATACATTTATTAACTGAAATTTATAGAACAAAATCAATAAAATAGTCTGTAACCAGATACAGATAGTTTTAGAGTTTTAGCCAATCTGGTATCCTTTTAGTAACCTGTACTTCTAATGTAACAACTAGAGAACTATTGTTCACTTTAGATTTAAATGAAAGAACTGCTGCTCTGTTATAAATAGTTTTAAATAATAAAGTAGATGTTATGTTTCAACAGTTTTAAGTACTTTTGAATTTATTTAATTTTTAAAGTAAATTTTCTCTTCCTTTCTTGCTTTTTTTTTTTTTTTTTACAACCTGAGTAACTATGTTATTAATTAATTTGACTCTTAAAAGAAAAAGACTGAGCTCTAGAATCCATCTTTAGGCGTAGTCATTTGGCAAAAAGAGCCAAATGTTTACAGCAAGTGTTGGACAGTGTTACAAAAAACACTGCACCACACTAAAACTCATTAAAAGTCAATATTTAAGAAGGTATAAAATTTACAAATAAAACAAAAATTTATACAAATAGAATTTAACATCTTGGCCGCTTTGTCCCTTTCGGGGTCGCGGGGGTGCTGGAGCCTAACCTGGCTGCTGATGGGCAAAGGCAGGGTGCACCCTGGACAGGTCGCCAGTCTGTCACAGAACCTCAATCACACACCCATTTACTCTCACTTTCACACCTAGGGGCAATTTAGAGTAACCAATTAACCTATGCATTGCTTGCCATACTAAATTCCAGCCTCTTAATGATCTACAAAGTAAGTCCCGCCCACTTCCTTGTGCAGGTCAGCTGAGAGCAATAAACCACAATTGTTTAGTTCTCTATAAGCACTTTAAAACTACTTAATCAGAGACCTGTGCTTATTATTTATTTATTTTTATTTTTTTTTATCGCCTCTTCTTTTTATTTCTTTATGCTGAATAATCAAGCAATTACAGTAATCAACACCTTCCCTCTGCTCAGTCTGTTCAAAAACAAGACTCAGAAAAGGATATAATTTTGCCGGCCAACTTTTTAAAACAAAGAATAACAGATACAAAGCAATTCTAATTTTAAAAAAACATACAGGTTATTTAATAAAATCTCTCTTACTTTCACAACAAACCTAATGATTTATTGTTCCACATCATTTACTCTTGTCATGGTCTTTTTGATCAATTCCAATAAGGTTTATCCTCTTATTTTTTGTCACATAGTTTTCTCTATTCTTCAGAATCTTTATAACTGTTGATCTATAAAACTGACCGTAAATAAATTATGAAATGATTTTAAAAGTAAATGTAAATGCACTTAAAGTCAAGCCCATTAAATAGAAGCCGACCCATCAATCAGCTGCTAAAGGTCAAAGGGTGATGATATTAAAGCGTTCCCTTTACATTACTTTGAAAGAACAGGACCATAAGAGCTTTTCTGAGCTTGAAAGTAAAGGTCTGAAATGACCACCACCTCAATTACTCCTGCATAGCACAAATCTGTCACTTCCTTTGGGTTTACTGTGTGTATAATGTAAATGTGTAGACGTTCCAAATAGTTTGTTTCCTCTGACCTTTGAGGTTTTGTTGAGAAATGGTTTGTTTGTCAACATTTTCTTCATTTCATTTCCTGACATTTTCCTAAAAACATTAATGCAACTCTTGATTTACACAACTGTAGCTCCTTGTAATCATTCTTGTTTTTTTACAGCTTAATTCTTTTCAGTGATATTACTTCTGTTTTTATTCTCAAAAGATATTCTGCAAACAGAGAGATAGACATATTTAAAACTGCAGTACCACAGCCCCTCACTACATCTCCATTCATTGTTTGCAGTCTTGCTGTTTTGCAGATTTTTTTCAGTTCATTTTTTATTTCATTTTACATCTTGATTGGCTGTAGACCTTGTCAATCATTCTCTTGTCTCTGATAATCTGATAATGTTTTTCTGATAAAAGAGTATAAAATGTTTAGTGAGGGGTTTTACTGCCTTAAAACATATTTTATTCCACATTTTGAATTACACCTATTGCAGGTTTATTGTTAGAACATAATCTGTCCTGATCACAGTCCAGTGGACAGTGAGGGTGATAGAAACTTTTACAGTGTCTATTGAACACTTTGTAACCTTGTAAAGTAAGACAAATACTTTGTTGATGTACTTCTTGTAAGATGTTAAAATGAGTTCATGGTTTTAATCAATTGTCCACTTAACTGACATGGGATTGGTGGAACCCAAAGTCTTTAAAGGTGATCTTGTTTTATTTTTTCACAGTCTTTCCCATGCATGAATGTGCATCTTATAAAAACACTAACAAACTTTCTTTTTTTTGTCTCATAACAGTTGTTTCAGTGTTTTTGTGTGTTGTCTGTCTCACTCTTGTCCTCTTCCCTTCTCCCACTAACAGCCTGTTTGAATGTGGAGTAGAACAGTCACAGCATGCGGAGTCCCAAAGAAAGCATATTTTAAGGCAGTGCTTAAGGCTTTTTTCATCTGCTTTTAAGATTTTGCAAAAACACTAATCTTTCAGGACAATCTACACCTTGCAACATCACGCATCCAAAAAGTGCAGCGTATCTTGTTATTTAGCCAGAAAACTTCTGCAGCTTACACAAGTCTTTTACAGTAGATAGGTAAGTATTTCTGAAAATAATTTGTGCAAGCTTGTCTGTTACTAAAATTGAATTAACGGTTTCCTACAACATCTCTATGTCCTAATGAGATTTGAATTTCTTATAAATTTCACCTTGTAATGTAAAAACAGGTCATTCTTCCTGCTTGTTAGGGTAATCATACGTGCATAAGCACATATGTAGAAAACATTTGAACCAGACATGTATATTTCTTCCACCACTGCTTCAGGATGCGACCATGGCACTTGAAACTCTTACTGATTACAATGATCTTCAATCACAGCGCCACTGTTTTTAGTCTGTGCTTCAGTGTGACCAAAGTCAAATCACAATTGGTCTCACATTTTGGCGTCCAACATTATTTCTCATATTTTTACCCTATAGCTTTAGGCAAGAAAAGCAAAACATATTTTTATTTCTTTAGATTTCACTGTATGGGAATAAAGCAACAGAACTGTCCAATATGATTGTTATTATTTTTAAATCTGTAGTTTCTCTGCCTGCAAATCTAATCTCAATATTCCCTCTTCATTTAGCTTTTTTTCACAGATTGCCTAAATACAATGAACAGAAGAAACAGCAGCGAAAGCTACAAAGAAGAAGTGATGAGCCGAGACAGGAGTTGCTCCTGATGGGAAATCTCTACTTACAGGTAATAAGAGTAGGAATAAGCATGTCTTCTGAAGCATGGTGAGGTGAGGCCGAGGATGACAACAGAGCAAAACCCAGAAAAGGACAAACACATTGGATTAGTTCAGGGATTTAGTAAAAACACTTTTGACTTGTTAGCACATTTCAAGTCAAATTCAGTAACAGTTACAATTTAAAGGTCCACCTTACTCTAAAGGTTAACTTGCTTTAGTGTCCTCTTGTGCAAAGTTTTTGATTTTCTGTTTATTTAAGAAAATCTAAAGCCTGGTCTGAAGTTTTTCTTTTTTTCTATTTTTTTTGTTTTTTACCTACACTTAGCTCACTTTTATTTGTTTTTAGTCATTTATTTATTGAGTAGTTAATACACTTAAAGGGTGAGTGAACAAAAACTGTGATATTACATCCATCCATCCATCTTCTTCTGCTGGGATATGCAAAATATTTACTTATCCCTCCACTGTACATTAGGTGTGAAGTGGTCAGCACTCAGTCTAAAATATTAGAGGTAATAAGCAACTCTATGACTCGTGAAATGATGACTTCACTCACCCATATAACTGCATTTTTTTTTTTTTTTTTCCTCAGGAGATTTTTCCTGTTCGTTAACTTTGAGGAGATTAAGACACAGAAATAAATACATTTACAGTTTGATGCTTCAGGCAAAGGATTCAACAAACAGTATGTAAGAAACAGCAATTTATATTTAATGATAGATGGTATCATCTAAAGTTATGAAGATTCTGATACTGCTGTGAAGTAGCTTTGGTCATAGCATTGTAATTGACTCAAACATGTAAAATCTGTTCTTTTAAGTATTACAATTACATTAGTGCAACTTTTTCCATTTTTTTTTTTTTTTTTTTGTAAAGATCAAAAACCTCAATTTTCCATCAGTTCAAAGTACATCAATTTTGAAGGCAGATCTGTGGGGCAAAAAAGCGAAGATAAATATCGGCCTAAGGCACCACCGTGGCCCCCATCACCAAGAGGCTGGTTTGGAGAAAGATATGGGATGAAGAGTGAAAGAAGAAAGAGGAGGACAATATGGACAAAAAGATAAAGTTTGATGAGCTTTACTTGTCAAAAAAGGGATGTCAGAGCAGGATTTTTATTTTTATTTTTGTAAAGGCAAAGACATTTACAAATACGTCATGAAGTGTTGGATCATGCTTTCCTAGTTGTGTTGACGTGATTGCTGCCCTTTACCTATCAGTGTGTGTGTGAGTGTGTTTGATACTGGGCTCCCTGCTTTATCGCTTTAATCACTTGTTGGCAACTTTTCCCTCTGGCATGCACCTTTCATCTGGTGAGAGGCCAGAGATAGGGATCTCATCATATTCGAGGACACACAACACACACGAGTGTGTGCACACACCCGAGCCACACACAAGCTCACACTTCATCTCGGACCGGGGGAAGTCAAGCACAGTTGAGAGGGATCAATATTTGTTTTCCTATTTACAGAAGGAGCGACACAACTTCGACCACAGATTGTATCTATGTGAAGGAGGAAACTGCTGTGTGCTGGGGAGGATGAAGACAGGCTGACTCTTGCATGTTCTTAACGCATTACTGTTTCATTCCAATCGTTCATAAGCACACACTATAGGCATAAACCTGCATGCATGCAACCAAGTCAAACCCCAAATTCAAACTGAGCTACTAACATGCAGCCTTTACACACACACAGTCACAGCCATAACCCTCTTTAGGGGTTTGCTGACATTGTCCTTATGATATTAATAAAGTGCAGAGCACTGACAGCCCCGCTGTAAAAGCCATAAAATAGTCATAAATAATAAAAGGGCGGAAAAAAAACAAAACACTTCACCTGGTTGTGCGCACTACTGTGTGTCCATACGTATCAGTAAAAGACACCACATAATAAGTTTTTCCAATTAGAAATCTTTTTTGAATTCTATATGTTTCCATAAATATGTCTTGGTCCATCATTGGTGCTCAGTTATGTGCTAACAAACGGAGAACAGAAAGTGCTCTTTAATGTTTGGTCTATGCACCTCGTAAACGGTGAGATAAAGCCTGCTGATGTCTGAAAATGTTAGTCTGTGAGTAAAATAGTCTCAATCCCTATGTGACTGTCATTACTGAAATAGAGAAGTATTCATTACTTTAGCTGAAATGCCATCTTAGAAGATCATTGTTCTTCTGACTATATTAAAGATTAGTAGCAGAGAATTGTCAGAACGCCAGATAGATAAATTGCATTATAGTGGCACAATTTTATGGTTGAACTTAAAAAGAAAATACTGAAAGAGACATGATATATTTGGATTTACAGTCACACCCACCACTGCAAAGGCATGAAAAACCTCTATATTAAAGAGACAAAGTCCTGCTGAATTTTTTTTATGTTTATTTGTTAGTTAGACATACATTTTGCCTTAAATCCATTGTGCTTGCATTTATTTTCCTCTGGTTAAGAGCTCAAGTTTACCTTGAGAGATTAACACACCTGAAATACCAGATTCTGGTTTTTGTCTCCAATTATTCCAATTCAATTATACAGGTTACAAAAATGTTGTCTCTGATTTTGTGAACTTCGTAACTCCCAAAAACTAGACTGAGAAAAAATAGTTTCTTTTTTGCTCTCAAATTTTTTAACTTTCAGAGCCTGGTAAAACATTACCCATAAGTCTAGAAACCATCATATGGCGAACACGAGGGAACTGAATTTGCTAAGTCAAATTTGGACCATTTTGAAATCTCGTTTGTTACACATTTTAACAAATGACTTTGTGCAAAACAAAACACCAGAATGGCTTTTAAATTGCTATTTAAAAAATGATGATAATAAAACAAATGCCTCTAAAAGCTTTAGGATGCTGTTCATTGCATAGTGGAATAGAGGTTAGCTATATTGAGGAGTCTATTGTTTAAATCTTTTGAGGAGTTCATAGTTGTGTGTGCGAGTCTTCTCCAAGCATAGACTCCTTCCAAAGTTCACAAGCATGTTTTCACTGGGCAACTGGTGGCCCTAAAGTACTTCACTAGGTGTGGGTGCACGTAATTGTCTTTGTATGTGTCATTGTGACCTGTCCTAGTCACAGGACCCTGAAGTTCCAGGACTCTGAATAATATTATCTGGAATAGATGCATGCTTTTCCAAAAGTTTGTAAGCACCATTGCAAAATCAGCAAAAGCTGGAATCAGTTGCATGTGGGGCAGAGTCATTTCATCATCTCTCAGTTCCATAGAATACCAAGCAAATTAGACCAGACACAAAGCAAAGCAGAATGATAAGAAATGTAGATTGATCTGCTATTTAGACCAAGAGCCAAACACTAGTAAGACATTATCCACGCAAAAATTAAAAAAAAAAACATTGAAAAATGAACCAAAGCAACTTTTATATAGGTTGACAGTTCTTGAATGGGTGAGAACGTTTTCTTGTTTTTACAGCAGCCCTACATCTTAGATTGTTCCTTATAGAACCTAATGTAAATTAATGGACCATGTTTTAGCCAACATAATTGGAGGTGTTCCTTTAGTCTGCACTTGGTGATCTACATTAAGCTGGAATTGGAGCCTAACAATGTGATTTGACTTCCTGCAGACTACAATTTCACCTTTGATACAAACCAGTAACTTCCTTTCAGCAATAGTGACAATTTGACATGTGCATATTTTTCTCTGTAGCATTACAAAATAAAATTCCTTAAAATGTAATTCCGGGCTGCAGTACAGACATCCATGTTAAAGAAAAGGTAAACTGGGATTTGAGCTGAAACAAATCCAAGGCAAAAGCTGCATGACAGGATTGTCTCCGAGCCCAGAACAGTGTAGGAGGAGATATTTGTGAAGCGTCAGATTTCGTTTGGTAAGATATTGCCACATATCTCCCCCTTAATCACCCACATATGCTTTATTTGTTGAAGCCAAACACATCATTTTAAGCTAAAAAGTTTCACAAATTATTAACCTCTCTCTAATACTGGAGGCGGCCCGCCGGATGAAATCTTGTTTTGGAAAATTCCTATATCATTGTTTGCTCTGATCTGAAATTCAATTACGTGAGCTTGCTCTCACCAAACAAAGCGACTTAATGGGATACACTTTATCTTCCCAGTCTCATCCTGAATGAGTATTTTCAGTTCATAACAGGAAAAGAGACATTTGTGCAAATCACAGCATTATTGTGACGATGGATCAAAGCAAATCATGGGAAAATTAGTGAACACATCTCCTACTATAAAAAAGGAAATTAGACGTAATGAAGGACTTCAGAAAAGATGAACCAGGCGGTTTTGTTTTTATATTTGACAAGAATGAGACAAACTATGAACAACAGATGATAATGAAAGGAGCGCTTTAAAAAAGTTAAACATGGTGCTGCTAAGTGGGCAGTCTGCATCCAAATAATCTGATAAATCATACACATTAAGATAATTTGTCATCCATGAGGGGAATCCAACACTACACTAATGATGTGAGCACGGGGACAGTGCAGAAATGAGGACTTCGGAAATGGCTTGCATTAGAAATCTCAAAGGAGTAGAGAAGCCTAAATTTCAACCACTTAGTGACATGGATCTGGCTGTGTAATGGCGCTGAGCACAGCTTAAACTCATTGTGTTTTTTGTTCTAAAAGAGGCCAGGGAAAGTAGTGTGTGCCACAGAGACTCATATATTTGGTGTTTCATGTTTTCATGCTTCCATCCATGTATATGTGTTGCTTAGGACAGCACATTTTGTGGCTCTTTTCAACACTGCGATTTGTAACCACAGCAATTATGATGCACAGTGTACAGCGTCAGCACTTTATTAAAGGTAAACTGCCAAGAAACTGTGTATTAAAGTGCATTCCAAACAGATTTTCTGAAGGTTCTTCCCAAATGTTATTCTCATGAGGAGCATTTCCTTTTTTAGCTAAACATTGCTAAGTGTTGCATAGTAAAGCTTAAAACTGCGCAATTTTTTAGGCGTGGCATTGGTCATATGGGATGCAAATGGAAAATGCCATCAAAGCCGAGGTGAGAAGCACAGTGAGAGGAGGGAGTGGATGTGTTGATGTCTAGAAGTAAACATACAATACCCCACGCTCAGAGTTCTCCACGTGTGAATCTCTCTATCGGAGCAGGGGCAAGGCAGGTACAGGACAGGACAGGAGGGGGCGGAGCCAGAGGCAGGAACAGGAAAATAGAGAAAGACATAACAGGGCGTGAGACTTGAGTCAGATAGGTTGTTGTAGTAAAGACATCTGCAACTTTCCAGTGTCGATTTCTTCACATTTTAGTATTTACGCTTTCATTTCAAAGGAAAATTTTTAACTTAACTTTCAAAGAGCTTCAATTCTATTTCCCTTTATTCTTGATGTAACATTTGAAACTAGAAATATGGTTTTAATGCACCAGGTGGGTACTGAATAAGGTTTGAATGCTGAAATATTTCTCAATTCTTCACAATCTATTAAGATTAATTTTGAACTCAGACACACGGCTGTGTTTCTGTGTGCTGAACAGAGCCATGCTCGATTACCGATGGGCTAAAGAGGCCAAAAAACAGTTTCATTTGATTTCTATCTGTTCCGCTAGCAATAAAAAGATCAGGCCTGCACAGTTTGAGTTGAAAAGCACCCTTTCTGTCACAGCATAAATCAACACACAGAGCCAGTTTAATAGGTCTTCAGCAAAGCTGCTGTCACATGATATAAAAACATAGAACGATTTATCAAGCTGACTAGTCTTCAAACGTGGACAATAAGTAGTGGAAATCCCAGAGTCTCATGAGTCCCAGAAACAATTCATCAACCGGCTCAAAATACAAACTTGACAAGGGAAAGACAGTGCAAGGGACATTGCTGATTCATCCTAGAAAGGTGGGAAAAGAAACTAAATGGGCACAAAAGTCATACTTTGGAGAGAAAATGTACAGTCCTCGACTGTAAAGTCATACAACCACTGTATATGCATGTGAAGTTTTATTAAATCAAACTTTGTTCAAGTTCGGGTTTTTTTTTTTTTTTTTTCAAGGAAACCAGACTTTAAAAAGAAAACTATCAAATTCATTCTGCCAATTCCAATAGAGGAATTTTAGGAAGGTATCCAGAATATCTTTCCTTTTCACACTATTTTCCATTTAGTCTAGTGTTACTAAAGCTTTTCTGCCTGTTAAGTCATAACATAAGTAAAAACTTTCATATTTTCACAAAGCAGTTTGAATTAAATATGTATTTATGGCTATGGTGTTTGAAAAATGTGACAAAATGTGTATGGAAAATACAGACTCGCTGTAATTTGGATGATAAGAGTATGACAGTACGAGACTGGGAAACTGGGATGAATGAGCCTGAAAACACAAGAGAATGCATGCAACTTATGGAATGACTAAAAGAGAAAATGTATCTATGTACAAATGAGTATTCTAGTTAGGAAGGGCTGCAAATAGAACTAACAACAATAAAGTATCTTCTTTTTTTTGTACCCAAATCTCAGTTATATTTGTCCCGCACACACAATCAGATCTGATCACACTGCTGTACATTTTTCATTAAAAAGTAGTCAATGGCATGGTGAAAATGTAGCTTACTGTAACAATGATAGTGTTTTTTTTACAGTACTAGTAACTTGTATAATAACAGACTGACTGTCCAAAATATATATAAAGCAATCGCAAAGCCAAGTAGTTTTCTTAGAATGATTTTAGCATTTTCCAAAACATTACTGTGTTGTAAAGCACAAGATAATTGTCCTAAACAAGCTTTTTTTTCATGTAAAAATAACAACATTTCATTACCAGATTTAATTGGATGACTAGTTCTGTCTTAGGAAATGCAACACCTTTCGTACAGCTCTAACCTGATCAGTAATAGTTTAAAATAACTATGACAAGTAGTATAGAATTCACATCCATGCAAACACACAGCTTTTAGATTTTACTAGTGGTCATAAATACAATACAAATGAACAGAATCCAACAAAAGCATGGCTGTGGTTGTCTTATAACACAATTAAAAATTGCCTCAGCAGGAAGTGGTGCCAGAGTAACCGGCCAGTCAGTTTTTAGTACCAAATCCACACAATGATTGAATATAATTTGTTAAAGAAAGATGACCCATGACTGATTCAGACAAAGTCTATAACCAAAGTATGATTACAGACGTTTTAATGAGAAATTGAGTTGTTTTAACCAGAATGATAACAGATTTGGCTAAGAGACCTAGAGAAGGCATTTTGTCAAAAAGCACCTTTCCACTGTGATTGACCCAGTCAATCCACCGTGTTCATCCAGCTAAGCCGTTTAAGTCTGTCTAAGTGAACTCTTTATCACATCTCTGTAGCTGAACAATTCAACCATAAAAACAATGTAAAGTCCAGCACATACATGATTTTAATGAAAGCTGGTGTTGAATGAAACAAAGAATTAGAATAATAGTTTTGTTTCCATGGATCAGGAAGCAGTTAATAGATGTCTTGATGTTATGGCCCCCTCTTTCTCAGACCCTGCATTGAGTCTTTCTGGGGCGGAGGGCAGCTCTAGGTTAGGCAATCGGGAGACAGGGCGTTAGGTGCCATGCTTAGAGGTCTTTCAGCTATTATGGATGGCAGGGAGGACAACGCCTGACATCCTGGCTATGGCTGGGGGTTGTGCCAATGACCCTCTGACCACAAGCTGTTTCTTCAGCCTCGAGGCCACTGCTGTCCTCTTTATGAAATCCCAAGCATGCTGTAGCTTTTGACTATGCATTTCGTACATTTAGCAAGTTCAGGGAAACAAATATTAGATTATTCATAATTTTAAAACAGAAAATCTAAACTTTTTCTCCTCTCCATCTCTTTCCACTTCTCTATTTGTCTCGGATTCTAAGAGATGAAGTAGGAGGTCTGGCAGCACACACACTGACATTAGCCATTGTTTCTGGATCTTCAGATGCATCAATTATTCATCAGCTGTCCTTTCAACCATTCCACTAAAGTGGATCTCGCAGGACTGGTTGTTTGAGCCCTGAGAGGCCCTTGGCTGCAGAAACACTGAATCCCCATTAAGACTTCGGTAGTGTCCAGTGCTATTCAATTTTACATTGCATTATCAGGAACAAGCTCTAGGTTTTTCCAGAATGTACAGTCCATTTGAAACACGTGTGACTGTTTGAAAGATTCATTGGACAGATGTACATGTTCTCCTACCGACAAAGTTTTGTAACAGAATAATTTATAGAGGTTGAAAGGCTTGTAAAACAGTAAAACATTCTCTGGCTGGCTCTGTTGTTTGAAAAATAAGTGTAACACAGACATACTGTCCAATATCACAAGCCTAATGCTTTCTGAATACATTTGTCTGCACTCAATCTTTCATTTATTCAACTCTGTTCTGTGTGTCCTCACAATACTGCACTTCATTTAGGTGGAATTCTGCTTGTTAACAAGTCTTGTTTTCATCAAATTTTTACTCATTTGGCTTCATATTTTCATTTCATCACTCACCCATTTTTTCTCTTTTTTAGTGCAGCCTATCTTAACTTTTTTTCTCACGTTCTGTCTTTATATCTGAAGAGTTCCAAAGACATACTCAGAAAGGCAATTGTAAGCTTAACTATCCCAATACAAGTCATCCAACATGAAAAACACCACAAGAACATGCTAAAACCACCAAAAACACGACTTTTTATAAAGCAAGTTTTTAACCAAATAAAATGGAAATGCATATCTTGTATGAGAAAACTCTAAAAGACTGTGTGGGCTTGGTAGATGACTTTTTAAGTAAATGCTTTTCCATGGTGTCTTAAACTATTTTAAAGTCAACACGTCTGACCTTCAAGAATTTATAAAAGGGTCACTGGCGCATGCAAAAGCATAACAAGCATCTTAAGTATGAGGAATGAAACCCTTCTTTAGCTTTTTAGTCATCTTCTTAAACAGTCTTATTACAATAGGAGGTCTCAAGGTTAGCTTGGATAGAGAAACAATATGTCTCAAGGCTCTGTAACCTCTGTTATTATTTTAAAGTTTCCCATTTCTTCAGATTTGAGAGTGAATCTCAGATAAATGGGATAGGGCTAGCTAGACACAACAAAAACTCAGACATTTTTGGTTTTTTTCCACAAGGGTTGCTTCACTGAAACATGCACTTGAAGTTCATCACAGCCATTTGGAATTTTTTTTTCACTGCTTATTGCTCATTTTCTGCAAATTTTCACTGGAGTGATTTTTGCCCTCAAGGTGCTTTTCATTTTTATTATGCTCTGTTAGCTTGGTTAGCATCCTATTACCATATCCACTTGAACTCAGGGTTAACCAGTGCTGTCTCGCTTTCACTTTTCATAATTTTTAAATCTGATACATTTTTTTCCATCTTAAACTTGCTTCTTGTCTTCAGTGTCACCCTTGTGTGAAGTCTCTACAATTCTGCTTCTCTGGTTGTGATTATTTTTTATTCCCTTGGTGTTTAGGATATTCTCTGCTACCATCTGATTAGGATCAGTAAATGACCCTGTGTTCTGACTGACTGACTCCACAACTATCCTGTCTCACTTGAATTAAATTGAATAGCATGTTTAGACAAGCCACCATATTCATTTTCACTCACTGTCATTGACTTTGTTAGACCTGGTATCTTTCATTCTATATCCATCATCAAGAAGTATGAACCTTTAAAGGAATATATTTCTCTTAAGAGAAATGCAAACAAGGAAAGTTAAATAATTAAAAAAACTGAGGTTCACACTCTAGAAATTGTCAATAAAAAATACTTCTGTGTGTTTTTTTTTTTTTTTTTTAACAAGACAAAATAAAATCTGCACTTCATTCTGTGGTTTAAAAGACTTATGCATAGAGCATGCATTACATTTGAATAAATCTTTACATATTTTTTTTTTAAAAAAGGCCATTTGAATTTCTGTACTTAAAACAAAATTTCAAAATGTTTTATTTCCAAGCAGTCTGGTCTGGTTCATATACAGTCTAGCACGAGGCTCCGGAGCCATATGCAGTTCTTTTTTTTTCTCTAATGTCTTGGAAAAAAAGTAGGTTAGTTTCTGTTTCGGTGAATTTCTCTTACTTAAGTTTTGTCATTTACATTTGAATGTTTAACACGTTAGACAAATGAAAAAAATAATGATAAATGGTACTGTCCATACATCTGGATAATGTTGGAAAATGCCACATTTGACTTGGCTTTATGGCATTTTTGAATCAAGTCTGTTGCAGCAGGAGGAGCTCATTTGACACAGGGTGAATAATAATACATGTTTCTATGATGAATATAATGGAAAAGACAATTCTAGAAATGTATATTTTGGGGTAAATATTGATTTGTTTTACGAAGTGCAGTGATTGATCATTCAGTCTTTTGGTTCATTTTGAACCAGGAACAGTAAGGTATATATGCCCTGTACCTCACAATGATATTAGCTTTTTACTTGATTCAATTGGATGAAAACTTTCAAACTCTTTTGTTAAAATCAGGATTCCCAGTATATAACCTGTCCAATGCAATTTTTAAAGTAAAACTGTCTTTCAGGTGAGATTTGTCTCCAAAGTGAGAAAATAAAAATGTTAAGAGCATCAAACAAATACATGACGACCCAAAATAGGCCAAAAAATATATAAATAAATAGCTATAAGTAGTATGTGGGTGAGGTAGAAGGGATGTGTGACTTTGTGGAGGAGAGAAGAATAAGTGAAAGAGAGAAGAGGCAGGTGATGGAAGCAGGCCAGTGGACGTTATCCGAAGGTTTTTTTAGTTGAAAAAAATCAAATATTCTGCAATTCCTTTGAAAACTGTTTCATTGTTAAGTAGTACTGCCTACTTAATGGAAAGATTTTAATTTGTAAATAGTTATAAATTACCATATTTTTTCTTTAATTGAATGCATCTAATTTTGATAAAATTAATATCAAATTATGAAAAATGTATTACCAGCGTTAAACTTACCAGTTTATATGCAGTGTAATTACATTTATTTCTAATAAATACCTAAGAATTTGCTCAACAATTATTTATTTATTTTTAAGGTTATTTTTGATCATGATCGTGACAAACAAGGCATTTCAAATAATGACGTATTCAACTTCCTGCTAATCTAAAAGCCTTCCTAAACTTAAATCAGAATGTGTTGCAGACCAGAAAAGGTTTTTAAAAAACCTAAAATATTGATGAAATTATCTGCAATAAAGTTAAAGCTTTGTAATAGACAAAACATCACTATTTTTGTTCTAACTTGTTGTACCCTCAATTTAGTTGCACAATAGCTATGAGGACACTTAGTGAACCTTTGTAACTGATGTTTTATTTTGAATTGTGTGTCATGAGATACTGACACAAAGTTCAAAGACTCTTGGCAGCCTTTAAGTCAAACCAGCCTCTGCTCTTTATTTCCAGAATTTTCAGTCAGCTTTGGTCTGTCCATTGATCAGACGGACAAGATTGAAGGCCATTAATGCCTCGGTGGATGTTGTTCTTTTGCGGAGAAGCCAATTTCCTCTAATTGAGATGAGTTTAAACAACCGTTTGACTATATGCACAGTCTGACAGAGGCTGCCAACTGTCTTACTAGTGACTATAAATAACATTACGGACAAGAGACAAGTTGAGTTTGTTATAAAACACTGGGGTTTAAAAGCTTTTTGACTTCATACCTGCGCTTGAAGGTGAGGACGAGTCCGAGGAGGATGATGATGAACATGAGAATCCCTGCAATCACTCCCGCCATTTTCACAGTGCTGTCCACCTGCTTCTCCGGCTCCATGGCGTCCGAATCCTGCGTGGATGCACCTACACATACACATGCACACACGCACAGACAGACCGACACAATTATAAAACAGAATTATGTTTATAAAAGAATGACCACATAATCATGTGAAAATGTAAGCACTCCCCCTTTTTTAATTCTATGTTTTAAAGGGGCTTGTGGTGTTATGTCTATGAAGCTTCAAACAAATTATATTAATCTTGGTTCACTCTACTTTTTGTACAAAAGACAATAACAATAAAGTAGGATGAATTCTGACAAATTTGATTCACTCGTACTGCTTTATAATAACTTAGAGGCTGAGCTGCAGCTACACTGGTGTCATCTTCTTCAATTTTCTGGTTATCAGCGTGTGTTCAGACTTATGCTAAGTTAAAGTCTCATTATTTTAACACAACTGAGTCTGGTGAAAATTGTTCCTTGCAACTGACCCATCCCCTGGGGAAGAAAGGGAAGAAGCCTACCCCAACAAGTCCACTCCTTAAAGTCTGAGTGTCAAGGGATTAATTGGGTCCCCCTTTTAGAGCCTTTGGTATAACTCAACTGAGAATTTAAATCCACCCCAATCTCAGAGCTGACACTATACCACCATACAAGCAAAGGCAAAAGTTTTGTGTGTTTGCTGCTTTGGAGTATTCAGATGTATAGTATATGGGCACAACTCCTGCATAGACAAAGATCACAAAATGTATTAGAAAAGTAACTGTTTATGTGCTTTTGAGTAATAAAATTAGTTATAAAATTCCATTATAAAAAGAAGTCATCCAAGGCAGCCACTAGTTTTCCCAATAGATGGAAGTCTAGCAAATCCATTCCCTGGTGAGACGGCAAAAGGCTCAGAGGAATTCAGTAACAAATAATGTGTAAATCTCTGATGACACAGTCTGAGGAAGGATAAACAAGCACTGGTTGTTTGGAGAGTTTGCCTCTGAAGGAGAGCTAATAACTTAGGCCTGTTTTGCAGCTGTTACATCTAGATAACTCCACATTACAGTGTTCTTACATAGAGCTGGCAATCTATATGAAATGGCAAAAATAACAAGTAAATAGCTTCAGCAAGTCAAAGTTTGGTTCTTCAAGAAAAATTACAAAAATCTCAATTGTTCTAAGCCTGCAACACCAACACTAATATACTATGATTTTGTTTTTGCATTTGACACATAGACAACATGGCCGTGAAGAAGGGAACACAAAGTTTTTTGCAAAACTGGAAAGGCCTGAATCAGAAACATTCACATGTTCACATATTTCCCAATGCAAAGATTTGCACATTTGCATGCACATACACACTTGTAAAACAAGTTTTTTTTTTCTGACAGGATGAGCATCAAGGTGATGATTTTCTTAAGTAAAAATGACAACGCATAAGAAAAAACATGCAAAAGTATGACAGGCAAACATGCAATGAAACAGAATAATAAAACATTCTTAATGTGATTCTTTACAAACTCTCAAGCCAAACTGTTGAGAGTTTGGGGGAATTTTGAAGTGTACCAAAGTCAGTAAATATTTATATAGATATACAGTACAAATATATATTTTTAGGTAGAATAGCTGAACTTGTTTTGAGACTTCATGCTTTCATTTAATGGGCAACAAGAGAGAAGCAAACAAAAGAAAGAGTTGAAGAAGGAAAAAAACATTGGTTTTCAGAAAACAGAAAAAAAAATCTTTAATATAAATAAATAAAAAGTAGCTGAACTCGAAGTGCAATGAGAGTTATTAAGACTACACATAAACAAAGGCATGTTTGGTCTTTTTTTCTGCACTCTTGTACAGCTCTTTTTTATACATTTATATGAAGAAAATTCATGCCTCATGTTCTAAAATGAAAGAAAATAATATGCAACCATCAACACTTTTAAGCTGCTTTATTTACAGGTTTAGCATTTACAGAACAATCTTCTGATGAAGATGATAAACTAAATCAAATTACTTTGATTAACTACTGAAGAACTATTTTTTTTTCAACTGTGACCCCAAGGACATTTTTTTAATGTCAGGTTGTACCAGTAAGACAGTTTTTTCCAGATTGAATCAAAGAACCAACTTTGTGCCAGAAGAAAATTTGAGTCTATTTTAACGTAACAATGGTTTAATGAACCTAACCAGCAGTACCGGTGTACTGACACGTCAAATTTCATGATCAAATTTAGGCATAATTATGACAATCACATTCAGTTTTTGAGCTGAATTTGATTCATATTTAAATCTGTGAAACTCCACACCTTCTTTCTTTATCACTTCTTTTCTTGCAAGCAAGAATTAAAATCACAATACAAAGATGGTCTGCATCCCTCGACTCCTCTTTATGAGAGCTAAAATGTGCCACAGGGGTATCCAGAACACCCTATTGCACCACATTTACTGATGAACCAATCAGCTTCTCCTTCACAATGCTCCTCAGTGAGAGAAAAGAAGGTTAAAAAGTCCACTCAGAGATGTATGATGATGAAAACATGGATCTTTTTCATATTTGACCGTTTTTCTGCGTATTGAGGGTTTGAGAAGATTCAATGAGATGTGCAATAAAATATCACAGTAATGCTATGTTCACACTGAATACGATTTTTTGACATGCCTCAAAAATGTTGCTTGATCCTTGTTCACAAATATGTTCATAAATTTGATGCTCCAGACGTGTGTGTGAGAAGCACAAAGATTCATCTGCAAAGGTTTTGGAAGCATTGACAGCATATCTCTTTACAATACAAAGACGGTGATGATGATGAGAGATCAAGTTTAAGTATTTTGAAGAGTTCTACAAAAGCACCGGTAACCGTCTGGGGTCATGAGATCATTCATAGGCTGTCCTGGTACAGGCAGGTCCACCATGTATTCCAGAAGCTCCTTCTGAGTGACGGCCCTTTTCAGTGGTACTCCCATCTCTCTGTGACCCAATTTGACAACTCTCTGTCTCGTATAAATCAGATAAAGGAAAAAATAAAAACAAGAATAAAATTAGAAGAACTTTAGAAACTAGTTGAGGAGGAGAACGTTCTGATTCACCTTCATGTTGGCCTATGACTCCACCCACTGATCACGTCATCAACATGTCACTGGCCAAAGCTTTCCTAATTGGTTGACTCGACAAGTCTCTGTTGCCAAAGTTCTGATTTTGAAACTGTCAGTGTGCCACGAAGCCCAAATCCCGCTGCAACGCAGGACCTCTGATCACGTTTCTCAATTGCCTTAACAGTGAAACTGGACAGCCCTGAAGCACAAATCTGGTTTGGTGTGAACACAGCTTTAATCCAAAAATGCAAGAAATGTGTTTTAGTGTGATTGTTTATTTATTTTTAAAATGTTTCTATGCTTTTAGATAAAGTAGACAAATGTGTGTAAAAGTTACTCTTTGAATATCAGTTGATCAGTCTTTACTTTTTTTTTTTTGTTTTATTATTTCACATTCAATAGGCAAAACTTTTTTTAGAAATAAATGTAACATTCACAACCTAAATAATTTAGTGAAGTCTTTCAACGAGTGATTTGAATTATATATTTAATAATGTTTTTAAAATATTTATTTTTAATCTACAGCTATAAATAATTTTAACAAAAAAAAATGACCCCCCCCCAAAAAAAAAAAAAAAAGGCAACATTTTTCATTAGACAATTTTTCTGTTAGCAGTTAAGTTAGATTTGAGCATTTTGTCTGAAAACTACTGAATAAATCCAGTTGGACCCCCTGACCTGAAACATCCAAGCAATAATTTGAGCCAGACCTTTAGTAAAGAAAAAGAAGAAGAAAGCACAGGGAATGGTGCTGTAAGCTCCCATTATTACCTTGATGAGTAAAGACAGCCAATTAATGGAGTAATGCTCCTGTGTGGGAGTTCAGTTAATCTCTTGCCTCTGTCATTGTACCCCCTCTTCAGTACCTACACATGGTTGGCAGCAGAATCCACTGAGCTAACAACTCAAACAGCTAACCTTGGCATGCTCTGTTACGCCTGCTTCAGTCCTCCACGGCTGCCGCAAAACCAATCCATCAAAAACCTTAATGACCCAATCATACAGTGTTGATAAGAACAATAAGTTGACAGAATACTGCACATTTTTTCATTTTTTTCAACTATCTCTTTGAAAACCTGATCTGATGGCCTTCAATGAATGAAAAATACAATGTAAGTGGCAACATAATGAATGTATTTTAATCAAACACTTCAACAACCTGTGGTGTTAACATCTTAAAAGAAGAACCCTCACCTGTCACTTATGTTGCATTTATACGAGAGCCTCAGGTAACAAAGGAACCAGCCCGCTCCTACATTTGGCTAAAGCGCTTGCCCCGGTGATCACCTCACTGGTGTATTAAACCCGTATTTCCTCTTTGAGTGATTCACCATATGTGTCACCCGACACATTTCACTGTGACCCCATTTATTCACAGCTCACGTGCTGATTGGGTTCAACAGTTCATGATGCAACAGAGGAGGACCCCATCTGGCAGCGGGTTCAGCTCCATTTAACACTGCAATTGGCCAGCTCGGAGACGTTCAGCCAATCAGATGAACTTGGACAAGGGTTCTGACCGGAGCAGGGGAGACGAGACATAATGGGCCGTGTCCATTACAAGAGGATCAAACCTGAGTTGAAGCAAATTGCAGCAGCAGAAATGGATTGATTTTGAATTGTTGCAGATGCGATATGGAAGAAGATACGGCACCTTTCATCAGTGTGTTGTCACTAACAGGAAGCCCTCTAAATACTAACAATTTATGATTCCACCTTGAAAACGTACACGCATCACTGAAACAGGGTTTTGGTGTAATTGCATAACAACTATCACATCTCCTGAAGAGGACGCTCAACGTGCAGGTCATATGAAGGTTCTCACGTTTTCATTCATAATTTAGCTCATGGCAAAATGTCAATCCCATAATAACTAATGGTTCAGGTTACAATAAAATTGAATTAACTGTAGTTTCAATTATACTTGGAGGCAAGTTTGGGTCATGGGGCCAGCACTCTGTCTCCCCTGCCACCACTCTCAGCATTAGACTGTATTTTTAATGTCTGTTGTGAGGACCTGCCCTGGGTCCACCTCCAAGTCCTCCATGGTCCAAACTGTTTGTTCAGAACCCACAGCTTCTGGCCTTAGGAGAGAACGAGCATAGACTGACTGGTAAATTGAAAGCTTCACATTTCACCACAACAGATCAATATTATGTCAGTATAGCTGAAGACTCCAGAACCAGACAGTAACCAAACAGTTCAACTCCTCCATCTAGGTATGTGTCTCGTTCTTCACATCCTTTTTTTTTTTCCGCTGAAAACCATTAGAGTTTGAGGTCCTGATTTTCATTACAGCTCCTTCACACTCCTCTGTAGACCACTCTAGCAACAATTGGGGATCATGACTTGAGGAAACCAGAAGAATAACATCCTCCACTTAAAACACATATGGGATTTTGAGGCTGCCAAAACAAAACATCAATTCTGATGTTCAACAACTTTTGATGAAAAAAGAGACAAGTCGGACCCAAATCCCCTCCTCCTGTGATTATTAACAGATCATCCATACTGGAAGGCTACGTGTGCTATACTCCCCGAAACCTAGCAACATAGTTTGTGAAACAAATGCCTTCTCCAAAATGTGAATAAAGGGGACAAACTCGTATTTCCGTGTATAGGAACCCCTGGAATTTCATGACTATGAATGTTCCCATGCATACTTGAACAATATCCTTTTTATTCATACATTTCCCTGAATTCTTCTTCTTTCATTTGGGTTTCCCCATTTTAAAATATTATTATCAAGGAAGAATTATGGGTATAACCAGAGATATTATAAACGTAATCTCATCCAAATCAAGAGAAGATTGATTCTTTGAGCTATCAACCCACTTCAGTCCCCCGGAATGGCAAATTAATTGTATGTGTGTGTGTGTGTTTGTGGCAGACATACACGTTTGTGTGTCTTAGGTGAAGATTACAGTTTTCTTGCTTTGTGTGCTTCCTAATGAGTACACGAGCATTTTAAGATCAGATGCATGCCTCTTTCAGTTGTATGGGGGATTAAATGATGCATTTGTGAATAGTTACAAAGAAGAACATTGTAAAATGTCTTTGAATCCCTGGTTTACTCCAGAACTAAGTTCATGCTCGTGGATTGGGTCTTAAACGATGGTTTATTCAAAGGTTTCATCTTTTTTTTTTTTTTGTTTTGTTTTAAATGTTGGCAGCTGTGGAGGGCATCCACTGTGGATTAGTGCTGCCATAGCTATAACAGGATTACCAATCTAAATTATGCTACCACAGAGTTTCCCTTCAGTCTCTTTGCGTAAGCATGCTTAATCTGAAATCCACCTCAGGCCGTGCTTACTTTCCGTGTGCATATCTTCACTTCACCACACGCCTGACTCCCTTATAAAAGTATTCATCCAGACATAAAGCTTTTAATTTTTTTATTAATTTTTTTTATATTGAGGTCAACAGAGCACACGATCATGTATTTTCAGAAATTTGCAGAACCAGAGTTCCTAACTCAATTCATCACCTGGTAGATTTTAAGTTAAGGTTGTGTAAAAAAAATCTATTTGTTCACCTTCCACTGTTTTTTTCAGTTAAAATACCCAAAGAGTTTTTTTACCCATCCAATGAAGGGTTCTGTCAGGTATGTCTTGAATATTGCCATAAGCTTGCACTGAATAAAAAAAAACAAAAAAAAAGTTTTAAGATGATGCAACTTTAACTTTTTCTTTATTTTTCCATTAAACGTTGATGAAAAGTTGCAATTATGATGCTAATGCCAGAACAAAATTAATGGAAAACGGAACAACAGGAACATTGGTGGAAGTTTTCCAGAACCCCATAACATTTTTTTTAGCCAATTGTCCACATCAGTGCTCTCCCAGACCCCACGCTTAAACTATAAGCTAAAGTCTTTTCCAGAGCCTCTTGCATAAGGCCATTCACCTGAAACAGCTTTAATTTTCCAAGAAAACATTAATAGTTTTCAAAGTATGATTCATACAGTCAACCACTCACACATCAAACTATGAAAATCCTCAGCTATGGTTTTAGAGTTCCTATATTTGAGATGAATCTGGATGTATTTGGTTGATACAAAGTTTTTAACCTCAAGTAAAACTTCTGTAAAGAAATTCAACCCTGTTCATTTTCTGGGCAGCAATGATATTACTTGAGGGCACAATATAAATGTTTGTTTAAAAATAAGTAAAGCTAAAAATTCTGCAGAATCACGTTGTGGATACTTAATGTATGTGTTCCCCAATGTATAAATGAATATTTCAACTCTTTCCAAACTTTCTTCTCTTTTTCACAGATACTTTGGCGAACATTACCGCTACATTTTTGCAGGGACATCTGTGTGGGGGAGCAGATGAGAAATATGTGTTAAAAGTGTCAACTCCTAAGACATCTGTTAGAAGTGAAGAGGATAAATTGGCCTCTGTGCTCAATGCTAAAGCAAAAAGGGGGGAAAGAATGCTGATAAGTGGGTTTTATTATGTGAAATTTGCTCTTCTCTTGTCATTTACTTTTATTAATTTCTTTCAGTTTAT
Organism: Oryzias javanicus; assembly: GCA_003999625.1. Taxonomy (NCBI): domain Eukaryota; kingdom Metazoa; phylum Chordata; class Actinopteri; order Beloniformes; family Adrianichthyidae; genus Oryzias; species Oryzias javanicus. The sequence continues at coordinate 17,466,401 of CM012441.1, read as the reverse complement.
CTTTTCTTTTATTACCTACTTTTATGGAGTGGGTTATTTTTGTCACTGAAGTTGTTTATTGTTGTTTTACTTTGCCTTAAAATAGTTAACTGTTTATTGAATTGCATAAACCCCCTTAAAGTCCAACTCCAATCATATTTTGATCTCATGTAAAAGCGCTTCCATTGGTCTTTTCATTTTGAGTATCCCATTTTCAGAAAAAAGAAAAAAATGTGTGGTTTTCTTTGACATTGTTTCTTCAGAGCGGCAGTAGTGGTGGTAGGTTGGCCTTCATTTCCCATCATCCATTTGTTTACACACTCTCCCACTAGCTTACAGCCTCTCACATCCCCAACCGAACATTAGCGGTGGAACAAAAATGACGAGCAATATTGGAGCTATGTAGCTGTAAAGTTTTGAACCAGATTCAAGCTCAGACGAGGAAAACAAAGACATACATGATCTATTTGTGTACAAGTGGACGTATTGGAATAGAGCTGCTGATTGTAGATTTAACGTATTGACTACAAGCTTTTTTGAACTGCTTTTTCCGTCTGCCCCTGATTTACAACAATTTGGAAAAAAAACTCATAAATGAAGTTTGAATCCTAATTTTCTCAATATTTATTCATTTGAATAAGATTCTCTCAGAGAGGATTGATGTTTCTGCATTGCAGTCTGTGCCGTCACCTGTGCTATTTGCCATCTCTGTAGGTGTTTTGTTGTTTCCTTCCTGTTTTCTGTGCCTGAAATGCCTCCCCACCCTGCCGGGATAGTTCATGTTAAAATGTTCAAAGAGGGGTTCTAGTAACCAAAGAATTTGAGATTGGCTCATCAGTAACCTCTGAGAGAAACATGCAACTTCAAAGATAAGTGGGAACTTTCAACACACAACTGTTTCAAACTCAGAAGACAAAATGACATAAGCTATGTAACAATGAACGTGAAGAATTTAAACACAAATAGTGAAATTGTGGATCAGAATATAAGGTTCCCAATCTCAGAATATTCCATCAATTCATCCTGACGGTTCAGTCACTTACTATTTGCTCTCTACGACCCAAATAAATTAATATCAAGCTTCATCTTGCATCAGGATTGCATAGTGCCAGGTTGAGTTACAATCCAACTTTCTGCACAACCAATTAAGAGCAACCTTAGAACTAATGGTAATGGAAGTTGGATCTGACATGTCAAAACAGTGTGTGGATGACAAGAGGCGTGTTTGATCCTCCTGTGAGCAGCACGTGGAGAGCATACATCATGTGGAAGTCTTATTTATCATTCCACGCCATGTATAGTACTTTTCCCACCAAGACAAAAATAATTGTATGATGAAATGTGATTACTGCTGTTGGAAAAAGTTTAGAAAACCCAACTAAACGACTAAAACCCAAATTAAATTAACGCTTGTATTAAAAAAAATACACCTTAGAACCACCATGTTGTTTTTATGACTATAAGATCACGTCAGCTAATTCCTATTTCAATGTTTTTACATTCTTATTCAATAGAAAGGATTCATATTTTCATGTTTTTTGGCAGTTAATAAATCATAATATTTCTCACTGTTGATATATGGCTTTCTGTGCACAATGAAGCCAAGGATGTTTGTCTGATCTTTTTTATTTACATTCACCATTTTAGAGTGATTGTTTGTGTATGATAGGTGGTTTATTTTTTTCTGCAGATGTGTACATTTTTTAATCAGAAAAATAAGTGTGTTTGTGTTTATGTCAAGCCATCTCCGATTCTTGACAAAGAACTGCAACAGCAGTTTTCTGTGCGATTGTTGCAAGTTAATTCTGCGTTGTATGCATCTTGTTGAAGTCATCATTTTGATTCTCGTGCTGCTGGATGACGTTCACATTCTGCTTTTTCATCTTTACCTTGTAAATATAAATGACAAAAATGTGTGGATGTGGTTTTGATGCAGTTTAATAATAAGTATTAATCTTTATTATGATGCTGGATTTAGAGAAATCTATTAAACTAAAGAAATTAAAAGCTTGTTGTTGTTTTTTAATTTCCTTTAAAGAAAAGTAGTGTAATTTTAACCTTAAAATATTTTTTATTTTGGCAAAAAAATTGTATGAGTACTACCAATGTAGTTCAAATTATGTCCTGTTTTCTGAAGCAGGTAAAGTTAAATAGACATTTTTGGGTGTCAAAAAGAAGAGAAATGTGATCTTCTTTAGAAGAAACTACACAGACAAAAGCAATAACCCTGGATTTACACTGGTCCGTTATGTGGTGCACCTCTGTTGTGTTGCATGGTTTGTATAGCAACCATAGCAACCAACAATTGGTTTACATTAGAGATGTATTAATTCAGTCAAGCCACAATTCGATTCAATTCACAGTTTTAAAGTCATGAGTCCGACCCGACATAAAAACGTGCGTAGCAATGCGCGTTCTGTGCGCGGACGCCAGGAATTCTGGTGTGTGTGCATTTGCATTGACTTTTCATAAAAAGTGTCTGCTTGCCTGGAAAGCTGTCAAATCGATTTTTACATTTTCTGCATCAATACACATGTTGACGAGTTTGAATCATTTTTTTAACTGATTCTTGAAGAATCGTTACATCCTTAGTTTACATGGTCTCTGTTGGATCTCTGCTCTGCCCCAAAGATAAATTATTGCATGTCTAATTGTGCGGGTACATCAACTTAAATTTAAAATAAAATGTTATATATTTTGTTATAATTTTAAAGGTACAACTTAAAGACCCACTCCAAATAAAATTGTCTCTTAGTGTTTTAACATGTTTGTGTAGCATTTTCTTATAATAGAGGACCTATAGAAAATACTTCACAATTAAAACTGCATTTCTGAGTATTTCTTAATTGAAATTGTGTTGGATCTGAAAACCGAATACTAGAAAAGTGACGCAACAAACTGGGTGTGCCAAAGTCTCTCTTACCTCTCCGGTTCTCCGCCCCCTTGCACATATTCATTTTCCTCATCCAAACTGGCATCTGGTTCAAAATTGTACGAGTAGATTGATCCAATTTTGCTCACCATAATTATTTTTTATAAAACCCCAAAAAATATCCCAAACTCTACATTCTTGAAACTTTTCTTTAAATACATGAGTCATTTTGAAGTACCTGACAGCTTTAAAGGCTGTACTGTAATGACATCTGCAGTGAAATGGTGAAATGCCCTTTTAGTTTGGTTTTAAACTCTGGGAGAATTTACAAAATCAGGAATTTAGCAACATGATAAAAGCCTTATAAATCCACAGAGTAAAATTCAAACTTTAGGAGTAACCTTCATTAAAGCTATTGACTCGATGGCTAAGTAGCAGTAAAGTTCCAACAACATCAGCTTCAGAACACATATTGTGCAGCCTGACCAGCTGCATGTTGGTTTCAAGCCACATATTTTCTGTTTGTCAGATCGACCATCTGGTCTGATAGTAGACTTAGCAATACCTGCGTGAATGCACTGTACCGACTGTGTTTGTGATGGAGGCATATGGATGGACTTTTTAGGACTTAGGTAAAGATTTTCATGTCCAGTGCTGCAGCAATTGCTGTGTGATGCTTCACTGACAACGATTTAGGGTTTTTGCAAACTCTACAAACACAGGATTCAGCAGAACTGTTGAAGGTCCACAGGTGGGAATGGAAAATCACTTCGACTCACAAATGCAAGCATGATGGTGACTGTTTTATGGAGCAGAAAATTATAACGTAAACCATCCCTTGTTGCTTCATCAACTGTTTGATTTGGCTTATTTTGCCAGCTGAAGACATGACTGCTATGCATTCAATGCCTAAAACCATGCTGGTGTAGCTTATAGACAGCAACATAGCTCAATGGAAAACTTCATCTTATTGTTTTTTCATTGAAAATCTTCAGTATTTTAGTATACTTGTTGACTTTTTAAGCATAGAGTCACTGAAGCAAATGTGTGCATGCAGGACCAGGAAAGAGATTTTGAGCACAGTCAGCAACATTGGATCAAAGCAGACATGCAGAATAATGCTGTGAGATAAGTAAGATGACGATGGTGATGAAGGAACGTTAACAATCGAAGAGCAAACAAGTGAGACAAAAGAAAACCAAGACCCAACTCAAGCAGAAAACAGAGGAGAGAAGGGGGACAACCAAAAATGAAAAAGTGTCTGTGTCGCGTTTATGGTTGTAATGTGACATAACACTGGGAAGAAAAAAATTTCTGCCTAAGAAGCAGTAATCACCTTCGCTCGGGATGACTAGAATGTACGGCGTTGTTATTTGTCCCCTACCTATTACCACTAAGGCCAAGGGTCGCACGTCCCCGCCGGAAAGCATGAGAAAGAGAGGAGAAGATAAAACAAACAACAACAAAAAATGAAAAAAAAGAAGAAAAAAAGTCTAAGAAAAGAAGATGTGTAGCTGTGTTTCATCAAGGCTTGTATCTCCTTTGTTTTCAACTGCATTACTTAGTCTTAAAGGAGAGAAACTGCAGCAGGGAGAGATGACACAATGAAACCAATAGCTAGGGTCTGACTGGTCTTTTATTCAAGAAGTAACTTTCAGTGAGCAATTTGATTGGTCTGTTGCAGGTGAGAGCCTAGCAGGTGTGTTTCTGGTGAGGATGTTTATTAGCAGAGTGGTCAGAGAATGTGGATGTGGTGTGTCGGGTTAACACTGGAGCCCGCCAAGTCGCTCGGCCTGGCGTGACGAGTTAATAAAAAATAAGGGAAAGAAAATGGAACAGAACAGAAACAAGTGATGATAAAGTAAAATAAAAAATAGAAAGACTTAAATAAAAACGTTGGGCAAGGATACAGTCTGGCCTTGTGCTGCATAAAAATAAGTTGAAGCAAAGAACACTAGATTTATTATTTAGTTGCTTTTGTGCTGCATACAGAAAAAACTCAAATTTTTAATTTTATTCAACTAATTAGTGTCTATAAAACTATGTTGAGACAAAGAGATGGCTCCATAACAGTAATCATGTCCTTGAACATTAATTGTCTCTATAGTGAGGGTTGCCACAAGGATTCTGCAGTTTTATGTCAGATGTGCTTTCTGATGCAACCAGACTGTGACCAAAACCTGGTCCTGACCAGCAACTTTAATACAGTGCCTAGTTCTTGTTTGTCTCAATCAACTCAACTTCAGTGGATAAAATACAAGTAAGAACTGGCACCAAGTCACTTAAAATTACACCAATAAATATGGGTGTTGTTGCATTTTCCACCAAGACAAGCTTACAGCATACAGGAGCACAGGATTAAAGGATTCAAGATAAGCCCAAACAAATGACATAATGTCTGCTTATGTGAGCATAAGAATATTAGAGAACTGGAGACCCCTGGCAAGATTGACTGGACTAATAAAAAAGAAGTGATCAGTTTCTAGCTAAAAATGCTTTACATTTTGTAATCAAAAAACAAATACTTGTAGTTTTGAATAAAATATACATTCATAAACTATTTTTTAGCTAATCTAGTTTGCAATCAAGTTGACTGTTTACAAATCCTTTCTACTTCAAAAAAATCATGTCACTTTTTGCAAGTGACTGAATCAAAACATTTGCCTGACTAGTATAACATTAGAGACGGGTTGGGATTGAGACTTTTTCAAATTTAAGAGGAATGAAAGTTTAAGGGCAGGGACTCCCAATTAAGTTTATTCAATTAACTTTAGTTTAGAAATCAGCTATTGTTTATATTTTATGATTGATTTGAAGTTTGCGTATAATCACCGGTGTAAAGCCTGTTGAGACAACTCGGTTGTGATGTTGGGCTATAAAAATAAAATGTAATCGAATTATATTGAATTAATGCTAAATCTGCTCCTGTACTTAGCAATTTGCATAGCCTTTAAAATAGGGGTCAAACTTTGTTTTTAACATGATTATTCCTAAAAAAAAAAAAAAAAAAAGGATGCGAATTTGAAATTTGTAGACAGCCACAAAGTTAAAGTTAAAAGCCTGTCTTTTCTTAAGCATATGTACTTGCAGAGAAATAGAGATCGAGTCTACACTCTGAAAGACCTCCACCCACAGTATGTCTCACTTAAAAAAAGAACAAACAGGTTGGAAACGGGTAGATAAGAAAGAAAAAAAAAAGAAAAATGTGCACAAATGAGGAATAGAGGTCTGATGCAGACAAGAAATAACAAGGCAGTGAGAGACATGGAGATGGGGGATACGGAAAAATGAAAACAATGTCTGATGTGAAAAAAAAAAAGGTAAAAAATCAATAGCAAGCTGAAAAGCTTTTAAAGCACTGAGGCTGGCACACAAATGGGTGCATCTGCAAGAGATGAGCAACAAATAACAATGGGAGACACAAGGAAAGCAAAACAGAACAGGATGGAATTTGTTCTGGAGAGAACAGTAGAATCTCCATCCACTGGCTGTAATAGTGGTGGTCAAACCGGACGTTCCCACTATGTTTCTTGATGAATTACATGTTTGCGGCATGAAAATATGGACAGAGCCATACAGGAAAAAAGACAGGGAAACAAGATTTTGTTTGAGAGAGATTGAACCAGAAAAGAGGGAAAAGGATGAAATTCAAGGAAATCATGCAGGATAGAATGGTGAGGTTGAGTCGGGTTAATATTTAAGCTTTATGGTTTTCAGTGTGTGTGTGTGTCTACTTATCTATCACAAACTGCAGTATTAAACCTTCTAGAATAGCATTATACCAACATTTTACTTCAAAAATCAATAGTGATCTGACAATCCCAAATGAGAAAAATTGAACTGTGTAAAAAATACAAAATTTGGTTTGATGCATTTGCCCAAAAAAATAACAATGACACAATTAAGAATTAACATTAAACAGGATGTGTTTAAACAGCTTTTCAAGGGGGAACAGGCTTGTTCCTGAACTGAAAATCCTTGCAGCTAAAGCTGTGCAGTTATGATCGGGGATCACTCAAAATGCATCAGTTCTACTGTCAATGATCAGCTGTGATCTGTCATATCAAGATGAATTCACAGCTTTTCTAGTGGGTAAATTTAGAGAGATTTGTTTTAAGTCCCTGGTTGAAAACTTGGTCTAAAAATCAAATTTTTAAAAAATAAATAAGTAATATATATAAAATAATAACAATTGAATCTTAAAATATAATTTCTGGTCCTATGACTCCCATTCATATTTCTCATGTCAGATGTCCACATTCTGTTGAACAAAGCATTCGTGCAAATTGCAAACTTGGAGTAAAGCTTAGTTTGCAACAAAAATAATTTTTTTTATACTGCATTTTCTACACAGTCATTTTTTTCTTTTTTTTGGTGGGGGGGTATCTCATAACACAATGTCATAATTTCAGTAAGTTCTGGGTGTTTATCAATGGAAGGGTGCTCATACCTTTGTGAGCGAGGCGGACACAGTTGATTTTGGTTTCCTGCAAAGATAAGAGACAAAACAGAACTGTTGAAGTAAAAAATTTGAAAAAATCACGTCTTTCTTTTCAAAAGTCAAAAATTAAGAAAAAAAAACTCCAAAGAGATGTGGAAACTACAATAGCTGTTTCAGAGAGCCTGAGCTCCCTTTGTAATTATTTCATCTATTCATTCCATTCATGCTTTTTTAAGGACCACCTCTTTCCTTTTGTTATTTTCCTTCACTAAAAACTGAACAACTGATGACAGAAAATACAGAAACAGCCTTTTTCATTGAAACAAAAATGAACAGATTGAGAATGTGAACATGCTTTAGGAAATTGGACAGAAATATGCTGCTATCAGAGTAAAAAAAAAAACTTATTTGAACATGAACAAAACTAAGAAACACACTTTCATGTTCACATTGTTGGCAGTCTTTATCTCATCAAACATTTATTTGAGATCAAATTCATACAATTATTTTAACATTTTTTTAAAATGAAAAAACTTCAGTTGTGTAGAGTTTGGGTAGGTAACACCTCCTTCCACCTCTAGATGTTGGCCGCTTTAAAGCTTTGACCACTGCTGTCATCCTTCTCCTGATGGGCCGTCACTCTCTGAAGTGATGTGCGCTTTCATTTCTATCTGCTCTTTTCACTCCTTCAGTGCTCCTGTCTTTTCCTCTTTTATTTCCTTTTCTGATGTGCCTTCACAGGTAAGTGTACCTGTCTGGGACACTTGTCATACAAGGATTGCCTCTGTCACATGCTGGCCCATTTGTCTTCATCAAAGACAATGACTAAAGCAGCTGCCAACTCGGATTCTGTTCGCTTCAGCAGAAGACCAAAGTTAATCTTAAGATACAGGCCATGCTTTTCAATTTTCTTCCAAGGTTTGCATCATTTAAACTTTGAAATAACAAATCATATCTTGCATCTCTCACAGACAAACTTCACAAAATGACAGCTCTCGCTTGACCACTACAGTGAAATCTGACTGAAAACGTTTGACCTGTATGTAACATGACATAAAGACATAAAAATGAATTCAAAACTAATGAGGAGTTTTTTTTAATGTATATCAAAACATTAAAAAAGATAGTAGGTTTCAATCAAAGTGATTGATGAGTAATAATTGAAGCTTGTTTTGCAGTTATGGAGTTTATTTTATTATTATTTTTTTAAGTGTGCACTGCAGCAGTTCCAAACAATGGTAGACCAGTGTTTAGATGTTTATTCTATCCATTTTATTCCTTTATTCAAAAGAGAAAAGACATATGGTGATGGATGCTGCATGGACTCCATCTCCTTAGTGGACAAACAACACCTGCTTCTTCCATTATCTTTGCTGTCCGTTGGAGAAGTGAGCGATTAAACCCTCTGTCTATCTGCCTCACTGACTCGAATGATCGCCTCATTGGATCCTTCATGCAATTTCGAGTGGGAAACAAAAACTTCAGCTGTGATTAATGTGTTTGTGCTCTGTGTTCTTCAGCAAGTATAAAAACACAACATGTAAAAACAACGAAATTGAGAAGTGAAAAACCTATTTTTGAAGTGACTGGTAATGAGTGAAATAGAAAAGACTGTTCAAGTAGATTTTTTAGTGCAATGTTTGTAGCATTAAAAAAATAAACTTAATCAAAGACCACAAATAAAAATCTGTGAGCAAATTCTAGTTTAATAGTAATAAAATTAACTGTAAGCCATTTACTGATGTAAATACACATGCTAGAGTTCTACTAAGAGTTGATGTTTTCAACTCAACCACTTTCAATATCTGATATTTTATATCTAAACCTCAAGTGATTATGTAACTCAAAGCATCGTTTAATGTTGGTGTTAATGATAAAGAGTGTTTGATAAGTTAAAGTCACATGCACTTATATGTGAGTTAACCTGTACGGTACTGCAGATTTTGGGTTGTCTGGGCCTGTGGAGGGTTGTAGCGAGGAGCGGGTGCACCCCAAGGTGTGTCTTGCAGGGCCACCACTTCATGGGGCATCATAGAGATGAAGTAAACAATTGTTGTGCTTTTAGTAAGTGTATTGTGAGGTATTCATAAGGCTAATGCAAGTTGCACACACATGTAAGGTATGGGTGATGGCGCCGTACGGTGCCCTTAAGCTGCTCTCTAGTCATTAATGAAGTGCAAGCACTGGCCCTTTACTGACGGTGAACAAATGCCACATAGACGGGGTATGCATTTGATATATTAGGACGCCTGTAGGATATACACACAAATTACACTTTAATTGTTTCATTTCTTAATTTCTAACAGTCAAACTGTACCCAAAGGAACATGCATTTATCACATGAATAGCACTGATGTGCTCCTTTCACCTATTTCACGCTTACTTCTTAAGTGTTCACCACGACCTGTTTCCTGCAGCATGCCCATAGGAAAAAATGCGAAAGTGCATTAACATTTTTGCTCCATGGGTTCACCAAGCTGTCCTCGTCTTTAATATTTTGTGTTAGTCATCTGCATTCCCTGTACATGTCTGCCCATTTTATGCCAGCAGACAGCCATATCAACCTGTAAGGGCTGTTGTAAGTAAGGCTTTATATATATACATACTTTACCCTTTTACCAATCAATGGTGCTTCACAATTATTCTGAACAGAAAGCAAATCATCATCTGTCTGCGTCTAAGAATAAGAAGCATTTGTTGCCGGGACACTAATCAGTGAGACCTACTGGCACACACGTTTACACTGGATGTACAATCTGATGAAGCATCATGAGGAAAAGTTTATGACCTGGAGTTAACTCTGCCCAAATGATCGTATTGAAAATTGACAATTGATGGAGACAAAGCAAAGTAAAACAATACAAAAATAGCCTTAACCCTAGAGGACTATCGCCAAGTGATTTTCACCTGAAGAATAGTATTTAAAAGATATTTAATATGTTGCATTTTTCTGAGTGTTATAGGTTCCAGGGTAAAGTCTCACGTTTCCCGGGAATTGCCAGACCAAAGACCAAGTCTCCAGTTTCATTATTCATTGATTGTTTTAGGAAAATTTTTGTTCTTAAATTCCTAATTTTTCAGTCATTTTCAAGCATTTTTTTTAGGATCTTCAAATGGTTTAATTTTGACATTTTGTTACATAAACCACAGTTAAAAAATACTCTAATTTATCATGTGTTCTCATATGCTGATATATTAAAAAATACCTTTTATTGGGTATATTATATTGGATAAAAATTTTTATAGCAAAAGTGTTCTTGGGTTAAAAAAGCTGAGCTCCAATAGAAATGAAACAGCTGGTTTAAATAATGAAATCTTCACTGTGCACATCAAAGACCTAAAACAGACAAACACAAAGGAAACATTTCAAGATGGGGGTACTTCTTTAGAAGAAAAAAAAAAGCTGTTTGCTGTTGACTGAGCCTCTGTGTGCCTGAAAAAAATGAGTCTTCACAAATTTAAATGCAACTGCCCATGAAAGAATGAAAGCATGCTTTCTAGTCCAGCAGACACGCTCAGGAAAAAAGAAGTGCATTTAAGGGATTTTAGAGTCATCTGAGTGCACTTTGATTGACACAGTCAGTCAAAATCTTTCCGAGAAGCTCAAAACCTGGCACTTTAAAGACTGCTCAGTGCATGTATGTGGGTGTATGATGCTGACTAGAGTACTCTGTCCGGCCTCTGGAGCTTTTTACATTTTGACAAAAGATGTCTGCATTTTCCCAGAAAAAAAAAAAAAAAAAAAAAAAAACATGATTCTCCGCACATTCCTCAGTGTTGTTTTGTTTTGCACAATTTCTTACCCAATTTCTCCTCATCTTTTACCGGCCTTTCAAGTTTGAGAAATGGAAACATTTTTCTGCCCAGTATTTCCTCTAAAAACCTTTTTTCTGCAAGTTTGCCAGCCCATAGAACAATTTCAATCAATACAAGGTAAAGGTGCATAAAACAGGCAAATTTGGAGAAAAAAAAACACTTTCTTCCTCTCTCCTTTATTTGATTATTTTGAAATTTACAAACATACGTCTGAATGTATAAGATATTTTGGAGAAAAAAACCTACAAAAAAATCTTTGAAATGCTACTTTTATTTTCAGGAGTGTCTCTTTTGAAACAACATTGTAAAACATGTAACAAAATGTTAATAATAATAATAAAATAATACTTTTCTATCACTCATTATTTTTTCTATCAGTTAAAGTTTTTTTCTATGTCACCAGATGATCCAATTTTTAGTTGGATAATTTTCTTACATTTGATTACGTTTTCTTTCTCTTTTTATGCATTTATAAACAAGAAATATGTTTAAACCAACAAAAAACATTTCTGTTCATAAATCTACAGATAAATCTACACGTCCGTCTAAAAAAAAAAAAAAGCTTACATCCAAGTAAGTGTCATCATATGCCTTGTGAGGCTTTTCTTTGATTTAAACATTTCAGTATATAAGATTAAGTGTAAAAACAAATGGCTGCATGAGACATTTAAGAGATTGATTGATTCACTTTTGCCCTGTCTCAGGGCAAAGTGATGGTGCAGATGGAGCCTGTGAACAGATTTCTAGTCTTAGAGTCCATTACTGCCACAGCTGATGTTTCATGGCACACTTCTGGGACTGATAATAGGTAAAAATCATTTGAATTTAATCAGCCAACTGGTGTCGAGTTGCCTAAATAGTCTCCAACACATTTACTAAAACTGTAGAAAATAAATACATTTCCTTAAAGAAATTCATTAAAAAATGTTTAATTTGTTCATTTTCTTTTTTGTTTGTTTGTTTTGTCTCTTCTTTTTCAAAATAACAAAAATCTGTCCTGTTGAAGTTATGCTTGGTAAATTATATTTAAAGAACAAAAAATAAAATGTCAGGAGAGTAGACGTATTGTTGTTGAGAATGTCAAAGCAGATCCAATACCATTTTTTAATACCATATTTGCTAAAGTAAAGATATTTTTCTCATTGTTCATTCATGCTATTTGCTACAATGACGTCTCGTGCTGTCTTCCTTAGTCCATTTAAAAAATTAATTGTTCTCGTCAATGTCGGTGAAAAAAACCCTCTCTCGTCCAACTTTAACTTGTAGCTTCAAGCACTAATGTGTCTTTGTGTGACATTAGACAACATTGAAGGAGACACAATTGTTGCCAGCAGTGACTTGTGTATAGTTGCTGTGTAACAACTAATGATGGGAGATAAGACAGTGAAATCAAGCTAATGCCATGTGATAGGGAGAAAGATGGAGGCAGAATAAAAAGTGGCAACAGAGAACAGACGAGTAGAACTGTTGCTAAAGATGACAGGAAAACGGACAAGTAACATTTTAACTCACAGAAGTGCAGGAAACAATTGCAACAAAAGAAAAGATTGAGGGAAGCTGAAAGTTTGACTTCTAAAATGAGATTTTCATATTTTCATGTGAGCCCATCTCATTTGTCTCACATTTTTATGCAACAACAAAGAGATAGAATCTAGAGCTTTTGTGTGCTGGTCAATGGAGAGAGTTGTGTTATAAAGGGTCATTTGATGTCATACTAGAGCCAAATCAAAAATATGAATTGAGAAAAGAATGCTCATACCGGCTCAGTCAAGGCCCAGGGTAACAATAACTCATGAAGGTGCTGTTGACTTTCTAAATAGGAATATTGACAGGAAAAACTAGAGTTGGCCGACCTTTGATGTAACCCTTCCACTCTCCTTGGCTTGATAACATTAAAAGTGGGGTCATCTGGACCCCACAAAGTTTTTTTATCTTTGATTTTTGAGTTTCACTGATGTCCATGGCAGACTTAAAATACTGTCCACCTCTGTCCACATTTGTCATGGAAGGAATCACACATCAATATATGGTTGGAGTCATCTGGAAACACCCAAAACATCAAAAATCGATGCGGAAGAGATCCGAAACAAACGTCTATATATGGCAAGTTGGAAGTGAGAATGTGTCAGAAAAAACTCAAGTAGCAATGCATGTTTTGAAGCCTGAAAATGTGAATTTGCACACCAGTTCTGAGCCCCTACTTGTTTGCTGTGCTAATAGGCTGACAAATGAGGTTGATCTGTAGTGTAGGCATGGCGCATGTTGAGGAACATCTAGAGAGAATTAGCTTTGGAAAGGAGAGGGATGAAGCACAGCAGCAGCGAGACAGAGACACAGAGAAAGAGACCGAGGTCAGAGCTGAAGGTAGCAGATACGATAAGATTTAGAAGAAATCCATGAAAGGAACAACTCTTCAAGCTTTCATGCTGGATGGATTCTGGACGTTTTGGAGATGAATGAAGGGATGTAGATTGAGACAGTGATTGTGTTGGTAAAAGGATACTGATGTTGGAGCTGTGAGAGAAAGACCAAAGAGGTTGATGAATGTAGGGAAGGGTGGGGATTCTTGGTGAATAAAGAAGATACTGAAGATTAGATGAAACCAGATGTTCTGTTGTTTTGTATCAAACATCACATTATCTTGTGTGAATCCCTTCCTCATGGTACAAGTTTTCCATAAAAGTTAATATCCACAAAGACAAGAGCATTTAAGGGTCACAATTCTTCTCCCCCTATAGTCACACCATGATTTTATAAACACTTTCAGTTATGAATAAATCTGGGTTAGAATCCCGGAAGAGGGAAAGCATTTGAGATGATGGGATAAATGAGGGAAGAGGTAGAAACACAAATTTGTCAAAGTATGTGATTTGAGAACAATGATAAATAATAATAATAAAAAAAAATCAAAAGATGGCAGATAGAAAAACATGTAAAGAGATGTTTATTCAATGCTTAAAGAGGTAAATGCAGTGAAGAGAAGCAGAGTAGGAGGAAAAAAAGAAAAAAGAAATCCATCTAAATATTCCATAGAGGGACAGAGAGACAGAAAGTGAAAGAAGGAGAGGGAAAAAAAGACAATTTCCTTGATGGACAGGTGGAATTCAGTTGAGGGTTTAGCCAAGTCAGACTATGAAAGAGAAATAGACTTCCAGCTGTGGCTTCAAACAGCCGCAAACTGACATAGTCTTCTAAAATGCAAATGAAGAGTTTATTTTCCATGTAAGGCATCAGTTACTGCAGAAGAAAGCAACACCTACTCCTACAAAATGACTGGCAGCAAACAAATGAAACAATTTACAACACTTTGTGACAAATGCAGATAACTTAAAATCCCTGATTGACAAAATTTTGTTGTTACATATTCCACCTGCTACGGCGATTCAATTTACAGCAAAAAGGGAATTCTAAAATATGACATGATTGATCATCTGAGCAACTTTTTTTCGGAAGCCCAAATAGTTTAATAAAGTTTTTCAAAAATGTGTGAATATTGATTTGATTATCGGCTTCCAATGTTGCAGCTCCTACTCTTAAGCTGCGGTAAACTAAACACAAAGCATTTTGTTTTGATGAAAAAATTGTATGATTATTGTTGCTTTTATAATCAATCTATGGAAAAGTCCAGAATATATGATGGTCAAAAAGAAAAACAAGTATTTTCTAAAGATTATGGAGAATTTTATACACTCAACAAAAATATATATGCAACACTTCTGTTTTTGCTCCCATTTTTCATTAGATGGACTTAAAGATCTAAAATTCCTTCCAGATACACAATATTACAATTTCTCTCAAACATTGTTCACAAATCGCTCTAAATGTGTGATAATGTGACACGGTTGTATGGGTTTTTTTTTTCTGTTTTCTGACATTTTGTGTTTTGCAGGTCAGCTGTCACTCCTCCTGGATGGCCCCTCCTTCCCTGGAGCTCTCTCTGGAGGAGTGCACAGATGTCTCCACTTTGTAATTGAGATTATTTAAGTTGCAGCATTTCAGTTCTCAGTGTCGGTGCGTCCCTGTTAGGACCGTGAGGTCCTTTTGTACGTTTCCAATTCTTCAAATGTTTTTCTTAGTCTTTAGTTTTGTGTAGTTTTGCAGTTTTCCCTCTTGTGAGGTGTCTTTTGTTTATTAAAAACTCAAACTGCATTTCCGAGTCCAAGCCTGGTTGTCACCCCAGCCGTCACATAGTGAGCACCTCTGCTTTGCTGACATAATCCATCCCACCTCACAGGTGTGCCACATCAAGATGCTGATCTGACATCATGATTAGTGCACAGGTGTGCTTGAGAGAAATTGTAATATTGTGTATCTGGGATGAATTTTAGATCTTTGAGTCCATTTCATGAAAAATGTTAGCAAAAACAAAAGTGTTGCGTTTATATTTTTGTTGAGTGTTTTTTGTGTCTGTCAACTTTTTTCCTCCTTACTAAAATAGGTATATTGTCTTTTTATCTCATTTGTTTCTTTTTCTCAAAAATGCCCAAATTAGCTAAAAGACATGACATGGATCTGTGTATTTTTTACATCTATGAAAATATAAATAGAAATCCTTCTCTAATTGTAATAACATTTTTGGGATAGTTTAGTGATAACTGCACTCTGTCTCATTTTGAATTCATAATCTATTAATATGGAAATATAGCCAATTTATTTATCATCTGCTGGTCATTAACATCAACTAACATAACCAGAATAATGCTTTGTTAAGCATCATGAAACTCTGTTTCAAATTGTATTTACAATCTGAGTGATTTAAAACATTTTATGGGATCCTTACAGTCCCACTCCAACTATATTTTTATCATTTTAAAAACTTGTTCCCAGTGGTCTTTTGAGTATGAATGTGCTGTTTTTAGCCAAAATCAAAAATCCTGTGGATTTTATTGCCTGTTGCCTCTGAGTTGTGGTCGGGCCTCTTGGCGTGGAAGTAAGCCTCCATTTATTTACCATCAACCCTTTGTTTACCTCTAAATTCTTTCCCTACCCCAACACCTTGTTAGGGAGGGGTCGGGTGATCTGAAATTGTTTCATATTAAGTGTACCACATAGGAAGTTTTGACTGAGTATCCCCCAGCCACGAGGGTGATCTGTGTCACACTGTGCTGCGGAAGATAAACCAATTTTGTCACGTGGGTGTGCTCTGAAACACAGAAGTTTACATTTAAATGTAATTACTGACTTTTTGTTTTAGCATGACTTTTAAAATTTTAAATGTCCCCAATGTTATCATGTATCTCCAAGTGCTGGGAACTATGTGCTCACATAGATGACCAGTGAGTAATGATGACATCATCCAAGGGAAGTGTGGTTTGAAATTGAGGACACCATTTTTTCATAACTCTCTGCTTGGAGGGCTAAATGGAAGAATTTATCCTCTCTCCTGCTAGCTTACAGCCCCTCACAACGCCAAGCTAATATTAGCTTAGCAAAAAAAAAAGATGAGTTATCCAGCAAAACTAGATTGAAGATCAGATATGGATAACAAAGAGGGGCTGGGAAACTTTGGCCCACCCATCATGAGAAAAATGCTACAAGGACATGATAAAAAGCACCAAAAAACATGATTTTCATTGGAGTGGATCTTTAACATATTATTGTAGGATTGCACAAATAATGCTGTGGCAATTTTTATATTTTATTAACTAAAGTTTCTATGTAAACTAAAGATTGATGCTTAACGTGAATAAAACATTATTAAATACTTTTAACATTTTGACATCAGAGAACTCTGCACTATATGATAACATTCTCTAATCATGCATATTAACTTCATTTTTGCTTTGGTCAACAAACTTTCCTTGTTAACATGTGCTAAACATTGTGTGCTACATTAAATAAAACAATCGTAACATTTCTTTTTAAATTTATTACAAAGTACTGAATAAAACTGTTATTAAAGTCTTCCAAACCCAATACTCTCTGAATAGAACCTAAAATAAATAGTCTTTCAGTCAGACTAACAAGCCTCTAAAAATTTCAGAGGCATGGTCTGACTACATAAATATATTCATGAGTTGCAGTAATGTGAGTCTATTTTGCATGCCTGATTTCCTCATCAAATCATCTGGGTTACAGCGGCTGCACAGGTCCACTTGGTTTCCTGTTTATTTTTCACCACCGAGCCCCCACAATTTTCCACTCCATGATCCGGACAAACCTCATGCTGATTGGATTGACTGAGATCCAATCAAATACTAACTCAGAAGTGACCAGATTTGGGGTCAGTACATGTTCAAAGCACAGGCATGCACACAAGTGGACCGCACAACTGTTAAGTATTCAAGAATTAAACAATGCACAAAAAACTCACACTTAGCCCTGCTCTGTATGAGTGCATTGTGGGAAATCTGCCGTCTGGAGGGAGCATTACATCACAACATCAGCCAGCTAACCAAACCCTTCCTGTCCAAACTGAATTACTGTGGTTACTGTAGTAGAAAATTAAAACAACTGTTGCTGTATTTCCAAGTGTTCGGCAAATGTAATTTTTGAGCAACTCATAGGAACGACAAAAGTCGGGGTGTTTTTGAGTTGGTCAGATTAAGCCAGTCCTTTACGTTCATAGTAAAAGGAAATTGGCATCACAAATGGTTCTCTTGTTTTCATGAATCAGATGTTTTTCAAAACCAACCCGTCTGAATAAAATGGGTACAGGACTCATTAAGTGTCTTGGACTTGATCACACATATTTTAGATCGCCTGTACTTTCCACCCTATTACACTCAAATAAGAAAAACTAAATACTCTTGAGAGTATTAATATTCAGCAAGTGAGGAATAAAGGCAAATCTGTTTCAGACTTGCCACAGACAAAGAGGGCATTTAAGACAAATGGAAAAACAATTGATTTCTTCTAAATGTATCTCATGCTGACAAATGATCCCCAGAAATAACATTTCAGTGAAATTACAGGTGCTTGTGTAGCATTCGGACTCACCCCATTAGCCCTACTCATGGCCTGGTAGTAGATGCTGTAGCTCTTGGCGGGCGACAGCGGCGGATTCCAGAAACCACCATAGCTCTTGTTGTCCCCCACTGTGAAGGGCTGCACCACCGTGAGGCTGGACGGCGGCAGGTCAGCGGCGATGTAATACGGTGAATCCAAGATGGAGGCGTTGCGGAAGCTGACCGGAGCAGAAAAACACTCGAGGGCTTCAGGGGCAGCTCGGCGGGTTTTAGACTTGCGCTCTTCTTTTACCACAAGCTGGTAAGAGCTGGAAAATCAATAGTGGGATGTTACTTTATGCATGTTAATTTTTATAGAGAAATGTAATTAATTTTCCTTTTTTTTTAAATCCAGCTAGATTTTAGATAAAGCTTTAAATCAAAACACAAACAAAATAACAGGACAGAACATCCTTTGGTTTACTTTTACATATAATGTAATAATTGGACTATTAACCACCTACATCTGTACGTTAATTACAAAGATAAGTGCTCTGTCCAATTATTTCCTTCATTCACAAGAACATTTGCTGTTCTCTGTTCCATTTATTTATGCTGTTGAGTAGAAGGGCATTAGTCTGTTCTGCATGGCATGCAAGAAATTATGAAGCACTTTCCTTTTTTACTCAACTGTTATTTCAAGAAAGCTTATTTTTAATTTTTTTTAATACTGTGTAGTTGATGGTGTACATAGTGCACTAATCTCATAATGTAATTAGGTGTTTGTTTTGAAACTGCCTATCTTGGTCATGTCACTGATGAAGAAGAGGGGTAATTAATCTAAATTATATTGATTATATTAATCATATTTATACTAGTTGTACAAAGTTGTTTTTTTTTTTTTGGTCAAACAAAAATTGACCGTTTTCTATTTGATTATATTGATTCCAGTCCAACTTCAATCATGTTTTGATTCATTTTAATAGTGTTCCCAGTAGCCTTTTTACTATGATCATACCGTTTGTAACCAAAATCAAAGGCAGGATCCGAATTCTTCCCCTATTTCTACGACTTCTCCCTACCCCTCAAATAGTAGGTGTATTTGAAGGGGTAGGATTGTCCAAAATCATTTTTTTAAGGGCTAACGCTCGCCATGGAGGATTGCAGAGCCTTCCACAATAAGGGCTCTAAATAGCAGCACACTGTGCCATGGAGGAGAGGCTTATGTCTTCACATGGGTGTACGCTGAAACATAGAAGTTTATATTTAAATGTAAGTAAGGACTTTTTGTTTTAGTGCAACCTTTTTAAAGTCCTAAAACCAATATTGTCATGGTAGCAAGCGCTAGCAACTCTGTGCTAACATAGGCTTTGATGAAGTCAGCAAATAGGAGTAATGTTCGAATTTGATGGTACTATTTTTTCATGTGTCTGTATTTGTAGGGGTAGGAAGAAGCCGTAGGGGTAGGGGAAGAATTTTTTTTTTTGTTTGCTCCTGAGTCACAATGATTTTCTTGGTTTTCTTTATATTTGCCCTCCATCATGAGAGAAGTGCCACAAGAGCATATCAAAAACACCTTTTTCATTGGAATGGGTCTTTAACAGAAAAGTTTCAAACCAAGTGAAGGTTGGAAGGAAAGTTTCAAGAGGACACATAATGGTGGATTGTTCGGGAGTATAGATTGGTCCCCTTCAACCATGAATTCTTTTAGTGCGCGTACACTTCTGTCTCTAGGCATTGCTGGTGTGCCTGTTTTTAAACACACGTAGAGGTGTACTTATAAACTTAAATGAAGCTCTATCTTTGTACGTCTCCATTATGCTCTGAGAGGCTCCATGAATGGCTAAGGGCTTCTTTAGCGGTCAGGACGAGCTCAGCAGCCTGCCGCAATTACCTCCACCCTCCACGCCAAGAACTCACTTCACAATTATATGCAATTAGGGAAATGTATGTTTCTGCAAAAAAGACGGGCTACAGCCAATTATCCTCAGTTCCCGTTTGGCAGCTTTTATAAAAAATAATTGCTGGTGACCAAAGAGGAGTCTCTCTCGCTCTCTTGATGTCAGTCCCTGCGCCATTTCTGCCTCTCTGGTGAACTATCTATTTCAAATTAAAGGCTTTTCGATACTCCACATCAGATGAAGCAGGAGTCTAATCCAAGGAGGGAAGAGAGATCAGGGAATCAATTGTGTGTGTTGGTGTGTGTGCTTGGTAGCTTGTTTTTTTTTCCAAGTACAGTATCGGTCAGTTTCAAAGACTCCATTTCCTTCCTCCTTTTTTTTGACATTTGCTTTTTTGCTGCGAGAGTGTTTTAAAATCTCCTAATAGCTTTGAAATTGAGAGATATTTCATTTTATTCATTCATTTTAGATCTGGATTGGTTTTTAAAGTTTAAGTTCAGGCTGAGGGCTTGCAAATGAACAATTACTCATTTTGAATGTATTCTCTTTACATGCATTTGTTCAGGGTTGGCCTGGGTTGCTTTCATGTATATTCTCTATGGGTTGTTATTTTGAAAATTGCTCCTCCTAATTTCCAAAATGCACAGACTTGAATTTTTTTCCTGTATAAATAAACAGAAATACAAAAATTGACTTATTTACTTAAGTCATATTTTTGTCAAAAAAATTTACATTTTGTGGAGGCAAAACAATTAGCAGGAAACACATTTTTACACAGATGGACTAATCTTAGATTAATAAAAACAAAGATTTTCCACATGAATATAAATGTTATAAAATTTTAAAAATGTAATGCTAAGACAACTGGTGCACACACATTTTACAATATTAATTCCAAAAAGCCAAATTTAAATGATGCATGTTCCAATGCAGAACTGCCAGAGCTTTAATTGCCTAAAGCCAAGAAAGAATAAAGTTCACTTACATGCCAATTAAATGGATGAGTTCACATGTTCTAAGTGAACTTTTAATGAAAAATATTTTGAGTGGAAATATCAGAAAAGAGCAAGAAATAAATCAGCTGGACGTCTGTAGTCACGGGTATAGTTGAAATAAAATGACTAAAATTGACCACGATGAAAGTGACCTGATCTCTGAAAACTGTGACTGCAATTAAATTAACATTAATTGTGTTGTTGATGAAGATGCTCATATATTATCTTATTAACTATGTTGACTAGGAGTGGCTACAATGGTGGTTGGGCATCCTGGTTTTCAACAGTCGACCTAAACTCAGCATAAACCTGAGAATTCTTAAGCATAAATTGAGAGATTGCAATTTATTTCCCAATTAGATTTAGTACAAATAATAAAGTATGCAAGTTTTGAACAGCTTTTTTTTTATTAAAGAAAAGGATTAAATTTATTTTGCATGACCAGTCTGAAATGTATTTTCTGTTGGAATATGGTATCTAATGTAATTCAAAATTGCAAAACATTAATATGGCCTTTCAGTGAAAAAAAAACAAAAAAAACAATTAAAATTGAAAAATTACTCAGGAAGTCTGACATTAATATAAAGCAATATTTACATTTGATTTACATTGTTATACTCCACATTAAAACGTGCTGCTTGAGAAAAGCACTTTTGCCAAAAGTCTTTTGTACTTAGAACTAAGTTGACCCAAAGAATGATGGCAGAATGTGAAAATAAATGAAGAGAAATGTTAACATTTTTTAGGATCAATCCTTTTTTTTCCTTTTAGCTCTTAATTTCTCTTCATCATGTCTTTTTTTAGTAGTTTTACACCCTCTGTAGAAAACATATTGGTCTCTGTGGCCAGATTTTCACTGCATGTGTGCTTAAAAAACTATAAGAGTATAGGTTGGTTTGATTTATTTTATCAAATCATAGTTTGTAAAAATGTTAGACATTTCTATCTCTTAGTTTTGTCTTGGTGTCATTTTTTTTTTTTTAATATATTGTTATTTTTGGGTTTTAGATCAGTATCACCCTATTGGTTTATCTATATATGTTATACTTGAACCACATCGGTGTTCCATTTCCACAAAGAGTTAAAAGTTGGAAACAGAAAAAACTAAAAACGGTGGGGGGCTTCTCGTTTTCTTGGTTCCTCGGCAAGTAAATTGGATTTATATGTGTGAGTGACTTTAATAGCCCCTTAAGGTGCTCTATGAGCAAGACTAGAGAAATGTGAATAAAAGTAAGAGGATGGATGAAGGAATAAGAGGAAGAAGCTACAAGCAGATAAACATTTTGAAATTAAAAAATGGGAACAAAAAAGGGAATACCTGATGGGGGCTCCACGGGACTGTGCAGGCTTCAGGAGGACGGTGATGGTCGTCTCTGTTTCATTCAGTGGACTTTCAGAGTCGTACTCTGGCATCATCGGGGCTGAAACAACACATTTGTGAAATTTTAGAATAAGATTCAATGTTAAATTCAGTTCAGCGCAGCACAGGATCTTACCCAAATACTGTTTGTGATGCAGAAAATATGACAAATGTTGGTTCGACTTGGCTTGGCAAAATATATTTTAATGTTTAAATAGATTTAAAAGATATTTAAAAAGATTTTTCTTTGCATATAGCAGTTTAAACTTACTTATACTAATAGATATTCATTATTCAAATCTCAGCTTTTACTGACAGGGGACTCCATGCTTTGTAATTTTGCAATATGGTCTCATATCTTGACATCAGTGATCTTATCAGGCCCTCAAAAGAGCAACATTTCCCATCTGCCATGCTGTCATGTTAAAGGTGCTGGATAAATGCCTGTTTGAATAAAACACCAACACTTCTTTTTCGTGACTGACACAACATTTAGGTTATTAATGCGACTCCAAGCACCTTTTTTTTCCCCCTTTTCCCTCCCCGGTTCATCCATCTCTGTCTGTCTGAAGCATTTAATTTAAATCTCTGCATCCTTTGGACCCTGAATGAGATAATGAAGATTAGGGATGGCGTGACATTTGGAGGGAGACATATCTGCTATGGTGTGCAGAAAGAATGTGTTTTTTCTACTCTTAGCAACATGTTGTTAAGATTAGTCGGGATGGAGCAGAAAAGGACGCTCAGAGGAAAGGTCAAGTTGGAAAAAAATCAGTGGACGTGTTGACAGAAAAGTCAGCATTTTTACACATTTATGACATACAAGCCTGTAGACTTTTACAAGTCAAAAGCTTTGTACTTTAAAGTTTATTAGAATAAAATTTAGATTATTCAGTTTGTGAGATGTGCAGGAACTCTACTTTAAATACACCAAGAGTTATGTATTTTTCTTTTTGTCCAAGTATATGAGAGTATTTCTTATAAACTGTTATCTTAGTTTTTAAAAACACTATTATTATTGCTTTAGATTATCATGCATGCTTTTTAAAAATTAAGGGTACAATTTATGGGTGGGTCACTTCTGCGTTTGGGTGGACAGGGGTGGCGTGAAAAACAATAGCTCAAGACTTTTAAGGGAATTTAATTATTGAATCAAAAAAACAAACGTTCTTGAAAGAGCAATGGGAGTAAATATGTTGTTTCTTGTGGAGCCCTAATTGAATTTCTTAATATATCAAGATGTTAAAAAACAAAAAAAAAACAAAAAAAGGCAAAAAGCAGCAGGTCGACTGTTCCTACCAGCTGTTTATAGCTTCTGGCAGCTACATGTCACCAGAAATAAGAAGGTGCATCATGTATTCCCAAACACAAAAAGCCAATCGGATCAAACATGTACCTGCTATCTTGGTACTGATCCGATTTGTGACAGGTGGGCCAAAGCCTTTGTTCGTAGAGGCTTTGAGGGTGAAGAAGTAGGTGGTTCCGGGGTACAGGCCCACAAACATGTGGTGGGTCTCGTTCCTCAGCTTGAACACACGGCCCCTCTGGGTGGTCAGATCAGCGCTGGGGTCCAGCGAGCTCAGCGCCTTGTAGGTTATCTGGGGGCAGAAGAAGGAGAGGAAGTTATGACAAAAACATGCAGTCCGGACAGCTAAGTAGACCGTAGCATCACACACAAAAATTGTGTGTAACAATTACTTTCCATAATTAAAACAAATAGTATTTAGCAAATTTTGGCTAAATATGTGTTAAATGGTTCTTCAAAATTTAGTCTTTCAATATGCATAACTGCAACCAATTATACGTTTATTGCATCTAATGCTGAGTAGTGGCCTTTCAAAGTGAGTTTACTTCAAATAATTAATTAAATTCTATAAAATGAAAATAATTAAATAGAACTGCATTTTGATCATTTTTAACGATCGTTTCTTTCCAACTTCACATTTCCTGGTAAACTGATCGATTGTGCAAAATTTCTGATTAGCTTGTTATCATTTCATCACTGTAAATATCCATAACGATCAAATCCAAGTGTCCTTGTTCCTGAAAATGCTGTGTGCCACTCTGTGGTAAAAAAAAAAAAAAACATTATTAATAGATTTGTTTACTTTTTTTTATTTATCGCTCCACCACAACAAGCACTTTTAGAGTTTGACCTCCAGCTACGACAACTGTCACATCAAAGCGAATCCCCTAAATTGAGTGTCAGTTATTAAATTGTCTGTTAAACTTCATGGTGATCAATTCCTGAGTTGAAGTGCTGTTGGCTCTTTGCAACAGGTCTGTGTGCCTCCGCATGATCTCCATTCTGAGACGGGGGCAAAATTGAGTAAATTGACCCAGAGCCACTAAACCGGCTGAAGGACTTCAATAACTCTTTTGAAAACAGCCGTCAATGCATGTCTGGGTGTTGCTGCTGGCAAGTTTCCACACTTTAAACCATCAATGACTGCACACATGAGCACACACATGCATGCCCGCTCGAGCACTGGAGGACAGCTGTCATTGTGAACGACGGTCAGCACAAAGGAGTATTGACTGATAGGAGAGAAGCACATTAATGGCACCTCTCACTGCAAACATGTTTCCACACTTTGTGGAAGTTTCTTTGCTCAGAAATCCGTTTATGTCTCAAGTTTCGAGGTGATGTATGAGTGGAAACAAACAGTTGGGTTGAGAATAGGAAATTAAAAGTGAATAAAAGCTTTAATAAAAGCGTGTCGTGCTGCATTGGTAAAATGATTTATCTTTTCCTGAACTTAAGGGTTTTATTTTTTCATTTCAACAGCTTTCCAAACATGATAAATGGCACGCCGTTTGTTTAGGACGGGAATTTTGTTTTGGGACTTTGCTGGAGCTCAGGTTGTGCATTTTTAAAACAGTCAACTGCATTGAAGGGGCGCACTGTCACATGAAAATACGATGAACACACTTAAGCATTTGAATGATCTCACAAACCCTCTTCCATTTGCTTTTCAGAGATTACATCCATCTAAACAAACATGGAAGAAACTATTTCTGCCGATGATTTACAGGACAGAGAAAGCGTTGTTTACTGCTTCCTAGACAACTATTTGTGCAATCCAGACCTCCATCTTTTAAGCTCTTATACCCATTTTCAAAAAATACATAGTTTGACAATATTTAAGCAAGCATATCCAAAAGAACTCTAAATATGCAACTAAAACCTAATATTTCTCTCTTTTCTTTATTTTTTTTTGTATTACCTTTTCTATGTATTTGCAGAAAATTAGTCAATTAAAAAGTGCTGTTCCTCCAAGATTTTAAACAGTGAGGAATATTCACTTCTCTTACAATTCAGTTGTTGCTATTTTATTCATGTTTTTAAGGTCTTTGACTCTGCTTTTACTTTATGAATTAGTGACCTTAAAATCTACGTCTCACTGAACTTTTTTTCACAGAGAAAAATAATGGTTTGTGTATACAGTTCATATTTTTGTTGTTGTTGTTATTCCTATATTGAATGGTGATGATCCTTGGTATTATTACAACACAATGGAGACAATTAGGTCAAAAATTAGATATCTTTTGTTTTCTGCAACATGGAACCCTCATGATGCAGAAAACAATATATGAAGATGTTTTTCTTGGGAAAAGTGCTTAAAGACCCAGTTTGATAAAAATATGTTGTTGCATTTTTCTTATGATGGCAGAGATATATAAAGAAAATGAGCTTAAATGTCATTTATTAGTATTTCTTTAATTTGATTGTTGTGAATCAGGAGAACACAAAAAAATGCTGTTTATTTGCGACATAGAAAAAACACTGGGTGGGCCATAGGCTCCCTGCTACAAGCTCTTAGTGACACGGTGGAAAAGGGGGCGTGGTTACTCCTCACTAACAGTACCACCAACAACTCACAGGTGAATTTGTAAAGAACTAACTAAGTCTCTGCAGAAACTATGTCCTACAAAATGACACATTTTGTATTTAACTATTTTTTAAATAAAATTGGCATTATCATACTTAAAGACTTCAAGAAATTCTATTAAAAGATCCTAAAAGATGATCGAAGTGGATCTTTAAAGTGTTGGGGGAGGGGTTATAACCAATTAATGTTGAGAGTTTTATATTATGCTTTCATTCAAATGAAAGTTATGTGTGCACGCAACACAAATGTTAAGATAGGAAAAGATAGAATAGAATAGAATAGAATAGAATAGAATAGAATAGAATAGAATAGAACAGAAGTCGTACAGGTACACTAAAATTCATCAGCAACTCTCTTGTGAAAAAAAGGCTCCAAAAAAGTAATAGGGTATGTTAAAAACTAAAATTTAAATCAATTTATTGTAAATTATTCACCACTGTTGAGCAAACCAATATATTTTACAGCATACAGATTAATATAGATGTCTTTGTACACATTCCTCATTTGCTTTCTCATGAGCTTCATTTAAATAGCTGTTAAGGGATTACACAACAAGGATAAAACATTACTAAATATTAACAGCACTCTGTGTGCACAATTTGATTTAATGTGACAGAAGGGGTGTTAGAAGGAGATTCATTATCTGATGTTTTGGTAAAGTTCACACGCTTTTAACTAAAAACAGATTAAAGAGAATAGAGCGCTATTTAGATCACAAGCTCAGTTTCTTAAAAGGTGCCTCTGAGTCAACAAAATAAAGAGTCTAAAAAGGCAGACACAAAGAAAGTGACAAAACATTGATCCAGGTGAAGAAAAATGATAGTGGAGAGAATGAGGCAGAAAAAAAATAGGAAAGCAAAAAGGAGGAGAGTCGTAACCAGTGATGCAGATGGATGTTGCACAGAATGGGTTGATGGGAGTTTGTGTGCGGGTGTGCGCGCAAAACAGCGGGAGGAGCATCACAGCTCTTCGCGCTCATGGACGTCAGGCGGCCCTTGTCGCTCCATTAACAGACCGGAGTGAAAAGCACTGACAGCTGGGCGCCTCGCTTCGACCAGGCCTGCAGGCTGGAATGCCGATGTGTGAATGTGTGACTGGGTGTGCTGATGTGTGTGAGTCACTTACAAAATGATACAGAGGGAGAGGCAAGGGGCAAGGTGGAGAAGATGATCGTGATAAAAAATGTGCGGATGCAGAAAGTCTGCACCTTAATTCACTGTTTTTTTATAGGAGCTGGGATCACAACAAAAGCAAAGCGCATTCTTCTCTTCACATCTGGATATGTGAAAACAGAACGCATCATTGAAATTCAAATCTCGCAAAATACAGCCTTCGACTACACTAATTGAATTAGATGAACATTAAACATAAACTTTCTCACATAAACTTGCAATTTAAAATGCATTTCTGTTTAAAGTCAAAATGAAATCTTGACCCAGTAAGAGAAAAAAAATGCAGCAGAGAAGCTCCATCAGAGCGGGAAGCTTCTCAAACAGCTGACTTCTGCTCGGCTTGAAAGTTGGCCGAGTCGACTGAATAAAACATCTAGAATCAATAGCTATTTATACAGGCTGGGACTTAGGGGCTAGAACAATAAAATATCATCTATTTCATCAATGCCGCAGTTTGGGTTTGCACATCAATAGCTGTTATTTTACAACTTGTGAATGGCTTTCTGAATTTTGATGAGCCATTCTCCTCATCTTTTCTCCACATTCGCTTCCATTTTTGCTCTCGCTGTCTAGGTTGAAAAATAGACCATCCTTTTTTGATTGTATTACTTATTTAATGGCATTTTGTCTTTCTAAGCCTTTTATCCAATGCTTTTTGATTCCTTCCCTGCCGTCACACCACTATTTCACTTTTTTTTTTCCCCCCCTCAGCCTTCCTTTGTCTTTCTTGCTCTCTGTGGTTGATGTGTTGGGAATCGGTAGAGCCATAAAGCTCAGGTTTGTTTTATTAGCCAATGAAAAGGCCGGCACACAGTGGGACAGTGCAGCTTGGGTAATAGAGTATGTGTCTGTGGGGGATAACTCACCAGAGGAAAGGCGTACTTATGTGTAGGTGTGTGGGTGATTGAATTAGTGGGTGGAAATGGAGAATAAATGAGAAAAAGTTGAGTGAAAAACTATTTTAGAGAAAAATGAAATATGTGAATAAAAATAAAATTAAATTAACAATTAAAGGATCAAAGAAAAGTAAAAACAAAAAAAAGATATAGTTTTTAGTAAACCTAAATCTTTCCGCTGCTTGTTCATGACGAGCACTGGAGGCCCAGCGTCCAGCCTGCAGTTCTCTTCATTATATTCCCCACAGCTCGTCTGTATGTACTTGTGCACACATCCAGGCTGCAGCCCTGTGAGCTCAGGCCGAGTTTTATGGAAATAACAATGTTTACAAGCTCCTTTGTGAGCTTCAAAATGCTATCTCAATTCAGCTTTGTCAGGGTGCAGTTTTTGTTTAGGGCTCCAGTTTGTTTTATTAGAGAATATGCAGCAACTTCACCCCCTTCCGTAACCCAGATTTGTTTGTGCTCCGTTAAAATTAACAGCAGTTCCAGAAGAAAGCTTTGAGTTTCTCCATACTTTTATTCCACATGAGAAAAGTTGGTATTGTGAATTTACTTACTGCTATATTCTATGTTTTGTGGCTTTTAACACAAAAACTGAATAAGAATGGAGTGAAGTTCCTTAAAGCATTTAATATCAAGGAGGATTGCTCTAAGAATCCAAATGTCATTAGTTCCAGCATACCTTCATGTAAAGATTGCATCAGTTATGAGAAGCCAAATCAATACTGATCTAGTTCTAAATTGTATAGAAGTTGCAGTTCAGCTCAAACAATAGTTTTTTTTTGACAGACTTTTAGGCATAACTGAGGTGTTGAAATAAAACCTTGAAACAAGGAAGACGCATGCAGAAATGACTAGTGACTCATTGCTTTTGTTTTTTACCCAAATAAATACAAACAAAGATTTCATTTGGTGGCAGCATCTTTAAAATAATAATGAATCAGATCCTTTAGTTAATTTTGTAAAGTGTTAGCTGGAGTTTTCACGTCAAAATGTGATCAAAATATGTGAGACTTTTTTTGGGTTATTTTGCTTTAAATTGAAATTTGAGTATTGCAATTTTTTTAATAAAAAAAGCAGATGAATCCACCAGAACCCCATCCACCTCTTAAGGGAAAGTTTGCATGCACTCACTTCCTAAAATAACTTCTGATCATCCATCAAAAATCTGGCTTAAACAGTTTCCTAATAAAAGTAGACAATTGCAGTAAAATTGTTAACAGTCTGACAATAGGCCTGAAAATAGCAGATCTCAACTACATTATTGAGATTAATGTTGCTTTACAAAGAACATTTTCAAAGCCAGACTTCACTATTTTACATCTTTTACACAATGTACAACCAACCTAAATGTTTTCACTTTTAAATAATTTGAGGCCTCTGAAAGTTTAGCTAATTCATTGGCATAGTTCAGTTTTCCTCAAAAGGAAGAATCATTAAACAGCTAATCAGTCCGAGAGGAAAAGTACTGTTATCTGATCAGAACGACCTCTATGTCACCACCATGTCCTGGTTTTAATTTGATAAATTGAAATGTTGAGTCAAACATTTCAAAATGATATTCAGACAAACGGTCCTGCGGTATTGATTCGTCCACTCAGATTTGCAGGATGGATTTGTATTTGCTGATTGAATTTGTATAGGTCAATTTGATCTGTGCTTGCAAATCCAATAAAAAACAAGTACGGAATCAATTCAATCTTGGATTTAATTTTCATTTGTTTTCCAAGAAGAGAAGCTGCTTATTCTCCTTGTTGAGGAGACCAGAGTCCTTCATTGTTTGCAGGTACGTGTTGCACATCTTCAACGACACCGCTGCTGCAAGCCTTTCCTCTCTACAAAACTGACTGTTGACAACTACAATGGCAGGCAGTTAATCTCATCATTACCCAGTTGTTTGTGTAATAATCTGCATCACATTAGTTTCTCTTTTGTAGACATAACATCCACTCTAAGGGTTTCAGAAACTGCTTCGTTTTTATAGAAAATTGTGCAATTTAGTCTAATTTAGCAAGTGTCAAAGCAGCAAAAGTTGCAGGAAGTTGGCGCTAAAATCATTAAAATGCATTAAAAACAGGTGTGGAGACACATAGAAGGAAACATTTTTGTTTTCTGGATCCAGTGGTAGAGTGAGATGCTTACTATATCTTTGTCTTTATCACAGCTCCATTCAATTCCCTCTAAAAATGTGTCTAGTAGGCCAGAATAATGAGCCAAAACCTAAATCTAACCTCTGTCAGAGCAACCTGTGGGTCAAAGAACAAAATGGTTTACAAATATGAGCAGCAGCACAGACAGGAGAATTGAGCCACTTTAGGATGAACTGTGGAGAGATGGGCGAAATCCTAGCAAACCTACAAATGTCGCACATTTTTTTAAAATGTCTACCACTGTTTTCTTTTGGTATAAGACCAACTCCAATGAAAATCTTGTTAGGGTGTTTTTAAAATGTTCATGATTGGAGGACATATATGAAGAAAATAATCCTTAAAATTGCATTTCTCAGTATTTATTTTTTCAAATCAATGTAAATCAAGAGTAGACAAAACAAAAAACTGTTTGAATTAAGTTTTAAATGATGAAAACTTTTTTTTTTACTAATTAAATGCACAAATATGAAACTAAGTTCTGTGACACTTTGCTTTTATTGAATACTATGTTCTCTTCAAACTTCAAACTTTAAATATTAAGCTTCTGCCTGCAGGTTTATCGCTGTCATTTTCAATTTAAATACTTTTTTTAATGAATACATCATGATTTGTGAATCAAACGTCTATGTATATGCCTGTTCTCACCCTGCACCCTCACAGCTCTTCTGTTACTTCAGGTAGATGTATTTCACATTTGAGTAATAATGCATTCAGGAGCTCTCACTAGGGACAGACTGTTCCCAAGCTCACTTACATCAACATTTTCAAGACATTCTGAGGCATTCTGATTAAAAAGGTAAACACTCAGACAGAAAGGAAGACAACTTTAAGAAATACACATATGCACAAAAGCATCTTATGCAAAAGGTGCAAAATCTTGACATGAATTTAGTAGTCCGGATCTTATGAATGTATTCCATATTCACATTAAGGTTTGGAATGAGCCTCCTCCCCTTTGATTTCTTGTTGCACACTGAATCTGTCAATATTACGATCTAATAATCTCTAGTCACAGAAAAAACAATGGATATTTTTGATAGTAATAGAAGTGCAAACGGAGAAGAAGATTAGTTCTCACCACCAGAAAAGACAAAAGTAATGCTACGTACACATCGCACATGTGATGAACATTCAAGAACACGCTAAATAGGCATCCTTGAACACGCCTTTAGCATAAGCTGTTCACGGGATTTCCACTACTACCAGAAGATTCTTGGTTCAAATCTTGTGAATCTTCCTCCAGACTTTGTCTTTCACAACTGTATGAAAAAACTTGATGTCACATAGTTCCAGCCGAGCAGAAACTGTGATTTTTCATTTCTCTTCCATGATCACTTTTCAAATTGTTGGCACTTCTGTGAATGAAAATGACGCTACCCACACGCCACTATCAAATCTAAGTCCCTGAATGGTCAAAGTTCAACAGGTTCAACGTTCAATGGCCCCACAAGAGCCCAAAAGCAGACTTAAAAACAGGCATAGCAACACGCCAACATTAGAGTTTTGAATACGAAAGCCCAAAATGCGCATATACATGCGTTTACATAGACTTTTCATTGGAAGTGGTCATTGGAATGTGCATTGCTGACGGCGGTGTGACTGTAGCATAACAGTAGATGTACGCTGACAGTACCTATATCCTCCTGATCAGATACTTTAGTCAGCCGCCAAAGAGACTAGTTCTGGCAATATGCAATTCATAAAAGAAGAGAGAACTACAGCCTCTCAGTCCTCCAGCTTCTACCAGTATGTCATTTGTCACCAAAAAGTTCTGGTTTAAATCAAGCCCCCCCTCGCCACAAAAAAATCTGAGAGATACTGTCACCCCCGAAGAGGTGATCAGAGATGGAGAATTAAACTCAGCCGGGGGTGACAGTTTGACAGGAATCGTCCTGAATCGCAGTAATGCTTGTTTGACAGCGACGCTGCAACTTCCTGCCAGCAGACTTAAAACGATTGACAGAGCAGGCCTGCTCCCCTCTGAAGCTGATGCAGGCCACGCTCGCTGCTGCTGCCGCTGCTCTCATTCCCACATTACAAATCATTTGCTGACGAGGAGCTCACCGCAGAGTGACAGCGATTTACAGCTGAAGTGTGACTTTTTTAGAGCTGAGGAAATGTGAATATTCACATGTGCTCATGTGCTGACTGAGCTGCTGCTTGTGGTCCTCAATACAACTGGGATTTTGCATTTTTGTCAATAGTTACTCTTGAGTTGAAATAATAATAAAATATGTTCAAGTAAAAAAAAAAAAGTAAAAACCAGAAATAATTTTAAAGTACTCTTTATGTATATTAATAAAATGTTCTGCTTTAAATTAGACTTTTATAAAAAAAATAAAATAAAATGAAAAATAAGAAAAAAGATGTTTCCAGCAAACAGAAAGATTAATCATAGGATGATGATTAAGCAGACAGGACTTTGAAGAATGACCCATTACGATGGGGGTCAGGTTGTCAAAATGGTAATCCTTTAGGACAATTAAACCATTGTTTTAAGTGAAGTGTGTGTGTGAGTGCACATGTGTGTGAGTGGATGAGTATTTATAATAATCCCCACTCTTTGACCATCTGGCTTGACTGAGTTACAGTGGATTTTTATAGCCTTGGGCACAACTGCCTGCACGGGCTCCCACGGGCGGTCTACGGGCCGGAATTTCCCGCCCCCGTGCGGCGGTCCGCACGGGTCCGCAAAGTAGCAGGCTCCGCAAAGGCCCGTAGGCGCCCGTGGGAGGCTGCTCGACATGCACCAAAGTCTTCTGCGGGTGCCACGGTTTTTTCCCATTTTCTTTTGCCCGTGCAGCTGGCTGCACCACTCCCGTAATGGCCGTACGGGCCCGTAGCTGTTTTCATCAACCCCAAGAGCCGTACTAGCCGTACTAACAGCAGTACTAACACCCGTACTACACCCTTACGAGCCGTGCAATCAGTTCCCCGTGTTCCAAGTCCCGCAAGGGTAGTACATCCGGTTGTATGGCGACGTGCGTGAAACCTTGCGGCATGCACGGGTCCATGCACAAGTGTACGTTGTGTTGAACCGTTCCTGCTCTGTTTCCCCCTCAACCGTAGTCAGGAGCAGGGGAGATCTTCTCCAGGGCCGAAGGTTGCTTTTCCTCCGGGGTTCACTTCCCTTCTAATGTGCGCGCGCGCGGGCGCGCGCGCCCCTCTCCTTTTCTTTCTCTCTCCTTTTTCTCTGTCTCCGCGGCACGCGCTCTCTCTCTGGCGCACGCTCTCTCTCTCTCGCTCCTCGCAGAGACGCGCTGCTCCTCACATGCACACGCCCCCCCCCCCCCCCCCTCCTCGCAACAAGCTGAGATGCAGAAGTTGGAGCACACACTCATCTCACAGCGAGATGTCGCGATGCGGTGAGCGTCCTGCTGAATAAGTAGTGAAGTCTTCTAGATCTGTGAAGCAGTGAGACTGATGCGGGACCCGCGCAGCCCTTTTTATAGCCGCGCGCTGGCCCGTATCACACGCACGCGCCAGTACTACGCGCACGTGCGCCGGCGCATCCATTTGCACGGGCCCGTGTGCGCATGTGCGTCTGTAGCAACGCCCGTGGTACTTCCGCACCCGAGACTGACGTCAGCTTTTTCACACGACCACTTGCACGGGCTCGTGCGGCTTCCGTGCAAGCTCCGTCCTAATGACCACAAACTCATGTGGCAGTCACGGGCCTGGTCTACGGGCCAAACCACCCCAGACCCGTACGGGTCGAAAATTCGCACGGGCAGTTGTGCCCAAGGCTTATGGTTGGCATCAAAGCAGTGACTCCACATGTTAGACCCCACAGCCAATACTGTAGAACATGGTTTAACTTTATGGTGCAGCTTTGATACGTCACTTTTTGGTCATTATAATGATGTCACATACACCAAATGATCCTATTGGCTGGTTGCTTTGAGGAAAAAAAATAAAAAAATAGATAATGTTTGTCACATTTACTGTAATTTTCGTATATTATTTCATAGCAGTCGTGTCCATTCATGTCTTTTAGATTTGTTTTCTTTTGTCTTTTAAAAATAAGCGATTTTGCTTATTTATTTATTTTTTTACAAAAAGCAAAGGTTTTTGACCCAAAATGGATTTAAAACATCCTTTTCGGTGAAGTATCTTCTTTAATCCTCATCAGTTAACAAAGATAGTCCTCATTTGAGGAAATTTATGCTGTGCTTATATAACATAAAGATGATTATATCTTATTTCAAGATAAATGTTCTGTCTTTTTGATGCACATTACCTTGATTTTAATGCCACAAGCAAACCTGACAGAGCAACTAGAAAATGTTACATATTTATTGAGAAGAAGACTAAAGAGGTAAACATAAAAATGAGATGAAACAGCTGAAGTCCACACTGCATATGATCCAGTGTTAACAGAAAACAATGGCGGCTCACAGAAAGAAGGGATAATAGAGTGAAAACAACAATTTCAGAAGAGATTTTGTTGAATTTACTACAACTTTGTGCCCTTTAACTTTTAGAAACTGACAACATCAGTGCAACAACGCATCTTTCTAAAAAGTTTTTGAATTCTTTCTCCTCCAGTTGTTTTCCAAATGTTTTATATCTTGCACAGTTGATGCACCAACAGGTTTCAGAGGAGCAGGGTGTGCTGGCATCTCTCCCATCTCTATTAGAAAGCTTCTATCATGAAAGTTGTCCAATATCTGACTGTTTTTTCAACACATTCTCATTCCCAAGTCGTCACATATTGACGCATGGTTAATCACCCCTCCGTGTCTAAAAGTGACATTTTGGGTGTCCACAACTTGCCAATTTTTTTTTTTACATACTGGCTGTTCCAATTAAAACAAGGCCCCCCCAACCTCCGGGCCGATACAGGACGTGGACCACACTGGGATCTGCCCTCTGATGGAAGGTATGGTACGAACGCTTGTGACGCGGTACTGAATCCGGATCGGTACTGGTCAAAGATCAGTATCAGTTCCGGATGCGGTACCCGTTACAGACGCAGTACCAGACGCAGATGAGGCTAGGGTTAAGGTATTGGATTAGGGTACTGGTACAGGCTGCTTTCCGAAGTTCGGTCCACGTCCAACAAAATGACAGAACACCTGATTTAATTAGAACAGCCAGCACATCAAAAAAAGAGATTAGTTTGAGACACCCAGAGCATCACAAAGTAGCATGGAGGGGTCCTTAACCAAACATCAAAATGTGGCAAATTGGGAATAAGAAGGTGTTTATTTTCTATTTTTATTTTTTTGTTTGTTTCTTCAGAAAAAAAAAAAAATCACACCATTTTCACTATTCCTAAAATAAGTTTGGATTTTGTAAAACTCTATGGACCCCAATCTTTATTATTTTTTCCAAATCCATATACAAATATGTTCAAATAAAGGTTTATTTGAATTAGTAATACGTTCTGCTTCACAGTTCAGCACAGGTAATTATCTGAACATATCATGGGGTTTACATTTTGATTTGATAAAAGGGCGATTCTCAAATGGCAACGAGCTGAATTTTACCCAAAAATATAATTCAAGATCGTTTAAAAAAATACTTTGAGCACTTTTATTAAATCACTGTAACTCTCAGTGAACAGACCCAGGTTGGATGTCAAGATCATTCCTCTACTTATGCAAGGTATACCATCATTCTTTAAAAAAGATCATAAAAGAGGAAAATGTAAGTTTGCTGCCACTAACAGCTTGGCAGCCTGATGTAATAAATGCCAACTGGCTGCCACTATCCATTTCTGTGATTTATTAAAGACTACTTGAGGAGAGATGAACCAGAAAGTAAAGTTATTCACACATACAATCAGATAGCAAGAACCAGTGCCAGTGTTGTGCTGCTGTAATGTGGTGGATTAAATGGTGTACAGTTTTGTCAGTGAGCCCCCATGTTTTGTTCTTTCTGGTCCTGCAGGGGGATATTAAACATCCAAAAAGCTTTAAAATAGACTAGAATAAGAAGACAAGAGCTGGAGATTTTCCACTCCCTCCTGTGTTAACTGGCATCAACTGAATAGGAAATTAGTTTCAGTTCAAATTTCCATAAAGCACTTTTATTCTAATAAAGACATATGCCGTAATTACGTTTCCACCAGCTCCATGTAAATACTCCAGCTACTTCCTGTTGCTGGTAGAGGCCAAAAACATTTATGGAATCACTCGTTACTTCATTAAATTTAGGGACAACTCTGGTACAAACTTTGATCATGTTGCCTATTTGTTAAAATGTCCTTGGGCAAGACACAGAATCCCATATTGCTCCTAGTGGTTCTAGGTTGGTGCCAGTGTTCAGCCATCAGTGTGTGTGTGTGGGCAACACAGTCTCATTCCCAACTCGTATATGTATGAAAGTCAGGGACCCCTTCTGCGTCACATATTGACGCTTTGGGTAACCCCAACTCCTCCTTTTTTGGAAATGCTTATATCATGGTTCCCAAACCACCTGGTCGCGGACCAATATCAGGCCTGTTCCCGTTAAATCATGGGTCACCATCCCCGTGCCACCACCAGTCCACGGCCACTTGGTACATTGCCACAGACAAAAAAATATATACTTATGCGCCAACTCGATTATTTTTTTGCTTTGTTTATTTTCTTATTCTGAAGGAAGTTTTATTTTGGAAAATTACCGGATTCTCCGCCTGTCTTGGCATGTCACGTAACATAAAGCGGCTGCTCGGAGTACTGGACTAGCAGCTCAAAGCTAAAATAAAATAAAGACCAGACAAAAAGCATAGTTGGAAAGCTTTTAAGAGGGAGAAAAGATCCAGTGAGGAAACTGAATCAGAGCCTTTGACTTCAAAGAAAAATAAAGCGGCTCTTTACAGACAAAACCAGGAGTCTTCCTCAACAAACAGATTTATGGAGAATGTTTTTCCATGTACCAAGCTCCTCTAGCTAATATACAACGACTGACCCTCGGTTGTCATGTCATTTTGTTTTGTTTTATTTATCCATCACACTTTCAAAGTCAGACGCAGCTGAATTTAGCGTTTAGTTGTTTGTATCCACTCTTCATCAAGAAGTCTACGTTTAAACCAGCTACAAACATTTCACAGAGATCATTCGCCAATATATGACAAGTTGAGAGTGAGTGGCAGAATAGGACTGTGAAGTGCTGCGTAAGCAAGTAGACCTCATTTACATTAATAAATGACTTGAAAAGGTCAGGGATATTTTTTTCTATATTTTTTTGTTTGGTTGTTGGTGGTTGTTTGTTTAAAACACAACAACGAAGAAAAGGGGATGCATTTGTGAATGATACCAATGATAAGTGTCGATTTTCCTAAAGCAAAGCTTTAATTTTCCCCTTGATATACTAAAAACCAGAACTTGTGAACATGGATCCCATGCTTCCAGAATCTGATAACACTTATTGGATCACAGTCTCCTGTGAAAAGGCTCTGATGAATCTACAATGATGGCAACATTTATCTGTTTTTAGAGACAGAATGATGATGTGGGGCTGCATCTCCCTATAACAAGATGAGTTTGCATTAAAGTCATTTGAGGCTATTTAAATGCACAAAGGTAATTAGAGGATGTTCTTCAACTGATGATAATTCTCAGACCTCTTCATCCTTGGACTCAGAACCTTTTTCAGCAATATTAAAACACTCAGCCCATTGGAGCAGCTTTATTAGAAACTGCCTTCAAAATGTAGGAATGAAGAGGAAATGAAGGTTTTTCTGCAACCCTGACCTCAACCTCATTGAACACTTGGGGGATCAGTGTGAACACGCAGTTTGTGTCAAAAGGCTAAAACAGCCACGGTGGTGATCTTTAAAAGTGTTGGTTAAAGAAGCATAACAAAAACGTATTTAGCCTGTTGTGGTCTTTTACAAACTGGTTAGTTTTTTTTTTCCTTTTATTTTCCCATATTTTATGTTTCATTCATTTTTAATAATGTAATCCACCGGAATAAAATTCAGAAAACAGAAAATGAATCTCCATGGTTGGAAATGACATTGAAGTCAAGCATCCAGCACACTTTCTATAGCCAAATGTAAGATTTTTGGGCAAAAAATATACACTTTCAGAATCGATATTAACACTATCCTTTCCAAAAATGTAAGTGTTATGAACACAGATTTGTACATTGTTCTTTAAATAAATTAAAAAGTCTACTAAAAATTCATAAATGAAAACATTGAGAAGTTTTAATTTCCACACCATTACCTGCATCAAATCAAAGCATATTTACTGATTAGCGCAGCACTGAGATTAACACAGCTTCTGGGCACCTATTAAATACTTGTGATTTAAGGTAAAGATAATTTATCTACAAAAGCGCAGATACTTGCTGAGATGTGTTGCTTTCCACATCAGTCTGAAACACAAAAACCTTCCTACTTTCTTCTTGGTTAAAACTAATCAGCAAAGCCATGATCTTGCGATGTGCTTCAGTGCTTTATTCTAATCAATGTTAGCAGCAGCGTCTGTTAGGCGGGCGGGGGGTGCAGAAATAACTCTGCAGAGACCAGCAGGGATGTAAACGCCAACAGAAGGAACCTGTAATGCTCGAACGGTTTGATGAAGCAATCAAAGAAGGGATTGACAAGGTCATGATCTGTGAGTGTGCCAAGTGG
The DNA here is from genome assembly GCA_003999625.1 of Oryzias javanicus. Lineage (NCBI taxonomy): Eukaryota > Metazoa > Chordata > Actinopteri > Beloniformes > Adrianichthyidae > Oryzias > Oryzias javanicus. Next base: position 17,427,467 of record CM012441.1, on the reverse strand, counting down.
CTCTCTGAGTGCTTCTCTACTTTCAGTTCAGACACCATCAATATCTGCGCATTCCCCTGGTTCTCACGGAGAACAGGTAGCTGCAAGAATGCTCGCATTGGCAATATTTTTTTCATTAATTACAACATTGAAGTTATTAAACACTTTTAAATTAAGCCTATTTTTGTATACAAAGGAAATCATTACAAAAAGTGTTTTTGTCACAGTGCTTTATAAGCTGTAAATTTAATAGCCTGAAAAGAGCTGTTGAAGTTCTTTGCAAACTAGTTTTTAGACTTTCAGCCAAATGCAGAGTAGAACAGACTGAATTCTTGAACACACTGATGATAGAATGCTATCTTTAAAAAAAATGCAACACACAAGCAGATCGAACATGTTGTCTGCTCCCTCTGACAAGGTCTCAAAAGCGCCCCCTTCAGCTCGGCTTGACCCACTTTTTGGATTCCCAAGAGACACTAAACTTACAGGAGAGTACACTCTCAAAATGGGATCAAAAAATGGGAAAAGCAAACTTCATAGATTTTTCAAATTTGTATCCAATAACTTTTATTTGGATGAAAGATATTACTTGTTACAACATTGGTGTCTGTGTTGATCCTCTCAAAACCGCATTGCCAAAGAAGGAAAGAGTAAAAAAAAAGTTAAAGTCCCATCAGTTCTCACGGACCTAGGTATGTGAAATTTGTTCTCCACATTTGACTTATCCCCTGGGGGAGCGGTGAGCTGCAGACACAGGCGCCCTCGGGAACCATTTGGTGGTTTAAACCTCCAATCTAACCCTTAAATGATGACCGTCAAGCATGGAAGCACTGGGTCCCATTTTAGAATCTTCAGTATGACTCGGCCTGGATTTGAACTTCCAGTCTCAGAGCGAACACTCTACCACAAGGCCACTGAGCTGATAGATGCTATGCTAATAGGGCATATGACCCTATGACAAGTTCACACTGACCCTAACATGCATTTCTACACAAGTCTTCAAGCCTGTTTTTGGGGGAGGTTCTGTTTAAAAAACAGGTGGCCATTTAACACACTTTGAATGTTAAATCTCTTGAATGGATGACATCCTTCTAGTTCTCAAAAGTGACAACCATTTGAAAATTGATCATGAAGGAGAAATGAATAATTGCAGTTTGTGACAAGCCGGAATTATACAATCTTTAAAGTATTGGAGTAGTGTTTTACGTCTTTCCGCTTGTGTTTTATTTTCTGTGTTTTTCTTTCGTTTCTCAGCTGTGACTTCTCCTGGAGATGTTCACAGCTGTTTTGAGTTATCTCGTTTGTCCTCATTATTCAAGGAGCTGTCCTCATGTGATCTGTGAGGGAGTGGCTTGTGTGCTGTTCTGAGGTCTTGGCTATATTTGGTTCTATTAAATGTTTTGAGTCCTTTGTGAATCTGGGTTTCTATCTGTCCTCCTAACTGTAACATAGAGCTGTGAGATAAAAATCTTGGGGCAAGATTTGGGAGATTTGCACCTCTTCTGCATTTCACACCAAGCCTCTTGGACATGAGCTAGTATAGCGACAGATCTGTGTAGCATCAGGGAGTTGAAGTAAAAGAGACTGGGAAGTGAAAATTGAAAAAATTAAAAAAATAAAGGTTAAAGTTAAGGTAAATACAATCAATTAATGGTGTCATTGGCGCTCCTTTTGAACTAGCCGTTAGATTCCCACTTTTGCATGGCTTGAATGAGATCATTGGGGCTCTTTTTTTTGGTTCAAACACCACTACATCTGATAAAAGACTGCTTCAACTACAAAATACCCTTGAAGAAGAGATTTAAAAAAAAAGTAATCGTTCTAATTTTTACTTTAAAAAAAGCATCACATGAATGGAGCTTTTGAAACTGATTCAATTTTTGTTCACCTTACCTCTTTTCAATTTTTTTATTTGGAGTAAAGGTTCACTGAAAAGAGCTGAGCTTCACCGATCCGCATGAAGGGCAAGATAAATCATCTTCTTTTGAATGGTTAAGTTGCTCAAATTTGAATGTGAGAACTGTAAATTGTTTCCATCAGCGAGACAGATCAAGGTAGACGCAACCTGTCAATTTAAGAAGTTCACTATGCAAGCAAGGAGGAAGTCAGTCTAACTGATTTCACAATCTTCCAATAGGAAACTTGTATTCTCCTCAATCCGTAGTTAAAAAAAATTCAAACAAACTGACTATGACACTAATGATATAGGTAAAAAAAAAATAACTGAATGCCAAACACACTGCTGTATAAATGTTTGAAAAGATGATCTGGTTTAACAGATATATTTCTCCACTCTTCCGAGGTCAACACCCGTCCCTGAAATGTCCTCTTTTCATCTCTGAGGTGGAAAGAGGACCAGAGGGAGAGGAGGGATGAAAACCACCCCTTTAGAGGCCCCCTTCACCCTCCCCCCAGATGTGTCCTTTAATCCTGTAATTAGCTGCAATTATAGTAACAGATCCGCGAGATGGAGAGATCATATTTGCACACTGATTAATTCCTGTAATCACGCTATAGGACGCGCAGCTTCTTTTTGATGCCATTCTAGTGTTTTATATCCCACTTCTGCCCTCCTCATTCTCCTTATCTCTCCCCACCACTCTCCACCTCCGCAAACCATTCCAACCCCGCCTCCTCCTCACCTTCTTCTCTTTGTCTTAGGTGTATTTCATCTGGTTTTCATCCTGAAAAGCAATGAGTGCAGAGCTGGGTTGGGAAAAAAAAGAAAGCACAAGAGACAACAGAGCAGGATAGGACACAACAAGAGCCCCTTTAGATGTTGCAGATGATGCCTTTAATCCTGTCAATAGCTGCAATTATAGTAATTATCTCTAATAGCAGCGCATTGTGCTGGGGCTCTGATATGTTTAACAGATGAGTTGCGCCGCCTCCGCCCGGCAGAGAGGGAGCACAGATTGATATTAATGAAATCCACAGAAAACAAGGCAAAATTGATGATGGTCTCAGAGGAGTTACAGACTGCAGAGAGTGTTTTTCAAGCCTTGGGTTGAGGTCTAATGGAGGTCCCAGAAATGCTACTGAGTGGTCTTTGTATTGCACTGAATGAGAGGAGAGACAGGAGACGGATGATCTGAAGTAAAAAAGAGGGCTCAGGAGAAAAAAAGAGACTATTATATAGGAGGAACACGCTGCCAAGTCAGGTATGTCAGTGCTCCAAGATGTGTGAGGTTGTAAAAATGTGAGGATCAGCAACAACAACACAAACTCTGCTCTGCACCGCGGAACAATAATGTCTAATTCCCTTTCAAACTGAGGACATGATGCTGTTATTTGAGTCCAGTTCCACTGAGTTATCTGAGATAGGAGGAGTTTGAAAGAAGCATTTTTGCCTTTACTCGAGATTTCCTTTTCTGTCAAAAACACCTCCATTCCCAACAACACTTTTTCACATTTTAGATATTCGCTTTTAATATGGCAAAGTGAAAAATAAATGCATTCAGCAGTTTGTTCTCTTTTTGTGTCAGATTCATTTCAGATATAAAGATTGTACGTACTTTGATTTGTAAAATAATCTGTCTCAATGTTCACAAAATATTCTGCTGAAAATAAAAAAAAAACATCCTGTTTTAAAAAGTGAAACTAGGTTACAGATTGTCTGTAAACTGAAGCAAAATCTGGAGCTATGTGCTGATTGTCACTACCTAACAAAAATGAATCTAACTATGATGTGTGTCAATGGCCCTGTCCTATCATCTTTTGATCTATTTTAAAAGTCTTCCCATTGATCCTTTAGTTATAATAATTCAAATTTTAGCCAAAATAACAAAAATAGTGTTGTTTTCTAGGACACATATTCTACGGGGTTGCTGTAGAGAAGGGACAGCAACCCCGCCTCCACTTCCCATCACCCATCTCTTTCCTAGATGATGCACCATCCTAAACCCAACCTGATTACGAGTGAAGCAAATATAGCAATATTTTACGCAATATCTACATATAGTAAGTCTATGGCAATATCTGCCTAACAAATCTTTTTTCTGTATACTCCTGATTTACAATGAATTGATTAAAGAAATATTCATTTTAAACTTATTTATCTTTATATATGTCCTCCATCATCAAAACAATGCCACAGCAACCTCCAATTTTCACCACAGTGGGTCTTTAAAGAGAACTGCTGGGGAACTATTCAAACAGCTAAATAATTCAGTAAAATACGGAATCCCATTTTGGCAAAGGGTTGGTGTGATGTAACACTTTGATACTCAGAGACGGGAATTGTAATTTATTTTTTTCTACATGTTTAATGTGATCACATGTTCTACAACATGTTTATCCATACATGATTGGCATGAATTATATTATTGAACAGATTATTCAGGATTACACAAAATTATTTAATATTACAACATAATAAATCTTTTTCATTCATATATGCGCTTTAGGTTTTGTATAAATCATTATGGTTTTGTTTGAAGATCTTTGATTTTTTTTGTCATGTTAGCACCCTTAAACCTCAGAATAATGGATTTAAACTTCTCTTGAGTTTTTAAACTTTAGTTCCTGTAAAAAACGTTCTACCTTTCGTATTAGAAAGAAAAACAAAAACTGTATTACTATGAGTGTTCTTCTATGTGCAGATGGATTCCGACTCCATCGACTGCACATTTTAACTGCAAGTTAAACAAACCTGACAGATTCTGTCTTCTATAGCCCTGCAGTTATGTTTTTTAAAGTGTTTTAGAATCCATATGTGCAAAGAATGACTGCATTTTTTTTCTATTGTTGCAACCCATCTCATTTCCTTTTTAAGTCATTTTTGGTCACCTGTGGATACTTTATGTGTTCAGTTTTAACCACTTGGTCAAAGGTCACAGCATGTCATGCTTTCAAAAAATAGAAAAAAAGAGAAAATGCAAATCCAAAGTATGGTTTCAAATGTTTTGAAACAGGTTCCAAAATCCATAAAAATAAAAAAAATAAATGTAAAAAAAAGTTGTATATTTTTTTATTTAAATGTTTATCTGCATGTTTGAATGAAGAAGTGTTGGAGAAGAGCTTGAATTTTGATGTCTTTCTTTACAAAAAGAGGAAATACAGTCAGTTGATAAATGTTGCTCTTGACAAATATGTCCTTAAATAAAAAAAATTTAAAAACAAGATTGACCTTTCATAGAGCCGTTCTCTGTCACTGTCATTCACATACACACGAACACACACACACACACACACACCCACTCTAATAGCTTTGCCAGGTCTCAGTGTGAAGCAGATCCTTGATGCAGTGATATAAGAGTCAGACAGGAGACCGAGAGCAGGTCAATAATTCATTAGATGGAGGGCTAAACTCAACTTCAGCCCGAATAAACCACCTGTTACCACACACACGAACACACACACACGCACACACAGGCATGCACATATGTCTCTCTCTTAATACATATTCTTGAAGACTGAATGCTTGCTCTTATGTCACAAGTAGTGTTCAGTATTCAAAACAAATTGCTGGTACATTTAACTCAAAATTTGAACTTAAAATTTTCAAAGCTCAATTTTTGTGATTTTATTTATTTTTTTACTTTCTAGTCATTTTTTTTTATTTCAAACTCTATGTATTTTAAAATACCACCAAATTGGAACAAAAACACAATTTCACAGTTATACTTTTTCCGTTAAATCATAATTATGCAAATAAACACAACTCAACTCACGTGATGAGCCATTCAGAAACACGGCAACGGATGTGAACAGTAATTTGGTTTATAGGAGATACATCAAAGTTTCTGCCACAGCACTAGTACTCATCTTCATCTATCAAAGGAGACGTGGGTGTTTTATTCCAGTCATCGAGTGGAAAACTACAGGGGAGCGGCTACAGATGAAGCGATTTTGGAAAATTGTGGTTGATGATTTTACAGAGGAAATGTGGATCCAACAATTCTACATGATATGCTCAACTTTTGATGAGCTGAGTGATGATATCTTGTGGCGTCCACTATGCAGTGCTGCACAGCTAAGCTTGCTATCCGGTTGTTGGTCATGTGACTTGTTTATTCAAAACAGTGTTTCCATTGCAGTTTTGCGAAATATGTCAGATATGTGTACACTATCAATATCTTTTTTTTATCAACACCCAGCAGCCAATCAGAATCGAGTATTCACCAGTACCATAGTATAAACTAGAAATGAGTGAACAGAAAAAAACAGCTTGTGAGAAAAATGGTTTCTGTTTTATTGGGTGGCAAAGATTGAGATATGAAAGATTTACAACTGAAATCATATTTTTTCAACAAATGCTGTTTGTGACTTTGACATTTCACTTTTACTACAGGAAAATTAATAATTTTCCAACATCTTTCAGCTTCACAATCAACAGCTTCTGTGAATATACTGTAAAACAGCATCTGTAAATTTGCTGTCTTAGCAGATAAAGATATAAACTGGTGGCTATAATTTGTGTTAGTTTTTTTTTTTTTTTTTGGGCTTGTCACATTTTGCTCAACAAGTTGGTTTTTTACTTAAATTTAATCAAATACAAATAAAAAATGTTCTTAAATTGCAGTGACTGCAGAAATTAGACAGTTAATCACTTTAGGTGAAATATACGCTTCAACATAAACTAGATTTCAATAAAGATGAAATTGATGCTCCTCGGTAAAGTTATGTAAACTCATTTGTTGATGCAAAGCAATTTAGTGCAAAATCAAACGAGTGCAGCTTCAAAATCTGCTGAAATACAGCTTTGCATGGATTCCGACTAGTGAGAATGATATTGATATTGAATATCAGAGTATAACTGACCTCATACAGAGTGATGGCCCCGTTGGTCTCATTGGGAGCTTTCCACTGCATGAAGATCTTCTCCTCGTATGGAGTGTTCTGCAGGGACTCCATGGGCACAGAGCCTGGCACTGCAGAGAGAACAACAAAAAAGGAATTCAGTAAATTTAAACATTTTTAATGTCTTCATGTAAACAGTGAACAAAGAATAATCTCATCAAACCCATCTTTCAATCGCTTCATTGGCTCCAAGATTTCTCCCTCTGTGTACATTCATGCCTTTATTTACTTAATGTTTGGATTAAAAGCTTTTATTTCACACAGTAAAATTGTTTCAACTTAAAACACTTTGGTTTTAACTGAACTTTCATTCCTGTTTTGGTTGCTTTGTTTTTTAGTGGCACCTCAAGATTTCTTTATTGAAAATTTCACAATAACTAAGACGAATTACTGTCAGTATTATCTAATGATATGTAAAGGTTAGGCTCCCTTTGAAGGAGCCGGGCAGAAGGATCATAAAGGGTGCAAACAGTAAGGAAAAACATGATTCATATGTTTAATACTGCAAGACTTCAGCGGTTGTTTGATGCTCATGAGGTCTTCCTTAAAAGATGAAGGGAAATAAAGAACTGTTGTACAGACGGCTGCAGGCTTTATGCAGCTCAATCTTTGATCCACATTACACAAACCCGAAAAAAGAGAAGCAGCCCATGTAAGAATGAGATAAGCATGTTTTTGTCAGTGGTTATGCAGTTGCTGTGTTGATCAAATGCTCAAGTGTGTCAAGGAAAAAAGCAAAATACTGTTTTGCTCTCAATGCAATTGAGTGATGAGTGTTCAAAGCGTCTGCTGAGTTCTTAATCAGCTTTTTGATGAAACATGGCGCGATACATTTCCAAAAGCTCCAAAACAAAACTCAGCTGTAATTTGTAAAATTAAAACGGCATCTTCCCAAGACGAGGGGAGAGAGATGAGCTGTAAGTAATGTCACGCAGGGATCAATCTGGAGGCAGCCCTGCAGACGGTGAATAATGGAACAACTGCTGAGGCAAACAGACATCAGCCACGGTGAATTGTTCGGACTCTAAACAGAATCTTTGACTCACCACTGGGAACACAAAAATCAAACTCAATCGGTTGGAAACCCTCAAACAAAAACAACAATGCAGACTAAAAAAAGTCAACTGATAAATCCATTCTATAGGTGACACGAGTATTTCTTTAAACATTTGCATTGGGTGATCGCCAGTTATGTGAGGATTTTGTGCATTTTTATCCTAAAATCGTACATACTTTTTTTAAGTTATTTTTTTTTTCAACAGATTCACAGTGTTTATTGTCAAATGCAACAGGGAAGCAAAATTCTCTGTACAATAACAACTTTACTGTATATATATATTTTTAAGTGTTCCAGGGTCCTTGTATTTCTTCAAAATAATTCATTAAATATGTGTTCAAACAAAAAAAGTATACAATTTGACCTTTTTATTTTAAGCATCATGGTTATCTAAGCCCATACTCTATTGACTTCCTTGTGCCAATGTATTGTTGTGTAATGGCAAAGTATTACTGTAGTAGCTGGGAAAAAAAAACACAAAATAGAGCATAAAAAAAATTGCTATAAGTTAAATGCGAAATAGAATGGCATCTAGTGCTAACTTTAAGTATTTAGAAACATCTGAGATGATGCCTAACTGTGATAATTTAATTTCACTTTAGAGCGGCTCAAAGTAAATCCTGAAACCTAAATTATCCAAGAAAAAATATACAGCAAAAACTACCGTAAAACAGAGAGATGGTTATTTAAACCACTTCATCCTCCTGATAAACACTAGAACTGTGAGAACAGAGGCATTTAACTCAGATGACCTCTGAGCACTGATGACCCTGAGGGAGTATCAGTATTGCAATTTGCCCAAAACTGTGGCCACGGGTGCATTTCCACTCAGCCTACTCTCTACCTGACCTTTTTATTTTCTTTTTTCAGACTGAGACCCCAGAAAGAGTCTATTTCCACTAAGAGTATAGCTTAGTTCAGCCTGGAGTTAAAAAAAAAAAAAAAAAAGTTCTCAGAAGAACTGGTACCAGACACTGTACTGGGCGTGAAGCGGTCCCTGACCCGTTACCAGAGGTGAACGGGTACCGGGTTAGAGTTAGGGATTTTATGATTAAAAACCCTCTCTGCTAAAAGCTAAAATTAAAAAAAATAAAAAAACATTGTCAAAAGTGTGCAACTTTCCAATTATGATGTCCTAAATTACTCTAATGTGAAAAAAACCTGTCCCATTGACAAAAAGCAAGTATAAAACGTCCCCATTTACTCATTGTAGTAATATCTCCATTGGGACAGATCAAATAGTATAAATATCTGTGTTTTTTAGGAACAAGAAACATTTTTCAAATGTTTTTAGGGGTGTGCTGTCAGACACTTTGTCTGAGAGGAAAGTGTTAAACATGTACACAACCCACACAAAAATGAGGTGACGTCCTGCAGACTGCACAAAAGTGAGACGCGCTTACTGACAGGTGTGAATTGTTGAAAATGTGGAGAGAGAGACAAGAAGAGCTACGAGAGGGAAAAGCTGTAAGGTGTTGAAATGCACAAGCGTGTCTCTGTGTGGAGCAACAGGAATATGTCTATGTTCCACATAGCATAGCTATTTAGTTTGACACCAGTGGATTCTCTATTTTTGTGACTTCGACTTTATTTAATTTCCTAAAATGGGTCTTTTGCCAAATGATGGAGAAGTACTTGCAGAGATATCTCCCCCCAACATTCTGATCTCTGACATCAATCTGCTCTCAGCTGCACCCTGATGATGAAAGAAGTCAAGCTTATTTTTGCAGCTTCTCTCACAGTAAGTAATTGTGGATGAAAATGTCAGCCAAATGTCTGCAATGTAACTCAAAGTCTGACTTTAGCAGAAAGCTTTTACTGCTCCCTCAGATTGATTCGGATCAACTGGAAAAAGCTTTTAGAAGAAGTTCAGACGTTTGTGGGTTCAGTCTAAACTGAATCCAACAATGAAGATGGATTTGCCACATTATTTCCTTTAACACTTGAGCGTGGGGAGCCATCTTCTGCCTTTCTTCACAGCATCAAATAGCTGCAGGGCTGCTGCTATTATAGGCAGTTTCAAAAACCTCCGTCCAGAGCTTTCAGGCAATGAAAACAGCTTCCTCAAAGTCCAAACATTACAGAGCAAAAAACGTTTTAACAGATAGAGACATCAAGTCATAAAAACGCGTTAGCATATGCAGTGTATACAGCTGTGTATTTACACACACATGACTAAAATGCCTCTCATCATACAAGTTCTACCTGTCTATAGGATTTCAAAATTCAAGGCAGGATTCAATGAAAAAAAAGGATTTCCTGTTAGGTAAATATTCATAAAAGTATTGTTGCTTCCCCTTTCTGTCCTAACACAGGTCTAAAAGGTTAAATTGAGGCTGAATTGGTCTTTAGTGAGGGGGTTAGTCTATATAAGCCCATAATGAACTGCCCTAACCTTAGCAAAGTTCCAGCCAGCCCCAAAACACTAATCAGGACGAGATGGGGATTGAAAATGTTGCTTGGATGTTTTCAAGACTTTTTTTTTTTGTCCGGAGGAGGGGGAAGGATGTCTTTTTGGTTTTTGGTTTTTCCTGCACTTAAAGTCACTGTTCCCACGACTCCGAGGCTTTTATCCAACGTGGCTGTGACTAATGCTGATAATTCAGGGAAGCAATTTATAACGTTGGTTCCAAAATGTTTGGGAGTCTTTGTGGGACTATTTAATTCTGAAGCAACAGGTGCAGGGTACGTGTCCCTGGAAATATAAACAGATAAAAGAAAAATAGCGATTTTTTTTTTTTAGGCTTCTTACAATAATCTTTTAGCAGTAGCATTGACTGTATCTAAGTACTGGACAAAGGGAAAGTGACATCACTAGCTGCATTTACATGTGGAAAATGTCCTTGATCGGATTAAAGCTCGGATTAGAATAGAAATGTGTACATGGGCCTGAAGAAACACTTTATCCGGTTGTATAATCTATCAGTTATTCATCTCCACTTATTTACAAAAGCTGGCAGATAGTTGGAGATTCCAATGGTGTTCATAACCTCCTCAATTCAAAACAAAACTTTTGGTTGTTTTAAGAAGTTAGCAGAGAAATAAGAGTTTGGAGGTTTATTCAAACTAACTAGAGGTTAATGACAACTCTTTTATAAAGCAGTTGCTAATGTCATTTGTACTTGTTGTAAGAACCTAAGAAGACTTGGGGTGTATTCTAATTAGAACATTTTAGAGAGTTTAGATCTAGTGTGCTTACTTTGGTCCAGATTGAGCCCTGAATTGTATGCTTGGTCTGTATTCAAACTGCTTTTCATAGAGGCATTTTGGGTTTCAAACCAAACCTTGTAAAAAAAACCATGTGACTAAAGATCTCCTCATTCATTGGCCAGGAGTTATGAGGGTGAGGCAAAGCAATGAAGTCCCAAGCTTTCCCATCCTTGTCGGTCAGTTCACTTATTCAAACTATTTGTCTCTAATCAATTTTGAATGTCTGTATCAAGGTCAAGGACCACTTTATTTTGTGCTTTGGTACAGTGGAGCCATGCTGCTAGTTGGCTAAGGAGGTACGCCGATAAGTGTTTATAACACATAGATTGTTGTAAAAACAGTGTGAGAAGCAATGTGTATCAAGCTAAACCTTGTTTAATGAGCCTGGATTAATTTGACCACATTTTGATGCTGGGTCTCATCATTGCTTCATGTTTGTCCACAGCTTATGGTTGCTTCCTTCTTACTCTGTTTACACCCTGTAATGGCAGCTATGGCGGCTGTTTGATTCTGTTGTTCCGCTTTGAGTTTGTAGCGTATTCAAACTGAGAAAAACTCAGAGTGAACCAGAACAAGTCTGAATGAAAATAAACAAAGAACACTTTGAAAGATGGATCCAACCAGGATCCGTGGATTCACTGCTGGCTCACCTCTGGTTCCACATACGTGTATTATTTGTTACAGATTATTGGGAGAAGTGAACTCTGGTTAAGTGAACCAAATGTTTCCTTCTGAAAACGCCTTCAAACACATTTAAGCTACGAAGCTCTCACCTGTGTAAACTATTAAAAGTCTTTTACACAGTGCCTCTTTAATGTGGGTGGAGCTCTGCAAAATACACTGATTTAAACCAAAAAGGAATGGGGGGGTCAGAGAAGTCGCAATGAAGAAGAGTCTGATTAGTAATTCCAAGGTGTTGATTATGCACCTAGACTATAGAGTGGATGAAATTATCCTAACAAAGAAATGCAATTAGACAATGCCATTTTATTCAACACCTTATCACTCACCACTGTGCGCGTTTGCTCGCCTGTCTTTAATAATGCACATTGTCTACCTTGATATCTGTGAAAATCTGCTGCTTTTGTGAGTGGCTGAGAGTGCACGAGCCTCTGATGGCTGGAGTGCATGCTATGACATCTGTCTGCTCTCGAAGCGTGTGCACGACTCACATTTTGTATCTGCCTTGGTGTGTTTGTGCACCTTCGGGAATGAGACAGAAGAAAACAGGCTTCATTGAAAAGATAACAGCAGCTGTAACACATTAATCATAACTTGATTAACTTCCATCACGCCACACAATGAAAGGCCCATTTTATTATGCTGGCAGCTCTTTATATGTTTGTGTGTTTTTGTGAGTGGGGTTTGTGATCGCCTTGCTTTTATGTTTTTCAGTTGTTTTTTCTCTCTGAACCCCCTCTTGTCTTCTAACTCTGTTCAAGCATTTTTTATTGGTATTAAAAAAATTTTCTGGCCTGTTTTCATCACAGCACGACACAGTTTAACAGCTGTTTCATGATAATTATTTTCTATGCTTTAGCCTTTGCAGCAGTTTTCAAACACATAGAATTTAAAACAGCTATTTATCACTGTTTGTAGTACAAAAATTGACATTACATGGAAGATTAGGATGTTTTTTCCCCACTCAAAAGTATGAGACTGCAAGGCAGAAAACAAAAATCCTTCAACATGTTGCTGTTGACAGCTCTGTGTTCAGTTTTTCAGACCCAGTTCTCATGAGTAACTCTGACAAGTCACAAGAAAACACTGAAAAGAGAAACATAGGTTTAGAAAAACATCAGTCCTGCACAACTCATCACACCCCCTTAGACTGACTTTTTTTTCTTTTAAAAGCTCAACACTTCTGCAAAATACGGCCCCATTCATTTTCTTATATTCTTGTTTTTGTATATGTAAAAAATGTATAGTATTCAAATCTGTTGATATAAATACTCTGTTCTCTACACATTTTTCACAAATAATGATTAAATATATCTCAAAGGGTTTGTCTTTCGCTCCTTAGTATAGGATTATCTGAGATACCCCACTCCATAAGAAGCCATGAATCTGTAACATCAAATAGACTGAAAGCTCCGTGAAGCAACTTTGAGATATTTTGTGCACATTTGCATGGAAGGAGGAGTCAACAGCGGTCCTTTTTTTTCCCTCTATTCTTTAGGGGTCCAAGCAGCAAATCACAGGCCTCCATCTAACTGAAAGATCCAACTGACTTAAAAGCACTGTTGGTTCTTAAAAAGCAATTAAAAATACAAAATGGAAAACAGACTCCTGGAAATGCTCTGTGAGCTGGGACGGAATAGCTGGCCTGCATGCTAAGCAGGTTAAGTGAGGCTGGTTGGGAGGTGGGAGGATCTGAAGACGTACACGTGTATTTTTGTCTGAGGTCTTACAGGTCGACCATCACACATAGTGCTCGTCACTAGCTGGACAAAAGCAAAGAAACTGCAAATTATATGTTTATTTGCTTCTACTTTAACAAAAAAAAATGTATACTCCACAGTGATTGGCTATTTGTTTTGCAGTAAAGGTAAAACAAATGTTGTGAATACAGACAAATGTACTGTAAGTAAGCTGTTAATAAGATGGTTGTCCTTTTAAATTACATGGTATTGTGGAATATGCAATGACACAAAACCACTCCATGATATATAATTAACTATAGTTATAACGTTATTTAAAATGTTTGTAGTTTTGATGCTTAGCTAAAAAAAAATGACCTAAAAAAGATAAGGTTTGTATGTTTTTTAAAGACATTCAGAAATAAGTTTGTAAGTTTTTTGGGGCTTTTTTTTTTTTTTTTTTTTTTTTTTAATTAATTTATTTATTTTTGGGGGGGGGGCGTGCTTAAAACCAGGTATTCATGATTGAGGCTTTCAATATAGGGGTTTAATTTCTATTATTTAGGTGTTGAAGATAAAAGTTTGTTCAAATTCAGAAAATAATATTTTATTTGGACAATAACAAATTTGAGTCAACTAAGAAACAATAAATATGAATCCTTACTTCCAATCCTTTGCGTGTATATTGGAATTATTGCACAGTATGTTTGTCTTTTTTAAAATTAAATGTTGGTTTTTCATGACCACACAATTTTCTTTGATTTGAAACCAGATGCATGTATGAAGAATAATATTTACTAACATTATATTGATCCAAAAAATCTTATTTAGAGTAATTTAGATTAAAAAGTGTTTTTCATAGTTTTCAAAATAAATGTTTTTTAGACATCATTATTATTTGCATTTAATTTTTATAAGAAGGGCAAAAAAACAAGGATTTGGAAGGGTGTAGGTGGATTATTATGTATATAAGAATGAATGGATTACAGAATAGATTGGTAGTAGGTTTTTTAGAAAAAAAAAACTGCTGGCATTAAAATAAGGTTAAAAAATGAAAAGATAACATGCATGAAACTTAAGTAAAAAATATTTTTCATAAAAGGTGTCAAAACTTCAAGACAAAATCTTTTAATTTAGAAAGCATTCATACAAAAAATGGAATTTAAAATTTGAAAGCATATAAAAAGGAAATTGTTCATCCATCTTCGAAATGTTTATCCCTTCTGCGGTCACTGATGCTGCTGGAGCCTGACCTGGCTACTAGTGAGCGAAGACAAGTCTAAACAGGAAGCACATCTCTTAAAACCAAATTTGGTAAACAACCCATCCCCCCAAAAGAGAAATTCAGCTAGAGTTGAAAGATGTTAATCTCAAAGACAATCATGTGGTCTGACTATAACAGGATTATGGTATATCAGCAATTGTCAGTGCGCTCACAGTCAACAGATCTCCTCATCCATTCGTGTGTGTGACGGGACAAACATGAAGATTTAAATTCTCTGTATTTAATATTTATATCTTAATCCAGAGATTATATCCAGGCTGCTGGATGGATAAAACAATCTGAGCCACTAAAACATGAAGAGATACAGACAGGGCTTGACACAGTACCAACACTTCACAATGCTAGATTGGTGTATTAAAAGGCACAAAGGTTTAAATAAATGTAACAAACTACAAATATATATAATATCAGATGAGGTTTATTACCTCCATCTTAGTTTTCAACTCAAAGTATAATTCAAGTTTTTAGACAGAACAAAAACACAACAAGATTAAAAATAATTGCATTTGTCCGCCTATAAAGATAGAGCCGAGGTCCATGTTTACTCCACCAGGACTCTCCTGTCCCATGCCCCCCTTGAAAATGTGTTATTGACGTCCTTGTGAGAATGAAACCAAGAAGGGTGTACCTCGTGAAAATCCTTACAGTGAAAACATGCGGTGACACCAAGCGACCCCCCGTTCCCAAAGTCTTAATCTTATCACTGACAGCTAAGTGTGGTAAAAATTTCTTTTACACAACTGACCAATCCCCCGGGGGAGCTGGGAACTCCATTTACAGCCATTCTCGAGACCAATTTCATCCACCAATCCTACCACCTTTAAGCTGAACGTTTAGCAGGGAGGCATTTGATACAATTTTTGGTGTCTTTGGTATGATCTGGGTATTGAATCTAACCAAAGATATCTTAGTCTGAAGGTAAACATAGGACGCTGAGCTGATCAAAATATAACATTTCTTATTCATGAAGCTATTTTATGTTAATTCTTTTATTTATTGATAGTAACTAATCTGGAGATGTCGCCTCTTTTTTTTTTTAAGCCAGTGATTTAAATTTTTTTAAAGCTAAATTTTGCAGATTTTTAGAGGAATTGATTTTTATTGGCAGGTAGGTTATTCAACAACTAAACCTAGCGTTGCTTCAAGCTTTACTTTACCACTTAAGTAGTCTAAAAATAAGAAAATCATCAGACAATTTTGGACCTTGGAGACCCCTCTATTAGTTAATTATCATGCTGCTGCCTACCTGTCTGTCACTGCATTTCCCCTTCACGATCTGCTCAGGCGACCACTGGCTGATGTAAAAAAAAATCATCTGGACGGCGTTTACATTTAACTATTTTTTAAAACCTGCACGGCCACCGTACATCTTGTAAAAACAAGATTGCCCCTGGTTTTGCTCAAAAACTTACGTTTAGATTGCTGGCAATGTAGGATATGTGACCATAGTCTTACTCAGTCTTTATATTCGTCAGAATAACCATTCTTGCTCTGATACCATTGTTAAACACGTTCGTGCTAATCCTAATTTTTTAATTATATTTTTTATGCTGTGCTGGCTTATAATCTAGCCAATCACATAAAAGTATGAGGTCTCATGCCGAACGTTCAAAACATTGACACATTTTTCCAAGCCTGATTCCAAGTGGTAGGGGTGTGGACTTCAACAAGCTCACTTCTCATTGGCTAGAGTGGTCATCATAGAAACATTGATTCAGACCAACTCAAATCAGTCACTGGCTCCCACATGGGAGCATCCATATTCCAAAAAAATGGAAACTGAATTGAATTAATCTGGTTGGAGTTGGAAGTGTAGGATAAACTCCCATGGATTTATGCCCTTCCCTCCCCAGATTTGTTTTTGCCAGAGATTATGGGACCAATGTATAAATATGTACAAAGGAGAGACGTTGGTGATCATTTTCAGGAAATGTGATGTACAAAGGGAGGACTTTTTAATTTGTGTTTTTTTATATCTTTTTTTGTGCATTTCTAGACAACATTCTTCATTTTTTTAACTTCTTCATGCAACATATCTGCTTAATATTTTGCTAAAGCTAAGAGGAGATGTTTTGAGATATTTTAGAAACCTTTTAATATTTGCTCATAAGTATCCTGCTGCTCGTGTAAATATTGCATAGCAGTGCTGCTTTGGAACTGGACTTCAGTGCAGCTCAAGATTTAAAGCACCAGTCATTCCTCCTTCAGGACACCGTTTTGTTTATGTGAACTTTTAACGCGTTCAACAATTACTGTGTCACAGCATGAAGCGGAAACCAGTTTCCCAGAGTAAACATGAGGACTCTTTAGCCTTTTAGCTGCATGGAGGCCGAATTAGAATTTACGACAATAATGGATGTGTCAAATTAAAAACGCTGGTTTGCCAGATGGAGAAATAACCACAGTGTCAGTGATTTAATGCATCTGCTTGTGCGTGTCTGTGTGTGCATGTCTGTCCGCCTATAATAACATGTAAATCTGGACGCTGAAACAATTTCCAAGGACTTGATTAAAACCTGAAAGCCTCTCGTCCGTCTAATATAAACAAGCGAAGATGAGTCCGTGTGAGCCAGAGAAAAGTAATTTCATTTCTTAATTGCAAATTCCTCATTTTGCCCCTAAACATAGGTTAAAGATAATTTCT
The DNA here is from genome assembly GCA_003999625.1 of Oryzias javanicus. Classification (NCBI taxonomy): domain Eukaryota; kingdom Metazoa; phylum Chordata; class Actinopteri; order Beloniformes; family Adrianichthyidae; genus Oryzias; species Oryzias javanicus. The sequence goes on along the minus strand of CM012441.1, from coordinate 17,410,131 downwards.
GTGTAATCAGCAAGACTACAAAAGGGCTAGAAAAACCTGCTTCATCTGCAGGAGCCCAGGCTCTATAAAAAACCATTACCATACAAACAACAATTAGCCTCAGTGTGAACTATTGCTGTTCTGGTCCCTAATTACTGAATTACAACCAGGAGATTAACGATTGTTAAACAAAAAACGATTAACAACAAACAATTAAGGTCGAGTTTTTTTTTTTTCTTCTGTTCACCCCCAAAGCCTTTTCTGCTCCCCAGTTGTGTGAGCTTTTTTAAATGCTTCAAACCAGTTAGTGTGTGTTCAGTGAGAGGAGGCTGGAATTTCAGGGTGAGTTGTGATGTTCCCCAGAAGCTAAATTCAGAGGATATTAGTTATATGATGAGCAGCAGAACAGCAAACCCCGAGGACAGAGGGAGAGATATGAGAGATCTGGCATTGCCGCAATGGTGCTTTTATTCTGCTTATCTGGCGCCGCTCTAATTGAACTATTCCACTTTATCACAGACACGCTGCTGAGAAAAATGCAAGGCATCAGTGAATTATGAGATGTGGAGGGGGGTTACACTCAATGTAGGGAGACACGGAGCCGCCTGCAACAGAACGAGGAACTTAAAGATGCGTTTTCTTTGAAATACTCTGATCAAATGGAGTTCCTTCCATTTTCTTCCTGCGGTGGGAGTTAAAAGTTGAAAACTTATCTAAGTCAAATTTTTATGTACTTGTGGCTGAAACTCCCTTCACTCCTAGGGTGAATCTTAACATGTAAGTAATGCTAATGGCTAAAAAACCCTTCAAAAGAAGTGCTGTGAAAGATAAAAAAAAACAAATTTGCCATTTATCCTAAGAGTTTGTCATGTCTACGAACAGAAACAGAGGTGCATGCAATTATATTTTTAGAAAAAAACATAGTTTTGTTTCTATGTGTCTTTTATATAAGGCATTTAAGGTGTTTTTTTAATAGTTTCTTTTATATCTAAATACTTTTCCCTGAAAAATAATTATTTAAAGTTCCTGTTTCTACCCCTACCTCCTTCTAGGTTAGGAATAGGGACAAAAGATAAGTTGGAGTTTATTTATATTTACCCTCGACTTAAATCATTCTGAAAAAGCATTCATGCCACTGTGAACAGAAATGCAGCAGCCCACTCTGATCATTTTTTGGTCTATTGTAAAAGTGTTCACATTGGTTTTTATGCAGTTTCTAGCCCCCCAAAAAAATAATGTTGTTTTCTAGGACATAGTTTTTGCAGAGCAGCAGCAGAAAATCCCCTCTAAGATGTGGGCGGGACCTTTTGCATTGAGTAACACCGTAGCCCCTTCCCTTCCCTTCCCTATTGCTGAGATCTGTTTAAGTGAAGCAGAAAGCTTGTGACCCGGCCAACGTATTTTCTATGGCACAAATACGCTATTTTTCCTATTGCATTTTTTCATCTGCTCCTGATCACAATAGATGTGTTTAGATGGATATAAGTAATCAGAATAAACGCCTGATCAGAATAAAAATGTGATATGTAAACATGTCAATCGAAATACGCTACCCTGATCAAATTAATTCAGATAAAATGTCCTTTCGATCGAGATGGGTGGGTTATACTTGTTGATCCGATCGTGGTGCATGTAAACAATTTGCTCCCATTGTGGGTCATTACTGCGGTAGATTTTACACCATGTGTAGACAAGTATGGTTTTCCAGAGGAGGCTTCGGAATGAGACTTGGACTAATCATTCGCTCTCCCTGAGGAGACCGTGTCTCTGAACAGAGCGGCCTGACTCGTAGCTTTGTGTCTGCGAACAAGGAAAGGGTGCTTTGCTATGGTGCGTCCTCGGACCGCAGTTCATCCAGCTGCAAGTTGTCAGACTCAGGAGAATCATGTCTCTGAGTAGAGGAGCTGCTTGTGTGAGCTGGTGAAGGTGACTTTTGAATGCAGAAATGCAACTCTGAACAGTTCTGCCAATCTGTGCAAATCATGTGCATTTGTGTCACCAATCGTGTCCAGACAAAATAAAAGGCTGACGTTTCCCCCAAGTATTTATGTGGACAAGATGCACGTTACTGCATTGGCCATGCAGATTTTAAGTGCATCCAAGGCTAAATTTCTAACCTGAACCCTACCTCTGAGTCTGTGCGGCCAATCTGCATGGATTTAGAAAATTATCTGCGAACAGTCACCAAAAATAATGATAATAATAATAAAAGCACAATGTGAAGATCACCTTGCTCTTACACCAGAACACATTATTTCTTCTTCTACAGTCGTTTCAGGGTATTTTATATACTTCTGCGCATGTCAAAATGGTTTATTACAATTGAACATGTGGTGTATGTAAACAATTATCATAATCGGATAAAATTTTTCAGGGCCCATGTACGCAGTTCAATTCTAACTCGGTTAAAGACATTTTGTACATGTTACCACAGCCAGTGATTTGAATAAAAAATACAACTCAATTTTTAAGAACACGTGTGATTTAAGTTCCACATTGCCTTGACTTATAACTTGTGAAAGAATCAAACCCTTTACCTGGAACCAATATGCTAAAAGGTGTAAATTGCTGCAGGCACTTTCTTTTGATGAGTCTCCATGTACGATGTTTGCTTGTGAACTGCAGTTTCTAAAATCACCTGTCCTTCACACAGCATGGGTGAAATGTTGGAATCTCTTTTCATGCTCTTTTTAACAGAGGAGTCTGACTTTTCTGAGCAGGCGGGTGGTCAGCGCTGCCATTTATCCTAAACAAGTTCCTACTGGCTGCACTTTCTTTTCTATGAACCGTTTTCTGAAAACTAAAAGGCTTTCTTTGGGGGAGAATCTGACCGGAGACTGAGATTTCAAGATCAATATCTCATTTTAAAGTTTAATGTTCAACGTTTTAAACATATTTTTGCACACTTTGCTTCCACTCACCGTCCTCCTCCGTCTGTTTAACGATCTCCTCGCTCTCCTTGCTGCCTTCTGGGTTGGCCAGGACGAGACGCAGCCTGACGGTGACGAAGGGCCGCAGCCCCCTCAGCGTGTAATGTGAGGATGTCTGGATCAACTCCTCAGCTGCAAACTCTTGCTGGTTGAATACATACTGATACTGCACCTGGAGAAAAAACAGTCAAATGTATTCTATTATCAATGATTTGAAACACTTCTTTTTAGAGCTGCAGAGCTTCCGGTTTGTAAAAATAATCAGAATTGATGTTTTTTTTTTTAAGTTTTGACAAACACCTGGTTTCCAGACATTGAAAGTTGGCATCATCTTCTTCATCATTTTTAACAATTTTTTTAAGTAATATATTAACTTAATATTTGAAATGGGTTTGATATATTTCTGCTTTGTAGTGTTTTTATTATTATAATTATAATATTGCATTAGTTTTAATGCGTTTCATAACTTAAAAAAAAGGACCAAAAATATTAAATGGATTGCTTGCTGTTGAAAACATATGCTCACCGTCAGATTGTAGCTGTGGCAGCGTGTCACAGCGTAGCCGAAAGTCTCCCACTGAATGGTCAGCTGACGAGCTCTGACATCCACCACGTTGACATTTTGGGGGCCGTGAACCGGATCTGAACAGAGGAAGCAGACAGAGATCTTAGTTGTGCAGCAAAGCAGTGGGGGGGCAGTCACTGATCCACTGAATCCATGGAATCACAGCCCTGTTTAATCTGGAAATACTCTTAAAGAAGTGGCTAAACTTTGATCCGTGGAGGATTTGGGCCAAAACATCTGAACTTTAAGTCTCAGCTTTGTCTGTCTGATCTGCCCAGTTACCCCTTGATTTCCTGGCAGCCTTCAAAACGCAGCAGCAGTTAGTCTACGTGGGTTTCACTTTGAGAGCATCGGAATTTAAAAACAGCATGTAAATCAACGTAAACCAGCAAAAAACGTACATGTTGCATCTCTAATACCTTAAAAGACAGATCCCTAAATTGTTAAGATAATTTATAATTAAATGCTAACTCTCCAGTTGCATAAATGTAAAAAGCCAAACACTGCTTTGTTACGCACTCAGTGGTAAGGTCCACTCTGGGCACATTGAGCACCAAAAAATTATAACTTGGGCAAAAAAAAAAAAGAATAAAATAAAATATTGGCTTAATAATCAGCTAATTACCAGATAATTGTGAATGATTCCTTGACTGTGCTTCAGAATTTGAATAAACAAAAACCAAACACTTATTATTTCCAATGAGGCATAATGGAAGTTTTTTTTTTTTTTCATTACATTTTTTATATATAAATCAGGACACAAAATGACATAAGGATTTAAAGATTATAGCCTGTCTGAAGAGAGCAACAATGTCTAAAAGATCATTGTTGTGTTAGAACTAGTATTTTTTTTTCTCCATTTTACAGAGAAATTGCCTGAAACTGAAATTACATGGTTTGATCCTTGGTTTGAACCGCAGTCTTTCAAAATAAAGTTCACTAACCATTAAGTGAGCAGTTTTGTTGGGCATTACTCAGTTTTAGATTGAGGCTTTTTGATATATATAGTGCAAAATCAAGTCGGTCAATAAGCGCTGTAAGAAAAATGTTTTTGATGCAATAAATATCAAGAATTAGATTGTTGTTTTGGTAAACTAAAAATGAGATCTGCATGCCAGGAAACTATTGAAAAGTATTTCTATGAAGTTAAGCTGGTCATCGATGATAGAGTTCATTTTTCTTTTTAAATGTGCAGCGAAGATCAATTAGGGTCCCAGGCTGATGGAAGAGCTGACCGGATCAATACAGACATCTGGTTTTAGAATGTTAAGCCAAATAGAACTTTTTTTTTTTTTGGTCCAAGTGAAGATGTCCGTTTCAGGTAGAGGAAGATGGAGTATTGTGTATGGAATGGAGATGTGCTTTTTTAAGCATATGTTGCATCTTTGAAAGTAGACAGAACTCCATCTTCGTTACAGCTTTGTTTGTTCACAATGGAACTCACTACTTCTTCCTCTATAGCCGTATACAGTATTTTAGATAGTTCTGCGCATGTCAAAATGGCTTATTACGATCAGAATTGTGGCGCATCTAAACTTTTGTTATAATCAGATAAAGTTTATTTTACTTGCCCTGAACTGAGTGTTTTTTCTTTTCTTTCTCTGAGGCAGCAGGAGCAAGAGAGCATGATCGCGTAGCCTACACGTCAAAAACACATCTCTCTCCTGCACATGCACACACTAAACTTAAAAAAAGGTCGTATTGTGTCCCACTTAACAAGCATTTACAAAATAAAATAGTAAATAACTAAAATAATAAATTAGTCTCACAATACTAATACAGAAAATGTATCCTTAAAATTAAAACATCTCGCATGGACAATTTCTAAATTAAAATAAATAATTTTAATATTACTAGGCTGCAACACCTACATGCGTACACTATTCATTCTTCACGTTTGAATTTCCATTAAAAATCACTCCTGCCGGGAGTAATCAGCAATGAAGTCAATATCGCTAACTGAACAATAATTTCCTTTTGCTTCTAAAGTATTCTGTAATACAACTGCCACCGCACAATGAGGAGGCATCAGTAGAATCTTCAAGATTTCATGCCACCGCTTGATTTTTTTGAGAATCGTTGGCGTAGTCGTGAATGTTGATGGTGACAGTCAGGTGGGCGCCAGGCGTGCAGAATGACCCGCTTTTTACAAACTTCCAGGCTACCGGGTAGCTGGCGACCGATGGCACTCGATATGGATGACCCACCTCCAGCAGCCATGCACAATATCCAATCAGAGCTGCTCCCAGCTGGCGATTCCCTCTACCTGTGCCCTATGGCCACCCAGCTGTCACCCAATTTCATAATGCCCCCCCCCCCCCCCGCCCCGCCCCACCATCACTGAACTGCCCCCACACAACACTGATTTGACCACCAACTGATGTCAACTTTTAGAGAAAATCGTCCTGCCGCCGCAAAATTTGAACCTTTTTCTTCCAGGGCCAACATGCGGCATGCAAGAATAATACTGCTGCCTCCTAATTACAAATGTTGCTGTGCAATTTGCTGACAAACTTGCATTTATTTTTGCTGCACAATGGCATTCTGGGAAATGTGACCGTGGGCTAACCCAAATCACGCCTTTAGTTATCCAAGTTAACTTGTATAGGAGTAATGTAGTGTGAATTATTTTTTTTACTTTAATATTTCAACTACATTTTCTGTAATGTAGCAAATAAATATATTTACCTTATTTTGTTTTAAAGCTAAACTCATCCAGATCTAGCTCAGAATCATTGAATGATATACTACAAAAACCTCAGCTGTTAAATATAAATCTGCAGTTAAAGCTGTAGATTAAGTAAAAACCCTTGTGAAGGAGTATTCAGCACAGACATAGAGGGCGCATAGATTTGTATCGTAAAGTTTTATGTGACTGTTCCAAGCCAAAAGCTGTAAACATGTCCTGTCCACCGCCTCAGGTTTGACACCTTTTCTGTGCTGCAGCTGTTTGCTTACATGAGTATCTATTATAAAACCTACTTTACTCAAGTAATGTTTGGATGTATCAGCTGTATCGACCCTTGTTTCTTTCTGACTCTTTTATATTAGTTGCCCCTCTAGTTTATTGAGTCACAACCCCCCTGGAATAATACACTTGCTGGTCACGTTCTCATCTCTCCTCATCAGACACTTGCATGCACACTCTGACTCTCAACATGAAACCTTTTAACTGATTAAGCTTCATTAGGTGCTATGCAAATGCGAGTCGTTTATCATTTGTTTGCAAAAAGCCTTGAGATGACTTTAGCTGTGCAGAGACAACATAAATGAGCTGACTTAGATTGGATTAAACTGTGCGATCTTTGCTATAATTCACAAATACTCCGCTTTACTGTCACCGCTTTTCGTGATGTCGCAGTCGGTTTTTATTTAGTTATTAGCGGCCACTCATTGACACACTAAAAATTTTTAAATGCAAAAATCTCAGACAGACCCGCTCACGTGTACTCACACACAAGCACACACACGCACACCTTCGCAGCAACGTTCCAAGCATATGTTAGGCTCTCATTCCGGAGTTTGTGTACCATGACCGAACGCACTAACAAGCTTGTTGGGACCAATTTTTTTGTCTCTGCCTAATTAGTTTTGTATCAGCTAACGACGGCAACAGAAACAGGTCACTGCATGATTAGAAGACCTGAATTATCCACATCCCTGTGGTGAAAAATAAAATCTTTATTTATGGGAGGGAAATAAACTGTGCAGGAAGAAATAAAAAAAGGGGGTTGGCACAGAAATAAACATCTATTTTTCTTCATCATATCAGAAAAGGATCCTTCCCCTTTGTTATGGAAATGTAAGGTGCTTAAAACTGCAAACCTTAAAGCCAAATATGTCATCCCAATTTCCTTGTAGTTTTATTGATGGAATCCAAAGTTATCTTCAAGCGAGTCAGTTAGTTTGTTCACCTGGTTCTGACTTTCATTCCAGAAAAAAAAGAAAAAAAAATAGCTTTACCAGTTTGTTCTTTTTGTAACACGATCATTTCCCCTTTGTGGGATCAATAAAGTTCTATTCTAGTCTATCATTTGGTGTCCCTTAGCTGTTTGTTTTTTTTTTAATATCACCTTAACTTTTTACATAAAATTGAAGAGGTAGGTTGTGCTTTGTTAACCCATACTTATTTTTTTTATCAGATTACCAAGATCTTGCTTCTTTTTGATCAACAAACCTAAAAGAATCCAGTTAAGCACATTATGGGATTACTCAAACAAGCTACTTACTGAAAATGTAAGATGAGCCTGTAAGACATGACTAGACAACGGGACCTTCGGATAATCCATCTGAGATGAATGCTGACTGTTTATGCACATGAATATACAACTATGTATTATTTATGTTATTACTTTGTCTGAAAAATTGTTCACATAGTGAAAGAGGTGCCTGTGATTATCATAAAAGTTGACTTTATTAATGATCAAAATAAATAAAGTAAAGTCTGAGGAACCACTTCCAGCCGCTGTTATGGATTCGTTTCCTCTCTAAACCCTCTCCTCCTTCATATAATCCCAGATTGACTCAATAAGAGAATTAATTTTTGCTTGTATTGATTTAAGGGGAGAAACTACCATCTGCTAAGTTGGTTTTATCCTTATTGTGTCTTTGAGTTTAAAGTTTTGGTGTTTGTGACAGCAAAACACAGCGGCTGTGTTCACTCTGCACTCATTCAAACTTGCAGAGACTAAACCTTAGAATGTGTAAACAACCACTCTGGAATTTAGAAGTTGGTCAGCAAATTAAGCACAATTTTATGTGGACATGTTCAAGTCCAAATAGCTGTTAATAGGCGTTTGGTCTCCGCAATTGACTCGATTCCCTGGGGGGAGCGGTGAGCTGTAGACACAGCTGCACTGGGGGTGGGGGTGGGGGTGGGGGGGAATGGTGGTTTAACAGTCACCCCCACACCCCCAAATTCAACCTCGTGATGCTGAGCATCCAGCAGGGAGGCACTGGCTCCCATTTTTAGAGTCTTTGGAATGATTCAGCTGTGAATTTGAACTCACAACGTTCCAGTCTCAGGGTAAACACTTTACCACAAGGCCACTTAGCTAAAATGATCCTCACCCATACTGGTATTTTCATTACATTTTTGAGATTTACTCCAAAACCAAAAACAACTGTATTTTTACTGAAAGGTCTGTGTAACTGTTCAGCTGCTACCAAGAAAAATAAACTACAGCAAAACAACCTGTGATTTTCGGTCTGACCACCTTGGATTGAGGCAAAAGAGTAAACATGTTGTATTTTTCTTACAATGTTTTACCTGCAGAAATAATTTCTTGGATGGCATAACAGTCAAAATATTTGTTTTCCTTTGACAACCATGAATATCGGCGTGTTGGCTACGAGATGTTGGATAAAATGTATTCAGGTATGATGAGAAATGTGTCCTCACAACTGAAAACTGTGGATGTAATTAGAAGCTTTTGTTAGATTTCTGAGTAAACTAAATTAGCAAAGTCATTATGAATGTCTGTTAGATGAAAGCTGAGAAGAATCCCATTTCAGAGTTAAAATCTAATGTGAATTAGCTATAACCATTCACATTTAAGCAAATCAAACACTGCACATGTAATAAACTCAGTTACACAGACATAATCGTTCATCATGGAGGCAGAGAGCAAATTAAACAACCAGGTTTCCTCAATAATTGCAATTTTTCAAAAGTCCTGTCACCGCAATGACTCTTGTTCCTGAAAAGACCCAAATTGCTTTATCTAAATCATGTTTGTGTATTATGGAGGAGAAAAACCTCTGCCAACTGACAACTAAATCCTTATTGCTAACAACTTTCACCCATCACTTAATCCAACGGTGTCTAATCTTCCAGTTAATCTGACTACTTCCAAAAAATTAACTCTATTTAAGCAGATTGCTTGTTTCAGCTATGAAAGAGAGATGAAGGTAGAATTAAATGACAGAAGGAAATTAAAAGAAAAAAAGCTGGTGAACTTTTCAATAAAAAACCGAAGCAAACTTTGAAATGTTTGCATAAGGATGCAGATCCAGGATGAAAAGAATGAAAATGAAAAGCTGAAGAAGAATTAGGCTTAATGCAGAGAGACTGATGGGGATGGGGACTGCTGGGAGACGTTTTTTTGAATTATAACTTTGTTTACGTCGTCAGGATGATGACTCTGTCTCCCAGGTCGACCTTGGTCATGACAAATACCAGATTTGTCCCATCATCCATCTGATTTACGCTCTATTCCTCCTCTCCTTCCCTTCATCCAACACCCACACATTGTGCATTCCTCTTCACCCCATCCATTTTAATCTCTCCTTCATATGATCTTTTGATTTTCCTGAAAACTGTTATCAATTTCTGAGAAGAAAAAAAACAAAAATAATCCAATTCTTTATTTTAAAAGCTCCATGAAGGCTCTTTGGAGCAACCGGTCAAAAAGAAAACGCGCCAGTTGACAGATGGGAAAAACATGTTTGTGTGGGGGAAGAACAATTGTGAGCTTCCACCGGGACATATTCCCAGCAGTGGGCACGGCTGCTGTCCTCATTAATCAGGACCGGTCAAGGTTTGGCATGTTAGCCATCGCATGGTGTGAAAGGGCACTGTAGGAGGCACAGCTGGTGCCCAATGTGACACCGCCAAACAGCGAAAGCATGTTGCAGCCAGATACGGAGTCCCTCTCCTGGTGTTGGACCAAAGGAGTGCTCATTGATATCAAAAGGACAACAGTGACAAAAATTGGCCAGCAGGCGTTTTGGTCTCCGTCTATGAAAACGTTAAACTTGAAAGCACAGCTGTCACAGTGTAACTTGATAACTGAACAAATTTTTCCTTTTTTTTTTTTTTGATGATAGAGCTAAGAAAAGATAATTTGAATTCATAGCAGAGAGATTACCTTTAACATTTGACTGTTTTTGGTTGAACAAAAATGTTAATCAACAGAAAGCCAAGAATAAAAAATTGGACAACCCCAAATAGACGCACAGGGCCTTATTTCCTTATTTTTATATATATATATATATATATACTATCAATAGGTTTTGCTTAAGATAGATCTGAAATGACCACCCTTTTTCATGTGTGTTAATTAACTCCATAGAACCAATTCTACCATTTTTGATACTCAAATTTCTCAGACCCCTATCTTATTAGTATGATCTAGAAAACTTTAATTAAAAGCACATTGTTTATAATTTGGTCCATGATTTCTGCCTAGTAGTTCGTCATCCCTCCACTAGGGGCAGTAGGAAGGCTTTCTCTGGTAATTTCAAAATAGCTGCTTCAAGGAAATATCCAAAACACTTTTGGCGGGATAAAGTTTGGCTAATTTTTAAAACTTTGAGGTAAAAAGAATTTTTTATTGTTATTTGTTTTATTTAATGACTACTTGTTGTAATAAAATAATGCAACATTTGTGTATAAATCTTTGTTAAAATAAAGTTACACCTTGTTAAAAATGTATGGATCAAAATTGAGACAGTGGATAAATAAGGTTATTTTTCCATGAACACTCATATCAGTGTTTTTGCATCATAAATTGAGTACACCAGAATGTAACAAATCCTCAATTGTATGACAATTGCTACTATTTACGTATAGCGCTTTAAAAAATTGAATATTTGCAAATTTTTCTGGATTTGATCAGAAAGTCATTTTTCTGTTTTGAGGTAGTGGTTAAGTAAAATAAAAAGAATACTTATCTTCCATTTGTTCATTTTTAAAAAAGTTTGAACATTTTTATAATAAAATGACAAAAATGAATAGAGAGGGAAAGTAACGTTTGCTACGTCTGTGTGTGTTCCTCAAGTCTCTTGAACTCTGCAGGGTGTTGTTGAAGACAGAGAGGGAAGCTACTCAAATATCATGTACCACTGTACAAATTCAGTGTTTCATGTCCAAACCAAAGCCTTCAAGCACCACGTTTGACTTTTCTTTGACTTCACTGCAACTCCGGGATGAGGCGCCTTTGATCATTTACACAATGCCGGATAACAAGTCAGCATGTCGATGGATGGGAAAAGTCCCTGTTGATTTCACCTGAGGTACAGATAAAGTTATTGTTCTGTCTTTGGAAGTACTTAAGAGCCTGCTGGATGTTTAGCAGCAAGATTTCTAGTTCAGTTGAAGGCCCTGTGAGGCATTGTGTTTTGGGATGCCTTCCTGAATCTGACAAATGAGCAGCAGAAATGGAGCCATTATTCCAAAGACTTTAGGGAGCCGTTCCACTGAGAGGGAGAGGAAGAGGAGGAGCAGAAATCAATCTTCTTTACAGTTCCCATCCTCTCATGTGTTGCTCAGTTTTGTGTTTTGTTTTTTCGATTTCATTTTTCTATCTCCTGCTTCATCCCCAAAGTTGGCAGTTCTTTTTCTTCATTTTTTTTTTTTTTTTTTTAGCATTGTATTTCTCATTGTACAATTCTGGCTGCCTCTGCTCAGTAACATCTGCTTTAACTCACTGTCATTTGTCAGTGGGTTATTTTTATTTAAGCCTTTTTTTTTTTACTTAAAGGGCTTTATGAGACAACTAATTAAGGGGAAGAAATGAAACATTTGACATTTAGTAAAAAAAAAAAATCTAATGAACAATTTAAACTTTAGATGTAAATTAAGACACACTCTTTAATAAAGCTTTTACATAACTAATTTATTGAACACATTTATGTATTTATATGTTGGGCTTTTAAGCATTTTATGGCTTTTATGGTTTATCATTGTTATGTTTTTACCCTGTCCATCTTGTAATCAATGCAGTTCCTTCTCAAATTTTAGCTACATTTTCTTTATGTGGGTGTTTAAGGTCTGTTTTTTAATTGCTTTTTATTTTTATAATGTTTTGTCTTTTTGGTAAAACACCTCGAGTTCAACAGCATGTTGAGAAAAAATGCTTTATAAATAAAAGAGTGGGTGGGTGGTTGTAAGTGAACTATTTCACAACTTTAACAAACATTTATGCATCTATGTTATTGACATAAAAATAAAAAAGAAAGCTTCATGAAAAATTCCAACTGATAAATAAAAATAATTAATCCTTAAACAAACTGTTAAAAAAAATGAAGGTAATCAACACATGGCATTAAAAGAACATCATATTTTGATGTTTGTTAACATGTTCTTGACATTTTTCTGAAAATGTGAATCATGTTTTAAGAAAGATAAGTATTGAGATGAGTATTTCTTTATTAAAAAATTGTTATGAATCAGGGGCAGACAAAAAATGTTTAAAAATGAGAATATTGTTGATATAGAAAATATGCTGGGTGTGCCACAAGCTCCTTGCTCTGCTCCATTGAGATACACCCATGTGTATGTCTTCTGTTTTCGCATCTGAGCTGGCATCTGGCTCAAAACTTCATGACTGAATGGCTCCAAAGCGTACCCAGAGCCTAATCCAGTGTGGGTCCTTAGTTAAATGGGCCATACCAGGATTTTTTTAAGCCTATTAGAGTAAACTATTTCCATATATATATAATCATTTATTACCTTTGGAACACTAAAAAGCTAATTATTTATGGAATATTAGTTATTTTCGTGACTTTTCCTACCCGAAATTAAAACGACTCGATTCCTGAAGCTCCACCTTCTCCTGTGTGTGGCAGCCGCCAATTTCATGATGTCATCCTAGAGACATTGTTTTCTGTGTTCCTCCCACGAAAAAAAACATTATCCACATTTTTTCAAAGATGGATGAGCATACCATATATATGCCTTTAGTCGCCCTTGCCATCACTACATCTGTTCACAACACAAATACAGTTTTTTTTGCTGATCAAGGCTAGCTCCGTGGAAAAATTGGGTATTGGTGTTAGACTGGGGGCGGTGCTGGCAGAGCAGACTCTTCCTGAAAGAGGCTGTCGCACGATGTTACATCAGATCATGAGAACCCACTTGTTTTTGTGGGTATGGGAGGGGCTGCTGCAGAGAGCGCATGTTTTTGTAGGATTACACAGAAATGCGTGAACGGATCAAAATACCGCTTTGGGGTTCTTTATAGTGAGGAATGAACAGTATATTACACTTAAAAGCTCAAAAAGTTGTTTTTTCATAGTATGGCCCTTTTAAGACCCTCGACGCTACTGCCTAACTGGGTTCCCCTGTGCCTTGCAAATACAGAGTTGTATCAGGAAGGGCATCCGGGATAAAAACTCTGCCTAATGACAGTTGCGAAGCAGTGGAAGCTGTTCTGCGGTAGTGACCCTTGATGGGATAAGCTGAAAGGTGAACAATATCATTTTTGTTGCAGCTGTAATGTAGGTTCAGGGGTTTGGGGGGGGGTGTAGGCTAGAGTGTTAAAAGATGGGTTACAGAAGTGGGGGGGGGGGGGGGGTCGCCATGCAGTCCATTCCACAAATTAGGAGGGAAACTTCTTATGAACTTCTGCTGCTCTCCAGAAACTATGTCCAAGAAAACAGCATGTTTGTTTTGTTTTTTTTTAATTGAGTCTAAAAATGGCATCATCCTAATCAAAAAACCACTGAGAACGCTTTTACAGAAGGGCAAAATATAATTGGAGGGAGACCATAAAACCAAAGGATGTAAAACCTGGAATATTTTTTGTCTGATACTTGATAAGGATCGTGCAGATGCTGCAGCATTTCCTTATTCATGATCACTTCCAAGGCCTTTCTCATTCCTCAAAACGTATGCAAAACATTAAATAACTATTATACAATTTAAATAAAAAACCAGCAGGTTCTCATCTTACCTGTATCTTGACCTTGCACAGATGATTTGATAAGGTTTTTTCCAGTCTCTAAGTTGATTGTGCTTTTAGAAATCTCTGTATTGCTTCCTCTGTCCATGACCTGTTATGCCAAAGCTGCTCTCTTTTTCCTGCGTATTTGATTTAGTTTTCTAGTTTCAAAGACAACCAAAAGGCTAAAACTTAAAAAAAAAAAAAAAATCAGAGAAGAAGATGAATGAGTGTCAGAAGACCTGGAGCCTCCCTCAGGGAGAAGCGCGGCAGGGACAGCATTTGGTTCAAGGCTGTGTGTGATGTTTGTGTCTGTGGAGCCTATATACATGCATTTGGAGCAAAATTGCTTATTGCTGGAACTACCTGAGCCAAAGGCTGGAAGCCAGTTAATCCTAGAAATTATAAACTAACTCCCAGCAATACAACACAGATGCACATGTACACGCATACACACACACACACCCCCGAGGCTTTTATACTGTATCTTCAGCAGTACTTCTGAGACTGCTGATATGTTGCCGAGGCTGCGTTTTTATCTACGTTCCTGCACTTCAGCAATAACAGCAACCAGCCTGCAACCGAAAACACATACACACACGTGCGTGTGTGTAATAAAAGCTAAATTATGTGTGCAAATTTTTATTAGTAAACTACCTTTAAACCACCGATTGTCAAATGATCAGACAGCTTTTGCACTCATTAAAGTGGCTCATTGCCCACACTTACACAAAAACAAGCCCTCACATAATACATCTTGCTGTGCCTGAAATTTTACAGACATCTACTCATGTAGACAACTGTAGAGTTTACAAGAAGTGGGGAAAAAAAAAACAAAAGTAACACACCAGCATCACACAAAATCAGCAGCAGACAAAGCGACACCCCGCAGCTCCACGTCTTGGATAAATTGGATTATATCGACTGGTAGCAGATGCCTTTTAGTGGATTTTAATTACGCCTCACAGCAGGGAATCAGCCATGAGAGTTAAAATGCAACTTGTAACGTCTGAATTGAACTTTGCATCAAAGTCTGTTCAAACAAAAAAAAAAAAAATACAAAGACTTTCCGGTTGTAGGAAAACGGACAAGATCATTTGTGTGGCACTTTTCGAGCGGTGACGTTTAACTAACTCCCCATGATCATAGAGACATTGATGAGGGGGTTTCTTTCAAGCCAACACTTTACACGTATGACTCTACTTTGCAGAAAAATGAACATGTTAATGGAAGATTCCAAAGTGTCTAGAAAAGTGTGTGCCTATTTGCCTCTCAATGTTTGAAGTCCTGACCTGGACAGGTAACCCATCAAGGGTGAAGCTGCTGTCAGTAGAGAACAGCTGGGACAAACTTCAGTGTGCCTCATAATTAATTTGTCTTAAAAAGATCCAAAATTTTTAGAATTATATAAAAAAAACCTGAATTGAAGAAAGGGGAGAATCTCACAATTAGATGGACTACGACTTAATTCTGTTGGATTTTTACAGTTTCTTTGACAAAAATAATAAAAACGTGTTTTTGACAACTGTAACTTTGAAAAATATTTTTCTATGTAAAAATTATTAACTCAAAAGACAAAAAAGTCAGTTTATAGATCATTTATTGGTCTATCAGGTGCAAAAAGCATATTTTTGAAGACATAAAACAACATTGAGCAGAGTTTCAAGTTTAATAATAAAAACATGTTTGAAGTTAAACACTCTTAATCAAAATTGTTCTAATCTTTCTTTCTTCCTTCATTTAAAAAGAGCAAAGAAATCTGTGCCGGAATAACTTAATAGGTAGTTATTTTTATCCTAAGCCCAATAATTATACCTGTTCTGATTGGCCATACAGGTTTGTATGATGAGTAAAGTGGTGCTTTTGTGTAACATTCATGGACATGGTGATTGGACAGATGACTGCGTCACAAAATAGCATTTATGCCGACTGCCCTTCACAAATGTCAGAGCACTCTCGGCTTTTAAGGTTAAAAAAATACATAAAATGCAAATTTGTTTTTAAATAGTGTGAAAATTTGTCATGAATACTAGTTTCAGTAAAAGGAAGATTAAAAGCCATGTCATTCAAACATTTGGATAGTTAAACATGCAATTTAGATGCCATATTTGTCATTTTTAAGCATATTTTTCCATTTATTATTCAGCTGTCATTCAGTCAAGCCGACAGGAAACACAAATCTGACAAAAATAAAATGAATATTTATATCATTTAGAATAAGCTATCATTACAGGCTCGATTGGGTTTTAAAAATTATTCTGCTTTATTTTAAAACTAAACTTTAGTGGGTTCTCAGTTATCTCATTATGAAACAATTTATCATGAGAAAGTCTCTGGGTTTTGACATTAACATTCAGCACTGGCTTGCCAAAAACATTAAAATGACCTTATTCCATTTGTTTGTTAAAATCAGGATTCTATAAATATGTAACTCTTTTTTATGTTTTAAAAGTTTTTGATTGGTTTTGTCCTTACTTATTAAAAACTACCAATTGCATCCTAATACCCTTGAATAAAAACGTTTGGCTTTATGATGCAGATTACGCTAAACAATTCTCTAATGTCTAATACCTCTGGTCCTGAAGACTGCTGCCCCCAGAGAGAAGTAAAGACTGAAGCTCTGAATCTTGGGCAGCGTCACAGTAGCTGGTTTTGCAGCAATCTTTGACCTGATCTGAGCACAGTGAGGCAGAATCCAATGCTTTATTGATCAACTTAGGGGTCAAAAAGCATCACATCCTGCTGGAGCTGTGGTGTGATTACAAGCAATGCAGCTTCTGCCAGGGTTAAAGCTGCAATCTTTCAGCAGGAAAGATTCCGAATGGATGTATATCGTGAAATCAAGAGCTGCAGGAAGAGGAACGCTCAGGGCCAGAACTGTGTAGTAATGTAATTCAAAACGAAGCAGAAAGAAAATCTATTTCGAATCCCGCTTCATTAATATCATCGATGCCTGCAGGCAGAGGAAGGGACAATTGAGTTGTGGCATTCTGAGGAAAAGGGGGCAAGAGAGAGCGAGGGAGGGTTCTGAAATAAGGTGCTGAAAAGTAACACAAAAGATTCAACAGGGAGCAGAAGATGAACAGACAATGTCATCAAATGGTTGTAGAATTTAACAGAAGTCAATCAAGAATAGAGAGGGGGGAAAAGAACATAAAAGCCAGAATATAGACAAAAAGTGATGGAGAGAAGCTGACAAAGACAGATTCAAAGGAGCAACATAATGAGCCAATTGATGGTGGGGCTCGAGGTTAAGCACCTTAAGCCAGCCACTAATTGGCTGAAAATGACAGAGCGACAAGCAGAGGGATCCAGGCTGTGACCTGGAAGAGGAGATGGAAACAGAGACGTGGAGGGAGGTACTGAGTGAATTCATGCTCAGATTAAAAGAAGTCACTGTGACTGAGAAAGTGGAGAAAAGCTTGGGAGATGCTGGAGGGCCCAGATTAAAAGCCTGAATGCGGCTGCTCGTTAGAATAATGTCACCCAGCCAATTATACCCCTAAAAGTCAGATTGAATCACAAAAGGAAACGTCTTCTGCTTAAACTCCTCAAAAGGGTTTGATGTCCCGAGTGATCGTACCTTGTGGGTCTCATCTTTTATCTCATCTCTGAAGATGAATCTCTCTTTAAAACAGTTTCCCTTGATCACGTAAAAGAGGAACCCCTTCCAGGGCTTTTGATTTTTGAATTTTATGGTTCAGATTTCAAAGGATCAAAATGATCTCTGTCCCTTGGTGATCATTTGTTCGGTTGCACTCTGGGAGCTAATTTGCAGTGTCCAATGTGGTATCAAGCAGTTCCTACTAATCCAGGATGATGGGAAACTGAAGTAGGAACATTTTGGAAGCAGAGAATAAAAGGAAGAACTGAACTGTAAATAATCTGTCACTTCATCAGGTTCAGATTTTAGCTCTAATGCTGGTAACAATAGAACTATACGGTGCTGCCTAACTTAGTTTCATATTTTTTTTATTTAAGAATGCAGAAACATTTGTTTGTTGTGTGTAACATGGACACTTGTAATTTGCAGCACGAGCATGGGGGATAAGTTTTAAAATGTTTAAAATAATATAAACTGTCTGGTGTTTTTTAAAAGATAACTAAATTTTTGCATTTTTGAAAGTTGTTACTCTAGTGATTTAAAAATATTTAGTCTTAAAATATTAGCAAAGATTCCCTTTAGTTTAATCATTTTCAGCCAGACTGATTGTCTGTTTAAACCACAAACCGATAAATTAAATCCCTCTAAATTCTTAAGGGAAGATGTCTTTTTTTTTTTTTTTTTTTTAATTTATTTTCAAATACTTTTGTCTTTTGTGTAGATCAAAAATTCAAATGAAGATTAAAAAAAAGAAAAGTTTATTTCTAAATGTGACATCAGTGTCATTGCATTGAGCATTAACCTTGCCATTCATCTTTCTACGCAATTGTGAGTTTTTCATGTATCTCTGGGAAACTGCATGTTTTAAAATAAAAAATAAAGTGGGTATGAAAAACTGTAGCTACAGGAGCATTAGCATTTCTTATTTTCTAATTCTCTGTTCAAGGATAAGCGCAGTGACTTTTACTTTCGAGGCCTAATGAAGAAGTATTGACAGAAACACAAACAGCAGAATGTAATTTATTAAGTCTTGTTTGCATTCAACAGACTGTTTACAAATCTCTAGAGAGAATGAAAAAAGCCTATTGGTTAACTATCTTTGAAAATCTGTCAACTTAATTCATTTCAACCCACAGAACTGATCATTTTCAACTTTTAAAACTTAGTAGAAAAAATTGGCAAACCAAAAACTAACCAAAAGGATTTCATGTGCCAGAAAAAAAATAAAAACCCACTGGCTTGAGCTCCAAGAATGTAAGGATGACTACTCTGTACTGAAGCCTTAATGAGTCAGCAGCAAAACTGCACAACATTGAAAACCATCTTATTGTTTTCATATTCAAGAGACAACATCTATTTAAATGTTGTCTTCGGTGTCAAGCAGAAATCAATATTTGGTTCATCATGTCACATCGTATTATGTGCATAATTCACAACAAGCAAAACTTTTTATGTTGAAGAAATGATAAATGTTGTCTTGAAACATAAATATGAATTTCCAGCCAGCCCTGGACGTAACATTCACAATAAATTAATAAACGTTTCCCTTAATTTAATAATTTGTGGCTATAAATTAGTATTTTGTGGCCACAAGCTACTGCTAGAAAGTGACGACTACTAAATACCAATTTGCACTCACAAAATAATTTGTGCACCAAAAAATACCAATTCATGGCCACAAATCATACATTTGAGGTAACAGTTTATTCATTTTTTTAATGTCATGTCCAGGGTTCCATATAAAATTTCTCTACAGTGAAACTTTTTTCCAAACTTTTTCCAATCCATTGTGCAACTTCCGTACTTTTATGGGATTGGTCAAACATTTGAAGTGACATGGATGACAAATGAGCAGAGTGTGTAGTGGTGGGAGGGGGAGCTGGGTGCCGAACTCAAAAAAGGACAGAACTGACCTGAATGCAACCTTTTTGACTCTCTTCTCTTCTTTTTTTTCATCACCAAAATCCTGAAAAAAACAAAACTTCCTCTACTTCCAACCTGTCCCCCTTATGAATCAACTCAAAAAGAGTAAGTGCTAT
The DNA here is from genome assembly GCA_003999625.1 of Oryzias javanicus. Taxonomy (NCBI): domain Eukaryota; kingdom Metazoa; phylum Chordata; class Actinopteri; order Beloniformes; family Adrianichthyidae; genus Oryzias; species Oryzias javanicus. The sequence goes on along the minus strand of CM012441.1, from coordinate 17,390,350 downwards.
GAAAGGGCTCTATGAGGCATTCACTGAGGTTTGGTGCTGAAGCATTTTGAGAGTAAAACGTTCAGACCAAAAATTATGAAAAAACACGAGAAAAGCTACAGTAAGAATACTGTTTTATTTTTATTTTTATTTATAATGGAACTATGTATAATGGAATAGAACTTGGTAATTTCTTAGTCAAAAATTGTAATTGAGATATGCACATGGATTCAACTCCTCAATCCTTGAACTACCCAACCAAGGCAAAATCTACTAGAAAAATTAAACAATGTGCTTTTTATTGCTTTGGTGGCGTAATACACACAACCAATCCCTTTGAAAATATGTTTTCTAAATATTCCCCTCCAATGAAAATTGTGTTTTTGCTGTTTTTAACATGCTCTTGTAGCATTTTTCACATGATCAAGGAATATGAAGTAAAACAAGATTAAAATTGTGTTTCTCAGTATTACTTTACTCAAATTGTGCTAAACCAGGAGCAAATAGTAAAGCAACAAGCTCTCTGTTCCCGTATGTTCCTGTGCATCCACTTGCAGATAAATAGATCTGTGTACATCTTTGTTTTGCTTGTCTGAGCTGGTATCTGGCTCAAAAACTTGATGGCTGGACAGCTTTGACATTTCTCGCCAGTTTTTGTTGCACAACTAATTTTAGCTTGGGGCTGTGAGTGGCAGTAAGCTAGTGGTACACAGCGTAAACAAAGGGAACAGTCCCGCCCCCCAACTTTTTTGGCTGAAAACGGCATAATAATTAACTACTGGGAACGATTTTACAATAGATAAAAAGATAATTGGAGTGGGACTTTAAGCGAGCAGTTAAAGGTTAAGAAAAATTCTCAATCTCAGATATTTTTTTTAGTTATGCTTTCTATTTTGGTTTTTAAATTTCAGCCTTTTATGAGATAACATTTTTCTTAAAGGCCATGTGGTAACTTTTCCACATGCTATATTTCTCAAACCCCCTTTTCATTCAGACCAAGAGTAGAAAACGATAAGAGTAGCACTTTGTATGATTTGACACATCGAATGAAGCCTTACTTCTTGCTCATGTTTCATCCCACTGATGAAATCTAAATTGATCCAACTTTTCAGCAACTTTAAAGCAGTCTACATAATATGCAAATTTTGAACTCTGCCACCAGTGCTGATAAATGAAAATGACATGTTTATATTACTGAACGCCTTCATGAGGGAGCGAGTGCGTTTTCATAAAAGCCCCACAAAGCTCTCATCATTGTGGCTTTTATCCCAGAGTAAATGTCGGGCCCCCTTCCATCAGCGTTCCGCAGAAAGAAAAGGACAGGCTCGATTTATCATTCATAAATCTCAATAGGAAGGAAAAACACATAAGATTGAGTTTTGGGCTGGCAAAGAACTCTGCCGGCAGATTTTAATTTATGCATTCGTTTCTTTCAGTTTAATTTAAAAAGGTGGAGAAGATACCCTTATTGCCAAAGCAAACACAATATGCAGATACAGAGGCAGAAGTCTCTCACATCACTCTCCTTAAATTTGTGTCTTTTTGTCTTTTTTGTCTAAGGTTTCTCTTTTACTTTATTTTGCTCCTCTTTGTATCATCACTCGGTTTCTCTTTTATCTCAAAATGTTTTCACTTTTGCTCCTCTATTCAATCTGTTGAATGTTTTTAATATATCTATTCAGGATTCTTTTTTTTTTTTTTTGCTTTCTAACCCTGTTATTTTCCTTCTGTTCCTGTCTTTCTCTTTAATCACGCTCTGCTTGTTTTTTTCCTCCTTTCTCTCTCTAATTTGCATGCACCTCTTCTGCCTTCCTCCCTCCTCTGCAGCTCTCATCAGTAGTTAGAAAGTGGACAAAGAACAGAGGGGTTACTGAAGTCTGCTGCCTTCTCCTAATGAGCTCAAAAATATTCACTCCAACCCACACAAGACGCACACATTACTGCTCTGACAATCACATTTTACTCCCCATTCTGCGGTTTCCTTACATGTACACAAACAATCTGCTCTCTTTCAGCTCTTATTATGCTGAGCAGACCTGATTCTGGTCTAAATCGCTGGTAAAGGAGGGTGTCTTCTGGGCCACATGTTGTTGTTTTTGAGGAAGCAATCTGATTACTTGATTTGAGTCCAGCAGGTTTAAAGGACACAAATAATATTGGCTGAATTACTTCAGCACAAAGGGCTGTATGGTGAAGTACGGTACAGACCAGTATTTCGAGCGTCTGTATTATAAAATGGACCCATTTTGCTGGACCGAACTGTACCATTTTTGGGCTTGGTTACATGTTCATAAAAAAAATGGAACAGACCGGTTAGGATGGAGCAACTGTCGTCACACAGGAAAACTGGTTCCAAACAACTTTCAAAACTTTCTTCATCTGCATTCCTCTAGGCCACCTGTAATCTAATCTCAAACAACATGAAATGCTTTGTATGTACAAAGTATGAAAAGTGAGTTGCTGGATGACTTTCATAGTTATTGTTGATAGCTTCACTTTTTCTGCTGTTGCACAACTACGACGCAAATCGTCTACACCCCGTATGTGTAGTGATGGTCCAACTTTGAGTGGAAGCACCCACTTGAATTGCCTGGACCATTCTAAACTGTACCGTACCACTCTGTGGAAACGAGGATAACATGTCTGATCCATTGACTTTATAACAATTTCACCGAGTGAGTGACATCACTCACTAGAAAATGACTCACTTCCAGCTCCAACCTAATGAACTCAATTCAGTCAATATTGTCCCAATATGGATTTTGCCCTGTAGGAACCAGAGGTACCAGTAAGTAGGTCTGAATCATTGTTTCAATGGGAATCCCTCTTAACAATCTAGAGTGAACTTGTTCTTATCACATGAACACGGACTCTGTCAAACATTTAAAGCATTTGACATGAGACCATATACTTTTATTGAGTTATTTGATTGAAAAAAAATAGCTTTTTTTTTGGAGCCAGTGGATGCTTACTATTTGAAACGCAGGGTATCTCAGTCCAGTTCTCATACACAATCAATAGTCCAATCTAATATAAATTTGTGAAAGCATATTTAAAGTACACAAATTGCTTTTCTGTGTATTCCATTTATCTTTGTTTTGTTTTTTTATGTTCTTTCTTTTAATAACCTTTTAACAAGGGTTGAATATGTTACAGAGACCCACATTAAAATGAACCATAAAGTTTGTTCTCTATAAACAGCAATGATATTCAGGCATTGGGCAGTGGCCTGAATCTTTTACTGTTCGTGTGATTTTATTATGTTTCCGTGCAGGTTATACTAAGTTATACTTGTCAAACTAGAAAGGCGTCAGGACGAAATGTCTTTCAGAAATGAGAGGCTGTATGTTTACCTTTTCTATCAGAGAAAATAGTTTTAAATTGAGCATTTAATCCTTGTATTGTTCTTCTATAAAAAAAACAGACAACATTGAACATTCTGAGTAGTCTTTTAAAGGTATTAAACAGTCATACTGAAGATAGTTTTTTTCCCATTACTTGTGAATTCACCTATCAATATTTGGCTTCTTTTTCGGAAGACTGGTTTGGATCCAGTCATCAAGGGTGGCCATGATGCAGAGGAAGAGTGATCGACCTCTGATCATAAGATCTCAAGTTCGGTTGCAGCCTTGCCCGCCCATGTGTTGAACTGTCCTTGGGCAAGACACTGAACCTCACATTGCTCCTGGGGGGTGTAGGTTGGCGGCAATGTTGGGTACCAGAGCTGCCATCAGGGTGTGAATGTGTGTGTGAACGGTTAAGGAGACTGTGACTATAAAGAGCTCTGGGCCTTCTCGGAAGATAGTGTACAACTTTTACCATTTGATTTTGTATTTATGCTAAGTATGAAACAGAAGATGGCATGAAATAAAAAAAAAATTTAAAGAAAGAAAAGACTGAAAACAAAACAAGTAAATCACCAGCAATCAGCAGAGCCTTGCGAGTCTCACACCAGCAACAAACACTCCTCCATGCAGATTTCTTTTTTGTTACCATCAAGTTTTCTGATGAGACGTAGATGCTAGAGAAGCAATCAGCCTTTCAGTCCATTAAGTACACAACTGTATACACACAACCAGGAAATGTGTGAGGACGCACTTAGCATTGTCGTCGTTAAGCGTGTGTGTGTGTGTGTGTCTTTGCTGCTGATGAAAACCACCATGCAGAAATGACGGCTCTCACTGGGAACCAGGCATCACACACTCCAGTCTGCCACCTCCACCTCAAAGTTGTGTTCGCGCTGGCAAATCCCCACCGAGCGCACATTTATTAGCTGAAAGATTGAAGCAGTGGGCGTCCCAGGAAGAGAGGGAATGGGTGAGAAGCCGAATCATTTTTCTCCATTATTTTGATGAGTTTCTTAGAGTCTATTGTAATATACTGCAAAGCACTTGGGTGATATTTTTAATTTGTTGGACAGTAACAGAAATAAATCACAGCCTGTAAAAAGGTGGCAAAGCAGAGAGAAATCAGGTAAAGACAGTAAGATGTGACCACTTCAACTTTTTTTTTTTTTAATTTAAACACTATATATCAAAATAACCACAAACACAAAAACTATGACAAGAAATGACAAACTATTTTCAATTTCCAAAATATTTCAATGTTTGCAGGAGAACACACAAAACATGAAACCCTGTGTTTTCCCTTCTTGTATTTTTTTTTTTTTTTTTTTTTTTTTGGCTCTTTGACTCTTTTTCCGTTGGTTCATCTGTACCTACAGTGTGGCTCCAGCAACAGCATGAACAGCATCAAACGTGCAAAGGTTCAAAGACAGTTGTCTGCAGCATGTGCCCTGCCTGTACATGGAAACCCCTGAATTAAAGCAGCTTGAAATGTCCAATAATTCTTTAACCAAGCTGATGGGCTGGGGATTTCTTTCATTCCTTTTTCATTAAAGTTAGGACCCGAGGGAGAAGTTATAATAGGATATGAAAGAGAGAAGGATGGCTTAGGGTGGTCCATAGATCAGTCGAGATCAGAGCAGAAGAGAAAAGAAAAGAAAATAGAAAATGTTTTGCTTTTTAAACTGAGGATAAAACACAGTGAGGTTTTTATTTTTCAATTTGTGAAAAAAATATACTATTTATGAAAGTTTGACTTCCAATGAAGTTGATCAAACTGATAAATGGTTCAAAAGAATAATTTAACAAGAAAAAAAAACAACAGAGAAATTGTTGTATACTTCAGTGTCTCATCTATTTCCACAATGATGATTTCGTAAGTCGTATAGTCTTTGTTTATAGAAATTTTAAGACCATTGGACATTGGAGAATCTAATGCTATGGTGTTTGTCACTACAAAGGCACTAGAGGCTTGGTGTGAAATGTCAAATTGGTGCAGATTTCCCAGCTACCAAATCTGATTCTGTGATTGGTCAAAGTCTCACTGGTTTAAGTTTCAACGCACAATGGTTGCACATTTTGCATGTAGAGTCCAAAACGGACTTGAAAACTTCAGTTGTGATACATGAAAGAGAGAGTTTTGAACACAGAAGCAAGAAATGTGAATGTGTGTAGGTTTATATAGATTTGTCCTTGGAAGGAGTCTTTTGAATTACTAAGGCCAAGCATTCATTCTGTAGAACAGCAGATATAAATCTCTATCTCTGCTCTTTTTCATTTTGTGATATTTTTGGGACTTTCTTGTTCAAAGTTCAAACGGTTTAACTTTCAAGGCAGATTCAATGGATGCACATTTTGTGCGTAGAGCCCAAAAAACAAGGTTCAGGGTTTTTTTATTTGCATGTATGCAACAACGTACATTGAAACATATTGGAATTTGGGTCCAAAACTCTCAAATCCTACTTTTTAACGCAAACAGTGGTTTGTGTTAAAAACTAGGATATCTGTACAAGTATATATAGTATAGCGATTTACAAAATATGTACATAAAAAAACAGAATTATAGGAAGTACAAAAGAGTATAAATGGAATGACAAAAATTAAAAAAAGACCAAAAAAACTATCTAAAAACCTTGTGTAGTGACATGTGAATGCAACGTGCATTTAGGGATTTTTACATTGACTCTTTAATGAAAGTAGTAGCTTGAACCCCTAGTGTGAAAATAGCTAAGACATTTAAACCATACCTTAAAAGCAATAAACAAATGAATAAAAATTTGCCAGTAGATTCTACGATATTTTGAGGTGAAAATTCCATCTAATCCTCAAATCTGCTATCTTTAAATTGCAGTTTTTCCAAATTACAAGGGAAAACACTATACACTTCTATATAGCTGAGCCTCAACATTATAAGCCCAGCCGCTAAAAAATGCTGAAGAGGCTCGAAATTACACTAATCTTCTCTTTACAAAGAAGTTCAGAAGGACTACATTTTAAAAAAGGGAATTCCTACTTGTCTAACAAAGTTAAAGCCTTTTCCTTTTTCAGGAACTCTTTCAAATCTGACACATTTTAGTTAAACTAAGAATTTCAAGGTCAGAACTGAATTGGACAAATATGCCTGAATGTTTATGCATTTGATGTCAAACCTAAGGAATTTAAAAAAAATGAGATTGAAAACATTAATTGAATGTTTTTAAATATATCAAGATGAAGCTGAGACATGTATACCATCTTGTGATCATGTTTAATGTGTTCAGCATGAGAAGATCAGTAAGACCTGGTTGATCTCTCTGCAACTTAACCATGTCAGTTCAAATTCATGAAAGTCTTTTTTTCCCTCTCTGGTAATGAAGACATCAAAGCTCCTCAAATATGTCAAAGACTGAAACTGATGGGATTGATCGCCAAGATGTGAAGCGGCGAAGCCTTCGAAGCATTTGTGACATATGGCCAGAAGGCCGCATCCATAAACTCTGTGATTTAGCTTCAACCGCTGCAGGTCTGCAGGATGAAATCTGATCTCTGAGCTGAAATACATCACTTTGTGTTGCTGTGTACATCACTTCCTGTCAATGAGCCGAGGGAATACTGTGCATCACTCCTGCTGTGTGTTGAAAGAAGGGCTTTGGAGTATTGCCTAATATGGTATTGGTGATACTGTGCAATATGTTTGAAGTAATTACTCGAGTATTTCCAAAGTATGAACAAACATTTTCTTTTTGTCCATTTCTTCTTCACATCTTTCATCATTCTTCTAAACAGATCAAAGGACGTTTGTTGAGATAGATGTGTCCACTTTTTCTCCTCTTTTCTTTTTCCGTCCTCCTTTCAACTTTCTCTCAGTCTCTCACTCATTAAGCATCAATCGGCCCGGTAAACTCATGACCGTCACCGACTCATTACATCCCTAACCTGCCACCATGAGGGAAAAAATGCGCAAACCTTCACTGATGTTTCCTGGTATCACTGTCTGTGACTTTTTTTCTTCCTCTTTGTTTCTCTGAAAATCTCCAGCAGCTATTTGTGGTGTTTCCGCGCTAATGAGAGTTCTGTGACAATGTCCACATGAATGCAATAAGCTTTCCTTTGAGAAAGGTCACTGCCGAGGAGCGTGAAGGAGCCCCAGCGCCACACAGATAACAATTACCACTGAATGTTTTTTTTTCTTACTTTGCTGCTATTCGTGGTCTTCATTAGCCATCTTTGTTCTTAGAGCTGTTTTCAAGGCAGGAGGGGGTGTTTGAAAGAAGTTTCAGTTTAACTCAAAGGCTTTTTTTGACATTTTTTTTCTTATGGTAAAATTCTACCTACTTTCGTTGAATAAATAACAAAGAAAGCTTGTTGTTTTTTTTTTATGTCCCACTCCAATCATCTTTTGATATATTGTCAGAGACTTCCAGTGTTTTTTTTTTTTTTTTTTTTTAATTTATTTATTTTTTTTATTTGCCAACATCAGAAAGCTCGTGTCGTTTTTCTGGGACATAGTTTTTGTAGAGCAGCAGTAGTTTGTTAGAAATTTGCCTCTGAGTTGTGACCGGGACTGTTGGACCCCATCTCCATTTCCCATCATCCGTCTGTTCACACTCTCTCCCACTATATTACATCTACCCTCACCTCCAAATAAACATTTCAGGAGATACAAAAATGTTGAGCAATATTGGAGCTACCCAGCTGTTAAGCCAAATACCAACAAGTGGATGCATCACAATATAGCGGAGTGGTGAACCTGTGGATCATAGTTTCCACATCACAGCTACAAGCTTTCTCCAACAGAATTTTTAGCCACAAACAAATTCCAACATGACAACCATTGGGAAAGATGGCGCCCACTGATTCAGTTGTTACAAAAATATTCAATGTATTTTTTTGTCCACAGTTTCAACAATATGGGCTTTTTATGCATAAAATGCAGTCTTTATTAAACTTTAGGGATACCTGTAGAATGCAATTATATGTATATTACAAATATAATATCTATTTTAAAATCTAGAATTTGCTCAAGGCTAATGTGCTTTTCTGAATGAAGGGATCCTACGTAAATATATGCCAAACTTGGTGATTGTACCACAAAATGCACAAATATTTTATTTAGCAGCTCCACTATAAAATAGGAACCTCATTGAAACATTTAAAGGTTTAAAGGATGAATTTGTCCTTTTTTTCATTAAGAGAGGCACACTATAATCATCATCCTTTTATCTTTTCTTTTAGACTATTTTCTATCTTCACAATTTTCTACAATTACTATTTTTGGCAAGTCACCAAAAGGTTTTCAGGTAATTTAATCTATGGAAACCTCAGCACTTTATAAAAATAAAAAAAAACATAAGAACCTGCCCTAGTTTAAAAGTGTTAAAATGTTCAAATCTTTCGTCTCAACTCTTGTGGAAAAATACACTTTCAAAAGAGAAAACTCCCAAAAATATCATAGCCTCCATCACAGTATTGCTGCAGCTGTGTTGGAGCACCACAGGTAACCCGCTTTTCTTTGAAATTCTAATGCAACAATGTGGTGAAAAGAAAACTAATCTCTGGTGGCTTTGTTGAGGTGAAAACCCCCCCAATTCTGTCCTGAGAGTTTAGGATTAACATATTTAGCCATTTGACAACCTCTTCACTTTCACTGATTTCTGAGTTAAGTGTTTTTTGGTAGTGAGTGGAGCACACAGCAGACCAGCGCATGTCAGGGCAAGAAGAATAAACATGACTGACAGAGTAAAGAACAGCACACACACTCAAGATCCACCTCAGTCCACCTTTCTGCCAGGACATAAAAGTACAGCGCCCCATGGCTGATCAGAGACGCGGTAAAGAGGCAAAGACAGCCCATATTTCTCTTTGATCGCACAGCCAGGCTTCTCCTTCGTGAGAGAATCTTTAAGATTGTGCGGAGCTGACCTCTCCTCTGTCACAACAATTTTGCTTCTTTGGCTTAAAGGCAGATTGTTGCTTTCACGTTCCATTCACTCAGACAGCAAGAGAGTCGATGACCCTGAAAGAAAAATTGCAAAGACTGCTCTTCAAAGAGGATTAGGACCACCACCTCTGGGAACGCAGTGAACTACTTTTTTTCTTTAATATTCTGAGGTATGTAGCTAGAGAAAGTGTAAAGAAATTAGGTTCGTAATAAACTTCTTTATTTGAAAAGCTGAAATTCTATAAATCTTCAAGTGTAAGAGTGCTCACTCCAAGTCTTATTGTTTATTCGTAACTGCCTCACAGCAGCAGGTTTATTAAATTCAATACAATAAATTCAGAAGCAAGAGAGGAGCTATTTTTTTCCCAGTCTATTGATCAAGCTGATAATTTAAAAAAAAACAAACTGCAAATAGGCAATAACTGTAGGCCTTTTGCAAGGCACAGTGGTGGGAGGGTGATGGTTTGAGCTAATGTGTAGCCACTGGACCACATAGTGGATGGGTCCACCTTAAAATTAATTTATCTTTCTTCTTTATGGATTTTATTTACTATTTTATGTATTTAATCTCAATTGTAATGTTATTTATTTATTTTATCTATTTTGATATATTTTATGTATTTAATTATATGATCTTACTATCATTTTAACCTCATTGTTTCCTGTGGGGATCTATCATATCAGGGTTTGCTTGCTTGGTCTGGGGTCGTTGCCGTGGTTCTCGCCCTTGTGGGGCGGCTGGAGTCCTGCCCTGCAGCCTCACAGCTGTGGAGTGGACTCCGTTGCTGTCCGGGTCTGGGTGGGCGCCATGGCGATGTTCCTTTGACCGAGCTGGCTACTAGTGTGATAGAATCCTCCACACCTTCTCCTCACAGCAGAGACAAGCCTTAAGGTTTTTTTTTTTTTTTTTTTAATGCACCGTGTGTGGGGTCATGGGTGCATGTGTTATGGGGAGGGATGTGTGTGTGTGAAGGGTGGGTTGGGCTTTTACCATGTATGTTTTGTTTTTAAATGTAAAGCGCTTTGAGTTTCTTATAGTATGAAAAGCGCTTTTATAAATAAAGTTTGATTTGATTTGATTTGATTTAAAATCTAAATTAGAATTACCTATGATTTTGTACTCATTACAGCCTCTCTTCCAATCCAAATCTAATCAACTTTGATATTTGCCTAGCCCTGGTTCAAGTACCAGGACTTGTATGTGTGAATTTAACATGCTCTCCTTATGCATGGATGGGTTTCTCAATGTACTAGACCTTGTGCTATCGTGTAGGGTCCAAATGACCCCACCCTTACATTAACATTATCCCTCCCATTAAAAAAGGTGGACAGGATTTCATGATTCTTTTGGACACCAGTGAAAATCAAAAATCATTGAAGAAAAAAAAAACTGTCAATTTTCCCTAGGTGTGAATGTGGCTTACTGAATGGCCCTGTGATGGACGTTGTCTTCTCATGACAATGGTTAGGATAGGCTCCAGCAACCTCACAAAAGGGGATCAGGCAAATTTGGAAAATTGGTGGACGGTTGATACAGGGACAAAACATAACAATGTGAAAACCAATAAAGTTATTATTGACACCACACCAAAACTGTAAATTTTGAAGAACATCTAAAGAACATTGCTTCCACACTTTTTTCCACATATTGCGTGAAGATCACTTTAAACCTCATTCTCCTTAAACTCAACTAAATAGCAATATTGACAATTTCATCGAAATTCAAGCGTTTGTCTGTGAGAGAAAGTTTTCCGGGAAAAAAAAAAATACACATGCTCAAAGTCACACAGGCCTGAAATAAAATGTTCACACTGTGTTATGTGATGAAAATTGGCCCACTTTTGAGCATGCAGTGTTGTTGACTTCCCATATCAGAAATGCAGCTTTCAGCTCTAATCCACTCTGTTCACCTCCACTGCGTTTACATGAAAGCTTAAAGTGAATCACAGAAAATCGAAGCTTCCCTGGTCATCAAATGAGTAAAACTGTCCTCCACTTATCTCCACTCTAATCTGTCCTCTACCACCCAGTCGACCCTTCAATAATCACCTGATTTTGCACTCCCTGTATTTTTTAGTGGCATTTTCTGCCTCGTACCAATCTCTGCCTTCACCCTTTCATAAAAAAAAAATGAAATCAAGAGAAAAAATAGAAAAGTTTATGATCCCATTTAAAAGGTTGTTGGTTGAAATATAAATCTATCCCTGTGAGCAATTCATACCATTGTCTGTTTCCAGTTATGGTTCATAAAGAAAAACTTTTTTTGTCAGCGTTTACTTCATAAAATCAACTAACAACTTTTAAAGAAAAACACTTCTTTTTGACTTCTCTCAAACGAAATATTTCTCAGATGAACCCCTTTCACTCCATTTTCCCATCCTAACCCCCTGCCGTCCTCATATACAGCGAAACAAGCTTGTTGCCTTGGAAACGATACAAATAAGTCCGCATAGGCCAATTACCAAGAAGCAGAAATTACAGTCGGACCCGTTCCACTTAATGGGCTTCATCCTGTCTGCAGTTTGGATGCTGTGCTCATACAGGGGATCCACTTGAACATCCCTCTTGACCAACTGCAGCAGTTGTTAACTCAGGAAGAGTCCTGTGTTCTTATGCAGTGTTTGTCGTGCGCGTGCGTGCTTGTGCTTGATGTGTGTGCTGAATGTTTTGCTCGCAACCAATACCCCGTGTGAACGCCGTGTTCTTACCAGCTGCTCCTCACATCTCAGATGCCAAAGCGATTGGCCCAGTTCACTGCAGCCGGAGCAATCTCACCCCATGGAGGAAAAAGGAGGGGGTGAGAGAACATGTGCCACTGAATCCATCCATCATGTGGAGTAAAATATCAGGTCAATTAAAGACACAATCCAGATTCCTTTTCTGTCGTCTGAGCATTTGTTATTTCCCCACCGAGGAGACTGGAGGTTTCATTACTGACCCTGCTCTGGTGTTTGTGTGTTTTTGTCTGCCGCTGCACCCTCATCTCACTTTAAAAAAATGTTTCCTATAGACACGTGTGTTTAAACTACCTGTCACAACACACTCATTGATGTACCTGGCTTGAATGAAACCATGTTGGTGGTTTGCAAAGACAACGATCTTCTCCATCTTCAATTAAACTTGCTTGATTTAAGCCCTTGGATTTTGCTTTTCCTTTGATAAAAAAGAACACGGAGATGTCCGTGGATGGGAAATCACATCTCACTGGTGATAATTTCCCACATCCACAACTTCACGAAAGAAAAAAAACTTGATTCCAATAGTTTTGCAACTACAAAACATCAATGCAAATCTTTTAAACATAGCTTAATGAGAGAATATGCTCGTTCACCCCAAACACGATTTGTACTCCATCTGTTTTGAGGCTCCAGGAATTTTTCTCTGCTCACTTGTCCAAAAATGTTTTCATAAACTTGTAAAATTCTCACGTTTATGTGTTTAAATACACAGACTTACCTAAAACCTAACGTGACCAGAAGACCTCAAATTGGGATTTTACATTGACTTAACATTAACACTTCATGTCCATATCACATGGACCGCATTTGGTATAAACGCAGCTTAAACCAGAGTCTTATTTTTGAGCTCTCTTTGCTTTAAATTCAGACTTTGCAACAATGGTTATTTGTGTGACTGTCAGTTTCTCTCTCATCTACATTCTTGATTCTTGGAATCATAAATAGAAGTACTGGCTCACATATGAGGCTAAAGTTAGAGCACGTGAATCGCACAATTCTTGATGGCAGAGTGGAAAAAGCTCCCAGCAATTTTGACACCAAAATTATTAACAACAGCTGCCATTCAGAACTTTAGAAAAATTCCTGTTTTTGTTGTGCAAAAGAAGATGCAGTAAGTTTTCCTGTTCCCTCATGAACACACTCTTTCCAATCTAACAACTCCTTCTCCAACAGACACACACACTCATCCCCAGTGTTACTCATCGTGCCAGCTCACAGCTTTCTGAGGTGTTGATTACAACCGCTACACGGCCGCTAGATCACACAAAAGTGTTTATAGATGTTAATGTGTGTGTGTGTGTGTGGGTGTCAACAAGCTGCAGTCACATGCATGTAGACTTATGTGTGATTGTGCTGATGCCTGCATTCAGAGAACAAATCTTCGTTTTGGGTTTTTTTGTAGGTCAAAGTTTAGTCATGCATGTGCACAGCTGTAAATATGTGCTGAATAATCTCACTGTTCCTGTCTTCACATTTTCACGTCTGACGCTGGGTTTTGAGCAGTTCTCACTTCAAGCGCACACTTCACACCCCTCTACCCCCTTCTGCTTCCCCATGACAGACCTGTGACAACCCCTCAGAATAGAGGCTTGTTACTAGGAAGATCATAGGTGTTGCTTGGGTATCTAGGTAAATTTATCTGGATTTGCTTTGGTAATTTGTGGCACTTTAGTTTCTATTTTGGTTTGATAACTCCTATGAATCCCTGTTTTTAAGAACATATGAACAAAAAAACTCTCATATCCCTCTTTAATCATCTACACTTTTTTCAGCTCCGTAATTTTCAATTTTTGCATTTCAAAGTTTGTCATCTATTTATTCAAATGCAGCTGCAATGTGAAGGAAGCAAACAGTTCCACTACAGGTTAATATTAAACACCCTCAGGGCAGCAAGCGCTTCCATAAAACAGAGACCATTATATACAGACTTGGTGCAATGCTCAAGGGCATCACAGCAGTAGATAATGAAGGGCTGCAGACAGTGTCTGTAGGGTGTTTCTGCTGTATTTTTATGGTGCTTTAAAGGTGATCTAGTCTCCAAACTTGTCTTATGTTGTATTGTTTTGATTTATAGTGTCATAAAGATATATTTTAACTTGGGACAAAACACATGACAATGGAACAGTTATAATATTCAGGAGTCAAGTGTTCAGTAAAGAAAGATAAACTTTCTCCCCAAAACTTTGCAGACATCCGTCAGGTTGGACAAACGGCTGCAGTTTTGCCTTGGTTTTAACTCCATACCAACAAAATAGGTTGGCTGACCTAATAAGCCATTAGGGATTCATTAAACTTTGTTTTCCCTTTAGTTGTTTTTCCTCCAGCAGTGAACAGCACGAGCTTAGTTTTCCTGTTATCTGAATGCTTTCACATATTCGACACATTTTCATCAGTTTATTCTTTTGGCTTTTAATTGATAGCCAACTGTGACTTAACAGTGGTTTGCAGCCATGTCAGGTTTAGACACAGAAGGAATGCAGCATTGTGTAGAAATTGACGTCAAACCAAACTAAAGTCAACGTGAAACATTTTTCTTTATTTACCTGCAGAAAACAGGTGTGGTATAAATTAAATCTGTTCGAGGATTGACAGAATCTGGAACTGAAGTGAATTCAAACTTAACTCCCTCTAGATTTACATGTGCAAATGTATGCACGAAATGTGATTTAAGTATGTGACAAAGTGCAGAAATACAATCTTTCTTTAATCAAACAAAGCTCCAAATGTATTAACTTTAAATGTAAAATTAATTTCCATCTCTTTGAATTAATTATAGATTAATTCAAACTTAAAATACAATACAAAAGCAAATTTAGAAGAAACAGAAGGATCAGTTTAGCACTTAAAGTTGTTGATAGCCCTTTTTCATGGTTGAAATAAATGAATAATAGCCCTTTCACAAAAGCCGCTTTTGTTTAGTTTGTGTGTGTGTCAAATGTGACGTTTTTATTCAATCAGTGCAGACACTCAGTGTGATTGTTTTACTCCTTTAATGACAGACTCTGATGGCCCACAAAAGAGCTGCATTGTTGTCAGCCTGCATAATAACTGTCTTCTTAAAAAAATGCAAATCCACTAAGCTGAACTGCAGTAACATATTTTAAACATTAACTGCCATTTAGATCATCTGGAGCTTTTTTTTAAAAATAAACTTGTGAACAAAGGAGGCCTAAAGTTAATTTTAAAGTTGTTTCTAGTACAAAAGACTCCAAACAAAAACCGTGTCATGTGTGTTGATTGATAGGAAGACAGCTAAACAGCAGATGTCTGTCAAACTGACAAACTGAGCAAGAAAGTGGCAATATTTCAACATTTTTAAACTCATAATGGGGACTAAAATTATATATTTTTTCTCTTAAAAATGTGAGGATAAAAAGAATTTCTGTCATGTGTTAAAGCTTTTTGAGATGACTTTTCAGTGTTAAAGTGTTTTTAGTTGTTTCAGAAAATAATTTAGAGAGAAGAACAGTAATGGCTTAAATTATTCTTTTTCTAATATTATTATAATTATTCCCTAAATGCTTTCTTGAGAGTGTGAGAAAAACAGAATGAGGAGATAACAGAGGATTAGTTTGCAGCAGTAATGTGAAAACATTCACATTTTTACTTAAAATGCAACAAAGAACAGATAGAATTTCTGGTAAAATCTTAATTTTTTTTAAGGATCTTAATTTTGGAACATTAAATTCTGACTTAAAATTGCAGTCTTTCCTTTCTGTGGTGCAAATCAATAAGAGCCATACTTGATTTCAAGTTCTAACCAGCAGCCACTTGTTGGTGGTGCATTTGCTTTTAGCATGGTGAAGATAGCTTGTTGACAATTACAGACGTTCTTCACACCAAGCTGCATGGTGAGTTTAAAAAGCTCTTGTGGTTGGAGATGTTTGCCTTTAAGACTATTATACTTAACAGCAGCTAGATGCAAAAAGTTTCAAAAATATCACAAAATAAAAATGCTCATTTTTTTAGCATAAAAATGAAAATCTGCTGTTCTTCAAATCTAATACTCTGCCTCAGTAATTCAACTGCCCCCTGCCAAAGAAAAGTCTATGTAAAAGCATATTCTAGCTTATATGTTCAAAACTCTCACAATCCCGTATCAAAATGCAAGTTTTTAAGTCTGTTACAACGTGCAGCCATTGTTCGTAGAAAGTTAAACCAGTTTAACTTTGACCAATCAGGGACTCAGATTTTGTAGTGAAGTGTTGATGGTTCCCTTTTTTATTCACTGAGGTGCCGACTATTTGAAAATTGATCATGGAGGATAAATTAATAATTTTAGTTTGTATCCAGATGTTATTATATGACACCAAGTCTTTCATTTATTTAAATAGAGTTGTAAAAGAAAAAGTCTGGAGGAAGTTTAATGAGCTTACTCTCCAACTGTGAGCACATGCGCTGGTAGCGGGTAGCTACTGTCCAGTCTGAACACTGTATGCTAAGTTTGAGAGAGTTCAAGAACCTGTGTTTTTGTTTATTTTTTTTTTATTTTTTATTCAATGCATTTCATTATTTCTGTAATGAAAATATGCATGTCTTTTCCTGTATTCTCCACAATCTATGCCTAAAATAAACCAGATCAATCAATCTTTGATTTAACATTCATGAGAGAAGAAGTTTGGTGACATGAAAGATTATGAAGCAAGAAAATTTATAAACATAAGTTTGTTGCCAAAAAAAATGTGGACATTTGGGGAAAAGTTCAATATTTTTTTGTTAGTCATTTAAAAAAGTAAAACGTGTATATAATATAAACCTATTACATTGATTGAAATAGGAAATTTATAAGCTCCTGTCAAGTGGAAGATGACTGACACTAAACCCAACAATCCAAATGACCTGAAGGCAACTAAATAACCAACCTGAGCTTCCGTATCACCTACATTGCACCACAGGCTGATTGCCTCCACGCCACAGCAGCAAGGCTTTCCAACCAATGTGCTAAATAAATACATAAAAATATGACAGGGATGACACAGTATGATTTGTCTGAAAATCAGAGAGCACTAATGCTGTAACTGCTACGGGGAAATCAGATTTAAGAGGCATCTGGATGAAAAGTGCTGCATTGACTTGCAATTTCAGCAGGCTGTTACTGGATACCTTATTTGTCCCCACATAAAGAAAGTTTGAAGAGTTTAATGCAGAAAGAATGTACTCCCTTAAGTGCATATTTGCTACTCAGCTCTGGGAAATGACAGCTTACTGGTATTAGCCAAATCAGAATATATCCAGCAGGTGAATTAAAAATCAATTTTTATGGAGCAACACATTAGCCAACACTCACATTACCATCCCTCAAATAAAAGACATACTTTATAAGATTCAGGGCAAAAAAAGAAAAAAAAAAAACGATGCAAGGATGCAGTTTATAACTTCAAGTGAATTAAGTCTTAATATAGTGCTGTATTATAGCCAAGACTCACATTATCATCTGCCTCCCATAAAGCAGAAAGTAAATGGAGTGAGAGGAAAAGTCAGGAAAGATACTAAAGGAAGATTTACAGACTTCCTATAATTCCAAAGACCATCTTTATAAGGTAACATATTAGCCAACACTCACATTATCATCCTTCATGTAAAGCTATTATTGAGGAGAGATGAGAATAAAAAAAAGAGTGAAATGAACAAGCAGAGATTGCTACATCTGAAAAGGAGTTTCATGGTAAAAGGGACAAAAAGAAATCACTATTCAAAATAATGGACTAAAACAGAATAAAACTTTATTTCACTTAGAAAATGTAAATTATTGTAGTTTTCTTTAATACATAAAACCAAACCCAAGCCCTCACTAAACATTCACTTAAAACAAAAAGAATAGATCATGAAAAACTGCATCCATTCTTTATTAGCTGATGCTCTTACAGTAGGAGAAAAACTTGAAAGAGTAATTTAAAATATTTTGTCTTTCACATTATTTTTGGAGGAAAATTTGCTTATTATTTACCTCAGCTGTTGACATTTCGTGGATATTCAGCCATGCAAAGTCCTGTTAAGGTGGAGCAACAATATTTCACTCTAAGTACGATAGATCCAAATTTTGAGTTATTTCATGTTTGTTGCTGGCTTTAGGTCCAAGTTCTGTTGCATGAGCTATGGTCCTCAGATTGTGGCTTTCAGACAGCCGTCTCAACAATAAAAATGTTCACAGAATTAGAACAAGAAGTCAGGGTCCCGTGGCTGCAAAATCACCCCATATCATTTTACCTCCACCACCATGCCAAACAAATAGTTTAACATCGTGTTTTTTAATTAGCTTTTCTTTTTAACAAAATATAAATGTAAACCTAGTATGACAAATAAATATTTCTATATGAGTCATTTACATATGCTATTTTAGGAATCACTTTCGTGCTTCTGTTATATTTTAAGACAGAAGAATATCCCCTCAGGTGTTAAACCACCCAAATATTGCAAGACTGAATACAGTGTTCACCTGTATATTCGCGTTTCATGTATTCGTAGATTTTTTTTCAGTCATGTGCCTTCTCCAGTTTGTCACAAAAACTCTGACAACTCAATATGCTTGTGTGAAATTTTTGACTCTGAAGGAGGTGCTGCGCTGCTGAGGTGTATCTCCGTACAGCAGCGCCCCTTCTGGAGCGCAAAGGAGGAGCGTGGAGAGGGATACACCCCAACCTCATTCCATGGAGAAATGGCATCAGCTGACTCAAAAACGGCCAAAAAAAATCCTGATATGCTAAAGAAAATAATCCCAGAGGATAATTATCATTCAGGGCAGGTGTTTATTAGATAGATAGATAGATAGATAGATAGATAGATAGATAGATAGATAGATAGATAGATAGATAGATAGATAGATAGATAGATAGATAGATAGATAGATAGATAGATAGATATAGATAGATAGATAGATAGATAGATAGATAGATAGATAGATAGATAGATAGATAGATAGATAGATAGATAGATAGATAGATAGATAGATAGATAGATAGATAGATAGATAGATAGATAGATAGATAGATAGATAGATAGATAGATAGATAGATAGATAGATAGATAGATAGATAGATAGATAGATAGATAGATAGATAGGCTTTATTCCGGACTCGTAGTCCAATAGATGAACAGGATCATAATCAATAAATTAGTACATGTACAGTGCCAAGACAACACACCAAATATAAGATGATAATAAATAAATAAATAACTAGAAAATACAATAGTAAAAAACCCCCACAGAATATAAAACAAACTTAAGAATACACTTCTTAAAAACACACTAGCTATAAAACCAGTAAAACAAATTAATTAAAATGGAAGGATAAAAAGACAGCTCCTCCAGTGTTTCCAGTATTATTTGATAAATGAGGAATTTGTTCTGAATTAAAAAAAAAAAAAAATTTTTAATATAATAATATTATACAAAGCACAATCAGAAGTGTTTTTGATGAGTTTGGACCGATAACAGACTTCCTTGTATTTGTATTTATTTATTTAGTAGGGACGGATATAAAAACATAGACATACAGCAGAGCAGCAGTCCCATGCCCATATCATCATGCTTATAGCAGGAGCTAATTTCGGCCGTGGAGGTGGGGAGTTCTCTGTATTCATGGATTCGGTATATTTGCAAATGCCTCCGGTCCATAACCCCCGCAAATAAGGGGGAGGGGATAATGTACCATAACATTTTAGGGTTTTCCTAAAAAGTTTTCATTCCTGCTGTTGATTGTTAATGAACGACAGCTATTTATGAAGCATTAAAAAAAGAGATAATCTTTAAGTATTGCTCGTAAGCTAAGACAAATAACTGTGTATTAGTAGTCAAGACAGAAAGTTAAGCGGAAATTCCCTGAAAACAGGAGGACCCATTTAATATCATTGACAGAAGCGCAAAAGTATGAAGGACACAAACACCCAACACTTTGAGGGAGTGAGGGAACAACTAGCCCGTTGAGTGTCGTTTGCTGACAAAGACATGGGCATAGAGAGAAATTATCCAAAAAGCAGTCAGTGATAAATTGTTCAAAAACCTTGGAAAGTACGTAAAGAGCGAAGAGACGGGAAGTGAGGGAAAAACTCAGAGGAAAAGTGTTGGGGTGGAATAAAATAGAGGGGGAGGCAGAATGATGAAATCAATCATTATCAAGGCCATGTCCTCTCTGCACACTGAGCAAAGAGGAGAGATTGTTTCGGCTCGCTGCTTCAGTCTAATCTTCACGGAGTTTTCCAGAATGTTCCACGCTAGAGAAAGCAGGCATCGCCACGTCGTTGGTAAACTCCCAAGAGCTTCCCGTTTGTATGAAAAGGGGGAAAAAATCATTTTCAGCAGGTGACAGCCTGGTGCTGCATCAAGTTTGACTTAATAGAGATTTGACAAAAATATTAAACAGATGCTAGACTGGAAACATTGGTTTGAATTCCATTTTATTGATTAGTCATTGTTTGTTGTTGACTTATTGCAGGTCTGTCACCAAAACTCAGTATTTTCAATTTAGCACTAAGTGCCACAAAGTACGAGGGAAAAATTTAAATCTTTATTACATCTATTATAATTGAAAAATCCTGATCATTCACAAAGTAGGATACTTAGAGCATATGAATCAATTTATTATACAATCAAAACTTATAAAACTATCAGATCTTGTAAAATTTCAAACTTTACTAATAATATTTAAAGCATAATAATAACTAGAGATGAATTTAGGACGAAATTCACATAATCTAACGGGAATGGGAAAATTATAGTTACCATTATGGGAGATTTTGTTTCTGTGTGCTGCAAACATTTTACAGTAATAATCTGTTGTTTGAGGAAAAAAAACAATGCAAATACATTCAGAAATAGTTACAAGCATTCTTTTAAACATGATTTGCATGTTTTTTTTTAATTAAAAAAATCTTTTGTTGTTGATATGAAATATAATTTTCACATTGATACAGTTACTACCCATACATTTCTATCATAAAGATTGTATTCTGAATATCAATATGTTTGAAACATTTTTATTAAAAGGGAAAAAAAACATATTTGAGGAAAAATTACAGTAAATGTTTCCAATGTTCCAAATGTTTCCAACACACTTTAGCTCCATGCAAGTTGAAAATTGAATATGAATGTTTTAAGAGGTTTTTGCACCTGTGTACTACATTTTGACTCAAAAGGTAATAATTATGGCTTGTTTTGTTTTTGCTTGTTTTTTCCTTTGGTACAAGAAGTCAAACTGTCTGAACATGTATCAGAGGTTGAAGGAGATCTACTACTTGCTTCTGCGTCTTGACTTTTGAAAAACATCTCATAGAATTACTGCCTAAGGCCCAGATAAGTCCTACAGACTGTGAGCTGATAGACTGAACTCAAAAAATAACCAAAAAAACAAAAAAGCAACAACCTGAATACCCTTTAGGATCACAAAGTCAACCATAAACATTCACGATCTTGCTAAAACAAATTATGTTAATCGTTGTTTTCCTCGACTGTAACTATCCTTGTGTCTTATAAAGAGATGCATAATCAGCACTTAAGGGAAAATGAGAGTAAACTTACGAGTCAAAATGAGAAACTAAGAGGCAAAAATAAGTTTTTTAATACTGGGCTGAAGACTCAGGAACATTTCTGATGGGAAATTTAAATTAAACCAGAAGATGCAGTAAAACTGAACAGTTCTTCAATATTTGTTCAGAATAACT
The DNA here is from genome assembly GCA_003999625.1 of Oryzias javanicus. Lineage (NCBI taxonomy): Eukaryota > Metazoa > Chordata > Actinopteri > Beloniformes > Adrianichthyidae > Oryzias > Oryzias javanicus. Next base: position 17,368,712 of record CM012441.1, on the reverse strand, counting down.
ACGTCAATACTTCAGAAAAAAATAGTGACTACCATGTTCAAATGGCTGCTCTAAATGGGTTTCGGGCATGCTGGTGAGGTCTGAGCTGGGCCAGCGACGCTAACGTGAACAGACAGGTGAACACAGAAGGTGTGGAGACAAACACACAGCTGCCCACACACACCGACATCGCCAGCAGCCAGCAGGCTCTTGAACATCTGTCATACCTGCCTGCTCCAATCTCGTCACGCACACTCAAACAAACGTACATGCACAGATCGCGCAAATGGTTGTGACAGCTCAACAGTGTGCCACTAGCACAAAAACACATGTTTCTTTCTGCTGCACGTTCCGCACAAACACAGTGACCACATGCTCTGGTCCCTTTCACTTCAAATCAACTGCCTTTCACCCCGCTTTTCATGTTTTCTCAAGGCCCAGCTTTAATTTCATTCATACTTTACTCTTTTTTGTTTTGCTTTCAACAATTGTTTGTATTCTGTATGCTTTTTATTTAAAACACTTTATGACATTTGATAACTGCAAGGTCTTGTTCTACTGCGTGTTGTTCTTTTCTTTTCACACCATAAGGGAAGCGGAGAATGTTCGATCCTCTTTCATCTTTTATGTGACACAAAAGTAGTAGAGTAGAAAACTGAGATCTTCAGAGCTTATTCGTTTCTGCAAAGTTGACAGTTTTTTTCTCCACATTTTACATTTCTATATCTACCTGTAGTTATTATTACTGTAGTCAATACTGTAGCAGACAGGTGACTAGCAATGAGTCAAGACATTAAAATCCAGCTAAATTACATTTTTTAAATTCATGTTTATATCACATTTTCATTTTTTTGTTTTTAGAAACACACAGTATACAAATAAACTCTACAATTAGACATGATTATGCTTTTGTGAAAACATTTCAAATTATCTTAAAGATGTAAAAACAATGCTTCATAAAGCTTTAAGAGAAGAAAGTTGATCAACTCTGGACCTTAACATTTGGTGTATGATCATAATAATACAAAACAAAATAAAAATGTTCCTTCATTTGAAGTATTGTTTCAAATATGTAAAAGTACAAATATATATATATATATATATATATATATAATATATATATATATATATATATATATATATATAAATATAACTTTTATATTTGTAGTGACATGGAACTAGTTTATTAATAGTTTAAAATTGTATTAATTTTTCTCTTTTAGCATTTACTTTAAAACTGCAGAGTCAAATAGATGCACCTCAACGGGTGTTCTAAGAAAACAATATTAGTAAAAATTCTCAAAAAGAATGTATTGAAATTTTTCCAGTAATAGGCAGGAATCTGTAATCTCCGAATATTTTTTACCTCCTTATTACAGTAGTAATAGTATAATAAGAGGTGGACAAAAAAAACATTCAGACTTAGATCTCCTATATCGAGATTGACACTTTTAGAACCTTTGATTGGTATATGAAATATTTTTTATTCATAAGCATGCACGGGATTACAATGTGCATCGTAAATGAATGGTCTCGTTTTGAGCTTGTCATAAATGGGACACATCGAATAATAAGGTGTATTTAGAGAGACAAAAGAGTTAAAGGTAACTGTCAGTCAGACTTTGTTAATTGCGTTCACAGAAACTATAAAACTGTAACATGTAACAAGTTAATAGCATTAGCAGTGTTAGCGTAATACCAAAAACTGTAATTCTCAACTTTGTTTGCAACAGGTAAAAAAAACAGACTGATACCACTAAAAGAAACCCAACTATGACTTCGCTAGCTCCAAGCTTTGTTACTAATATATTTAAAAAAAAATCAAGTCTGACGCTGCACGTTATCTGCACTAGTGCATTTACAATAATACCAACCAAGCAGTTAGTCAGAGCACCATGAACCTTTAAAAATCATTTCAACATCCATAAACTTTACAATAGAGGGGCACTGCTATCTATTAAAAAAAATTAGGCTTTTAAGCATAACTTGTACTGCAGCAAACACTGTCAACTACTCAAAACCCATAATATGTACCATAGCTAACATTTTCAGTTCATGAGATAGTGTTAGCAGCATCTCATATTAGTCATACAGTCTTAACTGCGACACAACCATGCAAACTACACGAGGGTACGTTTTTAATACAAAGTGGATAATTGCTTTAAATAAAAATGCCCTTGAAAATTTTAAATCTATGAATGTGATAAACCCTATACCGCTTGACCCATTCCAACCCCAAAACCAAGTATTTCTATTCAAAGTGACTTCCTAATTGAAAGGAACCAAATTACCTAACACAATCCCTTTTATAGCACAGTTGCAGACATGAAGCACTATCAAGTACAGTTTCTTCTTCATCAATTGGCCTATTCAAACACCACCTCAGGGACATTAATGTCCTGCCACTGTGTGCCCACATCTAGTGACCTACATCACAGCAAAACGAAGGATCAAGAGAGATGCTCTGATCCTGAGCTGGAAAAAAAGAAAAGGCTACAAATCTGTTTCTATTTAGAATGTATCTGCTCAATCACTAGTATTTATATGTCCTGCCATCTGAGGCACATCAGAGGGGAGCAAAATATTATGCCGTTGTGGAACATGTCGTTTCATAGTGCACTAAGGTCGTATTAAAGATGCAAAAAAAACTTTTACAGTTTTACAAGGCTATAGATTACAAATGTGCCCAGTGTGAGTTTGCCAGTTAAGTCGTAGAAACTCAAAAAGTTATGTAAGCACATAAACAATTATCCTGGATGATTTTATTGTTTTTTAATAAACCCTTGTAATAACCTATCTATATAAACACCTATAGACCTAAACATGAGAGTATATATAAAAGTGCATTTTGTTACATTGTCTAGTTCCTTTGTGTACTGGGCTAAGAAAATGTTTTGTTGTATGCAGAACAAGTCCTAACAAGGTAAGAAATACAAGCATGTACACACGCGCGCAAACAAAAGAGGCTGCCTGAGATCTGATGGGCTGTCACCTAATCAAATGAACTGTCACTTGTGTCCTTACACCCCCGCTGGGATCCTCATTATCGGCCATGATTGCCCCCAATAACCCCCTCCTTCGACTCTAGCACTTCAGGTCTCCCTCAGCTCTGGTTCTTGGCATCGTAATTATCATCAACGTTGATTTGAGCTTCTTTTCCATCAAGAAGTGAAAACATGTTTCTCCCTCCCTCTTCTTTTGTTCATTTACTCGTGATCCTCCTTATTTACTTGTTAGGCATTTAAGACTTCTGCTTGATCTACTTAAACTGCATTGTACCCAACACAAACCTCTTCAATGTGCACAGATTTGAACATTTTTAAGCTATAAAATAAAGTGGGGCATAAAAGTATTGGGTATGCACTAATTCTGCAACTTGTTCCACTGGAAAAAGAATGAGGTCTGTAATGTTCATCAGATGTACACTTTGACTGTGAGAGATAGAGTGTAAAAAAGTGATCAGAACCAGAACCTTAATATGATTGTTAGTTGGCCACTCCTTTTTTTGCCCGGTTAGTGAATTGGTGTCATCCTGGAAGAGCTGGGTTCTATACCAATTTCTCTTACTGATGAAAAGAAATTTCATCAAAATCTCACCATGCATGGCTCCATCTTTCTCTCTATACTCTCCATACTTCAGGTGTAAAGGTGAGGACCTCTACCGTTGGTGGGATGTTCTTGAGGTGTAACTCTGAAGTCTTCCTCCAACCAGGAGTAATGGTGTTTATATTAAAGTTATCCATTCTGGTCCTGCCTAACTACAAAACATTCTCCCAATCCTCCTTTGGATCATCTAGTGGGTTTTTGGTAAAATTTAGATGGGTGTGGACATGTGCGGGCCTAAGCAGGGGGACCCTTTTTCAGCAATGCAGGATTTGAATCCGTGGCATAGTCTGCTCCTATAGTAACCTTTGTTTCTGTGGTCCCAGATTTGTTCAAGTCTGACTAGTTCCTCCATGGGATTCTTGGACTGTTTCCTTACCTTTTTCAAGACCATTTATCTCCCACCAGGTGAGCTTTTAAGCCCCCAGTGGAAGGAGATTGTAAACAATCTTGCATTTGATCTCTTCTCACCAAGCTCATGGTAGAGTGGTTCAGTCTTGTTTAGGGGAACAATGTTATCACTGCTTTTCCTAAGACAGCTCTTTGGTCTTTAGTCATGTGAAGCGGTTAAATTCTGACTATTTAAGGACAGGTGTGGACAGGTGTCTTTTATACAAATAACTCGTTCATTCAGGTGCCATAAATACAAGTAATGAGTGGAGGATAGAAAGGGTTCCTGGAGAACAGGTAACAGGTCTGTTAAGACTAGACTTCATGCTCATCTGCAGGAGATAAATACTTATTTTCTGCACAATTGTATAAATACATTTTTAAGCATATAATGTGATTTACTAGTTTCTTGCTTATAGATTATTTCTTTTACAGTTGAATTGTACAAAGTTAACATTAAATATTTCTCACACTTTTTTAAGAGGGACACTCTGCATAATTGGTGAGTGCTAAATACTAATTTGCCCCACCATGACTAAAAGTATATTGAATAATTGGGAAACTGACCTGCACATTTAGTCCTGGTGACCAGCGGTGGCCCTGGTGGTCCAGTCCCTCCTTCTCCAGGTCTGGAAAGCAAGACTTTGATCTCATACTCCACATCTGGATCCAGATGCCACAGTTTATAAGTGGGGGAATCAACCACATGCGTCTCCGCCCAATTCCCTGTAGTAGTACGATACTCGACTTCTTTCAGGATGATGGGCCCATCTCCGATGATGCTGTTGGCATTGGGTTTTATCCAAAGGTAGGTGGCTCCAACAGCGAGAAGCTCTGGTGGTGCGATGGGAGTTGGTGGAGCTGCGAAATTGAAGCAAAAAAGTCAGCCATTTTTTCCCTCTATGTTTTTATACAAAGCTCATGAAACATCACTCAATGGGTCATGTGGGGGTTATGAGTTTTAACCAAAAACCTTAAAAAAAAAAAAAATTTGACTCAGTTTTGACAGGAAACTCATCCCCATCTGTGCTCATCACATAATTCCTAAAAATAGACACAACTTTCAGTCTATTCTAATGGTACTCCATTAAATGACATGTATTCAATAATATGGTGCAAACCCACTGTCCAGAATCTTTTTATTACGCAAATTTATTTTTTTAAAAGATTGACCTTCCCTAAAAACAAAACTATAAACTCATACGTCCTATGCGTGACTTTACATTTTCACTTTCATTGTCAGTATGATAGCAAATTTCAGCATTAATATTCAATCATTGTCCAGCCATTTAATTTTATTGATCTAGAATAATGACCTCCATATCTGGCCTCTGATTGGTCACCCTGGGTGGCATAAATTCAAACGATAAGTAGTGATGTTTTAACTTTAGTTTTCTTATCTTCAGTCATGTTTTGCTTTTAGCTTTGTTAAGTTTTGCATCCCAGCATTGCATCTCAGTGAATTTAAAGTTATAGCTTAAGTTATTCTTACTAGTGTCTTCATCTCTTGTGTTATATCATGTTAAATTTTTGCTATGCCAAGATTTGTTTCATGTTTTCTTTCTATTATCTTTTAAGTTTATTTAATAAAAAAATTTCTGCCAACCAGCCATGCCTCACAAAAAAGGGTCGTCCACCAACCTCCATCCATGACAAACACTTTCTATTCAAAAAAATGCAATAGAAGCTCATTCTGGCTGGTGTCCAAACTTAGATAAAACCTACAAGGATGTATTACTTCAAAGCATTCTCATGTGACCATGTTTTAGAGAAGGGAGGAGTAAAGAGTTTCTGAATCATTCGGCACACATCTCAAAACGTTTGATCAATTTAAAGAATGTGTTTAAAATAATTTATGAAAACTTTCACTGCAGATTGTCAATAAAAGTGACTTGTTGTACATGGTTTACAAGGCAGATATTAGGATGTAACTCTGATGAATAAACAAAGCCGTGCCTGCTCCGTGTCATAAATCTGAAGCAGACTCTGTTAAAGAGCAGCAGGAACAGATGGAAACAATGACAAGGAAATTAATTGGATCCTTCCTGTTAGTCATCAGACTCGCAGTGCCACTGAGCATCCAGCTCATCAGAGTAAACTGCGGTGATTACCGCGGACAGCTCCCACTTCCCTAACAGCCTCAAAATCAGCACCTTGGACAGCACTCGCTACACACGGCTTTGCTAAGTGAGACAAAAAAAATACGAGGACACATATATTTGACTAATATAGTGAACCCTTTTTAAGGTCAGCTTTTTTCCATGAAATCTTTTTTATCATCAAATTATTCATCCTATTGAATAAAATAATGATCGTTTTTATACAATAAAGATTATCTCATCAACGAACATTCCAGACATGACTTTCTCTGTTTTTTTTCTTTTTTTAGTGTTAAAGATACACATCATTTCTTAAATATGGGGGTTTTGTTTAACAAATAATTGGGTTTTCTTTAAGCTTCCTAGAGGCCACACACACACTGATCACTATTAAAAAGCAGTGGGTAGATCTGCTCAAGAAAGGAAAACATATAATTGAGGATATCCCAATGTTCCTTTAAACTATTGCAAATTAAAGAGTCATTAAGAGGTTGAAGTCTTGGTTCTCACTGTGTGGGACTTGTTTGCATCTTTTCTGTGACAGGTGCTTTTTCAGTCGACAGCAGCAGTGTGTCTGCTAAGAATAATGGCTGCCTGATATCTGAAAGCAAAGACCCTGATCTCACTCTGCAAGTATTTTACTTTCCTTCAAGGTTCCATTAGAATATGTATGTGTCTGAGAGGCCAATGAATCAGCTGTCACTCACCAAACTCATACATCTTAACTATATGGAAGCTGCTTGGCTCTGATGTGTGTATTTGTGGGTGTAGAAGGAGGAGTGCTGATAAAAAAAAAAAAAAAAAACAAAAAAAAAACATGAGTTTATGAGCCTTTTTTTTTTACACAATTTTAGGCAATTGTTTAATTTTAACACACAATTAGATTCATGAACTCTTTAATAGCATGTAATTCTAGATAGAATATCAAAGTAGGACTGATAGTTTATCTCAGAACAAATAGGGTTAAATGTTGGTCCAAGTCTTTCTGGTTATTGTGCACTTTTTCTTTGTGAGATTAGAAGAAAAGGTTCAGTTCATGTTGAAGCAGTCTTTTAAATACGTTTTAAGTATTAGCACCATGTTGTAAGAACTGCAACAAATGCAATTTAAATATTCCTCCGAGTGCTGGAAAACAGACCAGACTCTTCATTAACATCATCATTTATATTCAACAACTTCTCCCGATGTTCCTCTGCAGGAGGAAGGAGTAAAATCACTCAATCGCTGCCTCCACCCGCCTGTTTTTGGGCCCCATTCCTCGTTCTCTCCCTCTGCCAACTCATTTAAAGCGGCCCACCCTGTGGCACACAACCTGGCAACCGTGATGTCACAATTTCTCAGGAACTCAGACACACATTTCTAATTAAAATTAGGAAGAGTTGTTTGAGGGTAGGGGGTGGGGGGTCGCAAATTTTCCCATATCCAAGAAACCCGTCAAGATTCACCATCATATGTAAAGGTTTGAGACGGATGCCCTCATGTTTAATCAACTCCAATTGGCACTTACGCTTTGATACGATACTGTAAGCAACCGCACTCGTCTTCACCTGTGAGGCCTGATGCAAAGACAGTACACAGGCACACTGAGATTACCTATCGTCTACCGTCGGCCATCACACAGAGATGCTAATGAACTGTGAGAGTAGACAGGCACATAGAAAGAAGAAGAAAGGCCACTTGGAGAATAATTAAGGAAGAAACTGCCGTGCAAGAAAGATTTGCCCAATTAAACACTGAAAAAGGTTCAAGGGAAAAGAGAAAAAAAATTGGCAAGAAAGAGGAAAAGAAGCTTGAACTGAAGCAAAAAGTGGTGAGCGGACAGTGTTTGAAATATAGATGAACTTGGGTGAAGGAAGGAAGATCTCATCAGAGCTCCGATCTTTCTTGAAAAAGCAGCAGGGAAGTAAGATTTCAAAAACATGCTTTAAGCATTACAACGACAAGTTCACAGGCAACTGTTGGATTGGCAAAAACCAGATTAAGGGAAGGTGTCTGTACGAAATGCCTCAACATTGTCTGTTATCAATAAAAATAGAATATTGTTAATTGATCCTTTTACACCGGGTTGACATTTTTTTACAACTGTAACTCGTCAAGCGTTTACGCAAATAATGTAATTTCAGTGGAAAGCAGCAGCTTTGTGCTGATATACAACGTGTTAAAATAGTGTAATGCTTACGCAAAAAAAATATTGTATTTGGCCCACGGACCGGGATCTCATTTAGATTTTGGCCCTTAGAGTGAAAAAGTTTGGGCACCCCTGGCATAGACTTTACATTAAACGTAGCATCACAACGAGAACCAAACCAATCAAAATTAAATCTGACAAATACAACTATCATTAAATAAAACTCACAAACACTGTTTCCTACTTTATTTTGGAATTGTTCCTACATGTTTTGACATGGATTAAAGGAAACATCAGGGCACCAGGTTGTACCACATGTTTATGAGAAATAGAAAAGTTCCACAAACAAGCACCTTTGTGCCCATAAAGGCCTGAGCAAAGGAAATATGTGAGTTCAAGCAGAAACCTGGCACCCAAAAAGATTTTAGCCTCCGTGTCTTGGGGCCTTGTTGTTGGATGATGCATTGCCAAGTCAAAAGTGACCTGTGTTACAACGCACAGAGGAAACAAAGTATATGCATTATCTTTTTTACAGCGCTGTGTTACGATCCCACCACGGTGCTTAAAGAGGGCTCCTCGTAATGGTGTCTGTGTGTGTTTTAGTCTGTCCTGTACCGTTGAGAGTGAATTGCAAGCTGTTGGTGTGAGCTGAGTCGGTCATTTTTTTTTCTTTTTTTTTTTGTTTTTCTTTGTACATGCGTGATTTCTCCAAAGGTGGTGGAAAAGATGGAAAAATCACTTGCAGTGAAAATGCAATTACTTTCCCAAAACTAGTTTTTCCGGCGTTTAAACACTGCATGGAGACAATAATGACATTCAAGATGATAACTGAGCAAAAAAGAAGCCTGGAAGAGGGGTTTTAATTTTCCCCCTGAACTGCTCCCTCTTTGACCGTCTGTCACAGAGGTATTTTGTTTGTTTTTTTTCCTCAGTGTACTGATTGAGTCACTCGTTTCGTAATCTTACCAAAAACTGATCTGATTAGTGAAAGTTTAACAAAACACAATAGCCATTCAATAAGTATTGCGTCTTATCACAGGTGACTAGATGTTATTGTTGTTGTTTTACTAGTATTTTTCTCGTAGTGCTGGATTTCGTGTCCTTCCTTCCAATGCCTTTTTGTGTCATCAGTAGCACGTTTTAAGCCCATTTTGCAGATCCTTGAACTAAGCACTTTATTTCACACTGAGCAGGTGAGCAACACTCTCAAAAATACACAGTTTTGTAAAGCTGTATGAAATGATCAGGAGTTAATGAAAATATCCGCATGCTGAGCAACAAAGAAACAAATGACATTTCCATTTCAAACTCAAATATATCCGTCACCATTAAGATACATTTATATTCTGCATATTTTCTCAGCGAGTGAGACGTTACCCGTAGAAAACGACTTATCTTATGACTTATATTTTCCAACCAAATGAAATCATTTTAGTTGTCATTTTTATACGATATGTCCGTCACCATGGCGAAGCAGATGTTCTCTGTGAGCCATGATTGGTCTGTCTTTCTATGGCAACTACTCTCTCCAGTCAGTAGTGAGGATGTTAGAAGGCCACACCCCTTCCACTGAAAGTGGGCTCAGGATATTCTGTCAATGAGACGCTTACAACATTCCACCTACTTTTATTGAGGCAGTTACTTGAATACCTTGAACTATACAGTAAAAGATGAACAAAATTAAGATTTGGAAAGAGATGTAGCAGAACAGGAATGGTTATTTTGACAAATATAATGATTGAGTAATAGTTGTTTATTTCTCATTAAGTCTGTGGGATTTTGACTCTTTTGGACCAGCGGGTACTTCCTGTTTGGAAGATGAGGAAGTAGGAGTCTCTCAGTCCAGTTCTCTTATACAGTCAATAAGTTATACTTGCTTAGATTGACACACCAACTATTTATCATTTTGATTCATTTTCTTTTTAGCTTGGTTTTACGACTGTTATTTTTCTATTTTGTTAAAAAAAAAAAAAAATTCACAGACAAAGAGGAAGTTGATGGCAATATCAACTTCCTGTTAAATAAACAAATAAATACATTCTCTTTGTGCTTAATTTCTGGAGTGTAGAAAAATACAAAACCATGTTACCCCAACTTCATTTTCCAGTGTAAAGCTAAGGTGTTTGGTACCGTTGCACTTTTTTTTCTGTTTTGATTCTGTCAGACACTGTTTGTGTTTTTTTGCCACCTCAGGGCTTGTAATCGGCCTATTCAGGAATTTCTAACAACATCAAGGCGGAGGACACAGTAGTTGAATTTAAGCTGATTTCCCAAAGCACAAGTTGTTTCACAGTACTAGGTTGGTCCTGTCAACACGCTTGTTCTCTGCACACTGGAGAAGAAAAAAACACAATCAGAAGGTTAAGAAGCCTGGAGAAGCTGACAGGTCAGAGAGCAGACACTTTGATTTTATTGTACTCAAAAAGAGAAAAGAAGCGAAGAAAGTGAAGCAAAGTCAGAACCAGAACCCTGACAGTGTACATGTATCTTCTCTTCACACAGTGATTTTTGTGTTTAGCTTTCTTTACAAACCCACTCCAATGAAACTCTTATTCCTGGTGGTTTATTTTTTTTTTACATGTTATCGTTTTTGTTTTTTTTATGACAGAAGACATAAAGAAAATTAACATTAAAACTGCATTTATGAGTATTTCTGTGTTCACATTACTGTGAATCAGGAGAAGAAAAAACAAATGCAGTTTAAAAAGTTTGTAGTAGTTACATACAAACTACAATTGAGGGGCCCAAAGCTCCCTCATTCGTTCCATTCTGATGCATTCTCTTATAGTAAAATAGATGCATGTCAGTCTATGCTCTGCTCGTTCAGGCTGGGATATGGCTCAAAACCTAACGTCTGGATAGCTCCAATAATGTTTGCATTTTTTTGTTGCACCTGTAATGTGAGAGGTTGTAAGCCAGAGAGTATAAACAGATGGATGATGGGAAATGAAGGCAGACCCAATTCGCACCAACAGTTCACCTGAGGTGAATTTCTGATAAACTCCTGCCACCCTGCAGAAACTATAAAAACAATTTTTTTTATGATTATTTTTTTTGGCTATAATACATCATAATCACAAAAAAAAAAAAAAAAAAAAAAAAAAAAACGCTGGAGACAATTTTACAATATGTCAAAATATGATAGCAGTAGGTCTTTAATCCATACATAGTTTCACATCATCTATAAATAAATTGTCATTTCAACAGATCATATAGTCAACCTCACTATGGCTATCCAACTCATTTAGTTTGTCACTTTTTGCCAGATTTGTTCTCCTCTCGTGGTGCAGAGCGGATTTCCAGTTCCAAATATTCTTCCCTTCATAGATCTCTGTCACCACATTCCTCTGTTCTCTTTGGAGAAATGGCTTTTCACTTGGAGCATATTGCTCCTCTGTTCTGCCCTCCTCTCTGATTCCTTCTCTTTTAACTGCCTACCTCTCACCTCTTCTTCTTCATCTTTCTCTCAGTCTCTCACCCCAACCCTTCTTCTCTTCCACACCTGTTCATGTATTAGTTATATTACTCCTCAAAATTTCTGTGTGAAGTTTCAAGATCCTCCAACACACTGGCTGATACACATGAAAGAGCAATGGACATGGGATGCCAACAACATGACACAACCACACACACACACACACAGACTAACACATGCGCATTCCCCAAGGCAGGCCCTGAGGACCTGCTTAAAGAGAAAAGTCCACACTGGCTTTTACACTTCGCATTTCACACTCACGGATTCATGGACACAAACACAACCCGTGATATGGAGAATTTAACACACTTGCAAAACTTTTCACTGAATTGCTGTTGGTTTCAGTCCTTGACTTTTGTACTTTTTAAACAAGAAACACTCTTGGCTTTTTTGTTCAAAGGCATCAAACATCTCAAAATAATTAGCTTTAAAATGAAAAGAGAATCTAGTTCAATATCTATGGTGGAAAATACTGATGCAAATTTTTATAATTACATGGTTCCATTTAAAAAAAAATCCATTTCATGATTAAAACCTCTTCAGATTGTTAAAGGATGATCCATCCACCCCCAAAAAGTTTAACTTCCAGCTTCTATAAGGGTGCTTTCAGAAGTCTGTTGGTTTGGACGGAGCCGAAGAGCGAATTGTGTTCAGACTGACGACAGAGACTCAGAGCAAACTTCAGCTTAGTCTGGTTGGAAATAAACCAAGACCACCTCAAAAGATGGATCAGAGGGCGGTTCCTGGCTTGGACTAGGGTCCGCTTGTATGTATTCAGACTTGAAAATGTGTTCTGGATTATCAGGGGAAACAAACTATTTCACTTTAAGCGGACCAAATATGTCCAGTCCTAAAACACCCTTTAATGAAAGACCTACTTCAATGGAAATCGTGCTTTTGGTGCTTTTAACATGTTCTTGTGGTGTGTGCTCGATGTTGGACTATAAGAAAAATAATCTCAAAATTCTGAGAATTTCTTTTTTCATATGATTGTATATCGGTAACAGACCTGATGTTTAAAATGCTCTTTGGAGGCTACAAACTCCCTGCTCAAAGTTCTAAGAATGAGGAGAGGAGGGGGGGTTCTGCAGCCGATGGTCCCACACCTCAGAGACAATTTTTTTGGCCTAAAAAACAACAGAATTTATTTTTTTTTATTTTGGCTAAAGATGGTATAATCATAACTGCAAGACCCCAGGGGAGTCTTTTACAATAAATAAAAAGACGCTCAGAGTGAATATTTAAGGGGTCTACCTGGATATCTAAGGTGCTCTTCTTAAAAACTACGATCATTTATTACAATACAAAGCTACAACACAAAATTATGACCAAATTATGAAACTAACTTTCTTTTCTGCTTTCTTTTGTGAATTTCTTTTAGCAAGAGAAAAGAGAAGATCGGTGTTTCCTGCTTCAGAATATAGTCACATGGCAAATAAAATAAGTAAAATGAATAAAAAACATGGACAAAAATACATTTAGGGGTCAAGTTTTCTGTACAACTTAGAGATCAATGACAAACCTTAAACTGATAACCAGAACTTGGGTTAAATAATTTCTATTTTAGAAGAAACAGAGGATTCTCAATTACCCGGCATACATTTAGACAAGCTTGGTTTGAAAATGCAGATTTTTTTATTTATTTATTTATTTTACCAAAGGTTCTAGTAATCTTATTTCAAAGCAGTTGTGACTGCTGCCGATATAATGTGTAACCTTAAACCAACTTTTAAAAGTTGGAAATGTTTTTTGACAAGGGCAAACGAAAAGTAAATCAACACATTTGGTATTTGGGAGTCTTAGGGAGAAACCTGCTTGATCTGCAGCCCACTGTCATTTTATACGTGGACTGATTACCATCAGAGCAGAAGTCACATGCACTTCTTAAACAGTTACTTCCTCAAATTGAAGGTTTTGTTGAGCTCACACCCAGTAAAAGTTCACAGTGTCAGTCGGCCTCCAGAAATCTGACACGTACAGCAGAGCTGTCCACTCTGCTATTGATTTCCTTATCAGGCAGTAGACATACAGAAGATGCTGGGAATGAGCTCTGGGCCAACAGAAACCTCTGCAGACAGACCTTCACTCACAGGCGTAGCCACACTGTGCCAGCTCTAATTTTTTGGGTGCAATCAGTTTTAAAATGACCCTGGGAGAATTAGAAAATTGTGATGGTATATTGACACGCACTCATGGTGTCCACAGAGCTCTGGCCGACAGTGACTCTCCTTTATTTATCCTATGCCAAACCGAGTTTTAGCTGCACACTTAAACTCGTGTGTGCAACCAAGAATATGTCTGTGCACAAGGCAAACCCGTAAGCTATGAACTAGTGACTCTTTAACATGGACACTGTCTTTGTTTGGCATTCACTACCATGATCCACTCCTCAGCTTCTTCATGAACCCTGAATCACTACAGCAGTCAACTCAATAGCACTTCATTTCAATCCTAAAAACTGCACCAGACTGCACAAAATGGCCATTTTTCCCATTAAAATAGTAACTAATGTTTATTTTATCTTGATGAACCTGTTTATCTTTTATGTATCTTTAAAGTTTAAAATATGATTTTTTTTTTCATTTGAAAAAAACGTTTTCAGTAGTTTTTTTACTTATGATTATGAAGTTTTAAACCAAAATCCCACAAACTAAAATGTCTTAAAAAGCTATTTTTCACGTTGATCTGAAGCTTCCGTCAGAAGGGGGTGGGGGGGGGGGGGGTGGGGTTGCTTTTGGAGCTGAGCAGAGCTGAGAGGCACTGTTCTGTCCCGGGTCCCCCCTGTCTGATTATGGTAGCACCCTGTCTTGCTAGCGTAAACCCTCACCCGCTGGTCCACAAAAATGTCTAGCAATTTTTCTGACTGTCATCTCGGACGTGGAAGTTGAGAGTTTCACAGATCAAACTTTCACAGATCCTTTAAAACTGCAGTGAAATGACCTGCCGTTCGTGGTCACATCAGGAATCTCAGTGGAGTCTTTCCAGCTTTATCTCATTCCTGCTAAAGTAAAAAAAATCCAGTGACGGCTGGTTTGACCACGGAAATGCGTACGGCGGCACATTTCACCGAAGTCAACGGGAAGATTATCTTCTCTTCTCCGGAACCTGAGCTAGGCACGGTATGGGACAGACAAGGAGGTTTGCACATGGGCAGTAGAGCAATCATGACGTATTAACTACTCATGAATTCAAACAGAGATTTTCTGAGACAGTTTGAGTGACAGCGAATTAAAAGGAGAAATACTCAGAAGTGCAACTACATTTGTTCTCTTTTATAAGAAAAATGCCACACATACATGTTAAAAACTCAAAAAACATGATTTTCATCAGAGGGGGACTTTAAGTCCTTGTCCTAATCATGCTAGATATAGGAGCAAACTTTCATATTTCCTATATATTTCTGTCTATGTGGTCCTCATAAAGGCAGTTGCTGTGAATTACAAGCTCAGACACACAAGCACAGCCGGGGGGGTTGGTTGAAAACTTGTTGCCCTGGGGCTCCGACTGCATCTGTTCTACAAGAGCCATACAAATGAGAAAAGCATCCAAGCAGAGAGAAACATCTGCGTGCACATGTGTGTGTGTGACAAAGGTGAGTGGATGTGTCTCTAAATAAGTAATCTGTGAGCAGACATTCATCTTCACCGGCTACTCTTCAATGTCAGTTGTGTTGTCCGAGCGTTTGTGCATGCCTGTGCGCGTGTCTATGATACCATGTTGCTAATGTCAAAATGTCTTCTGACTTAATATTTATTCATTTGAGATTATATTTCATCTAAATTTGATTTCTTCTTTGTTTTTTTCCTGTTCAGTAGCTCAGCAAGTACGTAGTTATGTGAAGCCTAAAGCCTTTTATCTGTTTATTTCTAAACTCAGCCCAGACAGAGGAGAAGCGTAGGGATTTAGGAGCAGGAGGTAAAAATGTACCAAAAGATTGTCCCAAGTTATAGGCTGGGGACACCCCAGGCATCCCAAAAAAAAAGGCATTCGTGTGGGGGACAATGTCTAAAACCACCCCCCACCATCTGGTGGTGGCATCAAAAAAAGGCTGGGGGCCACCAAAAAAAGCAGCAGACCGGCCAGGCGCACACACAAAAGCCAATAATGGATCATTCTAGAAATCTCTGATCTGCAGGGCACAGACTCCAACTTGGGAGGGTGAGGACCACCACCATCTCTGCTCCTGGCTCTGCAAGCCAGGAAACGGTATCAAACCTTCAATTCAAAATTGACCAATTTGTTGTTATTTATTAAACATTATTTGTGTACTTCTGCTGGATTTTGTTGTCTTATGTTCTTGTTCGCTGTAAATAAAAACAAAACTCAAATACAAACGTCAATCTCTGCTTAAATAAGTGCATAGATTTGCTGCTCAAGCATGCAATCCTCCATAAAACCAGCTGAGCTAACTATAAAGAAATAGATAAACAGAGACTTTAGGCTGCATTGAGCTGATACGTAACAAAGTAGTTATGATGTGAATCTTCAAACTAAAAACGCACCAGCCTCTTCTGGGTTTTAAAAAAAAGGCTGATGAGCAAATTAACAGCTGCAGCTGTAAGTGCCGCTTTTTGACTTTTCGTTGTTCTCGCGGCCGATTTCACACATGAATTAACGTATTGTCAAGACACAATAAAATCTAATTTACCCTTGATACCTCTCACTGTTTGTGTGTGACAAAAAGCAAAAAGAAAAAAAACAAAAAATATATAATACATAAAAGCAAATGTAAAATTATCTGTGTTGATGAATGTGATCTTCAGTGTAAAAAGCAATTTAAATAAAAACATGTATTCCTATTTATCTGTTGTTTCTGCCGACGGAATATTACTATGCATGAATGAACACGTATGGGACACTGTCATGCAGAGTGCACGTGCAGACCTCCATAATATGAGAGGCAGCTCTCTGTGTGTTCCCCTGCTCACACCTGGCTGAACAACCCAGTAATTAACCCTGATTTCACTTAGTGAGCACGGGGAATACACACACACGCACACACACATTCATCAAGTCACCATACACGCTGAAACACAAACTGAGAAGCACTGAGATATACAAATCCAGAGACAGGTGAGCACCACAAAGGTGACACCGCAGCATCTGACTGAAGTGAGTCACAAACACGTCGGTGTGTAAACCAAAGACAGTGATGCACAAGCGCAGCTACACACACACACTCAGCTCACGAGACATCAGGAAGGTGTGCCCATGCATGTGTGTGCCTGATTTTTAACTTTTGTTCACCGCGTTGGCAAAAGGTTATTCTCCCGGCATGAGGCAAAGCTGACTGCACCTGAGCTCCACGCACAAACACACACACACAGAAGCACACAAACACACTGCATACGCTCTAACAGGAATGTTTAGTGGGGTTAGGAGAACACGCACATTTAGGAGCTCCCAGGAGTTTCGTCCACGCTCCGCTAACAGATGGTAATGACATTTTCTTTCCCCTGGACGATCATCTAATCAAAACAACGACGCATGCACACACCCCAGCCTCCCTTCAGATTAAAACACCCTTGAAACCTCAATTGAGGTTAACCGTGTAATTCAAACCTGAGATACAAGAGAACATCATGCAGGTCACTCTGGTCGTTATTTGGAGTTTATAGCACAAAAGCATCCATCCCATAATATCCCAAAACACAGGAAACTTCCTAAATGAGATTCGAAATTATACTTCATAAATGCGTAAGTAAATTAAGAGATTAATTTGCCTTCTTCATGAACCACAAACCAATTGTACATACTAGTGGTGAGAATACAACTCTCTTAGTCAGACATGCAGTACGAGATACTGATGTGACAACATAAAACTTGAAGGAAAAACATTCTGGACTAAAACTCATTGTATAACTTTGTATCTAAATTTATTTTGAATGAGGTCTGCTTTCAGTCGTTCTTACTATGTTTGTGTCAATTTTTCTTTGTTCTCATAAGATTAGGAGGATTAAAAAAAGAAAGAAATCCAGATTAACATGTTTATTAAAATATCCATGTTTTTCTGGAGTTCTATGACTGCATTTTGTAAAAAAAAATGAAATGTTAACAATGTTTTTACAACCCTGATTCTGAGTGACTGAATGACTTGGCTGTTAGGTTTTGATTAAAGATGCTGCTTCCCCTCCCCCACTGGGAAAATTATCTGGAAATGCTCGTTCATCAGCTTAAGCTGTTGGTTATTATGTTAAATTTTCAAATCAAGAATTCTTAAGTGCCAATTAGACTTCAGATCATTATTGTCAAATTAAGCACAGTCTGGGGTGATATGCTATAAAAAATACTTTGAGGGTTAAAAACACTGAAGCATCTTGGCACCTTTTTTCACTAGAGTAAATGCCGAGGTATTTGTTGTTATGTCGTCTTACACTATAGACACATGTTATGTCCAATGATGTTATCAACTATAATCTCAGGAATTGTGAAGTTGAGAATAAAAAAGAGATTACTATGTTAAAATTTATACTAAAATCACCAGAGATCTTAAGTAGTTGTCCTTTTTCAGGTACATTTGACTAAATTTGATTTTGGAGGAGCATACCAGCCAGCAAGGGCAAGTGGGTCCCATATGGTTTAAAAGTGGGCAGAAAATGTGGGCCCTGATTGGGTTTGACCGCAGTTTCTGTGGTGGCCCCACCTGTGTTTGCCCACATTGGCTTAAGTGGGCTACGCTAGCCAGGGTGTGGCAGAGCAAGCAAGCTACGCCGTCCAGGAGCCAGGCTGCTGGTCCCTGGGGACCAGAGCCCACCCAAGCCAATGTAGGCAAACACAGGTGGGGCCACCCCAGAAACTGCAGACAAACCAAATCGGGGTCCACATTCTCTACCCTCTTTTAAACCATATGGACCCCATTTGCCCTTGCTAGCTGGGATGCTGTTGGAATCCCACTGCAATTCTACGTGCAAAGCTTTTATCCTCAAGTCCAAGTCCTTTCAATTGTTTTGATACAAAAGCATGCACTCATAAGAGCTGTGAGCTGCAGTCATAGCTCCAATTAGGAACCAATGTGGTAGTTCAACACCCACAATTTAAACCAATTTTTTTTCATGTTTACAAAAAATGGTCCAACAAGTCTCAAAGTTTGAGGATGGACACTCTACCACTAGGCCACTTATCATATGAACGATTGAGCACATTGCAGCAGAAACCAGAAATTGAGCACATTGCAGCAGTGACGAAATGGAATCAATGCATCAATGTTGATGCAAAGAAGCATTTTATTTTGTTTTATTTCACCCATTTTACTTTAAACTATTCAATTTTTCTGCTTCCTTCACACTTCTGAATATTCTGTCTTACTTGGACACTAGCCAGGCCCGCACGGTGGTGTAGTGGTTAGTATTCTCGTTGGCGTCCTCCCACGGTTCAAAAATATGTTCAGTAGATCAGTTGTCTCTACGTGTTTCTAGATGTTAGTGTGTGGCACTAAAATCAATAGGAGACCCATCCAGGGTTTAACCCTGCCTATGCTCAAATATGGTCGGGATAGGATTAGCGGATGGATGGATGGATGGATGGATGGATGGATGGATGGATGGATGGATGGATGGATGGATGGATGGATGGATGGATGGATGGATGGATGGATGGATGGATGAATTCTTCACTTTAGCTATGCTTTTATAGACTGTAAGCACTTTTACTGTCACGCTTTATCTCTGTATTTTCTACCTTTCCTTTTTATGAAATAACTTTTTTTCTTGACATTCTTGATTTGATGCCTGGTCACAGCTGTGTCACTCTGGTGTCGTCACATAACTGCAATAGCAACAAAATGTCTTATAGGTGTTACATCAGCAAAATAGTAACCTGGTATAAAACATCCAAATCGCGACTACTCTTAATAAACTCACAAAGCATTTTTGAATGCATTAACACGCAGTGGAAAAGGAACATAACGGAGGGGATGCAACAAGTCGAAAGAAATGAGTCATAATTTTCTCTTCACTCTGAAGCCTTTCAAGTCCGTAGTTTGAAACCGAGAACAAAGATAGTTATGACAAGATTCTGAACATATGGTGCAATGGAGCGAGACAAGAGGCAACAGAATGTAATCATGTCTGACAACAGCAGAATGCTGTGATGTTATAATTCTATCAAAGCCTTTATAATAAAATTAACCAGCCTCCTCTCTACTCTACTTCAATATCTTTCTCAGCAGGGCAGAACGGTACATCTGATTGTGCGTGGAACTATGAGGTGGAGAGTGTGAATGAATCATTTCTCCCTGTTTCTTCTCTGTATTACAGCAAATGTTCGCAGATCATGTTAGGGAATTAAAATTACATTAAAAGCAGAATGCAACGACACATTTGGGTAAAGGAAAAACAATTTGAATGCTGGAGAATTTTAACAAATAAAAAAATCTACACTGTAAATTTGTTTTCTGTGTGCATAGTTCCTATATTCCCCTGCCAAGTGATAAAAGCATGGATAGGCTTAAATGTGCAAAAAATTCCTATGCAAGTGCAAAAATTGACCTAAAAAGGAAACTTTAAACTCACTGCGCTACAACCATCTGTGTTTGTCAAACCTTTTTCACCGTGCAACTTTGAAAACTTTCCAATATTACATAAAGTGTTTTTCTTTGTCTTCCTATTGCTACTGAAAAAAAAAACTGCATCACTTACAGGTTTAACTTGTAAAATCCATTCGAATTTTCACTTTATGGCTGCTGGAGCCTTTAGAAAGTGATTTTTAGTTTCAAAGCTGAAAAGAACTAACCATTTCAAATGTTCAGATCCATTTCACAGCTTGAAAGAATGAAAGAGAAAATGAACCAAAACCACTGGGAGGAGCATCGGCTGAAAGGGCAGAGGCTGAGAGGGCTCATTGTAGGATCTGGTCGCTTCTCTGAGGCTTATTCAGTATTCCCTCCATGCCGTTGCCACAGCACAAATGAGCAGAAGCAACAAACAGAATCACAAGCCAGCCGTTTTGCACACATTCTAATGAATTGTCACACTTTAGAGCATCTACTGTTTACAAATATGTTGAAGTGGGACTTTATGTAAAGAGATGAACAGCAAACTTTACCTTTAACAATGAGGTCAGCATAGTTGGATACTCCAGATCCTCCATCTGAGCGGATGACGCAGCGGTAGCGGCTGGTGCTGCGCTGAGATGTGTCACCGACGCTAACAGTTGCTGAAAAACGCCGGTGGTTCACCACTCTGGTCACCATCAGCGCAGTGTCTTTGCCATTCCATTGCTGCAAGGAGGGGAGGCAAGCAACAGTCTGTTGAGGCTTGCAGTAGATATATATCAATGTTTTGTCATAGTTGATAATTTCATAGATAAATTAGAGTTACATTAGGTACTTGTGAATGTCTATTTGACTAGTCTCAACATTGAATATGAAGCGCTTTTCAGTCCCATTCACCTATGCACACATACATTCACACACTGATGGTGGCCCCGCTGCTGAACCATATAACCACCAGGAGCATTGGGGAGTTAGGCTTCTTGCCCAAGGACACTTCAACACATGGATGGGCAAGGCGGGAACCATACCTGTGATTTGTAAAGGTGGCGGCAATGCACTGTTTTCACAAACATTTTCACTGTCCATTTGCAGACAGTCTGAACACTTTGGATTGTTCATGCAATGAAAGCAGCCTTTAAACTTGAGGGACATCTACTGAATACTATTCTATGTTGAGGCTCAATGATATTTATTTCATATCTATTTTATCTTGGATTTTCTCATGTCAAGCGTGTTTTTTCTGAAAGATCCTGCTTTAAATAAACAAAATATGCTTTCACTCTGGTAAAGTACGGATCTCTCCTTGGATATTCGGCTTCATTTAAGCAGGTGTGAAAGGTTACTTGAACCCTGGTGTCAACCAAAAATGCAAACCCTAGTCTGCCTTGAAAAAAAAAAAAGTTATTTGTTCACTGATGAATCAAGGATAGACTGGTATTGACATGTACCAGTCAGAAAACTAATAGAGTGGCAGGTTAATGTTAAGGTTTTGTTTTTTCTTCCAGATCACTGTCCTTTTCAGGATGTGCTACCCACAAAACACCCCAAGGACACTCCCTGTACAAATGTGCAAAAACTGCTAGTGAAATCTTCCCTGAGTGAAATAAACTGAACCTGTGCCATTTTTTACAAAGAACACATTATTTATTTAACTGCTATCTTAAAACCCAATTCAAAGAAAAAAAACATAATTTTCCTTAAATGACCCAATAAAAGGGTAAATGCTCTCTATTGCAAATAACATTATTGCTCCGTACAGAGCTCTCAGGGTATATACCTACGTGCTGTGAAAACATGAATGCTAGCCAAAGCACATGACTGTAAAGTGGAATGAATACAGTTGCATGGTTGCGCATAACACACACCCATAGACATATGACATTTGCAGAGATGGAATCACTGGTGCAAAGAAGAACAAGGGCTTTTAATCTTTCCTGAAATAGAACATGCACTGTTGTGAATGCTCACCAACGTAAATGACAGAATGAAGTGAACAAAGATTTCATGGCATAGATATGTGTAGTGTCCTGCCCATCTCATCACATCAATGTACACATTTCCTGCTGCTGCCATTCATGCACAGCTGGACTGATTTGTTGTTGCTGACCTGCAGCCAGAGTTTATCCTGCTGAGACCACTTCCCTCCAGCTGTGCACTGAAATGTAGCATTCTGACCCACGTTGACCTCCACGTTCTGCAGGCGCAAGAAGTGTGGAGCTTTACCTGCAAGATGAACAATAATGTGTGAGGCTGAGAGTGTACAACACTGAATAAAATCCATGTTAAATGCATTGCAAAATTAACATTTTAAAGAGAAAATCTAAGATAATTGGGGTGTTTCAGGCCCCTCAGAAACACCTATTTAAATAAGTTCCGCTTGAGTTTGTCCTGTGGCTGTCAGAAACAGTCAATTGCATAAACATGTATTAAAAAACATGGCAGACTGTCAGAAACAGCATGCTTCAAACAGCATGCCAATGACCCACAAGACCAATCAGTCAATCACACAGAAGCAGCTCGATTCATTTAGGCATGAAGATTTGTTCAGCATATCTGTGGAGGTTGAAAACCTGGCATCAGATTGGGTAAAAAATGAGGATTTAAGCCACGTTTCATGTAGTTTGACCATAACATCCTTTGAAAATATTTCTCCTTGACTGCATTCCTCCTGCACTTCTGTAGTGCAGGTTCAGTGGACCAGTATGAATTACAGAATCAGTCTCATGTTTTAGCTATGGTACGTGACGCTTGTCTAACTGTCATCCTCGAAGCTTGATGAAGGTTCTTGGTTTTATTGGCTCCTACAGATTTAGAAAGAATGCAAAGCAATCTTCTCAAGAGTTTGAATTAAACTAAATCAAAATGTTTTTTTAAATTCAGACCTTAAATAAAAAAGCAAATTCCTGAGAAAAATTGTGGTGAAGAGCTGAAAAAGAACCTTTCATGAGCTGATACTCATGAAGGCACAGCTCATGGAAAATGGCTGCAGTCGCCATTACAGTTTGAACTTAACTCACCTACTTCAAGACGAGCAAGGTATCCCTTCACTCCCAACAGAGAGAAGCAAATTGACATGTTTGGATGTTTGTCAAAAATGCTGCCTAAACACCTTTATAGCAGGATGATACAGCAATGAGAATTCAAAGGAAACGCTCGATGGGCTAGTTTTACTTATCTGACACCAACAAGCATGATCCCTAATGAAATACTTTGACAGCTGGACCTAATAAAGGCTTCAGTGAACGCATGCTGGTTTGATCCTACGCCACTTTAGAGAAGTGTTGTCCGCAGAGAAGCAGAGAGAGTCATGGCAACGAGACAGATGAACAGTCTGTCAGCTGATCATGCAGCCAGACGATGGGTGACTTTGGTCTGGCATTGAGACCATTCCGCGACTGGTTGATTTCATTTGACTGTCTGCAGACTGAGATAAACCCAACAGAGTATGCGCCGCTCATTTAGCAATGATAATTTTTTCTGACAGTAATGTTCTGCCTGCTGCAAACGACGAAGACTTACACGACAAGAAAAGGTTGTTCCTTCAAAACCTGTCTAAACTCCTCATTTCTTCCTTCATGCTATCAGGCTTAATTTTAGCTGCTTTTATTGGGGTGTCTTTGTGTTTACAATTGCTCATATTTGCTAGTGTCTTATTTTGCTTTTCATTTTATTCAATGGCATAAATACACTTAAAAAGTAGGGTTCATTTATTTCCACTTTACTGTTTAGCATATTTTTGGACTAGAAGTTGCAGCAGCCAAAAAATGCATAGTTGCACTGAAGTGTAGGTCGCATTTTTGTTAATTTAACAAAAAACGGGAACAAGAACGGAGATTTCATCTTAAAAGGCAACCCATACAGGATATAATAGACTAAATATATGCTTGTTTCACTACTGTATAGCTACATTCACAACAGCTGCGTCAACTCGAGTTTAAGTAAACACTTTCAATAAAAAGTCTATGCAAATGCACGTAGACTTCCACATTTGGGACACTCGTGATCTTGTGTTGCTACACAAGTTTTTATGTCTGTTTGTGGGCTTTAAGTAGAAATCGCCCATTCATTAATTGTTCAACCAGTTGAACTACTTCACGCTTAATCGTGACAACGCAGACCTGTGATTGGTTGAAAACACAGAAGTATTTACTGTTGTAAATCATGAAGGAGAAGTAAATAGTTGCATTTTTTTCTTCCCGGCCAGAGTTATAGAAATCCCAATTTTTTCAATTATAGGAAGAGAAGTGGGAAAACATGAAGCCTGGAGCAAGATTTGTGGGATTTGCTTTACTGTGACTTTGCACAATGAGCCTGTACCAACTGTAGGTGGCGGACAAGCACTAGTAAACAGTAAAAAAACAAAGCAAAGAGGAATCCCCCTCCCTGCTTGTCCGGTGCGATAAGTCACTCTTGACTTATCCGTACCACTCTCAGTTAACCTTTTATTCATTGTCCTGTTGTTATTTTCAATTGTATTTAATTGTATTTTATTGTTATTGTATTTTATTTCTATTTTAATTGTTTTAACTGTATTTTATTCTCTTGTGTTGATGCCTTTTAGCCCAGGTCTCCCTTAAAAAAGAGATGTAAGTCTCAACAGGATTTCCTGGTAAAATAAAGGTTAAATAAAAAAATAATAAAATTGTTCAGATAACCATAGCATTAAGAACATTGTAACAAGTCAACTAAACTCTTTGTATCATTTCAAATTGCTAAATCTATTGAATTCTTTCTAATTGGTGTCATTTTGGAGCAACTCTGCCAAGCTCGGTGTAAGACTGAGCAGTGCCTCTTCTTCTATGCATCTGTCTATAACACATACCTGCAATCCTACTGTGCATTTGTTGCTATTTAATTGAAAAAAAAGTCGAACCTCCGGCCAAACTGTACAAAAAAGACAAATTTTACTCCAAAAAATATATTTGGGCATCTCTTTTTTGGTCAGGGTAGCTGTTTTTCACCAATAATAAAACTGGTTGTTGAACTTTTTTCAGACCAAATAACTGCATTTGAAAACTTTGAATACAAAAAGGCAGTGAAAGGGTTGCAGAGGGATTTTTGGGACACAAAATGCTTCTGTTTGATTTGAGTGATGAGACCTTAAGTTCGGACATTCTTTCTGTCTACGAATCTCACAATCTGTCCTTCAAACTGCATCTCTGTGCGTTAGTCTGCGAGCGTGAAACCTCCATAAAGCAGCTGACACTCGGCGGGGCTGTGGTTGTGCAGGGTCACATGTACAAAAGCACGCGGTAGTCAGTCTCACTCACGGCAGGGGTGAGCCAGGACACGTATGTCGTCGATGGCGATGTAACCTGGATGGCCTTGGACGGAAACTGCTTCAAATATTACCTGAGAGCAGAGGAAGACGGGGAGAAACAAAGTAAGAAGAGGACATGAAAAGCAGTCAGAAATCAAAACTTTTTCTTCAGCTGTCTGCAGCATCTTGATGTCCCTGTGAAGCTCAGATGGGAAGCCTAGGGGAATTTTCCACTAAAAGTCAGCCACTATTTCTCTTTTCACTTCACCACTTCTGCCTTCATCGCTATGCCAGCCACATATGTTGTCGGTTTTCTCTTCTTTTTTTGTACTTTTGCTCCTTGTTCTGTGCCTTTTTGCTCTTCTTACTTCTGTCTCTTCCCTCGACCTCTCCTGATTTCCATGTTTTTAAACGTACTGCATAAGCAACCATTATTTCACTTTTTTTGACCGCTCCTTTGTGTCATTTCTGAATTCTCTCCTCCTTCAGAGCCATCTCTTTTTCTTTGAACAGCCTTTAACACACTGTGAGGGTGACAGGCAGTGAGCAGGGCTGCCACGGGGCCGTGCACTCCCGCCTCACACACACACACAAACATGGACGTACCTCTGTACTGTGCTTGTCAGGCTTCTCTACTCAGTCTGAATACTAAAGACCTCTGGTAGTTCAGACATAAATTCCACTCTCCCTAGCAGAAATGTCACTCGTCAGAGACAAATATGGTTTTTATTTTATATTTTTCCTTTAGTCAAAAACCAAATTTCACAGCATGTTGTTGGCTTCTGACTATCTGACAAGTGGCCACATGTTAGCTTACTTGAGAAAAGAAAGGAACACTCTGAGATAGATGGGCAGAAATCTTTGGGCTTTTAAAGAACTGTAGTTTTTAAAAAAGAGATTTAAATGTAATGCAATCATTTGAAAATAAGCCAAACTATTGATTTAAACTAGATTAAAAGCAGTTTCTGCATTTGGTTATTTAATATCTCCTTGTTGTTGATGGAGCTTTAAATATATTTTTTTCTTCTTAGCAAATACATTTTTTTTGTGTTGCTGAGTTTAAAACAAATGTACAGAATATGTGGAAATTCAATGATTTCCCATCTAAATTCACTCAAAATACTCTGAATAAACAATTCCAATTTTTAAGTCTATGTATGCTAAAGGGGTTATTTTAAACTATCCTCGTGTATAAATTGAAGCTTAAAAAATAGAAAAAAAATGTTAATGTTATAGCCACTTTTAATCATTTAAGGTGTGTATGTAAAAACAGTTCATATATGTTGTGAGGTAATGAAACATCCACATGTTTTGAAAACCACAGATCAGAGCTGCATGAAGAAAAAAAAGAGAATAGTGTTTTGTCGTCTACCTCTGAACCAGCTCTGAAGCAATTCAAAGCAAAGTTCAGAGACAGTGCTACAAGTTTGTTGTTGCCCTTGGTGCCCAGCAGTAGTCTCTACTTCAAAATGGCAATATTTTTGTCTTTGGAGAAAGGGAAAATGTCATCTCTCCACAGGAGGTTTTGTGTAATTAGGGATGGAAGCCCACGGAGAAACACAAAAGCATTTAATTCACTTTGGTTACTATTGTCCCTGTTATGTGTGTGCAGCAGAGGGGTGCCATCACTTACTGAGCCCAGCTCAGTCATTAGGTAGAACACAGTCGCTGCAGAGCTACCTCACTAAAACAACGCAGCGGGAGGGAGGGGTTACTCCACACCTTCAACAGGCCAGCGCGCAAATGAACACCGGCAAGTTGATGGCAATTAAAGAAACTGTTTCTGTTACAGTAGCAGTTTTAAGGTTATGAAAATGGAAGTGTTTGCATTTAAACATGATACAAACAAATGTGTGATGTATTTAACCTAGTCAAGAAGTGATTGCCAAAATAGGCTTTGAAATTAAAGTTTTTTTGAGTCCAACTTCCTATGATGAGTTAAAGGGTAACCCTATATTCCCTATGGTTCTTCTATACATGCTAGAATGTGCAAAGACAGTGCATTTTTAGATAAAACTTGACTTTATTTTGATTGAAAAGGTCCTGGCGTGAACAAAAACACAATCAAAACAAAAAATTATTCCCATTCCTAAAGAAAGTCAGTGACATAGTTACTTTTTGGCCAAATAAATTCTATTTTTTTTAAGTCTGATGAACTCAAAAATGTTTCAAAAACAATAATGAAAGGAAAACTACATTCATATCAGTTTCTGGCAAAAAATAAAAAAATAAAGTATTTTACAGTTGGCTACCTGGTAAGAATTGGGCCAGAAAGTAGAAATAGCCAGCTCAGCCTTCACCCAGCCCTCAGTGACGGTGTCAGATGCGTTCCACACAGGGTTGCCCTGGGGCCCGCCGTTAACCTGCACAGAGTTTCATCAAAACAGATTAACAATTTAAAGACACTCATCAAGCATTTCACAGATATAGACCAGAAGAAACCATCCTGAGCACACACGCACACACACATACAGTATATATATGCTACTGCACGGTTGGTCAAAATGTAAATCTTAAATTTGTAAAAGTACCCTTAAGGTGATCCAGCAGATTAAATGTAGCTTCATTTTATCTGCTTATT
Organism: Oryzias javanicus; assembly: GCA_003999625.1. Lineage (NCBI taxonomy): Eukaryota > Metazoa > Chordata > Actinopteri > Beloniformes > Adrianichthyidae > Oryzias > Oryzias javanicus. Next base: position 17,340,706 of record CM012441.1, on the reverse strand, counting down.
TAGCAACAGCTGAAATAAAAGGGATAAGCTTTGGCTCAAAAGTGTTGAACCTTGTGCTACTTCATATCGCCTAGGTTTTGAACATTTATGAGTTAAAAAATATTTTTGTAAAATGCATTACATTTGTTACAATCTGTTTCGGTAAGACACAATTAAGAGTGACCCCCAAAAACTGCATGATTGATTGTTTGCATCCAACTGTCTTTGGAAACTAGAGGAAAACGTATAAGAAATAGCTGAGTCTGCTTTGGATTCTAATTATTAGTAAAACAAGCCTATAAAAGTGGTTTTTTTTTTGTTGTTTTTTTTGTTTTTTTTATAATTACCTTGAAAACATACAAACAATACTGAAAAACACAAAACACTGAAACTCCTATATAGACCTTCCATATTCAAAGTTTTTCTATTTACTTACCTATCAGTCAATATTTTTCTTTAAAACAACCAGGCAGTGAATACCCAACGGTAAACTTTATAACCCCTCGACTCAGAGCACAGGTCTGTTTATTTGCTCAGTCTATCATTCCTCATCATTCAACCGACAAACACACACCTTGATGTAAACATTGAGAGTTCCAGGGCTGGCTCCGTCCCGGCTGGACAAGGAGTAAAGGAAGTCGATACAGTGGGTGTCGTTTTCCTTCAGGACGGGCATGTACAGGTGAGCCTTCTGCCAAGAAGCGCGGCCCGATGCATTGACCACCATGTATGAACCTGCACACACAAAAATGGAAAACGGGGAAATTATTACAAATCAGCTGAATTTAGAGACTCCAGATCTTTCAAGGTGCTGAAGCACAAAAATATTGAACAAAATGTTCTATCTATACAATAATAAGGCATTTAAATTTGGTTCCGACAGATTCCATTCATAAGACGTGAATTATATTGCCACAGTCATGTCATTTCTCTGAAAAAGGCAATGAAAAAGGTCAAATGTCAGTTGATGAAAGTTGCTGTAATATTGAGTTTTAAGTAACTATATCAGTGAAAATCAGTTGCAAACATTAGGCTCTTCTTTTCTTTTTTATAATTATTACATTTAAAGAGTTGTTGCCTTTTTTTCAGTTTTTTTGGTGTCAAAAATAAATTTTAAAAAAACTGTCCTTATTTCATGTCTGCAGTTTCATGTTTAGGTTTTAGAATTCAGGTTTGGGACTTGCTGACATCTTCAACATTTCTAGATTCAAATGAAACTCAGTTTTGCTTTTATCCATCTGCATGTGAGTGTTCCAGCAACGCAACATTTAAATTGAAAGTTCATCTTTCTCACTCTGAGAGTGAGACTGTGCATAAAAAAGAAAACAAAAAAAAAATGTTCTGGATCCAGAAAAAAAACACATTTTCACTGTTTTCCTTTTTTTAAACCGGGAAAATCAAACAGATTCTTGAGCATTCTTCCGGATTTTTTAAAATTTATGCAAGACATTTTTCCCCCCAATCTATTTGTGTTCTTTGCATGCAAAGAAAATCATAACTGAAGGATTTTTCAGTCTATAAGGTGCACAGAATTTGTTGTAAATTCAATAAACTCTTTCTTCTCTTTGGAATAAGTCTTCTGGAGACCTGACGTCCATGACAGTGATTGTATTTGAGCATCAGTGACATCAGTTCTGACTGTATACCATCTAGATAACTATTGATTTCTAAGTAATGTATGATGGAAAGCACCTTGTAAGTTTTGCCAGACGTCTGCCAGATGCTTAATACAGCAGGAGAGGTAAAAAGGAAAAACTCTTGAAGATCTTCAGGTCACTGGAACTATATATCAGCATCTTAATGTATCCACGCACACGGAGGGTTCTAAATCAGCACGTAAAACACATTTTCTCTGACAGCTTATGGTTTAAGTGTGTTATAGTCAGTGCTTTATGGCACAGGATGGAGTTTTTATGGGTCGGCCAGCTCCATTTGGATAACTGCCATCAGCTGCCCTGAGAGTTTAAAGTAACTGGGAGAGTCTGTAGCTAAAAGTACTGTAAAGAAACACTGAATCAAGCAGGTGTGACTGCGCAGTTCTGACAGCAGCCGTGTGCGCGCTCGTTTTCTGTCTTGTCAGAGATCTGCATGAAGTAGAGCTGCATCATCCCAATACTCAAACAATAGATGCAAATTGTTACACGTCTTATACTATGACAAGCAGCTCAGCGGAGAAGCGGGAGGTGCTACGCTGCCTGCATTCACACGAAAATTCACACATATGTTTCTCAGCTATGAGGTCACAGACAAGAAATCTGTTCAAGTGAGAAAGCTGGAAAATGTGATTGCCGTGTCAAAGCACGCTTCTTGTGAGCATGCACGTACATCAAAATAAGTGGGTCAGCTCAGTACAACAAACGCTGCGGCACGTGCCGCCGCCAGAGACCCCCTGTTCTCACAAATACTGCAGAGTGTCAGATTTTTTTTTTTTTTTTTTTGTCATTGTCTTCTGCAGTTGTCAGGAGCAAAGAGCAGGATAGACATCAAACAGTGTCATTCAGTTGCTCTAGTGCCTCTGAGCCAAGCTTTTGACCCCTGCTTTACAAACTGGATCCTGAGCTTGATTTAAAATAATTTCCGATTACTTCAAGGCTGTAATATCATGATTTTGGCTTAAATTCAAGCTTTACAATACAAAAAACTAGAGGTGGGAATCTTAACGCACCTCACGATTCAATTACGATTTAGGGGACAATGATTTGATTGTGAAACATTTTAATTATGATATAATGATCTTTGCATCCCAGATGTGCATTTTTTCTAGAAATGTTTCTCTTTACTACAAGACACTGGACCAATATTGGTGCATATTGGATTTTGCAAAGTCACTGTGTTCCTTACATATTTAATTGTGATGTGAAATAACTTACACACCGCGTGACTTTTATCCAATTGACCCTCGATATTATAAAAGCCAAAATGCATCCAACGGCAAATTCAAGACCGGTTTGATGAAGAGACCTGGAACGTCAGTCAAGTTTGTGTGCTCATGAAAATTATAAAAAAACGCTTTGTGTTTAGTTGTGCTTGTTACTTTTATTTTAAATCTTGTAAATTTTTCGATTGTCAATGTTTTAAAATTCAAAGAACGATTCAGAATCATTTATGGTTTATAATTGTAAAACATCTAAAAAATCGAAAATTTGATTTTTCAACCACCACTACAAAAAAATAAAAAATAAAAAACAAAAGCCAACAAGTGTCAATGGACGGTATCAACCGCTAACAACCTCCTTTTTTTCTTTTTGTTTATTTATGGACTGGGCATGAATCTAAAAATTAACTCTGACAACAGGTGATTGTGAAAGATTAACTTGGATTACCTAAAAATCATGTATCAACACAGAAATCTGCCCATTTTCCTGCACAACTCACAAAACTTCTGCAAATCACATATTTTAAACCAACTCATTTTGAATAGCCTGCAGTACAAAGAAACAAAATCTGAGACGTGTGCGTAAACAAAGCAGTTTCACAGATTGCTTTACAGGACTTGACCTTGTTAACATTTTTTTAATTATTTTTTAGCTCTAAATTATTGTTTCTAAATCCTCCTTTCAATTTAATTAATCACAAATAGTTACAAACATGCATAACAGTAATAAGTAACACAGAGTGTTGAGGGGCGTCTGAGGGTTTTAGACAATTTGAATACAGAATTACATTGGTGTGTCTGTTCTTATCTTTGCGTTAAAAGGTTCCGCTTGTTCCACCTATAACTATTGTTTATCAGTTTGTATTTTTTGTCACACAAAAACCTTTTTTTTTAATTAATGCATTTTTCCATTAGGGATTGTTATGTTGTAAATCTTGGCAAGGACTAATACAGATAGACAGAGAAATAAGTGATCAACTGTGAGTGGAATTAAACCTTCAAGAGGAAACTATTATTAATGTACACCAAATTGCAGAAAAATACATAAACCTTCAGACATGTGCAAGTTGCCTCATCTTTATGCTTTTGACTCTATCAAAACACACTGGACTGGAGAGCAGGAGGCTAAAGCTGTGAGGGAACAAAGGCAGTAGAGGGATCAAAGAAAAAAAAGGATCAGGACAGAGAAGAAAAAAAAAACACATTCTGTGTTGAAACCACGTTGTTCTTTTCACGTGTCAGATACACCGTCAATGGTGAAAAAGACATCATCGCCATTATAAAATACACAGCGAGAAGAGTCAGCAGAGTCAAACAAAAATATCGCGCTACCTCTCGGCCCATTTAGTACATTTAATTCCCCCTGCAGGCTCTCACACACACACAAAGGCACACGCACGTACACACACAGTGCTGGAACCCATATGTTCTGTGTCCTGAATGGGTAATGGCCCTGCAGCGTGGCTGTCATCGCACACAGATATCAAAGCTTGCACTGGATTTCTGAAGAAATACACAAACACACAGTTTTAGCAACTGGGTTAGTTTGAGTCTTTTTTTTATTTTGTTTTGAGGTGAATCCTTAAGTATTTGTGGACGAATTCATCATTGATCACTTTTATGATTTTGGTTGATGAAGTAAATCTGAATCTTTATCTTAACTCTAACTGTGATATTATAAATCTCTGATGGAGTTCCTGCTCTGCCCTGTTCTCCCTCGTCTCTGCACCTTGAAGCAATCGGATGAGTCAATAAACGACATGCCATCAATAGGGCGATAGGCTAAATTTTAACTACAAGGAACTTCCAAATCTCAGGTTTGGTTTATGCCAATTAACCCCCCTCCATTTTTCATCTCATCTCATCTTCTTTTCTCATCTTTCCTCTCTATTCCTAAAAGACATTTCCTAATCCATGCCTTTTTTTCCTCACTTTCAGCCTCAGACCCTTTTTAACCCTCACTCTTACTGTCTGTCTGCAATCTCTCACGCCATCAGCAGCTCTTCCACATGACACCTCACCATCATGGTGAAATGTGCTTTCATAAGTTCAAAGAAAAAGCTTTTAAAGCATGAAAATCTAATTTTTTTTTTTTTTTTTTTTTTTTACTCCTTCAGCAAATGCAGCAGGTGCTGTGTCTGAAAAGGTGTGCATTTGTGGGCTATTTGTGCAAGTCTGGGGAATCGCAACAAACCTCGTAAATAGCTTCCATAATGCTTTTAGATTGCTGTTGGCTGGCTCTCTTCATTTAACCTAAACACACAAGCCAAATGTTGACACATCACCAATACCTGAAGGCAAAGAGAGGCAAGAAAAGATGTACAGAGATGAGGCAGATACTGGAGAATCTGCCCGACAACGAAGAGAAGACAGTGAGCTTTTAGTCCTCATGTCTTATCATGGAAACTCTTTATTTAATACACAAGAAAGATTCTTTACTTAATTTTCTTAATATATATATATATATATATTTTTGTTTTACATCTTTAACATAAAGCATAAAATATGAAAATTTAAAATGAAAATGTAATCTGATCCCTGTGACAAACCTTTCGTCTTTTGAATTTGAGATGCAAAAGTAAAGAAAAGCAGAGACTAAAACATCCTTTAACAGATCAATTAGATACCAGATTTTCTATTGAAGCACTTTGTCGATACAAGACATGAACACAATGTGCTGGAATGGCTCCCTGGGGTCTGTGTTCAAAGCATGCTGGGCCTTTTTTTCCCCCGCGCTCTTAAGTCTCTTTCGTTCTTCTTATCTGCTGTTTATTGTCTGTCGCCTTTTGGATAAAGACATCCTCTGAGCCCCGAGCGAGTGATCTCTAGCTTTGCTCACAGCATCTCAGGGCTCAGCATACATTTTTAATTTTGACTGGGATTTTGAAATCAGCCGGAGTGAAGTGATGTGGAGCTACAGTGAGGTGGATCGCGTCCACATGTGTCCTAAAAATGTCTATCAGGCAGCATCTGTGGTTTCTTTTGTACTGTCAACTTTTTCTCTGCTGAACATATTCCATTGTGTGTCTGTGTGTTTTTCATGAGCTTTTTATGTATTCCTTTTGTTACATTGCATAGACCTAGAGCACTGTTACGCACTTATTCAAGTGCTGCATTTTAAAGCATTATGTGGAGTTTATGTTGGTTATGAATTGAAGGTCTTCTTGCTTTTGTACTCTCTCAAAAGTTTAGGTTGGGTGCAAAAATCGTAAGAAATACTCAGAAATTGCCTTTTAAACTTAAATTTACTTATAGATGTTCTCTATCATGCGAAAAATTCAACAAGTGCATGTTAAAAACACCAAAAACACAATTTTCATTGGAGTGGGTCTTTAATAGTGTCCAGATATAATCAGTCTATGTAAATTTTACAATCTCAAATTAAACATCAATGTCCCGATTATGTAAAATAGAGGATGCAGGAAGTTAAATTGTTGTGTTTTTGAAGATATTTTAATTTATGGAGCTCCATCAATGAAGATTTTGTTTTACTACATCTATCTTAGCTTGCAATAATAAATTACAAAAAACAAAAAAAAACATAAGACTATTGCTGCAAAAATTAACTGTAAATGAAACTTATATAGCTAAATCATTGCATATCCTCAAAATTGATGAGCAATATTCATCAAGAGCTTTGCAAGCTTTCAACCAAATTAAACAGTGATATTTAGTATTAAGGCAACACTGTCAGAGCTCAGGAGTGGGCATGCCTTGAACAGTCTACACAGAAAAATCACAGATGTGGAAATGTGCTTGCCCACACACTTATCTGCATTCTGAGAGGTGTTAGTGAGATTTTTGTGGTTTAACAAGACACCAATGAATTGGCTCACATGGACACTTACATGTGCCCAGTCCTAATGAGAAGCTGGTGAAATCCGCATCTAATAAGGTGGTGGAGACAGAGGGGCTGCCGATATCGATCAGACCTTCAGGGAAAACCTTTATGCGCCTAATAAAACAGCTGATCAATAACTAACCAGTAAGTCAAACGCAGACTGCATATACAGTTATAGACACCTGGAGTAAATCCTCGTGATGAGTTATGCCCGAGGGAACTCTAAATCCCAAAAGTCCTTGCTGTCTCTTACCCTGAATGGGATGACCTATAGGAGATCGAAGGGCAAGCATGTGACAACTGACACTAGAGACAATAGATGGAGGCATCCATCTAACTAAAGTGTGAAAAAACCGACTTAGGCGACACTCAGACCAGGAGACGTTACATTAGAAGCAGAGCGCGTCACTTTTCAGTGTGAAAACAGTAGTTTTGAGAAGGGTAATATGAAAAAAATAATTTAAGTCCATCTTTAATATCAGAAAAAAACAATTTAATCAAAATGAACTGAACCGCCTATTATTTTTTCTTTTCTTTTTTTGCAGGGGAGGAGCATAATCATAATTAAAAGTCTACTGGGAACACTTTTACAATAGATCAAAAGATGACCAGAGTGGGGGGGACTTCAAAAACTGATTGTTGGATGGACCTTCAGAAACACAAGTTCTCAACCCTAATCCTGCATTCATGGCATTGAATCTTCAAAACTATGATGATTACTGAGAGACTTTACAGCATGTATAATAAATGTGCAGACAGAGAAACAAATGTACCCTTATATATGAGAGGCTAGTAAGAAAAAAAGTCACCATCATGCTGTCAATGACTATGCAAGTTCAGACACATGTCAAATAAAAACCGAGCTGAGAAAGTCACAGAGAGCAGAAAGATTTAGTCCTTTTTTAAGCCACAAATGTTTTATCAGGCATCAGTACAGCTGACAAAGTAATACAAAAATAATTTTGTAATTAATTCTGCATTGTTCCTTACTTTAGAAGTAAAGCTAAACAGTAATTTAATAAAAATGGCACACATATTCTGAAATGTGCACATTTGTCATCAACTGACTTAACGGTCCATGATAAGGACCCCACATTTTCATCCACCCATCAAGCAGAGCTCTATGGTCTCCATATTTTTGCTGAACTCAATGCTGCCCTCCACTACTGCTTCATCTCCTCCCTACAGCACTGAAGCTGCAGGTAATAGGGTTTTTAATGGTTTCTGCATTTCCACACATTTCCCATCTTGTTTTTTTTTTGTTTGTTTTTTTCTTTCTCAAGCTTGACTTGTGGAACCATGCTGAGATCGGGTGGAGGGGGTGAGGGAAGGTGATACATAAATCCTAAAAGAAGACACAATGAGGTTTCTATCAACTCATTCTCATGCAACACTGATGCATCAAATTTTAGAACCACATTTTTATTTGTTCTGAGGGGAATCGACTTAAAATGATGCAGTTAAAGGCAATGCGAATGCATTTATAGGATAAATAATCATTTTAGTCTAGGGAGAACAGACTGATGACTCACATGGTTTTATGGAGAAACAACTCTGTTAGCTGCCTGTTCACGATGTCCCACCGCTTTTCATCGCAATAAGACTCATTTGGAGTTATTACCTGGAGAATTAAATTGTCAATAATAAATATTTCTCTTGCATTGATTTTCACTATAGAGAGACATTTTATACTCATGAGGAGACTGTCACAAGTTTTTGTGCCACTTTTCTGTTATATATTTTTCTACTCTCTTAATAGCTATATTTTATCTAATTTAGAATTGTTTTGTGTAGGAGTTTGTATATGTCTGTGTGCATTAAAAGTTTGCATCTGAACCACGTTGCATGGTGTGTTCATGTGAATAGAATAGTATTTACATTTACATGGACACAAGTAATCGGATTAAAAGTCTCATCAGATTAAAAATGCTTAAAGTTAACATGCTATTCAGAATACTCTGACCTGAGTAACCTCATTCTGATAAAAATTTTCATCCGATTGTTGATTGTTGAGCGTGTAAATACTTTTTCTGATTGTGGATAGTTACTTTGGAGCGCGGTCCAGCCAGTTGGACCAAACATGCGAGCTGCAAGACTCTTGAAACGCGACTCAGAATGCAGATAGCTGGAGTTTAGAGTCTGCAAGCAGGGGAAGGTACGTCCAAGGCTAAATTTTGCTGTTACGTGTATTTTTCTTTTTTCTTTTTTTTTTTTTTGTTACATGTATTAACCTTACCCAAAATCCAACCATTCATCCGGGTCCGTGCAGACAAGAAAAAAGTTTGCACGGCATGCACGGATTTAGAAAATTATGTGCGAATTTTCACTGTAATAAGTAAGTAAACGCAAGCTTACAAGATCGCCTCGCTCCATGCTAACCACAGCTATATTGTTTAAGGCAGAACTGAACTAGTTTTTCTTCTACGACCGTTTCTGGCATTTTAGATAGTTCTGCACATGTCAAAATTATTTATTCTGATGAAAAGTGTAATGGATGGTAAAAGTTTGTTATAATCTGATACTTTTTTTTTTTTTAAGGGGGTTGCAATATACAATGTTCAACTCTAATATTTGATAAGATTAAAAACATTTTGCACATAGACACACAGGTACAGAGAGACCAAGGCATTCCCAGCCTAATTCCTAACTACTAAATAACTATATAGTGTGGGACTATCTAGTGCGCTGGATTTTAAAAGAGATTCAGACACCATGCTCACTACTTTTCTTAATTTTTTTATAGACACTGGATATGACATCACCAATTTCATGAATTGAAAATCTTATTAATTCAAACATTTCTGTCTATTTGTGACTCTACTCTGTTCTGATGATTAAAAATGTGGATGGTTTATTTGAAAAAAATTGCATTTAAACGACTTTTTTTCTTGCAAAAGTCGTTCAACCACAATGCATTGTGATCTATATTCACTAATGAAGTGAGCATTAATGCAGTTCTTTTGCAAAGACGTCTGGGAAATTTCTTAGGGCACTTGATTTTGGAATTGTAGATTTGAACACCTGTACAAAAAGTCAAACACGCTATATAGTGAGTAAGGTAGGAATTCAGATGTAACCGTGTATAAGATTTTTTGACAAAGGGAAGAAAACTTGTATTTAAACTTTTGCTATGTCAATGCAAGTGAACTATAATGCACAACAAAATGATGCCAAAAAAATGTTTCCATTTACTCTACTAACTAGTGGTTATTCGTACACTCAGTAAAGTTTGTACAACTGAAAAAAAAATCTCTATAAAAAACAAATTCCTTCACACTTCTTTCTTCAAAGGTTTTCTATTCCTGTTTCATCTTTTTTTCCAGGTGGGAACTATCCTGTCCCAGCTGTTAAAAATGATGATTTGCACTAACTAAATTAGTAACTAGCTAACTTTTGGGATGTGGAAGTATAGGCCCAACAATGTGGGCTTTTTTCACTAAACTAATATTTAAATTCAAAGTCACATAAAATAAAAACCAAATTCTTCACTTTAACATGAAAAGGGCAAACAGATTCCTTAATGCAGTGATAGAACCTCATGTTAGGAGCAGTGAGAAGATTTTTTTCTTGCTTTTTGAAGCAGCTGGAGGTGTGAAAGCCTTAGGGCTGAATCTGGAAAAAAGGGAATTGCAGAGCAATCCAGTAAAGATTTTCTTTCTAACGTAGCTGGACTACTACATGTTTTTTTTCTGCAGAATCAGCCACTCGTCTCACCTCCAGTCACTTTTATACTGCGTTAGTTAGCAGGGCTATTTTCAATTTTATTTTTTTTACATAATAATAATCTGCCTCCTTGTTCACTAAATAGACAAACCCCTTACCTTTTTACCAATTGTCTGGAAAAGCATTTTCTCCAAACACATGAACTTTATCATATAGAACTGTAAGCTCTTTTAAATAGGGGTGAAATTATTGCAGTGATAGCGATTAAATAATTAAAAAACAAATTAACATGTTTTTTTATCATGTCATTCACATTTTTAATGTGTAACTATAATCTGTTATTTAAGGGATAATGCCCAACAATGTTTTTAAGGATTAAATGACTACACAAAGGACCTGATCATGTTGGACTATTCTTCCCACAAAATCCATTCATTTCTGATAATGGACACCTCCAAAGGCACTATTCTGGTTATACTCACGAAAGAAACAAATATTAAATAAATTATTAGTGCTTTAATTTTGTTATTACTTAAGTTTACATCATCTTTCATAAAACCAGACTATTTGGTGTGCAGTGGTGCACACTGTCATAAAGCCTAGAGCCTGCAATGACCCAGCTCTGCCACAGCGGATGAATGCTGAGCCCTTAAGTGAAACAAAACATTACTTTAGAGGGAAAGTGAACCTCTTTCAGCTTGTTTTTGTTCCAATGACCAAGTAAAAGTTTGTTACAAAGAAAAAAAAATCTAAAGTCTCAGTAGTTGAATTCTTCCAGTGTCACCTCTTCATGTCTCATTTTGTCTTTCTAAAGTTCTCAGTGATCAAAATTGTTAAATTCATCAAACAGGTTAAAGGAAACCATAAAATCACTCATTTTTTTTCTACTGTCTCTCTGTTGTGATAAACTGTGGAATAAGGTTTGTTAAAATATGTATTGCGGTATTAATAAGACGTTCATGGTCAATATTATTGGATTGCTCAGACAAGTGTTCCTACTCTTTTTGATGTGTTAAATCAGATCACTTTGGACCTGATGTTTTTTAATTGTTCGTAAACTAAAAAAAATACCCCTTGTTGGTGGAAAAGTAGAGGTTGGAAGTCCTTCATAAATCTACTTTTTTTATTGTATTTTAGTCCTAGCTGTGCCCCCATTTACATATTAAGCAAAAAATACGTTAGATTAAAAATGGTTGAATTAGATCAAGGTCAGTCAAAAAATAATAATACTAATTGCACTACTTTTAAACTTTAAAACTTCAGTTTTACAAGCATTTTGTAGAGAGTTTAAGCCAAATCCATGTGTATGGATTGAAGCAGTGATACTGGGTTAAAAAAAATCTGCCTCACCATCTCAGAGACGATTTTAACTGAAATTAAAGATGGTGGTTTTCCCGTTGACCTGATTTCTTGATTAAGCTTTTTTTGTGTGAACTGAGGTACAGTTCTGCTGAAATAGCAAAAATCATTCCCCAAACTGCTGTAAATTTTGAGATTTTCTTAGAATGATAAAAAGCTTTAGAAGTTTCCCTTTTACTGCCTGAACAGAAAAGCATAATTTGTCCCCCTGCAGAAGGCATTTTTGCTCCACAGTTCACAGTCCAGTAGATAAGTGTTGAATCCAACAAGTGGTACTTGGCCAAGTGAAACTACAGAAATCTTTCTGCTTACATCACTGCCAGTTGCTGAGTGACTCACACAACAAGCACATTAACACTCTTTAATCTGTTCAATGGTTTTCTGCCATTTGATTATTCATTTTGCACATATTCTGACGGATATTTGTCAAAAAAAAGAAAAAAAAAATCAAAGATCCTTAGGAAAAAGGGTTTTTTTGCTTTCACACCATCAGCGTTACCTGATAAAAGCTGCTCCCAGTGGAGATGCTCAACGGTGTGAGTAGGTATCTTTTGATTGTTGCTCCAAGACGTTTCATTTGGCTGGAATTGTTAGAGCCTGTGCTGCCGCCGAGTGCAGAAATTATATCCATTGACAGATAATAGTTTTAATGCGTCAGACATGTACACCTATTTTCCAACTAGAAGTTATTCCATCTTCATGCGCCTGGGGGAGAAAACCACTCAGGGAACATTATGGCTATTTTTATGAGCACACATGGGAACTGCTTTGTGAAGACACACATGCACACGCAGACGGACAAACACACACACACGCACGGTCCCTGCACTCAAAGACACATTCGACTCACACACAGAGTAATGTGAAGCCCACAGCTGGGTGTAGGGTCTATAATCCAACCACTAACTGCAAATGAAGAAAGAAACACATCAGGGGCTCAGATTAGATGGAGCTGGCAGAAATGGAAAATGAAACTCTCTTTCTCCATGTGTGGCTATCACCGTCTTCTCTTCCACGTTGTCTGTCATTTTCAGACATTATTGCCTTTCTCTCAGTGTTTGTCACATTGAGCTTAGCCAACCTTCCCATACCCCATCCACACACAGTCACGTATAAACAGAGAGTTATCACTAACCTACAGGGAGCCATTACTTCTGTGATCCGAGGCTTTTATATAGTAGCTTGGTCTTAAAAACGAGCATTTACTGCTCCTTCTAATAAATCATGTAAGTGTGAGTCTATAATTCAATCTTCTGCTTGCTCTTTAGAAAAACTAGTTTTATATTTCCATGCTATGTTTGTGCTCTGAATAAGAGGCCACCTTTTAAAAAAACACACAGGTGGAGGACAGAGACAAATAATCTTAACCATTTCTGCAGGGGTTTTTTAGGGCGCGATCCAATGCAGTCATTTCCTTTTGGGTATCCATCGATACTGAGTCTAGATCCGATACTTTTGTAACACATCTTAAAAAAATTACCAACTTTAAGAAACAGATTTAGGTTTTCCCCTAGTAATATTTCATTAACATTCTTTGATCATTTAACCCTTAAAAAGAGCACTTCTGTGGAGTAACTTGAACAATCAAATACAAATAGCATAACTATTAACTTGAATTTTTATTAAAAATTATCTAGTAAATATGTGAGAAAGTTTATCAACTTTAGCTTTAATATCTTTAGAACTTTTTAACATTTTAACTAAATGAGATTCATTTTGATTTAAAATTCTTAATACTGATTGATTGATTGATTGATTGATTGATTGATTGATTTCAACCATAGATTATGAAAAATGCAGGACAAAGCACACAGTTATTTCAAACTTATTAAAGAAATAATGAAAAGCCTTAAATAGAAAAATGAAAACAAACAATAAAAAAACACACATATCACATTTGATTCATTAATTTTTGTAATTATTAACTAAAGTCAGTAAAGTTTGATTGATTGCGTAAAAAGGAGAAGGAAGAAGCAAATGTATATAATCCAACCCCTATTTAGTTACCTAATTTTACAGTTTTGCATAGTTATGTATTCCAGTTCTGACTAGATCAAATGCATGTTTTTTTATTTATTTCTTTCTTTTTTTTTTTACTTTGATTATGACTTTGTTGTAGCATTAAAATGACGAGTATGCATGGTTAGCTGGTGTCATTAGAACCATTTGGTAGTTTTGGCTGTTTTTAGCGTTTTAAGACATCACAATTTGACTTTTACTACCACTGTAGTCACTTTTCTTAACTGGGGCTCTGTCAGAGAAATAAAAAAGTATATCAAAGAAGGTCTCAGATCCTAAGGGGTTAAATCCCTAGCAGAGTTAGCAACTGCTGTGCAGCTGTCAGTCTGACGCAGTATGGAGAGCGCCGTTCTTATCTTTGGTCTTTTTTCTGTTGAAAGACATTTGTAGGTTGTTGTTTGCATTTAGACAAACCAATAGAGACACTTGCTGTCAGCTTTAAACATTTATTGAAAGGGTTATTGATCCCGGAAGTCCAAATCTGTGAACATCTCACCAGCTAGACTTGACGGTTTTGGTTACCCTCCTGCTTGAACTGAGCTCTAGTGGAGTATTTATCCAGAATAATAAGCTTGAAATATAAAGTGCTGATCATAATAAGAATAAATCAAACATCCGATAACGGATCAGGTTATAACATTTACTTTCTAATAGGTCATCGAGCCCACATCCTTAATTTCTACCACCAACAGGTCTTAAAAGTGGCTTGAATGTGTTGTTTGTTGGTAAAATCATACACTCAAAACTGCAATGCTACGTTTACATCAGGCTCTGCAATGAGAGTTTAAGCAACCAGTTCCAACAAAAAGTCTATAAAGACACATATGTGTGCGTTTTGGGGTTCTGTGTTCAAAACTCTCTTGTTCACACTTTACTAGGAACGTTTTGAAAACAGTTTTTGGACTTTTAAGTACAAAACTATTAAATATATGACTCTAAGTCTTTCATATATATTGGAATACAGTTGTGAAATAAAAGCCTGGAGCAAGATTTGTTTGGCTTTGACATTTCAAACCAAGACTCTTCCAACGCAGGTACACGCGCAATATGTGGGGATGCAACAATCCAGTGTGAACATCGAATGTTAAAAGCGAGTTCAAAGACCCGCGTTCAGCGCTTTCTTGAATGCGTATCACAAGCCCAGTGTGAGCGTAAATTAAGGCAAATCCTCATTCAGCACAACTTGACCTACCTTTTAGATTTTATGAGTGACTTAACAACTCTGGCAATCTTCCATGACAGGAAACAAACCTGAAAACCACTGAAGAACAACCTTAAAGCTTTCTGTGATTTGATCTGAAATTTTTACATTTTTAGACAAACATATACATAATCATTCTTTAGCTTAATAGGTTTCCAATAATTTATGTGATCAAAGCAGCTCAGAAATGACTCACAATAATGTCAACTATTCTTGTATAACATTATTTGATCAAAATACTTTAAAAAAATATACATAGAGTAGATAGAAACAGTTTCTACATTTGTTCTAATTGCTGTTTCAAGGGATCGTTTCTCCTTTTCAATAAGCCAATAAACTTTTGTTACATTTTGCTTTCACACAAACTTTCCTCCTGCCTCACCTTCAGATCCAAAACTTTTCTGCAGTCACATCAGCGTCTGGTCTCCAAGTGTTTCATCCCACTTAAATGCAGACTCGTCGGAGCTGTGCCCTTTTGTTCTGGGGGTCCAACTGCTTAAAACTTTCACAGCATGTCAAAGACTGGTACACAATTTCCGTCGTTGCTAAGCTTGTAACATTGCTTCTTTTCTTTATTCAAAGATCTCCGCTTATTAAAATAAATGCAGTAACAGCACAGACGTGCAAAGATTTCTTGTCTTATCTTAATCGTCTAATTCTTTCAGAACATCTCTTTAAATTCTTATACATCCCTATCACCCTGCTTTGAGAATAGATTCTTTTTCGTCTTTCTTTCTGTCTTATGACTTTGAGGTGGGTGTTATGTGTGGATATGAATTCTAACAGCAATGCATTTACAGCCCTCTTTCCCCATCATTCCTTGTGTCTTTCACTTACCAGCCCACCCTTCTCCTTCCTTCCTTCCTTCTTCGTGTTTCTCTTATCTCCCGATTCCATTTATACATTTGTCACAAACAGCTCTATCTGCTCCAGTCGGGGCCACAAAGGGATTTTACCTGTCAGGTAATCCATCTATCTTCATCTTGCCATCAATCTGTGAACGCTGCTATCATGGCTTCACTAAGAAACAGACTGACAGCTTCACGCAGCTCAGATTCATATTTCGGCTCGGCTTTATTACAGAATTTGTCACCTATTACAATGAAAAACAGCAACTTCAAGCTTCACCCACCGGGTGCAGTTTGTAAAACAAAAAAGTACCCTAAAGTACTTTATCCACTCAAAGACTCCAGACGCCCATTCCGTTTCAGACATAAAATGAATGCCAATTCCTATTGACTTTTAAAAATCAGAAATAAAGTTGGTTTATGGGGGTTTCTTATGATTTCAAAAGATCAACTTTTAACCCCACAAAGAGAGAGGACTAAAATGCAACGTTCACATTTTCCACTCATTTGCTTAAAAATATGAAGATAGTCGCTTGGTCTCTGTAACCCTGCCAATTTTCTGTCATCACCTTTCTGCCATTTGTCATTTGTTCTCCCCTCCTTCAGTGCTCTCTGTCCACCCACAATTCACAAATGCAATCAAGTTCCCTGCAGAAAAGGACCCTCAAATCACCACTAGTGGCCAAAAAAAGCGAACAGGATATTTAACCTCCACAGTATGAATAGCTACTTAACAAACATACATGCGCATTTCAGAGTTTGCAGCTACGGCCAAGTAGAAGCATGAGGCCATTAATGATGACAGCTTTAGTGAGTCATGAGATGTGTACGTTTCGCAGCTTTTCAGTTTCAAAGCCCAACCTCTGATTAGTACTGATTTGTTTTGAGCCTCTCAAAGAAAAGAAAATGAAGCAGAAGGACTCACGCCGATAAAGACGCACACAAAACATCTGAGTACAGTTGGAGATGTTTGCTGTGGTTCAAACATACTTTTCTGTCATGCTGTCAAATGAAAGGCAAAAGAAGGAAAACATAGTGACAGAAAGTGAAGAGTAAATTTAGGACAAAGACAGTTCAGAAGGGATGAATTTGTGAGTATGAAAGTGTATGGAGAGGCAGAGGAAAAAAAAAAAAAAGGAAAATACTAAGCAAGCGACGCAAACACA
Source organism: Oryzias javanicus (assembly GCA_003999625.1). Lineage (NCBI taxonomy): Eukaryota > Metazoa > Chordata > Actinopteri > Beloniformes > Adrianichthyidae > Oryzias > Oryzias javanicus. Next base: position 17,323,755 of record CM012441.1, on the reverse strand, counting down.
GTCGGGGACCTGATTTTGACAGTTAGTGCAAACGTCAAAACAGCACATGACAGTCTATAAAAACAACACACAACAACTCAAACATCTGACACACTGATGTGGCACTCAGGTACTTTCTCTGGCCTTCTCCCTAAAAGTTTGAGATCTGATCACCAATTATAAGCGCTCCACGTCCACATGAGGATTAACAACTGATTATGTTTACTGTCAGAACCTGGGATAACACCATTCTAATGAGTCTTGACTGTTTTCACTCTATTGATTCTTAAAGAAAAAAAACTTTTGCTGGTAAGTGAACATGCATAAATACTCTCCATTGCACTATTTGTGAAATTATTCTGTGAATGGATCAGAAAACTGGGACAGTTTTTACAGCTATCTGAGACAAAACGACTGTCAACTGCCTGTACTGTCAGAAAAGGTTTCATTTCATTTAATTTATTCAATTATAAAGCACCTTTCACCACCGGCCAAGGACGCCCAAAGTGCTGTACACTAAAAACACAATACATTACAATCATAATAACAATTTAAAAATAAATACATGAAATCAATTTGAAAAAAAAAATAAAATTTACATTATATAAAACAGCTGGGCAGATACTATAGTGTGATAGTGGAGAAACAGTTCAGCTTTAAAACTCTCCAAAAGTATGAGCTCTCTAATAGCCAGTGGAAACTGATTCCACAGTTTAGGAGCCAGGACAGAATAGGCACCATCTCCCCGGAATTTACGTTTGGTTCTCGGAACCAGTAACAAACACTGGTCCGCAAAACGCAAAGACTTAGAGGTGGAATATTTTAAAATCAGATCAGCATGGTAAGACGGTGCCGTACCTGCCAGTGATTTAAAAGCAAAAACAAGAATTTTCATAAAATCTAACATTTTACTGGTAGCCATTTTAAAGAGACCAAAACAGGAGTTATGTGATCAAACTTCTTAGCACCACATTTAAATCTGGCCGCTGCATTTTGCACCAGCAGTTGACTGGCTATTGAGGCCTTGAGTAACTCAGTATATAAGAAGCCAAATGTTGTAGCTGTAGAAAAAGCAGAACCTGGTTACTGCATTTATTTGAAGGTCCAGTTTCAGGGCAGCATAAAGTTTCACTCCCAAGTTAGTGACCGCGGACTTTTCAAAGGGAGCGAGAGAAAGGAGACCATGATCCTGGACCACAATGATGAATACAACGATCTCTGTTTTGGTCTCATTGAGTCCAAGAAAATTAGCCAACATCTACAGCTTGACTTCGTTGAGGCACTCAGTCAGTGCCGTGACTGAGTGGTTGGGACCTTTGTGGGGACAGAAATTTGGCAGTCATCAGCATAAAGGTGGAAACCTTGTTTCCAAAGGAGCTTCCCCAGTGGGAAGAAAACAGAAAAAAGTAGTGGGCCCAGAACCAACTACTGAGGGACTCCCCACCTCAGGGGACAACACTTGGACCAGTGAGGATCCATGCTGACACAGAATGACCTGTCTGGGAGATAGAATCACATAGGATTCCACTGCAGAGCTTCCCCAGAGATCCCCACCCAATGTTCCAGCCTACCAATTACGATCTCATGATCAACTGTGTCGAAAGCTGCTGATAAATAGGATAATAAAGAACCACAGGATTACCTGCATCGGTTGCTAAAAAGATGTCATTAAAAATGTTTAAAGAGCCATTTCTGTGCTGTGTTTAGGTCTGAAACTTGACTGGAAAGGTTCAAGGATGTCACGACCATTTAAGAATGTAACCTGCTGTTTGTACACAATGTTATCAAGGACTTTCGCACAAAAGGGATGGTTAGAAATGGGCCTAAAGCAGGGGTCTCAAACTCAATTCAGCCGGGGGCCGCTGGAGGCAGAGTCTGGGTGAGGACGGGCCGCATCAAGATTTCCACAAGAAAATCGCTGATAAAACATTCCGATGTTCTCAAATATCTTTATTTTTAACACAAAATAATGAATTAATTAATTAATTTAAAAAAATGAATTAGAAAATCAATCATTAATAATTAAAATAATAACAATGACCATACAGCAGAGACGACTGAAACCACATATTGACTGATTACAGCAGTTTTTCTCAAATGGTGGGGCGCGCCCCCCTGGAGGGAATGCAAATAAAAACATGTTTACATTAGTGATGAATATTGTGCATTCTCCTACATAGTAAATTAAGCAAAAACAACCTAAAAATCAATTTGGTAGCAGAAAGAGCCGCTGTTTACAGTGAACCAATGCAAAAGAACTGAATCTCTGAGAAAAGACAGAATTCCAGCACTCCTGTGGAGGGAAACAAGGAAAGATTGTTTTTACTTTGTCTGGAAGTTTTGGAAGTATTCTAAAAAAAAAGAAAAAGAACAATTAATAAAACGGATTATTTATAAGTTTATTTTTTATTATTAATCTTTAATGATAATAAAAGTATGATATTTTGAGGAAATATACATTTAACTTGAGCAAATTAACTGATACCAATGATGCTAGCAGCTGCAAGTTGTGGCGGGGGCCGCGGGGGGGGGGGGGGGGGGGGGGGGGTACCTAAGAGAAAATACCTGGCAAACACTGGAGCGCGCGTTGATACGCAAGTTTTTAAATCTGGTCTCAAGCTGAGTCTTCAACCTGGTTCAATATTTCCACGCACAGTCGCAGCAGCACTAATGAACGGTAAAAACACCATAGAAGAAGAATCTCCTCTCTACTGCTGCGTGCGTGACCGCGCTGCTCCGGTGTGGATACCACCTGCTGAGCGTGCGTTCATAAACCCGCGCAGACATGCGGCCGGTGTGGAAACACCTTTGAAGATTCCGCTCGCTCGCGGGCATCACTCACGCACGCGGAAGTAGTCAGTCTCTCTCGCGAGGACTTTTTCTGCTCGTGGAGGACGAAAAAGCGCTCGCGAGGGTCTGCGCGGAATATTTGATGCGTGCGCGGAATCGTCGCGCGGCGTCAGGAACAGCTTTTTGACAAGCGGCAGGCTGTGTTCACGTGTTGTCACGTGGCGAAAGAGGAGCGGAGCCCGTTAATCACGTTCAGTGAGAAAGCACTTTCAGCAGCTTCATGGCTCCTCCTCCGTCCAGCTGATTGGAGGAATGAATTAAAGAGTGAAGAGGCTCGGACAGCCCGCCGATGTCCCGCCCTCCAGAGCCATATACCTTACCATGATTGGTTCGTTTAGCTCCGCATACAACAACTGTCATTCATATCAGCCTTGCGGGCCGCACTTAACAGTAATCTTTCATATGAAGACGGGGGCCGCAAATTATCATCACGCGGGCCGCAGATTGCCCGCGGGCCGCGAGTTTGAGACCCCTGGCCTAAAGTCTGAAAACACTGTAGTATCCAGCCCTTATTTTTTTTAACAGTGGCTACACTACCGCTCGTTTAAAATTATGTGGAACCTTCAAAGAAGAACCAGCTGGTTTAAGACTTGATATCGCTCTTTCTAGCTCAGCCAGCGATACCAATGAAAATGAATTAAGGTTAGCTGCTGCTTTCAGCAGAGTTGGTGGAGAGCAAGTTGAGCAGTCTGAAAGGGAAGACCTGGTGACTTTGTCTATGAAAAATACACAGAATTTTCCACATACTTCCACAGAACTTTCCACAAGGTTTCCACTTGTATCAGAGTCCAAAAGTGAGCCATTATTTAAATTATTAAAACTTGGTTTGAAAAATAGTAAACATTTGTACCTTCTCATGGCCCAAAGGACAAATTTCCAAACAACTAGTCCTGATCTAAGGAGGGCAACTTTTTTGTGGCAACACAAAAGTTGGCCTCAAGCTGATTTAGTTGGCTGCTAGTCGTAATCTCCCTGTGCTGGACCCCAACCCAAATAAAATATATAGCATGTGTCAGGAAAAGAATCCAACGTAAAAAAAATAATATTTGCTGAACCAACTGTGGAGACCCCTGACGGGATATGCAGAAGGGTGAGGAACAAGCAAAAACTGACCTCAAGTGTAAAAAAGCAGTTGCTCATGAAGAAGATGATCTCTATTGTTGCTTAAGTGCTTACTTTGTCTGTTATACCTGATCAGGCTTGATTCTATTGGACATTTTATTAAAGCAAACAAGAGGCAGGCTTCTCCTACACGTTTTCAGGGTGTTAAGAATGTTTGAAGACAGTAAAGGAGAGGAAATACTGGTGACTGTTAACATCCCAGCTGATATCTCAGGAAATTTAGACTTTGAATGCATTGTAAATGTCCTGGTGCAGATTTCCGTATTTCAAAAAGAAAATGGCACGAATCCCTAATGTTTTTACCTTTTCAAATATATTTGCATTTTTCTCTCATTGGAACAACAGAACACTGTCTGTGCTGAACTGTTTGGATACAGCACAGGATCTAACCAAGAGTGGTACTCCACGTACAAGTATGCTGTAGATGTAGATGCAGAATTCCATTGTTTTACAGAAAAAGAGACACTTTTTTTAAGAATTGTTCTTGAACTGCATGTCACGAGTCCCGTGCGAAACTATTGGACAAATGTTTTTGTGTTGAATTTTGTGTTAGCACAGTGTCCTTGCGGAAAACAATATCAAGTGTCCAGACTGTATTTTCAACTAGCATATTAAGAACTAATACATCAATTTTACATATAAGCTCTGCCGAGGTGTGTTTTTGTGGCTGTGAAAGTGTGTAAAAAATAAAAACCAGATGAACTTTGTCCTTCCCATTGAGGAACTTTTACAAGCACACCAAAGTCTCAGTCGTCTGTCCCTGGAATTGTCATTTTGTATAGACAGAGAGAGACAAAACAAAAAGTAATCCTTAGAGTTGACAGTAAAGAAAACATCAGTCTTTTAGTGAGTTTGCTGCATGGTTTCCTTTTCTGGTCATTTTCTGTATGTCTTGTCCTCAAAATGTACTAATGTCAACAACAACGTTTGCCAATCTTTGTCAATTTCTTTACACCAATAAAATAATAATAATAAACTTTGACTTTAAGACCGTCTCAGATTTTCTTTCAAGTTGTCAGTTTTGTCTGGACAAAATTTCATCTGGTTAAAGTGCATATTGTGTCAGGATTCTGTGCTTGGGTTTTGTCATGGTCTGTTTTCCTAGTCAGTCTCACCATGTTCAGGTTAAATCATTCATGGCTGTCTTCATTTAGTAAATCCTCCTCTGTGTATTTAAGTGTCTGGTTTTCAGTTCTTCATTGTCAGGTCATCCGCTCTGTTTTGTTCTTCCATGTTTGTTTCTCCATGGGTTTTTGTCATGTTTTGGTTACTTTATTAAATGTGTTAAGTTCCTTTCAGCAAGCCTGGTCTCCTGCATTTGGGTCCTCCACCACCATCCCTGACATACTGAACATTTTCATTAATTCAGGATTTTGTACCTTTATTTTTATCTGTAAGTTTCTTGTCAAGATGCAATTTTTTTTTTCTTTTTCACTTATAGGAGCGATACATGTGATTATTTCTCTCGGTTGTCTTGGGACGCCTCATGATTCCCCCAGAGGAGCCGGAGGGAGAGGAATGTCTGGGCATCTTTGCTTAGACTGCCGCCCCCATGGCCCAGTCCCAGATGAGAGTAAGAAATGGATGTCAGTGAAATGGTGAAAACCAATAATGTTAGAAGTGATTTAAAAGTGGCCATTTTACAGATATCTTTTGTTGTTGTTTGGAATAACAACTAAAGCTACAGTACAGTTCTCTGACTTCTTCTGTTTAATGTTTCTGCAGCATTCAACAATTTTAATTTTAGAAAGTGAATTTCCAGTAAATTTGCAGTTTATGAACATAGGCCCTTTTTCAAAAAGTTTAAAAGTCCTTCCTCTGGGTGAACTTTCCAAATATTCTGGCAAGAGGAGAAAAAGTGACTGTCTCTTCAGTGGTGTTCCACAGGGTTCTATTCCCTCCTCATTGCTTTTTGGACTTGAGCTCCCTCATTTGCTTATACATTGTACATGATACTGAGGTTAATTTATTTCTTTGGAACATAACCATAACGTCACCTTCCAACATGAACATTTATTCATGTTGACAAGTCTTTATGCCCACTGTGCTCCAAAGAATAGTGTAGTCTCTGCACCAGATGACAAGAAGGTCATGAGCCAAAATTTGCAGATCTGTGATGTCACAATAGTGTCATGAGTTGTCCAGCTTCTTCACTACCACCTCACTGTCTTGTCCCAAAAAAAAAATGAATGAACCCTTCTGTAAATTTCTATTTACAGAAGGGTTAATAAGTATCAATGCATTGTTGTTGTAGCACTTGACTAAGAATGTGTAAACTCAACTCGGTATTCATGCTTTTTGGGGTAAAAGTATCTGCTAAATTCCTGGATGTGAAAATATAGAAATTTGACTCATTTAAGTTTTTATTTTTCTCCTTCTCTGTCATCCTCTAAATCCTTATCCTTGTGTTGTTCACTTAAAGCTCTATATCAAGACTCCTCAGTCTATCTCCTCCACTCTCGCTCTGTCTTCCTTGCTCTGATCATCGTTCACATTTCAGACTGTGGACACGTTGGTGGGAGCTGAAAACATCAATTTGCTTTGATGTTTCCTGTTTCCTGCTTGTTTGAGTTTGTCCCGCTCAGCAGGGAGTTTAAAGTAAGATGCATGACAAGATTTCAAAAATAGAAAAAGCCAAAAGGCCTCTTTTTTTTCCTGGTAATTTGAGGGTTTTTGAAATGTTGACAAGAAGATGGATGCGCTGCAAAAGTGTGTGTGTCTGAAAAATGAAAGGTATTTTTGTGTTCTGTCATTCAAGCGAAGCAGCAGATTATGACAAAAAGAAAAACCTGTGAAACAACAAGAATGAGAGCAGACAAACCAAACATTTCTGATGTTTGTGTTTCACCCTCAATCATGCATCCATCCGTGGATTTGTGGCCGCATAAATTTCTCCATGCATCCTTTCCTGCATCGATCAACAAGCAATCTACCCAACAGTTAGGATGTACGCCTAATACATCTGTCCATCCATTCATCCGTACGTTTCTTGGACAAACTCATGCATGCATCCATCCATCCATCCCTGAACCATTTATTCTATCCACCCGTCTATTCATCTACTTTAAAAGATGAAATGAAAATTGTATGGGACAAAATAAAAGCCATGCATTCATCCCGCACCTGACACTCCAGACTGCTTTTCTACACTTAATAGTTAGCATGACTTGACCAAAAAACTATTTTTATGCTTTGGTAGCAAAATATCCTTTTTTTTTAGAAGCTTAGAACAAATCCATGAGCAAGTGAGATTTTAGAATGCTTCTTTGCAGGTGATGCATCATAGTAAACATGAAGGTGCTTGATGATTATACTTTAAAAGTATATCAGTGAGTTCATAAACAACTAAAGTTGCAAGATTGAGCTTATAGATGACCAGAAATAGAATTATATTATTCAATCTGTAAAGTTTGTCAGGGGTATGGATTATAGTTTGAATGCATAGATGACTCACATGATTGCAAGCCAAATCTGGAATGGTTAACCAGAAGATTTGTGAGCTGGCAGCACTATGAACTACATTACCACTATGGAAATGAGAAACTGAGCGAAAGAGATGAAGAGAGAGCTGTGGAGCCAATCCAATTTTGTTGGAAGTACAAGCTGTCAAGTGTGGGTTATGCTCTATGACAACCGTATCACCCACATCGATATTATGGAGGTGAAGCGATAAAAGGATTATGTGTTGGCAATGTCTATAATAGAGGAAAAGAGACAAATGCAAAAGGTTTTTTTTTTCCTCTAAATACATTTCAATCATCAGGATAACACGGGGTTATTGTCAGTTATGAAGCAGAAGTTAAAATCAAGGGTTGGTTTAAAACCAGATGTTTTAAACTAGTTTGGAATTTACTTTTTTTACATTATGCCACTTCAGATGGGGCTTTTTATTTTTATATTCTTCTTTATTCTGAGTTTGTTCATTTGTTTCTCTTTGCTAAAAGGATGATGTGTCAAAGTTATAACCCACAAAGGCTGCTTTTTTAAAGTTAAACAGAGAAATAAATGTAAATTCCAACAAAGAGAACTTTTGAATTTACATATTAAAATATATACTTTTAAAAATATAGACTACTCTTGGTTTTAAATATATATAGCATCCTGTTTTAAAGATATTCATAGAAATTAATATCTTATTCTTTTCTCCTTTGTTCTTAAAGTAGCATAAGTGTCTGTCATTTGAACTAGCGTGCAGATTCCCTTACCAGACTTGATGCTGCTGCTTTAATTCAATTATACTATCAGCTCTGATTTCATCTGAGCATTCTCCCCCTTTGTCTCTGATTGTGATTACTTGCGGTGAATCTTTTATGAGTGTCTCCTGAAAGGATACAGGAAACAGTCTATGCAACCCTTTGTGACCTTGTTAGGGTTCTGTGTCTCATGTCCTGTCCAGGATTTCATGATGTTTCGATTGCAACTATTAACGCAAATTCAAGCAAACCCCGCGATTTGTTGCGCCCCTTAAAACTTTTTTTTTCCACCGCAACTTTAACCAACCTACCTGACAACAGTCATGGATGACGTGAATTTTTCCTTTCTGACTTCTTCCCAGGTGCCGTCCTATTATTATTATTACCGTCATTAGTTTTCTCCGACTTTTTTCACTTCAAGACACATGATTGTGCACGCGGCAAGGTGGGGGTGCACGTTGCGGGATGGGATTGCACTGATTGCACACAGAGTTTGAGAGATAGAACAGAGTGACTCTGGAAATTGATAATACAAAGGAAGAATTTAGAGTCTGCGGGAAAATAATTCCATATAGAACCTCCTCCAAAACAAACCTATACAGGCAGTTAGAATATGAGAATGTGATATTTTTTTTTCATTAAAATTTTTAGGCGCTTTTCAAAAAATATTTTAAAAAACATTGCAACTTTTGTCCCAAATTTTCACAAAAGCTGCCCCAACATCAGGCATTATAGGCTGCAACAATCATAAAAATCTGACGCAAAATCCTGGAGGTTCTGCATGAGGTTATCAAATACTAGTGGCAGGAATAATTAAGGAAGTTGAAAAGATGCTACACACATTTACAAATATTTAACTAAATCAATTTTACATTGTAATGAAGCAGTCTATATTACACATTTTCTGATTGGACTAGAAAAGTTTGACAAAAAGAAAACGTATAACTGTTACATCCCATGGAGGCAAACCCAGATCGAGTCTTGGGGTGAGGGGAAGGGGACAAAGGGGACGATAAAACAAAAACTGGACACCAAAAGTAAAAAGAACACAGTTTATTAAAATAACAAAAACCTGTGTCCTGAGATGAAAATAAAAATAATTAGAGTGCTGAAAGAGACTAAAACAACCCAAGCACCACAACAACTAAAACCCAGCCTGCTGTTCTTCTTCTTCTTAGTGTCGTTTTACGGCAGCTGGCAACCAACGTGGTTACCGCCAGTATGGGAAAACCAATCCCAATCCAAAAAAAAAGCCTACTCCTGCCTGGCTTGGTGTAGTAGACAGTAGGTGCTAATTAAGGAACATTGGCCACACCTGCCAGGTGAGCCGAAGGAACTGGATGGAAAGGAGGACAGGCAGCAGCAGCAGGACGTAACAATAACATTATGCAGATGATCTACTATTCTCTTTTATTCAGCTGAACGTTAAGAAAATAGTTTTTATTTACAGTGTTTGAATCACAAAGTGTTCTGTTCTTGCCCAAAGTGAAATGAAATGAATCGGCCATGAGAAGCCAACGACTAAAGTATTAATAGCAACCAGTTCTAAGTATTAAGTTTGTAGAAAGTAAGTGCCATAGTAAAGTAAGTTTAACTATGTGTAAAGCTGTCATTTTATGATTTTATTGATTCGTTTTTCCTGTAGTCTCACCATCTGACTTGCTGGACCGCTGTTTATACATAAAAATATAAAAAGGGAATGCTTTGTTTTTGGAGATGTCACTAAAGAAGGGGAAATGAATATCAACTGCTGTAGGTAGATTAACTAGTAGATCTATGAATTGAGTTTTTGTTATGTTTAAAAAAAAAACTTACAAAACTATGTATGAATTGAGTATTTTTGTACCAACTAGAACACATGTATACAGTGATTGACATTCAAAGACTTAAACAAGCTAATGACAAACAAAACAACTTTTTAAGAAAGTATTGCAAGAATAAATAGAGAGCATACAAATGTGTGATAAATGTGTTGGATATAAACGTTTTCTGAGTAATTCATCTTTGACAGTCATGTTGCTATTGGATGAAGGATTTTATTATTGCAGTCACCTGCACAGTAACTAGACTTTTAGGAATTCAAAAGTAGCAAAGCGAAGAACAAAGACAGAGAGGCTGACAAACAATTTGTTCCTGTCCTTCTTTATCAGATCTGAAGTTGTCAGGGCAGCAAGCAGTTCATCACTTGTCTCTAATGAGGAGGACTCATAAGGCCGTGATGGCTATCAGGCCTGACAACCCCCACCCAGAGCCAATAGATGAGACAGATGACTGACATGATGACATGCACGGGGAGCGTTAGATGGACCGGCGTTCCAGCTGTCGTTTTAGACATTCAAAGCAACATCTCAGTGCGGTAAGGGAGGCTGCAGCTGACAGATCTCCTTCAGCCTGGCTGACAGATATCAGAGGTAATGATGTGATAATGATGATCTATGATAGCTGTAAATGATATGACAAAGTTAAATAATGTTTGATTGAGGCATGTCAGGTATAGAGGAAGCATACAGTCTTGTGGAGAGGAAGTTTTATCTTTTCTTTTTGCCTAAGTGTTTAAGAGTTTGGATGATGCAAAAAAAATATTTTGTTACCTTTACAAGGTCTTATATTAAAAGAAGAATTACCACTAATTAAGAATTTTGTAGTGGGACCCATAAAAACATTTTTTCCTAAGAATCTGAATTTTCAATTTTCAAACTAAGAGTTTGAAGAGATTCATTTAAAAGTTTCTCATTTAAACTGGCACAATATTTTTAAACTTTTACAGACTTACTCCAATTATCTTTCAATCTGTTGATAAAAAGCGTTCTAATTGGTCCATAAATTAATATGATTATGCCGTTTTTAGACAAAACAAGAAAAAATTCCAACATTACTGGCACAACAAAAATGGCGAGCAGTACTGGAGCTATTCATCCAAACAGTTTTGAGCGAGATGTCAGATTGGACGAGGAAAACAAAGACGTATATAGATCTAGTCATCTACAAGTGAGTCCACTGGAAGCTTATAGCCCGCCTTTTTTAAATTTTTTTTTCTGCTCCTGATTCACATCTCTTTAAATGAAGAAATACTCAGAAACAAAGTTTCAATCTTAATTTTCTTCATAGATGTCTTTTGTCATGAGAAAAATGCTACAAGAACATGTTAAGAATAACAGGATGTTCATTGGAGTGGGTCTTTAAAAGTTTCATTGTTCTAAAAATCTGGTGAAAACAAAAGAGGTGAAGGGGTGATGATGTAAGGGTCATGCTGTCACATGACTGGTTAACCTCTCTCTGACTTCTAAGTTTGGTTCAAAATCTGCCATGAAACAGCAGAAACTAAACAGCAAAAGATCGGTTGATGATAAAGGGAAGTAACCAAAACAAAGAGCAGGCCTAACAGAAATATTGCATAGTGTTGAGAATTTACTTTCTGGTACAAAGCGTAAGCACTTTTGCAATTACTGGTTGGAAATATCAAAGTCTGTGTCTTTTGTTCAGTTTATCTTTGGTAATGTTCAACAGTTTTCAAGCCCATTAAGAAGCTCAGACATAGACAAGTGTCTCTTTTGTTGTGGTGCATTTAAATGCTTTCATTTTGATGTTTTTATTTCCAAGTGGGATCTTTTTCAGCATCGGCTTTCAAGTTTGTTCTGATAAAAAAATGATCACTTTAGTTATATCCCTTTTGCGGGTCTTATTTTCTTTGTGGGCTACAACAATAATGCCCTAAAACAATTAGTAATAGAAGTGACATCAATCTTCTTCAATTACAAGACCGCTTATGTCACACTAAAGAGCTTAACTTTTCTAAAGCTAAATCTTTAAATTTGAGCTAAATCTAAGTTATTAAGATTATAAAGTTTGAATAAGAACTATAAAAGACAAAGGAAGAAAGTGTTGGGTGGAGAGCACTTGTGTTTGACGGCAAGAGACACTTGAAAAGAAAAAAGTACTTAAAACAATGAGACAGATTAAAGGCTTGTGTAGCATTTGATAAAAGAAAGGTGTTCCAGCTGGTTTTACGTCACACTACTCAGTCTCCCAAAGCAAAAAGTATGAGGAATTATGTTCCAAACGCAAAAAGGTGAGTTTTTCAGCAGCTTTGATGCTTCAATCTGAAAAAAAATGTGGGAGTACTGGGCCCCCGTTTGCAAGGCAAATGTCCAAACTGAGCCACAACTGCTGTCTTTAGAGAAAAAGCGGAGGCTTCTCCTTGCCTTTGTAGTTTCTGGTGGCAGATGATGAAATCAGTACCTTTACTTTAAAGATGTGTTTGGTCAATAAATAAAATCTTAATACACTATTTTAAAGTTATTAGGCAAACATTTTCTTGAAATGCAATCCTGAGTGAAAGTAGGACCTTTGGAAAAAAATATTCTGAAGCATTTCAACTTAACCAAAAACATTTAAATAACACAAAGGTTTTTCACTATTCTTTACCACCAGATTATGCTTTAATTAAAAACCAATCAATCAAGATTTTACGCACAAAAGGGCGCACTGGATTAAAAGGCACACTGTCTGTTTTCAGACTTACATCATACTGTATATAAGGCACAATGAAATATAAAGCACATTAAGCAAGATAGAAGAGTCCATCAGTAAGTCAAACTTACCATGTATTCATGGTAATTCTAGCAATTGTTTGTAACACGCTAAAAGTTAGCTGCGATAGCTTATTCACAATATGGGTTTCCAACCTTTTTGTGACATGTTAAAAAACAGACTGATATTGCTAAAACAAATGCTACTGAGACCATGATAACTTCTAACCAAGTGAAAATAAAAAAAAAAATAAGTCTAACACTGCTATTAATTAGTTCCGTTAGCATTTTCATAATAACTTTTTTTTTTTTTTTGGAAAAAAATCTGACACTTCAAAAAAGCACCGCATAGCTAACAAAATTGCTTCAACATCAGCAAGTAAGCACACAACCAGGATTAAGTGTGCCGTATAGAGTGGAATATGCAGAATTTATGTATTCTAGTCATACATTTATATGCTTAATTTAAAGGGGCCCTACCATGATTTTCTTAAGTCTTTCAGGGTTAATTATATCCATATATATGATCATATATTAACTTTGGACCACTAAAAAACAAATTATTTATGAAATATTAGTTATATTTCATGAGTGTTTTCATACCCGGAAGTACAACGGCTCGATTCACATACGATATATCTGCCTTTAGTAGGCCCAGCCACCTCTATACTGCTTTTAAACACAAACAAGCGGGTCCTTCACGGCTGTGCCTGACCGGGGGTTGGGTTTTGGGCGGGGGGGTGTCTTAAAAGAGCGACGCGACTAAAGTAACAAACACCTATTTGAGCTGGAATTTGTTGAAGACAGGACACAACTGGAAGATATACGGTGTTCTGCATCCAAAATGAACGTGATTTGCTGATCACCACTAGTTCTGTGGATAAATTAAATGTTATGTCACACTGGAGGCGGAACTGTCAGAGCAGACTCTTCCTGGAGGGAGCTGTTGGTATCGATCTTACGTCAGCACGTTTCCAACCGCTCGTTTTCCTGGGTATGGGAGGGGCTGCTCCAGACAGCGCAGGTTTTTACACGATTACACTTAAATGCATGAACGGACCAAAATGCCACTTTGGGGTTCTTTATAGTGAGGAATGAACAGTAAAATGCATTTAAAACCTCAAAAAGTAGAATTTTTTATGGTAAGGCCCCTTTAAGGTTTCAGTCCTTTACTTTGAGAACAGCGCATCTCTGTTATGTAAACCTTCGAAAAGTCAAAAGGCTATATTTGCAAAATCTTACCAGTTGGCAGAGCAGGATCCAAGGTTGTTTTTTCCCAGGAGTTGACTTGTTCCCAAGTAAATCCATTGGTTCCCAGAGACACACTGTACCCACAGCTGCTATACGACTCCTCAAACGTACAGCCACCTATAAGAAAAAGAAAGATTCAGTGTTATAGAGAGCTATTGCTGAATGCAAGACAACATCATCAATCATCATCAATTTAGACAAACTTCAAAAGCACTGCGATCAAGTAGAAGGCAATCAGTGGTCATGCCACAATTCCTTTAAAAGAGAGAGAAAGACAGACGAACAAAAGTGCTAATCTGAGATTATGAGAGCAAACCAGATCAGAATTTTTCTTAAAGCCTTGATGTTTACTTTTCTGACTTCTCCTTTTTATGAAAAGCTAAAACTCTAAAATTACAAAGCCAAATGTTTATCCTTTTTCAACAACTGTAATAAACTGTTCTTCTATTTAAACAAAAAATAGTCAGAACATGTCCCTATTTAAGGAATTCTACAACTACAAGTGTCAATTTACATCATGTCAAATGCACAAAATAGATTTAATTACAACATTTTGGATTTGATCATTTTAGAGGATCACATTTTTAAAAGTAAACTAAAATATATCAGAAAGAGGAAAAAGAATTGGAATTTACAAAAAGCCCAAGGCCATTTTGTCTTTCAACTGGGCAGATCTTTTGAATAAATTGGAAATCTGTGAGCCTCAGTTTTATAAACTCTGTAAAATCTCTTTACTCTTGCATGGGATTCTTGTATGGGTTTTAAAATCCCTGTCTTGTTTTTATAAAAGGCACTACTCTGACACTGCTTTATTCATTGAGTTCATGTATATTAGTGTTAGAAAACAGCAGTATAATAGCAGGCACGCTGAAACCAATCAGAGAAGAATTTCTTAGAGAAAACTACATTGTAAAAAGTTAAATATTTCATGGACTTAAATTAACTTTTTCCAGTGTTTAATCAGATTTTCTGAATTTGTTGGGCCATGCAGATAGATGTTTTCACGGAGTACAAATATGAACCACTGAAGAAAACATTCTTTAAAACCTTGATGCAAGATGTTTTAAAACATTATCTTTAAACACTTCAATTATGTTTGAATTCCAGTAGAAAAAAAGCAAATTTTAGAGGCTGCTTTGGTAATAATAACAGTATAATTCTAATTAAGCTCTCAGCGGGATCTGAAAGAGCTGCTGCAAGACAGACGCTGCAAGTTTATCAGAGGAAGAAAAAGAGCAGATCGAGGCTGCGAAGAAAAGAGTAAGTGAAAGAGAAAGCACTTTTGAATGAAAGAGTGCGAGTGGAAGACGAGGAAGCTCTATGTGTCAACATGATTAAGTCACAGTGTCTCATCATTATTTCATGGCCCAGCTAAGACATATTTTCCACTACATTAGCTTTTCTGCTAGCCTTGAGCACTGCCCACACACATTCACACTCACAAACACACTAATTAGACATATGCTTCCACACACAACCATTTTAATTTGTTTTGAAGCATATGAAATTGGGAATTATGATTGTTTTATTCATAAAATCACTTAATGTCTATTCTCTTCTGGCCTCTCTCTGTGTTTACGTTGTTTTTAAATGGGATCTATCAGAAGCGGTTCATTATAACACAAAAAGAAGGAACTTTTTCTTTCTCGTTTAAACATTGGAGACTAAAAAATGAAGCAAATGCTTCAAAGATTTCATGGATTAATTTATAATTTTAAATGGTCCCTTATGAGTCTGACTGAGCCTGTGACTACACAAGTGGCCCTAAGACAATCAAAACAGCTGTAATTCTCTCTAGCAACGTCTGCTCTATTGGGATGGATGGATGGATGGATGGATGGATGGATGGATGGATGGATGGATGGATGGATGGAGGGATGGATGGATGGATGGATGGATGGATGGATGGATGGATGGATGGATGGATGGATGGATGGATGGATGGATGGATGGATGGATGGATGGATGGATGGATGGATGGATGGATGGATGGATGGATGGATGGAGACAGCCATTAGACATTAGCATTATCTTGCTAGATGATGAAAATTGATAGATGGAAACACCCGAGGACACTGAGAACATAACCAAGAGATAATCAGAACATTAAAAATAAATAATTACTACAAAAAACAGTATATATGTAGCAAAAATGGACACAGTAGTTATAGTTTTACAAAAAAAAAAAAAATAGCACTTCTAAACAAATGAGTTTGGGGATTTTAAGAAGGGAATCAATGTTTCGGATGTCTGAAGGGAGTGAGTTCCAGAGTTGAGAAGAGTGACAGAAAACTTTCCTTCCCGAGGCACTGAGGGGGGTAGGGGGCACACTACAGACAATGTCAGAGTGGGTTGAAAATGATATGAAGAAGGTCACCCAAATATGGAGGGGAGAGGTGGTGAATGACACAATTTCTATAAGGAAGATCCACCTAACTCGTAAAAAGCTTGCTTCTTACGTCAATTCCGCACACCGTTCATCAATTAAACCTTCACTTTAAGCCAATAGATAAATTCCCCGCCTTTTATTCACAGCCAATGACTATCATAATTCTTTACTTGTAAATTCGTGGGCGCTTATCTCTCTACATTCTTGACCAGGGGTGTCAAACTACAGGCATCGATCTCCGGCTTCCAGCAGGTTTCCAGAAATCCTGTCTCATCTGCCAATGCCTGATTACCTAGATCAGGTGTGTTTAGCCAACAAGGAGCTTCAATAGCAGGCTGGTTGGAGAACATGCAGGACACCGGTCCTCGAGGCCTTGAATCCAACACCCCTGCTCTAGACTGTTTTGCCAACCCTCCACCCCATCCATTTGGACCAGGGATGGGGAACTCCAGACCTCAAGGGCCACAGAGTCTGCATGATTTTCAGATATCCAAGCCCTACTCATGACTGATTACCTGATTCAGGTATGTCCAGCCAATTAGAACATGCCAGAGCAAAGTATGTTGGAAAACATGCAGGAGCGCGGCCCTTGAGGCCTGGAGTTGCCTATCCCTGATCTGTACCAAAGCTTTGTCAACCACAATCATTTCTATTTTGCATCTTATCAGTTATGGTTTATTATGTTGTGTGTGAGTGAGTGGGTGTGTGCTGGGGTCATTGTATTTTTTATTTATTTATTGTTCTTCTTTTAGTTTTTAAATTGGAAAATGCTTTTATGTGGAGCTCTTTGAGCTACTTTAGTGTTCTACAACTAAAGTTTAATTTGATTTGATGAGGCTCCGGGGTTTATTCCTCTTCTCCTGAGCTTTTCCCTCCAGCATGCAGAACATTATCAGTCCAGAGCCTATTTCAAACACTTATTTCATGCACATCTTTTGTATAAAAAATATTTTTTTTCTTTATTTGCATTTCTAAGATGTCTCCTTATTAAAATGGCATCAACAGAATGATTGTGCTAGCATTTGTCATTGAAAGGTATACCAAAATACTGATGCGCAAAAGAGGAATACATGCCTTTCGGAGGAAAAACATGGAAGATAATGTTGCGCATGGAAGTAGAAGAAATGTATGCAACAGAGAACAAGCAAGGCTCTCTTGAAAGAAATGACCACCATGTGAATTCCGTGTTCAAATATTGGAGTTTACACTTCTCACCTAGTTTTTGGTGATGAATACAATAAAATAAATAACTGTGATGGTAATCTTGGCAGGAGCTCCTTACTACATAGTGCACAAAATATGTGATATAGCTTTGATTATTCTGCTTCAAGCAGCATTTACTTCAACTGGGAAATGAAATGAAAAAGAAATCCCCCTTTTTCTGTCAGTTTTCTTGTTGAAAAACAACCTCCAGCAGAAGGGGAAACTGGTAAAACACATTTTTCTTTAGGATGTGAAAATACCGGTAATAAATTAATCAATTCTGAGATAATTAGCGTTTATTACCCCCTCGTTGTTCGGGGGTCTCATTAGAAATGAAAAGAAATCAAAGTGATCTCAGAAGAACTGAGCTATAAACAGGCAAGGGGAGGGGGGCTGTGAGGAATCTATCAATATTCAGTATCAGATGTGCAATTTTAACAGCGCCATCAGGGGATAAGCACGAGAAGTGACTCACAGCGGTAGGCAAGTATGTTTGTGTGAGTGTGCAAAACGAAAGAGTCTCGCCGCCCCTGATCTAGTTTAGAGATTCAGAACAACACGTGCATTTTTCTGCATGCAAACACGATTACACACATATTCTGTGTCAGAAAATAGATTTTATTAATGAAACCACTGCTTCTTTATGGATTGTGTTTTGTGTGCTTTTGAAAAAAAATATTCAGGCAAGTGTAATGGGACAGAAAGTATGTCTTACTCAAATGTTTTTTCAACTTATATGCACAATAGCTCATTGTCTAGACACTAAAGTGTATTGAGCTTTCGCCAAAAAAAAAAAAATCACCTTTTCTAAATCAAAGTTTGGGAAACCTGGACGATTGCAGTTTAAAATTAATCACAGACACAAAATGTTAGAAAAATAAGCAAGAATGAGATAAACTGACATTTTTATTTATGATTTGATTTTGTACAAATTACCAATTCTTTATGCCAAGCCTGTTACAATCTATCTTAAGCAATTTGTTTTCAAACTATTTTATGTCACTGTTATTTGCACCCTTAGATTTACAAAAACTAAGAGTGTTTTAAAAACTCAATTGTATGGTTGGTGTCACAAACGGGCAGACAGCTGGTTCCACATGCAGCAGGTTTATTAATTCACTACTAAGCAGAACTAAAAGTCCATAAAACTATATCAGGGTCAGACAGGCAGAGGTCATACACAAGCATGGGATCATCCAAGAAAAGAGAGTAGAGTTGTCAGAGTCCAGGCGAGGTTCAGGGCAGGCAGCAGGCATTCAGAGAATAAAAAGGGTCAGAGGCAGAAGATCAGGTCCAGGTAGAAACACTCGGTAATGAAGGTAGAGTGGCACAAACAATACTTCACACTGAGTGTGACTCTGTGTGCTGCTTAAGGAGCAGCTGGGTGATTGTCTGATTGGAGACAGCTGAGCTGCTGGGAAATGAAGTGCAGTCAGTACTCTGGAGCCTGTTCCCGCTGGAGGCCAGAGGGGGAGACGGAGCGCTGACTCCTGACAGTTGGGGTCATATGGACAATAGTTTATTAATTTTGGTTTAACAATTATTTTTTCCCATAGCAAGTGTGCTGGTTTGAATACATATGTGTTCCACTCCAGACTTAATATATGGACGGAGCTGCAAAAGACAGGCTTCATTTGATACTAACAGAAGGGGAGGTAAAAAAAAAAAAAAAAAAACATTTTAAGTTGTTATATATAATACAACAATTATGTACATAAGTACAAGTGGGCAATTTATTTGTAGATCGCCATCCATGGGGAGACACCAGAATAACAGTGAAAATAAAGTGTTAAATGGAAAAATTAAAATAGTGTGTGTTAATCCAAGTTTACTACAAAGTAACATATTATAAAAAATAGAATTGTAATGCATTTTATAATTGCAAAAAGTTATTCAATTTTGTAAAACATTGCTGCACGGTAACACAAAAAGGTGCAGGTTTGATTCCCGTCTGGAATTTTCTGTGTGGAGTCTGCATGTTCTCCCTGTGCATACATGGGTTTAATTTGGCCACTCTGGCTTCCTCCCACGGTTCAAAGACGGCCTTCATAGGTTAATTGATGGCTCTAAAATGTCCCAAGATGTGCATGTGTGAAGGTGTCTGGAAGTGATTGTGTTCCCTGCAACAGAATGATGACCTGTCCAAGGTGTACCCCGCCTTCGCCCATTAGTATCCGGGACAGGCTCCAGCAACACCGTGACACCAAAAGAGATATATATATGGCGGGTTAGGAAAATGGACTTGTTTGTTAACGCCATACTCTTAACACTGCACAAGAACACCATCTGCAATTTGCAGCAAACTGTCGGTGTCACCACAATGACATACAGCCCTGGGGTAGATTACACTTTCAATACCAGTTTGTTTTCTATGTGAACATTGTCATCACTCCACAACAATGTGTCACCAACTAGTTAAAAGCTGTTGCAGTTCAGTGAAACACCAGTTTCCTTTAAATCAGAATGAAAAAATAAAGCAGATTCCAGAGCTTTGATAGCAAGATCCTAATGACTGTGCTTTATGTTGCAACTTTGTCTTACCTTTTTTATAAAGGATAGTGGGGAGTACATTTTTCTTTCATTGGGATGCAAAGTAACAGTGAAAGGAACTAAATTCATGTACACGCTGCTTGTTGGTTGGATTCAAACTCAATTCTTACTTGGATTCCCTAAATAAAAGGCATTTTTGGCCTTGCTGGAAAATGTACTAGGTCCACCCTGCCTTTAATTTCCCTAATGACAGTTTTCTTTCATGATTCTTCCTGGTGTGTAATATTTTTTTAGCAACAGCAAAGTAAAAAAAAAAATAAATGAAAGTTAGTTAGATAGTAAAAGTTAACTAAAAAGTTATTTTTTTTTCACATTTGCGTTCGCATAAATGGTAACACGGAAAAGTAAAACCATAAAAGTTAATATCAACCCATTTTATTCATCACCTTCTTGATTTGTTTTCAACCTTTCGTTGTCAGTTAGTGGCAGGTACATTTTCAAGATACAAACTTCTTCCAAGTGTCTTTAAGGTCTAATTAAATAAAAGATTTCTCACTGGAACAAGGACTCATAATCAGAACATGCTTCATAATCCCATTACAGGCTTACAAAGATCTCCTATTTAAGTCATGAATATACATTTTTTAATAAGTAGCTGGACAGAATTAGCATTTATATCTAGATTTTCTGCTTGATTTCACATCTGACCTTTTTGGACTCAATAGCTGATGACACAAGTCAGATTAGCTCACAACCACAACAACAACAACAGCACCATCCATATAGACTTTAAGCAACTGGCGACCATCCACAAACACTCTCATCCATACAAATCCAGGAAAGTATAGCCTCAGCAGAGCAGTTCAGTTAGCTCAGTGGCCTGAAATACGCACATCCGTGATAACACTTATTTAAGACGAACCCCCTGTCTTTCTCATGTTAAGATTTTCGTTCCCCCAGAGGAACAAATAGCAGCCATTAGAGGCTTTCATGTCAGCTAGAGCTAACACGGTGCGACAGGACCCACGGAGCCACAAACCAGAGGGATGCACCCCGGGGCCGCAGGCTTTAAAGAGTCTGTTTACTGCTCACTTAGATAACATCTACCATCGCTGGGTGCCACTGTGTTTGTTCAACAGAGCAAACCGAGTCCAGAGCTTCATGTAAGAATAAAATTTACCAGAAATGTATTTTTCCATTAAGTTGATTTCATTAACTTGGAGGTTAATATAGCCGGGAGGTAAAGCTGATAAAAAGTTGTAGAAAATTACAGCAACAAAAAAAAAAAGGACAAGATTTTCTTGGATAAGATTAGATTAAAATATAATTGAATCTTGTACACTTGATTTAATAATTGAATATTTTAACTTACATTTACTGCTGAAGGGTAACAAATTTGCTGTAGTGACTGATTAATTATGGTAAAAAAGTAAATCAGTTATATTTCATCTATGTGACTTATTAGGCATGTCATCTTTTTTACATAATTGTTTTATTTTTAAAATTTTTATCTGTATATATATATATATATATATATATATATATATATATATATATATATATATATATATATTTACGTCACATAAATTATTGACAACCTAAAACCGCTTTACATTTTAATACATTTATGAAAACAAAAGGAAAAATAATAATACAAAATTCATCTTAAAAAGTTCTTCAACGGCAAGTCGCAGAGCTCAAGGGTTTAAAGTAACTTCAGGTTCTGTGGTCAATATCTGTTATCAACAGCTGAAATGTCAGCCATAAAATTTGAGAGCTGCATCAAAAAAGCTTTGTATTCTTTACTCACTATTTTAAAGTATTAAATTGACATCAACATAAGTACATTTTAGTGTCAATCCACACTAACCATTTTTAGATAAAAGTAGATAACACATTTTCCTTTTTTTACGCATTCATTTTTTTAATATTTTTAAAACAGCCTATAGTTTATTTTGTGTCATTTAGGATCCAAGCCCCATTCTTTCTGAAAGTGACTGCCTCAACGGCCTCATGTGTGAGTCAAACTTCTCGCTTGTTTCAAATGTGATCATAGCTGTCTTATATCTTGCTTAACTCTCATTAAATCTACTGTCAGCTTGCATGCCAACGTCCCTGAACATTTTTATTTCATCACTTAAAACCATATGCCATGTACTCCTTGCTCAAACTCACCCTGAGGCTAACACTGACTAAATATCTAAATGCCATTATTACCACTCCAGTAAGCATGGAGAAAAAAGTGGCAACAGTTTGTCAGTGGAAGGCGCAGCAAAATGTTGACTCTATATGCGTGAAAATAAAAAATTTAGAGCTGAAAAATGAAAATTTGCTTTCAAACTGAACTTGTAAAATTAGAAGGGGTGAAATTTATTTTTTTTTTATGTAAAAGGAAAACCTACCGTGGCACCACTGAGGAACGAGCGATGCTCAAAACAACACCAAAACTCATAATTATCAACAGTTATAAAAGAAGTTGTTTGCAAAACATCCCATAATTTCACGTCCCTTATATTAACCTAAAAGTGAAGACAGAATGAAGACACAATGCAATCAAGAGTATCTGGTTTGAGCCATGCAGTTCTCCCATGCCCTTCCAATGCAACTATACAAAAACCCAATGCAGGTATTGTTTTCACCAAGCTCTGGCGTTAAAAAAGAAAAACACTTTAGTATTTGTTGAAAATGTTAAGTTCATGTTTACTTTGTATTAGTTTGAGTGATTTTAATTGTTTCTGATACAATTTTTGTGCTGATGCTAATGACTTAAAGAGAAATGTTGTGACCTTAATTCTTTACAAAGTAAATCAATGTGGTCGTTTGCTTTGCGACTTTTAGATTTGCTTGAAAAAGCACAGACAGAAACAAGGCCTTTCAGTGGCCGTCAGACACACACAGCTCACTAGCACACCATTTCACCCAAAATACTACCAACAGTGGCGTAATGCAGTCTACTGTAAAACTGGACCATAAATCTCTTTATCAAGACAAATGTACTTCTTTAGAGCGTTACAAAGTAAATTGGAAAGTCTGGCTTGTGTAAAAAATTGACACAATATTCTACAATTACTTTCAGTTTAAAATCACTAATAAAATCACTATTTTACTTTTATTGTATATATATTATATATTATATTATATATATATATATATATATAATATATATATTATATATATATATATTGTATTTATTTATTTATTTATTTATTTTTTTTTTTGCTTTTATTTTGAGAGGGTAAAATAGACATTTTTAGCCAACATCATACTTCAAGTTGTAGTTTTTTTTTTTTTTTTTTTTTAAATGACAAAAGTAAAAATTCTAAAACATTATATGGATTTTACTCTGCAGTACAATTTCAGTTCCTGAAATTTAAAATCTTAGACTAATGGTCTGGTATACCATAGTCCTTATTTTCTTGGCGTTTGTGTCTTGTTCCAATTGGCTACCGTGAAATATTACACTGGCCTTAGAAAATCATATTCACTTTCTTTACCTTCTAAACTCACCCAGTAACGCCTTCTGGTATAAAGAGACTCACGGCACAACAGCAGTTGATGGTGTATTTGGTTTCAATGTTAAATCACTGCAAAGAAACGCACCACATTGGACATTCAGTGACTATAACTGTAATGCAACAACAACAGTATATAATATGATTACTTTGTTAATGAAAAATTAAGAGCATTACCAATCGCTGTTATTTTAAATTGCTATTACAAACACAGCATCTCATTTTCATTAAGTTTAAGCCACTGTTGATTGGTAAAATTAAAATTAAAGAGTCACTGTTACAGACAACAGTTACAAAAGGGTGTAGCAAAGGTTTAAAGCAGGGGTGCCCAAACTTTTTTGCTCAAAGGGCCAAAATCTAAATGGGATCCCGGTCTGCGGGACAAATACAATATTTTTTATTCTCTATGTGATGAAATAAAAGTAAAAAAATAAAGAATATGGTTTCATTTTGATTCTGTATTCATTAAGTTTAGTAAGAATAAAAAGTAAATAACATTTTTCTTTGAAACCTCTAACAGCAAGATCTCACTGGCCATTTTTAATTGAAAAACAATAACCAGCTAAAAAAAACTTACTTCCAATAAAAACAGAAAACTGGAATCCTAATGAGAGATATGGAGCTGGTCTTATGACTTTATCTTTTTGCTACCGCTGTCGTCACTTCATCTTGGTAAAAAGCAGCAACAGAAGTGACCGTGAAGACTCTTGTGAATGGAGGCGGTTTCACCCTCAGCCACAGGCAAAGAAATTACTTACAGGTGCACTGTTTCTGAGTATTTTTTTATTCAAATCCTTTTGACTCAGGAGTAGACAAAAAAATGTAGCTGGAAAAAATATTTTGCGATGATGTCGTTGCTACAATTGTCACTCCAGAAGTTCCCTGCTCTGCTCTATTCCGATGGATCCACTTGCAGACAAATAGATCCATGACTGTCTTTGTTTCTCCAGTCTGAGCTAGCATCACAACTCAGAGGTGAATTTCTGATAAACTCCTGCCGCTCTGCAGAAACCATGTCCTCGGAAACGACACACGTTTCATGATTTTAGCTAAATATTGCATAGTTAAAAGACCACTGGAAAATCTTCCAAAATAGAAAAAAAGATCATTGGAGTGAGTCTTTCACACTCGCAGTTGGAAGAAAGTAATTAGCAATGCATTTTTGTGCGTCTCCATCCCTTTTTAAAGAAATGTAACAAAGCTACAGCCTCACGACATTCACATTTTGCCCAATCACTGAAAAGGAAGTGACGCTTTACCCCAAACTATTTAGACCCTAAATAATTATGATCAATTGCCAAGCTTCATCTGACAAAGAAAAAACCCTTGGCATGTTATTCACTGAGATTTCTTTTCTGTTTGGCCACAGGGCTTTGTCACACCATGGTGTGAGACAAAAAAAGTTGTAAAGAGAAGGGAAAAGTCTTGCTTTTACCCAACCCACCTCACAGCTTGGCCCTTTCTAAGCGCAGCGCACACATCCGAGCTCTTACAGTCATGGGAATTAACCCACTCATGCACACATTTCAAACCATGTAAAGACAGAAGCAACCAGACAGAAAGACAGATATTCGCCGACAAACAAGCTCAAGTACGGCTCTGAAAACCTCTGCAATGCTCATTAGGGGAGACAGCAGGTCCAGACCTCCCCCCAGCAAAACCACAGGGGTGACCGAGCACCTCCTGTCCTTTCCTTCCCACTGATCCTCTGCTCATCATTTAAAAGCTGTCAAAGTCGGTTTTTCCTCACTTAGCCTCCTTTCTTTTGTATTTTATCTTCCTGTTATGTTTAGTCTTTATCCAGTTCCTTTCTTCCTTTTTAGTAAATATGTATCACAGCTTTGGTCCTGTTTTTAGTTTTGTCTTAGAAAAGGAAAACAGTTCCTTGAAAATTGTATAAAATTGAGACTATGATGCAACAATAAATGTTATTGTTTAGATTCTTTGCTAATCTGGAAAAAACATTTCTTACTGGCTGTTTTTTTATTAAATTGTGAATTCAGAGTAAAGCATAAAACATAAGGGATACAGCAGATTACAATCTGAGAAAGACAGCAGCTGCAATCTTTTTCGTGATATTATGGGATAGCTCCATCTTTGTTATCTGTTATGATCGTTCTGGCCATAAATCCTAACTCATCATCAGCAAAATAGATAAACTTTATTTTATTTATATTGTCTATATTGCTGTGATCATAGAAGTATTTTGTTGTATTTAATAAATGATCAACTCCATATTTGCATATAACACTTCATCTTTAAATGTTGGTATCTTTGAGCAGTCACAAGAATAAAATGATGACATCTTTGTCACCATCCTGTATTGACCCAATGTGGCGCTTTGGCTCTGATCTCCCCTTAATAATTACATTTTTTTGTCAGTTTGGTCCAAGTCAGTTGATAGAAAAACTACTTGACGTTTGGATTTCACGTGAATATATTTCATTTTAATCTGAGCTGTGGCAGAAACTGTTGGAGTGTAGGAAGTGTAATTTAGTTCACTTAGAGGAAGATGGCTATAAACAACAAGAAACTAAGACTTGGTTTAATTTTGGAAAATGATAAATTCCTCTGGGCTTTAGTTAGTTTCAGAACAAGCATCTGACCCCCAAAAAATATAGATATTCACACAAGGTTAAAGTATAATGCCATATGAGTCTGTAGTTTTTGTGCATTTTTATCACCAACACAAAAAGCTGCAAGCACGAGCCCTGTCAAAGTGCAGCTGCTCATACATAAGTTTCCCTCTAGCAAAAGCCATAATCCCTGTGAATATTCAGAGGAGGAACGTGTAGGTTGATGTGGCCTTCACTCCACACTTCCAGCAGGCTTACACTTAATTTCAATTAGCTAAAAGAAAGGGTTCTTAGTCGTGCTTTGGGTCAGGGTTACAAGTGAGTGTTCAGCCTCCGCTTTATAAACAAACTTAGTTGTGGAGTTTAGTTATTTCCATCCTTTTTGTTTCCACTTGTGCTTTTTGTCCATGCAATCCTGGTTTGACTGATGCCCCACTTTGACAGACTTTAGTAATAATCTCATTCATAGGGTTCAAGGATTTTTCTGTTTAAGCATTCATAAAGTTCAACAGAGGCAGGCACTGACCTCTCATTCATTTGCATTTAGTATGGGTTCAAATCCACTTTATGCAAAAAAAAAAAAAAAAGAAAAAAGGCTTGCAGAGTAAAAAAGCTCCATGAAAGTTCTTTGAAATTTTATGAACCCCATTTTTTTCTAACATTTGCCTTTTCCAGCCTTTATGTGTCCTTTTAACTTCTACAGCATAATAAGGCTTCTGCCTTGAAGAGCTGCTGAGCATAGCTTGTCTCATTTTATAATAGGAACACACATGGGCATTGCAGGGAAAATATTTAAAGCAAGATAGATTTACAGGATTTATTGACTTAATCTGTTCATTAGTTCCAAAAACAGTAGTTTGGATATATCCCTATCTTGCTCATTTTAAAATGTAGCAGAAGTCTAAATCGTAGGTGAAGTATTATTGCATGCGATGCTAGACACCATAAGGTTTAAAATGTCAAACTTGTTTTGTGCTAAATTAAAGAGATCTATTATTCCTTGTTTTATTGCATGCTGCCAGGCTTATGAACCAATTGAAAGTTTTTCTTTATTGTTAATGGCCAATAAACAAATTAAAACAAGGATGTGTAAGTACTGTTTTGGTCGTTTTATACTGAAATTTTATTTCAAACTGAAACAAAACCATGGCCCAGAAATTTAGGTTTGAACCACATCCTGAAGAAAGTGTTGTTGCATCCCCTTTTTTTTTTAAATTCATGAGTCTGTTGAAAAACTTGCCACACATTTTCTGGTCTTCTGCTCTTAGACCTAGATGTCAATACTTGTCTAACAATGCTCCTCATTTGGAGAATCTCACATACAAAACAATGTGTTTATGACCAAGTGAGCCCTGTGTTTCAAAATGACTTAATATACACCAATCTGTGCTGTCTAAATGTCTAGCTCTGTGAAAAATGAAGAAGTTATGCGGTCATTTTGTAGCTCGATCACAAACCCACACAGTTCAGCGCAAACGTATGCATCAATCTGCAAGACCTGTCTCAGAGAAGCTTCCCCCCTACTCACATATTGATTACCTGTCCTTAGAGTGATGTAAAACACTGAATTTATTCTTTCTCTCTGGATGGTTATCAGGAAATTTATGGCTGGACTGAGCCAAGCATCTCCTTATAAAGATGTGTGACAGTTTGTCTGCTTGTTTTTAGTTATGTAGGGATGTTAATCTGCCACTAAGGCCACACGCTGCTGGAAAAACCTGCAACAACTGTAAATCTGGAAGGAAAATTAAGTTTATGTGAGATTAATAACAGTTTTTTTTTTTTATTAAAATAAAAAAATATATGGAAATAAAAGCAAAGTATTAGGTGAACCAACTTATGTTGCTTTTGAATGACTTTGTACAACCTGAGGTCATGTTTTTGAAATCAGGTCAGCCAGTCTTACCTGACCAGAGAGCAAGGACGTGCGTATTTAAAGGCTGCAGGTTATTTATGTGTGTATTAATGATTTTAGACAGGTGAACAAGCCCCCCACCCTCATCCCACCTCTGTAGTCCCACTAATCTGTCATCGACTTTGAGCTTGCAGAGACTCCCTACAGCTAAAAGAAGCATAAACAAAAATATATGATTTTTAAACAATAAAGCTCAAAGTTTGAAGGAAAAATGGTTTTAGAAATTTAAAGCCTGACCATTATTTTTACAGTAGGATTTTACATATACGTAACTATAATCTGAATAACCGTTCAATGCGCCTGCTTTCTTCTAGGAAATATTAATATTACTGAAAATCTTAAAAATAGCATGCCTTACTTTCAGAGAAACATTGACTCTTCATTCTCTATAGAGCTTTCTTTTAATAGGATTGAGAGCTGAAAGTATTACATTTGCATGTCATCATTTAAGAAGAATTGTTTTAATTTTCACAAGCCCAAATGTTGCAAAACACTGACTTTAATCTAATGGTGTCAAACTGGAAAAAATTATAAGATTCCATAAACCTACAATTCTCTCCTTTTTTTATAATTTTTGAAAAATGTAAAACATGTACATGTTCAACAGAGATCAAGCTTCTCTTCAGTGTGGACCCACGAAAGCTCTTGCAAATTCTACATTTGACTAAAAGTATTTTTACTCCAGCTGCCTTCTGACTTGCTGCTGGATGAATCCACTTCTCGCATGAAAGCCAACATTTCCTTCCTCAGAAGATTTTTTTTTTCCAAGTTTTCACAAGCCTGGGTTTGCAAAAAGGTTTGATTAGGAAAAAAAAAGTCAGTTCACTGGCAAAAGTTAGACTTTTGGAAGGTTATGCTCACAAAGCATGTTTTTCCTGAGCCACAAAAAGTGACCTTTGCAAATTTACTTTCCTGCAGAAACCTGCAACCACTCACCAAAGTAAAAATAAAGATACCTGTAACCATGACAATGTACTACATGTAAAAAGTTTGGACAGACTTTAAATAAAAAAAAAAGGTTTTTCATTGAAAATAAAAAAAACTGACAATTTGTTTTTGTACACATTAATATATAATGAGTTGCTGGACACCTCAATGTGACTTATATTGTATTAAATCTTCATTTAGACATTTAACTTGCATTTAGTCCATGCATAAAATGTTTGATTCTAAAAGTGACAAATAATAAAATAAATAATAATTTGAAAAAATTAGAAGCCCTTATTGTGCACAAATTGGCTGGAAGGTAAATAAAATAAAATAAAATAATGACAGCATTGTGACACTCCTGTCTTACATATTGTAAATAACATTCACCTTCAACATTCATTCACTTGATAAAATCTAGACCCTGAAACTTTATAAAACATTATTTTAGTCTTCATTATAGATTATTTAACAAATATCAGTTCAAAGATTTATGTTTTGGGATGAATTAAAAATAGTTTTTTTTTTTTTATCCAGGCTTTGAGTAAAACTTTAACTTTTGGATATATGTGAAAATCATTCATTTGGCTTTTTTCCTTTTTTTTCTTTTTCTGCTCTCCATTATCTTTTGTAGGTGAGAAGTTTAGTTATGGCTGCCAAGGGAACAGTACAAAAATGAAATCATTTAAAGAGTACAATTCAAATAGCAACCTAAAATAGGTCATTTAATCTGTATTACCCTTTAACATCGGAGCTCCAATGTTTATGTTCTTTGATTTACTGTAATTTTTTAAATGGTAACAAAATCTTCTTAATCCAGTAGATTGTGCCGCTTTTCTCCTTCAGAATCTACTAGAATTACGGTACATTGATCGTGTTAACAGTTGAAAAGTTACAGTATGTTAAAGATTTTGTGTTTACATATCACCGGCGTTGCCTTAGGTGTTTAAGGATTAAATATTAGTAATATTATGCAACAAAAATTATTCAGCCAAATATATTTTTATACTTTCTTTAAGACCTGCATGTATTTTGCTTTTGATTGTTTTAGGAACTTTGGTTTTTTGTTAATTTTATTTTATTTTTCTGGAGCATGCGAGTGTGTTACAGGGGAGTAAAGTGGTCGGTCTGGGGCAGTGGGGCAAAATGATTGACAGCTGGTCTGGACTGGGGTGGTCGGGTGGAACAGAGCTTTAACACAACCCACAAGATACAGCCTTTTCCCTCAGCACACACACACCCACCTAACACCCACAAGAGCCTAATCACACGGGCTTGGAATCACCTTTTCCTCCATTCAAAGACACACTCGCACGGACACCGCACACAGACACCGCAGGAACTTCTCATCTCGACTTGTCTGCCTTTGACAGTTTTCAGCGGTGGTCAACACACGCTCACACACAGACTCATGCAGACACACAAACACACCACACTGAACTCTCGACAGTTACATCCTCCCACTTCCCACCTGTCACTGTGCTGGCTGCCCTGCTACCTATGACACAACATAGCACACATTCAGAGACTCACACCCTCAAAAGAACAGTGAAGGACATTGGGGGCTCTTGGTCATGGCAACAGTTTCCCTCAGAGATACCTCAACTTTCACAAGCTACAGAAGAACTTGTTTCAGGTCTAACACTCAGTTCATTTGTCTCATGTTAGAGTCTCTTTCTCTCTCCTGTTGGCTGAGATAATATATTTACAAACTGCGATGTCTACGCATGTGAACAGCAGGTTTAAAGAGGTTAAATTTCATTTTCTTAGAAAACTATTGACTGCTAATTATGTTTTTTTACCATAACGTTTTTTTCTACTTTACTTTATTCTCTATAAGTTAAGTTTTGGTTAAACTGACAGATTCCAACAAGTAAATTTGCAAACTATTAATCAACGTGAGCTGTTATTTTTATTAAAAAGAAATGTTAATAAAATTTGAAAACCCCAATTCCAACACAAAGGAACAGGTGGGCACATCACAGTAGAGAACTTCCTTATATTTACGTCATTTACATATAGAAAAACTCCAGCCTTCCAAATAATAACTATTCCAGGGTATGATCTGTGCAGCAAACCACATATTATTCTCTTCTTTTATTATGTAATCCAACTATTCATTCTTAACAATAATATGTTTTCTTAGAATATATTTTTAAACTTATCCTTCTAGTATCATAGCAACGTTCTGATTTTTTTGAGGCTCTGTGTTTAATTTGATGCTGAATTTATTACTCTTTGTTTCTCTGGGGTTCTTTATTCAAACTTCATAGATTTTATGATTTTTTTTTTCTTTTTTTCAAGTTTAATGTAATCTATTATGATCTTATTTTTTATTTTTGGTTAGAGGGCATAGAACACATGAAACAGAGGCAAAATATCTCCAGATATCAAACTTTTTTATTTTAAAATTAATGTAATTTGATTGTTTTTAATTAAATGTTTAGATCTTCAGAAGTGGAGAAAGGAACAAGAGTATTAATAACTTTTCTTTTTTGCTTGTTTTTTTATATGTTATGGCAAACATGAATACTATAAACAGTGAGCAGCAGTAGCAAGTTTTACATATACATATATATATATTATCCACATTTTTTAAAACATTTGGAGGCAGATCTTCCTTTGAGCTCAACAGGAAGATATATTGAAAAAGGACATTTTAAAGTTCAACCACAACAACAACTTCCACAAAGGACAATGTTAAAAATCTTGGTCCTTGAGCTGCAACACTTTTTTCACTAATTAAAACACTATATTATAAATATTTTTAGCAACTTTATAACAAAAGTAGCTCCTCAGGTTACATTTTTTTTGTGTTTTGGGCTTTTGTTTTTCTAAAAATCAGGCTAAGCTATGACTCATGCTAAAGATTCTCTTTTGTTTTCCACCTCACAACCCTCCACCTCAACTCTCTAAACATCAGCGATGTGGAATAAGGATAGGGTTTGGTGTTCATGCTCGCCTTTGTTGCTTTAAAGTGTGGGAGCTTGTTTTCGGCTTCATTAAACTTTCCTCACTCCAGGCTGTTGACTGCAATGGCTTCCTCTTAACAGATGTTTTTACAGTCATTACCTGATTAGCATCAAAGCACGCTAGCATGTTAACAACATGGTAATGACAGCATTTTGTCTTGCTGAACACTATATTTTTCTCGCGTGCAGCTTTAAGCTTCCTCTGAATTTGTCATTCTTAACAACACTTTACTGACTGGACATGTAATTGTGTCTGTCTAATGTCTCTGCAATGTTTTCATCAAAATACATTATTTCATGCAGATGATATGCTGCTGGACGTGCCAGTGAAATCACTCGACTAATTAGATTATCTTGAAGGCAATGACAGCAAACTCATATATATAAAAAAAAAAAAAAAAAAAAACTTAAGAGCTGAATTATGCAAAAACACATGCAGCAGTGCTGCAGCTGCAGTCACCGCAGGAGACATTCAATGCTCTACTGCTAATCCATCCTGCTCAGTGTCCAGAATAATTTGGTCTTTTTTAGTCCAAAATTACACGAACAACAAGAATTGCACACACATACGCCACTGTTTGCTGATCCCAAATTAGGAATTTATATAAAGTAAATAAAGTTTATGTAAAAGTAAAAGCAGATCCAAAAGTTTCAGCAATTTCAAATTTTTATCTTTAAAATATGTCTTTACACCTACAATGTTGCTTATAGGCACATTATTATTTAGGCAAGAGAAATCTCAAAACCTGTTTTTAATTTTTTGGTGAATTGTTTTTTTTTTTTTTTTGCTTTTGATTGTTAAATATGATCAATTAAAATGTGAAACTTATCTTTTGTAAAAGTTTTTCTAAGTTGTTTTTTTAATAAACATTTTTATCAATCACAATCTAACCTTGATCTGAAATAAAATAAAACGTAAAGCTATTTAAACAAGTTTAAAAGAAATAGCATCATGCAGTACTGATTTTAGCTTTTACTGAACTAGCTAAAGAAAATCATCTATCAAGTTTGACAGCAACTTAACCTAAATCAGCTGTGACAGCTTGTTAAAAATTGGGGACATAACACTGGAATAAAATACACAAATCTGCAACAAAATGGAGAAAAACTTGCTTTGCAAGGCAGACATAAAATCCTGTCCACATTTGTCCACCTTTGTCATGGGAGGGACCACACATCAGTATAAGAGTAGGGTCATCTCAACCCCATAAGATAGCACGAAGGTTAAAGTAATGCCTAAATAATAAAACTGTCAAATAAAAAGATGCAAGAATTAGTCTATTTTGATTTTTTTTTTTTTTTACAAGAGTGCCCACGGCGATGATAAAGGATTTCCAAAATGCAGTGCTTTGATGATCTGTGACCTTAAAATAAAAACTATTTTACACAATAGTGCGCGGATTCAACTGAAATGAAAATTTCACAAAGCTGTTTTTTTTTTTTTCTAACAAAAACGATCTTCTGCTGTAGTCCTTAAGGTTTTTACAACACACAAAAGATTTTCTTTGAACATTGGGAACATATTCATTCATGCTTGCTGCTAGTAACGTCTTTTTTCATGAACATCATTTTCAAGTCACTCATTACTGTTCAGTGATTCATCCAGGAATAAAAAAAAGCTCAAGTGACCCGCCAGAGGGTTACCATTTCTTTGCTCTTATGCTCTGTATTCCTTTGACTCTCCACTCCTCTCCGCTCCTTTTGTTTTCTGTATTGACGTTCTTCTTGTATGAAAAGAACCGAGCAAATTTAAGTAAACAGGTGAACCATTATCAAGTGACAGGGAAACACACAGAGGAAAAACCAGCTAATAAAAGGGGGAAAAGGATAAACATGAAGAGATTGGAGGCGCAGCGAGTAAAGCAGTGATCAATAAGTCAGGTCTGGTTTATCAGTTTGAATAAAAGGGAATTAGTCTTTGACCTGCACTCTAAATTCCATGTTCACAAACACAAATCCACAGCCAGTCCTCCTATTGCAAATGTCATGTATCTGCGAGTTGTGTGCGAGTCGATGTGTGTGTGTTGTGGTGTTGGTTCCTAAATAACACTTACAGAGGGGCCTGTCCATGTTTTCATAACATAATTTATCAGACCAATACCCAAAATGCCAAGCAGTTATAGAAAAAAAATATTTTTACAATAAGTTAGAAATTTTCAGAACTATACTAGACACTCAAAGTGTTTACAAGAAAGAAAACATGAATGCAACATTTTTTTATATATTCGTTTTTAACTTGTCCTGTCCAACAGCTGGCCAAACAGATGCGGGCTGAGAGCCTCTTGAGTTGGGCAGATTTTATCGTCACAACAGGGATTTATTGAGTACAAACCCCTGTTGTATTTCATGTTAAACTTTATTTATATTGATTATGTTTTGTTTTTGTTTTGTTGGACCAGACGGAAAAGAAGAACATTTTTTTTATAAATTAAATTGATGCCACCGTGAAAATGTGATTATTGAATTCAGAGCCTATGGACAGAAACAGTTCTGTAAAGTGAATGCTTTCTTCCTCACCATGATTTGTCTAAAGGAAAAGAAAGTATAAGAGCCTAATTCAAATTAATGTCCATCTTTTATTTACCACCAAGTTCCAAGTGCCCATTAAAACTTTCTGTTTTACCAACAAAGGCCTGTCCCTAAAAGAAGCATCAGTAATATTTTCCCCAAGTTCTTCTTCCTATAAAAGACATGACTAAAAAAGAATTACAAGATCTTTTTAACTTCTTTCTGAAAGAAAAAAGGTAGCCAATCCAAAAATATCAGTTGAATGTTACATGGCATTTAGTGATTTGAAAAAAATCCTGTAAATCCAACATAAATCTAATTTTACTTTTGACATTAGAAAAAAAATTTAATAAAAGAAATTAAAATTCAAAAGTACCTGAATACATTTTATTTAGTCAAGAACACTTATAACAATACAAAAAAAGGTGAAAAGGTAAAAAAGATAATCATCACAGGCTGATGACAGTTTTTAGCATTTCTTTTTAAATTTGGACACCATGTTCACGTTTTTTTTTTCTCAAATGGCAAATATGACAATTTCACGAAGTGAAAATCAACTCAATACAAGCATTTTATGGCCTCTAAAAATACCTTTAAACACTTTTTTGGCAAATATTGTTCAAAAATGCAATGCATTGTGGTCTAGACTCACAAATGTGTTGAGCATTGATGCACGCTAGTTTTTTTACAAAGACTTTTGGGAAATTAATTCTTACATTTGTTTTTGACCCCACAGAAAGTATAAAGTATAGGTGTGTTGAACCATGGCTCCCCCTATATCCCATTCCAGCTGTTTTGTGGTCATTTTTTCCAAATATTTTGTAAATTTAATGAAGAAACAGAAAAATCTTCAACTATAGCACCAAGAAGGTAAATATGGTGGACAGTGTGATATTCATGTGAGACTTGAATCCACAGTTGTTTGCTGACTATGTTAGTTTTCATGTTTCCTCAGCAGTAGTACATACTGGATTCTACAGGAATGGAGTTGTAACTTTAATGCATGTGTGCTCCCACGTGTCCTCTGCCATATGATGGAGTCAAAAGTTGGAAAAAATATAAAAAATATTAGCTGCCAGCATTACTGTGTGCTTGGCTTCCAAAGCCAAAACCTTTGCAGTAACAGAGATTTGACGAGTTCTTGGTGTTTGGGTTCAGTGTGTGTTTTTAGGACGGCATGTCAACATTCAGTCTAAGAAGCTACTATCAGTATTCTATGTGAGTATTTATTCACTGTTTTCTTCTACCATCTAGACACCAATTACTGCTGCCAATCATACACGTTCACAAGCACACACATACACACACATTCAGACAACAGTACAAGGCAAAAACTCAAACACACTTGGGATGTCCGGATGTGTGAAACCCAACAAAAGTAATGCACCCCTTTTGTACTAAAATATGCAGACACAGTGATATTTTTGCCTACCTGTTTCATTTATTAGATATTCATAAATAAATAAAGACATCAATATGTGGACAGATAAAGAGGGATTGTGTTTCTACTAGAAAATACGGCAGATAGTCACCGCCCTGGTTGGTGACCTTGTAATCCTGCCTCCAGCCCGAGCTGACCCACGATCAGACGCACAAAGAGAACACACACACACACCGCTACACCCTCCAGACCAGGTGTCAGCTTAATTTATCCCCACAAACACTGTGATCCTGTTTCATGTTCTCTTTCCAGGGGTAGCCCGGACTACAGTTAGTTTACATTCAAAACCACAGACACTGCCGCACAGGAGAAAAGACCAGGCGGCAGATGCTGGGCTCGTTGGCAAACCTCACACTGAAGCCACAGGGGAAAACCGACGGAGCACAAGCAGAAAGAACCAGGGGGCCAATGACCTTCCTACCTCAGTGGAGCGTCAGTGGGTAATACATTAGCGGGACGGCTTTCAATTCTCCAAAATTTACATTCCATCAAACACACAGCTGTATTCACATCGACGTCGCTTATCTGGATTTTTTTTTTTTTTTTTGGCTGCTACTTAACAAAAAGCTTGTGTTTGGCACCTGCCTGTTTGCTCTGTACCTGATAAGGGCTGGAACCAAATCTTCACAGTTTTAATTAACTTCTGTTGACTCCAAAGCTCGTAAGTCTCTTTGCTTTATTAGCATAAAATTATAATCTAAACATTCAGGCCAGTCTTACTATCAGGATTGGACTCATTTGCATATCATTTGTATTCCCGCTGAATTTCTGACCTGCTGCCTTATAATTGCCATAAAGCTTCAGTGTGTTTTAATGTCTGTGCTGACATTAATATGGAAAGACAACAATAAAGAGTTACACTTTCATTATTCTGGGCTGGAAGACAAGTCAGAAAAATAAAACTCCATCAGTGTATATGTGTTAAGGATTTTTACAATAGAATGAATAAAAACTGCATGAATTATTGCATGGCCAAGTGAAGTAGACATTAAATTAAATGTTTGTTGGGCCAGGAAACCTTTTTTAATAATGCCTAAAGCTGTGAGGGTTTTTTTCCTTCCTTTCATTCACTTTTAATGTTTTCTAAACTACTTTAGAAGTTAATTCTAAATTGATGACAGATCAACAGGAAGCTGGCACTGATTCAAGAGCATCTGACTGGACTCCAGTGTCAATGACAGAAACTAAACATTAAATTCAGAAAGACTGCAGAAAAGAGCCAAACGCAAGAAGCAAAATGTTGTAAGAGACGCATTTTGTCAGACGGAGATTGTATGACATCTTATCACTGTAATACAGAAAATACAGAGATGTACTGATTTCTGCTTTCTTAGCCGATTGTCAATACGATTTTTTTAAAAGTGTGATGCACCAACTTTTTATTTGACCATTCATCAATTTGATCTTCTTTCTTTGATGAAATTTGATGCTCATAATGCAACAAACAGAAAAACTTCTTTCTTTGCAAAATAGTAATCAAAATAAACTGTTATTTGGTGTGCAGAAATTTTAAATTAAATTACAGTGAAAGCAAGATAATAACAGTTTAACAATTAATTAATTAATTGATTAATCAATTTTTCCAATTAGATCGATCGATCTGATAATCAATTAAATCAACCCATGTTATAAAATTGTTTCAAAATTAGATAAATTAGTTATAATGGATATTGGAAATTACTATTTGGATTGATGTATGGTAGGTTTATGTTACTATTAGGTAAAATCAAAAAGTACCATTAGAGAAAACAACAACAGAGATGTCAACATAAATGATCAATCTATCTTTACAGTCCGTGTGTCGAAACACTTTTAATTTTACAAAGACATGTCACCATACTGTGTGGTATCATGTTTTAATGATGTTGCTTTTATATTATAATTATGTGAAAAGTAACAGAGGGCTGAACTTTATGAAACTGAAATTTGAATGGATTCGTCATTAATCTTTGTTTGTACACATTTAATTTATATTTGATTATCTTGCAAAAAATATGAGGAATCTGGAAAACTTCAGCTTCACTGTTCAATACCAGGTATTCATGAGTCCCACTTGTTGAAGTTTGGATAAAGATATTCTTGATTGATTTTAGGTCAGTGAATCAGATCATTCAAAATAAACCAATATTGACTCGAACAGGCAACTACAAATTATAATATGAATTGAATTGTTAAGATGAATTGTTACACCCCTACAGATAACTATCAATAGAAAGACCTTCTGCTTTGTCTTCTTAAACCAAAAGCAGATATACTCAGGAGTTCACACAGTTACTCTGTACGCTTAAATAAATCTTTAAATATTGCCGCATCACCTCCATCTCTTTTGTAAAACTGGAAGAAAATTCAAATCTTAAAATTTGGGGGAGCGAAGTTCATTACAACACTTCTGCTAAATTGTAACCATCTTTCTAGTAAAGAGTAAACAAATGACTGTTAGAAGTTAAATGGAGAGAGTGATTAAATTACTATAAATTAACAATTTGAAGAGAGTTTAGGCTTTTCATGTTAAACAGACTATGAGCCCACATCATCAAAATAATTCCTTGTCAAAGCCAATCGGACCCCACAAGACAGTGCGCTGAACTCCTTTTTTACTGGTGTCCAATGACAGACATGAAGTCTTGACCACCTTGTCCACCTTTGTCATGGAAGGGCTAATGCCTTAATGTAAGGGTAGGGTCATCTGGACCCCATAAGAGAGCACGAGGGTTGGGTATCTAAACCTGTTTAATTTATTTATTGCTTGCCTCAAAAATAATTATTTTCCAAATTCTTAAATTATCAGAGTCTAACAAAATCAGTGCAACCACTAGACAAGCAGATGTTTTGGAAATATCTCAATTTTGAAAGTTACTTCATTACATATGAAAATTCTCCAAAATAAACCAGATTATATATGGAGTATATACACCTGGATTTTCTTTCCACTGTGTTTGTGAAGGCAATAGGAAAATATCTAATCTTAATCATCACATTTTTTTGGGGATTACAGCTAGTCCGCGACGCACACGCAAGGTGCTCACACATCGGCTGCGTGCAGTGCGTTCAAGAACACTCTCTACGAGGGTTTATGAACGTGCACTGTGCAGGTGGTATCCACACCACAGCAGCGTGCTCACACAGGTATTGTGTCATTAGCGCTCCTCCGCCACCTACAGTAGAGAGAACCTCGGAGCAAAAAGCCAAAGCGGTTGAAAACACCCAAATCTTGCCCCAGGCTTTTTTGTTTTCACAACTCCGTTCCTTTAATGTCCGGTCTGGTTGTCATTGTAACCCATCCGGACAGAAACCTGCAATCATTCATTAATCTTTCGTGATCCTGTTTGGCACTTCCGTGCTTTGAAGCAGACGCCACCAACATGCCACTCCCAAATACTGGTCCCTGATTGGTCATAGCTCCGTGCTGCTGCAATTGTGTGTGGAAATGTTGAACCATGTTGAAGATTCAGCTCAATGCATCCCCGATTTGTGCAAAGAGCTCGCGACCCAACTTAGAAACTTGCGTAGACGAGGAGGTCAGGAATTCTGGTGTGCTCGGGTTTGCATTGACTTTTCCTTGAAAGTGTGCTTGAATGTGCGCCGACGCGGCCGGTGTGTAAAGACCTATGCGTGAAAATTTGAACCAAGTTGAACATTCAGCATATGTTGAATGCACATCCGATCTGTGTGTAGAGCTCGCGACCCGACTTAAAAACTTGCGTAGCAATGCTCACACGCCGACCGTACAGAGTTCTGGTGCATGCACTCTTGTAATGATTTTTAATTGAAAGTGTTCGCTTGATTGGGCAGCTGGTGTGTAAGCCCCTACACACAAACACACACACAGACAGGCGCGCCTGCTTGGAAAACTGTCAGCCGCTCCACATTTTTCTAAATGTAGGTGCAGGCCGTGCCAAATCGATGTTTTCATTTTCTGTATTGATGAACGTGTTGACGAGTTTGGATCGTTTTTTTACTGATTCCCGAAGAATTGTTACATCCTTAAGCCTGATCAGGACCCAGCCGTTAAGTCTTGTTGGGGTTGGTCTTTGAAATCCATAAAGTCAGCAACAAGGTCAGTAACTGCAGCATAATGAGGTAACAAAATTAACAAGAAAAACACACGTGCACTTAGACCAATCAAGCCTCAGTGAACCCCTCCATGGGGGGCCACGCATGGTAGTGGCATTAACTTTCAACAGGAAGTCAGCCTCAGCCAACCAATTAACCAGCTCTTAAATCTCCTTAGAGAGCACACAGTGTGTGTGCGTGCCCGTCTGTGTGAGAGCAAAAGATGTGTGTGTGTGTGTGTGCTTCAGTGTCACAGGAAGTGAATGTGTGAATGTTGAGTAAAGGTTAATAGGACCTCAAGAGGGATAAGACGAAGAGCTGTTACTGTCCCAAAGCTGCCCCCTCCTCCTCATCCACCACCAAACACACACACACACACTTGCACACACATAAGGGGCTCAGTGCCAGAGCTGCTGGCCTACAGAGCAGCAGGGTAGTTCATTACTGCCCGTGGCAAGCACTTGCACTAATACTTCTTAATACCAAACATTCTCTCCCCATTACACCTCTCCATGTCTATCACTTCTCTTCCTGGTTTCCTTTCATTGGTTTTGTCTCATCCTCCTGCAGCTTTCTCTCTTCTTCAGCAATTGCACAGCAGACATGCACGGATCCCTTGAGAAACAAACACATTTTTGCATCGCAGATTTGACAGCTTGGCTAAGGTCTTCCAAAAATGAGCTTTCAGTGGTTTGCATTCAGAAAAAGAAGAACTTTTGAGCCTTGTTTCCACTGAGCGGTTCAGTACAGCCCAGTAAGGAGTCCTACAGTACGGTCCAGTTAATTCTGGTGAGCGTTTCCACTCAATTAAGCCTTGCTTACATTGAGCGGTTTGTTTTCACGGCACATGCGTGGTGTAGACCGCTAGCTTGTCATTGCATCATTGCAGCGCAACGACTAGAAAAGCAACAACAATGGAGATCATCCAGCAGCTCATCCTTTTCTTGCTTTACCTTTGGTACATCATGTATAACAGGAATTAATGTTGTGTGAAAGAAAATTGCGAGAGACTAATGCCTGGTTCAAACTAGATGCCGAAGCGCTACAAAGCGGCATGGAAGTGTCGCAAATCGGTCCGGAGCAGAGTGCGCGCGGCGTCCACTCTCTTCTGTAGTCTACACCAGATGCACATTTGTCCAAGACGGTCGACAGGCGCTTCTGCTAGAGCTTTCTTTGGTTTGTTTTTTGCCATCATGGGTATGTTAATAACCTAAAAATATTACCCCATGTTTCTGCTAAGAAGAACTGCTCTCTACCTCTCTCTTGCTGTTTTTTTTCCACCCAACGTCCTGCTCCAGAGTCGGCCCACTACGTTGATCTGTGTGTTGTCTGTTTATTTTCACCTCCACTGTCTGTTTAGATACAAAAACACACACAATCGTGGTTTTTTATTGAGGAAAATTGGTTATATTTTGAAAATCAACTGGATTTTCTCTCTTGTCTCATCTCTTGTCTCATCTTGATGTAACCAATCGACGCAGAACGGTTGCAGCTCGCGCTCAAAATAGACCAGACGCCGAAACGATCCACTGCACAGCACGACCCTTCCATGGAGGACCGCGGCGCTTCGCGTTTGGTATGAACCGCATCATAGGTTAACAAGGGCACTGAATGGAAGCGGCCTCTTTTCCACGCTGCTCTGCCGGGCTTCCACATCCAGTGTGAACCAGGCGTCAGGAGAATATCACCATAAGGAGGAAAACTGTATATCCATTGTAAAATGGATCAATTTTACAATTAAATCATTCAAAATGCCGAACCAGATGGCTCAGTGGAAACAAGGCTTCAGTCACTTACAGCTAACTCAACTAGTTTATTTCATTTACCTAGTTGTTTCCTAATTTTAAGTTTCATCTCAAATGACTGCTCATTACTTTAATTTGTAAAACTGCTCAGCTCTGCAGTCAAAAGGACAATTCATACACCATTTGAGAAGTATTAAACAAATTACTGAAAAAATGTGTAGGATTTCACATGCAATCACTTGATATCAGGGCTTGCAGGTAATATGAGTAAAGTCAAATAATTTTATGCATGCTTTGCACACAGGTAATGCTTTGGTCATTATTGCAGCATTACCTGCAGGCATTGTACAGAGCTTGGCTTTGATTGGCGCTTAAAATCGTTCAATTATCTTAAAGTCCCACTCTGTTCATCTTTTAAGCTATCTTAGGTGTTCCCAGAAGTATTTCAATTAAGATTATACAATATTTATCAAGAATCAAGAAACCTGTATCATTTTCTAGGACATAGTTTCTGCAGAGCAGCTGGCATTCCTTAGATTTATCCCTCCAAGTTGTGGGCAGGACTGGTGGCCGCCCCTTTTTCCATCACCAGTCTGTTTTTACTCCCTCCCACTTGTGCCTCACAACCTCCAACTAAACATTATTAGTACTACAAAAATAGCAAGCAACATCAAAACTATCCAGCCGTACAGTTTTGAGTCAGATGCCAACATGGACAAGGAAAATACCGACTTACATGGATGTCTTTGTCGGCAAGTGGATGCATCAGAATGGAGCAGAGCAGGGAGCATGTGGCCCGCCATTTGTAGTTCTCTGTGGTTAATTCTTTTTGAAACTTTTGCTTTTTTTCTGCTTCTAAATCATAACGATTTGAATAAAGAAACACTGAGAAATTAGATTTAAGCTTAATTTTCTTTATTTATGTTCTCTCATAGTGAGAAAAATTCCACGGGAACATATTAAATACACCTGAAACAATTTTTATTGGAGTGGGTCTTTAAATAAGAACAAAATCCTTTAGTCTGATAAATAGTTTCTTTTACACCTGATTTTCAGCCACTCTACTTCCATTTTTTTCTCCAGTTGACATCATCTCATTGACCTTTCTCTCCCTCCGTTAAACTGAAAACTTACATTTTTATCCCTTGCTCTTCCCACATTCTTTCTATACGTACTCTTTGGTCTCCTGCCCAGTCACTTTCCCTTGCTCCCTCCCTTGATCTGCCTCATTTTTAGATCAAATGCCATCACTCTTTTTCCCTGCTCCACCTCCATCCATCTATCCTCAGAGCTCTCACTTTCCAATCACTGGCTTTTATTCCGTTTCTTATTTACGCTTCCCCTCTTTAATCTTTGGGAATGGAAAGGGCAGCTCTCATGGCACAGTTAGTATATGCTCTAAAATACAGAAACACTCGACATGGTTGGCTGCTGCTGCTGCAGCTTTCTTACTATTGCTTGAGGTTGTGTTGCTCTTTTGTCAG
Organism: Oryzias javanicus; assembly: GCA_003999625.1. Lineage (NCBI taxonomy): Eukaryota > Metazoa > Chordata > Actinopteri > Beloniformes > Adrianichthyidae > Oryzias > Oryzias javanicus. The sequence continues at coordinate 17,280,616 of CM012441.1, read as the reverse complement.
TCATGCTACTCTGAGTCACAGAATGACCAGTTTTTTAATGATGTAAATTTTATTTCAAAAATTGTATTAATAATTTATTTAAATGGAAGTACTTGGACTTGATCAAAACGTCTCAATTTCTAATAATGGCTTTTTAGTGACATCGGGTCTCACTGAAAAATGTCTTAAGAATTATCTTAACTTTGTCTATTTTAAGAAACCCTCTCAGCAATGTTGAAGATGCATTCCTAAGGGGTTGACTTATTTGTATATTTGATCACAGACTAAAAATGTTCAACATTATCTTAAATCAAAACCATCGTTTACCATTTAAAGAAATTTGACTTTTGTCTAGACGCCCACCTTAATACTGTTCCAAAAATGAGAAGTCGGGCAGGACAGACTATGTGCTGACTCCACCCACCCGCCAGTATTTCATATCTGATTCACTGGAAAAAATTTGAACAAAAATCACAGAAGAAAAGCCATGTCTCTTCTCTTTCAAGCAATATGAATGATAGATTACAATACTCCTGACTTATCTTTTAGGCTTGCAATAATGACCATATTTAAATGAAGGATCCTTGTAACCTCATGAATCTCCAAAAAATGTTTTGTGAAGTTCAGTAAAGACTGTAAGCTTTCAGGATATTGCATGATGTCGTGCCCGGCAGCTGTTAAAGGCTTTTGTCTCACAATTAATTGGATTAAATAATAATAGTTAAACCTTTTATTTCTTCTTGTGTTTTTTTTTTTTTTTTCGGGGGGTTGTTAGTTTATAATCTGAGATGCTGAACCGCTCAAACTTCTGGATCCAGCACTTCAAATGACTTTTCCAGATCACCCAAGAAATTTGAATTTAATTTGCTCCAATATGTCCTTTTATTACGTGTTGACATGAGGATGTGCTGATATCTTCTGTTGTAAAGATTGCAGGCAGAGTTTAAGACCTAATTACCCTAATAACACTTAAAGGGAACAATCAAAGTAATCGAAAATAGAGTAAAGCTGAATCCAAATTCATTCCCTACTTGTACGGCTTCCCCCTACATTTAGCCCTCCAAGCAAAATAATATTTCAAAACAGTGTCTTCAAATTCGAATCAGGAATGAAGCGTTCATGAGGCACGTTTCTTGTTAAACTTCTTAATCTCCTGCATTCCCAGTGTTCTAGACCTCCATCCTCCCTGTGAGGTTCTCCCACTCATTCTCCCATCATTTGTCACTTCTGCCCTTCGTCCCCCTCTCCTAATCGCTTTCCCTGATCTCAAATCTGTTTCTCTCCAACCTCCTCCTGCTCCTCTTCCTCTCCATCTTTACCACTCATTTGTCTCTTTCCATCACTCCTGTTCTCTCTGCTTCCGCTGTGACTGACGGGTAAAAGCTGCTGCCCGGCTGAGCAAAAGGTATGTCTGTCTTTTGGTTCGTCCACCTGTCGCCACAGCCCTCAATGCTGCTCTCCATCATTTGACTAAGTGGCATTTCCTGCTGCCGTAGATGACAGAGGCAATAATCTGTTCATCCGCATTCAGTCTGAGCTGACTTCTGCATGTTTGGACACCCAAAATACCCACTTGTGGATGAAGAGGGGCAGTTTGTGATCAATGTAATGTAATGTAACATTTTTGTAATTTCCAAGGTTTTTATTTGACATGTATGCATCAACTTGCATTGAGACACATAGGAATTCGTGTGCAAAGCTCTCAGAGTCACAGTTTCGGTTAAAGAAGAATATGAATTTCTGAGCAAGTTTATGTAATAGTGTAGAGATTACGAAATATATACATCAGAAAATCCAGCTCATCCTACTGCAAGATAACCAGTGACTTAAATACAATTCAAGGATGACCTAATCTGGCAAATGACTTCTGAAATTATCAGCAATCCAGTTCCACATGTCATTGGTTTAAAAAAGACGGCTGAAAGAGTGAAAAACGCACATATCCGTACTCACACATAAGTGTGATAAAAGACAGGGGAGCAGACGCTGGATTACAACTGTGTACCCTTGGCAAATGTGTGTCGTTTGTACAGATGAGAGTAAACAGCTAGGAGATTGGCATCTTCGCGCTGCTATGTTTTCGTATGGTTAACTTTGTGCAAACAATAGGAGGCAAAAATCCAGAGCCAAGCAATCATTGTGAGGTTTGCACCGGTCTGTCTTTAGTTTTTTTCATCTTTCACAACTTAAACCTCAGAGAGGTCAAATGCAGAAGGTCAGCAAGCAAAGTCGACAGTTGTTTTTTCATTCTAGTCACCTTTGAGGCACCGCAAGGGACTAGCACTGCTTTTAAAAATCCAGCTCATCCTACTGCAAGACAACCAGTGACTTAAATACAATTCAAGGATACTTCTGACATTATCTACTGGTAAATAGTGCATGCTTATAAAGCACTTTGCTACCTTGGTTGAGGCCTGAAGAGCTTTACAGTCACAGTCCAATTCACCCATATACACACACACATTCCCACACTGATGGCAACATAATCACCAGGAATAGTGTCGAGTTCAGTGTCTAGCCCAAATACTCTCAACACAGAACCTTCAATCATCCAATCAGCGGCTGACCACTCTACCTTTGCATCACAGCCACAATGCATTCTGAATTACAAAATGAAGCCCAAAGTTTGTTCATCCCACCTCAATGTTCTGAAACAGAGACTGGGTGGGATAGAGCCAGATATTAGGTCTACACCGCTGACTGTATATGAGAAATGGACTGTGGTGTCACACATGGAAAATGGTGAAGTCGAACTGAAGTCAATTTGGTCGCCATTTTTTTTTTAATGATACAGATACATCAATAAGCAGTGATTGATCCAAGTCGGTCTGAGTCATCATTTCTATGGTAACCACTCTCACCACTCAGGAGTGAACTTGTTGAAAGTCCACACCCCTTCCACTCCAAAGTGAGCTCAAGAGATTTTGTCAAACATTTTGAAAGTGACACTACATCATTTTGAGGCATCTGATTGGTCAGTTTATAACTTGAACAATTTGCACTACAAAAATATATATCTTAATAAATAATTAGGAATACAAAGAGCATTTCAATGAAGCTAGCAGAGCTAGAATGGTTAATCTGACAAATATCATGACTGAGTAATAGCTGTTTATTTCTCAACAGAAATATATGGGATTTTTGCTTCTTGGAACTAGCATGTACTTATATAGAACACTGAGCAGGAGGGATCACTCAGTCCAATTCTCATAACCAGTCATTAGTCTGCACCTATGGCTCCACCCACCTGCAAACTTAAAAATCAGCCCCCTATGTGTGCAAATTGAATTTTTGTCGCTCTCTCATAGTTGTTAAAATAAATCAATAAGCATAAACCTTCATTTAGTAGCTTGACTCTAGTGGTTTTTAGAGAAACTGCAACATGTGGTATTCCTTGATCTGAATTAATTTGGGGGATTAAAGGTAGGGACTTGATGAACAAACGGAACACAGATGTGCTTTTTATGCTTTTACTAATATTTTATTGATTAATTAGAAAGACTGTGAAAATCAATGACAATCTATACTGTTAAGGCCTTTCTGTCACATTTAAAGCGAGTGGGGTTATCCATCATCTGGGTTAGACCTCCCACTCATTTGGATGCAACTGATTTTTAAGGAAAAGCGGGAGAGGCTCAGAGGTTATCCAACATGTTTCATTTTACAGCATTCTTTCTTAAATTCCCACCGACACCTCCACTTATTTGTCTCATTTGTCCTCTTATACTCCGTCATCCACAGCCCTCCTGCACCCCCACCACCTCCCGCATGCTTGTTGATTCATCTAACTAAGCAGCCTCTCAGTCTTGCTCGCCTCAGATCATTTATTAAATATGGATTAATTACAGCGAAACCTTGTTATGCTTCGTTAGGACTTCTTGCATTAATAAGCAGTTGTTTTAATTAGAGGAAAAGAAGTTTTTAATGTGGCGCATGTTTTACACCTCCAACATTATAATTAGTTTAAACACAACTTCATTTGTCTCCAGCTAGGTTCCGCCATGTAAGACATACATCCTCATCTTCATCACTGCCTTGATAAATTGGTTCAGGCAGTTTATGCCTCACTGAAAGCAGTCATGGACCATACAGATTTTCTGTTTGTTAACGTACAACTATTAGCTTATGATATGAAGGGAAAAAAATAGATTCTGTTTACATGCAGAAGCGCCGTTATGTGGAAACACACTGTGAACGTGTTGATCTACTTGTTAGTCAGACGACTATTGAAATATGTATAAGGAGATGCACTTTTATCTCGTTTCCAGTGAGAATATGTCGAACATAATCTTGTCCTCTGACTTTTTGAAGTTAGTATAAGACAAAAAAAAAAAAATCAAGTTAAAGAGAGCATTTCTTCCTAAAAGTGGAGTCAGAGTGCATTAGAGACTAGGGAAGCCTACAGCTTTTGAAGAAAAAAAAATTCCCATCTTACATCTGTTTGGTTGCGTTAAGCTTCTGAACATTGAAAGAAATCCCCGTCCCCAACTCAGTCTGAGGTTTCTCAAAAGTTAAAAAAAACCCACAATTTTCTTATTATTGTGATATCAAATTTTATACTTAAAAAATGGCATAACATTCTTTGGTACATTCAAGATGCATTTTTTAATAAACACGAGAACATAAAAAAAATTGCAGATCTGTTAAATTATGTGTGAGTATATTGATGTCATTTCGGCAGGATGTTGCTTTAGTCACAATTGTCCATATTTAAGTACATTCATGTTTTTAATTCTGGTTTGTGGTTTTTCAGATTAATTTCACAAATTAATCTAGAGTTTTAGGGCATACTACTGTGACAATGGATTTCCATGGCATCACACCATATTTGTCCAACGATCCAGTCAATCACTGGATTAGAATACTTAAAACTGATTTTTATTTTTTACAAAATCTTGGTAATCCAATTAAAGGATGTCAAAGTGTGGAGCAGGGCAGAAGTTTCTTTTTAAACTGTGATTGCACAAAACTTTTACATTATGTATGGTATTAAACATGGCATTCAACATGATCGTATTTTAATCTTTAAGGTGAAAAATAGATTTGATTTTCTATTCAATAAGGAAATGTCCACCTTTATTTAGTTAACAGCAGTACTTACATTTAATTTGTGTTTAAAAAGCAAACTTCATTATTTTTTAAATTATAATTTAAAAACAAAGTCAAGATTTGTTTGATTTATGTCAAATCGGAAATTAAGTTGGATCGTTTACCTCTAAATTGGAATCAGTTCAGTATTTTGGCAGTAGCATTTAGACCTAATAATTTTGCATATTCACATTAGATCCTGTGTGAAATGAAGCAGCTCAGATGCAGCTGTTCAGAGAAATAGAACCAGGGCAGATCACTTGCGTCATAGCTGGCACTTAGCTCCTGGAACACTGGGTTGTGGGACCAGGGATTATATCGGTTTCTATTTAAGAGATCTTGTATGCATGGGTGGTGTCGGTGGTTTACAGAGGTCCGGAAATGGAAACAAAGCTTAACAAAGGCAGAATCCAAAACTTTCATAATCAACGTGAATTTAAAACAAAAAAAGAAGTGACTAGCAAACCCCAAATTTGTAGAAGACAAATAGGACGCTGAGAAAAAGGAACAGCTGAGAGATGTCAATTTAACCCAGATTTACAATAATGAGGGGGGAAACAGAACAAGGCTTAAACACTTGAGAGATGAAAACCTAACCAAAAAAAGCTGAACCGGAAGTCTTCAACCAGAACCAGAAGTCCTCCCATTTCGCTGAAAAGACCGTTTATTTTAACTGGAGACCCTAAAAGTTACAATTTTCCCTTTTTGAGATTGAATAAAAGTTTTTTCTACAATTCTGAACACTTTAGAGTTTTGGGTGAGCTGCATAATTTTACTTTCTGACGATAATGTCAGGTGCCATCTTGTCTGCAGCCAGGTCCCCCTCAACAAAGGAGCCAACCCTAACAATGACATCTCCAAGTAGGATCATGCATGTTTCAATTCACTGCAGTGGGATCAAAGCTTTGATTTGGGTTTAAAACCTTTTTTTTTTTTAAATCAGCCCAAAGTCTTCATCAAGCAACTAAAATACTGTGATCAATAGAGCTTAATAAAAGCCAAGCAGGCTAAAAGGTGGAATTTTCTTGTTTAACCCTTCCGCTCTCCTTGGGGTCCAGATGGCTCCAACCACATATTGTTATGCGATTTCTTCCATGACAAATGTGGACGAAGGGGGACAGGATTTTATGTCTGCCATGGACATTAGTGAAACTCCGAAATCAGTGAAAAAAAAGTTCAGCGCACTGTCCTGTGGTGTCCAGATGACCCCACTTTTAATGTAAACAAGCTAAGGAGAACGGAAGGGTTACCTTTCAGTTTGTGATTTTTACACATACTGTTGAATTCATGTCCTCCTTTAATTTATGCAGGATTCTGGTAAACATGGCCACGAGGACCCATCAGAGAATCTTCATACTTATATTTCAGTAAGTGACACTACATCTAGACTTTATAGGGAAAAAAACAAAAAATAGGGTCAAAGCTGATGCTTCTGTGCAATGGAAGCATGCAAGATAAAGTAAAGCAAAAGACTAAACGATTGTCGTCCTTTTTCGATTTTTGCCCATCAGTGCAAAATCTTTCAATCTCTGATTGCAGCCAGATGATTAGAGCAGGAAACTTTCAGTCATTGACACTGCAGTTGACATAACAATCAATTATAATGAAATCTATGCTCTCTAAATTACTACCAGAAAAAATTAGGCTCTGGATGCATTGATTTTAAACTTTAAAAGGTAAGTGACATCATAGGGAAAGAAATGGGGGAAACCATCACCATCTCTCTGCTAGAAAAAGGATTCCAGACATGCATTTTTTAGCATCAGCAGAAATGATGCATGTTTTTCTTCATCCTCGTGGGTTTTTGCAAACTATTGACTGCAACTAATTCCCTTTTGCACAACAGTATGCAGACAATGGACTCTCACTGTTTTACTCTTTTTTTTTTTTTCAATTTAAGCACCCGCAGAATTCATTGTGTGTGTCTCTGCGCCACACACACACACCATCACTTAACATGGCCTGCCATTAGGCTGTCAGTTAGTCGGGCCAATAGAATAAGTGCCATGGATTAGGCTGAGACAGACACACACAGAGAGGGAGAATGGACAGCATACTAAACAGAGCATGGCATGAGGTGACAGACATCCTGTCATGAAGCTGTCTCCCTCCTCAGCACACACACACACACACACAACCATTACAGCCACTCAGGCAATCGATAACTGTGAAACATGATCAACTTAGTGTCATTTTTGTTCCTTTCCTGGACCTTTTCCTCTTGGACACTTCCCTAAACCCCTTCATGTTGTTCAAATCACACATAAAGGGCTAGAACATACGATCATGTCTTTCACAAGTTGTTTATTTTGTCATTTCCCCTCCTTTTCTTTTCTTTCACACCCATTCCCTCTTGCTCTGTCTTTTCCCCTTTCTGCTCCTCTGTTTCCTCTCGGGAAATCACCCCTTACTTGCATATTTATTTTGCCCTTCCTCCTTCATCTCTTCTCTGCTCAGATCTTCGTTCGATCTCCTTCCTCTGTGTCACCCATTCCTCACTAATCATGTAAAAGCTTCTCTAATTGAACAACTCAAAAGATATGACTTGATGATCACATCCCCAGACTTGTCCTCACCCCTCCCCATGTCTCCACATCAAACAACCCAAGGAGAAAACGAGGCAGTGATGCACGGTCATTCCTTTTTCTCCTTCAGCCGCTTTCTGCCTCTCCTCGCTCCCCCTTTTTGTCCTTGCTGTCAAAGAAATCCGATTAAGTAGAACATAAATTGTAAACGTGTTTCCTCTAAAACGCACTTGAATGCTCATCACCTTCACATCCAGGCAGAGCGATTAGTGGCCGCTGTAACTCAAAGAGCACAGCTGCTCTGAGCTCACAAGATTAGAAGGACGGCCTCAAACACAATTGGAGCACCTTCAAAGGATCTGCTCACCAAGTTTTGGAGAAAAACTGGACATGAAGTGAAATATCAAAATGTATGAAGTTTTGCTTTTTGCTTGCACATCTAACATGAGGAGGGGATTAGAGGACGGAAACCTCCAAAAGACATGCTGCTGAGGTTGAAATCCCACAGTCAGGCTGCTGCTCCTGCTGCGGCTGAGGGGAGATCCCTGCTCTCTAAAGCCAAAGCCAGGCAGGTCAAAATGGGAAAGGAAGAATCCTGATCCGGAACACTCCGCTCCGTCTGCGTGCCTGCTGACTCCAAGCGCTCTGGTGACTGTGTGGATCAGGCGCACAGACACCGCCCTCTATCGGCACAGAGGAGAACAGCAGCCGGTGGAGATAAATTTGCTCCAGACGCGCGCGCGCTCTCATCCACTTTAACAAAGGAACTTTTATAAAACAAAGCTGTTTGGAGTTGAAACACGTGATTTTTAGAATCTATTTTATTTTGAAAAATGTTGATTATTTTGTAATTGAATATTTACTCCAGTTTTATTGTGGATCTGCTCAATGAGATTCTTTCATCACTCTGATGTGAACATATGAAGTTTAAACGTAGAATAATTTTTATATGTGTTATCTAAAAACAGTTATATACTTTATAGAGAAATAGAGAATGGACATTTAGATTTCTTCTTTCTGGCACCATGACGCAAGAGTCTGCTGCTCCGCGAGCGCGGAGGAAGGGCTTCGGTCAGGAGGGACAGTCTCTCCGTCAAAGCAGCCTCTTTTTTGGAGCCTTACGGACTCTGAATACCAAGCAGACCAAAAGCGTGGATCTCCAGACTCTGGGGATTCTGTTAAATCTATCAAACCTGAACAGACGCAGGAGGAAGGATTTCATCCCTTTAAGTTTTTTTTTCACTGTCTGTAGATGAACAATTTAAGAATAAAAGAAGGATAGAACTGCAGCAACAGGGTGGACGACAACAAAACGCATAAGGATACGGTTGATGCACCTTTTCTTTAAATGTCATCATAGATAGAGTCTGCCTGACATTCTGGAGCGATCCGACGTGATCCGTGTAGTTATTTTATAGAGTTTCATCTCAAGCGACTTTTTTATAACTGATTCCGCAGAAACAATAAATAAATGGGCACTTGATCGTTTACTCCCCTGCGCGTAACAAGTGCCAAACAGTCCCATCTGCGGTGCGCAAACCCTGCTGAGGACTGTGTGGTTTTGACCCTAACTTTACGTCTCATTTGCTCCAACAAGATTGAGCAGGCTATTTGAGGGACAAACAATGTGCGGTGCAAGGTTAGAAATACTAATTTGAACTTGAAACATTGTAGAGGGAAAGAGCCAAATCAGGTGTGTTGGAGTAATCGATCTCAGACTTATGTTGCTCCTGTTCGCATACATTTATACCAGTTTTCTGTCCACTGTTGCTTTAATAACTTCCACGACGTTTTACGGTTGCTTTTTGGCGCCCAGACGGCGCGTCGCCGTCGGTCACCTGCGTCCAGCTCCAGAAGTATGTAACATAACCCGCCAGAACAAGCACACCGAGCCGCGGGAAAACCTAGATCTGGCTCCGACCTCCACAAGAAAAAAAAAAAAAAAAACAGAACTTCTCCAAATCCTCCAGCGCGCGGCAAAAGCAGGCAGAGAACCTGAACCAAGATTTCATCAAGACTGTCCAAATCCGCAGCGACTCCTGGCAGTGTTTCACGCACACAAGACAGCTGACTTTGGCAACATTTTACCTAACACTTTTCTGGACTCTCATTCGCTCATCCTGCATAGTTTATCTACAAACAACCTCAAGAGACTGACACAAACAAATGCACGCTTACCTGGAAAAAATTGTCCTTCAGTAAATTCCAAAAGTAAGTAGAAGAAAGCCGTTAGTAAAACGCAATAATAACTCCGTCCATCCATCTTTCTTTTCCTTCTTGGTTCTGTTTACGCGGAGGAAATATGTGGGACAAATTATTGAAGAGACTCCAGTCTGTTCATCAAAGTGGTTCTCCTCAGTTTGGGACGGGGAAAAAACAAAAACCGGGAATAAAATCCGCGCGCTGTTGCAAAGCAGCAAGCCGAAAGTCAAGTTGGAGCGCACAGAGAAGTTGGAGCGCGCTCCACACCTTTCCTCTCCTCTCCTCTTTTCGGGTCTGATGAGGTGTGTGCGCGTCGCTGCTCGCGTGAACCAAAAGGCGAGTGAGGGGAGGCGCGGTGTGCGCGCTCAGACGCTCTATGACTGGCTGACACGGAGTTGGAGAGGAATGGAGAGCAGCGCGCACCGCTCCGGGTGCCAGACACCCGCACAACACACGCAGGTTGGCGCGCACGGAGTTTCCGGCGATGAGTTTCAAAGTAAAGTTCGTTACTGCTGAGATTTAATAAAAGGACCAAACTCAGAAAAGATTCATATTGTCTTTTAAAATAAGTAATTGGATAGAATTGAGGTGCGCTATGAATTTTATAGCTTTTTAACTTAGGGGGATTGTTGGCTTTTACTTCTGTGTTAGATGCAAATCTAAAAGAAAAAACTTATTTTTTGTGTTTACATAAAGAACCAAATGTATCCAACCTTCCACAATACTGTGTATTTGTTTTATGTAATAAATATAACTAAAAATGTGGTCTAAACCAGCTGAGATGTTGCAGAATACTTTGTGATGGTAGCAACAGGTTAATCTATGCACACAAGCCCCATCTTAACACCATCTTTAACATATTTCAAATAATCACATGTTATTGTTTCATACTGGGAAATCAGGCTCTTTTTCCAAAGCAATATAATTGCATTCTCGTGACTCTGCAATAAGGAGAATCTCATCTGGATTTAATATTATTATTATCTCAGAGTTGTAGATTCAGATTTCTGCTCTTAAACCACTGTTTTTTGACTGTTCTTTCAGAAATCCTGGGTTTTATTTTGTAGACCCGAACATCATCCTCTTCCTGCTGTCGTCTTTCAGCTTGACCGTCCTGCAGTTTGGCTCTCCGGCTTCTCCCGGGTCCCGCCGCCTGCGTCCTCCGCTAAAGGACAGATTTCGCCCTCGGTCTCGTGTGTGCGCGCACTCTGGCCGTCATCAGATCCGTCTCACTGCACTCATTTTACGGTCACGGGGTATCCGTTTTCAGGGTTACCTCGATCACCTCACCACGTGCATGCACTCATGCGCACACACGCGCGCACCTGCAGGTACCTGTACTCTGCAGGTACCGGGCCTGCCCGGTCAGCTGACCTTTGGGCACCAGCAGTTTTCCAGAGCCTCGTGTTATCACAAATTGAGATTTAATTACTGCATGTGATCGGAACTTGTGTCTCCTTTTCATGTGTTTGACTCCAAAAGACTGAGGAAAAGGTGCCAAGGTGAACACTCCTTAACTGCGCATGCTCAGTTTGAAATCATAAGATTGCTGTAGTTTTCTGTAAATCATATATATTTTCTGTACTCTTGAGACGCTGATTAGCAAGTTAAAGATATGCCGATTGGAAGGATTTCTGCCTTTAAAATCAATTAACAGAAAATGAAAAACTGCTAAATCAGTTTTCTTTTATCTAAATAAATTATGAGGGAAATTTTATACTTTTTTTGCTGTTAAAATGCATTGTGCTGGTTTTTCCTGATAGAGCCAGGAGTATGCACAGTGAGGAAATCAAAGTTTTATCCTTGCATTTGAAAATACTTAAAAATGCATTTTTCTCTCAAACTATTTTGGCACAAAACTGTCCTGTTGGAAAATTGATTTTCACTTTAGAACTTTGTCTTCACACCTGCAGCAGTATATGCAAAATAACTTTTGCAGGATGTATTTTTATCTGAATTTTGCAGCTTTAAGTGAACTAGGATTGACCTTGGAACCCTCGCTATGCTTTTCTGCATACTGCAGACACATTACACATCTGATCAACCAATTAGAATCAGACTCTGCTTTGCAGCAGGGTTCAAACATTGACAGTTGATCCATGCAGCGGGACATAGGCGTATTAGAGAGAATTAAAAGAAGAAATCTGTGGCTGTTCCTGAAGAGCAGCATTGGTTTTGCTGATGATAATCTAATTTGCTATAACATAAACTTATCTATTTAAGCCTTTATTAAATAACTTTTATATTAAAACTTTTTTCTTCACTTTGTTGAGCCCAATCTTCTCCTAGAATAGAAGACCGGGGTCCATCCATCCAAAGGAGACAACATGCTTGAACACAATAAAAAAAAATCTACCAACAGTAAAAGCAAAAAAAATATTAAATGCACATTTCAAATTTAAAGTTTCATGGAATATTAACGTCCCACTCTGATCATCTTTTGATCCTAAAAGTTTTCCCAGTTGTCTTTATTTTATGAGTTAGTTCTTTCTAGTCTGAAAAAAAAAACTGTAGTTTTCTGGGACATAGTTTCTGCAGAGCGCCGGTAGTTCAATAGAAATTCCCCTCTGAGTTGTGACCAGAACAGTTGGCACAGTTAACCTATCCCCATTTCCCATCATCTTTTTCTCCCGCTAGCTCACATCCCCAATAACATTAGATGCAATATAAATGGAAAACGAAGATGTACATGGATGTACAAAGGTGCTTGTGGCGTATCGTTGTAGCATCTACATCACAAATACAAGTTTCTTCCTATGTTACTTTTTCATCTGCTCCTGATTCACAACAATTTGGATAAAGAAAATGCTCAATTGCAGTTTTAATCTAACATTTATTAAAATGTGTCCTGTCTCATTAGAAAAATGCTATAACAACACGTTAAAAACACAATTTTCATTGAAATAGACTAGATCTGTAAAAATGGTAAATGGTGCTTTTTACCTTCCTTTAAAGGCCCAAAATCTCTTCACAGTCGCACACTGATGGTGGCTCCGCTGCCGAACACTGGCACCATCCTTCCACCAGACGCAATTTGGGGTTCAGTGTCTTGCCCAAGGATACTTTGACACATGGGCGGGTAAGGTGGGAATCGAACCAGTAAACTTCCAATCAGGAATCGACCACCCTACCGCTGCGCTTCGGCCGGCAAAACAGTAACACACCACCTGTCACTTACAAAAAGTTCCAGCTCTTTATTCTGCTGACTACAGCTTGTAATCAGTAATATATTCCTACAGGTTGTTGTTTCAGGAACTATTCCCTGTATTCATTTTACTGCACTCTACATGAGTTTTTCTTCATCCAGAAACCTATCGAGGGAGCATTGAGATCACATTTGTGCTGATAGAAATGGCCACAAATACAATTACCCTGTTATCCTTTCTAGTCTGCAGTGTTTGCTTTCTCTATTGATTGAGCTTGTACCTCAAATGTCATCATTCATAAACTGTCTTGATGTGGCTTTCTGGGTTAGACGACAGGGAGAGGCCATACAACAACACGAAGTACAAAGAGTTTGTTGTTAAAAAGCCAAAGTTTTTTCCCCTCCCCAATTAGATATTTTTAATACTTAAGTATTGTGTTAACCAATTTCAAAGCAATATGAATAGAATGTTTTGTTGTTATTTCAGTTTAAAGGTAGAAAAATGGACTACCAGTGCTTTTGAGGCTGAGCAATAAAAGCTTATAAGTTGCTTTTTTTCACAAATAAAAAAAAATACAGTGTTACTATCTAACTTCCAATCAAAATGTATTTATTATAAGCTATATTTGAATTTAACAGCAAGTGGCACAACCATATTTATCTGGTGAATCGCACAAATATCCCAACAAAAAATCAAAATAAGAAAGGCTTCCTCAGTTTATATATATTTTTTGACAGTCATTTTAACTTCCCACAACCCCGAAAGGGACAAAGCGGCCAAGAAGATAAATGAATGAGTCATTTGAACTCACTCATAATCCGGGCTCAAACTCCTTCCATCTTCACTGAAAAGGATCATCCATTTCTATGGTCCTGTTGTTACCCGGGCTTTTTGTCCAAACATTTTTATAACCTTTCGGTCTGAATTAGAACAGACAACCACAGCTGATGTCCAGCTCTCCCTGCACTGCCTGACGCTGATTAGCTGACTCAGGTGGTTTCACATTCTGATTGAATGAACACAACAGATCCAGGTAATTAGCAGCAAGCGGTGCAAGGAGAGCTGGAAGACAAGCAGGGCTGCAGCTCTTGAGGATCGGGGTTGGCCAGCCCTGGACTGAGTTACAACAGTTTTAGATGGTTGAATTTTGTTATTGCGTTGAGGTTTTTTTTTTCTTACCTTCCTCTTCATAGAGTCTGGGAATAATTCACAAAATCAATTAAACAAATGAAAAAATATGAAAATCAGTAATTAATTGCACTACATTACAAAACAATTAGAATACATGATAGTTCCTTAACAGAATTCACACACTGATGGCAGCTCTTCTAGTCCCGCCTACAGGTGAATTTCTGATAAACTACTGACATAAGCTACTGACACTTTGCAGAAACCTTATCCCAAAAAACGACAGGTTTTTTGGATTTTGATCTAAAAAAAAAAAAAAATCATACAAATTCCACCGGGAACACTTTTGAATTAGATCAAAAGATAATCAGAGTGGAACTTTAAAGTTGTTTTTAGGTGTGGGGGGAATATTTTGAATATTTTTTATTCATCTTACTTCACTTATGCAATCATCCAGCGTTAACCCTTGTGCCATCCTAGGCATGTTTACATTAAAAGTTGGGTCGTCTGGACCCCACAAGACAGCGCGCTGAACTTTCTTTTTTTAAATGACTTTTTTTATCTTCACTGGTGTCTGTGGCAGACACAAAATCCTGTCCACCTTTGTCATGGGAGAGATCACACATCATTATAAGAGTGAGGTCATCTGGACCCCTTAAGATAAGGATTAAAAGAAGCACACCGATAGTTGTGATATTAAGCTTTCAGATAAGGTCAGTCATTTTTCAGGAAAATATTCACAAAATTTTGTCATTTGGTCAGCTCCTGCCAAAGTGGAACACATTGATGTTCATCTAGGTTGCTTTCAGGAAAATCTGATGAAGCTTTGTGTTTTAAGATAATAAGTCGCTTGCGTGGTTGTGTTCTAAACCTTAAATGCACACTAACATTTAATCTTAAGCCCTCTCACTGATGGGGAAAGACTTAACTGGCAGCACGAAAACGTAGAAAACTTTTGGTAGGCGAAAACTTAAAAAAAATATATCTTTTCCTCTTGACAGTTTTCCATGAATTCTAAACGCTTTTTTAAGAAAACTCTAAATTAAGCAGGCTAAGCAATCAAAACCAATTGCCCACATTTTTGGAGAACTTTAAGGCAGAAGACTGGAAACCTAAATTATTTATCAAATAAGCATAAACAGGACTAAATACATTTTTAGAAAAACCAAATTACTTACCATGAAGCAAAATGTGACAAAAATAAAGCAAGGACTACTTGGACCACTGGGGAACAAAATGTGTCAAATAAACCATGTTCTTAAGACCACTGAACAGAAAGCATCACTTTTAAACTTCAAGCTGTTGTGATTTTGACTGGAGAAATCAGAAAATCCCAGAACAAGGAAATGAAGGGAATAAACCATCATCACCTTGCAACACTTCATGCGAAAATGTTTTTGTCTGCAGTTTATCTTCTCTGACCCATAATATAAAATCTATGCATCTCATTGACATGCCTGTATCTTCCTTCTGCCCCTCCTCCATTATGATTTTTAACATTGACAAGTAATGAAAATTTCCATTATTCCGAGATATCTCAAAAACACGAGACTGTGTTTGTCAGAGCCACCACCAGGACACATATCTTCTTCACCATCATCATCATTTATTTATATAAATTTATAATGCAGAATGGAAGCATTTTGTTCTTGACTGTTTAACTTAAAATGAGAGAATTTTTGTATTTTATTTTTTATTTTAACCATTATTTATCCATGTACAGGAGATAGAGAAAAAAAAATGAAATTGTCAACTTTAACCTACAAAAAGGCATGAACTTTTGAGAAAATAAAATAAAATATGTCACAGGAGACACAGAAAGCACTAACACAAAGTATTCAATAAAATCATCAAATTATTTAAATAAACATAATTATAAAACTAGGTTACACCCACATTTTTTAAGATGATCATTAAGATTCCTTTTGAAAACTGTCTTTGAAATAAAAGTGTTCAGGGGTTTTTGTAACTTATTCCAGTCTCTAGGTGCTACAGACTGAAAGAATAAAGAACCCAATAAGGAGTTTGATTTAGGGATTGCTAACATAATCAGTTTGGCTGTCAGGATGTGGGCGCGGACACAGAATGGCTCCAAAAAGATGTTGTTTATTTTCTAAACAAAACGCTACTGAGAAGGCTAGAGGGCTCGTGACACTCGAAGGCACACAAAACAACCTGGCAGTGTTGGTAGGAGAAATGCAGACTTATATAGGAGTGAGTGACAATCAAGCACAGGTGTACTCGTGAGGAGGAAAGAAACCAGGTGGAAGAAAGAAAGACAAGTTAACACAACCACACTCCCGATCCCAATCCCCACATTTGCAGAGTGGGTAGTGTACAAAAGTTGGCTCAAATAAGGAGGGGAAAGACTAAAAAGAGTTTTGTAAATGAACAGTAACCAGTGAATTTTATGTTGAGTCAATAAGAAATTCCAATTTGGTGAAGAGTACGGGGTACAGTGGTGGGAAAATTCACATTATTATCAAATCTCATCATTTGAGATGAAAAAAAGGTCAGTCTCAGTCTAAACAGAAATCACTTGGATTAAGATGTTTTAATTTTTTATTTTTATAATCTTCAATCAGCTTTAAAAACAAACCTTTTTTAAAGCAATTAACCTTTATAATCTACACAACTACATTAAACTCACAACATGAGTTACTTTAAATTTGCATGAAAGCAGACTTGCTTAACATTGATATAATCAGTGATCTAGGGCACCATCTATCTGAGACTCACAGCTGCTTATTGCTAATGTTGGATTATCCCCTCTTTATTCAGAAAAAAACATTCTTGAATCCTGTAGATGTCTCACTTTACATAAGATCATGTGTGATATGCAACATTTATTTGTGCAAAAGTGAAATAATCTTTAATTATGATATTGAAAAATCTATTTTGTTGTGTTTTGATGACCAATAAGAACGTTGCCATTGTTATTTGAATGATCTACACTTGGACTGAAATAGTATTAAATAAAGTCAATGTTACAAATTGGATTATGCTAAGTATGTCTAATAGATGGGTAAATGGCAAAAACTACTACAGTGTTTTACGTCCTTCTTAGAAGGCCCAAAGCCCTTTACAGACACAGACCCATTCAGCAGTCACACACGCATTCACATGCTGGTGGGAGCTCCACTGCCTGAAGGTCCAGTTCCACTGACTTTCAGTGCCATATCACTTCTGGAGCATGTTAGAAATTTCATCCCCATCGTACGGATGCTATTAGCAGTGGACTGGCAGTGCAATGGCTGAGATGTGACAGCGGAATAGACGCACATACACGCGGTACAAAATTTGGCCGCTGTTACACACGGAAAGTATTTTTTAACTGGACAAAAATTTTGACCGCAGGTGACTGCGTGCACCTGTGCGAGAGGAGGAGCAGAGGAACAGGCAGCTGAAACGGACCCAAACCGCCCAATGCCATAACAGGTACCAGTGGTACAGAAGTGCAATGGCCGTGGAACAGCAGTTTCAGTGCGAGATTGGGCCGTGGAGTGAACGCTGGCGCACACGCTTGGATGCCGAAATTCCACGTTCGTGCATGGCTGTAGCACGGCCATTTCCATGGCAAGTCTGTGTTTGTACCACTGCCTTCTGTTTAGCGGCTGAGCATAGGAGGACGCAGTTTCACGTGATTAAGCAGTGTTCTGGCAGTGGAATGGACTACAGCGTCTGTATCACTGCTATTCCACGAACGTGCATAAAGTTAGCGCGTCTAAGCGCGTGTGGCAGATTTTCCAAATTTTTAACTGTGATACGGCTCTCAAATCCTTATTACTGCAACCTATAATCTCCAAGAGCAACTTCCAGTGTCTTGCCCAGGGACACATTAACTAAACCTGACATCTTTCGATCAGAGGTCAACCGCTCAACCTCGGCACCACAGCCACACCAAATAAATAAAAGTTGAGTAAATCGCAATTGAAGCGGGATTAAATTATTTACCTCCTCCCAATTTCTTTTCAAGAAATTAATTAAACTCTCTTTGACAACCATTCAAAGTATTCATTGTTATATATTTATGTACCGTATTTATAAGTTGAAACATGTCTGTTTATTATTTTGAGAATTTATAAAGTTAAAAAAGGTAACATCGTTAATTTATTTTCTAATTAATATATAAATTTATATTGTAAATACAATAGAGATATATTTTATTTTGTTTTAATTTATTACTGTTTTTTTTTGTAATTGGTTTAAATAATCACACCGATCAGTATATTTATAGTAGCACATTTTGGCATTTGTACTAAAACTTTGACATTCACTGTCCACAACTATCTCACCTGCTGGGTCCTCGCCCAGCAGGTGAGGCTGCTTTTGGTTTAATAATTATAATTGCCTAAAGCGTCTTCTGGGTCACTTCTTCTTTGCAAACTGCTTTTTTTCCTTTTCTTTTTTTACAAACTCTCTCACATATGAAAGTCCTTATAGTGACATTTATATTCCTTTGCTGAAGCTCAACAGTATTTCTTTTTCACCACTTCAGCATTTTTCTTTTTTATTAGATTATTTTTAGTTGAAGTTCATTTTTGCGTTTTCGGCTTTCCTGCTCTGTTCAATGCTTGTAAGTGCATTGCCTACACTGAGAAATTATAGTGAACATTAAATCCTCAGTTGAAAGGGGCTTCTTGTTCCTTTCTTTCACTAAGACATTTTTAAATGATGATGACCAACAAACAGCACATAGCTTTTTTAAGGATTTTAATTAAAAAACACGCCACAGATAAGTATTTATAAAAATACATCTTTAATAAACTTAATTTATAAATCACAGTAAGTAGGCTACTTGACATTAAAAAAGCCCAACATTTTTTATTTTTTTATTTTGCTTTTTTGACAGGATTGTGTGGATGTTTTTATTGACTGGTTACATTGATCCCTCAATTCACTTTAGGCAATTCATTAAGTAAAAATGATGGGTCTTTAACTGTTTAGAACTGTAAAATAGTATATAAATATACAATATATAGAATTTTAATAGGAATGAGTACATTACAGCTACATGTGAGTGCTGTTGATGCAGCTTGATGATGATGTGGTACTTTTCTTTCATCCAGCCCAAAAGTAATAATTTCTTTGCTTGTTATGCTGGCTCAGCATTGTTGCAGCACGTAGTGTAGATGCAGCATGAGCTTCAGTGACAGTAAGCAATACTGTAAAGATTAAATTATTAAGTGGTTTTACAGAGCCCCAATATTCTTCCAGAAGGCACTACATAAATCAAGCTGTCCATCTAGTAAATAATACATTTACAGAAATCTTTGTGTCCTGGAAGTGAATGTATGCGACAAACGATGTAACTGTGCTGTTGTGTAAATCTTAATCCCTTTTCCTCCAAAAATTGGGAGTCACATACTGTATAATCTACAGGATATTTCAGAGGGAAATTCCTCAGCGTACTTGATGACTACAATGCACAACTCCAGACTTTACTTCCCATCATTTTATGCAACATCCACACCGGGCATGTAATGACTGAACTTAGATGTGCAAAACGCGGGTTCACAGTGTTCACACTGGATGAGCAAGGAGGGCTTCTTCTTTTTATACTGTTAGCTGGCACATGTCTGCCACCTACAGTTGGAAGAGGCTTGGTGCAACATGGCAAATTTTACATATTTTAAATTCTGTCTTTACAACTTTTCTTTTTGCCAAATTTCTACTTGTACTGTAAACTATTACTCCAATTTCTTTGTCCTTGTGATAATGACAATAAAGGCCTGTCTATCTATCTATCTATCTATCTATCTATCTATCTATCTATCTATCTATCTATCTATCTATCTATCTATCTATCTATCTATCTATCTATCTATCTATCTATCTATCTATCTATCTATCTATCTATCTATCTATCTTTCTTTCTTTCTTTCTTTCTTTCCTGATATATGACAGACATGGTGTCATGTAATTCCAGCATTAGCATCGGATTTGTTGCTACAAAATTTAAGTCCCTAATTGATCAAAGTTTGACCTGGTTAATCTTTCAACACACTGTCAATGGTCGTTCATTTTATCCGTAGAAACTTTGTGGAAACTTGCAAAGCAATTCATGAACATGCAAGTTTTGAATGCAAATTTTGAAAGTATAGTATTTTCATTAAAAGTGTTAGCTTGTAAGTGTGAACCTAGCTTTAGGAATTGGCGAAATGTAAAAAAAGGTTAGGCTTTTACTGAAAGTCTTAGAATTTTCTTTATTTTTCCTAAATAAAAATGAAAGAACTGTCCTGAAACTAAACCATCGAAGAAGAAAATCAGATGGCTGCACTTCATCCATCCATCTTCCTGCACTCATCCTGGACCGGGTCGTGGGGCATGAAAAGAATATTTTGCTTTTTTCTGTCTAGTGAACCATAAAAGAACCCAAAATATTTCAAACTAAAATAATACTCTGTTTCCTTAGAGTTTCACTGACCAAATCCATCTATCCATTTACATCCTAATAAACCTCAAGTCCTTCAATCAGAGGAAGTGCGCCTCGAAAAGGAACTGAAAACAATCAAGAAAAATAGATTAACAGCAGCAATGACTCTAATTGAAGGCATCTAATATCCAATTCTCTGTGAGCGAGTTGGAGCCTCAGGGGCTGATAGGTAATTCAAATCAAAGCTTGCATTTCACCTGCACGTGAAAACAGCCGAATACCCTGGAGACATAAGTGGCATTCTAGCACAATACTTACTAAATTGCTTTTAAAAAAAATCCAAATGTTTCTTATAAAGCCACGCCATTATGGTTAACTTTTTTAATTTAAACAGTTTTATTTATTTATTTATTTTTCATTTCATTTAATCCAAGTTATTACTTTTTTCATTATTGTTGACTTTATTCGCCACAAAAGGTGAGACAGCATGCCTTACTGTTTAAAAAAAAATATGGAAGGGCCAGGATTCCACCTGTTTGGGTCAAATAACATCCCAACAATGATGTCACAGTTATGGTCCTAAACGTGTCAAAGTTGCCAATAGTTAAAATGTTATGATAAATTTAGGAATCAGTACATTTTTGGTGCTTTAAACACGTTTAAGCCTTTTTATGTAGATTTGAATGTTATGGTGATTTACAAAACTTAAAAGTTGTATTTTTTGATAATACTTAACAATTAAGTTTATAAACCCACGAGCAATCAGCAAGATGAAAAAAATTACAAAAATGTAATACTATGTGTTAAAGCAGGATGGAACCTTTTCACCATTGAGAATTAACCATTTCCATTGCATGATATTATCCATCCTTCCATTTATCTTCTGAACTCACTGAATCCCTTTTGGGGTCACAGGGATGCTAGAGGCAACCCAGCTACTGTTAGGTGAAGGCGGGTTACAACCTGAACAGTCTGTTGCAGGGCCACACACTCCCACATTTATCCATAGGGACAGTTTAGAATCATCAATCAATCGGTAACGCAAGTTTTTATATTTTAGCCTGAGTGCCTGGAGAAAACCTACGCATGCACAATGAGAACAAGCACACAGAAAGGTCCCAGCTGGGATTTGAACCAGAGCCTTCTCCCGTCTCACTAATCACTACGCCACTGCGCAGTCCTCCATGATGTCATCTAAAAGATATAAAGTATAGAGGGACTGTAGAGATGTGTAGATGTAAATATAAATGAATCAAAACATAAATCTAACTGCATGTTTCACAGAAACCGAGGACTTAATTTCATGTGATTGAGATTAATTTGCAGCTTTTTGGTGGCTGAGTCAACCATCAGCACACACACAACAGTTTCTCCCTGCAAGAGTGACAGATGGTTGTGCAATCAGGAAATCAGACGATACTTATAAGCAAACAGCCATCCTCCTTTTTCGGGTAGATCTGCATTCCTGAAAAACTTGAGTGTTTTAGGTTTAGCTCACAATTTTGATCAAAAATGTTTAAATGATTGATCAAAAGGGACAGAACCAGCAGACAAAAGACAGTATTTTCAAGGACTTAATGCATAAAACGTGGGAAAATAAATTGAAACAGATGAGATGAGTAGAAATAAATACATTAGCAGAAAAAAAAGCTGAATTAAATGTTTGAAAAGAGAAAAAGATGAAGCATCTTCAAAAATGGCTACCATTTATTGTCTTATTTATGAAACATTTAATTTTGATACATTTTCAGAATTTAAAGGGACTACACCATAATTATTTTGGGACAAAAAGTTATTTCAAAGAAAAGTTTAACATATTTAAGATAAGAGCAAGGCCCTGCATCTTTATACTTTGAAATTAAGAGTCCTCTTTAAGAATTAAAGATATTTTAAGATTATATTCATAAAAGCTACTAGCAGTAAAATGACAGACTGTCTCGTGGTTGTTGCAGAATAGTTGAAAAGCAAAAAAAGGGGCAGAGGGCTGACAAAGGAACAAGAAAGAGAGGAAAAAATAAAAAAAATAAATACAAGCATAAAAAAGTGTGGCATGGACAAAAGTAACTTGAGCAAAGGACAGAACATTTTATGAAGGAAGCAAAAAAAAAGGCAGGAGAATGATATGATGCTGGGGGATATTTTTCAGGCCAAATGTTGAGTAAATTATGCTTTTTAAAATGACGAAGAAACCACCTGATACAATCTGAAGAAAGCACAAGCCTACAGTAAATGCTAATGCAGGAGCAGGATGTGGAAAGGACATTATCACCGCGCCAGCAGGATATTATCATTGACAAAGCAGTAAATCAGAAGGTGCGTAGACTCCATGACCTCCAGTTGGCTCCCATTTCGACACAAAACACCATCAATTCAAACAAAGTTCATCTAATTTTAAGAATATTCACTTGCTTGAAAAAGAAAAAAAAAACACCCACATCAAGTCAATATGAAACATTACTGGAAAATCTACGGGTAAAACAGAAATTCTGACATTAGACACCATCAGTTCATGACAGAAAGAAGAAGAGTTGGCAGTAACACACATTTTTTGCGATTTGTCATTGACTTTTACACACAGCTTTAGTTTTCATTGTCTTGATAAGTTCAACATAATTGAACTTGATTACATTTTTGATTTATTCTTTGTTGGTTTGTTTGTTTTTAACTTGTTCTATATATCAGCTGAGCAATCGGATAAGAACGCTTGTGTTGGACAGATTTTATCATCACAAAAGGAGCTTATGACACAGAAGGCGAATAAAGTTTGTTGGAAGATGGTCAAAGAAACACATAGGATGTCAAACAAAAAGGGACATCATGTTTCTAAAGGTTATTGTGGCTTTTGCATGTAGATGTTTACCAGAAGGTGGAATTTGATTGAATTTTTTACCGATTAACGGGAACATCTTCATAAGCAACGTTTGGGGTATCATCCATAGTTGATGCCTTGGTCACGTGGTGCATGTATGGTGTGTGCAGATGATAAGTAAGATGCCTGTTGGATGCTCACACAAATTAAACTCTGATTGTCTAATTTCTAACAGTCATGTTGCACTGAAGGGACAATCACTTGAACAGTAGTAACAGGTTCTACACAGGGTTTAGGGGAGTCAAAAAAAATGAAAAATCCACAAAACATTCCAGTGTCTCACCTACTTCACTCTAACACTTGGTGTGCCCCGGTCTTTTATTCGGGAGGGAGGATTGATCAGATCACTGGCTGGCTATGATCTGCAGATGTTTAGATGGGTCCAACACCGCCTGCTGTCTCCGTGACTGGTGATCAGCGCTTGGGACAGAGCCCTGTGCTGGAGGAGCTGTCAGAGGCGGGGCTGTAGAGAGAAAGCGATCAGTTCAGGGAGATATTTTTATTTTTAAAAGGGATAAGTGTTTTAAAAACGCTTATTTAGACTTTTTTAAATTAATTATGGGGCATATCTGTTTTAAAGAGGGAAAATGTCAAGTTTCACTGGATATTATTTACAATATAAGTTCAAAAAGGCTGATAAGAAAACTCTAATAGTATTTAAATGCATCACTCACAGATGCCAGATAGATTTGTGCATAACGAAGCTTTATGTGTGCTCAAGAGGTGATTTGTGCGTAAATTTAAAAAATTTGCATGTGTAATTCGTTTCAAGCAGTTGTAATTTTAATTTGTGCATGCGTAAATAATATTTTGTATTTATTTTAATTTTGTAATTTTTTTACTTATGCACAAAACCTATTATATGAGTTATAAATCAAGAATTACGCACCCACAAATTGGAGTGAGGCTACTTTCTCTCCACAGATTCTACTTGGTTCATCTGAAGTGTAATGTGAGCAATGTCTGCAGCTGGATGAAGAAAAACATTAGGGAGGGGTCAAAATGTCAATCTTTGATCACTAAAAGTTAAAAGCAACATACTTTGTATAACGCCTGGTTCACACCACGGAAGCACAGTGAAGTGGCGCAGAACGGAGGCCGCTTCCATCCGACGTCCTTATGGTGTAGTTCACACCAGGCGCAAAGTGCTGCAGTCCTCCGTGACCGGCTTGCACTGTGCAGCAATCACTTTGGCATCTTTTCTGTTTTCCATGCCAGCTGCGAGTGATCTGTGCCAATTCTGGCAGGAAGTTACGCCAAGACACAGGAAAATCCAGTCAATTTTTAAAATAAATTTTTCACAATAAAATACAGTGATTGACAAATGTGATCATATTTTTGTATTTAAACAGACTATAGAGATGAAAATAAAAATAAAAACATAAACACAACTCACAAAAAACAATTTGTCTTGCAAGAAACAAAAAGAATCTGGAAAACTTTACCTGCACTGTTCAGTCCCGGGTATTTATCTGGTTGAATGATTATGTTTATGGCTAAAAATGTCCTGGATTGAGTTTAGATCAGTGCATCAAATTGAATCATTCAAAATGAACAAAGATTGGCAGTGAATCGCATCGTCAATCACAAATTATGATATGAATCGAATCATTGCTAAAATGAATCGTTTCATCCATATGAATTAGGACTGCAAAAGTAAGTACCAGTGATCCAATGCCTCTGTTCTTGCAGGGAAAGTTACTTTCATCACTGCACTTTGCCAAAAAATTTTGATCAGTTATTCTCCCTGCAATAATAAATGTTTTTGGGTTTTTTTTTGTATTTTTTCCTTCCTGGTCATGCCAGCATTAAAAAAAAAAACAAAAGAAAACCTTCCTGGCATTTTTTGCTGAAGAGGGAAGTGTTCTCAGTGACATGCTGAATGTCCAGACCCCGAGCGTCTCCTCCAAGGGCGTTAAGAGGTTGTGCTGCAGAGAGGGATATGCGGTCTAAGGTGAGATTGTCGACATTTCAGCAGGAACAAGCCATTTTCCAAACGTATGAACCTCCAGTTTGTCTTTGTGATTTATAGCCAGCCAGCTGTGGCTGTACACCCCGCATCGCTCATGCGGGCGAGCAGAACGTTAAAGGACAAACAGTAAGAAAAAACATGCAAGCCGCCACAAAAAAGGGGGCAGGCATTCAAACCAAATTATTAGAATGGAATACTTAAAAAAATTCATGCTACCTCATCAGCTTTTATGTACACAAAGATAAATACACATAAACAGAGTGGATGATGGTGACCTACCTCAAAAATATATCCAAAACTTTACATGAGAAAAATCTACACAGTTGATTTCTTAAATGATATTTCTATTGAAAGAATTCACAAAAGCTTTGACTTCATCCTCGTATCAAAACATGAGTTTTTAAATGATTTTTGGTTGATTTTACAAAAGGAGTAGGAAGAGTTGTGATAATTATTTAGAGGCCAACTTGATCAAAAGACTGCAGCAGCAGCAAGGCTTTTTGTCTATTGTCCTTCAGAGCTGGGTTCAGAAAAATTCTGTTAACTTTGAGGATCATTTTGTTCATGAAAGTTCCACCTTTGTTCAGTTTGAATCAGTCGTGTGAAAACAGCATTTCATGATTTAACCAAGTGTAGTTAAATCAGTGTTGAATCAACTTGTGCTTTGGCAGTGACACTCAGCCCTAACTTCAAATTTTACCTTTAAACCTTTTTCTACGGTCCTCAAAGAGGTGCTGCCCACTCGTCTTCATTCAACCATCTCCTCTCTTTTGTTGTTCTCAACCCTTCAAACTCTTGTAGCCATTCCTCACTTACTGTGCAGTTCAATTGTTGCCATTGTCTCTTGTTCTCTTCCTTAAATTCCAGAATCATTTCTTTATCCAATATTTGTAATAATATTTTTTTAATAGATTTAGACAAACTCCCATTTGCCCATTAGTAGCTGGGTTAGGCTCCAGCAACTCATGACCTCAAAAAGATTAGACAGGTTGGGAAGATGGATACTTAGACCAATTTAGATATAAATTGAATCTCAATTTAATGGGAAGTGAGATAATGAAGCAAGAAAGAAAGCCTGTGATTTTTCTTATTGCAACAAATGAGGTTAAATACAAACAATCTGAGGGTTCCCACTTGACACATAAACCACTGTTTGTGAAACCGAAGGAGTGTAATCTATCCATTCATCCATCTTCTTCCGTGGGGGCAGCAATCAAAGCAAAGTTGCTCAGACTTCCCTCTTCCCGGCCACTTCCTCCAGCTCCTCTGGGGGACCCGGGGCGTTCCCAGGCCAGCCGAGAAACATAGTCTCTCCAGTGTGTCCTAGGTCTTCCCCGGGGCCTCCGCCCAGTGGAACACCTCTCCAGGGAGGCTTCTATGAGGCATCCGGACCAGATGCCCAAGACACCTCAACTGTAGTATCCGCAAAAATACTTTTGATTTGTGTCCATTGCTGAAAAGCTGAGATCTTATTTACCAATGTAATGGGGTTAACCCTTTAACACCGAAAATGTTGAATGGTGACATCACACACTGTATGGCATGCTGTAAATCATCATCACATGATCGCGATGAATCTACTGATTCTGATATAAAGAAAAAAACAGCTTTTCATATCAGCTTTGCACTGTCATGCAACACATATCTAACACTAAGCCAATTTCTCCATTTCAGAATCAGATGATTTACGGTGATAACATAAGTATTCACTATTGTAAAGTGTTGCATTTCCGCTAAGACTCTTTTTCTCTGCCTTAAAATCCGCTGGAATTACAACGGTCAAAGAATTACAAGAGGTCGAAAGAATGTCAACACTGGAGAAAAACTGGAGATAAAGCTCTGGTGTAAAACGGTTCAAATGCTCCAGCAAATATAATGAGTTTTCATTTTTATTTTCCCTGATGTTTGCAGGTAGTATTGTTTTTTTGTCTTCTATTTTGAAACCAGAGACAGCTTAGTTGTGACAATATAAATGTATTTACAATTTGCAAGGCTGTATTTTTTTGTGCTTTAACGGAATGAGGTGAAAATTCTCAAAAATCCCACAGGTGAATTAAAAAAAAAGTTATCAAACAATTCCATTGAACAAACAACTTTAAACGATTTGAGAGGGCCTCGCACCACTTTGTTTTGGAAAAAATGGACCCTCAATATTAAAAAGGTTCCGATCCCCTGATAGGTAGTCAGTAGCACAGCCTTTTTGCTGTTTGGCTGTGGAAAAATTCTGTTTAAAGTCTTGAACAGAACGCAAGGCAGACTCAAATAATACTGGTGTCACTTACTGTCCAAAAGTAATTAACTTACCAACACACAGAGCCAGAGAACACACACATGCCTTTGTGGCACAATTAAATATTTTGACTGACAGACTCATTCTTCCGTGTAAAGATAACTCTACATCCAAACACATTCACACGCATCATTAACACACATCATTAATATTCAGGATCTTATAGCCATATACACTGTCTCTTGCTCCTGCTCTATTACACACCCAGATAAACTGTAAGCCATCCCAGAGTCTTGAATGTAAATTTAATTAAAGTGTGTTAGTTTTAATGAGGTGAAAGTCACTGGAATCCTTCAATGAGTTCAAACAGATGCATAAAGCAAAATAAAACTTGTTAATGTAATAATTTAAAACAAGCCATGTGGATTAAACCATTAACAAATATATCATGAACTATTTGTAGTTACAGTTTTTCCTGTGAGATGAAATCATTTTCTTTAAACAACAGGATTTTAAAAAAAATGAGAGCAAACTCTATTATTAATAATAGATATCAGGTTTTTTCTGAAAACCCTTCATTTACAATATAAATATGCCCCCCTGCAAAACTGCTTCCATCCCCCCTGATCCATTTCTGCAGCATCTCCATATCCACACGGGAACACACCCCTCCACGTCTGCAAAATCAATGAAAACATAACTATTCAGACAGAAAGACCCACCTGCCTGCTCTTAAACCTACAGAGAGGCAGCTTTTAAATTCCTCCCTGATTGTGCTGAAGTTGCCCGTCAACACAACAAGAAGGTGTTTATGCTGGTTTGTTGGTAAAACAATCTCACTACTAACACTTTAAATCTGACTGGAACACGAAATAAGGAAGAAAAAATATAGAGAGCCTCTTTTTACACTCCAAAATCAGCAGAGGCTCTCTAAAACAAGAGAGTTTAGGTTAGAGTTTAGTTTAGGGATTAGAATAGCTATTGTTTCCCAACATAGTAAATAAAGAGCTTAAATGTTATATGTGTCTTTGTTTTAGAAAAATAGTACCTATCGTATAATTGACAAATAATTTTATAAACTCTGTGTAATGAAGAGCATGGCTATCATCTTTTGCAATTATCACCTATACGAACACAAAGGAGCAAAAAAGTACTTAACAGTCAAAGATTTGATAAGTTGTCCAACCTAATAAGATGTCAGACATCTGTAAATTTCATCATAGAAACACTCCAGCAGTGACAGAGAGATTGTAAAAAACATAATTCTGGAAATTCTTCTGGTTCTTGTGTTAATCCACTAACTCAGGGGTTTGCACCCTGAAGCTCCTCTTTCACCCCTCCATTGTGAATCTCTGGTTAAAGATTAAGAGTTTTTCATTTTAAAAAAGTAACCTTAAATTAAAATAAGAACATAAAGTAAAAAAAGAAAAAAAATGAAGTAAACTGACTCAAGCTTTATATAACACATTCCCAAAAAGTTGAACAACAGTATGTCATCCTGTGAGGCTCCTCTGTCACGGTGCCTCTGTCAGCTTCCTCCCCCTCCCCTCTCATCTCCACCTGACTGCTGATCATTCCCAGCTGCGATCACTCACCTCATCATCCTCGTCTGCCTTCTTAAGGAGCTCCTGGATCATCATTCCTCGCCAGTCCGTTGCCCCTTATGGTGCTTAGTTGGCCTCCATGTCAAGTTCCGATTTCGCATTACGCCAAGTCCTTAACTAAGAACCTCTCTCTGCTCACCCACAGGAATCCTTAACCACGAGTGGTCGCCAGTATCAGCCTCTGCCTGGATTTCCCCGTGCGGTCTTCGCCAGCAGTCACCACGAGCCTCTGCCGTTGCCTCGGTTCCTCCTCTCCAGACCTCTTCAATAAATCCTTTCCCTGCCACGTTCGTTTCCTGCTGTGTTTCTTCCGGGTTCCAGCATCTGGGTCTGAAAAGTGTCTGTAGCCATGACATCCTCACTACAATACCTACACTGCTCCACCAATCTATCAAGTGGTTCTTCTTCATAGTTTAACAAAGTCAGACTAAAACATTCAAACAGACTTCTTATTGTCATTTACCACAGAAAATCAATTGGAGATCAGTAGGCATGATAAAAATTCATCCTTAAAGCACACCGGAATATAAGGCATATTTTTTGAACAAATTCAAGAATTTTAAGTGCGCCTCATGGTTTGGAAAAAATGGCAAAGGTCAGTTAATTGTTAAATTTTGGCTAGTTGGATTTACACATTTCTGGCTCAGACCATTAACTGACCCTTGCTGTATTTTTTTAACTATACAGTGAACGTACACTGGTAAAATCAACTGTGTATGTGTTTCTTTTTTAAACCATTGCTGGCATCACACCACTCTCAACTATATTTATGCGCATTTAGATGATTCCACGTGACACAGTGTGTCTTTTATTTTGAAAAGAGGTTATGTGAACCTGTGTCAAAACTTGTACATATTTCATATTTTTTAAAAAAGGTTATTTTCTCGTCAGTCTTCTGACTCCTACTGGGTTGTGGTCTGTGAGAAATTGACCCAAATGGCTCCATAAGTGTTGAAGGTTGCAGACCCCTCAACTAACTGATTTATTGTTTGTCAAAATTAGTCAAATTTAGTCACATCCAAAACCTTTATGGATATCTGCTGATAGGCTGGACGCCTCTTTAATATCTCTGATATCCTTTCAATATCAGATATCAGGGGCTTTTTTGTACCTCGTAATTCTAACAAATCGTTGAACAAGATTCACAAATTTTTCTTTGTTAATCCTTCAAGATCTTTTCACTTTTTTGAGCATTATAATCTTTTTTAGGCTTTGCTGTATGCACTGTTCTTGTGATGTGTATGTTGGGTTGGGTTTATTTGACAGAAGTTTAACAAAAGCTCAGCTGAATCTAGAGTGTTTTACTAAACGTAAATCACTAAAAACTCTGATGACCCTTATTGGAATGATCCTCCTTAAGTGAAGTAATATTGAAGTAATTAATTCCTCACCTTTAACAAAAGATTCAGATAAGGCAAATTTGAGAGAAAAGGAGGTCCCAAGTCTTCACCTCTTTTAGCAGAGCATCCTTCCTGTGTGAAAAAAGAAAGTCCAATCCCACAATTTTTTGTAGTCACAAATTAAAAGTAAACAATTGACTCATTATTTACAATTAGAACAGTTCACTTTGCCATAAATGCATTAAATGTTTTTTGCATCAACAAGTATCCAAGCAGAGCAGTTTAAAACAGTAATAAGTAACAATATTCAGCAGATTTTTTCAATTGCTGTCCTTTTTTCCTCGATAAAAAAAAGAAGTCCGAAACTTGCTCTAAGCTTTTTCTTTCACAACTCTAATTTGACACACAAGACTTTGTGTCATAAATCCAAGCGGGCACAAACTGCAATTATTCATTTTCAATTGGTTGGGACTTCCATGAATTAAGGGGGATGTCATCCATGTGTCACTACCAAATCCGAGTT
This sequence comes from Oryzias javanicus, assembly GCA_003999625.1. Classification (NCBI taxonomy): domain Eukaryota; kingdom Metazoa; phylum Chordata; class Actinopteri; order Beloniformes; family Adrianichthyidae; genus Oryzias; species Oryzias javanicus. Next base: position 17,249,634 of record CM012441.1, on the reverse strand, counting down.
CCTAGTTGGTCAAAGTTTAACTTGGTTTACCTTTCAACATGCGTTCAATGTTTTGTACTTGGAGACTGAAAACGGTTGTGAAACTTGCATTGCTACAGGTGAGTTTTGAACGTGGAAGCCAAAAACATCCTTTTATTTGTGTTTACAAAGACTTTTCATTGAAAGTGGCCACTTGAACGAGCCCTGCCAAGGGCAATGTGAACATAGCTTAACACTTGGGTCAACCCTGCAAATGAGACAGCTCATTGTGTGACTTATGTGCTGCGGGTGTCTGGAAGGTGGTCACACTGTAAGGAACTGAAGAGTAATTGTAAGAAAACAACTGAAACCGGAGAATGATCTCTGACAAATGAAGATCATTAAAGGCACCTCTCTGTGGTTATTCGGTAACTTCAGAAAATTTGAATTCCAAACTGAATGTTTTCTTTAAAGTATATCTAAATAAAAATGACAACTGTTGTTAAGAAATTGTTGAAATATGTGTTTTTGCAGCAGCAGTAAGTCACTGACTTTATGAGTCGTCAGTTGATATTTCCACTCACCCTGTTTTAAGCAAGCACTTGAGTGAAAACACGAATGCATGAGGACCATATTTTAAGGAAAGATTCTCGCTCAAGTCTGGCACAAAATCAAACAAACCAACAGTGTTTGAAAACAGCCCATTTAAATATTCATTCAATTTCATCCAAGAAGATTCTCCGGAATCTTTCACATCAGATGCAGATTAAAGTTTCTGCATAAATACTGTATAATTCATGAGTCCCTGTATTATTTTATTGCATAATTCATGAAATGTAACCCAGTACTAATGACTGGATTAACTTAGATCAATAAATATATCATTTTTGAGATGAATAGAGCTCAGAAGTCTGTCTGGGGTTTTTTGATCCTGCAAAGTTAACACCGCTTGGAGGTGAAACCACTTCGTACTGTTAAAGTTTGGTTTGATGCTTGCACTTTTTAAATTCTGTCAGAACTATGTGCATGAAATTTGAAATGATCTAAAATTCACAGGATTAAGAGTAAACACAAAGCACAGTGTATAAGTCTATTTTCCCTAAGAAGTCAGTCAGTCTGCAGTGGATCATTCCAAGTGGACCAACAAAACCTACGAATTTTGCTCAATAGCAGTGAAATCAAGCTTAATATTGTAGTACAGAGAAATAGAAGCGTGACCCTCAAAAACATTTAACTAAAGCATTTTGTATCTTCTGGATTACTGTTGGTATAGTCAGTTTAGTTTATTCAACCAGGGGAGACGTGTCAAGGTTTAAACCTCTGTTAAATGGGTTTTTGGTGTTTTCAACATGTTTTTCTAACCTTGTTTCTCATGACACAGGACATATTCAAAGATAATTAAGATAAAAATATGTTTCTGAGCATTTATTCAAATTGCGGTTAAATCAGGAGCAGACGAAAAAGGAAAGTTTGAAAAAGATAATACCACAATCGGCAGTCCTCAGCCTCCACTCTGTTCTGATGCATTCATTTGAAGACAATTAGATCCATAAACATCCTCCTTTTCCTTGTCTGTGCTAGCATCTGAATCAGAACTGTTGGGGTGGATAGTTCCAATATTGCTCGCCGTTTTTGTTGTACCGCTAATGTTTTGTTGGGGTTGTGAGGGGCTGTAATCTAGTAGGAGAGAATGTAAACAAAAGGATGATGAGAAATAAGCTCTTTCTTACTCTGTGCTCAAAACTTAGAAGTGAATTTTCTAATGAACTCCTGCTACTCTCCAGAAACTGTCGTGGAAAACCACACAGGATTTTCCATTTTTGCCAAAAAATGGCATAACCATATCTAAAAGACCACTGACTTTTTGGAATAGATCAAAAGAAGATTGGAGTCAGACTGAATACAAATGATCTGACAAAAATTAATAAGTTTCTTTTTTAAATATTCCAAGTACAAATACTGCAACTTTAAAAACGCCGCTAATTTTCTCTTTTTTTGAGTCTGCATAAAGTTTCCAACAGAAAATCATGTCTACAGACGTGGATCCCACCACTTGTGCTATTTGTCAACAGAAAAGTGGGCTATAAGAACCTTTTTGATCACATTTAAATGTAATTTATCAAGCAGTTTTTCTTTTTTATTTTTATCGTATGCATGACCATATCCAGCTCTGTTTGACAATCTGGACTATTAGGCTTTGTTTGCAGTTTCAAGATGATGATTTCCCCAATGTGAGACACAAACAACTAGGAAAAGTCGTTGACTATCATATGCATTCAGTATGACATTTTCACGGTATGCATGTAAACTTTATGATTTGTGATTAGTGTCTCAGTATTGAAAGGTTTTAAAAAGGCTTTTGACATTTAAATTGAGTTCACTCATAAAATAGTCTTTAGAGCCCCTTTAACACTTTGCTACAATGTTCTTTCGACTGTCGAAACGCTTCAACCATTTACACAAATTACATAATTCCAGTGGATTCTGAAGTGGAGAGAAGCAGTTTTGCATTACCCTCGGTGCATTTTCTACTTGTCAAAATCAGCTTATCCGTGTTGATCGTTTTTACACCTGCGACATCTCCACTAAAAAAAAAGTAGCTGATAAAAACATTTTTAATGTGCAAAAAAAATATTACAAATCTGGCATAAAAAAACTCTCTTTTTAACAACCTGTGAGTCAGTGAATGTTGATTCGTTATAGCCACTCCTGACGGGATCAGCCGAAAAGTAAAACAAAAAAGTAATGTAAAGAGGGTCTTCAAAAAATATTAGAATTCATGTCAGATTTTTTTCACTTGTTTTATTGTCAAGGTTATCTCTAAAAATATCCCCTTGTCAAACCTTTATCTGTTAAACTGAATGTTAACTATCAAATGGTCATGATTAAACATCCAAAGTTGCCGACCACAACAGCACGTCATGTATGTCCAGAACTGATGAGCCCAAAATCTTAAAAAGGCAGTTAGTTAAAAGCACTGCCATTTAAATGATGGAAACAGTTGTGCACCTTTTGAGCTCTCCAAAAAAGATTAACTTTTCAATAGCAAAAAGGAAATATAAATAAATAAATACAAGATTTTTTTTAATGGTTTATACTATTAATATATTTCTTAAAATCTTAAGTCTTTGTCATAAAAAGCTATTAAAGACAATGTCTTATAATTGAAATAAAACTGGAAGTCTGATATTTTACAAAAAACAAGGGTGGATTTATCATAAAATATTTCTCTCAATTGTAAAAAATGCTTTAACCTATTTTAGAACTGAGAGGAACAGTTCAAGTTTGTTTCTTGTATCATTTTAGAACATCACTGAACAATAAACACTATTGAATTTCTGCTTTGCCTTGCTGGATACCATCGCTCCCTGAGCTCTATATACCTGCTCACTGGGGAAAGAAAAAAAAAACACATTTCCACACAATTTATCCATCGCTGTCTCTCCCTTACACACACACATAAACACACACGCCAAAATGATCAACTAAATAACAGTTAGAGGGCAGAAAGTGATTACTCAGTGCTTTTTTTCCTCTCCGCTTTTCATCTGCTTTCTCTTTTTTCAGAGGAACCGCAAGCAGCGGCTGTCACAAAAATATTGCTCTCTCCTCTTTGCTTAAGCGGATATTGGGAAAAAATCAAATAGAAATGCAATTTATTTCTTATATCTGCTGATTTAATGTTGACTCGCAGAAAGAGACAGTAGAGAAACAACAAAAAAATCCCCAACATATTCTACACGTTTGCACAGAAAACACAGTTTAAACTAAAATATATGCTAAAAAATCTAAATGTAAAAACCATGTTTAAATTAAAGTTTTTCATTTTAGCAAAAGGCAAAGTCAATTTTACAACATCCACTCACTGAATAAACATCAAGACTACCTGCCTTAACATCTCCACCAAATTGCAAGATCTATTCCCAAAAGATTAGCAAAACAACCTTTAAGTTAATTTAGTTGGAAATGGATCCTCCATGGAATTGGACTTCTTTGTACAGACAATTGCACAGATACTTGTTTGAATGAGGATCTGGTGAACTAAAAGGTTAAGTCATCACTGTGGTCTAGCTGTCTATCATAAGATATTCTTGAACCACTTTAGTCTTGTGCCAAGACTTACAGAAAGATTCTATCAATGTGAAAGGTAACTGTGGTCTCCCATAACATTTAAATATGTGCTGGAAGTAAAGACACATGCCAGACTAGACGAAAGATTTCCCAGGAGAAAAGCTAAATACCACACCCTTTGTGACATACCATGACGCCTGGACATTTTATGCAATCATTGAGAATCAGCTGAGAATTTGAACAGAATTGGCTTTGCACCAATATGAAACATCTTACTTACAAAGTGTTGCATATCAGCACAAAGCCACTTTTCTTTGCTTCAGATTCCACTGGAATTACACGAATTGCATAAACAGTTAAAAAGATATGGTAGTTGAAAGAATGTCAACACTGGAGCTACAACTCAGATGAAAGTGGTACTTAAAGCATCACTTCACCTCCACTGGCTTGCCTTCTTCCCATAATGCACTCTGGTAATCCTGGTAAGAAACAACCATGAACCCAGCCTTTTTAATGAAGACAAAGAAAACACGGTCTATCAGATTGGTTACCTTCAGTTGTCAATCGGTGGTTGATTTTTTTTTTGTTATATTTGTGTAGGTTTTGTTGTATTTTTGAATACCTTTTTTAACCCTTGTGCTCTCTTATGGGGTCCAGGTGACCCCACCCTTATAGTGATATGGGATCCCTCCCATTTCAAGGGTGGACAAAGGTAGACAGGATTTTATGTCTACCACAGACACCATTGAAGATAAAAAAAATGTATATTTAAAAAAAGTTCAGTGTGCTGTGTTATGGAGTCCAGATGATCCCACTTCTAATGTAAACATACCTAGGACAGCACAGGGGTTAAACATGTGCAATTAAGTGATGTGCATTGTGCACAAGATGTATGAATGAACGAGTGGCATGCATGGAAGTGATGAGTTCTATGTGAACTTCTCTGTGAAGGACCAGGCAGCAACGTGATTAAGGTTCCTTGTGTCTGGCCTTTAAAACTCTTATGTTCTTTGGTCAAGCTTTATTGGATCAGTTTGCTGACCAGTGTGACGTGACTCAAAAGGTCAATCCATTTATCTGGCCATCAGCTGACTGTCACACAAACCCTTGCTTGCTTCTTCAAAGAGGTGTTGCACCTACATCACATTAAAAACAACAGTCCCTTCATTCCAACTTCATTTATGACATCAATGGGAATTGAAAAGAAATCCCTGAAACCAAAGAGTCAAAAGGTGATTTCCCATCAACATGCTTTGTCTTCTGATCCTGCAAACGTAGAGGTGTTGATCCCTTTAGTAACTCAGTGGCTTAGTGTCAACAGCAGTTTACTGACCAATTTGTCATGACTGCTGTTTGTAATTGCTCACAACATTTTGGCTGATCTTTCTCCTTTTAAAAGTGTGTTAATCTGCAGCATCAGCTGCCACAATCAAAGAGAACCTGAACTTTGTTTACCCATCCTCTGTGGTCTGACGTAACTGTGTTGAGTAAGCACAAACTGTTTACCCACTTGGTAAAGAGGTAAAAGTCGTGAAAGAATACACCAGTAAATTTGAAAATGTATGTAAATTCAACACTTCATTGAATGACATTGATCACTAATTCATTAGATGAATGTGGATGGATTGTTGTTGACACCAACCAGTAGTGGAGAGATGAAAGCTTGTAGAAAAGGGCATTCTTCAAGAAAGTGCATTCACTACATTTGTGAAACTGTATGTTAGGTTCACCACTAATAGCAATTGCTCATTTTAGTGGCTAAGGATAACATCGTTGATCCAATGAAACACTGGAACTGATTCCACGAGGATGTAAAACTCAACACAAAAAAAATGCTTGTAATTCAAGTTCAAGAGTTTTGATGTTGAAGTTTTTCAATGAAAAGTATCTGAGGGTAACCTTAGGTGCTGCTTACCTCACCTCTTTGTTCAACACATTCGTCATACATGGACATCTGTTTTTTTTGACATTTTGGATGTTCCCATTATGCCATTATTTTATGTGATAGGTGTTCCCATTAAATCAAGGGGTCCACAACCTCCAGGCCGCGAACTAGTATCATTCTGAGGGCCGCTTGTTACCGGCCCACAGGCAAGGAAAAAATGCATGCGCTAATCAAGCAATCAGTGCTAGTACATGGTTCCGTGTCTTTTACCGCGTCCCGAGGGTTGGGGACCCATCATTTAATGTGAACAGCTAGCACGTCAAAAAACAAACAGCCAGCACGTCTTTAAACGTTGAGATGGGAACACCCAAAACCTCTAAAAGTGACACGGAGACGGGCCCAAACCAAACGTCCAAATATGATGAATTGGGCGTGAGAATGCGTACGTTTGTTAGAGAAGTGGTCCCCAACCTTTTTCAGGCCACGACCGCTTTAAACAACACAATATTTTTACGGAGTGGTCCAAAGTTGGAATTTTTTAAGCTTACGGGTTCTAAAAAGACATTTTCAATATAAAATGTTACAACAAGAAATTTAGTTTTAAAAAGTAAAATAAATATCAGTAGATATTTTTCATACAGTTGATAAAGATTCAATGAAACAAAGTTGTTGATTTTTAGAAATTCCACAAAGGAAACATTACCTGACTTGGTAATACTTTAGATGAGGTGCTGCAAAACACTCAGTTAAAGATAGTTAATTGTCAGGAGTCAGAGCACTGACTCCACCTCTGGCCTCCAGCGGGAACAGTCACCAGAGTACTTACTGAACTTCATTTCCCAGCAGCCCCAGCCCACAGGTCTTGGTTCCTGCTAAGCTGTCTCAAATGATATAATATAATCACCCACCTGCTTCTTAAGCAGCACGCTGATCCTGCTCTATCTCTGATTGCCTGCTGCCTGCCCTGACCCTCGCCTAGATCCTGACCACTCTACTGTCTTCTTGGAATATCCCATGCTCATGATTGACATCTGCCTGCCTGACCCTAATTTAGTTTTGTGGTCTTTTTGCTCTGCTTAGTTCTGAACTAATACACATGCTGCACGTGGAACCAGCTGTCTGCTCGTTTGTGACAGCTAATACATATGTTAATCGTGTAAACAGTTGATTAATATGGCCTTTGTAGACAATGGCCTCACTTTGAATGTTAATGAATCTTATTAAGTATTTTCAAAAACCCTATTCGGTTTAATTTGCTGATGAATATTTTGCTAACACCCTATAAACACAATAATGATGTTTGTTAATGTGCTAATAAAGCTTGTTAAGGAATCTTATTATAAAGTGTTACAGAAATGGTGCAATTTAGCACATGTTTTTTTTTTTTTTTTTGGTCTGCAGTCTGGTACCAAGTGACACTGGTCTGGTACCGGTCTGCAGTCCGGGGGGTTGGGGACCACTGCATTAGAGGATGAGTTATATACTGAAAGAAAATTGTATACACTCAAATGTAATAGCAACATTATAGTGTATCAGAGAATCACTAATGTACTCTCAAGTTCAAGTTGGACTTGTCACTGGTTCTTTTCCATCAGCTCCTGCCTTTTCCACTTCTAAAGAATGGATACACTTGATCCCAGTTCTCAACAGCAAGTAGAGCAAGAACATTTGAAAAACAAGCAGTGTCTTCCAAGATTCTCAATTTGATCCAGATTTTATGCTTGAGTTCAGAGAGCAAAACCTTTCAGGATGGACTCCATCCAAGACATGACAGTCTCCTGTGGTGGTTTCATCTTCAAATCAGCACCAAAAGTTAGTAGCTGAGAAATACTAAATCTAGTTTAAAAAACACACATTTAATATAAAAAATGACTGGAGGAGCCACAATACATGCTGCAGGTGAAATGCTGAACAAAATTCCTTGAGCTCACAATCAACGCATTTCCTCTCTTTGATGACTTTCTAAAGCTGACTTTCAAATCACAGCCATTTTTAACTGACCTCCCAGCAAAGGTCAGCGGTTCAATGTTACAGTCTCTCACAGAAAAAAATGCAACCAAAAGATTTGTTTTATTTCCCATACAACATTGATCATCTCATATGAGCAGAAAAAGAGCACATCTCTGCCCTTCCTCGACCAGCTGACAGACTGGAGGTTAATGGGGGTCAGGTGCTGCTTGTTCTCTGGTTGAGCCGGGCCTTATCCTCATCAGTAGTAGGAGCAAAACTGGTTTTGACTGGCTCTGGTAGATAAGTCAACACTCTCAGTGACATGCCAGATGGCTCAAACTCTCTAAGTGTATAACTATTTGTAATTAATGTTTAAAGAAGCTGCACATAAACACTATTCCTCCCAGATTTTATTGAGCTTGTTTACATGTTGTTCTTCTTAGAGTGTCTTATTATCGTTTGTAAATACTGACTACTTATTGTCCTCCATTTCTGCAATGAGTCCCTAAAGTCACAATCCAACTATGTTTTTTTCAATTGTAAAAGACCAGTGGTCTTTTAAATATGATCATGCAGTTTTTTTTTTGCCAAAATCAAAAGTCTGACTCGTTTTTATAACATGTTTTCTCAAGAAAATGCACCTCTTGAGTTGTGGGCGGGACTCTTAGCGCGGAAGTTAGCTCTGCTAATTTTCCATCAGCACTTTATTTAAACTCTCCTGCTAGCCTGTAGCACCTTACAATGTCAAGCTAGCATTAGCATAGCAAAATAAAATAACTGCAAGTAATATCAGAGCTATCCAGCCGCACAGTTTAGAGCCAGATGCCAGATCAGACGAGGAAAATGAAGACGTACATGGATCTTTTTTATCTGCAAGTGGATGCTTCAACATTAAGGCAGAGAAGATCTTCTCCACCAACTGCCATGGACAGGCCAAAGTCTCAGTCCATGGCAGTTTTTGCATTAGAATCCCAACCTTTGTCAAACCACACGTTTTCATCTGGTCCTGATTCAAGACATTTGGAATAAAGAAATATTCAGAAATGCAGTTTAAATCGTCAATTATTTTATATATATATATATACATATATATGTCCTAATTATTTAACAAAAATGTTAAAAGACAAAAATATTTTACAGCCATTCTCCAACATTACCACATCAACAGTCTGGATGAACTCACAAACAATAAAAACAACTTTGGAGACTGGGATTTTTTTGCTCAGGTTTATGTGCATAAGGTCTTTAAACCAAAAATTATTTACATTTTGCATTATTTTATGCAGTGCACGTGTGAGTGAGAAAAATACAACTAGAGTAAAATGTAAGTTCAGATTTTTTTTTTGTTTATTTTTTTTTTAATGTGAAAAGTTACCAAACAAAAGGGTTTTTATGCACTTATTGTTCCAACCTACATGCTTCTCTCTTCACTCCTTCTGAATGTTGGGGGTTTGGGTCAGGGTTTAGCTTGATGAGACATGTTGTTTGGTCCTTGTTCTCTTGAATATTTCTCATAACGGTCTTAATGGTTTAACATTTTGCACCTTTTGGTTTTAAAGGAAAAATCCCACAGACGGGCAAAAAAAAAAGCCAATGTCTTGCTTACTAGATGATATAAGCAACAGCTTGATAGGGAAAAAAAGCCAACGTAATGCTGGGAAGATCAGGTTTAATTCATGCAGCTACAGATCTTCAGTGTCTTTTCTAGAACCTGCAAAACCAATGCAAAGACGAGACCTGGCTCAACATGGGGAACCATGGAGGAAGCAAATATGAGTAAAACCAAGCACTTTATTGACGGACAAAACCAAAGAAAGGAAAAACAAGCAAAATACAGAAAGAACACTTTTAAATAGTGAGAAAACACTTATTGTGAAAAAGACCAATTAAAACCAAAATGCAATCATTCAAGATGTTTGAAAAGTAATGTTATGTCAGCAAAAAACAATACTGACTCCATCATCTCATACGGGATTTTGTATCCATAATGAGAAAATGCAATGATGTAAAAAACCTAAACTGTGTTAGTGCTTGTGCATGGACACAATCTTCTCACAAATATTTATAGCTGTCACATTCTGCTACAGCCAGAAGTATTGTGGTGCTAATAAGACTAAAATAAATAAATAGAAAGAAACCATGGAGCACAATGGAAACCTAAAGGTTTCTTTAAAAATATCTGTTTGTAAAGTGACACTAACTTGGTTGATATTAGATCTTTTCTTAGTGAAAAGCTTAAAGAAACTACAAACTCTTCCATTCACATAAACAAATTAATCTAGACTTCCTCTGGATTTTTTTTTAATTTTTTTTGTAATAAGGGATTGCAGCTTCAGTCAGAGTTAACTGTGAGAATGGGCAGACCAGCCATTATTAATCAGCAATGTGTCGATTCTTAGAGCAGTTTGACCCCAGCAAGACCGAGTCACTGAAGGACAATCCCATTAGTGACAGCTCAACCGAATTCACCAAACAGGAGGTCAGGAAAATACCTAGAGATGCTGATTCAGTAGAAATATGGTTTTGTTTTCATTTTACTGCAGTTCAGGTTTTATTTGTGGTAAATCTAGTTGTGCAATAAGAGGAATGAAATGAGATGTGTTTCAACAACAGGATGTTGAATGAATCCTAAAGAGTCTAGAAGCTTATGGTTGCCATATAACTGATGGATCCCAAGAACAGAAAGAGATGGAGAATGGAGTAGAGGAGGGCTTGCACAAAGGTACATTTTCAAAAAAGAAAAAAAAATGTTTGACTGGAAGCACATTAGTTACAGTACCAAAGTACTAAAGTACATTTGGAGAGTGAAGTAATGAAAGTGCAAGAGAGTGAAAGTGAGTCCAGCCACAGTTGAAGTGAAAAGCGAAGCAACTGATCCTCCTCATTGAGGCTTTACTTAGTTCTTGTTGCCTATATTTGATAGATCCGTCTCACGGCTATAATTTAATTTAAGGTGAGATGATGTGCATTAAGTGGTGCCGTGATTCCCTCAATGTGTAAATAAAGAACCACAACCTAGTAACTATCAAGCCTACACAGTTTACACTGTGACCTGGTGTGCCCACACAATCCCCGTGGTGATCTGTTGGGTGAAGCAGGTGAAAACCTCCAGAAAGGGAACAACAACATAACGCAGTCAACATAGTCGATACTTTCCAGGCATCCAGATAGCAGTTGAACCAACTGGAAAAAGTGATGATAAAAGTTTTTAACCCCTTAACAGAAATTGATGCAAATATACATCACACAACTTTAGCTCCAAATAACTTTTATTTAACATCTACTTAAAACCAAAAACATTGGTGACTTTTTTATTGTTGGAAATAAATTTGGGTGTCAAGGGGTTAAGAAGAAAATCTTTTTTACACATTTTAGACTTTTCTAAACATTGAAAAAAAGGAAATGGTAAATGTTCACATATATTATTCTTTGGATTATTTCACTTTAGTTTTGTACATTTTTTTCTCAATTTTCAAAAAGTTTATTCAAATCATTCCGTTAAACAAAACAATATAGAGTCAGAGTGTCTGACCCAGCATTTCTGGATGGTTTGATCCTAAGCTCAGACTTCTTATAGTGTAGTACCACTTACTGTCCTTTTGCAGGAATTACATTGTATTTTTGTCTTATTAGGAATCCAACAAAAAAATAAATAAATCACTCTGACTTTCAACTCATTCAGATCTAGAACTAGATGCCACTATACAAAAGTCACCACAGGTTTTTATTTACACTCAAAGTGTTGATTAGGTCAATGATCAAACTTACATGGAGTTTAAATAATCAGATCTTTCCAGGTAAAACAAAATATATAAAATAAAATTTGCTATTCTGCATTGAAAAAAAAACCTGGGAAACTTTAACATATTGATGCCTGAATTTATTTCCAGCTATTAAAAAAAAATCACCATTATTCTCTTTCAAGTAGACGGGAGTGGGCAAACTATGGCCCAGGGGACATATGAAGCCCCTTCTCCCATTTAATCTGGCCTGCCACACTGGAATATTTTCTATTGATAATCCATATTACAGTTTTGTATTTCTCCCCCCTTAGATGGTGCACCACATTTAAACGTTTAGGAGCAGAAAGATATTTTGCATTTAAGTTTTTCTGGAAGATTTGTTGCTTTTTGAGTCAGTCAGTCATTTTTCCGATCATTCCAACACAGCAAACACAGCGCTTTTCTGAGTGTGTTTTTCTCTGAAAGACCCTGAAATAGGAACAAAAAACTAACCACAGTTCTTTTTTTATTTAAAAATGCGTGTTTTTGTCCAGATTCCATGTTGTTTCCTTCTCATATGAGGTCGCTTATCAAAACACTTCAGGCATCTGATCTGGCCCATCTGCAAAGTTTTAGAACCCTTTGTGGCACACAAGTAAAAAACTTTGCCAACTTCTCCACTGAATTAAGGTAATTTCAAAGCCATAGTGACTTGATGCACATTTGCATCAAGAGGCGTCAAAGGGGTAAGAAGATTAATTATATAAATAATGGCAGATTACCCAGGTGTCCCACACAGCATCACATTGTAGGGTAATCTATTTAAAAGCTTTGACGGCTTGAACGGGACAACCTCTTTAGCCTGATAGATGCACCCATTGCTGATCTTGTTGGTGATAATAGCTGGATCTTTTTGTCAGATTTTTTGGCTAAAAAGGAATGATGATGAACCTAGTGTTTTTGTTTTTCTAAAGTACGAGGTGAGACATTTGACGTCTCTGAAGCAAAAATTAAAAATTCAGTGTTTTCTGTTGTTTGGCTTTAGATGCAGCTTCCTCTGTAAAACGCGAGGTAAACATTGGAAAAACGGCCCATGGGATTTTTTATTTCCCAGACAGCTCCATTAGACACTTCTTTGTTCCTGTATTTGTGTGTCATGGGAGGTGAATCCTTTTGAGTTGCCACTGAGAGCCCGAACATGCAGAAGTACACAAAGTGTCAGTGTCAGAAGTTAAGCCAGAGGAGGATCACAAGGTGTCTAAGCCTGTTAACTGCAGAGGGAGGCATGCCAACATTTTACATAAGCTATTATGACAGCAAAGCATGGTGCAGCTGGCAAAATGGAGAGCAGAAATAACCAAAGGGTGCAGTAGCTTTTATGTCCCCCGTGTCTTTTTATGCTGATCAGCTAAGCTGTTACTGCTGTGGGATGACATGAATAGTATTTGTGGTTTTGATTTGTTACAGAAGCAAAGAAGAAGAAGCACAGGAAAATCTTAAAAAAGAAATTATGCTGGAGAGGAATAAGAGAAAAAGTAAAGTTCAAGAGGTAAATGTCTTGTACGAAGAAGGGGAATGCAGAAGCAATGATAATGACAGCACGAGGCGTGTCTGCAGAAGAGGAAGGGCAGGGTGTGAACATGCCACAGATGGAAGATGGGAGTTTAAATTATTTTTTCATGCTTGGTATGTCTTTTTATCATCCTAAAACCTCTTTACTGATGGAGGACAGACAGACAAAGAGAAGCACTTCCAGACAGCCACTTCCTTCCACTGGATTATCCTCTCCTCTAATACTAATCTCGGCTCACACATCCGTACCCTCTCACTTAGTTCCACACACACATCACTTTTCCAGTCCTTTCATCAGCGTGTGTTTTCTGTGAACGTGATTTTGCTTGCTACAACAGAAAACAGTGATGTACACCTGAGCTCATCACAAACAACAACAAACACTGAGGAAAAATGCAATAATGGGATCTTGAGGGGCAGTTTTTAGTGGATCAGTCATGCACAGAGGTGTCCTTGGGAAAAACCCTGTTGCTTCCAATGTGTTCATTAGACTTTTATAACCTGTAGATATCTTAAAAAAAGCTAAAAAAAAAAAAAAAAGTGGCTCTTTTTGGCCAATGCCTGATGCAATTCCACGAAGCAACATAAATGTAAGTAAATCTTATGCTCTAAAAGCAATGCTGCCTTTGAGATAATAGGTTGCTATCTACAATAAAGTAGATAGACAGTTTGACCACATGTTCAATATAAACGTTGTACTTGAAGAAGCATAAGTTTGAGTGACAAACATTTCTTCAATTGAAGCTTTTTCTTTCATTTTCTGCCTGTTGAAATTAGGAAAAAAATCCTCAAACACATGTTTAGTTCCAAGTTTCAAAGTATCTGTTCTCTGGGAAATGTATTGAGGCTCCAAATGGTTCTGCTGCAGATTTATTTTTGAACAACTGCATTCTTGTCTGATTGCCACATGTATGTTTGTTACATACCCTTCTTGCCAAAGCTGCTACACATTTTCGAATATTGGGTGATAATTTTCTGTTTTATTTTCACAGCAATGTTACCTGTCGCTGGCCTGTCAATGACCTGTGACCCGCAGCATGCCCGTAGAAAAATGTGCATCAACATATTTTCTCTCTTGGCTTACCAAGTGCGGTCTTAAAATTTTGTGCGGACCACCTGCATGCTCCATACAAGTTTGCCCATTTTTCACCTGCAGACAGCACATATCCACCCATAAGGGCAGTTGTGATTAATACATATGATGCTTTGAGCTAAACCATAATGGAATAACATACAAGAATAGTGAAAATCCTGAAACTTTAATGTACATCCTATGAGCTGGTCATAGGATCATTTTTATTTTTATTTACAAACCTCTTCAAACTTAACCTGTTCTGGATTTTTCTTTTAGATACTTTGTTGAGCTTTGAATAATAGTTCAGTTATATTTTTTGGAAAAGTGTGTAACTTGAAACATAAATAGCTTAATCTGTGCCATTTATAGGGGAAATCCTTAAAAAGTCCCAGCTCATCAGAACCTGACAGATTCCTCGAGAGCCTGCATCGCATCACTTACAAGGTCTCGGTAAAAGCCTCATGAGCTGGAACATCCGATGAGAAGAAATGAAGAGAGCAGGAGTGTGTTCACGTTTTAGGAGGTTAATAGAGCATCTCCCACTCTCTGAGCTCCCAAGAGTCATTAATTATGTTGTGCACCCACACACGGAAAGACACATACACACTTAGGAACACACACACAAAAGCTGCTGCATGAGCCGCAATCTTTCAAGTTCATGCAAACGCACACACTGCCACCTCCATGGCTAAGGAGATAAAGGATTAGCAGCTGATCCTGTTTGAGCCGGGCTGTTTGGCTGAGCTGACTTTCACACTACTGGGTTTACACTCAGAAAAACACACTCCACACGCAGGAAGTGTGCCATACAGAAGGTAATGCAGTCAGAAATGGATGTTTTCCATTATTTCAAGACAAACAATTTTAGCCCCTTTAAAAGTCATTTAACATTCACTGGCAACTACTAAAAATAGGCAGAACAGTGTCAAAATTTGGGCAAGAATAAAAAAAAATGTTGTGTTAGGAAATGGGCTTTGTGCGATGCTCGAGATAAGCTGGTGTAGTGCAACCAAAGTCGGAAATGCTCTGAATTTAATATTTAAAAAATTTTATTTGACTTAACCCAACAAAATCTGAGAAAATAATAAGAATCCAACATTCATCCTCTAAAGTATCACAAGGAAAAACATTATTACTGTAGCTATAGTGCTACTTTTGTACACAATAACATCCTTGCAGCATATTTAGTTGCTTTAACACATCTAATCACCAAGCTGTAAACAAACTTAATGATGTCTTGTGCTTTTCATTCAAAGATCTAAGGTGCTTGGACTGCGGAGGCTGTGCACTTTGCTGAAGAACACTCCATACAAGTTGTTTTTCCATTTTCTGCCCATTGGTAGCACTCTTATGCAATCACTCTCTCAGCCCAACAGCTAAAGAAGTTGGTCTACTTCAGCATTTTCTTTAGCTGATTAAATTCAAACACGCTCTATGCTGTGGTCCACTTCAAAATAGGTTTAAAACGTAACTAGCTTTTTTTTTTTCAAATTCCAGTTTGTTGACCGGTTTGTGAGCAGATCTAGAGCTGAAGGTCGAGGCAATGAATCACTGTCAGTGAACAGAATCCAGCTGTATAGTTTTTTCTTGTGTCAAAGAGCAGAGTAGAAAGCCAGTCTTTTGATCACTGATTTCTCCTGAAAGCAAACTGATGTCGGCCAGGAGAGGGCAAGATGGAGTTCTCGTGTAACAAGATAAGTAGCACAAGAAAAAAGTTCAGCACCTCTTGGTGTCAGGGAAACTGTGGTCTTTCAGGGTTTAAACCAGTTTGCTTAACCGTGTGAAGGCCATGTCACACAGCCACTGCTTAAATAATGCATAATGCACAGATGAAAATTGTTCATATGTGAATATACGTGGAAAAAGTGAGAAGAGTTGTAGTCTTTCACATAAAATCGTCACCAAAGTACCATGAATAAACCACGTTAAAACCACAGAAGAAGTACAAATAAACCCTGCAAAGATCAAGTAAACCCTCACTTGATTTCTTCTCTTTGACATTCAGAGCACTGGGCAGAAACGTGTCAGCACCATGGACAGTTAAACAGTCAGAGCTGGAGAGATTATACCCTTCACACAATACGCCAGTCGTGCATGAACCGTGCGTAATTATTGTACTGTTTATATGCAATTCATTAGTGATTTCTGTGTCAGTATCATGTGAAATATACTCATTATTAAATCTGTTGTACGTACTTGACAATTCTGTTAGGTATAGTGGACATTCGGGGAAAGCTGCAAACTTGCCAAAAAAGTGGCTTTTTACAAACAATTGTATAAGATCAGCTACCTTGCACAAAGATGTTTCGACCCACTCCAGAATCTGGACCAGCTTTGAGGAGGTGTTTCTCATCAACATATTCATTCATAGGGGTTCAGCATGTGAATATTCCTCCCTGCTTTCCACTCCTATGTTCAAATCTGCCAAAGGGGTAAGTGAAGCCAAGTCAAAACTTTCTGATGGACTGTATGTCAGCCCTCTGCTTGAAGTGTCGCCTCTCAGGATCTACTTACTACCAGTACTTAGCATTTGCTACAAACGATCAAACTAACATTAAAGAAAATCAGGATCTTTGTAGTTTAAATGTTACGGAGCAGATAAACACATTTTGGGACAACGTGACTTTAAACATTTTCTACTTGACTTAGAAAAATAATTTAATATGTCACAGTCAGAGCCAGAGGCAGGGAAAAACCAAAATGTCCCAAAGTCTCACTGACAAAATACACAATTATTACCACATTGAGCAAGAGAGCAAAAACAGAGAACAATGCATGAATGAAGGTTGAGCCAACACTGAAGACTGAGGGAGAGTTACTAAAATTCTGTTTGTATTATTAGCGGAGTACAGGCAGCTGTGATTGCTCCCCAGGATCCACGTGTGAGTGGGTGGAGTCACAGCCAGTCGGAACAGAAATCCAAGAAAAGACAAATCAAAACAAAATAATTTTTTACATAGTTTGATTCGTGGAATTCCCTCATGTTGAAGAGTTTTTGGGCGAGAGATTTTTTTTTGGTGGCTCAGATGTGTGAATGTGTTTGCATGAGGGAATATGTGATGCGTAGCAGAGCAAAGGCGCAATACAAGTTAAAGTCCCATTAGTTGTCACACACCTAGGTGTGCGAAATTTGTTCTCCGCATTTGACCCATCCCCTAAGGGAGCGGTGAGCTGCAGACACAGCCGCGCTCGGGAACCATTTGGTGGTTTAACCCCCCAATCCAACCCCTTAATGCTGAGTGCCAAGCACGGAGGCACTGGGTCCCATTTTTACAGTCTTTGGTATGACTCGGCCTGGACTTGAACCCATGACCTTCCAATCTCAGGGCGGACACTCTACCACAAGGCCACTGAGCTGGTAGCTGGTACAAGTGCAGGCCATTTAACACACTTAGAGCGAACATGATGACATCCACAAAACATTGGAATTTTAGTTCCTCCAATACCGGAACCAATCTCATAAACATGCAAAAACGAGGTAAAATATAGCACAACAGCTGCTGTCAAGTTCCTTTTACCTGCCACAAAAACAATGAAATCTCATTTAATCCTTTAATACGGTGGTTGGTAAAAATAAATAATGAGATTAAAATATGGGAATGACTCCCACGTGTGTGCATTTGTGTCTGTGTGTGTTTCTGTTTGCACACTTGGATAACATGACCTGCTTCTGAGAGGCTCACTGGAGTGTGAAATGCAAACTGTTGCAGTTAATGAAGACTTCACCTGCCTTCCTCCAGTTTATTTATATATGTGCCCTGTTGTTGCTTGTTTTCCCCATAATCTGGAATACCTTTAGAAAGAAAGTGAACAATGGATGTTTCAGCTTTCGAATCTACCCTCATGCTTCTGTTTTTTTTTTTCTTTTTGTGTTGCTGCATGTTGACTGATCCAATGTAAAGCCTCACCAAAGAAAGTCATTTTGTGCAGTCGATGTGTGCGGTTAAAGTGTGTGTCTAAATGTGTTGACTCTTGCTAGTCGTCCCATCTCTATTACCCCCCCAGTTCTGTCTCCCATGCCAATAGATAATTGATTTGGTTCCAATCTGCTTGCTCTACTTACTCAAGTAGTTAATTAACTTAACTTTAATTTACTTTCACGCACAGCACCCAAGTAGAGACAAAAGCTCATTGGCTTCTAGTTACCACTTGATTTTTGTCTAAAAGAGAACCCAAAGTTGGGCATCACTGAAATGGCATCTGTCCTGGAGGGGTCGAGAAGTTGCTGGAAATCATGCCTCTAACTATGGCAATTTCTCTGTCTACATTTCTTTGACTTGATGAGCCTTTCCTTTACTGGCATGGCTTATGCTGCTAAGGCTGCTCTACTTCTTTTTTATTTTATTTTATTTTTTTGCATTTTTTTTGTTTGTTTTATTTAATCAGAGTGCAACATAAATTACTATTGACTGCATCTGCATGGGGTTAATGGGGTTCTTGATGAATGGTAATAACTATGAAATTACTTCACCAGGTGCAAAGATCGCTATCTTTCAAAATAAAAAATTACAGGATAAATAATCCTCTGATAACACTGATAACATCTCATATAAAACTTTTCTAATTTTAGCAGTTTCACAAAAACAACACAAGCAAGAACGTTTTGAAAAATGATTGTCAGTAGTGTAACCAAATGAATATAATTTAACGTGAAGAGAACAAAGGATTATAGATAACTTCTGTCTTTTGATGTACAGAATTTGTATTTACGCATTTATAAGGGTTTGACTTTCCACCAAAGACAAAAATGAACTTAAAGATTTTTTAGTAGAATTTCAAAATTATTATTATTATTTTTTTTTTTTGCTGTTTTGATTCAGCATTTCTGACTTAGTTTTTGTTTGTTATTTGTTATGTTTTTGGGGTATATTCAGGCAATATTGTCACTGTTATATCAATATTAACAAAGAATACAAGCTTTCAAAACTTTTTAAAATTGCCATCTTCACCTGTGGTCAAGTTGTGCAAAAAGAGGCTCAGCTAGCACTATGTGAGAGTGAAGCTTAAAAGAAAAAGTTCCTATTAGTTTTAGAACAGATTTTAATTTATTTGTTTATCAATTTCTTTAACCTGGGGCCCGTTTCAAGAAGCAGGTTCAACAAATTTAGAGTTGAAACCTGAACTTCGAGTCACTAGACTCAAAATTCTCGAACTTAGAGTTTTCGGTTTCAGAACAGCTGAAAATGTTTGATTCAATCAACTTGAAGTTGTTGGAACCAGAATCAGGTGCGAGCGTCGCGACCATTAAAAGCCCTGATCAATGGAGCAAAGACAGCACGATTCACCATGGCAACGGGAACACACTTCCGAGTTTTGTGGCCACTTCCGGCGACGGAAATTTATAAATTCCTACAAGCATATGAAACTATAAGAAGATTTTCAGCAAGAAAAGAAACCCAGCTGCAGCGATAAAACATCTGCAGAGTTAATGCATACGTCTACATTTGAATCATTTCAAATAACGAATAAATAATATCAGGAAGGTTATTTTGTCACTTGTAAAGTAAGGAATGGTTCTTGATCTGTTAATAATTTAACCAGTCATCTCCGTAATTGCATGAATGACCGTTTTCCTCAACCCCCCCCCCCCACCCCCCCCACACGCACCACATACACACACGGATATCACCGCACGCTAAAATGAAACACTGTAGCTGCCTGAGATATATTAAAAATAAGCATTTATTTAAATGTAATTCTCAAGACTTAAAAAATTTTAGCTGATAAGTAGTTTTTTATTTACATAAAAAAGATTTGTGCCGGGCTCGGGATTTGAACCTAGGGTGCCAGAAGCGGAGGCAGCGTCGCTGACAACTGAGCTAATAATTAGTCTGTGATAATTGTTGTATACGAGTTCAAACCCCCTAGCAGTTTTTTAGATTCAATTATTACGATTTTTAAGAGCTTCAAATGATGAAAATAAAACTCTTTATTTTTAATATCAAATCCCTGGAATAACTCACTATTTATAATGGTCGCTCAAATAAAAATGAATCGTAGAAACTGCATCAATCGACTCGTGTCCTCAAATCCTCTCCAGACATAAATAACATTTCCTCTGGATTAATCCCGCCTCCTCTCTACATGATCCTCTATGAATGGACATGTAATTTTGGTTTCTACTGGTGGAAACGTGACGTCTCTAATGTGAATGTTCTCTAAATATTAATGAAGAACTCAGATTTGAACATCTTTCACTTTAAAAAGGGGCGGAGACCGCAGAGAACTCTAAGTTTCCTGAAGAAAACCTGCTCCAGACCAGGTTTCGTTCACAGACTCAGTTGCCACAGTGATTGATTCTGAGTTCAGCTTAACCCGCTTCTTGAAACGGGCTTGGTTTCGCCCACTTTCACGGGTTTGAGTTATCTCTCTTTCTGAAACCGAAAACTCTGAGTTCTGCTGAATTTGGAGTTCAGGAACTCAGAGTTCCAACAAAACCTGCTTCTTGAAACGGGCCCCTGTCCAACAGCTGAGTAAACAGCTAAGAGCTGAAAGCTTCTAGTGTTGGGCAGATTTGGGGTTATTGATCTTCTGACATGCAAAGTGTATATTTGTATAAACCCTTTTTGTAATAAAAAAAAAAATAGAATAGATTTTAACATTAGTTTTACAACTTAGCACAGACAGACCCCAAGCTGTCTTTCTGACCTTAAAGCACTGCCCTCCTTCTCGTTCCTTGAGATCAAAAGTTTTGACCCTTTTAACCATTCCAAAAACTCATTTTAAAACCAGCACAGCTTGGCTTTTAGACAATTGCCCCATACCTCAGGAACACCCTCCCATTGTCACATCAAATCGACTTTGTTGATTTGATGTAGTAAGAGTCAACTGAAGGCATTTTTTTGGGTTTTTTTTTTGTTTTGTTTTGTTTTTTTTTTGTTTTTTTTTTTTTGGGGGGGGGGGATTTCGATTTTCTTTGGAGTGCTTGAAGCTTATATTTGATTTTTATTTTACTTTTCCCCATTTCTTTAGTTGCTATCTGTCCTTCTTCTTCTTCTTCTTCCAATAAGTTCCGGCAGGCTGTACACTGATGTGTGTAATGCTGCCCCCCACAGGTTTTCAGTAAAATTTAACTAAATCCTAAAATATAAACCAGTCTGACGGAGAAAATGCAGGAGTGCTTTTCTAACCAACAAATCAGTAACGCACAACGGCAACACAGATCGAAATGAAAAAGTGGAAATGTTACAATCACTGAGTCTGTTATAAAAACACCTCCTTTCCACCCTATATTTACTGCAATTGAAAATGACATGAGAAATAGATTCCCGTTCTCCACATTCACAAAGGCCACTGTCATGTTTGTTAATATTAAATAAGTATTCAGCCAGTCCACAGTGTCCCAGTCGTATTCTGCTGATGACTACCTCTTCTTTACGGCAAGAGAACGGAGCTGGTCGGCTGACTTTCACTGATTTCTGACAGGAATATAGCAGTCGTCCCCGCTGCTCCTTGTCCCATATTTCCTGCCACTTGCTATCTGTCCTGATTCAGTGCTGAGGTTTTGTCATGTTCCGTTTTCCCTGTCAGTTTCACCATGATCAGGTTAATCATCCACAGCTGTTTTCATTTAGTTAATCAACCTCAGTGTATTTAAGTGTCTGGTTTTCAGGTCATCTGCTCTTCTCTGTTCTGTCATGGCACTGGTTTGTTCTCCTGGTTTTGTCATGTTTAAGTTGATTTAGTAAACCGTTTGTCAGCAGGTCTGGTCTCCTGCGTTTGGGTCCTTCACCACCATCCCTGACACTATCTGCCATTAATATTTGATCATTTTCCTGTATTTATCAAATATGTAAAGTTATATTGATTTATCTTGTGTTGTAACATTTGTGAAGCACTTTGAGTTGCTCTCTGTAAAAAGTGCTTTATAAAAAAAAAGAATTAACCCACCCTTATTATTTTTCTAAGAGTTTATTTGCACTCAGAAGACACTCTTCAACATTTCTTAAACCCAGTTCTTTGATTATTTAAATCGGGATATAATTTTGGGTTACTTTTTAGAGCAAAACAAATTTTTTGGTTTATGGTGATCTCATTTTTAAACCAAATTATATTTTGTTTTGTTAATTAGAATAGAACTAAGTTAGTTCCTTTAAAACTTCAAAGTTGGGTTAAAAAAAAAAACAATTTAGGTATTTTATTTATTTATTTTGTTTTTACTGTGCAGTTGTGAATTTTTCCATTCAAGTGACTTTGTCACAAATATTCTGCATCCTGTTTGCCATAAGATTGAAAATATGACTGAAATTCTTGAGTCCCAACAAAAATTGGAATCAGTCTTGTTCAGAACTGGATTTTGTATAGAATTTGTTTTAAAGTTAGAAGCTGTAGAAAATCATGGGGTTAGTAGACATCAGTGATGTAATGCTTTTTAGGTTTTAGCTAGAATTAACTGGATATTACCTGCAACCTGAAATTTCACTTCATCCAAATAGATTTATAACACCATAAATGTTGACTTTGATTCAAAAACTAAAGAGAGAAAAATGCATCTGACTCATTGACTCACCTTATAGCTGTGAGATGTTGAGAAAGTAACAAAGTTTACGGGGCTTTGGAGTTTCTGTCACAAAAATGTAAACAAAAATGCATGTCATGTAAACAAGAATATGAATAAGGGGTGACTTTCTAAGTCAGGAAGTCCGAGAAAATGAACGCAACTCAACGGTGGAGTGGCACAATATTCAGAAGAACACTGCCATCTGCTGGACACATTTATCACCATCTTAAGTTTCTTGTTTTAAGCAAAAAAGTTTATTGAAAAATGTTGGCATTCAAAGCCATTTTTTCTGATCTAAAGATATTTTACGTTTGTAATATATTTTCTTTAAAATATCATGTTTTCCCTATTAGAAATTCAGCTTTTTAGTGTGTAAAAAACTTTCAAATGTTAAACGTGTGCATGACATTTACAGCTGAAGACTAGAAATAAAAAAAAAACGTTCTTTTAAACTTTTTATTAAATTCTTTTAATTATATTTTTACTGTTAGTTTTTAAGTTTTGGACCTTCTGAATAAGTAGTGATCCAATGTAAAGAATTTCACTTGTGCCTTGTGTTATTGAGCAGCAGAGGTCAGCACCACTTAGTTTTCATGAAGACCTGCTTTCCAAAGAGTTGTGAAGCATGTCTAGAGTTGATCAAGCAAAACAAATTTACTCATCCAGGTAGATATTGCAATCACAAAACCAAGACTTATATCTTATCTTTTTTTTTTGTTTGTTTGTTTTTGGCTGTAACTATTTAAATGTCACTTAAATTTTTAGTAGGGCCTGCACAGAGTTTTTTCTATTTTAATTTTATTTTAGTTTTTTCGGTACTCAGTTTAAACCCAATAAAGGAATGTTATAAAATGAATTATTTCATGACTGAAGTTAAATTTGGTCAAAAATTAATATTACACTGTATAATTTGTTGGTTTTGTTTCAATAGCAGTCATTTATGTGGTTAGATTCAGCAGCTGCATTAAGCCTTTATTTAACTTAGTTCTCCTTCTTTTAGGGGATCACCAAAGCAAATCCTTTGTCTCAGTCTCCATTCTCTTGTCTTATTATTGAATTCCTGCTTCAGAAAAGATTAAAAGGGCTTTTACTTCAAATTAATTCATTAAAAGACTTGCTGATGTTTTACATTCATGTAATATTGACAATAATAATAAAAACATTGGAAAAAGAAAGAAACAGTCAACTCCAACTGTTTACAAAGCCGATAAGTGGCCATTTTGAAAAATAAAAACTGTAAAATGAAATAAAAAGCACAAACATAAATTATGTCTTTATTTATGGTTTGTAATATTATTAAATATGGCACTCTACAAACAACATGACAGATGAAGAAACAGAAAAAAGTTTTGTTATCCATAACACATTGAAGGGTTCAGGAACAGCTGAATATTATTTAGTTGTAAACAAAACATAAATTATATTTTTCTGATAGTACCTTTATTATGACAATAACATTTACCCAGTGCTGCATGTCAATCGCTTTAAAAAACTCAGTGTAAAACCACAACATGAACCAAACTGTAAACTACATTATGCTCCACAAGACAGTCCATAGTGTAAAAAAAATAAAAACTCATGTAAAAAAAATCTTTTTTTATGCATCCACAAGTACTTTCATTTACTGATGGTTGGAAACAGTTAAAAAAAAAAAAAAAAAAGCATATCGCCACCTGCTGTTTGGGGCCAGAAACAGCAGCACCCTCGCTCAGGTCTGGATCATTGTGGACAAACAAGTCTGGAAAGGGAGGAGTCAGAACAGGAGGACAATAGTTTGAAGAGTCATCAAGTTGTTGTTGCTTTTCAGTACAAGCTTTATTGTGCAGATAAAAATAAATTATTTTATTTTTTAATGTAACATCTGTTGTTTAGTTGACATCTTCTGAACTTAACAAAGCATCAAAGCTTGCTTCCTGTTCAAACTTTAAACGCATCCTGTTCCTCTGGATGGAACTTTCCACTTTATTTTAAAGGCAGACTAAAGAAGAAATACTGTGTCTGAACTGGATTGACCCTGGCGACCTGTCCGGGGTGTGCCCTGACTTTGCCCCACAGTAGCCGGGACAGGCTCTGGCAACCTGTGACCCCGAAAGGGAGATAGCAGGGTTGCGAAAATGGATGGATGAACTGGATTGTTTCTGCTAAATACAGCTTTTGTTTATCTCCCGATGTCCTTCTCCAGACGATTCTCTGAATAGACTGTGCTCTAGAACGTGCTGATGACAGACCCATTGCATTTTTCAGAACACGTTGCTCCTGTACTTAGAGTGTTTCGTCACTCTGCGCTTTCTGATTCTACAGCATCTCTCTTTTTTGTCACCTGTGGACCTCCATCAGCGTTAAGGTTCCTTTCCTTTCATTTCAGTGCTTTGACCATTGAAAGTTCTCAAGTTCAGCCTGTACAAACCAGTATATCTGGACCTTCTTCCTGTTCCTCTCATGTTGACTGCACTTTTTCTACTCTATGATCCTACCCAGGCATTGCAGTTTATCAGAGTTTGAGCTCTGCACAGCTGAACTGAAGCCCACAAAACCCTTTCTCTTGTCATTAAATGTTTAAACTGCTGATGGTTTTGCTCTAAACTTTAAGTTTAGTTCAAGGATGTATTCATCCATGAATGATCAGTCTCGGATCAGCAGCGTCTGCCCTTTCTCCGATTGTCTTGTTGGCGCGTTGATGGTGTCTTCAGCTCTGTCTGTGCTCCTCATGTCGCCAGCAGAGTCTCCTCACACCGTGAGCCTGAGGAGCATTTCCTCTTCTTCTGCCGCTCCTCATCTCAGTCTTCTCTCAGTGTGTTAGTGGCCTGTTAACTCGTAAACGTGATGTCCTCCTGTGGACATCTTCTGCGTCTGCTAGACCTCCTTCTCTTCTTTGCCGTGACAGGACGTCCGTCTCAGGTTCTCTCTGACTTTGACGAACTCTGGTGCTTTCAGGTTTTCCTGCTGCTGCTGCTCCTGCTGTCGCTCCAGCTGCAGACACAGATCATGACAAGAATCACAGGTGTTGATGCTGTGAGTCGTTGATGTTTTGTGTACTTATTTTGAGCTGTTGTTGTGTCTGTCAGAATGATTTCTTAGTCTAACTTTTTTTTTTTACCCAAATTCCTCCTGATTCATGAAAAAAAACAAGAAAAACTGTAAATTTCTGTTTGTGTTGCTGCTACCATGAGTAAAATGTGGGTCTCTGATTTTTATTGTGTGTGTTATTGTGCCTCAGTGTTCTATGCAGTTTTTGCAACTTTCTATGTATTTTTGTCCCTCTGATTGTGTGTAAATTTGTTGATACTGATTGTTGTGTGTTGCAATGCAATATTGGGGTCATTTAGTTTTTGTGTGTTATGGTATCAAAACTATTATTCTTAAGTGTCAGAAAAGCTGATTTCTGAATATAAATATTCAAACATTTGGGAAAAAATAAAACATAGTGAAAAAAGGGACATGTGGGCAGGAGCTTAAGTGAACCCATGAGATTCAT
Source organism: Oryzias javanicus (assembly GCA_003999625.1). Classification (NCBI taxonomy): domain Eukaryota; kingdom Metazoa; phylum Chordata; class Actinopteri; order Beloniformes; family Adrianichthyidae; genus Oryzias; species Oryzias javanicus. Next base: position 17,223,426 of record CM012441.1, on the reverse strand, counting down.
AAAAACAAAAAACAGGCAGTAAATGAAAAGGCAAAAAGAAAAAAAAACACCAGATCAATGTGTTTTAGGGCATCTACTATTTGCTGAGTTTTGTTTTTTTCCAGATGTAAGTCAACATGAAAAATTTTTTCTTTTATAGCAGGGGTTTGCAATCTGAGTCTCCAGAGCCACATGTGGTACTTTTACCTCTCCACTGTGGCTCTTTGGATAAAGGTCTGAGCAATACGTTTTAATTTTAAAAATAAATCATGAAGTTAAAAGGAAGTAACCGGTAAAGTGAAAAAAAGTAAAGTAATGTATCACTCTGCAAGGTTCCTGACAAAAGTACCCATAAAGCTCCAACAATCTATGAACCAGTTCGTCTTTAAGGTTGGAAAAAGTCCCAAGGAAACATTTTGACTGATTTTAGAGTGTCAGCTTTAAGATCAGTGAGCATCATAATAAAACTGAATTAGGCATATTTTCCATTTTTGAACAAATCCAAGGATTTTAAGTGCACCTTATAGTATATATGGTATAGAATACCATAAGGGTCACTTGATAAACTCTGATTTAATTTTGTTTAATTGGATTTCCATTTTTTTTTTTGATTGAGATGCCGCATAAACTGTAAAATGCATTGAGATGATCCTATGTCGAGCAGGGTGTCTTTTATTTCTAAAGGGTTGGCTCCTACCTAAAATCAACCTAAATGTCTCTTTAAATGTTGAAGATTGCAGGCCCCTGTGCTATTCTAAACGTCAAAAATGTTGAAAGGATTTTTAATCAAAATTATCCTAATAAAAACTTCAAAAATATTTCACTGATCACTGCTTCCATATGACTAACATGAATGCAGACTCTAATGGCCTTCAGACCAGGTTAGGTTAAAAAAAACTTTGAATTCAGACAAGAGGCTATTGATCTTTAAAACATTTAGGGCTTTTCACGAGATCTGCTCCTTGACATTTCTGTGTTCTATTGTTGTTGTGCAACATTGTGTAGCTCCTTGAACTTATCTGTGGTATCACTGGTGTGTGCTGTTGAGTGTTATAATTATTTGATGCTGTGCTTCATTATTGTGTCGTTGTCAGTATTGTGTGTTGTGTGACCTCCTCCAGCTTCTTGTGTCTCTTCAGCAGCTCGGCCTCTAGAGGGGAAACCTTCCGGCGGGCGTCTTCCTCCTGCTTTCTCTGTCGGATCATCTGTTCTCTCTTCCTGGACTCCAGAACTCTCTGCAGCTCTGGCTTTGTCTCCACACTCATCCCACTTCTACACAAACACACATTGTGTAGGTTAACATGCAAACTTTGTGAATGTGTTGATATGCTTTAACTTTTGCTGCTTCTCTGGTTTTTGGATCTTTGTGTGCACTTCAGTGTTTCAGGCAGCAGAGGGCGCTGTTTCACAAAGGAGTTAGAGAATGGAGCTCACTGTCAAATCAGAGATTTGTCATTGTGTCAATAAGTTTTTGACTTTTGTCTGTAAATTTAGCTCAGATCTTGTCAAATTGTCTTTGTAGGGCTTCGTACCAATTAAATTATTCTGTAGAAGCTTTCTTACTTTAGATGTAGCAGTTTAGCATGCATTAAGCTCTGAATTTTGACAGGATGACCACAGGGTTTAATGCTATAAAGACAGAAAAGTCCTGTCTTGATGGTAGCAGCAACTCTCCTTAGACTCAAACAAACTTTATATCAGTGATATTTCTTTATTTCATAAAAGCACATTAAAAAAGATAATGTTCACCTTGTAAACTCCATATTATAATACTATTTGTAAGACAATTTCAGGTTGTTTTCAGTTTAATTTTAAGCTTTTATAGCATTTCAATGCCACAAACAGACTGAAGCCAGTTTGAGTCACAGATAAATTATTTATTTGAAGTGTTATCAGTCTGCTCTGAAGGTTGTTTTGGTCTGAATTCAAATTTGTTAAGAGTTTTTCCTCATATTTCTAGTGATTAAAGCAACAAGAAGGTGAAAGAAAGGGAGTGAAAAGCTTCCCAGCATCCTCAGAGCTGAATTCCTGAGAGGTGGGAAGACGTAGCTTAGCAGCGTTTGTCTGTCTCTCCTGGTGTTTTGAATGCTCACTTGAATCCAACGTCTGAGTCCTGACCTCTACTGTCCTGACTCGTTTTCATCTAAAACATCAAACTCTCAAAGTTCTACCCCGTTTAAAGTTGCTGCTTTCTCTAATTTTTACAAACATGATGTATTCTAAGACATTCTATTTAAAAAGAGAACATTTTAAAACACATTTTTAAATCAGTGATTATAGATAAAAGTTGTCTCTGTAGTGTCTAACCATCCTCACCGTTTGCAGCTGCTCAGCAGCTCACGATGAAGCTCCTGGTGGCTTCTGGAGGACTTGACTGGATTCACCAGCTTCCTGGGTTTGATTAGGTCTCCATCCTCATCTCTGTCCAGGTAATCAGGTGGGGGGATCCCGCCGGAGAGCGGAGCCCCCCTTCGCTGGAGGCTCTCTGAGCGGTGCTGCTGCAGCTCTGCATGTGCCGAGGCTGAAGACAGGAGGACAGAAGACAGAGCCATGAAGATGTCAAGAACGTGAGATGAAACTTCCTTCTCCTGCAGGGGGCGCTAATTAAACAGTCACTAAATCCAGGTCTTCAACACACACTGTTCCATGTGTTTTCTAACCAGTCCTGCGTAACCAGTATGGCTATTATCATAAAGCCTCTACAGAGGTTGATGGTGAGCTTAATGATGTGTGTCTGAGCTTTGAAAACATGCAGGATAGTGAGCCTCAAGGATCAGCACTGGGAAACACTGCCAGAGGACAGATTATTGGCTATGTGATCTTCTCCCTCAGATATTCTGGGAGGCAGATCGAATGTCTCAAGTCATTTTCGCACAATAACTCCTTTCCTCTGCGGTGCAACCAGAGACCCACATACACGCCTGCGTCATATTTCGGAAAAATGAAATGAGCTTCTGCAGGACTTAACTGCTTTGTTCTGAGGTCAGTCATGCTAAAAGGATTTAGGCCTTATTGCAATGTTTATAATCACACTCAAAAATAAGTTTTCTAAATAATATTACAGGGGAAAGTTGACCCAATCTGCTTGATGGCATGTGAAACGTTTATTTGCTCCCCCTTTTATAAAAAAAAAAAAAAAAAATACAAAGTAAACCTTTGGAAAGCTGAGTCCAAATCTTTCTGTACTTTAAGTCAATCATTTTTAGACCTTCTAAATCCAATAATCACATCAACAAAAGGTTTCTGAAAGCATCTGAAGTTTATCTGAGACTGAAACTCAAGACATTTCTCTAGCTGTGAGGCTCCACAATAAGACTAATTATCCACACGGGCAGAAATTTGATCAGTGGAGAATCTCTAAGGATTTAGCAACCAGAATAACTCCAAGAATACAAGGACTCGTCTAAGGTCACTCAAAAGAAAACAGAAAAAAAACAAGTGCAGGCCTCAGTTGTTTAAAGACCCACTCCAATGAAAATTATATTTTCAACATTTCAACTTGTGGGTTTTTTCTCACAAGACAATGATGCATCTTGATCAGAACTGTACGGCTGGATAGCTCCAAAATTGCTCATCATTTTTGTCGTACCGGTAATAATAGGCTGAGGCTGTGTGGAGCTGTAAGCTAGCAGGAGAGCTGTCAACAGAGAACTCTCAGCAACAGGTTAGGGGAAGATGGGCATTGCTGCTCTGCCGCACTGGTCCCGACTACAGTTCCCAGGCAAATTCCTAAGAAACAACTGCCGCTCTGCAGAAACTATGTCCTGGAAAACGACACAGATGTTTTGATTGTGCCAAAAAACTACCACAGCAGAGCAACGAGAACACAGACGGTTGCTTCAAATTCAACAAAATGTTTATCCCAAAAGAATTTGGACACATTCTGTGGACTAATCAGATCAAAGTGGAGCTTTCTGGAGGATTTTTTTGCTGTTCTACTAACAGGCTTTCAGAACAGGAACACGACAGCACTAGTCAAACATGGAGATGCTGATTTGGGGCTTAAATCTGATCTTAAACAGATGCTTGTGCTAGAAAAATAGAAAATGTCTCTGAATTCAAACATCTTTGTGAAGAAGAGAAGAACATTAATGCATTTTTTTCTGCTACAGGTGAAATACAAGTAATTGCATTTTTAGTCTTACTAAGAAAGAAATCTGTCAGATTTGAGTTTTCATATTTAAAATAATTACTTTTGACATTTGTCCTTGCTAATGTTTCTGTAAACCTAAAATTAATTTGAAAATCCGCATCATTTAAATCAAAACTTAAAAACCCTTAAGTTCTTATTCAACTTTTTGTAAGAGGGGACAGCTGTGAAAGCTCTGAAGCAAAAAAAGGCTGAAATAACTAATAAAAAGAAACCAATAAAATTCCTGATAGTGTAGGTAAAAAAGACCTTGAAACAGTAAAGTTAAAAAAAAAAATCTGATTTAAAAAAAGAAAAGTTAAAACTCTAGTAGAAGTGCTTCCAACCCTAAACACAACACTAATCTCTGTGGAGGCATCAGCTTTGAACATTATTTCATTGATGCCCTTCAGTGTTTTTCTGCTTTTCTAAAGTAAACAAGAAGGACAGCAGGTTTCTGTTTGAAGGTAAAGCAAACAGTTCAACTTTGTAGTGATAATTTGAAAAATCAAACACAAAACACAACCCAAAAGAAAAATTATTACCGATGCGCTGCACAAATTACAAAGAAAAAAAATGTTAAACTTTATTAATAATACATCGAAAATAAAAAATATTGACAGAAAAATATTTTTTCAATTAAAGATTAAGGTAAAAACTTACTTAAAAACAGCTACAAGCTGAGTTAAAAGTTTAAATGTAGCGGGTGTTATCATCTCGGGAGTCTGGGCCTTCCACCATTTGAAAATGATATTGGGGAAGATCTGGTCTTCCCAGGTTGAGGTTCTTTTCTTAGGAACCTGGGATTGACCTCTGACCTTAGTGATCACTCAAGTATTTAAGCAAAAATGGGTTTAAGACATTAAAAATGAACAGTTCAATCATAAAAGCAAGTGTGCTGGTTCCTAGGAGAAGATAAGCAACATATAGAGTATAAAGTAAACTAAGATCTCAGTTGTCTCTTCATTGGTGGGAGGTCAAAGGGTGATGCCTGCTGTGGTTCTCCTGTGTCCAGGAAGCCTTGAGATTTCATATCGATCCGAACTATGTCTGAGTATTCATCGACGTCTCTGAGTGCCTGTTCTCTGGTTACACAGGGAGGCAAAAGACATCAGTCTGACTCCACCTCAGAGGCAGGAAATGTGAATCGCCCTGTCTCTCTCATCATCCTGACGTTAACCTTCCAAGTTATTCAGTCGGATCAAATCTGCTGCACTGGAGGCCTGAAAGCTGAAGCACATACACTTTAAGTCCCTCTCATTAGAAGGTCTGACTTTACTCACTCTCTAAAAACTCCACACTGTTCTACTTTGACAAAATAATTCTGAAATGAAGCAGAAAAAGAATCAAAGCTTCAGCAACACTGACACAGTTCTGAGGATTTACCTTAACAAATATTTACAGAGATAGCAGAAGGTCATGGGTCGAACTGTCAAGCATCAAAGGTCGTCTGAGAGAGCTTCTGCAGGATTTCAGATGTTTGCATAGAAGATCTGAAGCAAGTATCCACAGCAGAGGAGATCCATGTTCTGCAGCAGACATTCATTTCAAAGTAGGCATTTGTATTTTTATAGATGATCAATTAAGCCACAGCCCCTCATCACACTTAACAGACAGACTACCAGGAGCTCAGACTAGACAAAGTCAAAGCCATGAACGTTCATGTCAGCTATGTCTTGCTATATTCCGACTAAAAAGAAGAATGAGATCGACAACTTTAATCTGAACTAGTATAGATGAATCCAATTTTCCTCTAGACAAAAAAATAATAAAAAATATGATTGAGATTTGTTGGTGAATGCTAATTTAAGGGGGTTTTCTAACAGAGAAGCTGCTGAATTTTCAGTTTTACTGTTTTCGAGTCGATGTTAAACTTTTTGTCATCCAGCTTTCAAAAAGAACATCATGGGGTTTTTTTTATCAATTGATATCGGGCTTTTTGTTTTTAAATTGGCAGTAGATTTTTATTCTTGCACAAGAGCTAGTTTTTACAGTTTTAGGTTGTTTAAGACAATATAATATCCAAAATTCAAAACAAATTTTGTTCAAACATTAGAGGAAAATAACTAAGATCATGACAGGTTTTAATTAACAACTCTGTGCAAATGAATGCACAAATCATCTAAAATAAGTGTTTTCTTTTTGGTTACATTTCATTGTTATGTTTTAGACAAATGGTTGTGTCATTATATAGGTTAAATATATATGTAGCCCAAAATAAACTGTGCAGAAAATGTGGCCAAAGATAGAAACAATTATGTAAATGACACTAAATGTTTGTTGATAGTGTATTTTCTTTTTATGCGCCAACTAGAGGTGAACTCTCCATTTGTAGAAACATGCCTAAACTGATTAATATTTTTAAAAGATGGAAATACAATAATACAACTTAAGACCAAAATGGTTCTTCCAAGAAAAAACTTAGGAATTGCATTTTTTTGTGGCCATGTTAGGTAGAATTCCTGCAGTGATCTTTTTATAAAGTATTTGTGAGTTAAGAAAAAAAAAAAGGATATAGAAGGACATCAATATCATTGTCAGAAAAGAACTTGACAATCAGCTTCAGCTTTTGGGTCTCTGGTGTATGGCTTCAGAATCACATAAATCTGCACAGCCTGACAAAGTGATCAGTTACTCAGATCCTCACTACTACAGACCATTGTGATAAATACAAAAATCTTCATTCTGCACAAAAGGTCATCTTAAACATGAATAAAAACGTATTTGGCCACTTCTGTTCTTCACTGCAATAACAAATGTAATTTCAAGATGACTTTTTCTTTTAATTTTCAAGTCAAAATATTATATTTTTTAACAAAAAGCAGTGGTTTGTGATCCCAGTGATGTACGAAGCTTGATGGTTATAATGCCGTCATTCTATGTATATTTTTGTACAAAATATATTTTATTCACAATAAAACATTTTGAATTTCACATGAAGTGTCACCAAAAATGACTAAATACAACCAGAAACAAATAAATTTTGGTATTATCTATGTTAAGTAGTTCATTGAGAGTAATTTTCACTGTTCAGTTCTTTGTAAACTGGACAGGACAAAACATCCTTTTTTATGAGAATCAAGTCAAAGTTATTTTATTTTTCTAGTAGGAACTTCCCTTGCTGGAGGAACACAGACAAACATTCAACAGTGAAATCGCTACAATACCCATGGACTCAATTTAATGCAGACAATTTATACTCAGACCTGCAGAATTAATCAAATTTTAAAAAAATAACAATTCAAAGCTTAACACGCCATCGACTCGTCTGTTTAACAGTCAAATTGAGGTTGGTACAAAACTCAATGTAACCCTCTTTGTCCTGAATGATAACGATCTGAATCTACATCCTGAGGGCAAAAAACTGCAATGGCTGTGCAGTGTGTATGTGGTGTCTGTGGCGATCAGTAAACCTTTGCATTTATCTCTTTTGATGAAACATTTACAAGATGGCAATGACATTGGCATACAATCCAGTGGCAGATAGTCTTTATAGATATAAATGCTCTTAAAAAGTAAGATGAAAGATTATCTGGAGCAGGTTCACCTTAAAACACCAGAGAAAACTGGACTCTTAGCTAAACAAAACTAAGGTGAAATTTTTAAAGAAAACTAGACCAAACCACAAAGACAAACAATCCTTGGCTCAAACAACCAGACAAATTACTTAGATTTCTACTGAAAATTGTGTAATTTCATATTTTTCTGTCACTTCTTATGCAACATCCTAGCATCTTTCACGACCTGAGCTCCCACTCTAGCAAGGTGCGCGTGCCAGCAGTGACTTCATCTCCATCATCCCACGCTCACTTTGTCCAGAACAACTTGACGCTGCTTTAATAACAGTTAGCCACTCTTCAGTTTATGACTCACATCCTGAATAATTCATGGGTTAAAAACGTGTGAAAACGAGACAGGCTTCATCGACAGGTGCTGCAGGAGCAACAAAGGGAGAATGTATGCACAAAAATCCAGAAATTTGCTATAGAGCAAAAGAAAAACAGGTTTTCATGTAAAAAGGTTTATACATCTTCTCTGGGTCAAAGCTATACAACTGTCTCAATGATAATTCCAGCTCCAATGTTCTAAAATCTACAGATATTCTATGTCCAAAAGAGAATTTTACTTGTGCATTTTCAGGTTTTAGTGACAAAGCGCAGTTCAACAAAAGTTTATTCTCAAAGCAGATTCATCAAACACTTGTGAAGTGTACAGTCAGTTTGTACAGAGATGAAACTGAAAACACAGCTGTGAAGCATCTGTGTCTGACAGGATTTGTGATCACCACACCTGAACAAAAATATAGAAAAATACACAACAGCTCAGATGGATGGAGCCTGCAAGAGCTTACACCTTACCAGACTTCAGCATCCTTTCAGTAGTGGTGGTGTAATGCGGGGGGCTCCTGGGCATCCTGTGGTCCACGTAGTCCATCTGATCCCCTTATGATGTGCTCTGCTCTTGCTGTATTTCAGTCTGTGGGCACTTTCATGCTCCCCGCAGCAGCAGCAATGTTCACCTCCTCCTGCCTCAGTCATGTCAAATGTAAAACAGCGATCACATGATCCTCTGTGCTCCCCTTCCTCCTCCTCCTTCTCTTTGTGAAGTGCCAGCCCCCCTTCAGTTCACAGCTTTTTCCCACGCTGCCTCACTTCTTTCACCACTTCCATCAGCATGGAACAAAAACTGAACCACACACTGGTGAAGTCCAGGTTTCCAGTAAACAGTCATGGTAGCATGATGGTAGCATTAGGACAGCATGATCACTTGTTTTTGTATTTTTTTTGTTAAATTGAATCACCTTTTCATTCTTTTTCTGACCCAAAATTGTGAAGTGAGCTAAATAATCTGGGCTTTATCTCAGGTCACAGGCGCAGCACCACAATCTGCAGATGAAGCTCAGTCTGGGTCAAAAACAAACCTAAATTCATTCCTCGTGCCTCAGCCGGGCATTATGGGTAAAGCAGTGTCGACCCACTCAGGTGGAACCATTAGTGACTGATTCAAAGATGAACCTGCTAGAATGTGATGTTGTCCAGAGGAGTGGGGAGTGACAGCAAGGTCCAATGTGGAAACTTGTCCGTGTCGGAAACATATTTCTCTGTGTGATCCGGGTCCAGCTGGCAGGATTAACGGAGCCTAATCTCAAAAGATTACAGGCGAGCAGCATCACGGCACTGCTCAACAGGAAGTTCTTTAAATTACTTCGCACTGAACAATTGTTTATTTTAAAAGCAACATCTAAGCAAGAATTAAATATTGTGCTGACAAGGTGGAAGGCCTTTCCTTTCGGGTTTAATCTCTTCTCTTGATGGTGAACAATCACTCCCACTGACGGACGATGGCTCTCTTTAATGGATATTTCCAGAAATGCAGTTACTTGACATAACTCCAGTTATGAGATGTTTGCTCTAATCTCTCAGGGTCTTCTGTTGCGGATGTTGGGAGCAAGTTTCCTCACTGATAGAAACACAATATGAAAAATAATTACTGTGCAAAAAAAAATCATTAATGTTTAATGCAGAATATAGCATTAGCTGAAGGGGTTTTCATAATTGCTTGAAAATCTTCTGGAAACTCTTTAAATTTCTTCTGAGTGTCAGTATGGATCAAAACCTTCGTTTAAGCGTGAGCCTCCACTCTTATTCAACAGCTTTCAATAAAACCTAGCTTCCAGTTTCAGATACAGCAGAGAATCCACTCAGGAAGATTAAACTTTAGCTGCGTTCCATCATACATTATCTCTTTTTGATCCATTAGTTTCTTCAAACTTTTTGTCAGAAGTGGCCATCTACCTCAAGCTCAACCCTTTTGTGAGCCAACCAGTGAGAACCAAATGTTGCAATTCCTCATATGACCACTAGAGATAGGCCTCAAAAAGCGGTAACTTGACTCCCATGTTATAAAGGGGGAAATCTATCATTTTTTTAAAGGGCCGATATCATGCTATGCTAAGCTTTTTAAAACAAACTGTGTCCATATATTTGATTATATATTACCTTTGTCACACAGAAGAACATGCTTTTTAAGAAATACAAGTAATTTTTGTGTGCTTCTTTTCCATCCCAGAAGTGAGTCACTTCCATCTATGAGTCACCGCATTTCGCTCCATGTAGGTGCCATCTATTTCATTTTGTCAACCGAGAGCCAGCCTCCGCAGTGTGTCTGCATTTCACCCATGAAACTGTCTCTTTAGATTAGGTGTGAGAGAAATCACTTCTTCTCACTTCTTCTTTTTCTTTCGGCTGTCCCCTTCATGGGTCGCCACAGCCAATCAGTTTCTAAGCCATAAACCTCCTCTTTGGTCTTCCTCTAGACCTCTTTCCTGCAGCTCTAGACTCAGCATCCTTCTACAAATATATTTACTGTCTCTCCTCTGAACATGTCCACACCATCTCAGTCTGGCCTCTCTGATTTTATCTCCAAAACCTCTAACATGTGCTGTCCCTTGATGTATTCTCTCCTGATCCTATCCATCCTGGTCATTCCCAAAGAGAACCTCAGCATCTTCACCTCTGCTACCTCCAGCTCTGTTTCCTGTCTTTTCTTCAGTCCCACTGTTTCTAGTCCGAACAACATGGCTGCTCTCACCACAGTCGTGTACACCTTTCCTTTCATTTGTGCTGAAACTCTTCTATCACAAATCACACCTGACACTTTTCTCCACCCATTCCAACCTGCTTGCATTCGCCTCTTCACTTCTTTTCTACACTCTCCATTACTCTGTACTGTTGACCCTAAATACTTCAACTCCTCCACCTTCTTTATCTCTTCTCCCTGTAACCTCACTCTTCCACTCGGGTTCCTCTCATTAACACATGTACTCTGTTTTACTGCGGCTAACCTTCATTTCCCTCCTTTCCAGGCCAAACCTCCACCTCTCTAGCTCCTCCTCCATCTGTTCTCTACTCTCGCTACAAATCACAATATCATCTGCAAACATCATAGTCCATGGTGATTCCTGTCTAACCTCATCAGTCAGTCCATCACCATTGCAAACAGGAAGGGGCTCAGAGCTGATCCCTGATGTATTCTTTCCATCTCTCAATTACACCATTGACACCTGTCAACACATTACCATCCCTATCCTTGATCACCCTAACCTGCTGCATGTCCTTCCCATCTCGGTCTCTCTGTCTTGCTAATCTATACAAGTCAGTCTCTCCCTCTTCACTACCCAACCTAGCATACAAGTCATCATAAGCCCCTTGTTTGGCCTTTGACACCTCTACTTTCCCCTTGCGCTGTACTCCTGTCTACTCTCCTCAGTCCTCTCAGTGTCTCACTTTTTCTTAGCTAGCTTCTTACTCTGTATACACTCCTGCACCTCCTCATTCCACCACCAAGTCTTCTCATCAACTTTCTTTCCTGATGACACACCAAGTACACTCCTACCTGTCTCCCTGATCCCATTAGCTGTTTTAAGACCCCCCAGAGCCTGTTCTTAAAAGTCATTCTACAATCCTCTTTTTTTCAGCTTCCACCAGTTTGTCCTCTTCTCTGCCTTTGCCCTCTCTTTCTTCATCTTCTTCATCACCAGACTCATCCTACACACCACCATCCTGTGCTGTTTGGAAACACTCTCACCAATCACTACTTTACAGTCACTGATCTCCTTCAGATTATACCGTCTACAGAAGATGTAGTCTATCTGTGTGCTTCTCCCTATGTTCCTGTCTCTTCTCAAAGAATGTATTCAATATAGCCATTTCCATCTTTTTTGAAACAAATCAACCACCATCTGTCCTTCTACATTCCTCTCCTGGATACCAAACCTGCCCATCACCTCCTCATCACCTCGGTTTCCTGCACCAACATGTCCATTGGAATCTGCACCAATGACAACTCTCTCATTTCCAGGGATGCTCATCATCACTTCATTGAGGTCCAACCAGAACTTCTCCTTCTCTTCCAGCTCACATCCTTCCTGTGGGGCATACCCACTAACAACAGTAAACATCACACCCTCCATTTCTATCTTCAGACTCATCATTCTATCTGACACTCTTTTTACCCCTACAACACTCCTGACAAACTCCTCCTTTAAGATAACTCATACTCCATTTCTCTTCCCATCTCCACCATGATAGAACAACTTGAACCCTGCTCCTAAGCTTCTAGTTTTGCTATCTATCCACCTGGTCTCCTGGACACACAGTATGTCTACCTTTCTCCTCTGCATGATGTCAACTAACTCTCTTCCTTTTCCTGTCATAGTTCCAACATTCAAAGTCCCAACTCTCAGTCCAACACTAGTGACTTTCCTCTTCTCTCTCTTCCTACGGACCCTCCTTCCTCCTCTCCTTCTCCGACCAACAGTAGTCCAATTTCCGCCAGCACCCTGTCGGTGAACAACACCGATGGTGGTCGTTGTTAACCCGGGCCTCAACCGATTCGGTATGGATATGGATAATATAATACTTAAAAGTTTGGGATTTTTTTAAGTTGATTTTGCATGATTAGAGGCTCTTTAATGTCTATTTTTTTTGGAATAAGGTAACTTTTAGACTTCTTGTTTTAAATCAGGTCTTTTGATTTTAGAGTTCAGTTCAAACATTCCTCAAGTGAGTGAAGAAATCTCTTGTGAACATGCCCAGCAAAATCCAATCCCCAGCAAACTCAAACTCAAACTTTATTTATTTATATAGCGCCTTTTCTTCGCGCGAAACACAAGGCGCTTAACATAAAAGCAAATAAAATACATATTAAAAACACAAACAACACAGTGTTTAAAAACAAACTTACATAAAGACACAAAACAAACATCCCCCCATCACACTCCCACTCCTCCCATCTCCCCCAGTCCCCCCTACACCCCACCCCAAGTTCCCCCAATAAGACCCTTGTCAATAAAACTGAACAAAGCTATAAAAACTGCAGATGTAAGGAAATAATCTGGCTTGGTACGACTGTGTAGAAACGATATTACGAGGATCCCCTAATTCAAGAACCCGCCTGACCACAGGGGGCATTGCCGCTGCGCCCGCCCAGCACGGGGCAGCGCTGGACCGGCTCTACCGAGCTGGACCCCAGCCGCCCCAAAGAGAACAGGCACTGCAGAATAGCCCCCTGCCGCAGGCGGAGCCCCAGAACAGAGAATCCCCGAGAGGAAAACACTGGATTTTAAAACAAAGAGAAAGCATTAAAAGAAGATAAAAAGAATGCATAAAAAAATTAATGTAGTAATAAAAACCTGGTTTGCAGATAAAAATAGTAAATACATTCATAAAATAACTATAAAATGATTCTTATAGAAGTTAAAAAAAAAAAAAAAAAAAAGATAAAAGTGCAATTACTAGGAAAGTCATGTAAAGAGCCATGTTAAAAAGGTGGGTCTTGAGCCTCTTCTTAAAAAACGTTACGGTCTCTGCGGCCCTGAGGCTCTCCGGCAGGCTGTTCCAGAGGCGAGGACCACAATGATGAAACGAAGCCTCACCATGTGTTTTGGTCCTCACCTTAGGAACAACTAAAAGGCCGGTGCCGGAAGACCTCAGGGTCCGCGAGGGTTCATACTTTAAAAGCAAATCACTCAAATAAGAAGGCCCAAGACCATAAAAACATTTATAAACCATTAAAAGAATCTTAAAATCAATCCTGAAACGCACAGGTAGCCAATGCAGCGATTTTAAAACTGGTGTAATGTGTTCCCGCCCCTGGTCCTCGTCAGACTCGTGCTGCTTGAGTTCTGAAGAAGTTGTAGATTTTGACAGAGATTTTGACCAGAGAAGGGCATTACAATAATGAGGCATCAAACCAGAGAGGAGGGCGGACTCTACAAATGCTGGCAAGAGAGAGGAATGGGCGGACTCTGGCAATGTTTTTGAGGTGGTAAAATCCTGTCTTAACGACATTTTTAATGTGAGGAATAAAATTCAGCTCAGAGTCTAAAAGAACGCCCAGGTTTCTCACGCAGTGAGAAAGGTTAAAATTCTGAAGATATGGTAAAATCCTCTCTCTCTTGTCTTCAGGACCGATGATTAAAACTTCTGTTTTGTCCTGGTTTGAGCTGAAGGAAGTTTTCTGCCATCCATGATTTTATATCTAAGATGCAATTTAAAAGAGTGTTTATAGGTCCATAGTCATCAGGAGACACGGCGATGTAAAGCTGAGTATCATCAGCGTAGCTGTGAAAGTTAACGCCGTGTCTCCTGATGACTTCCCCAGAGCAAAACATGTATAAATTAAAAAGAATGGGACCTAAAATTGACCCTTGGGGAGCCCCACAACTTATTTTATGGATTCTAGAGGAGCATGTATCCAAACTTACATAAAAATGTCGATCAGTTAGATAAGAACGAAACCAGTGGTGTAATTGGATCCAAGTTACTCTTCTTCAGAAGGGGCTTCACCACTGCCGTCTTACAGGCATTGGGGAAGACACCTGTCTGAAGAGAGGTATTAACTATGTTTAAAAGCTCCGGCTCAAAGAATCCATAACAGGTTTTTAAAAGAGAAGTGGGATGGGATCTAAAAGGCAGGTTTAGTGTTTGCTTGGGAAAAACTCGACCAAGCATCTTCTCATCAACCAGGACAAAACTCTCCAGTGTTTCCTCAGGTAAAGACAATGCCACTGACCTGCTAACATTAGTGCTATGTACCGGTTGAAGGTTAGATCTGATAGCATTGACTTTACTCCTGAAGTGGTTCGCAAAGTCCTCACATGCAGCTTCTGTGTGAGGCATGATTGGTTTATTTAAATCTGTGTATAATAAAAAATCAATGGTCTTAAAAAGGAACCGGGGGTTGTTTTTATTGTCAGTGATGAGTTTGGAAAATAAAGAGTCTTGCTTGTTTAACGGTGTAATTGTAAATTTTTTGTTGTTCTTTAAAAAAGTCATAATCGACTGTTAAATTTGTTTTTCGAAACTTTCTCTCTGCTCGTCTGCAGATTCTCTTCAGATTTAGAGTAGCCCCATTTATCCAAGGTCTCTTTGGATTGGATTTCAGTATTTTAGTTTTCAGTGGGGCTACTACATCAATGGCAGACTTCAGTCTGTCATTAAAATCATCAGTCAGAGAATCGCAGGACATAGGTAAAATCTGAGCAGGAGTTTGTTTTAAAATATCAATAAAATTTGCTGCCACTTCAGGAGTTATATATCGTTTCGTCACAGTTCTCACTGAGGCCTTCTGCTGGATAAAACCAGCTACCTTAAAATACACACAATAATGGTCTGACACAGCCAAGTCAACAACAGAGAACACTTCAGCGGACAGGCCGTAATCAGATAAAGAGGTTTTAAGTGATAGATAACAGCTCTGAACTGTCAGAGAATGAATACGACATCCTCTGTGAAGGTCTCAATGGAAGCTGAAGTCTACAGAAGTTTGTTTTTTAATCAAAAAAAGCATCCACTCCTCTTCATTTCCCTCTTGATGAATGTGTGTTACAGAGGCACGAGAGTGTGACACCAAGCATCATATGTTCACAGGAAAAGTCAAATATATCTTGACACAGTATGATACTTTATTTCAGATGGGTGAGTGCATTTTATAAATAACATTTCAACTTTGATATCAATATTTCAACAATCCATTAAGAAACAAAATAAATGCAAATATGCATAAAAAAGTTTTTGTTTTTCTGTCAGTTTTAGCTAAGTTCAGTGGAAAACTCTGATGAACTCAAAATAAATATTTACATGCTGTTTTGTTTTTGTTTTTTTGTTTCTAGAGTGATAACAAAATACACATTTTGGTCAATTCAGTGCAAATATAGTAAAAGCCCAAAGGATAAACTGGCGATCTGTTCAGTGTGTCCTGGCTTTGCCCAATTTTAGCTGCATAGTCTCTAGCAACCCTGTGATGCCAAGAGGAATTATGCACTCTTGGATAAAATATTAGGCCTGGTTTTTAATTTAGACTTTGAAAATAACTTCCAAAATTTGTGAGTATTTTAAAATGAAATAACCTATTTCACAACAGTGAGTTCAAATTTCATCAACAGACTTGATAGACTTTCTAGTTTTTGACAAAATCACCATCTAAATTTCATTTTATTTCAATTGCAAGTGAATTCCCATCAACCACGACATAATTAGGGTCTGAAGTCTGAGCTTCAGCCCTGAAACGTTTTGGCCTTTCCGACTGTATTTCCACTGATCCTTTTTGTCCAGCAAATATGATATCTCACCTCAAATGTGCTGTCCAAGCATTTACTGTTCTTTACAAGGCTGCTGTTTTATCAAAAGTCTGGATTTATTCCATTGTCATTTGGATCTGTAGTGTCATACAGGCCAACAGATACAACAGATTTCTCAATACTGGTATTCTGACCCCACATAACCCCTAAGGGAGTTATGTGTTAAATCAAGGTTTATAAGTCAGTTGGAATAGCAACAATAATGCTCCAAGGCAGAGAAAGGGTTATTTTTATATATATTGTGTCTAAAGGTCACCTAGCTGCTCTCCAGCTCCGATCCGGTCTGGTTTCAGAGCTTTTATCTGCTCCTGTGTTGCAATAAGAGCAATCAGCCATGTCAGAGCTGGTCTCTAATAAACAGGCCTATTACAGCCTGTTACACACCAACTGTAGCGTTCACAGGTCAGAGCTTCTTTGTTCTCAGGAACTTGAGAAACCTACCTCTGCCCTTTGCATGCTTCCCATTCTTCACACACTGCTGCTTCGGTGGAGGCTCGTGATCAATGCTGTATGACTTCTGAAAACAAACAGCAAAGTTATGGTGAGACACTGGTGAGATCCAAGCTAACAAGCTAAACCCATTCTATCAGTTCTAAGATCGTCAGTGAAAACACAAAACAAAAAACAATGAGAGAATGTAAAGCTTGATGAATTCCCAAAAGTTTCCGTATTGCTAGGATCTGTAGAGTTTAAGTTCGTCTGACAGTAAACCCTGCAAATTGACCTTGCACATGTGCATCTTAAGGGAAAATCTAAGCCTCTATGGGTGCATGGTGATCTGGATGTGATGTGTTTTACTGCAGAAAGCAAGCTAGTGTCAGAATGGACACGTTACAGTGACCTGTGAGGTAAAACTGTCTCATTCCAGAAAATGTATGAAAAGGATGAGATTTAGATCGTTCTCATCTGCTACAGAACCAAGGAAGTTCAAGGGGTTCTGTTTATATAGAATTCCAATCATTGTTGATAAATTCAAAAAAGTCAAATGAGTTTTTTACAAATGTATTTATCAATCAATTTTTTTGGGTTTGGGTTGTGGCGGCAACAGTCTCCACATTATGCAGAAGCTCTTTATCGTGATTAATCTGTGAATTATGGAGAAAAACATGCTGCACGTGAGAGTGTCGAGACATGTACTGGTACTTTGTTTTCACATTTAAACTAGCTTTTCTGCTGCTGTTAGAGACTGATTATGTATGACACATTTTTCCCATTCTCCCTGGCTGATGGTTCATCCTCGAAGTTCAAATTTCTGCAAAACTGAATGCAGATCCTCGAAGTTTAATTTATGCAAAACTAATGCAGATCCTCTTATGATACAGTCAGTCCATCCTGTAAACAACATTCATCCCCACTCCCCAAAGAGAGAGGAGGGGGGCATGCAGTGTGGTCTACAGACAGTGGCCGCCTTGTCACCATGCTGCAGCCTGATGAAGTCGCTCCTAGCAACTAAAACAAAGTCCTTTGAGAACGAAAGAGGAAAAAATGCAGGGGACAGGGGTTCGTCTGACTTGGGGTTGGAGAAAAATCTGGATGAAGGATCGGAAAGAGGACATGAAGAGAGGGACCTCTTGACCCCTCTGCCAGAGAACTGAAGGATCTGGAGGTCCTGAAAGCTTTTGTGTGAGAGGTCAGTTAAACAGACTGAAGGAAAGACAGCAGCATCAAAAATCAGATCTGAAAAACCTCCCTTTACGCTTCCTTTCTTCAACAGTAAGCTGATGCTGCATTTTGATCACCTCAAAAGCAGACAATAGAAAGTTGCTGCCACCTTCTGTGGGCTCGCCTGTTACTGCAGTCTGTCAGCAGAAACCATGAATCCTGGCCTTCTCTCGCTGAGGTGAATGGAAATTTGAATCTTTCTATATCATAGTGACATACCATGAGCATGGCTTCAATCTGACACTAATCAAAGACTTATCATAAAGACTGGTCTAAATTTTGGCTTTGTTAAACTTTTATTAAGTTTGATGCAACCACAGTTAATTGTATTTATCTAAACAAAAACAACAAAATTTTAATATTATCAATTTTCTGTCACAGAAACATAACATAATCTCATTTGGCAGGTGTTCCTGGATGTATCAGCTCATGTTAACTGATGAGTTTTAGCTGTGAATTTCAGGAATGCAGCTTTACATCATAGGTTATTTCTGCCTCTTTGGCTGCTTCACCTCCTTTTATCCGTTTATCTGGCTTCAGTCTGCCGCCAACGGTCACGACACACAGACCCACAGCACCCACGGGTTAAACACACCAACCGCAAACCAGTGACCTGTCAGCAATTGGAGCCTGGGTCAGCGGAGCCCTCTGTCACAAATCTTCCTAGTTAATGAGGACTGTTGCATAAGTGCAGCTGAAAATACTTTGCTGTGTTTGATTCCCACTCTGGTTCATGAACTTGTTCACAGAGAGAGGATCTGAGCTGTGATTGGTCAGCAGCAGGCCCCGATTGTGTCTGCACAAAGACGCTGAGAGGCTCATGCTGGCCTCTGCAGCAGCTCTGACTGAAACAACACACTCTTGTTTCTGTGTGAATGGCACAACCAACAAACTCCACTCGCTTCACTGCTCAGACATTTAGAGGAAGATTATTTTCTCTTCTTATTACAACTGAAGCTGTTTGTTCTCATTTTCTTGAAGCTTCTTGAGGTTTTGTACACTTCGATGAGCAGTACAACAGGTTCCACTGACACAATCACGCTAGTTCAGGGGCACAACAATTTGAAGGTTATTGTCCTGGTCTGTGATCCTGACAGCCATTTTACTGTCTCAGTTTAACTTTAGTTTAAAACTTTTTTTTTTTGTGGTATTTATCTCAATATTTGGTCTTAGTTAATCCCATTCCCCACAGGTTGCTCTGCCCTGGCAGCTCTTTTTATTGTCAGTTTTTATGCAATTCTTAAGTGGTCTTCACACCAACCTGCTCCCTGTGTTTGAGTCTTACTCCTAAATCCCACTGTGGCTAGCTTAACTCAAGCCTGTGTGTCAGACGCTAAGCTCCTGGGTCAAACAAAAGACCATGAAACTTGGGATTTCCCATTGT
Source organism: Oryzias javanicus (assembly GCA_003999625.1). Taxonomy (NCBI): domain Eukaryota; kingdom Metazoa; phylum Chordata; class Actinopteri; order Beloniformes; family Adrianichthyidae; genus Oryzias; species Oryzias javanicus. The sequence goes on along the minus strand of CM012441.1, from coordinate 17,204,130 downwards.
AGATGTGCTTGGATAAAACTGGATCAATGTACAGGATAAGGACTGCATCACACCTCACGAAAAGATGTCCTGCAACTGTAACACAAACCCCAATCATAAAACTTCCACCGCCATGTTTAACAGTTGATATGAAAGGTCTACATACATTCAATTGTTTTATTAGCCATTTGGTTTGTTCAGATGTTATTTTTTCAACAATTATTATTATTAACCTTTATTTAACCAGGGGTGGATCCCATTTAGATTTAAAACCTCTTTTTCAAGGGACCCCTGGGGAGGAATCAATACAACAATAAAATGCAACATTTGTTAAGCAAATAAAACAGAATTACAATGATGGTTAAAATTTCATATAAATTAATTAGCTAAAACATGTACAATTTAAAGAAGCAGTCTCAAGTGCTCTTAATCTAGATTTAAAAGCATTTATGGAGATAAGTTCTCTCAGTTGCAAGTCCTTTTGAAGCAAATTCCATGAGGATGGAGCAAATGAGAAAAAAGCCAATGACAATAATCATTCAAAATCAGTATTTTTTTTTAAATGATGTAATACCTTTAAAATCCAGGCAACCTAACAAGGCTTGTAAAGTTTGAGATGCAGCTCTTAACTTTTCTACTGTCTTTATTATTATTTCTTTTTACCTAAGCTTCCTTTGATGTTCGTCAGAATGGTCCTGAAAAATGTATCATTAGTGTTTGAGCCTAAAAACTGAAACTTTGTTCTAAACATCTCAGTATAATTAGATTTATATTCATTGTTTCTCTCAGTACATCAAACAAGTAAGCTCTTCACATTACTTACTTGCTATTTTGTAAACATGCAGCCATTCTTATTATCATTGATTCTTTTAAAGAGGAATATAGCACAATTATATTTTTACTATGAGATTCAGGACAAAATAGTTGTTGTTTAACAAAGACTTACAAAAATCTGAGCATATGGGCCTTGTGAGAATCTTTAATAATCAACAACCCAAAGGTGTCCTCTGGCTATGGTTCAACTCACCTGTTTTTGGGGGGGAGAGGGGAGGGTTTCTCACCCCCATATCTGCTTACAGACATTCCTCTCTGTGGCTCGGGCTTATGTAAGACCCCGAACGCGCATGCTTCTGCTGTGAGATAATACTAACGGGAAACTCAAAATAACCCCTCTCAGTACATGAGGCCACATTCCTGGCTAGCCTCCTGTCAGCTGCTGGTTGCTGTAGAAACAGGCGCACCCCAACACAACCCTTCCCCTCACCCTCCAATCCGGCAGGTGCACCTCCGGCACACCTCATAGCTCAAATATTTTCCCGCACTCAGGTTTCCAACGCTGGGTTGCAACTCCAAGGAAGGCAAAGGAACCACTTTCCTCTTTGTAAAAAAATTAAAAAAAAAAACATAATCATACCAGTGAAAGTGATGACCTTTTGGTCTCACTTCAAATCACAGCTCATCACGTGTTCTGGCTGCCCAACCCTAAATTGTTCTAAAAGTTTCTGAGGCTTCCTTCTAGTGATAAAAATGATTAGCCCTGATCATCAATAATTTAATTTGTCATTTCATTGATGAATTGAGGTGTCTCCTGCTTCACTCAGTGGCTTCAGGAGGCAGACATCCTCTCAAACCTTCCAAAGTTGACTTCAGGTTTTTCCTTTTAAAAAGAGTTGCAGCTAGAAAACTTTAAAATAGTTAAAAAGCAAAAGAATTATGCTAAAAAAATATGCAAGGCAGAAAAAAAATGCACTAGCTAAGAAGCAAAACTGTCCAGGTTATTGAGCTCAAAAAGTTTAAACTAAGTAAGCTTGAGAATTGTGCACTTTGTTCAAGCAAAAGATGACAAACAGGCAACTGTTGAGGCCACTGGAAACAGAATTCAGGTGAGAAACTCAGACAGGAAGTAGATCTCTGCAGAACAAGCAGTTTCAAAATAAAATAGAAGTGGAGGTCGTGTAAACCTCACTTTTATCACCTGAAGACATTTGATTTCAGATGAAAGACTTCTCTCTCACACTGTTTGACTCCCCGTGAAGACTGCGGTCAGTCTGGTTTTTGGCTCAAACTGATCATAGATTTACAAGTAATGAACATCTGTGAAGGACCATGGGAGTCCATTAAAGACATACTCTTGATGTTACACTGTCAGACCTCCTGACCCATGAGAGGTTGGCTTGTTTGAGCAGAATTTCCTCCAGTCTGCTCTGTAGTTTATCGCTTATTGATGATCAACTTTATTCTGTTTGTTTGTTGAAGTCTGATAACTCCAGGCTGACATTTTTGTTCCAATGGGTTTTGATAGAAAAACCAAACAGGGCAGAAACCAGAAAAGTTAAATATTTGTGATTCGTGTCTGAATGTGTCCAGTATAAGGTGAACCCACGTTCACAGCATCACCTGACGATTAATGAACAAACCAAGAAATGAATGAAAGCACCAGACTGTAAGAAAACAAAGCAGAGCGATGAGGCTAAGAAACAATAAGTACTGACCTTCTTTCCGTAAGAAGCTCCCATTTTGCCTTTGCTGGGCCTCCCTGGTTTGTTTGTGACAGCAGGTTCACAGTCCAGCAACCTTCCTGTCCTAATTTTCTCTTCAAGAGTTCAAGACCGGCAGAGGTGTATCCTTTCTTCTGTGCTTCCCCTTCGTCCTCCTCCTGGTTCAACTTTCTGGGATTTTTTGTTTTGTTGTTGTTCAGTACAGTCCGAAGCAGTCAAGCCAGCTCCACACCAGCAAAACAAAAAAGAGAGCAGCCGGTGCGACCTGACACAGTCTGGGAGTCCAACTGTGAGGAGGAAAAGGAAAAGGAGGAGGAGGAGGAGGCGTCTCTGCCACCTGTTCCTGCCTGACTCTCTGGTCTCAACGGCGAAGAGTTAAGGTGATCTGAAGGGATTAATCTGATTGAAGGTGACATGTAGCCAGAGAGCGGAGAGAGAACGCCGGAAAGATGAAAAAGCAAAAAGAAAGTTTGAACTTCAAACAACTTTTAATAACAAATAATTACAAAGTCTAGGATGAATTAATCAAAAGGAAAAGTTCGACATTGTAGATCTCCTCCTCATAGAGCACAAAATGTTCTCCACAACTTAGGTTTTAACTTAAGTATCTTGCTTGCTTTGTGAATTTAGAAATGTTGAGTTCCATTCTCAGCCGATCCGCAATAAGTCTCAGAACCACAAAAAAATTGTATTTCTCCTTCAGACTCAATCTCTTGAATTTGATTTATTTTTATTTTTCCACACTGCAAAACTGGTCTCCCCTGAAACTGAACAGATGTTCAGTGTATTCACTTATGACAACAAAAAAGTGATCAATTGCCCACCTGTTTGCCGCCCATTTAAGTACGGTACCCAGCATAAGCCCATTTAGAATCTACGGTACCACTGGAGATCAACAAAGGAACTCTGTACAGTGACTACTAACACCCAGCCAAATCTTCATTCAGACAAAATATTAAGTATTTGGATGGATGGATGGATGGATGGATGGATGGATGGATGGATGGATGGATGGATGGATGGATGGATGCGAATACTATTATCTGCTACAAACTGTGATTCTTCACAGTTGTTTGACAATAACTGACCTCCAATACCAACATTTTGAACTTCTACAACTAAAAAGGCTGCACCAAGGTTTTATTTGGTTGAGGCTTCACAAAAAAGATGGGTTGTCATACAAACCAATCTGTAAACTATATGTGTAATTTAAAAAAAAAAACTTTTTTTATTATGTTCTCTGTATATTATTATTATGTTATTCAGTTTATTATTTTCTGGGACTTTTGTCTATTTTTTTCTCCTGCCATCTTTGTTTTGAAGATTTCTCTTTAATTGTCCAGAGCACCTGATTGGGTGAGGATCTACATGGCAACATTCAAATGCTGAGCTTCTGCTTGAACACAACCCCGGCAGGCAGCAACAGGACTGGCTTCACTCTTCTCTTTATAGGCCACAGTCATTGTAATGTTTGGTCATTTTTGTTCTCTTTTAGTAAATATATGCAAGACTACTTTTCTCCCTTTGATCATTATGAATCTTTGAGCTATTGAGATGTTTTAATTGTTTTTTTTTCTTTATGCTACATCCATTTAAAATCCATCCATTTAAAAACAGATACTTGGTACTTGTATGGAGTCTCGAAAGAGCCAAAATGAAATAAATATATACACCATGAAATAAATAAATAAATGTGGCATTAAATAGATAAATGTGGCAATAAATAAATAAATGTTGAAATAAATAAATAAATGTTGAAATAAATGTGGCATTAAAATATTAAAAGAGCACATTTAAGTATTTCATGACATATTTATTTATTTCATTGTCCCTGGTGGGTTAAAAGAGCCACATTGAAATAAATATATTTAATATGAAATAAATAAATAAATGTGGCATTAAATAAATAAATGTTGAAATAAATAAATAAATGTTGCAATAAATAAATAAATGTTGAAATAAATGTGGCATTAAAATATTAAAATAGCCATTAAAAAGCCATTTTTAACATTTCATAATATATTTATTTATTTCATGATTTCATTATACATTTCATGAAACAGGAAGTGGGCACACCATGAAAATGCAATCTGTCAGATTCTCTCGTCAAACTCAGTGGGCGGGCCTAACTCTCATGTCTCTGCTCTGTTGCTCTGGCCTGGTGCAAAGTTTTTGTCTGAGTCCTCACTCACCAACCCAGTCTCAGTGAAATGCGTACATATTCCACGGCTTTGCACCCTGGGAATACCGTGCATAGTATACGCCAAACACGGTTTTTGCGTGCATATGATACGCAGTTGCAGCCCATTCAAAACAACAGGAACGGGTTTTAGGTTTCGTTTTGATCACGTGGTCGGATGTTTAGGTTTCTCCGGATCACGTGACTGATCACGTGACTTTTGAGTTTCTGTTGGTCTATCACCGGCTAACAATATGGCGGTAGATCCACTACTTTTTTGGTGTAAAATCCCTCAGAATAAAATATTTTGTGGACTAATCTTTATTTTGGCAATATTTCTAGCGAGAAATGTGCCCGTTACTATCACGACATGCATTTATTTTGGACATACAGTTAGCAGTTTGTCTGTTTTGCTTGTCTTTTCGGGCTCAAAAATCGTAAAACAGCAACGTCTGGGCTGCACGGAACAATCACGGAACCGGGCGATCAGCAGGATTTGGGACCCGACCCGCATCGGTGCCGGGTCAAGGTTAGGGTTAGTGTAGGTTCGGAGAAACCGCCCGGAACCTTTTTCAATCGGGCTCCGAATGACTTCTGTAAAGCTAGAACGTGATCACAGTCTGACTACTTCCGGTCCAGGAGACGGTCAAACGTGATCCCGAAACGAAAATTATCAAGCATAAAATAATGTTTGTTTAATTTCTGCCTCATAAACAAACACAAATGTCGGTTATTTTAAGTGACAATAACGAGTAATGCTTTCAGACAAAATGAAGAAAGAAAAACACAATTGTGTTATGTTTTGCCATTCTTTTTATTTTATTATTATCATCATAATTATTATTATTAGTGGTAGTCGTAGCAGTATTAATCTATTATTATTGTTGTTGTTGTTATCATCAATATTATATTGTTATTATGTAAAAAAAAAAAATGTAAATTTAAGGAATGACAAACAAAATAGAATTGATACATAAATACATTGTTGATCCACATCTTCATTCTACCTTGCACACATTTAAGACACCCTGTGCCAGATGCAGAAAAGCAGCCCCAAAACATCACTGAGCCTCCTCCATGTTTCACCGTAGGGATAGTGTTCTTTTCTTCGTATGCTTGGGTTTGAGTCTATGAACATAGATTACCAAAAAGCTCCAGTTTGCTCTCATCTGTCCAAAGGACATTCTCCCAGAAGCTTTGTGGCTTGTCAACATGCATTTTTGCAAATTCCAGTCTGGCTTTTTTATGATTTTTTTTTCAGCAGTGGTGTCCTCCTTGGTCGTCTCCCATGAAGTCCACTTTGTCTCAAACAACGACGAATGGTGCGATCTGACACTGATATACCTTGGCCTTGGAGTTCACCTTTTATATTCTTTGAAAGTTGTTCTGGGCTCTTTGGATACAATTTGAACGATCCGTCTCTTCAATTTGTCATCAATTTTCCTCTCACGTCCAGGGAGTTTGGCTATTGTCCCGTGGGTCTTGAACTTCTGAATAATATGAGCCGCTGTTGTCACAGGAACTTCAAGCTGTTTAGAGATGGTCTTATAGCCTTTACCCTTAATAAGTTTGTCTATCATTTTTTTTCGGATGTCCTGGGACAATTCTCTCGTTCGCTTTCTGTTGTCCATGTTCAGTGTGGTACACACCTTTTCACCAAACAGCAGAGTGATTACCTCTCTCCCTTTAAATAGGCAGAATGACTGATTATGAGTTTGGAGTTTGATGTCGATTAAAGGACACATCTGAGTTAATCATGTCACTCTGGTCAAATAGTTTTCAATCTTTTATAGAGGTACCATCATTTTTGTGCAGGCCTGTTTCATTAGTTTGTTTTTTTAAATAATTATGTTAATCAACAATTCAAATGTAATGGCTGATTTTGGTTATTTAATTTTCAATTAATTTTAATTTATTGTTACTTTTGTGAGTTTCAAGGGATTTCAGTGAGAATTGTGGGTTTTTCCTTCTTTAACTGAGGGGTACCAACAATTTTGTCCATGTGTGTATGTCCTCCATGAGAAGAATGCCGCAAGAACATTTTCAAAACTGAATTTTCATTGGACTGGGTCTTTAAAACCCAGAAATGTATTTTACAATGACTTTGTTAATAAAACCCTCTCTAGTGTTCCCCTGCTCACAGTTCTCTGATGCAGCAAAGACCCCTTTTGATGAAGTTAATGTGGCGTTATTTGGAGGTCTTTGGTATGTGGTGGATTGACCTGATTCTAATGGTAGGGTGATCTCTTTAACGGAATGATACTGGTGTTTTAATGAGTTGTTGCATCACATGACTTGTTTGCTGTGATGAATTTGTTTTTTTAAGACATGTAAAAAAAGAACTACTGTGCCTCAATACAAATCATCAATTTATTTCATTCTGAAACCATTTTTATAATGCTATCGATTTGATTCGATTAAACTTGCCTTGGAAAAATCGATCTGGTTGTTCATTGATTAATCATTAACCCCTAATCTGCATCCACTGCTATTAAAAAGATTTATGATTTGTTATAGTACCGGCATAAACAAAACTCTGCTTTCATCCCTGTGGCCCATTTCAAGAGGCAGGTTTAGCAAATTCCAAGTTCAAACTTGAACTCAGAGTTCACTGACTCAAAGTTCGCAAACTCAGAGCTTTCGGTTTTCGGTTTCAGGACAGCAGAAAAGAGTTGATTCAGTCAATTCTGAGTCGTTGGACTCACAAAGCCCTGATCACTGGAGCAAAGACGTTATGATTCACCATGGTAACGGGAAACACCAAGAGGGCATCTTACATCCGGCGACAGAAATTGATGTGCTACTACAAGCATATGCCGACTACAAGCTTGTTTTCCTGCTTCATATCAGGTTATGTTCACAGTCAGTTGCCACAATGATGAACTCTGAGTTCAGCTTAACCTACTTTATCAAAAAGGTTTGGTTTAACCCACTTTCACAGGTTTAAGTTACATCCATTTCTGAAACCACAAACTCAAGAGTTTTCCTTAACTCAGAGTTCACAAGCTCAGAGTTTCAACAAAACCTGCTTCTTGTAACGGGCTCCAGGTCTGCAAGCTTTGCAATTCTCCTCATGGGTTTAACTTGTACTATCTTTAATTTGGGACTGTTTTTCACTATTTTTCTTTCTGCATGTATTTCATTTGCGTCTTGAATTTTTAAGCTACAACACTAGAAGAAATGTGAAATAAATTAAAAACAGTGAACAAACAGTACCCTAATCCTAAATAGAACCTCAATTCTTGTCCTTCATTTATTCAAACCTGAAACCTCTGGTCTAAAGATATTTGATAACAGAAAAAAATAGATTCTCTCAAAAAGTTTAGTTTATTTACAGATATAATTTTAAACAAATCGAGCTATAAATTAACTTTTCAAATCAATCTGAAATGTTCTTTTACTAAAAATATAAAATTAGAGGTTGCCAGGTTGGTGATAAACTAAAGTCTGTCAAACTGTAGGGGTTTTAAACTTTGAAGTTGATGGTCCGCCCGTTAAAACTGTTTTTAATCTGCTGTTATATTATCTCTATTTCTTTCAAGCAAATTTATTATCACAAATACAATTTGTGTAATTTCACAGTCAATGGAAATGCAGCTAGCGATGTCATAACGGCATAAGACGTGTGTCATTATGATGTACCCCAAAATATATTCATAAAAGTAAAGTATTGAACAAAAAGCCAGAATTCTTGGCTCTTAAAATAGGACTCTGAAAATATTTAAAAACCATATCAACCACCAAGAATATTAACGCTCAAAAAACTCCTGTAAATCTCTGGAATTGATAACAAGAATAAATCAAAACACTAAATATTGCTTTTTATTTTATTTTATTATTTATTTATTTATTTATTTTGCTTACTTACTGTCCTGTATTCTCCTATTTTTCCTTCTTTCACAATTTAATGTTTATTTGTAATGTTTATTGAGCATGAGTTCTAATGTGTCATTTTTAATTGTACTTCATTAAATGTTCAATAAAAAAAAAAAAAGAGACACCCCAAAATGATGTTATGAGAAAGAGCAAGCTTTTTCCAGAAGACGATTTGTGAGGATTTTATCAAACAGACTATTTTTACTGTGTACCATTTTTGTTCAAACTTCAACAAAATGTATCACATCTAGAAAGGCAGTCCTGGTGGATTTCCTGGTGGAAGTCATGGTGGATTCTATGATGGTGAGCTGACCATTACACCACACCAAGTCTTTCATTGATCAGAATAGAGCTGTAAAAGAAAAAACCTGGAGCCAGATTGACCAGATTTGCTCCGATTTGACATTTAGCACCCAGTCTCTTCCAACTGTAGGAGGCGGACATGTAAACATAAGCCCTTCTTTGCTCATTCTGTCTGAACACCATGGTCTATAGTTGCGTTATAGAATGCATGTTTAGCGTGTTCTTAAACACGTCTCACATGCCTGGTGTGAACGTAGATTCATTCGCTGCTGTTTAGAGAAGTTCATAACTTGGTAAAAAAAGGAGGATGTGATGTAGGTGGGCTGTTGGCCCTCGTCATACCCGGTGTTGAGGAAGTGATAAGAATATCTAACATAAGCACAAGGCTAATGAAGATTTTATTTCAGTGTTTATGGAGTATTTCCTTCAAACGACAGTTGAGCATTAATTTGAATTAATTTTGTGTTAAAAATCTTTACATTCACAGAGAATAACACACATTAGCCTCCATGTTAGCATCATGCTAACATTGCTTATAATAGCTTTACCTATTCTACTGTTTGGATTTATATTTCCTCAATAAGGTTTTATTTAGTTAAGAAGTTTCTCTTTTTGCTTTTACACTTTAGGTTGCAGTGCTCAACCTTTCATGAATGAAAGTCCAAATATTCTGCAGGACGCTGTAGGGAATTGAACCCCAACCTCCTAAAGGAGACATACCATTACCAGTGCCTTTAGTGTTTTGACTCCACATGAAAGCTGAAGCCAAACTGTCGTTCAACTTTGAGTCTGCAGTTCTGCAATGTTTGGTCTGCTTTTGTACCCATCAACAGTGTTTAACATCTGGATGCTCCTGTGTTTCTGCAGCAGAACAAGAGCTTCTTCATTCTAACGATGTTTTCTCCTGTTGGAATGAAATACTATCGCTGTTCTAGGAGTTTCCCTAAACTCCCTCGTAGTTGGAACCATAGACTAATTAATATGAATTTACTCGACAAAACAAGTGTTCAAATCAAATCAAATCAGACTTTATTTATAAAAAAGCGCTTCTCATACTTGCGCAGCTCGAAGCGCTTTACATTAAAAAACAAACATATACAATAAAAACCAAACCCACCCTTCACCCTCCCCTCCATTGTCACACACAACCCAAAATCCCACACATAATGAAACTTATGAAAAATAACTTGAGAATAAAAGTTGTAAAATAACATAACATAAGGCTTGGCTCTGCTGTGAGGAAACAGTATGGGGGATTCTATCATACCAGGAGCAGCTCGGTCAAAGGAACATCGCCACAGTGCCCCCCCCCCAGATCGGGACAGCAGTGGAGTCCACTCCGCAGCGGTGAGGCTGCAGTGCAGGACTCCAGCCGCCCCAGCAGGGGGGACAACAACGGCAATGACCCCAAACCAAGCCTGCAAGCCCTGGCATGATAGATCCCCACAGGAAACACCGGGGTTAAAACCATAGTAAAATACATAAATGAAATATATAAAATGCATTCAAAGCATAAAATCAAAAATAGTGAGATAAAATGGAATAAATAGAAAAATATACAGATAAAATAATATATTAAGACTAAAAGAGTACATATGCGGATAAGATCAACTAAACACCAGGTTAAAAAGGTGGGTCTTGAGCTTCTTCTTAAAAACCTCTACGGTCTCTGCAGCCCTGAGGCTCTCCGGCAGACTGTTCCAGAGGTGAGGACCACAATGGCAGAACGAGGCCTCACCATATGTTTTGGTCCTCACCTTAGGAACAACTAAGAGGCCAGTGCCAGAGGACCTCAGGGTCCGCGAGGGTTCATACTTTAAAAGCAGGTCACTCAAATAAGAAGGCCCAAAACCATAAAAACATTTATAAACCATTAAAAGAACTTTAAAATCAATCCTGAAACGCACAGGTAGCCAATGCAGCGATTTTAAAACTGGTGTAATGTGTTCCCGCCCCCTGGTTCCCGTCAGAACTCGTGCCGCCGAGTTCTGTAATAATTGTAAGTTTGAGAGAGATTTTTGAGGTAAACCAGAGAGCAGGGCATTACAATAATCTAAACGACTAAAAATAAAAGCATGCATCAGCACCTCTGTGCTGGCAAGAGAGAGGAATGGGCGGACTCTGGCGATATTTTTAAGATGATAAAAACCAGTCTTCACAACATTTTTAATGTGTGGAATAAAATTCAGCTCAGAGTTAAAAAGGACGCCCAAATTTCTCACACAGTGAGAAAACCTTTGAGCTTAGGTAAAATCCTCTCTCTCTTGTCTTCAGGACCGATGATTAAAACTTCTGTTTTGTCCTGGTTGAGCTGTAAGAAGTTCTCTGCCATCCATGACTTTATGTCTAAAATACAATTTAAAAGAGTGTTTATAGGTTCAAGGTCATCAGGAGACACGGCGATGTAAAGCTGAGTATCATCAGCATAGCTGTGAAAGTTAACGCCGTGTCTCCTGATGACTTCCCCAAGGGGCAACATATACAAATTAAAAAGTACGGGACCTAAAATTGACCCTTGGGGAACCCCACAACTTATTTCATGGATTCCTGAGGAGCATGTATCCATACTTACATAAAAGTGTCGATCTGTTAGGTAGGAATAAAACCACTTAAGAACATTTCCAGAGAGGCCCACATGACTCCTGAGTCTGTCTAATAAAATCTGGTGATCTACTGTATCAAAGGCGGCACTAAGATCCAGCAGCACCAGAACAGAAAGTTTCTGTGAGTCTAACTGAAATCTAAGATCATTAACGATCTTTAAAAGAGCCGTCTCTGTACTGTGGTTCATCCTAAAACCTGATTGATATTTCTCTAAAATTTTATTAATATTTAAAAACTCATGAAGTTGAGTAGCGACACTTTTCTCTATAGTTTTACTTAAAAACGATAAGTTGGATACAGGTCTATAGTTGTCCAGAATTTTTGGATCTAAGCTGCTCTTCTTCAGAAGGGGCCTCACCACCGCCGTCTTACAGGCAGAGGGGAAGACGCCCGTCTGAAGAGAGCAGTTTACTATATTTAAAAGCTCCGACTCAAAGAATCCATGACATGTTTTAAAAAGCAAAGTGGGAATGGGGTCTAAAAGGCAGGTTGTGGTGTTTACTTGGGATAAAATTCGACCAAGCATCTCTGCATCAACCAGGACAAAACTCCCCAGTGTTTCCTTGGGCAAAACCAATGCTGGTGATCTGTTAAGACCAGAGTATTGTGCAGATGAAACGTTCGATCTAATAGCATTGATTTTACCCATGAAGTGGTCTGCAAAGTCCTCACATGCAGCATCCGAGGATGGCATGGAGGACTTAGAATCTTTATTTATTAAAATATCAATTGTTTAAAAAGAAATTTGGGTTGTTTTTATTTTGTGTAATTAGGTTTGAGAAGTAAAGTGTTCTGGCCTTTTTAACAGAGTTATTGTAAATTTTGAGTTGTTGTTTTAAATGTCCCTATGAATTGTTAATCCTGTTTTCCTGTATCTCCTCTCTGCTCTTCTGCATATCTGTTTTAGACTTCTAATGTCATCAGTCTTCCATGGGCTTTTATTAGTGGCTCTTAACTGTTTAGTTTTGATTGGAGCCACTGCATCAATGGAAGACTGGAGTCTGTGATTAAAATAATCAACAATAAAATCACAGGATGCAGATGAAGTCTGAGCAGGAGTTTGGTTAAAAATATAAATAAAATTTGCAGCCACTTCAGGATTTATATACCGTTTCCTCACAGTTCTCACTGAGGCTTCCCTCTGGATTTCACTGGTGACATTAAAAAACACACAGTAGTGGTCAGATATTGTTAAATCAACAACAGAGGACACCCCGGCGCACAGGCCGTATGTGATGACAAGGTCGAGGGTGTGTCCTCTGTTGTGAGTGACCTGTGTGACGTGTTGTTAAAAATCCATGCTGTTCAGAAGATTTAAAAACTCACGAGCATAGACATCATCATTTGAATCAACATGAAAATTAAAGTCACCAGTTATTAAAATCCTATTATACCTGTGTTGAGGTCCCTCTTAGGAAATGCCTTACCTCTGGGCCTCACGAAACCAGGCTGAAGCCTTCTCCATCACTTCTGAGGAGGAAGAAGTGGGATTTTCCAACAAGCTCACTCCTGATTAGCGAGAATGGTTGCCACGGAAACCCTGAAGCAGACCGACTCAGACCAGCAGAAGAGAACACATCACTCCTGTGTTAGCTTCACTCCACTGGCTCCCAGTTGAATCCAGGATGAAGTTCAAAATCCTCCTGTTAACCTATAAGGCTCTGAATGGTATGGCCCCATCCTATATTAAAGATCTCTTAGTTCCTTACCAACCAATCAGAACACTTCGTTCACAAAATGCAGGACTCCTTGTAGTTCCTAGAATCTCTAAAAGTACAGTTGGAGGTAGAACCTTCAGCCATCAAGCCCCTGTTCTCTGGAATAAGCTCCCAGCTCATGTTAGAGAGGCCAGCACAGTTTCTACCTTCAAAGTTAGCCTTAAAACATTCCTCTTTGGACAGGCGTTCTGCTAGATTTTCTATCATAGTTGTTCTCCACATCAGCTCTGGGGTTCTGTTCTCTGTTCTTTTTTCTTCCTCTCTCTCTTACTCTTTATTATTCATTGTATTAAGTTCTCCATGCTTTTGTTGGTGCAGTTCGATTCACATGTTGTTCTTCTCTCTCACTCCCCTCTGGGGAGCGGGAGTGATTTCAGATCCCAGGTGGATCGCCCACTCTCCTGCTCCTGGTCGTGGACTGCACTTCTGCTTCGTCTGACTGAGGACTTCATCACCACTCGTCCCTCAGCTCTATCTGCAGCTTTATCTGAATGAATTCTATTCAAATACCTAGTTTTAGAAGCTAATTTTCCCTTACCAGTTCTGGTATTGCCTGTTCGTCCTGGGATGGGATCTCTCCCTCATGTGGGAATCCCTAAGGTTTCTTCGTTTTTCCTGATTCAGGTTTTTTGGGGAGTTTTTCCTTACCGAAGAGGAGGGTCTAAGAGCAGGGATAATCCAGTTTATTTAGTCTGTTTAGTCTTTAGTGATCTTTCTTGTTCATGACTATTTTTTTGCAACTGTAAAATTACCTGCATGAAGCCCAATGAGGCAAAATTCTTTGTGATTTTGGGCTATATAAATAAAATTGAATTGAATTGAATTGAATTGAGACCAATCACTGCTTACCAATGTTGTCTGATTCCAACATGGCAAAGTCCGTATTGTAGAAAAATGGCGACTGATTTGACTTTATTTCAAACATTCATTAGGGTGATGGGGAGGGTGGTTGTCTTGCATTGCGCTGTGGGGGGTGGACCACTTGGCAGTGCCCCCCCTCCTGTGGCTACAGCATGGATTTGCCCCTCCCCTCGACATCTCTGTGAGCAATCAGGAGATGTCCTGTCTATGCCCTACTACGCCAATTTTAACTGCGACCCTTCAGTACACACACCTTCTAACACCTAACATTATACACTCATCACACAAGGAAGGTGGGATCTTAGACCTTCTGTCCACTACCCCATCTCTGGCGGGGGGCGGGGCCCTCTGCCTGGTGGCCAGAAGAAGGACTGGATCCTGTAATCAGATGGTTTTGGTTCGAGTCACCCTTAGTCTGGCCCGTCCCCCAGGACCAGTTTGCCATGAAACAGCCCAACAGGGCAAATGCTTCTAGCAACACGGCTCCTGGGATCATTCGGGCACGCAAACCCCTCCACCAACGTTAAGGTGGAGACTCAGGGAGGGGTTTTTTTATCAGTCACTAGCCAGTTACTAACAATTACTGTGGGGAAACCGAAGTACTCGGAGGAAACCCACAGGACGGCCAGGATTTGTTTGAGCTATTTTCCTACAAAATTTGGTGACTGATTTTTATTTATTTTATTTCATATATTAATATTATTGATATGAATCATTGTTAATAATATTAATTTTTAATATGATTTTCTCTTAGGGGGAGGGGGTAATAATTTGAGCTGTACCTTTTTACTCAGTGTAACTTCATAGCTACAATGACAAGTTTTTTTTTCCTTCTTTTTTTTGGCGGTACAGACCTGGCAGTCAATGTCCGAATTAAAGCACACCCTTGATTTTTGGATGGGGGGGGGGGTCATCAGAGTTTTTCAGGAGGGTTCTCCTGATGTCTCTTAAAGCATCTTCTTCTTCTGAACGCTGCCTCAGTTTGTAAACTCTGTTCACATCCTGACTCTGCTGAGTGACAGGATTCCTCTTGATGCTTTTATTATGTCTTTGTTGTTGGATCCTGCCTGGTTTGTTTTTGGCACAGGAATTTTTTATCATTTTCTCCCTTTTTGTGAGGTATTCCAGTTTGTAAACTTTATTAGTTTATTCTTTAGTTGTATTTTATTGTTTACCCTTACTTTAGGAGACAAAGTTGTTTTGTTTTTTTTATGGGGTGTCATCAGGGTTTTTCAGAAGGGTTGTCCTGATTTCTCTAAAAGCCTCTTCTTCTTCTGAACGCTGCCTCAGTTTGTAAACCCTGTTCACATCCTGATTCTGCTGAGTGACAGGATTCCTCTTGATGCTTTTATTATGTCTTTGTTCTTGGATCCTGCCTGGTTTGTTTTTGGCAAAGGATTTTTTTTTATCACTTTCTCCCTTTTTGTGAGGTATTCCAGCTTGTAAACTTTATTAGTTTATTCTTTAGTTGTATTTTATTGTTTACCCTTACTTTAGGAGACAAAGTCGTTTTTTTTTAGGGGGTGTCATCAGGGTTTTTCAGAAGGGTTGTCCTGATTTCTCTAAAAGCCTCTTCTTCTTCTGAACGCTGCCTCAGTTTGTAAACCCTGGTCAAAGTCCTGATTCTGCTGGGTGGCAGGATTCCTCTGCATTCGAGCGCCTTGATGGTTTTTCCTTGCGTCTCTTTGATGTTTGATCCTGCCTGGTTTCCTGTTGGTACCTGGATTTTCCTCTAATCTATCATGATATTTTCTAATTGTGTCCCTGTGCCGTTGGATCCTGCCTGGTCTCTTTTCAATCTTGTGGGACTCCTGGAGAACAGCAGCTGGTCTTTGAGGAACATTTGTGACCTGTGTTGCTTCATACCTCTGGTGGACCTCCACTGCTGCAGGTTTGCTGATGTTGCTGCCAGCAGTGGGCTGCATCCCCCCCAAAGTGAAGAACGGATGTTGCAGTGCTTCACTTGGAGAGATGCGTTTGCTGGGATCCACCATCAGCATCCGCTCCAGCAGGTCCACAAACTGTTCCGCTTCTCTTTTCTCTGCTGGGTCTAAATTGTCGGGGATGAGTTGGTCAAAGGAGGAGAAAATCATCTCATCTGAGACCAATCTCCCTGTTTTCCTGCTGTGCTCTTCGGGCGTGTCCAGCTTCCAGGCACACTGAGAGTTTCTTTCCGTCTTGGAGAAGAAACTCCCGGTGTACCACCCCTGGTTCAGCACTTTCTGCTCAGGCATACCTTGCATCTTCACCATGGTTCTGATGATGTCATATTCAGATTCCCTCCCATGGATGAAGGTTCCCGTGTAGAGCACAGAGAGAACGTAGCCCAGTGTCCACATGTCTACCCGTTGGTCTAAGGGCAGACCCAGGATGACCTCAGGCGCCCTGTAGCACATGTTCTGCATGGTTCTTCCAGGACGCATGTCTCTAATTTTACTAGCCATACCAAAATCGATGAGTTTGACCCTGAAAGGCTCTGAAACTTGATCTACCAGCATGATGTTATCCAATTTAATGTCACAGTGGACCAAGTTGATGCTTTCCAGGCCTTTCAGGGCAACAATCAACTGCCAGGCAATGGTTTTGATTTCCTCCACAGTCAGGGGCTGGTATTTCCTCTGATGCATGAAATCAAAAAGGCTCTCATCTAACATTTCCAATGCGATACAGGTGTAGCTTTTGTAGCAAAAGCAATCGACCATCTTGACCACGTTTTGATTGTCGCCGTCAATCTCGCTCAGCTCTCTCAGAAAGTTGATTTCTGTTTGAGCTGAACCCTGAACGATTTTAATCGCTACAACTTTGTCAGTTCCCAGTTTTTTACATTTGGCAACTTTTCCAAACGATCCTTCACCGAGGAACTTTTCCACCTTATAAACTCCCTTTTTACCCAGAAGGATGAAACCTTCTCGAACTTCAATGTCCAAAGATGAATTATCCGACATGATAATTTTACTTGGACGATACCGTGTGCTAATATAAAAATACCAGATATCCGGTGTTCTACCGAAATACCAATATCCAAATACCAGACCAATATCTCGCTCGCAAAAAAGGGGGCTTCGATCTTCACAGTAAACCTGCTGGACGTGTCGCTCAGTGGGCTTCTGCAAAGTGCCTGCTTAGGTGGTGAGGTGGGGTCTATTTATACACTTTTTCTGATGACGTCATGCTTACGGCACAGCCACGTTCCGTCAACAAACAAACGTCGCCCTAGTTGCCATGGCAACGGCAAGATTTTCGCGTATGCGCACATCTGGACCGTGATCCATATTCGTGCTGAGTCTGCGTCATGTATTGCATTTATTTAACATCTTATTTCTGAATAATTCTCCTTCTGTAAGAGGCTTTATGGAGCCGAACAAGCAGAAAGGGGGAGGAGCCTTATCCCGAGATTCTGGTTCGACTCGTCCAGTTTGAACAATCCTTCTTTGGAGCTTTTCCCGCTAAGAAGAAAGTTGATTCATGTTCCAGCATGTGGTAAAAGACGGGAAGGATATTTGAAATTTCTATTATAAAAAAAAACAGAATAAAAGCTCCAAAATGATTTTTTCTAACTTAACTGCAATTTTTGAGTTTTCTGTTTATACCTGATCAATTTTTGTCTTCTAACATTATAGAGTTTTTAATGAACATTTCATATAAATAAATGTCTATTTTGATACAGACACTAGACTCCAGGACAGCCGCTTTTACGCGCCGTGGATCAGACGTGAAGATTTTCTGTTCTTTTTCTTTGAAAGCGTTCACATTCTTCGTAGCCGGTGGTGCATTTAGGGACTGCATGGAATTTTCTAGGTGTAATTGAGAGCTCGCTAGTGATGCATTGAGGTGCCCTGGTAATTTATAGGATATGCTCACTCTGATTTCAGCCAACACAAACACACTCACGTTTTCCCAAGTCAATGCTTTAAGAAAGGTAGGTTTTCACACATTTAGCGTCTGAAACTTGTCAAAAACAGGTTTTTATCTGCAAGGTTGACAGAGATTTATTACATTCAAATCTGCAATGGAGTGCAGAGAGTAAATCAACATAAAATGTTTGGATCACACACAGAGAGGGTGATGTAGACGGTTGATATGAAAGGGTTTGGTTTTCTTCCACTGGGTCAGCTCAGACACGTCCTAAGGTGGAACTGACCCGGTTCTGTGGTCTTCTTGTAGTTCTGGTTCTGAATGTTACTGGAGATTCAAGTAGAATGTCTTTGAATCAAAGGAAGGAGATGAACAATCCTGATCCAGAACAAAGGAGTGCATGATGTAAAGTGATTATAACTCATGATTTGATATGATAAAACTGAATCAATAAAACATTTTTAGGGTTTAGTTTTTGCTGCTTTTCTTGTTTTATTTGACATTTTCAGATAATTTAATGGAAAAGTAAATTCTAGACTCCACAGACAGAAGTCATTTCATATTCAAACATTTATTTCTCAACTTTAATCAAACAAACAAATATAACAAAAACTAAAGTTATTTTATTACATCATGACTTTTTGTTTCATTTGATCATTCATTAACATTTGTCTCTCACATTTTTATAAACATGTCTGTTAAAACTAACAAATACATTTAAACAAATAATGACCATTTCATAAATCCAGATCAAAGTAGTTTTATTTGTTTCCATCTAAAACTGATCATGTTGTCCCATGAATCTGTGTGTGAGTCCATGTGTTCCTGTTGGTTCTGTGGTGTGTTGTGAGTCTGTGCTTTGCTGTCTTGTGTCTGTGAAGACTCTCTCTGTTGTGGTTCCTCCTCCCAGCTCCTCCTGATGCTCAGCTCTCTGTCAGCCTCCTCTTTGGCTGCCTGGATGTGGAGCTTTCCGTCTGGAGACGGGCAGCAGGAGACGGCTTTAGGGTTCAGGCCTTCAGGCAGATCCAACTCCCGTCTGAACTCCTGGAGTCTGGAAGAGTAGGAGCCTTTCCCGTCCTCCTGTTTCTTCTCCGTCTTCCCGCTGACTCTCAGCTTCCTTCCTTCTACCTGCCTGACAGACAGCTCCTCTGGAGAAAAGTGTCCAGGGTCAGGACAAAGTGCTGTCCGTCTTTGTCCAGCTGGAAGCTCATAGGTTGCAGGGTCACATTGCTCTGGAGAGGCTCCGTCTCCTCCAGGATGTTGTGATGAAATGTGTCCATCAGCTCCAGACTGAGGCGCAGGTTCCTCTGCAGCAGATCCTGCTGGGAGAACAGAGCTCTGACCTCTGGCCACAGACTGCATACAGGTGGAAAGAAGAGCATGGATGGACTGAGGTCAGAGTCAAGTCCCCGAGAGCACAGCATCTTCAGAGTTTCAGGTCTGGAATCTTTGTGTTGTCAGATGAATGTTGGTTGAATCAAGTGAGGACTCAGACAAAAACTTTGCACCAGGCCAGAGCAACAGAGCAGAGACATGAGAGTTAGGCCCGCCCACTGAGTTTGACGAGAGAATCTGACAGATTGCATTTTAATGGTGTGTCCACTTCCTGTTTCATGAAATGTATAATGAAATCATGAAATAAATAAATATATTATGAAATGTTAAAAATGGCTTTTTAATGGCTATTTTAATATTTTAATGCCACATTTATTTCATCATTTATTTATTTATTTCAACATTTATTTATTTATTTCAACATTTATTTATTTAATGCCACATTTATTTATTTATTTCATATTAAATATATTTATTTCAATGTGGCTCCTTTGACCCACAAGGGACAATGAAATAAATAAATATGTCATGAAATACTTAAATGTGCTCTTTTAATATTTTAATGCCACATTTATTTCAACATTTATTTATTTCAACATTTATTTATTTATTGCCACATTTATTTATTTATTTCATGGTGTATATATTTATTTCATTTTGGCTCTTTCGAGACTTCATATACTTGTAGCCGACATGTGTTTATAGATTTGTCCCATCTCCATGTTCAGGAGATTTATAATAATAAATGTACCAAACTTTACATTTCATTTGTTCCCCTCTAAAGTCCTTTTTGAGGAAAAACTTTTATTGCTGCAGATTTTGCAGAGTCAAGCACAAGGAAGATGAACAGCAACAATGAAAAGGTACATTCAATTTTTTTCTTACAGTTTTGGCAGTCAGGTTGTTAAAACAGAAGCTATATTCAAAATTCACAATTAGATTGTGGGTAAATAAGCTCAAAAGTACAAACAGATGGTGAAGTATATGGCAACCACAAATAAATTTAAATACTTCTTGAAATTTTCTATGATTTTTCCTTTAATTATCCTCACAAAAAGGCTTCATCTTGATGTCCTAACACATACATAACAGTCAACAGCAGATCCTCAAATCATGGAGTATAAAATATAATAAAATATTAACTCTGACATAGTGAAATAAACTGCAAAGGTAACAATGATACCAGTGAAGAAAATGGGAATCTAAACTTGATGTTCCGTCACTTTCTAGAATTATTCCAGATCTCTGATACTGCTGACATTAAAACTTTGGTTCTTTCTGGTTCTTCTAATCAGATCAAATATCAAAATATATTTTAGAGACTTCAGGATACGCTGGTGGCTTGTGAAGCTAGAGGAACTTCATTATCAACTGAAGATGTGCTTCTCCCACCAAAAAAAAAAATAGCTTCTGGTTTATATCTGTTCCTGTTGACAAAACCAAATGTGAAGTTGTTTTTGCCTCCACCAAAGAGATGCTGCCAGTTAATAACCAATTTATTGAGCTAAAAAGTTGGTAAGCCAAAGAACTGATCCTGAGTTGGAGTCCAAACCAGAACTGGAACAGGAAGGCTGTTATATTGTATCATTATTCAGGTGTTTCTCATTCCTCAGATGGTGGAACTGCTTAAAATGTTTTTTCTACAGCCACAAGGAGAACTAAGCTCCTCCGGTGAACTTCAGTGCTGTCTGGAGGATAAACTCATAAAAGAATGGCAGCAGTGCGGTTGTGCTCACTGCAGTTGTTGCAGGTACAGTTTTCACTCAGGCATGGGAATACATTTATAAATTTCACACCAAAGTCTCACTGCACTATGTTTCTGTGTTGACTTATATTTACAATCCATAAAACATTGTTTGTCATAAAGAAGCTCACACAACCACTTATTTTAAAGCATTAGTCCTGATGTGCCACAGGTTTCCATGGAGACCAGGAAAGGCAGCCTTTACTGGTGTGCAGCGGGTGGAAGGTCTGGTCCATCCTGGCCTGGTCCTGACATCTGCATGAAAAGCTCTTGCAGCTCCGTCATGTCATCATCCATGGGGGGCAAAGGCGGGCCTGAATGCTGCTCACGCTCTTCGATGAAATCCCACAGCCGGACGTTATTCATGAACTAAAGACAAGAAGCCAAAGCTACATTACTGAACTACAAATCCCAGCAGATAAGAGCACATAGGTATAGCTTGTTACCCGGATGTTCCCTTCAGAACTCAGCTGCTTCCGAGGTCGATCTGGTTCTGCTCGGGTTCCGTCTGGGAAAGCATGTAGATACAAGCACTTTCCCCCAAAGGGACACGAGCCGCGGCCCTGGTCAAAGTACTTACAGGCCTTTTTACTGCAAAGACACAGTCACTAAAGATCAACGGCTTACAGGAAATGAGCGTGGCACAGACAGGAAGTTTACCTGACACCGGACTTGAAGAGCTCTATTAGGTGGTCCTTCTCGTCTTGGTCTTCCACCCAGTACACCGAAGGAATTACAAACTCTGAGACCACCCGACATTCTGGACACGATCTGAGGTGCAGAGTGAAGCACTGATCAGGACACACAAAACTTCAAGACACAAAAGTTTGAAGGACCCTGATGAAGCTATGAGAGATATTTAGAGCTACATTTCTAATTAACTCTGCACAAACCTTTATTTAATACAAATTGGTTAAATAATAATTACTTTTAATAAAATTCCTATGCAAAAAAAAAAAGTTATTTTATTAGGTTATGTTAAAAAAATTGACTTTTATTTAAGTTATTAAAACAAATTTGGGCTTTCATTTATAAAAAGATAGTAGAATCTATTTTCAGCTCTATAAGTTTTCTAAATAAACAGTTTACTTATCTTTTCACTATTTTACTGTAAAATGGAGTCTACACACTACTCCAGACCCTTTCCTAGACTCTGGATGCTGTTCTCACTTGATGATCTTGTTGCAGAAGCTTCTGGTGCAGCGCCACTGTCGAATGCAAGCCAGGCAGAAGACATGACAGCAGGAGGACAAAATGCCGAACCTCCGGTCTGAAGGATTCGCCTTCTGTACCACCACCTCCATGCAGATCGAGCACACCTGGAAAAAAAATAGCAAGGGTCAGAGCTGCCACCACCAGAATCCATTTCTGGGACTGACTGCACCCACCTTGTCCTGGCTGAGTTGAGCCGCAAACGCTTTTTCCATGTCAGCTTCAAATGCGAGGAGGCATGTCTGAAGCAGGAAATGAGAGAGACAGGTTCAAAAAAGACAGTCAGAAAGGTTACAGAAGAACAGAAACTACCATGCACACCTTCTCATGTGCTCTCCTTTGCTCGGGGTCATAGGGATGTAGCACCTGCAGCCCACACACATCGCACCGGTCGCCATGGAGATACGTACAAGTATCTTCATAAAAGCAATGTCCACTAGCGGCGTATGGACACAGAAGGGCGGTGTCTTGCAAAGCCTCAGCTGTTGGCTGAGGGGCTACCAAGACAGAAAAAAAAATCTGTTACTGATGGCACTTCCCAAAACCACCAGCCAAACGGGAGAATTGTGCTCAACCTTGATCCTGTGTGGAGGCATCAAGCCCAGTTCTGATAGCATCAACGTAAGACTGCGGAGCTGCTGCTGCCGCCGAGAAATCTAGCCCAAGACCATCTGAAGATCCCCCAAACGCACCGTCAGGACCCAGAGCTGCAGGAGGAGGTGGCGTTAATGGTAAAGAAGCCAAATTAATTTGTTCCAAAGGCAAAGCAGCTGAGACCCCACCTCTGTCCCTTAAGACAAGCGTCCTCCTCCCTTCCCTCCCCTCCCTCCCTTCTCCTCGACTGGCTCTACTTCCACTGGTGGTCTCCTCTGAAGCACCACCCCCTCTGGATGGAGGTTTGATGTGATCATACCTGAAAATAAAACACACACAAGTTTTTGCTTGATTTTTTTGAGGTTCTGGAAGAACCTCTTAAGGAAAACATGTGGGTGTGGTCTCACCTGCAGCGCTCCCCGTAGGCACAAATTCCTCTCTGGTAGAACTTGCAGATGGTAGAGGGTTTACTGTTGGTTAGGTCATGAGAAAACAAACACCTGCTGCCCTCTCTGCACACTCCGTGGATAAAATACCTGCAACACAAAACACCTGTAAACCCTGCTGACATGCAACTTTTGTAACCTGAAGCAAACACTTAGCAGAGATTTTCAGATCGTTGCCAAAACGTTGACCAATAGCAATCTTTTATTTTATTTAGTCTTTAAAATCCCCCTTATTTCAAAATGTAAAAAGCATCAATTAGGTTTAAGGATTGCTCAGAAAGGTCAAAGAGTTTCTCGAGTGCTTCTATTAAGATACCACCGAAGAGGTAATTTACTTTCTAAAATAGGTTAGAAAAGTAGAGGGTGATGCAAATTACCAGCACTACTATACTGTTATTCCAATATATCGATTCCTCCATCTAGCTTTTTGATCATCTATTCTTTTGTTCTCTCATTAACAAAATCTACATAAACAGAAAAAAATAATAAGAATAATATAATAAGAATAAATAACATGGTAAAGTGCTCTAACAACCAAAATTGTACTGTTTCTATACAAAGGAAATCATAAAAAATTTAAAGTAACAAAAAGCTGGTAACTAAAAAGGATCGACTGTTATAAATAGTATTTTCTTTGAAAATTTTGTTATAAATCTATGTAGTTTGTCTATTTCTTCTTGCTGACATATTTAGCTAAGAATAAAATCAGATGTACAGTATCTCACTAACTTTATATGATTTCTTATTCAACGAATTAATGTTTTGTTCTGTACTTTGCTCTATGAAAGGACCTATGATTATTATCAGAACCAACCACTATGAGTTTGTTTTATCCATGTTTATTTTTTGTCATATATTAAAAGTAAACATTCATATTTGTTTTTAGGGCAATATAAAGAAGCCATGTGTGATTCTGTTTTAATCCTGTGGGGATTTTTTTTTTCATCAAAAGAAATTATTTTTACAAAATCTAAAATAAGGTTCTGAAAATCAACATTTAAAGTTAAAGAGTTTGAAAATGTGTTTTACATATTTAAAAGTGTTTTGCGGGAATGCAGTTAATTGAAATGTTTCTTATGAGGGTGTTCACAAAATAAAAACTAAATTTCATAAGCTATTGTTTTCCTTAGAACCATATAAGAAGGGTTTTCACCTTTTCAGTGTGGTAGACACGTTTTTCTTCTACGTTTACGTTTAAGATTTCTGACTATAAATATAGGAGGAGTCATTCGCAGTACTTATAACCATTCTGGACCGTGAGGTCTCAGAAATGTGAATTTGAATCTCACCAGCGGATCGTTGCCATGGTAACGCGTGAGCTACACCCCATAAAGCCTCGCAAATTTCGAAATCATCATCGATCGATTCGAGAAGCGTCCCACACCTGAGCTGTGGCGCTCCTCTGATTTATTGTGTGAAGCAGGTGAGTCTGAACCAGTTTGAGCCTCGAAGCTAACCGCTAAAAACATTAGCACGAAGAAAGCGCGCGCGCGCAGTACCCCGAGTGGGGCACGGGCAGCAAGCCGAACGGACAAATGTATGGGAGACGCGCAGAGAAGCGCTCACTTACCTACATGTCACCTGTCTGGTGCTCATCTTCTTCGCGGACTTCAGACTTTGCAGTCGGTGGAGTTGTGTTTGGTGTTCCCTTCTAACCTCTCCGACAGGGAGCAGCAGACCCTGAAGGACAGTTCCGGCTGCCATGGAGCATCAGCACCAGCACCCCATGTGGACGACCTGATCATGAAAGTTACGACAGCGTGTCTCTTTTTCCGTGACATTTAGAGAGACTAAAAATGCGTGTGACATAAAGGATGTTCAAAATGTGTTGTTTACTCAGTCAACAAATAACAAGCAAATCCCACCTTTTTGTCATCATGTCAGTTTTCAGGATATGTGAAATTGAAAGTCAAAAGACGCCAGGCTGATTATTGTCTAAGATATTTTATTGTTTATTCCGTTTCATTTTTGATGACCAGGATGATGAGTGGGATTTTTGTGGCTAAATAAATGCTCTGTTAAGCTGAAAAAAAAATCTGTACAATGGCTACTTTTATTTCAACAAATGTCTATAGTATGTATGAAAAACTGTTTTTAGTAAGAATTTTATGACAGCTTAAAATAAACAACGGTTCCTTGAGCCACAATGGTGTATTTTGAATAATTCCTCTTCTTAATTGTTCTTCCAATTTGGTTAGATTACATTTTTTTTATCTTAAAGATAGTGATATGTAATACAATCAAAGCATTTTTTCATTTCATTTTTGTTATATAGAATCACATCTTGACCAAATGTTGCATCAATAAAATATAATAATGGGACGTTTACCTTTAAATAACCTTTTAAGAAGTTATCTCAGCTATTTTAAAACAAAGGAGGGGGTTTCTTTTGAAAACAGTTATATTTATAACTTTTTTCTGGTCTTTAACAAATTGTGTTTCCCTCTAGATGTGTGTTTCCTACTTAATTTTGGTGCTCAGCTTGTAATGTTTTTTTTTTTTTTAATACAAAGGTAAATGTGATTAAAAATATCTTCAGGTAAAACTCATTGCTTTTAGGCGAGATACTTCCTTTGTTCCTGCTGCCAACAAAATGTACATAAACAGCAACAAAAATAAAAAAACTAGATCACGCAACATAAGGTTCCTTATTATAAACAGAATTTCAAAAGTCTTCAACATTGTAGATCACACTCTTCTATTAAAATTGCTCATCAACACTGGTATATCTGATCAAACTATTGCGTGGCTTGTCAACTATCTGTCAAACAGATCCCTATCAGTACAAATATCAGGCACCACTTCCCTTACTCATGAGATACAGAAAGGTGTACCACAGGGCTCAGTACTAGGTCCCATCCTCCTCTCTATTTGCATTAACAACTTATGTCAAAACTTACAAAATGCGTCACACCATCTTTATGCCGACTACATCACTCACTGCCGCTTCCAGTTGTAACCGGGAGTTGTAACGGTATGGGCACTAGGACCCTGAAAATAGCTTGACACCAGGTGTGTGCTCTCCGGTGCTGATGAGGACGCTATTTACTGACTCAATGCGCAGCCGTGCTCACTTAGAACGCCGCTGTCAGTTAGCGTGTCGGGCCAATCAAGCTTATGTTGGTGAGCTCCCTCGGGGATGTGGCCGTGCAGTGAACATCGAGTCCAAAACGATTGTGTGTGCCGTTGCAAGCCCCCGCCCTTCGGATAGGGTGGTGCGTGGAACGCGGGTTTGAACGTGAGCGGTTTTAAATTATTTTAGCCTTTTTAGATTTTTAGTTACCAAATTTGTTTTTAATTAAATTGTGTTTTTAGAAACTTGTGGTGTGATTAAGCCCCACTGTCTGGAACTGTTGTGGGAGGAAAGTCGTATGACTTGCTGTAAGTGTTTTCACTTCATTGCTCTTTTCTCCCTCATGTTTTGATGTGCTTTTTTTTAATGTGCACTTTGTGTTTCCAGTAGGAGTTGGTTGCTTTTAATCTGCCACTATTTTATACCACTACATTTTTATTTTATCTTTGTATTTTACTGTGCCACTCTTTTATTAGTTTTAAATCATTTTTATCCTGGGCCTTTCAGCCCCAGTTTTATCAAACAGTAGTTTTAGTTGTAATTTCTCAAGCTGTTCTTAAGTGTGTGGTTTTATTTGCAGTGTGCCCTTTTTATTTGTTGTGATTTGTTTTATCTGGGCCAGTTGCATTTTAAGTGTGTTTTACAGCTTTGAGGTTTTACTTTTAAACTGCTGTCGGTTTTTGTGCCTTGTGCCTGGCCGAATAAAACTGTTTAAATCTGCTACTGCCTCCTCCAGTTAATTCTGGACACCTGCATTTTACTGTGCAGTCACATTACGCTTTTCACGACTGCTACAGATTTGGCGTGTTGCAGGATCGAGGCTTATAGTAGCATTTTTATTTTGTGTGAGTGGTTTTTAAGTAGTGGGATAAATAGTGGCAGGTTGGAGCCGTCGGGGGACCGCCTACAGACCCCAGCTATCTACTACGCCGGTGAATGGACAACATGGAGCAACTCCAAACCTTGCTGGAACAGGTGCAGCAGCTGAAGGCATCCAATGAAAAGTTACAAGCCCAGCTGCAAGCACAAAGTAAGGCACCTGATCCCCCGTCTGGACCTGAGACTGTAAACAATGCGTCCAGTGGAAGCCTGCAAGATGAAGCTGTTGGAGTTCGCTATGTGTATGTACCAAAAGAACGCAAATGTCCTAAGTTCACTGGTAAAATGTCTATTGATCAGCTGACTGTAGAGCAATGGTTGAAGAAGTACGTAAATGTCTTCAGGTCAGACCCATGTCCCTGGCTGAACAGCTTTTGTTTATTAGGATCATCTAGAGGGTGGTGCAAAAACGAAGTTGACTTTTACCCTCTAGAATGCAGAGACACCCCAGAAAAGCTGTTTACAGTACTGACTAAAAACTACAGTTGTGCACAGTCATACGTTGCAGCTCAATTACAATTGTTCAACGTACTCAGCGTGAAGGAATCGCTTCGGGAGTACTCTCACGCGCTGAAGTCTCTGATGGATGTAGCGGTGCGTAAAACCCCGGGTGGTATCCCCAATCATGACATGATCCTTCGGGGACCAATTCATCGAGCGTGTTGTAGATGACTCTCTTCGTCGAGAGTTGAAACAGTGTGTGCTTAAAACCCGCGCGCTGTCTTTTCTTGACCTTCGTGAGGTAGCGCTAAATTTGGCAGAAGCCAGTCGGCCTGGCAGTAGAAATCGTGCTCGGGTCTGTGTGATGCTCAGTGTGCGGACATCAGAGAAGCAAATGCTAGTACCGCCCAGTTAACACAACGGATGAAATTGCTCAAATTAAGCAATCCCTCCATAGACAGCAAGCCCAACTTGACACATTTTGCAGCACCTTACTGCGCAGCCTCTTCATCCCAGTCAAAGTAACGGTGCTTGTTAATCCCTCGACACGGTTCCGGCGGTTCTACAGATAAGCCAATCTGCCATCGCTGTAGTAAACCGGGTCATATAGCCAGATTTTGTCGGGTTAACCTGAAGAATATAAGCCGCCGCTCACCACAGATCACTGAAGCTGCCTTCAGTAACCAAATGGTGGGAATAGTTCTGACAGTCAATCGTCGGAAACTAAACCCACTGGTACTGAGAGCCAAGTACCAGAGGCGGGATGCCCAGGCTCAATTGAAAGTGAGGTGACAGAGTCCTCTCGTCTGGTGGCAAACTGTCCTGTGGTAGAAGTGTGTATGGGAGGCATAAAGGTCCCCTGTTTATTAGACACTGGGTCAATGGTGACTACAATCAAAAGAGCTTCTTTGAAAAATATTTTAAACCACTGGGGGTTGGACCACTGAAGGCATGCCATTGGCTGCGGCTTAAAGCCGCAAATGGGTTGCAAATCCCTTATTAAGGTTTATATGGAGCTCTCAGTCCAACGTCTTGGGTCAAACTCTGAATAAGATGGTGTCCTAGTGGTGGAAGACC
The DNA here is from genome assembly GCA_003999625.1 of Oryzias javanicus. Taxonomy (NCBI): domain Eukaryota; kingdom Metazoa; phylum Chordata; class Actinopteri; order Beloniformes; family Adrianichthyidae; genus Oryzias; species Oryzias javanicus. Next base: position 17,175,456 of record CM012441.1, on the reverse strand, counting down.
CCACAAATGACTGTTGAAAATCATACTGCTGCACCTGGCTTGTTGGGCATGAACATTATTCGTCATTGTTATGGTTCACTTTTTGATCAGTTCGGTCCAAACCTTTTCAACTCACCTATCCTTCGAGCTGCTGACAGGGAATGGAGGCAGACTTTAGCAAAATGCCACTCCATGGAAATGTTGAACTCCCATGGCAACCTAGGTAAAGCTAAAGTTTATGGTCAAGCAGTTCGCGTCCCAGCTGGTTCCTTAAAATGGATCAGTACAACCTGCCCTGCTGCTGCCAATCTGTCATTGCCATCTGTTTTACTCGAACCCTTGGCAGGAGTGAGCCAACTACCTGCCGGGCTTCTTGTGTCCTCTGCTCTCCTGTCTATTCACCAGGGTGTTGTAGAGGTCCCAGTAGTCAACGTGGGTTCTGAGGATGTTTGGCTGCCAGCCCTCACGCAACTAGGGGAGTTGCATGTAGTTGACCCTGTGCAACTGGGAACATGGTGGTGTCCGAGGAGGGGGAAGGCCAGAACACAGTGGCGGTGATCCGCCAAGTGAGTGCAAATCCAACAGAACTGCTTGATTTGAAAAATGTTTCTTGGCCAAACTTGTCCCCGTCACAAGTAGAACAGGTGTCTGAGCTTTTGAAAACTCATAGTGACGTTTTTAGCCGGGGTGAAGGAGATTTGGGGTGCACTACGTTAGTGGAGCATGAGATCCACTTGAGGATGAGGCCCCTGTGCGGCAACGGTACCGTCGCCTCCCCCATCGCAGTATGAGCAGGTCAAGGCCCATATTCAAGAACTTTTGGATAGGGGGGTGGTGAGGCCAAGCTGCAGTCCATTTTCTTCTCCATCGTGGTTGTTTTTAAGAAAACTGGAGAAATGAGACTGTGTGTGGACTACAGGTTGTTGAACGCCAAGACGCGAAAGGAAGCCTACCCTCTGCCGCGAATTGAAGAGACTTGGATGCTCTCACGGGGCCCAGTGGTTCTCAACTTTAGACCTTGCTACGGCTATAACCAGGTACTGTTGCAGAGAAAGATAGAGCAAAGACAGGCTTTTTGTAACGGCCCTTTTGGCCTTTTTGAATTTAACCCATTTGCCCTGGGCTATGCAATGCACCAATACTTTCAAAAGGTTAATGGAGCGCATCTTTGGTGATCAAAGCTTTCAATCTTTACTTTTATATTTGGATGACATTGTAATTTTTTCATCCTCCTTTGAGCAACACCTCCAGCGACTTGACCTGGTCCTGTCTCGTCTTAAAACACACAATTTAAAGTTGAGGCTAGACAAATGCCATTTCTTTCAGAGCGAGGTCAAATATCTAGGTCATTTGATTTCAGCGGCAGGAGTTGCTACTGACCCGTCAAAAATCAGCGCAGTGGCCCAGTGGCCAAGGCCAACCACTTGTACAGAGCTACAGTCGTTTCTTGGTTTTGCCTCCTATTACCGCCGTTTTGTTGAAGGGTTTGCTGCACATGCTGCCCCCCTTCATAAGCTGTCTGCAGCTCTGGGGGCACCAAGAAAAAGAGAGCTGCAGGGAAAGTAGCCATTGCTGATCTCTGGAAGGAAGACTGTGAGCAGGCCTTCCAAAATTTGAAACGAATGCTTGTGAATGCACCTGTGCTGGGCTATGCAGATTTTTCAAGGCCATTCATTTTGGAAATTGATGCGAGTCATGCAGGGTTAGGAGCAGTTTTGTCACAGGATCAGGATGGAGGACGAAGGCCGATTGCTTTTGCGAGCAGAGGGCTGAGACCTACTGAGAGGAACATGTCCAACTACAGTTCCAGGAAGCTGGAGTTTTTAGCCCTCAAGTGGGCTGTGACTCAGAAGTTCAGGGAGTATTTGTTAGGTAACAAGTTTGTTGTGTTCACTGACAACAACCCACTTAGTTACCTGCAAACGGCAAACCTTAGCGCTGTGGAGCAACGCTGGGTCTCAGAGCTGGCCGTATTTAACTTTGAAATTAAGTACCGCCCAGGCCCAGCTAACCGGAATGCTGATGCCCTGTCGCGTCAAGCGCAGCCTCTAAGCATATCCTCAGTCGCTCCCGGTCTGGCTGTCCCAGAGGAAGCCCGACGATTCCCCCCTTGCTTGGTTGATGGTTCTAGCTATGCAATTGCTGCTCTCCCTATCCGACCCAAAGCTGACTTGTTGACACTGCAAGCTGCAGACCCTGTCATTGGCCCGTTCCTTAAGTTCTGGAACAGACGACGGCCCCCTTCTGGGCCTGAGCTGAAAGAAGCAAGCAAGGAATTAAAGAAACTGGCACAACAATGGTCCCGAATGGCTGCAAAAGATGGTGTTTTGTATCGCCAATTTCAGCCCCCAGGGAAGGAGCATGTTTTTCAGCTCCTACTGCCCAAATGCCTGCAGGTGGAAGTCCTAAAGGGTCTTCATGATGACCATGGCCATCAGGGCATTGACCGCACCAGTAGCCTGGTACAGCAGCGATGCTACTGGCCTTTTATGGGACGTGACATTGAACAATATATCCGACAATGTCAAAGATGCACTTTGGCCAAAGCAGTACAGCCTAAGGTTCGTACTTTCAGGGGAAGCCTGACTGCATCTAAACCGCTCGAAATTGTGGCCATAGACTTCACTGTCTTAGACAAGGCATCTGATGGTAGGGAAAATGTCCTGGTGGTCACCGACGTTTTTTCTAAATTCGCACAGGCCTACGCAACTCGTGACCAGCGAGCGAGCACAGTAGCCAAGATCCTCACTGAAAACTGGTTTTACACATATGGAGTCCCTAAAAGGATCCATAGTGATCAAGGAAAGAATTTTGAGGGGGACTTGTTGAGGCGTCTGTGTAGCCTTTATGGTGTGGAAAAGAGTAGGACAACTCCTTACCACCCTGAGGGCAACGGACAGTGTGAAAGGTTCAATAGGACGTTACATGATCTACTGCGCACTCTTCCCCAGAGAGCAAAAAGAGATGGCCCAGCATTTGCCTGAAGTCCTATACGCGTACAACACCACTGAACACCAGTCTACGGGTTTTTCACCCTATGAGTTAATGTTTGGCCAGCAACCCAGATTGCCGGTAGATTTTCTGCTAGGCACTACACATGACGACCCAACCACTCGTCCTGTACAGGACTGGGTAGAGGAACATCGCGGCACCCTGACCTCGGTTTATGCCAAGGCCAAGGATAAGTTGCAGCTAGCAACAGAGAGGCGGAATAGGCATTATCAACCAAATACAACAAACATTCTTTCACCAGGAACACTGGTGTACAGAAAGAGCCACCCCCTAGGCCGTCATAAAATACAGGATGCATGGACCCCACAGTGTACACAGTGGTTAAAACTCTTGACCCAGAGGGCAGAGTATATCAGATCTGTCCCCGTGATGCAGGAGGACCAGCAAAGAATGTTAATAGGGTTGAATTGAAGGTATTGCCTTTTGCCTCTTCCCAGCCATGTCTAAATGAACTGCTTCCAGACCCTGGCATTCACGATGATCTTCCCCAAGAGACCTCATTTGATTCAGTTGATGAGGGTGATGAAGCAGTTGTTGTCACTCTAGCTCCAAGGTCACAGAGTGTAGGGACACGCCCCTTTCCGGCAGCTGAGGCAGTGGCCACAGGCGAAGTAACCCATAGCCCCCCACGATCCACTGATTCTGCACGTGTGGCTGGATATGAGCAGCCGAGCTCTCCATCTCCTGGCGGGTCAGACTCAGCAGAGCCAAGCTCGAGTCAGGGAAGGCCCCGTAGAGCGACGGCTGGGCAGCACAGAAATGTACACCATCTCCCAAGATCGGCCAATCAATCCATGGTGACTACGGTCATATTTCGCCCTTGGGTTTGACCGTCACCGAGACGGTGACTTTCCAAACAGGGTCAGGTGTAACCGGGAGTTGTAACGGTATGGGCACTAGGACCCTGAAAATAGCTTGACACCAGGTGTGTGCTCTCCGGTGCTGATGAGGACGCTATTTACTGACTCAATGCGCAGCCGTGCTCACTTAGAACGCCGCTGTCAGTTAGCGTGTCGGGCCAATCAAGCTTATGTTGGTGAGCTCCCTCGGGGATGTGGCCGTGCAGTGAACATCGAGTCCAAAACGATTGTGTGTGCCGTTGCAAGCCCCCGCCCTTCGGATAGGGTGGTGCGTGGAACGCGGGTTTGAACGTGAGCGGTTTTAAATTATTTTAGCCTTTTTAGATTTTTAGTTACCAAATTTGTTTTTAATTAAATTGTGTTTTTAGAAACTTGTGGTGTGATTAAGCCCCACTGTCTGGAACTGTTGTGGGAGGAAAGTCGTATGACTTGCTGTAAGTGTTTTCACTTCATTGCTCTTTTCTCCCTCATGTTTTGTTGCTTTTTTTTAATGTGCACTTTGTGTTTCCAGTAGGAGTTGGTTGCTTTTAATCTGCCACTATTTTATACCACTACATTTTTATTTTATCTTTGTATTTTACTGTGCCACTCTTTTATTAGTTTTAAATCATTTTTATCCTGGGCCTTTCAGCCCCAGTTTTATCAAACAGTAGTTTTAGTTGTAATTTCTCAAGCTGTTCTTAAGTGTGTGGTTTTATTTGCAGTGTGCCCTTTTTATTTGTTGTGATTTGTTTTATCTGGGCCAGTTGCATTTTAAGTGTGTTTTACAGCTTTGAGGTTTTACTTTTAAACTGCTGTCGGTTTTTGTGCCTTGTGCCTGGCCGAATAAAACTGTTTAAATCTGCTACTGCCTCCTCCAGTTAATTCTGGACACCTGCATTTTACTGTGCAGTCACATTACGCTTTTCACGACTGCTACACAGTCAATAACTCAAGCTTTTGATTTTTTACAGTCTGCTTTTAACGTAGTTCCATCTCGTCTTAAATCAGTAAAAATGGTTCTAAATACAGAAAAAAAACAAAGATGATGATTTTTTCACATAGACAAAAATCAGAAGAGATCACCCAAATACTTAAAACTTAAAATAACAAATCAATATAAATTGTAAACAGCTATAAATACTACAGCTTTGTACTTGACTCTGAGTTCTCCTTTAAATTGCATGTTGCCTCTATAATACAGAAACTAAAAATGAAACAAGGGTTCTGCTTTAGAAATAAGTCATGTTTCTCACTCAAAGCTCGAAAGGTTTTGGGAGCAGCCACATTTTTGCCACTGATCAATTACGGAGACGTCCTGTAAATGAATGCATCATCCACCTGTCAACAAAGACCAAATACTGTGTATCATTGTGCTCTGAGGTTTGTAACTGGTTGTAGCCATCTAACCCATCACTGTGAGCTGTATGCAAGAGCAGAGTGGCCTTCTCTGAACATGCGAAGGTACATGCACTGGATGACTCTGTGGGCCCATCAAAGAACCACCAGTCAATATACTTTACCTTATGCTCAAATAAAGCTTTTCATCCAGAGTACAAACTGAATTTGGGAAACAATCCTTCATTTATTCTACTCCCTCAGCCTGGAACAACCTAAAAACACAACTGAAATAGTCTGAGCTAGCTTCATTTGGTTTATTCTGCTCATTTATGTGCACCAGAGAAAAACATTCCATTAAACATTGCCAATGCTCATAATGCATGCTGTTTAACAAATGCACCTTATGATTATTGTACTGAATTATTTATCATGCCGCTCATACCCTTTGCAAACTGTTTACTTATACTACCTCTTAAAAATCCGTCATTCTGATGCACCTCAATTTTAAATTTGACATTGTAAATATTGGAAAATAATTTTTCAATTTTATACTTCTGTTTTATACTCTAACCCTATTTAAAAAACTTGTGTTGCCCACCTCTTCGCCAGGTTACCCTTGAAAAAGAGGTCCTGATCTCAATGGAGTTTTCACCTGGTGAAATAATTTTATGTCATTTAATTCATTTTATTTTATCAGCTGTTATTTTAATGCTATTTATTGGGTGTGGTTGTGTGTGTTTTGCTGCCGGACACCTGAATTTCTCCCTTGGGAGATTAATAAACTTTTTTCTATATATCTAAAGGTTAAAACAAAAGAAACAAACCAACAAAAAGATGTTATTTTACCCCCACCATCAATTCTTGCCCCAGAAGATCCTTTGTAATTCAGTCATATTTGAGGAACAAATGCTTCCTTTATGATCTTCCTCTGGGAAAAACAGGAAATGATTTTTTGACAAACAGACAGTGATCACTTTGTTCCAGAGTGTTTCTCATGTGTGCTTGATTATTTCCAACTGTGGTTCTTGTGACATTAGGAATGCGGGTGCTAAAAGAGATCAGCTTTGCCTCAACTGTTTTCTTCCACCATTTTCTTTGATAGCAAAAAACTAAATACAGTGCTATCGCAAGAATATTAAGTGAAATAAGTGAAGTTTGGTGTGTGAAAATGTCCTTTTGGTAAGATTAAACAATGTATGCTCCGACATGGACTCCATCATACTCACATTGTGGTCCCAGGTTGAGATGGTCAGGTTAAAAGGCATAGTTTAAAATTTGAATACAGAAAAGTAACACATTTCTCTATTCATTTTTTGTGACAATTTTCATCCATAAAAATAACTTTTTATATGTTCTAGACTAGTCCTTCAAAACATTTTTGCAAACATATTGCTTAGTTTTGGTTAAAACAGAACATAAGTCAAAGAATAGTATAGTGGTAAAAATATAATAAATTCAGTAAAATGGTTATTTAGGCTTCAGCATAACTTCCATTCTTGAACCTTCTTGGGGAGATTCTGTGACACTTTTGTCCACAAATGAAAGTCTGTCTCAGACTTACCTGAGATGTCAGATCAGATCTCTTCTGACAAGTGAGATGGAAAAAGTGCAGACCTGGAGTCTGAGTGTCCACTGACCAGTTACATTTATATTCTACTAAGCACGCAAGATTTTATTTTGAAGTTGTTCTTTTCTGATTCAACCTTTGATCTTAACTCATGGATATTAGGAGGTGTAGCTCTCTCAACAGATACAATCAAAAGCGAAATGTTAATGCAAACATTTCAGAGCCTTATTCGAACCTTTTCAGCTTTTTTGGATTGGTCTTTTTTGTTTTTTCTATTTACATCTTATTTTGTCAGGTACTTTCTTCTGGAGCAACACGGTTCCCACGACAACAATGTGCACACATTCCAAAGGTCAATGCTCAGAGGTAAACACCTACAGGTGAGGCAGATCACATGACTGTCGTGTAGCAGCTTGACACCTGATTGGCTTGAGCCAGGTACAAAGTCATGGTACAATAGGCTGTGACCAAGCAACTGTGTGAGGAGGAGGAGCCAAATAAGGAAATAGGAATTAGGAGTTCAAAGAACAGAGGTGAGGAGGGGTAGGAGAGCAGATGAGACTGAGCTGAAGTGACAGAGGCAGTTGAGTTGAGAAGAAGGAGGAGAGGAGATGGAGCCCAGTGTGATTCGACTAAGCCACTGCCAGAAGGAAATCTTCTGCTTCTCTGTTCCGGAACAGTGCCCGAGCTGCGGTGAGGAGCTGAGGGGGAGCAGACTGCAGGAGGCACCGGTCAGCCTGCCCTCCCCCTTTACCAATGGGCACAAGAGCTCCTGCTGCCTCCTTATTGCACCTGCACATGACAACCACACCAGGTAAGAGCGATCACATGTGAGGAAACATTCAGTAAACTGATGTGTTTAGCTAGAGAGGCATTCAGGTCTATCTCAGACAGAAACCATTGAGATTTGTGTGGGAGACAGGTGAATCAAGTTTTCTCTTTGGTTCAGAAGTCATACAGCCTTGGGGAACTCCTGCCCCTTTTGACTCCCTAAAATGAAGTTTTGAATTAAGTAGTTTTTTTAATTATGATTTTATCATTTTTAGACTTTAATTTAAAAAAAAAAAAACTGCGTCGTTTTTGAGGACATAGTTTCTGAAGAGCGGCAGTAGTTTGTCAGAAATTTTCCTGAGTTGTGAGTGGAACTGTTAGCACAGAGTAAACCTTCCCTCATTTCCCATAATCCCTTTCTTTTGTACTATTCCCCCGCTGGTTTACAGTTCCCTCACAGCCTCAGCGTGACATTACCGGTGCAACAAAAACGCTGAGCAGTATTGGAGCTATCCAGTCATACAGTTTTGACCCAGATGTCAGCTAGGACGAGGAAAACAAAGACGTAGGTGAATCTAGTAGTCTCCAAGCGGATTCATCAGAATGGAGCAGAGCAGAGAGCTTGTGGGCCACTGACTGTAGGACCTATGTTACAGCAACAAACTTTTTCCAACTGCTTTTTTATTTTTCTTGTCTGCTACTGATTCACAACAATTTGAATAAAGAGATACAAAAAATGCTCAAGGACATGTCAAAAACACCAAAGTACATCTTCATTTGAGTGGTCTTTAAGTGATGAACGACTAGGACAAGCTCTGTTGCTTAGACATGCATATCCATGTCAAGGAGCAAAGGATGTGGTTTACTGTGTCAGACTGAGCAGAGAACTCGGGTAAGTGAAGAAGTTGGTGTCTTAGAGGAGAAACCAGAAGAATCTGGATCAAAGATAAGAAATTCGAAGCCTGCTCGGAAACTGCCTCTGAACAGCATTTGATAGGACCAATAGGAGCGGAAGAAGTGAAACTGGTTGCTAGTATTTAGCTTCAGCAGGTTCTGAGACATGCCAAGGTGTAACCTGAGCCACCGGAGGCTCGGGTGCACACCTGCTTTAGATTAAAAAGGCTGACTTTACTAAGGTGACTTTCTATGGGTCAGAGCTCGACAGGTAAAGACCTTCACCAACACTGTATAAACAAGAGTGAGTTTCTTTTTAAACATTTGAAAACAAGCTTAGAGTTGTGAAGAAACACCTGTAAACATGGCTGTATTTCCTTAACTCTCATGTTAAAAAGGGATTTTTGATCTTAAATGCTTGCAATTTAAAAAAATCCTGTCATACACACATATAAACTAATTGACCAAAAAACTTATTCTGACTCATTTTAGGACCCACTCTCTTTGTGTTTGAATGTGTAAAAAGTGGGCCAGCTTTGAAACAAAGCTTGTGGCACTACCTGGATTTCATCTCTCAAACAGACAATATAAATGTGTGTTCTGGTAATCCACATACGGTACATCACCAAAACCTCCACTTCTGGACAACACGTTACACTCAAGCTTTGTTGGCAAGGTGCAACATGTCAGAATGGTATCAAGTTACCCAGACTATGATGTGTCAGCCCTTTTGATCTGCATCCCCATTGCAGAAACCACAGAAATGGCGAGGACAAGACTGGAAAAAGACCAAGCCCTTCCTAGCAGAACCAGTCTGACATTTCTGCCCAACACCACATATTTCTAAGTTTAGGGGATATTCAATTGTACCACTGTCATCAATAGTATCAGATCAGTTTGGGAAAGTAGAGAACATATAACTTTTATTATTACCTGTAAGTGTGCCTAAATAGTGGTTTAGATGTGTAGAAATGAACAAATGTTGAAACATTTGGAACCGCTCTGAACACATCAAGGACTGTTAACAACAAATAAAAGAAGCCTACCCGTACTAATCAGTATAGAATGTTTGATCAGATGACTACAAAAGAGAAGGGAGTGGAACATAACAGCAGAAACAGATCCACAATATTAAAGGGACTGACAATAAAAAGCCCACATTTTTAAAGTAAAGAAGAGGGTAACTCACAGAACTGAGCCCAAGAAAAATAATCAAAGGGACAAAGAAACAATTTTGTTCTCAGATTATTTTTTAGCACAGACATGTGACAAAAACTGGTACATCCCAAGGACAAAACACAGAGGGTGAGAAAATCCTTTGAATATTAGATAAAGTGCACATTTTGGACAGAGGGTTGGAGAACCACAGAAGCATTCTCTCAGCAAATGTGTGTCTAAGAACTTTTTTTTGTCTTTCATGTTTTGACATCTTTGCCAATGAGGCTGAGGAACCATTCACAACTGCAACACAAGCTACCGACCAAAAAGCTGTGTCATCACTACTCAATCACAAAAAATGCTTAACGTAACACTAACCAACTATTCTAATGAGAACCAGGTCATTGACATGTGCTAACCTAACAATCTACCAGGGGTCTCAGACTTCAGGCCTTGAGGGCCTGTATCCTGATGGTTTTTCAGAAATACTGTCTCACCTGCTCCTGAATATCTGGATCCGGTGTGTTTAACCAATAAGGAGCTTCAATGGCAGGTTAATTAGAAAACACATAGGACACCGGCCCTCGAGGCCGGGTGTTTGAGACCTGTAAGTCATTAAAATTGTCTGCAACTGCTCATAAGTTGCCAATCTAAATAAGCTTAACCGCCCTACCAGAAGTTAGATCAGAAGAGGCTACTTAAATCACCAACAAAACATCTTATACCATTAAAGTACAGTTACCCTGGCAATGATATTTTACATTTGTAACTGTATACTACTTCCTTCACGGTCAAGGATAGCTACAGTGGGTGTGGGGATGAAGCCAAGTTTTATGGCTCAGGGTGACCCATGCCAATCTTTCCTATGAACATTTTTAGGTCAAAGATAGAGATAGTTTGTCCCTCCTGTTTTGAAAAAGGGAGTTGGTTCCACTCATTGACTAAATATTAGAACTGAACTGAGTGAGTGTGACATCACCCATAGATAATGATTTGTTTGCAGTTCCAATCAAATGAAGTTATTTCAATCTGCATTTTTCCACAATTTGTCCTTCACCATATTGGAGCCAGATAACCTCAGTAAACCGTGATTGGTCCGTTTCAGTCTGTCTACACTTCTATGGCAACCACTCTCTTCAATCATAAGCAAGCATTTTTGAAGGACATACCCCTTCCACTGAAAGGGGGTCAGAAGAAGTCTGTGGGGTTTTGGCTTTTTGGGAACAGTGGGTACTTCCTGTTTAGAATGCAAGAGAGGATGAATCACACAGTCCAGTTCTCATATAGGGTCAATCGTTCCACTGAAAGGGATCCATAAAGCCAAAGGCTCTGAACTCCATTCTACGTTTGGAAATTCTAAGTACATTTAGGTACTCACGACTGACAGTGTTTTGTTTGGAAAATTTTTAACTAAGGTAACAAAAATTAAGCTTTTCTATTCAAAACTGTAGACATTCAACAAATTATGAAATGTATTGCTCTTTTTGGGGAAGCCTTTGTAACATGCTTAGTCTGATCCTAAAGTATTAAATACATGAACTTTTTTCTTGTTATCATTCTGAGACACAATGCTATTTATCTTTTTATGATGTGAAATGCAGTATCGTCCTTCTATCCGAGATTTAAATAGTTTGGACCAGTCTCCTGTCCCATAAAGAGTTTTTTCTTATATTATGTATGACTATTTCAGTTTGAATTAATCTGTCTCAAAGCGGTTGGTCCACATCAGTTCATGCTATTGTATGTTTTATAGGGACTTCAGTGGGACTTCAGATCTACACACTGGGATCTCCAACACAAAAGGTAGACTTTTTTTTTTTTTTTTTGGTACTTCAGCTTCAGTTCTCCTGAACTCCACAGGCTGGTGTGAAAACAAGAGTGCAGTTGGGTTGTTTTGGGGGTGTTGGAAGCTTAAGCCATCTGTATGTACCTGTGTGCAGGAGTGGTGTACAACTATACCCAGAATGGGGTGCAGAGAGAACAAAGAGGTTGGGAGCGCTGCATTAGCATCCCTCTAGTTCGACCAGACATGTTCCACCTGCTGGCTCAGTGGGATCAGTACCTAGAGCGCTTCTCAGAGGGACCCATGTGGGACCCTGTGTGGCAGAGGTAACTCCCAGGCGACACACTTAACACGGGTGAAACCCAATCAAAGCCTTTCCCCCACCTTTGTCCTTCAGGTTCCACGAGGACGACCACAACTGCTTCAGCTTCTGCTTGCAGTTCCTAAACACTGTCTTGACAGCGGAGGGTTGCAGTTCCTTGAGCAAAGAGGACTTCACCCGCTGCTTCATCCTGCCAAGGATGAAGAGGGTGTCAAAGTATACCACACTGGTCCAACACATCGAAAAGCAGCAGTTCTACATGGTAGACCGACCACAGGAGGCAGAACCCAGTAGTTAAAGAAGCCTGATATGACACCATGGAAACAGACCCGTTGGACTAAGTGTTCAGACTGACACCAGCAGCAGTTATGGATCAGAACAAATGAAAACTGGCTCATGAAGTCTTTTGTACTGAAACTTTGTTGTTGTTTTTTTTCAGTAGCTAGAAGAAACTAGAAGATCTTCATTTTGGTTTTCTCCATCTGCTGAGAACAAACCATGGCATCAAACCATTCCAGAGGTTAAACTTGAATGTAAATACTGTGACTAATGTTCACCCATTTTAAAGTACTTTCTTAATCCGTGAGCTGTTTTTTTATTGAGTTGTGAAGCATGGCTTTTTTATTTTTAAAAAAAGTGTGAAAAAAAAATGTCTCTGATTGCTGTTAAGTTGAAAGCATAATTTCTCAAACGTGTCTTTTTCATTGTAGTTGTTTACTCTTCTTTATTGTTTATTGTTAAGTCTGAATGTTGATGTTTGTTTTATGCAGTCATTACTTGTTTTATTCATATTTTAAATAAAGCAATAATAAAGGTGTGTTTGGTTTTTTTTCAGTGTAAGGACACATCAAAAGAGTGTGCAGGGTTCTTCGGATAGTCTTATTGTTGCTAAAGATCTTTTTTAACTTTTTTTATTTTAGGGATTTTGCACTATAGCTAAACATCAATATTATACACAAATCCGAAATGAACACAATTTTAAAACATATTTACATTTTCATCTGAATACAGCACAGAAGATGAAGATGTGTGCATGCACAAACACAAGGACAAAAATAAAAATAGAAGTTCAAACTAACATTAAGCTTATTTAATACACTTCCTAACGCTATCATTGAGGCTTTAAGTATGAAAATGATCTGACCCCCACTGGCTTTTAGGTATATATATGTGGGTGTAACAATTTGTTTTAATATTTGATTCATTACAATTTGTGTTTGCCAATTTGGTTTGTAGTTAACATTATTTCATCCAATTCACTGACCTAAAATCAATCCAGAACGTCTTTAGCCAAAAATGTAACCAATTATCTATTATCTATTTCATTATAAAACAATTTCATAAAGGTAAATGTCTCAGACAAATCAATCTGATTGGATCACAGGAATTTAAATCAGTTACTCAATCAATTAATCTTTACACTCCTAATTTATAATGAAGACCATTAAACCATCAACCATCAAAAATTCTACATTTTTGACAGAACTTTTGTAAATCAATTCTGTGTTGATGGAACAATGTGTTTGATTGAGCATTTTTCAATGAGTTTACATTAGGAAAATGGTTTATGCATATTGAAAACTGAATAGAATAAACTAGAAAACTGTATAATTTCCTTTTAATGGCATCAATTGTGCTGACTGACAGGTAAATGTTAAGAAATCGTAGACAGTTTGTTAAATCTCAAAGTACAAAAGTGAACTGCAGTTTACCTCCACGACACGAGGTGGCTCCCTTGAACAATTTTAGAACTACAGAGGAAGATTCGTAAAAAAAATATAGACAGAAACCGTTTGATCCAGGAGGACCCACGTGAACTGCAACGTAGCAAAATAAACCCACGTGGTCAGAAGTTTAATTTTATTTCAGAAAAAAAATTAAAATATCCAGGTCCGAACCCCACAAAGAGGTGAAGCGTTTAGTGACTGGTCCGCAGCAATGCAGGCTGACTTCCGCGCTCCCCGGCGGCGCGCGCGGGTTTACGAAGAACTGGAGGCTCCGCTGCCGGTCATCCGGAGTCCCGGGGAGAAGTGCCGGTACCGGGCCGAGCTTATCAACCAGCACGTACTTGTCTGCCATCCCGAACATATCAGGAGGATACACAACCAGGTCAGGGTTGCCAGATCCTACTGACAACAACGCAATCCTGCAAAATGTTAATGATGGTGGCTACAGAGCCAGTGTGAGATACAGATCAGGATACATAAGTTAAATCTGATTTATACTTAGCAGTACCACAGTAATAAAATATGTTGTCACCGTTAAAGCTTGGAGTAAATTATGTATTTCTGTGATCTAAAAAAATTATTTTAAATATAATGCCAGTTCTATTACATCCCCAATTTCTTTTATCCTAATACTCAAGTGATGATTTTATATTTATATTAAAAAAAAAAAAAGATTAACCGATCAATACTTATCAATGCCTATCAGAACATAACAGCAAAGTAAAGAACCATCAGCTTTTTTTTAAGGAAAACTTTACAATAAAGCTGTCAGTGAATGATGAATCTGCACAAATCAGATCCTAGTTTTGGTGCTGCCAATTAAAAACACCAGTGACCTTCATCTTCTGAAGTAGAGTCCAAACACTAATAGTTTAGGGTGGATGTTTGAGTTGAAAATCATTAATCCTGGGGTTTGATAAATAGCAGTGAGTCTGTTTCATTTATCTTACTGATTAAAAATATATATATTTTAGGAAAAAAATGTGAAACTTTTTCTTCTTGTAGTAAACAAATAAAGTATAAGTATGTGGGTGTTGTAGGTCCTTGCCCTCTTTTTCAAAATAGATACAATAGTTTCTTAAATAATTGTGTTTAACAACTTCAAATCCATGTCGGATTTCCATTGGTTGACATTATACATAATCAGAGGAAATCGTATGTCAAACAGCTATTTTGTTTTACTAATTTTTTGCCATTTTATTTACTCGAATCATCTCATTCAACTTTAATATGAATTACATGAATGTAAAGATGAAAGAGTGAGGATCGCAGCTTCTCACATATTCTGCTTCTAGACCTGCCAGTCTAGTATTTGCCACCCTGCTTCTGTTTCCTACACCCCATGCCTTGGAAGCCTCTTCTTGACAAAGCACACCTCACCAGCAGGTAGTGCTGGAATAACTGGAGATCACCACCGATTCAGAACTGGGTTTAAGCAGAATAAACCAACCACAAATCAGTGGGCTAACGCTAGAGGTTATCATTTGATTGGCCAATTAAATAGGATTAAAGTCTCTGGGGAAAAATTATTAAAATCTGACGCTCCTGGAAGAAAATCAGAAATAAATGCAAACCCTCTAGTTATCTGGGTGGAAAGCTGTCGAAATGTGTGAAGAAATATTTCAGTTTTTGTTTATTGTTGTCTTTCTATGCATGGATTCAGGGTGCTGCTGCACGCTATTTCTCTGACTACCACGACTCAGTGATGGAAAGAGCCAAGTCAAATAAAAGCGGTACAGATTTATTTTAGTTTCACTTAACCAGATTGAATTTTTCAGGGTTATTTCGGAAAGGGCATTTTGTCAAGAGCCAGACCTGATCACAGCATTTCAGAAAAATGGGAGGGTGAGTCTTCACTTGCACGATGAGATCATCATTGGTATGGTCTAGCCCACACAGTTCTGTGCAGTCAGCTGGTTTGTTTGTTGTCTTACAGAACTCGAGGATTTGTGCCTTCCCGTTGTCTCTCAGGCCAGGTCAGTAGCATCTCATTCTGTCTGTTAAGTTGATGACATCACTTCCTCCCTGACATTTTAGCCATTCCCAGATACGAGGAACTGCTTGGGTGGGCAAAGACAAGTCTGTCTGCTCAGGGATTGTCTGCAGAGGCTGTGGATCAAACGCTTCACGAACTAACACAGAAATTGGAGATAGAGGATGTGAGGCGTGAACTGAGGGAGGCTGAGAATTTAAAGTCAGAGGATGGAGCATGTGACAACACAAAAAATCTGAAGATGGAACCTGAGGAGCCTGAGGCCAAGAAACGCTGCAGGTGAGGGGTTTCATTCACAGACTAACTGGACAGATCATCTCGGATGATTCTGAACAGCAAAAAAGAGGGGACATGGGTCTCCCATGTTGACTTGAGCACAAATCAAGAATTGCTAAAAAGAAAAAAAAAGGCAAAAGTTTAACCCTTTAATACCAGAGCTGTCACTGACAACAGGAAATAACACAGATTCTTTGGATTACTGTAAATTTTTGTATATGCAATTACTGAAATTTTAACAGATTCTGAAGCAGAGAAAAACACCTTTTGTGCTAATAATGCATCCTCTTACTATTGTCATGTTGCATCACCACACAAAATTATGTTAATTGGGTAAGTGGTGGAAAAGTTGTTGTGATTCAAAACGCTTCAACACCAGAGCTAATGCAGGGCTAAGCTCTTACAAACTCAAAACAGCAAGCTGTCAAGAATAAAAAGGAAAAAGGTTTTGTTTTCAGCCTGTACATACTCTGCTATTTATTGGAGAGAAGTTGGAATAATTGTACAATTATTAATCTGAGAAACAGCACCTTTTATAAATCCGACTCTATTGTTTTTTTTAAGAACTAAACCCTTTGGTAGTGCTGTTTTTTTTGTTTTTATTCAATTCGGGAACAAGATGTGGGGACTTAATATCATTATGTTCGTCAAAGAAAAATTCCTTTATGGTCAAACTCTTTCAACACTCAGGTCGGACTCACAGGACCTAAACTTGGACCAGAACTCTGAGCCCAGCTCTGACTCTGATCAAGACTCTGAACCGGATCTTGGTTTTCAGGTTCCAGGTCCTGGTTTTGTGCTGGTAGTCCCAGAGAATCAGGTGAGTCCTCATGTGAATCTGCATGTTTTTGAGTCTTTGAGAAGATGGTAATTAGGTTTGTGTTTCTGCAGAATGAGGGTGGAGTCAGAGAAGTGAAGCGGAGCCCGTTGTCTCTAACTGAGTACCTGCAGCTCAGCCTGGAGGAGGTAGCCCACCAAGCACCAGTATCCACAGTTGGGACATTTAGGCATTCTACTTACCTGTATGTCTCTAAATCTTGCAGGCCTTTTTCCTTGTATACAGTTTGGGCTGCTTGTCTGTGTACCTGCAGCAGGTGAGCTATCATTGGTTTAGTATTTCTATTTGTTACAGTACAACATTATAATAGGACAGAAACCTTGTTCTGCATTGTGATTGGTTAGGAGCCTCTGTCAGTCATCCAGCTGTGGCGAATGTTCCGGTCTTTGCGTCCAGACTTCATCAGCTCTTACGCTGCGTATCATCATTTCCGAAGCAGAGGCTGGGTCCCCAAAGGAGGCAGCGGTGCCAAGTATGGTGTGGACTTCAGTAAGATCACCCAGGAAACTTTTACCCATGTTTGTGAAAGACCATTCTTTACATTGAGGTAAAGGGAGAAGCGTGATAACTGTCTTTTCATTTGTTTTTTAGTGCTTTACAGGAAGGGACCTCCTTTCTACCACGCCAGGTAACACTCACTCGGGTAACTTTACTCTGATGGTTTCAGGAGTCTGTCTAATCGTGCCTGTCCTCTTCCTGTAGTTACTCTGTGGTTGTAGAGCAAACTGATGATGAGTTCAGGGGCTCAACGCTGCGTCCGTTTTCATGGCGTTCTTTTGCTGCCCTTAGCAGAATTACCGCCAGCGTCTCCAAGGTACAGATTTGTCAGGTGTTCTCGACTCAGCCTACCTTGTCCCTCTGATTGATGTTATCTCACAGGAGCTGATGCTGTGTTACATTGTGTATCCTGGTGAGCTAATGGAGGCGGAGCTTGATTCACCTGTATGCCTGAGCAAGCTGAAGGTTCAGGTGAGGAGCTGTGATTTCTGTTCAGCATCGCTGCAGGCTTTCTAGTTTCAGTTAGCTGCTGTTCCTCATTACATCTAGATGTAATTGGTTTGTAAATATCACCAATTTGCTTTGTATTTCTGGGCTTAGGTCAGAAACAAAATAAAACTGGAGCTCAGCTCAATTAAAGGTTTCACATGGTATCAATGAGCGGGATCTGCTGGTGCACTTCATGCGTTTTGTCTTCACAGGAAGTGATCGTCAGCAGGTGGGTTTCCTCCAAGGAGCGAGCCGAGCATGATGACGTCTGATTGGCTAATAGATATTAAATTGCAGAGGACAGTTTGGACCCTATCGGGAACATGGATCAGTTGATGAACGTCTTGTCTGTGGAATGTAAAAATTATAGCAGTCCGAAATGCTCCTTCACATAAAGCTACAGGTTCCTGTGGGTCTTCCTCAGATAGGAAAAAGATGAAAAATAAGGACAAACTGGAAAAATAATGTCAGTTTGGATTAGAATTGTCAAATATAACATACAGAGAAGAAATATCTTCTTTCATCTAATGAGAACTTTAAGCTTATTCATCCTGACAGCTTGAACAGAAAGGAATCAGCTCTTCGCTGTATTCTGATGTGTCAGAAAGGGTTTAAAATGAAACAAATGACTGAAGTCTGACTTATCTGAACAGTTCATCTTCCTTTTCAAATATGTTGCTCTCAATCGACCGAGGCTGCACATTCTCTGCATGTTCCAAGCAGCAAACGTGTAGTAAATTATCACCCCCTAAAAGTTTGAAGGAGCTCATAAATATATATTGCAATGCTTTCATCAGTGAAATACCGGTTTGTGGTAACAAGGTAATATTTTTTTTATTCAGCATAACTCTTATGTTTAAACTTTTATTTATTTTTTTTATATATAAAAACTGACTAAGATTTTTTAAATGGCTGCATGTAAATCAAATACTGTATTTCTTTGTAAATATTGTTAAAACAGTTTGCTGAATTTTCTGAAAATAAAAAAATTAATGTAAAATGTGTTTATGATTTCAAATGTATTTTTTTTATTTGTGGTTTGTGGACTGAAAAAGTGAGCGTTTTTCATAATAAAATTGTATTGCTTATATAGATTCCATCAATCAATTCAAAAAATGAATGTTCCTCCTTGTTAGTGTAAGACACTTAAATTGAAAGAAATTTTTATTTATTTCAATTTTATTATAGTAAACATTGTAGTTGGTAACTTGTTAGTAAACAAATGTACCTCTTGCTACAATAACGTAAAATTATGTCTGTTGTAATGAAATGTTGGTATAAAAGCATTTACAGCGGATTTGTTTGAAGTACTTCCCTTTTTATGGATTTTTTCTTTTTACTCAATTTTGTGTTTTGAAGGCCAAAATTTGATACAGCTGGATACCGACCATACAGTTCTATTTAGCATTATTGTTCGGTACAGCTTTAAAAATCGCTCTGCTGCCTTTTAGCCGCGTTCAGGGTTCAACGCTGTAAAATTAAAATCTCGCGAGAACGATCGCGCTCTCTGTTTGGACCTCGAATCTCTGAGCTGCAGGTTGGAAAACTTGTTTCAGACGAACAGAGTGACTCTGTGCTGATATTCACGCCAGGAGCTGCCGTATCTTCAGGTATAGGAGCAGAATACCGTCAGTAACGAGCGCAGTTTGACAATCCTGCTGTTGAAGGTTCCGGTAAAGGCAGATACGTATCGCGAGAGGCCCGTTAGCTGTTAGCTGCTAGCCTGGAAGGACGGAGACTGGCGCGGAGCCGAGCTGGGACCGTGTCACGTGCGGCTAACGGTTATTCTTCACAATTGAAGTTAGGCAATTTGTCCACGTAAACAAATGTTATATACATTAGCGTTCTGTAAGCGCTGTAGCACTTTCACATAGTTCGTACTGTCCCGGTTGAACCTAGGTTTTTGTGTCCGAGAGAATGGGGTAAAATCAGACGGAACAGTAGATATTTGGCCGACAAGAGCTGGTGCCACATGATCTGATACTATTCGGGTTGATTCCGTGACGAGAATAAGGGGTCCGCGATGTCAGTGAACCCCTCGAAAGTCCAAAGTACTGATTCACATAAAGCTGCAGGTTCCTGTGGGTCACCTGGGAATGATCAGGGTCCAAAGCGCGCGCACCACACACATACCTCGCATACACCATATCTGGAAGTGCAGAAACGAATGAAGTAAACCTGCACTGCTTTGTACGTGATCATGTAAAACACCAGGTTTCTGTAACACGGTGGACCACGTTTTGTTCCTGTCTGGATGATGTGGTGTTGTGTTTTGATGGTTTTAACGTGTGTTTTGTACCAAGTATCTTGGTGCAGTTCTGTTTTGTTCCTTGATCTGCTTAGAGTATTTGTTCAAAATAGATTTTTAATAACTACAGAATTTAGAAGTGTACAGTCATGTTTCCATCTTGCACACAAGCCTCATCTCATCCGCTGCAACTTTCTGTCATTTCTGTTACTCTGTTTAATTGTCAAGAATACCCATAAGTGACACTGTGTTTTTGTGTTTGTGCAGGAGCACAATGGCGGATGACCTGGACATCGAAGCGCTGCTGGAAGCTCCGTTTAGAAAGGTGGGTGAGCTTGTCCACTGATGTTTCAATCGTCAGCCGGACCCTACTGCTCCTTACATGGCCATCAACACTAATGCACATGAGTTCCCCATCAGCTGAGGGTTTCCACAGAAACATCACTCTTTAGTTTTTTGTTGTTGTTTTTTTTTTTTTTTTTTTCCCAGAAAGGGTGGTTCACTTATGAATTTATGTTTAGAGTCCCACTCCAATCATCTTTTGATCTGCTGTAAAAGCCTTCTCAGTGGTCTTTTGAATTATCATTATCCTGTTTTTAGCCAAAATGTAAAATAAAAATTGTCATTTTCTAGGACCTAGTATTGTATATTGTCTTGAGATAATCAGAAATTAGTCTGAGTTGTGGGCAGGACAGTTGGCATGGAGTGAGCCTGCTTTAATTTCCCATCATCCCTTTGTTTACATGCTCTTTTGCTGGCTTACAGCCCCTTATATCCCCAAACTAACATTAGTGAGCAATATTGTACGCTGTACAGTTTTTTAGCCAGATCTGGCCAGTAAAACAAAGACCTACATGGATCTATTTGGCTGCAAGTGGATGTATCATTCAGCCTGAAGTGGCGCAAGGAGCTTGTGACCTGCCGATTTGTAGTCTTTTTTCAATACCTAAAAGCTTTATCAAACATGCTTTTTTTTCATCTGCTCCTGATTCATCACAGTTTGATTAAAGACATACTCACAGCACACGTTTATACATAATTTTGTTTTACACGTGTCCTCCATTGTGAGAAAAATGCTACAAGTAAATGTTAAAACCACCAAAAAACACATTTTTCATTGGAGTGGGTCTTTGAGGTTTTACTGTTCTTTTCTGCTGGAGCAGAGCAGGATATAATGATAAACAGTTTGTAGTTGAGCTGCTGAAGTTTGGTTCTGGTTCTTACAAGTCCTGGGCAAAAGTAACCCCCAAATAGGATGGCTGACTTTACGTGGCAGATAGATCCACTTCTTATTTTAGTTCCTTCCTGAGTATGTCGTGTATGAAAGCAAACTTAAACCAAATGAACGTGGGCTTTATCTGGATTTCCACCCCAACACTGTCAGCAGAGAGATTTTGCTTAATTTCTGAAACTTTCAGAGATGGTTACAATGTCTTCATGATCAATGTTTTAATTGTACCCTGAAAAGGAACAAAGATGTGGTCAAGTTTCATCCAAAACTCACTCTGTGCTTGTCCATTGCTGAATAAAGGAACATTGGAATACAAACCCTGTTGGAACAGATCTACTAAACTTTTCCCTGCGTGGTGCTTGTGAGCAGTAGGGTGGGGCTGACCTGTGATGATGATGATGATGATGCTGTGGTGGCGGTGGCGCCCTATCAGACTGTCATAAATAAATGCACATGTATCTCTCTTTTAGACTTGCCTAACGATTTCTCATCTGTACTCCCCTGAATGCCAGTGTGATCTGTCACAGACACCAAGGTAGTAAAAAAGCCCCATTATGCTTTGCTGTTCTGTGGTCCCCATGGTAACATGACTGTGGTTCCCTGGGTAACTGTCACATGGGCCCCGGCCTACCCCTTCCCCAATAATCAAGAAGAGCTGAGAGTTGAGGGCGAGGTGATTGCGACGTGACTGACTTGTCATAGATCGGAGCATAAGTGTAGCACAGCGTACTGTAAATTTGTTTTGGTCTATCTGGGTCCAGGTGAGTTATGAGTTTAAAAAAGGTTACTGTATCTGAGACTTACCTGCCCTGAGTGTTGTAGTTGAGTTCAGTTCTAGAAGGTACAACATTCTTGAGGTAGGTAACGGAACAGGTTTGTATGCTCAGAAACAGTGTTCCTATCAGCATGTATCAAGTAGGTTAAAGGAGGTAATTTATTCTGGTTTACTTGTCTAGACTACGACATAGATTAACTGGATGTTTAATCTCTGACGTCACTTATTGGATTCTGAACATGAAGCCTGAAGTGGGTTAGGTGTACTTTTCTTAACTTTACAGCGCCCAGGTCAACAATGAGCGATTGGGAAGAGCAAAGTAAAAGCTAAAAACCTCCCAATCAAAAAAAAAAAAAAAACTCATCTTTAATTATTTAGAAATTTTAGCAATTATAAAAGCAAAACAGTTGATTAAAAAAAAAAAACACTCCCACAGTTTTAAAACAAATATATCAAACTAGACTATATTTACAGTATATGCTTAATATTAGATTAAATTTGGACTTTGTATGATAGCGTTAATGGAAAATTGGTTAATTTAGATTGATGATGGTGATAAACTGCTGAAACACAGATTCTTTTGAGGTCTTGACTCCTGCAGGGACTCGAGACTTAAACTCTAACAGCTCTACTACCGGATGAAAGGATGGACTCTGAGTTTGTGATGGAATTGGTGGGATGACCCCACCTTGGGTTCTGAGGAATACTCCAGTCTGCGATGGGGTTCTTCAGAGGAGACCACACAAACAACACCACATAGACAATAAAGTGCCCCCTCCCCTTCCTTGAAGATTAGAACTCGCTCAGACTTGCCTTTAAGCCACCCAAGCATCCAAAGATTGACTCTGACAGCCCTGTGGCAACAGAACTGCATTTTGTCTCATTAAACATTATCTGTTGTATTCTTTCTGCCCCTCCCTGAATGATGCCTCTGCATCCTCACGCTCTTCTCTGTCGACCTGCTTAGGAGGACAAGAGCCAGAGTCCGAATGGACAGGAGGACCGTAGCAAGAGGTAACCCCATCCCTCTGTCTGCATGTTGCTGTTGGATCATATTAAACATCAATAAAAAGTCTTTTTATGGCAGTTTAAAAATGAAGTACATTTATGTTCAAATATGCTGCCTTTGTAAGATTACCCACTGCTTCTGACATCAGCTTATTAGATGCTGTAGCAATAAATTAGTTTGGAACTTAATAGAAAATGTTTGACTCTGCTACCACTGAGTTGTTTACTCAAAAATGAAACCGAAACAGCTTAACATCTTTCTGTATACATTTGAAATTAAAACTGCAGAACCTGACATGATCCCGATGCAACGTCCCAAACCTACAGCTCCTGCTTTAAGAGTTATATCTGCTGCTGGTTAAACAGATGAAAAAAAAAAAAAAAGCTTTAGAACCACCAGTGCAATATCCCAGACTAGATATACAGATAAAAAATAGAAGAAATGATATCCCCGGCAAGATTCACAAAGACAAAGAGAGAAGTGAGAATAAAGATGGATAAACTTGACAATTTCAGTTTGTAAAAGAGCGCATGTCACAGCATCAGCTCCCTTAAGCTTTACAGAAATTTACTTTTGGTAAAATGATTTCCAGCAGCAGGAGCTTTACCTTATTGTCAGCCTGGTTTTGATTGGCTCTTGTAGGTCTGAGAAGAAGAGGCGCAGTCGCAGTCGGGACAAGAAGCGGAGCCGCAGCCGAGACAGGAAAAGGAGTCGCAGCCGGGAGCGCAAACGCAGCCGGAGCAAAGACAGGAGAAGAAGCCGGAGCCGAGAGCGCCGCCGCAGCAGAGAGCGGGGGGGACGCTACAAAGACCATCACAAGCAGTGAGTGACTCGCTTCCTCCTGGTTTCAAAATAAAAGTTTACCATGACCTCAGTGCATGCATGTTTATGCATCTGAACTGCCACACTAGTGTTTGAAACCCACACTAATGTCAGTTTTTGTTTAAGCCGTAGGTGGTCAAAGAGTAAGAGTCCAGTCAAGAAAGAAAAGAGTCCAATCAGGTGGGGGCACCAACGGTTTTGCTCATGTGTGTGTATGTGGAGTTTGACAACCTGTGTGAAACTGATTGTGTTTGTGATTGCAGGATGCCAAACGACAACCTGACTCCAGAGGAGCGTGACGCCCGTACCGTCTTCTGTATGCAGCTGGCGGCACGTATCCGACCACGAGACCTGGAGGAGTTTTTTTCTGCAGTGGGGAAGGTAATGTCACGTCGCAAATTTCTACTGATGTTTGCCATTCAGTTTATTTGTTGCTATAGTAACAGCTCTCCTGCAGGTACGGGACGTACGGATGATCTCCGACAGAAACTCACGCAGGTCGAAGGGAATTGCTTACATTGAGTTCGTAGAGGCCAGCTCTGTACCTTTGGCCATTGGGCTGACGGGGCAAAGGCTGCTGGGAGTCCCCATCATTGTCCAGGCTTCCCAGGTACAGCTCTTTCCACAGAATTTAGTTGCATTAAGTATTTAAGTGCTCTGGATGGTTGAATTGATGCACGTGTATATTGGCAGGCAGAAAAAAACCGAGCTGCAGCTGCAGCTAATAACCTGCAGCGAGGAATGACTGGACCTATGAGGCTGTACGTGGGCTCGCTGCACTTCAACATCACAGAGGACATGCTGCGAGGAATCTTTGAGCCGTTTGGACGGGTAATTTACACTCATCCTGCACATACAGACTCAGACTTGTGTGTGACAGCAGCTGCTGTTTTTGTCAGATTGAGAACATCCAGCTGATGATGGACAGTGAGACCGGGCGCTCTAAAGGCTACGGCTTCATCACAGTGAGTTTCTCATGTCTTTTTTTCCTGATTATTCATAAATTAAGTGTGGGACAGACACACAGCTTAGCTTCCCCTTGAGCTGCAGTCTGATACTTGTCCCGTCAACTCCTAAATGTTGTAACATCAGTTTTCAGATGCAGAATGTGCTAAAAAAGCTCTGGAGCAGCTGAACGGCTTTGAGCTGGCAGGTCGACCTATGAAGGTGGGTCATGTGACCGAGCGAACCGACCCCTCCACGGCTCCATCCATCCTGGACAACGATGAGCTGGAGCGCAGCGGCATAGACCTGGGAACCACGGGGAGGCTGCAGCTCATGGCCCGGCTGGCAGAGGGTGAGGTTCCCACACTGCCTGTTCTCCACTCAAGTACATCATCAACCACCTGTGACCTCATTTGCATGTTTGTTTTCAGGTACTGGACTGCAGATCCCTCCTGCAGCTCAGCAAGCTCTCCAGATGAGCGGCGCCATCGCAATTGGGGCCATGGCTGCCGTCTCTGGTAATGCATGCCATTTTCCAGCTCAAAATGGTTAGGAATTAACCGTCGGCTTTTTTATAAATACAAATACTGATTTCCAATAAGTGCTTCATCCTTCTGCTGATAATTGAAAGATTGAAGTGTGTGTCAGTTTGGCACTGACACACATGTGCGTGTTGTCTACGTAAATCTGCAATTTGGTGTCTTGCGTTTCAGCTGCCATGAATCCATCTCTCAACGTCAACATGAACTCCGGCGCTCTGAATCTTCCCTCTCAGCCGCTCGCCACTCACTGCTTCCAGTTGTCTAACATGTTCAACCCTAGCAGGTAAGCATACACCTGTGTGTTTAAAGCGGCAGATCTCCCAACTGGGCTGAATGTGTTTGTGCGTGTGTTTCAGTGAGCACACATTTGGCTGGGAGGTGGATATCCAGCGGGATGTCATTGAGGAGTGCAACAAACACGGAGGAGTCGTCCACATCTATGTCGACAAGAACTCTTCAGAGGTACACCTCCACCAAAAGCAGTGTCCCGCACTGTCACCACACAGATACACAACACGGTGGATCCTCAAATGGTTTTGACTGAATCTTTCACTTTTATTTTTACAACAGTAAAAAACCCTAAATGATGTTCCAAAGTCTAGGTTTAGGTGCTGATGTGTCTGACTGTGGGAGCTGTGTTACTGTAAATGCTGCATGTAGTGACTCCTGCATAGAGTTCATATCTTACCTGTGCTGCTTTTCAGGGAAATGTTTATGTCAAGTGTCCGTCAATCCCTGCTGCCATGTCTGCAGTCAACGCTCTGCATGGAAGATTCTTTGGTGGTGAGTTGTTACATGACGGCTGTGTTGTTCTGCACCAATGCTAGCACAGTTTTCACTGCCTCACATGTGTTTTTCTTTTAGGTAAGATGATCACTGCAGCGTACGTTCCCTTGCCCACCTACCACAAACTCTTCCCGGAGTCGGTCACTGCCACACAGCTGCTGGTCCCTCCTTTGCGACGATGACTCAACAATATTCTTCTGTGATTGAACGTTGGAGCCCGTCGACTCTTTAATATTTGTTTTCTCCTGTTGGTCCACCAGTGAGTCAGTTCATCCAGTTCCGATTTTTGTTTTTGTTTTCTTCTACTGGACTCAAAGGCCACGCCCTTTTGCTGGTGTTACCTCATGATCATTTGGTCATGTGATCACCATGCTTACTGTCTTCGAATTTCATGCGCGTGGTTTCAGTGAGGCCTACACCATCTGACTTTAGTCTAATGATGAGCTCTGTGAGCTGTGGGAGGGAGGGGAGGGGCTGATGGGAGGCTGTCATCTGATTGGCATTATTTAGGGGTATTTGGTATTTAACTGTTTTTGTAAACAGATTTGATTTTGTAAAACTGATGATTAAATTTTATTTTCATGCGAGTGTGTGCGTCTGTTTCTCATTGGTTGGAATTTCAGAAGTACCATGTGTCAGATCCAGGTCTGTTGGGTTTTTCCAGGAAGACATGAACTTTGAGTGGACCGCGCACAGGAAAACTGCAACCTAAAACGCACTGATGTTCCAGTGAAACTTTTCAGTCATTTCTCCTGTCATGACATAAACCTGGAAAGTATTGGGTATCAAGTTTGCTATCTTGTGACCTCTGATTTTAATTTTTCTTCTATTTATTACTAAAACATTTAAAATTTGTTCAAGATGGAAAAACAAACACCAGTTTTTGAAAAATTAAAAAAAAAGAACTATTTCAGTAAAATTAGCTATTCAAGATCAATTGATCCTGACCAGCACCCCACTGGAAATATAATTAAATAATGTAACGTGTGTCGATTCTCATTCATCCTGGTTGATTCTATCTAGTATAAACACTTTCAAGTGGACTTGATTTATTGTCATAGGAACATAAATGCATGATATAGTTGTGAATTAATCTGCTTTTGTGAAAATCTGAGCTAAAATAATCAGTCACAAAACAACGCTTCATGACAATGGGAGTAAGTTTGGGTGATCCACCAAGTGTTCAACCAAGTTAAGAATAAGTTTATCTTGGAAATTCCATCTTAATCAACCACGCTTTTGTTTGAAAACCTGCTATTCAAAACATTCAATTGAGATATCTCCTCCAAAAAGAAGTCCCATGATGCATTCATGTAACTGTTTCACACTTTTATTCATGTTAAATGTCTTCTTCACAAAACCTTTTTATATTCAGAAAAAAAGATCAGTTTTAAAAGGAGATGTACAAACATTTTGACCTTGAGGTTTTTCTTTTTGTTACCTTCTTGTAGAAAACTTTAAAAATGTATTTAAACTCCAAACTTTAAAGTTTGCTTCAAACCATTTTTAGCCAAACTGGAAGGGTGGCATTGGTCAGTATACATACTGCCAACTCATTGGTGAAATGCTAACATTTCTTTTTATTTTTAGAGGTTGAGGTTGTAAATCTGACTCCTTCAGAATCCATCCTTCATGCTGGTAGTTCTCATATATGCCGTTTCAAAGCTGACATTGGCTAAAATGTGTAGCGTCTTCAGTGCTCATGTTTGCACACTTGGTAGACCCTTCTCTATCTAATGTTGCTTTACTAGTCAAATGGGTTTCTCAATCAGAAGCTGCCAGGGTGGGAGTGTTTGTTCAGTCTCTTCTGCAGTTTTTTAACTGGAAGGTAAAACAGCAGGATATAAAGCTCATCATGAATAGATGACCACAGACTTGTTTCCTCTTTTTTTTTTTTTCACTAAAAATGCAAAAAATCTGCTTAAGTTCTTACAATGTCAAAATTGTTCAGCCTGTCGGATGGCGCCTTCAAACTTAAACTTTAAAGACCCACTCCAATCATATGTTGATCTGTTGTAGAAGTGTTCTTAGTGGTCTTTTCATTATGTTTTTGCAGTTTTTAGCAAAAAAATAAAGTAAACTGACATAGCTTCTGCAGAGTTGCAGGAGTTCATTCACCTCTGAGTTGTGGTGAATTGAATATGCTCTTTTTCCATTTCTTTGTCTGCTCCTATTTCACAATGATTTGAATAAAGAAACACTCTGAAATGCAATTTTAATCTGAATTTTCTTTGTAAATGTCCTCTATCACAAGGAAAATTCTAAAAGAACGTGTTAAAAACACCAATTTATGACTTTAATCAGAGTGGGTCTTTAGAAATGGCGTATTTACCCAGAGTTTGATAGATGAGATGCTGTGACTTGAGATCATTTTGTTCAGATAACCCATTTCTGTCGAGGCTCAGTCTTATTAAAAGATTTATCATTTTGGATTTTCCTCTTCAAAACCAATAAAGTCAGGACATAAGCGCACCAGTGTGGAAATAACAGATCAGATCAGAACACATCAACACATCAGTCTTTAAATTCATGAAAATTTCCTAGCAAGGGGCCTAAAAACTATCGAATGTCACAAAGCAAAGCGATGAAACCTTGACCTCTGGAGGCTCATGGCTCGACTTCACAAACGCTGAAGATGTTGTGGGGAGGATGCGTGAAGGTCAGAAAACCTCATTTTGGACACTTGATGCTTTTTGGTCAGCTGCTGCTTGGCAGTTGTCAGAGCTCGTTCAGGTGGATGACGGTGATGGTGATGTCATCACGGTACCTGCGAGCAAGCTCTGTCGGCAGGCTCAGCATCTTGACCAGGCGATTTGGGGACACACCCCCATAGCCGTCATCGCCCAGAGCGTGGCGCAGAAGGTGAGTGGCAGCATTCTGGTCCTCCAGCACAGACAGTACTTTGCCCTTCCTTTCCAGAAGGAGGCGCTGTAGGCTGCCCAGCGTCATGTCCTCACTGGGAACAATGGGCCTCTGTTGTTGAAGACCTGAAGGGCAAATAAAAAGTGCTGTGACAGCAGCAGATTCAAAAGAGAAGAAAAAAACTATTTAGATTTCCCTCAGAGAGCCTGGTGTCCACCTGACCACTCTGATCAACCCATGAAATATGATCATGATGAAAAAATTCACTGATTTGATTTTATATTATTTCAAATAATTATTTTCTTTTTTTTAATTTCAAGCATGCTGAGTTTGCAAATATTTGGGTATCAAACGTTTTAGCAGCAATGTGGATTGCTTTGTGGCATTTTGCTAATTTTCTCTATTCTGATACATCTACTTGTAGACAACTAGATCCGTGTACGTCTTAATTTTCCTCGTCCAAAGCTGGCATCTGACTCAAAACTGTACGGCTGGATGGCTCCAACATTGCTGGCCATTTTCGTTGCACCACGAAGAGGTTAGGGTGTAAAGACAGGAGAGAACGTAAACTGAAAGCCCAGTCATGGGTGATGGTAAGGGGGCGGGTTGTTCCATGCCAATTCACAGTACCACTCACAATTCTGAGGGTAATTTTTAAATAATTTGTGCTGTTCTACAGAAACTATGTCCCAGAAAACAAGACTGTTGTTGTTCTTGTTTGTTTGTTTGTTTGTTTTTTAGCTAAAAACTGCACAATCGTAATTAAAAGACCACTGGGAACGGTTTTACACTTGATCAAACAATGATGGAAGTGGAACTTTAAGGTTTTTGGAATGCAGACAGGTTTGACAATGTTATCTGAGTGCCTCATGATGTGAGATACACAGGCACAAAGGAATTTGTACTAAAGTGGACCATTTAACTTTTTTAGAAAAGCAGTTTTCTTTCAGAACTCTACCTGTCAGCTGTTCCGCCACCCGCTGGATGACGGTCTGTCGGTGCATCAGCTCCCATAGTCCATCCGTCGCCAGGACCAGGAACTTGTCTGTAGGTCTGATCTGGTGTCGGGTGACCTCTGGGAGGGCGCTCAGGTAGGGCGGGGTCATGTAGTGCTGGGGTAGAGTTCGGACAGCATCATCAACTGCAGACAGGACATCCGGCCGACTCTCGTAGACTTGTCTCAGCATCTCTGCGCTCCATTTGAAGCGAACGTCGCCAAACGCCCTGAATGGCAGCAGCAGACCCAGCAGGCGGTCATGCCGGATCACAGTTCTACGCTCCGAGGGTGGATGCTCTTTCAGAATCCTTTGCAGTTCCTCTGGGTTTTGGGCATTGTGGTCATTTGTGAGGCTGACTGCAGACCAGCGACCATCTTCATCTTGGACACCCAGGACAGCTCGGCTGTCACCCAGGTTGGCCACATGCAGGACACCACCAGAGACGTGGACGACACAAGCAGTAGAGCCAGACAGTGCCACCCGGAGTGGAGAAGATAAAGACAGTCCTTCTCCTGGGACGGAGACTCGTCTGTGAACAGACATCAAAGGCTAAAGTTACGAGTTCAAGGTTTTTATTGGTAGGCTGTGGGTTTGATCACTTTGGGGTTTGGTGCATGAGATCACCAGGTGAACGGCTGTGATCAGACCAGACTACAGCTTCTGAAGTCTCTTGTCCTGCTTGTTCTCCAGTTGTCTTTGTTCTACCTAATGATGATTACCTAGATCAAGAATGTACATCACCAACCAGAAGGTATGACAGCAGGACTGGTTGAAAAAGAAGCAGGACTTTGGCCGGCGAGGCCTTGAGTTGGGCGCCTAACCTCAAAAACAGAGAACAGAAGGATCACCTGGGTGAGGAGAGGGATAAGTGCACCTGGGCCTCCACAGATAGATCGTAGTCAAGGCGACGGAAAGCGTTGAGCAATGCAGACGTCACTTTGGCTTCATCCTGTATTCAATCAGATGATACAGGAAATTATTCCATCGCAAGAGAGAGCATGTGAAGCTGAGGAGGCAGAGGTTCTATGTGTTGCAACACTTTCATATGGTACTACAGACTGGGCTTTGCTTTGAGTTATTCAATATCATTGCTGGACGCTCCAACGGTAGTGTTTGAACAAAATAAACTTAATTAAGAAACTGTGTTAATGTCCTCCTATTATTATTTTGATGCTAATTGAAGCAAGACAAGGCCTGACTATTGCCTGAATCAGAATGGAACAAAAATATTTTAAAAGATTAGTTGGTAAATCAGAGACAACCGGAAAACAAGATGGATTAAGTTTAGGGGCTAAAGCTGGGCAACTGTGATTAAGAGAGTACAGACACAAAAAGTACTCTTCAGTGTTCATGTCAACATATATAAATTACACTTTTTTGTCTTTATTCTGGGAGCTCTGTGCCTGATTACCTCCTGGTCCTCGCCATCCTCCAGCCTCTCCTGCCAGAAGTTTCTAAGACTATGGAAGGAAATTGACCCCCCATCATGGAAGCTGTGGTCCTGGGGATGTTTGTGCCACTCCAGCAGCTGTGGCACGGCTCGCTCATTTTCCACCGCCCAGTCCAGCTCCTCCAGCATCCTCAGCGGCAGCATAGCCATGGTGATGTAGTAGAAGAGTCGCTGGCTGATGGTCTGCGCGCAGGCTGGCCCTGCATGACCGTCAAACACTGCGAAAAGAGTGCCGCCGGGAGCCGGCAGAAAGGTGGCGCTGCTTCGACTGTCTTCACAAGGGTTGTTGGATGGCAGCATGTTGCTATGGAAACCAAGAACTCCATGAGAGGCGGGGCCTTTTGGGAAGGTATGGTTGTACTCATTGGCCTGGGGATATATAGAGCATCATGTCATCTGTGGCTAATCTTGAGAAAACCTGAAAGATGTGTCATTCTTACCTTTAAGATTCTATTGATCTGAGCTGAACTCATCTGTCCTGGCTCCTGCCTCACCTGTGACCACCGGCTCCCAATGCCTGCTGGGAACTGTAGTCCAGGGAGTTTGGGAAGAATAGGAGAGGAGGGCAGGGAGCGATGCTGCTGGATTTTGAATCTGCAGCGTTTACTGAAGGTTCCCGTCCTTCCCAACATGACGGCCGAACAGAATCAGTAGAACCAGAGGAGAAGATGCTGGTATAGATGAAAACCAGAGGAAACATCATTGACAAACCCCAATTGAAAAAAAAAATATCTTTCAAACCACTTTCAGATCCGCATTTTACCTAATACTTTAAGTTTAAACCATATAAACAGGATTTTAATCGTCACAGGGCCTAACTGGAACCCGTCACTTTATCATCTTATGCTAATTAACTTAGCCACTTTCAGCTTTCAACAAAAGAAAACCACTATCTGTACAAATGAATAGGTTCTGTACCCCAATTTTTGGACGATTTACAATCCAAATTTATGCAAAGTATTGGACAAAACAACAAGCAGAATGTTTGAGAAGGATATTTGGAAACCTCAGATTTCCCTGTAACTTGATCCATTTTCTTATTCATGTGGGTAGTTTTTACATGCACTCGCGTTCCCATGTTTCTGTTGTTTAACACTCACCCAGACTGACTTCACCTTTGTCTTTCCCCCTCTGCTCTTCTTCTCTGGGCTCAGTTTGAGGTTTTTATTCAGAACCAGCTTGTTTCATCTCTCAAAATGACTGAAGAGGTTCTGGAGGAGGCGTTTGCCGGAGATGTTTATTTCCAGGTGAACTTGCCGTTTCCTGTAGCTGGACAGAAAAGCCGGCAGTTCTCTCTGACCTCTGACGATCCATATCTCTATAATAAGTCACTCATTACTGAGTTGCACTTTACCTTCCTCTCTGATTCAAACAGACCAGTGGGTTCCATATGACTGAACAGGAAATCTTGGAGACACATCTACTACTGGAGTCTCCACCTGCTGAAGCGTAAGAAGCTGTGAAAGTTTAACCGTCAGGAGTAAAACAAAAAAAAGAAATGCTTTTCAGTTAGTGGAGACAAATTTTAAGTTAAAAACTTTATTTTCTTAAATTAAACAAAAATGTCAACATCTAAGCTACAGCTTCCTTCTCAAATGGCTTAATATTAGGGTCAGGTGGCAGCAACAGCAGGGTTGGTTGTTGCATTTACTTGGTGAAATATGTTAGTGCGTGTGGTTTGCTGCTGAAAGAAAAAATGTCAAACATGACCATGTTTGTGGAAGCTGGGAGCAGGTAGTTTTTTAGGTGAATTTGAATAGGGGAAGAACTAATTCTACACTCCTGACAGGAGTTAGTGCATAAAAATGAAAACACACTGACTCAGTGTTTTCTATTTGACACAAACAAGAGTTAAAGCTGCAATTTTAGATATCAAAGACCAGACTTTTAATTAAGGTAAAAAAAATGATATTGCTGTCTAAAACTCAGCATGAGTGAATTATTTGATTTTTTTCCCAAACATGTTGTACATACAGTATATGTGTGTATATGATTACACATTCCTAAACCATGCAATTTTAAACATACACATGACTGTCTTAAACTGGATGATATTGCATTAAATTAAGAAAATAGACAGAAAATCAGATATTAGACAGACTTTAGATTTACAGAGGACTGATAGATAAAAAAAACCACACCAAAGTTTAATTATAAGTTTATTAAAACATTTTTGAAATAGTATGACAAATATAAAGAACAGAACAGGTAAAACTGAAACAAACAAGACAGTTAGAAATCTGCAGAGATGTTGGTGGCATTCAGCTTCAGCTCTGCGATGTGCACTTCAATCCTCCTGTGCAGCTCCTCCATGGAGGTGGACAGCGTGTCGTACAGCGCCTGCGTGCACATACATGTCAGCCAGGAACTGTGAAGGTGCTCATGGGGTGGATATTGATCACTCACCTGAGCTTTCTCGGTCTCCTTGCTGCACACGTCTCTCAGGCTCTTCATCTTGGCCTTCAGCTGCTGCGTTTCTCCAGATATCTCCTGGATTTTGTCTGCCATCTCCTCGCGCTTCTGGTGGATCTGGTTACACTGCCTGGAGAACATTTCAGATGAAAAAAAAAACATTTACCTGGTAATGACTTGTATGGTTCCTGCATGCAGACGTTGACTTTTTACCCCAACACTTCTTGAACATGCTGCTCCTTCATCTCTCTCTTCTTCTGCCTCCGAATGTTCTGCTTGTGCTCTTTGTCCAGCTTCATGGCAAGAGCTCGTTTCAGCTGGCTCTCCTCTGCACAGAGGTTTTTCAGCTCCTTCTGCTTCTTCTCATACTGAGCCATCAGCTCCTGGCCCTGAGATTCAGCCAGTTAATTAACCACAAGAGCAAACTGATGAAAGTAATCATGATAGGTATGGATGGTACCTCCTCCTGTCGCTGCTTGGTGTTGTTCATGCTGGTTTCCAGGTCCTGAAGGAGGCTCAGCATCTGCTGGATCTCGGCCTCGGCCTGGGTCACACCCTGGATCATGTTCTGCAGCTCGACCACGCGCTCATCCGTCTCTTCCTGCACACACAATGATAAGAGTCACCCTTCCTCGCCTCAGCCTGAAGGGGGCACATCTTCTGTGACTCACAATGCTGTTCTTTATGTTCTTCACGTTTTCCTTCATCTTCTCCATCTGGCTCTTCAGCTCCTCCGGAGACTCCACAATCTGAGACTTCAGACTGCTGATATCTTCTTTCAGGTTGGTGACCTCCACCTTCACCTGAGCCTGGTCACACACAAGCACACACGTGTAAACGGGATGAGAGCAGATAGACAAACTCGAGATGTTCCGGTTTTCCGTACCAGCTTCTGAGTCTTCTCTGCGATCCTGGATTTCCACTCAGTGATGCTATCATTTTTAGCGTTCTGAAAAGAAACCACAGCGTTTGCTCGGACTGACCGCCACAAGCTGACCTGACGGTGATTCACCGCCACCTACCACTTCCTGATACTCATGCATGGTGGTGGCCTGCAGTTCGGACAGAGCGGCCGCCAACTCGTCTGCCTCGGCCTGCTGCTCCGGTGGAATGGTCCTGCAGGGACAGGAGAGGGAAATGTGAGCCTTTGAAGCCAGTGTTTGACTCCAGCATCTGTCGTAACCCTTCCGTTCTCCTTAGCTTGTTTACATTAAAAGTGGGGTCATCTGGACACCACAGGACAGTGCGCTGAACTTTTTTTTTTCACTGATTTTTGAGTTTCACTAATGTCCATGACAGACGTAAAAACCTGTCCCACTTCGTCCACATTTGTCATGGAAGAAATCGCATAACAATATGTGGTTGGAGCCATCTGGACCCCAAGGAGAGCGGAAGGGTTAAAGCGCTTTCTTGTGAGGAAACAATAAATTGAAGACTTACGTCAACAACTCGATCTTCTTCTCTGCTTCCAGGTTGCCTCTGGTGTAAGTTTGCAGTTTGTCCAAGTCGGCCCTCTAATGATGAAGCAACAACAAACTTTTACTCTACTTTGTAAAACAGTCAAAATATAACTGAGTAAAGCATTCTAAAAACACTTACCAATAGATTTTTTTTTTATTAGATAAAAACATAAATAAATATTTCATTAAGTTGAGGAGAAACTATCATGGATGTGGAAAAGTCACAGCAAAATAAATGAATATTTTCAAGGTAAAACTGTTTTGTGATCCAATTGTGATGTTCTTGTTTGTTATTAGGGACACTGTGTCTTCTGGGCTAAAAGGCAGAGAGACGTTCCAGCATGTTCTGTTCAAAGCCAGCATGTTTGTAGTGTCATACCTCTTCTCGTAAATTAAATAATGCTGGGTGCGATTTAAAGTTTTTTAGTTTTCATTCTCTTCACATTTAAATAGTTTAGCAACTTTTCCCAGATGTGAGCTGTAAAAAAAAGTTATCCCATAAATGAGCACAGATTGTCAGAGTTACTGCAGTGGATCAGAGTGACGTACAAACTTGGCCTGTTTTTCCATGATCATCTCCATCCGCTGCTTCCTAAAGTGCAGAAAGTTCATGATGGCACTCAGGATGGTCAGAGTCCTCTGCTTTTCTGTCAAAACAACAAACAGCCTTTCTCAAACAACAAACTGATGAAACAAAGAACAAATAATCTAAAATATTCTTCAACCATTAAAAAACTCCCCTTGAATTATCCCTCGTGGAGAGATAATAATAATAATATTTAAGCTAATTTAAAATGAAATGAAAAATGCATTTGTTCATTTTTATATAATTTTGAATTGTTAAAACTATTCGAGATTAAAATCAATAAGAACAGAACAAAAATAACAGAAAATTAACACTAATAATGATATATAAAAGGAAGAAAATTTAAAAAAATTAATGGGTGCAAGAATCTTTTCTGAAAAATAGATAAACACGAATAAATCATTTGCTTTTTTTTTTAAATCCATTACAGCTATGATGAATCCCTTTCTAGAACATAAGACAAAAAAACTTAAGGCTTCATATCTAATCAACAGACTTACTGGGAGCAAGCAAATCATTCAGAGAGAAATCATACACCAGGCACACGGGCAGGAACCGCCGCCTGAGAACGCACAAAGGAACCATATTAACGTTCACTCTCCCAGAAAGCACTCAAATGCAATAACATCAGATGGAAAAACAAGAACCAGAAACTCACATGCGTGTGTACACGCTCATGATGACAGTGGCGCTCTCATGGTATTCTGGATACTGAATGTTCTCCAGCATTGGAACCTGTTCAAAACAAAAGTGCTAAAGCTGAGGGAAGAAGAACTTCCATCATTGCTCACAGATCACCGTTGCTCACAGTTCTACCTCTTCTGACTGATACACTTCACTGCTTGTGTGAAAACCCCTCTATGCTCCGCTGTGCTATCCACATGGGAGATGAGTGTTTTTTTTGGTTTTTTTCTTACCATTTCAGAGTTCAACCTCATTGGTTAGCTGCCATTAGTTTGCCTCAAGTTCAAAATATACATTATCTTTAGCTGGTAAAATGTCTAATTCAGTTTGCTGTGAATGAACCACAAATCTATGACCTTTTAAAAATAGTTTAATTCCATTTTTATTTACACACGAGAGTTGCTTAAAGTTTTGAATGGATATTTAGAGACACAACATAATCTCAAATACAGAAACAAGAACATTAAATTACTGAGATTTATATTTAATTTAAGAAAATGTTTAATGTAAAACTCAAAAGTATAAATTCTGAATAGAATGAGAATTTTATTTTTTTTAATTTTACATAAGATTGTCTTCCCATTATTATAACGTTAAGGTTTGCAACTGAATGTGGTTTATTTATGAAGGGTTTTGAAACAGCCTGAGAAAAAAAAACAATCTGAACATTGTCATGATCATAAACTTAAAGAACCTGAATACAAACAGAAGACCTGATGCAGGGATTATTCAATTATTTGTGTTTCCTAATTCTGAAAGATAGAAGTCCAAAAACGTGAACTCACCATGGAATGACACTCAGGTCTGAAGCGGTACAGCAGATGCAGAACTCTCATGTACAAAGTCTGGACTGTTTCTGGCTGATAGAAACAAAAAGAAAAAGTTGTTGATTTGAGTCTATACAAGCATTAAATAATTTTTAATTTTTCCAATTTTTAAAAAAAGAAAAGAGCTACTGACTTTTAAAAACCATTGAATAAAATATTATTTTTAAAGACATTTTTTGGTCAAAAGGTAAGAGTCAATTCCTTTTTCCAAGACCAGCCTAATAGTGTTCTCATTTTTTAACCAACTATTTTAAATTAAATTATTCAGAACTGCCGGCTGACTCCAAAACTACTGATTTAGCTCATAACTTTGTCTAACTAAAGAAAAGGGGGGAAAAAATGTGTTTAAAAAATTGTTACATTTTCCATCTAATGAGATAAAGATTATTTTTCTCTTTAAAAATATAAATCACTAGTTTTTGACTAAAATGGATTTGATGATGGCCAGGAAATGTAAAGTTTAAGATTTAAAAATGCAATTACGTGCAAAATATGAATAAATGATAAATAATAATAATAAATAATGATATAAGGCCAACTGAATGAAGAAAAAAAAGGCACATTCGACTTATGTATGATCTAAATTGATCATAC
The DNA here is from genome assembly GCA_003999625.1 of Oryzias javanicus. Taxonomy (NCBI): domain Eukaryota; kingdom Metazoa; phylum Chordata; class Actinopteri; order Beloniformes; family Adrianichthyidae; genus Oryzias; species Oryzias javanicus. The sequence continues at coordinate 17,137,738 of CM012441.1, read as the reverse complement.
ATAAATGCCTTTTATATCGTAAATAAAAAAGAAAATACAATTCTAAATATAGGGTCTATAATTTAGGATGTTTACTGAAAAGATTATTGTGCTATCATTGGGGAAAAAACAGATTTGGAGGGGAAAAAAGCCTTTTGTTTCACATTAAATCCTAGATTTGTTCAATTTTGACTGCTTGGTCGTATTCTGGAGGGCTAACTGTTCATTTTAACCCTGAAGTGTAAAAAAAAAAAAAAAAAAAAAACGCGACTTGTTTAATTGCATCACTTTTTGTGTGCGATATTTGTTGTTTTACGTTTCCCATCAGAGGACATTTGTGTGGTTTTGCAGCAGGTTACCTTGGGGACCGGAGCCAGGTCTCCTTTCGTCAATTGCTTGGCCTCCTGACCGGTGAGAATCTCTGTTCGATAAAATTTTACGATGGCCTCCGCGTTGTAGACCGGAAACGTGTTTTCAGTCATTGTCAAAGTTTGATAAAAGGTCCTAAAATAACCTGCAAACCTCCAGAAAAATAAAATACAAAATTGCCTACACCAACCGAAAATTAAATTGGCGCCTTCCTTGTTGTTTTCTATACGAGACATCTGATTGGTCCTGTGTTTTTTCTGTGGTGGTTTTGGTGGTTGTAAACAGTGAGTGGCTCATTACTGCCACCCTCTGGGATGAAGTGGGAATCTGTATTTACCTCTGGCTTTTTTTTTTTTGTTTGTGCTCCATACTTTTCTTTTTCCTCAACTCACTCACATATATAACTAAATTATATAACTAAATGATTAAACAAATAAATAAGTAAGTAAGAATTCTGACCATACTCTAATAATTCTGACTTTTTTTTTTTTAATCAGAGATTAAAGTCAGAATTCTGGGAAAATCTGATAATTCTGACAAAACACATTCTGTCATAATTCTGAGAATAAAGCCAAAATTCTTAAAAAATAAAAAAAATAAAAAATCTTTTTTCTTTCATCTAACTATGGTACGGTACAGTGGCCCTAAATGGACATCAAAAAATAAAATCTCATTTAGGGGCTCCGTACTAACCCTTTCCACACAAGCAAGGGAATACAGTGAAAATATTTGCAGAATGCATTAAATTTGACTTTTTTTTTGTTAATGAATGAATGAATGAATGAATGAATGAATGAATGAAATGGTTTATTTCAAGCAATCAGGTCATAATACGTGAAAGGGAGTGGAAGGAAGCAAACATGTGATCCCACCCCGGCTCGACCATACCATTTTCTCCACTTGAATTATCAATATTAAATTATTGTCTGTCTAAAATTGTGGAAGAAATTGTTTATTTGTATCCCTGTCTAATGTTTTTTAAACGTAGATTTAAGCTATAGTCTACATATGACTTTTTACCTTTTAGCAGCAGTTGTTCTGTATTTTATTACCTGTTTTCTACCCCAAACCAGGATGGGGGGTTTTACGACACTGTCCTTTACAAATTAGGAATGATGCCGTTTAAACTGAAAGCCTTCCTGTGGTGCCATTTCCCCATAATACTTGTTTCTCCCTTGTGCTCAAGACACTTTGTTTGTTTGTGGTCTCTTACTGTGTTTAGGTGAATTTACCTGACAAAAGTACTGTAAATACAACAAACAGAATCCATTTAGTTTCCGGTTTTTACTAGTTTTTTTCTGCTCATCTAGATTTGAATTATGTTAATACATTTTGTGCACAATACTTTTAAATTGTACACTGGCACTTAGCACTTTAACTTTATATTTGTCATGAATCAGTCTGTTTTTCCCTCAGACCACCAGAGGGAGCCATCACCTGAGTTCTAACTCTCCAGAGCCTCATCTTCACTCAACTTCCCATGAGCCTCTGCTTGCTGTTCCCAGACCTCACCAGCTGTCCCTCATTAAAGCAATCACCACAAACATTTATAAGGAGGCTTCAGGCTGTGCTCAGTTGTGAAGTCTTGTTTCTGGTTTGATCCTCCAAGTCTGAGCGTTACTCCTTCTGTCCTGTTCCTGTTTCTGTTTAAACCTGCCTCGACCCCAGCCTGTCTTTGACCACCGATCTGCCTCAGCCTGTGACTTCTCCTCGCCGTGCCTGACCCTCGCCTGGACCCTTACAACTCTGGTTTTCCTCTGATGTAGTGATGGGATAATGATACCTCAAGGAGTGTATTGACACATTACACAAACTGTGTTGACACTGTGTTGACACTGTGTTGGTCACTCAATACTGACCTCTGCTGTAGATTAAAAATCATTGCAGGTAAACAAAATGAAAAGATGGAAAAAAAATGCATGCTGTTAACCCAACATTAGCCTTGAAATATGTAAATACAGCAAATGTATCTGTAATAAAATTGAGAACAATAATGTTTAGCTTATGTATGGAATTTTGTTAACCAAAGTGTTCAATCATATGAAATAACACACTAAAAATTGATTAATTCATACATTTTTATTGAGGAATAAAAGTTTTTGAAGGGTCTTTGCTCCTAGGCGATTTCTCCTCTTAGACACCAGTTCCCCAGCCTTCGAAAATACACGTTCACAGGGAACTGATGAAGATGGTGTGCACAGATATTTGAGAGCTAGTAGATATAGGTGTGGATATGTTTTCCGGTTGTTCTTCCAGTATTGTAATGGGTCTTGTGTTCTGGGTGTGTTTCCTTCGGCCAAGTAGCGTTGTACTTCAACAATGGAATCTGCTCTAGAATTGCTGTTCATCCTATTCTCCTGAACTTCCATGTCGAGAGGTCTCCAGAGATTGTGCCCTAGCAGATGTTTGTGAAAAATAATCATGTCATGTGATAATACAATAAACCACATAAATATACATATAAACCCTCAAAAGAATGTGTTTTCATACTGAACTGGGTTCTGATCCATGTGAAGAGCTCGGTTCTTCCGCTGGGTCAGGCTCATGGCTCCTCATTTCAGCAGCACACTCTGACTTCAGTCTCTTAACAGCTTCTGTCGCTTTTAGTGGACTAAAGAAGCCGACTGTTTTAAACCTGGGGTCCAAGAGTGTTGCCAGTGTCATTACACTGAGTGATTCTATGTTGCAGATGGACTCAGTTAGTCTCTTTTTCAGATTATTTGCCAGTTCTTGAGCAGCTGGTTTTGTTAGTGTTGAGGCTTGATGTCCAAGCTCAATGTGGATCATTCTCATCAAAGGAATAACCTTTGACCCAGAGACTCTTTTTTCCTCAGATAGTTCTCTTGTGGCTTGTTCAAACGGAGAGAGCACCCTGAGCATCTCTTCAATTACATCGAAATCTTCAGTAGTCAGTGGAGTAATATCATTTCTCAGTGAGGCAAAGACACCCAGACTGCCTCCTTTCTGCTCAGTTATTCTCTCCAGCATGTGGTAGGTGCTGTTCCATCGTGTTGGCACCTCGTTTATTTTTTAATTTATGCAATGGTGTTCCAGCTGTTGCTGTATTTGAGCAAGCTTTTCTTTGGCCATGGTGCTTGATCGAAAGTATGTCACAATTTGCCGTGTTTTTGTTGCGTATATCTGTTTAGTGTTATAATGGGATCACATGACTTTTTTACAAGCAAATTGATTGAATGGGCAATACAAATAGTTTGTCGTATTTGCAGTATGCGAGCACATGAAATCATGTTAGCTGCTGCATCAGTGACAAGAACCTGACCTTGCTAGCTATGCCCCACTCCTCCATAAGGCTCCTTTTAACCATGGCCAAGTTATCTGCAGTGTGTTTCTGTGGAAAACTGCACTCCCAAGACTGATGTATGCAAGTCATGGCTGTCTTGATCCACATAGTGGCAAGTAACAGCAAGATATGCCTCCATGTTAATCGAGGTCCACATGTCAGCTGTTAAAGTAACAGCAATGGCACTCTGGAGGTCCTTTTTTGTTTTCTCTTTTTCCTCCTCATATTTCTGGTCCACAAGTCCTTGACAGTCTGTAAATAACCAAAAAAATATTGTATACATATGAATACATGCATGTCTGTCTGTCTATCGACAGTACTCATTTAATTAATTCAACCATACATTTTTTACACATACCTTCCTGCTTGGTAGAACATATAGGGTGAACAAGCTGCATGAGTACCCTGAATCCCTCATTTTCTACAAGGGTGAGTGGCTGACAGTCTTTGATGATCATGTTGACCACAGCCTCATCCAACGCTTGCTTGTTAGGAACTGGAAGCCAAAAATAAATATTTTGTTTAAAGCTTGTCAAAGGAATGTAATTTTGCAAATAATATTGCAGAGTTACACAAAGCATGTTGTGTGTAATAAAGTATTTATGAAAATTAAAAGTTTGTGAGAATTTCATCATACCTGGGGTACTCACAGCAGGAGTGACTCCCGACTCTTCATTGCCATGCCGAGCTCTATAATGCCTCAGCATTGATGACGTGCTCTTATTGATGTAAGACAATTCAGTTGAGCAGAGCCGACACTTCACCTACAATAAAACAAAAAGTTAATTGAAAGTCTGAAAAGAAATCAAACCTCTTAATAGAAAAGAGTAGAAACACTGAATTGAGAACTAACGGCAAACAATGGCCAAAGGAGTAAAAGATTTACCTTATTCGGCGTCAAAAGATCAAAATTATTCCAGACTTGGGAAAATTTCCTACAACGGTCCATGAGCAATGCAATGCAAAAACTCCAAAAGGCACAATACACAGTTTACTCTCCACACAACAAACCCACGACATGTTGATGCAGTTCGTTTCCTTATAAACACAATTTGGCGCCGGCACATCCAAACGATACACTTCCTGTATCGGTCACGCGGTTTTTTGTTAAAGCGATACACGCACCGATACGGGGTTTTACACTTGTGCACTCGGCACAGTGCTGACGCACCAGTGTTGCTCGTCCCATCACTACTCTGATGTCCTCTTGCTGGTGCTTGACCCCTGCCTGCCTGACCCTGAGTTAGTTTTTGTGGACTTTTAGCTGTGCATCACGCCTGTTGCACCGTCTGTGCCGAATAAACCTGTTGCACTTGGATCCAGCTGTCTGCCAGTTCTTGACAATATTCAATATTATGCTTCTTTTTGCGCATATGAATCAATAAGGGTGTGTAACCTGCAGATGTCATAAACACAAAGCTGATATAGGGGATCCGTCTAATCAAATTTGGGCAAAAGGCTTTTGAGTGTGTGTTTGTTTAAAAAGATCCTTATTAGTCTCCCTCTATGTGGACACTAATTGAAGTCTTCCTAAGGCATTTGTAAAATTAACAAATGTCATTACATAAAATTATACTCTCATCATTTGAAATCGAAGCTAAAATACAAAAAAAATACTAGTATTAAAACAAAATTCCATCACTTTTATGATATAATTGTTAATGTCTGTGAAGCTCTGAAAATGTTGTAAAAAGTTAGCACCTCCATAGTGAATCAATCCATTCTAAAAATTAGTTGAAGATTTTTTTTTTTAGTTTTGTAAATGAATTTTTTGAAAAATATTCAATGTGTTTTTGTTATATAAATAATTAAGTTATGCTGCAGCATAACTTGATCATCCCACTATGGACAGAGCCGATCTTGTCTGATTGTGGAGGCCAAGGCAGGGTTGGGTGTAGATGGGATGGGAGACCTCCGGGAACTACTATAAAGTTACTGCGGTCAGGTATGTCCATATGTCCCAACCATAGACAGGTCCCAACTCCAAATAAATGCAGGGGTTTAAGTCCAAAAGGGAATTCATCATCACAATGAAGCCAAATCACCTGTGCAAAACATGGGGTGATCTACTACAAGAAGTAGCCTAAAGTATAAAATGTTGCTAGAAAGAAGCATTTTCTGACAACAAAAGTCACTCACTGAGGCTTTGACAAAACCTCTTTGGGAAAATCAGATCTCTGATTGGTTAGAACACATATGAGCTAAGGAGGAAGGATTTTAAAAGAAATTTTCTGAAACTTTGGTTTCAAACTTTTATTGATTTACAGGAAAAGACAGAAAATAAAAAATTAAAGCGGAAGGTTTGAAGACACCATGCTGAACCCGACAGAGCTTTTGTGGCACCAGTGAAGATTTAAAGCTTTGACCTGTCCAGCTAAAATAATCCACGTTCAGTCTGTGAGTAAAAAAAACCTGCATGTTTTACATTTGTCTGGTTTATTTTTCTGAACAAGAGCAGTGATCAGCTGAAGTCCCGGTTGGTGAGGATCATGGGAGCCACCAGGGTCCAGATATAGAGGGCCAAACACAGCCAGCTGGAGGAGATCTTCACCCACACTGTGGGCCACTTGCTGGTTATCGTGTAGTCTGTGTCAGGACTGCAGAGAGGGGAAAGAACCGTTTCTTTTTACCCCTCTCATCTGATTGGACAGAATTGGATGACGGGTGAAGGGGAAACACTGACCTGTACCAGTTGGTAAGAATCATCATGATGTAAAGTGAAGCTAGAAAGAGCATGAAGTGGAAGAAGGAGTAGCTGTACTGGACCATTTCCCGTTCGTTGTCCTCTACCCGTCGGAGAGACATGGACTCGTCGGACAGCTCGCTGCTGCCTCCCCCCTCTGCCAGGATGGCAGAGTCTTTGGAGGCCATGGTCAGCTTGTTGACTTGGGTTGTGTTGGAAGATCGGATGCTGTGAATGAACGGAGACTCAATGAAGGGTTAGGGTTCAACAAAAACTCAAATACTGCGGTTAGCACCAAACACTCCTGTAACACTTCAGTTGGTGTGATTGCTGAAGATTTATTGCCCGTTAGGATGCCTTCTTTTACAGGAATACATAACAAATTAAAACATTTATAGGTTTTGAAGGATTGTGCCTCCAGAATAACACGCCTGAAAAAGAGAGTCTGTGGAACCTTAAAAACATTTTTTAAAGAAAATTCTTGTCCTCTTTAGTGGGTATTTTCTCATTCACACACCATTTCCAGAGTTCATAGTTTCACCTGTAGGGATGTTTGGGTGTTTACCTGGAGTACAGAATGCACAGAACAAATATGACGAGCCCAACAATGCTCTGAGCGTCCCACCACTGCAGATACGGGGACGTCGGGACGGGCTCCTCTGTGAGGATGATCACCACGGCCGTCTGGTTCTCGATTTCCAAAGGCGGGGGTGTCGGGGAGGCAATCTGCTGGATGATGCTGAGCAAACTGGGGTTGCATTCTCTGTCTAAGGAAAAAAAGAAAATCAAGATTGTCTGAAGATAATAGTTTTCACTGAGGTTATGTTTTCAGGGATTAACTGTTAACCAGAAAATAAAAACAATCTCTCTGTTTCAGTTTCTGTTTTCAGATCAACACGAAGGGACAACTTCAGTCAGGGAAAAGACAGGGAATGACACTGACCTATCAGAGGACATCTACCTGTGTTGCTGCCTCCAAAACATCTAAAACGCAGAATAAATTCAGTTCATTTGATTTATTAAGCGCCAATTCAGAATTGGGATCACCTGAAAGATTTTCACTACAACTGGAAGAAAAACTTTCCTTCTTGCTCAAATCAGTAAATCAAATTATTATTTTTTCTTTTTTAAAACGCTGATTGAAGTGAATAGTGGAATAAATTAATAACTTTTGGTATGAGCATAAAACTATGTGATTGTGGAAAACAATTGAGTTTGAAACAGGCTGCTTTTTGTTATGTGATCTGATGTATCTACACTGGAGACTAAATATGTCTTGCAAAGTTCTAAAAGAGCACAGTTAATCTCTGCTGTGTGATAAACACTAAGGAGGATTTAAAGCATCATAGTGGCTAAATAAATGCTTATCACTGATAAGAGTTGATGTAGCCCTCTCCTGCTCTGATTGATGAGGGAGTGAGTGATAAAACTTTATTTAAAAAACAGATCAGTTTATTAAAAAGTTGGATCAAAAACGTTCATAGCTTCAGTTGTCAAGCACCAATGCATGAACCAACAACACACAGTAAAATTAGGTAGATTATACAGCAGCATGCACGCAAATAACACAAGAAGTAAACAACTGTTTCCGTGTTAAACAAGAGTCGTATGCAGATCACTTTATGGCTTCATTTAGTCATGGAGGTGTGGCTGGCGTTCTAACGGGTTGTGTTATGTGCATCCTTCTAGAAGTATTGTTCAGTCAATTATGTCTGGCCTCTCCTCCCTGCTTCTGTCACAAGGCCAAATGAGGTCATCTTGTTGCTCTGTGGAAAGATCCCTAGACTGAACCTGTCCTTCAAAAAGTCACAACATGGCACTTGCTTTCATCAGAGTTTGTTTCATTAGACTTAAAACCTGTAAAAGGCATTACATGTAGGTAACATGAGCGATATGTACAGGTGAAACCAGAAGTTTACATACACCACATAAAAACACACGTTTTTTTTTCTCACTGTCAGACATGAAATGCTGGAATGAAAGTCTTCCTTATATTAGAATAAATCAGTGAGAGAAAAAGCCTGGAGCTAGATTTACACGATTTCCATCGCTTTGACATTTCCCACCAAGCCTCTTTCAACAGGTGGCAGACAAGTGCTAGTAAACAGTGGAAAACGAAAAGAAAGAAGCCCTTCTCTGTTAGTCCATTGTGAACATTTGGCGTTTTTAATATGTCAAAACTCAATGCAGAAATGCGTCATCTCCATGCACATATCCAGCATTCCTCGCAGACAAGTCAGACCCTCGCCAGCCATTCTGCGCCTGCGTGCTCGTGTTTAAACCTCTTGCGAGCAGAAAAGGTCCTCGAGAGCAAGAGCCTGTCTACTTCCACGTCCGTGAGCTGATCTCTCGATATACCATCATAATACAGTCAAAAACACCATAATATAGTCAATGCCATATGAACACCATGGACAAAATAAATGTGCGCAGCTTAGAATGTACCAAACCTTGCGGTTTTTTGGCCTGTAATATGATGACAACAAGGTTGAACATTGGCAGGTCTATGATGAAACTCTCTTTAAGTCTTCTACATTGTCAGCAAGAGCATTTACATTTTTTATTGTTTCATTTTTTTTCAGATTTTTTTATTTACGTGTACAGCACTCTGTTATATTCTATATGAAAAGTGCTACATAAATAAAGTTTGATTTGATTCTATATGCTATGAGTGTAATACGCCAAGAAACAGAACTTATAAGGCATGAAAATGACAAATTCTGGTAATTATTCACAAGATTTGTACAATAACGGCTGAGATTATGGGGGTTACTCACCAGGCTCATTGGTCATGGCAGACCAGGTCAGAAACATGGTGTAAAGGGTGATGAAGGAGGACTGCAGCAGACCTGAGCGCGGCTGAAACTCCTGCAGGTTCAAACAAAACAGTCTGCATTTGAGGATATGAAGCTCCTCAAAAAAGAGTTGTACTCTGATTTTCTATGAAAGAAAAGACTGGAGATCTGGTTTGGTGCTGTACCTGAACTTTACGCAGAACAGAGACTACAGAGGCCACGATGCACAAGAACGAATTGAAGCTGATGAAGAACTTGTTGATGAAGCACTGATCAGGTTTGGTGTAGAAGACAAAGAAAAGCACGACAGCTGTCAGCGATAGGCCATAGTTCAGCATGGTGACGGTAAGCAGAGCTGAGAACAGATAGAAAATAAGAAAATGGAAATCAGTACTTCAGCAAGCAGAGGCCTTATTTTTTTAAATAAAACATGAGGTGGAGGTCACCGACCTGCATACCAGCCTCTGAAACTGCCGCTCTCCATCTTCTGCATCCAGGATTCATTCCAAGAGTGAGCAAAGTCCACCAGCAGCACCAGCTGGATCAGGATGAAGAAGAAAGCTCCACAGGAGCCTACAACAAACCACGCTGCAGAAGCAAAAATAACCTTAAGCCACTTTTCCGGCACGGCCCAACTAACCAAAACTCTCTCCTTCTTACTGTAGGTGAAAGGCCCGTCAGGAATGTAAAAGGCACCGACCGTGATGGCCACCAAGGCAACAAACTTGAAGAACCAAAACCTGAAAACAGACTGCATGTAACTGCTTCGGTTCAACAATTAACGAATGGTTTTTCATCACAAACAGATGAGTGAACCCCAGACATTCCAACACAGACCAGGATTTCATCTAAGCACCTGACAGATGAGAATCATGAAGTTACAAAGACAAACATCAGGTTAGTGATGTTAGTGAAAAAAAAAATCCAGTTTGTTTGTTCTTTTTGTTGAATTTCTTGTGATATGTTGATCATGTTTGGATATTTGAGAGTTTATGATCACCACTGATGCAAAAACTTTACAAATTTTTCTTTAAACCTATCATAGCTTAAGTTTGCATTTCAAAAGGCTACTGCACAACTTCTCTTGATTTCTTGTGTTTTGTTGTCATCAATTAATTAATCAATCAGTCAATAAAACATGAATTTTATGACATTCTTAATACAGATCAAATAGGCAACTTTCATCTCTGTGGACAGATGTGGAACCCTCGCGTTTAGGTCTCTGTGGGGAACTTACCCGTTGTGGATTGAAGCACGGAGGTCCCTGCTGGTCTTGATGTTAACCATAAGAACGGAGAACCCCAGAAACCACAAACTCATGCCGCAGCAGACGCGGTACACCGCTTTGTAACCCACAAGCATCTCACACTGCAGGTGGGCCTGGAGAACGGGAAGATGGGGGCTCGCTCCATCTTCACAGAAACCTGGAATCTGCAGGAAATCACAAGGGAGAGTTGGATTGTTCCTGAAGGAAACCTGAAGCACTTAGCTGCATTTTTTAGCTATAACAAAAAAAATCTAATTCCTTGTATAATGCTGCATGAACTAAATAAGTTCAGCATAGACCTAAAAAGAATTACTTCAGGGAAAATCCTTCTAAACTCACTCCAAAAGCTTTAAAGGTTAAATTATGAAGACAAAACACACACACACAAAGTACCAAGCTGTTAGAAAGAAAAACTAATGAATAAACACTGAAACATCTGTTTTTATAACTGGATAAAAACAAAATCATTTGAAGGAATTTTGGTTTATAAAGTTAGAATGACTGAAAATGTGAATCTTTAAATCCACTTCAAGATCCAGTTATCAGGCAGTAATCCTTACGGATGTAATCAGCTCTGTTCCTGAACATTACATCTATAGAAACATTTTAAAACTCAGACAAGGTCTAAAATCTTTACAAAACTTAAAAACGTGACTGAGGTTACAAAATTGAGGCTTTTAAAGGATTTGAGAGTTTCCTTATAAATTATAACCCTTTTATACCAAAAAAAACAGTTAACTTGAGCAAACCCAGGCAATGTGTGGAAAAAAATACAAGAATCCATCATCAGCTGGTTTGACATAAATGAATTCTCTGCATCTAGGCCTGTAAAGTTCTGCTACAAATACAGAATTCAATCAGTGACAGAGAGATAGTTAAGCTGGTGCAGGAGTTGAGTTGGCCGCAGTCTCACAGAAACACACAGGCGTCTTAACCTTGAAGATGAAACATAGTGAAGCACACATCCCGCCTAGACCTTTGAATCCATGAGAGGCTGTGAACAAAGATTTAATTCAAGTCCATCCTTGAAGTTAGGAACAGACTGTGAGAGCCTGTCTGAGAAGATTCCAGAGGAGGAATCTGTTGGCAGTTATCAAAAAATGTGCATGACAACAGGAAAAAGGGAGTAAGTGTGGGAGAGCCGTCAATATCCTGCAGAGGGTTGTGTCCAAGAATGGGAATAACCCAAGAACCAACAATGGTAAAGCTGAGCTTACAGTTTTCTTCTTATGATTATTGTGACTTTGTCACATTGTCCATTTTTGGGTCATTTAAAAGTCAAAAGAAATGTTGGAACGGAGTAAAAACAGAGAAAAACTGAAGCAATGACTGAAAAAAAAACAAGGATCTACCATTTAGGAATTTGCCAGTACCTGATTTCACTTAAATTCACTTTAAAAATAATTCAAATTGTTTGGTTTCATTGAGATTTGTCAGCAGGTTATCCACCAGAGTATCCACCCTGAGAATGGAAGGTCGTGAGTTCAAATCCCAGCCGAGTCACACCAAAGACTAAAAATGGGACCAGTGCCTCCCTGCTTGACACTCAGCATTTAGGGGTTGGATTTGGGGGTTAAACAGCTGTGTCTGCAGCTCACTGCTCCCCCAGGGGATGGGTCAAATTCAGGGAACACATTTCCCTGACAAATAAGGGGAACTTCAACTTCTTTGCTTCAAACTACATAATTACTGCAGTGCATTTACATAAACTGGTATTTTTGGCAGGCCCAGTTGACTTCCCAGTCTGATTATATAATTTTTAGAATTAAAAATCGCATAAAAATAAGATGTGTTTTACACAGGAATTCATTTCTTGTTTCCTGTTGGGCAGCAATCCTCGTAAATCCCATAAAGTATTTTCTTTCTGACAAAGCAACTTCTTCCACTTTTTCTTGAAATGAAATTAGGATTAGTACCCTTTTGAGCTGCTGATCAACCCCCGGTGACAGCATGATGCAGGAGACGAACGTGCCCAGCAGCAGGATGAAGGCGTAGACCACCCTGGTGACCGAGGAGTTCCTGCCTCTGGGACAGCAGCAGCAAACCGGACATGTGGCGTTGCTGCACATGCATGGCATCTGGATGAAAACCACAGGAGCTCTCAGAAAAATTACATCTGAAACAGGAGATGAGTTTATAGGAACACAACTTTACATGCAAAGACATTTCTGGAAAAAAAAAAACAATCTCAAATAAAAATAAGTTTTGTCAGATAACCTGAAAAAGATTGCTAATTGTATAGCTGCAGAGTTTTCTCGTGTTTCAACCAGCTGTTGTTATTTTAATGTTTATAAAATAAAAAAATACTTTTAAAGAGATTTTCAGTAGGAGGGAAATTTGAACCTGTGCAGACTAATTTTGCCATCTGTTATAGGACAGCCCACATTGAAAATAGACAAACTTACTGTTGAAACAAGATTTTAGAGGGAATTTATGAAGATTTAAAGGGAAAACTGGGCTATAGAGTTAAGGAATGAGAAAGGTTTAATTTAAACCTTAAACGTTTATGCAATTCTGTGCTACACCTTAACATATAAAATGTGCTTATGACCCATTTGAGTTTAACATGTTATAGTAATATTTTCTGATGATGGAGAACATATGTACAAACATGTGTGGACATGCATATAAATACATATATTTTAAGTTTTGCTCAAAATTGCCTTTCTGAATATTTGTTTATTCGAATTGCAATTAATCAGGAGCAGATCAAAAATACTGTTGCAAATAAGATGAAATTTCCAAACTCTCTTCAACGAGGGGAGGAAAGGGGGCGGGGTTGCTCCCTGGCAAAAAAAAACTTTTTTTTTTTTTAATGTATGCACTACTGCTGCTCTGCAGAAACTAGGTCCTGGAAAAGGATTAGTTTGACTTAGAAACAAGACATCAGTCTGAAAACAATAGTTAAAGAAGATACTTGCGTCATTTTCAACAATCTAAATTTTTGATTTTTTTTTTTTTTTTTTGGAATCCACCATTTCTGAAAGGCTCCCTATGGAACCTGGATGTTCCTAAAAATCACACCTGATGAGATATCTTTAGACCGGAGTGACGGTTTGATGAACTAGAGATCTGCAAATACAAGACACCTGCATCAAGCTACAAAAATATGAACATGTTGATTTTGCAGTTGCCATAATGAAACTCTGGCACTAGTACTACAACAGTTTTCTAACCTTGTTTGGTCATGAGCTTCAGGGATGAGGAAAAGACTGAGGTTATAAATTTCCTCTGAAGGGCAGGTGGATTTACTCTCAGTGTCCGGGAGAGGAGGTCATTTATCTGGGTTTGTTCTCCTCCACATCAGATGGAGCCAGCTGAGGTGGTCAGGATGTCGTATGATCTTCTCCCATGGCATGGGGATGTAAGGCAGTTCTTAAATCCAGAGCTTCTATGTTAAAGCTGGGCTGGAAAACTCCTCAGAAAAGCTGGAGAAAGAATTGGAGGGAAGGAGGTCTAAAGTTCTCTGAATTTTAGGTAATCACGCTTTTTCTTCAGGACCGGGATCTTCTCTGTTTTAGCAATGTGTGCTCCTTTTTTCAGCATCAAGTGGATGATGTCAAGAGATAAGGAGACCCGAGATTGTCAACAAGTTAATTCCTCTGCCGGGCAGACAAAGTCGGCTTACTTCCCTCACAGTCTGGGGCGCGGGAAGCCATGCCGGAAAACATGAGGCGGGAAAAGGCTTCAGCCTAACCTGAACCACAAGGAAAACCCTGAAATTAGTTCATTTGAATGAAATGTAACAAAACTGTCTCATAATCTAATAAGAGTTTTCTAAAAAAAAAATGTCCCAGAGAAGACAGATCTGTCACATTTAAAAAAAAGAAATGAAGGAAAACAGAAGGTTCTGTTATGTAAAGTATAACTTCAGAACATAAAAGTAAATACGGATAAATAAGATTTATCCTTTTTTATTGTTTCATGTCATCAGTCTAGAACAGAATGGAAATATTCATCTGACCTGTCACTTTTTCAAACAGCGTTCGATGAAGTTCCTCTGCCACACATAAACACATCCTGGACTCTCCGCAGAGTTCATGCGGCACAAACTAACCAGTTAACGCTGATAATCCAATTAAACACGTGTAAGCCAGTATGAGCAGCTGACCCTGCGTTGTGATGTTAACCCCTTCTTCTGCTGTCAAACTGGAGCAACTAACAGATTAGATTTTTAATATTATTTCCATAAACCTAATTTCCAGGTAACTCCTAAAAGCTCTTTTGTTGTTGGGAATCAGGGATTATCATTCCCTTTGTTTGTTCATGATCATTAGAAATATATCATAGATAACTTTAGTTTCTGTGGACTTAAAATTGATTTATTTATTTTAAATAAAACAGTAAGAATGCCGTTTTTTTAAAACAAATTCAGAAATGTCTTTTGTTTGGACTTTAATAAAAATCAGTGGTAGAATTGATTCTACTCACTGATTGCTTGATGCATATCTTAGATCTGTTGGGTTTGTGGCACACCAGGAGATTTCATGTGTTTGAATCCTAAACCATAACTATCAGCTGCTATAACCCCCTCATGTAGTATGTTACTAACTCAAAACGTAACATTTAATCCAGGACTCCACTTATTTTAGAATCACCATGAAAGGAAAACAAAAACACTGAAGAATGTTTTTTTATGCATAAAAGTGGAAACGAATTAAGGCATGAAGGGGTGAAATGCAGTTCTATCTCATTAGTAAAGACTGTAAAGATTTGGGAATATACCGGTAGTAATGGTTCTGGTCCAAACTTAGGCATCATCCTGAATGAGCTCCAGCTTTTTAACAGTCTCTTTTTAAGAGCCTGAAGATGAACCAGCTTCTCTAAATGTGGACATAAGATTAAGGAGTCTTGGCCTTAATGTGTTCACTGAAACTGAGGTCTGAGTCAATTATGACACCAAGAATTTGGATTTGAATTTTGGTCTTGATTCTTCTAGAAGTCTCTTTTTTGGTCTCCCTGTTCTAAAATAAACAAACAAATTAAAAAAAAAAATTAAATTCCATCATCATTAACCAAGAGGATTGCATTCAGAGAGTATGACAGGGTATGAGCCTAATAAAGCTGGGTGTCGTCTGCATAACAGATATTTTAATATATGAAATGCATGATCTGACTCAAAAGGAGCATGTAAGGATTCTTAAGAAAATAGAAATACATTTATCAGTATCCGAAGCATGATCTGAGTTTTTCATAATATCATAACAAACTATATTTTACAGAAGTTTTAAGCATTGTGTCATCTATTACTGATTTGGGTATGTGTGCCTCCATCTCATATGATCCAACATGCATCTTGAAACATGGTTCACGAATCAATACATTTAAGACTTAAAATGCTTTTTTGCTGATACAATACAGTCCAATTCTTTTAAGTATGTGAATACAATTAGATATTAATTATTCATTTGCCATTTAAAACTACAAATGAAAATCCTTTTTAATAAAGAAACTTTTTTTTCCCTACTGGCCCTTTTTATTTTAAGCAAGATAAACAAAATATCTGACATTAGCTTCAACTGGAATTGACCCAAATTTGTAGAAGCAAGCTTTTGATTGGATTTTTTTTTTTTTGTACTTGCATCATATATTATAAAGATAAAGACAGTAGAGGGAACAACAGGAAGAAAACTATGACAAAGTTTATGAGTAATCGATTATTTACTTCTCAATTGATTTCATGCCTCAATACCAACATTATCTGTGGGTTTCAATCAACACTACTGCTCCTAAATTGATTTTTCGATATGTATTTGTGTCCTTTACATTCCTCGTTTCTGCGTATGTGGCAAATTGCTGTGCAATCATCTGATCACATTCAGCCGCAGACTGGAAAAAACAATCAGAATGTCAACCATCTCCTACACCCGCGCAAGAGGAACTGAGAGTGTCAGATATGCCCAAGGACATGGCTGTTCCAACTCAGAGAGAGAATACTAAGTCTCACTGAAGACTTCATGTAAATAAAATTCAGGAGGATAAGTTTTGACTCTTAGTCTTATTGAATCTTTTTGTGTGTTGGGAAACTTGGGTAGAAGATAACAGGAATCTTTTAAAGTCCATTTTCAGAGAAGTTTCTTGACAAGGTTAAACAGAACACTTCGGAGAATCAAACCCTGAGGTTCTCCATGACATGGAGGCTCTCAGTAAATCTAAGATCTACACTGTGTGGACTGCACTTGAAAAGCCAGCCCACCTTTCTAGTGGGTATTATTTAAAACAGATTTCATAATCCATGACAACAAAGACAACACTGGTGTCAAGCAGCAATAGAATTGCTTTTCATACATTATTTCTCAAGTTTGCGACCTTCTGTCATTTTTCCATGTAGAACCAGAATACATACACTGAGTTTTTCTCCTGCCAGAGAAGTGTTTAACCTTCTCATGGGCTATTGTATAAATTAGTTCTGCTGTAAAGATAATCATGAATTAACCCAATTTAATCTCGTCACAAAGCCTGAATAAAAGCTGCACTGCTGATGCAATTTGAATCACATTTCAAATAAAAGTATAAAATCAAGATTCTTAGCAGTGATAAGATTATTAAAAGTGACTCGCTGCTAAGAAAATAGACATTCAACAAGGGTCTTTGTAGGAGTCACAGAAAAAGCTGTCACAGTGAAAATGTACAATTATGATCAAATGTGTTGATTTTCTGAAAGGACAATAAATCTTTTTCCTTCTATTTGCAGTTATTGTAGAAAAAAGGGAAACCTTTTTTTTTTTACTCATTTCATTTTTGATTAAAAAACAAATGTGAAGATAAATGGGGGTATGTCTTCAAGTGTGTCCTCACAGAACTCCTTGGGTTAGGCTGTCCTGTTGTCTCTTTTTTTTCTGCTCGAGTCCTTTTGTCTCATGTTCTCAGTAAGATATAAAGAATGGGTCGTCACAAATAGATAAACTCGTGATTTGTTCATAATTCATTCGACCTAACAAGCAGAAAATTGACTGAAAAATTGTTGTTTGGGGTTTTACAAGCTACTTGAGGCCATCTCAACGGTGGCCCTGAAGTACAAATCCCACCAACAAGTCACTCAACACAAAAACACACTAAATATCCCAAAAAACCCTTAAAAAGAAAAACAAATAATTGAAAAAAACAACAAAAGGTTTAAGGAATCAAAACAAAATTCCTGAAACAGAAGCAGTATCTCTGAAAAACTCAAGAAAATGTTTTGCCAAGCACTAAATGCAAATCTATTTAAACCCAATAAGACACTGTGACAAAAACTGGTTCACCTAAAGACCTCACAGACAAAGAAAAAAGAAGAAATGTTGTTTATGCAGACCAGTGCAGACAAAAGCTTGGAGCTGTACATTGGAGAGACACAACAGCCACTCCATACATTAGATAGATAAAAACTTTATTAATCACCCAAGTGAAAAATTCAGGTGTCCGGCAGCAAAACAGACACAATAAATAAATATAAAGATAAAATTTCATAAAAGAACAGTTCATATCAGGCAGATTTGTTTAGAGGCCTGAAAGCTGAAGGGACAAATGAGTTCCTAAAGCGCTCAGTCCTGCAGCGCAGTGAAAGAAACCTATTACTCCGTGTCCTCCCCTGTGCAGACATTGTGTTATGCAGAGGATGTCTGAGTCCTTCATCTCTGCGGGCCTTGTCATTATGGGCACTGGGACAAGGCATGACATCTTCCACAAGCCAGGGACACACATAAGAGGATGTGCAAACACATAAAAAAACAACAGCTAATAATGGGTTTTTCCTGTTTATTCTCATTTTAAAGACAAAGAAAACTCATTAAAATGTACAGACTCTTGATACAGAGGACACATTGTTTGAAAGTGGGATCAGAGAAGAAAACATATACATGTGAATCTTTCCTCAACAAAAGGGGAGGCCTCATACACAATTTGGTACCTGTTTATCATGCTGCTCTTTCATGAGTTCCAAAGAAGACCAAAACTCTGGGACGACCATACCCAACGACCCTATGATAGGGCTCTGGGAATTATAATAGGAGAGGCAAATACTTTGATCTCTCTTCTTTGTTCCCCTTTGATGAGCCATTCAATTGCAGGAATGTGGATGTCCCACCCATGGTCCTACCTGGACATTGGAATATGCTCAGATTGGGGGCAGGTAGCAGTAAGCTTGAAGTTGAGTCTTGTTGCTTCTGAAATCTTTTGAGAACTATTCTCTTGATAAGAAACTCAAGGAGGAGGATTTCAAAGCACACAGTTTTGTTCCAGTCATTATAAATGGTCTTAACAGCCGGAATATGGGATTGGAAAACAGTATTTGCAAGTTGATAAATTAAAAAAATGAAAATTAAGAGAGAAGAATAATAATAACAAAAAAAATCAGTTTCTGCATCATCCTCAAGCCAGGCTAATATTACATAGTAGAAATAAAAAAACTACCAAAATACACACTTTATAAATAACATAATTTTCTTATTTTCATGCACAGTGGGGGATTTGTAAAAATCCTACTTCATCTTTTTTTTTTAATTGCTATGTTTAGTAATTTTTAATATGGTGTATTTAATTTATTTTACTCTTCATTATTAAATTTATTACACTTTTTAAATGAGAAAATTTGACCTTTTGAAAGTTTTTAAGACACTGCTGTGCAGCACATCTCGTCACAGTGTGCTATGAGTTAAAATGCATATTTACCTTCATTTAGCTATTTTTTTTTTTTGCTTTTTTTTCCCCAACAAACACAAAACATCAAGGTGAAACAACAAAATAAGAACATAAATAAATAAAAATACATGTTAAGATAGAAAATCTAAATGCAGGCCAACAGGGTGTGGTGTGGTGGAATGGTGGGCGTGGCTGTGAATGATGACAAGTCTAACCCAAAGAGGATAAATAGCTTGCTCACAAACACATTTACATACAGGTACAAGATGCCGAAGTCCTACAAAACTCAGCAGGATTTGGAAATGATCCTACGCGATGTCAATCCTTGTGACTCTGATGGAGAAGACATAGCACTTCAGCCAAGTTCAGACTCTGAAACTTCTTCTGGTAAGATTTACTATTTTCATTTGTTGATTATGTTGATAGAGAAGTACAAAGACGGTCAGAGAGAACTACACTGTGTCTTTGTAGATCTGGAGAGAGCCTATGACAGCCAAGAGAGGAACTGTGGTATTGGAAGTCTGGAGTGAAAGCAAAGTATGTTAGACATGTATGGGGCTATGAGACAGTGGTGAGGTGTTCTGTAGAGGTGACAGAGGAGTATCTTGGTATACTTAAGCGCAAGTATCTTGGCTCAAGAGTCCAGAGTAATGGAGAGTGCGGAAAAGAAGCTAGTGCAGATGGGTGGAATGAGAGAAGTGTGAAAGAAGAGTTTCAGCTCAAGTGAAAAAAAAAACCACAGATGAGAGCAGCCATGTTGTTCAACAGTAGCACTGTTGAAAAGACAAGGAGAACTGGAGGTAGAAGATGAAGCTGCAGAGGTTCTCTTTGGGAGTGACCAGGATAGGATCAGGAAAGAGAACATGCTGCACATGTTAGAGGTTCTAGAGATAAAGTTAGAGATACTAGACTGGGATGGTTTGGTCATGTTCAGAGGAGACGGTGAATTTATTTGTAGAAGAATGCTGAGTCTAGAGTCTAGAGCTACCAGGAAAGAGGAAGACCAATAAAGAAATTTACAATTGAGATGTTTAGGACTCATAATTCGAATAGATTTAACTGGTTGAGGTTTTTATTGCTCATATTGTTGCTGACATCTTTTGCTGATTACCCTACAGATGAGGAAACTTCACAGCCGCCAAAAAAGAGAAGTCAGTTGGACACTCAAACTCAGACAACGGAGAAGGCAAAAGACGGCACATTATGGCTTGAAGAACAGGTCGGACGCCCTTTCTATCGAAGCCCAATTGCCCCTTACGCCTCAGACGGAGAGCCAACGGCTTCAGTCAAAACTACAGTGATGAGTCGTTTGCAGAGTTTCCTCTGCTTCATCACTCTAGACATGCTCAAGAACATTCAGCAGTGGACTGTTCAGCATGGATGCCGGACACAGCATGAGAGTTGGGTCATGGCCCTCCCTGAACTGATGGCATTCATTGCTATCCTTCTCCTGCGTGGGATCATCAAACTTCCATCAGTACGTGATGCATGGTCGACAAAACTAGGAAATCCACTGATTACTGGCATTATGACCCGGAACCGTTTCCAAAACATCATGCAACATCTACGTTTTGATGATAAGGACACACGCAGTGAACGAGTTGAGACTGACAAGTTTGCTGCAGTCTCAGATATTTGGAAGTCTTTTGTTGCCAATTGCATCAAATCGTACAACCCAGGCAGATACATCAACATTGATGAGCAACTTTTCCCAACAAAGACTCACTGCTGTTTCCTGAAGTACAGTGCAACAAAACCTGGCAGGTTTGGCATCAAGTTCTGGGTGGCTTGTGACTTAAAATCTAAGTATGTGTGCAACATCATGCCATGTCTTGGCAAAAACCCCAATCGTCTGACTGGAGAAAACGTAGTGATGGAGCTAATGGAACCATTCTTGGACAAAGGAAGAACTGTTACCACAGATGATATATTTACCTCGCTGTCACTTGCACAGCGACTGCTCAGTCGGAAGACCACCTTCATTGGGAAAATCAATAAGCTTCGCCGTGAGATTCCAGAATCAGCCAAAACCCCTTTGGACCGGAATGAAATCAGCACTCAGGTGCGTTGCAAATATCGTTTTACTTTGCACTACTTCTACTGTCCTGTAATATTTTTTTATTCTTGTTTTGAGTGTATAAGTGCCACTAAAAATGTATTTTTCTTATTTACAAGGTGTTTTCAACATCTGATGCCACCTTGACGGTTTATGCACCCAAACGAAGGAAGACTGTCTGCATCCTCAGCAGCCTGCACAGTGTGGTGGAGACTGGGGATACCTGGAAAAAGAAGCCAAACACAGTAACCGACTACAATAGCTGCAAGTCTGGTGTTGATGAAATGGACCAAATGCTGCGAGAGTACACTGTGCGCTCAGGAACACGCCGATGGCCGGTTGCTGTGTTCTACAACATGGTTGACATTGCGGCGCTAAATGCACATGTGCTTTACCAAGAATGCACTGGGCTAAAGGAGAGACGAGCAGACTTTTTGGTGGAACTTGCAAAAGAGCTTGCCCAAACACATGTGGAAGCCAAGAAGGTGAAGAAGGAAAACCTACTTCGGCAAGAACCCCCCACACCTGGTCCGGGGAAAAGGGCCAGGTGCCAGGTGAACAGTCGATGCAAAGACAATCATGCTACTGTGCGTTGTGCTGATTGTTACAGATACACATGTGGCAAATGCAGAAAGGAAGTAGAGTGGCAGTGTCAACTATGTTCAGACAAAGTGTAGGGTTGAAGAGGTGAAAGACTTGTCATCTTCACCATTTTCTTTGTAACATGTGAGCACATGTAAATAGTTTTTATGCCCTAAATGTTTTATGTATGTCATTTAAGTCTGCATCTGAAATAAACTTAAAAAGAAAACAGTGGAATGTTTCAACCTCTGACTGAAGTCAAAATTGGAGCTTTTATTACTGTTTGCAACCTGTTAGACATACCGGAGGGGTACATTTTTACGCACTAATTTATTCTCCCTACATTACAACAAACTGATTCTTTTCAAGTAAAAAAGAGCTACATAATTTTTGTGAGAGAGAAGACTGTTTAGAGTAAGTCCCTTACTTAAAGAACAAAAGTGACTGTCCTTGGTTGTAGAAAGCCTGGGCTATGAGTTTGTTAATCAAGACTAATTCAGTCTTATAGGCATTATAGGTATTAAGGGGAACAATTCCAGTTGCTGCTCAACTTCAAGACATAAAAATGAAATAGAAAACCAAGAAATTTATGCAAAATCAGTGTGAAATGTTAAAAATTGTAACAGAGGAAGAAACTGGAAAAAGATTGGGACATTGCTGATTAAATGATCATATTTGGTATCAATTAATACCAAATATCTTTTTGTTAAGCACATTCTTTTTATTTAATTTTTAATAGAAAAAACACAAATAGAATTTACATTCCACTTAATTCAGCATTTACAATAAATGCAAATTTATTCAACAGTATTTAAAATAATGTTTTCTCTGCACTCTTATTTTAACAACCGCATCCCCAATCCAAGAACAAGTGTGCCTCTTCTTAAACTTGAAAAAACTATAATTATAAAGTAAAATAGAGGTCTGATATGCCATCCAACAAATAGTGATCAACTTTCTATTCCTCTAAAAGGTCCATATATTTTTTCAAAATATATGCAAGACTGCACTATATATTCAAATCCTTCTTCCCTGTCTTTTAAAATGAATGCAATTATTTCTAAAGTGACACCAGACAACATTTGTTGTAACCAATGGGCTACGTTTGGACTGTA
Source organism: Oryzias javanicus (assembly GCA_003999625.1). Classification (NCBI taxonomy): domain Eukaryota; kingdom Metazoa; phylum Chordata; class Actinopteri; order Beloniformes; family Adrianichthyidae; genus Oryzias; species Oryzias javanicus. Next base: position 17,114,972 of record CM012441.1, on the reverse strand, counting down.
TAAGTGTTTTTCCAGCGTTTGGCCAAATTTTTGCATTTGTTCATATCAAATAACTTTTAAGTGAACAAACATCGTGTCCCATAATACCTACCTTTCAAATTTCTGTGAGAAAAGACAATGTCAAAATTTTGGAAAACTCCCCTAATATCAAATTAAAAAAAAAAAAAAAAAAAGAAGATGAAACGGAAAAGACGAAGATTAATTTTCTTTTTTACTCTATGTACTTTGACTTAGTTATCTGATCAAAAGTTGATCAGATTGCAGGAATCACAAGAACTTAGCAACTATGATGACAGACTTTAAAAAAAAATGTTTGCAGCTATATGAAACAACAACAACAAATGAAAGGATCATTGTAGAATTTGTTTCTACATCAATTTATCCGATCAGTTATCAGTTCAGACTTACACAGGAAGAGAGGATCCCCAATGAAGCTCCCATGATGGATCTGAGTCTGAGCGGAACCGAGCGGTCCTGGGAACAGATATTTCTCCTGAGTCCTGGTACCTGTTCTCTGTGAATGGTTTTTCCCGACCTCCAGCAAATGTACTTGTCGAGCAGCCGAGCAAAACCAATCTCGACCGCTTTAGGTCCACGAATTTCCGTCGAAACACTGATGATGGAGCCTCACGCGGCTCACGAGTTCCGTTTGGCTGTAATTTCATTTTTTTCCGCCCCAGCGTCTGTCAGTCGTCAGTCCGCCCGGATCTATGGAAATCAAGAAGCGCCATAACGTTTATCCCCAATTGCACCAATAAAATGTCAGACTAATTAGGGCTACTTTCTTCATAAATAAATAATTTATTCCAAACTTTTTTTTTTTTTAATTCTAGCAAAACACAATAAACTGTAGTTTAAATTACGAGAAAAAAAAATGTACTGACATTTTAAAGCACATAAAACTTTCAATTTTCAGCAATTGCATATGGACCAAAGGGTTTTCCATAAAAGAAAATAAAAAAAGCAATTCCAAAATATCAAAATTAAAATTACTTTAAAGACAGTTAACCTATTTTAATATTATTAAAATTGACAATTAAATGTTCTTAGATTGCACTATAAGGAGGTTTTAGGAAGATACTATGTTCCAAGTTTCATAGTGAAACAAACGTTAGATGAAACAAAAACAGTATTTAGTTTTCCAGTTAACTATAAACAAGGCACACTGGCAAAACTACATGAAAAAAAAGTGGGAATGATTGGACTTAAAATCTCATTTAGACTGCTGTATCCTGCTGAAACCAACATTTTAAGTTCTTTTGATCTCTAGAGTCCTTTTAACGAGGAGATTCACATCAAATTCAGGCTGAATTGGCAGGAATCATGTCTGGGCAGTTTTTAAAAGTTTTTTTAAAAGTCTTTATTCTGAGCTTAATGTCTGAGGAGGTCATGATCTACAAAACTCACCTATTCTTTTTTTTTAATCCACATACAGTGTAGAAGCTGCAGCGATCAAAAGGAAATATCTCCAGTTTTGTTTTTCCAAGGATCTTTTTGATATTGATGTTCTTACACTGTTTATGATATTAATGTAGAAAACACAAGATTTATCCAGATTTACAGTACATCAGGATAAATAACCAGTTTGTGGAATTCTAATAAAGTTATTAATAAAATATTCAAATTTTTCCACCTTTAAACTAAATTCAAACATATTCCAAACAAAATTCTGCCATTTTTTACTTTATATTTCACATTCTAGGACTGATCTCCTGAAACACATAGCACCTTTGTGGTTTTACTCAAACACAGACATTTCTTTTGGATGCCTCCTAGACATTTTCCTGTGAAGATCATTTAAAGTATGTCTGACTTGGAGAAAATACATAAATAAATGATCGAGGGACTATGTTATGACTCAAGAAGCTTTCAGTGTCACACCAGGTAAAATTTTTGCTTATGGAAAAAAATTAAGACTAAAGTTACAGCCACAAAAAAGTACCATGTAAAACCAATATAAGATTTTTACTCTTAATTTAAGTAGAACAGCTACAAGATATAAAAGACACATGTGCAAGGAGAGAGGTAGTCTGAGGAGCAGTATTTTATGGATATAGCACTTATGAAAGTAGGTGTTAGTCCAAGTCAGTGTGTGTGGTGAACCGGAATCTTCGGAAATGGTCAGAATTCAACAGCCTCAGGGAAGAAGGTGCACGTTTCTGACCCTGTTTTGTTTGTCTCAGCATCTGGATCTTAACAATCACATTTTATCATGAAACAACATTCAAAGAGGACATATTCACTGCCTTATTTGGTTTATTCTTACAATTTTCTCATTGACAGTTGATGCATCTTCCCCAATGTGTTAGACTCTTTTTATATAAACCAATTGCCTTTTTTTCTTTGCTGTGGTCAGAGGTTCACTTAAGAAACAGCTCCCTCTTGTTGAGCCTGTATTTAGCTGCTGGATTCTTAAACTAGATAAACAAACATATGAGAACATCAGAATATAGTAGGTTGGCACAGCTGTATATTTATTTATTTGTTTGTTTGTTTGTTTGTTTGTTTGTTTGTTTGTTGTTTGTTTGTTTGGTTGGTTGGTTGGTTGGTTGGTTGGTTGGTTGTTTGGTTGTTTGGTTGTTTGGTTGTTTGGTTGTTTGGTTGGTTGGTTGTTTGGTTGGTTGGTTGGTTGGTTGGTTGGTTGGTTGGTTGGTTGTTGGTTGGTTGGTTGGTTGGTTGTTTGTTTGTTTGTAAAAGATGCATCAATTGGAACCCTGACACTCCAGCTCCCTCTTATGGTCACAGTGTTCATACGAAGACACTCCCTCCTGACTGACCTTTGATTACTGTATTAGAAAAACTGTGTTTTATCAGAATATGATATGGAAGCTCAAACTTTATTTTTTTTAATACTTGTACAGTTTATAAAAATATATAAATAACTTGATTAATATAGCGGTTCTATTAGGGAGACGACAAAACAATTTTTGTGTAAAGAAAACAAAAAAGTGATCAGTGTGTCTCAGGATCAGCTCCACTGATAATTTCCTCTATAGAAATACATTAGTTATTATGACAATATTAATATTTATCTGATGCTGATTTAAATCAAGATAAATCGTCAATTGTTGTAATTTATTATCAATGCATATTTTAATATTTTATCTTCTATAACTAATTCTCTATAGCTGATCCACAGAAAGATGCATTTTGTATAAATTATTTCCAGCACATGTATTTGGAGGGCAGTTTTGATTTAGTAACAAATTTTTTCAATAAAGTTAGTTTAAAAAAAACTAAGCGGACATGCGCAGTGGGTAATACACGTCGTGCGTGCGCGTTCCCGTGATGCAGTGGTAAACATGGCAGCAGCCGCCGGATCAGGTAATACAGCTTTCCCGCGCCCCTACTTTTGTCATTTTTGTTTATGAGATAATAGTTTTTCTTCACAGTTTAACGTTTCTGTTCAGTCGTAGTTTTCCCTAAAAGCCTTATTATTTTGTGGCACGAGAGACGGAGTTAAGTTTCGATATTTCTGCGGTCAGAAAATGATTGTGCGCTGACGTTAGCTTGCGAAGCGGCTCTCTGTGGGGAAGCAGACCCCCTTTTTTTGTAGCTTTCTCTACTTTGTTTTCTGCGTACTCTGGGCGTTTAATGACTAGAAGACGTGGAAAACCTGTGGTTGTGTGTGGCAGATGGTCTTTGGCCGGGGTTTGGGTGGCCACAGTGGGTGTGGGTGTCGCTTGCTGACTGTTGATCAACCGGAGACGCAACATTCCTAACAAATTTAGTGCTTCACCTGCTGCCGTTTACGGCTTAAACCATCAGAATACGGCATACAACCTCACTTGGGTCACTTGATTTTTTTTTTTTAAATAAATACTGTTTGATCAGTTTTCACGTTATAAGTCTTTTTTTTAATCATAAAACTATGTTAACAAAGGAAGTTCTCTAAATTAATTGCCCATTAAAAATATATTGTTTGAATTAAATTAGTTAACTATAGTTGAAAACCTGTGACCATTTTTTTAAGGTTAATCTCATTTTGTTATTCATCCTATTTCTCTTTCTTATTTCTTTTTGGTCCGGATGGCACACCAAATAGTTTAGATCTTTATAGACATTTTCAAATTGTCTCAAAGCCAGCACCCCACCCTACCTGAAGTCGGAAACCATCCCAATTCCCAAAAAAGCTCTCACAGTCAATCTCAATGACTATCAACCCATAGTACTGACCCCCATCAGAGTCCATAGATCTATAGAAGATGACTTAGCCATCCACTCAGCCACCCGGAGCACCGCAACGACTACGTAAGATAACTCATCCCGGCCATCCTGATTCCTAATTTATCCGACTTGGGAATCTCACCGTCAACGGAAGACTTCCTAAGCAATCGACCCTTTGCATGTGAAACTTGGCTCTCATCTCACACTCACCCTTAGTACTGACTCACCTCAGGGTTAGGTTTTGAGTCTATTCCTCTACTCACTCTACACGCTAGACTGCTAACCTGCCTATCCTGAGAACATAATCGTCAAGTTTGCAGTTGACACAACAATGGTGGGTCAAATAGCAAGAGAGGGTGAGATGGCCTACCGGGATGAGGTACAGAATCAAAAAAAAAAAAGGTCCTCAGCGCATAATTTGAGAGAATAGATTTGTTCAAGTTTCTTGTAGTCCACACAGACCTGAGAACAGAGCAGCAGGGATAAAGAAGGCTTAGGTTCAGCCGCAGGTTCACTTTTTGAGGGTACTACGTAGAGAGCGCCTAGATATTGGTGACCTTTTACCACTCTAGCATAGAGTCTGCTGACCTATGCCATAACAGTGTAATGCTTTAACTGCACTGAGGATAAAGGAGGTTGCAGGGGTTGTGAGGACAACAGAAAAACATAATCAGCCACTCAGCTCAACATCAACCCCTCCCACTGCCTCAATAAAGCTCAAATCATCACCAAGGACAGTTTCCATCCTGGACATCATGTCCATGACCCGTTGTCTTCTGGAGAGGGGGGAGCGGTCACTATTAACAACAACAAACAGACTAAGAGACAGCTTCTACCCCAGATCTGTCTCGGCCCAAAATGTAGACAGAAATTAGCACATTTTATTTATACGTTGTTGTTGTTTCATGGGGAAGTTTTGTTGAATGTGAACACACACTTCCATCAAGGGGAGGATAATGAAATATTTCCCTGACATAGTGGTGCCAACCTAGCAGCAAAAAGAAATGATTGTCTTTTTTTCCAAACTTATTTGCAAACATAGTAAGCAAAGTAAGCAGACTCTAGTTACATTTGTAAATAAAATGGTTTACATTGTCAACCTGTTCTGTCAAACACACAGTTCTTTTTGCCGTATTGTCAGGGGTTCACACTTTCTGATGAATCTTAAAGATAGTTTAAGAGTATAAGTAGCCTGAACCCAGCTCTAGTTCTGCTGTTGTTGGTGCCAAAAGTTCTGGAGATAATGACTGAAGTTACAGCGTACCATCAGACTTTCTTAACCAATAGCAGTACTCTGTACTAATGCAATTATCATATAAATGTGATCAGTCATTCAACATACAGTGTTTCATCATTACATTTGTCAGATAATGAAATGTGTTGCCTTTGTGAGTAGGTAAAGTTGCTGGCGTGTTTGTTTCTGTTTAAGGCATCACAGTTCCTCGCAACTTTCGGCTGCTGGAGGAACTGGAAGAAGGTCAGAAAGGAGGTGGAGATGGAATCGTAAGCTGGGGTCTGGAAAATGACGAGGACATGATGCTGACTCATTGGAATGGAATGATCATTGGCCCTCCGAAGGTGAGCTGCACTCCCCACCAACCCAAAGTCTTCCTCCTCAACCCTGATTGGGTTTCTGGTAGTAGTTTAGGAGAAAATAGAGTTAAGCAGCTGTGACAAAAAGTCTGAGCAGAGATGGAATAAGGTCAGGAGAGGCTAAGCTGGCATCTTTGTAGTCCTGGAGACTTTTGCTCTGAAAAATCTTTTGTCACAACTTTGACCCGAATGTTTCTGACGGTCTCTGGATTATTAAAGTCCCTTGAAAGAGACACTCCTTCCTCACATTCAAGCGTCTAACCCAGTTTAAAAAATCCACTGTATTATCTGTGAGATCAGGACATTTCTTTTATTGCTGTGTCACTTGTTTGCTGAGTCATCCACCAACTTCAAACCTGCAGCATGTCTCCACACCCCACCTTCCATTGTGATTCCTTCACAGCATTCCTACAGTAAACCCACTTCAACAGAAAACAAAACTAATTTCCATAGTTTCATTTTTGAGCAGATTTTTCACACTTCGTTTCTAAAGTGAGTCAATCAGTGAAAACTTGTGATCATTTTCTGCTGGAGTGGAGTTTGATCTTTGACTCTAAATGTTGTCTGATGTCATTGCTCTGTGAATGTGTTGTAGATATTGGCTCATTAATAGAGGAAGTGTGCTCATTTAGGTGAAGTTCTAAAGAGCATCCATTGAGCTTATAAGTTTGATTTCAAAACAAAAGCCTTTTGATTCAATCTCGAAGGAAGTTTAAGCCCAAATGTATTTTCTACCAAGACCAAATGGGCCGGACAACTATATTAAAAATACTTTTAAAATATTGATACTTTTTCTTTCTTTTTTAAAATTATTTTTGTCTTATTCTACCAGCTGATTGGAAAGATTATTTTGTGAACTTTTTTTTAGACCAAGCAGATGCATTTTTAATCTTTCTTCAGCAGATTTAAAAAAAAAAAAATCAAATGTACAAAAGTTAAGCAAGCTTCCCCATGATGGCTGTGCCCTTCTCCCCTATGTGTTAATGTTGTCTTTTCCCAACTTGCAGACGGTTTATGAAGGCAGAATGTACAGCCTGAAGATCGACTGTGGCTCCAGGTACCCGGAACATCCACCTCATGTGCGCTTCGTCAACAAGATCAACTTGACTGGTGTTAACAGTTCAACTGGAGTGGTGAGTCCTTTCTTACTCACAGACCCTTTGGGGTTACTGGTTGAGGGTTTGACCAATCATCGGTCAGGACTGATATTTGTTAGTCTGACGTATATTGGGATCTGTTTTTTAAATTTTTTTCCTCTTTAATCTGATGGACCAATATTGAACTGGTTTCTTCAGCATTGCTCGGTCTCCAGTGTTATCCTGTAGGATCTGAATGGCTATGCAAACTATGCATTCAGTCCTCTCCTCTGCATGTCACACTTCTAGTAACCATAGGGCTGTCACTTAAAAGGGACATGACATGATCTTCTTAAGTCTTTCAGAGTGAACTGTACCCATATATGTGATCATATATTACATTAAGAACAATAAAAAAACAAATTATTCATGATATATTAAATACATTTCAGGAGTTTTTTCCTCCCCGGAAGTAGAACAACTCAATTCCTGAAGCTCCACCTGCCGCTGCGTGTGGCTGCCGCCCATTTCATGATGTCATCCTAGAGACATTGTTTCTTTGTTTCTCCCACGAAAATAAACAATAACCAAACTTGTTCAAAGAAGGATGTACATACCACAAAAATAGCCTTTAGTAGCTATTTCTAGAAGCCTTTTATAGCCATCGCGACACTGGTTCAGAACAGAAATACACTTGACATCTGTGTAACCAACCAGGGGTGGGAATCTTAAAGAAACCTCGCGTCTAAAGTAACAAACATCTGTTTGAGCTGAAATTTATTGAAGACAGGACTCATGGAAGATATACTGTATTTCTGTGTAGGTAGCTCTGATTTCTCAACGATTTCTTTCAAAACAAAATATCATAAAGGCAGCATTAACTTTTCCAAACACAGCAAAGGTGTTTCACTTAATAAATTAAGTGTCTGATTTTCAATTAAAAAATCAAAAATTTACAATATCTCTGCCCTCGTTTCTGATGCAGCTTTTTATTGAAGACAATAAGAGTTTTTGATTCCAAACTGAGACTACCTTTCTTTAACCATCTGTCCGATTTCCTGCCCAAAAGCAGAAATCAGGCGCATCTGTAACTGTTCAAATGTTCAGGGAATAAGTACATCCTCATCCTTGTTTCTCCTCCTCAGGTGGACCTGAAGTCTGTGCCGTCTCTGTCTCGGTGGAAGAACTCCAACAACATCAAGATGGTGCTGCTTGAGCTGCGGCAGCACATGATGATGAAAGAGAATAGCCGTCTGTCGCAGCCGCCAGAAGGCCAGATGTACCGCAATTGAGGCTCCTGCTGCTCCCCAGCACCTCCTCCCCACTCCTGTGTCTCTGTCACATGCGCACACCCACCACCAACCTTCATCCTCTTTTTTTTTTTTTTTTGAGGAGGAGGAGCAATGCAGAGAAGCCCCCTCCGCCCCCCTCATTCCTGCGTGGAGGCTTCTTGTAGACCAAATGTGACTATCAGGACCCCCCCACCTTCCGCCCAGCAGGGTTCCTTCCATGGGTTCTGTGTTCCACTGTAGATCATGAAATGAGTGGATGGAGAGATAGTTTTCCATTAATGCCAGCATTCTCAAAAAAATAAAAAATCTCCACCCATTTACCTGGCAGACTCCACATTATCAATCTCTCTCCCCAATACTGAGTTTGAGAGGGCCTCTCATTTTCACCCCCACTTCAGAGGAAGAAACGATGATGAAACACGGTGTGTGTATCAGCAGAACCATGGTGCCTCGTTCTTTTTCCGACTTGTCTATGTGCCATCAGTGCTCTGCTGGGGCATGTGTGTGCAGCTTCTGTCCTGCACCTCTTTGGGATCACCACTGTATTCTGATGTGTCTGCAGCAGGTGGCGCTGTGACTCCTGTTTACTCTTTTTATTTCCATGCTTTAGTCTGGGCTGCCTGTATTTCTGTACGCCTCTGGATGTTTATTTTCTAACTGGGTGAATCTTATCAGGGTGACGGTGTCCTGTCGCATGGTTTTATTTGAATTAAACATTATTACTTTTGCAAAAAAAACTCTGTATTCTCTTGAAGTTGTTCTGCAGAGAAGAAGTGTGAGCATTTCATTAGATACATTTTTTTCCTCTTTTATGGCATAAAATTAATCTATACATCATTAAGAAGATCTACCTTCTAAAATACCCAACTCATGTGTTATCGCCCTTCAAGGTACATGTTGAAGGATGCTTGATTGCGTCAGTGCACATATCTCCACCTGGAATCCTCAAGTATTAGTGGTCTATCTAACTATTTCCTGTTGAATCTCATCTAAAACCCTCAATTGACCCCTGTCTGTTCTGCAATATGTTCTGGAGAAAACTGACCAAAACAGAACAACAGATCTAGACTGTTTTTTTTTTCCTTTTTTATAATCTCGGTTTTCACACTTTATATCAACCAATAGGAACACACCTTGCAGAGATATTCCACACTCAGAAAAATGTGACAAAATGAGCAAAAGTTAAATGCAAAAAATAAGTCCTAAGTATCTAAATACAAAAACATTATTTTGTAGGTCATGAAACTTCGCCTCAGTCCATCAGTCATCTCAACACCAATAGCTTCAGATGAAAGTTATAAAGCTCTATTCTTAATGGATCACTTCCTCAAAAAAAGATTTTACTTAGAAGGCAGAAAAATTAAAGTGTGATTCATAATTTCTATCAGTTAATGTTAGAAAAACCCCAGTTGACACTGAAATTAAAGTAAAACCTGTTCAAAGAAACAGTAAGAGATTTGCTAAAAAAAATAGTATTGTTCATTTTTTTAACTGTCATTTCATAAAAAAATGTTTCCAACAAATGTGATATATTTACTGAAAAATCTGACCCTCTAACCTTAAGAACTGGTGTCCCCATGGTTTGATCTCACATCTTGTCGCCATAGTGGTTAATTTTGGCGCTGTCACTATGTCTGCAGGGAGTTAGCTCAGGTCTTAAAAGGTTAAACAAGAAGAGTAACTGATTACAAGACATCTGTGATGTTGAATGGAAGATCAACTTTAGTTATAGCCCCATCATCTTCTGATTTTGCTTTAGAGGGGTTAAACTAGTTCTCTTGGACTGTTTTATTACCGTTTTTGTTAAATAATTATTTTTTCAAAGGAAAAAAATTGTGGGAACGGCATAGTGGCACAAACTCAAGACTTTCAACGTGATAAAATTCTGAAGAAAAGGACAAACCAAAAGATGACATTATGTGGATGAAATATGAACTTTAATAGTGTATCAACAAAAACAGCCTTTAAGCTTGGTTTATTTAGTACTTTTTCTGATTCCATTATTTCAGGGAGCATTGTGGGTTATTATTTCATTAACAGTATTGTTTGTGTGTGTTTGTGTGTGTGTGTGTGTGGGGGGGGGGGGGGGAGCAATATGTCTGCATTAGAAGTAGCTGTTAAATTCTAGACAAACTTGAGGTCACCTGGGGAGTGATCAGTCTATCATTGTCTCGTAATGGAGATAGAGGGTCTGTGTGTGTGTGTGTGTGTGTGTGTGTGTGTGTGTGGGGGGGGGGGGTACTGAATTCAATCCTTTACCTTCACCACACCCCCTCTGCCTGGCGTGAATGGAGAAGATGAATGCCTCTGTGTTCTTTTCAGGAGGGTGAAGGCCTGGTACCCCCTCTTCTAAACAGGCCTAGCCATTCACACTCTCCTCCAAACTTTTCTAAGTTTCTTCTCTTTGCCACCCCCACCCCAGTCCTGTGAATACAGGCGTTTTCCCAGAATCATCATCCGTCCACACAAACAGACCTCAGTCTGATGCAAACCCCCCCATCCCATCCCAGCATGAAAAACATGCTTTATGCGCGAATTACGTTGCTTCCACACAGACTGCTTCATTCAGACATTTTTGAATCCAAATGTGAACTTCTGGATTTTAAAGTGACGCTAGAGCACTACAAGATATCTCACACACACTTCTCAGCTTTGCTTCTTAATGTTATCTCTTTTTCTCATCACTGCATCTTCTGTTCACTCTGCCCTCTGGAGTTCACGAAGCTTCAAAGAAAACATCTTTATCTTCTCCTCCATCAGAAACTGAAGTGACAATGTTGCATCTTGATCATGTTGATTTCAGGAAAATGTGGCTGCAAACAACCCTCTGTTCAGAGATTGATGCTCCTTAGACAGGAACATTTGTGTTGGAGTATAGAGGAGATGTGTGTTAGAGGAACTTCCTCATGAACACAAGCCACGCCCACACAAAACCACTTTTAGCTGTTTTTTTTAAAAACATATCCTGTAGTCATCAACTCTAAAAAAAAATTTTTATTAAAGATGAAGCCAATAAGATTTATCATTGGAAAGGAGATCATCTCACTTCATTAAGAGTTCACAAATAATATAGTTTCTTCAAGAGATTTCAGATTTATTTAGAACATTAACAGGATGCAATAAGAAAAAAACAATAATAACACACTGATATGGAAATATTAGAGTTTAATTCAAAAGATCTTTATCTAAATGAAAAAAAAACTAACAAACAAAAAATAAAAACAGCCAGACACTGCTTCTTTTATATTTATAGTTTTTTTCTTTTTTTTTTCTTTGAGACTTTAATGTTTAGGCTGGCAAACTGCAAATAGAAATGGTGAAAAAAAAAGAAAAGGAAAAAAAGGTTAAATGTGACCATCAGACTTTTCTTGTTTTAAACCAGAGAAGATAGGACACAACAAAAGTTTGGAAATGAACCGACATCAAAGCTGCTTTACACATCTGAAGTTTGATGGAAGAACTCATCTTTAAACCTGAGAACAAACCTGAGAACTATTGCTTCTGTGACACAGAAACTTATTTGGGAGACAAAGAAAGACAACTTCTGCCAAGTTTGACTCATTCTGATAGACTACAGTCGATGCCAAAATTGAACAAAAGAAGTCTAATTTTTAAACGTAAGATGTCAGACTTCTCCAACTTTGACCAAAGACTTGATTTTACACAAGAACAAAGACCTGAGGCTTCTTTTAAAATGTCTCCATATGGTATTTGCGTAAAGTACATAGAAATGTGCATGTGTAAAAAACACTCAAAGGTTGGTGTTTATTAGAACAACAAAAAAAAAAAAAAAAAGATCTGACCATTTCTGCACATTTTGAAATTGACGTCATAATCCAGAGGAAAACATCAAAAGGTTTTCCACTGTGATATTAAAGATGGTTAACAGCAAAACAGTACAGTTACTCAAGAAGAGAACAAACTAACATAAACATAATAACATGCTGGTACTCATTTTTTGTGACCAGTAAAATAATTAAGTCACATTTTCCATATAAATCTACTATGATGCATTATATTACATCACACAACCAATAAAAGAGCTATAAATCTGAGGGGGTGACAGTCTGCAAGGTGCAATAAAAAACATTTTGATTAGTTTCCTTCCAAATAAAATGTGTTATGGTAAATTAAGGTAAGAGGTTTCCTTGATCTATTCATCAAACTATTTTCTTTGCTAATCATGAATAGAATAGAATAGAATAGAATAGAATAGAATAGAATAGAATAGAATAGAATAGAATAGAATAGTAGAATAGAAATAGAATAGAATAGTAATGTAGTTATTGTTTTGTGGGAGAGCTGCATCTGAATTTGTCTGGTTTTTTTTTTTTTTTAATCTTGATTGATAGATATCATCTGCCTGACAGTGACAGATCAAACAGTGGATGTCCAGAGTGTATTTTGTCCTTTGTATTGTCCCAAATTCACAGAGAAAGCATGTACTGTGTGATTGTTTCAGAGTGAGGAAAGTGCAGCCCATCAGTTTTCTGGACCTTTTGACCTTCTCGCGTAATTGTCGGACCCCTTTTATGTTGTTATAACGTAAAAATAAGTTAAACACTTAAAAATATGACACACACTGGTTTTTATTTTTTGTTTAAATAACAAAAACAACCATTAATGAAGACTAAAGGCTTAAATCCAAAAATGTTTTTTTTTCCAGTTTAGCTGACTCTGTGTTTATTGAGGATGAGGTTACTACTTTGTGTAGTATAATTATAAATCTCATCTTAATCTTCTTACAGACCCACCAAGCGGTGAATTTAGAGTGAATTAATCTGTTAATCTGTCTGAGCTTTATAAACACTAAAATCCAACAACCAGAATGAATAATCTAACTCAGATCAAGTATACTTCACTGACCCTGATGTGTGAATTACCCGTCAGAGAGGATCTGGGTGTTAAAAAGATGAATTATATTTGAGATCAGATTGAGCTGATGGATCATGACTGGACACTGGGCCAGGAAACTTGACTGTAATCCTGATTGTATCTTTGCTTCTCTGTTATCCGAGATGTTGTGTTCTGTTTCAGGTCTGTACTCTCGGAGGAAATGGATGCATCATCAGCTGAGCTGCAGCTTCACATCCTCTCTTGGTGCATTTCTGCGGCTGGCCTGCAGGGGTCTCTCTAACACCTGTCAATTTCTTACCCATTAATGTTGCGTTCAGAAGCTCATGGAAATAATTCAAACCCACCACAGCAGGTAACCTTTGATGCTGTAATGTTTTCAATTTGTTTTTGTGACTAGAACGAGAGTTCAAATTCACAATTTTCTGTGAGCTTTAAATAAGAGTTTATATTGTTAAACGATAAATGTTGGAAATGAAGAAAAACTTGAAACATGATGGAACAAAAGTTGTGGGTTTTGGTTTTATGGTTAAATTTTCAGGCTTGGGTGGAAAATGCAACTTCACACACACGCACGGATGAATAGGTCAATTAAAAACACTTTTATAATATATTTATTAACAATAACAAAGATCAATTTTAAGTAAAATAATTCTGGAAGGAAACACAATGTTGAAGTGCGGACTTACGGTCAGAATAGGGTTGCTCAAATGTCCTTGTCAGTAATTCAGATGTGAATCTCAGAAATGGTTTACAATTGTCATTACATGGCTTCTTCAGGGTTGAGTTGTGTAAAATCCGGGGCACCTATGAACGCAGCAGTTTGGGTCAGGCCCCTTTTTGTCGCCGCGGGGAAGGGGGCGCGCGGAGTTTCACAGCCGCTGCTGGAGCGCTGCACTGCGGACGCACGCGGGGCCACCGAACTGTACACTGGGACCGACCTGTGGAACTTCACTAGAGGCTTAGCTCGGTTCGGTTCGTTGACCTGAGAGAATTTAACTCTTTTGTGGAAACATTTAAGTTTTCAGGAGCAGAGTGGGGAGGCAGGAGGGTTTGTTTGGTCGAACATTGAGGAGTAAAGTTCTCCGGTCCGGGGGTCATTCATCTGTGGATAAAGTAGCGGGAACCGAGAGGTGAGTTTCAGTCTCCTGTGGGTGATTTTGTTACTCTGGGAAGGGTGTTTGCCACTAAATAAATCCACTCTACTTGAAAATGGCAGTACAAACTTGAGTGTTCGTGTTTTCCCAGTTGTTTCCATCATGAGCTTTAACTGACCTGCCGTAAAGAAGCCGTTAGCTTAGTGTGAACGCGTTTTTATTCCCTCCGCTTCGTTTTCATCACCGTATCCATCCGTGTCTGAAAGTAGACAACCGCCTTGTCCCGGGTTAAAGTGACCCGGTACCATGGACCCAACTAGTTAGCGGCAGAACCTGGTCCCCGCAAGTTTGGAAAGCTGTTTTGTCATTTATGAAAGCCGAACTGGTGTGATGGTGGCCTAAAAATGAATACACCTATTCAAAACCAACTTTATTTAAATTTATTAAAAAACAACTTTATTGAAATCTAGTCAAAAACAACTGTTTTTATATCTGAAATAAATCACACTTTGTATTTCACTTTTCCAACTAATGTCACTCAAAGTTCTCTACATGGAAACACAACCCAATTTTAAAAGTAAAAGCAAGACAACACACACACATTTATAAAAGCCATGCAATTGCACCTCATCACCACCACACACACACACACACACCCCCACACACACACTCACAAGCACAAAACAAAGTAATGCTTAAAAAATTAACTGCAAAGATACAAAGTAGAGATCTAGCTTTGTACAGAAGCGGGTAGACAGTATTTTAGGGATCTGTCCACACCAGTGACGCACCCCACCACCACCACCACACACACACACTCAAGTTCACAGAGGATGCGAACACAAGATCCTGAGAGATCCTGATAGCTGATAAGGCTACATCACCTCTTTGAGGAAAACACTGGAGTTTAAGCGAAAATATAAATACATAAAAGTAAAAACTGGTATAAATAACTAAATAAAGCTTAACATGTAAATATAAATCAGTTAAAATGTATAGAAAAGATCAAATGTGTAAATTCAGAAGTAACATGAAGTGATTCAAATATCAAAAATGTTCCTAAATGTCATCTAAAAGCTTGATTTGAGAAAAAAGGTTGGGGCTTGATCCTTCCTTTACAAACATGAGCAGTCTCTGCAGCTCTGAGGCTCTCTGGGAGGCTGTTCCAAATGCGAGGTCCATAAAAGCTGAAAGAGAAATGTTTTAGTCCTAACTTTTGAAATACTGTAAGGCCTGTACCAGAGGACCTCGGGGTCGATGATGGCCCATACGTTAAACCAATAAAAGAGAAATCAGAATATTCTGAACTAATGGCACTTTTAAAACAATGGATATTTTCACTTTTTGTTTGTGTAGCATATACAAAATTGGTTAATGTGGAAATGTAGCATTTTCCAAAAATATGAAAAAAAGAACAATGCTATTAACATTTATCCTTCTTGAATATGGCTTAAAGTTGTACAGTTGCTTTCTGTGTGGTGTAAATCAACAATGAGGAGCATTTTTTTTTATCAAGAAAAATATATAGGCTAGTTGAAACAGTATTTTAGAATACTAGAAAATTATTTTTGCCTTTATGTATTATAATAGTATATGTGTCTGTTTTACTATAGTCAGAGGCTTTTTGCTCCTCCTTCTGTCCAAAAAAAGAACATTTTAGATATCCTCGTCATCCTTCTGTAGACAATGACTTTTTCTATTCATGTGAATCATATTTCCAGTTCTTTGTGCCTTCAGCTGTATGATGCAGTCTGTGTTAGGGATGGGTATCACTGCTAAGCAACCAAATCCGGTTTCACTTTTAAATTCACAGTTTTATTTGTTTTCTGATTCAACAATATTTTGTTTGATTTTGAACAATACCTTTTATTTATTTGTTAACTAAACGTAAGCTATTGAAAATGAGGAATTTTGACAATAAAACTACACATTTTTTACATCACAAAAATAAAAGAAACTACTTCAAACACTTTGGAATGTGACATTATTTTGTTCCTCAATGCAATGCAATGTATATATTTTTTTCTACTCTAATGCATTTGTAATGTGTACTAACTTTAAATGCACCTGAAAGTGTTACTTTATTGTTTCTTTATCAATATTGTTTCTGCATGAAAAGTTCTTAAGTTGTTTTAGTTGTTCTTGCAGTATTTTTCCCTTTTGCAAAAGGGAATATTCAAATAAAACTATGATAGTTATTTTTGCCTGGATTTCTAATAGTGAAAATGCATTTTTGGCTTAAAAATGGTACTTTGGACCCGTGAACAGAGTTAGGACTAATTGCACATGGAGTATTGGTTGCAGATTTGTTTTTACCATAAACATTTTTTAACATATCTGGAAATCAAAAATGGAGGTTGTGGATAAGCAAAGTTTAAATTCTTGTTTCAATTATTTCATTCTCAGTTTTAAAAAAGACAATTTTTTAAAATGTAAAATGTTTTTGCCTTGGAACAATTGAGTCGTCAGTAATGTATTCTAGCTGTTGGATGTATGAATAGCTTGCTGTAACGTGCATATGTGGAGGGGGACAACTTTTCCTCTTTCCTTGCTTGGAGGCACAAACTGGGCCGTTGTGCTCGGTCTGTTGGGTGAGGTGTGGCCACAGCTTTATGGGTTTCGAGTGATTAACTTACATCTCCATCAGTGACACAGATTTATAGTCCCATCTTTGTGCTGTGGCTTCATTGAAAAGTTCAACATTCCTTTAAAGTCAGGATGAACTTCACCCTGACTTATCTCAGTTTAATGAAGTCTGTCAGGTGGACAGGGAGGAAGATATTTTTGCTTTTTGATATTGTAAAACCAAGCAAGGATGTAGATTTCTTCTTTAACTCATATTAAATAAATTAGCTGCTCTTAGATTATCTTTGTATTCTGGAGTGAAACTTAAAATGAAAATTTTTTTTTTTAGCATGTTGTTGTGGCATTTTTGTCGTGATGGAGGATGTGTATAAAGAAAATTAAGCTTAAAATTGTATTCACGTGTATTTTATAAAATTTTCATGAACCAGAAGCAGACAAAAAATGTTTTTTTTTTTCTTTTTTTAAACAGTGCTTTTGTTACGTAGACAGTATACATGGCTGGCCACATGCTCCCTGCTCCGCCGTATTCTGATGCACCCACTTATAGACGGACAGACCTATAAACATTATCTGTTTTCCTCGGCTCTGGAAAGCTCCTTTAATCCTTATAATTTTTTGTTGCACTGGTAACGTTAGATTGGGGATCTGAAGAGCTGTAAGCTATCAGGACAGTGTGTAAAGAAGGAACTAAATTATGAGTGATGGGAAGGGGGAGTGGAGTTTCGCCACCCCAGCAGTACCTCCCACAAGTCAGAAGCAAATTTTCTATGAAATCCTGCTACTTTCCAGAAATGATATCCTTACAAACTACAAAGGTTTTTGATTTTGACAATGACCAATCAGGGACTCGGATTTGGGAGTGGTGCGTGGGTAGCATCCGCTTCAAAGCACGGAAGGGCCAAACATGATCACAAAAGATAAATGAATCATTGCACTTTGTGCCCGGTTCGATTAATGTGACACCCAGACAGACATTAAAGGAACAGAATCGTGAAAACAAAAAAGAAGGAGCAAGATTTGGGGGATTCTCACTGCTTTGACTTTTTGCTCCGAGGTTCTCTCTATGGTAGGTGGTGGAGGAATGCAAATGAACAGTAAAAAATACAACAGAAGAAGATTCTCCTCCCTGCAGATACCTGTGTGAGTGCGCTGCTCCGGTGTTGATACCATCTGCTGAGCTCACGTTCACAAACCCACATAGAGCACGTTCTTCACCGGTGTGTAAACTCCTTGAACCAGGTTGAACATTCAGTGTGTGCCCGACTTGTGTGTAGAGCTCGCTACCAGGCTTTAAAACTTGCGTAGCAATGCGTGCTACGTGCGCGAAGGCTAGGAATTCTGGTGTGAGCGCGCTTGCTTTGACTTTCATTGAAAGTGTCCGCTTGATTGCGCAGCCAGTGCTCAAGCACCTAGACGCACACACAGGTGCGCCTGCATGGAAAGCTGTCGATTCAATTTTTTAATTTTCTGCATCAATGAATATTTGGACGAGTTTTAATCGTTTTTTTACCGATTCCCAAAGAATCATTACATCCTTACTGGGAACACTTTTTTAAAATGGATCAAAAGATGATTAGAGTGGGGTCTTAAGTTAGAATAGTTATTTAGGCCCTGTCCACACGTGGCCGGGTATCTGCTAAAACGCATATATTTTTATCTGTTTCGGCCTATCGTCCACACGTAACCGAAGATTTAAGTCACTGAAAACGGAGCTTTTGGAAAACTCCGGCTAAAGTGAAGATTTTGGAAAACTCCGTTTTCGCGTCTGCGTGTGGACATGCGTAACGGAGATCTACGTTTTTAAACGTCACTCTGCGGACAATTAGTGCATACACGTCATAGATGCGCCGCGTTTACGGTGCTCAGCATGGACCCGAGGAGTGTGTTAATTATTACGCTGGTACAGATGCTTCATACTTGCTTTTTTTTTACAATACACAATTACTGCTTCTTGTCGAGGAACAAAGGAGAATAAGCGCTTTGCAGTCGGCTATTTTACAGCAAATATCGCTTCCTCCTGCTCAGAGATTTTCACTGACTTTAAGGAAAACACTGCCAACTACTGTTCTGGCATGCTCATTACATCGCCCAGCAGCGCAAGTATGCGGGGACGTGTGGACGGAATTATTTTGAAAACGATCACGTGTGGACGCAACCGTTTTTATAAAACGGAGGTCGGCAAATATGCGTTTGCAGAAATACCCGGATACGTGAGGACATGGCCTTAATCTCTGCTCTAAACATCATGGTGTCTTGTAGGAAGCATTTTGCGTAAGTCGAGTATTTGTTGTTGCCTCTGGCTGAAGGGCTGTTCCCCTGTGGTTGAATTTGTCTGGTCTTACCTGACTGTGAGGTGTTGTTGGGGGGAGGGGTGTGTTTGTGTGGCTTTCTTTGTTGTTGCCTTTTCCCCTGCTTGTGTGGATGCAGTTCTGTGTGTTTTGGTGAGGAGGAATAAAAAAAAAAAAAACAACTGAAACAGTTCAAGCAGAGGTGTGTTGTAATTTAGTTTTAGCCCATCCGGAGATTTCTTTGTGTTGCACAAATCAAATTTGTGCACTATGTGAAAACAGGTCGGTGGATCCTTCAGAAATAATCACCTGTTTTGTCACAGATTTTTAACTTTTTAATTATTTTTGTGGCATCAGTGGATGTTTTCCTTCGCTTGGTTGCCTCACTGGAGAAATCCCATTAAGAGTTGACATGCACTGCAGAGGTGTAGACCTCCTTTTACTGCAGTGCATGTCAAGGACAACACAACACCTTCATCCAGCTGCTCTTTTCATTTAATCGTTGAGAAAGGGATTTCCCCTGTTGGAATCTTTAAAAGGTGTTTTCAGATTTCAAAGGAGAAATACTCGGAAATGCAGAAGCAAAATGATTTCTTACTGTATTGGTTCTCTCTCATAAGAAAAATGCCACACTTCTTCTTTTCCTTTCAGCTTTTCCCTTCAGGGGTCGCCACAGCCAATCAGCTTCCTCGATCTAATCCTGTCTTCAGCATCCTCTACTCTAACACCAGCCACCTTCGTGTCTTCATTCACTGGCAGCTCTAAACTCAGCATTCTTCTACCAATATCTTCACTGTCTCTCCTCTGAATGTGTCCAAACCATCTCAGTCTGGCCTCTCTGACTTTATCTCCAAAACCTCTAACATGTGCTGTCCCTTGATGTATTCTCTCCTGATCCTATCCATCCTGGTCATTCCCAAAGAGAACCTCAGCATCTTCACCTCTGCTACCTCCAGCTCTGTTTCCTGTCTTTTCTTCAGTCCCACTGTTTCTAGTCCGAACAACATGGCTGCTCTCACCACAGTCTTGTACACCTTTCCTTTCATTTGTGCCAAAACCCTTCTATCACAAATCACACCTGACACTTTCCTCCACCCATTCCAACCTGCTTGCACTCACCTCTTCACTTCTTTTCTACACTCTCCATTACTCTGTACTGTTGACCCTGAATACTTAAACTCTTCCACCTTCTTTATCTCTTCTCCCTGTAACCTCATTCTTCTACTTGGGTTCATCTCATTCATACACGTGTACTCTGTTTTACTTTAGCTAACTTTCATTATTTTCCTTTCCATTGCAAACCTCCAGCTCTCTAGCTTCTCCTCCACCTGTTCTCTGCTCTCGCTACAAATCACAATATCATCTGCAAACATCATAGTCCATGGTGATACCTGTTTAACCTCATCAGTCAGTCCATCCATCACCATTGCAAACAGGAAAGGGCTCAGAGCTGATCCCAGATATAATCCCACCTCCACCTTGAACTCCTCTGTCACTCCGACAGCACACCTCACCACTGTCTTACAGCCCTCATACATGTCCTGCACTTCTCGAACATATTTCTCTGCCACTCCAGACTTCCTCATACAATACCATAGCTCCTCTCTTGGCACTCTGTCATAAGCGTTCTCCAGATCTACAAAGACACAGTGGAGCTCTCTCTGACCTTCTCTGTACTTCTCTATCAACGTCCTCAAAGCAAATGTTGCATCTGTAGTGCTCTTTCTTGGCATGAAACCACACTGCTGCTCACAGATGTTCACTTCTGCTCTTAGTCTAGCTTCAACTACTCTTTCCCATACCTTATGGCTCATCAGCTTTATTCCTCTGTAGTTACCACAACTCTGCACATCTCCCTTATTCTTAAAAATAGGCACCATCACACTTCTCCTCCATTCCTCAGGCATCTTCTCACCACCTAAGATCCTGTTGAACAACGCGGTCAGGATCTCCACTGCCATCTCTCCTTGACAGTTCCATACCTCTACAGGTATATCAGGACCAAGAGCCTTTCCACTCGTCATCATCTTCAAAGCTCTTCTCACTTCACCTTTACTAATCTTTGTTACTTCCTGCTCCACAACAGTCACCTCTTCTATTCTTTGTTCTCTCTTATTCTCTTCATTCATTAACTCTTCAAAGTATTATTTCCATTACACTATTGACACATGTCAAAACATTGCCATCCCTATCCGTGATCACCCTAACCTGCTGCATGTCCTTCCCATCTCGGTCTCCCTGTCTTGCTAATCTGTACAGGTCAATCTCTCCCTCTTTACTACCCAACCTAGCATACAAGTCATCATATGCCCCTTGTTTGGCCTTTGACACCTCTACTTTCACCTTACGTTAGATCTCCCTGTACTCCTGTGTACTCTCCTCAGTCCTCTCAGTGTCTCACTTTTTCTTAACTAGCCTCTTACTCTGTATACACTCCTGCACCTCCTCATTCCACCACCAAGTCTCATTATCAACTTTCTTTCCTGATGACACACCAAGTACACTCCTACCTGTCTCCCTGATCACAGTAGCTGTAGTTATCCAGTGATCTGGGAGTACCTTCTGACCCCCCAGAGCCTGTTCCAACTGTTTCTTAAAAGTCATTCTACAATCCTCTTTTTTTCAGCTTCCACCAGTTTGTCCTCTTCTCTGCCTTTCCCCTCTCTTTCTTCATCTTTTTCATCACCAGAGTCATCCTACACACCACCATCCTGTGCTGTTTGGAAACACTCTCACCAACCACTACTTTACAGTCACTGATCTCCTTCAGATTATACCGTCTACAGAAGATGTAGTCTATCTGTGTGCTTCTCCCTATGTTCCTGTCTCTTCTCAAAGAATGTATTCAATATAGCCATTTCCATCTTTTTTGCAAGATCAACCACCATCTGTCCGTCTACATTCCTCTCCTGGATTCCAAACCTGCCCATCACCTCCTCATCACCTTGGATTCCTGCACCAACATGTCCATTGAAATCTGCACCAATTACAACTCTCTCGTTTCCAGGGATGCTCATCATCACTTCATCGAGGTCCAACCAGAACTTCTCCTTCTCTTCCAGCTCATATCCTACCTGTGGGCTATACCCACAAACAACATTAGACATCACACCCTTCATTTCCATCTTCAGACTCATCACTCTATCTGACACTCTTTTTACCTCCACAACACTCCTGACAAACTCCTCCTTTAAGATAACTCTTACTCCATTTCTCTTCCCATCTCCACCATGATAGAACAACTTAAACCCTGCTCCTAAGCTTCTAGTTTTGCTATCTATCCATCTGGTCTCCTGGACACACAGTATGTCTACCTTTCTCCTCTGCATGATGTCAACTAACTCTCTACCTTTTCCTGTCATAGTTCCAACATTCAAAGTCCCAACTCTCAGTCCAACACTAGTGACTTTCCTCTTCTCTCTCTTCCTACGGACCCTCCTTCCTCCTCTCCTTCTCCGACCAACAGTAGTCCAATTTCCGCCAGCACCCTGTCGGTGAACGGCACCGATGGCGGTCGTTGTTAACCCAGGCCTCGACCGATTCGGTATGGATATCGTAGGTTTGATTCGCATAATTGATTTGGCAAAGATTTTAAGTCAGATGCCCTTCCTGACACAACCCTCTGTATTTATCCGGGCTTGGGAACGTCACAATGAGACCCTGGCTCGGGCCCCCTCGTGGCTACATTAAGGAAAATGCCACACACACATGTTAAAAACTCAAAACACACGATTTTCATTGGAGGCGGACTTTAAATATGGATAAACTCCATGGTCATGTGACACACTGCCAACAGCGACATAATCAAACCTGAATAGTTCTTTAAAGGAACAAATGGGAAAATGAACAGTTACTCCAAACAACCCCATAAGATCATGTTATTATTAAACGCCACATCAACCTTGAGTAAATTTGATCTCAGACATGAAGTAAAACATAAAAAGGATAATTGCAGTTTTCAGCATAAAGACATGCCCCCCCCCCCCCCCCCCCCCCCAAGTCCTTACCCCTTTAGTTGTTTTTATATTACTGTAGCTTACTTGTTGTGCAAACATTTGCAGTATGACCTTTGCAAAAAAAAAAAAACTTTAGATCTCAGGAACTAAAGAGCAGACACAAAAACGGAAAGAAGATGGGTGTCCAAAAACAGCTGATAGGAAAAAGGAATCTAGTAAGTCATTTATTTACCTTTGTGGGAAAATAAAATATTGCGCAAGAAAATCCTGTGGATGAAACCTTTGCCATGTAACTTCACCAAAACCCACCATAGATCCCACAGTTTAATAAACTGTTGATATGTTATGTTTTACAAAGAAAGAACACATATTTGGATGATTAACCTCAATGGGTTTTGTGAACTTGTAATTTTTTTTAACTAAAACAACATTTTGAACCTTAGGTTTATTTGGTATAGCTTGTTTTGGCTTTTCTTAAGGTTGCAAGTATACAAAAGTAACTTTTAGATGTTGCCATAAGCCAAAAAGTATCATACATTTCTAGTCTAAAAGCATTAGTTAAGTTCGCTCTATCAACTCTTTTGACTTTTTTTTAATGTTATTGCTTTATTAAAGTTAAAAAAAAAATCTGTGAAAGGTTTTTAGTCAATTTTTGAGGGAGATTATCAACACAGTGTGGTATAAAGCCCCCAGATTAAGACTTTCAATGATATTTATTGAAATGTCTGTGGGCTTTAACAGATTTAAATCATCTCATCATGGATAAGCAATAATCAGTTCTGAACACCTATTTAACTTCCATGAGGCCAAGTCGATGGCTATGAAGTTAAAAATCAAGATCATCTTCTTGTTTATAACAACATTAGTGAAGAGTGCTGTAAGTTAGTGGCCTGTTTGTGACTCTATGAAAAGCAAACTGTTGTTAGTGTCTGTGCCTGCAGAAAAAAGCGTTATTAGTTTATAATCTGTCATAATTCAGAGGATTAGTGCTCATATGGACAAGCATCAAATTCATCTATTTTATCACAGCAGGTGGGCTGTTAGTTAAATACCGGATTTTAATAGATGAAAAAAAAACACATTTTGTTAATTTAGCAAAAAAGGCCTAAAATGTATTCCAAAAGGAATCGAGTATATAACACTCTGAATACCATCATGTGCTTAAATTTTTTTCAACTTTTTAAAGAAAAAATAAAATTCTAAGTAAATTCTCTTGAATTCACTAAGAAAAAAATTAGGAAATATTTCTTCCCTTAGTATTGAAATTGGGAAAATCGAAATAACCTTCCCCTATGTAATAAAGTAAAAAAATATCTGCTTATTTCTTTCCATTAAAAAAATCCCGTATCATACCAGACTGTGGTTAAGTGAAGCATGTTACCTTGAGTCAAAGTGATAGATCATAGCCAAAGTTCACAATACTTTTCTTAGGCAGAAAGCACACTCCAGGAGCAAATCTGCTGAAGTGCATTTCATGGTCTTGATACTCTGGTTTATTAACGTGCTATGGTTATTCTTCTGTTTTGTGCTTAAACCCAATTAGGGGAATTCTGATTATGCTGGTGTTAGAAGTGGTCCACAGCAATGTTTAGTGGACATTTTCCGTGTTCACATGTACTGAGGCATGATAACGACAAAGCTATGATGTAAAAAAAAAAAAAACAAAACAAACACCTGTATTATGTATCACTGGCTTAAAACGGCTCAGTTTAAAACTAGTGTAACCCAAACTGCAAACAACATTGTTGCCTATTAGCAAGGCCATAGTGACGAATGAAAAACACACTTTGTGGTCTATGAGATAAAAAAAAGTACATACATACCACCATCTACTGTTGTGTCCGAGTTCCTTCACTACTCACTTGCTTTATGTTGTGTGTTTTATTTTGTATTTTGTATGTTTTGTATTTTATAGAGCTGCCAAAATCTACAATCCCAAAATCCAGTTACCTAGAAATGTTCCAAAGCATTTATACGCATTTTCAGGTTAAAAAATGAATTTTAAGTTATTTCTTATAACTATCCAATTTTTCACCTTTAGACCACAGTGGATTGATAAATTGTCTTTATAAAATGTTCATACTTATTAGGGTTTTACTTTGGGAATAGTTGTGAAATGTGTGACATCATGTGTGTTGTTTTTTGTTTTAAAGTAGTGAGCATTGTGTCCAAATTCCTGCTTAAATCCAGGGCTCTAGATAATCCTGCACTAAATAGTTTTTTAGTTTTTTTGGAGTTGGGGAGCTGGAAGGAAGTTTGAACGTAGCCTTACGGAGAAGTTGGAATAGGGGAATTGTGATCTAGCAAGCATCAGTAAGGTTTTGCCCTACTTGTTTTTGGAAAAAAAAAATAGTTGTCACTCTTATCCCCTTTTCCAGGCTTTCTGTGTTTGATACAAAACTACAGTTGAGGATAATTCACTGTCTTGGTTTGATCAGAAGTTGCTTTTCTCTGATCCTTTTTGTCTGGTAGTTCTGAAAACACACCTGAACCCTGTCGTCTTGAGAAAGAGTCTTTATCTCTTTACCACAGGGTGTTTACCTGCAGATGAACTCTGGTGTGGTTCACTTCAGTGTGACTCATTGACTGTATAAGAGAAATGGACTGAGCGAGGGTGACATCACCCATGGAAAATACCTTACTTTCTGCAGAATGAAGCCAATTCAGTTGCCATTTTTCCACGATATGGATGCCTGTTGGAGCCTGTCGACATTAG
Organism: Oryzias javanicus; assembly: GCA_003999625.1. Taxonomy (NCBI): domain Eukaryota; kingdom Metazoa; phylum Chordata; class Actinopteri; order Beloniformes; family Adrianichthyidae; genus Oryzias; species Oryzias javanicus. The sequence goes on along the minus strand of CM012441.1, from coordinate 17,089,347 downwards.
TAAGCAGTGATTAGTCTGAGTCAGTCTAAGTTTATGTCTCTATGGAAACTGCTGTGACAAATCAGGAGTGAGCTTGTTGGAAGCTCACACCCCTTTCACTGAAAGTATGTTCGGGAGAGTCTATCAAACGTTGGAGGAGGGACCAGCGAGCACCACATTCTTTTTCTGAGACATTAACATGGTCAGTTTATAACTTAAATAACCTGCAATAAAGTAAAAAAAGTATATGAAAAAAATAGTTTTAGCAAGAAGATGCAAATCAAGACTGGTTATTCTGACAAATATAATGACTGAGTATGAGCTGTTTATTTCTCAATAGAAGTCTATGGGATTTTAGCTTCTTGGAGCCAGTGAGTACTTCCTGTTTGGAATGTGAAGGGGGGAGTGGTCATTTTGTCCAGTTCTCTTGCGTTGTGAAAACAGATGGACTTTTCACTGACCAAAGAAGAATTAAAGAACGCAAATGACACACTGTGTGAATCTGAAAAAGAAAGAACCATAACAGTTTGAAAATATTTGCTAGGTGAATGTGGTATTGTAAGGAGGCCCAAATGCTTATTATGTCATTTAGAAGATTAGAGAGACTAGCTTGTTTTCTTTCTACTGCTTTTTTTTTGTTTTCAAAGAAAAAAAAACCTGTAACCTAGAAAGTTAGGTTGTTTTGGACAATAGCGCCCCCCCCCCCCCCCCCCCAAAAAAAAAAAAAAAATGTTGGAATTGCACAATTTTTATCAGGAAGTTTTTCTTTGCTCTGGTCTTCAGATCTCTCCTGGGAGTGGTGTGTGGGGGAAACAGATGAAAGGGGAATTATTACTATTTCCATCCTTCAACCGAATCAACATAGGAGAATACCCTTACAGAATATCCTGATCTGAGTGAATCTACATGAAGGTATGCAAAACTTTTTGTAATTGTTTCCAGGAACATTTTTGCGTTTCAAAAAAGCAGAACTGCCTCTGTGGACCTGGAACAGGTTTTCAGAATAGTTGGAACTCTCGCTGAGTACAGCAGCATGTAAATGATTTAGTGGGACACTGGCCCGGGGGCACGCTCCTCTTCTGCCTTTGGCTTCATGTCTGGGACTTTAGAGCCGCTGCCTTTCCATTCACCATGAAGCAGATTTGCTGCAATCGACCTTTGATTTTTTTTTTTTTTTGTTCTTCTGCTGGGCCCGTGCACCTGAATGTGGACACATGCCCACTAATATAAGCTGTGCTCCAGTTGCTGCTAATCACATTTCCAAGCAGACACAAAGGCTAAGCCCCGTGCCAGACAGGATGAAGGCCCTGAGTTTTTATGCTTGTTATCTGCGCTATAGGATTTAAAAATCCTATAGCCCTCATTTGACGAGCAGTCTGTTGCATATTCAGACATTCAGTTCAGGAATGCACAACTGTTGAAGTGACGGTGGATAAGTGAATCATTGACTTATTGCAGTGTGTTGGTGATTGGGTTCTGAGTGTGTGTGTTGTGTTTGTGTGTCTTTGTTGCCGCATGAATGAAGCAGGTGTGTTTGCATAAGGTCACAGTTGAAGCAATGATGCGGTCTACCCAGAATTCTTTGCTCTGAGAGCATGAACTGCACTGTGAGAAGGACAAAGGTCTACACCATTAATGTGCATGTAATGCTTTTAAAGACACTCCAATGAAAATTGTGTTTTTAACATGTTCTTGTAGCGTTTTTCTCATAATGAAGGACATATTTAAGATAAAAACTGTTTCTGAGGATTTCTTTTAATCGTGATGAAAGGAGCAGATGGAAACCCACTGTTCAGAAAAAGCTCGGGTTTGTGGTGCAGCAACTGGCATGGGTGGGCCAAAGTCTCCCTTCTCCACTTCAGTTCAAATGCATCCACCTACAGACAATAGATTCCTTAATGTCTTAATTTTCCTTGTTTGAGCTGCAATCTTGTTCAAAACTGTTCGGCTGGATAGTTCCGATATTGCTTGCCTTTTTTAGCCTTGCCTTTATAGCTTGGATTTGTGAGGTGCTATAAGCTATCAACAGAGAAAGTAAACAGTCAGAGGGGAGTTTCTAATGAGCTCCTGCACTGCACAAAATATGTATTAAGGGTCACGTGTGTACCGCGGACCACTCCAACCCCCATCCCCTGTGTGCGCACACCCCTTGCTTTAGCATAGTTTAAATCAATTTTTCGTTCAAATCAATTTTTCGTTCACATCAAATTGGATTAAGATCAAATTTATGCAAATCCTCTTTGTTTTGACAAGCCCCCAAAGTAGCTGCTTGAGGGTTATCTTAAAGTCTGTTCACCTTAACTTCCCGCTGCGTGTGGAAGGAGCTTCGGTCAAAAACTTTTCTCGACTTCACAATGAAGGACGCAGATCGATAGATATCAGGTTTATTTAATTTTAAGAGCTGAATAAAAGCATCCATACATGTTTCCATTTCTGGATTCAAATAATCTCCCAATGAGGACTAGCAACTGTCACGTACAGGGGAGAACCGGTTCTCTGTAATGGTTTTCCCAGTGCTGTCAAGGGACGATAGTATGGCAAGCCAAAGAGTTCAAAATAAATCAGTGAAAACGGGCGTGGAAGTGCCATGTTTTATGCGCTTTACACATAATTATTATTTTAAATGTTTCCACAGTTAGTTTCAATAAAACAATCAATACCAAAAGATAATTTTGACTGTTTTATTTATTATTTAGTTTGGACATAAGGCGGGTGGGGCGAGAACATTTGTATTTTAAGGGGTACTCCAGATAGATTTGGTATTTTCAACACTATTTTTAAGCATTCTTTTCTCTGTTTTTGTTGATTTGGTCTAAAAACATGTAAATATAATCAGAAACTACATGTTTTAGCATTTTGTTTGTGTTCAAAGTTTAAATATGTTTTGCTTTAATAAATAGCCCTCAATGGCCAAAAGTTTTAATGTTGCATATATAAATATTGTGTGTGAAGTATCTTGTAGTTTTTTTTTTTTTTTCACTTTTTACTGATCTGAAAAATTATCCGAACCGTGACTTTGTGATCCGTTACACCCCTATTAATAATTTAGTCCACTTTTATGACCATCATAAAAATGAAAACCCAACAGCTAGAGGTGCAACAGAGCAGTCAGACAATATAAATACAAGTTTTAAAACTTATTGTGAGGGAGAAACCACGAAGGATGAGTGTTAATTTAAAAAAAAAAAGCCATTGGTATTTGGTTGATGCGTGTTGAGGGTTGTCTGCTTAGTGAAAGGAGGATGGTTGTCGTTAAAACAAGCAGATCTTAGAAGCCACAGACTCTTAAGATGTCTTTGTATAAAAAATACCAGTGTTTTCATTAAGTGCTTTTCCTGTGCTGCAGAGGAGCAGAAGGTTTCCTTCACTTTGAACAAAACTGGTGTGAATGTTTTCTGTTCATTTTTTCATTTAGCTAGCCTATATATTGAATATACAAAGGGAAAGCATGTTGTACGTCTTTCAGTTTTCCTATATAAATCAGGTGTCGTTACAACTATTTGGGCTAAACAGCAAATTGAAAGACATTTGACTATTATAGTTTTATTTAAGACTCCCTTTTCTTCCATTTGTGCTGCATTGAATTTCACAAAGCTCCTTTCCTTCTCTTCCATCTTTAAACTTGGACATGATGCACCAACATTTTTACATTTTTCTCTTAAAAACAGCTTGAGATTCTCTTTTCTACCAAAATTGAACTTGTTCAGGTTACTTTTTGGCTGGTACCACTTTGGTGTCTGAAAGGTCACATCATTATGTTATCCAATTGTCCGTCTGCATTTAATCATTAGATGTAGAGAATGAAGGCTTTGTCCAATTGTTTCCTTCCAGTTAATTTGGAGTTTAAAGGAAAACCGCTCAGCTTCTTCGTCTGTCGATTGAGATTCTGTTTTTCAACTGTAACTCCACCTCCAACTTCTGACCCTAACCAGTATGAAGGGGTTTTTACTGTGGCCCAGTGAAGAGTTGTTGAGAATTATTTTTCAGAGCTATGAGTCCAAGCTTAGGTGGTGATTAGTCAAAGAAGGGATGCTAAGTCAGTCTCCAGACTAGAACTAGAAACAGCTTGGAGGAAAAGGGGCTTAAAGGGCTACATGTATCTCAACATTCAAGAAGCTCATTTCACTACCAAATGTGATGGGTGTCATTAAAACTTTGTGTCCTGTCTGACCATATTCCCTCCTGATGCAACCCTTGGGTCTCCATTCAGTTTCCTCTATGGTCGCTCATTCATCTACATTCTCTGGAATCATTTCCATTTTTCCTTTGTGTATGAATGAAGCTGGGGTCTCTGGAAGGCCCTCAGGGCTACAGGGAGTGAAGGAGCTTTGTGGCAATGCTCTGCATGAGAAGACGAGATCTGCATTGAAGAATGAGACGCAAACACACACGCAGACCTGCTGTGAAATCGTAAAACTCTTACGCCTTATCCCGAGCTTTAATCCTCTCTTCTGTTTAATGCAGATCCAAACCTAATGAGCTCTCATTATGAACTTAAATCGAGGCGGCTGCTGCTTTTTCCTGCTGTGCATTTGATCCTGTTAACAGATGAGATGTAAGTTTTTTCGGGGTTTTTTTTGTACTAAAAAAAAATGTGAACTAAAATCCAGAAATGTATTAGGGTGTGCAACAAAAAGAAGAACCAGGTAGTCTGAGCTTAAATATACAGACAGGAAGTTCCTGAAAGCAGAAAAAATATACAAATTAATGGGTAAAAACAGCCTTTTATGCAAATATCAATCTATGATCATAATTTAAATGAAATATTTCAATGTTTCTAACACAACATCAGGATATGAATGAAAGCTCTAACTGCATCATTTTCTGCTGAAACACTGGTCTGCCTCTCATCTGCCTCTCCAGTTGCCTTGTGTATCTGCTGCCATCATTATCCTATTAATTTCTCGGAATTTAACTAAAACATGCAATGTGTTTTCATGCTTTTTTAACGACTCACTTTGAAAATGGTGTTTTTGATATTTTAACACATACTTTGCATTTTTCTCATGATGAAAGTCATCTGCATTTTAGTTTGCATTTCTTAGTATTCCTAATTTAAATTGTTGTGAATCGGCCACACAAATTCTGATACATTGGCTTTTAGATTACTTTATGTAATGCTTGCTGTTTTTTTGCGCTGATAATGTTAAGCTAGCGGGAAATCTCTAAGCAATGGAGAGGAGAAGGCAGAGTGGGATTGCCCCTTTCCATAACTCCCGCCCTCAATTTGGAGGTGAATTTGAACTACAGATTTTTTTAATTTTTGCTAAAACAGCATGATCATCATTTCATTTTTAAACATGAAAGTACAACAAAATAAGAAGCAGAAGCCTTTTTATAAGTCAACTTTTTCAGATCAACTAATTGGAAACATTGATTATAATTGGGAAAAAAATAAAAGCTTATGCTCTTTGGGTCTTTTTCCTCAAATTTAATTAAAAAAAGGGTTTTAGGAAACTTTTAGTATTGATGTTTCATCTGTTCCATATGCACATACACGCTCCTCAGAAGTGCAGGACTCTTCAGTTTGCATGTTTTTGCATGCACTGGTTTGCAAATACTTGGTCTCTAAGGTAGACAGAGGTGGGGGCAGGGTGGGGCTGCCTCCCCCTTCTTTGTGCCCTTTGTTTGGGAGGAGCCAACCAGAGCCGCGGGTATGATCACACAAAGGTGGGAGTCTCTGGACGTGTCATTTTGAGTTGAGGAGGAGGAGGGGATGTGAGGACTCAAAAGGGTTTTCTTCCTCTGGAAAACAGCTGGTGCTGATGGTAGTCGATCAGCTGAAGGACAGGTGAGTGGGTGTGGCTGTGGGGCGGGGTGGGGGGCTCCATCTGGAACACTAGATGATGGTCATATGGTTCTTCTGATAAGGTATGGCGTCTTAAAGAAGTTAATGCATGAAGGGCTGCAGGTGCTGGCAAGTTGAGCTATTTTCCTTTTGGGTTTTTATGTAAGACGATGGAAACTGAATGTCCTTAATGTGACACCTTCATTGCAGTTTCTTGATGCAATGGCATGAAAGCCTGTTTTTTTTTTTTTTTTTCCTTGTGTGTGCACATGTGCGTGCATGTGCGTGGTAACTCTGAGGCATGAAAGCAGCATTTTGAAGCTCAGCCAGTAAACTGTCGCCAAGTGGCAGCCCTGAAAGCTGCTGGAGAAGAATGAATACTCAGTTTCCGTAGAAACGCCCTTTTCTCAGGACAGGTCCCTCTAAATCGACTCACCCCCCTCAACTCCATTTGAATGCTCTTGGGGAGGGATCTGCTGTGGGAAAGGGGGAGGGTTTCTATGGAAGGCCAAAGACGAATGCAGGACAGGCGTGCTGAAGTTTCCGACTGGCTGCAGGACTGCGATGACAGACCAGCCGTCCCGGAACATCTGAGACCCTCTCACTTCGTTTAAGGTGGGAGGAAAGCTCATGCTGCTGGGAAAAAAGGCTTCATTTTGGGGAATAACTTACCAAAAAGCAGAGTTTTCTTTTCAAACTTTTTTTTGTTTTAGAGTCGAGGCATGTAGACGTGAAACAGAGGAGGGCACAATTGTTGCTTCAAAAAGTAGTAATACTCGAAATAATCATATAATGACTTAAACAACAATATTAATAGTTTTCATGGAAGTTTATACCTTGAAAAAAAAAAGGAAATGTGCATATATAAATATGCAATTCGACTAATATTCTATGGTTAAAGCAGAAAATGCATGAAAGCTTGTAGTGGCTTTGAAACTAGCAAGGATAATGCTGAACAATGCCAAGAATTTTAGATCCGAGGCAACAATGTGAGATTTAAGCTGCGTGCTAAGTCATGAGAGCTAAAAAGAAGCAATAGTCACAAAGTTATGTGATGAATATCTAAAATTTGCAGTTGTATGTTAAATAGATTGAGTCAAGTGAAAGCCGATGCATAACGCCAACCATTGCTCAAATCCTAAATTGCTAAATATGCAAAAAAAAATGCAAAATTTGTTGTGGGATCACTAGTGAGTCAATCTTACCATATAAACATAAAAAAGGCAAAGTTCTATGCTTTTAATGCAGAACGAACACTTGTAGCTGACACTGAAAAATGCATTAAAGGGCTAAGCATTGTTAAAGATGCGGTTTACAGTAAAAGACCGGATGCTAAATTAGTCAAGAACAATGCAAGAAAGTTAAAAAAGCAACCAGAAAAAAATACTGTATTGCCAGCTTAGATTGTGCTTGTAAATGTGGAAATTGTGATCGAACAAACGCTCTAAATAAATTTATTAATGCAAAACTACCTTAACAATTGAGAATTGTAAAAAGAAGATGAAGTGTTAAAACCATTTTTGCGTTTTCAAGTTTTCATATAAAAATGTGGCAGACGATGGGTAACTAAGGTCCTCTTAAACTGCCTGAATTATTAAATTGAAATAAATATAAATATCCATTAATATAAATGGATAACTATAATTTAAAAAAAATACTTGCTAAAAAAACACAGCCATAAAACTCCCCTTAGATCCTAGAATAAAAAATCTAGATGAAATGGAAAAATTTTTAATTAGAAAAATTTTAAAAGGGTTATGAATGTTTAAAAAAAATACAAGTCTCACATATTTCTGTTGATGTCATCTATGTTTTCAGTTTCTTGTAAATTTTAAAGAAAAATGAGCAGTGGGATGCAATCTTAAGTTGAATTTAATTAAAATACTATATGTAAAACTTAAATTTTAAATACGTACATTCTGCTTGTTGAAATTTTTTTAATCTAAAAAAATACAGCAAATTCTAACCATTACCTTTATTCTTTGATTTAACAGAAGTCCTTAAAGTTAAAAATGTTAGAAATTATATTTAAAACAAATCTAAAAGTTTGTTAATGTTGACGATTAAATGAGATTTTAAAGCAAAGGAAGTCAGAGGTAAAAATAAAAGTCTGCAGCATTTAAACCAAGAAATTCAGCTTCCGTGGTGAAGGTTTATCTTTTTTTATTTGGATTCGGCAGAAGTCAATTTTATGACATCAAAAGACCAAAACGGGTGTGATCTGGACCTTTTTTTTTTTTTTTAACAAACGGATCTTTAGAAGCAAAGATGATTGAGGGGTTATACTTACAGAAAAATCTGAATTACTGTAAATTACAGAACATTGAAATAGTTGCAGTGGTTTCCCCTAAATCTGTTGTGTTTAATTATGAAAGATTATGAAAGGATATACATTTTACTGGTATTTGAAAAACGTAGAAATGGTTATCATTCGTGTTTAAGAAGTCTCTGCAGAATGTTGATGGTTCAGTATGTTGATGGTTAAGGTGAGGCCCCCTTTCCTTCCATTAAGTGTTGGAAATGATGGGATCACATTTACAGTGTTTGTTTGAGAAAACATGATATTCTGTTTGGGTTCGACTCATTAGTTATTCAAGTTACACTTTAGCCCACAGGTTTGTTTTGTTGCTGTGTGTGTGTGTGCGTGTGTGTCATGCTGCAGGTTAGTGGCGATGAAACTGTTCTCTGATCTGGAACAAACACTTTTTGTCAAATTAGCTGAGGCTCAATGAGGAGATTTGAAAACTTGATTCTGACCTTCAGTTGTACAATGGGGTGAGGTCTACAGGAGCAGAGGGGATGCTCTCAACTCTTCTCTAGAACAGAGCTGCCCTCTATTTTTCATCAGCTCTTTTAATTTTTGGATGCTGATGTTTAATATTTTGAAACCATTAAGTTAATGACTGTCTTAAAAAGCAATCAGCTCTTGGATTCAGCCTCTGATCATAAAGTTTGATTATGACTATTTCTGCAAAATGTGAGCTAGAAGAGAAGCATCAGCTGCAGGTAAACAGACATGACAGTCGATGTTTCTGTCTTTTCAGAGATGTTTTAGTACCAGCTAGATTATTTCCTCTAGTTCAGCTGCTTGTGATCTTTGCTCCTCTCTGAGATTCGTTTATCTAAACGGGTCGCGCTAGAATCTGTTCTCAGTCCAAATCAGGTGTTCTGAAGTCAAAACATCTGTTTTGTTCCAGACCTGCTGTGGTTGAGGCTTTGAGTTAAAGCCACTGTTAAGGCATTAATCAGTAAATCAGAATAATTTTATAAATTGGTTAGGGTTATGGATGATCATTACCTCAGATTCTGAATCCATTCTAATTCACTAAATCACTTTATGATCAAATTTAACTTTATTTATTCTTTCTTTAAATTTCTATTTAAAAAAACAGTTTTTTTGCTGCAGGGCAGCCTAAAGCTTCCTGCTGAGGTCAGGGGTCACAGGGTTCCGTAATCCGTGTACAGACCTCTCAGTGAGGTTTTCTGACCTCTGAACTGTGTTAACAGCGTTGAAGGTGGTGGACTTTTCAACACATTTATGGTTTGAAAGTCCCCCCCAGGCTCCAAATGGGCCCTGAAGGCAACACTGTGAACACAGAAAACACAAACTTCTGTTTGTTCTGCAGAAACAGATGTGGTCCAGTGTTTGTGAAAATGTGTTTCTGGCTGTGTTTGGACATGGCTGTGGTGAGGAATCTCAAAGAGAAGCTGCTTTGTGTACATAGAACCTGCTGCATGGGTCAGAACCGCTAAGCTCACAGAGACCTGCATGTTGTTAAGCTGCAATGACAGACTTGTAAAAAAAGACCTGAGGTCCCCAGAACAGAGAGCAAATGCTCCACCTCTGCACCTTTGAACGACCTTAACATGAAACAGGCCTCTGTTCCAACCCCCTCTCCTTCTTTTATACCGTTGAAAGTTTCTGCTCCTTTGTAGAAAAGCTTCTCCTCTCTTTCTGCACTTCTTCAAAATAGAATCAATGATTCATAAAGAATGGTTGGAGTTGTTTCAAAAGTGTCAGACGATGCTCAGACACTGAATGAAGCCCAGTCGGGCACCCCGGTGTTCTCGCTGCCCCCTCCAGCATAGATTGACAGGCCGTGTTCATCATGCTGCAGATCAATTAGAGACGACACACTAACCCACTATATTCACCCCGCGACCTCCGGCCCTGGGGAGGAGGCATGCGCTGATCCGATCTATGGATTGTTTCTGTTTCAGAGATTTTACAGTTACAGATGAGTCCCTCTGCAAAGACCAACATGCCTGTCCGATGACCAGTGAAACGTCCCATCGACCTTTGTCATTGAGCAGCAGCTGATTGATGCTGGATTCATGCTGGGTTGGAGGACTTCCTGTCGGTGTCCCTTGAACTGATTTGTGTTGATGTCATTTTAGTGAATAAATGGGCTGCAGACCTGCTCTCCTGTCATCCTGTTCAGTTTAAAAACCAAAGCAGTGACGCTGGGAGACGTTCCTGCTCTGACTTTGTCTTTGAACTTGAATTTTCTTGTGTTATAATCAACTTGTATTACTGAAAGACAAAGCCAGCTATTGTGTTTATTTAAGGTCTTGTGCATTTACAGTGACAGTTTTATGAAAGTGGCCCACGGAAGAGGTTCTTGACTAGGAAAAACTGAAAAAGTAGACCCAAGAATGCTAAGCATAAGAGTTTATTTGCTTCTTTATATATTACCAGTGCAGATGTCCTAACTTTGTTGTGATGTGTCACATTTGGCAGATTAAAAATGAGGCATTAATGGCAGCTTGAGTCTGCGGGCTGGTGGTCATTACAGTAAAACGAAACCTGATTTAACTAAAGTTTGAACAAAGTAAACCAAAATGAATCATTGATTTATCATGTACCAATAAATGAAAACAGTGACTTGTGAAGTAATAGAAAATAGAAGTATGTTAGTAAAGTATGTAATGTTTTCCATTATGGTCCTCCTTGTTGAGTACAATGTTGTCATTTTGGTTTTATGTTGTGGTGGGCCGCACGAAATGAGGAAAACCTGCTGGTTTTCCAGAAATCCTGCCTTATCTGCTGTTGATTGCCTGAATCTGATATGTTCAGCAAATATGGAGCTTCAATGGCAGATTGGTTAGAAATCGTATAGTTCTGGATTTGGTCACCCCTATCTGATCTAAAGCAACAAACGTTGGTGTCAAATACAAATGTGCCTGAGGACAAAATGAAGCCATAATAGTAACCAAATAAGTAGACTTTGGTGTCTAACTTACTCTGATTGGAAATTTTTGGTACAAGTGCAACCTCAGTCATTAAAAAAATGTAGGAGACCATACTGAAGCAGAAAGTCACCGGGTGTTTGTCTGAAGCTTTTGTTTTTTTCTTTTGCACTTACAAGCCGTTTAGGGAAGAACCCAAACCTCTACACACAGAAATGATCAGTTATGAGACTTCAAGGACTCTGCAAGTTGACTGGTTTGAGTGTAGCAGTGGTTGTCCTTCAGGAAGCCTTTTTGCCGGGTTAGTGGGATCAGTGGACAGTTGGAGGATGTTAGAAGATGAAATGCTCCTCCTCTGTTTGTATGGCTCTTGTCTTTGTTATTTTTGAATGCAGTCACCTCAGCTGAACTGCAGTGCCTTGTGGACTTGGACTCACTGGAGATCAGCTTCACATTCCTGCTTGGCGAGCTGCTATTTAAAACTGCTGCTGCCCCCTCCATGCCAGACCTCAAACCCTTGTTTTCATACCTCCCTGCCCTGCATTATCCCTCCTGCTTCGTGGTCTCTCTGTTTTTCCTCTAGCTGACCTTGGTTACATAAATGAGCGGCTGATCCTCCTTCCTCGCTTCTGTTGGCTTTCGTTCTCCTTCCTAATCTTCCCTCTCTATCCTGTGAAGGGTCTGCTGGCAGTGACGGGTTCCCATGCCGGCAGCAGTGGAGTTCTACTTGCTGCTGTCGGTTTGTAAACTGTTCACATGTTGTCTGGCAGTCCTCCACCAGCATGGACTGGAACTCTCTTTGTTTTGGGGAGACAAACCGACTTCCTGATAACCAAAAATATGTAGACATTAACAAAAAGAAGCAAAGAATATTTTTATTCTCACAATTTTATAGATTATTAACAATATGGGTTTTAATACGCTAACATTACTTGGAGCTTACAAGTGAAGGGCTGTTCTGTTTTTCCTTTGAGGAATATTCCTCCATCCCTCTGGAGATGAAGACAAAGATAAATTCCATGTTTTTCCTTTTTTTTCTTGTGTGTTTGGTATCACAGCATGAAGCAGCTGGCTGATAAAAACCTTGCAGAGTCGACCTCTGTCTTTCTGCCTCACATAGACAAGGTGACTTTCAGGGCGTCTGGGACTCCGCCTGTGAACACAGCAATGTAATCAAATCATGTCATTTAGTCGCCCTCTGTTTTTATGACTGCAGTTTGTTCTTTTCATGCTCTGAAGTCAGAAAAAGACAACAGAGCGATGAAGGGGAAGTGCTCGGCCACTGTGTCCTTGTTTCTTCGAAATCTCTAGCATCATCTGTTGTTTTATCAGACACGGCGCAGAATCTCAATCACTACCCCTACGCTTCCTTGACTTTCATCGTCCTTCGAGGTTTTGGTATGGTCCGGGTCTGATGTAGATCTGAAAGCAGCTCTTTTTTGTCACACTTTGATGATTCGGGGTGGTTTGTTGACCATCTTAAGCTCCAAGCTCCGTGTTCTCCAAGAGATGTTTTATACCCATAACTTTTTAAAGAGCCGTTTTTTCTCTTTTCATAGGTTGTTCATGTGTACTCTTTATGAGCAGTTCGTTTCTGTCTTCAGGTGCTCTTCTACAGATCTTTAAAGATAATGGAACTTCTGATCAAGAACCTTCAATGCTCTCTAAGTTTTGAAATATTTTGCTTTTTTTCCCAAAATCAATAAAGTGGTGTAATCGGATGACAGTTTTTCCAAAGTAATGCAGGAGCTACTAATCTGATTTCAGTTCTAGTTTTGAGTGGATATTAGTGACTCTGTGGTTTCCTGACATCTAAAGCATTTTATTTATTGAATGCTAAAACAATAAATCTCTTAAATGATCATTTCAATGGATGTAATAGGCACTGCCCCCTGTATCACACTAGTAAGGAAGTAACTGCAATTTTATGTTATGTTTCAAACTGTCTCACTGACATTTTCAGGTTTAACATTTGCTGGTGAATTGGTGGTCATTATGGCCGCACTGTCATAGCACAACTTTATATGAGACTTGTCTGTCAAAAGTAATATATTAGCAGATGTTTTTTTTTTTTTTTTTTTTTTAAATCATTTTGTCTGATAAAGATTTGCCACCGATGCTACTGTGCGCCTTCACTCTGCTGTTGTTGCTCTACCGAGTTAGCGGTCACTTTGCTGGCTCTACTGGATATATTAAAACTTTTTATTATTTTTAGTGAACTTATGATTACTCAATTCTGTTAAAAATAGTTAATATCCCAAAATGTTTACATTTTTCTTATTATCCTGTTTTTGTTTTTAATTTTATTCAATCTGTACAATAAATTTATTTAAAGTTATTGTCATTGCCATATCCGCCTGTACGATATACGTATCGTAAATGACAGCATAAACTGCAATAAATTATCACCATAGGTATTTACACACATGCTATGTAATCTCATGGCAGCAGAAATATTTAACAAATCAAATGGAAGAAACAGTGCCCCTTACTGTTCTAATTTGTTTACAGTTAAAATGTTAGAAATGAGCTACAAGGTGTGATGGAAAGGTCGGGTGATAGTGTTGGCACAGGTTAATGATGGCTTAAAATGTAATTTAGCCAACCAAAATCCATAAATAGTACATACAGTTTTTAGAAAATGCTGAGAGCCAAAAATTATTGATTTGATGAAAGGAGCTTGAGGCTGTTGGACATTTGATCGCAAGCCGCATTTTTCCCACGGGCCAAACTTTGGACATGCCTGCTTTACACGCTTGACCAATAGGATGAAACCTTTAACGCCACCTACCAATCCAGTGGAGCTTTTTGTGTTCGATACCACCTCTTATAGAGACATGGGTCATTTGGAGTATAATTTAAGTTATGATGACTTTTATTTAAACAAAACTGTTGCTGTGAAAGGTGTATTAGTCATTTTTTGTTTTGCTATCATCATATCATCAGTCATATCATTATTGCACTATTGATCACTAATATCACGCATTGCAAGTTTCCTCATACCCTCCAGCCCTAATCTGTGTTTTATTTGTTTTAATTTATTCCAAGCTTGTTCTCTAATTCTCATTTTTTACACGTAAAGCTTTGTTTTACTGAACTTCCATCCCTTTGTTTTCTTAACTCGTTTAATCCCTTTATGCTCACGTGGTTGCTGGAGCCTAACCTGGCTACTGTTGGCTGAATGCGTGGTACACCCTAGACAGGACGGCAGTCCATCACAGGGCTACTTGTTTTCAGGTGTATTATAATTAGCAGAAATAACAAAAATTTAATTGTTTTTCTGCACCAGTGCTATAGATGGTGTTATGCATCAAATTTCTTTTTGGTTAGTTTATATTATAAAAACTCAATTATTTTTGTTCTTTAGCTCTCACTATGAAAGTTTCAGAAGCAAATTCCTATCTAGGTGGATTCTGGCAGTGTATGATTTTAACGTAAAATTTCTGTAACAGAAAAGGAAATTTCAGGCCGCTCCCTTCATAGAGACATGTTGTGTTGTAAGCCCTCTCTCATGTTATATTTATTTAGAATGTATGTATCTGATGAAAAAAACCACTTCCAATCATGTCTAAAGGAAATGTCTCTTATTTTAATCAAAGTAGCAAGAAAAGCACCAAATCTGTAGAAGATTTTTTCTTCTGATCATACTTTGAATTCCTCTTATTCTCTGGAAACGTCCCAGATCAAAGTAGAACATCAGGCTCATGTTCTTAAGCCGTACTTTGATTAAAGTAGAATTCCAGGAGGTGCGTGGGCTGTCAAGGTTAAATATTCTGGAAGAATAACAGTTTTTTGAGGGGAAAAAAGAAGGTCTGAGGATGTTCCTAATGAGCTGCGAGATCACCCTTCTTCACCAAAGTTCCCACATCTCTGCTGTAAAGTGGAAAAATTGGAGCCCATGTGAGTGTTTAATCAGATAAAAGAATCCCCAGCTTCAAAGGCAGTTTCTAAACCCGGGCAGTAGTTTTGCAGATGTAGAGGCTCAGAGGTTCAGGTAACCGTGGTTCTTGAAAGAGCAGCTGGACCTCAGAGGAGTAGGCCAGAGCAAAGCAAACATCGTTTGTTGATGTTTTTCACCTCATCAAAGACGTGGTTGCTTTGATTGGTTAAAGGTGGAGTTTTCTGTCTTAACTGTGTCCATGTAAAGTCACTCGGCTCACTTTAGCTCACAGTCCTGTGGGAAAGGATAAAAACTCAGTTCTTTACCGTTTCCATTTAAGTCATACTCATTCAAGGCTTTCCACATTTTAACATTTAAATATAATAACAAATTATCACACATATTTAACACAAATGCGGAACGGACTGTTTATTTTCATCACTTCTGAGTACTGATAGCATAAAAATAACCACATCTATAGATGAGATATTAATTTTTAGTGTTACATTGAAATCAATGACTGAAAAGGCTCAGAGCTGTAATCCCGCATTCACAGTAAGCACAAATTTGTGACCTTCATTTCTTTTTTGGCATGTATCAAATATTCTGCCCATTGTTTGTCCAAAAATGTGTTCAAAAACTGAATGCATGTGAGAGGAGCTTTAGTCAAAAGTTTTTTTCGTTTATTGCTACAACGTGGAAAATGGTGATGATATTAAGTGAGTAGCTTGGGTACAAATGTTTATGTTTAGATGGGCTCTACAGAAGTATAATGTCTCGTCTTGGTTCTCCAGATCACCAGATCATAATTACTGCAGGAGCTGCATGAATGAATGAATGAATGAATGACTGTAAAGATCTGGTCACATTTTTAACTTTGTTTCTTTATGTCACAGAAACAAAGAAAATTAGATCTACTTGTCCTTGAGTTATGATACAATGAAGTGAAGAAAAATATCAATGATATAATCTTACTACTGCTATCTGAATTTGTATCATTCCCCCTTTTATTTTAGCTGTTCTTTGTGTGTAGGGCTTGTGCACAATATGCTGCATCTTAAGATATTTGTTTTATATGTAAAATGTCTGAATTGAGGCTCCACAAAAAGTTTTCTGTTGTTCCTCCGTAAACAGTGCTTCAACTTCAGACTTAAACTGAACCTCTGTTTCCCCTAGCTTCTGTTCCCATTATCAGTTTCTTGATTACTCAACTAAAGCTTCTTAATACGAATGCTTGCGTATTCCTTTCTCATTAACGCGAGCCTGATGTGGATAAATGAGGGCGAGGTGTGGGATACCTGCAGCTATCTACAGTAGACTCCTGCTTGAAGTTTATAACTAGAAAGCTACACACACACTGGAGTTTTTTTTTTTGAACAGTCTAAAAATGTTTGGATTTGTTTGAAATGATGGTCTGTTATAGAAAGTGAAATTTGTGACATTTGTACTTGTTGTTTGATAAAAATACTCTCTCAAAGGTATTTCCATATCATCTTTTCAGATTTCAGTTCTTTTTTTTCCTCTGCAAAGTTTGTTTCTTGGTTCTATGTCATGGTTTAGATTTTGACTGCATTTGTTCAATTAAGACTATTCAATCTTTGAATAGAAAGAGAAGATGTTGGTTTGCCCATATGTAGCTTTTCACATTTTATCCGTTACATATTTACAGCCAGGCACATTAAAAATGTTCATGATCTAAGCATTCCAAATTTTCAGTTTTGGACATTTTTCACTGTAGACATATTTAGCTTTACACATCTTTAACTGTGCAGGTGTTTAATTGTTAAAGTTCTATAAGATATACATGTGTTAAAATTGGATATTATTAGCTGAGCACATTTAAGCTTTCCCACTTTTCAGACTGTGCATGTACTCAGTAATGCACATGTACACTGGGGTTAGTTTAGACTGGAAAGTTCTGTTCTGTTGAAGTTTTTTGATAGAGAGCATAGCTCTGATAAGAAGCTCTTTGAGGAGTCTCGCTTCTGTTGGAGCCATAAAGGGACTCATGGGGGGTTGGGAGGAGCCTACTGTGTTCGAGGGGGAGGGTGTGTGTGTGTGGTTGGGACACCACAACTTCTACCCTTTTCAAACACACAACTTTATCACTGTGAGGGTCTTGCATCGGCGTTGGGTTCCCTGACACCATTTTAAACCCTCCTTATCACTCAATGCGTCTTACTGCATCACTCTGACACCTCCCACCCCACCCCACCCCAAAACTGACCACAGATCTGTGATGTGAACATCCTAATGATGGTGGTCCTCACAGCTTCATGAAGACGTGTTCTTCACCCTCCCCATTTTCCCAGCCGTTCTTTTTATGCTATTGAGTAGAGTTTAGGGGGGGAGGGAACCACACACACACACAGAATGAGAGCACTGAAGCGACTTGATCGCTCCAGAAAACTTATGGCTCCAACGCTGCATTCTATTATCCTATGAATGCAGTAGAAGAGTGTTGGAGATTGCTGATTCACGCATTTTGCTGTCTGACGCCATGTGAAAAAATTAGGCTGACTTTCAATGGTTAAGTGGTAACAGGTGGCTGTCTGTTTTCCAATGTTGTGTAGTTTCTTTATGAAACTAGGGTAGAAATTCATTGTCTATTATCATTATCATTATTTTCCAGGTGAGTTTGAAAACACTGACATTTTAGCTAAAATATTGCATTCCCCTAAAATTGGTATAAATTGTCTTTAAACAGTGGACTGATCTTGAACTGTGAATGTTCTAAAGAAATTGTACATTTGTGGCACTAAGCAGCTCCTTACAAAAAAACCTGTCATCTACATATAATTGCATTTAGGTTGGTCATTAGAAATAAGTCAGGAGCATTCTATAAGTATGTTTTGGTATGTCAAAATTTGAATATTTCATTGAATCACAACCGAATACTTAGATGAGTTATGTTGTATGTCATCTCTGGGCTTTGTGTAATTGCCAATTTATGAATAAACCTGATATGACTTTGTGGAAGGGGGAAAAAAACACCATTAAAAAAACATCTACAAATTCTCATAACTGTTGCTGGTTATCCTTTGATTTCCTACTGTGTTCAAGAACTGCAGTCATGTTTTGACCTAAAGACTTGAAATCTACATTTACTTGTTTTTTTTTTTTTTTTTGTTTGTTTGTTGAAAGGATTTATTAACTTGGTGCTTTAAACCCCCATACCCCTGTAAGTTCATTTGAACATTAAAAGGATGAAGTGCAGCTAGGAAATTTGACTGACATCATACCACACTAACTCACAGATGATAAGTATGACTATTAAGATGACCACTCAGAGATCTTTCAAAAGTTTAGTGCCAAAACTTCTGTTTAGGCCAGGGGTCAGCAACGTTTATGACTTGAAATGCCGATTCAAAATTTTCTCCTTAACAACTGTGCCATCACCAAGTACGATGCGAACTATTTTTTTTGTTTGCCTCTCTGCTTATCTTGTCAGGGATCACCACAGTAAATCAGCTTTCACTGATTCACACAGGTGGCTACACAGAGTTTTACGGTGGATGCTCTTCCAGAGATGCAATCCTGTATTTTTAAGGCATAGAGAGATTAAGTTATGCAGCAGCATGAAAAGTCTTGTCTAAGGATCCTCACTGGAATTTAGCTCAATGAACCAAACCCAGGTCCTACACGAGCCAACAAAGTTATTCAGCTACCGCTAACTATAATGCAAACTTTACACCCCCCCCCCAAAAAAAATCACTATAGCTGAAAAAAATTGTAATTCACAAACACCAGGTCAAAGACCTTTTTTAAACCATATTAGCTCAAAATTCTGCTTTCATAATAATATAGCAAAAAAGAAAATACTTATACTTAGTTTATGACTATGTTGGTTTGAAAACCAAAAGTACTGCATTTGTGGTATGTAATACTAACAGCAAAGATTAGATACATCAGAATAAAATATCCTGAATAGTTCTAAGAACTTCCCAACTATTCATGAAAAATATAAACTTAAACAAGTGTATGCTTTTGGCTTTTTTTTTATTATTTTTGTTACATGAGACAGGAGCTGAGTAACTTGTTAGTTCATTGTGATGATGCTTTTATTGCATGTAAAACTAAATGTTTTAACCTTTTTGTTAGTTTGCTATTTATAGTTCTTTAAATTTTCTCCAACTGGACAGAATCATTTTTCATTTTCACCCCAGTAATGCAGTGGTGAACCGCTTTAACATTTATTCATGTATAAAACTTGTTCACATTTCATATTGACATTTGACAGAACAGAAAGTAAGTTTAAAAAGCTGGCTTTGTTTAGTTATTATTCAACAAGCTGAACTTATTGATCGATTTTTATTTATTAAAATCACGTTTCATGTGTTGCAGCTCAGAGCGCTTAATGAAAAACATGAAATACAAAAAAGGAGAAAAATTCAAACCAAAATCCATTTGCTTCTGGAATCTCTTAAACCAGCAGCAGATCAACCACAGATCATCACCACAGCTCCCACCAGAACCAGACAGTAACAGGTTCACTGACTACAGCCGCGAGGCTGCATGCTGGACCCGAACCACTCCAACAAGAGGAACCCCGTGAATATAAACACAGACTAAACCAGGAGATACCGATACAAAAGATCCCCATGTGGAAACAGAACTTCATTAATGTCAGCGACGCCAAAAACACGACCAAAAAAAAAAGCTGTGCATCATTAAGTTTTGCTTCACGCTCTTCTCAGTCACGCACGCACTGACGGTTCCATCCACAGACGCGCTCAAATCTGTCAAACCTGTCAGCTCAACACAGGAATTGTTACAGCTTTTTAATTTCACTGCGGCTAACTTTTTCTTTCCTACGGTGTGCATTAATTAAAACCGCCTGGTCATGAAGGCTGACACTGAAGGTAATGTACGTTGTGTGAAACTACAAAGTTTTATTTAAAAATAAAAAAGTGCAGCATTTATATGGGTGGGCGGAGTCACTGTCATAGCACCGCGTGAATGGACTCTTTCCTTGTGACGCAATGGGGGGGTCAAAGATCCTTGTGGAAAGAGGTTGCCCACTCTTTACAAATAAAAAAAATATATAAACTGACGACAAAAGTGCTTTTTGTTGTCACACCCCGGCGTGCCACTGCCTTTCGCGTGCCCTAGGTTGCCAACCCCTGATTTAGGCTTTAAATCAGGAGCAGTGTTCCTCATTCCAGGTCCTCGAGAGCCGCCACCCTGCCTGTAGAGCCTCTAGCCTTTATGGCAGAAAAGGACATTTTTGTTAGCTCTGTTCAAACTACTGCATCCGTCTTCTAAACTTGCCTATTTAAATTCGGGGTCAAGGGGATGTCGGAGCATACTCTGCCACGAAAGGGCAAAGGAGGACCACACTCTGGACAGGTTGCCAGTCAATCACAGGGCAAAAGAGACGTACTTACATTCACAATCAAGGACAATGTATAGTCACCTATTAACTTATAAAGCATGCTTTGGACTGTGTGAGGAAGCTTGAGTGCCTGGAGAAAACCCATCAGCGTACAAGGAGAACATGCAAACTCCACACAGAAAGGACCCAGGTTTGATTTGAACAGCCTTATCGCTGTGAGGTAAGAGTGCTAACCGCTACGCCACCGTGCAGCCCAATTCACCAACTGAGATTTTAAATCTGTGAGGGTGGCCCAAACCACAATGGAAACTTGGTCCTCAGGGTGGTCCACTGTTGCACGCCTGTCTGTAGGAGATGATTTTTGAGCTTCGGGCAGCTCCTGCGTCCGTTCTCTCCCTTTTCCTGAAGTCATGAACTCCGACCGCGTTCCATCAGAGACTCGATCTGGGCTTTCCTTTGCAGACAGATCTGCAGCTATCTGAGGGTATCATTTAAAAAAAAACAAATGAAATCAACAGAGAAGTTTGGATTTAATTTATATATCAATACATTTGTGTTGGTGGTAAAGTTAAACATTTTTACATTGGATGTAATAGGAGCAATATTTTGTCATGCGCCTAAACTAACTCATGTTAGTTGACCAGATAACCACCAGAGGCTTCTTATGCAATCAAGTCTGTTCTTATTTGCTTCTATATGACTGTTTGATTGGCAGGGGAGTTGGTCAGCTCTAGAACTGCATGTTTGTGCAGGAGGCTACTAACTGGATGAATAATCGTTGACTCAGCATTATTCTGAACATAGACGACTGGAGAACAAAGTAAAGAGATATTTTTTTGAGTCTGCATATGGGTCCATCTACCAGCTAATCAATTAATATGCTCCTGATAATTCTCAATTTTTAGTTCTGATTAAAACAAAACAAATTTAAATTTCTCTCTCATTCAAACACTTGCAGAATTAAATGGAAAATAAAGTAATACCCTGGAAAAAAAAGTGCAAAAGTTGATATGTGTTATAAACTTGGACTTTTCACAAGGCTGCAAATAAGAAATTGGCCTTTTCTGAAACCAGCCTCCTGTAGTACTTTGAAGAACTGCAACACATATACTGATACTCCTGACCTAATACTTCTGGGTTGGCTTGAAACTTGGCAATGAAATTTGGAAGCTTTATTTGGCCTGCTTTATTCCAGAGGGAAGGTGTCCAACACCGACATTGGCCAACACCAACAAGTTGCCAAGGTCTTTTCCTCCCTGAACCCTATTGAAAACCTCACATACAATTAACTATCTTAAAAGGGGGTATAATTCTACCTTACATATTTGGAATCTGAGATTAAATGGCATACTCTGACATTAATAACACAAGATTTTCATAATCCATAGTCTGGTGGCTTAGAAATGTTTGTAGTTGTTTGTTTCTAGTGCTGGGTTAATAAAATTGATTAATCAATTTGAATCGATTTAAGCTGAATAGGTCAATAATCAATTCACAAAAGATAAAAATCGATTTAGCATATTTAGTCTGCGAGCTTGATGCTAAGTTTAATGGAATTCCCCATAGGACAGCTAATGCTAACGCATTGTCGGTTGTCGTAAACCTACATTGCTGACTAAATTAACATCTTTATTTACGTACTCACAGGCATGAACTTTAAAAAAATGTTTCCTTAAAAGAGCTTGTAAAGTAACAATTTGTGGTCTAGAACTGTTTTTTCCCTTATACTCTTGTCATCCTCTTCTTGAATAAGATGTACTACTATAGCGTGATCGCCACCTAGAGGTCAAACTGAAACGCCCTCCAAGAGAAGCAGAAGACTGTTTACAATGTAATGATCTGAACTTTTTTGTTAGAATTACTTATTTTGAGAATCCATATAACACTGTATGTTATTAACAATCCTGCAATTTCACTAACACATTTTACAATATGTGAACTATATCAGATTGATATAAATATATTCAAATTATATAGTAGATCATTCATGTATTTCTGAACAAATATGTATAAATGTGTAAACTCAAAATTAAATTGAATTGAAGAATCGAAACAAAAAATCAGAATCAAATCGAATGGTTTCTGGAAATTATAACCGATACCCAGCCCTATTTGTTTCCTTTGTCTAATCTCTGCCAAACAACAAACATTTATCCTCTTAGGTGTGTTTACGTGCACTTAAGTAACATGAGAAATCAGCTTACATGCACTGGAGTGAGTAACAACCTCCACGTTCTCACGTGAATATCGTGTTTCCTTTGTTGTTCTACTGTAATCTTGAAGAAAGCTGATTTCCCTGAGGAAAGCTACATAGGAATTAGGAGTAAGGACCCTAACTCCAGCTTGGTTACAGAAACCTGGTTTCTGGTTTAGAAGGAACTTTAAGAAAACAGTTACCTGAGAAAACCCGTGTAACATGGTTATTTGAGCACATGTAAACACACCCAATAATTAAGGTGTGCATGAATCCCTGTTATTATGTTTCTGTGATAATGTCAGGTGTCCATACTCTTAGCTGTTTTTACCTCAACTGTCCAGCTCTTATCTCATAATGACAACATTCTTATATAAATGTTGGTTGAAGCTCTGGAGTCTCAGCACTGCAGCTCTAGTGCTTCAGATTTTCACCTCTAAGCACATAGTCCAGCCCTTCACACCCTGATGTTTCATGAAGAAACGCGACGGAAAAGCAGCTTTCTCCACACAGAGCACAAAGCAGCTCTTTATTCAGTGCTGTTTTCCACACGCAGCTCAGAGATGAGCAGCACTAACATTTACCCTGCACTGGCTCTGCGCGCCTCCTGTTATTGGCGGGGCAGCCACAGAAAGGAGCCTTTATTTATGTGTGTGTGCAGGCGTGACCCAGCCCTCCACAAGAATATGCTTTCCCTGTTCCACAAAATCACCTCTTCTACAAGCAGCAGCGGAGCGGGGCGCTGGTTTTATGCTTAGGTTGGAACAGCTGACGGTTTCTCAGAAATCGTTATAAGTTATGAAGGAAAGAGGATTACCCAGGTCTGCTGCTGCAGGGAGACCGACTGTGCTGCTATAACCCTCGAGAGCTAGATAATCCTGATGTGTGCTGTTTACGCTATTGTTTCTGTTTACAAACAGTTAGTTTACCGTCTTTGGGATTTCAAAGTCCTCTGCACAGCAGATGGGCTGATTCATTTATGGTTATTGTGGTTGTAAAATGTAACCAGAACTTTATCTGCAGACACCAATTTTGTGTGATTATCATTGCAAATCCTCAGTTTTATCTTCACAGACATTGATTATTCAAGCATTTTATTTTGCAGTTGCTTGACTGTCTTGACTTGAAGTTGTGTCATTGACTGTATAGGAGAATTCCATGGAGCTAAAATCCCAGACTAGATTTCTTTAGAGAAATAAACAACTATTACTCAGTGATCATATTTTTAGATTAATCCTTTTTGGTATGCTTTCTTTTTTAACATGTTCTGGCTTAGACTAATTTGAAAAAAAATCTCTAGTGCAATATATTCAAATGAAAAACTGGCCAGTCAGATGCCTAAATAACAGCATGTGGTCTCATGTCAAACATTCAAATTTATTGACTGATTGTCCCAAGCCTTCTTTCAAGCGTTATGGGTGTTGACGTCCAACTTGGCTCACTCCTGAGTGGTTGTCATAGAAATGTAGACTCGGACTAATTTGGACCAATAACCGCTTATCAACGTTTTTTGGCTCCAACACGGCGATGTCTGGACCTTCAAAAATTAGTGACCCAATTGACTTCATTTTGTTGAGACTGGAAGCAAGTCATTGTCTATGTATGACGTCACATGCAGTCGGTCCAGGTCCCAAATACAGTCCATTAGTTCTCCTCATGATGAGGACAAATGGGTTTGTGCCCCAGAGTTACAGCTTTTTTTTAAAGGGTTGTTAAGATGTTGTGGGTCATGAAAGGGACCCAAACCTCCCCCATCACCAAAAACAGTGCGCCCATTTTAACCACTTTTTAACGAGCACCCTTAATAATGAGTCCAGATCAAGAACACATGATCTAAGCCAGCTTTACCCACACAAAGAACAATGAACATGCAGGTAGAAGAATGTTAGCTTTAAACTTACAAAGGACATGTCTTACTAGAAAACCACATACTGTGCTAAGAAAAAGAGCCAAAATGTATTTTTGCTGCAAAAATCTAGTTTTGATTTCTGCCCTATGTTTGCTATTTTTTGTTTTAAATAAAATAGAACACTTCTCTGATTCCTGTAAAGAACATCTTTGTTCCAAAAAACACCTATACTCTCACAATAAATGAGGTTTAGAAAGAACTGTTCAGGAGTCTCTGGAGGATCGGAGAAAGTTCTGTCATTCAGATGACTGAAACTTATTTTAACTTGTGTTTTCTGGTTTAACCCCTGCAGGAGCATCTTCCACTCACAGTTGGTGTTCCTGTATGTGCTTGTTTTTCTTGAGGCCTCTTGGTGTCTGCCCTGTGTGCTTTCAGTTCTTCTCCTGCTGGGAGTTAAACGGTCTGGAAACCTGTTAATTCTTTACTGCAGAGTTAAACTTTGACCAACGAAGATGGCTTCAGGAAATCTGGTGTATTTTTAAAGTCTTGGTTAATACTAAATTGGCAAATTGGGTAAAGAGTAAATAATCACAAAACATTTCTCTACAGTTTACCATCTGTCTTTACCTTTATTTTCTTTTTTTTTCCCTTGCACTAAAAACTATGTGATGTGGTTCATCCTGTATCGTCAGACGCTTTGTTTTGTATTTTTAGATGGAAGCTGCTGTCTGCAAGAAAAGTTTTCAGGATTGAACAAGGCTGTTGTCTTAGCTCCCCAACAGTTTCTTGAAAATTAGCTGAAAACTTTTGTCTTTTTCAGCAACTTTAAACAATTTTAAACTCCAGAAGCTGAGTTGTTGGAAAATACCTTTTTGCTGAGGTTTCTGTTCTTTAACCTGCAACATCTACATTTTGTTTCAAGTGAATTAAAGTTTGTCTTTTTAAGAGGTGAACTCAAACCAGTGTTGGCTGCATTGTCGCATAGCTCTCTTATGACTTGTTTTCCGTTTGCTGCCGTTTGTCAAAGACTTACTGAAACGTTTTGCTTTTAACATCAAATTCGGGTTCAGTATTTTTATTCATTGTGATTTAAAGACTGCTGTAGTCTTTTCAGAGCAACACTATGGCAGCAGGAAACGCCCTCGCTTGACCAAAGCCACAGACTTCTCAGAAGTGAACCAGCAGATCCAAGCTAGGCTCATAAAGTTACCATACTTCCTTTGCATCCTTTGACCTCTGAAATATTTCCAGAACACTGATCCACTGTGAGCAGGATCAGGGCAGTGACTTATTGGGAATTTACTGTCCTAATTTTCTGGAACAATGTTGTCTGGGAAGGAACAAAGGAGGATGAATCCTCGTTTTTGTCTTTCTTTTCCTTGTCTTTACCCAGCTTCATCAGCCGGTCAGGAATCCGTGCTCGCAGAAGGCCGGCAGTGGTTGAAAGTTTCTCTATAAATAACTTCTTGTCAGGCAGCCAACAGGGCTTATCCAGCTCTAGTGGGCAAACTAATGAAATGACTAAGGGGTTGCACAGTTGCACAGTCAGTTGTTCTGCTGCACATGCCCAGAAAAAGAAGGAAAAACTTTGAGAGTGGAGTCCAGACATGTGCAGAAAGGAATAAGAACATAACCTGAGGTGTGGAAGTGAACTTCAGGTGAGTTGGGTTATGTGATAATTGTGAGACTCATACCACCATCATGTTCTGGACACGGTTCTGTTTGGAGAGTCTGTATATAAGAGTCAGCTTACTCTTAAATGTTTTCTCAGGCTGCTTTCTCTTTAGGACAGTCCAGTGGACTCGTCCGGAATGGGTTGGAATGCTGATTAATATCCCCCCATTAATCTGGTTTGGTTTGCTATCACACAAAGACTGAAACAGACTTAAATGCTTGGAAATTACCAACAGCAGTTCCAACAGCTGCTCATTTGGGGATACCATTGTCCAAAACAAGCTCTGACTATGGCAGGGAGAAAAGAACAGGCTAGTACTATTATCCCTTTGACTGTTCTAGATTAAAAATAGCTGCAACTCATAACTACATCCTATTTACCCTCAAACATGCTTTATACTTTCATGATTCCTTCTATTGGAAACCTGTTCATGGTGTACCCTTCATTCATTCTTACTGACCTTGCACAGGCCTACTGCTGCGTTCACACCAAACGTAGTCTGTGCGTGGCCCGCCCCTCTTTTGGTGCGGGTCAAATTTGCTGCTCACTACCTGTCAAAAAATGTGTTTCTTAAGGTGCGTACACACTGGCTGCATCGACTCTTGTTTAAGTGACCACTTTCAATGAAAAACCAATGCAAATGCTCGTAGAAGTCAGAAATTCTGCATAGATTTTTCATTGAAAGTGTCCACTTAGACGCAAGTCGACACAGCCATGGTGTGAGGGCCTTCAAGGTTTACACTGCAGCCGTCTGTGGGAGGAGCTACCAGACAAATGCCAAACTTGAGTCCCTGATTAGTAGATGCAACGTGGGTACCTGCCACATTCAGATATTAGACCTCCGGCCGCGCTGTCCCCATTGTTCAAATGACGTAAGACCTCAGATACCGTCTGTTCCATTGACTTGTGAATTGTGTTTGGTGTGAATGCAGCATAGGAGGAAATAGGAGATGAATGGATGATTCCAGCTTCTTTAGAGTCGCACTATGAGGTGCTATTAAATTTTTTGTAATACATGTAACTTGTGTCATTTACTTCCCTTGGTTTTCTTCTTCTCTTAAAATTTGGGAAAATCTGTTTGTAAACCATATCAGAGTTCATCTACAAGTGAAAAGAGATCCCTGTTCTCCAGAGGAGCAGAGTTCCAAACCCTAGTTCAGGTGCGCTTTCTTATCTTGCCAAACCAAAAAGATTATGAGAGGACAACTCTTGATGGGGTTCAAGTCTCTGCTTCCAGCATCCTATGTTGGAAAATTGGGTAAATGGATGTTAATCCATGTGCACAAGGTGTATTTTCACTTGTCTGAATGCTTGGATGGGTTTAGTTCATTGAAAACCTGGTGGACCCTCATGAGATCATGAGTCTCTGGAAAAGGAGGCGCCAGATATCCACGTAAAGACTTAATCAGTCTGCTAAATCTGCCAACAAAAACAAACCCAGCGGTTTGATTGAAGATCCTGCAACAGCTGGCAGGAAGGATTTGCGGAAATGTTCATTTTGTGCTTGAATGGGATCAGTATCCATTGAAGGTGCAAACACCATGAGGGCGTGGTCTGGTTGCCATTGTTAATCACCTTTCGTTTTGCAGAGCTTCCTCTAGTCTTTCATCAGCCACCGAGATCTTTTGATGCGCACCACAAACGGAACAGTCAGTCTTCTCTCGTGTGTTCCTGGATTTAGAGTGACCCTGAGAGTCTGTGGTGAATGTTCTCAGAGCCGCCCTCCGTTATGAGGTGGTGCTGATGGTTTCCACCGGTCCTGTCGGACAGCGGCGATGGCAGAAGCTACAGCAGGATGCTGATGTTTGTGTAAATGAAGGGAGCGCTTCAGTTTCCAGAGCACTACATGAACACTGTTTGTTGATGTGAAGCCGATGAATGATTGCAGATGTCTGTGTTTGTTCAAGCCTGCCCCCTATCCTGCTGTGTGTGTGTGTCTGCTGCCAATTTAGAGATTCTTTTTATTTTAGTGTAAACATGACTACTTCTCATCATAGTTGTGTTTTCTTTCATTTGTATCACTAATTAGAAACCCGTTTCATTTCTCCTCCCCCTTGTTCTGGCAAATGAGTGGCTGCTGAATGAGCTATTATGTGTAGGCACTGTAATTAAGGCCTGCTTCATCCTCTTCCTCACTCCCTCTTTCTTTCCGGTTTATTTTCATTGGTCACATTCCATCAGAGCACAGATGAGACCTGCCAGCACTTGTTGCTGTCGCTTCCCTCCTTTTCCAACTCCCTCCCCCCCGTGTTCTGTCTGCTCTTCCACATAGATATGTTTTCCTCTCTGGAATGTGGAGCTACTGAATTGAAGATTAACTGAATTAAAAAGAAAGAGTGGAGTCAGTGAAGTGGATAAATGCTCTTTGGAATGCTGTTGTATTGTCTGGATTGGTGCTGAAGGATAACGCTCTTAAAATATCAGATATGACCCGAAAACGAATTAAAAAAGAATTGTGTATTCATTTAATTTGTTTAAACCTTCAATTTAGCCTATATTTTTCTTGATTGGCAGGTGGGTAGATCTGTGTTTAGACTCAACAAAACTCTCCGCCCAATTTCTAGAACATTGTTGGGTTGGGTTGACCAAACCAGCAGCGGGTCAGTGATGCTCCTCGAGCGAAAACTCTGGTCAGTTTTCAACTGTCCCTGTCTGGCTAACTGATTACTTTGCTCAGGTGTACTTAGTCAACCGCTCTCAGACCCATCTTTTGAAGTGGTCTTGGTTCGTTTCCAATCGGAGTGGACTTTGGTTCCTTCCGAAATTCCTCAGTCGGAATACGATCCATGCTGGGACCGGAACAAAAGAACTAAACCATTCACCGTAGCCGGTCATTTGCAGACAATGCAGCCATGCAACAGCAAAAGTTGAAATGTGGTTGGATGAATGCAGGCTCAATAAAACAACTTTTAACATGATGCATATTGCTTCTCGCATTGTTTTCACAATAATTTATATAAACGCTTATAACCAAATCAAATCTAACTTAATCATGTAGCCATAGCATCCCCACTAACCACCTTACAATATTCCTCCGCTGTACCAAAGTAGCAGTAAAAAGTATTGAACCTGGATTACATTTAAACAGTCAAAATTGGTCAGCAAAATAAAAAGTTTGAAAAATTAATAATTCTGGCAAGGATTTGCAAGTACAGCACCTCCATCTTTTTCTTTTAGTTTTAAACCCACCCCAGTAACTGCTGACCAATGAATGAAGATTATTAGTTACATGATTTTGTTTACAATGTTTGGTCCTGAAAACAATAGTCTACTTGACTGCAGTCTCAATACAGACCAAACGCAAGGTTTCTGACTTGATCTGGTCCGGAAAAAAAAAAAAAATTCCCAGTCTGAATACACTTCTATCATCAGAAAAACAACAAAAATACAATTTTCAAATAAAAATACAAAATAAAATTTTCACCTGAGTGTGTCTGTAAACACTAGAGTTGGAAAGAAAAAGAGCGAGGTGGTAGATCTCGATCTTCTTATATGAGGACCCTGGTATTGATAAATTGTCTTGAGGATTCCACTGAATTTTGTTAAACCTGGTTACTGAAAGGTTAAATAAAAGAGCATAAGAAACATAAGAAAAGAAAAAGAAATTACAGCGTAACATATTGGATAACATATTATGGTTTTATCCAACGTCTTAATGCCTCAGAGAATTACATTATTTTAGCCCTCACCAATATAAAGCACAGCACTCTCAGATATCAGTCTTCAATCTGGAGGTTCTGGTATGGACACATTTTTAACCCTTTCAGTTTTTTGTATTTTTTATATGTATAATTACTGTACCTTTTACATGAGTTTGCTTGTTTGTTTTTATATTCTTCTTGTTTGGACCTTAAGTCTGTAATCATTTTTTCTATTCTGTATCCTCACAGAGCTTTGTCTTGCCCATGAACCCCCTCTACTTTTAAGGATGTCCTCTCAGCCTTATGTGAGAGTACTGAATGAGGGCCTTCTTTTCTTGCTGACCTATCTGAATGAATTGGAGTGTGATTGCATTATTTACTGCAGGAAAGAAGAATCTCTTTTAAGAAGTCTAGATCACTTTTCCTGTGGCTCTTGAATTAGAGAATGCTTTGTTAAAATGCCGTCAGTTTGATTTGGAAATTGCAGAGGAGTGGGAGATATTACGGTTGGCTCTTGGACCAGAGGTACTTTATTGATCTTGAAATGTTGTTTGAAAGAATGACCATTTAATTAGCTTAACTCCCTCAATTTTTTCATCAACATGCTACAGACATTTTTCCAGGTCTGAAAAGTTTAGTTTTATCTCCAGTTTTATTTGTGTGAGCATCCTACTGTTGCTTTCTCTGGAAGTGTTGGCAACATTTTTTATTAGGGATGACACGATCAGAATTCTTTTGGCCTCACTTCAATTCCGAGTCATTTGAAGTATCTGCAGATACAGAGTCCAAATCTGATACTTTTGTAATGCATTTTTAAAAAAAAAGAAAAAACAAATTAAACAGATCCAGATTGACCCCTATTTTTTATTTTATTAACATTATTTTACAATTTTACACATAAATGGAGTACTTTTGTGAAGTAGCTTTAACAATCAAAAATAGTGCAACTATCAATGAGAGAAAAAAAGATTTTAGTCTTACTGCAGTCTCTCTATCTGCAGGACAAAGTTGTTCTCATTTAAAGGGAAAGAAACAACAACCTAATCTTTCTCCTGTTGACATGCCTATGTGGGTTGGTGTTTGTGTTGAGACAAATCAGTAGAGACTTGTTATCAGTCTTAAACATATATCAAAACAGTTTTGTAGCCAAGCAGTCCAAATCAGTGAATATCTTGCTACCTTTACAGAACTGTGTTTGTGTCTCCTGCTCAAACAGCTGCCATATTCAGATGCACTTCACGACAATCCGTTCGTTCATAATGTGCAGTCTTACTAGGACATTTATTTGAAATAATAAGCTTGAAAATGTAAAGCTCTTAAAAAAAATAAAAATAAAATGAATATCCAATCACTGATTGATACCATTGAGTCTGAAACTACGCGATCGAGCCCGATTTCTTAACGTGATTGGATTGGGACAATTTTTATTTTTATTAAGGTTGCAGTTCAGCAGGTAATAGACTCTGAATCACCTGCAGGCTTATATTTTATTATGAGAGTATGGCTCTTTAATTTTAAAAGGAAAACTTGTTGTGTTTTTTGAAAGTTTAAAGCTGCCACTGGCCAGAGAATAAATTTTGTTTTTCAATGTGCTTCTCTGCTCTCACAGTTGATGCATTGGTTAAGCTGTTCCAGTGCTGGAATGCTCAAATACAGAGGATGAAGAGTGGTTTGAAGATGGTTCTGGGAGATTAAGTGCAGGATTTACTGAATATATTAAAGGAATTTAAGCTTGGCAGTGTTGAAAAATAAAAACAATACAAACCCTCTGAAACGAGAGTAAACACAAATGGGAACTGCGGGTGGAAGATTTTTTTCCAGACAAAATGCTGAGATTTGAGAGAAATTGGAGATGTTTATCATAGAATTTGAACCAGACTGACCAATGACCAGTTGGTTCCTCAATCCACCGATCCACCAGTGTGTGAGCTTTTGCTTCCTGTACTTTTACATGAAAATTGATCATAGATTCTGACAGAGACTTAAGGTTAGTCATTTAGTTTACTTTTAAAACAGGCAGTTTGCCATAAAAGTTAATTTTTTCCAGAACATCTTGTTTCTATGAAACTGTGATGTAGCTGTGTCATTTGTCATTTCCTTTTTGAGATGATTTAACCCTTCCGTTCTCCTTAGCTTGTTTACATTAAAAGTGGGGTCATCTGGACACCACAGGACAGTGCGCTGAACTTTTTTTTTTCACTGATTTCAGATTTTCACTAATGTCCATGGCAGACATAAAATCCTGTCCCCCTTTGTCCACATTTGCCATGGAAGAAATCGCATAACAATATGTGGTTGGAGCCATCTGGACCCCAAGGAGAGTGGAAGGGTTAAACTTGACGTGCAGTTCAAGTTCAGGGGCTTGTTGGACTCTTTCTGGGTGTTGGTGTTCAGTGCTGTTCTTGTTTGGGCGGTGTCCTTTGATGTCATTACAGTCAGTTTTGAACCTGAGTCACATCGAACGTGTAGACATGTTTAGACTGATGATAATGTGCCTTGTATCTGCATTGTATGTTTTAAATTCTACGTTTTCCAAGAACAAAAAGGATTATTATTACATATATATGTATATATTTATTTCTGCAGGTCGTGTCTCAAAGGGATGTGCTTTTAAACCTGAGCTGCCGGGGAGGTCAAGAGGTGACATACCTCTGTGAAGCTCCACTGGAAACAAATGGTGAGGACACATTCTCAATGAGGCTTATAAAATGATCAGCTGTCACTTTGTTGGGTACCTACATGCCTTCTCATATTAAAGTTGTCAGCAGGATAGAAATAGTTCTGTTGATGCTTCCAGGCTTTAAAAAGGTTCCACTTTTGCTTGTTTTGCTTTTATTAGGGCTGGGTTTGGGTTTGTTTGTTTTTTGGTTTTTTTTGTTTGTTTTTTTTTTTTTATAAATTCAAATTAAATTGACATATTTCTTATTAGTGGTTACTTTTTTCAAATATTGAATGGAAATTCTATTAAATTTTAATTATCATTTAAAAAATTAGTGTTGATTGATTATGAAAAAGTTATGGTATCATTCTCATTTTGAAAAGAAACAAAAAGACATTTTTCTCATTAGTACAAAAAATTTAGCAGATATATGGATTAAAAAAAATTTAATTCTTGCAAGTGTCACAAAAACACGTTTTGCTTTTGTCCATGAAATGTCTTAGAACTTAGAGAAATTATAGCCGTAGGAGTTAAAAACTTGGTTTGCTTTCCTCTAACTCAACTGAAGCCTGAGCCAGAAGCTTTGAGTACAGGAAATGAAAGGGAAACCTGTGACACCTCTGCTTATGAATGTTTTCTCTTCCTCAGTTTTGCTGCCATGCCTCCAGGGCCGGAGTATCATCTCTCTGTTCTCATGGTCCAAGCACAACTTTGTCTCCTGTTCATTGCCATCGGCTGGCCCTGCAATGGTGGCGTTGTCCATGGGTCGGGCTTACCTGAAACTTATCCTACTTTTAAGTGGAACAACACACTTTTTGAGCACCTGGCCCTGCACCCTGATCCCACCGTGGGTTGGATCTACATTGGAGCCAGAGATCATCTGTTCCAGTTGGACCGTTATCTCCAGCTGCATGTCCAAGACAACACTGGACCTATCATAGACAGTCGAGAGTGTTTGCCCCCTGTGACTGAAACCAACTGCCCTCAAGCAAAGGAAACCAGTAACCATAACAAACTCCTGCTTGTAGATCCCTACTCCAAGGAGCTAATTACCTGTGGGAGTGTCAACCAGGGAATCTGCCAGAAACGTAATCTGGATTCTGTAAATAAAGTTCTTTTTTCTACGGAGCGGCCAGTGGATACGCAGTATGTGGCGGCCAACCATCCTAACGTCAGTACTGTTGGGCTCGTGGTTCGCTCTCGTCCCGACAGGCAGGCGGTGCTTTTTGTTGGACGCGGTTACACCAGCAGTCATCCGCCCATTTCCACTCGAAACCTGGCCCAGGAGCCCATATTCTCCTACGAGGAGACCGCCAAGCTAGCTGTGGCAGGCCGACTTTCGGAATACGACCATCATTTTGTGGCCTCCTTCGCCCACCGTCGACATATCTACTTCCTCTTCTACAGGCGGGACTTGAAGTCTCAGTCCCGGGAGTACCGCACCTACATCTCACGCATTTGCCTAGATGACCAGGCGTATTACTCATACGTGGAAGTACCACTGACGTGTCACTCAAGGACGGGCAAAATTTACAACCTTTTGCAAGCTGTGCAGCTCGGTCTCTCCAGCGATGGAGACCACGGTCCTGGTTCAGAGATTCTTCTTGGTGTCTTCTCCACTCATCCAGCTTCTTCAGCCTCGCCCAGTGAGGATTCAGCCCTCTGTTTGTTTCACCTCGATGATGTGGACCACCGTATTAACATCACCAGAGATCTGTGCTACACAAAGATGGGGAGGGATGAAGGAGTGGAGGCAGCCTACATCGAGTATGAAGTCAAATCCAACTGTGCCAACCTTCCAGAGGTGAGACGCACAGAAAACTGACTCTTCTACAAACACAGGAAGAGTTATGAACATCCATCTTCATATCCACATTTTGGGAGTTTATTCAACTAAATGTATGACTAGCTTGCTCAGATGATTTCAAAAGGGGGTGATGAACCTTTTTTCTGCTTTTTGAACACATTTGTGTCAATTTGATTCAAAACCCCATTTGCGATACTCATTAAATAGATATATAGATTCAAACACCTTGTATTCCAACATTGCCAGATTTTTAAGGATAAAAACAACAGCTCTGTGGAATAGTTGGACATGTTCTCTACATAAAGAAACATGTCTTATTACCCCATAATTGAGATGTAAAAGATACACATAACTATAAAATATTCGATCGAACACTCGGAGTAATTAATAGCAGTATTGGTTGTGAAGCAGATACAAAACAAGATTATATTGGTTAAAAGGTTTGGAAGTTCTTGCTAACTTTTTCATAGATTCTCCTCTTCCTGTTGTCCTCTCTATTGTCTTTGCCTTTATTTCTAAATGTGATGCAACGAAAAAGATGTCCACTCACAGGCTTGCTTCTACCAAGTGGGTTAAATTACAGCAGGCTGAAGGTGGACCACACAAGTAGGGCTGGGTATCGCCAATCATTTCCAGTTTAAATTCGATTCACCAGAGCCTGGATCGATTCGATTCTGATTTTTTTTTTTTTTTCATTTTTTTCAATCCGTTTAATTTAATTTAATTTGGTTTTGAGTGTACAGAGTTTATACATTTAGATACATTTGTTTAGAAATACATTAATTATCTACTTATGTTTTTTAAAGATGTTCATATTAATCTGATACAGTTCACATACTGTGAAATTGTAACAAGATAAATACCATACAGTGTTGCATGGGTTCTCAAGATGGAGAAGCTCAACTAATTGTTCTTCCTCTCCTGGAGGTCGTCTCAGTTTGGCCACTTGGTGGCGATCGCGCTATAGCATTACACCTTATTACAGAAGAAGAAAGTGTAAGCAAAAAACGTTTTTTAGACCACAAATGGTTACTTTAAAAACATTTCCTCAAAATAGTTTGTAAAATTCATGCCTGTGAGTATATAAATATGTTCATTTAGTCAGCAATGTATGTTTAGGTCAATTTAATGTTAGCAACAGCCTTCTTATGGGAAATGCTATTATACGTTAGCATCAAGCTAGAGACTTTATCATTATCCGTTGATCAATCTCTACTTTTATGGATCTATTATTGATCTATTAAGCTTAGATTGATTGAGACTGGTTCATCAATTTTATCAACCCAGCACTACACACAAGGGATGTGTGTTGTGTGCACTCAAAAACACTGTTTTTCACAGTATTTCCAATAACATCTGTCCGGAAAATATTAAATTGATATACTTTTTGTAATCACAAAGAACACATTTGTCTAAAAAGCCCAAATGGCAGGTTTTAATGTTTGAAGTCATGTCCTGTAGACATTTTATTTATTTTAAAATAAAAATGTGCCAGTTAGAAAGAAAGTTTATCTGTGAAAAGGCATTTTTATTTGTAGTTTTATATGCCAAATAAATAATGAGCATCAAGATGCTATCAATTTAGGTAAAATAATTTGACTGTATCATATCGCCACAAAGTTAGTTGCATGTTTTTAGGATCAATTTGAGGGCCATGTTCCATATTGAACCATGAAAGGGAAAGAAATATACCTCTAGCTTATTAGCCACAGGCATTAAAATACATTGTAACTGTAAGTGCAAACTTTATGAAAACATTTCTTTTTAGGATCAGCAGAAAACACATTCTAATGCTCCACAGCTCCCACTGCAGGACTAAACTGACAGACACTGAACTCCCTGGAACAACACTTCACAATACCCCTTTGTGTCCCCATTGTAACAGAGCAAACAGTGAATCATTATGAAGGAATCAGACGGTTCTAATCTTTCAGACATATCACACTCATCAAGCTTGAATTAGAACCAGGTTTAAAGTTTTTTGCTTTTTTTTTACACCATGGAAACCACCTGAAACTATGACATGGATGGTGTTGGATTTAGTTTCAAGTGCAGATTCGTGTCAGTTAACATAGTTAAGTTTCTGCCATTCAAACAAACTATTTTCCTTCTGATGTCTATAATCTGGTTTAAATTCAACAACATTGTGCCCCTTTTAAATGTTCAGTACATTTTTTTTTGTCTGGACTTAAACCTGGACCTTGTCGGTCTCTTTGGGGTTCTGTAAAATGAGTCAAGTTAACCAAAACTCTTAAAGAGACTTCCTCCTAAAATATACTTCAGAGAGTGAAACCACTCAGTGGCATTCTTAGGAGCTGCTCCTCTCAGTGTTTCTAATTATATGTTTGTGTGAGTGCACACAGAAATAATTAGAACTTTCCTGTAGCAACTTCTCTGAATAAAAGAACAATCCTCGATGACAGTTGGAGACTATAGACAAAAGAAGGTGAAAAGAGAGTGGTTGGAGATCCTCACAGATGAGCAGTGAAAGTTTATGAAAATAAAGGTGGAGAATGGAGATGATAGCAGAGAACAAAAATCATGGATACATGGAGATTCTTTTTTTTTGTTTTGTTAAATCTTCTTGATTCCCTGACATTTATAATCAGACTGCAACTGTTCTAGAGATCCCACAGCTCATCCAAGTCCTCCATGCCTCCAAGTTCATGGCCAAAATGGATTATCTAACCGTGGTATATAAAGCTGAACACTCATTGCTGTCATTACAGTGTAGACACAGACTGGTCGTCCTTAACCTTCAAGTATTTTGGTGCTATTTTCAACATAAGGTCATCTTTGCTTTTTCAAAATAATTGCTCAGACTCCAGATTTGACCTTAACTAAGTCTAGCAGATGGGACTGAAACATCACTTAAAACTTCTCCTCTGTTTTAGTATTTTTTAGCAGCATCTGAACAATAGCACATGGCAAAATGTTAATTGACATTTACTTATATAGTGCTTTTCCACCTTCTTTAAAGGCCAAAAAGTCCCTTCCAGCCACCGTCCCATTCACCCATGCAAACACACATTCACACTGATGCCAGATAACTCTGGCACCAACCTATAAACACCAATGTGGGGTTCAAGGACTGAAGTGTCCTTTATTTGACTGCACATGGGCTGTCAAAGCAAGAACCAAACCTATGATCTGCCAATCAGAGGTTGACCGCTCTATGTCTGCACCACAGCCGCCCTGGACATATTATTGTGCCTAACTTCAGAACTTAAAGACCAAAATCCAGCATGTAAGGTCATTATGTCCATTTATCATTTTAAAAACAGTCAAAGATAAATAAATTGACCTGGTTTAAAAAATCATTGGAGAAAAATGATCATTTTTTAAATTCTTTGGTTGTCAACTAAGAATCTTTCCTGCAGAACTTTAACTTTTGGCTGGTTTGCATAAGAAACCAGCCGGAGCCAGGACAATTGACCAATATGTGACTTGCTGCACAATAAATTCAGTCATCCTTTGTTCCACTGTTTATTGGTCCAACTATACAAATCAGTTTTTTTTAAGCTTAAATTAAGTTTTTTTAGTCATTCTAAAGTGAGCAGCTTCTGAGGGCCTTAAAGCTGTAGATTTTCCATGATGCCAAATTACAAAATGGTGAGGGATGTGGTACAGCAAAAAAAGTCGAAGGGTTTGACAGACTGATGGTTGTTCTGTCAGTCGGACTAATCACATTGTTCTAGAAAGAAATCCTAAGAGGACGCATATTTATGCGGGAAAACACTGCTGCATCCCAAATTAGAGCGAAGAACAGCAGCAATTAACAAACATAATGTGTATTAAGGCTTACATTATCTATTAGCTTTATTTATTATTTTTTTTAGAGATTAACATTACAACCCACTAAAACACTGTACATTGTGGTGGATAGTTAAAAACCCATTCTAATGAAAATTGTGTTTTTGGTATTTTTAACATGTTATTGTGGTGTTTTTCTAATGATGAAGGACATGTATAAAAATATTTAGGAGTAAGGCTGAGTTTCTTTATTCAAATGTTGATTGGTCAAGATCAGATGAAAACCTGTGGTTTGACATGGCTCAGGTTTGTGGTGCAGCAACTAGCATGGGTGGGCCAAAATTACTTTGCCCTGCTCCAATTCAGGTGCATCTACGTGCAGACGAATAGATCCATTAATGTATTCGTTTTCCTTGTCTGATCTGCTATCTGACTCAAAACTGTACGACAGGATGCCTCTGATATTGCTTGTTGTTTTTTGGCCTACTTATGCTAGCTTGAGCGTGTGAGGTGCTATAAGATAGCACGAGAGTGTAAATAATCAGCTGATGGGAATTTAGAGAGGGTAACTTTCATGCCATCAGCCCCGCCCACAACTCTGGAGCAAATTTCTGATATGCTCCTACTTCTCTGGGGAAAACGTGTCTTAAAACATGAAAAAGGATCTGCTTTTTCATAATTAAAGCAATTTTACAATTGAAAAAATATAGTTGAGGTGGGATTTGAAGGAGAAAGTTGAGGGGAAACCTGTGTCACATTAAAATGGGTACAATTAAAAAATTGTGTGAGGTTTGAGGAAAAAAAACTCATAAGTTTCTCCTAACTGAAACTTTAAGTGTTTCAATTAAGTGATTATGTGATTGAAATGGTTGTTAACTGTAAATGTTGAAGTTGTTTTTGGCTTTTTTTTTTTGTTTTACATAAAAAAAATTGGTGCGAGGTGCCACCTCGAGCCTCCTTTCTGTTATTTTGGTCTGCGTTTTGTGAGGGGCAGAGTCAGAGTTTCCATAATCTAGAATTCTTATGAGTTCATGGGTGTGTTCCAGTGCTGGTGAGTTTCTCTCAGAGAAGAGATTGTTTTGGGTACACGCATGGGTTTGTGTGGTCAAGCTCTAAATTCTCTGGACCTCAGCGGTATTTTACTGATAGACTTCTGTTCCTCACAGTAAAGTCTGGTGATGTTTTTCTTCTTGCCATCAAGCTTCCCGTGTGAGAACTTCAGTCTCTTCTTGTTCTTCAGAACACCCTGGAGGCATACCCCTGCGGTTCGGACCACACCCCTAGCCCCATGGCCAGTCGGGTTGCTGTGGAGGTGGTGACCATACTGGACAGCCCGTCCGCTCAACTCACTGCTGTGGCAGTGAGTGTGAGGCAGGGGCACACCATCGCCTTCCTGGGAGACTCCAAAGGGAATTTGCACAAGGTACCAGTCTGACAGAGATCCTGGGTTTGCAGGGTCAAGTTATTTAAGATGAAGAATGATCAGCAGTGCAGAGGGCTCTTGCTGAATTTCTGTTTTTAAACTCAAGGTCACTCCACATAACCTAACTGGTCTTTTCTTAAGTTATTTATCAAAAAAAATTTGATTTAATACTTTGGAAAATATACAGCCGTGAATGGTTTTAGCTTTGGTAAAATATATTTTTTTTAAACTGAGAACATCTCTGTCTACAACTTCACATCAAAGTAGGAAATATGAAATTCTTGTTTTTAAAGTTAACACCGTGACTTCAAATCCATTTATTGCAAACTAAGACATTAGTGGACGTACTCTTATTGATGGCATGGAGTGTTTTTGTACATTCCCATAGTTTCTCCAAAAAGTGTTTAAAAAAAAAAAAAAAAAAAAGTGTCCTGTTGGACCAAATCAAACTAATTCTGGAGTCTTTGTTAATGGTCAAACTTTGACTGTGTCATAAGATTCTGGTTTTATTCTATTATTCAGTTTGTTTATTTATTTATGTTATGTTTTTACAGTTCTCATTTAGTTTAGCCAAGATTTATTTAAATAATCTTCACTTTGAGTCTATTCACTGGGATTAAATAAACTCAATGAACATAAACATTCTTTTACATTTATTATACTTTTATCAATGATGAGTAGCAAAATAATATCCAACTTTTTTTTAGCTCATTTTTGCTTTCTTTAAATAATCAAGAATTTATTTTACTTTTTTTTGCATTTAACTAAAACTTTGGCATGTATTATTTCATACATAGTTTGATTTTAATTTACTGGTAAACCTTTTTTTAGTCTTCATATTTGCTATACTCTTTAACTCTGAATTATACATTTTTAGTTTAGTTTTAAACTTTAGGAAATGTGTGTTTGCATTTTGACATTTTGTCATCGTTTTTCACATCAGCTTTCCATTAAGTTATTTTTACTAGCCCTTCAACCCTTTTTTCAAATTTCTCTGCATAATTTATCTATCAGGAATCATTAGGAGAAGAATGAGGAAAACGTTATTATTCATGTGTAGGTGATGCGCCATTGTGAAGCAGTTGTACTGAAGTCGAAGTGAAACTCATAAATCTACAGGCTAGCAGTTCTGTTGATGTCAGGAGTTCACTCATGCTGAGGTCCCCAGCCTACAGTCGCATCTTTGTGTCATTTTGCAGCACAATGAAGTACAGTAACATGTTGGCGTGCAGTTACGTCACTCAGAGCTGTGCATCAGTGTGGCTCTCAGAGACGCATTCACACTGATGTCACGGCTGACGTGAACGCTCAGCAGGGGCTCTGATCACAGCAGCCAAGAGGGTTAATCATTTAGAAAACATCAATTTTTTGGTTTATTGTTCTGTTTGTAGAAATAGAGCTGTTGATGGCTTTTAGAGCCAGACTACTGTACTCGAATGATGTTGGTTTTCCTGAATTTACCTAAAATTTGTTTGAATTATTTTCAGTTTCTTCTGTTTTCACACACACCTGTGAAATGTCTAATTTTCACTCTAAAACAAAGTAAGAATAGGATCAATTTTGAAATAAATGTTCTTTCTTTAAAATGGTTTTATTTGCATTCTACATGTTCATGCAAAAGTTGAGAGAAATACCAAAATGTATTTAAATATTCAAATTGCATCTTCTACCTTGACTTTGTGACTATTTTTCCTTTTAATCCAAACAACGAGAGTAAATGGATCAATCGTATGTATTAAAGTTCTACAGTGGCCGTTCACTCTGATCCAGAATAAACAGATGCTGATACATCTGTGTTCAGCTGGATTTTATAGCAATAATGGTGGCGCTTTCTTTCTTGAAAAACTTAACTGCTGTCCTCTGTTTTCTCTAGGGGGTTTTCCCATATTTATCTTTTGACAATGCTTTTATTTTGACCGCATTTATACACGGGTTTTTAGCACTTCATGCCAGTAACTATTAAAAACTTTGAAAGTTTGACTTTCACTTGTGCATCCATCTTCTCATGGTGCTTAGTCCTTTGCAGGAGACTGGAGCTGTATCAGGGTTCCGTGCTGGAAAACTGATCAGACTAAAGCTGGGGTGCACTCTCATCTGAAATAAACAATGTATAAGAGTGACCAATCAGTTTAGGAAGCAGGTTTCTGGAATGAATACGCAAGGATTACCAGCAAAACTGACAGAAAAGACTGCTGGGATTCAACTATATAGTAATAGAACATCTTCTAAAACTATAAACTCAGTTTTGAAATATTTCTGCATTATCAATGAACATTTCTCACATTTTCTAGAAGCAGAAACTTTTCTAGAGTGAACCAGGTGTTGTTTAATGAGGTTCTCCATCTCTTCCACAACAGGAGTCTGCAACCTTTAACAGTAAAAGAGCCATTTGGTCCAGTTTCTTACTGACCAAAACCCAATGAAAGCCCTAAGTTCTACTTCACAGTTTAGAAAAATACGCTCTTTTTGTATCCATTGAGCCATTCATTTATAACATGTTGTTTTTAAAAATTTACAATATTTAATTTTAGTATTATCTATTTTTAACAACTTTAACTTTTAACTTAATAGTCAAGGTTATTTCACAATAAAATACACTTTCAAAGAAGATCCTCCTGCAATAGCAGATTTACTTGAAGTCAAATACTACATTTCCTATGTATGACTTTTGGTACGCCTTCATCCTTTTTCTCCTTTTATTATCAAATATCAACAATGACAATATTGGTTTAGAACCAAGTGAAAGAAAACTGTATGTTCTTTAAGCGTATTCCAATAATAAACAACTCTGATATTAAAAAAAGATCTTTGCTTTTGCCATAATTTTGCTCAGTAATCTGACATGTTTAACATTTAAACAGTAACTAAAACAAATTGAGCAAAACTACAAATCCCATTTTTCATTTGCATCTTAAACATTTTTCTTTAAAGCTATAGAGCCACAACGGAGGGATGAGAGTGTCTCTGTATAAATGTAGTGTCTCATGTTACAGACCTTTGCTCTTGAATAACCCAGAGTACTTTGCTTTTTTAAAATCATTTTCTGGATTTTTTCTCATGGTTTGAAGTCTTTGAGCTTTTAGAGCAGAACTAAACACTTTCCTTTATTTCCACTCGAGTTCAAAGACTTCAAAACTTTAACCAGCTTCCTGTCATCAGCTTTGTTTTTGGTTGGAGCGACAGTAGCTCCTGTGAAGTTGGATGTTTGAGCCGAAGGGTGTGCAGAAGATCTACGATGGATTTCCTCACTCTCACGAACTCACTTTGTTGATCTGCAGTTTTAGTCTGAGCAGGATGTATCTTTGGACTTTTGTGCGTCTCTGTAACCACCGTGTGGAAAGTGACAATCACATTCTTTTATGTTTGATCATCCTGCTGTGAGTGTGATCCACATATTTTTGACTATTTTCCTATCATTATAGTATTTCTTAAAATCCCTTAAGGCTTTCTAAACGGCTTTTAAAGTTTTTCTTTAAACAAATCCTGCTTTTTTACTAATTTTTACAGCCTGATCGTCTTCAAAATGGTTTTGAGAAACTAAATGTTTTTTTTTTGTGACTTATTGAAGATTGTTGGAAGATTCTATTCCAACAAAAAATAGGTTTTTAAAGAAGTATTTTTTAAAAATATTATTGTAAATTCATTTTATAGTCTGCTGTGTGAAGTTCAAACCATGTTTTAGAACTTTTTAAGAGCAAGAATGTCTTTAGGGATTAATCTGTTGATGCTGAAAGAGACAGAAAGGATGCAGCAGTAAAAACGGTGTTCCTGGATCTGTACCTGGATGATCGCCTTCATCAGTGTGTCTGCATCACTCTCACTTCTCAGTGAAGGCCAGGACGTGGTAGCACCAGACCACACGAGTCAAAACAACCGGCTTTGTTATTTCCTCGATCCGTTCTGTCAGCAACAGCTGGACATGAACTGTGACGCAGCACGTCCCTTTTTCTTCAGCCTCTCCATGTTTGACAGAAGTTTGCTGCAAACGTCTCCATAGAAGCTTTAACTGAAGAGTGCAAACAGTAATTATGTTTTTTATTGTTGAATGTTCATAAGCACTGCATCTACTCCATCTGCTGGTGAAAACTGGAAGCTGCATGGTGGATGTGGTTTTAAATGAGGACAGATTTTAGGGGGGGGTTAGGTTCAGCTGGCTGAAAACGGTTCCCTCACTGACTGTGGATGCAGTTTCTGCTTTAAAGACATGAAATCTAAATCCTTTAAATCCTCCACTCCTCAGCTTCCTGTTGGTGCTCATAGAGATGTTTGTCAGGAAGGACATCAAAGCTTTTGAGAATTACGCTAACAGGCCGACGTGAAGCAGCTGCTCCAGCTGAGCTCGTCTGCCAACAGCTCTTCGTCTTTTCAACCTGGATATCCAAAATATTCCTGTCTGGATTTGTTTTTTTCAGAGACTCAAACTGGATTTTCCAGTTTTTATTTCTTGTTATTTTGAAAAATCCAGACGCATTGCTGCTCTGACATGTCTCCTCACAAATTATAAACTGGAGTGATGAGGAGTCTTATCGGCTTGTTAGGTCCTGGAGCTGCTGAGGTTTGTGGGTAAAACCAGAACAATCCAGAGTTCACCAGAAGTTTACCACAGAGGCTGCGTTCAGATCTGTTCTAGTAATCTTCTGACTAGATTTATGCCTGTCAGCAGATATTATTTAATTCTAGGACTCCTGCATTTCCAGTTAACGGGATTCAGAATATTTAATCTGTGCACTTTTTCAAATCATACCTTTAAGGTTTATCAAGCCTTTTTTTTCTCAAAAAAGAAAGTTTCTTCACTCTTACTATTATCAAGCTGTTTAGATCTTCTCAATACATTTAAAGTATTTACTCAAAGAGAAGAGCACAAATGTTTTTCCGTACGATCACATATGTGACGATGTTGTGCCTGTCTCCTCAGGTGTTCCTCGGGCCTAACGGGGAGGTGGAGGAGTACTCTGTCACGTCTGTGCAGAAGAACACAGCTATCAGTTCAGACCTGATCCTGGACCAGAGTGAAGAGCATCTCTTCATCATGACGCGCAGCATGGTACCATGCCATTTCCAAATGAAAAGATCATCACAGTGTTTGTTCCGTGATGGCAGAAGGATTATTTTGACTTTCATATTTTCATTTGCATTGTTGCTCTGGGGAATGTGGGCCATCTATTGTTTGTAATCAGATTTGAGGAGCTTAGCGAGGACGGTTTGCATGACTGAACACGAGGCTTTGTTCTGCTTCCAGTTGCAGAAGAGGCCGGTGGCCGAGTGCCAGCAGAACCCAGACTGCAACTCCTGCCTGCAGGCCCACGACCCATACTGCGGCTGGTGTGTCCTGGAGGCGAGGTGAAGCATCGCAACTCCACCAAAGACACTGACAGATACTTATCAGAGCAGAGCTTCTCATTTAAAATAATGCAAAAATAAAACCCTGCTTTTTAGTTACACTACATTACAAGTTAGCATTGAAACTGTACCAAAAAAAATCAGCAAAACCTTATATCCACATTTGTCGTAAATTATTCATAA
This sequence comes from Oryzias javanicus, assembly GCA_003999625.1. Classification (NCBI taxonomy): domain Eukaryota; kingdom Metazoa; phylum Chordata; class Actinopteri; order Beloniformes; family Adrianichthyidae; genus Oryzias; species Oryzias javanicus. Next base: position 17,044,651 of record CM012441.1, on the reverse strand, counting down.
ATATCTAAACTCATTTCTGAAGAATTCATATCAAACAGTGCATTCAAAGTCCCACTCTGATCAGTGTTTGATTTGTTGTATTTCCAGTGTTTTTGTAATTATGATTAAGCTTTTTTTTAGCCGAAATTGAAAACGTGTCATTTTCTATGGCATAGATTCTGCAGAGCGGCAGGAGTTCTTAGAAATTCACCTCTGAGTTGTGGGCAGAACTGTTTCTAGTAGGACTTCCAATAGTCTGTTTACATTCTCATGCTAGCTTAAAACCTTACATCTCTTTTAGCTGGCTAACTTGTTCTGCCTCTTACTTTTTCCTACATGAACCTTTTTAGACAATGTTCCTTCCACACGGATCGGTTCATTTGACTAATCAAACCATAAAGCAACTGAAGGCTTTTGGTTGTGTTGTTTGGCCTGCCATTCTTCTCATGCACAGAAACATAAATAGAGTGAAGAATATTTATACACTCACACTTAAAACACTCTAAGGTGAAGCTATTCTGTCGTTCTGACACAGGTTAAAAACCACCTCTAGAAGAGACGATCTTGATTAAGACAAATTCATTTCTGAGTGTGCGAAAGTGTAACTATTGTGAAGTCATGTTGAGAAACCCAGCAAGCTCACACTTTGTCTGTGAAGACCGTGTTCTAAATATTTAACCGCACAAAAAACAGATTTGACCAGTAAAGCCTAAACCTCCATATATATTTCCTTTATGGATCCCATCATCCTCCAGTGCTTCAGTCGTTTGTCTGTTCTTCTGGGATCTTGCTGCAGGTGTACGCTCCAGTCTCAGTGCAGTCGAGGGGATCAGCAGGGTCAATGGCTGTGGAGCTTCGACATGGAGCAGCACTGTCTGTACATCAGTGAGTTACACCCATCCAACGTCAGCAGGGAGGAGAGCAAGCCGGTAAGTCCTCTCTTTTTCTGCACAATGAAAAGGAGCCACGTTAGGATCACCGAGCACGGTTTGGTCCTCAGGTCCTCCTGTCTGTCCCTGGACTCCCCGTGCTGGAAAAGGGAGAGTCGTATTCCTGCTTCTTTCAGGACGTCCAAAGTCCTGCCATCATCACAGACAGTGGGATCAGCTGCCGTTCTCCTGACAGCAGCAGGATTCCTGCCGTGCCCCCCCGACAAGGTGACAAGGCCAACAAGGCTAACAGCAACCGATGAGTTTATGACCACTTCTGACTATTTTGTTTAACTTTGAGTTCATTTTGCTCTTGAGTCTGTTTCACCTGACGAGTTATTCTTTGATTTATGAACTTTATTAAGATAAAAAACTGAAAACTGTTATTCCAAAATCCAGAAAAAGGTAAAACCACAAGTATGATGGACTTATTGTAAAATATGACTCACTATATGTCTCTCAATAGTTCAAATTTCTAAAGGACTCATTCAGTAGAATTATCAGAACATGACTGTATGAAAAACATATAAAATTTTACATTTTTTATACCGTTATGATAAAAGCCAGGTTTCCATCCCAGGCCTATTTGTACACTAAATTTGTTTTACTTAAGTGCCAATTCATCACCGTTAAATATTCCCCAAATTCTTTTGCAGGAAAAAAAATAAGTTTCGAAATGAAGCTTAAAATAAACATTTTGTGTTAGTGACCTTTAACTCTGACTGAGGTGCTGCAGTGAAGAAAAGGATTTATCAAAAAAAAAAAAAAACTGACATATTTGACTTCAAACCTGGAAGTTGTTGAAATTTTTAAGTTTCTAACATCAAGAATTTCAAAGAAAGGTTTTTATTCATCATTTATTTAAAAAATGTTGGATGTGAATAAAGTGTAAAGTCATTGCACAGTATTTCCACTGGAAATCTGAAGTTTGCTGTACTTATTATGTGGAAGCTGTTATGATCAATGCTTTGCTTCAATTAGCTTGTAGAATTTCTGCTGGCAGCCGCCTAAAGGATGTATTATGACTCCTTCCTTCGCTTCTGCAGATTTTGTCATCGTTACCTTGTCTCTGCGGTTTGGGAACGTTGTCGTTGCAGCAAAAGACTTCACTTTCTTTGACTGCACAGCTGTGAAGCAGCTGTCAGGGAGCCAACCGTGAGTTCCTGGTTTTTAACTCTTTATCCTAGTCTTATCCACTGCTGATTATCTGGATCAGGTATATCCAGCGAATCAAAAGATGGTAAATGAAAGTTTTTCAGAAAACAAATAAAAAAGCTGTTTTGTGAAAATGTTTTTTCCTTTATTAACCACCTCCTATTTTCAGATTTACACGCTGCACTTTTTCAATGAAGGCTGTCATGTTCTTGAAGAGTTTCCATTTCTGAGATGTTTGTTTGTGTGTTTACAGTTGTCACAGATGTGTTTTGAGCAAATGGGGCTGCAACTGGTGCGTTCACCAGCACTCGTGCACACACAAGTCTGTCTGTGGGGAGGGCGTGATCATCTACAACCAACACGTAAGTCCCTGAATCACAGGAGACCTTTGAACAGAGCCTCTCCTTACCACACCGTTTGTTCAATACATACATGTTACCAAGCTCTGGAGACGAGGTTTACTGCAGAGATTTTCCTCTGGACCTCCTGTGCTGTAAGCCAAACTGGACAGTTTCAGCTTTGGCATTTTTGTCAAAATGAAGCGTGGCACATTCTCCTGAGGATGAAAAGTTTAGGATCCTTCAAGTTCTTAATCTCCAAAAAAAAAATTAAATGTTTCACTTCATTGACAGCACTGTTTGTATTGAATTTTCTTTAAAACGTTTCCAAAAGATTACATGTTAAGCCGTTTTCCCTCGAATCTAGATTTTGACTGAAAAAATGGCATTTTCATTTTCATTAGTGAGATTCATAGTCTTTGCAGTGAAATTGTATTCAGCAGTTAAATTTTTTTTTTGGTCCAAATTCATCATTTAATACATCCATCTTTTGTTTGATAATAATCAGCCATCAGACTTTCAGTGAGAACATTTAGGAGCAGGTTTAGAGCAATTTCAGAGCCTTTTTAGTCTCCTCCCCTCTGGCTTGAATGTAGCGAGCAGGAAAACAAAGTTGATAAATTAAATCCTGTGAAAATGCTCAGGGAGAAATTCTGTGAGAAGGCAGCCAAAGTGTTAGGAAGGACTTCCTCACAAAGTCCAGAGAAGTGTTGGTAAAGACCCCCTTAGGGATCATCAGAATGGTCTTGACCCTCATCTATTTTATTTAACATCCTTTTTTTATCTAACTCCATATTTTTATGATTTGTCATGATTTATTTGTCCAAAAATTCATTTTACTTAAGACTGATTTCGAATTTTAATTCACTTTTTCTTTGTTTTTCATAAAATTTTTGTTTCTTTTCCCCTGCCCCCCCCACTCCTCTACCTTTTATATTTCCATCAGTTCAAACTCCCCACTTCCCCTCCACCCACAGCCAAACAGGCTAAAGTCATAACAACCACAGTAAAAACAACAGCCCCCGTCACCACAGCAACAACACCCCCAACGCCCACCACAGCCTTCATCCCTCAGCTAACCACACTGCCCACCCCTCTGCCCCCCGGGCCCTCCAGCCCACCTCTACCTGTCACAGGTGCATCACCCTCTGTCATCACAGGGGGCAGTGTTGCTATGGCTGATGAGCTTGTAGTCATCACTCAGAGCAGCCCTACTAACCCTCCCAGCGTCGTCATGGTAACAGCAGAGGCGACTCGGTCCATCGATGGACTGAGTGATGTTAACCCCACCACAATGCCAGTGGTCACCTCCACCAGCCCCGAAATGACAACCCGCTCTGTGGAAGACGCCCCCCTGACCCCCTCACCCCCTGAGCCCACAGAGTTAGCAGAAAATGATACACTTTTAGCCCCCACTGTGCTCTCCGGTGACGGGGAGGTGGACCCTGGACTTCCCCCTTACCCTCAGCCAATGGACTTAGAACCAGAACTGGAACTTGACTACCAGAACGACCCAGATGATGCCTTCCTTCCGGTGAGTTAAACCCCGCCTCCTCCTGTCGTTCTTCTGCAACCCTTGCTTCACTGGACTCCAACCAACAGCATTTCCCGGTTGAGCTAACGGGAAGTCCCGCCCCCATGCAGGAAACCATCTCTGCCTAAAGGAAGACACTTTTGCTTCATTTCTCCTCCTCTTCCAATGTTTCCTTTCAGAAGCTGTTCTGTCCTCGACTCTGATTCTTTCCTCTTTTGTTGTGCTCGTCTATCATTGAAACACCCTCTTCATCTCTGAAACGCCTTCAATCCTCAAAGTGAGATTGTATTATGTCAGTTACAACTTTAGTTTATAATGTTTCCGATTTAACAACAAGCTGAAAAAGACTGGTGGGACTAAACGAAGCGGTGTGAAAACCCTTTGTGTTCAGGGCTGTCCTGTTTTTATTACACTGAATCCTCTATTCTCTTTAAGAATGGCAAATATTTTACATGTGATACAGTATTGAGAAAAGGATGAAGCTGCGTCAGTTTTAAGATTTAGAGAAAGATAATGATTCCTGGTCTGCCCCGCAGGGTGATGAAGGCTCCTTCATCAGCTGGGGCTCTTCAGCGTGTCCATGCGTTGAAAAGGTCCAGGGCTCGTCTCTGCTGCCCGTTCGTGTGGAGAAGAAGATCACCTTACTGGCACGCAATCTGCATCTCTATCAGGTAAGTGAGACCTTTAATCCATGCACCTGTTGGTCTTCAGACATGAGAGATGTTTGTGTTTGTGTGTGTTCAGGACACAATGCTGGAGTACGAGTGTGTGCTGATCATCGAGGGTCAGACGGTGGTTGTCGACGCCTTTGTTGAGACTGACTATGTGAATCCCTCCAGCTTCTTCATCACCTGTCAGCAGCACCAGGTCTGAGGAGCTTCCATGTCGTTCTGGTTCTGTCCACTGGAGTCATTAAAACCAGATAAACTGGATTTACTGAGAGGTTCCACTTACAATTTTCCTTTTGGGAATATAATGTTCCCTTTTACCAGATGCAATAAGTGAAATCCACAAAGAAGGATTACAGATGTTTAAGGATGTAAAACCCTTCTCTACACATTTTATAAACTTTTATCAGACATACATCAAAACAAAGATCTTCTCACAGTTGAAGATTAATGTTGAGTTGGAGAGCTGCACATATCTGTGCAGGAGACATGGCACAGATGAGGTTAAATGACAAAATTAACGGCCAGTAAGGTCACAAAACACTTTGCTTTGAGAAAAAAAAAAGTGTGCAAAATTGCACTTAAAGAAATCTGAAAAATGTGACATAGTGAGGGACCTAAAAAGTGAAATAATACACGTATGAGACACCATTTACCCTCAAAAAAGGTTTATAACAGGTGGGGGGGTGTAGCCTAAAATTGGTCATCATGTTCTCTGGCTTTTTTAGTGACAGGTTTTGAACCTCTCCTCTTAAGATGTCTCTTCCTTCACCATGATTTTAATTGTATCATTTGGAAATGTAATGACACAGTTGCTGGAGCAACCTACACTGATGCCAAAAAACAGCAACTTTCAATTTGTTACCACAGTTTTACTAAATATTTTTGGGGTAATTATTACAAAGAGATGTTAGCTGGATAGCCAGAGGAGAAATTCCCCTGCAGAAAACTCAATATGACCCCGAAATACTCTAGTGGGGCTTAAGTTTAAATGTTTTATTTGTCTAGTAAAATTATTTCTTACCCTAAAGGTCAGATTTTTCCGAAACCAGCTCCAAGTCTGCAGGAGATAACAGTTTTAATCTAATCTGATTGAAAGTTAAGATGTTGGATTAGATTAAGTGGAAATCTGCAGTGGGAATCTGCCATTGGAATAAATCCTGTTAGGATTTTTCAGTGCAAGTGTTCATCACTGATAATCAGGTTTAATCTAGGGAGGTTTTTTTCCTTTAGCAGTGATGTTAAATAAAAATGTCTTTTATTTACTGCTGCAGTTCGCGTACTCTGCTCCGGTGGAGGAGTACAAAGCCATGGTTTATGTGAAGAGGAGGAACACTTTCCATGTGGACAGCTCTCCGGACTTGTATGGTGAGCTGCTCACTTCTGGACATCCTGACAGAGGTTTTTCCTGGAGCGTTAAAATGTTTTTTCCTGTCTTCAGTAACTCTGTACAGCTGCTCCGTGGGCAGATCAGACTGCAGTCGCTGTCGCACGGCTGATCCAAAGTACAGCTGCGTGTGGTGCGGGGGGACTCAGCCCGGCTGCATGTATTCAAAGTCATGCAGTGCAGCTGCAGAGACATGTCCCGCCCCCGTCATCCACTCGGTCAGTACTGAACTTTCAATTGTTTTTATTTGTTAGAAATAAACTAATTCCTAATTAGGATCATGTCTATTTTCTTGAGAAAATGCTGACATAATTGAAAACTAGGTTTAACGTTTGGTTGTTCATTTTTCATTCTGTCTTCCCTTCAGATCGAGCCGCTGTCAGGTCTGCTGGAGGGAGGAACCCTGGTGACCATCTCAGGCTCCAACCTGGGCCAGAAGCCCACAGACGTCTTGGACTCTGTGTTGGTGGCGGGGGAACCCTGCACTGTTATTCCTGAACTGTACGAGGTCTCTTCCAGGTACGCAGTTTCTGGTTTCAGAGGTTTATCTAAATATTTTTAAGAATTAGAAGTTCACAGTTTGCATGAGCAGAAATGTCACAGGCATCTGTTCGTTCTGTAGGATCGTGTGCAGAACCAAACCTAGTCAAGGAGAGAAAGTGGGATATGTGTCGGTGTGGGTGACCGGAGGAGAGCGCAGCCTGTCCTCACAGACCTTCAGCTACCAGGTTTGTCAGGTTCAATGGACATCTGTTGATCTATTTATCAGCAAGTTCCTAATGGTCTTTTAATTTGTTAATTAGTTTTTTTGCCAAACTAAATAAGTAATTTTCTAAGACAAAGCGGCATTGGTTCTTTAGAAATTCACCTCTGAGTTGTTGGCAGTACTGTTGGCATGGTGAGATAGCTTTCTGTTGCTGAGAGCCATCTCACAGTCTCCCACCAGCTTACAGCCTCTCACACCCTCTAATCTAACATTAGCAGTGCAACATAAATGGTGAGCAATATAGTCTCAAGTCAGCTCAGACGAGGAAAACAAAGACGTTCATGGATCTAGTAGTCTACAAATGGATATATCAGAATAGAGCGGAGAAGGGAACTTATGGCTTGGCCACCGTATTTCTGAATAACATATATGTTCTTTTTCCAATTTCATTTTTTTTTTCATCTGCTCTTGATTTATAATTTGAATGAACAAATTTGAAATGCACATTTTTTTATTAATCTTCTTATATGTGTCCTCCTTCATCAGAAAAATGTCACAAGAGCATGTAAAATATACGAAAAATGCACATTTTAGTCAAGCATTGTCTGACAAATATCCTATTTGTCATGGGATTGCAAATTTTCTAAACAGTTTGTTTGATCACGTCTAAACCTGGTCTAAAGCAAGGAATATTACGTGTAATGTCAACCCTTGCCTGCAGGGGCAGTATAACATCCCCATAAAAGATCTTTGGGTTATATTGAAATCAGGAATGTTTATTGAATATCTATTATTTGCTCTCAACTATTCTGTTTCAGTTTTCTAACGTAAAGTTTGAAAAAGTTTCCTAAAAAAAAAAAAATCAAATCATAGTGGGGTAAAAATATTTTGTAATAATAATTTTTGTCCAATAAATATTATATGTTGGTGATGACATAGTTGCCCGGCAGAAGAACACTATTGGGAAAGTCTCAGGACCAGTTTGAATTCTTTTTGCCTCCAGACTTTTTATGCATGTGTCACAACATGTTCGTTAAGCCTCATTTTCTTAAGATTTAATTCAATTTTTTTTCATTACAGGACCCGTCTGTGATGGGGGTGACACCTGAGAGGGGCCCTAAGGCAGGAGGAATATCTTTAACCATCACAGGCCGAAACCTACGGACTGGGCTCCCGTCTGACCTTGCCATAACTGTGGGAGGGGTCGCGTGTGAAATGTGAGACGGGGAACACGAGTGTCACCTTCACGCTGATCTGATGGTTCCTGACTCTGTTCCTTTGTCTCCTCAGCATCTCAGAGATCCAGAGCTCCAGCGTCATCTGCAGAACAGGCAGCAGCAACACCACTGGAGAGCATCGGGTCACGCTTCACTATGGCATCCACCAGCGCCACCTGCACTCCTCCTCCTACCGCTACACCCCCAACCCCAATGTCACACGCGCAGCTCCAGCCAAGAGCTTCATTGAGTGAGAGCACAAGTCTTTATCTTCTCAGCTTCATCCAGGTTTCCGGGGATCTTCAAGTGTCCATCTGCTTCTTTTTAGTGGGGGTCGACTAATAATTGTTCACGGCCAGAACCTGGATGTGGTTCAGGAGCCACACATGGTGGTCAGCTACTCCCAGAAGTCCATCAGCCAGAGGCAGAGGAGGCAGAGAAGAGACAGCAGGAGGAGAGCCAGGAGGCTGGCCAGCTCGTCTCCTGACACAGCGTGTCAGGGTGACCCACTTTGTCCCGTTAAACAGGTGAGTTCTGCTTGCTGTGGAACATATTTTGACGATGAGACTCCTTTAATTTCTCTTCTTCTCCAGTTCACAGAGCGCTGTAAGGTGAACTCCTCCTCGCTCATGCTCTGCTACTCCCCCGCCGTGGACGAGTCCATACTGAGGTCAAAGTTTAGGGTGGAGTTTCTGCTGGACAGCCTGCGCTTCGACTTCAACGCTCTGAGCCCGCAGCCCTTCAGCTACGAGCCTAGCCCGGTTCTACAGCCACTGAACCAGCAGAACCCCTTGAAGGCATACCGCTACAACCCTGGCAGCTTCATCCAGCTGGAGGTCAGTCAGGTGGTCCTGGCAGGGAGTAACAGGGAGATGCTGCAGGTCCACTGATCAGAATCTCCATGAAAGCGTTAATGTTCATCTTTGCATTATTAAATTTGTAGAAATGTTCTCCTTAAGCTGCTTTATGTCAACATCTAACAAAATTCTGTCATCTAACCAAAGACTAAAAATATTTCTGCTAAAAATTGATTTCTCTTATGTGAAGATAAGCCTCATTTTTTTTTTAATCTTTATTTATCCAGCCAAAATAGATTAAGAAAACTAAATCTTATCTTCAACTGTGGTCTGGCAAAAGGCAGAACTTTTAGAGAAAGAGAACTTAAAGGTAGTTACAGGAGACACCTAAAAAATCAGAATAAAACAGCAAAAACACAAACATTTATTAAAAGAGTTCAAGTGATTTGAATTATAAAATTAGGTTACAGCGGCATTTTTCATTAAAACGATCGCAATGATGAAATAAGTCCTGCTTTAGTAAAAATAATGAGTTTGACCAACCGATCTTAATTATAGTAAATATTTCATCTGTCTTTTTGGTAATTGTTTACTTTTTTAAAATAAAATATATTTCTATATTTACAATGAATTTTTCGAATAGTCATATAATTGGTTTCAGGTGTGTGTTTCCTGTTGGGTATTGTGTCTTTATCGAGTGTAAATAAGTGGATTTGAACAAAAACAGGACAGGTTTTCTTAGTAAGACTGAGTTTTATGGTTGTGTGTTCTGCAGTGGGCGGAGACCGCCAAAACAATATCACCCAAAACATTGTGGCTTTGACTTGAACCCTCTTCCTGTTGTTACATTTGCTGATTCCAACAATTTTCTGTTGATTGTGGTAACATTAGTTACGGTCAGTTTTTTTTTTTAAATCAACACTTTCTATTATTTTTTTTGGACCAAATTAAAAACCACAAATAAAACGTAAATTAAACCCTTTTCAGATTTTTGAAGATGTTTTTCTTTTCTAAAATTAAATCGTTTCATTGCATAAATGAACTTTGCATGAGAACTGTACCTACAGTGTCTTTAAAGTCCCCCATGACAATTTTTATTTAAAAAAAAAACATTCTCAGTAGTGTTTTATTTAATGATTATGAAGTTTTTAACCAAAATCTCACAACCTAAATGTCATACAAAGCTATTTTTCACGTTGATCTGAAACCTTCATCTGAAAAAATATTCTTGGGGGGGGTATTATGATTATGATTATCTGATTATGGTGGCTCCGTGTTGCTAGCGTAAATCATCACTGCTGGTCCACAAAAACGTCTAGCAGTTTCGTTTTGAGCTGGTTGTCTGCTCAAACGAGGAAGTTGAGAGCTTCACAGATCGAACTTTCACCGATCCTTTACAGCTGCGGTCAAATGGGCCGCCGTTACCATTTCTGTTGTCACATCAAGAGCTCCATGGAGTTTAGTGGAAGATTTTCCAGCGTTCTCAGTCCTACTAAAGTACGTATTGTATGAAACTCGCACACAAAATCCAGTGACAGCTGATTTGACCACGGAAATGCGAGTGGCAGCTCATTTGACCGCAGTGAATCAGAAGATGCCTTGATGACCTTCTCTTCTCCAGAACCTGAGTTTGGCATGCTTGCGAGGAGGTTTGCACATGTGCAGCAGAGCAATTGTGACGTATTAACTGCTCGTTAATTCAAACAGAGACTTTCTGCCACAGTTTGTTTGACAGTGATTTTTAGAGGAGAAAAACCCAGAAATGTATAAACAAAATGATTTCTTATTACTTTTGTTCTCTTTCACAAGAAAAATGCTGCACATAAAAACTCATAAAACATGATTTTGATTGGAGGGGGACTTCAAATGTCTTGTGGATGATGCATTTAAGGCTTTTCTGTGTATCAGTGTCAGGTATCCTCTCATGATGTCTCAGAAGTTTGATGTTACAAACTGGCTATGAAGCCAACATCCTGCTAAAGCCGGTCTTGATCTTCTTAGGGCGACAATTTGGACCTGGCCATCAGTAAAGAGGAGGTGGTGGTTCTGATCGGGGACGTTGTGTGTACCGTTAAGACCCTGACCAGAAACCACCTGTACTGTGAGCCGCCGCCCCAGCAGCTCGGACCAGGACCCAACTGCAAGAAGTGTGAGGTGTTTGACCATCTTCCTGAATTCACAGTGAGTCCTTCCTTTTATGGTTACAGACGGACAACGACAGCTTTCAAGAGCCTAACTTTGGATTAATGTTTCAGGTCCGAATGGGAAACAAGAACTTCTCCCTTGGCAAAGTTCAGTATGACACTCTCAGCCTGGCCACCTTTCCTCTGGAGGCTCAGATTGGAGTTGGAGTTGGAGCTTCTATTGTTGCCCTCATTGTCCTCATCATTGTGCTCATCTATAGGTCAGTGTTTGTGGTTCTCTGTCACGGACGAGATTATTAAAATACCTCTGAAAACATCTTCAGGAACAGAATCAGCTTTTCAATGGAAGCGATAGGTTGCCATCTGACTTTCGATTTATTCTGGTTTTGTAGAAGGAAGAGTAAGCAGGCTCTGAGGGACTACAAGAAGGTCCAGATCCAGCTAGAAAACCTGGAGACAAGTGTGAGGGACCGCTGCAAGAAGGAGTTCACGGGTAAGAACCAGCTTGTTTGACTTATGGAAAAGATCAAAGAAGAAAAGGAGGAATGCTGAAGCAAAGTTAAAGCACTGGAGGGAGGGTGTTTCCCAGCATGCACTGCGACTGTAGATGGGGGGAGATATGCATTCAAGAACCTCCCATCACTTTTCTGATGTCTACGTAGCTCAACTGATAAAAGAACCCTCTCTTACTCATTCTTCTCTATGTCAGACTTGATGACAGAGATGATGGACATGTCCAGCGACCTGGTGGGCTCAGGAATCCCCTTCCTCGACTACAAAATGTATGCAGAGCGCATCTTCTTTCCTGGCCACCGGGAGTCTCCACTGAGGCGAGACCTGGACATTCAGGAGAGCCGGCGGCAGACCGTGGAGCAGGGCCTGGTGCAGCTGTCCAACCTCCTCAACAGTAAACTCTTCCTGACTAAGGTTGTCGTCACGCTGAAAAACGTCTCGCCATGGACAGGCTGAGCGTTTTCAGGAGGGAATGACCCTCTATCTTTTTCTCCTCAGTTCATTCACACTCTGGAGAGCCAACGCACCTTCTCTCCCAGAGACCGGGCCTATGTGGCCTCGCTGCTGACGGTGGCTCTCCATGAAAAACTGGAATACTTCACCGACATCCTGAAAACGCTCCTGAATGACCTGGTGGAGCAGTACGTGGCCAAGAACCCCAAACTGATGCTGCGAAGGTAGAACCTGGAGATGAGACTGTGCATCACTTCAGATTAGTTCTCTGATTCAAGAGTGTTCTTCTCTGCAGAACCGAGACCGTAGTGGAGAAGCTTCTGACCAACTGGATGTCCATCTGCCTCTACACGTTCCTCCGGGTTAGTCGGGTTCTGTTTCCTTTGCATTTCACTCTTCTTCTTCGTTGATGCTTATTTCAGAGATTTTGTGCTGCAGGACTCTGCAGGGGAGGGTCTGTACATGTTGTTCAGAGCCATAAAGCACCAGGTGGATAAAGGTCCGGTGGATGCAGTGACTGGAAAGGCCAAGTATACCCTGAACGATAACCGCCTGCTGAGGGAGGACGTGGAGTACAAGACGCTGGTGAGCAGGAGCCACAAATGTGCCATGTGTCTGCTCTTTGTGATCATCAGATGAAGCTCTTCTACCCTCTGCTTTCTCTACAGACACTGAACGTACTGGTTCAGGGTGGAGGTGTGAATGAGACTCAGCCGGTGCCCTCTAAGGTGCTGGACTGTGACACCATCACACAGGTGAAAGAGAAGCTCCTGGAGCAGGTCTACAAGGGCACCTCCTTCTCCCATCGGCCCCATGTGGACTCTCTGGACCTGGGTGAGGAACCACACACTCAGTCACATCACATGTGCCAGAACTTATTAATGCTTTACACAGGAATCTGTGAACTTTTTTGTGTTTGTTCACTAGCATGCGCCACCTGCCATCTGGCATCATTATTATTAAGGCAACATTAAGCTACACAAAAAAAATAAAGGGTAATATTTGTTAATGTTCTTTTTTTTTTTGGTTAAAGACAAAAATCAAAGTCTAAAGATAAATAAAAATCTGATCTGGCTGTGCATAAATAAGCAAAAATACGTATTTAAAATGATCAGCAAACACTTAACAGGCTCCATACGGGACATGTTCTTAAAGTGCCAGAATAAAGGCGCAAAGCTGATATAGAAGGCCACTGTGTTTTTAAGTGTTACCTGGAATATCTCTGTGTTAAAGGGTTAAGGTTGTATGTTGGTTGTACAGCTGTTGATTGTGGAGCTCATACTTTCCTAAATGTCAGTGTTGATCTGTGATGTGTGGTTGGTGTTTTCAGAGTGGAGGTCGGGCGTTGCGGGTCATCTCATCCTGTCAGACGAGGACTTAACGTCTGTGATTCAGGGGAGCTGGAAACGCCTCAACACTCTGCAGCATTACAAGGTGAGACTAGAGATGCTGCAGGAGGAAGAACTCAGACACCAGAGCTGTTTGAACATGGATCTTTATTTTGATATTCATCAGGTCCCAGATGGAGCAACAGTCGCTCTTGTCCCTCGCCATACCAAGAATCTTCACCATGACAACCATGACTACATAGCTGGAGAGAGTAAGCTCTGCGTTCGGAGGCATGTAAAGAGTAAACAAATAAACTACACGGTGAATCACATGGACATCTCGTTTTTTTCAGAGACTCCGATGCTTGAGGATGCAGATGAAGGCGGCGTACGGCTGTGGCACCTGGTGAAGGCCAGCGAGGAACCAGAGCTGCCCAAACACCGGCGAGGCAGTTTGAGGGAGCGGGAGAGGGCAAAGGCCATACCGGAGATCTACCTCACCCGCCTGCTGTCCATGAAGGTACGGCACAAACACAAGAGTCAGCAGCCGTCTGCTCAGACACTTGTCCGCTCGTATTTTTATTGCGTCCAAGACGGAATTTTTTTTTTAAGTTGGCCTCACGTATTTAAAAAGAAACTGAAAGTAGAATCCCATTAGCTGTCACAAATCTGCTGTATAGCAGCGCTCCTATAAGTAGCGCCGCTGCTTTGTTTATAGCATCTCCGCTCAGGATCCACCGGGTGGTTTAACCGGACACCGGAACCGTTCTCCTGAACGTAACCCTTCACCTGCATCTAAAAACGCCAGCACTGTCTGCACGCATTTAGAAACTGATGCGCGATTAGACCCTCTCTGAATTCTGGCATTTCATTTCATTTGATTTCTTGTTCAAGTGAATTCAACAATCAGCATGTGCTAGCATGAAATCAGTTATGAACCCCAGCGAGTGCTGCTGCTGCAATGCAGCCTAAATGATCATGTTTTATTTTTATTTTTTCGTGGGCTTTTCAAAGTGTGTGTCTCGCTAACGTGTCTGAGGGGGATAGGGGGCGGGGTTACGCAGCTCAGCACCATAAGCCACCCCCACACAGGAATTTTTGGAAACGAAGACTTCAGATCAACAGGAACAATGGCTTCTAAAAACATTTAGGATGTGGACTTTTTGTTAAAAACCATTGAGAATGTTTAAAGAAAAAAAAATTGTTGTAGGGGACTTTAAGTGTTCTCTCTGACCTGTTGCCTACAGCATGCCTGTTTAAAAAAAAAAAAAAAAAGTGCATCAACATTTTCTCTCTGCGGGCTAACCAAGCAATCTACAAAGTGCCCCATACAGGTTTGCCCATTTTTTGCCCCCAGATAGACCTTATCCACCTGTCAGGGCAGTTTGGACTGAGGAATTACCAAAAATGTCCAACAAACGCTGTTTAGAAGTTTCTTAGTTCTTTGCTACTCTGATGTATTTTTTTATATATCATCACTTAAAGTTGTTGAGGATATCTTCTATAACGGGAAGACTCTAATCCAGCCTTCTTTGTTTCTCAGGGAACGCTGCAGAAGTTTGTCGATGATCTGTTCATGGTGATCCTCAGCACCAGCCGCCCCGTCCCGCTAGCTGTTAAATACTTTTTTGATCTGCTGGATGACCAGGCGGGACAACACGGCATCACAGACCCTGAGACTATCCACATCTGGAAGACCAACAGGTACCAAGAGTCCAAGAGTCAAGGGAACTCCTCCTTATTTGAGACTGCATGATGCTCAGGTTCTCCCTGTTTTGTTTTTTTTACAGCCTCCCTCTACGCTTCTGGATAAACATCATCAAGAACCCTCAGTTTATCTTTGATGTCCAGGCGTCGGACCATGTTGACGCCGTGCTGTCGGTCATCGCTCAGACCTTCATGGACTCGTGCACCATCGCAGAGCACAAGCTAGGCCGGGTCAGTGTCACTGTGTCATGAGACAGAGCAGCTTCTTCTGGATAAGCTGTTATTGATATGATCTCATTTCTATTATCTCTGGAAAACAGGATTCTCCTATCAACAAACTGCTGTACGCCAGAGACATCCCCCGCTATAAACAGATGGTGGAAAGGTTGGTGACGCTCATCCTCCTCCAGACCAAACATCTCCATAAACACGAGTTGATGGTGGTCATTCTGGTTGCAGGTTCTATGCTGACATCAGGCAGACCATCTCTGCCAGCGATCAGGAGATGAACTCTGCTCTGGCTGAGCTGTCCCGGGTGAGTGCCACTATCAATCCACCTGAAGTCTAACTCTGAGCGGCAACTCACTTGATCGCTGTTTGTTTTTCAGAACTACTCTGGAGGTCTCAACTACCTGGTTGCACTCCACGAGCTTTACAAGTACATCAACAAGTACTATGACCAGGTTTGTGCTGGTGATAAAATGATCTGGAAGAGCTCCCCCTGGTGGAACAAAGTTGAAGGATGATTTCATTCCAACACAATCATCAGAATTTAATATTAATATTTCTGCAGAAAAGTTCTGCTTTAACAAGATGACCACAAAGCTTTCAAACCTGTTAGTGATTGTGTTTGATTTTCCAGATCATAACCGCGCTGGAGGAGGACCCCATGGCCCAGAAGATGCAGCTCGGTTTACGACTGCAGCAGATCGCTGCCGCTGTGGAGAACAAAGTCACTGACTTGTAAAGAGGGGACACTGATCTAGGACTACTTAAAGCTGGGGAGGAGGACACTAAAGCAGCTGCTCAGCTGCTCCTCCTAAACCGTCTGAGGCGCCTGCAGATCCATACCGGCAGACTCAAACCAGGACCAAGCGGTTGTGTAAAAACTCCCCTTCAGGCCCTGCTGTCACGTAAACATGGACTTTGAGCTCTTCCTCAGGAGCTCTTCAGGAATGTTGCTTCTGTAGAAAGGGGTTTGCTGTTGTGATTCTGTGGATGGTTCTGGTTCCGGTACCGAGTACTGTTGGAATAGTTTGTGACACACAATGTTTCACAAAACCGAAGGTTTTAGTTGCTGCTCTAAAGAGGAAGCTTCAGTCCCGGCAGGTAGCCATCAGGAGGTGTCAGCCGCTCTACCTCAGCCCGCTAAGCTGCACCCTCCTACCTAACACAACTGCACCCCCCCACCACCACCACATCACCGCTTCTGACTGACGGTCCAAACCTTCATATTTATTGTTTATCTCTGTTTATTTTAAGGAAGTTCTGATCATTCCAACTTGTTTGAGACGCTTCCATGTTGAGAAGATTTGAACTGCCACATTAAATCTCTTCATTGGCTGAATCAGCCCCGCCCACTTTCCGGTTCACCATCGAGTTGGATGGAGATGGATTTAAACATGATCAGCTTCATGTGAGCTGGGGAACCTCTGACGCCTCAGCTGTGAGGAACCAGTGAGACGTCTGTAACTGCTGTAAGCCGTTGCTGCAGCTCCCCACAGGATCGTATGTTTCCTCTCAATGATGAAGGCTCCTCCAACCGAACCCCAGAGCCGCTCCTGTTTGTGCTGCTGTGTCCTCGTCCTCCACCTGTTACTAAACGGAAACTAACGGCTCCAAGTGAAAGTTTGTCCTCCGAACCGTCTGAAAGACACTAACGTCTGATGTAGAGCAGGCTCTGCAGGAGCAGTTTTAAAGATGTTCCTTATTACATGTTAATATTGCTGTACAGACTGATTTTAAATGTAACTGTAGGGATTTAACCTGTTGAAGACAGATGCAGATTTTCACAGATGTAATAAAATATTCTTAAAATACCATGTCGCATTATTCTGGGTCAAAAATAAGCAATGGTGTGGCTCAAGGGGGATGGAAGTACTGATAAGTCCTGGCCTGATGTGGCTCGGGGAGGGTTGTTTACTTCCATCAACAGATCAGAGCCCTCCAGAATGCAGTGGAAAGCATTCATCAGTTTCTCCCTCTTTATTTCATCCTCAGGCTGGATCAGTTTTTGTCCCGGTGCACCAATGACACGTGATGGAGAAAAATGTTTCTCGTAGCTTTCGTTCTTTCGTGGGATCAGTCCAGCAAGTTTTTCTTTTCTCGACTTTCCTCAAAGTCCAGCTGCAGCTCCTGACAGCAGTGCTCATATGGTTATTTTCTTTGCTGGTTCTTCCTGAGTTTCTAGGTATGGTCTTTGCATAAAATTCTGATTATGTTCCTGCTCACTGAACTTGCAGGGATGTTTGTAGGTCTTTCTTCCTGTCAGCTATTAGTTCTTTTTAATAGAGCTACAGTAACAGGTAATTTCCCTTTGTGGGATCAAATAAGTTTAATGCTCTTCCACCTGCTTCTCCATCTGCAATTTAAATGGAAAGCTGATCGAAACAATAATATATCTTATACATGGATTTTTAAAATCCAAATGACTAAAAAGCAGTCATGTGATAACATTCAGGAATCTTTTAAAAACATGATTTTTCTATCATATTTAACAGAAAGTTGTCTGATCTTTTAAAATGTATCTTGAGTCTTCTTTCTCAATTCTATATTATGTATATATATATATTTTTTTTTAAAAAGCTGTTATTTCATATATTGATATGTATCATTTTTGTCTTTGCAATTAAATTTGGCTATTTTGTTGAACATATATATTTTTTTAGATATGTACCTTAAAATGAAAAATTGGATAAACATTTAAAAAAAACAACCAAGAACCATCTGAAACGAGGGCGTTCGCCTACTGCTATGACCGTAGTGTTTGGATAAAACGCGCGTGCAAGATTTGGGAACGCGTGAAGACTAGCGAAGGGCGGTTGGCTTGACTCGCTATTCTTCTTCAAAGGAGGCCCACTTGACCGCAGCACCGCGAGCGAGCACGCAGAAAGCCACCACGCTGACTTCTTTAGGATTTAGTCTAAATTGTTCCCCCCTGCGTTGGAGTTGGACTTTAGCGGAACTGCAGAGCAAAGTTCGGTTTTCATCACTGTTCGGAGCCACAAACGTTCAGGTGAGGTTAGGCCTCCGCGCGGCTCTGTCTGCTTATGCTAATATTAGCCGCTCGTTTGATAATATTTTCAGAAAAGAATAGAAAATATTTTAAAAATAATATTGGAAAGACTAAGTCAAATACACCAATAATATTTTGTTGTAAAATCAATTGACATGTGTAATTAAAGCATTTAAACTATTTTATTTGTGCTGATGTCGTCGTGGATTTATTAGCTTTAGCTCCTTTTTTTTAATCGAACTTTATTAATCGCTTACCTGACAATACCTTCATTTGAGGAATTTTGCATTTTAATGACTACTTTACCTGTCTGAAACGTGTATGAATAGATATTTTAATATTTTATTTCCGTGAAATCTGAGAAACATTCAGAATGAGTTCCTCTGGTTGTTCGGCTCATTGTTTTCCTTTCCCGTAGAGAAAAGTACAGTTATTCGTTAGAGATGTATTACTTTTGTTTGCAGTTTTAAGATGTTAATAATCTTTATTCTATAATTTGTTTATTCTGGAAATTGCAAATGAGTGTTTAAAGATGCCAGTCCTTCCAAAACTTAGCTCAGTTGGAGCTCAGTGTAAGAAAATAAGTTTAAAAGATGATTTTGATTTGTATCCATTCAATTGGTACTGCATTGGGCCTGAGCTATTTACATTTTTTTTTTCTTTTTTAATATGCATATGGCTTTCATTTAACCTCTGCTCAGGTTTTGCAAAGATTTACCACCATTACAGAGTTTGTAGTGAATTTCTATGGGAGGTTAGAGCTGGTGGCGTCATCCAGGTGTGTTGATGGCTGGCCTCCTGCTGGAGGTTCAGATATCCCTGTCTTTACAAGCTGCTAATCTACTGGGTTACGGGTGTTTTGGTAAGAAGATGATACTAGAAAGGGCTTAGCTGGAAAACAAGCAGGGCAGTGGCTGGAGTTCAACACTGAGAAACCGTCTGATCAGGTTACAATTCAGTATTCTACACAGCAACTGAATGACGTGACTCTTCAGCTTTTTAAGCACACCAGGGTGACTTTGGAAAATGTCTTTCTTTGTAGAAGATTGTGTTATTCACTTTGGTAACAAACTCCTTTTTTTTTTTTGGGCTCTATTTTTATTGTTTTTTTTTTTTTGTTTTGTTTTTTTGTTTCTTAAGCCTTTTTCTTTGCATCATACTACATTTTTAAAAACCTATTTAATAATATATTGAATAGTTGTATCATTTGTCATTTATCCAGGCAGTGATGGCAGTTATTGTGGTGTTCATAGGGCTGTTTTATCATTCTACTTCCCTTTTTCCACCAAAAGGTTTAACTTATCTAGAGCTTTAGGCTGTGCCTTTTAACTTGGCATATTCTGCTGTTTAGACCAGGGTGTGTCTGTCTTTTTTTTTTTTCGCTAATTTTATGTTAACCAAGTAGCGTATTTTTTTTCCATACAATGTCCCATATGGTACCTTTTTTTTTTTTTTTTGCTCACTCAAACTTTAGCTATTGTGTACCTTTTTTAAAACTGGAAATTAGCATTTATTCATTTTTTTAAAGTTACTTTTGAGTTTAGTCCAGAATTTGCCTGTTACCAGCTGGGCTATTTCAACTGTTATTTTTAGGTGACCGTCATTTAGCAAATATGAAGATTTTTTTATATAGCCTCTGTTAAAGTCTCTTCCTGTGTAAACCCACTACAGAAAATATGGAGCCATCAGAGGAGCCAGGACCAGAGCTGGGCCCTACAGATGTGAACCCGGTGTTTCTGCAGCAGCTCAGGGAGCTGGATATCCCTGAAGAAGCAGCCAAGCAGGTGAGACGACAGTTATCAGTTTTCATGTGTTGAACAGTGAGGGAACTTTACTTATATTATCCCTTTGTTAAGTGATGTATTACATAATCTGCTAATATTCTGCTTATCATCTTTGTTGTTAAAGAAATGTTATTTAAGTACATATTCTCCTCTGACTTTTTAAAAAGCCTGCAAAAAAACATCTACTCCAAGTGTATGCTTGTTAGATGCTCCTGTTGTCTGTCTGATTGTTGCTTCTCTCCATTCCAGGCACTCCTGCAGACGGGGAACGTCTCTGCTGAGGAGGCCGCCATGTACTACTTCAACAAGCTGGAGAATGAGGTGCCCATAAGCTAGCCTTAGTGCCCTACAGGTACACCTGGGTACATTAGACCCCACAGAGTTTGTCCCAAGGCGAAGCTCAGTGTTTCTGTTTGCTGCGGTGTAGGAGGAAGTTGGGGATGACCTGCAGTTCAAGATGGTGTTTGTTGTCAACATGGACCTGGGGATGGGAATTGGAAAGGTAAACTGGCACAGACTCCCCATTGCTATTTTTTTTTCCCCAACAATCAACTTAGTTTAATTATTTTTTTTCCTCAGAGGAAAAAAACCCTCTAAAGTCTAGAGAGCCAGTCCCACTGGCTTACACGGCCATATCGTGGCTGGAGCATGGAAAAAAATTCATCCCCGTGGTAATGACACTATTAGCAGCAGACTGGTAGTGCAACGGTTGAGATGTGGCCACGGGATAGACGCATATGCACGCGGTACAAAATTTGGGCGCCATTACGCGTGGAAAAAAGGTTTCAACAGCACAAAAATTTAAACCGTGGGTGTCTTCATTTGGTACAGCCATGCAATGGCTGTGGAACAGCAGTCCAACAGCATTGCCAGTGCAAGATCAGGCCGTGGAGCAAACGCCAACACACGCGCTTGGACGCCAAAATTTTGCATTTATGCACAGCCGTTTCCCTGGCCAGTCTGCGTTTGTACCACTACTTACAGCATCTGTTTAGCGGCTGAGGGTGCTCTGTTAGTGAAGGAGCAGTGGAATGGACTCCTGCGTTTGTATCACTGCTATTCCACAAACACGCATTTATTGATCAGTTTTTACCAAAAGTTAGCGCGTCCAAGCGCGTGTGGCACATTTTTCACATTTTTTACCTTTTATTTTGCAGTCAAATCCTGTGGGATCGGGCCTTTAAACAAAAAACAAAAAAAAAAACAAGAAAGCTTCTGTTTTAAATATTTTTGTGATGGGCAATATGACGAGAAAAATCGTGTTGGCAATAGCAAAGTGTCTATCTTGGCATTTTTACACCAAATATGTCATTAAATATCCAGAGACAATTGTGCAGGTCTTGCCTCGTCAGTGTGTACACAAAAAAATGTATGAAAGTGAAAATAAAGACAAATTAAAATGAGATTCTTCATAGGGAAACTCTGTCTTGTGGTTTTACGACGTCAAACTACTTTTTCGTTTTTTGATTCACACAACACAGGTTTTACAACGTACTTTACACTACTTAACACAAGTGCAGGATGATTGACGGAAAAGCTTAAAGTTTTTTCCCCAGAGTTGAAATGGACACACCAATGCAGACTGGTTAAATTTTGGATTTAAGACCTCCGATGCGGAGCAGAAGACCGCAATATGTAAACAAGCTAGGAGGCTATTCCCGCACCGATGCTAACACAACAAGGAAAATCCACCAAAATTAACATATGAGATTACACAAAATAAATAAGCCAAGCTGTGGACCAGGGCTGTAACAACTATACAAACTGTCAGGCTCTCGCGATCTGCTCCTGAAAATTTTAGTCCAAAAATTCACGACATCCAAGATCACCGATTCATGATCTTTATAAATATAATAGAGTGTAGTTAAATATTTATTGCTCTGGATACAGAATGATGTTGGATTTTGAAGACAAATGTGCTTCACTAAAATAAACAAACCTTCTAAATAAAATGTCAGTGAAGCTTCCTGTTTTCAAAGGAAAACTAGCAAGTGTTTTTCTATCCGTTCAAAAAAAATGAGACTGAAGTTCCGCTCACTGACTTAAATTCTAAAAAAAAACTAAATGAATAAATAAATTTAGCTTTTACATCAGTGCTTTAGCCCCAGTTTCATCAAATTTTTACTACCAAATTTAGTTAAAATACCTTTGACTTTTGGAACAACTGTGAAGGCTGCTGTATATCAGCCACATCTGTTCTCGTTTGATTTATTTTGCTACACTGAAATGTTTTTCTCAATTATGACGATTCAGTTAGTCAGGAAAGTAAGCTATGACATTTTTCAGAAAATGGCTGAAAATATACTTTATCATATATTACGATATCACTATTGTGATATAAAATATTTTATATTGTGATATACATTTTTTTTCTACATTGCCCAGCACTAGTAAGGAGTATGGATATCCCACTCTTTGATTATAAATAAGTTATCTCTTGTCGTGGAAGGCCTTAATTTGTTTTTCCTTTCTATTAAAAATATTAGATTGTTAGTCAAGTTAAAGCAATTTGGGGATTTTAATTGACAGGTGTTGACTTTTCACCTTGAAATTGATTTGAAGCATTTTAAAAAGAATATCTTTGGTTTAGTGCTGTAGATTTTATGGACAGAGGGTTTGTTGATTTTTTTTTTTTTTTTTTTTTTTTTTTTTTTTTTTATATATGATGTTTTTGTTTGTTTTTATGGCTGTACTTAAAGAAGATGCACCGATGTTGGCTGTTGAGTTGGTCTTCTAATGTTGTCAGTATTGTGTGCCTGTTTTTGTGCAGGTAGCCGCTCAGGTGGGTCATGCTGCCGTGGGTTTGTATCAGACTCTGCAGGAGAAGAACAGCTGGAGAGAGATGGCCTGGAAGTGGGACCACAGTGGGTAAGACCCTCACTCAGGCTACGCAGGGCTCTAAAATGTATTTTGAATCAATCTTTCTTAACAACATGGATTAATTATTATAAATGAAATCTATTGATCAATTTAGCCATTTCATGTTTTTTTTTAAATATATATTTGAAAGTTTTTAGTGTATTGTTTTATTGTTATTAGATTCACTTTTTCCTAATATGATGGTATTTATTGTAACTGGAAATCAAAGCTTGAATTTGGCAGTGATGTTGATTTGTTAGCTTTGATTCTTTATTTTGTCTTTAAATTAAATAATCATGATACAGATGTGTGTTTTTGCAGCTGTGTATAGTTACTAGTGTGTTTTTTTATATATATATATATATATATTTTTAGAGATAGGAATGAGTAAATCTTCAATATAAAGTAAATAAACTGTTTCCATCCAGAGCGAAGAAGGTGGTGCTCCAAGGCACAAATGCCGCTCACCTCATGGAGCTGCAGGCTCTGGCCAGCAGCCTCAGCCTGCCCACGCACCTGGTTCAAGATGCAGGTCATACCCAGGTGAGCAGGCTTTTGTCAATCGGAGAACAATTCATGGTTGAATGTGACTGTCTTTTATTGTTGGGGAGTCAAATTTAAAAATCCTGCATGTATGTTTCTGCAGGTGGCGTCTGGCTCCCGCACCGTCTTGGGCATCATGGGGGAAGAACAGATGGTGAACAATGTCACTGGTAGCCTGCAGCTGCTCTGAGGGCCCCCGACAGAGTTCTCACAGACTCTGAAGAACCGCACACAGCAGTCAGCAGAGGGCACTCTCTACCACAAGCAAGAAGACTGTTACCTTGTATGTTTTGGAACAGTCCAGAATGATGGTGATAAAACATACCCGAGACGAGACCACAAGCTCTTAGCTTGGTTTCTTCTCCAGTTTTGACTCACCTTGCTTCTCCCTCCCCCTGACATCTAGAGATCTGTCTGAGCAAAATGACACTTAACCATCATAGTTCCTTAAATATTCAGACTGGGTTTAGTTAACAGAGCTGTAAACATCAAAATACTGTTCTGATGCCTCTGAAGACATGCAACACCTTAATGCTTACACTTGTTTTAAAGCTCTACGCTTGTGTTATAAAAGTGATCATGTTGCACCAAATGAATCCTGTTATATGTGGCATGGTGACCAGCTGATCAAAATAGCATCTCAATGGAAGAGATTGTAAAGGGCACAATTCCTTGTCTGATCTCTGTAGGAGAGGGGTCATTCTATACAGAAGCTGTGAAAAATGACTCTTCTCTTTAGTCACATGATAAATTCATTTTGTGTATTCCTTGTGGATTTACCTGGGTGTACATTCTCAAATATTAGGTGTGTGTGTGTCAGATGTTTCATTTCTGTTGATTCCATCGCATACAAACACATTTATTTTCTTAAAATGAACGCACAGCTATTTTGGAACTCATCTGGAAATACTTTTACTTCTAAAGTAGTATCTGAAATGGTATCAAGCGTCTTGTTTGTTGCAATGAAGGATAAATGTGTTTAAAAAAAAAGGTTTCTCACTGATTTGAAAAATCCCCAAATGTTTAGCCTGTACAACTAAAAGCAAGCATTAGCGTGTTTTCCTCAATTATCTTTACTTTCTTGAAACACTTGTGGTTTTTGACCATTTATAATCTATCAGTGTTTGAGAGTGAACATATTCCTTCAGAATTTAGCCGTTTTAAAATGCTGAAAAAAAAAATCTAACTTTGCATGTAGTATTGAATATAATCTTCGTGAGAAATAATTCTTACCCTGTCTTGTGTCACAATATTCCACTCAAGTGAAAAATAAAGCAGCAGTATGGGTAACTAGTGTGTGTTATTTCCTCACTGACTCTCACAAGCATGGCGTTCACATGAAACTGAAGCAGGAAGAGGGCAGTGTGATCATGTTTCAGTCGAGGCTTTGCTGCATGTTTATCCGTTTTTAGCAGCACAACCAAACAGAAATCCTAAAGGTTGCATATGTACTTCTCATAGTAGTTTTAAATATAATGTAGAATAATTAGAAAAGGCAAAAACGACATTTTACTACACGGTAATTTAGTTCATTTTATTTTGAAAATAATTGCACCATCTGGCGTTTACTTTAAACATTCTGTGCTTCGCATTTCCTTAAGAAAATTAACATATTACAACCAAAAGTAAGAATTGAGACAATTATTTTTATAGACTTTACATATTAAGAGTTGGATAACCACTGGCGTTCGACGAGTATTTCCCTAATTGCAAAACATTTTTTTTTCAATGACTCCATTTGAAGAACAAAGATGATTGCTGTGAAACTGCTTGTGTCTATATACAAACAACTGATGGGTGTGTGCGCTGTGGGAGAATATTCTAGTGAGAACGGAGTGCGCCCAACAAAAATGTGTACCGTAATATAACGTGTGAGATCGATCTAAACAGCTCGAGCGCAACAACCCAATTTCAAAATAACATGCATTCATATGCAAAGTTATTTTTTATTATTAGTTACCCGTAAGGCTTTTTGTTAATGTCTGTAGATATCGTGATTGAAGTTTATTAAAAATAATAATTTAAAAAAAAAATACAGAAGAATTGGC
Organism: Oryzias javanicus; assembly: GCA_003999625.1. Classification (NCBI taxonomy): domain Eukaryota; kingdom Metazoa; phylum Chordata; class Actinopteri; order Beloniformes; family Adrianichthyidae; genus Oryzias; species Oryzias javanicus. The sequence goes on along the minus strand of CM012441.1, from coordinate 17,019,327 downwards.
AATTACAAACGTCAGTCTGACTAGAGTGGTCTCTGCAATCCTTCCTTACGAACCAACAAAGCCGGAAGCTTTTCTCGAAGATTCTATTTAGACGTCTAAAGTCCCGACCCGAGAAAGATGCACAATAGAGTATTCGTTCGCCCTGCATTTAAAATGGCGAATACGTACCCTACCACATCCAAGCTAAAGGTAGTCACCCCCCAAAAAGCAACAAATCGTCATGTACAAAGGACAACCATGTTCGCGAGCACAATAATAAATGGGGGAACAGCGGCACAACCACCCTGGGCTACTCCTTAAAAATATATTCGACCGCTTCTTGGAAATACCTAAGGAATTTTTTACATCAAATTGTTCAATTCGAGATCATCTTTAGATGTTACTATAACTTTCACCCTACAAAGGATTCGCATGTTCTACAAAGAAAGCCCTGGAAAAGGAAACGGTCATTTTGGCTCTCCCAAGCGGGCGCCGCATCCTTCATTCCGCGGCACACCGGTAGGTGGGGGTTGACCCAGTGGGCTAACCCTGCGATCGCAGCCCTGAAAATAGGCCCAGGAGACCCCGTTCGCTTAACGCTTGACATAATGTACGTGGAGTAAAGCGCCTTCCGCTGTTAAAATAGAAACGTAACCCATAAGGAAAAAGCAATAGTCCCGTGACAGAATTCAATTAAAATCCATAGAATTTGAGTTAGATAACGAATGTTTCCCGCATTAGGAAAACGTAGGTCCTCACAACGAGTATTTCCCCGAGTCCATGATCCTTCTCTAACTCTACATTCGCCTAACTACTGTACTCATACAGAAGAATAAACCCTTGCAGTCTTGGTGAGAGTAGATCCCACCCCATTTGGTGACGTAAATGGAAAGAAATGATTGATGTTTTAGTTCACCAATGAACTCCGTGTACTTCTTGAATGGAAAATAAGAAGTTCTGTATTCTCCAATCAGAGATGAAGGGCGGGATCGCGCTTCAAAGACCGCCCAAGAATGTCGCCCGTGCACGGCTGCCAAGGAAGCCCCGTGCTGTGATTGTATGTCAGTTTCGGTGGGGCCTGCGGTGGATGCCGGCGAGGAGGGGGATGGGTGCTTCACGAACGTAAGGATCCGACACAGAACTGGAGCCCCGTATTACATACAGCAGCCTATACCCCTGTATAAACAGCGACTGTAAATATGCAGCACATTAAAATATTTTAAGTTTTTCAGCTTTGGAATGTTTTTAGACACTCAATGGATATAGGACACGCAAACAAGAAAGGGAATTTAACTTTCTGGCAGTGTGTTGGAGATACTGAGAACTTTTTTCCTGCGCTTGGAGAGGAAGCTACTTCTGTGGGCAAAGTATACAGGAGACTCCGAGGTCGATACCCCGGCCTACTTGCCTGATTGGAACTGATGCTGGGATAATACATTTGACTCCCTTGTACACATTTGGAATGCCTCTTTAGGTGAGTATCGTTAAATTGTGTTTACTTGGGATACATTTGCGCACTTGTGACGGTTGTGAAAACATGTAGCATATACCAACCATGGTTTTAGTCCAACTTACCTCCAGCTAGGGAGCTAACCCCCTAAGCTAGCAAAAACCCAGCGCCCAGTTGAGTTATTCGGAACAACTTCGCTTCTTCCATTATATTTCAACTTTTAACGGGCTTTTATGTGTAGCTTCAAGAAATAAAAATAATAACTGTACCTGCAGGACTACTGTGGGCTATATCTGGGTGGATCTTGCGTGGTTTTTTGATCAGCCCCTCGTGTTTTTTGCAGTTAACTGGAACTCTAGTAAACTCGTTTAAAATATAAAATGTTTTGAAATTAGTCCCAGCACCTACAGCCACATTCGACCCCAGCAGTCAGATTGGCTTGTTTGAGTTTGTTCTGTACCGCGTTTAGGGCATAGCATGGTGGTGAGCGCTTTTTTGCTGTTTAAGTAGTAAAGAAACAGAATTGGTACAATTTTTATTTTTATAACATCACAATTGCGAGTACCGAAGCATAACAGAGATCGATACGCTTCACACGGGTGTCGTTTTAACCATAAACACGTTTGGCTTGGTGTGCTCAGCAAGTTTCCATAACGTTCCCACGGAGGAACAACACAGCTCCATGTTACGTAGCCCAAGTGCGGTTAGCAGCACTCAACGCACACTTTGCTCGTTTTTCTGTAATTGCTCTCATAATAGTTGGAATTGTGTGTGTTTATTCTGTGAACATCGAGTTTAAAACGAGACTTAGCATGGTACACGGGAACTTGTTTGAGCAGTTTCCTGAATAGGTGTTGTTTTCCCCCCGACAACCGCATGTTAAATTTTGTTTTCTGGCCTCCAGTGTGGGTCTGACTTTTAGGGAATTGTTGGAACTGGTCAGCGGTCATTTTCGGGGATATGGCTGAGCTGGAAGCAACAGCTAGCGGACAAGCCGAGGACAGCAATTGCCCTGCTAGTTTTTTTTTTTTTTTTTTTTCCTTCTAAGCTCACTTTGGATATTCTTCAGCTAGTTGTGGTCGGATTTAGCCTCCTAATGCACCCACACCAAAGCTTTTCCTGCACAAGCACTAACCAACATCATCATCACCACACAGAACCTGGGCTCGGTTTTTATTTTATGAAACTGCATCGCAGTGGTTTATTGCTAAACTATGCAAATGATTGCAGTTCCGTCTTAAACGCGGGCGCTCGCCTTTATTATTTTCCCCCCGTTTGGGTCCGTGAGTTGTCTTCTGTTCTGTGCTTGTGAGATGAAGCCTCCAGGAAACCAGAGCTGTGGCCTCAGTAGTGACTTGCTGTTGTTCACCTCCCCCACCAGCCAACCCCCAGCCTTGGTTGCTGCTAAGAGAAATGGGTGGTATTTTGGAGCAGTGCTCTCCATTCCTTTTTTAGCCTCCATTTTCCAGAGTAACAGCAATCACGACCCCCTGTTTAGGCTAAAAAAAAAAGGAAACGATTATCCACATTTTCGGTGATAAGTTTACATAACATTGAAACGTGTCGCAGCTTCATGCGACACTCCGCTATGAGAAAATGTCTGGCCTCGATTTTTTTTTTTCTTTGGTAGAGCTTGGTTTTCGCTTTCACGATGACACCCGTCCTCGGAACTTATTCCGTTCCGGCTTAGGTTTGTCCCTGTGTTTGCTGTCCCGGCCTGCGCTGCTCTCTCCACGTCGCCTTTCCAGTGCAGCAGTTTACAAAGCAAACAGACTGAGGAGACACTGGATGTGTGCAGGCATATTTATGTGGGCTGGGTCTTTAGTTCTGTTACTCTGCACTGGATAAGAAAAATGTTTTTTGGAGCGGTTTTAGTATCAGAGAACAGGGGTTAATGTTTAGGACTAATTTATTGCTTGATTGCTCAACAGCTCAGTTTTTGCTGTTCCGGCTTGGTTCAATAAACATCTGCAAATATTATTTATGAAAGTGTTTTTTCCATTGTTGTTGTTATATTTACCTTAGTTAGTTTTCTTAATCCTACGTTAACCTTGCTTTATGAGCACAGAGATTACAGCTCATCTCTGCCAAAGTGTTTAGTCAGAGCCAATGTAAGCGTTGGCGCCATTCTGGTATTTGAAGGAAACCTGGTTGCTCTTCGCCAAGCCCAATTTTCATTGGTTCAAGTTGGAATTCTATGAATATGCCTCAAGTCTTTTAATAGACTCTGTGGATTATAACTCAGGAACCTGGCCACTCGACGCCCCCACCCCCCACCCGACCTGTACCTTCATATTATCTTAAACAAACACTGTTGTTCACCAACAGAAACAAAGATGTTCTCTGGTGAGTATGTAATGCAATTACTCTTGGGGACACAAGCAAGCATATGGGGCTGATTTTTAAGTCAATCTGTAACCACAAGAAATTTAGCTGTGTCATTGCCCAACACAACACTGTTCTTGTTTTTATTGCAGAGGGCCACTCTTTTCCGTGTGCATGTACTTGTTCTTGTTATCTGATCACTACCTTTTGTTGTCTCACCATGGAATTGTGTCGGACTGCCAATCCTCAAACTGACATTCCTGATCTCCGGGTTGTGTTTGGGCTTGTGTTTTAATTTGGAGCAGTTTAGTTTACATTGTTCTGGAATTCTTTGGTTATAGCCGTCCACATTGAACAAAAGTTATGTGTGTTGTCCAATAAGAATAGCTGCAAATGCATGCGCACGTGTGTGCGCATGTGTGTCGACCTGTCTGCAGGATGTGTACCCTTCTATGGGCCTCTGGGGTTTTGGAGATGGGAGGAATGTGCAGACAGGCAAGGTTAGCTCTGCCACATTTTTAGTGAGGAAGGAAATAAAAACCTGTTCCTCTCATTTCATTTCATGTTGCAGTTACAGACCAGTAGATCTAAACCAGTCAAACGAAGGGCTGGGTAACTCGCAATTCGATTCACAATACCGATAGTATCTTGATATAGCAAAAATTGCAATAATCAATATATTACCTTGGTAATCTATGATGTATAACTATTCTTAAATGAATGTTTTTATTTTCTTAAAACCTTCTTTTACAACAATTAAAAAAAACTATTTTCATTTAACACCCTTTCAGACATTAAAATAAAGTTATCAATAAATACTAATGTGTCTTTACAATAATAACATACATTTCAAGGTAACTAATAAACAAAGCTCCAGTTAAGAACCAAGATGCAGGGTGTATCAAATAACCTTCTCACTTCAAACAGTAGTAAATGGGGAAATAACAATTCATAATGCTGTATCTTCATTTATTTTCTGTCAGATAATTGATTATTATTCAGGCACAATATGAAATTTTACCCTGTTAATATATCACAGTTTTTTTTTTTTTTTTACAGTGCTGGTATCCATATTCATTTCCCCTTTCATAAAAATTATCTGCAACGTTAGCATATACAGCTGTTGCAGTCAATAATGCAGCTAGACGTCTCCTTTGGACGGTCAGACGCTGTGTACCTCTCCGCCAGAATCTGGTGGATTTTAACGCAGTGTTTGGACAGGTTACTGGTGTTACCACCATAACAAATCCATGTTATTTATCTTGCATTCAAAAACGGCATCCACTCTCTGCGTCTACTTTAGAAAAATACAGACACAACTTGGACCTTTTTGTTCGCAGCCGCTCTACCTCCCGCGTGCGTTTGCATCTGTATGCGGAGCAGGTGGTGAGCCCCGCCCCTCCCCACTGCATGTGGAAAAGAAGCAAAGTGCAATTGTCCGCACTGTACCCGTGCAACTATGTATTAGCCATTTAGACTAAACACTTATTGGTAAAACTGGTAAAAATTATGACAATGTTATGACCGACATCCTTGCATTTCACTATCATGCTCAGGCGAAGCGCCCCCTGTGGAATCTTTTGGTATTATTTTAGGAAACCGATTCAGGGAAAGAGAGGACCGATAATCGTTTGAGTTGAAATATCGCGATTGTTCGCCATACTGATATTTTGTTCCACCTCTAGTCAAACGGCCTTGAATACTTGAGCTGTTGCATTACTTATGGGAACTGTTAGGAGAACTTATGTTTTATTTCTGACCCCACTAGGAATGTGGGCTTGGCCGTTTCTAAATTGGTTTAGTTCTTAATTTGAGATTTACAGTGCTTGTTCTAAATATTTGAATATTCATGGTTCTTTCTTTTTTTATTATGTCGGCCTTTCTGTGTCTGTCTTGAATGTGATGTCTGCAATAGTAGATGAAGTGTTGGCCTGTGGCAAAACATGGATCAGTCAAAATTTATATTTTTAGTCAAGAATAGAATACAAAAAAATACAGTTTAAGCTCAAAATTAATTATGGTTAAAAAATAAATAAATAAGAGTACATAAATAATCTGTGATTTAGGGCATTAAAAACTTAACTTTTTTTTTTTTTTAATAACAAAGATTCCTGTCTAGATCAGAACAATATGGTGAAGCTGACAAATAAAACTCTCTGTTCTATACTAAACCAGTTTTTTGTTTTTTAAGTAAAATAAATGAAAATCTTTGGGGTTCTCGAGTCCAAAGAGCTTTTGTTCAAATTGAGTTTTCTAGTTGCAGGGACTGAGCACTTTGTTGTGATGAGCCTGGATCATACCCTATCCAGAATAAAAGCCTTGCTTGTGCATCTCATTGATCAGAAGAGAATGAAGCAGGAAGCTGAGCCATTTTCAAAAGAAATACAGGATCCTCTAATAGTGAAGGTGCTCGAAGAGACGAGGGAGAAAGCAAAGAGCGAGCGAAAACGCATCTTTCTGTCTCTGGTCTGAATCCTGATGACAGCCTCCATTGCTGCATGAAGGGCAGGTGTAGCTGTTGATATGGTAATAAGGTTGCATGTGTTTAATGGCCATGTGACCAAGTCAACCCAACTATTGTTGAGATCCTTCAGTGTCCAGAGTCTCAAACACAACCTCCACAAAGAAGAGAAGTAATGCTACACAGCATTCATAAAAAGACCCCAAATCATCTTTTTTCCGTGGCAAGTTTTGTATGAAATATATGCACAAAGTTGCAGCTATACCATGAATCCGTTTGCCTATTGTAGCCAGCGAGGTGTAATGTTGAATAAATGTTAAAAATGATTCAAGGTAGAATGGCCCTCTGTGTTCGTTGCTCTGTGCTGCTGCGTCTCTGTCCCTGATAAAAGATCTTTGATATAAAGCTGAAGGCGATGTTGAGCCTGAGACAGCTGCCTGAGGCAATAAATGATAAGTGTTTATTTTAATGTGGATCGTTTTTATCACAGCTTAATTAAACGATATGATTAAATATAATAATTTCAAAATATAGATTCTTGATTATAGAATGGGGAATTTATTGTTCTGTCAAGCAAATGTTATGCTGGTCCGTTTATTTGACTGCCTACGAATATCCACTGTACACTCCGTTCTTTCCTAAAAATTGGGAGGGAAGATCAGTGTTTATTTGGCATAGGGTGTATCTGAGAGACAAAATGATCAAAACTAGCAGTTTTTCCTCAAGAAATGTCTGAGGACAAAAACAAGCAGATAATTTCAATTTTGTTAAGCATCATTATTTATTTTAATTATTATAAAAACAACCAAAAAATCAATTTATTTCAGGCTTTTATGTAAAAATTCTCCATGCGTCAAATTTCAGTAGAGTGCAGACCAGAGAGAAATTAACATGAAATCAAATAATTTTTTTCACTAATTGTAAGCATTATTTGTCTTTCTGTGCACGTTGTAATAGAACAAAAACATTTTTACATTTAGTTTTTGTTTTCATGAAAATGACCCCTATTGTTTAAATATTGATAGAAAAGATGCAGAAGTTGATACATACTAGTTATCTGATCTTTTTACCCTATTAGAAGCAAAGAATAACAATCATATGCGTAAAAGAGCAATTCAACAAGTTAAAAACGTCTGTGGTCCTAGAAAATCTTTACAAACCTGTTTTTGATTAAATAATATATAAAAAATATGAATTTAATAATCAATTTATTATTTAATGTTATCGTGTTGTGTGTGAGGGACTTCAGATGCTTCTTTCTGTCTTTGTCAATTTTGCTTTCAGGGGCATTTGGGACACATACTCCATGTACACCCCCCCCCCCCCCTCCCCCGCTGCAGCCTCTCCTTTGCAGCTGCTATGTTTTCTGCAGGTTGCCATCTTGCTCAGTGAGGTTAAAAACAAGTGGCTGTGTCGCCTGCCTCTCTGCTATCTTCCTATTGGTGCAGCATTGCTGGACCGTCTCCAATGAGGTGAAGTGTTTTTCTTCCCGTGGGGGGGAGCAGCACTGCAGAGAGCTGTGCTGAGAGGAGGCAGTGCTTCTTGGGAGGATAATTGAGGAGGAGGAGGCACAGGGAAAAAAAAAAAAAAACAAGGCCATGTGGGGGTGAGACAGGCTGTCTATGAAACTGTAGCTCTCTCTCGCCTCCCCCTCCTCTTATTTTTCTCGTTTTATTGCAACCTCATGATTTGTCCTTCCTTTTTCTTTTTATCACTGTGAGTGTGTGTTCGCGCTCACTTCTCATGTCCGTGTGAAAATCATGTTGGTGAAATATTCTTGCCAATGTTCAAGCGATGTCTCGCCACCTTTTGAACTGTGGCAGCCATTTTACTCTTCATCAGAGTGACCCCACTGTCTTCTGGCCTTTTCTAGTTTCTCTTTCTGTTTAGGGCATAACAGGAAACTTCAAAAGAAATTATTGCTTTCTCCTTTTACTACAAAAACACAATATCACATGTAACCCTTCCGTTCTCCTTAGCTTGTTTACATTAAAAGTGGGGTCATCTGGACACCACAGGACAGTGCGCTGAACTTTTTTTTTTCACTGATTTCGGAGTTTCACTAATGTCCATGGCAGACATAAAATCCTGTCCCACTTCGTCCACATTTGTCATGGAAGAAATCGCATAACAATATGTGGTTGGAGCCATCTGGACCCCAAGGAGAGCGGAAGGGTTAACAGTGTTTATTTTGAGGCTGTTTTCTGTCAAATGCCATCATTAGAAAAAAAAAAAAAAACAATGTAAAGATTTTTAAATGGATCCAACAGGCCTTGTTCCTCTTGTTTTGTTGCTATTTACTCTAAAAAGCCAGAAATAAATTGGAGGAAATGGTCGGTCGTTCATTCCAGGTTTTCTAGTTTGTAAGAAACATTACAGCTTCCTGTAAGGAAGACTCAGAAAAGTTATTGTTCTTTGTAGCTGTTACCTAATGCATTCATTTTTAAAAGTTGAATGTAGCCCTTCACTGCTTTTATCTGTCCCTACCCCCTAGTTTTTTTTTTTTTTTTTTTTTAGTAAACATTGTCATGTGAACTTGTGCCTCCTTCTGTAGTCTGGAATTGTTGAGCCTGTCAAATGACTTTTTGTCATTGTTTCTTATGGGCTTAATTTTTATTTTTATTTATTTATTTTTGCTTTCAGGCTTGAACACACCTAATGGATGACTCTTAAAACTAGAACTAAAAAGTTCCCTAAATAGAAGAATATTGATTTTGCTGCGGGTGCAGAAATTATTTTCATTCTATGTAAAAAGATGTTGGCCAGCATGTGTGACAGTATTTGGAGGACTTACTGGTGGTAAGAAAACAATATCCTTTTAGATATGTAGGGCACCAGATTCCACTGAATTGTGCTTTAAACTACCTTAGCAATGTTTTATTTAATCTCACCCAAGCACTGAATGAAGCAATCACAGCTACCAGATTACTTGGTATGAGTGAAGTTTTCTTCTGTCATGAGGGGACGCAAAGTTGTTATTTTTATGTGGTAGCTAGCATAACCAACCAGGATCTTATTGAAGTGTTTTGGCTTTAGCCCTAGTAGATGGTTGAACAAGGAACACCAATTTGAAGATTTTTTTCTTAAAAAAAAAAGAAAATTCCCACAAAGCTGAAAATTTACATCATTGATGTTGAATAATTTGTCATGCTCTCAATGCTTTTATCTGTTTTTTCCCTCACACCTCCTAAAGCACCCAATTGGATTTTCTTCTCTTTTTTTAATCTAATTGCAAACAATGTTGTCAAGTCCATTCAGCGGCTGGGGATTGTTTCACAGCTCACACTACTTTCCCAGAATGCTGTGCAGCAGCAGTATGGGTAAAGTTCAGGTTTTTCTGAGAATTTGCTTATTAATGTGGTACACTTCAACACGTCAATATTTTTGTTTTCCTACATTTAAAAATGTAACAAACTTTTCAATGGTAGTATAACCTAATTATAACTGTCTTTACAACTTTTTTGTGTTTGATGATGCCCCACCTGTGTCTTGTTTGATTGGTTAAATTGTCAGGATACGACATAGTTACTTTCCTTTAATTGGCTCAGTGTTTTCTAGACTGTCTATTTAAAGAGTTTACTAACCATAACAAAGCAGGGTAAAATTAAACTAAAAACCTTTTAAACCATGACTTTTCCTGGTTGACAGGCTAGATAAATGGACTAAGGAGTACGTGAGAAAGAAGCCACAAAAGTGCACTTTAGTTGAAGATATGAGTCCAGAAAGATGATTGGCTGTGTAGCGGATAGCTGCGACAAGTATAACTCTTGCTATGAGGGGGAAGGCTCTTGGAACTTTCCTTTATGTACAAAGGGGACCCGAGAGGCAATAAACTCATTGCTGATGAATTGGGTATATTAAAGATGGCTGAGCAAGTAAAGAGCAAATGTAGATTGTTGCCTAGAGAGAAACTGACACTCTGGAGTGTTATTTTCCCATGGAGGAGGTGCATAGGGCATTCCACTTTAGATGGGAGGTGAACAGGGGAGTCCAGGGGCTCAATTACTTCTGCTTAAGTAGTTTATTGGAGCTGACAGAGTTCTGTGTTCCTGTACAAGCCTTCGAGGTAAATGAGGAATTTTTTTTTGAACACCATAGCATGCTAAACAAAGACCTGAATGGTGAAGAACTTGACCTGTCCACAAAGTCATATCCAAGTATTTCAAAGACAACTGGACACAACTGCTGCCGCAATGTGTAAATGAAGAAGGACATTTCCATTGCCTCCATTACTTTTGCAGATGATCTGGTTCTTACAAGTACCGGTACTCTAGTGAGAGAGATGGTGCAAGTTTTTAAGGTCTTTGAGTAGGGGTGTAAACGATCACAAAACTATCAGTTAGGATCGTGTCATGATTTTAGGATCACCGATTGGATCATTTTTCGGATCAGTACAAAGTGTAAAAAAAAAAACCAAAATGGCAAAAAAACAAGAAAAAAGCCTAAAATACATTTTTGGAAAAGCTTCAGAGCGAATATTTAATAATGTTTGCCCATTGAGGCCTGTTTATTAAAGAAAACCATCTTTAAACTTCAAACACAAACAAAATGCTAAAACATTTAGTTTCTGATTACATTTACATGTTCCAAATCTACAAAAACTGAGATAGAAGAACGCTTAAAAATAGTTTGGAAAATCAAATCTATCTGGAGTACCCCTTGGAAATGCAAATTTCCAAATTTAATCGTAAAAAAAATCAGTTAAAAAAATTTGTTTTTGGTATTAATTGTTTTATCGAAATTGACTCTGAGAACTAGGGATGCAACGATACAGTTTGCTCACAGTTTGATATGTACCTCAAATACAAGGGTCACGGTTTGATACGTATTGAACCAAAAAAAAGCTGAAATCCTATCATTCCACAGATTGTGATTTCTGTTGCAAACTGAAACAACATAACAAAGAAATCTTTTTTTTTTTCAAGTGCACAGCTTTTGGTACTTATTGCAGAATCACACTTAAATAGAACTCCTGTAAACTTGTAAACATTACAACTTTTACACAATTTAATCAAATGTAGGAGTACCTCAGTCCTCAATAAGTGTAAACGTGAATATAATAAACTCCAACAATCTAAGCTGTGCTCTTAAGTCTTGACAGTGCACTCTTTATTTGCCAGTGTGAGGGTTGTCATGTAATGAACAGTTACTGAGAGATAGCTCTCTGTTCATAATTCATAAAGCACGGGTGTGTGTGTGTGTGTGTATGTATGAATATATATATATATACACACACACACAATGCTCACAAAAATGAAAGGAACACTTTTTTTATTTGGCCTGGCATGAATTGAATTAAACCTGTCTGATCATTTTCTTGTTGGTTAAGCAGCTGAGGGCCTCGTTAATCAATTTCAGCTGTATTGGTGTTCATGGAATTAACAACAGGTGCACTTCAGTGGCAACAATTAGAAAACCCTCAAAGCAGGACTGGTGTTACATGTGGAGGTCATTTCAAGTTTCTCCCTCTTGATCTGGTTTTCCACTCGTGCTGATTTTGGCTTGCATAATTATCTTTACTGGCAGTATGAGGCAATTCCTTAACCCAGAGGTGTCGAACTCGATTGCACAAGGGGCCAAAATGCAAAACACAACTTAAGTCTTAATGTAAAACTGTAACTTTTTAACATAATTATGAACTAGAGATATAGCAGGGGTGTCAAACTCAAAAACACAGTTGGTCAAAATTTTAAATTGAAGCCGTGGGCCAAGGTTGAACAAATGCACCTTTCAATATGGTACCAAACAATGAAAATTGTTAAACATTTTAACAATGCATGTTGAACAAGCAAGGCTTATATAATTTTAAAGTGCAGACATGCAAATTCGAGTTGCTAATAATACTACCAGGGTTTTTCCTGGCTTAAAATAAGGTGGTGATGGTGTCTCGTCTCAACTTCAGATTTGCGCACCCAGAAACTATATGAACTGCTGTGCCTGCTCTTGCGTGCAGCTGCTACGTGCATGCGCAGGCTGTCCTTCTTTTATGTATCACCCCCGCTCCACTCCTTGCATACACCTCGGCAATAGACAGACTCTTTTCTTTTTCATGGAGGTCAACTCCTGATTTTTTAAAGCCTGTCTTCTCTACCTCACTCACTGCGGGCCTGTCTGTCACAAACAGCGTACCTAAGGAAGTCTAATACAGTTGGACTGAACCATTTTTAGATAAGGGGAGGGGGGTCAGTTACGTTTAAGTTTCCAAAACAAAATATATGAATATTGTTAGCTTAACATTAAATGTCAAAAATATTTACCATTATATATTGGTTTACTGGAATTATTTTGTATGTTTCATCATTTTGTCATCTCAATCTGGGCCCCTGGAATTGGCCACCTTTCCCCCCTTTTCGGTGCACAGGAGCTGAAGCTCGTGGGGGCCACACAAGATACTGAAAAGCATTTTGAGTTGTAAAAATGAAGTTTTGGAGAAAATTGTCTAGCCTGCCACATCTTCATTTCACTCTGATTTTATGGTGTCTACACAATTAAGCCCTCTGCAGGCTGAACATTTTTATTTCCATTAAAAGACTTGGCATCTTTTTATTCCTAAGACACTGCCCTATGGTTATTTGTATAGATATCCAACTTGAGATCTGATGCATCTAATGAGTTTCTTTAAAGTCCTCCTTTAATTTTTGTGAGAAGTATATATCATTATCAACCACTGAAAAAAAAAGACTGCAGCCCTTTAGCAATAAACACTCTGGTGTCAGAAATGTTCTTGTGTTCATCTGAGGTAACACTGCAAGTCTTTTGAAATATATCTGGGATGTTTTTATTGTGTTAACTGTTTAGGTGTTCAACTTTTAGACAGTGAATGACCTGGGTGATGATGTCAGAGAAGGGCAGTCATGTTGGACGTGATTCCCACATTGTAAGGTATAGAAATGAGGCAAATCTTGCAGATATTGAACTTCTTGTTTACACATTTAGTCTAATATCATCATAATCGATGGCGAACCCTAGATGTCTTCACACAGCAGGTTTTAGTGTTGGTGACGCATCTTAATTTGGGAGCCGGAAGCGGCTCTCACACCGATGCATCCGCACGCACCCTAGTGGCCACCCCCAAATAAAACTCCATGAAAATGCAGCAGAAGTCCGAAATTCTGCTCTACTCGTGTTTGCATAGACTCCCTACTGAAAGCGGCTACCTGAACGTGCGCCGACGCAGCCAGTGCGCGAGCACGTTGCTGGCCAAAGAACTACTACATTCGCCCCTTCTAGCTATGACTGTCTCGGTTGTTTTTAGCATTTAGTTAAAGCATTTCTATTTTGGCTCCGCCTCCCGCAGGAGGAGCGAAGTAGTTCCTGGCAGAGAGGGGGGGAGTGGGAGCAGACCTAGAGCAGACGGGCTCATCAACAAAGATATGAATACACAGACACAAGCTTAAGGCAGCTCACGGTGGTACTGAATAAATAAAATGTGTATCATGAAAAATGTCGTACCGAACTGTGGACCGCGTATCAAACAGGTCGGTTTTATATTGATATTGTTGCATCTCTGCTGGGAACATTTAAGTATTTAAAATAATTGTCTTTCGTAAAAGATGGCGCTGCCAAGCCCGCTTTTCCTGGAAATTTATGATCCCTTTCACTTGCTATACTTTCGTCCTTGCTGCACGTGTCCCTGTTAGGGAGCAGTGGCTTTCCCTTGTTCAGGACAGTTGCTGCTCTTAACTGAGAGATTCTCTGAACCCAGAACGGAGATGTGTACCGATCCTTTTATTCAGCTCTTAAAATCAAATAAACCTGATAATTCACCATGCGCGTCCTCCATGATGAAGTCGAGAAAAGTTTTCGACGGGAGCTCCTCACACACAGCGCGAGCTTTAGTGGTTGTTAAAGTAAAGACCATTTACATGAATTTGACTCAAATTGCATTAGATGTGAGCGGACAGTTGATTTAAGTTGTGCAAGCCGACTAAGGTTTGTGTGTGCGCAGAGGGGTGGAGGTTGGGGTGGTCGGTGATACATGCGTGTGCCGAATCTTGGCTTCTGCTGCCATGATTCAGTCTGTCAAATTACTTGATTGAGCGTTCCGTTTAGGAACTGTTTACTGACAAAGCTGTGGCTAACAAGTGTAAATCATGGACACTGGGTCAAACTTCAATACACCTTGTTGGTTCCAGAAAAAAAGATGTTTGTGGGTGTTCATTGTCAGAGACGACTGGTTCCAGTCTGCAAGGAACTTAAAATGTCTTACTCCGCTCATTAAGTAAATTTAAAATAAACTTCCTGCACACAGTCTGATAAAATATTTATATTAAATAGTAAATAATAGTAAATGTTACTTACTTTGTCTCACTTTACCAAAAATTATTTTTTGGTGGCTTCTGATCAATCAGACGTGGGTGAAGACATTAGCAGGGTTTTTCCTGGCTTAAAATAAGGATTTGTATACCTTAACTTTGTGTAACCCCCCCCCCCAATTAAATCTGAAATGAAAAAGTTGAAATTAAACTTTCATTATTTTTGTATTAATTGTAACATTGAAACTAACTGTGGGGAACATTTAGATATTTCTAATATATATATCTATTATATCTATTATATAATAGGAATAGATGTGCCTCAGTTTTTTAGCCTCCTTCAAACAGTCATGCAAAATTTTTGCTAATAACGCATTGATCATGCTGGTTGGTCGGATCCCTTGTTCTGGCCTTCCGGTTAAGAATAACGTAGGCTCACACTGTTTTTGTAGATGCAGCATGTGTGTGGGGGCTGGTGTCATCTTGCAGTACTGGATGTCTTGTCAATGTTTGGTTAAACCAAGGTGGACATTGAAGATGGACATTATCATTGGCCTGCGTTCCTGCAGCCTTGAAGAAACCTTGTTAAGTGTCAGAAAAGACTGTTAATCAGTAAAAACTTAAGCTGTAATGAACCAAATTTGTCTCGCATCAAGTCCCCTCCTTATGTCTAAAAACAATTCAGGCTTTCTACCATCCAAGCAAACCAACACTTTCATGAATTCAAGTTTTGATTACTGTTATTTTTCAATTGCAGCTTCATATTGGACACTATTAAGGTATATCACCACCCTGACATTTATGTCTAAATATCAAGCTAAGTAAATACCTTAGTAAGATTTGCAGGACCAGTTTTATTAAATTCATTATTGGCTATTTAAATCTTTTTTGCCTGTTGCTGTTATGATGAGTGCTGGATGGTTTGGGAAGTCTGTTGTCGGTTAGTGACAGAGAGGTAGACCTGAATCAGCTGGATAACTCAGCTGGTTAAGTGTAGGATTGGCACCAGGGGAAATCAAGGTTCAATTCCAAGAGTGCACAATGAACTTCATCCAGTGTGGGTCCTTGGGCAAAATTTTTTACGCTACTGCTTAACCATGTAGCCAGTCTAAGACTCCCTGTGCCAGTTCCCATCTTGAACAAAATAAGAGTTGAGTGAGAAAGGGAATCAGGCATAAAATTCTTTGCTAAACCACTTGTGTGAATCAGTGAAAAATCTGTGATGACCCCTGAAGGGATAAGCCGAAAAGTGAACAAGGTAGACATAAATACTGTAAATACTTGATATGGATTTTTTTTATACAATTAAGTTGTTTTGTGTGAGAAATTCTCGGGACAGCATGATTACCTTGCCAGCATTCTTGGCATCAGCAACACACCTCATTTAAGAATAGCTTTTTTCTATCAATTTAATTGTTTTCAAGAATTTAAAGGACATTCTTGTCAAACCATTGGTGTTTAAAGAGCAGCTCCTTAGGGTTGCTTATGTTCCTAAACTTTTTAGTACAGATTCTCATACGGATTCTCTGAGTTCTCTGAGAACCAATTAGTTATAAATGGGCTAGAGATGACACACTAACTTGTTGCACACGCAAATGAGGTTGCCATATTGGATACGTCGAGATGCCTGTTTGCTGCTGTACTACAATTGCACTAACAGAGATGGAAAAACAATAATGACTTTTCACAAGTAAATTATTACTGTCTCCTACTAAAGGTGAACTTATAGAAGGCATTTTAGGAAGATCTGAGAGACTTTATTCTCAATTGTGAACATTTAGGCTGATGTTGTTACCTATTCAAAGTCAAAATTGGCTTTAGACTTTGCACAATTTTCATGTTTTCTGGCAGGACCACCTATTTTTTTTTATTTAAAAAGAATGAATATGAGATTTATGTTTCTTTTACCTCAGATCAATCCAGATGACCCTCTGGTAAGCACGTTACTAAGCGAGCAAAAAGAAACTAACTTGAACTTCCTCAGTAGCGGCAAGCGAAGAGGGAAGACCCCAAGACCGAAACTCCATCTAGCGGTGGACAGGGAGGTGTGACATATGGAAAACCGCCAGATGGTGTCCCACGGGTTCCTGGATCCTTCTGGTAGAGGCTGGGTGAGATCCACTTGTGGATTTGCCCCATGGCGGTGCTTTGGCTCCACCAAGCCAGACGTCGAGCCCGACCCATTTATAAACACAGACTGATGAGTCTAACAATTTGTGTAAATCTTTGTCTGTGTGTTGATAATAATAAAATCCCAACCATCTCTCGTGTATGAATTGTGTTCCCTATATAATATTTTTTTCCTGGGCCAACAAGTTTTTAGCATGAATGCCTAATACATAGTGACAAGTGTAACGCGCGAACATGGAGTAGACTTTATTCTCTGCTTTTCCGCACACAGCAGGAGGGGAGGGGCTTCTCGTGCACTCTCACCACTTGCTCTGCTGACGGGTGAAAGCACACGTGGATGGCAGAGCGAACGCGAGAAAACAGCTCCAAGCTACGTCTGTATTTTCCTTAAGTAGAAGCCGACAGCGCGCAATATTTCTTATGTAACATAACATGGATTGTATGGCAATAAAAGCAGTAACCTGTCCAAACACTGCGCTAAAATACATTAAATTCTAGCGCAGCATCTGACCGTCCAAATGAGACGTCTGTTGATCCAACAGGTGTGTATGCTAGCGGTACACATGGAGCAAAGAAAAGTGCAGAAAATGAAAAAAAGAAAAAAAAAAAGAAAAGGAAGGGAAAATTAAGATGGATACCAGCACTGCAAAAAACAGTGATCATATAATATTAAAAGGCAGAACATTACTTATTTGCCTCCATAATAATAAATGATCTGACATAAAATGTAATCTTTGAATGTTTTATTTCCACATTTAAAGGTTTTGAAGAAAATAAAAAGATATATTTGCTTTAAAAATAGTTATATTTACAGATTATCGAGGTAAAATGTGGATTATTGCAATGGAGATACTATCGGTATCGTGAGCCATGTATTGTGAATCTCATCGTATCGTGAGTTACCCTGAGATTCCCAGCCCTACTCTTTACATATCTTGGACAATTGTAACAGGCTGTTGTGACATATATAGCAAAATATACAATTGATCTGGACCTCCTTAATTTTATATTCTGAAAACACAAGATCAACAAAAAGCATTGTTTTCACTCTTTGATATTAAGTTTTTGTTACCCAAGGAGCTTTTCTCCTCATTTATTTATTGAATGCAATTAACTTTTGTCAAAAAAAGATGTTTAAAAACTGTTGAAGTAAACTTCAAAAAGTATAATCAAAAGTTTTTGGAGTTTTTTTCTACTTCTGTTTTTTTTAATTGCTGAAATATTTGTTTTTCATTTTTTCTGTCCTTTTAAGGTAGTGCTTTTTTATATTGATGTTGGCTTAAATGTGAAAGCAGTGGGCAGTGAAAAATATTTCAAATAGTAATTATAGCATTGCTGTGTTATATTGACTAAATGTATTTTTATTAAAATGTTTTGTTTCTTGTATCACAAACCTTTATCTTTATTCTGTAATAACTGCAATTGTCAGTAAAAATCATTTTTAGTGTTGGGTGTAATGGACAGAAATGCCATATTTTCCTTACTTTTTGTTTGAGAAACTGGAATAAAAGTTCGATAATATTTATCGTTTAACTATGAGCATATGCTCGCTCATCTTAGATATTAATAGTTTTTATTAAAGAAAAATGTTTGGATGTTTAAAGAAAAAGCTAAGAGCATATTGTGATTCACCTCATATTTTCCAACTCATTACAAAACATACTAAAGGCATTGCTGCTAAAATCATCGTTTTTTACATGTTGAGTCAGAATCATTCTATCGTTCTTTCTTGGATCTTGTATTTTTCCTTAGGTCATACCTACATATCGACTTGGACCATCCTGTTAGACAGCATACCATCACTGTGAAAGCTGATCTGCAAAGACAAACACATTTGTATTATTGCTGCTCCTCTGTAAAGTAATATGTGATGTATTTTAAAAAAAAAACAAAAACTTTAGGATAGTGTTTTTGGATTTTTGTCCCTTTTTATTCAATCAGTTCAGTTTGAATCTAAAGTTAGTTTAGAAAGATTCCCAGTTACTGGGGAACTGGATGATTCTCTGATTGAGCGAGCAGTCAGCTTCCCAGCTGTGACATCTATTTAAATGTCTTTAGATTGAAAAAAAAATCATGTGAATATTCTCTTCCAGAGTCACAAAGGGATTTATATAGCACAGAGAATTAAAAAAGGGTAACACTTTGTATTCAAATGTTGCTTTATTTGTTATCTATTTAACTTGTTATTGATCACTATTTTAAAAATTTAGACCCTTTTTGAGACTGTTTACTTTAGGCTTTAGTAAAATGTTAAGTGTATTACAAATAAGACTAGATAATTCTTTCTAAATACTGAAATATTAATTGAATTTGATTTGGATTTGTCATGTGATAAAATGTGATTTCTCTGATCACGAAGGCTGTAATTAACCTCTGGGGGTGTGATTGGTTGAAAAATATCTTGGTTTGACTCTGTTGTTCCATCGGTCATCACAGTCTCCAGAGGCTTTAGAACCAGCACCAGCCGAATCCAGAGATCAAAGTAAAATTTTTGTGTTGCTCCATGGACTAGTCTCAACTGTGATGGTCTGAGGTAAAGAAAATGCCGCTACCTCAGTCTGTGACACCACCTGTCCGTCAAATGTATCTGTGTGCTGCTTGAGAATGTAGTTTGTTCATTAGGATGCTGCTGTAGCTATTTTTTGGTCTGAATAATCATATAATTTCCTCTGTCTGAAGTCAAGAAAAAAATGTCAAAAAGTCTGTTTTTACTTTGTTTATTAACCATGTCACAGACTGTTAAAAAAATGTTGGTTAAAATATTTACAGTCCTGTAATAAATTAATTTACAGTGGGGAAAAAACCTGAGAGCAACCACGTGATGTCATTACTAAATCTCCATGAAAAGCATGTTTCAGAATTCCAAACACTTAAGCACAAACATTGAACATTGAACACTTTCGTTCTCTAATTTCAAATTGATGTGCCAGATTATTTTTTATTTTAAGGTATTTTTAAAGTCAGCATTGCTTGGATCAGATAATTGTAGTTTTACTTACATCCGTATTAAGGTATTTTGAATGTAAATAGACAATAGTACAAACAAGCAAGAGAAGAATTTAAATTTCACTGACTAAGAATTTGTTATTTGTTTGTAAATAATATATCTTTCTACCATTTTCTTCTTTGGTACTATGAATCATACAAATGACAAAAAGGTTTTAACATTTTTTAAACATTACAAGTGAAATTTTAGATGGTATAAGAATCTTCAATTAGTTTTTTAAAATATTGTCAAGTTGTAATTGATGTATACCTAAATATTTATTTGAAAAATAAGTGCTTGAATGTGTTTTTGTGTTTATTGGCTCATCAAATAAACAATACCAACATAATTGGGAATAATGAAAATGTATTTTTTTTTCTTTTGACTTATTTCTCTTATTAGTTATACAAATTTAAAAATAAGTCATTTTGATGATTTTTTTTACTTTAGAATTATAATATTTAGAGCATTTAGCTTGTCATTGAAGATGATTTTATTTTTTTTGCAAGATTGTAAGTCTATGAATATTCATTTCTAAAAATAATTTGTTGTTGTCAAAACAGAAACAAATATGGTCCTTATTTATATTGTTCATAAATGTACTAAAGTATTAGTACATTTATAATTAGACTGGAGTCATGTAGACTACCAAAGTTATCAGTGACTGGCTAATCTAAACATTGGCTTGAAACTCTACCAAATCATTTATCAAAAACAAATAGGACGTGAAACGTTCATTCAGGTCCTTTGAAGTTTTTGTGCTAGCTCCACCAAATAATATATTTAACTTCTATATGTAATTTCTGGCCTCTTAATAATAATGTTCTCCCATCTTAATTGTCATTTAACAAAATTAAAAAGTGTATCTGTCTAGCAGAGTTTTGAATTGATTTGATTAAATGTCGATTGTAAAAAAAAAAAAAAAATAAAAACATCTGTGAGGCTTGGCTTTTTAAAGGAATTTATTCTTATAATATATGCTTTATATACACATTTATTTGTTTTTCTAAATGAAAGCAGAAATGCAGAAACAAATGCTGAAAGAATAGGGGAAGTGGTCGAGACTACACACGGTGGATATGGGTCCTGGTGTGTATTTGAATGGAAGGTGCTCCAGTTATGCTTCGTGTGCACATCCTCACCCACGCAGGCTTTCACCAGAGGCCCACATTTTCCAGATGTGTTCAGCCTAACACAGCAGCACCCACGCTTGTGGGTCTGACAGAAGCAGACCGTCGCTTGAGATGCAGCGTGACCGTGATGGAGAGACTCCATCCTGAACGCTCCTTGTTCTGGAGTCAGAAAGTCCAAATATAATGTAGTTTTACATTTGAACATGGATTACAGGTTTTTGAGAATCAGAAACATGAATCAGATAATAAGCAATAATTAAAAGTACCAGCTATCGCTCAATATTTTCTGAAATCAGAATAAATAAACGTGGTACATTATCTGTTGAAGGAGGCAAATGGCTTTATGTTCTTTGTCAGTAAAGCTGGCCTGCATGTAACAAAAAACATTTGCAGAGGAAGGAGAGAAAGGAGGAGGGTTGTCTCTGTGGCTGTTAGGCTGATCTGTCCCTCCTCCAAAATGGCCTCTGCTGCTGAAATGAAGACTTTGTTGAGGCCTGTAGTAATTTGAGCTTGGTATTCATGGCCAGACAAGCGAAAAAGGAAGGGAAGGAGGTGGAAGGGTGGGGAGAGAGAGAAGGGGAAGAAAGGCTTTCCTTCTTTGTATGGAATCTACCTCCTCAGTTTTTTCCATCTGCTCTGTTTGGAAGAGCGCCTTTCTGTTTGAAAAAGATAGGAACCAGCCCTGTGGCTATTTTTGGGAGGCTTCAACAGACACATTTCTGATAAGGCAGTTAATGGGGCAGCTAATGTCCTCCGCAGGCCGTCTATAAATGTTCTTATTTTTCTGAGCCAGTCACTGTAGCAGGAACGCCATAAGTGAAGCTTAAAGCTATTGCCAAACCTAACTTTTGTTGGTGTGTAAAATAAAATACTTTGGAATATTAAATTAAACAAGTAGATGGTCATTTATTGGTCAGTGAAATTAATACAGCTTAAATATTTGTTCTACTTTTGAGAATGATTTTTATAAGATCTGTTTTTGTTTTTGTTTTGGGGCACAAACTATAATCAGAAAAAGAGATTGTGTTTCATTATATTTTGGGAGATGGCCCATGTTTGTACTGACTGGTCCATGTTATGGGGCTGGATGAGGTTGATTCTAGATTGGATGGTGACCCAGACCGCCCCATCCTGCTCTTGCTGCCCACGAGCCAGGGTTTTAAGGCCGCACTCTTGTATCCATGAATGCTTAGTATAAAATTGAATGTCTCCTGCTCTTCTGGCGGTGTGGTGTTTCTGTGTGCGGTGCTGCTCAGGTAAACCCCGACAGAAAAGCTGCGGTGGTGAGGTAGATGCAATGCACAAACTGCCCTTTTTACAGAATTAGAGCTTTAAAGAATGGGGACTTTTTGGGAGTGTAGGTCACTGTTTCAGAGTGTGCTCACATGATGAGGGGGGTGGAGCTCCATGGAGGATGACTCATCCCTTCAGGTATTTGGATGCAAAGCGCCACCTCCTGGTTCTTGTCTGTTTCATCAGATGAGCTCAAAATCCCAGGTTGTTTCTGCACTAACCCCTCCCTCCCTTCTCGCCGTCCTACCGTTTACATTAGCAGTTCAAATTTTTGTCATGTGCTGCGACACTGCTGCTTCTTGAAGCCTTTATCGATGGGCCATGAGTCAGCAAAAGTGCTGTTTTTACATGAGCAGGTCTGCTGGAATTTCCCCTCCGTGTATTCAGACGTTCTCAGATGGTGATCCAAACACAAGAACTTTATGTTCTTCTGATCTTCAGATAACGCTTTGCAGTTAGTAAACCTTTTATCATCTGCTCCTTATATTTTCAGACGTTAAAGGATATTTTTTTTATGTAGGATTACTGCTTAACCCCTCCCACACTTGCACACTGTACTTTTCTTCTCCGTAATACACTCGGTGTGTTGGGATTTTGAAAAATGAAAGTTTATTTGGAGTTAAATGAATGACATACAGAGTTAGGTTATCTACAAGAAATATTGGTGCATAAAAATCCACACAAAGCTTGTCAGTGAGTTCCTCTGGTATGGATCCATTTCTTTCCATCCCAGCCCTGAAAATGTATGTTTTGTAATAGGATTGTTTTTGCTTTCTGGATTAGGCTTTAACACACACACACCCCCCCCCCCCCCCCCCCCCACACACACACACACACACACACATTTTTCCGGACAGCTTCTTCCACCCTCCAGTCCACTCAGAAAGGCAAATTCATTTTCACAGACCCAGTCCATTGTGATGTCATTTGTTGATCATAAACACCGCACTTATGCTTTTCTCTGAATTTTTTTTTCTCCTCAGGCCCCCCCCATGAGCGTCGGCTGTGGGCTGCGGCACAGCGGCGCCCCCCCCAGGAGTGGTCTGTTGCTGTAGACTGGACCTCGTGATTTTTCTCCCTCGTCCCACCCTGTTCCTCCTCTCCCCTCCCCCCTCTCCTCCCCCTCCTCCCCCCCTCCCACGCGTCGCTGTGCTGGACGTCATGAGCATAGTAATCGCGCTGGGAGTCACCACACCTGAGACGTCTTACTCCGATATGGCTGCTGGATCCGAGTAAGTGATTCGGCCGCCTGTGTGCCTGATCGTCTGACCACACCTGTGCTGCCCCACTCCCTAACACAAACAACAACACTTGTATTAAAGATATATAATTTAGTAAATTCTGAAAATGTAGCTTTAAGTAAAATGAGTGTGTAATATGTAATGCATTCTTGTGATTATTATTTTCTTCTGGAGTTAATGTCTTATTTAATTCTTCATGATAGAAGTAGTAAAGCTCCTAAGAGTATTTATCAAGCTGAAAATGTCTGGAGGAAGTTTTTTGTTCTAAAAAACAATTATTAACTAATATATAATAAACCCTGGTCTTAAATTAGCCCCACTGCTGCATCTTTGATATTTCTGTTCATTTGTTCTTTGACAGTTTTGAGAAGTTAAGTTTTTTTTTTAATATAAAAAATTTATATAATATATAATATATTAGTGACTATAAATATATTAGTATAATATTTATATATATATTTTTTGTGCATATTAACTTGTTAGAAGTGATTTTTTTTAAGTTTTTGGTGCATTTGGTGTAACAGACGGAAATCACCTGACTTTTTTTCAGATTTTTGATATGCTCACTTTAGTAAGAGCTAGCTTTGATTGGCGGTTGCCTCTCCGTACCTGACTGAAGTGGGCAGAAATACAGATACCGCTCTCCTTCCAGCTTTACTTTTGGCCTACTCTCGGCTTTTGCTCTTGCATGAGGAAGAAACGCACCTGCGCAGTTCTGAGAACTGAGATGCTTTAAATAGATCCTTTTTGGTTTCTGCAGAGCTGGAATGTGCAGCTCAGATATGGCCAGAGCTTGGAGGAGGGTAGAGGAGTTGAATAACACAATGGCAGGCCACATTCCTAAAACTGGGCTGAATTTAACTGTGAAAATCTGGCGCCATCTGCTGATTGGTCTCTGTGAAAGTGGAAAGTGTCCTGCACGGATGACATTCTTTTTTTTTCTCTGCATCTTTTCAGCCCTGAGTCAGTTGAAGCGAGCCCTGCAGTGAATGAAAAAAACTTGAACACCCACAGCTGTGGGAGCGCACAGAGTCATGGGTATCGGGGACTACCATATACTGTGAGTTGATAACGCTCTGTTCAGATCAGAGCATTTCTTTTTTATCAAACATCATCACTATGTTTAAAAAAAGCTACATTTTTAAATAAAAAAGCTTTAACATTTTGTTATTTTATCTAATTTGAAAGCATAACATGAAGTAACATTTCTTTAAAAATAAAATCTAGTATGGTTTGTGTTGTTTAGCTGAGACTGCCTTTTGATTATTAATGTCTGAAATGTTTACATGCCTGTTTTTTGCCCTCATTTTCATTTTTCTCCATTTTCCGTTTCCCCTTTTGCCTGAACACCCGTTGTTTGAAGATGCAACAGTCTTCCGTTGTGTGTTGTCAGGATCACAACTATGGCGCACCCCCTCCCCCACCCCACCCGCCTCTCCGCCCTCCCAAACCATCATTCCCCGCATGGAGCTTAACGGCGTGGTGCGCAACTCCCTTTATCCCAAATCCACAGAGGAACACTCTGCCGACAGCGAGAGCTCCTCTGAAGAGGACGGCTCCCCCTGGTGCCACTGCAGCCTGTCCCCAGACGGGCTGCTCGTCAAATGTGACAACTGCAGGTGGGACATGGATCCAGAACCAACAGACTGGATGATGCACATCTCTATGAACATCGTCAACGCATTCTGGTCACCAGATGTCAGGGTAGTAGTTCTCAACAGCTGAGCTGTTCTACCTGAAAACTTCTCTTAGTGGAACCTTTTGACCCTGAACATTAAGCAGCGATGGAGGGAATCATGCCCCGTTTTAAAGACCCACTCTGATCATTTTTGGATCTATTTTAAAAGCATTCCCAGTGGTCTTTTAATTATGATGATGTTACTTTTAGCTAAAATAATAAAAAAAATTTATCATTTTGTAGGACATGGGTTAGGGTCAGGGTTAGCGGCAGTATTTCTTTAGAAATTCTCCTGAGTCATGGAAAGGACCACTGGCACGGAGCCCCTCCCCCAAAAAAAACCCTACCTCCAACACCCCCACACCTTACCCTTTTGCTGAGAGCAGTCGGTGTACATACTCTCCCAATAGCTTACATCCCCCCACAATGCCAACCTAACATTACCGACGCAACAAAGATGGCGAGCAATATTGGAGCTTTCCGGCCGTACTATGCTGAACCTGATGCAAACTTGGACAAGGAAAACAAAGACGTGCATGGATCTATTCATCTACAAGTGGATTCTTCGGAATGGAGCAGAGCAGAAAAAAAAAGGAATGGAGTGGAGAGCCATCATATTTTCTTCAAAATACAATCTATTTCTAGCAGCATTTTTTTGTCTGCTCCTGATTCACGATCATATGAATAAAGAAATACCCAGAATTTCAATTTAAGCTCAATTTTCTTAATACACGTCCTCTATCATGAAAAAATACCACAAGAACATGTTAAAACACCCAAAACACAATTTTTTGTCAGAGTGGGTCTTTAAAGAATTGTAACACAATCTGATATTTTACATTTCATTCACATGAAGATGAGGACACACATCAGTAAACTTTTAGCAGCTGAGAGCATCAGGACTATGAAAGAAAATCTGGCAAACTGGAAAAGTTTCCACCCTGATCTTGATGCAGTTCTAGTGACTGCCCCATATGATGGTCATCCACAGTAAAAGCTTCTAGTAAAACTGGATTCTCCCTCAAGTTCATTGCTTAAATGTAGCAGAGACTAATTCACCCACAACTTAATTAGTTTTTTAATTGGATTTATAATGTGGAGCATAAAAAATGTATTTTATCACAGTGGAACTGTTTGCTCCACAAATTTTAGTATTTGCATTGGTGACCTTCTGTTATTGAAATAGATTTTTTTTAAAAACAGTTGGTCTTTATTCCAACTTTTTCTGCAGTCTTTCAGTTCCAAAGCAAATACTCACTTGTTCTCTGTATATATTTATATGTATGTTAAGCAGGACAGATCCACCTAATAAAACAAAACAACTTTTGTTGCTTTACATCATGAATGTTTTTTTTAACATACACTTTTTATAATCTTCTATTTGGTAACATTTTTCACTCTGTTTATTATTGTTTAGACAAAATCTGATCAAGTGTGTCCACAGATTCAAATAATTTTGTCTGTGGTTTTGGTAGTGCTAAAACTTATTTGAAATTTTTGGAGTTTTTTAAACATAAGAGCCTCATTGTTTGAGCTCAGGTCACTGATCTAATGAGAAACTAGCAGACTAAATATAGTCAGGATTAAATAATAGTGTTAAGAGAAGTTTTTTTTTTCACTTTTTCATTGTTATTTCTGTAATACAATTTTGGGCTCAAATAAGGTAAAGAGCTGCAGATTATTGGGCTCAGCTGCTATGGTTCTGTTGCAGGGAGCTGGACAGGAGGAAAGGAGCTGAGAACTTGCACAGAAAAACTGAGAACATTTCCGGTATGCCGGTTGACTCACACCAACTCTACTAGAAAAAGTGCTCAAATACTTTCAGAGTCTAACCTTTTTTGTCTTACAGTTGGGGAGAGCAGTGCCACAGAGAGTGGCGATGAGGAGGTGTCCCCCTCAGCCGTCTCATACACGGCCACTCAGCACACACCCACCAGCATAAAGCTCACGGTCAACCGGGTCAAGAGGAGCAAGTCCAAGAAGAGGAAGAAAAGTGCGGAGAAGTCTCGGGGGACTCCAAAGGAGAAGAAGGTTAAGGTTTGTTTCTGGAATTTCCTCAGACTCCTTGAAAAGGAAAAGCAGAGAAACCTTCACTTCTTTATTTTCACTTTTTTGTCTTTTAGGCTTTTAGAGAGGGGTCTAGAAAGTCCATGAGGATGAAAGTAAGTTTGTTAAAGTGGACATTAGTGTTCCCCTTCAGTAGCTTTAGCGCATTAAACTGCACCTTCTGTGTTTATCAGAACTCCACATCAGAGGCGAGTGGCGTGGATGAGAACACAGCAGAAGGCTGGGAGAACCGGATCCGACAGTGGACGGACCATTACGAGGAAGCTCTGGCTAACCAGTACAGTGCTGACATCCAGACACTCCTCCGCCTTTACCGAGCCGCTTCCTCCACCACTGAGAGTGGTGCCACTACGCCTCCTTCGAGCACAGAGCTGCACGTTGCTACAGACACCATCAACCGCACAGAGCTGGCCTGCAACAACACAGTGCTGGGTTCACAGATGCAGGTATGTCCCTCCACATCCACAAGAAAACAGATTTGGAGGTAAGCTCCAGTGTCGTGGCCTGTAAACCTCTTGATGATCTCTAGAGAGGGACTTGTAACCTTGAGGTTGTCCGTGTTTTCCATTTTTTTTTCTTTCAAATCCCCAGACACATCTTTATGTGTGGCACAACAAAAAGTTATAAAATTACTTTGTTTGTCAAACCTGTTGTTTACCACATGCATGTCTAAATACAAATCACAAGTTTCAAAAATATTTTATTCTGTGTGAATTTTTGTCAGGTTTGACTTTTCTTCTGTTTAGACCAAAACAGCGAGCACGTCATGATAAAAACATTTGCAACTAGTTCTGTTTTCTTAGACAGGTGCTGCATTTTCTCACAGAATTTTATTTTAGGGTGTCAATCATTTTTGACCACATGTGTAAGAGGATTAATAATAAACAACAAGAAGTTTTAACTTTAAAACTGAAGACCTTTACTATTTTTGTCACCTAGCCAAGTGTAAACTGGATTACTATGTTTGTATCTTTATTGAAGTATTAACAATTAATAGAAGAAAATCTAATTTGAAAGCCTAAAGAATGTGTGTTGGCTTCTGCTCTTTTATTGGTTTAAATACATCATTCCCTCTTTTATAATATAAATTATGTTAAAATAATTGCTGTAGGTGAAGCCAATCAGGATGCATAATATGCTGGAATAAAACAACAAGCAAAAAAGGATGCGAAACTGTATTTTAAAAAAGCCTGCGTAAGGTGATCCACAATATAGAGGGGGAACTCTGTAATCACCTACTTTGGGCAGTCTCTGTTCCTTCTTTGAGCTCAGGTGCTGTTCTTAATCAGAAAACACTCAGACAGAAAACATAAACAAATGATTTGTTACAGAGAATGAGCTGATTTATTTTCTGTATGTTAGCTTTCTCTTTGTCTTCATGGATCTGGCAATTGACCCTGTTTGTATTACTTTTCTGCACTTTTTATGTTTTTTGTCTTCCATTTGTTTCTGTAGCATCACTTCTCTTTGTGAACACATGAACAATGCATACGATCTACAGAAAGGGTTTACTAATGCACGATGTGAGCATGGATAAAGACAAATGGAAAAGAGCAAGTCTTTTTCTTGCTGTTCAGTGAAAGTATGACCAACACTCACCTAACTGAACAAATCCTGTAGTGTTAAACAAAAAGTAAAAGTGCCCTTCTCAGATTGCTTTAGTTCTGCTCCAAGACATATTATTTATGCAAATAATGTGATGATGACATCTAATTGCTGCTTTCTTCTAAGCGTCTGAATGTAATGTCTCCTTGGTGAACTGATTTGCGCTGGTCTGTCTACAGCTCCAACTGGGACGAGTCACACGGGTCCAAAGACATCGAAAGATCCTCAGAGCCGCCAAGAACCTAGATCCAGACACGCTCATCATTGAGTACCGGGGCAAGGTCATGCTCAAGCAGCAGTTCGAGGTTAACGGGCACTTCTTCAAAAAGTAAGAGGGCGCCACTCGCCACTCACCCTTCAATACCTTCAATAGGAACAGCTGCTGGAAGTTCCTATCTAGTGTGACTGCAGGGACTTTGTGCTGACTTCTCCTTCATCTGCATCTCTAATATTTCCCAGGCCTTACCCCTTTGTGCTGTTCTACTCAAAGTTCAACGAAGTGGAGATGTGTGTGGATGCTAGGACCTTTGGTAATGATGCACGCTTCATCAGGAGGTCCTGCACGCCCAACGCAGAGGTCAGCAAGCAGCCACTATTCTCACCATTGTTGACTGATGTTGGTGTTGTCTTTGGTTGATGGAGGTAAACATTTTTGGCTTTCATCTGCAGGTCCGACACATGATCTCTGATGGCATGATCCACCTGTGCATCTACGCTATCAGTCACATTTCTAAGGACTCTGAAGTCACCATTGGTTTTGACTATGAATTCAACAGCTGGTGAGTCCTCCTCCCCCCACCCTGCCCCCCACCTCCCTCAAATTTAAAAATAAATTTTTTCCCCTCTTTTAGTGACTATAAAGTTGACTGCGCCTGTCACAAGGGCAACCAGAACTGCCCAGTGCAGAGGCACAATCTGAGCCCAAGGGACGGCTTGATGGGCTCCCCCAATCTCCCTCCCCCCTCTGCTCTTGTTGGAGCTGAGACTCGTCGCAGGAAAGCTAGGAGGAAAGAGCTGGAGGGCTGCGTGGCTTCAGACGCCAACAGCACAGCTAGTCAGCAGATGGAGGCCAAAGACCCTCTGGGAAGCAGCGATGCAGAGGTGAGTTTCAGTCAGTCAGATTCACTCCCATCTCAGTCTAAATGAAAGTACGCACAATTATAAAGCCTTTATGCTGATATTCTGTTTTCATTTTCTTTTAGGAAAAACTTCTGGATGAGACCAAGGTGGAAGACGGAGAGGAAGGAGAGGTGGATGAAGATGGAGTCAACTTGTCCAACAAAAAAGTATGCAATTTTGCCAGTTTCTGACTGATCTGATTTCAGTTGCACAGATCCTAAAAAGCATCAGTTATTTTTACAATCAAGGTCCTCATGGTGTCGACCTAAAGAAGCAGGAATCATGAACGTGTTGTAAGGAGGTGCATATACTTGTTAGTGTATGATGCTCAGAGTACCTGCTGGTTAATTGTCTTGCTGCTTTTTTATTTTGGTCAGAACAATGATGCCCCTAAATGAGAGATAAGTCCAGGGGCTTTGGTCCACTTCAGTCATTGGTCCTTTCAGAGTTAAGCT
This sequence comes from Oryzias javanicus, assembly GCA_003999625.1. NCBI lineage: Eukaryota > Metazoa > Chordata > Actinopteri > Beloniformes > Adrianichthyidae > Oryzias > Oryzias javanicus. The sequence goes on along the minus strand of CM012441.1, from coordinate 16,989,150 downwards.
TGTGAAAGCAAACCAAGCTAGATAAAAAAAACATTTATGAGCAGTCAACAAGACTGTCTCAGAAACCCAACTCCCTAAGTATGTAAGGGAATATCTCATCACACAGCCATGGTTTTATGACACAGTCTGGTTTCTGCAGACTTTCAACAACAGGAGGAAGAGAGGAGGAGTTGAAATTAAGCCAGAAGGTGTGGAGACAGAGAATGGGGCAGGAAATCCCTCAGGAGGCTCCACGGCACCCCTTAGTGTTGGAGTGGGGATCACCACACGAAGAACCACCTACATTACGGTCAGATAGAAGCACGGCTCTTTTTTGATGTGATTCTGCACGTGGCTTTCTTTTTACTCACCTGCTGCTGTGTTGTTTTCTTCCAGGAGCCCCCACTTGTTGAAGAAAAGAGCTGCTTACCGAACCCGCCTGCTCCAGTTGTTCCCCCAAAACCCACCAGACCAACCAAGCCTCGACCAAAAAGCCGGATATCTCGCTACCGCTCCAGTTCTTCCCAGCGAGCCCGGCGCCAGCGGCAGGCGCTTGCCCAGCAGCAGGCGGCAGCGGCTTTGGCGCAGACTGCATCAATCCAGGCCGCTGCTCTTAATGAGGAAGGATCTCAGGGCCCGCACGGGGCTGAGCACGGCCACGGAGACTGCAGCGTGGTGGGTCATCACCCGGACGGAGACGGTCAGACCTTAAACAGCTTAAACCGAGGCAACCTCCGGCACCCGAAAACCAAGAAGGTCAGAATCATCAGACAGGAACTTTTATGAATACGGCCGTCACTAAAGCTTCTCTTTCTTCTCAGTACCTCGTGACAGAGTGGCTGAACGACAAGATCCCAGGAGGAGATAAAGTCCAGCACGAAGTGACTGCTGAGCGCCCCCTGAAGATCACCACTGACCCCACTGTGCTGGCCACCACATTGAACATGCTCCCAGGCCTCTCTCACACCTCCCTCATCTGCACAGCGCCCCGACACTACGTTCGCTTTGGCTCGCCCTTCAACCCAGAGAGACGCCGGCCCCGCCCTCTGCAACTTGACGGCACATATGGCTGCTACAAGAAGGTAATCCTACAGCAGGGTTCAGAATCACTGATGATGGTACAGGTGCAATACTTATGAACAAGCAAATTACATAGTCAACCTAAATTTTTTTTCTGATCAAATCTGTGGTTTCCATAGCAACAACATTTTTACATAGAACTGTTCAAACTCAAACCATAAAAATGTCAGAGAACCACATTTTATTCCTTGTAGTGTGATTTTGATAAACAGTGTGGCCTAAACATTAAAACATTACTATTTAAATATTTAAATGCTTCAGTACTTAAGTTTCTGTAAACTAATGCAGGAGAGGATTGAATTGGTGGTTAGATTTATGAAACACAAGGAAGTTTTGGATCAGCTCTGATGGCTCTTCATTGTTCATGCAGAGGTGGATCAAGCAGGTGGAGGATGAGAGCTGCTCAGCCAGCCTGGAGGACGGCACAGAGTCCACTTCCTCCCAGCAGAGCACCAGCAGCCGGTCCACACCCAACCCACACTGCGCAGGTAAAACCTTATCTGCTTAGAAGTCTCAACATAAGATTTGTTGCTTCTCCTAAACAACAATATTTTCGGGCCTCCTTTTCTTTTAAAAATCTCAGAGGTTAGTGCTCCAATTAAAAAGCGCCGCCACAAGTACATCAGCGAGAGGATGACAGCGCCTTCAGACCACCTGCTCCGCCCGCTGTCACCCATCACGCCACCTCTTCCAGGGGACTCCCCACACCCGCTGCTCCACACACCCTGTGGCACGCTGCTGTCCAACGGCCTCGTCTTCTCGCCTTTGCCCTCGCTGCCCACCAGTCGCTGCAACACGCCGCTGCAGTTTGAAGTAAGATCACGGGAGAGTGGAAAAACTCACAAAACCAATGAGACTTTCTCTACTGTAGTCTACCAAAGAGGAGATTCACTTCCTGATATTTTGAGAGATTACATCCTGGCTGAGGAGTCTTTAAAAGTTTTTTAAAGGAATGATTCGATCTGTTTTCTATAGAGGATTCATGAAATCAACAGCTGGACAATACAGTAAATGTTGTGTGGTGTATCAATTTAAATGTATTTTTGTAACAATTCAAATTAGATTACACATTACATGAATAATCTAATTGAAGGAACTTATTTTCATGTAAAAATCAGTCATAGTAGCCAGTTGGGTTTCTGAATTGAAATCTAAATTTAAAAATTACCAAATTGGATCAAATGAGACCCATTAACGAACTGGAAATTTTTTTGAATAACAGCTTTCCAAGGAAGTAGATGTGCTTCTGTATGAATGAATTTGGTCTGATATTTTACCAGAATGCAGAACAATTGCTACATTTGCAAATGCACACTAAAAAGGAAACGATCTGCATGATATTTGAAAGAAGATTTTGATGAAAGATTGGGATCTGCATCCATCACTTTGACATAGTGGCTTTCTGTTGCCCCCTTGTAATTCTGCTGACTCCATGTTTGGATTTAAGTTTTCTTGTTTTCATCATTTGATTTGGTTCCCTCTGTCTCTGTAGAACATCTCGTCACCTGAAGCCTCTCCAGTTCACCGACCCGAGTCCGTCTCTCCGCAGGTTTGTGCCCCCACCCCCAACAGTTGCACACTGGTCAGTCTTCTTCCTCTTATCTCTGTTGTCTTCCTCCCAGCTGTTTCAGGCTGATTCTGATGCCTCCAGGCCTCAGTTCCCAGACCTGTCCCTCCCCTCCACCCTGGAGAGCCCCGTGGCCACAACCTCAGAGGACTTCTCTTTTCCTGGGGGCGCTTCAGGCCAAGATTCCCAAGGCCTTCCCTGTGCAGGGACCAGCTCTGTAAACCTGACATGTCCTTCCTCTGACCCGCAGAACAGGGAGCAGGCCTTCAGGACAGAATTCAACCTCATTTACACCTGCTCCCCCCTCAATGCAAATCTGGGGGCGCACCCTGAGCGCCGCCCTTCTCAGGTGGAAGGAGGCTTCTCCCCCGCCGACTTGCACGGTTCCATGAGCGGACCGGGGCTGCTGGGAGATCTGTGCTCGGGCTCCATGTCCCCGTACATGGAGCATCATTATGGGCCGGGATTTAACGACAGCAGCACGCCGCCACACCCCAGCAACCCCCCTCAGAAGAAAAAGGCAAGTTTTCACCCTATCGAGTGCGAATTGTTTGGGTAAATCTTAAAGGTTTGATCCTGGAAACCCACCATGATCTGCCCCCTCCCCTCCTGCTCTGTGCTTTCTGTTGTCTTTAGCATTTCACCTGGACCATCGTCAGGTCCCCCCCTCCTCCTCCTCAACACAGCTCTCACTTAAATTTGTGTTTCTATATCTGAACTGTAGCTTTAACACCCCCCCTCCCCCTCCTCCTCCTCCTTCCTCTGCTCTCCTCCTCACTGCTCCTCTTTGCCACGCTTCTCTCCGACTTTTCTTCCAAGGCAGAAGGCCCCCCAGCATTCCCTTAGTCTGCTGACAGGACAGGCAGATTTCCCGCCTTTAGGTGTAAGAAATATGGTGAATATTCTCCCTACAACTCCATCTAGAAGTGTGCATGTCAGTATTGTTTCCTTGCATCTGCATACAACACCCACCCATGCTCCAGCTGCTCCGCCCTCCCCCCCTTCCCGGCCCGCATTCAGTTCTGAGCCAGGACTTTCTCCAGCCATGTGTGTCATTTGGTGTGTGAGGTTCATCCATCCACGTTTGGGGGCGAAACTCCAAATCAGCCACACTTTTCAGATCACAGGACGACAAATACTCGAGTACACTTTGATGGATACTTTCATCCTGTTGAAAACATTGAAAAGGAAACCTGGTTCTGTCCTCAATGAAGAGAAATAGATATTTAAATGCTATTTGCATAAATCCAGTATTGTTCATCACTAGATAGCATGTCATCAGCTGATTAGAAATCCAACTCATCAGATCTGTTTGAATGATTGAGCTGTCTAAATATTTGCCTGTCGAGAAATCACATTAGAAGCTGTTTTTTTAACGATGCTCCATTATTAAAATTAGGAGAAAAAAAAACACAGCTACAACATGTTTTAGGGTTTACAAATTTTCCTCTTTATCCCACCCACAGAGCCATATGTTAGTTATTATGACAACACTCTAAACTTTTTGATGATAAAAAAAACAAACTTAAAATTGCATTTATGAGTTGTTGTTGTGTGGTTTTTTTTTTTTTTTTTTTTTTTTTTAAACAAAATCGTTGTGAATCTGGAGCAGACGGAAATATGCTTTTGGAAAAATATGCTATGCCACCAAAAGATCCCAGCTCTGCTAAACCGAGAGCTCTCAGCAACAGGAAGCGGGGGCAGGATTACTCATCTGCATCATATCCCGCCCACAACTCATTTCTAATGAAATCCTGCTGCTCTGCAGAAACTTTGTCCTTGAGAGCAACAGTTTTTTTTGTTTTTTTTTTGGCAACAAAAAAAACAGTATCTTAATTTAAATACCACAGGGAAGGCTTTTACAATAGATCAAAAGATGATCAGAGTGGTACTTTAAAAACCAGAAAGCATGGATATTACGTATCTAACTTGACTGTGAGCTTTCGGGTTGTGTAGACAGATTTCCACCTTGAGATGGAGTTTTTTAGTCTTTGATAGGTCCAGCTCATCATGGAGGCTCTGCAGCAGAAACAGTTCAGAACAGCTGTGTTCACAGGATGGAGATCTCCTGGGATCATCTTCTTCGTTTGTTTGAAAACACAGCAGAAGATGACACAAACCCAAATAATCTTAAGTTTCTGAACCTTAACTGCAGAAGATTTGATCACTTAAGAATAACAATCAGAGAAAGTAAATCGTAAATAAAATTAAAAAAAAAAGAATAAACTGTAGTTTTGTTAAAGTCAAACATTTTTTAATACTTAAACCTAAATCATATTCAACATATAAAATTCTGAAAGTTTGCTTAAGTTCTAAGCATTCAAAGAATTCAAAGTTTGTGTATTTGAACATGTTTTTTTATGTTTGTTGTAATCCAAAAACATGAAGAAAAAGCAGGAACAGAACGTTTGATACCAAAACCTTTTAAAAGCTGAAAGCATTAAGTGCCTGAAGAATGATCTAGTTCAGAGAACAAACTTGAAGTTACAAAAACAGCCATTTTAAGGCTAAACTTAAGTGCTAAGGGCAAAAAATCTGCTTCTGATGCACCCCCAGTCAGATTCACTCATCCTGACGATTCATGCCCGTCTGTGTGGGGACCTCCCCACTCCCCTCGCTGTCATGACGACATGAAGCCTGGGGTAGAGCTGTCATTCTCATAGTGGGTGGTGAAGGTGGGTGTCGTGTTGTGGGTGTGGTTCAGATGATGCATTGTGGTGCGTCGTGTGCCTGCCCCCTCCCCCGAGCTTCACCTGTCTGTGTACCTGTGCATCCTCTTAAGTCTTGTCAGGACGTGAGTACGCTGATACAGAGGCCGTTTCCATGGTGACGAGGCTGTTTTCAGGACTCCGGTGTGGTGCATGTGTTTGGCCATTGCTCCAAGTGTCAGTGAATGTGTCAGCGAGAGCGGCGTCCTCGCAAAGACGTAATGACACCCGCTCCCATCTGCTACCTCAGGTGTCTCTGCTGGAATACCGGAAGAGGAAGCAGGGCGGCAGACGTGACTCGGAGTCGGCTGGAAGCAGCTCTTCCATGGACGGTGCACACCCCCGCCCTGGCTCCCACTACAGAAACGACTCCCATCACACCCATTCCCATCAGCGAAGGCAGCCCGCGGCCTCCCCGAACACCTCCTTCACCACTTCCAGCTGCTCTCCCTCAATCCCTCAGACGGAGGATGTGGGTGTGCCAGAGCATCCCGGGTCCTCACTGAAACCCAAGCTGCAGGACAGCAGCAGTCAGTGGTGAGTGACAATGAGTTCAGGGAACCCAGGACTTCAGAGTTCCTCCTGAATGTATTTTTTTCTGCTTATCATCTGACACATTTTGGTTTCTTACGGTCAAACGTGTGCTTTCTTCCCAAGGATGGTTCCCACCACCGTGGAGCGCCTCAGGGAGGGCCAGAACCTGGAGCGAGTGCTGAGGAACTTCAAAATGGAGCAGATCTACAAGAGGAGTGGCTCCTCAGAAAGAGAAGCTGGTATGGCGCAGTTTGAACAGTTTGGCATTTAAAAACAATTAAAAATATGCTTATTTTAAAATATGCTTATTTTTAATATACATATTTGTGAATCCACTTCATACTCAGATGCTGACTGGTTTGAGGCGCAGGCAGCATCTGTGGCCCCCTCCAGGAAAAGTCCCCACAGGTTCAGCCCTTCAGGCTTTTCCCAGCAGGTAAAGGGATGATTTCACATCTCTAAGTCGGAAGAAAATTAAATGTACTTTTATTCATCTATGTATATTTTCATTGTATTTTTTGTCATTTTGACATTTTTGTGTAAAAAATGAAAAAGCTTCCTCCTTCAAAAACAGTTATGTTTTTCTGCAATATGCAAAACGTTTCAAACAGGAGGAAATGTTGTGCCTTTTTGTGTCAAAAGTTGAAATGAATGCTGTAGTTGTTGAACACTTCCTGTTTGAGGTGAAAAATCTTGTAGTTGTTCGGTAACTTCCTGTCTCTGTTTGTTAGGATGGTCAGCAGCAGAGCGACAGCCCTCTCCTCCTCCCGACGTCTCGCTCTCCGTTCCACGCCTCCTATAGCCCCTCTTCGGGGCACAGCTTCTACCTGTCCACCTCCCACCCGGGACTGTCCCAGGATCATCCCCCCACCTCCAGCCCCACCCCAACCTCCTGCTCCTCAGACTCGCGACCACCTTCAGGTGGCGCACACCAGCAGGGCGGCGGCAGCCACTTGAAATTGAGCCTGCCGAGCAGCGCCTCAGGAGGGGCCCCCAGAGGTCAAGGACAGCAAATGGAGCAGGGTACCCCTGTCCCCGGAGCGGGGCAGCTAACTCGCAGCCTGAAGGCGGGGCTGCAGGCCAGCTCCACGCCGTCTGCAGTGACACATTACCCACAGCGGGGGGCGCCACAGTTCCAGCACTCGTCTCTGCAGGGAGCCAGCGTCTGGACTCAGTCGGGCGGGGTGTAGGATCGCCGAGTCAGCGCACGCCTAAAGACTCTTGAGGCTGCAGAGGAGCCAGAACTTCTTTTTCTCTTCTTTTCAGTTTGTCTTTTTGTTAAAAAAAAAAAAAAACTGGACCCCTACCCCCAGGAAGACTCCAATCAGTGGAAGTTGTGATCCCCTTTGGTTATAAAAGGAAGTGCAGGTAATCATGTGTAACTTGAAATTGTTCTCGGTGTGCAGACAGATTGTACATCCATGGTTGTCGTCACGGTAACTGGACGAACCCCAGTCAGGAGTTGCTTTTGTGTCCTTGGGGGCGTTGACAGTCCCTCCCCCACCGCCCTCAGCTCAAGGTGAGGACTTGGTCCTGCACCACTGAACTGGTTCTGGTTCCCCTGCTGTACTGGTCCCGCACAGGTCTAATGGTGCTGCATCCTTTCCAAGAGAAATCCACGTCTGCACACCTTTACCTGCTCGTGACGGAGGCGGGGCTTAATCCAGGAATCCAGACGTCTGCTTTTATCTCTGACCAATCTTTGCATTCCACGACTTGGAGCTCGGAGGGGCGGGCATTCGGACTGTCCACGCACCAAAACGCTGCTAAACCCCCCCCTCCCCGCTCCATCTGCCAGCTTCTCCCATGAGTCGCCGACGCAGCTCTTTTAGAACTAGACACATCGTGGACAACTCCCCTCCCCAACCCTCCGACCTGCCACTACAAGCCCCCCAACACAGGAGGGCCTCACATGACATGAATGTTTGACACGTTAAAGAGTGGAGACCCAAAATGAACCAGCACCTTAAACAGAAGACGACCTGAACTCGCGTTGGGATTTCTCTGAGCGCGCACAGAAAGAATGTGACGGACAGATTTTATTGTACACTGAATCCACGGTGCTCGTCCGCAGGGCCAAGCTGCCAGCCCCCGTCAGCTGCTTTGGAGGGAGTGTTATTGGGTTCCTTCAAAAACCAGACACGTTCTTTGTTTTGTAAAATGTTTCAGTTCTGTTTTTCACTTCAAAGTAGAAACTATTTCAATTGTTCTTTAAGAGATTTAAGAAGCGAGAGATGTAACACGTTTTGATAATAAAAATAATCATAATGTGAAGGCGGTGTGCTTCATTTTACAGTCCTTCTGAGGTCACTTTCAGATTGTTGAGGTTCCTGCTGGGAAGAGGGGGTAGAGTCAATCCACTGTTGACATGTTACATGTTGAAATGTTCGAGCTGGATCATTGACTTTAAGAGCTAGAGCAAATGTGTGTGACGTCACCCGTAGAAAATGGCTTGCTTCCAGCTCCAATTAAATGAAGCCTATTCAATCCCCATTTTTTCATCACACAGATGTTGGAACCAGACAGCGTCAACAAGCAGTAATTCATCTGCATTGGGCTGAGTCATTGTTTCTATGGTAACCACTTTTGTCAATCAGGAGTGTTACAGTTCCTACCCCTACCACTTGAAGTGGGAGGCAAGAGGGAGGTCATATGTTTCAACTTTTGACTTAAGGCCACGTACTGGTATTGACACATTTGATTAGTCAGTTCATAACTTGATTAACATTATATAATATCAAGACCATATTCAAAAAGTTATGACTAAAGTCAAAGTTGTTTTATTAATTTTTTTTTTTTTTTTTACAGAAGCCAATGGAATTTTTGCTTTTTGGAGCTGCTTCCTGTTTGGAACGAAAGAGGGGAGGGGTCACTTATTCCAGTTCTTTATACAGTCAACAATCTCCAAATCTAATTTCAATCTTGGATTTAATAGTTAGGATATATTTTAGTAAATTTAAATATTTTTCTGATGTGGAAAATTTATTTTTTTTTAAATATATATTTATATATAGTTACAAATACAAATGTAAACAGCAGTGGTTCCAGGCAAAAACATGCAATCCAGAAAAAGTTTTCTTTGTCAGTCTACTGCAGGACCACATATTCACACTGTACGTATGTTTTAGGACAGTGGGAGGAAGTCAGCAAAAATCAACATTTAATGCATTGCATGAAAACAACAAATTTTTAGCGGGTTCTCGTCATTTTTACTTGCTGAAACATTAAACTCGGAACTATGGACCGTGTTTCAGGTCTGAACGATTTCAGGGGATGGGGTGTAGTTTTTGACGGAGCCACCAGAGGGCACTGTTACTGTTGTTACAGACAAACAAACTTAAAAGGGGATGTGGCCGTCACATGACCGGGCCAACTTCCTGTTTACTGTGAGCACATAGCTTTTGGTTCTGGTTCCGGTTTGTGTTCGGTTCTGCTCGTTAGGGTTCGTTTCTTAAGATTTCCGTCCGCAGCCCTGGCCGTTTCCCTCTCAGAGTCATGAGGACGTGACACCGAGGGAAACCCAACAGGCCCGGATGAATCCCGGATGTTTCCTGAATCCAGCTGACCGGGGCTGAGCTCGCAGGTTCAGGTACACTGCGGCGGTTGTGGTCCCAAGCAGAAACGACAGGGAAATAACAGCGTAGAAACGGAGCTTTTGAGAGAAACAACCTGACTGACACTCGCGTCCCTGTCTGAGCGGCTCTGTGCGCGGCTGCGGCCGCCGGCTTCTGTCCTGGAGTGGCGTGGAGAAGTTCGCCCTGAATTCACGGGATCTTCCCGGCTCTGGCCCCCTCAAGCGGGCGGTTAGGAAGAAGCTGGCTGGGAAGGGATGGCCAGGCCGGTCTTCTCATCCCAAAGGACAAGGCTCTGCTGTGTTTGAAGGGGGTCGAGTGCGGTTGGAGGCCGCCGCCGCAGGCCGCCGCGCCATGCTGGCCGCCTCTCCCTCCGCGGCCTCCGGGCTGTCGCTCCGGAGAAGCGAGGAGATCGTTGATCTGATTGACCTGTTTTCCAAGACCCAGTACCGGGCGAAGGAGGTCACCCCGCGGGTAAGGGGAGAGAAAAGCAGCGAGGTTAGGGTTACTGTCACCTGAAACTAACTTCTGTGAATGACAGCTCAGACTGTCCAGGAGCTGCTGTTTACTCTGTAGGGGTTGTCACAAACAACACGGCTGATTAAAGCAGTGAGCTGTCAGAGTGTTAGTGGTTCAGGTGAATCTCTGGTTCCGTTCTGAGATGTCATGCTTCTGCAGGTGGATGCCATAGAGAAGCGCTGTCTGGAGCTGTTTGCTAGAGATTACAAGTACAGCATCATCCAGAACTCCAGCGGGGAGGTGTGCGGCCACTACCCCCGCCAGATCGTCTTCCTGGAGTACGAAAGCACGGATGGCGACCGAGACAGGTACCGGTCTCACCCCTCCGCCATGCTGGAGCCAAAGTCCAGCTCAGTAACCAGATAACCTGTTTGTTTGTGTCTGAACCCCCGCCTTCCGGAGCAGTGAGCAAAGGGCAGCCAGCATGCAGATATTCAAAGCAAAACAGTTACAGCTGATCGATCCCAGAACCCTGTCTGCACCTCAGTCTGTGCATCCATAAGAAAAAAAAACAAAACAGTAGAGCTTCAGGGAATGAGAGTTGAACCAGCAACCACTACAAGGTTGCAAAGTATGTAGGATGAAGTAATCAGTTGCATGATAACAGGGAAATCATTGTGAAAGCTGGAAATCAGTTTGAATTTGAAACTGTGAAAACATTCAATTATGCTAAGTTTCTTCATTTAAGACCCGCTCCAATAAAATTGTTTTTTTTTTTTTTTAAACATGTTCTGTTGCCATTTTTCTCAAAATGAAGTTCACAGAAAAAGAAAATCAAGATCAAAATTGCATCTCTGAGTACTTTTTTTATTCAAATCATTGTGAATTAGGATCAGACCAAAATAAATGCCGTTTGAATATGAGCTTATTTTTTATGGAGAATATACACTTGGTGGGTCACAAGCTCCCTGTTCCACTCTATTCTGATGCATCCACTTTCGGATCCACGTAGGCATTAATTTTCTCGGCACAAAACTGTACGGCTGGATAGAGCCAACCTTGCTTGGCATGTTTGCAATGTTTGTGATGTTAGGTTGGGGGTTAAAGGGGCTATAAAATAGTGGAAGAGCGTGAAATCTGGTGGGTGAGGGGAAGTGGTGGCGGAGTTCTTCAATGTCAAAAACTCAAGAGGTGAATTTAATAAACTGCTGCAATGCAGAAACTATGTATTGTAAAATTACACAGGTTTTTTTTAATTTTTATTATCATTTTGGGTAAGACTGCATAATCATTAAAAGACCGTTGGGAATACTTTTACAAGAAATCCAAAGATGATTGGAGTGGGATTAAAAATGAACCTACATTACTTTCATTCCTAAAACATTTGTGATTCACATTTGTAATACTTTAATATGAAAAACACAGCAATCCTAAACAAATATAGAACTATATAAAAAAATAAAACATGAAGAAGACAGATTAATTGTATTTGTTTATAATAAAGGGGAAATATGTAACTAACAAAGAATAAAATAAGATCAAACTTAAATTAAATGAACAAAAGTTTTCTTTCAATAGACTGTCTGCTCCTCTGGGTTTTCTTTTTCTACTTGGTTCTAAACATAAAGTCAGAGTTAAAGGCCTCTAGAATGCTCTTCATTTGAAGATCGGATCAGGAGGCTTTCAGAGATATGTGAGGAGCTGCTGGTTCTTCCACAAATAGTCACTTCAGACACTAACTAGAATTGGGTTTGGGATAAGACTAAAGTTCTGCTGCTCATCAGGTTCTGCCCGAAGCAAACATTTCAGACGCCTGAAACAAGGGAAAGCTTGTTGAAATAAAAAAAAGGAAGTTCCGAAATCTTTTTAAAAACTTGGGGTTCTTGCTGACTATGATTGACTGTTGGCGTGGTGCATTCATGAATGCTTAGAAAACAAACGCTTGTGTTGCAGGTATGAGAGCACGGTGCAGATCAGTAAACTGCAGGACCTGGTGAACCGCAGCAAACTGGCGCGCTGCAGGGGGAGGTTCGTCTGTCCCGTCATTCTCTACAACGGCAAGGTGCTTCCCTGCAGCGTCACAGAGGCTCCGCCTCTTTCTGAAGGCTTTCATCTTAGTGTTTGGGCATTGCTGCAGTAATGCCGCAAACGCGAGCGGAAAGAGGCAGCACGAAAGATGCAGAAGTCACAAGTGCTGATGTGGATACATTTTTCAAATTAAAAGCTCACAAATCAGAGGCAATTGTTATTTAAATGATTAATGTTAGCATAATTCAGGAACTCAAAGTTCATAAAGTAGTTTTTTTTCCATTTGGAGGTTTGTCTCATCTTCTTTTTTTAAATTTATTTTAATGTAAATAAAAAGGTTAAGATTAGAAATTGGTTTTCTAAGTGTATTAATTGTTAGCAGTTAACAGAAGAGCAGCTCTACTTGTAGATAAACAAATCAATAAAAAGATTGAATTAAATTTTAAAAGCAAACAAAAGGAGAAAAAATCTCTGTAATTCCAATTGTTTTTAAAACACATGCTTTTAAATCAGTTTCTGAGCTGAGGAGCAGCACATCCACAGCCAGCGATGTGACCTCTGTCCTGTGTGGCCTTCAGGTGTGTCAGGAAAACCCGGTTGATCGATGTTTGTTTACTTTCACTGCAGCACATTTGTCGCTCGGCCACCCTGGCTGGATGGGGGGAGCTGTACGGACGCACAGGCTACAACTACATCTTCTCAGGTAACACGTGCAGACACGTGTTGTTGCTCAAGTTTAACTCAGAAACGGGAAGCAAGGTCTGATTTTTGTTTTCCACGGCGGCTTCAGGTCACAAATTTAGATAGACCCAGACTTCCTCAAATTGGTTCCACAGCTGATTCCTGCCGCTTTTACAAAAATTAACCTGAAATATGTTGAGTGTCGCAAAGCTGAATGCTAAATTAAAAAAACACTGTTAGAATTGGAAGTTAGGTTGGAACAAAATAGTGTAGAAAAGCTGAAAGTAGCTTAATAATGCTTATATCATAACCTAATGTGTTATTAATCTATTAAAAGCTAAATGCTGAGGTAGTTAGGCTTCTAACCAAGAACTAATTTTGCATTCTTACATTTGCATGTGATTCATCTTTATCTTTGCAGTCTTTTTCAGACAATATTTGTTACTCAAAAGTGCATTCACACCGAACGCAATTCACGTGGCAGAAGCGGCCAGCTCCAATGTTAATCAATGGTACAGGCGGCAAATTGAAGCCCTGGGGCGCGGAAGACTGCAAGCAGCTGGATTTGAGCGGCGAGGCACGAATTTGGCAGCACGGCCAAAATGTAAATACCTGAAGTCTGACAGGTCGCTGCATCGCATCTGCCAATCAGGAACTCAGCTTTGAACACATGACTTTTTCAGTGACTCGATCTAGTCCAAAGCGAGCGTTTTGTCCAGAACTTTCTTCTTTTTCTTTTAACCGTTTGATCCATTGGTTCTCAGAGTTCATCCAGCTACTTTTGCGAAGGTGTGATACACTCGGGACGGATCGGATAGATTTTGCTCTCGCGGCGGAGCTCACTCGCTCGATATGCCTGCAGAGAGAGATACTGTGGGTTCGGAGGCTACCGGCTTTGCCTTCATTGAGACATTTAGGAGAAAGGAAAAAAGTCTCCTAATTTTATTTTCCCCCCTCAGATTAATACGAAACAGAGAGCCTAAAAGCTCAGCCACAGAGACACACATACACCTCGAGAGCGGCTGTCATACAGACACAGCCCCCTGTACCATAGAGACATGATCACCAATGTTTTTGTAGAACTCTTCACAATACATAAACCATATTCCTCAACATCTTATGTGTCTTCCAGTCACTCTAAGTGAGATCTGCACAGACAGAGCTGGTAGCTCCTCCCACATGAGGCTGCCGTGTCAGGAACATATTTTTTTGACAGGCAGCGAGAAGCTTTGCGAGAGAGGGGAGGGGCACACAAATTTGTCACGCGAATCGTGTTCGGTGTGAAAGGACCTTAAGGAGGCGCTGAGTCCTCACCTCAACACATCACAAAACTTGCCTGCATATATTTACTTGAATCTATGTAATAATTTGATAAAAGTAAGAACAACAATCAAAAAATAAATACATAAAAGTGGAAAATTATTTTTAAAACAGTCTGAAGTTGACTGTTAATGGCATTAATTGGATTTTAAAGTGTATTAGCATCAGTAATCACTTTTTAATGAAGTTCACATGTAAGTGGAGATCTTTCATGAATCCTTTCTGCGTTTCATTTTTAGGGGGGAGTGACGACACCTGGGCGGATTCAGAGGAGTTTCCAGAGGACAGTGAAGTCAGGTACTGTTTTCAACACAAATATGACACTCACCTCATTCTTATCTGTAAAGTTTGAAAAAAAGTTTGTAAAAAACAAACAAAAAAGAAGCATGCATGAAACAACAGTGATGTTAACAACTGGGGTCACAGCGCCTTCTGTTGTGGAGTCTTTGTTTCACGGATGTGAGCAACATGCACATACATTTCAACATAACCGTTTACCGTTTTTATGAATATGTAGATAACCCAACTTGCATCCATTTTTACTAGTTATTTTTAAGAACTGAGATCAATCAAATTCACTCTGATGAAGCAAAAGAAACAAGACCAAGCTTTTCTGCCTCCTGGTGGTTGACGGTGTAACTGCAGCTCCTTGCAATCAATAAATCAGTAAAAATGTAAATTTTTGTCATTTAGTTTAATGGTTTAGATATAGGAGTGGATAATCTTCAATTGTGTAGTTAAGTAAAAAAAATCCTTTTATCTTAGATTATTTATTGTGAAATACATTTTTCCTTTCATGACATTACTTATGGTGAAACATTGCTTTGTTGATGGTTTTTAATGGAAGCACTCAGCACATGGAAACTATTATCATAAGAACTTTAAGAACAGTTCTCATATCAAATTGAATCTGATCAGATTAATCAGAGAAGCAAAAAATGTAACAAAAATATAAAAGGTAAAACAATTCTTTATTTTTTAAATGAAAAAATATTGATAAAATTTTGATTGAAGTCGATCTCTCTCGTCCTGCTCAGGAATGGCGACTCGCAGCTCTTTGACAAGGTTCGAGGTCACGACATCAAGCTGCTTCGTTACCTGTCGGTGCGCTACATCTGTGACCTGATGGTGGAGAACAAGAAGGTCAAGTTTGGACTGAAGTAAGGAATTTTCACTGTTTCTGAATCGACTGGGGAGGATGATGAAGCCTGTTAACCCATTCTTTCTCTACCATGTCTGCTGAAACCTCTAATGTAGATCTCTACAAAATAGATTTTATTTTTTTCAGCTGATCTTCAGAAGAAATGTAAATTTCTTCCTCATCTGCTTTTTCCACTTGTTTTCAGGGCAGCTCTTGTGGATGAACTTCTTTAGAGGATCTTTGCTCAGCCAGTTTGCTTAGTCCTCTCAGTTTTATGCTTGAATAATCCACTGGTTTATGTTGAAGAGGTTAAACTTCCTCATAAATTAGTTAAAGAAGCTGAAAATGAGAAAATAAAAATATTCTGAAAGAAAAAGGGGGGGATTTAAGAAAACTTTTAAAGAAGGGATGATTTGGAGAAGAATAGTTTCAGATGAGCTGCATCTGTGAATCTGAAACTGCTGAAGTGGGTCCGGACGTCTGGGCTCACGAGGCTGTGTGTGTTTGTGCGTTTGCAGCGTGACGTCCTCAGAGAAAGTGGATAAGGCTCAGCGATATGCAGACTTCACGCTGCTCTCCGTGCCGTACCCAGGTGACCTTTTACTCGCAGATGTTTTCGTCTGATTCCTCCTTTCCCACTAAAACTTGCGTGTTGCTGTCTCTTCTGCGTCAGGGTGTGAGTTTTTTAAGGACTACAAGGACCGGGATTACACCGCCGAGGGGCTGGTGTTCAACTGG
The DNA here is from genome assembly GCA_003999625.1 of Oryzias javanicus. Lineage (NCBI taxonomy): Eukaryota > Metazoa > Chordata > Actinopteri > Beloniformes > Adrianichthyidae > Oryzias > Oryzias javanicus. The sequence goes on along the minus strand of CM012441.1, from coordinate 16,973,343 downwards.
AACCAGGTACATCAATGGCACTCGGCTTTGTGTACGGTCAGAGCAAGTTCTCATGCCTCTGTGTGTGTCCACTCACAGGACCATGTGGACGCCCCCCTCACCATCCCTCCCTGCTTCAGCCAGAACCTGAACATCGACTGGACCCAGTACCAGGTGCAGTCCCCCCCTTGTCTTGTACCTCTCTGCTGCTCTAGTCTGATTTGAGTTTCCATGTTGTTGGAGTGGATCAGCCACAGAAACCTCAAGAGCATTTCTTTTCTAAGAAATAGACAGACCACCAAACTTATCAAGTTAAAATTCTGTGTTTGAGTTTCCAAGTTTGATATAAGCAGAAGGTCAGTATTCTCATTAATCTCATTGTGTTTATTTTTGCGTGATTCAGTCGTGGGACCTGGTAGAACAGACCCAGAACTACCTAAAGCTGCTGCTGCACATCATCAACAGTGATGGTAAGTGATGAAGATGCAGGTCTTCATATGTTACAGGAGCTGTGTTCACCTTACACAAACAGACTGCAGGCTGGTCCCTCTGTGTTTCATCACCAGATTTAAGTGGTGGATTAGAATTTAGATCACAGTCAGTGAGACCCCTCTAATGTGGTTTATTGGAGAAAAACATGCCTTTTTGTTGATATGTGAATAAGGAAATATTTCTGCTGAAACATATAAAAACAAATATTGAGATAAACAAATGGAATTTCATTTCAGTAGAGTTTAAGGCTCCTCTTTCATGATCTTTAAGGACATTAAATGACCAGAAAACATCCAGAAGCTAGTGTGAGAAAGTATAAACAGAGAGCTTTAAGTTATGGATGACAGGAAGAGGAGATGGGCCAACTGTCAAAACCACAAGTCAGAGGGGAATTTCTGATGAACTTCTCCTGTTGTCCTAGAGAATGACAAGTTTGTTTTGATTTCAGCTAAAAACTGTATAATCATAATAAAAAAAAACGCTGATAAAATTGATCAAAAGAAAATTGGACTGGGACTTTAATGTTCCTCAACTCTCCTATACTTACAGAAGAGTAGAGGAGATGGTTTAAATTTGTGTTAAATTAGCATCTATCGTCCAGTTTTGAATAAAACCTAGTGTTTCATTTTTCTGAGGTTATTTATTGTCTGTATGTTTTGTTTCAAATGTTTGTATTCTTCAGATGACAGCGGTCTCCTGGTTCACTGCATCTCCGGCTGGGACCGCACGCCTCTGTTCGTTTCGCTCCTCAGACTCTCCCTGTGGGCTGTAAGTTTTTCTCTCTAGCGCAGCCTGATGGCTGCACAATCTGCCGCTGCAGAGTCGACTTATGGCTGCAGATTCAGTTAACTCTGCCCAAAGAATTGATGCTAGTGAAAACCTTCAATGATCTAAACTGAAGTTTTAGAATTAATCCAACCTTCATTTTGTCACAGCTATCATATTTATTTTATTTTATTAAAAAACATCAGTTCCTCAAATGTTGATCGTCTCGTGCTTTCTCAGGACGGCGCCGTGCACGCCAGCCTGGAACCCGCCGAGATCCTTTATTTGACCATCGCCTACGACTGGTTCCTGTTTGGGTAAAAATCTTCATTTTGTTTCTCTGAATCCACTTGGGCGTCACTGCTAACAGAAACACTGGCTCAGGATTGTGCTGAGGCATAACGCCTCACACGCCCCCTGCTGGGGTTTCCTTGTCATTACCATCCTCCCAGTCTGAACGTTTTTCCTCACCCTCATCTTCTTCAGCAGACCATGACTCCAAACAGACAGATTAGTGATTTCAGAGAAGGGGGTTGTGAACTTAAACACAATAGGATTTCTAAAGTCAGATGATGTCTGGACACTTTTGAATCTTGAGTTTTTGTTTGTGAATTTAAACTCTGAAAAGTCAGACCCTCTGTGTGGACCTGCTGCAGCTTCACACTTCTTCCCATGAGTCATGGTGTGTGCCAGTGCTTATGAGGGCTCTGCTGACCTCACAAGCACACTGATCCTTTTCTTTGTTTGCAGTCACTTGCTGCCAGATCGACTCTCCAAAGGAGAAGAGGTTTGACTCTTTAACTGCACATTCATCAGTCGATGACTTGCTCTGACTCTGGGTCATTTTAAACATTTCTTCTCTTTACTGCAGATTTTTTTTTTTGCTTTAATTTTTTGAAGCACATCGTGTCGGAGAAGTTTTCTGCAGTAAGAAAACAGAGGTACGCTCTGTCCTCTTCCTTCTATTCTGGGTTTGTATGAGTTTGGCTCTGACTGGTTTTGTTTGTTTGTTTTCAGGAGGAAAAACTCTCAGTTCAGAGACGGTGAATTCACCGTGGAGGATCTCTGTCAGCTCAGTAAGCCTGCAGCTCTGATCAACCACGAACATGTCCTCCTCAGTTACATTTCTGTTTTCCAGATAGTCTGAGAATACATTTTTATTGCTTTTTACATGTGAGGAGTGCATTAGGAGGAAAACAGTTGTCTTGGTTGACCTGCTGTATAATGAGGACTATTAGGACAAAGAGTTTAAAAGCAAAAATTAAAGTAAATGTTGTAATGAAGCAAAATATAGACCTTCATGATTAAAAATATAAAGCTACCTCACAAGTTTAATCAGTTTTGATTTTCTTTTGGTTGCAGAAAACCGTTCTTTTGCACTAGAGTACCTTTGATTTGTCTTTTGGCATTAGTAATATTTGAATATATTTTTTTTTACTTCCTTTTGCTTCCATGTAGACAAATTTGCAGCCTGCACCCTCAACTTACTTTATTGTTGGCAGGATGTATTAGAGCACAGCAGCGCCCCCGTCTGGACAGGTGTCTCAACAATGAATTGATTAAATTGTTATGGACGATAATAAATAGTCCATTGCTATTAGAAACCACCATTTGAGTGTCATTTTCAATCAAACAACATATATGATGCATCTCACAAACTTTATGCTACGCAAGCACAAATGATGTGTTTTCCTGCACATTAACCTGGGTTCATTAAGATAAAATAAAAAGAAACTCTGTAAACAAAATAAAGCCCTCAAAATCATACTTGCTTCTGTTGTTTGGAATCTGGTTGTTGGGATGAGACTCTGATCTGGTTGTCTTTGCTCTAGGGTCGAGAGACCGTGGCAGCGTCACCAGCCTTAGCAGCGACTTCTCCCTCATCACTGAAGAGATGGGCGGAGCTTCTGCCCCAATTGTTGACACTCTGGATCCATTTTCCAGCCAACCCCAGACCTCTAACTGGTCAGTACGCATCACGCTGCGGTCTTGCTTAAAGTTTTCCCTTTGCTGCAACTCTGCTGGAATTGAACACCATCCATGAAAACCACAAGAAATTCTGACCATCACATTAATTAATAACCATAAAAAAAAAAAACAAACTTATTAGTTATTTAATTTAATAAGCCATTAACATTTGTGAATAAAAAAATAAAACTATATACTTAATATGTTTATCATAGTTAAACTATGCTAAGATTTCTATATTCATTTTGTCTCGGATTTAAAAAGATTAAAAACTTGTGTTGATCAAAAAATAATGTTTAAATTGGCAAAAAAACATGCTAAGATTTCCAGAATCCATTCATTTATGTCTCGGTTACTTTAATACCAAAAAGATTAAAGAACTTGAAAGTGTAATCTAAAAAAAAAAAAGGCAACAATAGTAAAAAAAAAACAAAGACAAAAACACACCGTGTGATTCGTTTTATATAAATTGTTCAGTTACAAAAAATATAATCATTTTTAGCCAAACTTTGGTAAACCCAATTCGATTTCATTTCTGAACAAATTATGATTAAAACTGTTGTAAAAACATTACATTTAACTCCCTTTATTCTATAAAAACTTTAAAAATGCTTGAAATGCTAAAAAGGATGTTAATATATAGGCTAAAATAGAGCTAAATGGCCTTGTGGTAGAGTGACTGGAAGGTCATGAGTTCAAACCCATGGCCAAAGACTCCATAATGGGACCCAGTGCGTCCCTTCTTGACACTCGGCACCAAAGGGTTGGATTAGGGGCTTAAATCACCAAATGGTTCCCAGCCGCAGCTGTGTCTGCAGCTCACCACTCCCCCAGGGGATGGATCAAATGCGGAGAACAAATTTCACACGTGTAGGTGCGTGAGAATTAACAGGACTATAATTTGACAAATTGAGTGATAATTTGTAAACAATGATAAACTATCACAAAAAGACAAGCTGTGGTGACACTTAGTTATTGAATTGAATTCATGTGTGTGAATGCTGTAGACTAAACACATGTTTTCCCCCACCAGGAGGAAAATGGCTGCTTCCTCCCCTCAGATGGTGGTTTGGTGCAAACAGAACCCTGCTGAGGAGCACTTGTCCCAGCTAATCAACGAGGGTCGGTCGTCAAGCTCCTCCTCCTCCAACCAATCAGAACAAGGCGCCACATGGACCGGGAGCAGCCCACTGGCCGTTCCCAGCAGAAGGTGGGGGCGGATATGTAGTTACGTGTTAGTGACTTCTAGAGGGCGTCGTAGAGTCTCTGACCTGTGTGTGCTTGTCCCAGGCTGGCAACAGACTGCGCTCGCTCTGGCTCCTCCATCTCCACAGACTACGGCAGCTGGCAAATCGTCTCCGGCTGCGGCAGCATCCATGACCACGCTCACTTTCCTCAGCCCGCTTCTTCGAACTCCACCTCTGCCGCTGCCACTTTTGACCCCCCCCTGCCCTTCAGCTTCCAGGACGAAGGGCCGAATGGCAGAATGTGAGTACCAGACGAGGTATCCTCCTTCATAGGTGTGTCCAGGTGGGGGAGGGGCAACACAGGCTGATCTGAACAGCAGACTCTAACGATTGGCTAAAACAATAACTGATCAATTAATGCAGCGTGAAATGATTCAGGAAACTGAAATATCTCTGTAAACATTAGAAAAAGTCAACTAAACTTTAATTAAAAATGTGAATTCCGTTCTAATGTCTCTTGTGCCTCCTCTAAAGGTGTCCGCTTCCCCCTGAGCGTCAGGTGCGTCTGGAGGCGGTCCGAGAGCTCTTCCTGGCTGCATACAGCTCCACAGTGGGCCTCAAGTCGTCCACCCCCAGTCCCTCTGGCGCCATCTCCGGTCTGCTGGAGCAGTTTGCCCGTGGGGTGGGTCTGCGCGGCACAAACGCCATCGTCTGAACCCCCCCACACCTAGCTGACCCGACTCATGGAGGTGCAAGAACTCTGCAACGGACAGTTTCTTTTCCAGCTTTGTTCCTGAAGCTGTAGTGTGAGCGGTGCAGGTGCGTTTTCCTGGAGGAGAGGGAGTCAGGGACAAACATGGAGTCAGAAACTGGAGGTGCATGTTCTAATGTCACTAAAGTGCCAAACATACGTCCACTTTAAGCTTCATGGTTCAGTTTGTCTTTTTTTTTTTTTTTTTTTTTTTTAGCTCCAGGGATTTAAAAGGGAATTAGAGAACCAGAAAGGTCTGAACAAAAAAAAAAAAGCCTCCTCAGCTCCTTGGTTCTGGACCTTTCTGGACTTCTGATGGTCCAGCAGACCTGCCAGCTCTCAGTTCATTCATTTACTCATGAAAATTTTACGGTCAGGTATTTTACTCTGTCTTAAGCTCAGACCCTTAACTGGATCCACTTTACCCAGAAACCACTGCCTTCAAAGACCCGAATCTTGGGTTCTGGTCCAATCCAAAGCTTATACAGGAGCCCAGAGGAAGCCAAGATGATTAAATCACATCTTTCACTTGTGTGCTGCTGAAGTTCAGACCTGAACTCGGCTGAGCGGTGCAGACCGTACCGATCACATCCCGGGAGGGTTGACTGATCGATCAGATCCCAACGGAGAAGGTCTCACCAGGAAGAATTAGAATAGAATATAAAAAACCCTGATCTAACTGGGATTCTTGATATCATTTAAAGATCATTTTTAATGCTTGGAGGATCCGTTTGTCCAGTTTTTCTCTGTTCCTCTGACTGTTAGGCATCCAGAGCAGAGGAGGGATGTTAGTCATGTAGCCTGCACTGCCATCTAGTGTTTGATGTTGAAACTTCTGAATTTGTCCTCTTTGAAAGTAAAACACGGTTCATAAGTTTTTAAGATCCATCTGGACATTCATAACTGACTCAGAGGTGCAGAACCGACAGCTGTTCTACACACAAAAGGCTGTTTATCTTTCTCAGCATCATTTTTACAGATCCTGTTATTCTCTGGTGACAGTAAGGGGGCGCTATGGGAGCGGTTTTATTCTAAATATTCAGACTTAAACTTTTTTTTTTTTTGGTGAAGGGCAGATTGTGATCAGCAGCTGACACACCTCAGGACTTTTCTTTGTGCCTTTGTTTTTTATTCTTCTTCAGTAAATCTGAGGTGTTTTTTTTTTTTTTTAAGTCAAGATTGACAAAGCTCGAAAAATCGGTGCTGTTTAAGTTTTTAAAGCAGAATTGATGGCGTTCATTTCAATAAATCCTTTTTGTTTTTCACATCTAACCTAAAAAAAACAGCCAAAGATTGATCTGAAAACATTGTTTTTTGTAGACGTTTTTTTATTCAGGAAAACTTACAGAGAGGAAAATAATCAGAATCATCTTTAGACTCCTCAGGTGAACTCTGACTCATCAAATTCATACAAAAAAATCGTAGCAAATGCACACTGTCTAATCATACTCAAAATGTTAGTGGTCACTGTATGACAGACGTAAAGTATTAATTTATTGTTAAAACGGTTGGTAAATCTGATGACTGAGCATAAACAAATTTTTATAAATCAGCGTATTTACTTATAAGGATTGATAGAGGCTGCAAAACAGCCCCAGGCCCTCCTCCCCCATGCCTGGCAGTTATAAGTCTCTCTCTTTGGTTTTCTTAGTTTTGTAAAACACGTAAAGGAGCAGAGGCTGGCGAGGATTGGATAAATACTTGTTTTTAGCCTGTATGCATAGGAACTCAAAGCTGGCGGAAGCTTTTCTTAGAATTTTCTGTCCTCTGTTGAAGGTTCAGGCTCAGAACATAGGGTCTTCAGATTCCCCCAAAAAACAATCCAAGTTTATCAAAAGAACCATGTTTGGACTGACAGATTTCCTTTACGTGCAAAAATCTCTTCTGCCTGATCCGTAGAGACTTCAGAAAAAAACATCTTTTAAACGGTTATATCGTTTTTGATCACCTTTAAGTAATTTTAAAATTTGTATGTAACATTATACTCGTCCTGTGTCTTCTGTGGAAAATTATTTTTATTTTTTTGTACAGCTGATTATTATTTTTTTTCTAAATGGGTTTTAAATTCTGTGGATGACGCACTGCAATGAAAGGAGAGCTGAGCTGCCAGAAATGAAAACGTCAATAAAGAAGAGACGACATTTTCTGAATGAAAAGTGAGTTTTTCTTTTCAAATCAAACTTTATTTGTAGAGTATTTATTTGACAAAAGTAGGTCCAAGTATTTAAAGACGTTTTCTAAATTAAAAATGAGAAAACACAGACAACATAAAAATCCATAAAATGAGACACTTGGTCTCCTTTTATGTCCTTTGTAAGGAAGTTTCTGAGCAGTCACTTAGTTCTCTCTGATATTTGTCTCCCTCTGCTGGTCAAACTATGAATTACACCTGAGATCCCGTTTCCACTTCTGTACATTTTCTGGCTTGTTAAACTCCTTCATACTTTAATCCATTTTAAAATCAAACATGAAGTGGATTCCTCCTTACAGTTTTTTACTGATGTGATTTATGGTTTATGGGTTTATGAGATATTTAGTCAAATGTGACCTTTTCAATCCCATAGGGATTAAAGGAGAAAGTATTCAACTCTTCTGTAAACGTTGTGGCCTTTTGAACGCTTTAAACCTCTGCATACATTCAGCTAGAGAAACCATCCAACCTTTAAAATATTTTGCGGGGATTGGCCTATGTCACTTGAACGCAGTTTTTAAAAACTCTTTGAAGTTTGTGCATGATTACAGTTTTATAATCATTTTTGTATTTATAATGGAAGTCAATGGAGCAAAATGTTCCGGGGCTAAAGTGATGACATCAGAGTGAGGAGAGGGGATTTTTCATGACATATTTTCCCTGATAAACTTCCATAACTCCAACATTGTTTACCACACAGTCATGATTTTATCAGCAAAACATGGGAATACGTCTGAGTTTCATAAAAACTCAGACACAAAGCTTTGAGACGTTTTTTTCCCCTCGAGACAAACTTTCTCCAACTTCGCTAACTCTGGCCATTTCAAATCTTTTTTTTTTTTTTTTCTTTGCTTTTCTTGTAAATGTGAGAAGATTCTTTAATGTACACACATGGATCCAGCTCAAACTGTATCCCCAAGGGTTGGGATTCTTACAAGAGTTCTAATTTTTTGGTAGGTTGAATAATTTAAGCTATAAAGGAATGGAAATTCCCGCTGAGCCATTGGTTTGTGCAGAGATCTGCTCAATAGAGGAAGAATTTTGTCACATAAAGACGTTTTTACTTTCATCACATGAAATCAACACAGCTTGATTCCCTCTGAGCATTACAGAAACAGAAAGGGTCATTCATCAGACTTTTGGCTTCGCTACACTGTCCAGCTGTTTGGGGTAAGTAAGGTGTGTGAAGTTGTTTGTACAGTTTCTGTGTTTTGTTAATGAGCAGCAGCTGTTGATAAAGTTTTAACTAAGAATATTTCCAAACAGAAGCAGCAGCAGCTTCTGCCTCCCAGCAGTTTGACACGTTCCTCATGGTTTCTTTATGTCACAAACCTTTCTGCAGTCAAACAGACTCTAATTAAAAAATATATTTTGGATTTTTTTTGGAATTTTATTTTAAACATTGAAATCAGTTCAGCTTATACAAATGTTACTTTTTTCCCCCATATCCCATAATGAGTAATATAATTTAGAGATCATTATCTAGATGATTATTTTGTACATTTGTTACACTTCATTGTGTTTAAAACACGGTGCACTTTTTTCACATCACTTTTGTTAAGCATTTCTGTCATTTCCTTTGTGATTTTAATGTTTTTTAAGCAGTTTCTGCAGTATTTATGTTTTTACTTTAGTATTTATTAAACTTTTGAAGCATTTTGAGAGCTTTAAGGACGAGAGGAAACATTACAAGGCTAACATTGAAAGTACTGGCAAATATTTAATTACAACATTCACATTTATGTTTTCAGGTATAACTCAAACTACTTTAGATTTAAATAAACAAAGTAACCTTTAGCTTTGGACAGTTTGACAAGTTAGGCTGATTCAAAAACAGCTGCCAATAAATCAATGTATTTGTCCACACTGCCACAACAAATGTGTTTATTAATGGGGACAAAATTAAAGAATTTTTAAAACTAGTTAGAATTTAGCCTTACAAAAATGTATGCAGATTTTTCTGGTTATTTAAAGTACAAGATATATACACCAGGGGGAAAGTGGTTTTTATTTGAACATTTTAGCATAAGACACTGCATTTCTCCATAAAACTGCAGCAAATTTGTATATTTGTTACAGTAAAATACTCTAAATATATATATACGACTGTGGTGCAGTGGGAGGGCAGTCGATATCTGATTGGAAGATTGTGGGTTCAATTCCTGCCTTGCCCACCAAGGTGTCGAAGTGTCCTTGGTGAGACACTGAACCCCAGATTGCCTCTGGTGAAAGGTTGGGCCTTGTTCGGCAGCAGAGTCACCATCGGTGTGTGAATGTCTGTGTGACTGTAAAGGGCTTTGGGCCTTCAGGGAAGGGAGTAAAGTGCTATAAAAGTATTTACCATTATTAAAGCATTTTGTAACTTATCGAGTTTACTCTAAGGGGGAATCAAGCGAAGTTTGGCTTTTGACAGAGCAGCAGACTGCGGTCTCTGTTTTTAGGGTGTCTTTGAACAGTCGCCCACAGTGCCTGACTTCACTATAAAACATGAAACATCACCACATGAAAATACAAGAGGCCAGAGGGAGCAGTGGAAATTACCATCATCCTGATGATTAATTATGCAAATGCAGCCTTGTGAGAATAAAACTGTTTTGTTATTTTGTTCCATGTGATGATAAATAATTATAACGATGACAGCGAAGTGGCGGCTGCTTTAATAAATGAATATGATATTAACCTCAGTGCCCTCTTCAAATAGTTTTGTACATATTTAATTCATTTTGGATTTGCATTTTGGCTTTTATTATGTTCATCTTAAAAGATTTTTAATCACATTCAGGTGTCACCCATTTTTGGAATTCACTGTCTTTGAACTTCAAGACTTTTATACTTGTGATCATTTTACTTTGACACTTTTTTCAAGTTTCAACCTGTGATTTTATTAAATCCATTTTAAAACACAGCTAATTGAATATTTGGTTTAAAAAAAAAAAAAAAAAAGCCAATTCAAACAATGTATTTAGATGGAAGGTAAAATAATTGAGCTTTGATTCAAACCAGTGTGTTGGATTTGTCAAAGAGAAGCAATGAGTGAATTTTTCCATGTCCTCTTTTTATGATTCACAGAATATTTATGAAGCCAAATCTGTGCCATGAAGATTTAAAAACCAAATAAATTGACTTGAAACATTCAAGTTGAAATACTGCTGTTTGAAACTGAAAAAAAGGTTTTGAAAGTGAAATTTTGAGTTTTATGTTTTGGCTTGAATTTTTCAAGTTGTTTTATTTGGGTTTCAAATTTTGATGGTTCAAATTTGGCTCCATAAATTCTCCCTTTTGGCACCTTTGAGTTAAAAAATCCTCAATTTAAAGCTTTTGATTAAAAAAAAAAAAGAAGAAACATTTCACCACATATTACATGTGTTTCCTTTGGAAGAACATGCAATGTTTGTCAATTTATCTTTATTTCACTAAATTAAACTTTTTTTTTCACATTCTTGAACTTCTTGTTATTTAACGTTTATCCTATAAAGTTATGTTAGAGGTCTTTCTGCTGTCACATTTTTGTTTTGACTGAATCATCTTAAATGAACATTTTGACCCAGCCTGACCAACCATGGTGCTTAGATCTACCACCCTGTTTGTTGGAGATTCATTGTTCAAATGACAACTAAACTTCTTTTGCTCCAATCTGACTTCAATTCACATTTTATTAGTTTATTTTTTACATGTGCAGACTACTATTGTCCAGGATTATGCCCTGTCATGTGATGAACACTGTTATTTACTTACAAATAACAGCAGGACACAAGCTTGATCAACCTGTGGTGGGCCCACCTCAGAAGAGGGTGTATTGTGATAGATGGCTGAAACATCTGTGATACTGAGGTACACAACTGACAATGTGTCCTGTAGAAATCATAGAACTCCAAGAACCAAAAGCTCAGTTGGAATGGTGAAATATTAGGGATTATTAACAGCTGGTCCTATCAAAACACTGTGTAGTCCACCTCTGCTGCCTCCTCTCCATCATCTTTCCAGCAGCTTCCTTTGGCCACCAGATGTCTCTTTAGGACTTCGTTCTTTAAGAAAAATGACAGAATCTTCTGAGCTTCACGAGGCTTCATTCATCTTTGCATCAGGTGTGTTTAAGGGCAAATGGATAACTGAGCTCTCTGCTTTCTGTCTATGGGGGGGGTCTGCAGGGTTTGTTTCCTGTGCTGGGATGGGGGGCAGTGGGATCTGTATCTCTCTCTCTCTCCATCCTTTCTTCTCTCCCCCTCCCACTATAAAGTCAGTGTCTCCCCCTCCCTCTCTCAGTCCTGTTCCTGCGTGGATGGGGGGGAGAGCCTCCAGCAGCGACCTTCCTCCTCCGTGAGCCGCGCTTCAGTCCGGCTGCAGCTGCGGGAGCCAAAGGACGCGCGGCGAGGGGCCGATCCCTCATCACTCCCCTTCCTCCTCCCCCTCCAGATCCGCGCGCCGGCGGCACATCAGAGGATTTGGAAGGGAATACTGGACCCGTGACTGCGCCTGCGCGCCGCCGTGGCTCTTCACGCAGCGTCGCTGAACTGACAGCGGTGGGAGGAAGTCATCAGCTGTTGCTGCTCGCGCCCCGTTGGATGTGCGTGCTTCTGCCATGTGGGGGCTCGTGCGCTCGCGTCGCTGCTGGATATTCTCTGTCATGCTGTCCGCGTGCGCGTTGCTGCGGGCCGACGGTTATCCCGGTAAGTTTGCGCCGGTCCCGCGTGCAAGTGGACACCTACAAGGCTGTCATGACACCCCCCAAAATTACCACACACACCTGCCTTGTTCCTCCAGTCTTTTCCATAAACATCTTCATCTTTTGTTCCTGAACCCCCCTCATCCTCATCTTCTATTCTGCTGCGCGTCCTGCTCTTTAACCCCTCCACCGCCGGCCGGGCTTCAGCTGGGGGGGTGCAGAGGGCACGATGGGCACCGAGGAAGATGAAGATGCTCTTCACCTTCCTCTCACAGCTGCTTCACCAGACATGTCTTTGAGGCGTGGATGTGGTCCCACATCTGCAGCTGAGGGGGGAGGCGTTCATCACGCTCACTTTGTTCCTCTGAGAGGATCTTCTGTGGTGCGTTCAGGAACCTCTCTGTTTGCGGTCAGGTTTAGGTACAGCTGCTGCAGCTCTCAGGATGGATCCACCTGAGAAGAAGATGGAAGGAGAAAGAGTTCCATCACCTCTCAGCAGGAGCTCTGAGGCTGAGATGAAGCTCCGATCGTCTCCTCTTCTTCAGGGGTTTTTGTTGAAATGCTTTAAGAAGCTTCTCTGGTTTTCTCCCTTTCAAGCTATCTCAAAGAGTGGTTTTAGTCTTCCAAAAACAGGACAAGAGAAGAAAACAAAAATAGTGAAAACATTGATGTTCCCTTGATGTGCAAACAGCCGATTGTGAAATCTGATGCAAGTTTAAGAGTTGAAGTGAAGATCAGGGGTGTCCGTCTCCTGGGGGAGTGAGACCTTTCTCCTAATCTTCATCACTATAGTGGTGTAGAGTAAGTTTTCTCCTCTGAAAGCCTTTCAGTGTTCAGGCCGTGCCCCGCTGTGGTGCATGCTGGGAGGGCAAACCATCTCGTAATCATGGCTGCCCTGTTTGGTGCTTTGCTTTTTGTTTGAGGCTGAAGGTGAGTCCAGGAGCTTCAGGTGAACCTTCATAAATGATGGCGGGAGGCGTCACACTGAGGTCTTTTTGTTTGGAGGAAGCTGCGTCTTCCGGCTGACGCTGCCATCACTTTTCCATGTCACTGTCGGCCCGGCGAGGAGAGGAAGAAGACGGAAGAGGAAGGAGATGTTTGTCCTTCGGTGTGCAATTTCACAGAATGAAAGATGAAGGTTCTGTCGCTGCGGGCTGCAGACGAACAACCCGGCAGTCGCTGCAATTTCACAACAAGCGCCTGAGCTTCCACATCCTTTCACCCCCACAAAAAGACACCCCCCCCCCCCCCCCAACCCTTCCCATCCATCTCAGTCTCTGTCACCCCCTCCTCCTTTGTCTGCTGTGAGTCTGTTGGTGCTGGATCAGGGACAAATGACATGAAGGGGTTTGTTTGTCACCCCCAGCAAGCCTCTGTGTCACACACCTCCACTCTGCTGTGAAACAGGGAGGGGGGGTGTGTCTGAAGGCACCTGGTTTCCATCATCATCACGCCATTATCCCACTGCTGCTGGGGGACGCTCGCTCGTTTAGTCTGAGTCCAACAAAATCCCCCCGCCACCATCATCATCAGATGGCTATGAGTGCAAATGCAAAACAAGATGAGAGGAAGAAGTCCACAAACAGCCTCATACATTTGTGTTCTTCTTCAGACTATGTTCACATCGCCCTCAGCATGCGTTCAAGCAGCCACTTCCAATGAAAATTCTTCATACCTGGAAGCATTTCGGGCTTCCACGTTCAACACTTTTGGATTCACATGTAGCTATATACACTTTAAATCAGTTTTCACACAATGTACTACGTAGGTTGAACTTTGACCTATCAGGGATTGATAAAAACACTGGTCTAGAGCTAAAGCGCTAATCTAAAAGGCTGAATAGTTTTCCAAATCTGAACACTTTTGTTGATATCCTTTAATAAAGCATCTACCCTCTTTTGATACATTTTAAGATAACACTAAAATACATTTTAATATAAGTAGAATTTCCGCTTCCGGCTAATGATTTATCAGCCGCCATCTTGTCTGTCACCAGGTTCTCTTGTAATTCAACGAAGTGCCGACGTTTTGAAATTGATCACAAAGGAGAATTTATTAATTGTAAATTATATGAAAATAAAATTTTATGTTTCCGAATAGAGCTGTGACAGAAAAAGCCTGGAGCTCGATTCACCAGATTTGAACCGCATCGACATTTGGCACCAATCCTCTTCCAAATGCAGGTGGTGGACATGTGTCAGTAAACAACCGCAAAAGAAAAAGAGGAAGCCCCTCCCTGCTTGTCTAGTAAGAATACCATGGGCTAAATGGATGTTTAGCACATTTTTAAACATGCTGGTGTGTCCTTCGCTGTAGAATTATAATGAATATTTTCATCTTTTTATCACAAAGCTGTAAAATCTTGGTGGGCAAAAATACATTTCGTTTGTGGCAGAGAGCATTCTAGGAAGGCTCTGTTGTGTTGTGAGCATTTCTGTGTGACTGATGCATTCCTCATTCCAGCTCCTCCCCAGATGTGCAGGTTATTGGGATCAGGTAGGGTCTTGTTGGTTGTTTGGTTTGGGAGTTTAGTGACAGTTTTTCCTGCGGTAGGAGTGATGAACACTCAGATTCAATCTTCATCACCACCGAGCTGGGAGGTGAGTTCTTAGGTAATGAGGGCGTGGCCTTTTGACTGACAGGAAGTGTCAACCGTCAGCTTTGGAAAGCTCATCTTGTTTCCACAACTGACAGGCTTGTTAGTTTGTGAATTTTTGATAGAGGTTGGGATTTGGTGCTAAGGTTAAAAGTGGGTCATAAGTGCTTTGAGTTTACTCATTGTATGAAAGGCATTTTTATAAATAAAGTTTGATTTGATTTGATGTGATCTCACCTGTCATTCTTATACAGTCACTGATTGATTTTGGTCAGAAATGACACCTTCCTTTTCTGGTTCGGACTCGCTTGTCATGTTTTCTTGAAATCCTTCATTTCTTCTCATGATCCTGCCTGCTAGGTCATCATTTCTGTATTACTTCTACATTTATTTGAAGAGACTTTCTCACAGATTCTATGTTTTGTATCAGATTCTAAAGATGTATGTGAAGTCAGTTCTCCGTCTTCAGCCCTGTAATGTATTGACAGAGGGAGAGAACCCGATACCACAGCAAGGTGCAGTTTTAAAAGGAGCCGCGACTGATGGGCTGTCAGCCAGCTCAGAGGCTGACAGGAGAGCAGCAAACAAGCAGCAGGAGCTGGGGAGGGAACCGACGGGACGGGAGACAGGAAAACAAGAGAACATGTCAGGAAACAGAGTCCTCCTCTGAAAACAAAGCCGAGATGCTGCTTGTCAGTTTGGAAATGGGGAGATTAACTTTGACGGGGAGGAAGCTAAAGAGTGAAGGTGCTGCATTTATTTATTATTTACTGTTTGTTTGCTGTTGGCCACGGGCCCTCGTCCCCTGCTGACGACACCCTGGCGCTTGTCAGGACTTCCAGGCTCTTTGTGTTCTCTGTCAGGCCGGATTAGCGGCTGCTCCCTCTGGAGTCCTGACAGCTCTCCGATGCCGGCGTGAACGCTGCGCGTGGGTGTTCCTGCCGTTCCCCAGAAGTGCTCCTCTTCTGATGCACTTCTGTGCATCCGTCATCCAGCTGGCACACAGATGGAAGCAGCTGTCTGTAAAGACGTGTCACCTTCGTACAGTCATGTCTGCTCTGTCAGAGAACGGGCCTCACGTTCGCGCCTTTCGACCCCTTTTCTTCATCCTTCCTCCAGTTGTAGTTGGCTCCTTTGTACTGGTGTTAAGATTAATTGGCTTCATTGGTAAATCGATTTATATCCTATTATGATCCAAAACAAATTGGTTATTTCTATTTTGGAAAAATAGCATTTAGATTGAGGCTCAGCAGGTTTATTTCACTAAAAACAACCATCACATGTGATGGCAGCAAAAATGATCACTACAGAGAAATGTGTGGAAACACTTTGAATTTTGCATAGTCATGTGACCATGCAGTGTGATATAATTTTCTAATAATTGTATTATTTTTTTATATGGAAAATCAACATTGGGCTGAACTTTATGAAACTAAAATGTGAATGGATTTGTCATTTTTCTTGTTTATATGTTTGCACACATATTTAATCTACACTTGATTATCTTGTTAGAAATACATAGAATCTGGAAAGCTTCACCTGCACTGTTCAGTACCAGGTATATTTCTCTGAGTCACACTGGTTGAATTTTTAGCTAAAGATGTTCTGGATCAATTTTAAGTCAGTGAATCGGATCATTCCAATGGAACTCAATACACCATCCAATACGCCTTTGAAGCGTATTGGATGATGATCTAAATCGAATCGTACAAATTAATTGTCACACCCCTACTCCTTTGTCCCTTCCACTTTTCATTTATCTGTTTTTGCTAGCTTTTTTAAAAAAAAAAAAATAAAAAAAAAAATAAAAAAAAAAAAGTAACATAGCCAAACTGCTAGAAAGTGCTGTATAGCAAAACACGAAGAACACTAATAGATCAAATCTAAACATATAACAACTAAAAACCAAGAAAGGAAAAACTGAGCAGTCTTATGGAAGGTTAAAAGCTTGGCTGTAAAAATGGGTTTTAGTTTTAAAAAATGTACAAAAAACACGCATCACATATGTTAAAAGGCAGAGCGTTCTAGAGCTTTGGTGCACAGATTACTTAATGAATACTTTATGCCTCAAAATTCGTTGGACTGTAATTAGATCAAAATCAATATTTTTGGTGTTCTTCATGACAGTCTGGTGATTCAGCTTTGGCTGAAGTATCTTTAGTCATCAGTCAGATGTTGATCTGAATGTTGTGCTTGATCTCCAGAGCAGCTACAGTTAGACCTTACTGTCAAAGAATGACAGCAGTAACTAGCATGTTTCTGGAAGTACGGCGTCTTCTTTTTGCAGGAATGGCGGTGGCTTGTCATGAAAGAGCTCTACCAGAGACATCAAAGCAAATTAATGGTGTTTATCATTCACTCATATTTGTTTACAGTTTCCTAGTGGAAGACAGTCAAATATCTTGTTTTTTTTTGTTGTAGCTGGAGCTAAAGTAGCAGGAAATTACAAGTGCCGAAGAGGTTGGGTTCCTGTGGCTAAAGTTTTGAGCTTATTCTTCTTTCCTTCATTTGAAAGTTTTCATTATTGATACAAAAAGTGCATGTTTACTTGTTCATCTATCTGCCCTCACTACAGCATGCTCGCCCAGCAGACATTTTCCAACTTTATCATGACCCCTGCTACTTTGGATTTATGCTGTTGGCTGTTTTTCTGTCAGACTTTCAGAGGAAACCAGTTCTGCCGCGGATCAGAGTGGGACTAAGCACATGCAGTTGACGTGTGTGTGTGTGTGTGTGTGTTGAGATGGGGAAATGAAAAACTCAATTTTCTATTTTAGAGAAAATAGTTTCTAACCTCAATATTTTTTTAAGAGAAATGTGTCCACTTTCAATTACAGGAATAAATGGAGGTGTAAGTCAATAAAATCATAGAATTTAACTAAGAATCAACAGGCTCCTCCACCCCTCCACATGTCAGTGTGTCCTTGAGCAAGGCACTTTAAAGAAAGACAGACTGAATAGTGGAGGAGAAGCATTTCAGGGATCCACTCGACCAGAAAAGATCCATATTTATAAAAATGTAGTCAGTTTATCGGGTGACTGAGTTTAACTTTCTGTGCTTCACTAACCCAGATGCTCTGCTTTAACTTACCCACCCCAGTGGCATCCATCTATGAAACTGGAGTCTGGTCCTACAATGTGGTGGTGGTGACGGGGGGGTTGTTTCTCCCCTGTATTTCTTCTCCTGCTCGCCGTTAGTCGGCAGCTCATGTTCCACCTGAACAGTCTCTGGATTTACGGTGCGAACCGCAGCCATCTTTCTCCCTGTAATCCGCTCAGCTCGGGTCTGGCACCGGAGACGATGGATGAGGTGGAGGAGACCAACCGGGCCTGATGCTCCCGAAGCAGCGATGGACGGCAGATCAATTATCATCCCTGCTTTTTCTTTTTTTAAATCAACTTCTGTGTGAATAGCAACCTCCAAAGTGAAGTTGGATCCCGACTGCTCATTCTTGCATCTGTGAGCCTGCCTTGTTTCCCGATTTTGCTGGTGTGGGATGATTTAAATGCAGCAGACTGTTTCACATAAACAGCAGTGAAGCAGCTTAGAGATGAGCTTTGGATGTTTGTCTGGATCCAGGAGCTCCTCTTCACAGAGATGTTCTCTCAAGTCTCCTGTTAAACACTGTTGCGCTCCACAGACTCAATTTGTATCAACAGAAAATATTAATAAAAGCTAGAATGTCATAAAGTGGCTTTGGGAGTTTACACATCAGTGGAGCTCTCAAGCAGCCCACCTCTCATTTGTCAACATGTAGAAGTGCCTGTAAACTGGGAAAAGACTTTTTCATTTTACAGTTTGAAGTTTCTTCACAACGTGAGTCTAACAGATGAAAAAAAAGTGGGGCGTGGGGGGAAAGAATCCCATTTTGTCAACATGTAGGCAAAACTAGGAAAAAAGAACAATGTATTGAATTCTCAAAGTAAAGAAACCAGATTATTTTTTTTTTACTGAGATGAGATAACCGTTTCCATGGTTACACTGATGCTGAAAATGAATGAATCATAATTACTGCTGTGCAGCACTCAAAGCCTCACACCCAGAGAGGGTTCATTATTATGCAGCCTGCTCGGTTTCAAATTAAAACCAGGAGCGAAAGTTTTTTTTTTTGTTTTTTATTTTTTATATATATATCACATCTGCTGTATTTTGACTCCCAATACTTTTTAATGGAATTCGGCGTTTTTGAGTTAAAACCAAAACAACTAAATTCATAATCCTCAAATAATAACAGGCACATTTTCTCGAATTTGCTTTTTAAAAGGAGTTTAGTACACATATGCATCTAACCCCTGCTGACTGTAGATTTTAGTCATCTAATGTCCGCTCATCAACTCCATCAATTCAGCTGCATTCTAATTCATGTAAAATAAATAAAAAGACAACAACCATTAAACAATTTACAACCTGTTTTTATGTACTAAAAGAGCTCAAATAGATCTGTCATGACTCAGACATTATAACATTATAACAGTGAATGTGTTTGGACAGAAGTCTGCAGCATCAACACACACTCCTGATTTGTGGGACTAATCAGTTTACATTCCATTCTGATTAAAAAAAACGAACCCAACAATACACTTTTCTATTTATTGCCAGTTTTTCCTTGCAGTGTTTGTGCTTTTAGAACCAAACTTCTCGTCTTTTTTGGTGAATGTTTTGGTTTCTGGTTGAACACAGATGTTCTTCCAGTGTGGAAGCTTATAAGTTTGTACATTTTCATTTACATCACATGAAGAGAAAACAACCGTTGACGTTTCTCTAAAAAAACGTAAATCGGAGAACCTGCTGGAGAATGTCAGTGTATTAGAGGGTGGAATGCAGGTGTTTTAAACAGATTTCATATAATCAGTTTATCTGATGAAGGGTATTAGAAGGATACTTGATTATTCTAATGATTTGAGAAATGAGATGATAATCAAATTTTTCAAGTGCGCCTAAATGGACCCAAGGTTGTCTTTGAAAATTACTCGGAAAATGTCCACAAAGAGATAATCTAAGAACATTTAAAAAATTGAATGTATCTCAGCTACGCATTTAAACCTAATTTTGGTTTGCAAAACAAAAAATATCTACTAAATGATGAGTTTAGGATTTTAATCAATGATTAAAATATGTTTTTGTCGAATCACACTTACAAGTATGAACTTGTAATCCCACATTTTTAATCACATTTTATTCTTTTTACACCTTTTTTTTTGACCAAATCAAACGTTTTTTTATAATTGTCTTTTTAAAGGGATAAACTGCAAAAATAATAGAAGTGCTTAGTCCTGGATTGGATCTTTCTTCTGGTGAAATAATGATATACAATACTGAATCTTAGAAAAATCTCCACATTGAACGGCTACCAGTTTTCTTTACTTTTTTTATTTATTTCCATTAAAAAGTAAATTTTTCAATTATGAGTTTAAAATGGGGATTTATAACAACAATCTGAGAAATGGAGTCCTAAATGTGTTACAAAATTATTCTCCATCTGGACGTGTTTCACCACAAATCCAAAGTGATTTTTGTACCTTTGAGGCCCTAAAATGGACCGGTTTCAATATAAGTTATTTTCTGCAAAAAGATAAAAATCACACACACACAACACATATTGATAACAACAATAACCAGGATATAAAAAGTCATCATGATGACATCTCTGTTTACATCATCGAGACGTGCTGGGAAACAGAAATGGTGCAGATCAACCCATTTTGTGAGAGTTTCCGAATCTATATTACATTGCAGCTTCACCTCAGGCCTTTTTCCCATATTAAAACCAGTAATGCATAAAGTCATTACACTTTAAGAAAATAACAGAGGCTCTTTAAATCATACAGAAAAACAACAGCCTTAACACAGACCAGTGGACAGATGGTGAGTTTTCTTTGCTGTCGCATTTCTAGTCTTTTTTTTAGAATAAAAAAAACCTTTGGCTTACAGTTTCTAATAATCCTCTGTTTTATTCATTTATTTTAAACCTAATCCTATTTGATACATATTTATGTTATTTCTATATAATTTAGCCACATTTTGTCTCATTCTGTTACTTCATTGCTGCTTTAAGTTCTTGTCTGTTACTCAATTTTGGTTTTGCTGCTTTTTATATATTTTCTGTCTAAAGAATTTTGTCACAATTCTGTTGTTTATAATGTGTTAACAAATAAAGTTGGAATGGATTTTGTTTTGCTTGATAATGTCTACACAAAATTGTGTTTTTCATTTCACGTTTTTGTCACTGTGTTCTGAGTCTTTAAGGACCCCTCCCCCTCCTTTTGTCTGACCAATGTGAGTCCAAGACATTTTTTATCTCAATAGAATTACAAACTCTTAAAACTAAAAACTGCTGTGCTAAGCTTTGTTTTGTATGGATTGCAAATGAAAACCCTGACCACCGTTTTTCCTTGTACTCCTAATTAGACTATAGGATTTCAGTGTCGAGGCTCTTCCTGCTTAAAAAGAAAGCTCTTTGACTCCAGCGCTGCCTGCTACTCATCAGATTTCTGCACTTTTCTCAGAAGTCTGAGCTTTTAGACTCTTTGTCACATAATGTTTTTACAAGTTCGTGTGATTTGGAGCCACTCAAGTACTTGGCTGAGGCGAAGGAAGGGCCATGACATAATCAGAGCGAACAAGTGTTGACTGGATGAGTGGAGACCACTCACACCAGGATGTGCATCCATGTTCCTGCGAGTGGGGTAATAACCTCACCCAGCCAAGCACGAATGAGGAGCCGCCGCTGTGGAGCTCAAACGTTTCCTCGCGACCAGCCAAAGAGAGCTGCGCTCGTTAAATCAATTTGTCTGCCCGGTCATTACAGTCAAGTTGGCTTTTCATTACAGATCACAGAAAAACACACCAAGAGACCACGAAAGAAGGGATCTTTCATCGTTTTATTGATCTAATGAACCGTTCTCGTGTTCTACGTTAGATAACAGGACACGCAGACTCACAATCACAGATTGCAAAATCCAAAAATGTTCAATTTGATGTGAGATTTTGAAGCTTCACCATTTAAGTTCTGGGAGCAGGAGCCAAGAAAGCAGATTCATGGACGATCAAAATATTTCATCCGCTTTGGACGCCACAAACGACAGCGTCTCACTCTCCGCTGGTCCTGGTCGAAAGGTTGATTCTGGTGACGAGCTCAATGAGGCTGCAGATAATGGATGAGTGCTGAATGGGGGGGCAGCGGGGGGCATTAGCAGTTAGGTCAGATTAGCTCCTGTAGTGAGAGTCACAGCCTCTGCATTTAATTTCTCTAATTAGCCCTCATCATCATTAACCAGCTCCTGCCTCTCCCCCCCACCCACACACACACACACACACTCCCCAGCACTATCAGAGAAGAGACAGAGCACCGAGATACTGAACCGGAAAAGACCAGACAGGAATATTCCTGTTTCACTGATGCATGAGAAATAAGAAAAGAAAGACACTTCATTTTCAAATGACATTACAGACACACCTGCAGTTGTACAGTCATCAGTCGGAGACATGAGAAAATCTACCAGAAAATGAACGCATGAAAAAGACTTTAAATGCCTGCCCTAAAGGAAAACATCAAATGTATCTGCTTAAATCTGAAGCTTTTATTTCCCCTTTTTAATCTGATGTAAAATAACAAGAACAATAATTTCATAATGATAAAACAGAATAGTTTGGTTTGGATCGTATTTGAGATTTTAGCAGCTACAACACCCACCAACATATAAAAACAACAATGGTTTTAATGGTAGTTTTGATAGCAAACACTTATAGAAACGCAACAATAAAATGTGACTGACAAAGCATTAAAGCTCTAAGGAAAATTGAAGTCTAAAATCTTAATCTCTTTAATTGTGACAAATGAATACTGCCACAAGAAATTAAAAAAAAGATAAAAAAAAACTGACTAAAGAGCAGTTTCCACAAGGTAATCTGATCCAGTTCAGAATTTTGAGACTTATAAAATGGACCCATTAAACGGTACCAAACCGGACCTCTTGAGGACCCCCATCGGTTGTAGGTCCATAGAAAAGTGGAACGGTTGGGGCATTTGTAGCTCATCTTGTACACTAAACTGCTAAACAGTTACACTTTACTTGCATTCAAAAGCTTAAAACCTGATTGTTCTGAAAAGGATGTAAATTATCATTTTTGAAAGGGTTTCCGAAAGTTTTGGAAATTTCTGCTTTTACATATCCGACCAAAAGTTGCAAAATTTCCACTTATGGCTCGAGATCGTTTCTGGCACCATCTTGCGTGTGACCAGAGGCCCCACATAAAAAACCGAGCTGCTGGATGACCTCCATTATTGTTGCTTTTCTAGTCGCCGCGCTACAATGACGCAGTGATATGCAGGCGGTCTTAACCACAACCGATATCAAACGGCTCAGTGGAAGTGAGGCTATTGTTTTGTTTTTTTTTTTTTTTTTGTGTTTTTGTTTTTTTAAGTTCATTTTTCTCATGAAGGAAGACATATAAAAAGAAAACTGTGACTCAAATTTAATTGCTGAGTATTTATTTCTGCTAATCATTTTAAATCAGGAGCCAACAAAAAAATGTTTTTTTTGAAAAAGATCGTATTTGTGACAGAAGCTAATATTGGTGGGCCACAACCTTTCTGCTCCACTCCATTTCGGATGTATCCACTTGCAGACAAATAGATCCATATAAACTATTGCTGTTCTGCAGAAAGTATGTCCTAGAAACAGCACTGGATTTTTAATTTTGGCTAAAAACAACATTATCATGAGCAAAGACCACCTGGAATGCTTTTTCAAAAGATGATTGAAGTGCATCGGTAAGTTAAAGTGCAAAACTGCAAAAAAAACTTCAGAGTTTTATCACAAATGATACAATATCAGATTTAGAAAACTTTTTTCCAGGGGTAAACGACATGCAATTACCTCTATGTATGATTTGGCAACCGCTAATTAAGCTGAAAACATATATCTCACATTTAAATAACAAATAAAAAACATAAAAAGGAAAACAGACGAAGATATATAATATATAATAATATTAATAATACAAAAACCCATCATAATTTGTAATATGTTTAGAGTAAATAGCTGAGTCTGGTCTTTTAGCTGAAAGTTTGCTGATGCTCTTTGCTCTGAGAGAGCCCACAGTTTTCGAATTCATCAAGTGTGAAGCAGAATAATATTTTAAAACTCATAAAAGGGAAAAAAAACAACTTAAATTTTATGCAGGGATTTCCTGAAAGAGCCAAGTGTTTTCACACTAGAATGGTTTATACAGCTAAAACGATGAAGGAGTCTAAAGGAGAAACAGAATACCTCTGCTTTAATTTTTTTTAGTATTCATAGAAATACAAATGCATTTCTATGAATCTGTTAAAAGCTTGCTCTTGTTTGGAAACTAAAAAGAAATTATTTAGTTGGCTTGTTTTTTGGTTTTGTTTAGAAAAACATCTTTAAATCTCTTGAAACTCCTATCCCACAGAGAGAAGGGTTCTGATGTTCCTTTAAAGTCTTGGCCAGCAGGACCTCTCAGAGTTTAAATACAGATTTAGTTTATTTTTTGAAGAGATTACCCAGCGGGCAAATCTGTGGATCTACTGGAAAAGAACTCCATGAATTATTGATAAAACATCACAGAACTGCCGGAAAGCTTGTAATTGAATACTTTTCCAGGTAGGAGGTATGAGTGTCCTCCACTCCGTCACATCTAACACAAAGAGGAAAAAACTGCAGAGCTGATGATAAACAAACTAAATAATCTTCATAATCATTTTCTGTCCACTTGTGGATTTATCTGATTTAGAAGTTGACCTGACCAGAAGAGGTATTACTCAGAAAAAGATTGTTTTAGTTTGAAATTTACTTAAATTTTGCAAGCTTTTTTCCTTTTCTTTTTTTTTAAACATCTGCCAGTCCTATAGTTGTGTCAGTTCTCCTGATATATGGTATAAATCTGCTTGGTTTTTTTGTTATATTTACTAATAAAAACTTCATTGGAACTTTATTTCATTAAATGAAGGTATTTAAATCACATTTGAATTGTGTTAAATATTAAAGGTACATTTCTAGACTGACAAAAAAATCAAACCTGGTGATTTAAAGCTCAAATTGGATTCAGAATTTTATCTGACAGATGCAGCAACTGCTAAGTCCGTTTGACAGCGCCACAACGTGTGCGATTGTGAGACTGCTGAGAAGTTTTACAGTGTCTGCACAGCTCAGAGATGACACAGTCAGGGGGGTTGTAGGAGCTTGGCCACCATCGCTCTTTCTTCCAGATTCATGAAGGTCTTCACTTGTGCTCTCTCCATTCCATAATACTCTTAAGCTACATTAACAACACTCGTTCATTGGCTTTTCCAATAAAAAACCTTTGTAAATGTGTATGCTCATTTTGGGCTTCTGTGTTCAAGACATTACTACGGAAGTTTTTAAGTCAAATTTCGGGCTCTACGTACAAAACACACATTCAAATTTACCCTACTTGAATTTTGATCAATCAAGGACTCAGATTTGGGAGATGACATTCCCTTCCCTTCATGGAATTGCCCACTGTTTGAAAATTGATCATGGTGGAGAAATGAATCATTGCGGTTTATGCCTGGACAGAATTTTACAACTCCAAATCTTTCATGTATTGGAATAGAGCTGTGAAAGCAAAAGCCTGGAGAAAGATTGACTAGATTTGCACCACTTTTATATTTTGCGCTGTGCCTTTTTCAGTTGTAAATGATCAAGTAAACCATATAAAAGAAAAGAAAACTCACTTTTGTCTGTCCAGTGTGAACACCATACACTGAAAACATCTTTAAGAATGCATGTGTATCACGTTCTTGAATGTGCCACCTGCCTGTGTAGCATTAAATGTCTTAGCAAAAAGAATCCACCTTTTTTGTTTAGTACTTCTTTGCTGTGTGAACAGTCTGGATTTTTGTTGAGGTGAGCTCATAGGCATTTCTTTACGCTGAATCTACACCAATGTTGCAACAAAAAGTGGTTTTCATGACTTGGATTTCTTCATTTTATGGACAAAGAGAAGTTTATCAACCCTCATTAAAACCTTCATGCTCTCTTATGGAATCCAGATGACCCCACCCTTATACTGATGTTTGATCCCTCCCATGACAAAGGTGGATAAGATTTTATTTCTGCCACAGACACCAGTGAAGAAAAAAAATCCTTGGAAAAAAAGAAGTTCAGCGCACTGTCTTGTGGGGTCCAGATGACTCAACTTTTAATGTAAACATGCTTAGGATAGCACAAGGGTTACTATCAACTTATCACTTAAAAGTGTAAGTTTGATGATATCAAAGGACCTAAAAAATAAATAAATAAGCAAAACACATGACTTCTCCCATCCAGCCTCACACCAACAGGAAGGAGTATCGACTGGCTCACCTCAGGAGATGGATGAGAACCGACCTCTCCATTAAGTCCTTTAGCTTTATAAGGTCATTGCCATCAGTAGCCTCTGGACAGGACGTCTTTAGTCCTGTCACCACAAAGGACGTCTTCCACAGATGGGGCACCTCCCCCAGTTTTAGGGACCAAACCATCTACAGCAGTGTTGTGTAATTGGTGCTCAATGAGTTAAGTTCACTTCAATGTAAAGTGTATGTAAGCACCCGTAAACCTGTGTTTCAAGGTCAAAACTTTTGCGTACACATTTTTCATGTTCTTGTTGGGCTTTATACAATAACTAGATATCCACTGACTACACGCTGAAAGTTTTAACCAGCTGTACTTTTGACTGCTCAAATGGCAGACAGCTGAACTTTGACCAATCAGAGACTTAGATTTGAACATTTGTCCTTTTCAAAATGCAGAAGTGCCAACCATAGTAAACATGATCATGGAGGAGAAATGAATAATTGCAGTTTGTGCCCAGCTGGAATTATATTGCAAGCACCAAGTCTTTTAGCCTAGAGGAAGATTTATGAAATTTGCACCTGTTTGAAATTTTGAACCATGCCTCTTCCATTCGTAGGTGGTGAACATGAGCTAGCAAAAAAAGAGAAACACAAAATGGTAGATGGCAGACACTCGTATAGCGCTATCTACCTTCCCTGAAGGCCCAAGGGGCTCTACAGTCACGGACCCATTCACTGATAGGTGGTGGTTCTGCTGCCAAGCACAGGCATTGACCTTCCACCAGAGGCAATGTGGGGTCCAGAGTCTTTCCCAAGGACACTTAGACAGGCAAGGCGGGAATTGAGCTCACAATCTTTTGATCAGAAGTTGACCGCCCTACCGCTGCCCCACAGCCGCCCCATAAGAAGAAAAAGCCGCTCCCTGTTAGTCAGGCGCTGGTCCGGTGTAAACACCACAGGCTGAATGTGCGTGTAGCACGTTGTTGAACTTGTGACACAATTTTAGACAATCTTAAAGGTAGGATTGAGCTGCTGATACGTTCAGCCTTCTTCATCATATACTCTGTGAGGAGCAGTGTTGGATCAGGGGAGGGGGGCTTGAAGGCCACACAGACAGAAGCGAAACTGGAGCAGCTCGCCATAGGACCAAAAAAGGGGGACGCAGCGGGGAAAATGTGGTGAAGGCAGGTTCAACCTGTTCGCCTCTCCTGGTCCCGCACAGCCTGAAAGATCGGCTCCTTATGACCGATATTGGTTTAGTCTCTCCAACCTCATCAAACCAATGCAATCATTCTCAATGTTGACTTAGTTAAGTATTTACTTTAGGTAGTCAATGAAGCATATTTAGCCGCATTAAACTGAACTGATTTAATTATGCACAATGAATTAAACATATTCTAATTTATTTGACCATATTTGAACTGAATTCAAAGGAGCTAAATCTAGCGCTCTGAATTGAAATAACTCACCTGAACTGGTTTGTCAGTCAGTGGGAAACCACTGATATTCTGAGTGTTTGCAAAGCTGACTTCCGTCGTCTGTGCGTAGGGCTGACAGTTGATCCAGTGACGGTTTCGATGACATCATCTGAGCCTGTGTGCATGCGTTTGTGTTTGCATGTGTCTGTTTGCGGGTGTGTGCGATGAATACTAATGCCGCAGCTCCCGTGTGAAGCGAGCGGTCCGTGTTTATCATGCAGCTGGCAGCAGTGAGCCTGAACTCTACAGCACAGAAACACTCAGAGGCAGAGAGGAGGATGGAAGCTGGAGAAGCTGTCTGTGCACGTGCAGTCAGCTGTGCACGTGTGGTTAGCTGAAGGGTTTGCATTAGCGGAACATGCTCTGACCGGAGGCTGCTTTACACTTGTACACCTTCCCCTCTAAACTGCTATGAAACCTTTGAAAAAATCATGCTCAGAGAAACTAGGAGCTGTGAGTTCTTGGTGCTTTGACAGGATGATGCAAAGATATTTATCCGGAAGTAAAGACTGGATCAAGTCAGGAGAGCATTAAGAGGAGATAACAGTCAATATTAGCACTGGTGTGTGTGTTTGTAACTAGCTGTGTGAGCACTAGTCTTTGTGTAAGGAAATTAAAGAGATTTAAACCAGATTAAAATGAATAGCTGTATAGTTGAGTGGAAAAGATAAAAAATGCAGCTCTACTCTGACTACAAATCCCCCACCTGGTGGTGCTTCTGTGCTAGTGAGTAAAAAACAAAGGTAGCGAACAATTTCAGAGAAGACCTGGACCTCAATGTGGGATAGAGGCCATTGTTTTCCATAATGTGACCTTTATAAATATCAATATTCCAGGTGCAAAGCTGTTTATGGTAGCCTGTGGTGCAGAGGTAAAGAGGTCAACCTCTGGTCAGAGGGTCACAGGTTTGGTTTTCACCTCGCCCACTCACGTGTTTAAGACTGAATCCGAATTCTATCCCTTCACAACACGCCTACATTTAGCCCTCCAAATGCAGAGTTATGGACAAATAGTAGGTGTGTTTGAGATCACCCAGCGCCTCGCCTGCATCGTCTGCAGGACCAAGCCTCTGCAGGCGGGGGCGGAGAAAGGTGCCTGAGATGAGGGTGAAGGACGAGACTGTACGAGAACAAAGAGTTGGGGGTTGTCATTTAGATTTGGTTAAATTTTAATATGCCACTCCTCCTAGTATGATCTGTGCTGTTATGTCTTTTATATTATTTTTTTTGACATCTTATAGAGTAAAACAGATAAAAAAAACAGCTGCGGGATTTATTTCATGTTCACTGTTCCAAATAAATAAATAAATACAATTAAAGTTAAGTTTTAGAGGCAACAATAACAGATATAACCACAGATTATTTTAAATTTTCTTTAGCTTTTCATCAGTGATTCACTACCTTCCAGAAAGAGTTAAAAAATACAATGATTTCCTTCATTTAGCACCAGTTGTTTCACGTTGAACTACAAGAACTGTGTGGACACCGTTTTCCACAATGAATTGTTTTGTGGTCAATAAGGCGGCTGGAAGCCAGTGCAGTACCTAGTTTCTGGCTGCGCAGGCTTAGACAGGCGCCTTGAACCCACCCCTTTCTCGCGATATTTCTTGACGGCGCACATGTGATGTCGGTGCAAGAAAATAACCAGCATGCACCGCGCTGCAGGCGATCTGCGCAGCACCGCGTCTGCCTTCTCAAACAAGCTTACTGTCTTCAAATCCAGATGACACTCCCACTTGATGATATCATCAGTATTTTAAGGAGCTGCGCGTGTGTTGCTAAGCAGTGAAGCAATGGCCAGGCCCACTAAAGGCAGATATATGGTATGTGCATCCTTCTTTGTAGAAGTTTGGATTATTTTCATGGAAGAAGTGTAGACATACTGACAAAAACTCTAGGATGACGTCATGAAGTGGACTGCAGCTGCACGCAGTGGCAGGCGGAGCTTCAGGAATCGAGTCGTTTTACTTCCGGGTAGGAAAAAACTCAAGAAATATAAATAATATTTTATAAGTAATTTGTTTTTTACTGATCCAAAGGTAATATATGATCTTATATATAGATATAGTACACTCTGAAAGGCTTAAGAAAATCATGGTAGGGCTCAGAGTTGTAGTCTACATGATACCCAGGTTTACTCAGTGTACCCACTAGAAAAATTCTGGAAGTTCAGTATAACCACTAAAAATGCACCATGATACACATCAGTTTAGTTTTTTTTTATGATAAATAATTCAAGACTGCCAATTCTCCGCACTGGCCGTGAGACTCACGCATTTTATTGATTTCTCTCGCTCTCACACCACTTCTCTCTTTTTTTCACGCTGAGACACAATTAAAGTTAATTTTTACCTGTTATTTTTTATTTTATTTTTTGAGGCTGAAGAAACACTCACAGAATTAATAAATTATTCTTTCAGAGATTGTGTTGATTCAATTACAATAAATGTAAGAATGCTGCAATTCTGTAGTCATTAGTGAGGTCATTAGCGCAGTTGCGCCCCTGCCCCCACCCAAATGCTTTACGCACAGGACGTGCACGTGATCCGCAGATGCCCCTGAGATGGCCGTGGGATGTCCACACAAACTACACTCTGATGCTCAAATTGTCTATTTCTAACAGTCAGACTGCGCGCAAACAGTGCGCACCTGCCCTGGAACAGAACTAATGGGCTTCCTCCACAGTGCGCAGAATTCCGGGAGGTGGGTCTGGGCGCCTGCATCTCACGCATTTTATCAATTTAATCCTTACAATAATCACAGGTTACTCTGATAGGCTGAGATCTGGAGCAGAAAACCTCAAATTCAGATTTCCCAACAATAACTAAGTTTGAATTATTTTCAAATATAACTTATAGTTTCATTTAAAAAATAATTTTTAAAATTTTTCTGAAAAAGAAAATCGTAAATAAAAGACCACAGGGGATGCTTTTACAATAAAAAAATATATAGTTGGAGTGGGCTTTTTGAGCTTATTTTTACAGCATGTGAATTATTTCTCACAGGTTAAGAAGTGAGACCGTCTAAAGACTTGGCATTGCAAAGCTGGTCCTAGTTCTGCTCTGATTAACGACAGTGGTTGCCATAGAGATGTTGACTAAAAAAAAAATGTTTTCTTAGACCGACTTGGACCAATCACTGCTCACTAATCTCATCTGGCTCCAGACGATGGTGTTCATATTGTGGAACAATGACGACCCTTGGACTATGGGCTATGTCATACTAGCTCGGTCCAGTTATCTGATACAGTCATTGGTTGGTCTTTAAAAGTTATTTATTGTTTTTCAGTTCATCAGTTTTTTTACCTTGTGGTGCTTTAATTTCACTTATACACTTTCAAAAAATGACTCTTGACTCGTCTCATGTCTTGCTGCTGTAAAGGGATTTTCTTCATGCAAAGAGTCTCACTCCAAGGTTTTATGAAAAGTTGGTAGCTCTATAAAAATATAAGTAAATATTTTAACATATTTTAATCAGGCACACAAAGAGCACCTCACACTTTGGGCCCTATTAACACCAACACCGAGCAATATTTAAATTCCAGCCCTACTCAGGCCAAAGTGATAGAACTTCCTCCTAGACAGCCCTACGAGTTGACAAATATTTTTCTCCTTTAATGTGATGTTAGGGTCAAAGCAGGGAAAGAGCATGGACTCAAGAAACAACCACACATCATTATGACAGTACAGCAGGGAGAATAGTACATCAAATTAAAGCTATGTATTATTCTGAGGTATGAGCTGGGCAACGTAAGATTTGCAGCCAAATTCACAAGTAATATCCCCCCAAAGTGTAGAAATCCTCCTATGAGAACCAAGCAAAGAGGGAACCTCTATAATAAGGTCAAACTTTTAATGACTTGAACTCATCTTGTGTTTCTTACAACATATTTATGTATAAACAATACATGTCCATTTATTAAATGCTGATCAATACAGGGACATTGATGAACATTCTGCTTCCTGTGTGTGGATGTTAGAGCTGCTTTTCTGACAGGGCTGCTTTAGGAAAGATGTTTCTTCAGAAAGGTGAGAGTATAGAATAGAATAGAATAGAATAGAATAGAGTAGAAAATACTTTATTAATCCCTTTGGCAGTCCTCAGGGAAATTCAGGTACCAGCGTCCGTACAGCAAAGATGTAAATAACAAAATTAATACAATAGAATAACATTAAGTGAAATGGACTGAATATGGCTAGATAAGCAATATGGAAGTAATAAATACTGCACATTATTGACATTAAAAAATAAATAAATAAATAAATAATGTTCGTGTGATGGATCAGATAGCTACGCCCCTCCCCTCTCGACCCTCCCTCTCCCCCTCCTACCAAATGCAGAGTTATACAGCTATGAGTTATACAGAGTATGAGGCATGGAAGGAAAATCAGAGTATACCCTCTAGAATTTTCTAGACTTGAATGAATTGAAGTCTTGAAGCCAAAAATGATAAATATTACTAATATTAAAACAGTTATGTACATTTTTTTTTGTCATGGAATTGTTGCTTTTGAAGACAAAGATGAAAAATTTGGTTTTGATTCCAATTTGGATTTTATATACATATATATACAACTGTACATCTTACAAACCATACCTCTGTCAATTCTGTATTTTTTTTCTTTAATCCCATCTGAAAATTACCCATGCACATTACAGGTTCTACATTGTTAAAGCAATAAGTAAATATATATATTTTTAATTTTTTTCCTTTCCTGGACAATTCAGTTGGTTTTACAAGTTTGTAAAATAATGTCGTGAAACACCAAAGAAGTCCTGTTCCTTTGTCTGATGCAGTTTGGCACCACAAAACTCTAGTTTTGCTTTTGACAGAACCGCTGGTGTGGAGCAGGGTTACAGCATGTAGGAAGGGTGAAATGGGATTTTAGACCCATGCCAGTTGATAACAGTTCAGTCCAAATAAATTGCTAATACTATTCATGGTGGTGGCGAGCCGCTCAGCAGCTTTGACTCAAGTATGAATGCAGATTGAAGCGCGGTGGAGATAACACGCCGCTTCTGAGTGCCTTGATGAATGCCACGTTTATGGCTGTTCTGCAGGTTCTTCAGCTCTCTGCAAAGTCGTTTTTGACAAAAAAATTCTATGGCAGAGATGATTAGCTCATAAATATATTTTAATCTTTGGCATGAAAGCTGTAACAAAATGATTTGAGTGAATCAAAAACAGAAATTTGACTAAACTGTTGTTTTTTGACTCCAAGAAATATCTGAATCTTTTTTAAAATTTGATCTCTCTCATACTGTTGTTTTTTGAACTTCCAACGAAATAACATCTGTCTACATCATCTTTCTTTCCTGATGTGAATTCCTTAAAAGAGAACCTTCCTTAACACATAACCATCAAGAAACAAACATGTTTAGCATTTTCTAAAGTCTAAAGTAGAACTCTTCTCTTTCCTGATGTGAATTCCTTAAAGGAAGGGGTCATACCATGATTTTCTTAAGCCTTTCAGAGTAAACTATATTCATCTACATGATCATATATTACTTTTGGAACACAAACAAATTCTATTATTTATGAAATATTAGTTATATTTCGTGAGTATTTTCCTACCCGGAAGTTAAACAACTCGATCCCTGAAGCTCCGCCTGCCACTGCATGTGGCTGCTACCCATATCATGACTGCATCCTAGAGTCTTTCTTTGTTTCTCCTACAAAAATAAACAGTATCCAATTTTTTTCAAAGATGGATGCACACACCATATCTCTGGCTCTTGTAGGCCTGGCCATTGCTACTCTGGTTCACAACACAAATACACTTGCCGTCTGCGCAACTGTGCCTGATGTGGGTGGGGAAGGACTTAAAGGAGGCCTGTGTCTAAGGTAGCGAACACCTGTTTGAGCTGGAATTTATTGAAGACAGGCCACAACTGGAAAATATACGGTATTCTGCATCTAAAATGAAGGGTTTTTTTTTTTTGTTGAACACTACTACCTCTGTGGAGAAATTGGTTGTTGGGTGTTAGACTGGGGGTGGTGCTGTTAGAGTATGCTCTTCCTGGAGGGGGGCGGTTCACATCGTACTTACTTCAGCATGTTTCCACCTGCTCGTTTTCGTGGGTGTGGAAGGGGCTGCTGCAGATAGTGCAGGTTTTTAAAGAATTACTCTTGAATGCATGAACGGATCAAATACTGCTTTGGGGTTCTTTATAGAGAGAAATAAACAGTATAATGCATTTAAAACCTCAAAAAGTAGAATTTTCACGGTAGGGCCCCTTTAAAAAGAAGAAACGCAAAGACTTCTATAAAAATGTTATATAAAAAAAAGGATACAGCTGTGCTAAAACCACATACACTATGGCAAAAAAATGACTAATCTTACATTAAAAAAAACAGGATTTATTGACACTACATTATTATCTGATATTAGTTTTAGGAAACAAAAAGGTTTGTTCAATGAATGTCTCTAAAAGTAGTGCCTATGTTGGAAAAAACTAGCATTCACAGTTTGCTCTCACTTATATTCTTACAATATTATATTGTAAAATAGTCTTACTCTTTTACATGAGGTATGTCTTGCAGAGTCTGGACCTGCAGAGTCTGGACCTGCAGAGTCTGGACTGTCCTGTAATGTTCGAGTATAGCTGAGGGGCAATTGGACATACAGATATGCAAACAGAACAAACAAAGAGAAATATAGCACAAGAACAGAGAGAATTTGTTTGATCAAATTCAAGATTGTTTCTCACATACTTGGAGGCTGCTATGATGATAGCGTTTTGTGTGAGAAACTTTTATCTTCCATGGAAATCAGAGATCAGTTTGTAAATCTTTACCTGATCCTTATCGTTTGTCTTTCCTTCTTTTGCTGCATTACATTTCTTGTCCGTCTTTAACTACTGCTGTTCTGGATTCTTGCTTGAAACTGTCTCTCCTGTGTGTTTTTAAGTGATTGCATTCATGCTCAGGCTCAAGTTCATGCTTTTTCTAAAAACATCTGCAATTTTTAAGTGGAAAAGTGCTTCATGTGAGACTTCTGCCTGTGCACAGACACTAGAACAGATAAAACTGTGGAGCTTCATCCGCCTTTACTACACTGTCACACCTGGAGCCCGGTGGATTCCACATCTCCAGTTAAAACACATTTCCACAATCGAAGCAGAGTCTAGATGCAGCCTGAAGAGATACCAGAATCACTGTGTCTGCATGCTGCATGTTGTCGTTTTACAAACTCTGTCTCGTGTTTTTCTTCCTCTCACCCTCTTTTTCCCCAAAAGAGTGGCTTAATGACTTTAAGAACACACTGATCTTAAAATAACATCAAAGAGACTGAAAAGCTGGCTGATGAAGTGAGCATGTGCTGGGGAGGAGAAGGCAGGGATCCAGAATGAGGGGTACCTGAGCACTAACGGGTTGTGGTGTTTTGGATCAGACGGCTCAAAGATTTGGGATGCTTTCTGACTCAAAGATAGTCCTCTTCTGTCTGACTTTAAAAAAAAAAAGATTAAAAAAAAACAGAGGATTTTTTATTTTTGTTGTTGCTGAAGGTTTAAAATGCAAACAAATCCAACCAGGTTCAAAGAAGACAAAAGAAAAAAAGAGAACAAGAGGAGGCCATGTGTTTTTGTAAAAAGGGAGAACTCACAAGATTGTGGGATGTTCCTTTTTGAGAAAGTCTAATATTAGCTGCTTTTAGAACTCTGGCCATGTTTGTATGATTGTATAGACAAAGTAGAACCACAGATTTTTTTCCTGCTGAAATCTTTATGTCAGCCAATGGTGATAATTACCTTTTTAAATAGTAATCTTAAAATACTGATATTGTACGTGGATGCACGCCGTATTTGCGTTTGGGTCAAAAGCAGCTGAAATTTTCATAAAACATTTTTCTTGCAGATTAACCCTTCAACACCGGAGCTCCAGTGTTTATGTTCTTTGACTTTCTGTAAATTTTCAGCCATTAACATGGTCAATATAATTCCAGCAGATTCTTGAGTTCAGTTGCATCTGGCTCAATTTCTGCTCTTCTGGGGTAGGGGGGGCTCTCTGGGGGGGTAAGGTCTTGCGTTGGCCCTCCTGGCGCGGGGGGGGGCTGCTCTTCTGGCTGGGCTAGGGTCTGCACTTTCTGTGTTCCTGTGCCTTCCTGCTCTCGGGTGCGGGGGGCCGCTGCGGCGGTCCCGCGTGCCTTGGTCTGGTTGTTTGGCGGGATTGCCCGGCGGGCGGATTCTCTTCACGGCTTCTGGGGGTCCTGGGTGCTGCTGCCGCCCCGACTGGTTGTCTTGGCGTCGGGATGGCCAGGTGCTCTCCCCCTTTGTACATTCCATCATCATCCACATTAGCAAAACATAAACACTCACCTGAGCACAGGTATCAGCTCACCTTTGCACTAATAGTATGCGTGACAGAATGAAAGGCTTTATTTGTATCGGTTAGTATTATGAAGTGTGTAAGCTGCAGTTGCATTGTGTACATTTCGACTACTTTAAATGTGGAGACTATTTCAACCAACAGGTATGTACAACTACAGACTGTGTGTGTAGACAGGCCCCGCCCATTCTAGTCTACTCTTCAGACTGATTCGCTGTGATGACCCCTGAAGGGAAAAGTCGAAAAGAAAAGAAGAGAAGAGATTGCCATATCAATTTTTGTCTACACCCATAGTCCTAGCTACTGTTGGGTAAAGGTGGGGTACACCCTGGATGACTGACCAGTCTGTCGCAGGGCCACACAAAAAGACACGATCAAATTTACACCTAGCAAAGATTTAGGTTAAATCATTAGTCTATGAAGAATGTCTCTGGTCTACAGGAGGTGGCCTGAGTGAAAACACATGTATGCTAGGGGAGAACATACAAACATCACACGGGAAGAACCCAGCCAGGGTTTGAACCAGGGCCTTCTGACTGTGAGGAAAGAGAGCTAACAACTACTGCACCATGCAGCCTACTGAAGGATGCTTCGATTAAAAATGATAAGCAATGATAAAGAGAATAGAAGAGGCTATCATGCTTATTACATAACCTATATATAAGAAAAATTAATATCCTATGCTTTTTGATTCTTAGTATTTTTTTTTTCAAAACGCAGTGGATTCACACACACTCTTGTTCAGGCATGGGTTTTTAAGCAAGCGCTTTCTGATGTTTCTTGTTCATTTGTCCGGATCATACCAGGTTCTGCAGATTGATGAATGTTTCAGCTGCTTTAGTCCTGTTGGTTTATAACTAAAGAGCAAAAGAGTCTTTTTCAAGTTCTTAACTAGTTCCACTCTAACCAGCTAGCTATTGATAGATGCTGCAGTTCTCTGATCTCCTGCTGGGGCTTTATGGAACGTAAATATGATGCGTCACTTCACTGTGTTTCTAATATTGTGATCAAAGCCTTTTTTACTAGGCAAAAATTATTCCAATATATTTTCACACACTGTGTTTTGAAACAGATATATTAGAGGGACAGAGTAAACATCAAATCTCTTAAACTTTTTTTCATCTTTGGAGAAAAACATAACCACAAACCTGAGCCAGATGTTTTTATTTTACAAATGTAGTTACACTTTCTTAAAACTAGACAAACATATCTGCAAAAAGTAATTTCAAACCAAAGCACAACTTGAAAACTTTTTGTTTTTTTAGCTCTCTCAAAGCATCGCATCACATCCCCTGATAAAAACCTACAGGTTTGTCAGGTCAGGTGTGTCGTCCCCTCCTCCTGTAAGTGTGAAAAGTCATTTAGTCCCATCCAGCTGAAGGGACTGGTTTTTAAACTGAGGTGAGTGGTTTATATTATAATCCTATATTAAAAATGATTACAGCTGTCATAAAGTAAACATGGGGACCGAAACCAGCCGCCTGTTGCAGTGAGAGCCTGCACCGACTCACGACTGCAGCCAATCTATTACTGAGCAGATTGGACTTCACAGAAAATGACTTCCTCTTGGAGCCGTCTCCTCCGTTTTTGAACACCTAAGATTTTATGGACTGCATCTTTTTTTTTTTTATTGAGTCTTCTTTCTACGTTAAAGACCTGCTGTGTGCGTAAATACGCAGCTGAGCTGCTGGTCACATAATGCATTTACTCAAACATTTTCTAAATGAAATTGGACGTGTTAAAGGCTGGTCTGCTGGTTGCTGGTTAAGCCTGTCAGGGTGAAAAAAGAGCCGGTTGCAGAGAGCTGCCAAACATCCAGAGCTGCTGAGCAAAAGAGCATAAACCTGAGGACCAAGGCATAAAATCATACTCTGACTTCAGCAGTGTTAACACCCATACATGCAGGAGGAAAATGGGGTTAAAATATTCTAACAAACCAAAAATCAAACGAAGTGACTGAAGACACAAGAAGAAAAATCCAGGAACAATACATGACATGGAGTGAACCTTACATAGAGTTCAAAATGTAAAAACTAAGAGGACTTGTTGGGCTTTAATGTATGACTGACATGAAATTTAGGCAAGAAGAGAAACTTTTAAGTCTTTTTAATTGTGTTACAGAAGGGTGATCTCGCAGTATATTTTTTTAAAAGAAAGTGTAAAAAGACTCAACACAAGAAGTGTTTGTGGAAATCATCTGTTATCATCATTTGCTATGTTAATGCTGACTTAAATGAACTCCTGAAAGAATTAGACAAAAAAAAAACCTCTAGATTAAGATATTCTTGATAACACAATCCTTCAGCAGCAGCCAACAATAATCCACATGATCAGTTTCCAATCAAGTTTAAAGACTGAAAAAAAACATAAAGAAAAACAAATCAGTCTGATTCCATCAGCCTAGTGTAATTAATGTTCCTGAAAGGGTCGAGACAAACCGCTAAATTATTGATTATTATTAGTAGTGGCAACTACTAAACTGAATGAATGTGGGAAGTCATTAGGCCTTCAGATTTCACACTCACAGTGTGAGTGACACACTTCACACTTGAATCACTCTCACTACACAGCTGTTCTGCACAATAACACAGACATGTCCACTCAGTCAGGAAGAGGCTGAGGAGCATCTAGTTTTAATGATGGCTGCTTCCCATTAGTGCAATGTAAGCATTGGTTGATTGATTGTTTGTTTTAAGCATTTGGATTAAAAAATAGTTAAATAAATATTGTAAACGAAGAGGGAAAAAATGTGCTGTCTGCCTTCACACATATGACACATCCATATAAGGCATGAACACACACTGATAAGAGAACAAGGTAAAAAAGAAACACACCAAATACTAACAAAAAACATATATGAAAAACAGAAAGTTGAGGAGGAGTATGAGAGCTTCAGGCAGCTCTTTACAGTTCGAGCTACAAATTGTAACCTCTTGGTTGCAGGGAGGAAAAACCAAGACTTGGGGTTCCCAGTTTTCCAGCCTTCCCTGTTGCTGCTGTTTAACTGAGATGTTTTCTAAATCTGATAAATTGGCTGATCAGCAGATAGGCTGGTAGATCTTGAGGACCAGGGAGAAACAGACTTGGTGATCTTGTGAAAAAAAAAAATTTCAATAACTTTTTTCAACCAATATAAATTTAAATTTATATATATATATATATATATATATATATATATATATATATATATATATATATATATATATATATATATATATATATATATATTTTTTTTTTTTTTTTGGTGTTTGATATTGTTCATGTATTGCAACAAAAAAAACCCCCAGAAAATAAGAGCAACAAATATTTTATGGAATATTTTAGTTTTCGGCTAGCTGTCTAAAATTACAAATTTTAATTTGTACACTCAAACATTTTTTTAAGACTTTGATGCTATTATTTGGCATCAACTCTGAAGGTAGGCAATTTGACAAATAATATGCTTTTTAACATGATGAATTATTTTGGCAAAAGTCACATTTGAATGGATTTGATGACTTCAGAGACCCTTGTGACCCAAAGCAAGTAAAAGCAGACACTGATGGATGGTATTCACTCTGAGCTCATAGCCTCCCTTTACCAAAAGTAAAGCTAACACCCCAAAGTTTAGGAATCTGAAAGTACAGAGAGTACTGATAATGCTTTCTACATAAAGAATGTGGCAGAGGATGGAGTGTGTTATGCTTTGTTAACATCATGAAGGGTGGAGAAAGACAGTGATGAAAAATACCAAAGTGACGGACACATCAGGCATGTGACAAAAGCGAAGCATGGGCTCCTAAACGCACTTTTCAGCCTTGACACAGACTTGGTGTCATACAATTCCATCCCTGCACAAACAACAATTAATAATTTCTCCTCCATGATTAGTTTTCAAACGGTTGTTACTTCCCTGAATTAAAGAAGACGCTATCCATACGTGACTACCAAATCTGAGTCCTTGATTAGTCAAACCTGGTTTAACTTTCAACATTTGGTCCATTGATTCCTATGTGTTTTATACGTAGTGCCAAAAAATGGTCGTTGAGACATGGATAGCTGTGCGTAAACATAAGAGTTTTGAACGCTGAAGCCTGAAAGGTACATTGACTTTTGATTGGAGGTGGTCGCTTGAACTTCCGTTGCTGAGTGCAGTTTGAATGTAGCCTCAGAGGAAATTTATTGGCTGTAAAATTGTGGGTCATGTCACTGTTTGACCAATGGCTTGGGGAAAACATAAAATAAATTGACAGATGTGAAATGATATGATGGAAGTCCAAAAGCAGTTAGTAGAGAAAACAACTGATCGTCATAATTGAAAGATCTCATAGTTTTTTGGATGTTTGAAAACATTGCTAGGTGTTCAAATAATGTTTAAATGTATGTTTGTGAGGGGAAAGGACATTATTAGCATGGACAAATTATAATTTTCCGTAAATAATTTTAAATAAGTAATCTTTGATTAATCTCAGGTTTGTCCCTGTAATCCTCACCGGCGTCCAAAACATGCTTCATAGGTTAATTGGTTACTCTAAATTGCCCCTAGGTATGAATGTGAGAGTGAATGTGTGTGTGTGAGTGGCCCTGTGCAGACTGGCGACCTGTCCAGGGTAAACCCTGCCTTCGCCCATCAGTAGCTGGGTTAGGCTCCGGCACCCCCGCAACCCCAAAAGGGACAAAGCGGCTAAGGAAAATGAATGAACGTTATTTTATCTTTACTTCCTGTCTCTTTTTCATGTTGTCTGGTTTTCTTTTGTTCGTCACCCCACTGGCACCACCTCATCAATAAACCCCTCTCTGTCCAGAAATGATCCAGAATCAATAACTGATGCAGATTTAGAGCTGCGTCTCTGTTGTAACTCCTTTTAACAGCTCAGGTTTGGTCTCAGATCCTGACAGCAGCTCCTCTTCGCCCCCTCCAAAGCAGCAGCAAGCATCCATCAGGGACATGGCGGTGCAGTAATGCATGCTCTCTGGACCTGATCACCCTTTCAGTCGTGATGCTGGACATGCAGATAATGGCTTTAATGCTCTTCTGCAAATGCCCTCGAATGTCATGTGACAGAACGCTCTAAGCGCGTGCGGAATGCAATTACAGTCTCTGATGATTAATTGGTCTAAAGGCATTCACGGTGTCCCTGAAGGAAGAGGGTGAGGAGCTGTTTGAGTGGGTTAGTGAAGGGGGCTGTCCCACGCTCAGTCAAACTCTCAGTTCATGTATGTCTCAGCAGCCAGCAAGCCAGCCAGCCAGTCAATCTGTGAGCTGGCGGGAACCTCCCCCACGGCGAAGGCCAAAGCTAACAGGCTAATTAGTGTCCAGTGTCCTATTTAAATCACTGTGTGACACTTAAACTCAGTGACATGCTGAAGTGCGCTTGTGGTCACACTTAGATCAGTTTTTTTTCAGAGCTTTTGTTATGAAACGTGCAGAGCTGAAGAACAATGTAAATAGAAAAGTCTGCTTCAGATTGAGCTGTCCTGACTTTCAAGAATAATGGAAATCTAAGAAGACATGAATTGTCTTTTTCTCTGGGACAGTCACATGGGTTGGAATGAGCAGGAAGGCTGAAAAATGCCGTGTAGTCCTTCATGGAAACATCTCTCCACACTTCCAGAAGAAATCTCTCTGAGTTTTGCGACTTATTTAATGTTTCCTTAAAATTAGATTTTAATATTTCTCCATGCATTATGTTCACACCCACTAGGTACTTTATTAGATGCACCTGTCCAGCTGCTCGTCAGCGCAAATTTCTAATTGGCAAATCAAATAGCAGCGACACAATGCATTTGTTGACATGCAATGTTGACATAGTCAAGACGATCTGCTGTAAACTGATCATCAGAATGAGGAAGAAAGATTCAAGTGACTGAATGGTTATTGGAGCCAGAAGGGCTTACAGAGAACAGTCAGAAAAAGAGAACATATCCAGTTCTTTGGGCGGGAAGGTCTTGTTGATGCCAGAAGTCCGAGGAATATGGTCAGACTGGTTCTAGCTGATAGAAAGGCAACAATAGCTCAAATAACCACTGGTTACAACTAAGGTCTGTGGATCTCTGAGCGTACAACACGTCCAATATCGAGGCAGATGGACCACAGCAGCAGAAGACAACACTGGATGCCACTCCTGTCAGCTACGAAGCCAGCAAGGTCAAGTGAGTCCCATATAGTTTAAAAGTGAACAGAAAATGTAGGCCCCAATTGAACATGTTTACAAAACCACAGCTTAGCTGAGTATTGTTGCGGACCATGCCCATCCCTTTACGACCACAGTGTACCCGTTTTCAGATGGCTACTCCCAGCAGGATAACTCGTCTTGTCATAAAGCTGGAATCATCTCAGGCTAGTTTCTTGAACATGACAATGAGTTCACTGAACTCAAATGACCTCCACAGTCACCAGATCTCAACCCAATCAAAAGTTAGATTACCACTTCATTAATTTATACTAATTATGACCTTTTCAATAGAAGCATCATATAAAATCATCATTAAACTACAGTTTTTTGACCACTTATTTTAATGTTTCTTTAAAACTGTAAAAATGAGACATATCGAACGTTCTCAGATCCAATAACTTCCTCTTTATTGAAGTTGTCGTGGTAACTATACACAACTCTGGTCAGTACTGGATTGAAGCTTGTTGTGGATTAATGTAAACGGGCCTTAAAGGATGCAGAATCACAAAAGTCGCAATGTTGGCTTAGGTGCTTCTCAGACATCATAAAGGGGTAAAACTCTGCTTTTCTATGTGTTTCTGGTTGTCTGTTAGCTCTTTTAGGGCACAAGGTCCATCCCATAATATGGTAGTGGGCTGTATGTTAATGTATGCCCAGCCAGCAGCAAGCACTTCCTGTAGCATTTTAATTAAAGTCCCACCAGTTCCCATTATTGACTCCTTCGCAGCACCTGCTGCCACAGCAGATCAGAAAAGAAACATCCCAGAGGAAACGCTCTAATTTCATGTGAGCAGAGCTGTGGCAGCAATATCCCAACCCCCCCTTCACTCTCACCCCACACCCCCCACAGGACTGCAAAGCACACCCTCAGCCAAGGCTGCTTAACTCTTAAAGGCCTGAACACACAAGGAGATGGAGTTGGAATAACTGTTGTGTGCCAAAGAACGATGCCTTCATTTTTTGCCCCCCTCTCATTTCTCTCTTGTTTTTCTTAAGCATGCAGCCGCTGTAAGAGGTAGCGGGAGGGCTTGTGTTTAAATCTGGGCTCGTCTTTATTTTTTCCGCCTTTATTGCCTCTCTTAATCTAAAATGGATCTTTCTTTGTGTGGTTAGTGTTGGAACAGCATCAGGTTTCTCTACAGCTTAAGCAGTTTTGTGAGACTTCACATCAGAGACCAAACTTGTCCTTTTCTACTATAGCACAGATCAGCTGGGATGTTTCAGCAGCATCCATACCCAGCCCAACTCCATGAACCTCCTACATCCAATATTTCAAAATAATTTGTAAAACATGTTAAATGTGTCATTCCCTACGTTACTACAATCCAATCTTGAGAAATTTTAAAATATTGGAAATGATGCGTCATCACTGAGATACATCTTCCAAGACTTCTGAACCATTTAACTAACTCAAACTGGATCAGAGCCTCAGTTCAGTTTATATAAGCTGCAGCTTACAGTAAAAAACAATTCTGGTATTTTTATTATTTGATAATAATAAAAATCAGAACTGCAGGTTATGATCCAACTTGCAAAACTAAGAAACCTTGATGTAAGAAGATAGATATGAGTTTTCTTGCAGATCTATGGCTTGAAAGGGAATAAAAGAAACCCCACTCCTGTAAAGAAAACCAGGAGTGAGAACTGTACTGTTGTACTGTTGACTTATAGTCTCTGTTTTTCTCTCAACGGTCCTCTGATATTTCTCTGCAGACAGTCATTTTCATTTTAGACAAATGTCAGCAGGATGTACTGACGCGATAACCTTCCAACAAAACACGAAGAGACACGAATCTGAGAAGTCAGCTGATATGACAAGTTGTTGCAACTCAACAATTAAACTTCCTCTGATATCGAACCTATTTCTGACTTTCTCTCTCTGTGTTCTCAACATGAAAGTAATTAACTGTGGCTGACAATTTCCTTCATTTTTGTTGTGTATGTAAATGACCAATTCATAAAACAAGTTAATTAAATGTGTCAACAGGAGTTGAATTTAAAGGTTTGTATGGTAAAAGTGAATAGACTTGACAGTACACGGTGCACAAGGGTATGAAGAGGCTGATCATTCATCCATTAGTTGTCCTCTACTTGTCCTTGGTTTGGTTTGTGAGAGCAGTTGACTCCAATAGCTATTTTTTTTCATGATGCCGAAAGCACCATATCATCTGCAAACATAGGAGAATTCATATTTTTTCTGTGAGTTAAGACTCTCAAGTGGAAAATGCAGCATAAAGGGAGTTTTGTTTCCATTTTTTTGGTGTAAGACAAATGATGGCTTGCTTGGACAATGATTGATGTAAACCTCAAAAATGCTCAAACATAGGTTTTAGTCATACCAGTACTTTCATGATAGAAGCAT
This sequence comes from Oryzias javanicus, assembly GCA_003999625.1. NCBI lineage: Eukaryota > Metazoa > Chordata > Actinopteri > Beloniformes > Adrianichthyidae > Oryzias > Oryzias javanicus. The sequence continues at coordinate 16,929,101 of CM012441.1, read as the reverse complement.
ATATTCCTCTTCAATTCCTATATTCAGAGCTGTGCTGCTTATTTCTTATGATTCATTCTGAGTGCAGCTGAAAGTGTGAAATACCACAGCCTCGTCTCTTTCCAGTGTTTCTTTGTTTTTGCTGTTCAGATCTTTCATCCTCCTTTCCCCGGCTGTTCTCGAGCTTCATCACCTTCTCCTTCTGTCCTCTTTGTCTTTCACTTTGCTCATTTTACAACAACAGAGACAAAGGAACAGGTGCAGCTTTAAAACAGCCAAACAAAAATGTATTGCATGTTTGAACAGAAGACAAACCAGCAGGATGGCGTTCACAGTCGCTGGATCCACAGCCCCGTCTCCGACTAAAATGTGGTACGTCAGGATGAGCTGCGACTCTCACTGGGACTTATTTGTCAGAGTACCTTGATTAGATGTCTTGTTTTTTCTATGCTGTACCTCCAGTTATCAATGTCTCCAGAGGCTTTAGCCCCAACAGAACCAACACCAGCTGAACTAGGGGGTCACAAATAACAGGCGGTGATGCACAAGATTTATACGATTCCCAATAAAGGGTTAAAAACTTCTTGTGCATGCAAATAGATTGCACAAGTTGCTTGCTTAGAATTTGCGTGTGATCAGGTAGATGCAACCATCAGTATGCAATGAGGATTTAGCGTTTGCCATGGTTTTCCTTACAATGAACACATACAATACAACAGATGCAAATAGGACTAGAGAAGAAGCACAATGTAGCAAATGAAACAGACTGTACATAGTTTGTAGCTACACACAAGATGTCTCCTGTGTTATTGTGAAACTCAACAGTGAGGCAGCCTGTATCTGTGTTGATGATGGCCAATAATGCCTTCACAGGAGGGATCTAAGATGGGATACAGGCAAGAGTCAAGGCTCTTGAAGCCAGCTGCCCTAAAGCTTGGAGATGGAGAAAAGTACAGGGGAAATGCAGATTAGGGAAAGGCCCATGTCAAAAAAGCATGAAATTAAAAAAACGAAATAAAAAAAAAAAAAGGGATTTGAGTTTTAATAAGTACAACCTGTTTAGCATTATTCCAAAATTGTTTTTTTTTTGTCTTAAAAAATACTTTGCCTGGTCTGATTATAGTGCTTACACACCCACAAATGTTTTCCTCAAACACACAGATTTATAGACATAATCTCATGCTAAATACTAATTGTTTAATCTAAGCTGGTGAACTATTCAGAACTTTTCTCCTGTCAGCAACCAGTTGGTGCATTGCCTCTCAATAACCAACCAGATTTCAAGTTTTTACACAGATTTATTCAAATGTATCTTTTCTTCCGTTTTAATTGCAAATGTTTGCTCCCAAAACCTGGTGTTACTTTCTACCCTCAAGCTATTATATCATAGTAAGAAACACGCAGTCAAGACTGTAGTGTACTGATCCACAAAAATGGGATCTGTCAACATTCCTTCCACTCTGTGGGCATAAGCTTGGGGTTAAGGAGTGGGCAAATCATCTCTGAAGGTGGATAAGGTCCAGTTTTAGTACCTCAAATCTCAGGATGGTGCAGTTCTGACTTGGGTGACTCCTCTGAGATATTGTTGTGTGTTTGGGGACAGTCTCTCTGGACTGTTAGACTGGAGTGGTTTTGGTAATTTATGCTACACTCACTCTGAATGTCATTCATGCATCCAATTTGTTTTGGGGCCCCCTGATTTGCCACATGGTAAATTTTCTGCTTGATGCCTGTCCAAAGATGTGTTCATAAGCTTGACACTCCAGCCACATGTGGGGGGAGCTACTGCCAAATGTTTTTAGTCTGATTGCTTCATGGAGTGATGTCTGTGTATATATTATTTACAATACATGGAAGACATGAAAGATGTTGAGATATCAACGTATGTAGTTCCACAAAAGCATTAGTAATCACGTCTCCATGTTTGGGCTCATGAGATCTTCCAGTGAGCTTCACTCGTGCTGCAGGAGCTGTGTCTTCTCCAACAGTGTTTCTGTCTCTCTGTGACCCAACAGGAGCCGGTACAGTCTCACCCTAAAAGGGATGGATAGATGGAAGTTTAGAATGAGAACCCTCATGTCGATCTGCCATACTGGATTTGTACTTCACTCGCTGATCAAGTCACTGAAAATGTCACATGCCCAAAGCTGAGTCCCTGATTGGTTGACTTTATGCAACAACCTCGCCAAAGTTCAGATGTTTGAACTCTCGCCGTGTCGCTCAAACCCTGCTACTGCCAGACCACTGCACCTGTCACTCAAATCATGCCTCAGGACCTCAGATTGCATCTGTACCATTGACTAAACATTGAAACTGGCCACTCCTGACACGCAAATCCCATTTGGTGTGAATGCATCTTTAGAGGTACAGGGTGAGACCTCAGAATGTCCTCTCTCCTTTTTGCAGACTATGTTGTTCTGTTGGTCTCATTAAACCTAGACCATCAGTGTGCACCGGGGCAGTTTACAGTTGAAATGACTGGAATGAGAATGATCAACTGGAAAGAGGTGGTTTGCCCTCTCTGAGCAGGTGGAGGAGTTTATGTTTCTTTAGGTTCACAAGCGAGGGAAGGATGTAGCGTGAGATTGACAGCTGTTGCAGTAGTGCTGTTGCTGTAATGATCAGTTGTAGCTAAAGTCCTCCATTTACTATGTTTTTACCCTCACCTATAGCCAGGAGCCTTAGGTCCTGATAAAAAGCAAAAGATCCCAAATACAAGCTGCTGGAATGAGTTTCGTCTGCAGAAAGGCTAAGTGTTCCTTTAAAGATAGGACCAGGAGCTCAGTCACCCGGCAGGAGCTCAGAGTAAAGCTACTGTTCCTTCACATCAAAAGGTTATTTGGACCTCTTTTTCAAATCCCTCTAGGACACTTTTACTTGGGGGGGGCATATTGTTGAAAGACCCAGAACACACTTGATGGACTATGTCTTAGTTGGGCTGGGAGCACTTCGAGGTTCTCCTGATGGAACTGGTAGGAATTTCTTTGGAGAGGGAGGTCCGGCCTCCTCTGCTTAGACTGCTGCTTCAAAGATCTGGCTCCAGATGAGTGGAAAAACATATTAACGGCTTTTATTTATTTTTAGTTTTTTGTCATTCGTTTTTGCCCAATTTATTTCTAGAATATCTTGGTTGGTGGTTTTGTTGTTTTTGGCAGTTTCTCTGGCACAAGTCAAAAACTTAATTTATCATTTAAAGCAAACTGCTCCAGAACTTCTCTTGTATGAAGTTTGAGCCGAAGTGTGTGGAAGTTATTACAGCTACTCAGGAACGAGTTTGGGCCGTCTTGTTTGCTATCATTAACTCTTGGACCTCCAGCCTGATGGGGCTCAGAGTGGCGCTGAGTTGCGATAACCTCTGTTAGCAACTATCCAGCAGGAGAAGCAGACACACAACTTAACTCAGAACTCAGGATTTGTAGCATTGATTAGAGCAGATGGCAGCATGCACAGTACATGCACTGCTCAGCAGTTTCTCTGCTGCATCGCCTTCACCTCTTTCACCCGACTTATCGCAGACACGCTGAAATCACAGATGAAGGCTCAGCCCTGTGAAGCAGGAGGTTCTGGATTATGTTTTGACTCACTTTTTGTTGTTCCTGTCATTGATTCACTGATGGAGTTAAAAACTGCTTATCAACAGTTAAGGCCCAGCTGAGCACATTTTGATGACACACATGCAGTAAGTGAAAAAGGTGGTACTTTATCAAGAAACCATTGTAATCAGCCAAAGTAGAACATATTGTGGTTCAGAATTGAAGATCCAGATTGCCTCATAAGCACAAGACTGTTTTTACAGTCTACAAGAATCAATTTATCCACGACTTACACCTACAAGCAAAATACTGGATCTGTTTTTAACTATAATATATGTATGTTGTAATTTTTTTCAAATTTACAGAAAAATATGCAGCCTGTTCATGTTTTATGTGTGCATGTACACCCAATAGCCACTTTATTAGGTACTTCAGGCTAGTACTGGGGAGGACCGTTTTGCCTTCAGAACCGTCTTAATCCTTGGTGTCATAGACTCAACAAGGTACTGAAAACACTCCTCAGAGTTTGGTCCACATTGACATTAAAGGATCACACAGTTGCTGCAGATGACCGCACATCCATGAGGCCAATCTACCCCTCCACCACATCCCAAATGTGCTCTATTGGGATGAGATCTGGTGACTGTGGAGGCCATTTGAGTCCACTGAACTCAATGTCATGTTCAAGAAACCAGTCTGAGATGATTCCATCTTTATGACAGGTACACTGTGAAGGGAGAGGAGGTGTGTGTGTGTGTGTGTGTGTGGGGGGGGATGGACATTCAGCGCAATTCCTTTTTGTTAGTGTTGATTATCATTTGACAATAGTAGCAAAAATGTTACGTTTGAATCCAATGTGCTCAGACTGTTTATACACAAATCTAGAAACGAAAGAGGAAAACTTTGATGTACCAATTTAATTTATATGACACCACGTATTTCATTAACAAACAAGTTTGTACAAATATTTTAAAATATTGCAAAAACAGCCACACCTTGTTGACTGCAGAGGATTTCTTGGACAAATATCCCACAGGTGCTGCACTTTCTGAGTGTTTGATGTAGTGAGGCGCAGACTGTCCTGCAAGATTTGTAGTTTACACAAATCCCAAAAGTAGGTCAATCAGAGCAGATCTGATCACTACTAAGAAGCGCTTTCAGTTGGACTGAAATTGTGCTGCTGCCCTTAAACGAGTGGACTGTTGTTGGTGAGCCTTGGTCTTTAGGAGGAAGGATAAACGATGCAGTCTGAGAGAATGAAGGATAAAAAAAGAAAAATAAACAGAGCTGTCTGGAGAGTTAGTTGTCCTCTGCTCATTAGAAAGTTGGTGGTTTGAGTCCTGGACTCTGCACTCTTTGTGCTGAAGTGCTTTTGCACAAGAACCTTTCATTTCACAATTGTTTTTTTGTAAAAACACATTCTCTGGTGTTTCTGCAAGAAAGCGACAAACCTGGAGCATCATCGCGTCATCCAAACAGTAGATCGGATCAGCGAAGGAACACAGAGAGCAGTATTTCACTTCAAGTCACAAACTCAGGAATGCATGAATAAATCATCAAGGAACATAACGGAGTTTAGATTTGCATACCATGTTAGACACACAGAGCACAAACACGCCGCACAGTTTTCTGTCTTTAAATAAAAGCAGCAGATGGCAGTGAGAGGGGCTCTGCAACAGAAATAACACACCAACTGTGCTCTGGTCTAACTCTTGTGTTATTTGTGTGCATGTGTCGATGCTTTACTGTGAATGTGTCACACTCTGCAAATAACAGCCTGCTCAGTTTCCTTTCTTTTGAAGTGATTACCCAGTTTCCTCCTTGTTTTCAGAGGAAAAAGAGATCCTGTTGTTGGCATAGAAAGATAATCAAGTCTGGTTTCAGCGGAGGGAGGCCCTTTAGTTTTGCTGATAAGAAGTTGGGTTTTCATCACTGCTTGTCAGAATTTGTGTTGATCTGTTGATATTCTGTCCTCATACCCACTGATCTTTGGATTAAAATACACCTGTCAGAGTTTCTTCCATCTGGTGGTCATCTTTCATGTTCTCTTGCTCGTATCTGTCTGCCTTGTCTTGTCCTTGACTTTGTGTGGGCGTCTTTCAACTGTCTGAAGTTGGGTAGACCACCTCCATGTCCTTTTCTTGTGGTGACATGAGCTCTACCCGATTTAAAAGGAAGCTGGTTTAAAAGTTCCTGGTCGTTGATAACTTCAGGCAACACTAAACTGTGCGAATGATCTTAGAGTTACGGTAGGTCAAAGAGTGTGTTATTTAGGTGTTGCTGGTGATATCTCTGGGTGTCAAAGGACCTCATGTTATTCTAAGCCTTTCAAACTAAACTAAACTAAACTATATGTACAGCATTACCTTTGGCACACTAAAGAACAACTTTTTAATGGATAATTAGTTCTTTTGACTACCTGGACATAAGACGCCTTTATCTGTGAGGCACGCCCTTTCGCTCCTTGTGTGTCCCAAGCGTTTCATGCCGTCAACCTAGAGTCGGCTTTGGTAACGCGTCTGCATTTTGCCCACAAAAACAAACAACATCCAAACTTTTGTATACACAGGCTGAACAAACCTCTAAATCTCTTGCAGCCTAAAACACATTTTCCCTACTTACGGAGTTCTAGTTTTTGTATTCACTGTCTATGTCTTTGGTCAATTTTCTACATCTGCTAAGATATATGCAAGAGGAACCACTTCTTCTCAGAGTCGATACTAAAATGAAATTGTTTTGCAGAAAGTGGGTGTTAGCCTGGCAGCGCAGACTCTTTCTGGCCAAACATGAAACCCACGTTCACATGTACAGTATGAATGTAAAGACCCAGACATTCTCTAGCATTGGAAGGGGCTGATACTCAGAGAACAGGGTTGAAGAAGAATGCTCAGACGTGTGAACGGAGCAAAATGCCTCTTTAGGGTTGTTTTTTGTGAGGAATTAACATTATAATACACAAAAGTTTATTTTGCCTGATGGAGGCCCTTTAAAGGTGTTATTGAACTACTGGTTCCAGTTAGCTCAAGCTCAATAAAATTGTCAGCGTTACTCAAACACTTAACTTAATTGAGTGTTCTTGACCCTCTTTTGGTTTTTAGATATCATTGTTGTGTGTAAACTAGAATAACCAAGTTTGAAGAATATTAGACAAAGCCAGGCACATCTAAATCCATTTTTTTGTCCAGTTTTCAAATAATTGAATATTAGATTAAAAATATTTCAATATCAGTGACATTCAGTTTCTGTTTCTTTCTGCAAGCACTGTCCATATTTTGTCTATATTTCCAGTAAAATTCAGCAATAAAGGCCATGCTTTAAGGCTGTAACTGTGTGCAGTTCAGAGCTGCTGAATAGACTGTTATTAATTTTTCTCTCTGTAGTCGCCTGAAAGCACCATTATTGACCTTTCTGTGTCTGAGTTTATGCTAATTGCTGTTTACATTTGCTGCAGCGGCTTTCTGACAAACCAGCTGGGTTTCATGTTTGGCCAGGGCACGAACTTCCCGCTGACTCTTCCGTCAAAACACTCGGATCTGCTCTGACGTTCCTGCTTTACTGCCGCTGGGAAGACTCGGAATTATATTTACATGTCAAATCTGTGCTTTGTCCTAATTGCCTCCCTCAGAGTTGCGGGGCTAAACGTGCGAGGTTAAGCAAATAATTTACTCCCCTGGTTATTCATCCTGCGCTTATTGATTCCAGCTCAGATTTAACTTTCAGATCGGCTCTGACTCCATTAGAAAGTAATAACTGGCTGGGTCAATAAGCAGCAGTGGTACCAGTGAGTGATGTGGAGGCTGAATGGAGGTTTATTGGAATGCACCATTAAGCGCTGGCAGGACGGTGAGCTCGGGGCTGGGGGGGTGAGGGAGGGGTTGGACATCCATCATCCTGTCCGGTGTTCAGTCAGTGGTGATGAGAGGAGAATGGGGGACAAAGCACTTCTGCAGTAAATTCATCATCTGCTCATTTTTATCAGTCTTTCAGTGGAGAGCTAGTGTTTGTGTGCGCGCGTGTCTGCGTGTACACACATGGGTTTACTGTTGGTCTGAACCAATCAGAAATGAGACGTGCTCTGCGGAGGTAGGCGATGAAGGAGCAGAGAAATGAAACCAAACAAACAAAGATGGAGAACAGACGTGAGCCTGAAGATATTCAAATGATGCCAAAATGAGCTGAAGTTCTGCACGCCTCCTTCAAGCTGAACTTTATGCAAATGGGTCAAATCTTTTCAGAGAAAAACAGTTTTTCTAGGCTGAAGTGTTGAAAAAAAAATACACTTGAGTTAAAGAAAATTGTTTTAAAATGGAGGGAGTGATTTATTCACTAACTGCAGGCCATGAATTTTTTGCATTTTCTATAAACAATCTGAAACAATATACCTCTCAAAAGTGCTTTCTTTTTTTTTCAAAGTTGAAACCGATCCACTCTGGAGGCAGCCAAGTCCAGTAACTTTTCTTATTATTATTTGCTTTTTTCAGAACAAATCATAAACATAATATATAAGCTGGACTGATAATGTCTGATGTCATCTATATGATTCTGAACGGCATAAAAAGAAGTCTGAAGTGAGTCTGACAAAAGTTTACTTCAATCAGTGCCATCCATCCATCCATCCATCCATCCATCCATCCATCCATCCATCCATCCATCCATCCATCCATCCATCCATCCATCCATACATACATACATACATCCATACATACATCCATACATACATATCTGTTTTTGTCCATTTCGGGGCACACTTGCACTCACACCTGAGGACAATTTAGAGTAACCAATTAACCCATGAAACATGTGTTTGGCAATAAATACAATTACAATCAAAATGGGGCTGATAGGCCAGAATAAGGTTAAGTAGTAGTTGTCCAACTCCCTGCCAATCAAAAAAGATATGCCCTTAAAAATTCTCAAAAAAACAAAAAAAAAAAACAATTTAAAAATGTATACCCTTTCCCTTCAAATTTGGCATTAAAAGGAAATATAGAATATAGAATCATTGGGGAATCGCTCCCCTCTTACACCAGTCTTCAGTGGTCCTTCCAGTAACTGGTGTCTCCATGTTTGCACCACATTTTGGAATGAAGATGGAGGGTCTTTAATATTTTTTCAAGTAACCTTAAAAAAAAAAAACAAAATCATAAAAAAAAAGCCAGTTCCTTTTTCATTTTTATAATAACACATTAAGATTCCTTCTGCATTTGGATTCTTCGTGTCATATCTGTTAGTGTATTCTTAAATCAAAGTCTGAATCTTTACACTTACATTCCACAAGATTCAGGATCTTTGTTCCTGTCAGCCTCCGTCTGGATCAAACACTGTGAACATCATTAGGATACAGATGTGAACGTTCCTCCAGCTGAGTGGAGATTGGTCCTCCATCAGTTCCTCTACAGCAAAGGAATGCTACAGATGGACAGGTGTGTGTGCACACTAAATCATCCGCTTCCACCTTCACGTGCGCAGCGGTAAGCCGCCGCCCGCACTTCCACTTTCCCAGAGGGAGGTCACCCCCTCTTTAATCCAGCTGCTTTATGATTACTCACAACCTCCATGCACTCAACTAATTTATTGTAACAGTCTGAATGCTCCGTAAAAATGTCACAGTTTACACCCTGAACACCCCCACCCCCCATCCCCACTCCCACACTTCTACCAGTTTGTTGATTGTGGAAAATAACAGTGTTTAATAATGATGGGGAGGATTTTTTTTTTTTTTAATGCGCAGGTAACAAATGGCATTTCTGCCAGAGATATTAGTTCATAGATGTGCACAGTCACTATGGCAACCAAAGTTTTTGCAGGGATGCAACCTTTACAGAAGAGCTGGAAATGAGATAAGTGAAGTCATGTGGTCATTAAAGACCATGAGTCTTTTTAGAGTCTTTGGCATGACTTTACCGTTGATTTGACCTCACGACCTACCTGTCTTAGGGCAGACACTAACTCAAGGCCACTGAGTTGGTCATATATAATTTCAATACCCAAAGTGGTCAAGGGTTTTGAGTTTGTCTACATTTTCAATGACAGAGCTTATCTGTGCTGCGGCTATGTGTGATGCCATTAGTGTAGTCCTGAAATATTTGTAAAAAATGTTTTGATCTTGTTGAAGTTCAGTATCAGTTGAAATTTGTTTCCTTTTGTTGATGAACGTTTGACTCTGATTATCCTCATCAGCAGTCAGACTCTACATTCAGAAATTGTAAATGTCAAAATCTCACACACCTATGAATCTGTTCATCTAAGAGGCTTCAGCAAGGCTACAATTTTACCAGAATAAATCCTGTACATAATATATAAGATGGACTGTTAATATTTGACGTCATTTACAGGGTTCTAAATGGAAAACATGAAGCTAGTCTGACAAAGGGGCTAAATGGAACAACTAAGATTAAAGTGGTGAAAAGTTGTTTATTATTTTTGTGAATTATGCTAAATTCCCTTAATGAGTTTTGCTCTTTCTGCAAATGGAATGTTTAAGCTATATAGATGCTGCTCAAAGTAAATTAAGTGTCTTCATGCAAAAAAAAAGAAAAAAAAACATCCTCCAACTCCTTGAATACCCATTTTCTACTTTATCCCTCATCTTTAACATACATCTCTCTTCTTTTGTCTTCTTTTCTATTTAGTCCAACAAGAAATATGTACAAACATGATTAACATAAATAAACTTTGGCCTCAAATACAAAAGGTGTTTATGTAAATATACACCTTGTGCGTCAGAAGATTCATAATCCAATGTTGTATCAGTAAAATGTGCCAATAAAGAGGCCTTCAGATCTTCTGTTTGCTGTTCAACAAGACAAGTTAGGGAAAAAAAGACAAGTAAGTTAAAAGTAAAAGCTCAGAAAAACAGGCAGAGCCAACATTAGCTTGGACAAAGGCGTAATTGACTCTCCTATAGATGTTTCTGTGATCTGCTGTCATTTTTACCACGTCTGCTCTATTACTGTCACATTCAGGTTCTAACTAAAGCTTTGCTGTTGAAAGGAATTCATTTATACAATCACAAGATGTCAGAGAATGAACGTGTCCTTGGTTACATAACTCTTTATGAGTTTTATAAAAGTCGAAGCTTAGAAAGTAGCAACAGAGGCTGTCCGTCTTTTGTGTACCTAGAGTAAGGGTTCCTCCTAAATGGGATTTTACTCACTTAAAAAAATACACATGTCCCAATTATAGCAATTGTTGTTGTTTCTGTTTGTAAGTCATCTATTTCATTTATGTTTTTGTGTTACATCACCTCAAATCTCACTGAATTGTGGCAATAATAAAGTACTGACCCATAGTCATATTAAATGTTCATGTGAGTCATGTCCCCTAAAGATTTACAGAACTGTCATTTTTCTTTTTCTGCTTTATAAAAGGTCACCAACTAATTTGGAGGGTGAAAGTGTCTTTAAAAGGGCAAAAGGCTGCAGTAAATGTTCATAAGCAGAAATCCCTGGTGTTTGCAGAACCTTTTGTAACGTGTTCTGAAAGATCCCAAAGGGGCTGAGAACCACCACAATACAAACAGAAGTTCGATTCTTGTTTTGATTCCACCGCTGCAGCTCTCATCAAGTAGAACCGTGCAGCTCAGATGAATGTCTTTCTCCACCTGTGGAGCTTGTGTGCAGCAGACCCGCTCAGTGCGGTGCATCAGTAGGGAGCACCTCTGTGGGGGTTCCTCTGTGATCCTCTACCTGAAGACGTCTGAACACATTCAAGTTCATCTCTGGCTAAAAATGGAGGCTGTTGCACAACAGTTCAGCTATTTCACACACTAAATTCATTGCATTTATTAAGGATTTGAATTACAACACAGCTTCAAAACACAACGCAAGAAACTAAAGACACTATTTTTTACATATCTGTAATAACTCAGATTTTTCCAAAAAACCCAATTCAGTTTGGTTTTAATAGGGATGTAAATGTCTGAAGAACAGTGTGGGAGATATTTTGTTAAAATAAAGTGCTTTCAACTGGGATGCTGTGGAAAGAAATATATGTTTAATACTAGAAGAAACCTGCAGCAGAACCAGACTCTGGATCTGTAACTATGATGCTTCTGAACAGAAAAACTCATCAGGTTTTCTTCTGACGACTTCATCCTTCACAAGGAACATACAGTATTCATGGTTGAATGTTACTCGTGTTTGAACTATAAACCTGGAACATGTCCATAGTGGGAACTTAACAATATGGTAACAGCTGAATACTGTCACAGTGTAACACCTGAGGAGGTAATGTATGAGTTTTTGAATCAATATTAATTTAGGTTTTTGGTTTGTTTTGTAATGTACAGTATGATTAGCCTCACGCTTTATCTCTTCTGCATCTGAGGCAAACATAAGGGCTTATTGATCCAACATCTGCATCTCAAAAACACCTATTGTATTTCATTCATTCCAACCATTAACAGTTTATTGATTGTTTCCAGTGTCTGAAGGACACTGCAGCTCTGCAGTTACAGCCGCACAGACTTCACGTCTCGTCACAGAAGCTCTGAAACACGCTTTCGTGATCTTGGCTCAGAAAAGGTGCTGCTGTGTCAGAAGCGCAGGCTTTCCTGAAATCTGTCGAGATTCATTGTTTTTGTCTGATGTTGACCTCCAGGTCTCATGGCTTCATTTAGTGTGATCCAGAGAACAGATCTATGCTGCTCGCAGTCCTCAGCAGCGCCATCGCTCTCATGTCGTTTGGTTTGCTCCCAAGACGAAGACCCTTTTGCTAGGTAGTTTTTTCTTGTCTAATTTTCTGTGTGGAAGCACCTGCAGCTCTGAATGTGTTAGGGCAGGGAACTTGTCTGACAGCGCTTTCATGGATCCTCACCTGCCTGCAGAGATAAAGAGCCCAGCAGAAAATGGACAGACCTGCTTCAATGTTTTGGGCTTCAGGCTTTAATTCATTGATGTTTCTCAGGTTACAGCTGTGGAGGGCCTTCGATGAGCTTTTACAGCAGGAAGATGAATGTTTTCAACTGGCAGACAGATATCACAATGTGCTGATTTGACAAAAAACAATCAATCATATATAGATATAGTTTGTATGGCTTCATCCACACTTGATGCATCTACATGACCAGGTACACTCTTTTTGTGCTTTTGCCCAAAACTGGCAATTTCCTTGTGGACACTGACAAACAGGAAGCAAAGTTTTTAAAAAAACAAACCTTTCAGTACAGCCAGTACATTTCTTTAAATTCATAGGAAAACCCACATACAGATTGTTATATGCTCCAAACAACCATTGTAATAAGAACATGTTTGACAAACATTTGGTTCACAGTGTTCTCTTGTTTAACTTGGGGGGATTGCAGGGGATTTAAGGTTGTAAACCCATCACTAAAAACTTAATATACTTCTATCAAACAGAAAATAACTTTTTCACACTTTTCTTTCTTGTTTAAACTCTCAAAGTTGAATGCTTTGTAGAAAAATTTGTCTTTTTTTAAATTAAAAAGAAACAAGATTGAGATCAAAGATTTTTGTAAATGTAGCAAACTGAACACATTCTCACAGACGACACAGCACAAGGAGATTGATTGGAAGGAACAAGAGCCAATCAGGATTTAGAACATAGTGCGCGATTAAAAAAAAAAGTAAAATTGCATTGAAAAAAATCTCCAAAATAGTGAGACTGCGAAGTGAACCATGATATTAAAAAAAACAATGGATGAATTTGTTTTTGTAAAATAAACATCCATCCATCCATCCATCCATCCATCCATCCATCCATCCATCCATCCATCCATCCATCCATCCATCCATCCATCCATCCATCCATCATCCATCCATCCATCCATCCATCCATCCATTCATCCATCCATCCATTCATCCATCTGCTTAATCCCTCCTAGTTTTGTGAGGTTACTGGAGCCTTGGATAAAAGGTGGGCTACACTCTTGATGGGATGCCATTCAGCAGGACAACACTTACGGCTACAGACAGAACACATAGAATATAAACAAGCTTGATATGAAAGCAGCAAGAAGAAGATAAATATTTAAGACATGTACAATCGAAACAAAAAACAGATGGAATCATTACAACATAGCTTTATTTGCTATATTTTGGCACAATAGGCGTGGAGCGTACTAACTGTTTTACCTATCTTTTGCAGTCCAACACAGAGACATACAACCCCACACACTCATAGTCACACCAAGGGACAATTTGGGGTCATCAGTTGAACTAAGATGCATATTTTGGATTGTGAATGGAAGCTGGATTGTCTGGAAATACCCCACACGTGTATGGGGAGAACATGCAAACTCCACCCAGAGATGACCCAGCTGGGATTTGAACTTTCCTTTTAATGTAAAATAGTTAGGTAATTATTTACTCACTCATAGGAAAAAGAACAAAAAGTCCCCCAGTGTGGGCTGAAGAGATCACTGAGGACTAATGTCACACACGAGCTGCACGCTCTGACGGCTTGATATTGTTTCAAGACACAGATTGTTCCGGGAGATTGGTGGATATTGCAAGACCAGCAGGTAATATAATTTACAATGCAGAGGTTGTAGAAGGTGAGAAAAGGTGTTGGTGGACAACAGAACTTTAGCTCTGGCTATCATATCACACCTCACAGATAAAAACTCATTTCATATTATTGGCAGTCTGGTGAATTTAAAGTAACAGTCTCAGAGCAAACCAGCTGAATTTTGAAAAGAAGGTCCCCAAGCTGCTGTTTTTCACTGGTTTTAACAAAGAGTCTAACTGTTGCCCAACACAGCTGGATGAAACCCGCTTTGAGTCTCATCTATCTAGACACAGTAGGATGTAAATCTGCATCAGAATGAAAAGTTTAGAATTCAGAGGTTTTCTTTGTGATTGACAGTTGCGTGCTACAGACGTTTAGATTTTCATTTAAATCCTCTGTTGCTCAAAGTGCACCACACCTGAGCTGTGCATCAATCGGTGAAAGAAATGTTGTTTCATGTCATGGAGTGATATTTAAGCGCGTCTTTGTTTCACACATGATTCTGTACGTCACACTAGAATCTGACCAAAGAAATTCTAGAAATGAGTTTAATCTTCTGCAGAACTGAAAGATTGTAGATTACAAAGAAGAAAAAAAAAACTGTTCCCACCCCTTGAACATTTTTCACTCTTTGATTTTGTCTTAGAAAGTCCTGAGCTGCAGCGGCTCTCATCTTCCAGTTAGAAGATTGTGAACTGTCAGCTCCTTGGTGATGAAGGCTGAATTCAGAGCTTCAGTCCGAATGATAAACATGCTGAAAAGCTCTTTGTGGAGCCAGGTTCAGATGAAAACGTGTTCATCATTTACTGTTTTCCATCCCAGACGGTCCTCTGCTGGGAGATAAAAGCCCTGTGAAGCAGCAGCTTGTTTGTAGCTCCTCAGCAGCCTGTGGCAGGAGGGGATCCTGATCCAGAGCTGAGGGATGGAGAGGGGACGGGAGCAAAACCCAGGAGAGGAATAATCAATTTTCCCACTTCCCATTGCTTAAATCTCTGTGGGGTGATTGTAACCTGCAAATTCCTATGGCCTGCCAAAAACTCTTTTTTTTAAGCTCGCTGAGGCTCAGATAGTCTGAAGAGCCTGACAGGATTTGGATGCTGTCAGGCTCTTTAGACAGCAGGAGCGTGGTATCATCTTATCGGCGCCGGTGTCTTAATTTGATCAGAAGTTTGTCAGAATTCTATTATTTCTTCATTTCCTTCCTCTCTAATCATATTTGTCAATCAGAGTGAGTCAGAGGACGAGAAGTGTGAGACACACTTAAGGAAATGAAAAGCAGGTGGAGTTAAGACGCAGACAGACGAGACCTCTATGTCAGAGAGTCTTCCAAGCTGCTGACCCCCCTCAGATCTGCAGAGAAAGGGAGTTCTTCAGATCTCTCTGTTCCCCTTGCTTCAGAGGACTCCAGCTGGGTTGCACAGATTTACAGAAGCTGTTACTGATGCTTTGGGTTCGTTTTTGCCTTGTTTCTTTCTGACTATTGAAGACCCTTTCAAGTAATATGCTGGTCACTTTAAATTCTTCACATTTTCATCTTAACCCACAGATGGAAATGAACTATGAAGCTACAATCTGGTGCAAGTATCTTTGCTTTTTAAGGGTAATGTATTTGTACTCTATCCCAATAAATTAAAAAACTAAACTAAACTAAATAAGGGGATTAAGAAAATACCATTGTAATCTTTGGAGGATCTAAACAAAAGTGGTTTATAGCACTCTTAAAAAGTCCCAGTACAGTCATCTTTTGTTCTGTCTATAATAGTTTCCAGTGGTCTTTTAATAAAGCTTTTTGCTAAAATTAAAAAAAAAAACAGTTTTGTTTTTGCTCCCTCTTCCCGTTGCTGTTGCTGAGAGCTCTCTTTTTAAGCAGACCAGGGAACTTTTGGCCAACATACATACCTTGCATTGTGGATTAGTTCTAAGTGAAGTCAAACCTTAGTAACTACTGTATTTTCCAAAGTATAAGTCACAATTTTTTTTTCAAAGTTTAGCCAGGAGTGTGACTTATACTCAGGAGCGACCTATTTGTGAGTTTAACATAAACAGACTCATTCGTTATTTTCCCACTAACAACCGGTTTCCCTTTAGCGGTTGTTTCCACTAACAACCAAACATCCAAAACAAACATGGAGGAGAATATGATTGTTTTCCTTTTTAACTTTGACCTCCTTAAAGTAACCTTTGAAATTGCCTCTGGTGTAAGGTTGGCACCAGTGTTTGGCAGCGGAGCCGCCACCAATGTGTGAATGTGTGCATGAATGAGTGAATGAGTGAATGGGTCTGTGACTGGAAAGTGCTTTGGGCTTTCAAGGACGGGAGAAAAGCGCTTAACAAATATATGCCATTTACCATTTGATATTTTTCTTATTTGCATGGAAACGGTATTATTCTTGCTTTTCTTTTCTGCAACTTTGGACTAATGCAGAACAAAAAGTTATCAAATTGGGTTACAGAGAGACTGAAGAAGACATAACTGTCATTCAGACACAGTTCCTGCAGTGTAGAAGGTAATGAAGGTATGATCGCTGTAAGCAAAAAAAAAAAAAAGACTGAAAGATCTCATGAATCAGACATAGAGACATGATAATTGATGATTTTGTATTTAACTTTTAAAAAATAAATAGACCTAATCTTGATATCATCTGTGTCTTCTGTGCATTATAAATTAGATAGAGTTAATGCTTCCAAGTAATGATGAGGCCAAGAGCTTGATGGTAACTTCTACTAAAGGTAAACATATAGTTTGCTTCATTTTTGAATTGATTGAAAATGATAATTCAAGGTGATTTGATGATTTATTATCTTTTCTGCTGCTGTTTGGTTTTTTTTGTAAAGCACTTTAACTTTAACTTAACATTGAACTATATTGATTAAATATGGAAATAAAAGCAAGAAATACTTTAAAAAACAACAGCAACGCATTTTATTTGCAAGTCCAAAAAATGCCAATAAAGAAAAACATATTAATTGGAATTAATTGGTTTAATGTTTTCAGTAAAGATTATTTAGAAATCTTTAGAAATTTTTTTCAAAAACAACCTCTATTGTTCTCTGGGTAATCTTATCTTCTGGCTAAAAAAATCTTCCTATTTTTAAAACTTACCTCGACTGCCTCAGGAAGTACGACAGGAAGTGTTTTGATTGGTTTTTCTGCTGTGTTGATTTGAATCATTCTCTTCTCCTTTAGCAGGTCTTCTTCATTTATATAGATCTATCTTTTATCCAACAATGAGGACATTTTCTTTCCTCCAAATCTGCAGAAATTAGTAAAAATTAGGCAGTTGTGCTAAAAGTTCTGATTTTTAATATTACTTTGACCTATTAAATGTCTGCGTTTTTTTTTGTTCATGTTCTGAGAATTTCTTTATTTTTCTAAATTAGAAAATAATATTCAGTTGTGTCAGATAAAAATCAATGTTTTACCCTTTTTAACAGAATAAATAAATACTTTAATTAATCAACTGGTTGATGCACCGTTCAAACTGATGTTCTCCAACATCGAAAAAGCATAAATGCACCACACGAGTATAAATCTCTCCTGTGAGCACAACTTTCTCAGTGATTTAAATGTCCTTCAGAGGATGAAGATTAGCTGTGATTTGTGGTCAGAACTGAGGATGATGATGATGATGATGATCTTCCTCACATTCTGACACAAACTGAGATGAAAGCTTTTCAGGAGCAGAAGCTCACATGTCATCTCTCCTGCCAGAGTTCACGCAGACGGAGAGCGGCTCCACATGAGTAATGCTGAAAATCTGAGGGCACGGTCGAGTATGTGAAGAGCTGTTGTGTAACCCACTTGTGTGGTTTGAACATTAGTGACGTGCAAAGCAGAAACCTGAAACAGCCTGACCAGAAAGGGAAAGTTTTCTGAAATGAGCTTTATGAAACATTTCTGTCACAGGCTTTATCTCTGAAGGTCATGCTCCTCCGACTGCACGGAGAGGGAAGGAAACACCTTCTGCCGCGACCCATGTCTCCACACACCTGTGGGCTATGTCAGTTGTAGCTTTTAAAGAGAATTAGGGATTAAATCTGCAGATGATCTATGAATTTCATGTTTATTGGCATGCTTTTTGCTGCTGAAACTGGTTGTTCAAAAAAAAATATATGTATTTAATCTATCTTTGCTAAAGTGAATGAACCTCACAAATCTCAGAATACAAATGGTTTAAAAAAAACATATTTTAAAAGATTCATTATTTGAACTCTTTACCTATCCAACTAAGACACAATAAATAAAATAAACATTTTCTGCTGATTTTTGGCTTGGGGGAGTAGTCCTCAAAATGAGTGTTTTTAACAAATATGTCCTCTATCTGTGCTGGTTGAGCTGGCAGTTAATAAAATTCACACTTTTTGGAACAGTAAGAGCAAAGAAAATATCCCTGCACTTTGTAATTTTCAATCTGACAGATTCAGACAAAGAAATGAAGAAAGCTAAATGAAAACCAGGCAAAACAATGCTGAAAGCCACGTGTCAGCGCGGCAGATTCGCTGACATTTTGTTTGGCGCAGTGGCGCTGAATGAAATGTCACATTAGAGAATGGTGAGTTATTAAAGACGATGTTTCGGGGCGAGCACGAAAGAGAAGCAGATGTCTTTAATCTCTGGCTTCAGTCTGCAAAGCGACATCTGTTGTGTGGATTGTTTCAGACGCAGTGACCTTCTTAGAAAACCAGAACTGAGATCAACTGTCAGACTTTTGTTGTAGTTAGTGACACCAGCGTTTGTGCGCTGTCTCGCCATAAAGCTCCTCGTTGCTTGTGGAGGGAAAGCATCTTCTGATTGGGGACAAAGGAAACAGAAAAAAATCCCGTTATTATTAACCCACTGTCTGCAGCTCCTCAGCTCAGATAAAGTTCCACAGTGTTTTAATTTTAAAGTCATTGGTTGGTCTTACTGGCTTTTAATGATGAAACCCACAAAGCTGAACTACCTGGAGCAGCCACAGAGATCTGCAGGTGGACTATCTGGGAGGAGCCACAGCCTGCCTGCACAAAAAACATGAGAAATTAATTCAATTATTGTTTATGTATATGGCGCTTCAATGTGACCACAGTCTAACAAGGCGGTGAACATTAAAAGCTCAAAACATTAAAAACAATATCTAAAAAGTTAAAACAAGTAAAAGAAAGTTTTAATGCAAAAACAAAGTTAAACACATCAGCACAGCAGAGTCTCATTCTGTCAAAAGCCTGGATATAAAAATAGATTATAAGAAGTAAAAAATAAAAACCTGGGATTAGAGAAAACAAAACCCACTGAACCACAGTCTTAGCAGATCAACACATTTAAAGTGTCTCTGAGATTCATCCAGATTATTGCGTTCGACTGATCAACTCTGAAAGTTTCAGGCTCTCGTTCTTCATGAGGATGCATGAAGATGCAACTCAGTCTTTCAAGTGTGTGAATCACAACCCCTTGTAAATAACATCCAGTGAGAACTGGCCACAATTTTACGCAACAGAAGCCAACCAGATAATGGTTGGATACTGGTTTGTTCCAACACTCTTTCATTAAGTTCACCGTTCTGCTGAGTTTCCGGGAAAAAAAAGCAGCCTCTGTGATTTGTCTCTGGATGTTGCTTTTGAGGGAAGATGCTCATCCCCGCTGGGAATGTGTAACCATGGTGATAACATGGAGGTCCTCCCGACAAATTAATGCTTTCTAGATGGTAAAACTCCACAGGGAATGCCGAGGAGAGAGCATTAAAGTGCTCTCCATTAGGAAACTTGATGGAAGATTCTTTGATGTTCTTTTGCCTGACAGGCAGCGTGAAGGCTGTGGCTCATTTATAGCATTATTCTGATGTTCTTTCCTACTTTCTCTGACATCATTTGAGTATTTCATGGATGCAAAGACTTAACTTTGACAGAGAAGTGTACAACAATCATATTTTCTTAAGGTGGATTGACCCATAAACTCAAATCAACAGGTGCAAATCACTTGAAACACAAGCCTCAATGATATTTTCCTTGGTTTTGTATTTTGAAAGACATGTTATTTGTCTAGATGCAGTTTTGTGAGCCTCATTGATTCTTCTTTAGTTTACTTCTAACAGAACTGTCATGGACTGCATGGACTGAAGCTTAGCTTCATCTAATCCTGGTCTGAATTTTCAGAAAGTTTCTGCCAATATCCTGAATTAATTTGATAATAATTCAAGGGATTGATTTATTAGTTTAATTAGATCCAACAATTAGTGATATTTCAACTTCATAAAGAAACACTTTAGTGTAAAAATAGACTTACATACTTAAAGATATCAAGAAAACATAATTCCAAAGAGTTCCTGCAGTTTAACTGTCCCCTAAGAAAATCTGAAAACTGTGAAAAGGGAGTAAAAAGGGAACAAATTCAAAATTTCTCCACAAATGCTTTCATGGTCATACAATAAAAGCAGACCTGACTACCACATGTTCAAATCAAACTTCATTTATAAAAGTGCTTCTCATGCTTGAAGCGCATCATATTTAAAAATAAAAACATACACAAATATTAGAATAAAATCCCAGCCCACCTTATACCGCTCCACTTCAATCCTGTCCTCTCCACACCCCCACTCCTACCCCAACCATAAACCCCTCCGTTAACAAACCCACGACCCCACAGACAATGATTACTTATAGAAATAACTTCCAAAGAAACTTTCATGCTATACCTGCTGATATTATTATTGTGTTTGTATTATCAGGCATCCTTATTGTCCTTTTGAGAAAGTGTGACATTTTTTACAGTTCATAATAGATTTTCTCATTAAATCACAAAATAAACTAAAATAAGTTGTAGTTTTTCTTTTCTTTTTTGGCAAAACAGTGTTACTAAAAACAAAAGCAAATTATGATAGAATGTTTGTACTGTTAAAAAGCTATTTCTAAAACTATAAAAACCTTGAACTGAAAGAAACATTGCTTTTTTTCCATGTTATCATCAGAGAATGTTTTTAAGTCTAATGTCTTTGGATGACTATTGTTCCTCCTACAGACTCCTTATTCTTTATTGGGGTATGAATAATTGGTTTGTAATAAAAAATGCATGATCATGATGCTTTACAGTAAAGATGATTCAAAGACGGTTTACTGGAAAGTTGATGGTTTTTATCTGAACATTTCTACAGAGATTGTTGTGGATTTTTATGCTTCTTTGAGGTTGTAAATGTTTCTGTAGTTTAGAGGTAATCTGAACACATACCATAATATCCGTACGGAGAAAGACGCTGTCCCATATAAATGCCATCTCAAAATGAATCACGGTAGGATTTAACTGTTTTATCTGGTGCAGCTCTTGCTGACTAAACTGTTGTTGTTTAGTAGAAAAGCACAGATAATTAGCATGGCACCGTACTTGATGCTGTTTGGCCTATCATATGGGTGTTTTACAACTGTAAAAGCTAAAAGGTCAAAAGTTATAAGCAAGTTTCACCCAAGTAATGTAAAATCAGTTGTAGAGAATACTGTGGTATCAATGGTTGAGAATCAGAAAACTTAACTTGAAAGTTCAGGGAACAGACAAGTCAGAAAAGGTAAAGAGAGTAAGACGGCTTCGAAACACTTGTGAGGGGAGAGAAACGGATGACACAACAGGAGAAAGTTAAGAAACTGGCAGAAAAATAAGACTAATTTGGCACACAAACACAAACATAACTGCCGAAAAATATTACTTTTCGAATGGACAGATTCAGTTCAGGTCATCCTTCCCTCTGGGAGCACTAAGGCGGTGTGCCTGATATATTCAGGAACAGTAGCCCTCATTAAAAGTAACATTATATGTCAAAACAAAAAGGTTTTGAACAAACAAACTGACTGAGAGCTCAATTTGAGCCGCTCATTCTCTGCCCAAAAAACGTGCTCAGTGGAGTTCCCTCTGAGTTGTTTGGGTTTTGGACCGACACAAAAAGCCATTTACTGATGGAGGGGGTGCCAAAAAACACACAAGTGTAACTGAAACACTGCTTGAAGGAAAATAAAAGCCAGAGTTGTGGGATAAAATGAAGCAAATAATGATCCTTCCACCTTCTGGCTCTGAGTCATCCCAGATACTCCTATTCTGAGTTAGCTCTGTTCATGTTTCCCTCTGCATCTTCTTTCTTTACAATTAATATTAAAGCCAGATATAAATATATTTAAGGATGTATGAGCTTTTAAAAGTTACGAAAACAAATCTAAAACTGGTTGTGAATCAAAATTTTTAAAAAGAAAATGTTTTCCTCTTTATACTTTCAAGTACACCTGCAATTTACCCATTATAGATTTTTTTAAAAGACAGCATACTTTCTCCTTGGTAATTTTGAAAACAGGCAGTCCTTTCTACAGTGCAAAAACTGAATCTTTAGAAAGTAATAGACCCTTGTTTAATAAAAAACAACCTTATTTTCTGTAAGAATAAAAACAAGAGTAAGATAGATAGATAGGCCTTTATTGTCGTTATCACAAGGACAAGAGCAACCGTTTCAGTGCAAAAAGAAGAGCAGCAAGACAAAATATAAAATATGTAAAAAGAATTGTACAATATAAAAAGTAAAAATCAGTAATAATACACAATAAAACAATTATAATAATAAAGTTTTTTAAGCAAAATAATCTTAGTTTGGAAAACACGTCAAGTGACATCAATTTTCTTTGAAAATAAGAATTATTGGTTAGAGAATTTTCATTATATATCTGCCGATGAGGTAATTTTTGACTTATTTCTAAGGGGCCTGTTTTTGCAGTGGAGTCATAAAAATGCCAAGCTAATTGTTATGCGATACTGGTAGTTGCTATAGAGTTTCAAGTAAATGAATTTGCTGTAGCAGTAAGGTAATAATTAAACCCACACATTGATAAAACTATAAAACTTTAATACAAATTAAGATTTTCTGAACTTTTGCTTAAGATAGCAACCTATCTTTTTGAAAAAAGATAGGTTTTTCAAAATCTATCTTTCCTTTTGAGATTGGGTTAAACGTGAAAATCCCAACTGTGAATCAACCCTCCCTCTTACAGAGTTGCAGGATGAGCAGAGTTAGGGCTGTTTAGAAATTGTAACACTAAAACATACAGCATATTACATATTTTTTTGAAGGAAGGCAGGAAGAGTCAGGCCTTGGTCTGCTTTGTATCATGGGGAAAGACAGAGGATCCATCTGACAGATCTGCAAGGAGGAAGCTGTTTTGTATCTAGTAAAACAGCTGATAAACCTAATAAAAAGGAAGTTTAGAGCACACACAGGCATGTTTGAAACCTCTTTATTAGAGTGGGGGGTGAGGGGGGGAGAGGCTGGACTGGAAATAGCTGAGTTGCTGAAGGATTGACCAATGAGGAAGTCAAATGCTTCTTGTGTGTAAGTTTACAACATACACAGAGTCGTGCGGGCGATGTGAAAACAATTGAATATCACAATATAAATTATTTAAATCACAATAACAATAAATATCAAGATATACCACAGTAAAGTATATTTTCAGTTATTCTCTGAAAAAAATACCAAAAATCTCATTACTCAAGTAACATAACTCAATTGTAACATCTGAGAGACATTTTTTAAAGTTTCTTCGTAGAAAAAACACATTTTTGCACAAAAGTTCAGCAATAAAACTAAACAAATACAAACGACAGAAGTGATAGAAGAGAAATATCACAATAGACACTTTTCTATCGCCTGCACGATATGTATTGTCAGTTCATGCTTTGTTTTTCAGACTGCATTCACAGTTGCTCCTCCTGAACTTTCTTACTACCTTCATGCAGCCATGACTCAGGGAAACCCCTGGACTGAATTGTCTGAATTTTCAAGAACAGACTTAGTTGCATCCTGAACTGGAGTCTTACAGCTGCTGGTACCCATAATCCTCCTTGGCAGGGTTGTCATTGAGGGCTAAACCATTAATAGATTTGCGAAAAATACCACCGTATGATAACACAGGGTTTTTCTAACTATTCGAATCCTTCTGGTCATTCAACACACTCAGACAACCATGATTGGCAGAGAAAGTCTCAGTTTGACTCCTCATTGTTCCTCCAGTCATCACTGTCTCCAAAGGTAGCTTCATAGCAGATGTAGCAGAACTTGGTGATCATGGGAAGAACAGTGTCAAAGCATAAATCTTTCAGTTGTAATTTTAGTTTAGTTTGGTTTCATTTCTGCATCTTGCAGAATGTTGGTAAAGACTGATGCCTGCTGCTCAAAGCAAAACATTTTTTTTCTGCTGTGATTCCTACAGACACAATTATTTGAACGTTGTGAGCGCTGGACAGGAGGAGGTGGGATTGACTGCAGCTGCGTGTGCTCCCTAACAAGAGTGGGATCTAAGAGTTGGAGGAGTCGGTAAAGTTCTATGGTGGAACTTTCTGATTTAACTTAAAGAAGAAAACAGACGTTTAGAGGTCATGTGTATTCTTTGATCGCTGAGGTTGTTATCCCTGCTCCATCTTTCCCTGTTTTCTGCTTCTGATCATCTCCTCACCAACAGAACAATGTCCCACGAAAGCACCCAGAGTTTTGACAGAGCAGATGATGTTTCTGTGTTTTATCTGTGCATGTTAGATTTGTTTTTCTATGGTGGGTTCTTCCCTCTGACCTTTTGAACCTTGTCTTTTTGTTGTTGAAGAACTAAAAACGCAGGAGAAAACGGTTTCAGCTTCAGGACTTTACCTTTAGTGCTCTATTTGCTCATTACCTGCTCTCACATGGAAATAATCCAGAGAGTTTCTGCATCATTTCATGGTATAAAAAGCAGAAAATCCAGCCTGGTCCTGTGAGGATGACCTTGCGCTTCTGGAGATTTATTCAGAGATCATTCTTTCATGGATTCATAAATCTGTAATGATGAGCGAGCATCTTTCTGTTGGTTGCCTACAGAGTTTTATGAGGGGAAAATAAAGAGCTGGATGTTTTTGGTTCCATGGAGTTGAATGTGAGAAGTTTGTTCACGTATGACCTTCCTGTGGGATGCAGAGGGGATGCTGTGAGTCAGCATGAAGTGAGACTAGAAAGGAAGATCAGACACTTCTTTGCTGCATCTTCTTAAATCAAACCCAGAGATGTCATTTTCACTGCAGTGATGCTCCTCATCCTCTCCGTCAGTGAGCATCACTTCGTTCGATCACGGCGACCACGGTGTTTCTGTGGTGACTCGGGTAGAAACACACAGGCCCGGCAGGAGTCTTTGCAGACCTGCAGGGGGCCACAGCTCAGACCTGAAGCTCTGCTTCTCCACATCCTCACCCTTCTTTCTTCTCCTTCACAGCGGGGACTGAGAGACCAGCGGGGGCCCGGGCACCTGTCCAGAGTCCACACAAAGCTGCGGCCGGCGGGTCACGACTCAGCAGATCTGCCACTGAGGAACCCTACTGGGCCTACTCAGGTGAGCATCGCCCCCTGACAGCGGCACTTTCAGTTTCAAGCTTTGGTGGAGGTGGTGGGAGATGTTTGTGATCCTTTTTACTGAACCAAATGACAGTTTTCTGGAGAAAAAAAAACAAATGGTAAAAAACTCTGAGTCTTGGGATTAATTAAAACAATCATACAATATCAGTCAGTTAGTTAATTTTTAAGTTTATTTGATTGGAAATTGGACTAAAATTCTTGGAGGAGTTTGCAGTTTTGCCCTGTTTAGTCAGCAAATCTTTACTGGAGTGAATCTATGGATTTTCTGTAGGTTTGTCAAATAAAGACTAAAGATCCACTTCAATAAAAATAGGGGTTTTGGTATTTTTAATATAATTTCTCATGATGGAGGGCTTGCATAAAAGATTTCAGGATTAAAACTGAATTTCTGACTAATGATGGATCAGTAGCTTATGAAAAAATGGCGTTTGAAAAAGTTCAGATTTTGTGATGCAGCAGCTACTTTGGGCTGGCCAAGGCCTCCCTTCTCCACTTCAATTCTGTATTATCTACTTGCAGACAAATAGATCCATTAACCTCTTCCTTTTCCTCATCTGAGCTGCCATCTTGCTCAAAATTGTACAGCTGCATAGCTTTGATATTGCTCATCTTTTTCTTTTTTTAATTTTTGCTGTGCTAATGGTAGCTTAGGGTTATGAGGGCTTGTAAGCTTGTGGGTGAGAGTGTAAACAAAGTATTGCTAGAATATCCCTGTCAAGTTATTTCAGTGCCAGCAGTCCTGCCCACAACCCAGAGACAAATTTTTGATGAAGCCCTGCCACTCTGCACAGAATTTGTCTCGAAAAACAACGCAGGTTTATTGATTTTGGCTAAAAATTGCCTGATCATAATTGAAAGATCACAAAACTTTTACAACAGAATGAGTTGTTCCTTCATAATTTAGAAGCAAAAAAAAGAAAAACAAAGATGGTTGCTTGTAAAAAATAGTGAATAGGGAGTTGGGTAAAGTAGCTTAGTTTTAACTCCTAAATAGGAGTGACTTTTAGTTGCACTTAATTTTGTCACACTAATAGCCTTTAACTTTATTCAAAAAGTGACTGTGCGACTTACTATAAAAACCAGAGGGCCTTAAATATGGATTAATTCTGGTTGTGCTTATTGATGCCAAACCTGATGTACATGGCGCTCTGTCAAAATGTCCGCCTTTTTTTTAAATTTACTTGTTCCAAACAAATTTGGCTGTTATTATGAGTATGCTAACACGGCTAACTTGTTGCAGTGTCAGATTGGGTTTTTTTTTTTACGTGTCACTAATAAGGTTGGCAGCTAGCGTAGTCAGAGTAATGTTTGTTATAGCGGTTTCAGTCTACCTTTTATGTAGACATGGAGGGGAGTTACAGGTTTTGTGAAAAGGCTAATGCGACTAACTTATAGTGTGTTACAAATAACTTCTAGAATTAATGTGAACACAGTTACTTAAGTCTGTTAAACTGACGAATGACTCTTTTGTCTTACTTAATGTGCCATATAGTTCGGTGTGCCTTATATATGACAGAACTTTGAACATAAGCTGTTCACTGACTGCCCCTCATAATTTGTTGCATTCTATAGGGAAGAAAATGTGATATAATTAATGACAACTGAAGGAAAGCTTTAAATGGCAGATCTGCCTATCAGCAAAATCCAAAATATTGCATCCCTGTTTCTCATGGTCATCCCTCAGGGTTCTTCTCTGATGTCTCACGTCAACGCTTTGGCCCAAACTTCAGTCCTCCGTTTGCTCGTCAAAACTGGGAGAAGCTGCAGGTGTTCAACCTCTCCAACACAAACTTGTGTGATTTACCAAAATCCGTTCTGTTTCTGCAGTGTGTGCTCCTCGCCCTCCCTCCTCTTTCTCCTGTGTGCTCCTCTGGCCTGGAGGCATCTTCAGGCCCTTTTTTTTTGTTCCAGTGGTGCTTCAGAAAAGAAGAAAGTAACCTTCTGTCCCCCTTTAGAGTGTTCAGCTTTTTATAAGGGCAGCTTTAATCTTTCAGCTCGTGTGCATCTGCGGCTTCAGGCCACAAATGAACTTTTACTTTATTTATTTCAGCATTCTTGCTCTTTGTGTAATTAGCTGTGTGTCCGTCCTGTGAGAACAAAACAGACCCGGGGTCTGACTGAGCTGCCAGTGTCTTTGGAGGGATCTCAAGTTCCTGAAGTAATCCAGAATTATGGGAGAAAGAGCCATTAAAACTGAAAACAAGTCGATGAATTCATGAGGTGTCCTGCAGCAGAAGATCCTCTGTGACAAGAGAGAAGATAATTATGTCCCACAGTTGCTTGTGGCCACAATATTTGAGATGATGCATCTGATCAGTACAAGTCACAATTATAATTTTAAATGGAGCCCAAGTATCTAAAGATTTCTTCCATTAGCCTTTGTGAGGCAGCAGTAACTTAACCAGGTTTGACCTCCAAGCTGAAGCATCAGAGCAGCACAGACTCACATCACACGTGTCCATCATCACATCACAGTTTATGCAGCTCATTGGAGGTGCAGCTGGATCCTCTATAAGTCCTGATGAAATCCTCCTTTCACTGCCCCCTCCCTTTCAAGCAGATTTTTTTGACAGTTTGGACAGTTTGAGTCAAGCAGCAGATGTTCAGAGATGCTCCTCAGCTCTGCGGCTGCCTTCGCAGACGGGGTGATGTAACGTTGGACAGGATTCAGGAAACAGACGGTGGATATTTGAGTTTAGTATTGTGAAGCCCCGACCCGGCTCTCGTGCAGACATCCTGACAGGTTAACACAAAACTCTTCACACTTTTCGTGACGTCTGCTGGTGTGTGAGTGGGCTCAAACACACAGCCAAAGGTGAAGGCACTTTATGGGAACTGAAAAAACACAAAGCTAAGCTAGATGGTATTTGCAGAAAAAGCTGAGAGAAGTGAGGTAGTTCAGAGCTCAGAGATTGATTCCTCTGATCTGTATGAAGTTATATCACAGTAAAACTGCCCAGACAAGAGGTGGACCAACTTGTTTTACTCCAAAAAATGATGTTTATGGAGAGTTTACTTCCTGGTTCTTTTTTGTTTTTTTGGTAAATAAAAAAAGTCACGATGTTGTCGTCATTATCGGTGTAAATGCTATTATTGATAGCTGCAGCAAAACTATGGCTGATGCACCACCGATCTTATCTTCTTTGCACCATTGATTAACCTCAAACTTTTTTATATAGATGTTAACATCTTCAGAAAAACTTTGCTTTATATATATTAAAAAAACATAACCTCAAAGATCCTTGTAAACCACTTTAAAAAAGATACCATTCATTCATTTCATTCATTCCTTATTTATCCCATTCATGAAGACAGCATTACATTAACATATTCGGTACACATTGAAGGTCCACATATCTTCATGACAGGAAAGGAGCAGTAAGAAGAATAAAATTCTCATTTAATTGCTGCCCCTATATTACACCTAAAAAAAAAACCATAAAGCAAAAAAAAAAAAAAAAATAAAACAATCCTAGATGGCTTTTAGCGCCTGTCCCCACATACTAATTACACATTACATATTCCTCAAGTTTCGTCTTTACAAATTTTTTTTAAATAATGTTTTGTTGGTACAACCTTTCAAAACGTCTTGTTGAGCATTCCAAACTTTTACCCCAACAAAAGAAAAACATGACCACTTTAAGGCAGGTTAACCAAACCACTGAGATTCTGGAGACAATGGCGTTATCAGGGTTGAAAAGTACAAACACAACTCAGAAGTTTTTCCCAGTTATCGCAGACAGTCACAAGTGAAGCCAACCTTCAAAAATGAGTAATAAATCAATGATGATTCTAAAGAGCCGGTCCCACTGGCTTTCATGGGTAAAAAAATTTGGTCTTAATTTTTGTGCAGTTAAAAAATGTTTTCCTCATGTAACAAAGGGCAAATTTTGTACCGGTTGTACGTGTGTCTATTCCACGGCCATATCTCAGCCGTTGCACTACCAGTCCACTGCTAACAGCGCCTGTGCCATTGGGATGTAATTTTTTCTGTTCCCCAGCTTTGCTATGCCCATGGAAGCTAGTGGGGCCAGCTCTTTACACAGAAAAAGAAGGAAAACTACAAATTAGGTTATGCATTTTGTTGTCATGTAAACCTACTTTTTTTCTGGTCAGTTTTGAAAAAAACAAATTGGGTCAAAATCCTGCAAAAAAACAGAATTTTATTTAAAAATTAGAGCCATTTTCCTCAGAGAAATTCTTTTTTGCACCACATGACAATGCTGGCTTACAACCAAAGCCTCTGACGGATAAATAAAGCTCATCAGCTAGATTTTCCTGCCTTTATTGCACACCTTCCTGCCAACTCAGCTCTGCTTCAGGTGAAACATTTAGGACAGATAAAGTAGCTGTGAGTGGGGAAAGGACTGTGGGGAGTCCAGCTCTGTTTTCCGGTGGTCATTATTGATCAAAGGGACTTCTGACATAAAGATTTTAGATGTATTCTAATTAAAAAGAACATATGTCTATAATTTTCTTCCCAAATAAACATCTTGTAAAAAGGTAAATTAGAAGACCATCTGTTATTGTCTGTTCAAGTTTGATTCAGAAATGGAAGTCAGGGGATTCTCTACTGTCCTTAAACATCTATCCCACCAGGAAAACAAACCATTAAGCTGCTGATGATTCCAGAGAAAACTGTAAAAACAAAATGTCTGCTGACTGAAATAAACAAAATGATGCTGAGTTCCATGTCCCTCTGGAGGAAGAGGAAGATCACAACTGCGTCCTTCAGCAAACCCGGAGTTTACTTGTCTGATTTCACTTCTTACATTTGGATCCTTTTCCATTTGGTTTCTAAATTACCCCATTAAAGTTGAAAATCATTTTTTTTTTAATATTTTTGCTGCCACCTAACACTATGAAGAATAAAGCTCTGGGTACACAAATCTTATGATATGGTTTTCGTCTTTTTGTCATGAGTAACTCTTTGCATCAGGATCCAGTTTTAGAAAGAAAACATTTTCTTGCAAATGGATGAGACAGCTCATGTCTGTGATGTGGTGCTGGATCCCTGCAGCTCTGCAGCTCTGCTCAGATGTTAACAGTCTCAGAGCCAGAGATGAAGAAACAAGTCATCATCAGTCAAACAAGTGCTGTGATGTGTGCCAGCATGGCGTTCTCCATGACACAGCCTCAGCGCCTAGTGATGAAGTCTCACTTCTCTCCTGATTAGCACAGTTTGAATGATGACAGCTGTCAACAGCTCTCATCTCCACAAACATGAAAACATCCTGTTTTAGAAAAACCTCTGCAGAGAACGATGCTCTTCGACACGTTGGGACTTCATTTATGGAAATATTCCCTTACACCGACATTTTCTCAAAAATGTGACACCTCGAATGAAATAAACCCCTGACCTACAGCAAAATCTTTATCAATCATGAAATAATCACATGTTTTTTGGTAACGGCTGTTTTAACTTAAGTCCCATTTATTACAACACTTTGAGAAATTTGTTTCCCAACGGTATGCCCTTGGGGACCGCTTGTTGCTTGTTGGTTTAACCCCCCAGTCTTATCCTTGAGGATGAATGTCAAGGCAATTGGTTTCTCTTTTTAGAGTTTTTAACACAACCTGAGTGTCGATTCCACTATCCATCATTCTTGGGAGACTCTATCACTCAGTCACTGTGCTTCAATCCATTTTCAATCAAGGAGTTTAGCACAAAGCAGTAGAAAAAACACCAAATGAGACTTCTGAGATTTAATTTTGGTTTTGGTTGTCCGGCTTTTCGGACCTCAGGGGAACTTCTGATGATGCGATGCTGCTGTTTGTCTTACCCTGGGTTCACGCTGTGAAGCCCTAGCTCCGGTGCACGTAACTTGAAAAGTGCGATAGGGTCTCTTGGCATCAAGTCCGGTCCATCTTCTCTGGGGCTCCACATTCGTTTTGTTGGCTTTAATTTTTGGCTGGACGTCACGGATGAGCCGGAGCACTTTTTTGACAAGTTGGAACACATGAAACGACGTAAATCAGAGATCAAACGTCTGTAAATCCATCTGGTAATTAAGAAAAAATAAAACCTATTTTACGGTGCACTTGCTATCAACGAGTTATATGTCTTATTGCTCGCTATGTTTTTACCGTGGTGTAAACGTTGTGTAATTTCCACTAAGACGGAGTCACAAAGTGTGTGGTAGAGCATCTATCGTTTATTTTTATACCAAAATCACAGCGGAATGAGGTTTTGTTTACTTTCTTTATAAATGCCGGGTCAGTCAATGTGAGTCCTCCGCTGTAGCTAGACCGCTCCAGTGGTTCCACTGGAGCTGGACTGGATGCAGTGTGAGCCCAGGGTAAGATCTTTGTTGATTTAACACAGGAGTTCCTATTGAACCCGTGTGCACACACAAACAGGGCCAAGTCCATAAAACACTCTTTTGTCATTCATTACACCATTATGTAACAGAATGCACCGATAGCCCCAAATCAAATTTAAATTTCACCTGTGACTCCTGCACCTCAAATCCCTTTTCTGACAACAATAAATAATCCTTTTGTAATTTATTCAGCTTGTTTGTTTGTTGGCCCACAGACCAGCCATAGAGCCACTCAGAAATGTGCTTTCACACCTCTGAGCCTGTCAGACCAAGTTTGTTTATAATTTTGATTCTTCCAGACTAGTCATGCAATCTATCTATAAATAGAGTATTGTTTATACCCTCTACTGTTGGCCAGGTAATCCCACTCTTTGCTTTGTAGGTGAAGCATTTCTTCACTCTAAACCCTGACTGAGATTTGGAGGCAGGCTTTAAGGTTATGAGAAACAAGAGATTTGGTTCTGTGCTAAGCTCGTTTTCAAGCTTGCACTGGAGCCAGGTTTTTTGGGAAGGCCTGATAGGAACTATACCAAAGAACTCTTGAGGATCACTGAGTCTGGTCTTTTAATCACAATTGTTCTCTTTGACTTCAGCATTTGTCACCAACTCATATTCTCACATTCTTAAGTGTCATAGCTAAAGTTGTCCCCACCTGGTTTCAGCCAGTCTGTAATTCTCCACTCATTCCAATCTGCTCAATTTTTTCCCCCCAAAATCAGTAAACTGTTGGTGTTCCTCAGGGCTCTCTACTATTATTCTTGTATTATCTACTTCCTTGCCTGTGGCAATATAAATAGAAAACAGGGTATTTTCTTCTGTGCTATGCAGATGACACTCAGCTTTATCTTTACACCAGTCTTTTGGAGTTCTTCCCTTGAATAACCATTATTAGGTATCGAAGCTTGTTTTCCCCAAAATTTTTGAAATTTAACAGAAGGAAAACAGAATTCTGAAAATATTAATTTCATCAACAGATGACCTCACTATCCTTTGCAGATTTAAACTCAGGCTCCTATTCTTGGTTACAGTCTTTATTTAGTTCTTACCTTAGGAATTTTAACTGTCTTTAAACATTTTTTGCTGTTGGGGCTCTCTGTCCTCCACATTGATGCCTCCAAAAATTGCAGCTGCCTCAAAGCTGTGCTGCTCAGTATTTATCCAGAACCTTCTTCAAAGACAGATTTCCCATCCTCAAGCAGCTTCCATTTTAAAACTGATTTGGAGATCCGTCTCCTCACCGTTAAAGCTCTTTAAAGTTTGACACCTCCATTTTTCTCCCAGCTCCTTCAGTCCTCTCACCCTCTCCACTCTGAGATCATCTTCAGCTTCTCGGCTCCCCCCTCCATCTGCTCGTCTCCCCACTTTGGGGTTGTGAAAGTTTAGTTGATCTGCTCCTCGCCTCTGAAACTGACTTCACTTTACAATTAAATCTAATGTGGAAGAAAAAAAGCCAAAATAACTGTGTATTTTTTACTTAAAAACATATTTATTTACTTTATCTTTATTAAAACTACAAAAAAGGTTTAAAATCTAATACTTAAGCACATTTCTAAAGTTGTTTTATTTGTTTTTGCAATATTTTTATTGTTGAGCAATAAGATCAAGTCATGAATTCAAAATTTTGTGCTAAAAAGCTACTTTTGTTTTTCTTTTCACATACAACCATTTAGTGGCTTTCACATCTAAAAAATAAGTCAAGCTGCGCTGAATGCAGCAGTCAATGGGATGGACCAACACGACCACAGCGGCCAAACCAAACTGACTTTGACGTCAAACGCGCTCAGGTGCAGTTACCTGGTGAGAGTGGGTCCTCTAAGTGAGATCTGAGAAACAAGACAAAAGGCTTTAGCGACAGTTTCTTTTTTGTACAAGGCCATCTGCCTCAAGGAAACATGCTACTTTGTGAAAGTTTTGATTTTCTGCTGTCTGGAGAAAATCCTGAAGCTGCAGGGAGATCATTTCAAACAGGAACATCCCATAATGCACTCTTTAGAGGGTGGTGTTCATTACATCCCTGCAGGCATTTCAGGACGACTTGTGCAGAACAGGGTCTGATGGCTTTGCAGCTCCGCTAAAGTGTTTTCACTCGTGTTGTTTTTCAATAATGACACACATTATAAATTCATGATGGGGGACAGCGAGGTGGAGGAAAATGACTTTTTTTTCAGCATGCAGGGCTGCGTAGAAGGGCCAGAGGAAGAAGAATATACAGGGAAAAATGTGAATGGAAAAAGAAAGATGAGTAAAAAAAACTGCCCGCGAAAATGAGAAACAAGAAAGAAAACAAAGACTCTTATTTGGTGATAAAAAATAAACTGTATGAAACGTTTGTCTTTGGAAAACAGTCACAGTGAGGGGCTCTCTAGCAAAAGTTGAGATTCAGAGGATTTATCTCCACTTTGCTGCAAGATTTTCATTGATTTTTCTCAGTTTATAGATTTTCTTTATAATAAATGCTTAAAGGATTCACATTAAAAATTCTATAAAATTACAGAATAAAAGCTTTCTTGACAGCCCCTCTTTAAATTGAGAAAAATGAACTTTATCCTCATTAATTATCCGAATTGAATCAGAAACCACAGTTTTCTGGAGCACTCATTGTTCGGCTCATGCCGAACTGCCAGCCTCATATGATGTCTAATGAAAGATGGAGCTTTAATAAATTATCTCTTCCTGTGACAGCTTCATTAAAGAAGCGTGGGCACTCCTCGTGGAGGACAACGGCTCCCCGGAAACCCTTTGCATCTCGATTATGGATATTAGTAATGAAACAGGAACAACATTAGGCTGGTCATACATGATGGAACAGCAGGCGGGATGAAAAAGTCATGAATGGTCACAAAGAAAAAAGATAAATATGCTCGTTTATCCTCCATCTTCTTCAACAAGATAAAATCTGAAGCTGCAACTTCAGCTTCAAATTGACTAAT
Source organism: Oryzias javanicus (assembly GCA_003999625.1). Taxonomy (NCBI): domain Eukaryota; kingdom Metazoa; phylum Chordata; class Actinopteri; order Beloniformes; family Adrianichthyidae; genus Oryzias; species Oryzias javanicus. The sequence continues at coordinate 16,894,491 of CM012441.1, read as the reverse complement.
TTTAAAGGACCTTAACCCACTGATCATAATCTGATCATTTAATTTAATCTGAAAAATAGAAACTAAAAAAGCAGAACCAATATGTAATCAAAGACAACATAACAAAAGTTTACATGTGATTATTTTATCCACTAAATGTGTTCACTTGAAAGATGATGCTGATGCAGGCCCTCTCTAGAGAGGAGTATGGTTTCCATGGTTACCATGGTGCCCCCATGTCCTCTATTTAAAGGTTTGAGGCAATTTGGATATGTGGCTGCAAGTTTTTGAAGATTCAAGAAGAGTTTTGGTTTAAATCTGGTTTTACCCTTGCCTGAAGAAAGTTTGGGATCTACAACATTTTTCCCCTCAATCAAGCTTCAAATGTTCTCCAGTGGTTAAAAGAACTGGTCTGCAGCTGGTCATTACAGCAGTAGAACTCTTCTACACTGCATAAATTACTGACAATACACTATGTAATGGTTAAGAATGTGTTTTCTTTGTTCTGTTGGAAATAAAAATGACTGATTGTGTGATTAGAAGGATCAAAATGTATTTTTAATTAATAATTATCCTGAATACGTTATATAATAGATTTTAGTTGGATGTCAGAAAAAAGAGACAGGAGTAGCTGGTGAAAAGGGTTCAGGATAGTGTCCACAGTTCCCTGATAAAATGCAGACATCAGTAGAGCAGTGCTGCTTCAGGATTAGACTCCTTACTTTTCTTTTTTTTTTTTTTTTTAACAACCTTCACAGTAAAAGTGGGGATGCACAAGGAGGGGGCGGAGCCACAGTGATGTGAATGTTTAGCAGCTCTGAACTCCTGCAAGCACCCGCAGGCTTCACAGACACTTGTGCCATCTGTGTGCCCTGATCCCGTCCACACACACATTCACGCGCAGCTCTTTCCCCCTTCCCGGCAACGCGGCGATCTTTGCTGTTAACGCGGTGAAAATTCATCGAGCTCTGAAGGGGGATGGGGGTGCTGAGGAGAGAGCTGGTACACCGAGTGTTTCATGGAAGAGAAACTAGAGTCCTCTGACTGTCTTAACCTCTCACTTTATGCAGAAATGTCCCATCTTGTACTCCCCCACACCTGAACTTCATTAACATCCATTTACATTAATCAGAGGAAATGTAGTTTATTGAAAGGTAAGGCTGCCAGAGACGTCCTTCATTTCATTTCTGTCATCTTTTTGCCAAGGATTCATTTGTGCACCCTTTAATAAGTGGCCTCCTTCTGAGCGACCTGCAGCCCCAACAGCCTCACCCACGGAAATGAGACTTTGTGGACTTTTGTACAGTTTACTGAGCAGCAGTGTCTCTGTACTATGGCTGAATATGCCTTTGTCCTCTTTGAGTAATTCCAATTGATGCTGTGACCCATGACTACAGAGAGTGACAGGGACACAGACTGTTGGAAATGAAGGAGATGGGAGAATCTGGAGGAGATAAAGCATGTGGGACATTTTGAGCTCTGGCCCAGAAAATAGACACATTTGGGCCAAAACTGGGCCACTTTCAGGCGCACGCGGATACGGTACAGCGCTGGAATTTGATAGGTTTCAAAGACCACCAGCGGAGAGGGTTAAACATTTAAACCTTTTCATAAAAACTGTCATATACATTTCTGTTTGACTGCTCAGGAGACGATACCTGGACTGCTCAGCTTTGAGTCACAAATGAGAAGTTCAGGGAGTCAAGACCGTTTATGAATTTAAATAAAATATGATGTAAAAGAGATTTAAAGCAAATGTTGAATTTGCAAACAAACAAATAAAAAAGATAAAATATGTTTGTGTGTGAAATTTGAAGTCAAATAAAACTAATTTCAAAAGCATTGTCGATGAAAGTCTTTAAACCACCAGAACTCATTTGATTAAATTTGTTGCTACATATAGTAAAAGAAGGATTTAAATAAAAGGCGGTTTTGTCAGATCCTCCAATGCTTTTCCAGCTGGTAGAGGGATTTGTGCTTTTGGTGTTTTGTGACTTACTCCTCACCAACAGTCCAGCTCAGAAGCAACTTTCGAATGAACGACTGCCACTCTGCAGAAACTATGTCTTAGAAAAGGACTTAGGTCTTTTTTTTTTTTTTTTGCTAAAAACGGTACAATCATAAACAAAAGACAACTTGAAACACTTTTACAATAAACTCAAAAATTATTAGACAGGGAATTAAAAGAAGTACATCATCTGCAAAAAGCTAAAGTAGGATTTTCTTGGCTATTAAACACAAAGACTTCCTCCATTTGATTGTGCCAAGAAATTTTGTGCGTAAGTGTTCTGAACAGAATCCATGACAAAGTTAAACTCTGATAGAGTCCCCGTCTGACCAGAAGCAAGTCTGACTCCGTGCTGCTCATGACAACCAAACCCTGGCTCTGTTAGCAAGGGGATCAAATGGCCTCATAACAGCATGGCATGTATCTCATAATCGCTCCATTTTCAAGCATATTAAATCAGATTAAGTCATATATAATCAGATTAAAACTGTCTGCTGCTTCTGAAAAGTGCTTCAAATGATGCATCTGAAGTAACAAGAAATGTGTGATTTTAACAGTGGGTCATTTTGTGGCAGAAATATTAGAAATTAAACTCTTTTTATCAGTTGGAAAACTCTTTATAGAGCAAGCAACAAGGCATTTACGGCCCCTATAAATCATGTAGTTTCTAAATATTTGTTTTTTCATAGGTGCACTGACAAGCTCACATCCCCCAGTTACACACTGCTGTTGACAGTGTCACTTTCCTGTCATGCACAAGGACGTGCATGGATGTTTGTAATGTCGTCTTGTGGAGTTGCATGTGAATGAGGATGAATGCTGATAATCCGCTGTGTTTTCTGCCTGATCAGTCTGTGAGCCCATTGATCCCTCAGTGCTTCTGCTGCACTCAAAGCAAGGGCGTCAGAGTTGAGCCCCCCATTATTCATTCATCCACTCCATCTGAGACAACAGGCAAGTGACTGCAGGAATGATCTGCTTCCGCAGTAGTTACTTTCTTATTTTATCAGTTTTTCGAATGTCTGGAAAAGAAAGAAATCCTGTCTTGGGAGAGGCAAACATACCAGAACAATTTATCTAATTAACTTAAATGATAGAAAACAGTTATAAACCTAAATGATCTATGAAATAGATTTAAAAAAATCTAATTTATTGTTATTTAGCTTCTCTGTCTGAGTCAAAAAAGCCTGTATTTTACAAATTCTCAACCTTTCAGGCTGATGGAGTTAATCAAAAACCTTATTTTTATTAAGAGAGTACATTTGGGAACAGTCACAGGAATAATTTTTAATGGAGCAAGCAGGAAGTTGTCCCAAGAAACATTGATAAATGACCAAACGTCTGAGCTGGAACCTGAGGCATGCTGGGAGAGGCCAGCCTGCGCCAGTGAACAGCACACAGTGATGGGTTATACCTCTGAGACCTGCAGTGAAACTCACTGCTCCACCATAAAGAAGATCAAGTGCAAGAAAATTCTGGGGTGTTGCATATAAATTGCATTCCCACAGTCCAACCTTGACATAAAAGTTGCAGCAAATTGTCTCTTGTCTGGCCTCAAGGGAGCAACACACCTTTATTTTACAATAAAGGAATTTCTGACTAAATACTAAAAACCTGACTCACTCTGAGCCATGACAGATTGTGCTTTTGAGGTTCAGACTTAGTTTCTTAGAACATTAAATGGGATTTATTTGAGTTTAGTTTTAAATCAATAAAGATGTTTTTAACAACACTGAAGACTATCTGAAACTTTTCTGATGGACTTTTCTAAGGATTTTCTTTTGCATTGTGAAGAAAATAAACCGATCAGAGGTCAGATCAATTCTGAATTCGTCTCTTCGTTATCTCTGTTTGGAAGTGACAGCGGCTGAACTCTCCTTTGAGCCTTGTCTCAGTCAGACAGTCATTTGAGCCATCTCTGTTCATTAGGAGGAAAAGTGCGACCAGCTGCCAGCTCGTTGCTCCGTTAGGATTTGAAATGCAAAAGCATCCTCTGGAAACCTCCTCTTCAGGTTCTGTAGCTCAGAACAGACGTCTGGGGATTTTAATTGAGGACTTTCTCTCCTTTGTCCCTCCTTTTCTGCTGCTTGGAAAAAAAAAGCTGGGATGTAAAGCAGAGTTTAGCTTTGGATTCTTGTCCTTTTGTTCACTGGGGGCTAAAAATAAGCTACTTGCTGCCAATTTGTCTCTGGACAGCTAGGATGTGACATATGCTGAATGTATGCATTCTTTTGTTGCAGCTAGTCTGCAGGCGCTGTCACATCTGGTCATCTGGATTTGACTACCCATGAATCCAGTGTCCGGGTGGTTGGGCTGTGCTGTGGTCAGCTTGCAGAGCTGGTCCAGAACACAGTTCAGCGGACTTTAACAACATTCTTGAATGCTTGTTTGGCATATGGTGTTCACACTGGTCTGTCATTTCAAAACAAACAACATCTGAACTTTTGCAAAGATGGATGTGCATGCGAGTGTATTTATTTAGAAAAACTTTTAGCGGACTGTTACTTGTGTCCATTTTTGTTTTACTTATATGCCTGAGTAAGTTTTATTGGGTTTTACCTGCTTTAGACACCCTGGGCTGTTTTGTGTTGTGTCTCTGATTTTACCTTGTTGTAACATTGTGAAGCACTTTGTGAGTCCCTCTCTGAGAAAAGAGCTCTTTAAATAAAGATTTACTTACTTACTTACATCTTTTATCTTCCTTTAGTAGCTCCGGCCGTTACTACACTGGTTCGCATCACAAACACATCAATAGCATTTAGGAGACACTTTCATTTAAAATAGATGAATAAAGAGCTGCATTGAGATACAGATACATATATAGGTGAGATGCGCCTTTAGGCTATTTGAATTGTCATTCTTTGTTTCTCTTTTTCCTCAAAGTTTTCATCACTTCTTCAAACTTGGTATTTAAGTCAGGTGTTTACAGAACTTCTGTCAGTTTATCATCTGTGTTTCAAGCTGGAGCGGGGCGGGGGGTTATTGGTAGAAATGGCTGCTGTTCATGAAATGGATTATAGTCTATTTGGAGCACAAACTGCTTTTGCATTGGGACTCCTCTTCATCACGATGCAGTGGTGGTATCCAGCCCCCACATACAGGGACGCCCCCTTGAGACCGTGTTTGTGTTGTACTTTTGTGGCGCCGTGGGACTCGTGGGCCCAGAAAATTGTTGGGAACTAGAATCCTTCTTTTCTCCTACTACAATCATTTTCTGTGAACTAAGAGCTGGATTTACTCTAACTTTAATAAGGACTTGAAAGCACCCCCACCCCCACAGTCTCTTTTTATTCAAAATTTGAGGGGGTTTGCGTGGGTGTGGGTGTGTGCGTACAAGAGTGTGTGCTTGTTCCTGGCTCTTTGACTAACAGCCAGCCAGGCTACGCCTCAGGCCTCCTGTCCCCCCCACACCGCCTGAGTGTCCCCTGCGCAGGAGCGTGTGCAGGATTGTGTCAGATGGTGTAGGACGCAGCATCTCATTTATCTGCAGGTGACGGTGTTTGTAATTTTCACTGCTGGAGAAGAGCGATGCTCCTGCTTATTAATTATGCCTGAAATATTAGAAGAACTCCATCAAGACATGAATTATTTATTTTTTTGGCCTGATCATCTGAGCTGAAGGTTTCTGAGGCTCCTCGTACATCATCTGCCGAGGTGGAGACGTGGCTGCGTTTAGACAGACTGAGGAATCACATGTGTGTGTTCGGCGATGGCCGCTTTAAAATGGGTCTTAATTCCACAGGGGGTGTTTTTTAATTTGCAACTTATCATTCCGGTAATACCTCTAAAACACTGTCACCCAGAGGTACTTTAGCATCCATTAAATCACTTCCAGTGCACATTATAAGATTTCAAGGTCTTAAAGGAAAGGTCAACCGGCTCTGACTTTTATCTTTCCATTAGTCCGATGATCACATTAAAATAAAGTCAAATGAAAAACTGTGCATCCTTCTGTCTGTTTCAAACCTTTGACATGTAAGGACAATGGGAACTCCTTCAGCTGTAGATCTGCTGCTGCGCTCAGATCATTGTTCTAATGCAGAATTTCAATAGAGATGTAATATTTGGACCTTAAGATATGAAATCAAAACACCTGCATGAAAAGCAGAAAAGAGAGAAGAGGAAAAGATCAGACACTTAATAGCTAAAAGCAAACACTTAAAGAGACTCAAAAGGGATTACCTCAAGCTAAACCAAATGTGATCAGAGGCTTAAACCTGCTGTGAACGTGACTGCTGGAACAGGAAGTGTAAAGACATCACCTTAACACATCACATTCATTATCAAAAGAACAAAACTAGAGCAGATAATTCTTCATATTCTGAACACCAACAGGACAATGACACAATAGACTCACAGTTGAATTGAGCTGGAAAATCCTTTGTCAGCCCTTCAATATAAACTTTGCAGATGTGACATGTTATTCAACTTAAATATAGTGATTACAGAACTGAAGGTGTACGTGCTTACTGAGGTCTTTAAAGCCACAGATAAAAGTTTACTGCTATATTCATGCAGGGTGTGACATATGTTCAAGAATTCACTAAACACAGGTTCTTGAATGCACTTACAGCTGTGTGTTCACACTGGACTGTCACAACTATTGTACGTACCTGCAGTTAGAAGTGGTTTGGTGTGAGATGTCGAAGCGGTGCAAATCTTGCGCCAAACTTTCTATCACAGCTCTTGGAAAGACTTGGAGTCATAATTCCAACCAGGCACAAACTGCTGTTCCTGATTTCTCCTTTATGATCAATTTTCAAACTGCTGGCACTTCCATGAATTAAAAGTGACACCATGTATATGTCACCACCATGTCTGAATCTCTGATTGGTCAAAGTTTAATTGGCTTGACTTTCAACACACATTCAGTGGCAATTTTCTAAGCTTCAATGAAAGCAAAACAGAAGCACTTGTGTTTGGACCAAATGATCACAGAGGATCATCCCCGGTTGATCTGGGTTATTTTTAAAATCAACTGTTTCTAATCTGGGTTTTAAATTGGATAGTCATTTTAAACTTGATCACCAGGTCAGTTCAGTGGTGAAAACAAGCTTTTTTAATCTTCTGCAATTTTCCAAGGTGAAACCATTATTATCCCGTGCCCTCTTTGAGACAGTAATCCACGCCTTCATCACGTCTCGGCTGGATTATTGTAACTGGCTTTACCTTGGTCTTAGCCAGGCGTCTCTCTCACGTCTCCAACGGGTCCAAAATGCAGCTGCCCGCCTCCTGGTTGGAGGACGTAAGAGAGACCACATCATGCCGATTTTAGCTTCACTCCACTGGCTGCCTGTACATTTTAGGATTCATTTTAAGATTCTTTTATTCGTTTTTAAGTCTTTACACGGTCTCTCCCCATTATACCTCTCTGAGCTGCTTTCTCCTTATTCGCCGGCCCGGTGCCTCAGATCAGCTGATCAGCTCCTTCTGGAGACCCCGAGGTCCAGGCGAAAGCTCAGAGGGGACAGGGCCTTTGCGGTTGCTGGCCCAAGGCTCTGGAACTCTTTGCCTTTGGCTATTAGAGAAGCACCGTCCCTGCCCATTTTTAAAACCCGTCTAAAGACACATTTTAATGCTCTGGCTTTTAACGCATCATGAGACTCCTGCTCTTTTTACTGTTATTTTATTGCTTTTTGTTTTTAATTATTATTTTATTGTCTTTTATGCATCTATTTATCTTGTGTTGCTGTATCTTGTGTTTTTAGTGTTCAGCACTTTGTTTTAGCATTCTGCTCTTTAAAGTGCTATATAAATAAAGCTGAGTTGAGTTGAGTTGAGTTGAGTTGAGTGGCTGCACGTTGTATGTTTAGCCTAAAAATGGTTTAAAAAACTTGTGTAGCGAAGGATGAGCTTGAGAGTTTTGAACACAGAAGTCTAAAACGTGCATATGCATAGACTTTTCATTAGAAGTGGTCACTTAAAAGGACTTTGCCGAGGGCGGTGAGAACATAGCTTGAGGGATCAGTTTCATGAACTGTGAGCAAAGGTGGAGAAAATGCTTCATATTTGACATTAGTTGTTTAGAGGTGCAACTACTGGCTCTAGACCATAGCAAATAAACAGGAAGAAGAAACTGGTTTTAGCACTTAATGTACTTTAATGTGCTTAAAGACAAGCTATTGATGCAAGAGGGCAAGGAGGACGCAGAGAAGAACTGGCACTGAAAGTGGTCCGAGCTGGTATCTGGCTCATAGCAACAGGACTGGATATTTCCGATATTGATTAACATTGTTTTTTAATTTTTGTAGCAGTGATGACGATTTACGCTAGCGAGACATAGAACTATCATCATCAGAAAGGGGGATCTAGGGCGGGGCTACTCAGCACCAATGACCACACCCCCTCAGAGGATATTTTGGAAACAGAGGCTTTAAAGAAAACATGAAATGGCTTTCAAAGACGTTTAGGTTATGGGATTTGGGTTAAAAAATTAAAATCACAATTAAAACACTACTGGGGTACTTTTTAAAAATTGTCAAAGGGGGACTTTAACCTGCCAGTTTTTCCCCAACCAACCTTCAACCCTCCCCGAATGGAGATTGGAACCTTCCCTACTCTCTGTGTACACCAAGGCATTGTAGTATGAAGATCTGTGTTCTATCATAAGGTCCACCACTTTTTGGGTACAGTAACAACAGTGTCAACACTTGGGTTATTTTGAAAGACATAGCTCACTTTTGCATAAAGATTAGAGGTTTTCAAGGAAGACCTACATTTCTGATTTTGCATTGATGCTACGGAAGAGAGCATCTCCTTAGGTGTATTGATTCTGTCAGGAGTCATCACGGTTTATGGAGGATTTGAGTTTTCCGATGCAGACTGCACAATCAGAGAGAGCCTGTCTGTGCTTGCAGCCCGAGCAGCTGCAGCTGAGGATATCACTTATCCTCCTCCTGACATGACAGCCGTGATGACTGGTAACTGCCCTATCACTTTCATTGTTGTGTTTGGAGGGATTGTGTTGGGGTGCGTGTGCCTGTGTGTGGCAGGGCGACCCGAATCAGGCTGAGGTCAACGAGAGTTTGAAGCTATCCTTCCCGCTTCATTTCTTTTCCTTCTTCAGTCCACAAACTAATCCATCTGCTCTGTGCTTCAATGTTATCAAGGAACCATCCAGGCTAACCAATACCCTGCTTTTTCACAAACACACACACACAGACACGCACACACACACACAATCGCCTTTTAATTCCCTGTGATTTATTACTGTGGCAGGAACCAATTTTAGCACCCAGAATTGGGCCTTAAATCACCCGATCACTGCATTTCATTCTTCTATCCATCCATTCCAAACAGCTTATTTCTCCTCAGGTGTGTTTTTCTTTTGAGACTTTTCAATCACTTTTGTTTTCATGAAGATTTCCAGATGCCAAGAACCTGTTGGAACAATAAATAGCTGCAGTCAATGCGGTTTCAGTAGTTTTTCTCATTTCTGCCTTGAATTTTTCTTTTTCTCTCTGGCTTATTTATGTTGTTTTGTTTCTCTCCAGCCCTGAGATTATTACTTCTAAACCAGAACAAACAGAATCTGGAAGATCATTTTAGCACTGCATCTTTTACATTTCCACTGAGGTTGGAGGATCATGGCAGATTAGGTCATTGAATTCAGCTCAAGTGTGAAAAACTGTTTCTCCTTGTGTTGCGACTGCAGCGCTGCTCATGTGAGGCCAAGGCTGCTGCTTTCAGTGCTGAAGCACAAACGTTAGACTGGTCTTTTTCAAAGCAGAGCGTGCACAAAAAGTGGAAAGCTCCCTTTAACCTTCACAGCTCTGTTTAGAGCAGCTACTGTAAAGAAGCACAGCACTCTGACATCACAAACCCTCCGCAGCCATCCAGCATCCACAGATGTCTGCTTAACTCTTACAACAGACTTCTTCTGCTGGAACTTAAATGAATTATTCTAAATATGAAAAACACTATGGAAGCCAAGTTCAATCTGTGGTTTTTCCTGAAAGATTTTTTTGAGTTTTTTTTAGTGGCACAATCTGTCCTTGAAGAAAAGAAATGTTAAAAAACACAAATTACACTTATATATTTTTTTTCTTTAATAAAACATAAAGAAGTGTAGCAAAGTTTAAAATCAAGATGAACAACACTCGTCACTGCATATTCATTAATACAGGATCTCAAACATAGAAAGGAAAGATTTGGTTTTATATTTTCAATAAAGAAAAACAAGGGTTTAAGAAGAAAATTTATGTACATGGCCAACTCTCCCAATTGCAGTAGTTTTATCGGTCACACTCTCATTAAAAGCCCTTACAGTTCCTCTGATGTCTGTGCTTCCAGTCTAAAGTCCCACTTTAATCATCTTTGATCTGTTGAAAAGCATTTCTAGTGGTCTTTTAATTATGCTGTTTTAGCCAAAATAATAAAAAAGTGTAATATTCTAGGACATAGTTTCTGAAGAGTGCCAAAAGTACATTAGAAATTCACCTTTGAGTTGTGGGTGGAACTGTTGTTGTGGAACAACCCCACCCCACTTCCCCTTGCCTTTACTCAGAGCTATCTGGTTATGAGCTATCTAGCTGTACAGTTTTAAGCCAGAAGCCAGCTCAGACAAGTAAAAAGAGGAGGTACATAGATCTACTTGTTTACAAGTAAATGCATCAGAATGGAGTTTGGGTTTTTCCAACATTTTTTTTTTTTGCCTGCTTCTGGTTCATGACATTGTGAATAAAAAAGTACTCAGAAATGCAATTTTAAGCTTAGAGGCAGATCAGAAAAATGGCACAACATTGAAAACACAATGTTGATCAGAGTGGGTCATTAAAGAGAAAAAAAACTGCATTTAAACTTCAATTCTGACAACAAAGTATTGGTGTTAAAAAAAACAAAACAAATTTCAGTTACCGACCATCAGGCTGAGGTGTTTGAAATTTTTCATTAATACAATATCATGTACTTGTATGTAACTCCAGAAAGTACTGTAAAAAATTGATAGTTTTAGAAGATGTGCAATTTTTCGCTCATTGAGTATTTTTTATGAATAACATTATTATATAAATAGAAAGAGAGATAGAGAAAGAGATGTTCCAATGCTTATCTACAGTGAGCTGGTGGTTCACTCTGCAGGTGATTTTTTGGTCAAAGCACCTTGAAGTCATCGGCTAGCTAGATCAATGTGAAAACACAGAACATGTTTATCCAGCTCAGGGCAGACGAGGGCTGATCTGAGTCTGCGGTGCTGCAGCTGCAGTTCATGCTGTGTGTGATGGATGCTGCGTGGTGCTCATTGTTTCTGCATCAGCACTCCGTAGCTGCTAATGAGAAGATGAATTGCAAGGATGGTTGAGTGGTGGTTCATTCGGACAAAGCGGAGAAGCGGTTGATTTGCTGCACCCAACAATTGTCCACCCAGGCAGAAGAGAGCAGTTACAGAACAACCAGAGAACCTCCTGAAGGAGCTGCAGGCGTTGCTGTTTGAGGAATTGCAGCAGCATCTTTAGAAAATCTACAGATGGGGCTTCAGTTCTGCTCTGTTGGGCGACCAGAACACGAGCCAGTCAGCGTGGTGCAAAATCATGACACATATAAGAATAAGAAAAAGTTGTGAAAGAGGAGATGAAAATGCACTCTGAGGATCCAACAGAGGTTAAACCCTGATGTCTGCTGATTATTTGGCGTGAGCGATAACACATTCAAATGTCGGGAAAGCAGGGCAGAGGGGACAGTAATTACTGCTCAGTGTCAGGTGGCTGTGTGTCAGCGTGTGGGTGTGAGTGCTGAATGAGTTTCATGCTTCATTACTTGGGACCGATAAGGTGGTAAGGCCCTGATTGTCCATTTAAAGAACTCATCACTTCTTCTGGAGGTGAAATTAGCACAACATTGTTCTCAGGGTTTCTTTCCCATTCACTGCAGCTGGTCTGGAAAATTAAAGCCAACTCAAGACAGGTGACCCTTCAGAGTGTGCAGCCCTCTCATTTGATCACATTTAATCAACGTGTCCTGCTCACGTGCAGCCTGCAGCGTTGGACTATTCATGTGGATTAAACAGCCATAGGATTAACTTAAACTAGCCAAATATGAACCCATTCTAAACTAAACTGCGCTGCCCTGTAAACTGTGAAACCGTTTAACATAAGTGACACCTGAATAACACATGCTCTTTGACATATCGTAAATCTTAGGCAATTTAAACAATTTTCATAAATCAGCTGATTTTGATGCTGAAAAAACAGTCTTTTATATTGGACAAACAAAATTAAACACTATTGAACTTTACTTCAGAATTAATTCAGAATTATATTAATTGGGTCAACAGTTGAAAGTTTCAGTTGTCAAAATGTAGGAGGTACAGGAGTACAGGACCTAAAGTTCTGATGTTTTTCAGGTTTAGCTCCAACTAAGTAAACAGCAGAAACTGAATGTATCCATCCATTTTCTAAACCTGTTTGTCCCTTTTAGGGTCACAGGTCTGCCGGAGCTTAATCCGGTCACTTGTGGACATAGGCAGGGTATACACTCTGGACAGGTTGCCAGACTGTCGCATGGCTACTGTCATACACACTCCCATCCACACCTAATGACAATTTAAAGTAACCAATTAGTCTATGAAGCAGGGGGAACATTCAGACACTGCACAGAAAGTTCAGCATTGGTGACTCTTTTTCAGGTCCCTCAGCTGGGATTTGAACTGGTGTGCTTTTTGCTGTGAGGCTAAAGCCTTAACCACTACACCACCGTGCATCTTAACTGAACAAAAAGTGCACAATTACATAACTTGGAGATGGCCTTTGTTACATTAGAATAAAAAAAAAAAGAAGCTAAAGTGAGTGCACTATTTTTCCTCAAATCTTTATTTGTTAATCTTCTCCATCAAGCTCAGAAACCTTGTGAATATGATCATTAAGTTTTGAACATTACCTATAATCTCTCAGCTATACATCACAGATGGGTGTGTGTCTGTGTGCGCTTCCTCTGCATTCTTGGTTTCATGCCAGCTTCAAAGAGACATCCTCTTCATCTGCTGGGAAATGAGCCACGAGTTAATCAAAATCCCCAAAGAGGAGAAATGAGTTTGGCTGTTTTTTTTAGAGAATTATTCTGCTTTGGAAATGTTCAGCTGACTGATCATAATCATTTCATCTGCCACTTACATCCCGCACACAGTATGCAGTCCTCCCCCGAAACTGATTTGTAAGAGAAAACATTTCCAGCGCAAAGTAAATGAGCAGATTGCAACAGGTTTCTGAGAGAGCAAAGTCAAGGACTTGTTAATCATCTTGTCATTTAAAGGGTCCTTGAAGAGTCGTAGCAACCTGGTGAGTGACAGGCTTAAAGTCAACAGAGAGGAGAGACGGAAAAGAAACAAATATGTCTGCCTTAATAGAATTAGGCTACTTACAGACAAAATGTTCCTACTTTAAAATATATTCTCTTTAAAAAAAAACAAACATATGTAATCCTGACAGTCATTTAACACATTTTCAAACTCTTCATTTCAAATGAGGAGTGCTGCAAAGAGCACAAGTTCCTTACTCTAATAAAGCTAAAATATGAAAATCCATATTTTTATTAATATTTGTTATTTGAGGCAAGACAAATATTAGAGGAAGAATGCATTAAACTTCAAGTGCAAGCATAACAGCTTTGTGAACTTGCAATCATATTTTCATAAAAACAATTCACTGCAGAACATCAGTGTTATAAAAGAAAATGTAGCTGTTTGCTGTGGAGAGTGAGAACAATGCAGATCGTTTTACTGAATCTTTCACAGTCTCTGTCTTCATCTACCATTAAACTTTTACACAAACAGCTTTATGGAAATACAATGAAATGTCAGTTTTGTGACAAAAAACCCACTGCTTTTCCACAACTCCATTCAGGTGTTTGTGTTAAACATCACTCTGAAGTGAATGTAGAATAGTATTAACATGATCTACAATTATTTTCCAAACAAAGATTTATACACACATCATATTTTGTAAACACAGAACATTTTTCTTCTAGCAGACCCCTTACTCTCAGATTTGAGAATCTGAATCCAAGATTTGAATAGCAGCATCGTTTTACTGTTGTTTCAAACCAGGAATAATGAATAGACTTTTTGGTGTTTCTCTTACTAAGTAGCACAGAAGACACATGTATTAATTTCACCTGAAATGTATGAAATTGAAATAATCGTTTTGGTGTTTTTAACTTGTCCTAGTTACATTTGTCTAATAATGGAGGAGATAAAAACAGAAAATTAAACTTAAAATTGAATTTCTGAATATTTCTTTCTTCAGATTGTTTTGAATCAGTACTAGACGATAGAATGCCATTGGGAAAGCTTATGGTTGTGATGTAAAACCTATAATCGTCCGATTCTGATGCGTCCACTTGCACACAACTAGATCCATGCATGTCTTTTTTCCTTGTTTCCTCTTTTTACTGCAACAACTCTTCAATGGAAAAATAAAAAACTTAGATTTTGGATAGAATTCTTCAAAAGGCCATGGAATTGTCCACAAGAACGACAAAAACAAGGGAACTAAAAAATTGCAAAGCAGCACAGATTCAGGGTGTAGCTGTGATGAAAGCTCTGGATACATGCAACCCTTGTGCTGTCCTAGGCATGTTAACATTAAAAGTGGGGTCATCTGGATCCCACAAGAAATCGCACTGAAGTTTTTTTTTTTCGAGGATTTTTTATCTTCACTGATGTCCGTGGCAGGCATAAAATCCTGTTCACCTTTGTCATGGGAGGGATCACACATCAATGTAAGGGTGGGGTCATCTGGACCCCATAAGAGAGCACAAGGGTTAAATGTGTCCAAAAATAGGAAATGAAGATAATTAAATAATTAGGACTAAATGATTTGTATTTGGATCTGAATTTGAATTTTGTTTGAAATACCTTCAAATGTTGCAAAGTCAGAGTTATATTTTAAGCAAGGTTTTTAAAAACCTAGAAAACAAAGTTTTAACTTGGTTCTTTTTCAAAACAAAAACTGACTTTATTCCTTTAACGAAAGAATAAATTTGAGAACTGAAGGTATTTCAAAATGTAATTTGATGAAATGTGAAAGAAAAACGGGGCCGTTTTAGAAATGATAATTTAAAAAAATGCTTTTTTGTGAAAACTTCAATAGCTTCTGGAATTTACTAGCCATACTGACAAGTGATCAAAAAATTGATTTTGAGCCCTGATCTTTAGAGGTTTTTAACAGTTTTGTCTGTTGTGCTTTAAGGAAATCAACTGAAGGATGTGAAAAAGTAACTTTATAAAATGTTAAAACTGGAAGAGAAGTGGCTGTAAGAATGGAGACAGCAGAAAAAAAGATGAAGGTCTGTTGGGAGAGGAGGAAAGAAAGAGGCTGAGAGAAAGGTTAGATGAAAGGAAGAGAAGTCTATTTGCTCTTAGGTCAGCAAACAGCCTGACAAATTAATTAAGAAAATGATCCATGTTAAAAAAATGTCGATGAGATGTGACCTGTGGGTGTGTGTGTGTGTATGTGTAATCCTGCCTTCTTTCCATGCAGGAATTTTTTATGAGAAAAAGCGAGAAAGGTATTGATTTTTTTTAAAGGGCATAAAGGGTTCTGGTGGCTGTTTGAACAGCCAAATGTACGATCAATTTACAAACAGATGAAAATGGTGGCATTTGCTCTGGTTGGTGCCCCAGGGCAACAAGGACCCGTGCAGAGTCCCACTGTCAGCTCCCCTTTCCTGTTTCTGGGGGACTGTGTTCACAAAGGAGCGTGGGACACTGCTGGCATCAGAGAAGTCCCAAATCTCTGAGCTGAAGTTCCTCCCTTTCAGTTGTGATGGAAGACTTTCTGGGAACATCATTCTCCTGGGCAAAGAAGGCCAAAACTGAATACAACAAGAAAACAGAGAGTGTCTCACTGATCATTGACATCAGAAGCAGACTCTTTTAAAGTTTTTGGATAGACATGAACTAAACTAACTGGTCTAATTGTTGTTTCCTTCTGGTCTGCTTCTGTTTAGCCCCTGCTGATACCCTTAGAAAATGACACAAAATAAAGCCGACTCATGGGTTCCTACATCCCCTCTTTCTGTAGCCAAAACATTTCACCATTTAGTTAAAGTACCAACTGTTCCAAGAATCCAAAATCTTATTGTGAAATAAGCCGCCATTACTCAGTCATTATACGTGTCAGATTAAGTCTTGTCTTGATAATACTATTTTTTTTTTATTATTATAATGAACTGACCAATCAGATGCCTCAATAAAAGTATGTTGTGCCCAATGGCCCCTATATCAAATATTCTAAATATTTGACATATTTTGTGTTGCCCACAATCAAGATGTGGACTTTCAACAAGCTTACTTCTGTTTGGTGATAGTGGTTACTATATTAATGTTGATTTAGACCAATCACTGTTTACTGACGTCTGACTACAGCATGGTGGAATCTGTATGATAGACTTCCCTTTGTTGTAACCAGAAGTAAGCCATTTCCCATGGTTGACGTCACACTCACTTGCCCTAGTTCTCATAAACTTTCAATACCTCAAACCTCTTTAAATCTTTGATCAACGATACAATATTTGTTTTAATGTTTTTGAGACAAAGTTGAACCAAGAGCCGTGTCTGAGACTAATTGCAAAAAGAGTATGTTTGAAGGTTGAAAGGCAAGATTTAAGGTCAACTAACGTCTCTCAGCTGAGCGTGCAATAAGAAATTTTATGCGATGTTATGACTAAAAATCTGCCCACATGCAGGCTGTCCATTGTTACTGTTTTCTTCTTTTCTCCATAAATGTTGATGTCATTGCCATAGTCACAAATTTGTCTCTTTACCAGTTAACACATGTTCCAGTGTTAGTTTTATTTTATCTGTTTCTTCTAATTCCTTTTCCCTCCAGCCGCTCACGACATATGAACTCTTAAATCTTTCTGCATGTGTGTGTGTTAAAAAAAAAAAAGTTGGCTCTGATAGCATTGGATCACAGATGAAACATCTTCCAGCTTTAGTTGACTAATGTTCGATTTTGCTTCATCAGACTGAAGTTTGTTATTGCAGTGGGGGAAGTTGGAGGACTGTATGTGTTCTTGTTTCTTCGCACAAAAGAGCTGAACAATGACCTGATTTGTTCTGTCTTCTCTTGTTTTCCATGTACACTGATCCTGCTGGATCATCATTCAGGTAAGAGCTTTGTTTCTCTTCAGATCTGCTGACACAAGCGAACTTTTGTTCGTTTCTTCCTTGTGGACAAAAGTATTCAGTGCCTCTTTATTAACATGTATCTATGGTGAACAATCTGCACCATAGCAAAAGATGATTTACTTTACCCCTCTGATTTTATAAAAGTTTGTTTTTCTGAATGTAGGTCAATGCTCCAGACTCCTAGTGGTCTGATCTCTGTCCTCTCTGGGGCTTTTTGGTTTGCTCGGTGATGGATAACCTGCAGGTTAATGAAGAAAAGCAGTCATCTGTGGTTTGTCTCTGTGGCATAGATGTGTCTTAAAGTGAGGTATTTAACCCGGTTTTCCCATCAGTCAGTATGTCGTTTTCCACACTATCTGGGAAATGCTTTGTAAACTTTAACGTTCAGTTTGTATGTGGTGGACAGGGCAATTATTTAGTATGACTGCTAATCTGTAAGCGGTTGTAAACTGAGTTGTTTTCAAAACAAAACTGTTTTTATGCGACATTAAATACTTGAAAATAATCTCTGTCACTAATTTTTTATGTGGGTGGTGAATGTTGATCTTAGAACTGTGTGTATATAAATGAAGTCTATAAGGGTTAGGGTTCGTTTTTTTTTTTGTTGTTGTCGGAGAACTGGTGCTTGTTTAGGGCCACACTAAAGCAGATCACTGATCCGTACCCGGGTTTGTTTGATCCCGAAGTCTGGTTGTTTGTCTGTGATTATTCTCTTATATAACACCTGTGTCCTAGCACAAACCCTTCCTCTTCAATACTTTGCCAGATGGTAAACAAATTAAAAGAGTGTATGCTGCCACCTACTGAATGGGGGTGAAACATCAGTTAGCAATGACAACAATACTACTACTAATAATAAAAATAATGAAGGATTTGATTATTCTGTGCTTTTCCTGACGCTCAAAGGGCTTAAAATGTGTATCGATAATTCATTCCCTCCTCATTCATACTTATGAATGCTGAAAATGGAGGACATCAAAATCTCATTCTACGTTCATACCGGACTCGGCAACGCACCATCAAGTAACCCTTTTCAATGAAAAGTCTATGTAAACACATGTATATGCACGTTTGTGCTTCCACATTCAAAATTCTTCCATTCTTGTATTGCCATGCAAGTTTTTAGGTTTGTTTTTAGGCTCTATGTATAAAACATGTGGCCACTGAACACACATTAAACTACTTGAACTTGGACCAATCAGGGACTCTGTATTTGGTGTATTGACATGTGAATGGTGTCATGTGTACTTCATGGAAGTAGCAACCTTTTGAAATTGATCATGGAGGAAAAATGAGTAAATGCAATTTGTGCCCAATTTGTGACATCAAGTCAGTTATCTATCAAAATAGAACTGTGAAAGAAAAACTAAAGCTCAAGAGATTTCCACCGCTTTGACATTTTGCACCAAGCCTCTTCCAACTGTAAGTATATGCACTGTTGGGTTGCAACAGTTCAATGTGAATACTGTGTGCTAGAAGTTTGTTCAATGTGCTCTTGAACGTAGCATGACATGGATCAGTACGGACTGTCTGCTCTGTGGAAGCTTATGGTTTGTAGTGTGGGGGCAATTACAGGGAGCAAAGATTGAGGTGTCAGCAGCAAAAAGGGGAGGAAAAAACCTTTCCTAAGCCACGTTGTAAATCAATGTTAAAGCAAGTGAGAGAACATGGTGTGGGGGGTGTGTGTGATGGTGTTTGTGTGATTAATGGCTATTTTGATTAGCTCTGACAGGGCAGGTGATGTTGGCAGGGAGGCATGGTGGGGGTTAGGACGCACTCTCTAAGGACACATTTTAAACAGCTGGCCAACGGCATCATGGGAATTACCCGTGATACTTTGTGTGCCGCTGAGCTGCACTTGCTGCGCAGTTTCTAGTGTCCCAACCATTTTCCGTGGTCCCCTTAACGGCCTCTTTCCCTCACCGAGCTTGTCTGCTGGCGTCTTTATCGTTTATGCAGCACTCAGCCTGTCAGCCAAAGTGTCCCGCCGTTAACTGACGCCTGACTCAGGACGACACTTTCAAGTTAATTCTGTGGATGGGCTTTGATGCTTGGAGCTGCTCTGAAGTACATGCTCTCCGTTCATGAAGTCCGAGGGACCCAAAAACAGAGCAAGTGGAGGGAGGGGTCTAGTCTCATTTATTTGACCAAGGTATCTAAATTACTAAAGAAAACAGGAGAAACACAAAGACAAAAAACAGCTAATAAACAGGTGCTAGACCAAAGCTTGGTGGTTGTCACCATTGAACCCCAAAATGACTCCATCAAACCCTGACATTCTGAACACACCCACTGAAGTGGCTTTCTGAGGCACTTCCATCTGTACTGTTTCCAGAGGTGGAGAATCAGACAAAGCAAACTCAAATTGAAAGGGACTTGAGGCTTGACCTTGAGGATTAGATCGTACAAACTAATAAAGCTTCATATCACAGTTATGCAGACAACACTCAGCTTTATGTTGCTTTGACATCAAACCACAGGGAACCATTAAACTCTAATCAGCTACCGGTATAACATTGGATTCTGGATGCCTCAGCTGAGCAATTACAGACAGTTGTTATTGATTTTGTACACGAGAAGAAGAGGAAGGTAACTGGAGAGCTAATTTTAAGAAGAATTAGGATTAAATAAGAAATCTTGGTGTCGTAATAGACTCAGACTTGAGTTTTAGCCTCACATTGAGGCCACAGCTAATTCAGTTTTATTCATCTCAATTGAATAGTAAAATCTATGTCCAGACTAACTTTATGGACCAAACTTTTATCTGCTACAGACTGGACAACTATCTGTCTGATCTTTGAATAAAGAGTGTTAGAAAGCTGCATCTCATTCAGAATTCTGCTGTTCATATTTTCACCAGAACCAGAAAAGTGGACTACTTATGTTCTGATGCTGCTTTGTGGGCTACATATGAAATTGTCTTAGAAGTACTTCTGCTGGTTTAGACATTGCTAAATGGAGTGGAACCCAAATTCTTTTTAGAGCTGTCAGAGTTCCACAAACTCAGTATGTCTGAGATCTACAGGAAACAACCAGCTGGTAGAAGCCAGAGTCAGAACCAGACAGAAGGAAGCTGCTTTTAGATCTGCTCACAGATGGAGCAGAATGGTCAGATCTAACCCATAAGCTCAGATGTTCACTTGCTGTATTTATATTTAAGTCTACACTAAAACAGTTGCTCTTTTCTACTGCCTTTGTTTACTTTAACATAATGAACTGTCACTTCAATTTCCCCCAATGCCTTCTAAAGATTTAGTGTCTCTGCAAAGCACTTGGAATTGGTTCTTTGTGAAAGTTGCTGTACAAATGCACTACCTTGGCTTTAGTGCAGGGTGTCAAACTCCAAGCTTTTAGGGCTCGTATCCTGCTGGTTTTTCTCTACCTGCTGTTGTTAACCAGGTTTGAATGTGTTTTGCCAATAAGTTGCAACAATGAGTGACTAGTTAGAAAAAAATGTGAGAATCCCAAAGGCTTTGAGTTTGACACCTGTGGTTCAGTTCACTTGCCCATTGAAAAGAAATGCCTATATTTAAGCACAAATTTGATGTCAAATATAGAATAAAGCAGAAATTCCCCCTATTATAGATTGTGCATCACACTAAATAGGACAAAAAGCACTATGGTTTATTGAATTCTGGAGAGTTTCTGGACCTTTGGATCCTTTTTAATTGGAGAGAATGTATGCTAATATGATGATTGAACAAGACCCCTAGTGGTGACTTAATGAACTGACCTGCATCCTGTTGGTGCGATTTTTAAATAAACCACAAGGAGAAAGTTCAATTATAAGCTCTCAGTGCAGTTTTTAAAATCAAACCAAAAGAAACTTCGATTTAAACCAACAGACCTGACTGGATGAAACTGTGACACTTTCCATGTGGAACTCAACTTTCTAATGTATCATTTAGCAGAAGATGGTGCAAATTATAAATGGCGTATGCGAATATAGTGCTTTACTATCCTTTTTGAAGGCCCAAAGTGCTTTACAGTCACTATTCCATTCATCCATTCTCACTCTGCTGCCAATCACTGGCACCAACCTAAAACCACGTGAAGCAATGCAGGGTTCAGTGTTTTGCTCAAGGACATTTTGACGCATATGGGCGCACAGAGCAAGAACCTAACGTGCAATCATAGTTTGCTGTTGAATTCAGTGTTTTATGATTCACATGTATGATTTGGCTTTTATAATTTTCTGGATTTCATTTTTCATCTATCTTGTTTCTCTTTCCTTATCGTTGAAGACATACATGTGCTTCTGCACAAATATGAAGAAACATGAAGTATTAAGTTCATTCAAATACAGATGCTGTAAGCCAAAAGTTACTGAGAATTCAGCAAATAGCGTGGGTCCATTGTGGGGGGAGGGGAGTTAGCTGCAGCAGCGTCCCCTCTGGAGCTGCTGGCAGCAGATCTATGAGGTCCTAAAACTCACAAAGGTAAAAATCATACCCAGTGAAGTAGCTCTGCTGACCCATATTTACTGAGAGAAAGAGTTTATCAGAAACTGGAAGTTCTCAGAAGTTGGACACTGATATTCAGTTTATTTGGGTTTCACTTCTCAGCAGTTTAGCTAAAATATAATTCAATTCTGAACTGGAGTCAGACAGACATCCACATTCAAGTTTACAGCCATCTGGATTGATTAAACACAAACTGAAATCCATAAACCTGTCTTTTTTTAACGTTGTAATTTAGTTCAATCACCCTGTGGCAGACCTTAATCTGATGGATTATTTCCCTCGTTTCCCTTTGATCTTGTAGCACCATTCAGTCTTGTATTTGACTTTAGGACAGAATCTGATGAGAAACACAGATAGAGACCAATATTAAGTCATTGCAGCATAGATTATATTGGAAAATGAAGATGTCTCCGAGGCAGAGTCTCAGAGTGAAAGGAGCTCCCTTAATTCACTATGCAGTGATAACGGGAAATTCTAATCCTAATTTGTTTGTGAAATTCAATAACATGCTTTTCTTTATTAAAAGTGATGGAAACCCATCAACTGATTGTTCTGATTTCCTTGTAAATGTTGAACTGAAGAACTTGTTATAGACTGGGACCATATTTGGGGGTCCTGGAGGTAAAGGTCTGTGGCTGCTGGTCTTTCTTGCTGAGATCATTCCTGCTGAAAAAAAGTGCTGAAAATACTTGGACACATCCCATCAGATGCTTTGTGCAGTGGCTTGAGAGTAAGCAACAAGGATTGCATAGTCTTAACATGTTTTCTTGCTCACTAAAGAGCTTGTAAAAATTAGGCCTATTTGGCTGGTAGAACAATGAATCATACAAATCTATAACCTCCTCGTTTTTGGATTTTTTTTTTCGTGGACCCCTACATTTTTGAAACATAAAAGTGATCCCAGTGTTCATGAGCTGATACAAATTAGACAACTATAGCTTCTTACCCTCTAGGGGGCACTCCCCTTGGAATGTAGCATCACATGTCCAACAAGTACAACCCACAGATGCAGGGGCATGTTCTCTTCCCAGCGTGATCTCCGGCTTGCCCACCAGCTGGAAGACTTGGAATGGGCAGTATTTCTCATGACAAGCAGGCTGCATCTCTGCAGGCTGGAACGCCTCCTCTTTTAAGGGCACACAGCACTTTTTGTGACTTTGATTCCAGTCGCCTTATGTGTATTAACGTCAGTGTTTTTTTGCCAAGCCATTAAGCACGAGTAATTGTCTTTTACAGCCAAGCCATATTGGTTTTATTGATCGTGAGTGGTTTTAACAGAAGACTTTAAGAGCTACATAAACATTTACTGTAACCGCACACCCATTTGGACTGAGGAGGACATATAGTGCAGTGCTGTAAATCTAAATTAGTCTCAGTGTCTCTGTAGATATTTCTGTCTATACAGCTTATTTTCATTTTATTTGTTGTGGAGCCATTTGGGCGTTCATAATGAAGCCGGCGCACAGTCTGATGAGTGCTGAAGTCAGTTCCTGATGGGAGCATGAGGAGAAAAATGTCGAAAACATTTCTAAATTGAATCTCATTAGCAAAACTTGGAGAAAATGAGTTAGGATGCTAGATGATGGTCGTTGGGACTGTTTGGCTCCATGCAGTCAGAAGACCTGGCTTTATTGTCAGACTTTTTCTCAGAAGCTTTTCAAAAAAATGTCCCAAAGATCCAATAAGAATTATGAAGGAATTTTTATTTGGAGGTCAAACAGTCAAATGGTGCCTTCAGACTGGACACATTTGGTTCACTTAAAGCACATGTAACAAAGTCAAGGCCCGAGGGCCGGATCCGGCCCTCTGGGTAATTCCATTCGGCCCTCCACATCATTTTATTTTTGATGAATTTGGAAAAAACACATTTATACAGAGAGTAAAATATTGAAAGTTATTCAAGGTTTAAGTTAATTTATCATGGAATAATATTCCTGCCTGTTTTTATTCATATTTATGTCAAAAAGTTACGTTTTAAAAATTTAGTTTTTAGTGTGAAGCCCTATGAGGCAAATTTTTTTATGATATTGGGCTATATAAATACAATTGAATTGAATAGTGTGTTCAATAAATGTTTATCCTGTTTTGCCCGTGACCTAAGTTGTGTTTTGGATTTTGGCCCCCTGTACGCTTGAGTTTGCAGTCTAAATACACCTAAGCAAACCCTGAGAGGGGGACTGGGTTGCGGACAAGTTGGCATCCAAACATATCATTAAACTCCTCATTAGCCAGAAGCGAAAATGTTGCAACTGTTCACCGTGTTTAAACTAAATAGCTTTGATATTTATAAAAGGATGGGCGCATAATCATTTAACGTGGCTGGTTTTCAAAATGTGTTGTTGGTAAGAGTATATTTACTACAGAAAAGCAACGAACAGTAGTATTTTGAAGAGACTTCCCCCAGCTTGGTGCCATTGCTGAAAGAAAAATAGCCCCCACTGAACCCCCGTCCTCTGATTGGCTGATCTCCGATGAGAGCTCCTCCTGCCTCACTCCTCCTCCCTGCAAATTAGTTTTGACACATATCTTCCACATGGGCTGTGTCAAAAGTCAAAAACACTCTGTAGCTCAAAAAGCATTTGTGTGAAACTCTTCTACAGGAGAAAACTGAAGCTACAAATAAAGATTTTTTCAACACAGTTTTACAAGTTGTGTTTTTCCTCACAACCTCAAGTTAAATCTTGTGTGTGTGTGATTTTTTTTCACATGTAACATTTTTACACACAAGTTAAGGTTATTGTCAAGCAAGTTCTCACATTATATTCCACAAGTTCACATTTCTTTCACATGTTCCTCTTTTTCCTGCAACTTCAAATTCAGTTATACGTGTGTGTGTGAATTAGACTTGTGTGTGTGTGATTCTCGCTCGTGTGTGTATTATTTACACTTGGACGTTTTGACACAATATTACCTTCATACAGACGCAAGGTTCTGGACTCGATCCAGACCGAAATAAGTGTACTTGGTTCAGACCAACTGACCTTACCAGTCAGGATACAGTCAGAATAAAACTGTCCATTACCTTGATCTTAAGAAGTTTTGGGACCAAGATATTATTTAGTTAGTATGCAGCAGCCGGCAGAGACAGCTGACAGATGCAGTCATTCATGTGTTCAAGCTCTAATCAGATCAAAAACCGTGTGAACTCAGGACACTTTAATGTCACTTTGATGCAAAGTTGCTTTGAGTATTTTCTGTATGTTAACAACCTCTCTATGATCTAAAATGGACCTAAAATGGACTTCATGCAGATTTGTAATGCAGTCTAAAGGTGGAATTTCAGATTCATATTATACATTGTGTGTCATCTTAAAGTTTATAGTGAATAATCTTCATCAACTGCAGATGAAAAATGAAGACTATCAAATTCTAAAAAACTCCATGAACTCCCTGATCTCTGGCTTGTCTTTGTCCTCTTGCAGGGTGAGGCTACAAGCTTTCACAGAGTCAGTCTTCTCTGTGGTGCATCACCTTGCAACAGGACCTTTATTTTCAGAGAGGTTTTAATGCAGCACAGATTCTCTTCTTCATCCCTACACCCTGGGGACTTCTCTATTATCTGACGTGTCACATCCTTCAGAAAACCCTGACCTGAAGCTTTGGTCCTGTGCTGTGCTACACCTTAAAACGTTTCCTTTCCAGAGACTCTGTGAGATCACCTGTCCTACCTGCCCTTTGAATCACCTCCCACAATCATCCCTCTGATATGGCCTTGCCTATTTCATGTTGCAGAAGCTTTATCACTCATTGAAAGCTTCACTGTGTCCCAAGACAGTTTTGTGCTTGTTATCCTTAACTTCTGCTTTCATTTTCCAGTGTGAAGCTTAACTGTTTGACGGATCCATTTCCTCATTAGTTGACAGCTATATGTTTCATTCTATCAGCTGGTAGGAGGATTTTTGATGGGTGGTGGGGGGGCACTTTCACATACGAATTTGAGGTCCATTTTGTCAAGAACTGTTGGTGTATGACCCAAAATGCAGGTGAAAATGCTTGAAACTTTTATATTTTATCATTTAACTCAAAAACTTGAAACTTGAAAACACAGGAACTGGGGGAGAAACAAAACCAGCTCAGTGGCCTTATTGAATGTCCACCCTTAGACTGGAAGGTTGTGGGTTCAATTCCAGGGTTAATTATACCAAATACTCTAAAAATGGGACCCAATGCCTCCCTTCTTGACACTCAGCATGAAGGGGTTGGATTAGGGTGTTAAACCACCAAATGGTTCCAGAGGATGGGTCAAATGCGGAGAAAATATTTCACTCACCTAGGTGTGTGACAACTAATAGGCTGACAAAATAGAGCAGATGACCTGTCAACCAGACACTTACATACACTGAGGGCCATTAACACAAAAAAAGACTGCTGTGGATGATTGGAAACTTAAACCTGGTGGGACTGACACAGCAAAAACTTGGAAACACAAAATAACATGAACCAACGATGTCATTACAAATACAAACTACTGTACAGTGCGCTCAATCCACACATTTAAAACCATGACCAAATACAAATTGCTTCCCTGTCCCTAAAATGTTTCCGTCTAAGCAAAAAAAAAAAAAAATGGAAAAAATAAGATGTTAATACCACTTGATGACATCACAAATAATTGCCAGTCATCTACATTACTGTGTAGTTGCCAGAGCTTAACACTTTATATGCCTTTTATAACTTTAATTATAACTAATTTGGCAAGAGGTCCAGTAACCCTGTCAGCTTGGTAGACCGGGTCCGGGGTCCGGGGACTGGGGTCCGGGCTGGCAAAATGAAAGCGAAAGCTTCGGTCCACTCATCTCGAAAAACACGATTTTCAGAGTCCACCTTTCTCGTATTAGACAGAGCCATTGTTCACTCAATCACTTGATAACTTTACGTCCCAACTATGTAAACATTAGCATGCCGCTCTTTGCCGGTTGAAGGACCTCGGTCCAAACGTAGCTGTCCTCGCGCTCGCCTGTTCAAAAGTCGCTTTGGGTAAAAATGATGAAATCATACTTTTTATTAAAAATGTTTGGGGGTCTGGATAAAATGGTCTCGGGGTCCGGAATCCGGACCCGGACCGCGGTCCGCCAGTTGGAAGATTGATTTACACAGGTCAGAAATGTTGATTTGGTCCTTTGTTTGATCTGCATCTTTTTTTATTCAAGCCAGATACTTGGCAGACATGCAACTATGGAATCAGTCCAGAAACCACTGTCTGTAAGATCTGTACTGTCAAGCTTGCCAGACTCTCAGAGTGTGCTTTCATAGTGAGTCTGAAGATCCTGTCTCACTACTCGCAAGGGCAAATGGTCATTAGACATGACTGCTGGCAGACAGGGAGACGATGTGAGCAAAATTATCATCTTCCTGAATCTATTTTTATTGAAAAGTGGGTTCAAGCACCATGCTGCCAGCTAGCTGGCAATTAAAGTCCACATTTTAGCCTCAATTTACTGCCACATCATCTCTGAGGACTTCAGGCAGTCTCATCCCCTGCAGCTCTGGCTGAAATATCATTTTCATTGGTCATTTCCAATTTCAGAGTTAAACTTCTTGTAAAAACAGAGCTCCCAAGATGAAGCCGGGCTGTAAAATTTTCCCAGTATTCTATTATCGTCCTGCTGCCCTTTGCAGCGCTGCTTCTCGCTACAAGATTTGTGAAGTGAAAGGGAATGAGAGCGCCAGAGGAGCCAGTTTAAGTGATGCTGTGTTTCTCTGTTCTTGGGCAGAGAGCATGTAGTGATAATTGAGATGATAGGCCCGCACTTTCTTCCAAATGGATTGAAAACAAGCCTGAAGTGAGTGTGCACACGCAAAGTGCTGGTATTATTAGGTTGGAGCTTCGTTCATCTGCCAGATGCCTTTCCACTCTCTCCATCTGACTCTGTAATTACGGTGGATTGCAAAAATAAATCATAGCACAACAGTCACGCTGCAGCCTTTACAAAGCACAAACTGCATTCTTTCATCTCGCTTCATCAATAAGAATTGAATTTCTTCTCCATCCTTACGCTTTTCTCCGTTTTACGTCTCACTCTGGGGTTTTATAAATTCTTAGTGCTTTCTAGACTCAAGGACATTTTACTGACGGCCAATCAAAGCATCACAGCAGAAACAACGGAAAATACTTACCACTCATGTGGCAGTCACGATAGGAAAGAGACTGAGAGTTCATTATACTGCTTTGCAGAGTGGTTCCTGTGCAGTTAGTTACAGATCTGGAGGTCCAGATTGAGAGGCAGCTGAACTGCAGACTCTCAGCTGCAGAATTTTGTGCAGAAGGTTGAGTAGAGTCAAAAAAGGGAAGTTTGGAAACCAGCACCTTTCAGACTTTTTAAACTCTTGGATGGAAAGAAACAGAGCAGAACAGAAAATATGACTTTTATTCCTCCCAGCAGATTCATGTCATTATATCTCACTGTGTTTCGACTGGATTTCCTTTTCAAGCTCAAATGTCCTTGTTAATTCTATTTGCGCTATTCTGAAGGAGAAAACTAGACTTAACTTAGTGGACTTTTAAATCAAAGTAAGTCACTTACTTGTGTTTTACATTTCAGACAGCAAGTCTCAAATGATGAGCTTTAGGCCTACTTGCAGAGTTAGAGGATGTTTGCGTTGATTTAAAGAAAAAAGACAACTTTTGTGGCCATCGATTTTTTTCCAGACCTCAGTTCAACTGTAGATCCAACTTCAAAAAGAGGCTGAGTCTGCAATATAAAAAGCTGTTAATCTTTAAAACATTTTCTTTTTGGACAAAAAGACAAAGAAAACTACTGGAGAGCCTCATAAACCCAATACCAGACCACATGGTACCAATTATAGGTGGTTATTTGGATCCTTGCTTATAATGCCAAATAAAGTTGCAATAAAAGTTACAACTAATTACTTTATTTTGTAAGCTTAATTTTATGATTTTATTTTTTCAGCCATTATCTAACCAAAAAAGTCCCATTGAGATCTGCAGATCTTTTTTTCAAGGGTGTCCTTTTCAAGAAGCTGCTTACAACACAACCCAAGACATTTCATTCTATTAAACAATAAAAACTGCAGAAGCTGATTAAACTTTTAGCCCTTACAGCTACAAGATCTACCTTTATTGTGAAAATAATTAAACAAAAGGGAAGTGGTCCTTTAAAAAGAAGCAGAGTTGGTACACTTTAGTTTTTATCAAGTGCTTCACATTAAAAAAATACCCATATAATAATATTTCTTTAGAGATTATCTGACAGAGTTCTTCATTACTTCAAAACTTCAACATTTTTAAAGAATGGTCAAATACTCAGCAACAAATGTTCCAAACTAAGTCATTTAAATTGCTGCATGGATCAGCATGTCATTCCCCCAGTGTAAAATCTTCCTGACTATTATTTATATGGGCTGTTCAGTCACTGAACGACAGGAACAGAAGCTTCTTGGCCGGCAGTAAGTCAGACCTGTTCCTGGTGCATGTTGGACTCTGGCAGACCTGCCCTTTATCACTGGTTCCATTCATAATTTTTATGGACAGAATTTCTAAGCAGAGTCAGGGACCAGAAGGGATATGGCTCCGGGACCACAGGATTTCCTCTCTGCTCTTTGCAGACGATGTTATCCTGTTGGTTTCATTGACCTGTGACCTCCAGCATGCATTGGAGCAATTTTGCGGCTGAGTGTGAAGCTGCTGCATGAGAGAAGAGCCAACACTGGTAAGTCTGAGGCCATGGTTCTTGACTGGAAAAAATGAGTTTTCCCTCTCTCGGTGGGTGGAGTACTTGTGTCCCAGGTGGAGGAGTTTAAATATCTCAGGATCTTGTTCAAGAGTGAGGGAAGAGCG
Source organism: Oryzias javanicus (assembly GCA_003999625.1). NCBI lineage: Eukaryota > Metazoa > Chordata > Actinopteri > Beloniformes > Adrianichthyidae > Oryzias > Oryzias javanicus. The sequence continues at coordinate 16,865,119 of CM012441.1, read as the reverse complement.
GAGCGTGAGATCGACAGGTGAATTGAAGCGGTGTCCGCCATTTTGTGGTCGGTGCACCGGTCGCGGCCAATTGTAGTGAAAAGAGAGCTGAGCCAGACAGCAAGGCTCTCAATTTACTGATCAATCTTTGTTCTAGAACTCACGGTACTGGTATGTGGTTATGAGCTCTGGGTCATGAGCTCTGGGTGGTTGGCACTCTAATCTCACAGCATAAAGACTTGTGTTCAAATCCTAGCTGGGTTCTTCCTATGCAGAGTTGTATGATCTATCTATGCGTATGTAGGTTTTGTCAGGCTTCTTTCCATAGTCCAAAACATGCTTCATAGATTAATTGATATTCTAAATTTTCCCTATGTGTGATTTGTCTAGCTCTGGGATAGACTGGGACCTGTCTAGGGTGTAACCCACCTTTGCCAAAAATAGAGATACTCAGCAACTCTGTAACCCTGAGAGGGATCCAGTGGAAGGATGTTTAAGTTTCTGCATTGAGCAGTTAGACACTACATTGTTCAATGTAAGAGATTTTTAAACCTGCTATATAAATACAGCTGAAACAAAGTAAAAACTCCACTGAAATCTCTCAAAGGAGATGTGAGGTTCATTTCTGGTTAGATTGGCGTTTTAAATACATCTCCACTGTAATGAGATCGTGCCCCTGACGTACGCACGGATCTGACATTACTGCTGCTCTATGCTGTGAAGCTCTGTTGTTGTTTCTCTTAATTACAGCTGCTGAATGTTTTTTTTCATTTGTGGATGATCCTGATCATTACAGGCTGCGCCGTGTTTGCATTAGTTACATGAACACATTGGTTAGAGGCGGGAAGGAGTGTCAGCGCAGAGGCAGCTCTCAGCGGCAGCATGAAGACGCGTTCAGCGCCATCCAAGCTCTATTCTGTGAAACGGCTTTTATTCCAGTGGAAAAACTTCATCTGCACAGAGGACATCACCGCGATTGAGGCAAAAACCTGAGGAAGGCAAGACTTCTTCTGTGTCCGTGTCAGCTCTGCTGCCTTGAATTTCTTGGAACAATAACCTCCTTTTGTCTTCCCAGAAGCCCTTGGTGCATTAAAGAGAAATGAACACATGCACCCCCCCCCCCCCCCACCACCCGCCCCGCTGCCTTTTGCTTCCCTCCTTCTCTGGGTGAAAGAGAGAGAAAGAGGACGTGATAGATGTGTGTAGAAAGAGAGAAAGACGTGCGGGGATGCAGAACCAGAGGGAGAGGAGAGAAAATGGTGAATAAAAGAAGGATGGCAAAGAAAGCGGGAGAAGCAGCCTCGGGCACTCTTTCTTTCCATCTCTTCTTGTTTTTTTTTTTTTTTTTTTTTTTTTTTTTTTTAGTTCCCTCGCTTATGAAGAAGCTCTGCTGGATACTAATTACTCTTTAGATTGCAGATATGTGTGGCAGGGCAGCGAGGCAAATTGGGTTAGTGGCCCGCTAAATGAAATGTCTTAATGCTACTTATGGTACCTCTTACCCCCCCTTCCTTGAAGCGCCCCCCCTCCCCCCATGATCCACGGTCGGGCTCGGCGAGATGCAAGCTGCTCTGACTGACGGCTTGAAAGCGGCGTGACAGCACAGACAGACGGGAAGAGCGCTTCTCCGGCCTCTGACGGCCCCCATTATCCCTCTGACCTTTCCTGCATACTTGGACTGGAACCAGAGGAAGGGGAGCTGCTGTCCATGTGACTTTGGATCGCTTGCGTGCCTGTCCTTACAGGAAAATCAATAAAGTGATTGTTGAAGTGCCTCAAATGTCCACTGACTCTTGTCTGTCAGGACAACGGAGAACGAGACATGACAAAGGCAGGATCTGAGGGGGAAAGAATAGCTCTTGTGTTTTCACGCTGCTTAGTTTCACACGGAAATGTCACAAAACTATGGTATTGATTATGGTTCCGGAAACTGTCAGCAAACGGCAATCATGAGATTTAAGAGAAAACCTGCTCAGAGGACGAAAAGGTTCAAAAATCATCCTGCTCTTCCTTTGTGTGCAGAACGTTTGAGTGAGAAAAATGGCTTTTGAAAGATAATAAACAAAGCAAAAGTGAATATTTTTTCTGGGCACTTATTCAGTCACTGAGCCTATTGACTTTTTAATCTTCAGTCATTCATCGGTCTTTGAGAAGAGGCTGCAGTCTCTCCGAAAATGTCAAGAGAAAAGAAGTGACAGGAAAATTCTTGTGCTGGATTCATAAACCTATCTTAGATCGTTACCCCAGACTCTGCTGGACTAAATCAGATTCAATTATTCTGAATTAGGTTGTTAAAAAATGCATTCAATTAGGTTATCCTGGTGCAGAACAGGCTAACCCAGGTTAGGTTAATGACTGCTAGTCTGTCTGCCTTTGAAATTGGATGCATTTATTTTATGCACCTTTGTTGCTTCATGTCTTGTCATTCCTTAAAATACAGCTGATACTGTTCAGCTTACTGTTATTTCAATGAAAATTTAAAACGTCAAAAAACAAATATTGAAAATTTTAATTTTTAAAGGATTTTGTCAGATTTTTTTTTGGTCCCCCATAAAAAAACAAGGGTACATGATCCAACAACCCCACATTGTCCTCAGTTATAAAAAAATATGGAAAAATTATATTAACAATAATAATCTGTTCTTTTTAATGAAACATTCACCCTCTGACTTCTTATGTATCAGCAATTGAAAAACAATTAGAAAAAAAAATAGACAAAAAAACGTTTTTTTTAAGATGCTGAAGTGCAGACAGGATGCTTTGTCTTTAATAATCCCAAACTCACAGACAGATTAAGTGCATCTGAAAAAAGCCAGAACAAGCTGGTCAGACTTGGCTAAGCCAGAATTTTCGCCTGCATGTCTAAGTGAGGAGTTCTTCCAGTTGCATCTTATGGGTCACATGTGACCCAGGAAGGACTTGTGAGCATCCCAGAACACTTAAAACCATGCCAAAAGAAATCCTTTATTATATTGGTTTAAAACTTGACATACATGTTTGACCTGTAATTCCAACACCTAGGAGATCCCAGAATTCAGTGCAGTTTTATCTATTGTAACCATTGAATGTATATAAGAACTGGACTAAGTACCCCCCCTCCATAGACGTCTATTGAGAAATAAACCATTTTTTTTATAAACAATTTTCAGAATTTTCTAATCAATTGTAACCTTTTTCATGTTTTCTTTACTGCAAGTTATTCAAGTTTTAAGCTAATCAATCAGATGCCTCAATAAATGCCTGATGGACCACACAATGGATGTTCATTTTGTTTAATTTACAGATTCTCCTGCTTTCAGGGATAAATGTGTGGACTTCCAACAGGCTCATTATGGACTGGTGAGAATGGTTGCCATAGAAATGTTGAAAGAGACCGACGCTACCCAGTCACTACATACTGATGTCACCTATCAATATGGCGGCATCTGTAATGCTGTTTTGTTAGATCTGGAAGTGAAGGATTTTCTGAGTGGTGGTCTAGTTCTCATATACAGTCAATGAATTAAATTTAGCCCCCACTTCTCAGTACCATATTTACAAAAAACCTGAAAGAACGGAATGCTGTAGATCTTTAAATGACCACTAGAGGTTGCGTTTAAAAGGGAGCAATTTCCTATTGACTCCAATGTTAAAAAGTTCAATGTTACATCAAACATAAACTTATGTATGGTTTTGTTTCAAAAGTCATTGCACATTTGAAATGTTTGAAATCTGGTCCAAATAAATCTGGAATTGAACATTTCTGAATTAATATGAAACATTTAACACTACAAACGTGAGCAAATAGGAGCGACTTGGAGTTATATCTTCCTAAAAAGAAATTGTTGAAGTTTCAATATCAGCAAAACACGTCTCAATCTGTAGTTATTTAGGATTCATTAAGAGTTGTTGCTGCTTTTAGCTACAAATGTCCTTCGTAAGTGTTTAGTCCTTTGCAGAACTTCCTTAGATGCACCTGTGTCCTTTTTTCTCGTTACAAAAACCAGCAGATCAATCTTAACTCCATTATCCTGTCCTGGTAAGAAGTAACTCAGCTTATTGTTCTAATGGATGCGTTAACTGGCTGAAGCAGTCCAATCTTTCCTACTCCTAAATGTGTCTGTGAAGGATTCTCCCTGCCTCATCCTTTGCTTCTCGTTTCCCCCTCTTTTCCCAGCTCCCCCAATTAGCAGGAGGAAGAATCCATATTTGAAATTCCATCACAGAGAAGCTTGAGACTGCGTGAGAACAAGCTGTCGATTGCGTTTGTTGAGGTGTATTCTGCATCTGCGTACGTGGAAGGAAATCGCCGTGTCTGCGCCCTAAGAAGTGGGCTGTTATCCTGATGAATCAGAGGACAGATGCTTTGTGGGTGGTGGCAGGGGAGACAGGCCCGCAGGTCCTTGAGATGGAGCTCCTTGGCCCCTGGAGAAGATCTGCTGGAAACCTTGTGCTGCTAATTAAAACAGAGCTGGGTTAAAGCAGAGCAGCCTGTCAGTTTTAGAGATCTGTGTGTTTGCAGCAGCCGCCTGCAATGGAGAATAAATTACACTTCTGTCTGAGTTTAACGATAATCAGCTCTCCGTTCACATGGACGTTTGTCAAAGCAGCAAACATTAGAGCTGTGACAGACGATTCTCTAAAGTGTTCACTTTGCTCTTTACAGATCAGATGTCTTGATTTACTGAGTGTTTGCTATGTTTTGCTAAACCAAACACTCATAAAACTATATGAAAAACATCCATGACGAACGCTTGAATCATTATTGGCTCAGCGTTAACAAACATTGAGGAATGATGGGTAAAGATATGCAGGAAGTTTTTCTAAACTGAACTTTTCTCTAGAAGCATACGTTCTTGAGTATTTGTGATCATTAGCCCCGTCAGCCCGATCACTGTAGGGACTGTTTATCTGCACAAATCAGATGTTGAAGTATTTCTCCTCTGGCTCGCAGCGGAGCCTTCATCACTCCCATAACTCGGTCTGATTACATATGGGCAGCTGAGGCTCAGGAGCTTTGGGTTTGCTTCCTTTTCATATTTTTCAGATGTGTTCAAGCAGAACATTGAATTCCTCAGCAGGTTCTGTTGGGTCTCAGCGCGACCAATTAACCATCATATTGAAGAAAACATGAGCAGGGTCAAGAATTTGTCACATGCGATCACAGCAGTGCTGTTTTTCTCCAAGGAAACTGTGGTTTGGTTGGTTTGTGGAAGGAAAAAGCTCTTCATCACACCTCTGTTCGTACTGCACAGTCACAGGATAATCATTTTGTGTTTTTTAAAAAGTATTTTTCACCGTGAAAATGTCCCTAAATAGAAATTTACAGATCAGAGGAGGTTTAGGTAGAGGAAGAAAGGTTGCTTTTCCAGATTTAAATACAGGTGTGCTGTGACAGGTTGGCATGCCCTCTGAGCTTAGACAGACTGGAGACAGATCTTGGTGATTGGGCGAGCTGTGCCTCAGCTGCTGTGGACTTCTTTTTTTTTTTTGCTCTAATTGGAAGGTCAGAGGTTCAATCCCCAGCTCCTGCACATCTCAAAGTGTCCTTGGGCAACACACTGAAGCTCACATCCCCAATAATGTTTTCACGTGCTGTAAGTGAATTTATGACAGATGGAAAAGTCCTGCTGGAGTACATCCCTCTAAACGAACTGTAAGGAGTGTGGTACATATAGGAAGCGGAAGATGGTTGTCCTCTGACAGCACAGAGGAATACAGAGAGACACATTTATTAGCAGACATCCTGAAGTGTTTCTTTTCTTGAGCTAAAAGACTTCAGACATAAAGGTTTTCTGTGAACGGCGCTCTGATAGACGCTACGGATCGATTCCATATCAAACAGTAAAGCGTCTCATTGTAAAGGAGACAGAATCCGTTTCATATCTACAAAGTCTTTGTAATCAAATACAAGGCTCCCTGCCTCACCAAAAGAAGCTTTTATCAATTTTTTTGTAGAGGTATTTATTCTAAATAGCTACAAATAAAGGAAATAATATTTATTTAAGAAGGACATTCTTCATCTCTCCATAAATTCATGGACAGTGTTGGTTATAAGATGCAATCAAGATCGGCATGTTTGCAGTTCTCTCTGTTCCTTCGGGAAAGATATTGTCAAAATGTTGGTGTTTCTCATCATAGTGCCCCTCCACGTTATAGTCCCTCAGTGCTGAAACACTTTTATCAGAGCCTAATATGCAGGTTCAGTGTTCAGATTTTCCTGTAAAACAAAACAAATATCTATAAGTCCAGTGGGGCCAAACACTGATTTAAATGATTTGTTTCACCGAAGTCATGTTTTAGAATGTTGAATATCCCAGCCATTTGTTAAAATGGAAGTAAAAGAAACAATGCAGAGAATTGTTGATAAAGAGCACCCATCTTTAAAATAAATTCATCAGAAAAAACTTTTAAACCTACTTTCTAGGAATGCCAGGTTTGGTTCTATCTTAAACTGGAGTTGGATTTATCTGACACTCCTCCTGGTTTGGCAGGTGAAAAAAAAACACTTTAACTTTGGTTTGAAGGTATTTCTCCCCATCCTGCATGGTCAGAGCTTATTTCTGAAAATATACTGTCTCCAAGTGAGCAACTGTTGGAATTTTGTTGTTGGTCCACCTTGGCCAGCGTCAGTATTTTTTTTTTCTGATTTTTGACTGTAAAACCAAACCAAACTAAATGAAGCTGGGTCATAATTCAGTATTCTTATCTTTTAAAACATAATTATTAGGATTGTGTCAGTGAGGAATTGACCAAAGTGCTTCTTCGGCCTTGTTTGAGCAGTTTTTTTTACGTGTGTTGGCTTTTATTGGCCCTTTAGAATCTTAACAGAACCACATTTAGATGACCTTAGCAGATTTTCTTTTTTTTACATGTCAACTCCAACCTTAACCACCTGATCAAATGCCCTAAGTACGACTGTACCTTCCGCACTGTAAGGTGCAGTTAAAAACCTTTTATTTTTTAAATAAAAAACTTTTGTGCGCATTATGGCCGATTTCTGGTTGTGTTTACTGATGTTGAAGTGATTTTGAGAGGTACATGGTGTTCTGTCAAAATATACATTTTTTACAAGTTGCAAACAAGGTTGAGTGATATTGGAAATACATTAACCCAGCTTTTAAGTAGATTAAGTAGCGGTGTTGGACTGTGTTTTTTTTTTTTTTTTTTTGCATGTTACTAACAAGCCTGGCAGTTAGTGTATATCAGTAACATTTATTTTAGCTGTATCAGTCTGTTTTTTTATTTTGCAAACAAGGTTGTGAGTTATACGTATTGTGAATACGCTAATGCTTCTAACGTGGCTAGCATGTTACAAAGAAGCAGGGGTCTGACTGCAACCTGAGGCCCCGGGGCCAAATTTTTTCTTTTTTACCCCACCACTGTAGCTCTCTAATTAAAAACAATAATAATATATATTTTTTAATTTAAATAGTAACTACAGTAAAAATTAGTAGTAAAATAAAAACAAGTGAATTCAAACTTTATTCTATCCATTAACAAACAGTTGAAGAACATCTCATATCACTTTGAGATGATCCAACAATCCATAGAGCGGTTTGTAGTTTAACAAAGTCGAGCTACAACATTTTATAGATTCGTGATTGCTGTGTATCACAGAAAATCAATCTGAAGTCAGGAAGCACAACCAAGATTTATGTTCAAGGGTTATTGGACAAATTTTTTGTTTATTTTTATTTTTTTAAATTAAATTATTTTAGGTTCCCCCTTAAGGTTAGAAAAATACTGTAAGGGTAACTGAATAAGCTCTGATTTAATTTTGGTTTGTTAGATTTATGTATTTCTGGTAGAGATGCACCACAAACTTAAAATAAACTGTTTTTTACTCACTGCTGATACTATATTTTCCTATATTTGCTGCATTGTAATGATTCTATGTGACACAGCAAGTCTTTTATTTTAAAAAGGAAGTCATAGGAACCTTTGTCAAAAGTTATAAGTTATTTCATATTTCAAAATAGGCTATTCTTCTTTATGTTTTTATGTTAAAAAATAGTTCATTTATATTTATGATAATAGGAACCATAACATCAGTTCTTCATTCTCTGAAGGATGCGCTAAGAGTTTCTGGCTTCTGCAAATAGTTCTTTAAGTGTTGAAGGCTGCAGACTCCAGTTCTAGAGTTACTGTAAACACAGTTATACAGTCTAACTGACAGACTTATCTCTGATTCTTTTGTCTAGCTTAATAGGTCTAATAGTTCCATGCGCCTCATATATGACAGAAGTTTGAAATAAACCATTCATTGTCGGTGCGCCCTATTGTATAAAAAATACTGACATTTTTCTGGTCTTTGTGAAGTCTGTGATTCTACCAAAAATGGTCACCTACCACCAGCACTCACACAGCGAAGGCCTCCTGCTGGAGGAAACACCCTGCATGAAACATGCGGAAACTGTCAGCTCCACGATTATGTATGGATGCAACCGTGTTTGTGAATGTCTGTGTTAGAACTCTGTGTTACTGTGTACACAGGCTGAGGTGAACGGATGGGATGGGTCGGTGTGGCAGACAGGCAGCTTGTGATTAATACAGTGTTTACACTCGGGGTGCCGGCACGCTCCGTCCCATTAATCTGTCCCACCGACTATTTGATGAGCCTAATGTGAAATGAGGCATGGAGCCGAGTCGTTTATCATCTGCTCTGATAAGAAGTCGTGTCAGCCACAAGAACTCATAAAGTCCTGAAAACTTACAGTCATAAGGAGCGTTTAAGTGCATTACATGCTGTAAATGAAGGCTTTATTATTCCACTTTATGGCAGTAATTAGTTCTCCCACCTGAAATCATTGGTGCTGAGCTTCTGCTTTCTTTCTGTTTATCAAATGTCCACAAATTTAAATAAAACATCCCACATTTTGAATGCTTTGTTGACACGTCATGCTAAACTAGCTCTAAACATGCTGTTGTAATATGCAACATAGTGAAATCTAAGCTGAAATTGGAGAATGAAGCTTTTTTGCTCCGTAGAATCAGTGAAAAACACATAAATGGAGCACAAAAAATTGCATAAGAACCAAACCACAAGCAAAACTGTGATTTAATGAATTTGTTTCTATATCTAGAGTGTTATATCACAGAGGGGGAATTCAGGCCGTGGCGTCGTTTGATTTGTGGGAACCAGATAATCTGAAGGATGTGTCATTAAAGCTGGTGAGAATACAAACACTAAAGATGGTATTTTTAGCAGAGAGTTTCTGAGGGTTGCTGCAGTCTGGCCTCCATGTAATAAAGCATCGTCATGTTTAAAATCCCACTCCAATAAAAATGATATTTTTGGTGTTTTTACCATGTTCACCAAGCATTTTTCTCATGATGGATGACATATGTAAAATAATTTAAGATTAAAGCTAAATTTCTAAGTATTTTTTCTTACTCAAATTAAGATCAATTAGGAACACATGAAAATAAAGGTTTTTTCTTTTATGACACAGCAAGTGAAATGAGCAGCCCTGCTTTTTGAGTTCACTTATAGACAAACAGTATACATCTTCATTTTCCTTTTCTTCTACAGCTGGACAGCTCCAATAATGCTCACCATTTTTGTTGTTCTGCTAATGTTAGGCTGGGGCTATGAAGGGCTGTAAGCTAGCCGGGGAGAGAGTAAACAAAGGGATGATAGGATATCAGCAGAGGCTTACTTCCATGCCAACAGTCCCATCCGCAATTCAGAAGCAAACTTCTGATAAACTCCTGCACATACTGCAGCACAAACTTTGTACTAGAAAAGAAAAGCTTTTCTTTTGTTTTGGTTAAAAATGGTTTATTCATAACTAAAAGACCATGCTTTAACAAATAATCGGATTGGAGTAGAACTTAATTGGTTCTGGTGGATTTTTGGGCAGATGTGGAACCAGCTTTGAAACCAGGTTTGCAAATGTAAAACATTTGGGTTCTTACCTTTATTTAATCATAGTTGGGGAAATTCACAGGTGTCAACACTACAAATTCAATAAAAAAGCAAAAGAACACAGCATGTACAATAAAAAAAAAAGCAGTTTTTCATATAAAAACGCAGGAAAGACTTAGGTGTTTATATTTTCAGGACTGGAATAGAGGAGATCCTTGATTCTTAAAGAGCCTAATCATGAGCCAATAGCAATGTTTGAGTCCAGAAATGTTGTATTGCCATAAAACTTTAGTTATGTTGTTAAAAAAAATTACTAACCTTTTCTTGACTTTTTTTAGCCCACTTATTTGGGGTATTAAGTCAAAGTTGAACTGTGATGGTGAAGCTCAATTTTCTGTGACTGGGCTAGAAAAAGAAAATAACGCAGATTAAAAAATGTTTTGATTTAATGTTTTTAAGCATTGAGTTAAAAAAAAATGGCAGGAAATTTTGGCTGTTATTGGGTGACCTTCCTTTACCCGTTCTGCTGGTTGATTGATGCTGTGCGGATGCGGCATCAAGCTTGACGGCCCTATCTCCACACTGTTAGAGCTGCTGGGAAGAATCACACCAATCATTATTATGTGCTGGATGTTTGATGAAGATGTGCTGCTTCTTCACCACTAAGATCCTGTCATTGAAGACAGCAGTGTCATCCTCGCACACAGAACTATTTATCACTCATGGAGAAAATTCTAAACATGAAATATGGAAATTTTTGGCAACCCCTCTTTGCCTCCATCCTCCCATCCATCCGATCATAAATCCATCCATTACTTGGCATTTGCTTTGGGCAAAGACAATGGGATTCACCCAAATGTAGACATAGTTGATTTATTCAGTTGACAACCTTGTGGTCATGTGACCCGTTGTTTCATTATGGGCTCATTTAAAGCCAGTTTTTCAAATCAGTAATCATCTTGAGCATCAATGATGCCGCAGAATACTGTTTTTTTAAATAAAAACTGTCAAAATGGGCTGAATAAGCATGAGCGTCGGTAATTAGAACATGCCCATTGAGTCAAAAAAAAAAAGCCGTTTGTCGTTTCTATGTTGAACTTAATTGTGTAACATTCCCTCTAATAGTTAACAGGTGAACAAATAAGATCTAAGTATTTTGGTTTTTAAATAATCTGAAGAAGGAAGTGTTGATAGTAAAACGTTTCCAGGTCAGCATACAGATATAATCTTTCCAACCCGTCCTGGATCTGCCGCAGAGCCTCCTCCTGGTTGGACATACCTGTAACGCCTCACCGAAAAGGCATCTGGGTAGTTTTCTAATCAGATGCGTGAACCACCTCAATTCGTTTCTCTGAATTGGCTTCCCTATGGTGTGTGCCCTGACGGCAGAAATAATAAAGGCATCTGCTGCTCATGTAGTTGTGTCGGGTCACAGACACACGCTGGCCTGCCTCCAGCAGAGACACGACACGGGCCACAGACCAGAACCAGTTCCAGGTGTTAAATCACGATTGAACAGGTCTTAGACATGCAGGCAGAGGTATGATGCTGAGAAGATGGATGTCTGTTTTATTTCAGTCAGACTAATCTGTGTCAGATGTGAAAAAGGAAGCTCCTCATAACCTGAGAGCCTCTTCATCTGCTGCTGCACAGCCTGTGGGCCAACAGCTGCTTGGTGTAGACCAGGACCAATGTCAGACCATAGATTAAAGTAAAGTTTAGACTGCTATAATCTTTTGGAGCTGAGTTAAGTGTTACTGTAAAGTAATGTTCACATTGCCCTTGACAAGAGTTCAAACAACCACCTCCAACGATAAATCTATGTAAACATGCTTAAATGCGCCATTTCGGGCTTCCATGTTCAAAACTCTCATGTTCACTTGTTTCTACACAAGTTTTTACGACCATTTCTTAGCTGTACATACAAAACGTACGACCACTGAACATATGTTAAAAGTTACACCAGGTCATCCCTTTTCATTCACATAAGTGCCAACCATCTGAACATCGATCATGAAGGAAAAATTAATAAATCGATATATACCAAGCCGGAATTATATGATAGCAAGTTTTTCATATATTAAAAAAAAGAGCAAGATTCACAAGCTTTGCACAGCTTCAACATTTTACATCAAGCCTCTTCTAACTGGAGGACATTTGCTAGTAAACAGTAGAAAAAGAAAATGAAGAAGAATCTCCTCCCTGCCAAGCCAGCATGAAAACTGAGGGCATGTGATGTTTAAGAACATACTAAATACATGGCTGGTGTGTCCAAAGCTCTAGAAGGCAACCACCACACTCAAAGGAAAGTGAAGGTGTTTTATAGGAACACAAAAGATTCTGCTGCATACAAAAAAATCAGAAACAGATAAGAAGGAGCTCAATGTTTTAAACAAAAGCAACAGAAAAGAACAAAGTTTAAAGTTGAAATTTAAATATAGATACAGTCGGCAAACACCTGAGCTCGTCAGAGATGTGATTCCGTTTGATTGCAGCAGAGCCGCTAAAAGCAGCTTTATCCTGTTTTAGTTTAACCACAGGTTCTACCAGCTGAATGTTTCTTGTAAATCTCAGGCCTGCTGGGTTTGTGAAGCTCTTGATCACGTTGAATTTACATGTAATAAGGTAGGAAAATTACTGCTCATAGATCAGTAGGAAAAACAACAACAACAAAGAAGCGACTCTGTAATTTGTATTTTTAAAGGGAGCAATTTGTCAAGGTAACAGTGAGTTTTTGTAAAATGGAAACTGCAAACAATTGGTGAGTTCTGCCTCCAGTCACAAGATACCGCAGTTCTATTGTCATGGCAATATGCTGTTATTACCTTGGTACAGTTAATTTTTTCGATAAACTATCTCACAGGATTCAAGAACAAAGCCAAATGATGTTAACAGAAAGGATCTGACACATTCTGTCAGAGCTGGTAGACTTTTCACTGGGCTCTTCTAAATGGTGTTTTAATTCTCGTATGTGTGTGTGGATGTATGTGCATTTATGTCTATGTTTCCACTGGACATCTATTTCCAAACTTGAAATAAAAGAGCACAAGAGATGCGTTAAAAAGTACAAATTGACGGTGTTTGAAAGTGAAAACTAAGTCAGCAGTTTCAGATAACTAGGTCATTTTAAAAATAAATTCTATATCTAAAAAATAAGTCACAACTTCTTTTACAGGTAGATGTTGCTGTCTGTGGGCAAAAAACAGGCAAACATATATGGCGTACACGGGTGGTCCACACAAAATACCAAGTAAGGATGGGTGATACTGCAAATGTGTGACTCTTATGACTTTCTCTGCTCTACCATGAAGCAGTGTGGAGAGGGACAAGATGTGAGCAGCAGCGGGGGGTGGGGATGTTGTTTAAACAGACAGACAGTGATGCCAGATTGGGCAGTTTTCTGCTCAAATTGGGCGGGTTATTCCTTAAACTATACATTTTTTCCCCCAATCTGGCAACACTGTCTACAGCTAGACTCACACTTGCAGGAGCGCCTTAAGAAAATTCAAGAACTTTACTTTACGTACAAAAGGAAAAACTGCAACAAAAGTATCAATCTCATCATGCTATCAATACTTCATCTTGGTATCGATACCAGCGATACTCAGATCGATACACCCACCCCTAATACCAAGGTCATAGACTAATCTGTGAGCCCTTGGAGCAAAAATGTTGATGCACTTCTTTTTCTACACCATGCATCAACAACAGGTCTTAGGAAACTCTTAACACACAAGGGTAAAGTAGATACATTTGTTTTTGTGTTACTAAGTTTTCAGGATGGCTGTTAATAAAAGACAACATCCTGCATAAGCTTACATTTGATCTGGTCTAGAGAAAAACAAACAGCATTGCAGTGGAAAACATTACCGCGGTTGTGAAGCACAGTGGTGGAGGTTTGTTAATGTGGGCTTTCTGACTGAAGCATAAACCCCTCAGCTTACAGGAAGAAGGAAGTCCGTAGATGCATAAATACTAATAGTTGAGGTGTCCAAATGATTTCTTCTGTGTTTACTTCAAGAAAGAGTCATAGAGATCTTTTTTTGTCGTATAATTGGTCATAAATGAGATAAATGAAGCCATTTTTGTACATTCTTTGCAAAGTCTCAAGTCAGAGTGTGCGGATCCATTCATGTAATATATTAATGTCACCTAGGGCATTAATGCAGCATATATCTTAACTGCAGTGAAATGCCTTTTATTTATTGTTTTTCTGAACCCATTATCTGAAAGAACATTGTGTCATTAACTGGAATGTCTGGGGGGCTGGGGGGGTGTTTATTACATGTATGGCATTAGCCAAAGAGTGATGGATGAGTGGCAGCACACCTATTTAACCCTTCACTGAGCACTGGTACCCCTACTGCCTCTCCTGACTGCATTCATTTTTTACTTTCCTCCTTTTGCTCTTGGATCACTTTCAGTCTGAGTTCCTCCTCTTTTTTTTTTTTGGTTTATTCCATGACAGAACCACATGAGAGATGAGTCACTGAGCACATTAAAGCGTAAAGAACAACACGCATTAATAATTTGAGATGATAAAAGCTGTAGAAAATGCATGAAGCAGCACGAGTGCGAACGCCGCATAACGAGCTGCTGCAATAAACCCTGAGCACTCTGCGCCTAATAGCTTTTGCAATTTGAAATACAGCTTTCTTTAAGAGGAGTCCTTTTCTGCAAGCATCAAAGATCAAACACTCTCCTGCAAATACAAACTGATCCAGCCTCTCTGTATTCATCTTCCAAGGACCCAGACTTGCCTGTAATCTTTCCAAGGGGTTGTTAGCAACTCTTCTGCGGGCTTACTGAAAGACTTAGAAAGTTTTCTGAGACATCGGCCGCCGTCTCCTTCATCCTCGGGTTAGGGTTCCTGTACCTTTAGAGGAATGTTGTTTGTTAAGCTGCTTAGCTCTGATCTATGATTCACTGAAGCAGGAAAAAGGCTCCTTTTTCTGTGATCAGCTGCTGTTGTGCTCAAACACAAGTAACACCACAACCAACTAATTTTTATAAAACCCGGCTTCTTGTTAGTAAACTATGACTTTTACTCTCTTGTTTGTGTTCAACTTTAATTACATAAAAAGTGGAGATATGAGAACTGCACCAACAAAAACAAACTCTTCAGAAGTCTAATTTAAGGATTTTTATTCTGACTCACATATACTTGGCATGAAACACATTGTCTTAGCAGGTAACATTTCACTGAGACAGACTGTGGTCTCTTTGGAAAACACATCATCATTTTAAAGAATTTTCTCTTGTTATAAGAAAAAAAATCTATCCAAAGGACAGCTGAAGATTTCAAATTACACTGAGTGCTTAGTGAATTCTTCTTTTTTATGTTCTCTGAGAAAAACACTCCTCTGTTGAAAAGTTTTCACTGCAAAACTTTCTTTGAATTTTTTCTGCACTAATATGTTTTGCCAGACCTAAGTTTTACATCATTTTCAGTTTATTTCCTCTTGATGAAAATCTCAAGTTCAACATTTAAAGACCCACTCCAATAAAAATTGTGTTTTTAACATGTTCTTGTAGTATTTTACTCATGATGTAGGACAAATATAAAGAACATCAAGATTAAACTGTATTTGGAGTATTTTCTTTTTGTTCCAATGGTTTTAAAAATGTTGTTTGAAAAATCTTGTACTTGTTACGTGCAAAGTACACAATGACACAAACTACAGGCGGGTTGCCACAAGCTCCCTGCTCTGCTTAATTCCAAATCAGAATCCTTTTGTTGTCATTGTTGCACAACGAGCTTGTGATACAATGAAAAATCTGGTGGTCTCCAGCCAATAAAATAAAATAATGAAATTTATGAAGACATTTTAACAGACAAGCGTAAGAACATAAACATATATTGCAGAAAGTAAAACAAAAGTAAAAAGGTAATATATACAGCATTATTGCACTTCCATGCCTCTGAACATCTGAATATTGCACTTTTTTAATTAAAATAAGTTATTGAGGTTTATGTTTGTTCAATATATATGCTGCTCTGGGGAAAAAAACTCTTTTTTGAGTTGGTTCGATTCCCATTCATCTCGTAGATCCAAGAATGTCTCTATCCCAAACTGAATGACTGAATAGCTCCAATATTGATCGCCATTTTGGTATCTTGGTGTTGTGAGGGGCTGTAAGCTAGCAGGAGAATGTAGACCACACATATCCAAAATGTGGCCCCCTTTTAAATATCCTACTGCCCTCAGGCTCTTTTCATATCAACATCATTTTAGCATTTTCTAAAAGCTGTGTGTATGTTTTTTAATTGTAGTTGGTTAAATTACATTTTTATATTCACCACCAATAGTTATTAACAGATGAGACTTACAGGATTATCTATGACTTCCGAACTGGGAATGAATGGTGGGAAATTTGTCAAATTGACAGAGATTTTAGTAAAAACATATTTAGATGTACTTATGCTAAGGTATGAAATGAAAAGTATTCCATTGCAATAAAATGTTCATCAAGTATTTCATTTAAATGTAATGTTGCTAACATATTTAAAACAATGTCAGTTTGATTGGTCGGCCCTAACACATTTCCACCTTATTGAATCTGGCCCTCTTTAAAAAAGTTTGGAAACCCCTGGTGTAGACAGATGAGTGACAGGGAGTGGGAGTGGGCTTACTCTCTGCCAACAGTTCCTCCCACAACTCAGGGGTGAATTTCTAATAAACTACTGTCACTTAGCAGAAACTATGTTCTAGAAAGCGACAGATATTTTTGGTTTTATCAGCATAATCAAAATTAAACAATTACTGGAAACATTTTTAAAATTGCTTAAAAAATGATTGGAGTGGGACTTTAAGATCTGCTTGATGAAAACTTCCTAGTTCCTGTGTTTTGATGGACTGCTACTGTTGTGGCAGCAGCCTTCTTGTCCTATTAAGCATTTCAGTTTTTAACCTCAATGAAATTATTATTGTCTTTATTTTAACTAATCTTAATTTATTGTAATAATTTTGAATGCTACATATACATGATCGCATGTCCAGGAGAAACATTGTCTGTATTTTAAATAAAACTTTATTTAAAAAGTGAAGATCCATTAGGAGTGAATTCTCATTTTCAAAGACACCCTGTTCACCTTCATACCATGCAGCTGCATGGTTCAGTCACAGGAAAATCGGCTGCCCCAGGGCCTCCTCACTGAGATAATTAGGGTCAAGGGCCTTGTTCATGAGCAAGTGGCAAGGGTGGAGCACTTACTGCTGGGGAGCTGCCCCACCCATGTGCAATCCTGCTGCTGCTGAGACTTGAACCTCTGACTCTAGAGCCAAAAGGTCCTGGTTACTTACCACTGTCCAACATTAACTCACATAAAAATAAAAGAGCAGCATAATGCTTTTTTTCAGTTTTTTTACTTTGATTCCAAATTTCCAGATAGAGAGCTTTTAATCTGTTCATATATGTATTTTTTTTAAATTGTTAGTGCATGTTGTCAAAATAAACTTGACATAGCAAAATAATCTCATTCTAGATTTCAGTTGTTCTTTTTTATGACAACCATTTCTAAGATTTCAGGGAGAATTTTCAAACTAAAATTCCAATAACACAATCGTTGCATGAATGTAAACAGAGACCTGTAAGCATGATGCATGGGGGAACAGAAGTGTCTTTGAGTGCACACAGGGTTTATAAAGCTCTATTGTTTTTCAGGAAAAAGTCATGTAAATGTTTCTACGGATGGATGTGTAGATAGATTTGTGAAGCCAGAGTGTAGACGGAGTGAGTGCTGGTGTTTTAACTGCTAGCTTGCTTGTCTTGTCTCGTGACTGATGCAGTTTCCATGTTCTGCCTCATCCTCCCCCGCCTGCCCTCCACCAGCACCTCCTGCCCTGGGCTAAGACACGCTGCACTCCGATTCTGGATCTATATCTTTCCTCACTTTGTCTGTGCTTTTTCTCCTTCTTTTTGTGTTTTTACCCCATTTATCTCATTATGTTTGGGCTCTCTCCAGTGCATTGAAAATGAACTGTTAATCTCTCCTCTCATCAATCTCCCCAGCACTGAAGTGCCCCCGTCTCTCCCTGCATGGCAAAATGATGACTGGCACTTTTACTTGTTTGGAGAAATAAGTGTGGGGGCCAAATTGAATTTTAATGGAACGCACATCCCCCCAGTGAAAGGTGCAATCCATTACTGAATGATTGTAATGTTATTTGTTGCCAGTGTTGATTTATGGTGCATGGAGTGTGGGGGGCCAAAGGTGGGTATTTGGGAAGGAAGCTGTGCTGTGTTGATGGACTTTCTACTGTGGAGAGAGAAGATCCAAATCCTGTCAGCTGTTAGTCGCTTTATGAAGGTGTCAGAATGTGGAACTCATTAGGAAACAATCGCCCTCATGTTTTACCCAAACTTGAGTGCAAACGTTGTGGATAATCATCAAAGCTTCAGACAGGTTGAATTTAGACATTTATGTTTTTTTTCGTGTCACAAAAAGGTGAACATTTTTTTTACTAGACAAAAGAACATATATTGAACCAATTTTTAAAACCAGTCTGTAAATATATTTATTTGGTGCAAAATTGAGCTTTATAACATTGTTGTAAGTAGAAAATTTCTTGCTTCTGGAACTGACCTGCAGTGGCCATTTAGAGGATTGCAACATTCAACATTTCCAGGTTTACTTCAAATTTGGATAGATAATACTTGGTCACGTCACACTGTCTGATGTAACATCAGTATATATTTAGATCAGTTAATCACACATGCAGTGATGCAGTGGTCGACCTTTGATTGGAAGATTGCAGGTTCGACTCCTGTCTTGCCTGCCTATGTGTCTAAGTGTCCTTGGGCAAGACGCAGGACCCCACCTTGCCTCTAGTGGAGGTTGGTACGAGTGTTCGGCAGCGGAGCAGCCATCAGTGAGTGAATGTGTGCGTGCATGGGTGAATGGGACGGTGGCTGTAAAGCGCTTTGGGCCTTCTGGAAAAATGCTACATGCTGACAGTGGCTCAGGTGGTCAGGTCGGCCTATGATTGAAGAATTGGGGGTTGGATCTCCGTTCCCTCCAGCCAACTGTTGTTGTCTCCTTAGGCGAGAAACTTCACCCAAGTTGCCTCCAGTGTCCCCACTGGCGTGTGATTGTGTGTGATGGTCAGTGGGGCTCAAGCACGTACTGTGCTGCTGTGGCTGAATCAGGAGCTTACCATCACAAAGCATAACTGAGGAGTGAATGAATAATGGATACACATTTTTAGCGCAATTAGCAGTTGGAAAGCGAGGGGTCACATGACCAGACCTGTTTACAATGTTTGGTGTAAGGTGTGGTTGAACCTGCATTTGAATCCTTCCTCAAAATGAGTTGATGGCTAACACACTAAAGTTTTTTTTTTTTTGCTGATCAGTCACCATTAATGCAGGGATAAAAAAGATGTATTCTTCATCCCTGCAATGTGTCAGTAATTAGGATCAAGTTTTTTTTTTTTTTTCCAGATAAATCCGTATGTTTTTACATCTCTGGATGCAGCTAATCTGGAACAGAAACAAAATATTTAATCCTGGCCTCAGATTTCTTCACTGCAGCTGAACCAACGGAGCGCAGCTACACATCCGCTGAGAGAAAAGCGTTAACCATGTTATCCTGATAGTCGTCTTCAGATGGAGGCTGACACTCCGTTATCTGATCTGGCAGCAGCAGCTGGTGCTCCGGGGAAAAAAACAAATCAATTAAAAATCTTTGCGAGCACACGGGGTTTGTTACTGCGTCAACCAGCTGGTGGGTTTTATTGTTTTTGCATCTTAACCTAGCTCAGGTTAGCACTGTAAGTCATTTCCTCTCAAAGGATTTGCCATCTGCGCCTGATATCGTATTCGAGGGGAGGGCTCTGTGGGATAGAGTTAGCCAGATTGTTGTGATTTTTCACAGAGTTATTTTCATCTCAGGCAGACACACTTCTGCTGGAGAAAGTTTTCCTCGAAGCTGTGAGTGCTTCAACTTTTCCGTCATTCATGACATTTTTTGTGAGTGCAAAACATGCCTGATGCCATGCTGCTAAAAAAAGAGAGGGATGCACTTCAAAGTCAGTATGCAAGTTAAGTCGTTGTATTTCTCTAACTTGACAGAAAGACATAATTTTAAACCAGAATTCTGCAACAGCCTTCATCTTATTTCAAATTTAGAAGCATTTGTATCTCTTATGCCTTATGGATTACAGAGCAGATATATATCACATAGAAATTCTTCTGGACCTTTTAGTTCAAATCCTGGCTGGGGGATCAGAAACACCAACTGGGGACCTTTCTGTGTGGAGTTTGCATGTGCTCCCCATGTATGTGTGGGTTTTCACCGGGTACTCTGGCTTCCTCGCACCGTCCAAAAACATGCTTCATAGGTTAGTTGGTTACTCTAAATTGTCCCTAGGTGTGAATGTGAGAGTCAGTGTCTGGCGACCTGTCCAGACTGGCGACCTGTCCAGGGTGAACCCTGCCTTCGCCCATCAGTAGCCGGGTTAGGCTCCGGCTCCCCCACAACCCGAAAGAGACGAAGCAGCTAAGAAAATTTCTTAGCTGCTTCGTCTCTTTCGGGTCGTGGGGGAGCCGGAGCCTAACCCCCTATATATATATATAATATATATATATATATATATATATATATATATATATATACAGAATAACGTGCTGTTTTTATTTAAAAAATGTTGTAAAAACATACAAAAGAGATTTTTTATTATTATTATTGTGTATTCCTACAATAAGTTTCTCCCAGAACTTTATGAAAAGTGCTTCTTTATTTCATCAGAGACAGTTCCAACCTCTGTGAGTGATGATCCACCCTCTTTGTTTCTTGATTGTCTCACTCTGATCCAAAGTTAAACAGACCCAGCCAATGCAAGATGGGGCTGCAGCCAGAGGCAGAGGACATTTTTCACTGTGCAAATGTGAAAATGGTTGATGGGGTCACGGCAGCCAACTTCAGATCAATGAAGCAAACCCAAAGAGCTGACCTTCTGTGGGAACAGAGACAGAAACCTTCAGCCTGCTGACACCAAGAAGCACTTCTGAGTTCTAGCTGCAGTCACAGGAGTTTCTATGGGAACACAAAGCAGGTTTTGGAGAAAACTGAGCTGCATTTAACCAGTCAACACTTTCTTGAACTCACTCTCTGAGAGCATCCTCACTGATCACATCTTTGTTTGGTTTGACCGCCTGACCAGAAAAAGTAGAAACAAATTGAGGATAACTGCACAGCCAGTGGAATTGTGGTTAAACCGTGAAAGGGGCAGATCTTTTAACCACATTTTTTTTAACAATCTCAAATTGTTTTTTCATATCATGTTCCTCTTTTTCCCTGTCAATCTTTGAAAAACAAAAAACATGACATCCTGGTAACCCCCATCCAAACTTCTATCAGACAGATTTATATAAAGAAAATTAATTTTCCTGAAAGTTTTGTCTTTCTGGGATCCATGTTGTCCTCAGGCTTTGCTTTGTTCCGGTTTTTGGAGCTCATCATGAACTGACCACGTCACCTGCAGAGTTCAACTCCAGCCTCCGGCAAATGCTAATAAGTCTACGTTCAGCAACTTTAGATGCTCAATGGAGGAACTCGTTTCGCCTCATTTACCTGTTAAAGATCTGCTACAAAGTCTGTCACCCTGCTGGAGGTGAAACAAAGGCGTTAGGAGGAGTTGCCAGCCCCCTCTTCACTCATACTGACCAGATTAATCAGTCGCTATGAATCTAAAATCTGAATTTCTATGTAAAGTCTTAGCATTGCTCATTGAAACGCTGAAAAATGTCATAAATCCAAATTTGATGACCCGCTTAAAACAGAATTGTAAAAACTTAATCAAGTGATTTTCCCGGCCACGTACTGGTTTAATGTCAGATGGTATTTGTACAGACCGGTCCATATGAGACTGAAGGGGGCATTCCATTTTATTTAATCTATTTTTGTTAGCTTTCAGTTTCCCTTAACTTTCACAATAAAGTTCATCGTCATCCCCTTGTTAAAACAGTTTGTGTGTGAACCATAAACATGTAATAGATTTTCATTTAACCCATAAATGTCAAAGTGGAATCTTAGAGATCAGATACCAACTTCAGCCTCGCCTGACTTTTAAAGTGCAACGGATAAATAAAAAAATATCACTAAAATCATTATTTTCTTAATATAGAAACAAACGTGAGTCCACAGTTTGAGCAACTGTATTGGCAACTTCATCGTAACATTAGATAGCAGATTGGGTTTGTTGTGTGACAACTGTCGCAATAAATCCATATTTTGGGTAAAGACTGAGTTTTTGTTTGTTAAGTGCAGCTTTCTTTTTTCATTGAAGTCAAAGTTTCTTCTGTTTCCTCACTGGCTCTTTTTGTGAACAGAAACTTTCCAAATAGGTTTCTTTTTTTGTTAACTTTATTAAATTGAGGGTTCTAAATGTAGTGGTATTTTTGGTTTTCCAAAATAAACCGTCCCTTGGATTATAAAAAAAATTGTAGGTCATGCTTTTGTTTTTTTTTTTTTGAGGGGGCCCAGTAAGGCGTATCTCGGGGCTTGGGGACTACTGATTTAAAGTAAAATGTAGTGAAAAGTTGGATTTGGGGTTTAAAAGTCATTATCACTCAATGTGCTTGTTACTAAGATATTAACTGTTATGGAAAAAAGTGACATTGTAAAACTGAAGATTGCAGACTGTCTGTGATGATGCTCTTCATTCAGCAGCTGACAGTGACATTTCCTCCTCGCACCAAAAAATAACCCCATATCTTGGGTATGCTGGTTCCATCCAGCCTGGGGTTTTAAACTTTTTTCCAAACTCTCCTGGAGGACAGATTTTCTCATTTTTAAAGTTGAACACCAATTTCATACTAAAGTTACTGACACTTACTGGATTGATAATGTCTGACATCCCCCTTCGGATTTTAAACGGTGAAAACGAAGCCTGCAGTGGGGCAAACACCTCAACAATGTTGTAAAATAGCCGATCGAGTGATACAAGGTGAAGTGAGAGTTTTGAGGAGTCCACCCAAGGATCCAGTGACCTGTCAATCAAACAAGACACCCCTGATAACTTTTCTGCCTTTGATTATGTTTGCTTTTGAAATAAGGTTAGAACTATTTAACATTGAAGTTGTTGCTCCCTTCAGTCTCCAGAGATCTTTTGAAGAAATGCAGCATTTGGTGCTTCTGGGTTCTTGTCAAATTTGGGAATGTAAGGTGGGAGTGCTCCACATTATTCTGTAATCAAAATTATCAGTGTATTTTTTCCATGATAGAAAAGGCTTGAATCATGAAGAGAGCAGTTGGACAGCTCTGTTGGCTGCATACAGGACTGGCGCATAGGAATACAGGGTTTGTTTCCAAAGTTGTACAATGAGCTGAATCCATTGTAAGTCCCTGAGCAAGATTCTTCAAGCAAGTCTGGATCTCTCTGTGCCAGTTCTCTGTCTGTGTCAGGAAGGGCATCCGGCATTAAACTCTTCACCAAACCAAATGTGTGGATTAGTGAAAGCGGATTTGCTGTGAGATATGCCAAAAGGTGAACAGCAACAAGAGATTTGAATCATATTCCATGGCCAGAACAGAACTGCACTTGATACTGAGGTTAGACAACCAATTGGATTGTCTTCTCTAGAACTCTAACATAGATTTTCACAGGGACGCTGAAGAGTATGATACCCCACCTAAAACACAACCTCTGGTACCCCCTCTTAAAGGGCAAGCCACCACCCTACTTTATCAATACAGTGGAATGACCCACGACGTCCACATGATGTGGTAAAGACCTATCAGTCAAGAAAGTCCCACACCTTCCAAAATCTTGAGAAATGGGAACAGAAATTTCCAGATCCATGGTCTGTAGCCTCTTCAGACTCAATAGAAGACTCATTGGTATGACTGACATGGTCTTCAGTGCCCCTTCTACTGCACATTCCCTATTGAGGCCAATAACTTTCCACCAGCCTGGTATTTGTGGAGCACTGCGCTTGAGACCCCCTACAGTTAGCCAGAGTCTTTGTTAAGTTGATCGAAAGTCATTTTGGTGGTTCGACTAATATTGAGCGGCAGGTGCAGCCCGCGTACTGTGAAGAGCAGATAATGGTAGCACCAGGGTGCTGCTGGACAAACAAAACAGTCTGCAGTTGGTGAAGATGGTTTGAAATCACGCACGATGCGCTGGCTGTTTTCTGAGACACGGGCGCCTAGGTGGGAAACTCAGGCTATTGCACGGCACACCTGGCAGTTAGTCAGCCTGCACCTGCACTGATAATGGCCAATCATGTCATGGAGAGAATGAAGATGGAGTTCAGGCGTTGGTGAGGATTCTCAATGCCAGCAGAGATATAGCCAAAGCATGGAGAGGAAGAAGGGGGCAGAAGAAAACCTTTTATAACACTGGATATGTGATATCCCCAAAACTTTTGACTCTGACAGTCATCAATGTACACCGTATAACAGATGCAATTCTTTTTTTAGTGAATTAGATTTAATTTAGCAAGTTTTTATGGCTCCAAGCCTTTGAGAGAAACCTTAACTGGGGCTTATTTCTGACAAAGACAGTACATCAAAGCTAATTTTTGGTATTAGAGCAGAAAGTTACATGCACCAAGCAGAAGCCGACCTTATAAAGATTTTTTCTTTAAGCTTTGAGGAACCCATCCATACCTGTGAAAATTCAGAAATCAGTGCAAAGCCTTCACATGCTTCCAGGCTCCACTGCAGCGGAGAGCAGCAGAGCGTTTCTAATAAAACTGAATGGCAGTTCATTTGCTCGTGTGCGCACAGTCTCTACCGTGACTCCACAGGGATTTGTGTATATGCCTCTGATTGTCTACCGGCATGTATTTTAAATTATGATTAATTACTCTCATAAATACTGACAAGTTCAGTGGTTCCTATAAAGCAGGAAGGACACACATCTTTAGGCCTAAGTTTTAATCTCTTGTGGTGTTCTGTCTAAAAGTACAAACTATGCTCCACCATCTGGCTGCACACGAACAAACGATAAACTCTAAAAGTCCCACGAAAACAAAGAGCTGCTCATTTTCCTTATTCTTCCAACTGCAGTTTCTGAAGCAGATTTAGGAGGAGAGGGAATCTTTTTAAACCTCTCAGATTTTCTGGCAGCAGATGAGGCTTCTGTTCAAGGAGAACGCAGATTGCGTTGGTGCCAATTCTCATAAAAAATCTGTCTTTTCTCCTTCTCTTCCGCTCTTCTCTTTGACCCCATTGGCGAGAGTTAAGAATTAACAGAAAGGAAACAGATGACATTAGAAAGGAACAGAAAAAGAAGAACCAACCATCCTGCAGCTACGTAAACCACTGATATGACGTCAGTCTTTAAGCAAACACCAATAGACAAAAGTGGACTAAAAAAAGCACACTCACTGCTACGTCGAGTGAACACGAACAATTCTTCCCAGACAACGTAAATCTGTCTTTGGATCAATAAAAGCTGACGTTTTGCTTTAAAATTGGAAAGGATCCTTTCTTTTTTAACCCTTTCTGCTCCTCTTACACAAACACCTCGTGTCTGTTTAATCCTGATGATCTAATCTGACTCAGCTGCTGCAGCGTGAAAATAGATCCGTCTGCCTCACTTCCCCTCTCAAATGAACACACTCGTTTAGGTTTACACGCACGGCATACTCGGCATGAAAGGTGGGTTCAAATGAGATAATAATCTGTGACACAAAATAGAAACATTTCTGTTTACATGTTTGTGATCATATTCTGAGTAGAACAATGT
This sequence comes from Oryzias javanicus, assembly GCA_003999625.1. Lineage (NCBI taxonomy): Eukaryota > Metazoa > Chordata > Actinopteri > Beloniformes > Adrianichthyidae > Oryzias > Oryzias javanicus. The sequence continues at coordinate 16,839,589 of CM012441.1, read as the reverse complement.
TAGGAGATGATGATACGGCACTTCAATCATTAATCCTGATTAGATAAAGAAAGTTAACAAAACTTCTTAAAATCCCAGACTGCAAAATGATTCAATGAATGCAATTTTTAAATAATTTCTCTTCAGATCACGTAGATTCATCATCTACCTGTTGGTTCTGATCTCCTGCATTCAGGATCTCAGTTGAATAATTGTCTTCTGACCTTGAATCAAACTCTGCATCCATTCGTCTGCAAGCCAATACATTCAGGATCATTGTTTTAATGCTACATCAAAACCAACAAAGCAACTCCTGCTCTTTCTAGCTCCAAAAAGATGATTGGTCCAAACAATTACAATCTAATTGTAGCTCAGTTTTATTGCCAGAGTCACCAAAAATTTTTTTAATTTTTTCTTTTCAATAGGAGTGTCTAAAAGTCTGAAAAGAAACTTGTGAGTTTAAGTGAATTATTAGTGGACAATTTGCATAGATCCGAACACAAAGCTTACAAACAAGATTAATACATTTTTAAAGATTTTTACAATGTGTGGTCAGTGGATAATCAGGGGAAATTCTGATTTGATCAGTGCATCTTTAGTCAGAATCCTTCAGCCTAAAGCTGGTGGAGTCAAGAACTGCTGCTTTATCCATGCTAAAATCTAAAAATGTATGTGCAGCTATGAAGGCACTTCCTCTCACGTAGCAGCCGGTGTTGGTCCATTCTCTTTCGTGGACGTCAGTAGCTGAGGTGGATTAGGGGGACATGCAGGCTCTGGAGGGCCTCTGTTCTCCAGCTCTTGACAAACCAAAGACGGATGTGAGAATCTTCATAGTCCGACTGTCATCCATCATCTCACTCAGAGAGCAGTCGTCAGCTCAGAGGATATGTGCAGCTTTCATTGGTCCACTTCAACACTCCATAACTCCCGCTGCTGTTAGGCTGTCAGCTCAAAATTTAGGACAATCTGTCACAATGCTAATAACTCATTCCCCCAGACTAGTTCTTTGCAAAGATTCGGCCATAAAATGGAAATCCTTTCTTTACATTTGTGGAACGCGGAGAGAGATGTTCTAAGTAAACTCTGTCAGGTGGAGCTTTAAGCTCAAATATAAACTCATTTGTCATTAACAAAAAAGTTTTTATTTTTACAGGAAGATGAAGTCAAATGAAAGTTCCACATATAGGATCCCCCCCCACACACACACTAGTCTCACCTCAGAGAGGGGTGTTGGTCCCTCTGACAAAAACACTGCAGGCAGGACTGGATCCACCCCTTCATCCCAGCCTCTTCAAGACTGCAGGTCAACTGTGTGTGTTGGTGGGGGGAGGTCTTGTTCACAGAAGTGAAATGGGACTGTTGCTGATTTTCCTCTCCATATTTGCTCTGGGATTGGGGCAGATGTATCCCAGTCGTGCTGGCCCTGGCTTAGTTTGCGTTCAGGATCAGATGAGGTTGAGGCGTGTGTGTGGAAGGGGGTGGTGGTGGAGGACATGGATGAAGCCCTGCTGATGGAGAGCAGGGTGGGGGTTACAGTCTGTGTTTACAGTGGGTGTGTGTTTAATGGTTTAGTGGGAGCATGAAGCACGTCTGACTCTGTGTGCATAAAGCAGATTTACACTCCGTCAGGTCTGACCTGGAAATTAGATCATTCTGTTTTTTCCATATCTGATTCAGACGGATTGGCAGGTTGTTGTGTAGGTGTGTGTGTGTGTAGGGGTGTGTGTGTGTGGGCATCCACGTGTGTGTGTGCAAAATGCTGTACTTCTTTAAAGGCTCCAGATGATTTAATTACCACCCTGCTGCATAAATTTACATATCAATGTGGAAGATGAATTTTTCTCCATATTTGCAGAAGTTTCAGATGCAGATCGGATTTCAAGGTTAAACAGAACCTTTTACTTTAGCCATTAGTGAGAGAAGATTAATGAGAAGAGCCATTAAACAACTTCTACCATACTAATCGCACCGTGTGGATTTTCTCTTGTGCTCTCTTTCAGTAAAAGAACATCAGAGTCATCCGCTGCTCATAATTGATCATTTTGCGATGTGAAAACATACTTGACTTCTGATAAATGTGCAGCGTCTGTCACTGTGCTGCTTTTGTTTACCAAAAAAGAAAGAAAAGTAAGATTAGCTTGTGGTCAGCTGGGATCCATAGGTGAGGTGACAGGTCAAAGCAGACAAACTCTGCATTGGGAATACGATGCCAACATATTAAAATTCCATTAGATGTCACACACTTAGGTGTTTGAAATTTGTACTACTCATTTGAATTAACCCCTGAGGGGGCAGTGAGTTGTGGATAAAGGTCTTTTTATAATTGCACTCTAATCACAATCTATTTTTGATGCTTTCTCAGGGGTCTTTTATTTATTATTATGCTGTTTTCAGCCAATATATATTTTAAAAAAACTTGTCATTTTTCAAGGATATCGTTGTTGTCGAGCAGCAGCAGTAGAAATTTACATCTGAGTTGTGGGTGGAACCGTTTGCGTAGTGTAAGCCTTCCTCCACTTCCAATCATCTTTTTGTTAACACTCTCTCCCACTAGCTTACAGCTAATCATGCAGCAAAAATAGTGAGCAATATTGGAGCTATCCAGCCATACCGTAAGACTTACAAGGAGCAAGAAACTGGACCACAGTTTGTTGCAACTTACGACTTTATTGTTCTTTGTCCACGATGTCAAAAATTCACTGCCAAACAAACACAAATAAATAACTAAAATAAAAATTTGACAGAATAAATTATATGAACAAAAAGGAAAACGTGTACGACTCAGGGTGCGTTCACCCAAAAAAGGAAAACAAGAAAGCTTCTTAATACAACTTCATAAGTATTCAATCTCTCTTCTTAATCTCTTTTTGGAACCCCTTAAGTAGCTTTACAAAAAGCGTTTCTCTGTGCAACGCAGACTTGAACAAAGGTTACTCCCCAGAAATACACAAAAAAATGAAATAAATAAATCTGTAAAATAAGAATTTTACAAAATAATTACAAATACTGACACTTTCATTGTGGCAGTTTGAGTCTTCAAATATAAGTGTCAAGCAGGGAGGTGTCAGGTCCCATTTTTAAAATCTTTGGTATGACCAAACCAGGGATTTGAACCCATGATTTTCCCAGTGTCAGGGCAGACCCACTTCCACCAGGCCACTAAGTTATGCAACTCTGAGTTTGAGCAGGTTTCTCAAAGGATAATGATATTGTGCTCCTTCTTGCTGATCCACATTTGATAGTCCCTGAAACACAGAAAATAGACCAGCTGCAGCTGTGAGACCAGGGTCTCAAATATGCCTACATTCATGCTGGAGACTCTCACCCTCTTTCTACATTTGAGTCAAATCCAGAGAGAGAACGCCCACTTTGTGTGCAGGAGACGGCAGCTCTGTCCCAGACTCCAAAACTCTGGGAGCACAGAAGTTCATGAACCTCTGTGGTCCCAAACTATTAGAAAACTCCCAAAGACGTGAAACTGATTATTAATCTTTTAGCCTGGCCTCCCAAAGTGCAAACTGTTAATCTGTACCTGAGTGGGTTTCCATCAGTTGCTTTTATTTTTGTACCATTTTCCAATGCTACTCATTTCTGTGCGCCTTGATTGAAATTGTGTGACCCAGAGAGAAGCAGGTGACCTAACCTATTGAGGTCAGGAGATCCTGACTCAAAGGTATGTGTGAGCCACTGTTCTGAGATGGATTCAGCTTAAACCTTCAGAGTTTGCAAAGACAAGGAGGACGGCGTCAGCAGCTTCATAAATGTCGCCTTGCACTCCTTTCATTCCTTCTTGTTGTCTCTCAAACAGACACACTTCCACCAAACTGCACAACAATGGAATTAAACACTTGCCTTTTCCCTTTTCCAGGGGATTTTTTTTTATCATGTTTTATTTATAAAGAACAAGGACATTAATATTGGAGCGATCTGGGAACAGGAAAGCTGAGAAGGATTGGAACGAGACAAGGTCAGAGGGATTAAGGAGCGTAAAAATGAAATGTTTTTATTCCACAATCCGGATCAGAGCTGTTTGTTTCATCGTGTAAACTCGACACCACAAGGACAAACACTTGTGCACACGCACACACGTGCACGCTCTCCTACACGCCGCCGCCCGACAACGGGAGAACAGGCAGAATGCAGATCGGAGCAGAGGAGCTGATGTTTTTAAAGTGGAGCTTTTAATATTTAACAGCCAGTGCCTCTGACACCAACAGAGGGAAAACGACTCCAGACGAGCGCCTGAGCCTTCAGCTCCTCCGTGACCCACAGCGGGAAGGCTCCACGTCCCAAACAAAAAAAAAAAAGGAATTTAACTTGATGATTCATAAAAGAGAAACAAACTGCGTCCACATGCATGCACACTTTGATGCGACTCCGATCTGCAGCCTGCGGTTAACCTCCGAAGAAAAATGATTAGTTCAGCTAACTGAACATCCTACAGAGCACAATTAAAGCCATTATGAAGAAGAAAAGCAGCACAGCCAACCTGCCAGTAGAGGAGGAGCACAGCACTTGTGTTCATCAGAGGCAGGAGATAACCCTGAAGGACCTGCGGGGCTCCACGCTCCGAAGCTGCTCCCTACCAGAGAACAAAAACCTCCTCACACTCCTTCCTTGTATTTTTCCTCATTTTTCTCCTGTCGCAGTAAATCATCAGTCACTTTAAGCTTCAGAGTTTTCACTTAAGATGTCTTGACACAACGTCAGCTGCCTGAATGAGGACCTTCACCAACAAATTTTTAAAAATATTTTTGATCGTCATTTATGGTCTGCTCTGCAGGAAAACTGTGAGAACGTATAAATAAATTCACTTATTTTAAACATTGTTATTAATATTTTCTGGCTTCTTGACCTTTATCACTTTACCACCTTTGCTTTATTCAGGTTTTATTCTTCATTACATTTTTACACTTCAAATTTTCACACTGAATTTTTGCAGATTTGGTCAAACTCATATTGTGTCCTGTCAGGGGTCACTGCAGTAAATCAGATTTGACTGATCCACTCTTGGTTTTGCAAAAGAGGTCAGTTTTTGTCTTTCCTGACACAACCCTGCGTTTTATCCGGCCTATAGGGACTGGCACAGGGAAACCCAGACACAGGCCCCCTTGTGGCTACCTAGTTAGGCAGTAACAAGAAGGGTCTTGCTGGAATAAGCTCATTGAAGCCCTTGGAAAACAAATCTTGGTTTCCCATTTGCCAGTCCTGCATGCAGGCAACGTAGCCATCCAGCTGCTTTTCATATGCATATTACTGATTTCCAACATCTACAATTTACTAGTTTTTCTTCATTGAAGACTAAACAGTTAATGTTTTCTTTCATAAACAAACCAACAAACAAATAAATCTCCTGTGAGTTTGTTGTCTTCTCAGTTTTCAAATTCCTCCTCAGGCCAACATGTTGAAGTTTTCTTCTGGCGCTGCGGTGCGTTCAAGGTCATGATCATTGTTTGGTTAAACCTGAACTTTACCTGAGACATTTTTCTGCAGAAATGTTCAGAACGGCCAATGATGACAATTACTGTGTTCTTAAATAATCTAGATGTTATGCTGAAATAAGGCTTGATTTTAGCTTCTGGAGGCCTGACTGCCATGTTTGACCTCCAAGCAATGACAAACTCTGCCAGCTATTAAAGTTGTATGAAGAAAGAGACAGCAGTTAAAAATGTATCAGAAACGCCAGAAAATTAACTACTGTTATCTAGAAACTCTGAAGCCTGCATACAGAACTTTCCATTTGGTTCATCCAAACTGTCAGAAAAAAAAAAAATCCCTCCTCTGCCTTTTTTCTGTTCTTGTCTTTGAACTCCCAGGAAAAGCTCTCAGGGCAACAGAGAAGTTGAAGGAGGAGCTCATAAAGACCTCTTAGGAAAAGTCAGTCTCAGCAATTTCAGCGCAGACCCCACCCTCACTGCTCCTCAAACTGAGCACGGACAGACAGTTGGGACATCAGTCGGCAGGTCGAGCTCCAACTTTACTGATGAAGCACAAAGACGCTCCTTTGAAGCCGCTGTTTGAGCTGCTGCATTACGAAAGGGAGAAGCAGAGGAACGCTCCTACGTGTGCTCAGCAGGAGTCCCAGCTCAGAACATTTTTGAAACCGTGAGGTTTTCATGTGAAAATATCTTCTTGTTGGCAATGATCAGAGTTATTCCAGTTCTCCATGCACATGCATGATCGTGCACGCTCGCTACCTGGAGCTTTGTTACACTACCCCCGTTTGGAGTCAGCCGGGAGCTGTCCACGTTCCGTGAAAATGGCTCAGTGCAGAAAGCAAGACAAACATCTCGCAGTTTATCAACTCATCATTCAACTCAAAGAGCCTGTGACTCCTCCCACGCAGCCGTTTATCACAAAGTTTCCCAACAAAAGTCATCCCACACTCATCCGAGGAGTGTTGTTTGGAGGTGAACACAACGTGCAGCAGCGTGGGTGCAGCTCCTCAGCAGCTGCGAGTTAATCTACTGTGGAAACCAGCATGCATTTATAATATCCTGACAGCTGGGGACTGGAGATACAGGACCACTGCTGCACTTCCTTCTCATTCGCACTCTGTTATTATCGTTTCTGCAGCAGCCGGCTGCTGTTTGTCTCCATCTTTTATTTTCTGTTAAGATTAATGCCGGCAAACTGGGATTAAATAAACCAGTTTTTCAATGATTCATGAAGGGAGTTTGGAATTAGATTAGATTATCCCTGCTTAGTAAACTTGAACCACAGCAAACACGCGACTTTACCCCGCCAAAAAACTAAACAGTTTTCTATTTTTGCAGAAATTTTTTCCATACAGTCAGAGATTTAAGATTTATCCATTTCTTTTCTGTCTTCTAAAGTTAATCATGAATGAACCCATAAATCGGTCAAGAATCAAATCCTAAGGATTTTATATGTGATAAACTCTTGTTCAAAATAGACCAGCATCAAATTTGGAAATATTTTCAGCTGTTTTTAGTGACTCTTGTGCATTTTTAAGAGCAAGTCTGCTGTCGCTGCACTTCTGTGGAGGACGGATCTTCCTAGTTTGAAGGCTTTAGATAAGATGTGCTAGAAAGAGAAGATACATCCAGAAAATTACAATCAAAGAAAGAAACATTTTAATAAATAAACTCAAAAGAATTAATAAAACAGTAGTAGTTTAAAAGTGTAGTCCTTTTTGTTTTTCAGTTATTTTCCTCCATCTTGCAGAAGTACAAGAACTGAATTTTTGTGTGAAACAAAACAAAACAAAACATTTTTTTTAGCAACATTCTAGATTTTTGTTATTTTCTTCTTTTGTGTAAACTGAGCATCACCAGATCAAACTATTTCCAAATTAGAATCGACCAAAAAAAAAAAAAAAAAAGAAAGTGTTGGATTTCTAAAAATGAATCCTTGAACTCTATTATTAAGAAGAAGGGTTTAAATTTGAAATCAGAGCTTCTAATAGCAAAGCCTCTGTCATGTACGGATGAAGATGAGGAGGAGGCTGCAGCTGCTGTCCTGGTGGCTGATGTCGCTGTGGATGCAGCTCTCCTCCCTCTAAACGAGTGTCCGAGTGTGTTTGTGTGCGAGCGTCCCGGACGGAGAAAATAGGGCCGTTCATCAGGTGGATCAGCCCGCTCTCTGACGGACGTCGTTACAGGAGAGCCGCTCATGATTACAGCTGCTGGGAACCACAGATGAACCCCGTCATGCTCTGAAAGTGAATAATGACACTGGCAGCTCAGCGTGCTGGGAAACAGACTTAATGATGCTTTCAGGCTGCAGAGGATCACGGAGGCCCCGAGTGGGAGTCCAAGCTTCTGCTGCTGACTGCTTCTGATCGGATCTTCCTCCGCCAATCTCCTGTGGCTTTTCCCAAAGATCACTTCTTAGTGTCTCGCTGGGTTCTTCGTGCGCTCTCCATCCCCTCTTTTACCAACAGTAGTCTCAGCTCAGAAATGACTCCTGCTGCTTTTAAACATGTTGCTGTCTGGCCACTTCTCAAAAACAAACATTGATCCATCTGCTTTATCCAATTTAAGAGCTGCTTATGACTTTCTGTTTTTTCAGATATCTTGAAATGTCTGAAATATGGATTGGATTATTTTAAGTAAAAATCAATTCAAGTTGATTAAGCTCTTTATTTTTCCACATTTAAATTTAGATTTTTTTCTTTTATCTGATAAAAATAGGTTTAAGATGTCACTTATTTTGGTTTGTTTTGCAAACAACATCTTTAACCAACAAACGTCTCACCAAAGAAAAAGTGAATTAATCAATTTAAAAATTCTTTCTAGTTTTCGGTCACCCTATGGATGCCCTCAAATCTGTCTTTGGAAGTACAAATCCAGTGTTACGATTTGCAGATAAAAGAAGTGTTCTGATGTAACAGAAATGTTCACTTTGATCCTTTAACATTTCTCTCTGATCATCTTTTTCTTTTTTATACTAAAAGTGTGCCCAGTGTTCTATTAATTTGCCTTTTTTAGGCTAAAAAATCCAAACAAACTGTGAGCTTCTGACCCACTGACTGTAGCTTCCACGTCAACAATTTTGAATAAAGAAATAATCAGAAATGCAATTTTAGACCTATTAGTCTTCCATTATAAGAAACGCAACAGTGACATGTTAAAATCACCCATAAAACTGTTTCCATTGGAGTGAGCCTTTGAACAACCATTTTTCTAGTTTTATTATTTTTCACACTAAAATAAAAATTTGAGGAAACCCTCCTGGTTTGATTTGACAGCGACGTCCTGAAGGTGAAAGTAGCAAACACGAAAATGTTCACATGGTCCAAATCACAAGTGCCTGAAGTCTTGTCATGATTTGTGGAGCTTAAATGCGACTCAAGTCCAAATCCAAATCTCTAGATTAAAATGCAGCTCTGAGCCTGCAGGATGATATTCTTTTATCTGTTGACTCTGAAAATCCTCAGGGCTTGCTGCGACTTTTTGACTTTTGTGGGTCATTTTATCTTTGCCACATGTCTGTTTGAACTGACAGTCATCGATGAATCTGTTCTTCATCGGTTCAAGTCTCTGGCTGGTTCAAGGTCCTCTCGGTGTTCAAATGTCTCAATAGATCTCGTCTGTATTGTTTGATGTTTTCTGATCGGATGTTTTCAAATTTAGAAAAGGATCTGCTCAGTTCTTAAAGTGTTTAAAAAGATTTTTAGTATGTTTCAAGAGATTGTTTTTAGTCTTCAGCATTTACCTGTGTAAATCTGTTTTGTTAATGTTGATCTTTCGCCCAAAAATGACAACAGAGACTATTTTGGCCAGTGAATCTGAAATTTAAAGGCTCTCAGCCAATTAAAATCATGAGGTGGATATTTTTCTTGGAATCAAATTGAAAAGTTTGGATCTTTATTGAACACAAGGTGTGCTGACGTTATCAGGAAGCGTGGCGCCATCAGAGCAGATGAGTGTCAGAGCCACGGCTCGGAGGTGCTGCAGATGTGAAGGTCCAAACAGCACATGTGCAGAAACCAGTCACCTCTGCACTTGTTTGTGCTTGTAGGAGTGTGATCGGATCTGTCAGGGAGGCTGACACTTATCGACATGTGTGGAGGGAGCATTTTGTTTTCATTCTCTTCATGCTCAGTTGGGCCCTCAGATGGGATTATTGGTTGGTGGCATGCAGAGCGACGGGGCAGGAGGACACGGCCGAGGTGTGAAATCACTTTTCTGTGGCTCAGTGGGTTCCAGCCCAAGGACAGGAAGACATCGATGACTCCCCTCTCCATGGGAATCAGACTCTGAAGAAGTCGTTAGAATGAGCATCACGATTGTCATCAAGTGTCAGGGTCGTGGGTTTCTCTTGCCTTTGTTTTTGTTTTTTACATAGTCAGATGTCTTTCTTCAAACTTCTACAAATTCAAGTTTCAGGTACTTGGCCTCCCTTGGTGTGCTATTATCTTTATTTCCACAGTCTGTTTAGCTATGTAGATCACGGTTCTGATTTCTAAGTTCCATTCAAGAAGTCCCATTCAGAGAACCAAATGGCGGTATTGGTCTAAGCTTTGTGAGTTATTAGGGGGAAAACAGCATAAAGCGTGAATCTGAAATAGCAGGAATCATGAAAAAGTTCAAAAACGTCGTAAACATAGTGAATTGAGAAAGTGCAGGCACTTATTGGTATAAGAATTTGTTGCAAGCATTTGTTAGCTGGCTTTCTTCCTCCTGCTGTTTCTCTTCATCCCGGTCAGAACTTGTTACAGACAAAAGCACTCTGAAATGAGCTGTGAAAGTAACTTCTTGATTTTTGTTAAGCAGTTTGCTCCACATCAGTCTTTGGTTTTCACCTTAAAGCGCTATGAGTAAAAGCAGACCCAACTGGACAAAGTGTAGGTTAATCAGCATTGCTGCTGATTCCAGCCAAGACTACCAGCGATGAATCCCTTTAAGTGCTGGTATTATTGGCACCTCTGAGTTGGATCTGTTTTGTCCAGGCAACCATGTTCAATGTTAGTCTCCTGACTGCATTTTGAAGAATCCAACAGAGTTCAGAGTAGCTTGTTAGACTTTGTGGACAACATCACTTTAGTGAACCTGTCTGTCCATGTGGACAGCGACGTCCTCCTGGACAGTTTTCTATCTTAATGTGTCCAGATGTAATGCAGCAAGTCTATATCTTAAGCTACGTTCGCATTGGGCATTTGGTGAACATTCAAGAACACACTAAATGCAGGTTCTTGAATGTGTTTAGCCCATGGTGTTCACACTGGAAAAGCAGGAATGGGTTTCTTGTCCATTTTCTTGTTCTGGTCTGTTTAGCCACATGTCTACCACCTACAGTTGAGAGGCTTGGTGTGAAATGGCAAAATGATGCAAATTTTGTCAAATCATGTCAGCAGAGTGGGCTTGGTTTACTTTTTTTGAAAACAAATGGAGACTTTTTCAGGCATGTTGCTGTGTCTGGATTTACCAGATAAACGAGGTACGCTGAGAGTTTGGTGAGTTTCATCTACCAAATCCAAGTGCCTCATTGGTCAGAGTTCAACCTAGTTTAGGTTACAGTGTGCTATCAATGACCACACACTTTGCCTTAGAAACTTGATTGCGATGCATGAACGGGGGAAGGTTGTTTTTTTTTTTTACAGAGGAAGCCGGAAACACACTTTTCTGTGCATTTACATGGTCTTTTCATTGGCGGGGTAAGCGGTTGGCTGACTCTTTCACCTCAGTCGAGGCTCTTTGTTGAAGGTGTCAGCATCCGTTAGTCAGCATCAGAGTCTCGAGTCTGGTGCATTTCTGTTAGTGATTTCTCTTCTCATCCAAACCTCCAGGAGCTGAACGAGAGCTGCCACACCTCATGTTTCTCATTAGATTTAATGAGATAAGGTGTGGAAACATTTAGACTGATTGACTCCTGAGACACTTGTGAATAATTCCTGAAAATGTGCTGCTGACAGACAAGGCTGTGTTTTGTTTTTTCAGCCTGAGTGTTGTTTTTTTTTTTTTTTTTTTTTTTTTTTCTGAAACTGGAGTGGCATTGATCGCGTCTGGTTTTGACCGGAGGGCATGTTTTCTCAGCTCTTCTCCGATGGAGCGCCGTAATTGGCTGCTCTGAGTGACAAGCGTCGTCTCAAAGGAGCTAATGGGGGAGCCATTTTGAGCTGTTAACACAATTAGCTACTGCAGCAGACAGCTCGCTGGGTAAATGTTTTAACAGGCTGATTACAGATCACACACTCATGAATATTAATTAACAACTGATGACTTAGTAGTGTTAACGGCATGGAAGTATTTTCTGTGGATTTGGGGCTGATTCGTCTGATTTTTGTGGATTCAGTTGGTTGTCGATTGAAATAGCAGACAGGCACACTATGACACAAACATTTCTGTCCTCTTTCCAAAAATCACAGTTTGGGAGAGTCCCGCAATCAAGAAAAAATTGGGGGGACTCTGGGTAACCTTGTTATCTGCGGTACATCCATGTATTGTCATTTATCCTCTGCTGTCCCTCCCAGACAGTATCTTCAATGCATAGAAAACGTGAAGGATTGTTTCCCGACTGTGCGTTAAAGCTCCTGCTGCTACTGCAGAAACATCAGACCCAAGATGGCTCTTTCACTCAGACACAGCAGGGTGCAGCCGTGCTCATAAAAATCTGTCTTTATGAGTATATTTGTGGAGGATTATTGCTGGTTTGTCCTGGTCAAAGGAGGCTTGAAACTCGTCACTCTCCTGAGGCTAGGAAGGAAGATGCAGACAGAGAGAGAGGCTCATAAAAGGGGCTGTGCCTTGAATATTTTTCAAGATGGATTGCAATAAACTCTTTTAGACAATTCCTTTATATTTAACAAGTGCTTGTGCTGTTGGTTTCAAATACAGGAACCCCTAAAGTTCCACTCCAATCATCTTTTGCTCTATCTTTAAAATGTTCCCAGTGGTCTTTTAATTGGCATTCATCTCTTTTTACCCAAAACAAAACGAAGTTTGTGTCATCGTCTAGGTCAGGGCTGCTCATTCCTGGTCCTCGAGATCTACCACCCTGACTATTTTCCAGATCTCCAAGCCCTGCCACCTGCTGATTGGCTCAGTCAGATGTCTCCACAATCTGATTGAAAGGACACACCTGGTCCAGGTAATCAGCAGCAAGCAGTACAGGGAGAGCTGGAAAACAGGCAGGGTGGTAGATCTTGAGGACCAGGAATGAGCAGCCCTGGTCTAGGTTAATGTTTTTGAAGAGAAATTCACTTCTGGTCATGTTGTGGTGCAGTGGTAGGGAGGTCGACCCCTGATCAGAAGATTGTAGGTTTGATTCCCGCCTTTCCTGCCCATGTTGAAGTCTCCTTGGGCAAGACACTGAACCCCACATTTCTCTGGTGGAAGGTTGGCGCTCAGCAGCAGGGCCACCATCAGAGTGTGAGAATGGGTGAATGTTACTGTGAAGTGTTTTGGGCCTTCAAGGAAAATAGTAAAACACCTTAAAAGCAGACGCCATTTATCACTTACCATTCTGAGTTGTGGGCGGGACTGTTGGTGCAGAGTAAGCCCGCCCCCACCATTCCCCATCATCTATTTGTTTACATGGTCTCCCGCGAGCTTACAGCCCACTGATCACAAACTCAATTTCATTTCTAAGTTTAGGCGGTGTAGTGACAAGAATTCAGGACAAGCAATTGAAACCGAAAAAAGGTGCACAAAAACTAAACCTTCAAAGTGTTAACAAGTTTGTCCTCTCTTCATTACTTCCAGAAATATATATAAAAAAAATGTAACTGTTTTTGCTTTAATATAGATGCTAAATTAGGGTAATTTTGGAGCCAAAGTCTTTTGATAGAGTTTTGCATTAATAGGTGTCAAGGGGTTAAAGAAAAAAACCAAAACAAATGATTTAAAAGAAACAGTATTGGGTTTTTGAAATAAAGACAAAATTCCAAAAAACACAAATGTAAAGAAAAAAACATTATAACCAAAGATAATAGATAATTTGCAGGCATCAAAATGAAATGTTATAAATTAAATTGTAAGAAGAATGGAATTTTGAATCCATAGCTTTTCCTAATGTTTTTTTTTTTTGTTTCATTTTGATTCCTGGAAATGACCTTTGTCCTTTGAAATGTTTCCTTTTTATTTTGTATCATTTGCTTGGAATTGCATTTTGGAATTTGATGTAATGATGTAACAGACTATATTTATATATTATTATTATTTGATTGTTTTTGCTTTCTTCATCATCATTGAGATCTTTAGTGTGTTTTTGTGTTGAGTGATTTGGTGGTGTGATTTACACTTTTGCCACCGTATCTTCCAGACCCACAGAATTTAACTCAGAACAGACAGGATGAAAATTTTGGAGACTTTTTTGCTGTTTGATCTTAAATGATCTTTTAAGTGGAAGAAAAAAGCTTTTACACTATAAAACTGTTTTATTGTTATAATTATCATTGAATTACCCCAAAAATCAATGATCATTGTTTGTTCATGCTGCCAATTTTAGTTCTTAGAAAATTACCTAAACTTACATCTTTATGGCGTTTGATGAGTAATAGCAGAATGATGCAGTTCATGTGCATAAATTGCAGCATTAACACAACTTTGAGCTTAGTTTGAGCAAATAAAAAGTTGGAATTATTCTGTGGATGGATGAAACAGACTGTATTTTTTAAACAGGCTAGACTAATTTAAGCAGCAAACCCGAAAACAGATTGATCAAATGCTGATCTCGGCAGATCTCTGAGGAAGTGCCCAGAGGTCAAAGTGTTGACGATTAATTCAAACCATTTTCCTGTTTCACATCTGAACACTTTGCAAATTTTCATGGACACAAACTTCACTCTGGTCACCAATAAACTGCCACGTCTGACCTCTAAGGGTTTGATGTTCTCAGCCTTTTTGAAACTGTTTTCAAAATAGCTTTCTGGCGTCAGAAAGCCAAGGAAAAAAAAAAGAATCCAAGAAGAAGAAGAAACAAACAAAAAGTTTCCATGAGCAATAAAAATACTTGTTTAGATTTGGATTCTGAGCCATAAATACACACAACTTTTTCAGACACAGAAAGGGCTTCTGTGAGAGAGAAAAACCCAAACACAAGCTTTAAAATCAGGCTGCACCTAATGAGCTGAGAATCAGAGACAAACTCTTAGGAGGCAGTCATTTTTCATGGCTGTTAAAAAGAAAGGGATCTTTCTTTCTGTTGTTTTGCAGCTGGAAGTGAGGACAGCGGCTCCTTTCTTTTTTGCACTGATTCTATCAGGATTAGTGGGAAAATGGCAGAAATCAATGCTCTCGAGGAGGCCTGTAAGTCAGAGATGCTGGGATTTGAAGGGGAAGAACTAATCCAGTAAGGCGGGGTATTAACTGTAATCGCCAGACTCTTCACAGACCCTCTCCTTCTCCTCCAAATCCTCACCTACCATCAAAAGGCACAACAAGTTGTACACAAGCTGTTTGTTAGATAATCCAAGATAAACATGCATCCTGCATGAGTTGCTGAAGGTCATTAGCAGCATCTGCTTAACCCGAGGTGTTCCACAAAACACAGGAAACCTAAAGGATCTCTCAACCTGAGGAGCAAAGGTCATAACAATGTCAGGTTTTATACAGATCTGTTCAAAAACAAGTAAAGTAAGTAAGTCAGTGTTTCAGCATGAATGTAGGCATTCCGAACATTTCTGAATATGCTGTTTTGTAGCATCTGATCTTTATCTAGAAAAGACCTTATACTTAAAGCTCCCTATATCCATAATGCATTCTTTTTCAGGAAGAACACCTCTTAGCCAAAATCTATTTATGTAAATATATGTTTTATGAACCAGCATGCTCTTTATTTTAAAAATGTTTTTCATCTTAAATATATTTTTTATCTCAAATATATTGCATCAAAATATGTTTTTGTTCTTTAAATAAAAACACATAAACCAGGATGACATATATTTACATTTTTGATTAATTCAGAATTTACTTTATCTAAAACATTATCTCAATTCTGGATTTTTTTTTTTTTTTTTAAATCCGGTATACATTTTTTATCTAGAATGTACTTCATTCAATACAAGCTGATTATTTAAAAAAATAACTCTATTCCCAGAATGCTATTCATCTAGAAAATTACTTTGTTCAAATGTTTATTGTTATACAGAGGAAAAAGAAAAATCTGGATTCGGATGAAGCGCATTTCATCCAGAATTTTCTCTTTTTAGATTTTGAAAATCTAAAGCAACTCATAAATAATAAAACAAGCAAGCAAAAAAAAGGTTATATTTTATTTAACCTTCATTTTACAAGGAAATCCCATTGAGATCGGATCTCTTTTTCAAGGGAGACCTTTATGTATCCAGAAAGTTATAAAGTATTCAAGTGTTCAGTATTTTCTTGAAAATTACAAATGAAGCTGCTGTACGCGCAAAGATGTGCATTTTGCTCATAACTTACTTCCTGTCCAATCTGGGCTCTTTTATTGAAAAAAAAAAAAAAAATTAAAACCTTTTAGCTCAGAATGTCAGAATGTGAGGCAGTATACTTCTGATCCAGAAAAATCTTTTTATCCAGACTGCTCCCAATTCAAATTGGGTCAACTCTTTGTAGAGAACCTGTGCATAATTTGAAAAAGGTATGGATATATAGATGTAGCTGAAAGTAGCAGTGCAAATATACTCTTGGAATGGGGTGCTGGCATAAGAAAAATAAAATGTTCACACAAAGACTTTGTTGTGACCTCCTTTGGACTGTTAGCTCCCGTTCAAAGAGCTGAACCTCACCCATTTTGTTTTGAGACATTAAAACCCATCACAAAAAAAATGTAGATTCCACATAGAGCAGTCCATTTGCCAATGATTTCTTCAGCACTCTTTGCAATATGATAAAGGTTGATTCTACTTGGTTCAGGTCTCTGCTTCACTGTCAATCTCCTCCTGACTGATGCTTTTAGCAGGATTGAGCTATATTAAGGCACTAACTAATTGCTCCACATTTTCCCTTTCCGTGCATTTGCTTGCCGTCTGGATCTTTAGGTAATGCTAGCCTCATGCGAGAGCCAGACCAGCTCGATCAATAACCCCACGGGCAAGGACGGGATATAGGATGAAGACGGGAGAAGAGGATGCAGCCTAATTCAATGAAATAGACATTACCTGAAGCTCGCAATGCGCCAAGTCATGAGAAATCATAGACAAATTAATTTTAGAAGCCAAGAGCTCAGGATTGCTTTCAATTAAAGGATGAGCTGAGGGGTGTGATGGCAGGTGTTCATTCAGCTGTCCTTTTTCTTCCCTTTTGGTTCTTGCTGTCTTCAGTAGTGTGGATGGAGTCAGTTTTTAACACAGAGCTGGTGGTGACTTTCAGTCAACTGAAAAGAAAAACAGGTTTAATGGTTGTCCTGGTAGTGACTGGCTGTTTGGATGTGATCCTGGTATGTCCTCCCCATCTGAAACCTGTCCTTCCCTCGATTCTTCATTTAGAGAGGTACAAAGAATTGTAGTTGAATGTGGTGCTTACATTTGAAGTTTGTTAAATATTTCATAGTGGGCATGTAAATTGTACGTTTGCACTACAGTGGATACAGCAGTTGAGCTCCAACTCTGTTCAGTGCCATGGAGAGGGAGGGTCTTTTGGATACTTCCTTTTCTTTACCTGTTGTATCTGTTTACTAGTACTCTAATAAACTCATCTGCTCTTCTGCTTCTTGATTCTCATCAGAAAAGTACCTGACCGCTTGACTCCTCAATTTATTTCCAGCTATGAGAAAAAAAAAATCATGCATGATTTGCTTTCAAGTAAATGCTAAATTGAAGTGCCATATATTCCTGTCATAAACGAGCAGATAGCTATAGTTCCACGTGCAGCAGGTTTATTAGTTCAGACAGGAACTAAGCAGAGCTAAAAGTCCACAAAGCTAAATTCGGGATCAGACAGGCAGAAGTAAATCACGAGCATGGGACCATACAAGAGGAGACCAGCGTGGTCAGAGTCCAGGCGAGGGTCATGGCAGGCGACAAGCAATCAGAAAATATACAGGGCCAGAAACAGAAGATCAGGTCCAGGTAGAAACGCTCCGTAAAGCAGGCGAGGTGGCACAAACAATACTTTGCAGTGCGTGTGGCTCTGTGTGCTGTTAAGCATGTGGGTGATTGTCTGATTGGAGACAGCTGAGCAGCATCCAGGAATGCAGGATTTGTAAAATATGAAATGATTTAATTTTTAACAGCGGGCCCGGAGATTGCCCTGCAATGCATTGAACACCTGTCCAGGGCTTGCCCTGCCCAACAGTAGCTGGGACAGGCTCCAGCAACTTCATGACCTTGAACGGAATTCAGTTGGTGTTTACAACTGGATTGATGGATGATCTGGGAATCAATGCCTGTAGATTTAGTCATCTTGGATTGTTTAAAAAATCCCCCCCAAGTGATAAAGATTAGATTTTTCTCCCCCTTGCAAATAACAATTACAGAACAAAAATACAATAAGGCCCCAATCCTCTCTAAAACATGTTAAGTTTTGCAGTATAGGTATGATCAAATTCTCCTACTTTTGCTTGTTACTTCATTTTCCTAAAAAAAATTATCTGTGAAATAGAAAAAAAAAGCAGAAAAGACAAGAAAATACATGAATTTTTGTATTTTAGTTTGTGGAGCCTTTCCTCCTGAAAGACAGAGGGTTACAAGATACACAATAACAAGAGATGCAAACATCAAAGTTATGATAAAAATATGAGAAATTAGGTGTTTTATTCCAGTACATGGTGTAAAACTGAAATAGCTAATATGCCAGCTTGTTAAAACCATGACCGCCAAAGTGGTTCTTTTTTTTTTTTTACAAAGAGCAGGAACTGAACTTGCAGGTTCTCAGTTAAAATCATTTTTGACTCACAAATCACTAAACCCCAATGGACCTAAAAAACTTTGCATCGTAATAGCGCTCCTGCAGGCTGCTGTTAAGTCTCTCTAATTAAATCCATTCAAAAATTTCCTCTGAAGATGCCTTTCCATCACCTCTCCAGAATTTAATAAAGCCTCAGTTCTCTTAAATACGCTTCACTGCTTTGATTTCCTCTGAGAATTGCTTTGTCCTGATGTGGATCAAAGATCTGACTCGTGTTAGTCAGGGGAACAACTTCACCAAGATGCAAGTAAAACAGAATATTGAAATAGCATCATCAGGCCTATGGCATCAACATTCACTGAACCAACTATTTTTCAAGTCACTTGGAGATTCTTACAGGCAAAGATTAATTCTGGGGTAAGGTGGGTACAGTGATCACAGAGTCAATTCCAAAGTTGTTCAATTTGGTGGGAAAATCGGAGGCTTCAGATATATGGGAAAATCTCTTGGTTTCACTTATAGGTTCACTCACCTGCCAATCAAGTCCTTACGGTTAGATATGGGCTGTCTGCCGGTGAAAAATGGGCAAAGCTCTATGAGACATGCACAAAATATCAAGGTCATGGACTATCCGGCGACTTAGTAAATATTCATCCACAATTTTTTTCTAAGGGTGTGCTGTGGGTAACAGGTTGTGGTGATTACTTAAACAACACATAAGTGTAAGTAAGGGTGAAGTTGGGGAGACGAAGGTGCATCATATGGATTTTTCATTTTTAACCCCCCCCCCAAACCCTGTCCAAGGGTCCCTTGGTACTGTTCAAGTTACAAGTACAAGTGTTTGACTGTACATCCTATAGAAGTCTTTCGGGCACTTACAGTTTGTATCACCTGCACCCGTGCTTGCAGCATTTGCAAGCAGTCA
Organism: Oryzias javanicus; assembly: GCA_003999625.1. Lineage (NCBI taxonomy): Eukaryota > Metazoa > Chordata > Actinopteri > Beloniformes > Adrianichthyidae > Oryzias > Oryzias javanicus. The sequence continues at coordinate 16,820,452 of CM012441.1, read as the reverse complement.
GTAAGGAGCCAGTACATGCACCTCAACAACAATTAGAGTGTTCTGCAAGTGACCCATACAACAGTACAGATACCTCACAAAACCCTGACAACAGGGATAACAATGACTTTACTAACTGTTCTCTTTTCTATGATTGCTTAGAGTTTCCATTATCAAACCCATGATTAATAAGGCCACAGTGGTTTGAGTTCAAACTTAAATTTAAAACCCAAATTAAAATTTTCCCTTTTGACCGGAAGTTGGTACCAATTTGCCATGGCAGATTATTGCATGAAAGGGTCTTTGGTTCTCTTGAAGCTATTCCGATCCAAATTCTTGGCCTAATGTTCTCAACATGGACACTCATCCTGGTTTCTTTAGGTTTGAGTGGGATAATTACAGCACAGGATGAGTCTAGTGAAAAATGTACGCAGCGCTCGCTGCTCTTGTTGACCATTTGAAGCTCTTCTATGTTGAAAGCCATGTTTGTGCAGCACTTTTTTCTGTAAAAAGCTTCTTTTCTTTTCTCCCACATGGATTGAAAAATCAGAGGTAATTCTGGAAATCTGTAATTTTCAGAAGCTCCATAAGAACTAAGACAGAATCATGTTTTATCATTTAGTGTGATGATTAGAAAAGGAAGAAAAAAAATTGTTTTAAGTAAAAAAAATAATCAAAGAATAAAGCAGGCTCAATGGCCAGAGGCAGAACGAGGAAAGAGCAGTTTCTTCAATGTCAGCTGCAGAGTTCTTTGTAATTCCTGCATAAGTCCTACTCTGTGTTTCCAGTTGGTAAGGTCGCCTCTTCCTTTTCTTCCACAGGTATCTACGGGCCAGATGAGGGCTGGGTGTCAGCCTTTCCTGAATGTAGAGAAAAAAACCAGTCACCAATCAACATCGTGGACAAAGACGCCAAAGTTTCCACGGAATATCAGGAACTGATCCTGGAAGGTTTTGATACCAAATCTTCCAATAAGACAACCATGAAGAACACTGGAAAAACAGGTAATTAGGACACAAACATGAAACTTCCTTTTTTTCTTTGTTTGTTATGACAAAACAGACATTGAGAACGTCAGAACATCATACCCGTGGGTGAAAATGTTTAGCTGCTGTTTGACAATTTTTTGAGAAATCGTTGCCTTGGTCATGAATACAAATGACAGCAGTCAGGCGGGGATGACGTCATTACAAAATCGGGTTACAGCTGGGCAGCCAATCAGAGCTTCTGTTCAGCAGAAGCTCTGATTGGACGACGTGTTAAAGTCTCCAGATGGCAGCTGTCAATATCAAGTCCACCTGGCTGCCAACTGTGAAGAGAAAACAGACTCACTCTAATTTGTGCGTACGTAATTCTATATTTGTGCATAACTTTGGATTTATGCGTGTGTAATTCTTGATTTGTAACTCATATAATACATTTTGTGCAAAAGTAAAAAAAAATTACAAAATTGAAAAAATACAAAATACAATTTAAACATGCACAAATTAAAATTACAGCAGCTTGAAATTAATTACACACAACAATCTTTAAAAAAACGTACAAATCACCCACAACACATCAGTTACGCACAAATCTATCATGAGACTCTTTTCACGTCTCACAAATTGATCCTTAAGTGATACGTTCAAGTACTACTAGAATGCACGTTCACCGTATTTTTCTTGGCAGCCATTTTAAACGTCGATTGTGAATAATATCCGGTTAAACTTGACATTTTCCCACTTTCTTAAAAAATATTCCCGATAATTAATATAAAAAAAGTCTAAATACGCGTTTTTAAAACACTTACGAATAAGAAAATTTCCAGAAAACAGCACTTCTGATCAGGAGCAGCTCCTCTGACAGCGCCTCCAACATGAGGCTCCGTCCCGAGGGCTGGTCACCAGTCACGATCCCGGAGCTTCTAAACTTTCGCAGAGCCAAGCAGGATGGTACTGCCTGTAATTGCCGCGTTTGCCGACCAGAACTATGTGCATTTACTTTATAAATGCCAGCTGACGGGGCGGGGGACCGGCAGGGAGACCGGCGGCAGAGTGCGGTGATTGCACCACGAGGCTCTTCTAAACATCCGGACCGGCTAAGATCACGAGATCACATGGACAGATCTCAATCGCTGCGTTCTGCCGTCGTTCTTCCCCGTCGTTCTTCCCCGCGCAGGATCTGCCGGGGGGGATCAGACCAGAGGAGCTGCTGCACATCGGAAGGGGTCTTATCTGGAAAATATTCTTATTTTTAAAGGGATAAGTGTTTATTAAACGCTTATTTAGACTCCTTTTATATTAACTATCGGGAATATCTTTTTAAGAAAGTGGAAAAATGTCAAGTTTTACCGGATATTATTTACAATCGAAGTTTAAAACGGCTGACAAGAAAACAAGGGTGAACGAGCATTCTTGTAGTACTTGAACGCATCCCTCACCTCAGTTAGCCTTCTGCTGCAGTTCTTGGACCCTGGTTCTGTTGATGGCCCAGTTTGAGGTTCAGATGAACAAAAATTGACTTGTAATTTGATTACAAAGTGAGATTGTCGCTCAGTCCTCTTTTGTCTCTCATGTTCTGACGTTTTTTAGCTTCCTCTTGGTGCAGCTTAGAGGTTTTCCTTTTGTTTTGTTCTTCAGTTGTCTTTTAACTGCAGAGCAGCAATCATCTATGCCTATAGAGGAAATTTATTATGATTATCAATTCATTTATTTAATTAGTAACAAAAATTCAACGATCAGATGAAATCTGTTAATGGCGAGGATTTGGAGCCTTGCATGTTAATCAGCTGTTGCAGGAGATGCATGAATTATGCAGTTTCCCACCGGGGCAGGGTCGGCTCAGAACAGCCCGAGTGGAAGCATTGACGGAAAGCTGCTGTTGGTGAGCTCCTGTATGGAGTTATGATGCTGCAGAAAAGGATTTGTTCCCGTTGAGTGTGAAGGGGAAAAATGCACTGGGATTTATGATTGCAGGAAATCAAACCATTTTATTATCAACAAAAGTGATGAGTTAAGCTCTCATCTTTGTGACGAAACTCTGGGGGGAAAAGTTTATGTTTATAAAGTCATTTAAAATGTTGAATATAAAAAAACATGTTTCACGCTGGCTGTTTGCTCTCACCATGATTCTGATTACATCTGTTTCATTGTCGTTCTCAGTCAGCCTGAGATATCCCAACAGTCCAAGTTGGTTCTTCCAGTTGGGAGATGTTGCCATTAGTAAATTATTAATGAATTCTCTGTGTATTTTCACATACATGATGACATTGGATATCATCAATAGTCCAATATTGTGGATCCCTACCTGCCACACTGGCAAAGATGAAGGTTTGGAGCAGTGTGTCTCTGTCTACCAACGACTCCCCAGGGGTGCAGTGAACAAGATTGTGATGAAGGCCTTCTGCACAGGAGCAGTCTCCTGAACAGAAACACAGTTGTGACATACTACTAGTGCTCAGTGCTCTGCAACAGCACAAAATCCCATGTTTCTCCCCGAAGTGAGTGCTTGGTTTTTGATTTGTAGCACCAAAATATTCACCACTACACCCCTGTCAAAGTCTCTATATATTATCTAATATTAACCTGAAACATAAAAACGCTCAAATTTTACATTTTGTAAGACCTTGCATCTTCATGCATGGACATCACATTTTAGATTATGTTATCCCAGTAGTTAGTTTTGCTTTCAACAGGCTGACAACCTGTCCAGGTTGTACCTCACCTTCACCCAACGGTTGCCAGGGTAAGTCCTGGCAGCCCTTTGACCCTGTGTAAAGGGTAAAGGGGGTCAAGAAAATGGATGGATGGATGGATGAATAGTCCATTCAAAGGGTGTGTACTGGCAAGAGTATGGTGATACAAAACATATCCCAATACTTTTCTCACGATAAAATATGTATCGCGATATTTCCCAAACAATACCAGAACAATATTTTACTTTTCAACATCCATCTCAAGGAAAAACTAAGTAGTACATGTCCCATAACGTCAAAAACTGCAAGGCTGACTGAATATTTAACACTAGATGGTTCTCTCAAGATCCTGTTATTGTTTTGGCAGCAGTGCAGAGCTGCTTTAAAGTGGCTCAGTGTGCTACGCTGCCAACAAGCGGTCGGGGGTGGAAAACAAAGACGCTAAAGGATGCTTATAATTAATATATGAAATATTGTCTTGTCATTGTAAATCAATATAGGTTTCGCAAAACAAAATACCACAAAATATAGCCAAATCGATTTTTACCTACAACTATAGTTAATTCTGCCTATATGTGTGTGGAGAGTTAGCTTAAATATTTGCTCAGGTATTTCGAGGTTAAACAGAAACCTCAAACCAGCTGGGCTCAGAACTGTATTTGAGTGCATGTTTTGCAGGGCTGAACTCGATTAGCTCTGTCCAGACTCCAGAGAATTTTTGAAACCAGTAAAAAAAGAAAAAAAAACTGTGAATAAGTTGCTGTAAAAAAAAAAAAAAGCCGCATAGCACAAGACTTTTGTTCCATAAACTAATCCTAAGAATTCTTCTGCACGTTTTTTTATTTTTGACTTTTAATTATCACTCTGATTGCACCTCTAACCCTAACAGTGCTTTTGGGAAATAATATATTTTTATTTTTCAACAAACAGGTGGATAAGTTTGTCTTCTTGAGTAGATATTTTCAGAGATGATACTTGTCTCCACTCAGAGAGATGGACTGGAAAATTAAATATAGCTTTCAAGAGTTACCATACCCTTTTACAGGTATGAAATAGAACCAGAAACCCTAAAAACTCCTCTATAAGACATGTTTTCAGAACATGTCCAGCTGTCATCCATACAAATGAAATTGAATTTCATAAACAAAGTTGGAAAGTTTACTTTATGTTGCTAATATGAATAATCTGAGTCAGCTGGAACTTTGGGTAAGCGGCCATCCTGGAACAGGTTCAAATACCTGGTGATGTTTATGAATGCGGCTGAAAATGCAGTCTTTGAAAACAGAAAGCTGCATGTGGGAATTCAGACGACTTTTACACTTGAAAGAAGAGAATGAGACGAGCAGCCATCAGAGGTTTTCCACCTCTGTGTCTGGGATGAAGGTCGGTTTATCTCCAAAAATGGGGAAAACTTTTGAACGACTGTCTTCACAAATATTATATCTGGCCCCTGGACCACCCCGCCCTCCACCTCTGACCTGATGCTGCTGTAGCAGAAAGAGTCGATGCTGAGTCGACTGAGAAAAAAACAGAACTGAAGACAATAAGTTCATTATTCATGAGGCTCAAACAGTTAAAGGTGGTTCAGGCGGCGTGGGACATCTTTTTACTCATGCATGAGCCCCCGCAGGCCTCAGCACTCCCCACCTCCCTCTGAGAAAGCTTAGTTTGACTTTACACAGCAGTCCAACTCTCATCATCAACGCAGGATTATGGAGATGAGCTGTTGTTTTGAAAAGAGGTTTGTTTTCTACATTTAATGCCTGACAACGAGGCAGCACTGCGCGCGTGCAAACCAGAGAGCAGGCCGCCGTAAAACATCATGACTGCATAAACAGCCTTTAACCTCTGAGACCTTTTCAAGGCAGACATTTCTCTGAGAAAGTCTGGGGGAAGATGTTCCAAACAGCAAGATGCATTTTCTGTTGACACTAAATGTATCTTTTCTGCTGCAGTTTTGTCAGTTCAAAGCAGAATTCTTCTGCTTAATGTAGAGACCAATGACCCCTTAATAGTAGCAGAGCCTGAAGAGGGTTTAATGATGTAGTTTCTGGTTTGTGTCCAATAGTTTCAGGGTCATTTTAATTAAAAAAAAAATCTAATCAGCGTTACAGTTGCAGCACTTTTCTTTTCAGAGAGCAGGCGTGAGATGTAATGTTCAACAGTCCTGCACCGCTAAACTCATGCCAAACTTATTTGACTGGTTTCTGGTCAAAATTACTTTCCATACTAGTTGAGCCTGCCCTCATCTCCCATGATCATTGCGCTTACACTCTCTTTTGCTAGCTTACAGCCCCTCACAACACAAACCTATCATTACACGTGCAATAAGAATGTCGAGTAATAATGGAGAAATCCAGCTGTTCAATTTTGAGCCAGAGGCCAGCTCAGATGAGGAAAATGAAGACGTAAATAGATCTATTTGATTGCAAGTGGATGTGTCACAAAATGGGTAGACAGCTGGTTCCACTTGCAGCAGGTTTATTGGACAGAGAACGGCAGATAGGAGCAAGGCAAAGCTAAAAGTCCACATAGCTAAATCAGACTGATTATCCAGGCAAAATGTTGGGGTCGGCAGCAAACAGGCAAAGTCAGGGACAAACCAGGATCAGGTAACAGGTGATCAGGTCAGAGATAAGTGCTCAGTATGCAGGCAGAAAGGCTCAAGCAATACTTGGCACTGAGTGTGTTCTGAGCAGTCTAAATGTCCTGTGGCTGATTGACTGATAAGAGTCAGATGTGGAGACATCCAGACACTGTGTGCTGGGGTTGATGGGAGACTGAGTGAAGTCAGTACTTAGGAGATGGTTCCCTCCTGACAACAGATTTACAGTATTCTCATACAATTATTTCATATGATCCTTTTCAGCTTTTCTTATTGTTGTACATAAGTTGAAGAAACATTACTGACCATGGTAAAACAGAAAGATCAGAAATACACAATTATCTTTGGAGTGGGTCTTTTTTGTTGCCTATTTAGTTCTTCATTGTATTTAATTTGAAAAGTGTCCTTCAGGGGCATACATAACTTACAGTATTTATTAATATATTTAATAAATATACTTAATATATTTAAGGGATATTTTGCAATCTGACAGCTTTTGACTTGTTTCCTGGTTTGATCCAGAGCTCATTTCCTGTGATTCTCCTTTTGTTTTTTCCAGGTGTGAAAGCTCACCTGAACTCTGCTTTGAACCAAACAAGCAAACTCTGATCCTCTGGATCAAACTAAAGCAGATGAAAGAAGGATGTTTTTCTGTACTTATAGTATTTACTCCTACCTTATTCCCTCCCCTTTCAATTATAGTCTGTGAAACAAATATGTTTATAGCATATGTGTGACATGTGTTGGTATCTACTTCATAAGAGAAAGAAATAACATGGAATCTGGGTGAAAAAAAGTGCTTGATTTTTTAATCAAAACAAACAAATGTATTTTAAAATGTCAGAACATTTTAGTGTTCTTATTACAAAACTGTGGCTTTTGTTCTCATTTTAGTGCCAATTACACCAAGAGGTTGATATCCCTCTAAGAAAAATGAGAAACATAGATGAAGGGTATGTTCATGTGTTGTTTTGTTAATTGGTTAATTGCCTGTCTGACTCAGAATAACACATGAATGTCAGAAAAACAACAAATCTTCAAACAGCACTTGAATGCAAAGGTCAATATATTTGTCACAGTCTATGGGAATACACCAGAATTACAGGGAAAATAAAACATTAACGAGAGTTATCAACATCATTTTTTTTCAGTTTGGCGGGCCAGATTAAGCTGTTTGACCGGCCGCATAAAAGACCGTACCATCTAAATAAAATATGACCAGAAATAGCACCAAAACCCATGTAATGTAACCTTTAAGTCATTTATATCTGCTGATCCTAAAATACACATTACTTTGATAGGTCACGATTGTTTCCAAGTCTGTCCACCTTCTAATAAAAAATCAAGATAAAAATTCAACTGTGCGTTGTGTTTTCTCAGCAGTAAGTTCACTCTTTTTTGTCTCCCAAAGTAATGATTTATGTCTGCAGTCTCCTCAAAGAAGAACTAAAATGATGAGGCTCTCCTCCCTTCCAATCCATAAATGTGACGGGGAGGGGGCACTGCCCTGCTCAGTGAAACATGGGAAGAGCATTTGAGTTTGAAAGAGTCCATCTTAATTGTCACTATTTTTAATCACAATGTGACAGAATAACAAAGGACCCTGCAAGGGCAATTTTCAGCTGTTGAAGAGAGCAATTTTCTCAGCAAATTAGAGCCTCGTTCAAGAGCTCACCTTGATAAAAAATGACACAGATGGACTGAGAGAGCGTGCACCTTCATACGGGCTTTTGTCTGTTCGAGACAAAAAAGAGAGAGAAAAAAAGGAAAAGCTGCGTGTTTTCATGTGCCAGGGGAAGACTGAAGCTTCTCAGTTTTGCAGGAATAATTCAGATAAAGCGATGCTCAGTGATGTGTGGCCAATCATGCGTGCTCATTCTCTGTTCTTTTCTTCTTTGTTTCAGTGGCCATAACGCTGAAGGATGAGTACTTTGTTCAGGGCGGGGGCCTACCGGGGAGATTCAAGGCAGAAAAACTGGAGTTTCACTGGGGTCCAGTCAACGGCTCTGACGGGTCTGAACACAGCGTTGATGGTCGCCGCTTCCCTGTAGAGGTAAGATGAGAATCTGAGCCGGTGCTCACCTTCACCAAGCTGAAAACAGAATTTAGGCCTCTTCCTTTTCACCCCTCCTCCTCTTCCTATTCTTGCATGGTCGCCTTGACATCAAAGGACACCTTGAAAGCATCTCAGCAATGCTACCAGCCTGACTTCATGCAAAATACGAGGGTGTAGTTGAGCATAAGTAATGGGACTTCTATAAATAAATAATTAACATCATACTCAAAGGTTAAGTTGGCGGCTCAAGTACTGAAAAACGTGAATTTAAATAGTTTGGCTGTTTGGTGGAACTGAATCTGGATAGAGGATTGTGTTGACTCTTAATTACTGTAAGCATTTTTTTTTTCCCTAAAACTAGGATTAATATAAACTTTAAAGGGGCCCTACTATGAACCATCATCCATCCATCAGCCTTTCAGAGTGAACTATATCTATATGTATGATCATATATTACATTTGGACCACTAAAAAAATTAATTATTTATGAAATATTAGTTATATTTCATGAGTATTTCCCTACCCAGAAGAAAAACGACTCAATTCCTGAAGCTCCGCCTCCTGCTGTGTGTGGCTGCACTGCTGCTGTAGTTCACTTCATCCCAGAGAACTCCTGTCACTGCATTATAATCCAAACTTCTTCAAAGATGGATGCACCATGATATTTCTGCCTTTAGTAGCCATCTACACTGCTTCTCAACACAAACACACGTGGCTTCTGTGCCGACCAGGGGGTTGGAGGGGGGTGTTAAAGGAGCGGCGTGTAAAAAAGTAACAAACACCTGTTTGTGCTAAAATTTACTGAAAACATGACATAACTGGAAGATATACAGTATTTCACATCTAAGATGAAAGTTTTTTTGCTGATAATCACTGGGAAAGGGGATACATTGAATGTTATGTTACACTGGGGGTGGAGCTGTCAGTACAGATTCTTCCTGGAAGGAGCTGATGGCATCGATCTTACATCAGCACGTTTCCAACCACTCGTTTTTGTGGGTATGGGAGGAGCTGCTGCAGACAGTGAAAGTTTTTAAAGGATTACTCTTAAATGCATGAACTGATATAAATTCAAAATACTTTATGGTGAAGAATGAACAGTAAAATGTATTTATAATCTAAAAAAAGTAGAATTTTCATGGTAGGGCCCCTTTAAAATCATTGAGTGCCCTTTCAGCATTTTATCAAACATTTTCCTTGGTTGATTAAGAAGTTTTACATGATTTTTAGGCTTGATTCCCTCTAGCTGGTTTGATCATCACTAGAGTTTGTCTCCAAGGGCACAGCTGGCCTAGAGTGTAATTGGTGCAGAGACATTTTAATGGTCTTTAGGGGTTGTTGGGGGCCATAGTAGCAAATAACATATGGTAACTTCCAGCTGGGGATCATGGGAAATATATTAGTGAGTCCAAGAACTAAAAGGTCTCTCTTTTTAGCTTTATTTTTTCAGAATTGTGAACTTCGGTTTGGATTTTGTCAGCTGCTATTATTTTTAGTCATGTCCTGTTTTGAATTGTCCCTCAGGCATATCAGTTTCAGGTTCATGATTTACAGATGTCTATCTGCGGAAGTCTTAACTTTTTTCTAGACTTGTTTATTGTTTCAGTAGTACAGGTACCCTCTTCTCAGGTGTTTTGGACATCTGAGATCTACCCTTTTGGGGAGGGTTACTGTAAGGATTCTATACTTTACTTTGGTTTTTCAGTTGTGTTACTGGTTTTGGTAATGTCTTGAGTTGTTCCTCTAAGGTTCATGTTGATCATTCACAACATTACATTCACACATGTTGTCAGCGTTTTGAACTTTGATTTGGGTTATGTTCATTCTGTTCTGCTTTGAATTGTCCCTCAGTCATACCAGTTTTAGGTTCATAATTCACATCCGTCTGGCTGCAGGACCCCTAAATGTATTTTGGATTTATTTTTCTTTTGTTCCTCTATGTCTCTTCCTCCCAGGTGTTTTTTGCTTTTTTCGTTTTTGGGCATCTAGTATTTGCCCTTTTTAGGAGGGGTACAGTCAGGATTGTGAACTTTGGTTTGGGTTATGTTGGTTTTTATGGTTTTGGTCATGGTCTGTTTTGAATTGTCCTTCAGTCACACTCGTTTCAGTTTCATGATCCACAATGTGCTTCGTTTCTGTTAATTGTCCTCAGCTTATTTAAGTATCTGGTTTTCAGTTATTTCTTGTCAGGTCATCTGCTCTGCTGTGTCACCTTTTTGCTGCTCACAAAGTTTTTGTCATGTTTTAGTTTATTTATAAAATGTTTTACTTTTCTGTCACCAAGCCAGGTCTCCTGCATTGTGGGTCCTCCACCACCTCCTGTTGACAATTATATTTTATTGTAAATTAAATTATACTATTGTTAAATAAATTTGACAGATTTTCTTTGTTTTGTAAAACGAATGTTTGCATATTTACTGATCCCGATCCAAACTTTCTTTAAGCTGCGATTTAGTTAGATCAGATGATTTTACTGATGATTTTACAAGAGAACCTGTAGATTCATGGCAAAGCTTCTGCTCCACCAATGTGTGCACGGACACGCGCACATGGGTGTGAAAGATAAGAGTTTGTGTATTTCCATTTATGTGCAGCTGTCTGTCTCCTGACAACTGAAATGTCACCATCTTTCTCTTTGGACCACCAAAGAGCAGCGTGTGTTTTCCTGCAGACCGACAAACACACGAATATCATGAATATGTATCTCCTGACATTTGGATGTGCCGACTGGCAGCTCCCTCTCAGATTCAGATCTCCTTCTCCTGTGCTGTAAAGTTGCATGAAGGTGTGTTTGTGTGGGAGCTGGAGTCTCTGAGATGAAGCTCTATGCAGAGTTTTTGCTGACTTTATTTTATTGTAAAGAATTCAGAGATTGTGCTGAAAACACAAAAATCCCAGCGTGGATGGAGGAGTTGTACTTTCAGGCTGCAGTCATAGGTGATTTAGAAGAGAGACTTTGACAAAGAAAAGTTTCTGTGTTGCATTTTTATGAAGTTGTGCTTCCTCATCTCTCGCACGCACAGACCAGCGTGAGCTGCTCAGAGGAGATGATGCATGGGACGTTTCTGCAAATGAAAATCACAGTCTTGTGTTACAAAGCCCGGAGAGTTGAAGCAGAACAATGAATCACTCCAAAAGCCCATTTCAAATAGTTTGAATATATATATATTTATGTATTAAAAAATATTTAAATTTCCCACCCACACAATCCTGTCCTCACATGAAACCCAGATATTTACCTTTCTTTCTTTAAAAAATAAATCAGATTTTTTCCAAAGCGACATGAACCTGCAACTGTTAATATTGTATGTCAGTTTTGGATTTTAACCATATAGTTGATTTATTACAGTTTGTCAATTTACATATACATTTTTGATAAACTCCTTTTAACTTTTTTTTTTTTTATATAATTTGTGATTTTAAAGTTGATTTGATGTGTTTTTGGTGTTTGTTGTTGGCAAACTTACACCTTTCCCAGTGACTACAGTTAAATATTAGCTTTGCAGCCAACACTGGCACATTAAATAATTTGATTTTTTTCCTATCTTTCATCTCAGAACGTAAAATTATTTGGTCAACTTTAGTATGCTTGATTTATATTACTCAAAAGTCTACATTTAAACCAATATTTGATAGTATCGATAGTTTATCGATTTGGAAAAAAAGAGTTCACCTACTTTGTAAAGTTCCTAGTGATGTAATGCTGGACAAAAAACATTTGTTATAAGAAGTGACCTGTGATTCCGTGTCCGGTGTGCAGCAGAGGACTGAGAGCGGCAGCAAACAGCCGTGTGGATGTGGAATCTGCAAGACCATAATTTGACTTCTGTTGCACCCTCCACTCATCTTTATTGCCTGCCTGCTGCAGGGCACAATGTTATCTCTTCAGGGGCAGCTTGGAAAACGAATATGGGGACACAAACACACATGCACAGAACAACCGTGAGCTCCAACCAACACCCAAAATATGCTAACTGCTTTAAACCTTAAAACGGCGGAAACACAATTGGGATTTTTCCAGCTTTGCTAATATTTTTAGAAATGCTTGCTGATACAGATAACACATATCGGATATTTAAAATGTAGTGTGGCTTTGCTGGAGACATTACCCCTGCCCTCCTCCCATCAGTATTCTAACAAGCAGTAGGCTTGTTTATGGTCATTCCAGACATTCAGTTAGATCAGATCTTTGGAGGATTTTTCTAAAGAAATATTTAGATGTCTGCAGATACTGAGTGTGTGCAGATATTACTCAGCATCCCTCACGTCTCTCTTTGTGACTTTGAGAGATTTGCACAAGAATTCCAAAATACTTCATTTTATGTTGATGCATACAATGAATCTTTTAGAGTGCATTTTAGACAGTATTTTTGCAGTCATCCTCATACGAGGTAGTTATGACATCACAAAAAAGGATCAATAAATGTTTGTAAAGCTCAAACATTCAAGCTCGAACTATCTTCTGTCCATCAGCTTGGCATGCCCTCTTGATAACACTTGACCCCAAAATAACTTCCATTCTCGTTCTGTACGTACATATCATGTTTGTTCTTTTGTTTCTGTTCTGTAAAACATCTTTTCCTCTAAAATGATTGTGATGTTTTTCCAAAGCTCTGCTTCCTGCCTTTTGACAGTTTCAATAGACCTTTTCAGGTGCTTTTTCACCCCCCCCCCACCACCCACACACACACACACACACCCTCTCCACCTCCACCTCCTCCACCTCTCCCCCTTCCATGCTGGGATGTCACAGAGCAGAAAATGTGCATGTCCTGCAGCGTAATGGATGTCTTTTTTCACACTGGAAGGTCAGTCCAGCTGTTCAGGGCTCACAGAGTCCGAGTGACCCCTCTCACCATGACAGCATGGGGGCGCTGTGGCTGCTGCATTCTTCTTTGTCATCTGATTGTTGTGTTTTGTGTGCACGCGTGTACCTGCTCTCACAGGTTCTTGCTCTCTGTTAAACCTCTGTCTAAAAAGCAGACACTAAAGGTTGGATGCCGAGGGGTTATTTTGGGGTTTTTTTGTTGCCAATACCAGACAATACAAAAACACAGAAACTGACTCGTTTCCTTGTAAATTTTGTGCTTCAGAAAACAACAGGATTGACAGATGTCCGTCACTTTCACTGATTCTGGTTCTTCTCCTCTGATTTGATGATGCTGGAACACAAAGTCGGGCCCCGAACGCATGTCAGCTTCCTGTAAGAGGGTCCAGGAGAAATTAAAACAACCATCAGCTGTGATCCCTGCGATCACAATGTGTAACCATGGCAACCAGGTTTCTGCCAGTTTAGGTGCACTCAGGAACCCTTGGTACTTGAAGCCCACATCTACGTGGAGCAGATAGATAATCTGATTTCGCCTTTATGTCAGACTTAGTTTAGAAGAATCAGTCACAGATGTAGACAGCACAGAGAGGCTGCTTTCCCGGATGCTTTGTTTACTATTTTTTTTCCATGTGTCGGGAACAGAGGGTGGGGGGGGTTAACATTGCTCCTGCTCATTTTATAAAATCAAGCGATGACTTTCCAGTACAAGTAAAATATTGTTTCCAAATATTGGTTCAGGGGAAAAATATAGCTGAAATAAAACTTGCTGAGCATTAATTATTATCATAATATTATGTCTTACATGAAAATTGTTGCGTTTTCAAACATTAAAGTAAGATCTGAATAGAGATAAACTTTATTTACACCCTTTGCATCAGTGAAGTTGCTCCTTATGTTAATAATGAATCTTAATTCAAAGAATAACATTAAGATTATTGTAATTCAGAAATCACGGTAAAAGTTAAAATAAGCAGCAATAAAACATTTTTTTTCAATCACCCTCTTAAAGAAAGGTAACTCAATGCTGTGGAATGATTGACAATGCTGTCGGACATACTTCTTTCCCTGTGCTCTGATTCCCAAACAGGTTTGACATTTCCATGACTAACAAGAATAATTAGCGTTAAAACATTTAGAAAATTCTGTAACCTGGTTAAGTGAGGGTATGTAAACATGGTGACACCATGGTTGATTTTCTGCCTATTTGTTATAATAGTAATCCACTTCATGCTTGGTTTTTTTCAGCGCTCTCCCACAAGTGACATCATGAATTCAATGTTTTTACACACCTTTATTACAGCCAGTAAAGCAACTCTTGTCTCCTTTGAAAGAAAATACTTCACATATTAAAAATTATATGCCTGCTTTAGGACAAAAACTAAGGAGGTAGGAACAAATGAGGGGCAAAGAAAATATTTCCGTGTCCAACCTCATTTTCCATGACCTGTGAACAAACCTCTATTGGTCCATGTCAACAAAACTCAAAAGTTTCAGGAAAAACTTCAACATACAGCCTATTATGACTATTGCCACCAAATAAATGTCTTAATAAATCTCCAAAAAATGACTAGGACTTTAGGAATGTGTGAGGGAATTTCTAAATTCCTCCAATAAAACTCAAAATCTCATATGAGAACAATCAATAATTCGTTCTGGGTTTCCATTCATGACTGTTGCTGTGAAGCTACAGATGGGTCAGGTATTAGCCCACTAAACAGCAGACAAAGTTAACAACAATCAACCCTCTGATGTCTCCTGGTGAAAATGTATGATGTGTAACATCCACAAGGGACCCCGGTTGGCTGTTCTGTATCATCAAACTCCAGCTAACGTGCTCTTTGATGACTTCAGCAGCGATAAACAGTACAAATGTTAGGAGCTCTGTTCAGATGCAGCATCGGATGCCTGTTTATTCCTCAGTTTTCGTATCATTCTCTACCTCTGATAGGCTGACACACCTGTTACTCTTTAAATTTGTCCTAGATTTTCCATGAAACAGCAAGACATTTTGGTAGAACTTTCATAAAATCAAAAGGCCAGTATATAGGAAGCTCATTTTACATTGAAAGCTGGACGAATTGTTTTTTTTTTTTTTTTTTTGAGAGAGAGATTTGAAAACTTTATTTGACCATTATTAAAAAGGAATGATTGATTTTGGAGCTATTCGGGGTGTATGCCACCTTTGATCAACAGTAGCTGGTTTGGTTCCAGCAGCCCCATGACTCTGGAAGGGATTCAGTGGGTTCTGAAGGTGAACGAAGGGATGGATTGATGGATAAAAACCTAACGATTAACGTGGCCTGCATGTTTTTCATATTAAAACCTCCATTAAAATAATCTGATTTACAATCTACTTTTTCTGACTAGCTTGTTAAGAATTACCGGTACTTTTTAAAAATTGTGAAGAATTTAGGAATATTTGCAATAAAGGTTTTTTTTTTTTTAAACAAATAATTGTTTCTTTTTTGTGAGAATCTTTTTTGGAGGAATTTAGGAAGACTGAACTTGCACAAATGGGCAGAAACCAGGTTTCACATGCAACAGATTTAATAGTTCAGAACTAAGGAGAGCTACAATTCCACAAAACTAAACAGGCAGAGGTCATACACAAGCATGGGATCATCCGAGAAGAGAGAGTATAGTAGTCAGAGTCAAGGCGAGGTTTCAGGGCAGGCAGCAGGCAATCAGAGAATAAAAAGGGTCAGAGGCAGAAGATCAGGTCCAGGTAGAAACACTCGGCACAAACAATACTTCACACTGAGTGTGACTCTGTGTGCTGCTTAAGGAGCAGCTGGGTGATTGTCTGATTGGAGACAGCTGAGCAGCATCCAGGAACTGTGGGCTGGGGCTGCTGGGAAATGAAGTGCAGTCAGTACTCTGGTGACTGTTCCTGCAGGTGACCAGAGAGGGAAATGTGTTAGGGAAATGATTTTGTTTTTTGTTCGTTTGCAGCAAAAGGACAAAAGGGAGAGAAGTGGCAAGTGTGGCTTTTTAGCAAAGGTTCATGAAAAGCATTTTGTCAGCCATTATCTTTGCAGTTTGGGCTCTTTGTCAAGCTAATTAACACAAAACCTGAGAAGTGCCTTCACCCGCCGGGTCAAGTGTCAGAACCAACCAAAGATTCGTCCTGCGGGAATCATCCTGTGCACTCTAGATTTCATAAAAATTTCATGAACAGAGCTGCCCTGCTCCCTTTAGTATTGTTTTTTCTTGGTTCCTTTTTTTTGTTTTCCTTCAGTTTCCCCATCTTTTTTTTTTTTTTAAACATTCTCTCCATATTCTCTCGTTTCTCAGCATCTCTTCGCTGAGCAGGAGAGTTGTGCTTTCTCTGAGAGCTGCCTATGAATGATGTATGATTTTACAAGCCTTTCCATTTAGTAATTGTAGTCTAATAGGACCCTTGAATGGCATGATGAAGAGGGGGCCCGCTGCTCCCCCACCTGCTGTTTTTAAACACTAATGCTCTGGTTAATATGCCGAGCACAACACTGCAAGGCAGCGCACGCCTGCAGCGCTGAGAAAGAGCTTCTTGCAGTCATGTGCACATGTGTGTGCACATTGTGCATTTCTCATTTAGGGTCAAATGTGCATGAAGTCACCCACAAGTATTGTCAGATTCTAGCCCGAGTTGTCTTTGACACATACACACAACTACACATACACACCCCCACACCACACACACACAAAAACACGCTTGTAGATGCACAGATCCCACATGTATATCCACCAACACATATGCACAAAAATATAAACAAATCCACAAACACGCTCACGCACAGAAGAGCATAAATGCGCAAAACACTCAAGTACATAGAAACACAAGAGTGCACACAGCCCAGACATATGTATGCACACAAACATACATGCATTAAAAAGTACACATGTTCATAACCATGTACACACGCTCCACATGCACACATTCCACATGTATACTCTCATGCACACAATGGCACACAAGCACAGAAATGAACACAAATCCACAAACACACATGTATACATACACAAGAAAGGACACATATATAGAGAAACACACACAGGCAAAAATGCATAAAGAATCTTCAATTTTCTGTTTTTCTCCTGATATGAATTCCCATAAATTTACATTTAAATACATACATGTAAAATTCATGTACTGGGAATTACTTTAGTTGATATTTTGACTGTTACATTAATTACAATAATTTTCACTTACATGGATTATTAAAATATATTAATCTGAAAAGAAAAAAAACAAGAATTTAACCATATTGTGACAAAGGATTGCACGGTGGTGCAGTGGTTAGCTCTCACAGTGAGAATGGTTTAAATCCCAGCTGGGTAACTTCCCATGTAGAGTTCCGTCTTCTGAACGTTTGGATTGGTCTGTTCATTCCAGCTTCAGCTGCAGTCCAAATACATGCCTGATGGGTTATTGTCCCTTTGGTGTTTGTGTGTTGTGTCTGTCTTTGTGTGGGCCTGTCATGACCTGACAAACTGTACCGTACCTTCACCCTACTCAGCTCCAGATTCCCCATGCCCCCAATAGGAAGAAGCAGCTCTATAAAATGGCTGGATTGAGTGCCTGTAAGTTTCTCTTATTTTGAAAAAAACAACGTTTTAAAGTCAGCCAAGTCAAATAATAATTTCATTATGCTTCTTTATGTTTATATTCATTTTCTTGATTAAAGCTTATTTATTCTGGGGGCTACGTTTATACATGTTTTCAACTATACTCGGTTGTAGTTCAGTGTTTTATGAGATTAATAGTTTCAGTAAAATCCATACATTTTAGGACAAATCTGCTTTTAGATTTTTACCCACTTATTTCAATTTCAATTTTATTTATATAGCCCAAAATCACAAAGAAATTTTGCCTCATTGGGCTTATTTGCTTTTCTGCTTTAATCTCATTGTCATGCTTACAAGAAATGACGGCAGTTTTCTGAATTTTGCTTAATTTAAGAGTTACTGCTTAATAATTTTTTTGGAGTGTAATCAACGACTACCTGTCACATAGAAATCATGAACTGTTTTAATCCAATTTCAGTGACACATAAATGAATGAATGAATGAATGATTTAATTAAAGAAACAAAGAAAAAAATAAGCCCACTGCAGCGTTCATGAAAGCAAAAATGATCCAGAGAGGCAAAAGGGGTAGGAAAACTGAAATGATCATTTTCTTGTAGAATTGAAGTGCCTAACGTTTTGATGATGGTTAAATGACATGACTCCTTTAATTTTTCTTTTTTTTAAAAGGCATTCATCTGGAGGTGAAACAGTTTTAATGGATTTCTCTCAATATTTCGCATAATCCAAGCATATTTAAAGATACATTTATTCACATTTTTGTTAAGTTTTGTCTTTTGTCTTTTTTGTTTTTAACAAAATGCAGACATCAAGTGCACACTCATTTCTTTCTTCCCACTGACCAAAAAACAAAAAGTGCAATTTTTTGCACGTTTGAATATCAGAGGTGAGCATTTAGACAGAAGCGTAACTGTGTCTGTGAACAAAAGCGCTGAATAAACAGAAGATCTCTCGTCTTTTTGCAGACTTGTAAAAACAACGGTTTGCAATAAGTTTTTTGTGCAGATAAATAGAGTGAAGAAATGAAAAGCAAACGCACTCTTATCATTATTCATCTGATGATTTAGGAGCTGGGGTGCACTTTCAATTTCCCATACAGCAAAGGTTGATGGGAAATAAAATCCCATTCATCACTGACATATCTCTATATGTGATACCTGCAGCAAAGTAAACAGAGGAAACGTGTGTGAGAGAATGAAGCCCCCCTCACCCCACAAACACACACGCTCTTCTCTCGCCCACCTATTGTGTGTTAATTTACAGTGCCTCTCTTATCTTGGCAGGGGGGTAAAAGCTGCAAGCTCCTGTTCTGAAGCCCCACACACAAATGTCCTTCTTCTGCTTCATCTTTTCATCCTCTGCTCCTCTCCTTTATCACGTCTGCGAGGGAGGGAGGCGGGGAGAGATAAAAACCAGCTTTGGTAAGAAGCAGTCAGGCAGAATAGATAGCTCAGCACCTCGACCTCACCTGCTCTGCAGGGGGTGGGGAAGGATAACTGACTGTAAACTGACTGATGATTTTTGATTTAATGCAGCTAAAAGGGAAAGTAGTCATTAACCAACAACTGACAAATCCAGCACGCTCTCAAGCGCTTTTCTTCTTTAGATGCTAGATTAACATGCTTGAGTGCGTAAAAATGTGTGAAAACTTTACACAAGTTTCCCTTGATGTATTAACCAGGCTGTGGTTATTAAACGGTGAAAGAAACTCACGCGATCTGCATTTAATAAATATGAAACATGGGCGTTTCTGCCAGAGCACGCTAAGAGCTGGGAGGAGTAGATGCAAATAGATCAGTTTAGTATAAACAATGGGATTTATCAACTGGGAATCAGGGTTGCTGGTTTGCATCTATGTTTTGTACACCTGAAAGACAGGTGCCACTTTACACAAACAGAACTGCAGACACTGTTTCAAAGTACAACCAAAAGCATTAAGGAGAGCTCATATTTTCAGGTTAATACTTTGAAATGCTAAAGCTCATTGAGACACAGGTCATACTATATCCAACGTTTGAATGTTTGAGTTCTGGATGAGTCAACCGCAGTTATGGAACCAGTCTTTTAATTATGTTTTTATATTATACTCCTTTTACCAACGTCACATCTTTTACTTTAACCTTTTTTAAACTGAGCGTCCCTCCCTCCGGCACTGGAACCTTCACCTTTCCCTGTACCCGGTTTGTGATCTCTCTCACAGGGACGCATCATTAGCACAGACACGAGTGTTTGTGGCAACGGTCTGACCATCACAACTCAGATATCATGTCATGGAAACACTGTGCATCTTGTCCATAAAAAATGTCTGTCTATTTTCAAGGGCTGTAGAGTGTTATATTTTCTGCTTTCATACTCTACTTTCCATTGCATTGATTTAATGTTCATATCCAGAGTGTAGGCTGAATATTGCTGTTTGCTCCTGTTATCTCTTGTGCAATCAATCATAAAAAAATCACCCACAAATCCTACTTTAATAATTTTTGTTGGTAATGTTGCCCCTTAGAGAGTATTCCCTCTAGTTGCTCTGCATAGACAATAAAATTATCCAAGCTCCACACATTAGTGTAAAACCTAAAGCAACAGGAATGATACAAAAGTCTGAAAACATCTGCTGCGTAAAGATAGTTCTAGAAATATTAATATATTGACAATCACAGGACTACCAGGAGCTGCAAGTTTTCTTCTTCCCACATTTACACGCCCTTGCATTTTTGTGCTGGTACTTTGTTCCACTTCGGTCTTTGTTTCTCCTCTGAAAGAGTTGTGTGAAAATAATATGTGTGAAAAAAAAAATAATAATAACTTAACTGCATACTCCATTCCCTTCATCCATCAGATGTTGTTTTAATATTTCTCAACTTCATGTAAATATTTTTTCATTTTAAGAATACAGTTTTTGGTTTTCTGTAAGAACTATTAGAGCTTTAATTTATTTGTTTACTGAAAAGCCTTGAATTTAGCAAATCCAAATTAAATAGTTTGCAATTACAGACAATAACAGCCTTTTGGTAAATAAAAAGAAAAAAGGTAAAAAATGTAATAAATAGTAAACTGGTTTAATCACTTAAAAGAAAACCCAGAAAGTAGACATTTCTCATAAAAATAAAAAAAATATTCTCTGTTAAGGTTTTAGTTCCCCTATATTTTACGAAATTTTACTCAATTACTTCAGGAAAAACATATTTTTTAGGAAACCTGAAACTTTTTATTTCAATTAAAAGATTTGCTCAATGTTTTAGAATTGATGTTGTTTAATAAACACTTATACGTTTGGCCATTTTATCATTTATTAGCTACTATGGATAAGCATGACTAACACTCTTCTCTGTCAAATACATTTTTCACAGTTAGGTTAAAGGAACCATCAAATAAATTTGAATATTTAGCAAATATAACTCAGCTTTTAACCAAGTTTGTCAAATGAAGCAAACCTGAGGTTTGCAGCTTCTGTTGTAGGGTATATTTGTTCAGCACAGATGTTATACTTGATGACAAAGCTTGAGAAAATAGGGCCCAGCAGGTACTTGAGTCCACAAAACTGTGCTCTGGACACCTCTGTAAGCCAGCATCAAAAACTGGTCTGATTATAAAATAGAGCAAACCAACCAGACAGACCCAGGTGAAAAAAAAACATGCATTGTGAGAAGTCTTACTCTGAAAGCAAAGAATTGAGCACATCAAACCAGTAAGACATACACTCACTAGCCACTTTTTTAGACACACCTGTCCAACTGCTCATTTTCCCAAATCCAAGCTGATGATCTGTCACAGTTCAAACAGACCATCAGAATGGAGAAGAGAGGGGATTGAAGTGACTGAATGGTTGGTGGGGTCAGGATCTAGATGTGGACACAAACGCAGGACACAGAAAGGATTCAAGAAAGTCCTTATTTATTACAGCTCCAAAAGAATCTATGTCGGCTAGAAAGCTCGTGATCCTCATAAAGCTCACAAGACGACCTGGCAGCGGGTGGTAGGAGAACGCTGACTAAAATAGGAGAGCATGACAATTGAGCACAGGTGCACCCATTAAGAGAAAGGAGAACCAGGTGGGAGAAAGATGAAGACAAACAAAAGGTAAACATGAAAACCAGAACACAACTACACCCCTGATCCCAATCCCTCACAGTTGGTGCCAGACTGTTGGCGCAGTATTTCAGAAACTGCAGATCTACCGGGATTTTCACCCAACACCATCTCTAGAGTTTACAGAGAATGGTCCAAAAAAGAGAAAATATCCAGTGATGAGGGTAGAAATGTCTTGTTGATGCCAGAGGTAAACTGAGAATGGCCATACTGGTTCCAGCTGATAGAAAGATAACAATAACTCATATAACCACTATTTACAAACGAAGTCTGCCGAAGAGCATCTCTGAACGCACAACACATCAAACCTCAAGGCCGAGGGGCTACAGCAACAGAAGATCACACCGGGTCCCACTTTTATCAGCTAAGAACAGGAAACTGTGGCTACTGTACTCAAACAGCCTCCACAGTCACCTGATCTCAACCCAATAGAGGATCTTTGGGGTGTGGTAGAATGGGAAATTGGCATCATGAATGTGCAGCTGACAAATCTGCAGCAAATGTGTGATGCTAGCAACCTCTCTGAGGAACGTTTCCAGTACAGTGCAGAATCTATGCCACCAAGGACCAAAGAAGTTCTGAAGGCAAAATGGGGTCCAACCCGGTACTTGCAAGGTTTGCCTGGTGAGTGAAGCTGCCTGAGTACTTCTCAAAAATGTTAAATTCCTCTGCAAGTATGATGTTTTGTCTCTGAAGAGAGCGCTGACGTTTATGAGCAGCAGCCTTTTTCTCTCCTTTCCAGCAATAAACAGTCATAAAATCAATAGGTGATGCTTCGGGCTGAAAGTGCGACATGCTTCACATCCAGGTTCTGCTGAAAGGACGTGTTTTCATCTGAAAGTTTCAGTCACGTCTTTGTTTTGTTCCTCTAACAGGAACATGAACCTCTTTCGCGTTGTGCTGTTTGCTCTCTGCAAATATATTGATTTCTTTTTTATCTTCACTCGCTTCGTCTCTGCAGAGATGACTGATGACTACCAGGTTAAACTCTCCTCTTTCAGATGTTCGCTCTCATTTCTGATCATCTGTCTTTTTATCTCTTGATATTTCTAGAAGAGGGCCATATTTCAACCTCCTCCCCTGAACAAACCAGATGATCAAGCTGTATTTCCCCTCTGATAGTGTCTGCTGAACACGGTTTGTTCTTTTATTGTGCTGAGTTTGGGCTTTGGTCTGCTACAGTTCTGAGGCAGTCAACACCGAACCCTCAGATGTGAAGGTGTTTAGTCACCTGACCAAGGACCTGACCTAAGAAACAAAAAGGGCAGCAATCAATTACTGCAGCCGCTCTGCCACAATTTTTTTATTTTATCTATTTTAAACGATCAGAATCATAAAGCTGCCCTCTTTCATATCTGAAGCCACAGTGGGAGTCATGTCTTTTTCATGGTTCAGCCCCTTTATTCCACTTAATAGGGTAGCCATCAAAGTGTCTTCTGAGTCTCCCCCAGGAGTGGAGTATTTCCAGCAGCAGACTTGATGCTGCAGACGTCCTGGAGCGTCGCTGCAGGAACTCCAAGAGCTGAACTGACCTGAAAGCAGATCAGAAACCGTGTTCCTCATTCAAACATCAAGACTCGTGCACACACTTCTTCCTGCACCCAAGTGTGTGCATGCAAAACGACTCATCATCTCTACCCCAAAACAAGAGGTTGATAGTGACATTTCTCCTATTTGATGTTCTACTTTCATTTCCTTTGAATGACAATTCTCTGTTGGGAAACTGTGGTTGGGAAATTGCCGCCAGATGTCATTTTTCTTTTTAATTTTTTATAATTGTTGTGATCTTCTGTCATGACATCAGCTGGATGATGAGACTCTGATTTTCTATTTTAGAAATGACTCAGCATTGTTTACCTTACCCTACTTTCAGCTTGATAGAGTTAAAAAAGAAACTTTGCCATCTTTATAGCATTTAATTTTGTGGATGTACTGTTAAAATTTAAGCCCAACTCCCTCAATGCAGCATGTCTTCAGCCATTTTGAAACTTCTATGACATCACAAACTGATCGATTAAAGCAAAGGCATGGATTTTTGTATTTTTAGTCAAAATAAGCCTTTAAACTTTCTGCTGTTACTCTTATTGTAATGCTTGCACAGTTTTTGGCATGTAGGGACATTTCAATAAAAAATAAAAGTACAAATCTGGCCCATGAGGACAGTCATGTGGATGCTGTAAAATTCATCAAGAAAAATCTACTTTACTTTAAGTCTCCCGATGAAAAAGCTTGGGACATATCTTTGTGTAAAACTGCAATTATCAGCAATTATCCTCAGTTCTCTGATCAATAAAAGCGATCAGGAAAATGAGTGCTCAAGTCTCTCAGCTGTGAAGCTCATCTTTAACATGTCACAGCAAAATGTTCAAGTTTTCCAACCACATTATGCAAGCCACATTATGATGGCTTGAAAGTGGGGACAGAATTACTTGGACTCCACATCAACAGTCCCACTCACAACTTGGAGTCAAATTTCTAACAAACAACTGCTGCTCTGCAGAAACTATGTTCTCAAAAGCAACATTTTTGGCCTAAAAAAGCATAATCTCCAATCGCCAAAGAGGATGGTACTTAAAACTGTCTAAGATGGGCCTGAAACGAAACCGAAAACTTCAAAACAGAATTGTAAATGGTGTTTACTTGCTGTATAAAGCACTTTTCTACCTTTTCAGAGGCTTATATCCCTGTAAAATGACTGTCCTATCCCTCCCCTGCACACACACATTTACACACAGCTGAACACTGGCGCCAACCTATAACCATCAGGACCTAGGATTTGGTCATGATGACATAGCCCATGGAGAAAGCTGCTTCAGCTAGTCTGAATGTCTGCTCGAATAATCTACATTAGTGTTGGACCTTGACAGTAACTGGTTCATAAATATTTGAGTCTGGGTGCGACAGACATCTTTAAAGATCAGATAGCACTTTTCTCTGTGGAGCATCTTATAACGGAGGAAATTTGCCCCTAAGGTTGAATGTTCTTCATCCAGAGACCAAGCAGAGGAGGACCTGGAAGGAGGAGCTTAAGCCACTATTTTTTTATACATTCTTGAGAATAAAAAAAAAAAAAACTTTTTTTCTGACCCTAACTTGACAGATGCTTTAGCTTTAGCTTTTTTGTTCAGAAACTGGTTAATTATTTTCAAGCAAAAGCTTTGAACCTTTTAATTAAAATCTCCCACTTTATTGAAGAACTCGTTCATCTCTTCATTTGCTGAGCACCACGGGAGGTTAGGGGGGGAGCAAACAATATTTTTCATCAAAGCAACGGAAATTAAAACCCCACAGATTCAAAATGTGTGAAACATTTTTATTGTGAATAAAAGAAACTATCTAATTTGTCTCGTATCAATGCTTGAATGTCGCTGTAAATAAGTGTTTGTGGTTGTAAATTGGAGCCTGATAAATAAGATGAGCTGAAATTACAGCTGTGGCGTCGCACCACAGTGACTCTAAGTGGCTCCAGAGTAAATCTATTGAAGAAGAACTCAAACAAGCAAAGGGAAAAGATGGGGGTCTTTCTTTTTTCGGGCTGTGTGACTGTTCGGAAATGGAAGCGTTTAAATCCCGGTGTTTCTCAGATGTGTAGAGTTCATATGGCCATTCTTCTGTCATCCAACCAATCCCTGAGCTGCATCATCGACCCACTGTTCAAACCCCAGCTGTGTGACACTATCTCACCTCATGACAGTGTTGAAAATATGATCTATCACCAGGTAAACTCTGCTGGGGTCAGCTCCTGAATGTCTTCAACTCTGTATTAAGAGTTCCCACTCCACTGAAAATCCTGCTTTGGTGTTTTTAACTTGTCCTTGTTTCATTTTCTTCATGATGGGAGACAATTTATAACCATTAATATTAAGATTGCATTTCTGTGTATTTCTATATTCAAATCGTTGTGAAGTAGGAGCAGACAAAAATTGGAAAAAGCCTGTAGGTATGACATAGAACAATGGCAGGTCAAAGTCTCACTGCTCTGGTCCATTTGGGGCACGGTAAAGGGGCTAGAGAGTAAGGTACAGGGTTAGAGTTAGGATATCACTATCAGTCCACGTCCCGAAGGTTGGGGACCCCTGATTAGCATATGCATTTTTCCCTGTCTGTGGCTCGGTTCCAAGTGTCCCTCGAACTGGTACTTGTTCCAGTTGGGGACTCCTGATGTAACCCTTCCGTTCTCCTTAGCTTGTTTACATTAAAAGTGGGGTCATCTGGACACCACAGGACAGTGCGTTGAACTTTTTTTTTTTCACTGATTTCGGAGTTTCACTAATGTCCATGGTAGACATAAAATCCTGTCCCCCTTCGTCCACATTTGTCATGGAAGAAATCGCATAACAATATGTGGTTGGAGCCATCTGGACCCCAAGGAGAGCGGAAGGGTTAATGGGAACAGCCAGCACGCCAAAAAATAACAAGTTGGGGACAAACTAAATGTCAAAAAGTGACGAGGAACAACACGTCCATATTTGATGAGTTGGGTGTACGAATGCCTTTTTCCCTTCAGAGGAGAGACTGCGCTGGATGAATTCAAAAATGTTTATCATAAGAATTTGTACTTGTAGACATCTGGTTACCTTTCAACATCCAAACTTGTCTGCTGGGCAATTCACTGAAACAGTTTTCTTCAGAAAGCATGTTCCTTTAGCACGTGTAAACATTGAACCTCTGCCTCTGTTCCACACCTCCCTGTTCCTGCTCAGTATTCAGTTCTTTGACCCATCCAGAGAGAGCTGTTGTTGTGGATTTCAAACTTTGCTGTGGTAGCACCACAGGTTTCCAAAGGGACTGATCTACAGTTGATCATTGCTTCAGGTCTCCTGTTTCTCTGTGGAGTCCATATCAATTACTGAGCTGTATACAGGGGGCTACATTGCTTGTTGTGATACAACAAGGCGTTGTAAGGAGTCGGAGCTTTGTCTCCCCCTCTGGTCACCGGCATGAGGGCATACTACATCATCTTCTAGCTGCCCCAGCGCACAGTCCCCAGATGCTGCTCAGCTGAAGTATTGTTTGTGCCTCTGCACCTTTTTTATTTCTTTAGTCCGTTCTCTTTCTGTCTGTCTTTCTTCTGCTGTCGCTGCCTGTTTACGATGTCTGATCTCTGATGATCCTTTGCTCAATTCTGACTCCGCTGCCTCTATTCCTTTAGCTTGTGACCATTTAGTCTATGTGAACTTGCTCAATCTGGAACTTCAACAACCATTGTGGATTTTTTTTCATTTTTTCCGTTTGACAACTTGGGCATTCCCCAAGAGGCGTAATGTTAAGTGATAGGGAGAACAAAAAAACGGAACCTGATGAGAAACATGATGATCATCTTTTTGATTTTAATTTTAGGAGGAGAATCAAACGAGATTTAATTTTAGGAGGAAATCAAACGAATACTTGCAAGCTTTACAATTTTCACCATTGCCCCTAAGGTTGAATAATTGTTTAGGTTGATTAGTTTTTTGTGAACCCCCTTAGTTTGAAACTGTTGAGAGCATAAGAGCTGGAGGGTTTAGTCATCTGACTGGTCATCCTCAACCTTCCATATGTTACTCCAGAACCTAATCCTGTTGGGCGGGGCTGTCACTGCAGTGAAATAAAGTTAATCTGCCCCATTCTTGTGAATCTGCGAGATTCAGGTGGACC
Source organism: Oryzias javanicus (assembly GCA_003999625.1). Lineage (NCBI taxonomy): Eukaryota > Metazoa > Chordata > Actinopteri > Beloniformes > Adrianichthyidae > Oryzias > Oryzias javanicus. The sequence goes on along the minus strand of CM012441.1, from coordinate 16,793,014 downwards.
TCAAAGAGCAACCGGAGCTGTTGCAAGGAGGTGTTGAGGCAAGCATTGCATCTAACAGGCTGTCTCCACACTAGCATGAGGGACACTTTTTTTATTTTTATATAACTGTTATTTTTTTTTCCCGAAAGTATAAGTTTTTTATTAAAGTAAACATTGTAGAAATAGAATAACTTTTTCAAAACAACGATAGGAGTTCATGACATAAATCTGTTTTCATCACTCCCTGTTTTAAAGTTTCATCCGGCTGGGTAAGTAAAAGAAACCTGCACTGTTACATTTAAGGAACAAAGATCCAGATCCTGCACACACATCTGAGCCTTTCAGGTTTGAATTTAAAGCACATAAGACTTTTAAAAGATTTAGAATCCTCTGTAGAAAACTCTGCTCACCTTTATTGTGAACCGTTTTTTGGGGGCCATGAGTAATTCCTAACTCACGCAGAGATGTTCCTGTCTTGTACCATGATGGAATGAGTTCATGTACGTTTAGTTTCAGCAGGTTGTTAGCTTTAAATCACTTCATTCTTCTCCCTCAGAAACCACTTACGTCTGTAATAATGAAGCATCACTGCAGCAGCGGAGGCTGCCCGACTCCTCGCTGTGAGAGTCTGTCTCCAGTGCTTTTACCCTCACACATACCTCACATATTAATGCTTCATTATGTGCTTTATGCTGTAGCACTTCTGTGTGCAGTTTAAAAAAAACACAGGGTTTTGTTCAGCTACCTTTAGAAGGTCACTGCGTGGACTTCTTTTCATTTACAGTAAAGCTTTCAGGTTTGTTGGGAAGTTAAACGTTAACTTATCCTGCTGTTTTTGAGCCTGTTAGCAGAGGATAGATCAAATTAACCAAATCTGTGGAGATTATTCTGTGTCAGGAGAATCCTGGACTGTGATTGATCTGAATGTGACAAATAATATACTCTAACCTGTTGTGATTTGATGTTTTTTAAACTTTTAGTTCCAGTGTTGGATAAAACTTTAACTTTGGAGAATGACTTTGCAGAGGTTGAGTCCCCCGTCCCCCAGAGGCGACCTTGCTTTGATTTGTTTCCTCTGCAGGATGATGATGGCAGAGCGACAGCAGGACTGGTTCGCCTCAGCATTCACATGTTTTTCTGAAGTTTTTCTGCTGTGCTTCATAATCATAAGAAAAAAAAGATAGAGACAAAGATGGCTAATATGCTGTTTTTTGCTGTGGGGCAGCTTGGAGCTTTTTTTTTTATAAAAATACCAAGAGCTATGGTTACTCAGCATGAGAGCGTAGTTCCTCTGGATTCCCGTAAAGCTGTGTTTGCAGGTAAAACGATATTTCTAAATGGAAGCAAAGATCAGGAGGCACAGATGTTAACATCACCCGTAGCTGGTGTACTGTTCCGCTGCACAAAGTAACACTAAGGGGAAATCTATGTACGTGAATGATGCTGACAGAAGCACACCCAGATGTTTCCTGTGGGTCATTGACTGGATTCCCCTCCAGGACTCTCAAAGACACTTTAACAATTCCTGAGTCAGTTTTAACGTAAATAAAACCCATCTATCAGTCCCTAATGTGCATTACTTATAGTTTCATCACCATCATTAGTGCAGATTCTTCGGCTTTTTGTTCCGCCTTAATTCACACGCTTAATAGCAGTCTATGGAATGTGTTGTTCCAGATGAGAGGCTTTGCTTCACATTCATCAACGCTCTCCGCATCGATGTTTACTCCACAAACATCATCGCACAAAAAGCATCAGCTGCAGCGAGCACAATGACATTTATGCTTAATGTACTCTGACACACACTGAGGATGCGAACGTCTGTAAGTGCATCACTCCTCCATGTTTCCACGGCAACCAATGCCACTTGACTGTTTTCGATAGTTAGCTGTGTTTTTGTGTGTATGGGTTTTGGCGAACGTGGACACATTAACGTGGTCTGCTTTTTAATGCTGCTGACATCCGATGGAAGCGTGTACTGGTACATCTGCCAAAGATAATGCATGAAAACACACGGGAGCACCAGGATTCAGCGGGACTCCGCAGGGACAGGCGTCCGTGAAATGATTCTATGTGTGGGGATGATCCCTCTAGCAGGTCACTAAATGAACTGAAGCAACATTTTTGTGTTTCTGTATTTAGAAAAAGTCAGTGAATGCAGTGGATGCTGTAGTTTATACGGAAAGGTGTGGTTGTTACAAATGTGCAGACTATTTTACTCGTGTCTTCTGATGTGATTGAAGTTGTTCCAGCCTCTAATTTTAAAGTCCTCTAAGTATTTATTGGTCCAAAGTAAAGTTGTTTTTTTTTTTCCTGAACAATTGAACTGGGGATAGTGAAAGTCTTTTCAAAATATAGTTTGGCTCTATGGCTCAAATAAATGTCTCCACTTCTGAACTAAAGCTTCGTTTCTATTTTATTACAGATGATCTAATGTAAAGACCATATATTACAGGATTAATTTTCATAATTTTACACTGTAACTGATCATAGTTGTAACTTAAAGATCCAATACTTTTAGAAATACAGTTTACAGACTTTGCAGCAATTATATCACTAAAATGTTATCTGTTGGCCATTACAGAACAGGGTAACTGCACTGAAATAACTTGAAGTCTAACATTAGTACATTATATGATGTTTTTCTTGCTTTTGTTTGGCCCTTTCAGATGAACTCGGTTGTAAATTGAAAATTAATAAAATATTCAATAAAAAAATCATTTATCGTAACAGTTTGGGTTTTTCATTTCTATGTGAGTGGCGGGTCTAAAACAGGAAAGGAAAACATTTTTTCTGGTCTCATCAACATATATGGTTGTTTGAAGTAGGGAGGAGGACTGAAAGGGTTGGTTTGTGCGTCTTTGGCTTCTTCTGTCTAGCCCCATCCTCAGATTTCTCCATTTTTTAGTCTTGCATAAGTAATGCTCCCACCTCTTGCCTTCATGTTGCTTAGTCTGTCGTCTTGATTGTTTGGATTTTTGTTTCTGCCCAGGTGTTCTGTCTTTGCAGTGTCCTCTGATTTCACAAATTCTATCTGGCGGCTCATCCATTTACATCAAACCTGAGTCCTCCGGTCAGGTGAACCTCCACGTCAGTGTAAATAATGGAGATCTGTGTTTCTTGAGGCAGGGGAACTTCAGAAGCTGTCAAATTTGATTCTTGTGTTTTTGGTGTGCTCTCTCTGTTCTTGTTTCACACCTGTTGCTCTCGACAGACTGCACACACAGCTGAGCCCAGCGGTTTGAAGGCTTTCCATTGTTGCCTGTTGTGAAGAAAGTGTGGCACGTGTTTGATTCAGTGTTGCGTTCCTTCACAGATGCAGATCTTCATGTACAACTCGGACGACTTTGACAGCCTTGGCGCGGCGCTCAGGCAGAGGAGGATGATTGCAGCCATGGCGGTCTTCTTTCAGGTGGGAGTCTCTGTGTGTATTTGTGTCCCTAAAGACTAAATCAGTCTGTGTGGTACCAACTTCAGATGAGTCCCAATCTGAAGTTTGAATGATCTGCTGATAAGTGGATCAGAAGCTCATGTTAACATGATGAAAGTTAGATCTAAATGTCTCACACTAACCCACACTGTGGCTGCACACTCTCAATTTTTTATGTTTACAATTGAAAACGTTGTTTCTGAGCTGGACTCGTAATTAAAGTTGAACTCTGTGAAGGCTGGCTAACAGCAGAGCTCCGTGAGCGACGCCCACGCAGGGTCTCTCTGACTGCCGCAGCTCTGATTGGAAATGGTGTCGGTGTAACACACAGGTGGGGATGCTGATGGACTCTGACAGCATTGTGCTCAGGGCTGATTGGACTGATAAACAGATATTTACCAACCATGACGTCCGACACTGAGCTCTGAGGCTAAGCGCTCCAGCCCACAGATGAAGAGAAAGGATTCATTTTCAACCACAGACATGTTTGCTCGCCTCTCAGTTTGTTTTCTGCCATCTTATAAAACCTGAACACGGTCATGCTGGAGGATTCAGTCTAGCACCTCTCATCCCAATGGGATAATCATTTGGCCTGTGCCATGTGCCAAGGAAGACAGTTTCTGTTTGCTGCCATGACAACAGCTAAAGCTGACTTTGTAGGATTGTTCAGTGTTAACGTTAAGCTTTAGCTATCTCAGCTAGTGCTGTCAGTGCATTCTTGTTTTCCAGTTTTTTGTTGGGTTACATGTTTGTTGTTTTGGAGCAGGGCTCAGGCTTGTTCTTGTGATTGGCTGGATACACCTGGACCAGGTGATCATCAGTGAGAAAAGCAGTGTCTGAGACGACTGCAGAGCCTTGAGACCTGGAGTTGAAAAATCGCCTCCATGATATAAAGCTTTTTCTGAGTTAGTAAACTTTTTTTAGTAACACAACTGAGGAAAGAAAGCAAGGCTCTGTGAGACAAGAATTTCTTATTCTACTGCTTGTTTCATGGCAGTATATTGAGATATTAATGTTCTCAGTACTATTACCAAACGAGTTTTCTACATCATTTAGTTGGTTTAATCTAAAAAGTGTGTATCAATGTCTCTGTTGTTCAAAGACCGTGATTCTGATGCACTTAAGACTCTGGGGGGACCTGACAACACTTGAAGGTAGGGGAGATGGGGGCTGGTTGTCACACAGGCTGGTTGTCACGTTGCTAATTACAGTCACCCTATGGGGCATTGCGACTTGACACTGATATCCAACATTTCAATAAAATTCCTCCTCATTTTGTCACAAAAAATCTTTTTCTCCTGCAAACAACAATGACGTGAGGATATTGTGTAATCAAACATCTATTGAAAACTTTCTTTTTAAGTTGAACCACCCCCTTCCTTCGAAGGTGGAAAGGAATAAATATTTTTAAATATTTGGGGTTGTTGTAAAGTGTTTACTTTCAATATATTAGCCTATACATAGGTGATAATTCTTTCTGTAAAAAAAAAAAAGAGAAAAAAAAAAGGAAAATAGAGCTTTTGATGCAGACTGAAAAGAGTGAAACACAAAGAAAGGGATGCTTGATGTAGACAGCCTTGGAAGTATTCCAAAGTCTGTCCAGTTGAATTAATATTTATTTAGGTCGTCATTGGAGGAATATGTTGTATTCATTTGCAGTGAAACTTTTTAAATTGAAAAATAGGTGATAAAGGAAAAAATGTGAATATATATAATTCTTAATTTTTTCCGTCATATTGGATTCATTCCAGATAAAAAATGTTTTTTTATTCTTGCATTATATGTAACCCATTTATCGTCATTACAATATCAGCCTGAGCAACACACGTATATAAAGAGATGGTGTAAATTACAATAAATGCTTGCCATAAATGTTGACACATGAAAAACAATCTTAAGGCAGGTTGACGTATTTAACAAATTTGATGAATTCCTTTTCACATTTAACTTCTTTTATGTTAGATATTCACCTGCCATGCAGATGTGGGTCGTCGAGGGTATGTTTTCACTTCTGTTAAATAATTGAAATTAAAATGATGCAGTGAAATGGAAATAAAGTATTATTTGATTTGCTACATGATCGTGTATCGCAAGTCAATATTAATCACTAATATACAAGTTTTCCAAATATCGTGAACCCCTAGTTGTGATTTAATTTATGATCTAAAAATAAAACAATAGTAATAAAAAGTTTTGGGATTTTTTTTTTTATATAAAAAAGAGAAGTTACACAATTGTTTCATTAATATTTTTGTATGTCAGTGTCTTGGATTGCTGAGAACTATTTACTGCACTAGCCTACACAGAAAAGGAAAATATGTTCAATGCAAAAAATCAGAGTTCTCATGTCATACATTGATGAATATTAAAAGGTGTTTATTGATTAGCAATTTACTCAAGAATAAAAATGCAGATATGTAGACTTTATTGCTACGTTTTTTCAGAATTTAATGGAAATAACTTGAAAAACATTTCCTAATAGTGCTAATTAGTACATGAATGAGGTCACAAATGAAGTTGTGCCTTTAACTCTTTAAAGTCACTGTTCATATAGTTGCAGTGGTATCTGTTCAAAACAAAGTCAGAGAAACTTTTTTCAAAAGTCATTTAAGATAAACCTACTTGTCTTATTTTAATACTGCAAATCCTTTTTGGACATTTTGAGTTTATGGGACCTGGAGCTCAGTGGATTGAACAGCAAGTAAAAAAAAAAGATGAATTCTTCAATTCATTTCCCAGATTTTTTTAAATATAAATTTATTTGAAGTCAAGCTCACACCTTTGGTTTAAATTTTTCTCTTTTTGTTATAGTTTATGTTCAGGTTATTAAAAAGGTTTATTATTTGAAATAATTACAGTGAAAGTGGATTTACTTATAGCTTTTAGAGAAGGTTAGTGACTGGAACGGGCCTTCAGTTACCTTGGGACCCCCATCCTTAATTTACATATTAGAGCAGAACATATAGAAACATAAAAATAATGAAAAAAACTATTGAATTTATTGTCTGTTTCCTTAATTTAAAAAAATAAAGTGCTTTTTAGTCTCTTTTTTATGTTTCAGGATTTCTTTTTGTTAATTTTTTTCCTCCATGCACACTCTTTCAAATCCTGACAAACAATCATTAACACTCCGGAGGCATTGAAACCCCTTTTCTTGTTAGTTTGACATTTGTTTGGTAAATAATGACCCAGCTTGATGCTTCCCAATAATGCTTAATCTGATATAACACAGATGACTTATTATCATGTCCTGAAATGTCAAGATGCATAACTGATGGAGCGAGGAGTTTGTTTTCTCATGACTGCCCCTTATATCCATCAGTTTCAGCCAGAAACTTGTGCAGTTACCTGCAGAGAGGAGGCGCCGCTCCGGAATGAACGATGAACTGGACCGATCCTAGATGCAAACTCAATCACATGGATGTTTGCGAGGCGCTCTGTAGGATCATGCGGATGCCTGCCTGCCTGCATAGATTTTTTTTTACATGTTTTTGTTAGTAACAGCTTAGTGTGACGGAACAAATATATGGATCGGTGCAATAAAGTGCTTCCCTGCGATCTGCAGCTGAGCTTTCCCACCGTGAAACTGTAAAATCTGAATTTACTGGATGGCTGCCTCTACAATGTGCTGAATGTCTCCGGTCAACAGCTCCAAACTCATTTAGACTCTGAGAGTCTTAAAAATCTGCACCATAATGAATCCTGCTAGGATTACATTCCTCCAGATAAACTTTTAGACACTCAATGCTCTTGTTACAACTGCCTAAAGAAATATTTAGAACAATGAATCATTTAAAACCATTTAGTACAGTTCCTTTACAAAATGTCCATTCACAAACAATGCTATCTTAATGTGCTTCACAGAAACCATTATTATGATCCAACTCATTCAAAACAATCCACAGTTATTGTTCAATAAGGTCCAGATAAGTCAGAGTGTCATAATCACATAAGTTAACAACAGAAAACTATTTTTTTTTTTCTGTGCAACCCTTTATTGAACAAGCAAAGGTTAGTTCAGAGGTTAACACTCTCTAAACAAAACAATTATAAAGATGTATTCAGGAGAAATTTAGGCAAATCTGCTACTACCAACTAGGGTCCAATAAAGGAAAGAGACAGAAAAACATGGGAATCAGTGGAACATGCGTTGCAAGACAAAAAAGTAATGTATTTGCAGTAACAGCAAGAGAACAGGGCACAAAGCACAAAAACACTAGAACATGTTTTGTAAGACAAACAAGGTCAGTTAGTGTTTGCAACAAAGAGAGAACTTGTATCAAAAATACTAAATCAATGGAATATCATTAAATGTAGAACTTTTCCTGCAGGAAAGCTGTTTTCTTTCTTTCTTTTTTTTGACCTAGCAAAAAGGGACCACACCTTTTATTTAAAAAAGATTTCCAAAGCTCCTTCCATAAAGTAAAACGTCAAATATCAATGGAGAACATCAAAGTGGGTCTAATAACAAGAAACACAAAGGTGCCTGGTTGGCAGGAAAGCTTCAGAGATTGGTGTTCATGTTTCTCTGCCTAAAATACATAATCAGCCTTCACCTAGACTCAAACAATAAACTCAGATTTTTTAGGGTAACCACAGTTTTAAAGAGCTTCATTGCTTCAACTTTTCCATTATAAGAATGTTTTTCTTTAAAATGTTTTTTTTTCTTGTGTTTCTTTTTTTTTATTTATTCTGACCTTCCACACTGAAACGTATACACTGAAAATTACTCACAGATTGAAAGGAAATGTGACATAAAAAGTTATAATTATTTAAAGGCAGAATTTTTATGTTCAGATGTTAAATATCAGAAAAACTTAAAAGGAAAATATATGTTAATTTTAAAATGATCAAAGGTCTTGCATAAGACACTTGAGTGTCACTATGGTGGCCCTGAAGCTCAAATCACACCAAAAAACCCTCTACACCAAAAGATGTCTCACTGTGTTTCATTTTGATTTTGGATAATTACTTTTTTTCCCAGAAAATTTTCATTTTTATTTTGCTTTATTTTTTTGTGTTGTGGTTTCTGGAATTTAGTTTAAATTTTTAATGTTTTTTTATTATTTGTCCTACTTTAGTAGGTATTCTTGGGATCTTTAATATGCTTTTACATTGGTTTATTGGTGTGATTTGTACTTTAGAGCCACCGTATGACGCAGTTATAAAACTTCTCAGTTTGTCCTCATACAGTTTCCGTATCACGGTTACTCAACAAAATATGAACAAAACGTTTTAAATTGTATTTTACATTTTTCCATAGGATTTTATAAAGATAAATTTATCCCAAATCGATTGACTTCAAAAATCGCACAAACTTGAAAAAATAAATACGATTATGGTTTTCTGCACAGTTTTCTTGCCACTGAAAACCTTACTTGCAGACACCAGTATTGCATCACCTGTCAGTAAAAAGAAGCCAAATCTACCAACCACTCCAGAATTGTCTGATCAAGGAGCAGATCAAAGTGGCCATTCAGCTTCTACAACACCAGGAACAAAATAAATCTCTTGTTTAAAAGTATTCAGAGTATCTGTGGCTCTGCTGACAAAGAGGCAGAGGGGTGTGTGTGAAGTGGAGGAGAAAAAAGTGAAGACATGTCATTTCCGAGCATGGTTTCTTTTTTCCATTTGTCACAGCAGTCGTCGTCCCTGGGGGAGACGGAGGGGATGGATGGAGTTGTGAGGGGAGGGGGGGAGGAAGAAAAAGACAAAAGGATGTAGGAGGAATGAGAAAGGAATAGACAAAGTGAGAGAGCGGGGCGTTTTGATGTGAGGCCCCTCGGCCTGAACTCTCCAGGGACGAGCCTGTGGGCTTTCGGAGACAAACATTAATAATGAAACTCTAATTCTCTGTCCTCTTTTCTGTTTCCTGTCTGTCACTTCCTCTCTGTGTCTTTGTAACCGTTTCTCCTGATCCTTTCTCCTTCACCCACTTTCTCTGGCGGGGTGCGCAGAAACATAATCCCCTCAAGTTTGTGATGGCGAAGCGGTTTTGACTGTGGGATGATACGACTTTTACTGTCTTGTTTACTCAACTTTGTCACCTCTGGAAAAGTCAGAAACAAAAACCCTGAAATCAAAAGAGGCTGTTTTATCTGGTGGTAAAAGCCCACATATATATATAATCTAGCATAGGTTTAATAAAAAGGTTCTAAAATAATATCAATTGTTAAGAGGCAAAAATTTTATGTTTTTGATTTGTTTTAATTGTTTCCAGTGGTCTTTTGATTGATTATGAGCCTAATATACTATTTTTAGTTAAAATAATTAAAAAAAAAAAAATATATATATATATATATATATTTTTTTTTTTTTTCTTGGACATAGTTTCTAGAGAGCGGTAATAGTTCATCAAAAATTAGCCTCTAAGTTGTGGACAGGACTGTTGGTGCGGAGTCAGCCTGACCCCACTTTCTGTTATTCACATTTTTACATGCTCCACCACTAGCTTACGTCATACCACCAAGCTGTAAATGAGCTCTTGCTACACGGATCATGATATTGACATGGGACTGCTGCTTTTCTGTATGTTTATGTTTTTATATCCGTCCTTGTTAAATAAATAAATACAAAATTCAATTCAACCTAACATTATCTGTGTATCAAAAATGGTGAGTAATATTGGAGCTATCCAGCTGTTCAGTTTCGAGCCTGCAGCCGCTGGAGGAAAACAAAGACGTACATGGGTTCATTTGTCTGCAAGTTTGTGGCATTCTCATCATATTTTTCTTAATCACAAATATGCACTTTTTCAAACGGCAGTTTTACATTTGACTGAGCAACAAAATACTCAGAAATGCAATTTTAAGCTAAATTTTCTCTAAATATGTCCTCCATCAAAAGAGTATGTAAAAAAACACCAAAAACAGTATTTTCATTGGAGTGGGTCTTGAATAAAATGTTGCAGCTTCTGGAATGTTTTGAAATCATTCACCAGCGGCAACATTTAGTGTGCATTACAGCTGGGCTTCATTCAACTCAGACAATGCACGAGTTACTGCACCTTCAACAAAGTGAGGCTGGGTTTAGCCTACAGGGAGTCACTCAGTCTGCTATCTGTGTATGGCTTTGGTCATTTTTTCAGGATTGCAAAACCTTGACATTTGTGGGGAGGGTGTTATCAGAATATTGGGTACCTTTAGATTCTTAAAGCAAATTTGTTCTGTCTCTTTTTCCTCAAACTGTTTTCCATACAGAACGTATCTGTGTACTTTACAGTAGGTTATGTATTTGCAGAATCACAGTATTTTTAAATATTTCTTTTGTTTTTCTTAGAAGTAACTGCAATTACAGAAAAGTTACATTTCATTCAGATATTTATGTTACATTTTCCTTTCAGATTTTTATGTTACATTTTTAGCACTGAAATGCAAAAATAACAGGCAATATAAGCAGCAGAAAAGTGTGCACTCGCAGTGCTGTTCAGCAGAGTCAAGAACTTTCAGGGACCTTTATTGAGACTGGAGGAGAACTGTACATCCGTCCTCTATGTTCTACAGGTGCAGAAACACATTGGTCCACAGCTGACCTTTTATGTTGTTTTCATAAACCTTACTTAAGAGCAAAACTCAACATAAAGATTTTTCATGAACAGCCATGAAACCCACACTGATCCCATCAGATAAAAATGCATTCACTTATCAACCTGACAGCAATAGAATAGAATAGAATAAGTCTTTATTTTAAAGCATACTTTTTGAAAAATTCCACAAAGATCTTTTCTCTCTGAGGACTGCAAACTCAGAAAGAATTCATATTCAATTAAAACAGTTGGAATAAGGAATAAATAACATACAGACATTGAAGATATCCACAATTTCATAAAATATCTGCATTTTCCATGTATTTTTCCTCTTTCAGATCAGAATACGTTAAGAAGCCCTTTTATGTTATGTTTAAAGGCCCCTATAAAAGTCACTAATTGGTACTTTTTTGGTTTCGCCTGCATGGATTTTCCAGCCTCTATGACAACAGTGATGCTGTTGAGGGGAGGGGGCATCTCTGAGAGCCTGTTGACTGCTGCTCTTGTCTTCTCAACATCTATTCTTGGGTTTATTTCTTGGTCCACTCCAGTTCAAATTTTCGGCTTAAGTATTTTTGTTTTACAGATTGATTTATATGAAAAAAGAAAAAAAAACTTGCTGGTATCAGACTAGATTCATGTACTTTGATCATTTCAAAGTAACAGCAGACCTGTCATTCTGTTTTTTCAGGTAGGGGGAAGGGACTATCATGCAGCCGATGCCATAATCCATGGCCTGAAAGGCGTTGTGCACCATGGTGAGTCCAAATAAACGTAACCCTGCACTATGCATGACATTCATGTAACGTGTTCTGTAAATCCTCTTAAAGACAGTCTGAGAGTCTTTATCAGGCTTCTCAGTCTGCTTCTACATTAACTCTTGAAGATCTAGGCGTACATTGAATCTGAGCTTTGAAAAACAAAACCCTATCAACCTTTCCTCTGCTCTTTTTCTTAATCTTTAAGGCAAAAAGCAAACAGAAAAAGGAGATCTGTAAATCTGTAGAAATTGACCCAGCTATATGTGGGAATCCAAATGATTTTCAAAATAAAAGAGTATGAGCTGACTAACTCTTAAACTATATTTCATGCATATGAGAGGAATATGAGAGGAAAGTCAGAAATAAACTTCTAAAAGTTGTCAGTGGTTGATGGATGGACTTGTGAGTAAAAACAATGTTCTTGTGCTCAAAAAGGCAGATTCAGTTATTTATTTTTTTTTTAGATTAAAAAAAACCAGAAATGGCAATGAAAACAATGATTAATCTGATGAACTGGATAAACGGATATAAATTATGGGAGAGAGAAACCTCTTTCTTGCATGTTTCTTAAAATTGATATTTCAAGTAGGATAATTGAAAAACTAGCACTTTTATCTGTACCTTTTAATGTACAATTCTGGATATATTATATTTTAGATAATTTTAGATTATTTTCCACCTTTAAAAAGTCCTTAGAGTCAAGTTTTATTAGTTTAGGAACACTAACCATCAGAGTACATTAAAACCTCAGAAAGTGAGTAGTTAAGATTGCACCAAGTGACAGGTTTTCTCAGAACAAACCCACACCATGTAATCTGTGCTGCACAGAGGTGCGTTCGACCCCAAAGTCTGATTTGTTTGGTTGTTAGGATCACTACCATTTGTGCACGGGCACGATTAAAGGGCCATACCATGATCTTCTTAAGTCTTTCAGAGTAAACTGCATCCCTATATATGATCATATATTATCTTTGCCACACATTATTAATGAAATATTAGTTATTTTTGTGAACTCTTTACAGAAGTTAGACGACTCGACCTCTAGGGCACTCTTTGTGGGCGCCGTCAGGATGTCATCCTAGAGCGGGCCCCAGCAGCATGCCTGCATTTCACCCACAAAAACAAACATCCAAGATGTGCCTTTAATCTCTCTGCCTCTAGGAGCCCCGGCATTTATTTCAATAATATGGCAGCCAGCCCAGTGTTTATTAGTGAGCGATGTTTCTTCCATCACAGACATCACCAGAATGTTTTTGCCATATGCCAACGTACAAAGTTTAAATGCTAAATCAAATGAGCATTTCTTAGCCATCGCTACCCGACACAAACACCACAGACACCCAGCATCTGCACAATTGTCTATGAGCTGAGGAAAGGGATGGGATGTCTGTAAGGAGCCTGGCCATTAGTAGAGCCTGCCTCTAAAGCAATGAGCACATGTTAGACCCAGCAGCTATTGGAGATTGGACACGATAGGAAGGTATAAGGTATCTTGTATTTAAAATGAAAGTATTTTGCTGATTTAGCTCTGCAGAAAGAGTGTGTTTTTGTTAGCCTGGGGCAGTACTACCAGAGAAGACTCTTCCTGTAAGGGGCTGTTCTGACTTTGTGACATCAGCTCATGAGAACCTGCTTGTTTTCGTAGGTTTGGAGGGGGTGCTGTTGAGAGCGCAGGTTTTTATAGGATTACTCAGAAATGGTAAATGGCATATACTTGTACAGTGCTTTTCTACCTTCTTTGAAGGCCCAAAGCGCTCTTACAGTCTCAGAGTCATTCACACACACATTCACACACTGATGGCGACTCCGCTGGCCAACACCGGTGCCAACCTTCCACCAGAGGCAATTTGGAATTCAGTGTCTTTCCCACACGGTGGGAATTGAACCCGCAATCTTCCAATCAGGGGTTGACAAAAAAATACAGCTTTGGAGTTGTTTATGGTGAGGAATGAACAGTGTAATATACTTATAAGTTCAAAAAGGTGATTTTGCGTGGCAAAGGCCTTTTAAATGAACTATGCTAAGGTTGGTCCAAAACTAATCAAAAACACAATTTAGTGGACTTCACTATTACTCAACACCTATTTCAAACTCTCAAAACAGCTTGGCCACAAAACAACAAACACCAAGCTGTAAAAAAGAAAAATGCTCTAAAAAAACTAACCAGAATCAATTTGAATGATAAATATTTCATGCAGAATATACTCAGAAGTTTGTTTTGGGGCTGTTTCACTTGGAAAGCAAGAATTAGAGTACAGTAATATGTAATAAATTAATCCAAAGTAATAACAAAAATCTGCAGTGCTGCATAAAGTCCATGAGGCAAGTAATATTATTATGTCAAAATATTTATACATACGTATAAATAGTGGGTGTGATACGGATCAGTGCAGAATAACTGGTGTGAGGAGATCTTTAACCTGCAGGGACACTATGAAGTCAACTAAGTTGTCCTGACATTTGTTCTATAATGAATCTCACAGAGAAAGAAACTTTCCTGGAGCCGTTTGTGCTGAAGGACCTGCTGCCCCCCTCGCTGGGAAGCTACTACCGTTACTCTGGCTCTCTGACAACCCCACCCTGCAGCAAGGTGGTGGAGTGGATCATCTTCAGCAGACCGATCTACATTTCCTACAAACAGGTGCGTATTTATAGAAAAAGAAGGACAACAAATATAATTGTGGAAGACAGTTTCATGCAGTCAGGCGCATGCATGCACGTTTGTGGAGCTTCACAAACACCTGTCACTGCTGTTGGGGAGCTACAACAAGTATTCCCATAATTCAAACTGACCTGATCTAATATTCCGGGTTTCATTTTTGCCTTTTTTTTCCTGAAAACTAATTATAAGTGTCTGAATATTGTCCAAGGTCTTGTTTCTTCTGAAAACAAGCTGCATCTGCAGCAAATACTCAGACTAATGGGCAAACTGCTGCAAAAGGGGCATCAGGGGGTTTATGTATGACCTGACTGAGACAACAACACACTTTTAAGCAAAAACGTATTGTGCTGGAACTTGATTATAGTACCACCCTGACAGATAGTACCTTTATGCTGAATAAATCAAGGTATCTGCTTATCCACGAAGGGAGATGAACTAAAAAGTTCAGGCTGCTTGGCCAAGGGGAAGAAATGCCAAACACAAACCCAATCAGGTAAGTGAAAAAGTGGTTTGGCACCTGGACAGATCACAAGAACATCTTGTGCTTGAAATATTGGACAATCGAGCAGAATATTGAAAGGTCCTGATAGAAAGTGATGGGTTTACCAGCATTGACTTTTCAAAGTGCTTTAACCCAAAAGAGACACAAAGGTGGTGTGAACCAGGGCCAGATATAGACATCAGACATGCCCTCCTAAATGCTGTGACTGTCCCTCCCAAATTTGATGGTCTAAACAAATTCACAATTAAAGTTGCAAGACAAAGTATGTGATTTATTTGGGATTACATGAATTTTGCATGAATTTCTCAAAAAATATGATCTGATCTTCATCTAAGTCACATCACATGACAAAAACAGTTTACTTAAACCAATACAACTTTGACTTGGTTGAAGTTATTTCTGGCAAAGGGGGGTCAACCAGTTATCAACTGAAAGGGTTCACCTTTTTTTCCACTTGAAATATTTACACATTTTGTTCTATAAAACACGAAAACTTATAGTTTTTCTGCTGTATTGTTTCAAGCAAACTAAGCATGTGATTTAATTTATCACCCCAATTTTTGCGTGCAAAATTCTTGATTCGTGCAAAATTCTTGATTTGTGCAAAATTTTAGATTTGTGCATGTGTATTTCTGATTTGCAGCTAAAACAATATATTTTCTGCATAAGAGTAAAAATTATGAATATAGAAAAAAATACAAATTAAAATTACAACTGCTTGAAACTAACTATACGCACAAATCTTTAAAATTATACACAAATTGATGGTACGCAAACACAAAACCACATTTATTCACAAATTGTGAGGGTGAGTAGACAGATCCCAGAGCAGAGTCCGATGAGATGGGTAATAGTGAAGATTTATTAGCCTCAGAATGAGAAAGATAACAAAAGGAAAACACCAAACCATAACACCAATCTGATGTAAGATCCTTTAATTCCTCCAAGATTCATCTGTAAATGATGCGTTTAAATACTGCTAGAATGCTGGGTCATTGGTTTTGTTTTAAGCAGCTTTGAACTTAGATTGTGAATATTATGTGGTAAAACTTTACATTTTCCCACTTTCTTAAACACATATGGACAATAATTCATACAAAAAAGTCTAAATATCTGATTTTAAAACATATTTAGACTGGCCGGTGAGCTGCTTTTTGCCGCCGCATTCACCTTGTAGAAGTTCCGCGGGGAAAATCTGGTTTTGTGTGTGTGCCTAGCAAGTGATTTGTGCGTAATTTTTAAAGATTTATGCATATAGATAGTTTTAAGCTGTTGTAATTTTAATTGCAACAGATTCGTGACCTGTCCAGGGTATGTATGTATGAATGAATGAATGAATGAATAAATGAATTAAATATATTATGTGAGTTGCAAATCAAGAATTATGCACAAATCGGGGTGATATTTATTTCTTTCCTAAATCCAAAAGTGAAGAATCCATGCAGATAATTGTGAAACATTTAAATGCAGGAATATACGCAGCACTAAAACTAGGATAGAGAAAAGTCATTTAAAGAAAACTATCAACCTGAAGCTATACAGTCAAACATGTACATTTTGGACAATTGAAAATCCATTTTTCTATTCACTTCAGTCTATTTTTAAAGCTCAAGTTCATGAGAGGAGAGAGGGCCCAATGGAGACTGTGTCGCGCCTACAACTGTGAGACAACACATTTCACACACTCACTTGTGTGACAGCTCATGAGACTTTACAGCTGTTCGCTGAAGGAGGGGTGTGAGGACTGAGTCATCCCTGACCCACCCACCGCAGAACCCATTAATGTGCAGAAGCAGCATCGCTGGACATTAAAATACTGAACCCAACAGGTAAAGCTTAAGCTCAGTAATCGTGTCGATTCTGATCATCCGTCAGAACAGACATTGTTTCTGTTGCCTGATTTTGTGACTCTGCTGCAGAGTCGAGGCTGGAGAACATGGAAGAATAGCTGCTCTCGAGCTATATACAATTGTATGCCTCATTAATGAATGAGTCACTGAAAACTCAATTGGATCTTTCAGCTGCTTCCTCAAAAATAAATGGAAAGGATGAGTCGCTGCAATAAAACATTTTGCAGCCAGTGAAATAAAAAAATCATGATTCTTGGGAGGAGGCACAGTTTGCAGTCGGGAGGAAAAAATAAGGTTTTTACAAAGTTTTTTAGCTTTTAAATGTATTATTTATCCATCATTCAACATTTTCTTCATACATTTCTTGCTAACATCTTTAGCTTCTTTTTTTTTAAAGGATAATTTAGGAGGGAAATGAATAAAGGCAGAATTGTTGCTTTTGTCATCACCTGGTTCTTCTTATTCTACCTCTGCTCAGTTTTCCTTGTTTTTTTCTATTTACGATGATAGCTGAAGTCAGCGGAAGAGAAGGCTGCTACCCTGGACCTGCTTTTAGAGTGGATCGATGTGCGGCTCTTACACAAACGTTCAGTGAAACACTTTCCTTTTCAGACTCTCAGCCTGATGTGTGAGCTGTTGCTTGGCTGAAATGTGATGGCTAATGTCATGTTGCTCTCACATCATTTCTCATAAGTACAAGCTGCCAACTGGGAAGTACCACGGAGACTTAAAGGAAGTGAAAAGCGGGGACTTCTTCCCACCTGGCATTCAGGTGCGCCAGAAAGAAACAGACGACAAATGGCTTCATTTTTCAGAAAATTAAATCAGTGCTGTGAGAAACATTTCAGTCGAAGTGATGAAAACGCAGACACAGTCATGGCCTCTCCGGCTGAAAGAGAAAGCTGGAATCATCGACAGTTTACAGTCTTGGAGCAGCAGAAGAACATCAAGTTGAGTGTTTTTCTGGGCAGAATAACAGTGATCAAATTTAGTGACTCACATCAGACTCCCTGTCACTATAGTTCCCCATAAGGGCTGGATTCTTAAAGTGATTAGAAAAAGCAGGAACGTTCTCCTCATCATCACAAAAAGCATCGGTAACACTTTAGATGAGGTGCTGCAAAACAAGCAATATAATGTTGACAAAGATCATTAATACATTTGTTAAGCTTGTAAGCAGTTTATTAATATGGTCTTTGAAGACAACAGTCTCACTTTAGATGTTAATGAATCTTACCAAGTTTGTTACTAAACCTTATTTTGTTTATCGTGCTAATGAATGTATTACTAACCCCTTATAAACACATTAATAATGTTTGTTAGTGTGTTAATAAAGCTTATTAAGGAATCTTATTATAAAGTGTTACCAAAGCATCTTTTGTCACTGGATGATTTAGCTGTGAGAAGATCAGCTACATGTCTGCTGCAGTGAAGCTGAAGTCAGTGAGTCCACGATCACATCTAAAGCCTGGATCTTGTTTTTTTTTCTGTCAATATCATCTATTGCTGAAGCGTTGCTGAGGAAATGTGAGATTTCAAACAGCTGGGGGAAAACAAGTCAATCAACACAGCTGTGGGCAGACTGACAACAGAGCAAAGATGTACAGTTCTGTTCTTTCCTCATTTAGGTCTGTCTGCAATTTTTTTTTTCTTTGTAGTTTCAAGATAAAGATTCACGACAAACAGACTAGTCTTTGGTGCCATGGATTGCTTTGTTTGCACTTTAAGCTTTCAGTTGATTATTTGGGGTTAATTTCGGCAGAATCCAAATTCTTCCCTTCTCCTCCAATTGTATGGACATTTCAAGGCAAAGGGATCTCCAAAATAAATACTACCCCTCCGCTGTACCGCGGAGGACAGGCGTATTTCTTCACGTGGGTATGCTCTGAAGCACAGAAGTTTACATTTAAATGTATGTAAGAAAGTAGTTTTTGTTTTTCAGTGGGACTTTTTTAAAGTTATAAAACCGATGTTATGTATTACAGAGCGCTGGAAGTTTGAATCTTTCACCACATGACTGAATTCAATTCAACAGTTATTTCAAGAATGCGAATAAGGAGTGATTTTTTTGTGATGCAAAAGATGTGCATTAAATAAACCCATAGTCTTTGGCAATTAGGCTCTGGGCTGGATGACGTCCTGCTTGCTGGTGGGAGAGTCTTGGACCAAAGATGAATAAACAACAGTGCCTGAATGCTGGTGGTGGTTGAGGGCTGGTTTATGAAAAAGGAAAGCTCCACGAGAAGAGTGGAATGAACAAGAGCTGGCAAAACCGACTAGAATGCAGAGAGAAAAACGTCAGTGAATTTAAAAGCAAAAGTATGATTGTGATTGAAAAGGCGGTGCATTTAGATAATGATGCAGAATGAAAGTTTAATAGAATGAGTGATGCAAGAACCCAGCATACCCGGAAGCAGGGCCAGCCCTAGGTGACCTAGGCGTCCGCCTGGGCAACACATGCTGGAGGGGGTGCCAATTTGTAATGTTTTTTTTTCTAACAGTTTCACACCACTCATTTTGTCCAATTTCTTTTTTTTTAAGGTAATAATATAATAATGAATAAAGTAACTCCAAAAGTTCAACATAATCAATTTTGCCTGGTGTTGCATCCCCCTTGCTTGATGCAGCTCCTGTCATAGCTAGGTAGTGGGGGGAGTGCTGTTAGTTCTTTAAAATTTTAAGGATGAAAAATGAACAAGCCGTCAGGGACAGCTTTAAGGGAAAAAAGGGAATAGGAGAAAAAAATTGGACTCAAAGCAGAGGTTTGTCTTTTTTGTAACATTCTATTGCTAGGAATAGCAACCCTAACCCTAACCCTTTGCCCTACTTTGGTCACGTTTCACCTAAAATGACATGCAGCCCAGTGACAGGGTTGGTGGTGGAGGACCCAAATGCAGGAGAAAAGACTTGGTGGCAGAAACAAACGTTTACTAAATCAACTTAAACATGACAAAACCAGGAGACCAAACCCATGTCGTGACAGAACAGAGAAGAGCAGATGACCTGACAATGAGAACTGAAAAACCAGACACTTAAAGACACTGAGGTTGATTAACTAAATGAAAACAGCTGTGGCTGATTAACCTGAACATGGTGAAACTGACAGGGAAAACAGAACATGACCAAACCTCAGCACTGAATCATGACACCTGCTCGGATGTAATATAGATCTTCCTTTTTGAAATTATGCCAAAACTTCATTCATCAACTTTTACTTCACTTTTCAGGATTTTTAAAAGTTAAAAGATCTCCAGATGAGATTCACATAAGAAAAATAATCCAGGGTTCACATGAACATAACACACTGCTGTGAGTTGTTGCTTTTCTCATATATCTGTTTCAAGTTTCTCTGGACTTAATTGATACATTTACCCCATCTGTGTTCAGATCAAGAAATAAAACAATCACTAAAAAAAAAGAATGAAATAGACATTAACTAAGAATAAACGTAATATTGGCAATTTCGGCTTTGCTGACTGTATTTCCTGTCGGTTGCTTCCTAGCTGTATCAAATAGAAAAATTTAGACAATCCACATTGTGTTTTCTTAAAAAAAAAAAAAAAAAAGAAGTTCCTTACAGAATTTATTTTTCCTTTTTTGTCTCTGGTTTATGGGCTTTATCATCCTCACTGCTGGCGGCTTTAGACAATGACACATCGGCTCCCTGCTGTCACACTCACGCCGCCTGCTTCTCTTTTGCCCCTAACATATTGCAACAGATCTGGATAATGACGACCAGGAGCTTTCCCTAATTACCCATGATGCAAGGTGCAGAAACCAGGAGTGCTGCTCAAAAAAAAAAAAAAAAAAAACTTATCAAGGCAGTAAATGAAAGAAAGAAACCTCAGGAGACCTCAGGAGACGGATCTGTGGTTCAATTTGCATTTAAGGGTTTCTATTCTCTGCTCCTGCTTATATCTGTTGACATCTTTATTATTTCCTGAACAGGGGCAAGCTTCCCTGTCGAAACATAGATCTTGGATTTAAAGTCCTAATAATTTGTCGATGGAAAAACTATCAACACAACTGAGCTCGAGTCTATCATTGAGGTCTGGACGCATGACAACTTCATCCTGACTTGACTTTTTTTTTTCTTTTTTTAGAAATGTACTGGATTGGATTTCGTTTAATGTTTCCATTAGAGAAGGTCCTTAGGAAAGTGTTTATAGAGCGATTGTGAATACAAACAACAAGCCCGACTTACCCACAAGAATTGCTGCAAGATCAATATAAAGATAATGTTGCTTCATCAGAAATCATCTGTACTATCTAACATTCACAGGATTGATGAGATTAGTCAAATTATTGGGAAGATTTATACCAAAAATAAATGGTAGAACACTTGGTCTTGTTAGAGAGAGTGATTTTCAAATTAAAAACTTTCCTTGTATTGATTTTTCATATTTTAAACAAGAGGACATTCAATCTGGCAGGTTTTTAGCTGGTTACCTCCAATTGTTTTCTTGGTTTGACAGTTGTGAAAGCTCAGATGAACTTTTGGACTAAACAGGAGTCTTCTGGTCATCTGAAAAATTAGGGTTTCTGTTCACTTGTAGATTTATCTCTATATTTTCACTTTGATGTGAAAGCAGAAGGACTTTTCATGGACCAAAGAGAAGAAACTAAGACCCAATGCAAAAAATCTTAAGAAGAAGGAAAAAAAAATAAAAAAAAGATGTCTGCTTGGTAAAAATGGTGTAGCAACTTTCAAGATAACCAGAGGCCTAAAAGGACAAGTAGATTTTCTTCTTCCTGCTTCTCTTCTCACTCTGGTCAAAGTGTGTTTCAGGCAATTGTGCCTCCAAATGAGCAGCTGGAGAAAAATTGCATGATTTTTCCTTTTTTTTGGGTCCCACTTTAGTGTGGTCCTCTCCTGAGAGCGCTGTGTGGGAATGCAAACCAAGCCAGATGAAGGGGAAACATTTATCAGCATTACCGTCCTTTCCAGCCAAGTCCCAAGACTTTTCAAAAGCACAGAACACCAAAACCAAACTAAACTGAAAGATAAAGTCATGAAAACAACTTGTTTATTCAAATGAATGAATATAAAGTCTTTTAATTCTTAAGAGTTTGTGAAATCTGATCTGAAAAAAAACTAGGAAACTGTTTTTGTTGGAGTAAATAAGTGAATCATAGAAAAACACTAAACTCCATGTTTGTCAAGAGAGGAAAAGCACTCAAATTCAAACATTTACTGTTCACAAGCACGCCATCTCCCTTTAATTCTGAAACAAGCAAAGTCTCAAAAGTAAATTTGCATCTTTACCAGGAGTGGGAGGATTATTCCGCCGCCTAGGGAGCATTTTGGATTACCTGGTAGAGGGAAGAACACAAAAAAATGTGCTTCTTTTAGATCTAATGGTACGAATACGTACCGCATGCAGCTTACAGTGTGAGGGGAAGCGTAAAAACATTGCTGAACATATCGAGTGCTTTCTCTTTGCTCTTCGTCTGTTAGAAAACCAGAACAAAGACTTACATGAAGTCTGCTGTCTTCAGCTGTCTGCTCGCTCAGACGTTTACCTCCATGAAGCCCCCCCTCGCTCCAACACTCCCCTACACACAAGCTGTTTGTCAGTGTGCTTTTCTGTCAAACACAGAGCTTCCATCTGCGCGCACAGACAGGGAGATCACACTTGAGTTCCACGGAGCATCTCCATGTCTGCTTGGACGTTTTCCTGCATTAACTGAAGACCAGACCAACATGGCACAAACTGCTGACAGCTCCACTTTAGGAGGATCTCCAGTTCTGATAGTTAAACTGTTTTCAAGATCATCTTACGGGCTCTCTGATAAAAAATAAATAAAACTCACAATAGCTTGACAAACACTAGACAGCAGCATCTATCTTTCCTACCAGCCTTCTGAAGGTGGTTCTCCCCATCTCCACGATCCCCTCATGGATTAACACACCTGTCTCTCTTTAAAATGGCTAAATATACTTTTCTTCTGACACTTTTGCAATGATCTGTCACTTCTGACTCATACATTTCTTTCTGATCAAGATATAGTCTTTATAGCTGTGATGATACCCTAAATTGATCTAAGTCTTTTTCCTACCTGTCACAATCAGAGAGGCCTTGGTGTGTAAAAGGGCAAAGCATTATTTTAAACTAAACCAAAATATAAACACTTTTGTTTTTTTGCTCTCATTTGCCACAAGATGAACTCACAAATCTGACACATTTTCTATATGAACAAGATAACAATTCTTCTCAAAAATGTGTTCACTAATCTGTCTAAATCTGTGAGCACCTCTCATTTGCTGAGATAAACCATCCCACCTCACAGGTGCGCCTTAGACAGGCCGCAGTAAAAGGCCACTCTGAAATATGCCCTTTTATTTTATTGAGGGGTTCTGGGGACTCAGAAAAACGGTCAGTATCTGGTGTGACCACCTGCAGTGAAACGCATCTCCTTCATAGAGTCGATCAAGTTGTTGAGTGGCCCGTGGTGGGGTTGTGGTATGGGCAAGTGTATGTTATGGAGGAAGAGCATAAGCACATCTTATTGATGGTATTTTGAATGCACACAGGGATACTGTGACGAGATCCGAAGGCCTGTTGTTGTGCCATATAGCTAAAATCATAACCTCATGTTGAAGCAGGAAAATGCACAACAAAAATCTGTACACAATTTTTGGAACCTGAAAACATCCCAGCTCTTGCATGACCAGCTTACTCACCAGCTACGTCAGTCAACCATTGATTATATATATATATATATATATATATATATATATATATATATATATAAATATAAAACAGCATGTTTCAGTTTCTGCCAACATCCAGAGCTGCTTCTCACAGTCATTGAAGAGGAACAGACCAACATTTCATAGCAATCAACAACCTGATGGACTCTGTGAAGGAGATGTGTTTCTCTGCATGAAGCAAATGGTGGTCACACCAGATTCTGACCAGTTTTCTGAGTCTCCAGACCCTCTCAATAAAATAAAAGGGAACAATTCAAACTGTCCCTTTTGGGGCCAGTCTAAGGGACACCTATGCAATAAATAATGCTGTCTAATCTTGATATGACACACCTGTGAGGTGGGATGGATTATCTCAGCAAATAAAAAGTACTTATATCACAGGATTGTGAACAATATTTGAGAGAAATTATTGTTTTATGCTTATAGAAAATGTGTCAGATCTTTGGGTTCAAATTGTGTCATATGAAAAACCAAATTGAAGTGTTTATATTTTTCTTCAGTGTATATTTTTAACATTTTTCTGTATTGTAGATGCCAGTCTGACCAGATGTTGCAGCACTCACACATTACCCAAACAATTAGTAGGAGTTATGGAATTAGGTTCTTGTTGAACAGTTTTGGCAGTAAACACTGACCTAAAGTAATTATATGTCTGTTTATTTACATGAATTATTGAAAAGTGATACTGTATAAATCAGTCTTTTAGTCAGAGCTGCAAACAGCCCACACAGCAGTGATTCTGACCCGGGTCTGATCTACATCTCAAGCCCAGCTTGTGTGAAACTGAGGTAATTGCCTGAAAGCTAAAGGATCCTGTGTGGACTCCGGCACTGTGTGGGAGTTATCAATATGTCGAAGAAAAACAAGAGGAATGTGACGAGGATCTTCAACTGAGTATTGATGTGGAGATTAATAAATGCACATAAAAATGTGTTTCTGCAGACAATTTTAGACCGCTGTAATTATTTTAATTAGAATCTTCTTTTTTATCACAAATCATCTTTTCATTTAATCGATTTGTTATACAAAATGTATAGTAAAACAGATGTTAAAAATTTTAAAATGTAAATATAAAGATGTCCTCCCATGATCTCACAACCATTTCTCTTTTTTTTGCAACTTTTTTTCCAACATTACAACAAAAATAACTTGAATTTAAATAAATGTTTGTATTTATTATCAAATTTTGGTGCAATCTATTGAAGATGCGTGCTTTTCTGACCTTAAAAATCTTGTCTGCATGTTTCCACCCTGCTGACTCCAGCTGGAGGCTTTCTACTCCATCTTCACCACGGAGCAGCAGGACCACGTCAAGTCTGTGGAGTATCTGCGAAGTAACTTCAGGCCTGTACAGAGCCTGGACAGCCGGATTGTCTCCAAGTCAGCCGTCAAAGACGCCTGGATGCCCGACCTCGCAGACAGCAGCGGAAGGTCATACGGCACCGAGTCTTCCAATGGTAGGACTTTCCTGGTTCAGTATGAAACTACAGGAATGATTATACATGATTATATGTGGGTCAAACAGAGCCTTTCATTTAGATAATGACAAACATTTTTTTTTCTCATCAGCCTAAATTAGTTGTGTCCATGTAACTATTATGTACAGATTTGGTTAGTTAAAGTCTTCATGGTTCCACTTGCTAGTTTGTTTCAACTTGAAATTTTAAAAGTACATAAACTAAAAATCCATAGATTACTGTGATAATGGGGATTTTTCCAACATGGAAGACATTTTTGTTCTCTACATAAAATGTCCATTCTGAATCTGCTCAAGTTCCACTTTGCTTTTATTGAAAGAAGGCATCAGATCTTGTAAGTTTCATTATTTAATAATAAAACTTAGTCAACTTCATTGAGACATTTTGCTGGAAAGAATGAGCTGCCAGGAACTTCTTTCCCAGATCTGTTCCTATGACAGATCCAATGTATCTGTATTTTAAATCAGAGTTTCCAACTACTCCTTTCTTCTCTGCCACTCTGGCAGGTTTTGGTCCTGCCTGGTTGGATCTATATTTTGTTTCTCATAGTCCTCTTGGTTTGGCAAGAAAGCTCAACAGATCTTTGATTTGACACAAAGAAGAAAATGTTGGTCCTCTTTGGGTCACTTCATTTTTTTGGTTCTAGGAGAGTTCTGTGTGGAAAAGTAAACAGAAGGAGAACATTTATTAGCGTTTGCACCCATGCAACCAGTCTCTGGGATTTTCCCAGTAGGAAAGCATCTTATGTCCACACTGGATTGAGTTCACACACCACCTCCATACAGGCCTGTAAACAGCAGTCATTGAAGGAAAGTAACTGGGAAACATGGAAAACTAGTGGAACAGAAGATCCTGAAGACCTGAGATGAGAAAAAACTGGTCTTTACATGTATTTGAGTCTGATGAATCAGGTCAAGTTCTGTCTTTTTCTGTGTTGAAGACAAAATATACAAATCCATCCATTTTCTTAACCCACTTTATTCATTTTGGGGTCACTGGGTTGCTGGAGCCTGTCCTGGCTACTGTTGGGCGAAAGCAGGTTACTCTGTGAACAGGTCTCCAGTCTGACACAGGACAATCAAAATTCTACATCTGAAATGTACTCGTAAATACCCCCATTCAAGGTTGTTTTCTAGTCAGAACTTAAAGAGAAAAAATCACCTCGAGAGATCTTTAGAAGACCTTTATGGATGCACAATGATGAATATGTTGGTGGGATTAGCTTCACCCATACAGGACAACATGAAACTAACACATCCCTCTTTTTTCATTTTTATAAAAGTCTTTAATTCCTTTTTAAACTTGGTTGAAAATGAGCTTTGCTTGGCTTCTTCAGAGTCCTTTCCCTCTTTGGCTATGCTGCCTTTGGTTTCTAAGAGGTGTGCTGACCTGAGCCAGGTGGGGGGCAAATTTAGTGAGGTAATTCAGCATGCAGGAAATCAGCTCCTGCTCTGCCTCATTTTCTAGCTGCTGCATGTTACAGATGGTTTTCACCCGGAGGGGATTCAGCCCATCAGCTGTGAGTGGAGGAACTAACTTCAGTGTCAGTGAGGCGACCTTCTAAGGTTCTGGCAAAAACACTCTGAGGTTCTACTCATGTTTGCCCAAAGACAACTGTGTGATTTGGGATATTTGCTGCGGATTCACAATCTTTAGATTTTTTTTAAATAATAGTGAAAATGTATGACCTGTTCAGAAGCTATCTGAGGGCACTTCTACAAGTGTAAAACCTGTGCTGGTCCCTGTCCTGAAGCTGCAGTTTTCCTTAAACTTGGCAGACCCACTCTAATGAAACTTGTGTTTTTAACATGTTCTTGTAGGATTTTTTCTGATGATGGAGGACATATTTAAAGAAAATTAAGCTCAAATGTGCATTTCTAAGTATTTCTTTATCCAAGTCATTGAACAGACAGAAAAATGCTGTTTTTAAAAGTAAAAAAAAAAAAAAAAAAAAAAAAAAACGCTGGGCAGGCCATTAACTCCCTGCTCTGAGCTCTAAGCAACAAGGAGGGGAAGGGGGACGAGGTGGCAGCACCCCAATGGTCTCACCCACAGCTCAGAGGTGGTTTTCTAAAGAGCTACTGCCGCTCTCCAGAAGCTATGTCCTAGAATATTTTGTTTTGGTTAAAAACTGCAAAATCATCATTTATAACCGCTGGTAACGCTCCACAAATGTATCAAAAGATGATCAGAGAAGGTCTTTCAAATTCCTTTTGAATCCCCAAAAATAATGTTTTCACCCGTAGGGCCGTAGAAATGCACCACCACAATGAGTGCAGACGTCTACATGCATTGTAGTCTAGTGAGAGGAGGGGTTTGTTACAGCCCCCAGTAGAAAATGTCAGTGTGCTTTATCTGTGTTTGGGTTTGCTTTGGATGTGCAGTAACCTTTTAGTTTCAGTGCATTTGCCCCGCAGCCACGCAGCTGATGTTTGCCTGCTGTACTGGGCGTGACCTTCTTCAAAACATAGATTTCACTCTGGTTTCTGCTCCACTACCCAGCTTGCATGTCATCACTAGTTAACTAAACTGTTTGGGTGCTTAAACAAAAACATCTCAGTGGGATCTTGGGTTTAGTAACAAAAACATAGCATTAAGTGACATAGCATTTTGAATCTTTCAGAGATTCTTCTTGTCTAGTTATTGGTTTAGTTTGTATCTATTGTATTACAAGAGGTGTCAAATGAATTGAATGAACCAAGCACAGAACCCTGTGATACACCATGACACATTGGTTTGTCATCATTTACCTGGAATATTTTAGATGAAAGGAACTTAAACCAGGTCAGAGTATAGAAATATCAAAGAACTGTTGTTGTCCCTGTGAAAAAAAAGACTAATGTCGTCCCTTTCTTTTTTGAAGAACAAGCACAAATTTAAGCCTATTGCCTCAGACTATGGAGAGTTTTATGTTATTTTTAGCAAAGAAGTATTAGTTGGTTTTGAATTCAGTAGATGTGCAATTTCACTTGTAGATGATAGGAAGAGATTTTAAAAAGAGCTTTGTTTTGACATTTTTAAAGATATTTGTGTCGTGTGACAAAATATATAAAAGATAACATTCATCCCGAGGTCCAAATCTAAACTCACCATCTTTTTAAGTGTGACTATACAACAGATGGAGGTTTTGTTTGTTTCTAATTCTCCATGCAGGACTGCTTCTCAAACAAAACCCAGCAGGAGATCTTATTTTCCACAAAGCTTTTATTTAAATCAGGGAGTCGTTAAACTATACAAAAACCAGCTAAAAAAGTTTGTGTGTTTTGTAAGTGAAAAAGTGTAAGCCTGAGCTGCTCAGTCCTGGAGGAATGGTGTCCTCTTTTTTTTCCCCGATTCCCCCTGCCTTTGCTGCCCCTCGTTGGTGGAGCACATCTGATTGGGTTGATCACCAACAGGGAGGAGAGATTTAAGCCAGAAGCAGGACATTGCAGCGAAAGACTGGGGCTTGTAGAACTCCCCTGGGGTAATGAAGAAGTACATATCTGACAATATTTGTGTGCAGATGCTCACATACCTGCAGTTTATGTAAAGCTTACAATCATGCAATCAATTATTTTTTTAATTCATGCTAAATTTTTGAGCTAAAGATAGTTTTTTGATTTTATTTGAAACAGTTTAAGTTTCAAAAACATCATTATTGTCTGGCATGACAGTTTCTATTGTTAATAAATGAGACAGTTAAAGTTGCTCCTGTGCACAGAGGAAATTGTTTTGCGTTCTCTGTGTGTGTGTACCTGTCTTTGTGCATGTCTGTGGCCACAGCAGCTCTCTGTCATTCCTCCAGCTGAAGCTGGGTAACTCCCCGAGCATAAGGCAGTGGGAGGCACGCTTGTCATCCCACCACTCCTGCCTCATTACCGCTTAGACACCACGACACATTATACAGCATCTGTGTGTCGGTGTGCACATTCGACTGTAAGTGTGCGTTTGTGCTTGTGTGAGTGTTTGCCAGCAGTTTCCTGTGTGGTCCTGCATCTGACAGAAGCCCCGGCCGGGTTTGTCCCTCCTTCCCTTTGTGTGCGCTTCCATATGGTCATCTCCGAGAGGTGCATCACCTCCATCAGGCAAACACATGAACGCAACCCCCTCGTGCACATGTAGTGCACGTGCGTGCTCTTCTGGCAGTGCGCTGAATGCCCATGGTGTTTGTCCTTGAGTGCTGCTGTGGTGTGGGATATTTTCTATAAGCAGATCTATAAGCTGCTGAAGGACGTACGCATTCAAACCAAGGGCATCTCAGAAAAAAAGCAGAGACTTACGGCTGAAACAAAGAGCAGGCAGACGGACGGACGGATGGATGGATGGAATGCACCACACCTACATTCTTGTCATTTGAGAAAGATTTTTTTCATGTGCATGTACTTTCTTTTTTTTTAATCTGGCTGGATAGACTCCACACAAAACTCAACTGAACACCAATAAAAAAAATAGATTAAAGTCTTTTGATGCATAAAATATATTAACCTTTTTATTATAAATAACCAATTCCAGGATCTGGTAACACTCAGCAGGAAAAGTAGTGAACTAAATGATCTGATGATCTGGATCTAGAACATATGTTTAAGGCCCTCCACACGCCAGACCGATCAATACTGATCAGAGATGTGCTCTGGAGTAAAGGCTGTGACTCTTTTGCAGTCCAAATTGCATTTTCAAGGACTAAAATGAGAAGCTGTTTTATTTTAAACTTGCGTCTCCAGACTTGGGTTTATATTTTAAGACCACTACACATGCACACACATATAAATATGTGGGAATTTTTTTTAGTTGAAATAACTATGTTTTTTTTTTGTTTTTTTTTTGCAGTAGCAAGGGTGATCGATTGAATTTGATCTGCATCTACCATGTGTTCCTAACAAGATGATAAACTAAAATATAACACAGTTTTAAAGATGTTGAGTCTTTTAAAAAATATTTTTATTTTATCAACTTTCAAACTGAATCATTTTAATGCAACATTTACAAAAATTGGTAAAAAAAAAAAAAAAAAAAGGAAAAACAAAGGTAGTTTAGCTTTTAACTTAGTTTACTTTAATCAGTTTTTTTTGTCAGTACTAAGTTATTCACAGATGAATAAAAGCAACTGATAAGCAAAAAAACTTTATGAAAAGCATTAAATTGATTTTCAGAATTATTTTCTTGATTAAATACATTTTTCATCCTACCTTCATTTCATAATGAAGTTAAAAGCTGTGATGAACTTGTAAAATCCCTTCATTAATTTGTCAGTTTTTCTGTCTCATGGAAGCAACATTCAAGGAAGGAAGTTTTATTGGACTTTTTCATGTTCTGACTGAATGTTTTCAAATGAAAAAGGAGCAAACTTTACTCAATGTGCGTCACCTCATGAGTTCTCTCTGCAGTTTTTCTGCAAGCAAATGAGTGTAAAGATTTCACTTCATTAAGATGCCTGACAAATTCATCTACATTCTGCAAACATGATCTTGGTGACATGCTGCGAAACAAAAATGGTACAGATTTACCCATTTTATGAAATTTATGCCACATTGCTGCTTCATCTCAGGGTTTTTTCCCCACATGAGATCAAAAGTTGCGTCAAGTTAACCTGCCAAAAAATGTTGAGAAATACAGGAAAAATAAAACATTTTTGATCTTATATTAATGGACAGGAGGGAAGGGCTTTTTCTAGCCACACTGCACGCTGATGGTGCTGAAATGGTTTTGGTGATTCACCCCAACAATTGCGTACAAAGTAATTGTGACTTTAGAGTCAAACTCACTCAGATAGAGGTATAGATCGTTTGATGTATGCACCCCTAAAATGTTTTGAAGAAGTTCCAGTTCCTGGAGATACCTTCTGAGGTAAAGCTGCCTGTGCTGATGGAATCTGAGTGAAAGATCAAGGTATTTGATCAGAAAATACTATAGCCTAACTTACATTTACTCCTTTAAAGGGGAATTCTTTGAAGAAAAGAACAAAGCCTGCTTGTGCTTGTGCTCGATACTTTTGACCTCTTAATTTGCAAAAGTAAACTGAGGCTCTAAACCACTGCATTTAGGAGGTATTTTACATTTCTTAGTGCTTAAAGTGTCCATCTATCCATGTTTTATACCTCCTCTTTTATGGCATTGCTGGACCCTACCCAGCTACTGTTGGACAAAGGTGGGGACACCCAAAACAGTTTGCTACTCCTCACAGGGCCTGACAGAGACAGACAACCCCCCCAACCCCGGCGACACACACACACAAGGGACAAATCCGTCCCCAATTTTTCTATTGAGCTTTTTTTTGGAAAGACATGCATGCAGGTTCAAACCACTACACACAACTGTGCATCTCCTTACTTTAAACATACAAATACTGATTCAACTAATAGTTTCCTTAAACATTAATTCTGCATGGATATGTTATAGTTAGAAGTCTACAAGACTTCCAGCTTTGCAAAGTCATTAGGCCTTCTGTTGTAATGAAGAGAACACAGCGGTGAATACAGATGAACGTCAATGTTCTGCAGAGAGACAGACTCTGAATGATAATAATCAAATGGCTCTGGAGCATTCCCATCATTCACATTAACAGGTCTTTGTGTCTCAATTTTTAGTTCCGTTCAAGAACAAAAATCCTGCAGAATTACGGAGACGGAACAGAAAATCACGAGTACAATTCTGACCCCAATCACAGATGCAGAAATTTCTCCAGACTATCACCTCCCTAAGCAAATTTTACCTTATTATTAAATAGAGATTTTGTTTATGTTGCTTCATGACTTTTACAAAGCAGGCCCTTGCAGTTCTGGAAGTAAACTTTTTTTTAGCAAGTGCTAAGATTATTTTCATTTTTCCTTCATGACACATCAGGTAACTCTCCCGCGGTGCTCAAAATTACCAGCAGTTCTGATCATTTGAACAGTTTTGTTCAGTTCCAGAGGAAAAGCTGCAGATGAGATTTCTCCTGCTGTGTTTAAACATAAGAAAGGAAATGGAGCCCTCAGCGGCTGGCAGCAGGAACTCATGAACTCCGTAAATGTCCTACAAACCCGAGCCAGCAAACAGTGGGAGGAAGATTTGGCTGCAAGTTTTTTTCCACACATACAATTGGTGAGAGTTCACAGCAGAGGCGCCTGTGTGAGTCCTCATTCCGTCCACGCGCTGCAAAACTCTGCAGACCAAACTACAATCAAGGCTGTGTCATCAATCTGCTGCGGCCGGCCCGCCGCAGGGCCACAAATGTCCTTTCCACCTCCAAATGGCCTCTGAGAGAGAGCGCTATGAAGGATGGAGGAAGAGGAAGTCTCTGATGGGTTCACCTGAGGAAAACACCTCAAACATGCCTCTGCCTCGCTTCATCTCATTACCTGCCCCTCTCCGACTTCACGTGGGAGGTCTGTTGTCTTTGATGAACGCTGGGAGAGGATTCCTTCATCACGCAGCAAACCTTTTAGCCGTGGTTAAAACGCTGCAGCGACCTGTCTCTGTGTTGGAATTCTGCAGTTTCTGATGCTCTCCATCTACCACCAACGCACGGAAACAACAACATTTAATAATTAAATTAAGTAAAAATACAATCATGCTAACTTCTCATGAACAGCGATGAAGCTGTGTTTGTAGACGATTCTTATTAGGGAGGGAGGCAAAAATGTTCCCATCATTACAACAATGAAAACATCAGATTAACCCCTTTCACCCCTCAAACTTTCAACATGAGCAGTAATGAATTTTAATTTTTTTAAGCCTCCAGTCTTCCCTTCCAACTGGCCAAAACTAATTTATGAAAATTATTATAGAAAAGTGCCACGTGGATAAAATAAGAATCAACATAGAACATGGACTGACAAAAAAAAAACTCCACCTGTTCCTGAAGCTCGTCTGTTTTGTGTCTGAAAATGTATGTATGTCCCTACAGGACAACTAAAGTTACATTTTTGCTCTCACGCACACTGGATGAAAAGAACAGGTTGAAGCCAGGTTCAAATGTTATTTGAAGATACCTGAAAAAATTCCTAATTTTTCTTAGTCATGTGGTCTGATGATTTCCAACTGAACCTGTTCCAGAGTGATAAGACTGTGACAGGTGATGAAGCAGCCACCAACGGCCATTACCATTATCTGGGATTGCCTCGTTGGTCAGGTTTAGATTCAGTAAGGTAATGAGTCCAGAAAAAAGGCACAATTTCTAAATGAGCATGCCATTCATGAAAAAGTAGTTCAGGAACTGAGGTCCTCAATTTTGTGCAATGTTAGCTTTAAACTTCCTATTTAAGAATTAATGGGAAGAGCAAAATAATGCAGTTTTTCCATTTCCCACTTGGTGAAAGATAGACCAGTAGATTCCTAATTTCTCCCATGTGAAAAATTAAACTTTTCTTTTACTTTAAAAAAGTTTTATAGTCACACAAGCTGTATGGTACAGACGCTGTAAACGACCTACCTTCCTACCTTGTTGCACTTTGTGCAAAAACATAAAGCAATCAATGAATCAATCAAACTTTATTTATAAAAGAGCTTTTCTCATACTTGCGCAGTTCAAAGTGCTTTACAATAAAAAAAAATGAAACAAGCAAATAGATAAATCAATAATTAACAATAGAAAAACTGAATCCACCCTCTACCATCCACTAACACAGAGACATGACCCCACAAACAATGAATACTTGTTAATTATGTATGATGTGTTCTCAACTCTATTATGTGTTCTGCAAAACAGCAGTAGTCCTGCAACAAGGAGAGTTGAACATGGCACCGAAGAAAAACCTAGAAGCCGACTGACTGAGCTTAAAGTTGCGTTAGCCTACATCCAGGCTAAGCTGACTCCACTGCTTCTTATGGATGCTAAGATATCAACACTGATGGAGCTTGATGCTAAGATATTGCCGCGGCTACAACTTGTGGAAGATTTGCGACAGGAAAAGGCACGTAACGAACAGCAAGATAATCGGCAAGATCTCCTTGAGAGAAGAATGAACGATGTGGATCAACAAGTAAGAATGAACAACCTTAGCATGGATGCTAACTCAGCTTTTGGAGATGTATTCTAGTCTGTGGAATGCCAAGTTGGAGTATTTATCACGTCTAAAGGCATTATCTAAGTACTGTTGAGGTCTGTCATCTACTTTTTAGGAGAAATAACTCAGATTATCCAGCGATCCTGATCAGGTTTGTGAATCGAAAGCACAAGAGTGTTCTGATGAAACAAACAAATACACCTGACGGGTTCGACTTTTTATCTAAATGATCCCCCGTCAAAATATCATGCCGATCTGGCAAAGCATGCAAGACTGTTACGAAAGAGAAAGCAGATCCAAGGAACTTGGGTGCAGAACTCCAGAATCAAACCACTTGGTCCACCTGATCTGACTTTTTGCACTTTTTTTGAAAGACTTTGAGAAGTTTGGAATTACGGATGTCTGGGCCTTTAAGTGAAGAAAAATAAGAATGAAATGTGATTTTACTGTAAGAAAACGGCACCTACAATATACCGCTCATTAAGGTGAGCTTTGACCCGATTTTCAGCTGACCTGCAGACAACTTGAGCACAGTTCTCTTAATATGATATCAGCTGAAGGACAATGGGACCTGATAAACACTGTCTGCAGTCATAACAATACAGCTGTATAATGGAGCAGAAGAAGGATTATGTGGCCTTAAACCTGTCGATAGATTTGGTTTGCTAAACTGTGATATTCTAAACTGCACATATTTTTGATTTTTTTTTTTACTTTCTTTTACTTTCTTTCTCCTAATGTGTGATTTATGACTGATCTTCTTTTATGAACACAATCAACACTAATTGTCTTGTTTAATTAGTATATTTTTGATTTTTTTTATTTGCATTGAATAATGTAGATGATTTCTTGGTACTTATTAATTTAAATGACTTGTCTGTGGATGTTTGAAATGTAATAACATTACTGATCTTAAAGATGCTTAATAACCTGAATCTATGGTCTATGGTCTATGGTATGGTCGAGCCGGAGTGAGATTATATAAATTCATTTCCTCCCAGTCCCAACTTGTGTGATCAACTTGTGATTGATAATGTAAGGTGTCATTTTATCTATTATTACCTGACTGCTTGAAATAAACCATTTTATTCATTCATTCATTCTAGAAGTAAAAAAAAAAAAAAAACTTGCGCTTGGCTCTGCTGCGAGGAAAGTATTTGGTGATCTACTCGCACCAGGAGCGAGCTCTGCCACAGGGACATTGCCACAGTACCCACCTAGATAGTGAAAGCAATGGGGTCCACTCCACAAGCTGCAAAGTCAGACCCCAACCGCCCCTATAAAGTGCGACAGCCACGGCAACGTCTCCAGATCGAACCAGCAACCCCTGGCACAAAGGATGCCGCAAGAGAAACACTGGGGTAGAAAACCTTAAAAGAAAGATGATAAAATGTAATACATAATATGACTGGAAAAACATGAAAGAAAAATAACATTAAATGCTCAAAATAAAATTAGATACTGAGAATAATATGTATTAAAACTTAACAAACAATACATAAATACCCATTTAAGACTATCTAAAAGCCATGTTAAAAAGGTGGGTCTTGAGCATCTTCTTAAAAACTCTACGGGTCTGCAGCCCTGAGGCCCTCCGGCAGGCTGTTCCAGAGGCGAGGACCGTAGTGAGAGAACGACGCCTCGCCGTATGTTTTGGTCCTCACCTTAGGGACAACTAAAAGTCCAGCGCCAGAGGACCTCAGGGTCTGCCAGGGTTCATACTTTAAAAGCAGAGATTAAAGCCACATTAATACCACAGCCTGGGTCTTATTTTGTGATTATCAGAGATTTTCCTTTTACAATCAACCCTAAAATTAAGCATTTTATCATCGTTTTACTGTATCTGCTAAGTCGTATCTAATTGTTTACTGACATGTCCAATATGGCGTCGCTGTCTACAGGCTAGCGTAACAATATAAGTTGTTCTACCCACATTTTCTGTTCCATATTAGGCTGTAAGCAGTTCAAACCCTGTAGTGATGTTCTGAATATTTCTCATCCATCTGCATCATCCTCACCAGAACACACCTACAGTACATGTACGCGCGAGCTTCATCAGTGCCTCTGTTCTGATTAAGAGGAGTTCCTGCAGAGTGACCCAGTGACTCTGCTGTCATCCCTCCATCCTTCAAAATCTGATGGAACCAAACAGCCCATCATTACTCTGTTGTCATGGAAACCAGTCCTTCTAAAGTATTGCTTGCACAGTCACCAAAGCATCAGACCGACAGACATAAAGGCAGGCTCTGTAACAAGGTCCAGCTCTGTAATCTGTTTTTAAAAACTGGTTTGCAGTCTGTGCCTCCAGCTTGAAAAAGACTCTGCAGCTTTTCTGACAAGAAGTTACAAAAAAAATCAGCACATTTCTTCTTTCATAGCCTCACGGCATCAGTTACTGAATTGATTTGAAAGTATTGCTTCCTAAATCATTGAGCTGCAGTGTACTGCTCCTCATTACTGACATTCAGACCCCTCACACCCCTCAGAGATCAGACTGCGGAAAAATCTTCAAGCGTTTTATAAAAGCTTCTTTTAAACTTCTTAAAAATGTCACCTTCTGATATTTTCCTCTCTTGTTTTTCTTAGGTATTGGATTTTATGGGGGTGTGGGGGTCGAGGTCTCAGCTGAGTGAAAGTGTTTCTCCTCTGAGCCAGTTTTGGTTGATGAGAAAAGGTGGACAAGCACAGTCAGATGGAAATGTTTGTGCTGTTAGAATATTGAACCCTCACTTCCCTTAAATGTGGTTATGTAGCCTTGGAGGGCACATTCTCCAAGCTGGGGCATGTGGCACTAAAACAGTTCCCTTTATAGATTCTTTTCTTGTGCAGTTTTGGTTTACTTCTTCTCAAAAAGAGCCCCATGCCTGTGCTGTGCCAAGATGGGAATGTAGTTTCCAATCACAGGCCAGTGCAACCCTGGTGCTCCAAATCATTATCCCTGCACTTACTTGTTTCTAAAAGACCCCTTCCCGTGAAAATTGTGTTTTTGGTGTTTTCAACATGTCTTTGTGGCATTTTTTTCATGATGCAGGACATATATAAGGACAATTAAGCCCAAAATAGTATTTTGAGTATTTATTCAGATTGTTGTGAATCAAAAAATTCAATTGAAAAAGCTTGTTTTTGGGGCGTAGATGCTACAACCATCAGACCACAAGCTCTTCGTTCCACTTCATTCCGATGCATCTACTTGCAGACAACTAGATCCTTGAACGTCTTCATTTTTCTTGTCTAAGCTGGCATCTGGCTCAAAACTGTTTGATTGAAGAGCTCCAATATTGTTTGCCATTTTGTTTCACCAGTTATGTTTGGTTGAGGGTATAAGGAGCTGCAAGCTACCAGGAGGGAGCGTAAACAGATGGGAAATGGGAAGTATGGGTGACCTTACGCCAGCAATCCCACCCACATCTCAGTGCCAAAAGCTTCTGTTGCTTGACAAAGGTTTTTTTTTTTTTCTTTTTACCTAAAAGAAACATAATCTAAATTAAAAGACACTGGGAACATTTTTAAAATAGATTGAAAAATTATTTGAGTGGAACTTTACTTTAGTCATAAGTCATTAGTAAACAAGGACATTAATTCCAAACATACTTAGGAGGGTTAAAGGAAAGGCCAGGCCACAACTTGTGTTTTTTATGAGGGTTTATGAGGGTTTAATTTTTTCCTGTTTTGTTTTTGTTGTGTTTGTAATTGTAAAGCACTTCTAGCTGCAAAACATGAAAACACTTTTTTGATAAATAAAGCTTGATTTGATATTTCTGAATTTGATTTTTCTCCATGATATACACAGTGTTTTACTATTTAGCTGTTGTGTTTCTTTTTTATTTGAAAAAAAGTCAGAATTTTAATATAATTTTTCCATGATGGTGATTGGGCAGTTAGGTGTATGGCGGGTTTTCTACAGCTGTTTACAAAAATATTGGATATTACCAAGCTTTGAAGTAAACACATTAATTTGTTAATAAAGAAAGAGTGGCATTCACTTTTTTTAGTTTATTTTTTCCTGTTTTCAATGAGCTCATTTTGAGTCTGAACATAAGAAGCTCTAGGAATCATTCAAGCACTCAAAACTCTCCCCTTCCATGAAGCAGCACTTTAAAGAAGGACTCATTTGGAGAAATCTCTTGAGTTTTGTTTGTCATCAACCTTGGTAAAATACTTAAAAAGACTAAAAGAAATTACCAAATCTATTTCAGTAAAAATTATATATATTAAATTGGAGTTTATTTATTCCTTATTATTTCAAATGTTCCTGAACAATTCTGTCACTGTTACAGTTCTGTATTGGATTCCCACTTGGCGTTTTTTATCTCACTTAATTTTAAATTAACTTTAAATGAAAGGTTCTTAAATGCTCCTCATTAAAAAAAAAGGAAAATTTCATTGGTGCCCAAAAGCTGGGATTAAATAGCTTAAAATTCCAGCAGGAATAAAAAATACTTAATTATTAAAGAGATCGTTTTAAATATATTTATTCAAGAGAATAAAGCAGTTTAAACAGAAGCTGGATGTGAGTTATATTTTAGTCCAATAAGACAGGGCATGTGTTTGTACTTCACTCTTTTATGAAAAAAAATTATTAAGATTTTACTTCTTAATCTATTTTCGCTGAGGGTCTTGTTTTTATTCTGAATTTGTTATTTATTCATGATAGTATTTGATTTGATTTTGCTTTTATATAATTATTCATTTCCATGATTATTAATCTTTATTATTTTATATGGGACTGCTGTGGCTTTTAATTCTCTTTTATGTGGGTGACCGTGGTCTCTCTATAGATTAAAATTGAATGAAAGTGAATTGAATTTCCTGAAGCTCATTAGCTGCGATGTGCAATAACACATCAACGCTGCTTCATGTGTTTCACGGGGAAATGATGGAGAATTTACAGGTGTTTGGGAAAAAAAGGCTTTAAGCCAACGTCTGACATTGCACCCTTGAAATCTGAGCGCACTGATGTGCTCAAGTCTGCGCTCTCACACAGAGACATCTGGTGGTCAGAGTGCAGACGTGTGCAGACATCGGTTAAGCTGCACCTGCCTGCTGTTTTTAGGCTTTAGCGGCTACATCAATGCAGAAAACTACATGTTCTTTATCACTAACATAGGAGCTTGATGAAGAGGAACCAGGAGGAAGGAAGAGTGCTTCCTGCAGCGAAGATGCTGGAATGAATGATAAATGATCCGATCAGTCTAGAAGCAGAGATGTTTGCAGAAACGTTTTTGAATGAAATTTGGAGAGTCAGATGACTCATTCCTTTTCTTTTTTCATTTTTGACTTCATTATTTTTCTTCATTACCCTTACAGTGGGTGTTCCACTTCTCCCTTTTCCCCTTTCTTTGTCTGTTCATTCATTTTACATCATGATTTTTTTATTCATCACTTTATTTATTCACTATTTTCTTTGTATTTTCTTTTTTTTCATTGTTTGGCTCCAATCATCATCAAATCAGCGTATCCTTTCTGGCTTCTTTAGTTCCATTTTTCTTTTCAAGCTTTTGTTTGTGCCTTTCATTTGATTTTCTTTCATTACTTTTAATATACCCTCTATTTTTCTACTTTTCCTGTCCTTTTCTTTTCCATATTTCCCTCTTTTTGCCTCTCTCATTTATTCATTTATCTAACATTCATCCTGTATTCCTTCATTTTTCTCTTAACATGTTTTTTTATTGTCCTTGCCTTACCCCTCATCTCTCTTGCATTTATTCTTCCGTACTTTTCATGTTTTCTCCTGCTAATACTTCTGCTTCCTGACCTTCCTCCCCCCACCCCCCACCCCCCCTTGCAGTGTGCAGCAGCGCCCCCATCAACACAAAGGTCCA
This sequence comes from Oryzias javanicus, assembly GCA_003999625.1. NCBI lineage: Eukaryota > Metazoa > Chordata > Actinopteri > Beloniformes > Adrianichthyidae > Oryzias > Oryzias javanicus. The sequence goes on along the minus strand of CM012441.1, from coordinate 16,753,327 downwards.
GCACGTAAACGGCAGCACGCTCGTGGTTCGCTGGGCCCGACCCGAGGTCACCTACCATCCGCCCATCCTCCACTTCCTGGTTTCCTATAGCTGGACGGCCCACGATGACAGCTTTGAGGAAACACACCTCGCCGATGCCAAACACAAACTGGTGAGCCATACAAACAAGTCACGTAAAGCATTGCATCATCTGATGATGTTCACAAAAACATTCCTCCATAGTACAAACAGACAGAAGCTTCTCTTTTTATAATTCATCAGAATGTCAAGTGAACAGACAGTTTGGCGTTTCGATGCAGCGCTGAGACCAAGCTTTCAACAAGATGTTTTAAAGGAAATAAAGCGATTCAGAACAAATTCACCTTTGAAGATGATCTTTTCACATTACGGTGGGAAACACAAACAGAAAAATAACTTTTTTAAACCTCAGTCAACTGAGGTTCAAATGAACTTCAGTCATAAATTCATTATGAAGTTGAGAAGGTAATCCACAGTTCTTGCCTATAAAAGGAAGTCCGCACTTTCTCCCCTTGCAACCAGAAAATATTGAGCAGTTCTGTCAGCACAGAACTGGCAGTGGTTGTTTAGAAACTGTTTTCTGAAGAACTTCCCAACCTTCTGCATCATTCTGGTAGTTCTCTGAAGCTCCAAATAACTGGACGGAGCCAATCGGACAAAGTCTGCAGACTCCATGTCTGACACAGCCAGAACAGACGATTGTCCATCTGTGGAAGTCCCTGCAAAATAGGAAGACGGAGAACTTGTCAGGACAAAATGGATGTCTCCGAACTGCTTCTCCATAACTCCTCTCAGGACAGACGCTTTCAGGAGCTTTTGGATGATGACTCATTTTTGATTGGAAGGGCATGATAGAAAACCATCAGGGAGGATCTGTTACATTCAGATTTCCTCTGAAGCCCAAACATCCTATTACAAGAGCAAGCATAAAAAGTCTTTGGGATGTTTTTATGGAATTTCCTGTCCAAGTTTGGAAAAACCAACATGTTGAGTTCCTTCAAAAAGAAAAAAAAGTAAATCAGACTCAGAAAACCTGCTGTTGGCTTGAAGTAAAGAGGCAATCAGAAGATTTGAATGTTTCTTTTGATTATTTGACTCTAAAACTGCTCAAGTCATATTCTTTGGACTGGGATGTAGGGCTCATTTCTTTTAGACCTATAATAAAACACACACACACACACACTAAGGCCTAAGCAGAGTAAATATGAAATTAATAAATTGGGTTTTTCTCCTTGAACTTTGCTATAATGAAGGTCAGCGGACAGAAGCTGCAGCTGTCGACTTCCTTTGTGTTGTAAGCTTTTTCACATCACGGTCTTTTGATACATCTAAAACCGTCTGTGCACGTGCACTTTGCAGAGCTGAAAGTGAAAGGAGCTCAGTCGGTTTTTTTTTGATCAGCTCCTCACATTTCTTTTTTCTGATGCACCCCCTTCATCTACCATGTTTAGGAGGCAAAGAGCTTGTCAGGCTGAGTTTGGAGATGTTTGTTCTGCCATTAAGCCTCTCAGCAGCAAGTAGAGCTCCTCCTTAGGCTCTCCTCAGACTGCACGTCCACAGATCTGCACGCCATCACACAACATGGTCCGAGGCTAAGTGAGAAACTCAATGTATCAAGTTGGTTTAAGGCAACTTTTATTCCAATCCATGTCTGAACATGAGCTTTTGAAACTGAAATCGGGCACGAGCCCCACAGCTGAATAATGAATGCGTTGTGAATAATGAATAGTGCGGGCAAAGCTGGTGTTTTTCATGAGGCAGCTGAGGGAAGAGCGCCTTGGATGCTGGAAACCAGAATAAAGGAAAACTCCTCAATTCTGAAAGCATTGAAATTAAATATTGAATTTAAATGAGGATGAGTTTATTATGGAGCTGCAGCACGATAGAGACAACAGAGTAACATCAAGCTGCAGCTCCAACATTTACAAAGCTTCTATATTATGACTGTATGTCTTTAAATCCTCTTCAGCAGCAGGTACATCATCTTTAGAGACACACTCTGATAAAAATTGTGCTTTTGGTGTTTTTAACATGTTCTTGTGGATTTTTTCTCACGATGGAGGACGTATATAAAGAAAATGAAGATTAAAATTGCGTTTCTGAGCTTTTTTCTATTTAAATCATTGTGAATCAGGAGCAGATGAAAAAATGCTGTTTGAAAAAGCTTGTAGTTGTAAAGTAGAGAATACACTGAGTGTATTTTCACTTGTAGACGACTAAATCCATGTGCGTCTTTGTCTTCCTCGTCTGAGCTGGAATCTAGCTTGAAACTGTATGGCTTAATAGGTCCAATATTGCTTGCACTAGTGGCGTTAGGTTGGGGTTATAAGTGGCTGTAAGCTAGTGGGAAAGAGTGTAAACTAAAGGATGATGGGAAATGATAGTGGGTTTACTCCACACCAATGGACCCAAATGACCTTCTGCCACTTTGCAGAAGCTACATCCTAGAAAATGACAGATTTATATTTTTGTTCTGACTAAAAAAGGCATAGTAGTAATTAAAAAACCACTGGTAACGGTTTGAAAATAGATCAGATGTGATCAGAGGGAAACTTTAAATCATCATCCGAGGATCATCTTTAGCAGCAGGAACCCTGTCATGTTTTCTGCTCATGCTTCTATGCTTGTGGTAGAACTTTGTTCCGCTCATCCTTGCAGTGTTGCTCCAGTTCAGGGAGCTGAGCTGAGCATGAGCTCTATGCGATATGAGGAATAAATTCATTCTAACGTGAAATTGTTTAGAATTTTGCACACATTTTTTTTGGAGTTTACTGACATAAATGAGATTTTGTGAATTTTATCTCAAGCTCTATGTGTTTTTTTTACTCAAAGAAACCCTCCAAACGTAACCAGACTATTTACAGCAAAATCTCATTTTTCAAAATTGTGGCATTATTGTTTCCAGAAATGTTTAAATTTACTAACACTGTCATTGGGTTGAGGCACAGAACTACCTCCCCACCACCTCCAGAACCCTCCTTCACCCGTTCATTTACAAATGTTGTAGTTAGGATCCAGAAGTGAGCATAGGGAGGAAGAACACAAGTTTCATTCCCACACTGCACTCTGCTAGTTGGTTAGCAGAATACAAATGCCGAGCTGAAGGGGATGCAGAGCTGTCGGGCTGAGCAGAAAGCGTGACCTTGGGCAGAGCCTCTGTGGGCAAGACAGGAGCAGAGCAGCCAAGGGACAGGAGTGCCCCCTGCTGGTGCAGCTGCCTCTCAAAACCATAACGTTTTATCAACTACTCATCTCTTCTGCATGCTGTCAGGATTTTGATTCCGCTTTCACCTTCAACCCCCCCCAACAACACTTCAAATGTTGGAACAGTCATATGAAAGACTGCATTGACTCTTAACTTTTAAGCACAAAGCCTCACATCAGAGCAAAACCGAAATATTTATATTAACAGAGTAATTTTAGTGAGATAAACTTAACCAGACGGATGCTAATTAGTCAGCTGGTACTGAGATGATCCATCATCTGAGTCCTTGATCACATTGTTAGTTTAATATTTTTTATGTTTTTGTGTAAAATTCTCTAAAGTAGTGATGAAACAAAAGCTGAGTCCTGTTAACTTCATTACTGCGATCAAAGACTGAAGCTGCAAGATTTGCTTTTATGTTATAAAAATGTCAAAACAGAGGAACAGTGATAGTAATAAAAATGTTGGTACACTTCAGAACCTTTGAAGTTTTTACCCTAGATTTTTTTCCCAAACACTAAAATAAAGCGACATGATATTTCTAGCCTTTTCCCCCATGATGATTTCCTGACATGAATACAGCAATTGCAGAGATCAAAAAGCTCTTTTTTTCTCTCCATCAGAGCTCTAAGTAGATTAATCTCATTCTTGCTCAAATAAAATATTTTTATAAAAAAAAAAAAAAAATGACTGACACAGCAAATATCTCAACATGGGCTCATTTTGCTAACCTGTGAGGTGAATGGATGGATCCCTAAACATCTGCAGATTCTATTGCAGTGTTCACTCTTGTGGGTCCCTGGTGTGATTTACCTGTAATAAAGGTAGAACGCATAGATTTGAGCCATTTGACCCATTTACTTCACAAATATGGAGTTGGAGTACAGGAGATACCCTTCTCCATACATGTGCCCAGAAGGAATATCTGATTGGATGTTAAATTGGGCCAAAGTGGGTTAAACATCTGTTCAACATACACACTGTACACTTGTGCTTCTGGGACTCATAAGGACTTAAACCATAGATTTAATTCCATAAAGTGGGATAAATATGAAATGAGGAGACAAAAGGTGTAGAACATGTTTTGGTTTTTTTTTTTGGCAAAAAAAAAGAAGACATTAATGTAAAATTTACTAACAGCTACTTAGCCTGCAACAAAGTTTTCTCCTAAGTCAAAGCAATGTTGCACATTAGCATTTTTGTAGTCTAAAGAAGGTGATATTAATTTTTCCAGTTGTATTGGACGGTATGTAAACGCTTCTAATCATAGACAAAACAGAAAGATCCAAAAACAAGTAAAACATCCAAACACATCTGAATACATGTGTGCTTCATTGTGAAGTTTGACACATTCAGTGTTGTTTGTTTATATAATCTTGATTTAGAGTATCTTTCCTATTTGTTTTTACCTATTAATGTGGACGAGGTGGCATAGTGTTTAACATTCTTGCCTCACAGAGAGGCGGGCTGGATTCAAATCCCAGCTGGGACCTTTCTGTGTGGAGTTTACATGTTCTCCTCATCCATGCAAGAGTATTCTCTGGCTTCCTCCCACAGTCCAAAAACATGTTTCATAGGTTAATGCATGTGAGTGTGTGGCCCTGCAACAGACTGCAGACTTCTTCAAGTTGTACCCAGTCTTTGCCCAACATTAGGTGGAATAGGTTGCAGCAACTCTGTGACCCTGAAAGGGATTCAACGGGTACTGAAAATACATGGACGGACTTTATGTGGTTTTCTTTCAATTTTCATTATCCCACCCTAAAATGGAAGATATTCAAAAAATCTATTTTTCAGAAAATTTGAATCTCTTCAAAAAACAAGGGAAAGAATGTTCCAGAAATGCTTGATCTCTGTAAGGTAAATGTGCTTTAAGGTATATGCAATTTGCACTGCAGATTGCCAAACATTTAATTGTCTATATTACATAAAAATAACAGCAACTGCCTTGAGGGCTGAGCAACTAACAGGGTACAAAACATCTATCCATTTTCCAAACCTGCTTAATCTCTTTTGGGATCACAGAGATGCTGGAGCCTTTCCTAGCCACTGTTGGTTAAAAGCTGGATACTCCCTGGATGAGTAAAAACTTTTTCTTTAATGTAACCAAGTGAAACCCACTGAGGTCATGATCTCTTTTTCAAGGGTGACCTTCCCAAGAGGTCAGCAGCACACGAGACATTGATAAAGTTACAGTATGAATCAAAAATGAAATGGATATTTACAATACAAAATTTAAAGTTGAGGTGCAACAAATTGACAATTATTTTTGAAAGCAAATATATGTAAACAGTCATTTGGGGTTAAGAATTTAAAAAAATGGGCAGAATACATGTGTCAAGGAGGAACAATGTCAGCTACATCGAACAATTCTGCGTTGAAACCTGCAACATTCTTAATTGTCAGTGCGTTAGATTAGGTTTTTCTTTGATCATCAATGTGGGAACAGTAAATCCATAATTTAAAAAAGCACTGTTTCCTTTTTAAACCCACTCTGTGCAAAGAAGTGCACGGACATCCCACTTTTTTTTGTGGGTTATTGACGAACCCCATTGGGAGGGGTATATGAGGCACATTTTGCAGAAGTAGCAGTAATTTTAGCTGATGCCCAAGATTTAATATTAGATATACCCTACCCACAAAGACACAAGACACTTTTGTGCATGCATGTGTCGTTCTGAAGACAAAAAATATTTAATTGTGCAAAATATTTTTACAGTTGAAATTTATTTTACACACAGCCAAGACTTTTTTCTTTAATCAAGAGCAAATTGGAAGTGCAGAAGCACAAAGTCCTTCTGCACTTCAAGGTAAGATGTACAAATGTCCTTTTATGACAACAAAATGCTTAGGAAATGAATATAACTCCTCATCCATCCTCAAAATGGAGAAGATTGCTCAAAATAACAACTAGTACTCTGGCAAAAGGAAATCCACTTGGTGACTAAACTTCTGATACTCTTCACATTTAAAGTGACATTGGAGGAAATAAAATTCAAATTTGATCTTGAAAATAAAATCTACTGAAAGTATTGGTAGTTACTTCACCCACTTTGTCTATCTTTTATCCCCTCTTGCCTAAATTTCTTTCCAGCTTGTAATATATTCTTTAGTGTTTTTCTTTCCATTAAAGGTAATTCTAGGTTAACTGAAGTCTTGATTTAAATGCCATGTTACAAATTATTGACAAAGAGCGAGATGGGGTTAAGTCTCTTTCATTGCACTGTTGTCTATGATTTAACCAAAATCTGGGCTTTTTTCAAATAACTTTAGTAATGCGTTTTGAATCTGTCTTTTTCTTCCACCCAAGGTATTTGTGGGAGCTTCCCATCTCCGATTCAGACCCTAAGGAGTTAATGTTACACAGCAGAACTTTCTTCCTTTGTTTTGTCAGTGTTGGAGGAGATTGTTGCTTTCTCCAAAGACAACACATTTCTATGAAGACATGGCTGTTGCACATTTAATCGTAGTGCTATCAATGTACTGTATCTGACAATAGCAGTGCAAAAAAAAACAGACAAAAAACAGCATGTCAGGGATCACAGTGTTTTTTTTGGATCATGTAGTGTGGTAATATACAATTCATACTTTTTTGGGAGAGACCTTCACATGCAAAGAGTTTTGAGATGTTGCAGATTTACAACATTGGCCCAGCGTGATAATTGACCACTAAAGACTTGAACACCATATTTATTTCTGCAAAACTTTACAAAGCAATGTAACAAGGCTAACAAGCTAGAAATAACTAGCATTATTTAGCTGTTGCAAATCTGCAACGTCTGCCCAAAGAGGGTTAAGCGTGAGAAGGTTTCCAAGCACTTCATTGCAGCCAATGTAAGTGCTCCTGACCTGAAGTCATTGTTAATGGTTAGTACCTCTGGGAGTGGCATAATGATGCTAGACTTAAATACCTTGGGGACCTTTGCTAGTTTTACAGATTGATTGAGGGTGTTTTTGTACACACCTGCTAATTATGCGGTGCAGCCTTAAAGACTCTCGGTGAGACGCCATCTGGTTCTGCTGCCTTCCACAGCCTTTTGCAGGGCCTTTATGACCTGAATGAGAGTGGCCTGTGGTGCGATGTCCTCAGGGTCACAGAGAGCTTTGGTGGGGGTGCCTTTGTTGTTTTCGGTCAAACCTGGTGTGGAACCTGTTCAAGGTATCAGGTGGCATGTTGTCCTCAACCTCCCTGTTTGAGCTCTTCCTGTTCTTTGTGACAGACTGGATGCCTTCCACATACGACATGTGTTGCTTGTGATATTAGGCTGTTCTAGTTTAGGGAAGCAAGACCCCTTGGCGACCTTAATGGAGCTCATTAAAGTAGCTCATATCATCCCTGTCTGAACTCCTCACTGCCCTCTTGTTGAAGGCCACACATCTGTTTCGGATTTTCATGCAAACATCAGCATTGAACCGGAGATGTTGATTCGGGAACACACGTGGTTCTACATGATAAAGTAAAGGAATATACTGTATTAATTTATTTATACACTTGTGCTACTCCACAGACACATTAAATCACTACCACGCTTGTTTTTGTTTGTTTCCAGGAGGCCATTATCTCTCCCGTCTCTCCTGATGTGCTGTACCTCTTCCGAGTGCAGGCCATCTGCAGGAACGACATGCGCAGCGACTTCAGCCAAAGCATCCTCTTCAGAGGTGATTACAAACTCCCCCAAGATACTCCTTAACATCTTAAAGACTCTTTAATTTCTATTTCAAATGACCTCTTTAGTCAGTTGATTGTTAAACGGATTAGCTTGTAATGTTTAGTCTAAACCCATTTGATGACAATCCTACAGCTGTCGTCTACAAGTGAACATGTATTAATGTTTTGTGTGTTACAGCAAACACTACCAGGATCTTCGAAGGCACTCGGATTGTAAAAACTGGGATGGTAAGGGTGTTTTACAAGATTATTGGAATTGTAAAGTCTCACATATTTAGAAATAACAGTTTACAGATTGGTTTATGACTTTCATGTAAAGTTTGCCATTTTTTAAAAAAAATCTTTATTTATTGAAGAATCTTACTTAATCTTAGGATAAGGAAGTTTTTGATAGTAATATTATAGATTTAGCTCATTGAGCTTCTGACTCTCCCAAGCTTCTCACTCAACTAAATGTAATGGTTTTTTTAGAAAAAAAAATTTGATGAACTTGAGGTTAACAATGCTTTCATACATTCTTTATAATAGAAAATAGTTCAATTTTATCCAATGTTTGCAGATACTGCAGTAGACAGAGAAGGTTTTGCCTTTTTTTAATTTGAGTAACTCTTTATCTTGCAGCCCACAGTGTCTCCGGCCTCCTCTGCTGACATGGCCCCTATCTCCTCTGGCTCATCCACCTGGACTTCTGCTGGCATTCCTTTCTCTTTTGTCTCCATGGCAACGGGCATTGGACCGTCCTCCAGCGGTAGTCAGGCAACGGTGGCGTCCGTGGTAACCAGCACTTTACTTGCTGGCCTCGGCTTTAGCGGGGGCGTCATCTCATCGTTCCCCAGCTCCGTTTGGCCGAGCGCCGGATCGAGCCGTAACCCCGCCCCCTCGTGTCAAAACGCCAGGGACGCTTCCTCCTCTGCTGATGTGACCGCCGCAGCCAGTGATCAAGGTGGCTCTGAGGGAGATGAAAGAGAGGACAACGGTCGAAAAGACGATGGCGACAGAGAAGACGAAGAGGAAGAAGACAAGGAAAAAGACAGGAAGAAGAAAAGACGGGACAATGCGGATGAGGATGAGAGGGAGGAAGACGAACATTTGTGCAGCACAGTTCCAAACTCTTCTGCAAAGAAAACAAATGAGAGAAAACAGAACCTACCTGACAGTACACCAATGAAGGAAAAACAGCAAAAGGTTGAAACCCATCCAGCTCAACCTCCCACCACAGAGGTCGCTGCTGAGGTTTCTGTGCTTCCTGCCTCGAAAAACCCTGGTAAGTGTTGATAAGCGGGTGCTGACTTCTACTGTTGTTTAACTCCTAATCGTTCAGTTAGACCACAGTCATGCAGCGTCACTGAGATGTTCGATGTAAGAGTTGACACACTCTAAGCTTTTTAAAAAAATGTTTTGGAGAATGAAATAATTCTGACCAACATCTTTGTTACCAGTCCCCAATTTGGAGCTACTGGTATGGATTCCTTTTTACTTCTTAAGCTTTTAAGTTTTTCAGTTCATCATTTCTGTTTTACTTGTCATTTAATTCTACTGTATGAATTATGTTTTTGTTTATTGTGCTGACATTTGGACCTGGAGTCTGTAATAATTCTATTCTATTCTATTCTATTCTATTCTATTCTATTCTATTCTATTCTATTCTATTCTATTCTATTCTATTCCTGTAAATACCCATGACCATAGCTTGAGTTGGGTCAGAAAAACATTGTCAAAAAGGGTTTTAACAACAGTGACAACTGAAAATGCTGAATATGTTCAAGGTTCAACAGATCCAAGCAGAACTCAATGAGCTGCATGAGTCTTAACTGTAAGATACTTTTAAAAAGTGTTAGTGAGACACGTTTGTTTCCAAAAAAGCAGCAATACTTGTTGTGATATTTTGTCACTTTGACATGTTCACTGCACTGTTTACCCTGCAGGTCACCAAACACATACTGCTCAGGTGTGTTCACAAAAGAGCAGGGGACACATTCATGTTTGTGAGGAATTCATAAAGGAGCTTCATCGAGCACTTCCCGTCTCTTTGCAGCTCCTGGTGTTCCTGACTCTGCTGTCTGCTCGTTAAAATCCATTTCTCCAATTGTTCTGTCCACCCCCCCACTGCCGCCTCACCCCTTCTTATGTCTTCCTGCTCTGAACCCAGTTCTGGCCTACTTCCACACATGTTTGGAGGAGCTGGAGCTGCGATCAGCTGCAGGGAGGAAAGAAGATGCAGCTTATTTGTAGCAGTGTGTGTGTGTGTAGGGAATTGAGGTTGCTGCACATTAATAAATGCATGCGTGTGTTCTGTGTGTGCTGGTGACGGTGTTTGGCAGAGAGCTGGAATCATTGCAGAGCAGGAGAACAGAGGCTTTTATCTGTGTGTACACATATAAAAGTGGTGGTTTTACCTGGACTGATGTATCTGATGTGTGGTTCAGCTCCAGGCAAAACTCCAGATCAGCTGTCAGGGTCTGGGGAAGGGGGGCTTCACTCAAAACAGGCATCATCTGGAGTTTTTCAAGAGTCAAAGGGATGCTGCAGTGGTAACCATGGACACCGTGCAGAAAGAGTTCAGTTTGATTTCTCATTCATTATTTTCATTGTCGGCAGCAGAAATAACTAAGGGAGGCTGGGTGTCCTTTTGTGTGGGCGTTTACTGTGTGGGTTTAGTAACCAGGTGACACTCCACTTCATGGAGAAGCCTGGCTTCTTAAATGTCATGTAATTATCCAATCTCCCCCCTGGTTCCCACGACTGGGGTGGGAGATCAGAGAAACCTGAGATCGATTTCTCCAAGAGCACATCGGCATTAGAGGCTGCTGATACTTAAAAGGGGAGATGATTTACATGAAAGAGTGGAGGTTTGGAAGCCCGGTTCAGGCAGGTCCACAGCCTTAATGCTGAGTGTGCAGGGCTCTAAGCGGAGGCCCGGCTCAGTTGAGAGTTGCTCCAACAGCCTCTGCTGACTGTGGGATTTAACGTTGGATCTTCATGCTTAAGAGAAGAACATGAGCAGAAGTGCTTGATTATCAAACCAAGAGAAAACAAACTGTACAAACTGTAACTACAAAGAGGAAAAATTCCAGCGGCAGGAAGACAACGTTCATATACGTTTTTCTAATTCATGAGGCTTTCAGATTGAAGTAACACAATCATTTCAGTTCATGAGTGGATGCTGTTCCACAGCAACCCCAGGCATCCAGCTTGATGAAGAATCCTTTCTTCCTCCTCCATTTTCTTCTGGGAATGCTTGAACAATCATCATAAAGCATCCTTTTCTTTCCAACTCCTTCATCCTTTCATCTTCAGTCTTCCTCTCCTCCTCTGAGTCCACTCTTCCTGCTTAATGTTTAGCATCCATCTTAATCCACTCTCTCCTGCCCAGACAGCCTTTAACTTCATTCCATGTGGGAGGTGTCATCCAAATTCTGGGGCCATAGTCCCGAAAAGGCATGTTGATTCCTAAGTTTTTAGTCGATAAAGGAATAAAACTGGGTCTGGAACTTCACCCTGTGTCTGTCCTGCTGAAAAGATTTACCTCCAACATCTGCATCTGAACACAGTGAAGCTGTGGCAGAGACACTCAGACGATGCCTCTTTACCCACAGCATGATGTCACCTCCACCACGTTTTAATGGGAGTTGTTCTTTTTACAAACATCCTTCATACAAAAAAGGACATAAAAATCCAGGTATTATTGGATTTAAGTACAGCGATACACTGTAAAAAGTAAAACATTGAATCGGTTAATTAAAGTTCTGTAATTTGTTACATTTCAAATGATTAATATTCATCAAAATAAAATATTGAGTTGATTTACTCACTACACTTTTGTTAGTTGAGACAATGTCTCACTTTTTACAGTGTATCAAAGTACAACAGGATGTAACAAAATCTGTGAGCATGTAAGTTATAACTAAAAATGATTTACGTGTGTATTGACAAAATTCTAATTTCCTAAAATATGACTGAGCTCTGAAAATTTAATTCAACTTTGCATTTATTGGCTGAAGGAACCAATGAAGCCGTGCACATAATATGTTTCTGTTAAGAGAGAAAGAAAATGAGAGAAACCAAAACAAGAGTGGAAACAGTTTGACAGTTTTACTCAGATTCAACTCTTCTTTGAGAATCTAATGCAGCTGTGTCAAACTCAATCGCACAAGGGAGACCAAAATCCAAGACACACCTTAAGGTTGTGGGCAAAACAGTATAAACATTTATTGAACACACTAAAACTAAATTGTTAAAATGTAACTTTTTTAACAAAACTTTGAATAAAAACTGGTTGAAATGTATTCCAGAGTAAAACAACTTAAACCTTAAATTACTTTCAATATTTTACTATCCATAAAATATATATTCTGTCAAAATTACACAAGTCAGAAATAAACAGAAGATAACATTGGGCCCATAATAACAATATAATAAAACAAATAATAACAATAAAATACAATGATCTACAGGGCCAGATATAATTACCCAGAGGGCCGGATCTGGGCCCCGGGCCTTGACTTTGACACGTGATCTAAGGGAATATTTCAGCTTCCCAACAATTCACAATTTCCCTTTATACCCACGAAAGATGCTGTCTCGAATATGTTTAAGTTCTCTGGAAAGCACACTTTTCCCCCCAATAAATTCATTTTTGTCTATAGAGAAAAAAAATCATACTCTTATTAAGTTTTTTTTTTTTAAGATTTCACATAAAGATATTAAAAAATCAACTATTTTTTACAGCATAATTGTGTTAATAATGTTTGATTAAATCATAAATTGTGAAATGTATTCAAATCATACGGTATAGTGATCCAAATAAGTAACCAACAAATAACATGAAAGAGTTTTTGTAACCATCCATCCATCCATCTTCAGAACTCGCTGAATTCCTTATGTGGACTGCTTGAGCCGACCCAAATTCTGTTGGATAAAGGCAGTACACCATGAACCGTCTGTTGCACGGCCACACACCTATGGGGAATTTAGAAATACAAATGAAACCATGAAACATGTTTTTGGAATTTGGGACAAAGATGGAGTTCCACTCATGCACGGGGAGAACATGCAAACTCTACACAGAGAGGACCCAGCTGGGAGTTGAACCAGGATCTTTGCTCTGTGATCCACAAGCGCAACTCAGCTGTGCAGCCTGCTGTGAACCTTTACAGAATAGTAATACGTTTTTGGATTAATTATTTTTATTCTGAGGTATTATTCTCCTAATCTACAGAAATTTAGATCACATGAGCCCTGTTTTACTTATTTAGGAATTAAGGATCTTTTTTAAAATCATATTTGAAGACTCACTGATAAAAAGTTTCATTCAAATGTCAGGACTGAGTTTTTTCCAGCAGGATGACTGACTCAGAATAAATGTTTGCTCATGTTTTCATGCCTTGTTCTTTTTTAAAATTTCCATGCAGCTGGCTCACATTTTTCTTTTCCACTCAAACCTGTCATGGAGTGACTTGAACTTATTCTTCTGGCTTTGATTTTTCAGGAATGCTTACTTTGAAACATTGATTTTTGCAGCTAAAGATGTAGTTTCACGAGCAGCAGTGACACAGCCACATTCTACTTTGTCGTTTATATAATTTGATGTAATACCCATACGTGTGTAGGAGGGGTTGGGAGGGGTGGCCTAAAGAGCTGTCCCTAATTCCACCAAATATGATGCATCTTTCAGAAAGCATTTGTGTTTTCAACATGATTTATGCAACATTTGCATAATTTCGCTGTTTTCATAATGTAAGAGCTTGGCAACCGACTGGCCCCCTTTGCACAAACCCCCTCCCTTGAGCAGAGAAATTACCACAAACAGACCCCTGGAGCTGCAGAGATGCAGTTTTGGTGCTCAGCCGTGTCAAATATTCATTTAGAGTCTAATGGAGCGTGGCCTGCAGAGGCAGACTCATGGCGCTGAAGCAAAAGGCCGGCTGTCTGGAACATCTGAACAGCCCAAAATGATCTTTGATTGAAAACATTCTCTTTCCTCCTCAGCTGAACTTGGCGGCGTGAAGTTGAGGCTGCTTGAGGAGAAGAACGGCAAACATGGCGAGGGTGGTGACGAGAGCTGTGTAAGTGAGACTATAGGAATATGTTTTATAGAATTGGTGAAATCATTTAAGCAATCGTTTGTTAAAAGTTTCACCCTTATTTTGAACAGATCAAACTCTGGAAACATAAAGTTATCGTCTATTTATTCTTGATGGTGTTCCAGCTTTGCCAAATTTTGATATAAATGGATATAAAAGTAATTTCTTCTCGTGGTTTGTCATCTTTATGCCTGTTCAATAGTTTAAATGGTGAAATGTTGATCTTTTAAACAACAGGGTGGAAGGAAAGATCAGTGTGATACGAGAGTGCTCCCTCACAGTTACCCCCAGAGGCCCGAGCCCACCCTGTCGCTCCTCCGTTTGACCCCTGGGTCCTCGATGGCCCGGCTGCCTGGCGTTTCCTGCGGGTAAACTCAGAGACGCTCATCACCACAGTCACCCCACAGAAAAACAAACCCCATGAATTTCCTGGTTTAATGCTGTGAGTGTTTGTGTGTTTCAGTTGTGAGGTGGAGCAGGCCGGAGCCTCCACCTATAGCAACAGACACCTGCAGCAGATCAGCAACAGAAGAATTACAGACGTCTTTGACCTCTTCCTCACTCAGAGCAGCTACCTCCTTCACACTGAGGTTTGTTTGAGTTCAACTTTAAATTCATTTTAGTCATCCCCAAATGAAGGTATGGAAAAAGTTCCAATAGATATTGAGCAAAAGTGGAAAATTTTGAGTTGCTTAATTAATTTTAGAAGTTTTTGAAGCTTTAAATTTATAAGCAGTTAATATTGCTTAGTAGAATTCAAATAAATTTCTTATAAAGAAACAAAAAATAACCAGAAACTTCTTTCTGTCCAGCATACCTGCAAAATGTCTCCCGCTGAGGTACTGGGAGTCATTTTGGAGGAGGAGACATCAGCCTGCCAGCTGCATTGCTTCTTCAGCAACCTCCTGTCCTCAGGACACAGAAGTCACGTGGAGAAACACCTCAGGGTGAGAGTTTGTCACATGGAGCATCGCATCAGTTCTGCCTCAGTGCTCAGAAATGACTCCCTTCACTCAAATGTGGATCTGCTGTTTGTAACAACAGTGGGGCCACATGACAGAAAAGTAAAAGCCTGTTTTCTCTCCTCCAGTCCACATTGATTCAAATTACTTCTGCTTTTGTACTAGAACTGTTAGAAGGATCATTAAACTCTCCATCCCTCCTTTTTCAGCGGTTACCCAAAGCCAGACTTAAAGAGTCCTTTGACACTAAGAAGAGCAAAAAGAAAGATGGAAGCTCCTCTGTGGTGCCATGTAAGTGTTTCTTTTAATCATTTATTGTGTTTGATAATTTATATCATTATGATGTCATATCTCACAGGCGATGTTTCTAAGTAGGGCTGCCCCAAACAGTTATTTTAACTGTCGACTAATCAGTGATTTTTGAATAAAATGAAGTCGGCATCTGAAACAAAGAAATTATTTTTCACAGAATATAAAGTTTTGGTCTCACTAACTTAAATATAGCAAATGTGCATTTTGTAGTGCTGAGCAATCACAACTGTATTCAACTTCACTACAACTGACTATATAATTCCAAACTGTACAATGCTCTTACTCGTCGTCAGGAAAGTTAGCATTTCTACACACCTTGCAGGAAGACTTGATCTCTTTTGAGAGCAGATGTTCCCTTCAGCAGAGAATGTTTGCTCCAATGGGGTAGAGGTTGTAGGGATGCACAGAAAACATTTAGCTAATAAGTTTGTGCTAAAGTTAGCTTAGCTTACTTAGACAATGATCCCTCTTCAGCACAATGGAACACAAGTTTTGCCTTGCAGATAGTGCATTGGACACTTTTGTCTTTTGTTTTTTTATGTCTCCCACTTTCAAGCTCTGTTGGCATTTTGGTATGGTACCCGAGTCTTCCTACAAATTCCTGTGACATCAGAACAGAGCCGGATTAGCGCATGTGTGTCAAAGACGATGGCAGGGGCAGCATTAGAAAAAAAAGACCGATTTACTATTAAACTACTTGTTGACTAGTTTGAAAGTTGATTGAGTTGTGACTAATCAACTAATCGTGGCCACCCTAATTCTAAGATTATTTTTTTGGCATTCAACCTCAGATTTGGTGCTAATTCTTATCCTTTACTGGTTTACACTACACAAAGCCCAGTAGGATATAGGTCAGAGCTTGATGAAGGACCACATCATCTCCAAACAGCAGAGGCAGAGTTCCAAGGCTCCGAAAGCCAAAGTTTCTTTCTGGTGGGGGGTGGTAACATGTCGGTAGATGATAGATAAGTTCATGAAGAGGGCTGGTTAGTCTCTAGTTTTTATTTAGACTCTTTTAAAGTTTGAGATTTATGTAGAAACCACTTAAAGTTTGTTGTCTGTGTTTCCAAGTTTATCTGCTCAAGATAATAAATGAACTCAGATGAAAGTAGAACTCGAACCAGCTCAGCAGTAAAGGGTCTTATGTAGCTTCAGTGTGCATGACTTTGGGGTTGCAGATATTTTCTAATTGTTACTTTTTTATGCATGTGGCCTCCTTTCTCCTCCCCTCATGGTTTCTGTTTCTGCAGCACGACGAGCCAGCATGGACCAAACCCCTCCACCTGCCGTCCAGGACGCCTTGTCCTCCACGGTCAGTTCCTCTTCTGTCAGTCAGATTCTGATGACACTGATGATCAAATCATAACCAGATGATGATGAGACTAACACATCAGAGGAACAGAAACACACAACACACTTTGTCATCATTTACTGAACAGAACTGAGACAAAAGAAGGAGGATTGTTTGCATCAGTGCAGACCTCCACGAGCGTTTCAGGTGTTTTGTCCAAGCATGCTGAGAGCAAAGTCATCCGAGCAGATCTTTGAGAAATACCTGCTGCAAATCCACATGTGAGGATTATTCCATCGATCCACTGTCCATCACTCTGCAGAGAGGAAGACACTCATCCCACCAGAGGGTTTTTTAGCAAGTTCAGCTCCAAATTAAGACCGTGTGATGCAGAAGACCCAAGAGCCTCATCCCAGACTCTGTAGACTTCAATGAGCATGCTCGTGTCAGAGTCCATGAGTACTGAATCTATTTACTGTGTGAGTTTAAAGCTGGAAAAACCAGCACCTCAGAGTTCACAAGGACGTGATGAAGGGAGAACTCTGTTCTCTGAATGGGTCTCAGGTTCTCTTTCCCAGCAGGGGGGGTTGACCTCAGGGGTTTTCTCTGCAGGCTTTGTTCACATCAAAGCTTTAGTCAAATCATCGATTTCTTGTCTTCTCAACTACTTTTGTGCGTCTCTTTATGTCTTCTTTTACCTGACAACCAGGATGAGCCCTCAGTGGGGATTCATGACATTCAGGACTGGAGGAGGCTGAACCCTGAGCCCTCCTCCCCTGAGTCGATCATCAAAGAGGACGCTGCCCTGCAAGATGGACCCGCCTTCACTCAGTAAGTCTGAATCATTTATGCTATGTACAGATGCAGCTTTCACGCCTGGGGTAACACGTTTGCATGAGCTTTAAAGCATGGACAGATGTGCTACATCAGGCTGTTAGGGGCTGCAGGTTCTTTACAGATATCACAGAACTGATCCAGAAAACATCCCTCCTATTGGATGCACCTGAAGGCATCCCACGGTGTGGTCAGAATTACAGAAACTATGTGAAACTGAAAAGTTTACAGGGTTTGGAGCGACTCAAACAAAATTCATCTACCCATCTTTTCAATGCTGAGAAACTGTAGCTTTAAATTTGAATGCTTTATGATTCCACGTCAACAGCCTGGTTCTTTTGGTTGTCTGAAGTAAAACAAGGAGGCCAAGAATGGAAGGAAAATGTATAGAAAAAGACGAGGATCATTCTTTGGTTTACCAAGGATTAGGACACAGAGACAGAACTTTTGTGTGTAAACACACCATATGCAGCTACATACAAGGACAAGATCTTTAGAAGGTTTGTTTCTAAATGTTACATGCTGTGGATCCTCTTATGTGCAACCATCAACACATAATAAGACTATACAGGTGGATTTCTCACTGACCAGGGCCCATGAGGAGTCACAAAGTCTGACTTCACCCTTTAGAAATAAAACATTGATTTGTTTTTATGTTATTGCTACTGTTGTGATGAATATAAATGAACTGTTGTGTTTTTAGGCATAAGTGAAAAAAAAAACATTTGGAGAAAATGTTACTTTTTTTCAAAATATGAAATAGTTTATAACTTTTGACAGAGACATGACTTCCTTTCAAAATAAGACACCTGTGTCAGATAGGGTCACCTCTGTGCATCCAGTGTACTGTAGTTGGAGGTAGTGTGATGTCAGCAGTGTTTTAAAAAAAAAAAAAACGGTTTATTTTACAATTTGTGGCGCATCTCTCCCAGAAATTCATAAATCGAAGTAGTAAAAATGTAATCGGGGCTGATCAAGTGATCCATACTGTCTTTTTTTAATTATAATGTGCACTTAGAATCATTGAATTTGTTCAAAAATAGAAAATCCCCCTTATAATCTGGTGTGCCTTAAGCATGAATTCTGATTTTGCTTACAGACATCTAACTGATTTTCTGTGATACAGGGCAGTCAAAAATCTGAAAATGTTCTATTTAATTTTGTTAAACTACAAAGCCAAAGCCCTTGATGGATTGTTTGAGCATTATGGGTAATGTTGTCAAGGTCTTGCAGAGTGACCCTCTGTTCTTGAACTGTTTGTGAATGAGTTTGATAAAGTTTTAGTTTCTCTACTTTATTTTTTTTTTACTTTGCTTCTGCCACATTTTAATTTACAGTTACTCTTTTAAATGAAAAAATATTTTTCTTAAACCAGAGAGCCACAATAGACGGGTAAAGGAGCCACATGTCCAGAGGCTGCAGACCCCTCTGTACCTAAACAAAAAGGCGTGAAGGTCATGATAACGGTCCACATGAACAAACGGATAGATGGAAGCTGGGTTATGTCGAGGGTGTTTGCTTTGCTGCCCTCTACTGAGTAGGGGTGTAAGAAAATATTGATTCAGGGAAATATTACAATACTTTATTTGGGGATACTTGCACTGATGTAAAATTTCCCTAAATGTTCGTTAATTAATCATTTAAAAGCAAACATGTAGTTCAGTCTACTTTTGTCTTCCACTTAAATATTCCATAATTTACCATAAGAAAAGCGCCATGAATTTGCTTGGGTTGTTTATGAGACACAGTTACAGTACTTAATATTCTGATCATTAAATAACATGTATTTTTCGATTTTACTTATGTAAAAAAATGTATTTATATTCGAATAAATCTTAACTCATAATTTAAAAAAATAGTGAAATATTGTCTGGTACTGTCTTGGGATATATGGGGATACGTATTATATAATGACATGCGTATTGCGATACGTATTGTTTCATCAGACTCTTGCCAAAACATACCCTTACTACAGAGTCAGGTAAAGGCTTGAAAAGTGACTTAGTCCTCCCCTCCATCTAATAAGCTCCCACCAATACAAGGATGACCAAAAATAAGTCCCACAACTGCAGCAGCATGTTTAGATCAGTAAGAACATGAACATCTAAAGAAGATTCATCAGCTTTCACCAGTCATCTCATCCTTTGCTGTGTTGTTCGTCTCGTTGTGTTTCAGGCGCGTGTCAGCGTGTGTTGGTCAGCAGCAGGAAAGCAAAGCCACCGACCACGTTCATCAAATGCTTATCAGAGCGATGAGAACAGAAGTCTTTACAGGACGGAGCCTGCCTGCAGCTCAGGTGATGTTCCAATGTTTGAGTTTGTGTCTCAGCTGCAGCGTTGTTGACTGGTTTTGGATGTACGTGTGGCCCAGGGCTCCTATAAGCAGGAGTGGGCGTGGTTTGAGAAAATAATAAAGACTAGAGCAGGAATCCTCTGGTCCAACAAGTGATTACTTTTTAGGGGTTTTACAGATTAAAATGTTTTTTAAAGTAATTACAAAATTATTGTTGGATCTTGCTATGCAGTCTTATATTTAATCATTCTTCTAACAGCTGCCAAACCATGAAACACTTTTAGGATAAACATTCAGTGTTTTTCAGGCTCCTCCCACTGGCATCCTAACTCCAGAACTCATATGACCTTTAACCACTGTCAGGACATCCTGGATCTCTTTACCCTCTCATTTCTTTCTTTCCCTCTCTCTGTACAGCTTCAGAACCAGTACCAGTGTCTCTGTGAGGTTCTGCTCAGCATGGCCACGCAGAGGAGTCCAACTCGAGCCTTCAGGGCAGGAACTTTACCAGGACTCTAGTGTCCAGCTTCCACCGAAAAGAGAAGATCTGACTACCCAAGTCTGGCGTCCCACTGGTCCAAGTCTGTCTGGACTTTCATGGAACTCTTGTGGATTTTTTGAGGCCTTTTTTGCCAGATTCTTGGTTAAAAGAAATACTCTAATTACTTTTTTACACTGAGACAGTTTTGGATCTTTCCCTTTTTTTTCCATTTTTTGTCTCGGTCTTATCGAAGGACTCTCAGCTGCAGGTTTGGGTTTCAGGAGAGCACAGGGAGTGGGGGGGTGTAACACTTTGTGTCTTTTCTTGTTGCACTATGACCTGTGAGTGTTACTGCCGTCATTAAAGCTGACCCATGGCTTCTCCGCACTCAGATGATTTTGTATTTATTTTTTGTCAAACGCTGCACTCTCAGCTGCTTCTGAAACACCGACCATGCCCCCCCCCCCACCCAGACGATACAGAGGACAAACTCTGCGGCTCTGCTGGCTCCAATCATTTCACTCACTGACCCACAGAACCAGGATCTGGGGGTGCTGCCGCAGACACCTCTGCTGACCCTTAGTGGTGTTTCAACTACTACTGTGAACTTTTATGATTCTTTCTTTGTATAATTCAATTATGCTTTTAATATATGGGAATTCTGTATGTATACCTATATGAATATACACTTACCATGATAACTTTGTGAATATTGTTTATGTTCTTTGTAATTTCCAACACTCATAAACATTTAGCTGACATTTATTTGCCTGGATTACAAAGCAATCGTGTTAATTATGTATAAATATGTATATATAAGCAGAAAAATCAATTTGTGAAAAGATTAGCAGACATAATGAGATTCAGACAATCCTGTTTTGACATCTTTGCCCAGGTGACTATGATCCCGTTCAAACCCGTCACACATGAACAATCACTAATTCAGTTTAACATTAAATCCAGGACTCAATTTAATTAAGCCTCACCTTAAACACACCACACAAAAAAACAAAAAAATGTGAAAAGAATATTTCTTTTATATAACTGGGAATAAATTCCAGCATGAATGGGTTAACCTGGATTCATCATCAGCATTTAGAAAGATGCCACTTGGATAAGAAGCAAAATGTGTTCTATCAACCCTTAAAGTCCAGTTTTCTTTGGACAACAGAATCATGCATCACTACTATTATGCATCACTACAATGCTTTCAGGTGAAAAAATGCACTATAGGGAGCAGGAGAAAAAATAAATAAGAAAGCAACATTTAATAACAGTTTAGCAGTGATGCAGAACTACACTTGAACATCTGATGAACTAGAGTGTGAAGCACTTTTATTTTGAAGGGCCAACCTTCTAATTTTAATTCTGATGTAATCTACATCTGCTAGAACAGGTATGTCAGAAAAATAACAAGACACTGATTAATATTTGCTGCCCTTTAAAACACATACCTTTCATTCTGTGGAGGAATACGTTTGACCCCAAAGTTCACAGGATCTGTTGCTGCTATTGCTCTCATGGGCAGTAAGCTGGACCTGCTTCCTGAAGTGTACCACAGCACCATTCCTCGACTGGAGCGCTACATTGTTGCGCTGTGAGAGCCCAGCATGACAAAGTGTGTCATGTAATGTCAGTTATATAATGCAGTCCATGACATATTATGAGATTACTGGAAATGCAACATGACACTACAAACATATCAACTAAAGGGTTTCAATGGAATGGAGTTTGAGTATCTGCTAGATTTGATGAAAAACATGTATGGCTGCTTGTTGATATAGAAGTCAGCAGCACCACCTACTGCTGCAGCGCAGCTAAGAATGATGAGAAATCAAACCATCACATTTTCTTTACAGTACACATGTCAGGATGTGGCTGAGGGGTTGGCTCTATAGGCAGGTGTTAGTGGTTGAGGCTCAGGGCTGGAGAAGGTGACAGAGTGCTCCTCAGGTCATCCCTGATGACCTGATGCTGGTATCAGCATACACAGCAGAGAAGAGCTGCTGGAGAGGATGAGACCAGCTGATGAAGAAGGAGGCAGCAGTCTGCAGGAGGAACAAACTTCTGCATAAGGTACAAAGGAAACCCCCACCATACAAACGTGAGAAATAAAGTTTTATTAACCTTTCATAAAAGTAAACTAACATTTTACAATTTCTTACTCATTAACTTACTTCAAATTAATATTATAAAAAATAAAAAATATTTTAATATGTTTATTATTATGCAAAAAATAAACATATGATAGACATCAAGTCTCATATTGTATGTGAGGTTCCATGCAAAAAGCAACACAATTTTACCCTCCCACTTCTGAGTCTTTCTTGTCTATTCCTATTAGTTTTACAGCTGGATTATAAAAACATCACAGAATGTCCTTATTTATTATATCAGTCTTATCAGTAATGACAATTCTAAAAAGTAGTTAAAAAACACAAAGTTCAAAATGAAAATAAAAAGTGAAATGCTCAAAGGGAAAGTCTGGATGAACTAAAAACCAGTTTCAACATAAACTCATCCTACTATTAGAGCTCTACCAGCCATTAAAAAAAAAAACAACTTTTAGCTTTTTGAAAAACTGTATCCACGAAATTGTTAAAAGCTATCTATAGTCAGTTTTCTCCCCATAAGTACAAACCATTGCATTTGTAAAACTCCTTCCAAGGAAAAGAAAGCTACGTCCCTTAAGGTTTTTGACCGACCTTTTTTAAGAGAGGATACATAAGGCTGTTTAAATTCAGCTGAGCAGCTTACTCACCACAATTGTTTAATTAGAAACATTTTAATCAGACTTTAGACAACAGCACAGTATGAAAAGTAAATTTGTTAATGGAGTAAACAGCATTCATATCAACTCTGACTCAGGAAAAACAAGGCTCAAATAATGACAGACAAAGGTGTTACAATTACAATTATTGGAGCATTTGAATACATATAGAATAGAATAGAATAGAATAGAATAGAATAGAATAGAATAGAATAGAATAGAATAGAATAGAATAGAATAGAATAGGTTTATTGTCATTGTTGAGAATACAACTAAATTTAGCAGCACCTCCCTTGTGCAAAGAAAGTAATAAAAGAAATAAACAACATATAAAATAGATTGCACAATGTTTAATAAAGAAAACAACAAAATATGTAAAACGATAAGAAATGGGGTGCTAATTTCAGTCTGCATTCACGGCTGAGACAGCTGTTGTGATGTAGATAGAATTTGATGCTGTTTTCTGTACTGTTATGAAAATTGAGTATGGTAAAAATCAGAAGACACAAACAAAGAAATTATGCTGAAATCTGAGTCTGGGCTCTTTTAAGGATCTCACATGAGTTTGGCTGCCTAAAAAAGTTTATTTCAAATCAAACTGAATCAATAAAGCATTTTTGTACTAATCATACAAAGGGCATAATATTAGAAACTTATCCCAAAGCAAAACCATGTTTAACACGCAAGCCTATTAGTATAAACCAGGTATCACAGTAGCCAGCCTAAAACCCAGTGACCTGTCTTGAAGGGTTGTTATCAATAGACATCTTTCTGAGCCCAAGCAGGGGTCAATGATCTGTGACAATAGTGAAAGCAGACATTCCCACGTAATGCTTTACCCCGAACTGCCCATACAACAGCCCACAATTCCCTGTTGAAAGTGGACCATCGTTTTTGAGTGTGCTCAACCCTGACTGACATACGCTACCATACGCTCCAGACCTTCAACCACCTGAGCCAAAACAGACCCAACTGAATGGTTTGACGCATCAGTGTATATTTTGAAGGGCAAAGAAATATTAGGTAAAGTCACCACCGGTTCAGAGGTAAGTGCCCTTTTCAGGTAGGTGAAGGATGCTTCACACTCGGCCGTCCATTCAAAGGGGACATTCTTACCTGCCAGGTGATTCAAAGTGATTCAACAGCTTTTCACAAATCGCCTGTAATATAAGCATAAGCCCACAAAAGCCCTCACTTCAGACGGTGTGCAGGGAGTCGGCCAACTTTTCATTTTGCATTTCACGGCTCTGGCTGGAGCCCGTCTCTGGAGACAACAGAACCTAAGAAAACCACGTGATCTTTGCAAAATGACATTTTCTAGTGTTCAACTTCAGCACAGCAACCCTGATTCTTGTCAAAACACCTTCTAGATTGTGTATGTGATCTTCAAATGAGCGGCTGTTGATTAGAATGTTGTCTAAATAGACCATGCATATGTGGCATGGCAAGCCTCGTAGCACCAGCTCCATCATGCGCTGAAATGCGGTGGGAGAGTTACTGAGCCCCATGGGCATGGCGTGCCACTGATAAAGTGCCCTGCCTGTTATGAAAGCTGTTTTTTTCGTAATCTTCCTCTGCTGCTTCTACCTGCCAGTAACCTTTAGAAAAATCTAATGTGCTGAACCACATTGAACCAGACAGGGCATCAAGGCTGTCATCAACTCTTGGCGGGTGCGAGTCTTTGATCGTGACAGAATTTAAGCGATAATCTATGCAGAAACGCGACTGGCCTCCCTTTTTCTTGACTAGCACCACAGGGGAACCCCAGGGACTGCAGCTCTCCTCAACCAACCCATCAGCTCGCAGGTTTGGTGTTCAATTTCAGCTTGTTTATTCAGAGAAGCCCTGTATGCACGCTACCTAATGGGAGCATGGTCACCTGTATGAATATGATGCTTGACTATTGTACAATGACCCAGATCCCTGTCAGAGGAAGAGAAAACAGAGCAAAATCTCCCCAGAAGGTCAGAAAGTTTTGCTCTCTGCTCTTCAGTAATTGGGGACTCATCCAAAGTGAATGGCATAGCAGCTGGTTGGGACTGAACATTTACTTTTGGAGTAGGCAGAGAGGGCTGACCTCAGTTGGAGTTAATGCGTGTAACTCCCCTAAATGTAGCCGCCGTTTCAACTAGACAGAGTTACGAGTAGGGTTAAGGACCCGGGCACGTCACTGAATTTGCATTAAAATTATTAAATACCTGCATATTTGCGTTAAATTCACGCAAATCCTCTTTGTTTTGACAAGCGCTAAAGTAACTGCTTTACGGTTAACTTAAAGCAGGGGTGGGCAAACTATGGCCCGGGGGCCACATACGGCCCCTTAAGATACTTGATCTGGCCCTCCAAATTAAAATACATTGAATCAAAAATCCTAATTATTGTTTTATTTTCATTGTATTTCTGGTTTCTTCTCATGAATGGTGTTGTTTCTCTGGCGCTCGTGTGTGTTTTTTTCTGAATCAGAAGGGGATTTTTCGGATTATTCCCACACCACATAAATGCAGCATTTCTTTGAGTTTGCATTTTCCTCTGAAGAACATCAACCCATTGGATCACCAAAAAGAGAACAAAAATCAAAATTTAGAAATTAAAATTCCCAAATTTTCTGTTTTTAAATGAATATATGTGAATTTTAATCCACATTACAGCATGTTTTTCTCTAAATTCCATATTATCTTTTTAGTTTATGAGGTTCATTACCAAATCACTTCTTCCATCTGCTCCTTGTCTGGCCCTTATGCCAAATTTTAGAACCCTTTCTGGCCCACAAATCAAAAAGTTTGCCCACCCCTGACTTAAAGTCTGAAGCCTGAAGCTAGCACTGCGTGTGGAAGGAGCTTCAAAAACTTTTCTCAGCTTTGACGCGGATCGATAGATATAAGGTTTATTTATTTTCTTGTGCTGAATAAAAGCATCAGTACATGTTTCCATTTCAGGATTCAAAGAATTTCCCAGTTAAAATCAGCAACTGTCCCGCACAGGAGAAAGACGCTACTCCAACGAACTTGCCGTCAGGGGACGATTGTATGGCAAGTCAAAGAGATCAAATATCACCAGGAAAATCAAGCACGAGGGTGCCACCATTTACAGATTATTATTATTATTATTTTAAATATTTACATGTTCCCACAGTTAGTTTCAACAAAACAAAAAATAATGTTAACTGTTTTAGTTAAGATTTATTTTGGACATTAGGGGGGTGGGATGAGAACATTTGTACTTTAAAGGGTACTCCAGATAGATTTGGTATTTTCAACACTATTTTTAAACATTCTTTTCACTCAGTTTTTGTACATTTGGTCTCAAGACATGTAAATGTAATCAGAAACTACATGTTTTAACATTTTTATGTGTTCAAAGTATAAATATGTTTTGTTTTAATAAATAGGCCTTAATGACCAAATGTTTTGATGTTGCATATATAAATATTGTGTGTGTGAAGTACTTTGGCCCTAAATATTGCCAAATAAATAAAATTTTATTTAGCTTTTAACTTTCTGTTTTTTTTTTATTTTTATTTATTTTATTTATTTTTTTACTGATCCAAAAAAATAATCTGAACTGTGACCCTAAAACCGTGACACCATGAAGGTATAAGCTTGAAACTTTGTTTGCATTATTTTAGGACGAAAAACATTTTGTTTATTGTAATTATTAGTAATATTAATATTATTGTCGAAAAATATTTCAGTTTGCTATAATGTCTGAAGTTTTCCCTGTTTGCTGTTTTAAAATTGTCGTAATGTGAACGCAAAAGTAAATATTACTGAAATTAACCCAAAATATATAGAGTGAACCTTTGTATGAAGGCAATTTTTATACCTGGACCCATTGAAATCTTAATTGATTACCCCTGGTCTAAACAACACAAGTCATGTTCAATTGAGTTGATTTTTTTTTTTTTAACTGCAGAAAGAAACCAGAATTAAATAATGAAAAAACAAGAACTATACCGATAAAGTTACTTAATAAAGTAAAACAGAAATGTAAAATATAAAGTGAGAAATAGGATAAATCCACCTGTTCTTTTTGTTTTGTGACGGTGGGTGTTGCACTTCCCCTGTCAGCCACTAGGAGGAGGGTTCACTCCAGTGGTCCTTGTGATAGGAGTTATCACTGTGAGACAGCATGACCTCCTCTGCACCTGTTCTCTTTACACACCTCTAGGATTTCATCTGAGAGAAACATTTTGGCCATTTAGATTAAACACCTGTAAACCACCACGTAAACAGTTGAAGATTATATCCCTCCAAATGTCCTGGTCGTGTTCCAAATTAACAAAAACTACAAAATTCTCTGTGTCTGCAGGTATTCAGAGGAAATCTTTTCTGTTTAAGGCTAGATTCTGCACATTTGGGAGATGTTCCTGCTTGGTAAAGGTCTCTTACGCCTCTGACCATTCTGTAAATACCCTGAAAAGAGCAAAAGAACAGGACATGGCCCTTCCACCTACAAACCCACTGTGAAAACTTAGAGAAAAAAGGGAGAAAAGCCCTCAGAAACACCAAGGTTTTTAAAGAAAAGGCTGGATCAATACATTACTTTCATTAATCACATTCATTCTTTTGCACAAAGTTCTTTATTTGATCATTTATCTTATTTGTTTCAATTTTACTCTGAAATAAAAATAATCAGATAAAAGCAGTTAATCCAAATGAGCATAAAAAGAAGCAAAAAAAAGTCGACCTACTTCATACTTATTCACAAGTCAGCCCCCAAATAAGAAATTAAAATACTAAATAAAGGTTTTAAAGCATTATTTGGCACACATCTGAAAGAAATAGCATAAAACTTTGAAAAATAGTATAATTTCTTTCTAAACAAATCATTTTTTTCTGTTTTTAAAATTTTGATTTTGTCTCCTTTTTTCTTTGTTTGATTGGTTTGAAGTTATGTTTATTGCAGTTCGATTTTAGACCACTAGATGGCCTCAAGAGTTAACCAATTTTTTCAAAACTATCTGTTCTGATCAGATAACTTCTAGATTGATGAACAAATATGAAAGCACGTTTGTTTTATTTGGGGTTTTTTTATTATTTAATTTAAACTATTAAAAAAAGATTCATAAATTTCTTTACCCAAAGAAAATGTTTCTAAATGTAAATAATTGTTCAGAAAATGGGTTAGTCAAAGTTCTCTAAGGGGTCTGTCTCTTTATTTATGAACACTTAAAAGACTGTTGTTGACAAATGGACGTTTAAGTTTTTTGGGTGGCTTTAAACTTTAAGTGCTGTGAACATTTTTGTTCCAACTTCTGCTTTGCACCTTTAGTTTTTGAGTTTCTTTACAGCTTAATTTACATCTTAGAGATGATTCAAACTTTTCACAAAAGGAAATTGTGTTTCAAGATTCTTATGATTCAATTTACCTTATTTTATATATAACTACTAAAATACTTTTTCTTCAGCTTTGCTGTGTTGTTTGGTCAGAGCTCATCTGGTGTTTTCCGTGGCTATACAAGAAGATGAATTTTTCAGCATTTGTGTTCTTTACGTTAAAGATTTTTGTGTGAAGCTTAAAAAAACAGATTTTTTAAAATCCTCTTTCAGGTGTTTAGAAGTTTTTGCCATCACCTCATGCTTTGTTTTAGCTGTTTTTGTTTGTTTGTTTGTTTGTTTTGTAAAAACATTAAGGGGTTTTGGTAAATTCTGTTGGTTTTATTTCTTTTACATACTTTTTAAATACATTTTTAAAGCTAATTTAAAATCTTGTGCTTTTTTACAGTTTGTAACTTTTCCAGATTTTCCAACAGACAGTCATACTTGTATAAATCAACAATTCAATTCAATTCAACTTTATTTATATAGCCCAAAATCACAAAGAATTTTGCCTCATTGGGCTTCAAGACATTGGCCACTTCGATACTCAGCCTTAAAATTTAGTTTTTATGTTATAAAATTGTAGTTTAAACAACAATTAGAGACAACAGAGTTTATAGGTTTTTATAAATGGTGTTTTCAGAGCTTGGTGCTGATGAAATCATCCAGAAAGTTTAATCAGATTCAATTAAATTCATAGAAATTTAATTCATCTTTTAGAAAGAAAAAATAGATCAAAAATTAGAAATAAAACAAAAATAATAATGTATTCTACAAGGCATCTTTGCAATTGTGGCCACTTTACCATTTGTTCGCATATTAAGGGAACTAAAGTTGTTCCACTGTTTATTTTTCTCATCTCTGCTTTGCTGGGATTTTTTATATAACATTTTTCTTTTTATTGTGTCATTTTTTTTCTAGAGTTTTTGTTACTAATTCAGTGCCAGCTTATTTCAATATCATACTGAAGCTTTGGCAAAATTTCAAAAAGGAAGATCTAGGACATTTATGGGTACGCTGGGTTGTTATGGCACTCTGCATGCCATCATTAACAGGCCTTCACTTTGAACTAATAGCTATGAAGCCGACCTTTCTTCTCAGCCAATCGTAATCATGTTTTCACATTCAAATTTATGAATTATTGTTTCTCTACATTCTAGAAGCTTCACCGGCCCCTCTTCCCCTTGTTCTTCACCTGGAGCGACACTTTAGTACAGTCTGGCCTCTAGCCACCATTGATGTCTAGGCTCTTATCTATTATTTCTGATCAATGATCTATGATCCAAGTTCTTCCCAAGCACACAAGACGTCAGCGGCCCAAAGATTAATGACTTATTCCATGCACATATTTCTGAAACACATTTAAATCTTTACCCAAATTCCTAACATTTTTCTTTATATTGGGGCTGTATTAGATTTGGATGATCCTGGTACCTTGAAAAACTTGTAAACTCTCCTTAGCTTTTAAAAGTTCTGAAAGTCTTTTATAGCAGTGTTTTTAAACCAACTTTGAGTCAAGTTGCACTTTTTTCTTGACAAAAATTCTGTGGCACACCAGCATCCAAACATGTAAAAAAGGAGAAACTCTATAGTTTGTATTGAGGGACAGTCCCTCCACAATCTTGCGACAATATTTTGTTATAATTCTGACAGAAAAGTTGGAAGCTGCAGCTGTTTTTCCAAAA
Organism: Oryzias javanicus; assembly: GCA_003999625.1. NCBI lineage: Eukaryota > Metazoa > Chordata > Actinopteri > Beloniformes > Adrianichthyidae > Oryzias > Oryzias javanicus. Next base: position 16,723,407 of record CM012441.1, on the reverse strand, counting down.
TAGTGTAATCAAGTTGTGAGCATTCAATAATTATTTTCAACTTAATTAGTTGAAAATTTGCTCAAGTAGTTTTTTCCCCCCTATTAATGTATGAATAACTTTATTCATATGCAATTTTATGTGACTTCACCAAAAAAAACTGTAAAATATTCTTCCCAAAGACGTTTTTTTAAATATATTTCTTTAAATGTTTTTTGCCAGAGCAACTGTAATTTTTGAACAATTATGTGATCACAACAGGCATGTTTTTTAAACATAAAAAACACATTATATTCATGCTTATGTTCGATTGTAAGAACACCAAACATGAACATTTTGAAGTTTTATTATTTTGTCTTGATGCAAAATGTAACTTTAACAAAAAATGTTTGATTTATTTCTGAGTGAATAAATCGTTTTATTTTAGTAACATAGTGCAGAAGTGCTGTCACTTTAACCCAATGCATGGTGGGAGATGTAGTGCAAAAACTGTTGCTGGACATTTTTGTTCACTTATTTCACATTCTGACACCTGATCCCACGGGAAGGTACACCGCTTAACACAAGCTTAGCTAATAGTTTTGTTGGAACTGTGAGAATTTATGAGCCAAGTCGTCGTTACAAAAAAGTGAGGATGTTGACAACTTTTGATTGGTAAAACTGATGACATTATTAATGATTGACAGAGACAGTTGGAGGGGTGGGATCTTTAAAAAAAAAAAAAAAAAACAGCTAGCACAGCTGTGGCTAAATCGCATCTTATCAAACAGTCTTTATTGGAATGAAAAACACGAAGAAACAAAGTATTTTATGATCTTTCATATTCCTAACTATTCAGTGTTTTATTAGGGCCTGTTTGGATGAACATAGAGCTGATCACCTGTTAATAGATCAGTAAAAATAAATATTTTCCCATGGCACACCTGAGCATCTCTCACGGCACACCAGTGTGCCGCAGCACAATGGTTGAAAAACACTGTTTTAAAGTTTGTATAGAATCATTCTGTCATCTTACAACTGCGGTTTCTGCAGCAAATTGATGAACACATAAAGTTATCAAGTGGCTTTGGTGAAAATCAATTCTTTACATGGCATTAAAAAATTAAGAACATTCTTTGTTGTGTTCAAGAAATTCTATCGCCTGTTTTCAAGCATATAACATCATTCACCACCTATTAGAGGAGTAAAATACATTAGACTGATTGTTACTTATTTTAGGGGTCAGTGATCACATTTTCACAACAGCTTCCTGATGGCCTCAAACGTTTCTCAAAATCCATGTCCAAACTTTAAATTTTACTCATTTTTTCTGCTTTTGTTATAAAACTGTGGCTTCATTGCATATTAATTTATTGCTTTTTTCACTTCCCTGTATGAGAAACAAAAGTTCAGCATCTCTGCTAACTGTGTGTGAAGAAGACTTCCTACATCTGTATGTTTTTGAAGAAAAAAAACACTGGGCAAAAAAATATTGCAGTTTACTACAATTTGAAGTCCAGAGAACAAACATTAAATAAACATACAATACTGTGGAATAATTTTAGGTGTGTAACAAGAAAAGGTCTTCAAACAAATAATTCTTTCAAAATGGAACAGTTGCTTATTTTCATCAGTCAACAAAATGCAGGCAATAAACATGAGAGAAATCTAAATCAAATTTAGAAGAAATGGCTTTTGCCTTCAGAACAGGATCGATTCTTCCAGGTTCAGTTTTTGTGGGAATTCAGTAAGTTGTTCCAAACCTTTAGGATCATTAACTACAGCTCTTATGAAAATGAAGTCTTTCTCCTGTTCTTCTGCCTCTTCACGTAATCCAAAACACTGTGCTCCAGTGCATGGTGGGTAAATATTTCTCTGCATTGAGAACACCATTAATCCATTCCACTAGCAGAAATGTAGCCCCAAAAGTTGAAGATCCTCCACCATGCTTCTCATTACTGTCTGCTGCAGTCAGAGATTTCAAATCTTGATTCATCTGTCTGAAGAACCTGCTGAGTTTTCTGAGTTTCATCTTGTTTCCATGTTAGATTTGGTGTTTGGTCTGCAGATCTTCCACGAAGGGCACTTCAGACTTCTCCAGATAGTAGATGGATACACAGGTCTGAGCTGATGGACTTCTATCAAAAGTATTATAAGTTTTCAATAAGGGAAGATCTTGGTAATGTGATTGAAAGATTTATTAGTGGAACCGAAAATTGCTCAAGAAATGAGTCCATAGTCTTTGGTTCTGGGCCAGAGACGCCTTGCATGCATGGGATGACCTCAGATCGTGGTGACAAACCTCAGACCCTAGACCGGGTGGGCAAACTACGGCCGGGGGCAATATGGCCCACCACATTGGAATATATTATACATATAATTTTTTAATAATATTTTATTTTACTGGTGTGTCTAAGATGGTACATAACAAATACATTCTCCTTTGTCTAATGTGGTGTTCCAGGATTTGTTGTTTTTCCAATGTTCATGTGTGTTTTTGAGTCGCACAGGCATTTTTTAAATCCTTCAAACAGCACCTGAACATGGCATTTCTGTATGTTTGCGGTTTTCCCAGAGGAACATCAACCCATCAGTGCAGTTGCCTTCAAAATTAAAGCAAAAGCCACAAATTTTAATATGGAAAATCAAAAATATTTTCCATATTAAATGCCAGGTTTTCACCAAAATTCCCTCCACGTATCTACTTATAGTCCAACACTTCTGTTAAATTTTACAGCCTTTTGTGGCCCACATGTCTAAAAGTTGCCCACCCTTGAAAGCATGCTGTGCTAATAGCATTTTTGTTGTAGCAAAACTTTTGTTGTAGTTCCTCCCTCTGTCTATAAGCAGCTACTGCAATATATTGTATTTATTTTGATGTTATATTCCTATTCTTTATTTTCATGATGATAATCGGGGTATTAACTCCCCCCTTCAACCACCGCGCATGCTCCTTCCTCATGTCTGTGGGCCTCATTTGGATCTACATCCCATTATTTACTAAGACTTGAGGAAGAAGTCCCCTGTGCCAACTGAGAGAAGATGATGACACTGAACCCATCACTCACATGCACCCCCTCCACCCCCCTCATTTCAGTAAGCTATAGCCCGTAATTGTGATCAGATCCAAGCCCGCTGACTCGGAGTGGCGGCTTGACAAACGCAATCATCCGGACAGCCGGGCTTGACTGGCTGCTGCTTGGCAGCTGCCCGGTTCCTCAGCTGGGGCCCCGCCATTGCAGAGCCTGGGGGGGGTCATCTCGCCAGCGGCCACTGCTGACTGACTGACTGGACCGGTGTGGTTCGTGATTCTAGCTGGGTGGTGGGGTGCAGGTTTTGTGAAGGAGCAGGGGGGGGCTGTGAGGTCAAGGGCAGGATTAAACACAAAAGAAGAAGGGGGTGAGGGTGGCAGGGGAGGCGGGAAGGATGCATGTCCAGGGGTGGTGGTGGGGGGGTGATGATGAGGATCCAATATAGGGAATTATCTAAACGAGTTTTGAAGAGCACGATCTGGAGCCGCTCCAAATGACATTATGTATTCTAATAGCTGAGACCAGGGGTGGTGGTGGTGGTGGTTGGGGGAGGGGGGATGTAGCCAGCCACCAGACCAAGATTTCACCCACCAGTCTGAGATAAGGGGGACCTGTCAGACTGCAGCCCTCCTCCAATCAGAAGCCTTGAGATTATGCAACAGTGTTCGGCCCCCAGTGGTGCCGGCAGATAACTGGCCGAGCCCAGAGCCGTGCAAATGCTGTTGACTCCTGTTGATTGGATAATTGCTGTAATTGTATGCTGCATTTCATTCAAAGAGGTGCTCCATTTAGATTGGGGGAGAGTGGGGGCTCCCTTCTCTTCTTCCTTCTCTCCCTTCCTTCTCCTCTTGTTTCCCTCTGTCAGCGCGCTGGTTTGAATCAGGAGCCTGAAACCTTCCAAGGCGCTGCAGTTCTGCTGCACAGACTCTGTGGGTCTGGTCCTGTTTGTATCTCAGCCTCTAGAAGTGAAAACTGTTTTCCTAACAATAAAAAACAGCCTTACCTCCCTGCTCATGTCCTTGTCCAGTCTTTGGGTTTGTGTGGAGTTATTCCTGCTCGATGAAGCAGGCAGCTGAAAGAACACGTTTACCTGCGGTTCTTCACTAACGCCTTTTCTCGGCATCGATTCTTCGTTACCGCTGAAGCAGAGTCGTGTTTGGATAGCTCTTCATCAAGTCCTTCATCACTCCATAATGACTTAACCAGCACACACGGCGCCTGCACAAACAACTGCTTTAAGTCTTCATCTGAAGAGAAAACTGCATCAATAACAAGCAGCTTGTTGGTCTTTTCTTTATGCTTTGCTCAGACTGTTGCTCATTTTTAAAGAATTCTTTATACTTTAAGTGGCTAATTTTCATTCAAAACATCTCACATAGTAATGTTTGATAAGTATTTTTTTCTCTCACGTCAAGATTAAAATCGCTGTTTAAGTTATCAGACGTCAGGTTTTGTCATAAATTAAAATGAAAAACTTCAGTTGACTACCTCAAGGCTCCAGTTTCCTTGTTTTTTTTCATAGTACTTCCTCAGGAGACCATCAAAATTGAAAGTGGAGCAGATGTTCTTTGAAAAAACTCATGCATTTTAAAGAAATGCTCATTTGGGGTGCTGTTGGCAGATATAAGCTCTGATGAGCACGATAAAAAGAGAAAAAACAAGAACAACCAGCTAGTCCTCACTACAGCACGTCTCACGTCTGGATGTTGTTTAGTTTATCTTGATTAGTTATAAATTGAATAACTCTTAAGGGAAGGCAGCTAATATGCCATCAAAAGCTTGATAGATCTGTGTTGGGGTTTATAATTTTGCGTTTTTGAGTAACAAAATCAAACAAAACTGTATGTGGACTTCCTCAAGACTCCATACCAAGTCCTGCACTTTTTTTCCACCTCCCCTTTAGCTCTCATGGAATATTTTTCCCCAGCATTGCTGTAGCGAACATAAATGATAGATGTTCCAGAGACAGGTCAGGTCTGAGGATCATCGGTCAGACCGGACATCTCCAAACCAACCATTCGTTCCCCACTTGGACACTGCACCTATAATGCCCAAAAAGAGCTAAGAGCGGTTAGACCATGCTAGAGAAAAAAAATCCTGAATGCAAGAGACATTTTATTTAATCAGAACAGAACAAATGAAAGAAATCAATTATCCTGGGCAAACATGCTGAAAGCACAAATGTGTCTGCAGTTATTTAGCCCTTGTTTAAACATGGAAAGGTGTTTGTAGAATTCCCCCGTTGTCACAGTTATGTGCACAGACTCTGAATGTGAGACTTCATCAGGGATCAAGACGTCATGTTAGCAAGGATCGTAGCTCAATGTGACAGATCTTTTTATTAGAACTCTGTGTAAAACACGGATTTAATAATTCAAATCAATCTCCTTAAAGTCCCACTTTGATCATCCTTTGGTCTATTGTAAAAGCATTCCCATTGGTCCTTTAATTATGATTTTAGCCAAAATTGAAAAACATGTCATTTTCTGGGGCATAGTTTCTGCATAGCAGCAGCATTTTATCAGAAATTTGCCTTGAAATTGTGGGCGGGACTGTGGGTGCAAAGTAAGCCTTCTTTCCCTTCCTATTATCCCCTTGTTTACGCTCTCTCCCGTTAGCTCCTCACAAACTAACTTAACATCACCGGAGCAACAAAAATGGCGAGCAATGTTGGAGCTATCTGGATGTAGATGTACAATTTGAGCTAGAAAACCAAGTCGTACGTGAATCTATTTTCTGCAGGTGGGCGGGAGCTTGTAGCCCACAGACTAGCACCTACACGACAACATCACAGCTACAAGCTATTTTTCCAACGACACTTTGTTTTTGGTCTGCTCCTGAGTCACAAAATGGGAAGAACGACATAATCAGAAATGCAATTTTAAGCTTAATGTTCTTCATATCAGAAAAATACCACAGGAACATGTTAAAAAAAACAAAAAACAATTTTCATTGGAGTGTCTTTAACTTATCACAATGTATTATCCATTTTAGAGTGTATTTGTGTGTTTTCCATTTAGTCGATTTGCAAAAACATCTTATTGTTTTAACAAGTTTCACCTTTGTTTTGTGAAAATTGGAAAAACTAAAAAGAATGCTTATAAAATGGAAACTAAAAAATGATTAGTAATGTAATCAGATCATAATTCAAATTGGTCCAGAAATTTAATTGTAATAATTGACATTAATATGTATCACTTCATTAACTAAACAAAGATCTGAGTGGTTCCTGTTATGGTTTAATATCATTAACTCAACCACCAAAGGTCTTCGATGTAAATCGACTAAAAAAAAAAAGAATGTATTTTCTTTTTTTTTTTTATTTTGGATTCCAAGGTGCAGAATCAATTGTAGGCGGCTAAGTTGGCTACATGGACTGGAGCATGAAACCAGAGTTTGTGTTGCAATGAGCTGAATCCGGTATGGGTCCAGAGGCAAGACCCTTCACTCTACTGCCTAACTATGTAGCCACAGAGGTGGCCCAGGTCTGGGTCTCCCTGTGCCGGTCTCCAGCCCGGAGGAAGTACAGGGTTGTGTCAGGAAGGACATCAGCTGTGAAACCCTCAGCCAAACCAAATGTACGGATCAGCAGTAAAAGTTGATTTACTGTGGCGACTCCTGTGAGAGATGTGCCCAAGGGTGGACTTGAGAATCAAACATGTTTTTATTAAAAACATTGTAGGATACGATCATTTCTCTCAGCTGCTCCTTAAGGCAGTTTCACTCTGGCAGGTTTTTCTCTAGTTTGATCCAAAGCTGGTTTCCTCTAACAGTTCTCTTGGTTTAAAGAGTGTGAATGCTTCTTCCTGCTTTTGTACCCATACCAGCGTTCATTCAGGCTACAACGCCCTCAAATGAGCAGTTGTTGAAACTCCATGATTTTTTTTTCAGGAAGCTTTAAAATATTTAGTAAATGTACAGTAAATAAACCAACTCACCATTTTAACTAAACTACATAGTCAAATAAACTATCTAACTATGTGCAACGTTCCAGAAACAGTCAGAAACTGCAGTTCCATAGGAGGGACTTGAAACACATTTAGTGCTGTTTATTATCTATCTGCTGTTTTTACAGTTTTTCCCAATTGCTAAAACACTGAGTGCCATTCTCCAAACCAGCTGATCAACTGCTTTAGCTCTTTTCTCTAAAACATCACTCTTTGGTCGAAACCTAAAACACAATCTGAAGTTAACACACAATTTCCAAAACTCTAATCCACCCTTTGCAGAACACATTTTCACTTTTAAAACACAGTTGGCATTCAAAAACACAAGAAGCAAAAAGTTGACACAAAGAGTCAAAACTCAAACTCTCTTCCAACACAACGATCACCATCGACTCACAACTGGTCGAAACTGAAGACACGCGTTGCTAATCAACTGCAGTAAATATAAGGGAAGTTCTGGAACAATTGAGCAGATTTTTAAAGTTATTCATTTTCTAATGTTCATGGCCGCTTTGTCCCTTTCGGGGTCGCAGGGGTGCCGGAGCCTAACCTGCCTACTGATGGGCGAAGGCAGGGTTCAGCCTGGACAGGTCACCCGTGTGTCAGGGCCTTTTTACAGTAAAGATGGATAACAGAGACCCAGACCCAAGCAAGACCTGAACCCAGATAAAGAACAAGGTTTGTGATGAGAGCCAGGTCATAGTTATTGACCGTATGTTGATTCATGGAATGACCATGAGAGAAGAAGGTCAAAAGGTCAACCCTTAACTCAGCAGGTTCACATTGTTAATCTGTATCATTCATATAGAAATTCAAAAGAAAATGAGAGAGAAGTCTTTGTTGTTGTCTGAAACAATGTCAGTTTTCAACAAGTTTACTCATCAGAAAGTATTTCAACGCTAATCCCCAATCTGTATTGCTGTTGTTTTCTTCCACGTTGTTCTCCATTCTTTAACCCAACTTAATATTTTTTTTTTCTTGGGATTGGAAGGTTTAAGAGAGACAACCATACACTCGACAAAACCTGCTGCAGGCCTTAGTCGTGGCTTGTGATGACATTTCAGTTGGGTTCTTGTCAAGACTGGATCATGCAAACGTGGCTAAGGTGAACAATGCCAGTGATGTGGATGAAGTCCTCTGGTCTGACTAGAACAGAGAAAAGATGATGAAGTGTAATAAATATCAACCTGGGTTTACATTAATAATACATAAAATAGAAAAAATCATGAAATCAAATGTTTTTATATTTTTATGGGGCGCGGTGAGGTTTGCTCATTCCTTATGAATCATTTTGTAAACAGTGTTGAGTGTTTTGTTGTGCAGTGTTAGTTTTGACGACTGAGTCTTCATTATATCTCAAAGTGAGCTTTTGACTGAAGAGACATGAGTTTTGTACATTTAGCTCATATTTTGAAAATCATGTTTGGTGTTTTGGTGTGTTGTGTTTGATGTGTGTGTGTGAGTCTTCATTTTGACCTCAAAGTGAGATTTTGACTCAAGAGTCAAGAATTTTGCTTATATTTTGAAAATTGTGTTTGATGTTTGGTTAAATTGATCTAATGTGCCATAAAATGTGTTTTAGCATTTAGAAAAAACTGTAATAAAGCTGTAACAGGATAATTTCTCTTTGTGGGATCAAAACAAGTTGTATTCTATTCTATTCTGATCTATGCTCACATTTTTAGCGTTCATTTTTTTTTTTTATATATGCAAAGGAAGTCTTTGCCATCAGGAACGTTGTCTCACGTCTGCGTCAAGGATCGTCTGAGCCTCACTGCTGTAACTCTTATGTGACTTCTGAAGGTGGCAGTGAGATCTTAACATTTTCAGCATACACGAATAGATTTCTTTAACTCCACCCAATTTAAATATTGCATGTGGAAAAACTATAACAATGTGGGATGCTGCACTTCACTCCCGTTTTGTTGTGGGTTTTTTGAGGATAAGGATGTTATATTGTGAGAAAAGAGGTCCTGAAAATGAGGTCAAATTCTGAATTTGGACTTAAGGAGCTCCAAACATGAGCGTAGCCGCACCCCCATGACTGCAGAGGAGCTCTTGGGCCTGGAGCTACATAGTGCTTGGATAGAGGTCAGAGAGGAGTAACAGCCGATCAGGGCTGACCTCCCCTCTCAGTTCCCAGGAGCCCCATTCTCACCCTTCCAGCCACGAAGCTCCTATTCCAGACCACCATGCCCTTGATGTGTGCAGACTTGTCCGGGAAAGAGATTCTGGATTCTGCGGCAGGCTCTGCAAGATTCTGGAGTCGTCCTCTTGGAGCTCCCCTCTGATCACTTGAGCTGATGCTCTCGGGACTTTCTGGTTCTGCTTTTCAAACAAATCGAGGTCAAGGACAGCATTTTCCTCCACAAACATGTCAAACGGGTTTATTATGAGGAATGCGTCGAATCCCGGCGTTCCCAAACCCCATTCTTTTCCCTCCATCTCTGTCCTCTCAGCTGCTGCTCATTGAAGGAAAGGAATAAAGCAGAGAGTGAGGAGAAGCCACTGCTCATTAACCCCTCAGCACTTCACAATGAATCCTGGAGGCTCTTTGTGCCGGGGGCTTCCCTAACGAAGGGCGGGGGCCGGGATGGGGTGCTCTTTAAAGTTCCTGAGCACAATGTCTCAGTATTTATTTTCAGTGTGTGAGCATACAGAGCGGCAAGCACAATAAGCTGCGGGGACTTAGAAACCCCCAGAAAGAGCAAATGTGTTCATGGATGCAGGCAGAAATCCAGGCAGAATTCCAACACTGTGTCTTCTTGAGCTTTTGTGCTCCGATCTGTCACTCTGTCTGAGCGCTTTCTCGCTGTGTTTCTGTCTGAAGAAGGTTGAGTGGATGGAGCAGACTGCAGCCGGCTGAGCCGATGCTCTCTTTAGAGACGGAACATGAAAACACCAGCAGGCCTGTGGTGGAGCGGCCGCTTCTTGTTTAGGCCAGGAGAGATGCTGCTGATCTGATGCCAGCTTCAAAGCCAAAAAAGAAAAATTCTGGCTCCACATCAGATGAACCAAAATGCAGATGCTCGAGGTTCAGAAATCTATAGAAAACAAGGAGATGTGACTATAAAATATGCTTTTTATTAACAGCAATGTTGGCTGGCTTCCTAAAATGTGTTTTATCTTATTTTCAGAGATCCAATACTTAGTTATTATTATTATTTTCATATTTTTTAATTAAAAAGTTTAAAAATACATTTTGTCGACCAATGTTTTTTCAAGTTCTTTACATCTATTAAGCTAAAATTCAGTTTAAAAAATGTGCTAATGTACTTTAGACAGCTTCAAGTTAAGCTGAACTCATTTTAGATTTAATGTTTTGTTTTCTCAAACACTTAAAGGAAAACATGGATTTTTACACCTGCAGTAAATAAAATAAGAAAGGCAATAAATTCAGATGACAAGCCTCCAATCTGAGCAAATAAATATGGAGCATGTACAAAATTAAGATAAAAAAAGTAGAAAAAAGAGAAAAGACACTCATCCTGAAAACTTCAATTCAGATGTTAGGACCCCCCCAGCCCGAATGAGATAAAAGCTGCGGCCCGGGACGCTTTAATTGGACTTTCATGTGGGCAAAACTCGGGGGGGCTGAAGTAAGTTAACATTTGGTAGACTTAATTGGTCCTTTTCTCCCCTTTCTCCCGCGCGGGCCCCTCGCGGCCTCCACAGTTAATCTCCCATTTACAATCAATTCAGCGCGCGAGACAAAGAGTCCGCCGCGCGCCTTTCTTCTCTTCCTGTCTCTTTTGTGGTTGTAAACTGCAGACGAAGGCCGCAAATAAAGACGTCCGCTTTTGGTTGAATGCGCGCCCCCGCTCACACGGGCCCTGCTGTTTCTCACGTGCGTGCGCGCGCCTTTATTTGTATTGTAAAAATGGCATCCCGTGCGTGATGGTTAGGCTACTGCAGACTGAATATGTTCACACTACCATTCTGCGTGCGTGTTTTTTAAGATCTGTTCAAAGGAAAAACTAAGACTGCGCGCTTAATAGTGATATTAATCTGTTACGGAATCCGTGCACGCGCACACAGCGGATGTCCTCGTTTTAACCTGTTACGCGCATAGGAGGGGGGGGGGGCTCTGTGTGGTTTTTGCACTTGTTCTGGATGTTCTGCAACAAAAGTTTTATGACAGGTTTACCTGCAGAAGAACAAACAGAAATTTGTCTGGAACCGCACGAGGTCCGTGTGCTGGAGTACGCACGCCAAAAGGAAAACATGTTTCAATTTGGTTCAAGTGAACTTTTTTTTTTCCCAGACACTTCTATTCTAAAGAGGAAAAAAATAGTTTGATTTGCACCCTCCATCACCCCCATTGAAGGTGAGCGGGGTGTTCATCTGCTAATATTAGCCCTGCGCGCGGCTGCAGGCCCGCCCGCGCGCTAATTGGCCGTTAATGGAGAGGGCGCCGTTGGAGAGCACGCGGCTGTCTCCGCGCGCCGCGCCTGTGTGGATAATGATGTTCACGAGCCGTGCGTGGAATAACGTGCGCCCCATTAGCGCAGAGAGGAGCGGAGGCTCCATCATCACCCCCTCCACCCCCCGCCTCCGGGGACCGTTAATGTCGTTTGTTCTCGAGGGTCCGTGCTCCGATCATCTGCGCCAACGGCGGAGTCAAGAGCGGCTTCTTTAGCCAGATCGTGTCTGCCATTGATGTCGCAGACACGTCTCCGCGCCGCAACGCAACGCTTCCGCTCACTCACGCGGCACGGCGCGGCTGTCCAGAGGTTTCTCTGCGAGGAAGCAGACAAAAACAGGTGTCACTCACCTGTAAAGATAAAAACATTTTCATTTATTTTCCATTTTACTTAAACAATAATTCTGACGATTTATGGGGTTGTGAAGATGGATGGATGGATGGATGGATGGATGGATGGATGGATGGATGATGGATGGATGGATGGATGATGGATGGATGGATGGATGGATGAATGGATTTCCTTAAAAAATTCTTTTTTAGATTTTCGTGCGTAAAGTAACCCTTTAGAAACGAAAAACAGCTGAAGCGCCTCTTTACACAATAATTTATAAATTATTTATTCACATGAACATTTTTGTGAAATACACAACAAGAATTTTCACATTTTAAATAACATTTTTTGCTTCTCTAAATTCCATAACCTATTATTTACATGTACATGGAGAAGGAATCTGAGCTAAAAAAAAAAAAAAAAAGTCTGCAGTTTCCTCTGCAGCGTCTTTAGCTCTGTCCCTTTTTTTTCTTTTTCTTTTGCCTCCTCCGTCTTTGGGCCCTCAGACCCGCTGGCTGCAGCTCAGGAGCCGTGGTGAGCTCCAGCCTCAGCTCTGCAGCTCTCTGGAGGCCTCTGATGCGGCAGCAAAGCCGTTGTCGTGCAGCTTCCTGATGTGCTTCTTCAGGTCAAAGTTGCGGCAGAAGCCTTTGCCGCAGGTGGCGCACGTGAACGGCTTCTTGTCGTTGTGCGTGTGCATGTGGAACGTCAGGTTGTAGACCTGGTGGAAGGCCTTGTTGCAGATGGAGCACTTGTACTGCTTCTCTCCACTGTGCGTCAACTTGTGGTTCTTGTAGTTTCCTACAAAAATCAAAGAGAAAGTTGGAATATTTTGAGAAACACTGCGCAACTTCACTAGAATTAACAAGTTATTTGGGTTTAATATTCTAAGTTCTCAATTTTCATACAGAACTAAACAGTGACTCTGATCCAGAGCACTTCATCAAACCAGATGATCTGAAATCGTCACAGACCAAGTCAGGTCAGAAGTTTTGTAAAGGATCTTGGTTTAAGTTTCTCAAAACAAAAAAACTTTTAGTTTCTTCATGCATTTTTTTTCTTTTTTGGTTCTAAAGTTCTTATCATCAGCGCAGCTGTTGTGTCATTTCTGACTATAAATTTCTTTATGAAAGGAGTTTTATTGGGAAAAAATTTAATACTTAAGACATGTTATCATTTTAAAATATTTTATAAATTAATTGTTACAGTTTTTCATAGACTTCAATAATTAGAGGGATTGAGAAAAGCTTCATTACTAAATAACAACAGTTTGTTAAACGCCTATCATTAAAAACTAACTGAATAAAATTAACTTTTACACACAAGTCTGACATTCAGAGTGTGATTGCAGGGGAAACCAATAAATTATATCCAACGAGTGTTTTAGACCTTTAAATAAACGGTTTTTGATAGACAGAAGACAAAAGCAGGTAAGATTTCCTAAAAAAAATCAAGCAAACAATAAATTCATTTTAAAAAACGTGATGTGTGGATTTTTCTTTGCTTTCAAAATAAAATACCATCATAAATATTTATCGAAAATTAAGATGACAAGAAACCAAAGTCATTTTTCCGCAGATTTGATCAACTTGCAGAGACGTGCAGTGCACGCGCTCTGAGCAGTAAACAAAACTCAGCCAACAAAAGAAAAGTACAAATCAATTACTAAAACTTCATACATTGTTATACTTTTTCCTCTGAATCTGCAATAGGACGAAATGGGTCAAATTCAGATTAACCGAACAATGCAGCTGTTTGGGTGGGGAGGGGTTTGGGGAGCTTTATTTTCAAGGATTTGTGCGCAAAGAAAAAAAATGTCAAACTTTTAAAAATCTGTATAAAAACCCACACCGGAGCCATAAAGCTCTGCTGATGATCTACACACCGGAGTAGCTCAAGTCCTCAAACCAGGCAGGTGCCCGCAGGTAACCCGCGCGCTCAGCTGCCATCCGTGAGCACGCGCACGCGTTTATATCGAAACTTATCAAAACACAGCGTGTATAACTTTTTTATTTTTATACAACACCACAAATAAATTAAAAATGAACAGAATTTTATGTCATTTTAATTATTATTAAAATAAAACAAAAGCTCAAATAAAATGAGTGAAACTAAATCGACAGAACTTTCCAGGTTCTGGTTCTCACCTTTTTGATGGAATCCTTTCCCGCAAAACTCGCACACGAACGGTTTGTACCCCGCGTGGATCCGCACGTGCGTGTTCAGCGTGGAGCTCCTGTTGAAGGCTTTCCCGCACTGGTTACATTTATGAGGCTTTTCCTGGAAAAGCAAAAATATATACATCATTAAAAAAGAAAAAAAAAAAAACAATTAACCAAAACTTTAAAAGGAAACGCGCACGCGCCGCGCGCACCTGCGTATGGATGATCTTGTGTCTGCACAATGTGCTGGCCTGCCGGAAACCTTTCCCGCACACTTTGCAGACGAAGGGCCGCGCGCCGGTGTGCACGGGCATGTGTCTAGTTAGGTTGTAGTGCGCGTTAAAAACCTGCAAAGAAGTTAAAAAAAAAGAGCTGTCAAAAAATACTTTAAAAAATATATAATATGTTGAAATCTCTGCAAATTAAACATTCTGAGAATAAATACAGATAAATATTTTTTAAAAGAAAGTAAATTAAATAAAACAATAAATGATATATATTTATTTAAAAATCAGAATAAAATTGTCTAAAAGCACGAAAACGTTCACGCGCGCTGATTTTACCTTTCCGCACACCTCACAGGTAAAGTTTTTGTGTTTCCCGTCCACGCCGCCGCCGCTGCTCAGCCGGCTGTGCGCCTTCACTCCGCTCTTCTCGGAGCTCAGACTCTGGTTCTCCTTCACGATTTGGTCCAGCTGGCCCGGCAGGTGCTCCTTGTGCGGGTACTGCGGTGTGGGCAGCTTCTCGGCGCCCGCACCGCTCAGTTTTGCGTTCTCCAGCAGCAGGAGTCTGTGATGCGCCGACAAGGAGGCCTGCCCCTGAGGCCCGGAGAGCCAGTGTCCGGCAAGCAGCTCCGACTGCTGGTACGCGGAGTCCAGGTAGTTGAGGTAGTAGAGCGAGCCGCAGCTGGGCACGGCCACGGCCTGGTGGATGACCTGTGGCTTCACCACCCGGCTGCCCGGCGCCAGCAGCGGCTGCTTCAGGCCGGGCTCCGCTTTGCCGCACATGGCGCATCCCCCTTTGCATGGAGCAGCCGCGGAGCCGCACAGTGCTCCTCTGAAACTGGCTCTCCACAGGTCCGAGTAGTTCATCAGCGCCTTGGCCTGCAGGTCGTAGCTGAAAGGCTGCAGCGGGATCATGCAGGGGATGGGTGAGCAGAGCCCCAGCACCTTCTTCCCCTCCGCGCGCTCCTCCGCGCTGCGCCGCGGCTCCGCGCTCTTGGCCATGATGCGGTCGATGGAGAAGGCCAGGCTCTTCGGAGGCGCGGCCGGGCCTGTCCTGCCGCAGGACATCACCGTATCCAGAGAGGCAGAAGTTGCCATGCTGCCTCCGCCGTTCGCAGCAGAAGTCAGAATGAGGAGGTGCGGGTACCGCTCCAGCTGCCGCGCGTCTCTTCACGGTCCTGAGCTCCCGCAGAACAGACACGACACGTCACTCTCATGGGCACCGTGCTGTCACTCTGCCTTGCATTTGTATTCAAATGGCCGCCCCCCTCCCCGCCGCAGCAGCATCCAGGGGTGATGGGCTAATCCTCATTAAGCAGAGCAGACAGAGGACGCAGAAACCCGCAGCCGCCTCTGCGCTGCGCAATTTGAGAAGTTGAGTCAGAGTTGGAGTTCACCTCTTTATGGTCACATGAGTGACACTCGCTGGCAGGGCCCGCCCCTCCGCGCAGCGGAACCCCTGACATCAGCGGCCCTCACCGAGCTGCAGCTCCGAGCGCGCAGACGCGTCCTCCGCGCTCGGACCGTGTCCGGTCGTTGGCGCCCGCTCCACCCGCGTGCGCTTTCCTTAAAACAGAGTAATCTCCCCTTGCCTGAATCGAGAAGGTTCCGCGTCCACTTGTTGAGGAGCGTCGGTCCTCCTCCTCAGCTCCAGAAGCGTCTCATCCGCACGCGGAGGAGAAAAACGGACAAGCGGCTGCAAAGCTCCGCGGGAAGCAGGTTGTGTTTTCAGTCTGAAAGAGAGACGGAGGAGAGAGGAGAGGAGGGAAGAAAAGACTCGATGGTCGGAGGAGGGCAGAGAGAGGCCTCAGGGCTGAGGGGGAGTTTCAATCGATGCGCGGCGGATTCGTGCGTGTGGGCCTTTTTAGTGCACGCGCACGGGTAGAGAGTGCAAGTGCATGACGCAGGGCAACATTCTTCTATGTAGCGCGTTTTCCAGAGATCAGAGAATAACTATACAAGACAGAGGCTGCAAAAACCAACAAACCCAATTCTGATCAGAAGTCAAACCAGTAAATTAACAAAAAGAGCTTCATTCATATTTACAGTTTCAGACAGCTACATATCAGTCATATTTATGTTGTCTCCTCACTCCTGTTCGTGCCGTTCATTCTGCAGACCTGACCTAAGGCGCAGTCACCAGTGTGGCTGCAGGAACAGGATAAAGACACGCGCAATGACATTTGTTCTACTTGCTTCAGTCACAATGAATGAGCCTAAAGGTATGGGAATTCTGGGAACAACCAGGAATCTTGCAGATGGAGAAGAGCTCTGTTTGGAAAATATGGAACTAGTCATTGACTAAAAAAAATGGATGAATGTTTAACCAATAAAAAAAGTCAAATTCTAGAAATGAAGAGACAAAACTACAGAAATATCAGTTAATTCATCAGAAGTGACTGTATTGGAATTCTCAACAACATTTTGAAAACAAAATGATTCTTTTAGAAAATTGTGATATTGAGATATTACATTAAGTTTCTGCATTTTATCATGATTTCAATCAATGTTTTGATTTTTTTTATTGACTTTATAGCTTTTTTTCTGTATATGATTGTGTAATAAGTTCCTTAAACAATATGTATATTTAATAAAATAATCAAATGTTATTATAATATGCACAATTTTTCTAGAAATAAATCATTATTATTTTTATACCCTCAAGCATTTTATTTCAACTGTTGATAAAGTTAGTAGTAAAATCAATGATGATGAATATCTAACCCAATTACGGTTCACAAAAATAACACAATTTTTGGATTAAAAATAAACATTAATTAAGTTTAAATATGAAGGAATCAAAACCCAACCTGAAAACCTAAGAATTGGGATAGACCAATAACCCTAGTGTTCTAAGAATGTAATGAATCCATGCTGAAGCCTTCCCTCAGAACCACAGAGAGAGCATTTATCCACATGAGCTCCATCATGGATCTGTGCACAACCTGCTGAGCTCTGTGCATGAGGTGGTTCTACAGGAATGTCACAGCTTTGGTTTTGGACCACCCACTAATTCATATTTAGTAGGTTTCAATGAAGAGACATATAGGAGGACAAACTCATAACTTTGCAGCCACAATAGAAGTTTGGTGAAGAGGGAGGTTTACCTCAATCCCTTCAGATTTAAAGCCTTGCTTATCCCAGCATGGCGCCACCCCACAACAGCAGTTTTCCTGTTAATAACCTTAAAAAACATCCCTCATCACTTTTGTCCCACACCTGCAGCTCAGCGTGGAGGGATTAGGCTCTGTTGTTTCTCTGCTTCTCATATGGAAATCAAGAAAAAAAAAGTCTAATTTGAGTTTATTCAGCCACAATGGCTGGCTCATCCACACAATAAACATTGATCCCATTGCTCTAACCCGGGTCCCTCCATTCACTTCCAACAGCAATTAGCCGCAGCATTGATTTAACGGGTTCCTGTGTGGTGCCTGCAGGCATGTAGGGGTCACCTCTTCTGGCTGCAGGCAAGCCCCCCTCCCAGGCTGAGGTGCCACTTTCCCTCTCCTCCTCTCAAAACATTTGGTGACAGATTCCAGTGAGTATATAAACATTTGAAATATGAAGCACATAATTACAGCAAGGCAGGAATTTACCCCCGCAACTCCACATGCAGCACTTTTGGTGTCTTAGGACTTATCATGACATCTCACTCTTGCTTTAATGCCAGGTACAAACTGATCATGTAATAAAACAAAAACATGACTGTACATTTTAAAATCAATGTTAGATGTTTCATTCATGAACCTCACAAAGTGAAGATGAATGAATGGATGGATGTAAATATCTATCTATCTATCTATCTATCTATCTATCTATCTATCTATCTATCTATCTATCTATCTATCTATCTATCTATCTATCTATCTATCTATCTATCTATCTATCTATCTATCTATCTATCTATCTATCTATCTATCTATCTATCTATCTATCTATCTATCTATCTATCTATCTGACTTTTCTTTTCTTTCTATTCCGATATATGACAGACATGGTGTCATGTAATTCCAGCATTAGCATCGGATTTATTGCTACAAAATTTACAGTTTTTCTCAGTCGCTTTGGTGCGTTTCTCAGAACACTATTAACATTTGCACAACAGTTAGTGCATTTCTC
This sequence comes from Oryzias javanicus, assembly GCA_003999625.1. Taxonomy (NCBI): domain Eukaryota; kingdom Metazoa; phylum Chordata; class Actinopteri; order Beloniformes; family Adrianichthyidae; genus Oryzias; species Oryzias javanicus. The sequence goes on along the minus strand of CM012441.1, from coordinate 16,705,211 downwards.
AAAACAATTAGTGCAAACTGCAAAACCTAGTGGATAACCTGCAAAAGCACGTCACATGCTCAAAATTGATTATCCATTCCTCAAAAGCAAGTATTCATGTCAATGAAACTGTCAGTGCCAAAAATGAAAAGTCTTGACTCCATCTTTATGAACAAGATAGTCAAATTGTTTTCACTATGACAGTTTATCATTTCAGTGTTTTCCATTGCAACAATATTTGGTGAAATCTGAAAATGTTCAAGACAGCACTATGGCCTACTTATACAGCCATCTGAAATGTGCAGTAAAGTCACTGTAGATGTTAAACATAAAATCACCCTTTTGGTAGAGCTGTGAACAATAGACAGCACATGTAACAGTACAGTAAATTACTGTTTCATACCTGTTTCCCTATGAAATGTTTGAATTATTGAACTGACAGTAGTTCTTCCTATATTGGGTTGCACCCTTCGACCAGCCTCCTCCATGGTGAGGCCGTGATTGACAACATGGTCCACAATTGTAGCCCTTATTTCATTAGGAATCCGTCTATATCTGCCTCTTCTCCCTCTTCCCCTTCCCCTTCCTCCGTGCTCCGAAAATGTCAAAAAACAGCAGAGAAATGTTTGAAAGCAACTGATTCATGTCCAAAATCATTTGTAGTCTGCTCAGAGAGAGGAGAAATTGCTACTATGATGTGCACAAATGACTAAGTGTTGTGGAAGTTGAACTAATAGTTATGAGAATTTCAATTCTGATCTAAAAAAAAAAAACAAAGCGACTGAGAAAAACTGTAACCTCTTAACAGAACTTCATGATACTTTTTTTCATCTTTAATTTAGTCCACAAAATAAAAATAAGAATTAAAACAACTCAACAGATACATCCAGAATCTTTGTCAGTATTTGTAGATGACTGCTGGTCATAAGGATCCACAACGACACAGTCGGTGTTAGAAATGTTGTTTGCTTCAAATAATAATCACAGCATCACATTCTAATGATAATGATAACAACAATAATATCAACAAAATAACAATAATCTAACTATTAATCCTCGTCAATGCAGTGCTAATGCTTTGATCACTAAAATGAACTAAAAAGCGGACGCCTTCCTGTTAAATTGTACATTACTACATCAGGTTTTAGATCAACTCTTTGTTCTAGTTCTTAAAGATCCTATCTTTATTTTATGGTTAAATAAACCCAACAGTACCAGTATTGCACTGAAAAAACAGGCCTTCTAGAAATAAGTCAAAACTCTTAAAATTTGAAAAACCGTCCTTAAATAAACAAAAAGTTGCCACAAAAAGATTTTACCAAAACTTCTTATTTTAAGAAAAAAAAACGTAGTTATTAAGGTTTTGAACTAAGATTATTTTGCTGTTGAAAATGTTCCAGATAAGATTATTTTTCTTACAAGTCAGAAAATAAAGCAGTTTTTGTAGAAGCAAAAGCCTCATTAATGTCTTAAGATTCCGTTTTTGTGGATCTAAAAAAGATACAATAGAAACCGAGAATTTGCTTAAAGCAGACAAAGATGAACCGCAGCAAACCAGGATCTGCTCAGGCCTGAACATTTCTAGATATGCTGCCTCTTCATCTTTGTTCTGGTTTTGAGTCCAACATGGGAAAACTTAGCACACAAAACACATCTGCTTGCCTTCGCTCTTCCTCGAGTGCCTCATTGTCACATTCAGCGTAATGGCACTTCTGCTCTGCTGTTGTTGTCATTGCTGTATCTAATAACTTGTGGTGCAAACAGCATTTTTACATGCAAATGATTAATTAAGGAAGCATCTCCATTCATTCATGTCTTCACTGCAGAAGGAAAACATCGGATAGGATTTAGGAATGCATTTGGAATATGTCAGAAAGATCAGCGAAGACTGTCTGACGGCACAGAACCTTTCCTCCGGCACAGTGGAGGTGACTCAGGGAGACTGGAGCGTGTTTAAATTAATCTTCAGCTAAGATTCAGTCGTTAAGGTGGAATCTCTTAACTAATCCTTCCAAAAAAGGCAAAAAAAAAATTTTTTTTAAGAAATCTTCAAAGCTCAAAATCGGTTCTTTTCTTTTTAGTTTGACCTTCGAAGGACTTTGAAGTTTATACCTCAAACCCACAGTTGCTTTGGGGACTTGGAGGAAGTCAAGCATGTTCCTTAGGGTATCTCATGTTGTGGGGGGTGCTCTGGAAGAGGCCTTTTGAACCCTTTTCGATCTTGGTTTACTCAGACTTCAACAAGAGTTGGACTCCATCACAGTTTAGCTTTGTCACAGATTCTGTTCATAACTTTCTGCAGAATTATTCTTGGTGGAGTCAAATGGAGAAAGAGAATCTTACTACGGTTCAGAATCATGTCTCTTCTGTTTGATTTTGGATTTAGAAAGTCATGGCATCCACCTCTCTTTGTTCGCTCCTCAACCTGCAGCAGAGGGGATCAAAAATCAGCACCTTTAGATTTTAAAACTAGGATTTTTAGCCAGAAAACGGGAAATGGCTTCTCCAGATAAGGAATGAGTCACTAAACTTGAGGAGCTTGAGTAATCTGTGAGCAGATAAGGATAGGATAGAGTGAGACTGACAGGTGTGGTGTACTTATGTGGACTTTGGTGGACAAAGTAGATTCTTATATGTTCACACTGGGCTCGAAAACCGGTGTTCAAGTGACCACTTCCAATGAAAGTCTATTCAAAGAAATATAAATGTGTGAAAGAAAAGCCACATAGGAAGATATACAATCTTTGCAATGTGTCGACATGTTCACACTAAGCCTCTTCCAACTGTATTTATGACGTATTATCGGATAGTGACAGTCCAGTGTGAATACTGCATGCATGCTGAAAGCGCATTCAAGAACCCACAATGAGCATGCATCACATGCCTGTTGACTACGTAGCTTTAGACAAAACCCTGAGTTTGTTTCTCAATGTTCCTCTTCTCACCTGCGCTGTGTACAGCATAGCAAGCTGGCGAGCTCCGGGCCCCAGGGTCCCTGTGCGTAAAGTAAAATGACCGGAAGAGACTCTGAATGATCTGGTGAACCCAGACACACTACATACTTGCCGGTCCCTCTGCACAGCTCTCCAAAATATATAAACCTAAGCTACTCACTCAACATCATCCATGTTTTCCATGACATGGAAACGAATGACATCCAGAAAAACGTTGGCGGTTGCTCCATGGCCAGGGCGTCAAGTCATTAAGCATAGCATTTGACGCTCGTCAAAAGTGAAGAAGCGAGAAGATGCAAATTTGACGTGCGAATCACGTCCGGTGTCTAGCAATAGAGTAGAGCTGCCTCTACACAAAGAATTGTGGTTTTTTGGAAAAGAATGAGAGATGACACCTCTGGAAGGAGAGAGACATTATTGCCATGTCCAATCAGAAGGAGGTCCTGTAGCTGGCTCAGGTACCCCAGAGGAGCGAGAAGAAGTGGGAGAGTTATGCCTACAACCACCTGGACCCCATGAAGCAGATGAAAATGGATGGATAAGTGGGTCTAAATTTAACATTTTTAGTGTTTCATGGTGATCACAGTTTCTAAACCTCGACTTTAAGAGTCAAACAGTTTTTCTGCTGTATCTTCTGACTCCATTGGGTTCACCCTTCCTTCCAGAGTGAAGTTCCGGTCCACACGATGCTGAAGAGCAGCCCCGGCTCAAGCTCCAACTCTGCATGCTCCTTCTCCAGCCTGCTGCTGTAGACCTGTGATCAGCTCCCAGCTGCAGCCTCACACGTCTCTTACAGGAAATCACAGACAGTAGTCCTCACACGTTCACCCGCGGTGACGACTTCCACTGACAGCAAACCTGAGGAAACGTGAGACCGGGAAGGGAATTCTCCCACGGAGGTAGCTCATTTACTCACGCTGGTGTCACAAACGATTTCTATTAAACATTCAGCCTTTTAATTAGACGTAACTTTCCTGGAGTCACACGGAGAAGGAGACGTGACGACGGTGTCGCTTTAATGATGTGAAGAAAGAAAATCTCTAAATGATTCGTTTTTTCATCTGCATCGGCTTCTATGTCACCAAACTCCAGATGCTGTATTTATTTATTTATTGTTTCAGGCTGAAGGGCTTACACCAGAACTGGGCTTTGGAGTTCTGGTTCAGATGTTTTTCTGCAGCAGTCTATCCCTCCTTTACTCCACAGCTGCAGGCTTTCTCATTTTTTCTCCGTAAATGATGAGACAGTGTCACATTTGACGTGCTGGGATTGCATTTGCATCAGTTTAAGACCTGGTGAGCGCCCAATGATTTCCCATTTTCTCTGATATGCAGGTATTTCTTTTTCACACGACTGTTTGATGCTTGAGAAAACAATATCACCTCCTCCTGATAAGAATCTGTGGTTTCAAGAACGAAGCGTTTCACAATGAGGCCTCCGTGATGTGATGGGATGTTCAGAGAACAAAACAAACAGGAAACTCCCCGAGTTTGATGTGGGGAAAGGGTCAAATGGAGATGGAAATATGTGTGATCCAGGATAAAGAGCAAAAAAAAGATTTTTTGTTTTTTGTCAGTTTTAAATTAATCTGTCGTTATTATGTAATCAGGAAACATTTTGAGGTAAAAGGAGCAGTTAGTTCAGGTGTGCGTTATTCTGCTCCCTTTTCTTCTTTCGCATTGCTTGGTATATTTCTTTAGGCTTCTCTAAGGAGGAAGGTCATCATTTCTGCTCTCAGTCTGACTTCAGTTTACGCTCAAACCTACTGGGGGGTGACCCCCCCCCCAACACTCTCCTTTAGACAGCTCCTTGATACAGAAAGCTTAATTCTACAAACCCTCACCTATCAAGCAGAAACAGGAAAACAGACTCTTGATTTGCTGCCTTGCACTTCTCTGACAGAAAGAGGAAAGTTTTGGGTGGTGGTGGGGGTGGGGGGGTTGCTGGCATGCCAGCTCTGTTTGTGCTGGAAACAGCAGAAGTGACTGTTTGACTGGATCCCTGCGCCAGTCTTTTTGTCAGCACGAGTTTCCGCCCCAAGTCTGCAGAGGATTTTCAGCCTGTCGTGTCCTCACCTGTCCTGGATGCCCCCACCGCCACCGCCACCTTCTAGCTGCCTGCAGCCTGTCACACACCATTCATTCACACACAAATACATACACACACTCTAAGCCATGCATGCAGCGAATACGTTTGCCAACCATCCCTCTATTTCTTTAATCCAGTGTTTTTCAACCTTTTTTGAGCCAAGGCACACTTTTTCAATGAAAAAAATCCCGCGGCACACTAGTATCCAAAAGGTAAAATATTTTAATCGGTATTGATGTACAATCTAATTTACATTTTTTAAATAAGTGGGAAGCGTCATTGCAGCACAGAGGCGCTGTCATTTTAACCCAGTGTTTCTCAATGTCAATTCTCGTACCCCCCTCCACACACACAAACACAACTTTCTGCTGCGAATATCATTGGTACCATTAGTCAATTTTCTCAAGTTAAACTTATACCTCTTCAAAACAGTCTACATTTATTATAATTAAAGAATGATTAAAAAATATATATTTAAAAAAACTTATAAATAATCCGTTTTTATTAATGTTTCTTTTTTTAAGAATACTTCCAAAACTTTCAAAGTAAAAACAACAATCTTTCCTTGTTTCCCTCCACAGTCGTGATGGGAATTCTGGCTTTTCTCAAAAATTCTGTTTTTTTGCATTAGCTCTCTGAAAACAGCGGCTTTTTCAGCTGCAAAATGACTTTTTATGTTGTTTTTTTGCTTTATTTAATTTATCATAAACTATTATATAAGATTATGCACAAAGTCCATAATGTGTCCAAATTGTTATTTATCCCTTCCAGACAGAATGTACAAAATCAATGAAAAAAAGAACTATTAACTATTCAATTTTTAACTCGATACATTTTAAGTTTTTTTTTCCTTTTAAACACATTTGAAGTGAACACAAAACTCTGCAACCACAACCAAAAATACAATTTAAATTGTGAAAAACTAATAAATAAGGGCTTTATTCACAATACAATTAAGAAAGACAAAAGAGTCTCAGCTTTGAGATTGAAATAAATCTGGTTTCTTCTCTCGGTCTTCTCTCTCTCTCTCCTCAGCTCTTGCGCTCCTGTACATCCCCCCTCCCCCCAGCACGCGCACTCTATTTCTCTCCGTTGTTTCTTTTAATCTCCGTTAAATATTCTTCCATCCCAAGTCTTGAGGTTTAATTCAATATTCCTCTCTCTGTGTGGATATCCCGGTCACTGTCTGTCCTCCGATCAACTGTTTAGTAACTAAAATAAATGGTATGATCCCTGGGTCGCACCGCGCCCCCCACCATTTGAGAAAGTCTGCTTTACCCCATTGCATCCTGGGGGATGTAGTGCATAAACTCGCGCGTATTCCGGATATACTCACGTTTCTGAGCTTCATTCTTTTGTTCACTTCTTAAACTGTCTGACACCGGATCCTGCAGGAAGTTACACCGCTAAACACGAGCTGTAGCGGCTGTTTTTGTTAGAACCGAGAGATTTTATGAGCCGAAAAGGAACAAGGAAGTGAGGACGTTAACCACTTCTGATTGGTCAGATTTGTGACATGTGATCAAGCCTCCAACAATGATTGGTGGAGACAGTTGAAGGGGGCGGAACTTTTCTGAAAGCCGAGTTTACAGCTGGTTTTGCGGCCAGATTGCGGTAACATTATTCTGATTAAAAGTCATTTATAGAAACATTGAAAAAAATATTTTACAATCTTGCATATTCTAAACTATCTACCAGAGTTAAATCAGGGCCCGTTTGGATGAACGCAGAGCGGATTCCCTAGTGATGGTAAATGTTTTACATATGTGAAAATTGGTTATTTGCCGCGGTACACCTGACCATCTCCCACGGCACACTAGTGTGCCGCGGCACACTGGTTGAAAAACACTGCTTTAATCAGTAATATGAGTCTCTGAGGAGGAAAAGTGACTCAGTGTGTGTATGGGAGGGTCCAGAAAAGTGAGACTAAAGTAAAGTAGAACAGGTGAAAAGATGTAGAAATAATTGGGAAAGAATAGTAGTTCTAGTTCGGTTGGTGTGAGCCCTGTCAGAAAAAGATAAAAACGTTTTGAAACATGTTTTCTTTCACCAGAACGAGAGGTTTCATGACCCCATTGGGGGCATGAAGATGGTAAACCAGGGTTTGTTTCCAAAGGGAGTCTATGACCTGAGTCCAGTGTGGGTCCCTCCCTGCAGGTAAGACCCCTCACACTACTGCCTAATACAGCCAGAGGGGGTCCGGGTCTGGGTCTCCCTGTGCTGGTTCCCTTGCCCAGATCAAATATGGGGTTGTGTCAGGAAGGCATCTGGTGAAAAAATCTCTGCAAAAGTGGATAAATAAATGGCTTTTAATAGCGAGCTTTTCAAACATGAACCAGCAACAGACTTTTCCAGTCTGGTTTAGACTTTAGAGCCTCCTCCCAGTCGATGAAGCAATCTACTGAACTTATTGTTACAATCTTAATATATATGAGCGACATTTTGTCATGTTCCATTTACAACATAACAAATATGCATATTTAAAAGCAAGAATAACATTTGAATATAATAGCTAAAAAGTATGAGTATTTTCAAATCAATGTTATACCTAATTATCCCATCTCTGACATGTCTTTGTATGTTGATGCATTATTCTTGCTTTGATTGCTTGAAATAAACCATTGATGATGATGAGGAGCTGAATGCAGAGCTGCAGAGGAAGAGTTCCTGACAGTAACAGAGGAAGCTGCAGCTTTGCTTCACCTGTGATGGTTCAGTAAAGGATCTCCCTCTGACTGTGGGTCCGACTTCACAGCTATTCATTCCTGACTGACTAAAAAAAATCATAAATGTGAATTTAAATGTTCACCTCACTTTAATTTTCCCAACCAATTTAACAGTAAGTATATTGATCCACACAATAAATTAATATTGATTGTTTAATATAAAATGTAGAGTTGAATTTAAAATTGTGATCAACAAAACATCATATATTTTTGTATTTTTAAAGTTAGCATGCACTTTCTATTTACTGATTGTTTTGATTTAACTATCACTGGGTGCTTCGGTTGTTTTTTTTTTTCTTCAAGATCATAAGTAATCTTTATTCAGAACTATGCCATCTTCAGAACAAATGACATGGTTTTTGTTTCTTATATGTGACTGAATAAGTGGCAGGAATAGAATAGAATAGAATAGAATAGAATAGAATAGAATAGAATAGAATAGATGTTGGTTTCAGTAACTCAGACGAGATCAGAAATGGAACTGATGTCTCACAGGTTTATGTTCAGGATTGGACTTTGAGATATAGGGTCATTAGTGACCCTAAATGAGAATTTTTTTTTTTTTAATTTTCCCAGAATATCTTGATCAGAAACTGACACAGGATCAGGCTGAAACAGGCTGAGAACAAACAAGATGATTGTTAAAGCAGTTTCAGAACAAAAGCAGTTTGTAATTTCCACTATAAATGACTACAATGAATCAAAAGGAACATTTTTGGTGCTGAAATGAAATGATCTTCTGATGCTGGGCTGTTGTTCCAGGCCGCAGTCCTGCTGATCCTCACCCGGATCTGAACCGCTAGACCGGCTCCGGGCTTTGACATCATTTGTCCCTGCTGTGTTTGGTGGCTGAGATTGCTTTCAACTGTCGGCTACGATTTCCAGGGAAAAGATGAGAATTAATCAGTGTCCGTGTTGTGCCTCTGTAAGCCACAATAAGCAGGTTTGGGAAACATAAGAGGCTTTAGGGGCCGTTTCTATCATCAGGCTCTGACATCTACCTGCCCTCAAACAGCAGCCAATTACCCCAGCAGAGGCACGCCGGCGGGTCAAAGAGGCGCCTCTCGGCCTGTTGGCACACTGTTTACCTCCGAGACGCAGCGAAATGAAGTGCCTCTTCACAGAAAAATCACACCAATTTCCCTCTTCATTTCATTTCCTTTCCCCTCGCATATCATGAGGGAGACGGAGCGATGGGGCCCCCCCGCGGCACAGGGGCCGCTTCTCCCTGCCACGGTCAGCTGGAGATTCTTTTTATTTGGATACAGTTATCATTTCCCATTTCCCCCTTGATTGGAGCTTAAAAGCAAAAGCAGCTCAGATCGTGCCGGCATAAATCTCCAGGCCCATTAATCCTCCCCGGTGTCTATCTTTGCGCACAACTGCCCGCTCGAGTCTGGATATTGGCCGGGAAATTAAATGAATGATATTCAGAGGAAGCTCGCCCGCAGTGCAGATTGATGCTAAAATAGAGCGGCTGCTTCCAGCGCTTCACGCTGATTATATTTCTGTGTATTGGATATGAAGGAGGACGCAGCCTCGGCAGAGACAATTAGCGTCAAAAGTCCACCAAGTTCCTGTCACTTCTGCACAGACCCTTTAGGGAGGCGCCCGTGGGGGAGGGAGGGTCTGAACATCTGAAGCTGCAAAAGTACTCCACACAGACACGTCAATCAAAAAATCCAAGCAAATCTGCTGCCTGTCCTTCAATGAAAACGGTTCATCCATGGCTCAGCTGAAGCAATACATCAGGAGATGTTGGAGGTACAGGTGAACATGTGATGACAGCACGCCCGCTTTGACAGGTTTGGTTTCAGGTTTGTCCTTCTTCTTGTGAAACAGCATGTAATACTTTACTACCTTCAAAGAAGGCTCAAGGTGCTTTACAGTCACAGTTCCATTCACCTATGCACACACTGATGGTGACTAAAACATTGGCGCCAACCAATAAATGTCAGACACGATGTGGAAACCGAACCTGTGATCTTTTAGACCACAGGTCAACCGCTCTACCTCTGTACCATGGCTCCCCAGTAGTTTTTTGTAAGCTATGATTGCATGTTTGTCCGTCTATCTATGATCGTTTCTGGTTTCTTTTGCACCTTAAGTTTTTGGGTCTCTTTTTGTCCTGAATTTTACTTCTCCAAACACGGTAAAGTGAACATTAAGAGTTTGTCGTTCACCTTTCAGTTTATCCCTCAGGGATCGCCACCGTGTATCAGCTTTTCACCAATTTTCACAGGTGGTTTTGGCAGATATTTTTACGCTGGGTGTCCGTCCTAACACAACCTGTCTTCTCCAGGCTGGGGACTGGCACCCAGACTAGTCTCAGAATTGAACTCTATTGTGGCTACATAGTCTAGATCAGAGGTGGGAAAGCGTTTCGACTTGTGGGCCATGACAAAAGCCCCAAATCAGGAGCTGTTGCGTGGAGTGTAAGAATAACATGGAATCTGAGCAAAAACATGCCTTAATTTCAACTGAAAGTAGATTAAAGCATTTGAAAAAAGAATATTTGAGGGTTTTTTTGTTATCGTTTAAGTGCCAATTAAAAAAATGAGTTTTTGCCCCTCAAGGAAAAATGCAAACTTGGATACATCTATACGTAGGGTAGGGCGGTCAAGATTGGAGGTTTGATTCCCGACTTGCCCTTCCATGTGTCGAAGTGTCCTTGGGCAAGACACTGAACCCCCACATTGTCTCTCGTGGAGGGTTGGCGCCAGTGTTTGGGAGCAGAGCGACCATCAGTGTATGAATTGGTGAATGAATCTGTGACTGTGAAGCACTTTGGGCCTTTGAAGGAGGGTTAAAAAAAAAGCGCTATAGAAGTATTTGTCATTTAGACATCAAAATTAGAAGGACAATAAAACATCAATAAGGATTATCAATGTAATTTATTACATCTTGGTGGATAAGAGTAAATAGGCTGTGGTTTTCCCATCCTTGTTTTTTGGGGAGGAAAATAAAGGGTCATGTTTAAGAACCCAAAACACCTAATGGAGGTGATTGCACACCCTGGGAAATTAACCCTGATTTCCCACGTGTCAGTTCAGCTCTTAACCAACTGAGCTACCCAACTGCAAAATGCACTCATAGAGAATCAAACAACTATAACTTGCTGTGATGTATTACATTTTGCTAAAGGACGATTAGAAAGAAAAAAGAACAGCACTTTGATCATTTTGTTTTCTTTTCATTGTTCACAATTGTTTGTGCTATGGGTCTATTTTGACCAAGCTCTCCTGAACTCTGGTTTGAACCAAACATTTTTATTGTTTTTATTTTCCATCTAAAAAGGCTGAGCGACGGCACGTTGGTTTGTCTGAGTATGTTGCCTTTTTGCTGTTTAAATAAAAGATAAATTAAGGCAAATTGAATGCATCAAAGGAAATACTGGAACCAAAAAGATTTAGTTCAGCTTACAGGATACAATGTAACGGTGTGTTCATTATATTTAGATGTCATCAATTGCAAAAAAAACACATTTTTGATGTGGCTTTCCTATTAGAATTTGTCATTGTTGCTTGATTTTGCATCATTTTATTTGCTGCAACATGTCTTGAGAATGCAAAAGTCAAATCTGAGCTTACTCTGGTTTTCACAGAAATTGAGTGGAAGTTTGCTGGACTTTTACTTCATCCATCTATCTTGCTCCTGCGTTAGAGGTGGTGTCCCGCCCTGGTCCGTCGAGCTGATCAGAAGAGTCAAATGTCTCCAAGACTGGCAGTCTTGTGCTAGCAGATCTTCCTCCCTCACGGTAATGCCATGTTGTTCGAGGTCGTCTGCATGATGGGAAGCCACAGAGTGCGGGGCTTTCCTCGCGGTCGTCTCCAGCCTGCAGCCTTTGGGTCAAACTTCAAAAACAGCTGTTGTCGGGTGGTCGGCGAAGAACATGGCCAAACCAGCGGATGCGGTGCTGTGCTGCATTAATCTCTGATATGTTAAACACAATGCACACTATGCTGAAGTATATGAATCTAGATAAGAGGCTGCATATTGTTCCCTAAGGACCCACACTTAATAAAGCATGGTGTAATATCTGTACCTTTACCTTGATGGCAGTTTTAGAGCTTTTTCTTGATCTATCCATCCATTTAGCACTACTTTCTTGTAATTTCAGGTAATGTTGATGTTCAAGCCTGATGACAGGACTCAAAGTATCCATCAACTCATAAGTCTTTAATGTTTACACATAGGAAACTGTTTCAATAAGTTTCTGCTTCTTTAGATCCAGGTTTGTTTCTTTAAATACTTTGCATATATATAATTGTGCAAATTCTGTAATCTTAATCTAAAAAAAAAAATTTTTTTAAATGTCAGCAAACCCTATCCTTGGCAGTTTAGATTTACCTCATTTCTTGAAATCCCAGCCAAACATCTAGTTGACGTTTTCCAAGAAGGATTTGTTTCCCCCCATCCATTAATAATTAAAATCTATCCTGCCGTCTTTTAATTTGAACCTATATGATATGTAATCCTCCTGACTTGAGTCTGAGCTTTCATATTTGTGAGGATTTAAATTTGGTCTTTGCAGATTTGATCTAAGGCAATTCTTTCAATCTCCTTCTGGACGGTACCATCAGCCCTGAAGATGCTGGAGGCTTTAATCCATGGCATTAATCTCAGACGGAGCGTCTTAAGGAAACGTGGAGGAGGAGAGGTCAGGGATTAACAAATATGTATTTTTTGCAGTCTGCCAAAGCAGCGTCTTGAGAAAAGTGGAGCAGAGATGAAGCCGATCATCAGGTCAGTGAGCAGAAACACACACAGGCCCCCCACCATTCACCTTTTATTGGAATATTCTTGGAAATGCAGGTTTTTCCCAGATGACCCGACAGTGGCTTCACACACGGAGCAAAAACACTTGGAGTGAACAGCAGGTACATGCAGCACGTGCACAGCTGCAGCATAGAAAAGAGCTGACAAAAGGAAACTACAGGCTCTTGGGTGTCTGGGGGGGGTCCCATCGTATGTGGATGATCCCATCCGAGCAGGAAGTACAGAGCACACAAACATCTCTGTGACACACAAACCCAGAGGGACCGGTTGAAATCGGAGCCTTAGCTCAAACAAACACCAACATTTACCTGAACAGGACCTGGAGATGCTGTTGGGCGGGTCGGGCAGTTGGAGGGGGTATTATTTATAAAACTTCCTCACATATTTTCACATAAACATCCACCCAAAATTGGTATTTAACAACACAAAGACAAGCTGGAAAAGTTTCATGCAAACATGTTGGACTCATGAGTGAAATTAAGTTTTCTGTCAGAACCTTTGTAAAATGTGGGCCATCACAGATTAAACTTTGTGGTGTCACATTTTAAATGGGGTGCTCTCTAAAGGACAGACAGTTTTCACACTACCGGTATTTTTTTTTCTTTCCAAATGATAGTATCCTCATGTGTGGGAGCACATGGCGTTCACACTGAACAAGCTGGGAGGGGCTTTTTCTTTTCTTGCTTACCAACGCATGTTCGCCGCCTAGAGATGGAAGAGAGTTTGTGCAAAAATGTTGAAGCAATGCGAATCTCATAAATCTTGCTCCAGGCTTCTTCTTTCACAGCTCCATATTGATATATGATGGACTTGGTGTGATAATTCCAGCCAAACATAAACTGCAGTTTTTCATTTCTTCTGTATGAGCAATTTCCAAATGGTTGCAGTTTTGTGAATTCAAAGAGATGCAACCAAATATCTCTACCGAATTTGGGTCCCTAATTGGTCAAAATTTGGACTGGTTTAACTGGCAACAGGCGTTCAATGGCAATGGAAGCCCACAATGCGCATTTACACGCATTGCTGTTTGAACATTGCTTTAGGTGCATTCATCACATGATGGAAAAATGTATAATTTTAAAAGAAAGCAAAAAGTCAAACTTAGCTTCCATTTGCTGTTAACAGTATTTTCTGACTAAATTGTGAAAACTTTGTTCGTTATAGTTTGGTTTTCTGCAGTAATCAAGGCTGTGGACTACAGCATCACATTATTCTTTGATTTTCAGATTCTTATGCTTTTACGTACATTTTTGTTTACTGTGCTTAACTTTAGGCTGAGGGTCTAAAACAGTCTGTAAAAAAAAAAAAGGTTTTCTACTAAAAGAAAAGGAACTGCACCTTTTGCTGCAGACATGTCAGGAGTCCTCCAATGAGGATCTTTGGAAGAAGAGTCTCCAAGATAATTGTTTTCATGATTTTATGTCTGATTTATTGTTTGATGAGTGTAGGGAAAGTACAACACTTCCTTCCTTGCTTCAAATCTTCCAGATGGTGAGCTCCAGATCTCTGCAGCCTTACATCCAGGAACATTCCCAGGAATGTTTAGGGAATCAAAGAGTAAGCAACAATTTAAGTGATCTGTGGACAAAATCAAGATCACTTAAGTATAAAAAAGAGAATCAAACAATGTTTTGATGAATCTTTGTCTTCCGTGGAATAGTCTTAAACCCATTTGAGGTGTTAACCAATCTTTGGGTTTTAACCAATGCAATTAGTTACATGAACACATTTCCCGTCAACTTCACCCTCAACTGCCACATCAGAAGGTAACTTCAGTGCAACTTTTTTTCACTGTTTAATGTGCAACATTAAAGCATCACATCAACCACAGAATCCAACAACAAACTCTTAAAATGTATGGAGTTTACAGATGAGGAGAAACACTCAGCAGATTTGCTCCATTAACCAACATATTGAATCATACAATGACTAACTTTAACTTCATTATTTTCAGGCATTCAGACAGAAAAAAAGCTTTTTTTTTTCCAGATAATTCTAAACCTTCTTATGGGTTTGTTCTAACTTTTGGGTTCATGCTCTGGGGGGTGGAGGGTGCATGTAAGATTTAAAGACCAGGATGTTGGTTGTGAGTGACGCTCTGTGGTGGTGTGTGGTTCACTAGGGGCGCAGAGGGGTTGACAAAGAAAACTTGCTTCTCCCCCGTTTTTTTTTTTTTGAGCAGTGTGCTGGGACATGGACAGACGGTACAGGAGCTGCCGGCCCGCTCAGCTCTGGTTCCATCCTCTGCATCATCACCATTGCTACCAGTAGAGTCTGCTGTTTGTGTCCGGGGAAGAACTCTGTAGCTTCAGACATGCTACACATTTGAATGCAGCGTTCCCATGCCCCCCCTCACGAGAGCGGGGAGAATAGTCATGGAGGTAAAGCTTGGTCATCGTCGGTGACAGACTGAGGTTTACAGACACAAGAAATTCACTCTCTACTACCTCTGACAGAAACGTGAAGGTACAACAGAGTCCAAACGCAGGAAGAAACCAGTTACAACAATCTGAGCTCAGGAAAAGGCTGCGCGGTTCTCAGGCAGTACTCAAGCTCACCCTCTCCCCCCGAAAAACAATCGTCGAGCCGTTGGATCTAGTTAACGTTATCGTCTTCATCGCTGTCCCTCATGGAAATGCCCTGCATCCCTCCTTCCCTCACTGACGCCGTGGCCTCCTCCAGGGTGAGGCGGTTTCTCACCGTCTCGTACATCTTACTGTTCAGCGTGGAGTCCAGCACACCCTGCAGGCGGAAGTCCCGGTACTTTTTCTGCCACAAACAGAGAAAAAGCAGATCATGAGTGAAGGGAAGGGACCTCATCACCTGTGATGATGTAAGGTTGAAGACCACCGATCGCAAAAACCTACTGGTTTGGGTTTGTTCTGAGGTAGGTTTAACTAATTTATGATAAATGCTCCTTATAAAGCCTATTCCACCCTATTCAAGGCTTAACAGTCACACATAGTCATACATCGATTACAGCAGGCCATCATGGATCAGACCACCTCAGTCGCCCGTGATACCGATGAAGCAAGAATTTCTCTGTAATCAGAGTACAGTAAATCTGTATTCTGTTAAAGTTTAAACCAGCTTAAAGGCCCCCTTTCAGAGCAAACTATAACATACCAAACGTTGCAGTTCCTTCTGAAATCACAGGAGGCAGGTTGCAAAAGGAAGCAGTTTCTTTGTGACTCTCATGTTAACAAAAGTCAAATTTACTTTAGAAATGAACAATAACCAGAATGGTGTCTAAAACATTTTTCAATTTTTATTGATTTGTTTTGTACAGGCTAGCTAACAGGAGAAAAAATAAATAAATATATATATAACAAATTTTAAATCTAACACATTTATGAGAAAAAAGACATAACTGTTAAATTAAGAGAATAAAGTTGTATATTTATGACTTTAAAGGGGCTCTACCATGATTTTCTTAAGCCTTTCAGAGTGAACTATATCCATATATATGATCATATATTACATTTGGACCATTAAGAAACACATTATTTATGAAATACTAGATATAGTTCATGCGTATTTCCCTACCCGGAAGTAAAACGACTTGATCCCTGAAGCTCCGCCTCCTGCTGTGTGTGGCTGCACTGCTGCTGCAGTGCACTTCATCCCAGAGAAATCCTGACTGCATTTCTCCCATGAAAATAGTCTAAACTTCTTCAAAGATGGATGCACCATGATATATCTGCCTTTAGTAGCCCCGGCCATCTTTACAGTGCTTCACAACACAAACACATGCGGCTTCTGTGCCGACCGTGGGGTTGGAGGGGGTCAGGGGTGTTAACGGAGGGCGCGTAAAAAGTAACAAACACCTATTTGAGCTGGAATGTATTGAAGACAGGATATAACTGAAAGATATACGATATTCTGCATCTAAAATGAAAGTTTTTTTTGCTGATACTGGAAAAGGGCATAAATTGAATGTTATGTTACTCTGGGGGCGGAGCTGTCAGAGCAGACTCTTCCTGGAGGGGGCGGTTGGCATCGATATTAAGTCAGCCCGTTTCCAACAGCTCATTTTCATGGGTATGGGAGAGGCTGCTGCAGACAGTGCAGGTTTTTTGAAAGATTACTCTTAAATGTATGAACGGATCAAAATAGCATTTTGGGGTCCTTTACAGTGAGGAATGAACAGTAAAATGCATTTAAAACCTCAAAAAGTAGAATTTTCATAGTAGGGCCCCTTTAAAAGTCATATGATAAATTTATAACTTTTCTCAAAAATTTAAGAGAATAAAAGTTCTAAATTTATGACTTTAAATCTCGTAAATTTATAAGGAAAAAAAGTAAATTTACTAGATTAAAAGTCATAAATTTAAAAGATTAAAAGTAAAAAAAACTACAAAAAAAAAACTTGTAATATTGCTTTTTTTTGGTGGCCCTGAAACTCTGTCACAGGTTGAAGACGACTACGAAGAGGTAATTTGTTTTTAATCAATCATTCTTATTTTATGGAAGGCTCCAATTTGAACAATATTATATTTTTTTGATTGGCAGATGGATGGATTTAGCGAACCCACTTTTCTTTGTCTCTCCAAATCCTCCTTTTTTTCAATTTTATTAAGGACTTAACTGCACTCAAAAATGTTGTGCTACTTGAGGCTTAATTTTCAACGTGCAGAATCCAGTGTGTGATGCAAGAGATTATCGATTCTGTTCATATGTCAGAGTCAGAAAGAACCAAGAACTGCAGCAGAAGGATGAAAGATCTGCAATTGTCCAGTCAAAGTCTGGACCTCAGCCTGACTTAGAATCTGTGTTGGACTGTCAGAAAGCTACAGGAGCCTCTATAAACTACAGACCAAAGAGAAACACTGAGAACATCAGACAGGGAAGTCTCAAATGAGTTTCCAGGAGTTATTGTTGGGATGAAGAAAAACTTCTCAGGAAACTTGTCCTCCATTTCTTCTATTAATTTTCTCAAATGTTAGAGAGAATTTTGGCATAAAGTTCAGTCCTTTTTGCAATAAACATATAACAAAATACAGAAAAAAGTGGGTCATGTTTAACACAAAATAAAACCAAAACTTTTAATTATCCTTAATATAAAAAATGAACATTTTGCATGAGTCTGAGATATAGAATGAAAGCTGCTGGTTCTCACTTTAACAATCCTGATGAGTATCTTGAGCTGGTAAACGTGCAGCTGCAGGTCCATCCGGTCAGTAAGCCATGTTCCTATCAGGTTCATAGTGCTGGTATACCATTGCTGCAACACAGACACAGGAACAGAACTGTGAGAACACACAGGAGAATCAGCGCCAGGGGTGGAACTTAGGAAAAGAGGAAATCTGATGTCTAGCATCAACAAGAAACACAGATTGAGCTTCGTCATTCACAGAAGACCTGAAGACTGCCAGCAAACTGTGAGGCAGCAAGAGAAAGGACTCCTAATAAAAGCACCACGGTGCTCCTACTGCGTCACATGAACTTAAAACTAATGTTTGAAAATCTGCAGTTATTGATCCATGAACATGTTTTAAAACATGTGTATGAACATACAAATGTGTGAAAACATTAGGATTTGAAAATCTAATACATGTTTCTGCACAAATACATACAGTATATTACTCTTCACATACAATGACTTACATTACATTTCTAAAGGTTTTTGTCCACAAATCCAAACAACAAAAAGTATCCGATCACTTCCATGTCCACAGCTGAATGAAATCCTCACCTATTGTGCAAACTGCCTCTACAAACAATGGTGAAAAAATGAGTCCTTCAGAAAACAGTTAATGTCTGCATGGTTCTAGAATAGGATGCTCCTGAGAAACAACACCAACTCAGCCATGAAGCTGTAGGATGTGTAAATTGACTGATGTCTCCGAACTTTGTGGTCTTTAGTCTTTGCTATTGAACAGTGACAATGAGCTTCACGTAGTTTCTATGGTGGAACAGATGAAGTTGAAATTGTCAAATTGACAATTTTAAATTAAATCCTCTGAATTAAGATTGTCAATTGTCAATTCAAAATTGTCCAATTGTCATTTGAAAATAGGTACATTTTGACCCAAACACAATATAAAGGTTAAGCCATGCATCATCAAACCATCAAAAACATTGATAAACTATATAAAGCAAGCTGCTGCTGGCATCTTAAAATTTGTTTTTAAGGAGTGAAAAGTCTCTACGTGAAATAGAACAAGAAAGTTTGGGCTGTTTTCAGGACAACATTACCAGTATTGACAGTATTCCTAGTCCCAGAAAAAAAAAATACTTCAACATACCAAAATATTTTGGACAATTCATACTTCAGTCTTTGTGGGATCAATTTGTGGATGCTCCCATCCTGTTCTAAGATGTACAGCAGAGCACAAAGGAGGTTCATAAAGACATAGATGAGCCAGAGGGTTTTGGCCTCAACCGACAGAAAATCTTATCTTCATACACATGTCCAAGCAAAGACACGTTTGTATACGCACACATAGTATATAATAAAGACAAACATGTTTGTGTCCTCCAATGATCCCATTATCATATGTATTTTTCAGAGATTACATTTGATTGGCTCATGTGGGTTTTATGCAGAATGATGGGAGAAATCAGGAAACATCCAGCTCGGTTGTTCTGAGCTCCTCCCGTTTCAGCAGACCTGAACTCTGTCAGGATCACTCACACTGACTTTCCAGTCTTCAGCCGCTCCGCTCCAAAGGAGCCGAAAGGCTGCAAACGTTCTGGTCTGTGCGCGGGCTGCTGCCAGTCTAATTATTCAATCATGAAGTATGCAGACAGATATTAATATAAAGTGACTGTCAGCAGCCAGGGTCAAAGCACGGGTCGGGCCAAAGAGAGGGAAGGAAGCAAAATGAAGAGGAGCAGAAAGTCAGTCATTACAACATGCTGATAAGAGGGGTGATTTATAAATGTACAGAGAATGATATTATCTTTATAGTAAACTTCATAAAACGTCTAGTTATGATAAAAGCAAAGCTGGGGAATAAGCTCCAAAAATGTGTCAGTTATCTCCATTTCTTTATGTGTTTGTTTTTTTTAGAAAAAAAATACAAAACTTTTATTCTCCAAAAAGTAGTTTTATTTACTTATTATATTTGTTTATTTTAACTTTTTCTTTACAACCAAGAAACTTAGTTCCTCATGGGGGTTCGGTTGGATGACACGAACAAATAGTTTGCAAAAGGACTTAATATACCATTAAGTAGATAAGTTCTTCAGAGGCACGGATCATTTTAAAGTGTTATAAAATATTAGATTATATGTACGAAAAAAATGTCCACTGGTGACAATTAACAAAAGAGAAAAATAAAATAAAAAGATACGTTTTTAAAAAGTTATATATCATAAAATCCCAAGTAAATATATTGATTATTGCAATGTTTACCATATCAAGATAAAAACAGGCTATATAGAACATGCTCAGTCAGGATCACTTGGTGGTATTTATGCTCATGTCAACAGAAAAAGAAATACTTATGTCCACTGACTGTGACAACTTAACAAATAAAGTTGCAGAAACTACACTGCTCACAAAAATGAAAGGAACACTTTTGTTATTGGGCCTGGCATGAATTGAATTAAACCTGTCTGATAATTGTCGTGTTGGTTAATCAGCTGAGGGCCTCGTTAATCAATTTCAGCTGTATTGGTGTTCATGGAAGTAACAACAGGTGCACTTCAGTGGCAACAATTAGAAAACCCTCCAAACAGGACTGTTGTTACATGTGGAGGTCATTTCAAGTTTCTCCCTCTTGATCTTTTGGTGGCTGGTTTTCCACTCGTGCTGATTTTGGTTTGTGTAATTATCTCTACTGGCAGTATGAGGTGATTCCTTAACCCTACAGAAGTTGCACAGGTTGTCCAACATCTCCAGGAGGGTACATCCACACATGCTGCAGCAAGAAGGTTTAATGTGTCTCCCAGCACAATCTCCAGAACATGGAGGAGATTTCAGGAGACTGGTGGTTATTCTGGGAGAGCTGGACAGGGCGTAGAAGGTCCTCAACCCCTCAGCAGGACCGATATCTGCTCCTTTGTGCAAGGAGGAACAGGCTGAGCACTGCTCGTGCCCTACAGAATGACCTCCAGAGGGCCACTGGTGTGAATGTCTCTACCCAAACAATCAGGAACAGACTTCATGAAGGTGGCCTGAGGGCCCGACGTCCTGTAGTGGGCCCTGTGCTCATTGAGCCTTTTATTCACATTTTCATACAGGGAAATATTTCTGTTAAACCAAAAGTTTTTATTAAAATTATTTATTTGCTTTTATTTGTAATTCATAATTTTTCCTGAACTGTAATAAAACATTTATATTACATTCTAAATGCTTGCCTAATTTTTGAAATGGCGAGAAATGGGCCAGTCTTGATCAGTAAAAGCCCGGGCTGAAAAGTTGTCCCACTTTGCCCCCAAGGATTCGATTCTTGGATTTCCATGTTAATGAAGGTGGATCCACTCTTATATGAATGTGTGATCCCTCCCATGACAAAGGTGGACAGGATTTTATGTCTGCCACAGACACCAGTGAAGGAAAAAAAAAAGAAAGTTCAGCGCGCTGTCTGGTTGGGTCCAGATGACCCCACTTTTAACGTAAACATGCCTAGGATAGCACAAGGGTTGAAGTGTCCTTAAACTCAATTTACTACTGGAAAAAAAAAAAAGCTGCAGAAAAACCAAGTGACAACAAAAACATCAGAAAAGCTCCCGAAGACCTCAAAGCTGACCTGATGCTGCTTTTGGAGCTAGCTGAAGAGATCATAAGACAACAAGATCAGCAATATAGAGAAATGTGTGGACAATTTAGATAAACACTACACGATGAATAATGTCATCATTACTGAATTACAGATCAACCCCTGGGTAAAGGCTAGCACAGCCAGAGCTAACAGTGTTAGAAATGCCAGGAATTGGGAATTAAAAGCCAACTTTGACATCTTGGTGTCACAATCTCAAACAGACGTAAAAATCTCATATCCTCATTTATAGAAGCTGATTCGTGCCTTCACCTCCTGCAGACTCAATTACTGTATCCGTCTTCTGTCTCTTCTAGAAAAGACAGAGAGCTGCAGCTTATTCAGAATACTGCTGCCAGAATTTGAAACAAAACCACAACCAACCACATTAATCTTGTTCTCAAGCCTGTATGCTAGTTACCAGTTGGCGTTGGACCCAAATACCAATCAGATTTTCTGGTCTTCCACAAATCCCTCAGAAGGTTGAGATTTGCAAGAAACATTCAGTTGGTGGAGCCTAGAGTCTAAATCAAAGAGAGATGTGTTGCTTTCAGCTTCTCTGCTGTTCACAGTTGGCCTCAGTCCTCTAAATCAACTTTTGAACTCCAAACGCTCAAAAGAACAGAATCTTTTGAAAGAATCTTCACAGAAAACTTACATGTTTTTATATTTGAGTCTAATGGTCTCTCATTCTTTTATATTGTTACCCTCCTTTTGCATTTCGGAGAAACTCTTTAGAATGTCTCTGTGCTGTGAAGGTGCAGTCAAAACAAAACGGCATTGCTTTTCCCACCAGGGGAGTTGAGTCTTTTTACATAGAGATATAGTCAGTTTTTGGGAATAGGAGCTTGGATTTTTTCTTCTTCTTTTTTTTATTACCTTTAAACATGAGAAAATCACATTTATTTCATACCTGAACTGCAGACTGCAGAGTGTGACACCTACATTCATTTTTGTGTTAGTTCAGAAATCACATTTATCTTTCTTAGACACCCTTATTTGATGTCTCACTCGTCCTAACTGTCTCTACTTTACATCAAAACTCATAATTTGAAGACTTTTCTGGGATGTGGGAGAAGAATTACAGTTTACATAATTTTTCTACTTTTCAACATTTCCACTCTGTGTTACAGCAATTGTAGCACATAAAATATTTATTTTTTCTTTTGCTGCTCCTGACTAACTCTAAGTAGAAATTAATAAAATCCACGAGAGCGACATAAAACTGAACAACTATTGTCGCGCAGACCTAGTTGACCGGAAGGATTCCTGACGCGATCACAGACACGAGCTGCTCCGTTTACAGAGCCGGACAAGAGACTCTCGTGAGAAAGTTAAGGGGGGGTGGTTGAGTGTTCTTGTCAACAACAGCTGATTCACTGCCACAAAAAAAATCATCAAACCCTTGTTTTCTGCCTCGCTTTACAACAGCCTGATTTCACGCCTCTTAACTGTACAAGTCAATCAAAAGATGGCCGGAACATCACGCGATTGCAAAATTTTTTGCCTAAAACCTGAAAATATAAATGCAGCTGTGAAATGAAAGTAAATATGGAGCCACCTTCATAAACAAAAATGATACGGTCTCTTTGCTTCCATCAGACTGTCTACATTACCAGTTCTATGTGCTTTGTGTCACTTGCTGTTGATGACATCCTTCATGCTGCCTCAGACCTGCTGCTGGAGCTGTGAGCGGGGGGGTGGGAGTGGGGGGTGGTTCCCTGCAGGTGGAGCTCGGTTGGTGCAGCAGAGATGTCAGAAATGGCGGCGGTGAGGCAGAGCAGTCCGGGGTGAATCACAGAGGCGACCTGCTGCCAGCAGCCTCCTCTCTGTCGCTGTGTGCCTGTGAAGGCTTCAGCGTGGCAGCAGGCCTGTGATCTCGCCCCGAACACAACCCCCCGCCGAGAGGCCAGGCCTGGAGTGACTGAGCCACTGACTGGCTGCTCGCCCTCCTTCCATCACTCACTCGTCTTCGCTTCTCCTTTTCTGTACGCTTTGCACCAAGCCGATCCCATCTGCAACCATTTTTGCAGCAACCATTTGGTGCTGTATTTCCTTTTATGTTGCAAAACAGAAATAAGTTCATTTCAATCCGGCGCCATGGAGACCTGATCACTTTTCAGCACGTTGCTCATCTGAGCTGTCAATAAGGAGAAAGGAGGAGAATCAGAGCAGAAAGCTGCTGCTCAGACTGCAGCAGCAGAAGACTATACTTGCTGAACTAACATCCTCATGACTTCAGTGCTTGAGTGGACGAATGAAAGGACCACAAAAGTTTCGGTCCTTGAGAATTCCTAACATTAACTCCCTCTATAACCCTGCTGCTGATTATAATGTAAATATTATAATGAAAAAAAGTTGGTGCCACTTTAGCAACATCTTCTGACAGGCGACCAAGATGATTATCTGCTCCACAAATTCACGGCAGGAGCTTCTGTCCCCGCTGCCAGCAGTGGAGCATTATTCCAGTGTTGAAGAGAGTCATTCAGGAGGGAACGCAGAAGCTCGCAGGCAGATTGGTGGGGGGTGTGCGTGACCCCGCATGCACACTCAGAAGCACAGCTGCTGGAGCTGGCTCCAGTCTGTAGCCCAAAATTCATTCTTCACTAAGAACTGTGGACTGTCCCAACAGCATGCTGGGAGCAGGTCACACTTCCCTTCACTAAAGCCATCCGCTCACTTGGAAGCATGGCCGTTTAAAAATGTGACAAACGCAGCCAGAATTCCATACTCATGTCAAAGGGGGGGGACACTTCTGAAAGAAAGACAAACTATTGCTGCATGTCAGTACAGATATGCAGAATTGATTAAGTTTGTATACAAAAATATATTCATATACTGAACAAAATTGAAAAATAATTAAAAAAATGATAAATTCTTACATTAAAATACTAAAAAAAATGTAAAAGTACTTTAAAAGGAAAATGATTTATAGATTAGGTAATTGATTTTGTATTTCTAAGAACAATTTGGTACCAGTTAGTGATTTTTTTTTTAAATCAAGCCCCAACTTGAACAGCAATAAAATGTCTGATTTTTTTTTTTTTTTTTTATAAAAGTAAACATTAGTAAACATGCTCCTATAGTAACTAAATTTGCTCATTTTTGGGAAGACTAACAAAAAAAACAGGTGGTTGGGTATTAAAGCACAAGCTTCATAAACTTCCAATTTGAAAAATTAAGAATTTGTTAAGTTAAAATGGTCTAGAAAGGCTTTCCCCATTGTGTCAAATGTGTTTCATTTAGTAATATATTTTTATACAATTCTTAGCAAGGCTAAAATCATGTTTTTTTTTGTTTCTTATTGCATTGAAGTCATCAGTGTAAAACAGCAATACAAAATCTAACATTGATCTTTTAATATTCCAAAATAAAGCAAGTGAGGTCTGATGGAAACAGCTAGTTTTAATTTAAAAATAAATCAATAAAGATTTAATCAAATATTAATGAGAGCAGACAGATGGACAACGAGGTGATCTGAATAAGTTTGAGTTTGGCTGTCTAAAAGTCATCCTGCTTTTTAAAAGGAGTATCAGTCAAAGGACAGAAAAAGAAGAGGACTGTATATCTGGAGCCACATCAGAGCGTTTAGACCCACTGTATCAAGCTAGACATTTAAATATGATGGTTTAGAACCAGAATGACAAAGTTTAGAGAAATAGACACCAGAAAAATTCTTATTAAATTGATTACCAAGATAGAACATCCATCCGTTTACACTTTCTTCGCTAGCTTACAGCCCCTCAAAACCCCAATCTAAAGTTACCAGTGTAACAAAATTGGCGAGTAATATTGAAGCTATCCAGTCGTACAGTTTTCAAACACATGCCTACTCGGACCCCGTAAACTAAGACCCATGTATGTGTGTCTGCAAGTGGATGTATCAGAATGGAGCGCAGCAGGGAGCTTCTGGCTTGCCATTGTAGGTTCTACGTCACATCTACAAGCTTTTTCCCAAAGGCATTTTGGACCTCCTCCTGATTCACAACAATTTGAACAAAAGAAATACTCAGAAATGTAATTTTAAGGATTAATTTTCTTTAAATAAGTCATCAGTCATCAGGAAAATGCTACATGAACATGTTAGACACTTTTCACATAGTCTTGAAAAAAAAGAAAAAAAACTAAAATGCTCTTTTCTAACTGTATCCGGTTTTCATCCCCCACAGAAGCCCTCATGGAGGAGCCCTAGCAGTTTTCCGTTTTTCACAGCAGATTCTTAACTTTCAGCACAAAAACTCACAGCTTCTCTATAGCATGAAATTAAACAGATATGTCTCCAATTGTCATTTCTTTTGCTGTGACTTTTCCCCTCCAAATGGTATCTTGACACCACTTCTGGACCAATTTTCACTCCCCCCATGTGGAACCACAGAGTCTGTTTGCTTTTTAGCAGAAATGCAAAAACTTCCAACCTGCTTCAAACTAGGAGAAGACAAGTGACCTCCTCATTATAGGGGGGGGGGGGGACGACGTCCACATGTTGGTGAAATCGAAATCTACTTCCACATTCACTGAGCTCGCCAAATGAACAAGCTCTACCCCTCCCAGCCCCCCGGCAAACAAAAGAAAATCATCAGAACAGACGAAATCAGCTCTGCTTTATGTGCTGCATGAAGACCAGCGGGGGGCTCGCACTTGCCGACAGCCAAAACAAGCGCAACATGGCTCTGAATGCTTAATGCCATAACCCGACGGGTTCAAATCTGTGACACTAACGAGCTCCATCTAAAGTGGGGGGGCGACCGGGTTATCTGTGAGAGCATTTGGGTGCTTCGTCACCTCACAACATACTGATGAACCCCTACCTTTACACACACACACACCCTCCCATGCACAAACACACACACACACAAGAAACTCTGCCAGTCCGTCCCCCTTTGAGTGGGAGCCGGGAGATCGAGCAACCTCCTGCCCCCATCTGACACCAGCCACTGCCACTCTCACAAACCTCGCCTGTGTTCACACCCAGATCTTCACACGGCTCTTGGGGGTAAAAAATGCAAAAATAACACACCTCTTCATCTCCTCCGCCCCCTCCACCTTACCTCATTCAAGGGGCTGGTGCCTAACCCCACAGACTCGTTCCTTTCTTATCTGTGAGAAAACATGAGCGCGGGGTTCAGGGTGTCAGCGGGCCGACGAGAGGCCGCTCTGAGCTGCCTCACCGCTCTGTCGCTGAGCACTTGCTTTATCTGCAGGAGCTGCTGGACCAGGAGCTGCAGAGAGGAGGACGTTCTGCGCTGTGTACGACATCCCACAATCAAAACCCAAATCTGAACTAAAGATAGAAACAGTGTTTACATGGAATCACATTTAGGTGAATAAAGGTTGTTGCACAGACTCACAAAGACATGCAGGCTAAAAATTGTCAGAGGACAGCCTACATTAAAGACTCACTCCAATGGAAATCTTATTTTTGGTGTTTTTAACATGATCTTGTAATATTTTCTGATGATGGTGGACAAATGTAAAGAAAAAAAAACTCAAAATTGTTTTCTGAGAATTTCTCAGATTGGATGAATCAGGAGCAAACAAAAAATTGCAGTTTGAAAAAACAAAAAAAGCTTTTGTAACGTAGAAAATACAATGAGCGGGTTACAAGCTCCCCGCTCCATTCTGTTGTATGAATATCTTTATTAGTGCAGGCTCAAGGTCCATTTGCAACAAGAAACACAACAAACACAACAAAAAGCTCCTAAGATTTTACAAATAAAAGTATTTATGAAAATAAAAGTATAAAAACAATTGCATATAATTACCAAGTATCATACACCCAAAACAGTCTTAAAAAACTTAAAACTTGTAGAAAAATGCATCTCCATTTTCCTCATACAACCTGCACAAACTATTCCCAAGAAAAAGACACTGATCTTTTAATTTTAGCAATAAACTGCATAATCACGTGCATTAAGTTACAGAAAGAGTGTTCAGCTTCATGGTCCTGCTTGTTTTTCAGAAATCTCCTCTCCACCAAACTGCTGTAAATTACCTGGACCAGGTGTGCTCTGCTAACAAAACGAAGGGCGGAGACCGGAGGTAGTGCTAGACATTTTCAGTTTCACGACAACAAATCTCTGTAATTCAATCTGTTGGTCACTTATAAAGACTAGGATTAAAATAATTACACAGATTAAATGACCTGGGTTAAATAATAACAGTCATAGATGCTTGCTGTTGTTTCTCTGTTTGTTGGTTTTTGAGTAGAAGCTTGAAATAACCATCCTGACCTGTTTCTGTTTCCAATTGATCACAGGTAACTTCAGTCAAACTTGCAGAACGCCTCAAACTCCTCTGTGACTGCTTGGAGAGAAGATTTTTAAAGACTTCCGGCGACACGAGGGCGAGAACAAGTGACTCACGAGAACAAACCGTCACAAAGCAGTAAACTATTAAAGTAGTGAAAAAAAAATTCTGAAACTGTCTAATTTTTTTGAAAGATGGACATTGCAGATCCCAGTTTCCTGCCAAATGAAACTAAAACACCAAGAACCTTGCAGAGCTGCTGCTGTAATAGCATCTTAGGAGATACAATCTTTTCTGACCAGGATTTAGAATAAATTTACATCTGAATCATGATTCCGATCACCTGCATAAGGGAAAAAAACATTTTTAATATTCAAATATTTACCCTTTTCATGTTCGTCACACTTTTCCACAAAGGTGCACATGAACAAAGTGGAAAGTTTGAGCTGAAATGTGAGGATGGACCATGCAAGAACACACTGCAGAAGGAGTGGAAACTTTTCCCACCCCCCCTGAAACTAGAGAAATATGAAGACTGAAAATGCACATCAGCGTCACTCATCCGTGCATAAACTTCCGTGAGGGACAGTTTCCTGCACGCTGACGGTACCGGAGCTGAAGGGGTTAAAGCGCTCCTTGTAACCGTACACGTGCGCGCACACAAACGCACAAAGGCCAAAACATTTGTTAGGTCACAGGCTCCGCTTTGTGAGGCTACTCAGGAGCTTTTGTGCTGCTGAGAGGCAGGAATGTGGAGCTGAAGAGGGGCCTCTCTGTGGGGGGGACACAGATTACAAGCAGCTTGGGACTCTGCCTCTTTTTGCCTCCTGTGCACGTGCGTGCATGTGTGTGTGGCTGCACGTAATTGCTGCAGTGGGACCTCTGCTGGTGCCACTGACCTTGAGGGGACCAGGAGTCCACACAGAGACTGAATGCAAAGAGACATGTGGGGGTGGGAGGGTCCGAGCAAGCTCAAACTTTTAGGAAAGTTTGGTAATGGAACTTAAAAGGTTTGGTTCTTATTTGGGCTCATCTGCTAAAAAAAAAAAAAAAAAAAAAAAATACTTTGAGTAAATGTGTGCCTTAGTGTTGGTGATGCTCATTTTACAGTGTTGCAGTTACACCATTGACAGTATGCAGAGATGGACAAAACACCTGTGATGTCACCCATAGAAAATGCCCTAACAAAATGAAGTCAATTCAGTCACCATTTTTAAGTTTACGGACATCGCCATGTTGGAACCAGACAATGGTAACATCTGAGTAAGGTACCACATGCCTCAACTGAGGCATCTGATGGGCCAGTTGAATTACTTGCGATAAAGAAAATATATCCTTAAATAAAAGTAGGTAAAAACACGTTAAAAAGAGACACCAGAGCAATAATTGTTACTTTGACAAATATAATGACTGTGTAATAGCTGTTTATTTCTCGACAGAGGTCTATGGGATTTTGGCTTCTGGGACCAGCAGGTACTTTCCATTTGGAACGCGGGGTGGGGGTGGGGGTGGGGGTGGGGGTGGGGGTGGCGATCAGTCCAGCTCCCATAGACTGTCAGTGGGTTACACCATGAGTGCCAGAGTTTTTGTGAACCCAATTTTCATCGAGAAATTATATAAAGGTGCAAATTATTATGAACTAAACATCTGTTATAATGAGAAAATCAACATGATCTCTGATGTCATCCAGAGGAATTTGAATAGGAAAGAATGAAGCTTGTCATGGTTTGCCCATATTTGATTGGAGTTCGGCCAACTCGATGAGAAAAAAATGGGTAAATGGACGAGACAAATCAAGGTGAGGGTTTTGTCGAATCCACAAGTTCAATAACTTAATTATGCTGTAAAGATGATGATGAAATTATTTATTTTTTTCTGAATCAATTGGTTCAAATATAAACCTTGTAAAATTGACAATAATGTAACTGAGCTGCTACATTATCTCCTATGGTGATACACTATATCACAGTAATTAATCTAAATCAGGCATTTCCAAAGTCCGGCCCATGTTCAAATTTTCTGCAGGCTCCCTTCATGACATCAATAATATGATGGCTCAAGCATTATCTAAAAGCACCATGGTGGGATAAATTATAACATAAGCCATTGCAAACCTGTGGCAACACTTTTGTGACCCTTCTGTTGCACTCATGAGCGGAGTGATATGGAGAGAAAATAGACTCATCCAATTTGAGTGAGCGTAATTGTTGATTTTTAACTCAAACAAAAGATTTTATGCATAACTATGTGCACCTGTAAATCTATTTTCACAATGACAAAATACAACTTACACATGCAAAACTTCAAATGACAGCAATTAAAAACTAGCATACAAATCTCTAAAAAGTACGCACAAATCACCTGATAGTATACACATCCATGAAACCCCCTTTACGCACAGATTTTAGTGTAATTGATGGATTTAAATGCTGCAAGAATGCAGGTAATCTTAGCTTTCTTAAAACATGGATTATTTTTATGATTTTTAAAATTTTGTTCATAATTTGCCTAATTTTTAAGCTTTATTCATTCTTTTATTGTGAAGCACTTTGGTGCACCTAAAAATCCATAATAAAGCTTCATCTGGTGAAAACTTGACATTTTCCCACTTTCTTAACCCTTGTGCTCTCTTATGGGGTCCAGATGACCCCACCCTTACATTGATGTGTGATCGCTCCCAGTACAAAGACGGACAAAGGTAGACAGGATTTTATGTTTGCCGCGGACACAAGTGAAGATGAAAAAAATCATTGAAAAAAGAGCTCAGTGCACTGTTTTGTGGGGTCCAGATGACCCCGCTTTTAATGTAAACGTGCCTAGTGTAGCACAAGGCTTAAACAGATATGCCTGATAACTAAAATAAAAAAGTCTAAATATGTGTTTTCAAAAACAACAATAAAGTCTCTCTATTCTCATCACTCCCTTGCAGCTCCACTTTCCCTGCCAGCACTTTGGCCTCTGTGAGCGGAGCGGAATGTAGGGCTGATTGACCCACCGCTTGCAGGACAAGTGGAAATTGGGATATTCCTTCAGTGAAATAGGAAACAACTGTGTCTGGCTAATTTGCAGAGAGACTGTGGTTAACTTCACCAAATGTGGTCCTCTTTGCAAAAAGTTTGGACACCCCTGATCTAAATGATAGTAATTGATGACAAAAAATAAACAATTATGTCTAAATTATTCAGGGAAGTGTTGACTTTATCTTAGTAAAACTTTTAACTAAAGCTGACTCGTTGGTTGAATATTTGAAATAAAGTCAAGTCGATCTAAAGAGATTCTTTGTTCATGGTCTCCAGAGGACCAGATCATCAATTGAGCTCAACTTTCATTTTGATGAAAACACAGGCTCTTTAGTTTCAAAGTAAACAGCAGAAAGGAATTATTTATTTCCATCAACTTACTTAAGAGAATAAACAACCAAAACAATAAACAAAAAGAAAATAACTAATGTTTCAGAAGTAAATATTACAAAATATCACAGTGACCGTGAAGATTTGCAGTTACAATAATATTAAAAAAGAAGACAAAAAAAATATTTTTTTATGCCAAAAAGGAAAAAAAAAAGTGGAGAGTCTGCATGAATGAGAATTGGGGTTTACCTTAAAGCACTTGATATTTTATGTTTTTTTTTTAAATATTGGCACGATAGCAAAATCCAATGTTACACATACATAATTTTATTTAAAATGATTTTTTTTATTTGAAAAAAAACTTTACCAGTAGCGTTTTAATTATGACGTTTTTAACTTAAATCCCACAACCTAAATATCTAAAAAAGCCATTTTTCACGTTGATATGAAGCTTCAGTCAGCAAAATATCATCTGAGCGGGCGTGGCTTTTGGATCTGAGCGGACCTGCTCCGTCACAGGATGTCAAGCTCAGACAAGGAAGTGTAGAGCTTCGAGCTTCGTGGACCAAGCTTTAAAATATGACATAATTTCATAATTCCGTAGATTATTACCCCTCTTCCTTACACTTGTAAAGACATCACTGTTTTATAGCTGGTGTTAAAAAGACTGATGTTAAAGCTGTTTCAAAACTGCATGTTATCAATACATTTTGAAACTGAGTGAAACTCTTATTTTTCTCACCATCTCTCTCATGATACATTTTTTCTAGGTAATTGGGAAGTTTGTGGCTTTAACTGTAAACGTGACTAAAAACAGACCTGCTGACAGTAAGAATTAAGAAGGAAATCAGACACAAATATTTGCAGAATTATTATTTGGATTCAAGAAGTTTGCAGATGGTTTTTCCTGAATTATCAATGAGGCTGTAACCAGCCTAAAATGTTTAGTTGAGAAGCAGACCTATCAGCTTTCTTAGTGTCCAGATTGTGTTTCCTCTTAGCCCATATTCTCCTGTCATTCATTAAAAGAAAATAATTCAGCAATGCAACAAGTGATCTGATGGACTAAAGTCACTCATCCCTAGCTGACTTTTTAGATATGCAAATGTCAAGAACTGAAGATCTGAATCTTGCCACTTCATCACCTCCATGCAAAACATTTGGAGCACATGCATGTTTGAGTTCATGAGAAAAAAAGTTTGTTTTCAACACATATTCCAATTTCTGTCCATAAATGCAAAGAGGAGGACAGCAGAGTTTGTGCTCAGTGAAGAGAGATCAAACGTCTGTTTTGTCATTGCTGTGTTAAGATTAAGGCCAAGTATGTAAGCTGTGTGTGTGGAAAGAGTAGAGTGGGGGGGCACATCCTGCTGATACCCAGCTGTGTCTGCAATTAGCAGGAGGCATGGAATGATGATTGCTGGTGCGGCAACGCTAATGCCGAGTGACAGGCTGCGTTGTGAAGGAGAAGGAAGGCTGCTGAGCGCCATAAAGCAACACTGCTTTTTCTGCCGCACTTTCACCACACACACGCGTTCAACACCACACACACACACCGCTCAACACAGCCACTCGCACACAATGAAATAAACAGCTTGGCAGGGTGGGGGCTCCTTAAATCTGACTGCAGGACATTGTGTGCTTCTGACAAAAGGCTCGTCTAATCTTACCTGTTTCTCCTTTCAGAGCCCACCGCTGGCCTATTCTTGTTTGACCCGCGGTTCTCCGACCAGAGCGCACCGATGACCACACACTGTCGCCATAGTAACTCACGCATGAGCGTGGGACCCCCACCCCCTTTTCCGTAAGGGCTTGGAGAGCACATGGAGCTCCTCAACAAACAGAGCCGGTACCATGGATGCTGATGTCATCCGGAGGCTACATCCCACTTCTGACAACATCTGAAACTTCGTTACGGACCTTTGGTCCGAACCAGAGCCTTCACTGTGGTCCGAATTCATGTTAGAGTTCTGACACTAAATTTAGAATTCTATATTAAGCAACAGTTCACTACTGTTTGCCTCTTAAAGTGCATAGTGAACAAAAATTAAACCCAGAAAAGAAACAACAGTTAATGAATGGCTTATTCCAAATCAATCCACCAAGCCCAAAAATCAAATTTTATACATAAAAGATCATCAAAAAAAAACTAATTAAACTGAAACAAAAATACATATTTTATTTTGGAAATCAAGTCAGACCTTAAAGTCTTCTTTATCCTGGTCATCTCCATCAATAAAACTCAAATCTCGATAGTCGGTTTTTCTCAACTTCACTGTCAAAAGTGACGTCTTTTTAATGTTGACCATGATAAGAGAATGTATGCATTAATAGGAGCTGGGCTGGATCACTGTGATGTACTACATGTGTCAAGACTGCCTCCGGCAAGTACGTAAAAAGAGTAAAAGGATAACTTACACCTTTAATATATCTAATTAAATTCCTTACCAGCTGAATTTAGAAGTGTAATTTTTTATAAAAATGTAAAGTATTGTAATAAAGTGCAGACTTAATATTACATTGCTTACCATAAACGTTCAATTAAGTTTTTAACTGAATGTTCAACATGCTAACACATAAAAGTAAATCAGATGTTCATGATTTGCTGAACTTTAATTTTTCTTAATGATAATTTCAAATTTCATATATTTGTATTTTTTTTAGTAGTTAATTTTTTAATGTTTCATTCAGTGTTTCCTCAGTTTACACATTTCATTGTTCTGATTGTAGATTACATTAGATGCTTATTTCCAGGAATTTTGTGCGCATGTATGACGTTTCTATTAGGTTTTTTTTTTGTTTTTTTTTAAATAAACCTTTATCTGAGGAACACCTGTGTAAAAAGTTCATTACAAATAGAGTTTGATTTGTTTTGGTTAAAATGATTATATCTTAATCAGAAAGGATATGCAGAAAACTGATGTGTAACCCTGATGCCAGTCTTCTAGCCTGATTCCCCGCAGTTCCTAGAAATATATTGAAAAAAAATCCAAACTAACCTGAACTTTACTTTTTTACACTATTTAGATTCTTCCTCTCTGACAGAGAGCATTTCAGCCGTAGTTGTGTGACTGTAAATCTTATGGTACATCAAGCGTACATCTTATGTGATGTTTTCAAGCAAACAAGAAGCTTTTGGAGTTTTATCCTCAGACTCTGCAGGACTCTCAACAGTTTCGGGGGCTAAGTTTGGTGTGGTTAAATCAGGACTTGGAGAGCAGCGCCGCGCTCAGGTTCTGGGCTCAGTGAGTCACAGCTGTCAACTGTTTTGATTGTGCCGCTGACATAAAAGGCAAACTGTGGCTGAAAATTGACCGCTGTCCGAGCACAGCTGGGCCGGCAACCAAATGGGCTCAGCAGGCGTTTCCTCCGTGCTGCGGCTTAGAAAAGGAGCGCCGGAGCAGAAAGGCAGGGATTCTCACAGGTACGTGACAGGAGAAAGGTAAATGTTTATGTCAAACCTGGATTCCTTTTCAGGCCAGCAATCTGGGTCTCTTTCAAAACAGCCTTCTCCATGTAGCAGCAAGTGTTGGCTCAGCGGATAAGAGAGACCCAATAAGGAGCAACTTTATAAAAACACAGCAGCTTGGAGAAGGGATGGCTGCATGATGGGGCGATGGGAGGAGGGGCCGCGGGGCCATGTTGTGAGGAACTAAACAGTTGGAATTACGGTCAGCGACCAGTCATTGAGTAAACATACAATGAGCTACAGAAAAGCTCTGTGGTGGACAATAAAAAGAGAAAAAAAGCTGCCAGCTTCGGGCCCTGAGAAAAGTGAGCCATTCTACTTACAAAGAGCCGCTTAGGGGTGGATTGAGGAGAGAAAAAAAGAGGGCTAAAACACTTGTGGGCTCAGGGAACTCTATAGGGGGAATGAAAATGGAATAAGCCAGCAAGCACTTGAGGGTCCCGCCGAGCACCTGAATGGGAGAGAGGGGTGTAGCACCAGAGGGGGGTCTGGGGAAGGTGAATGGCCTTCTTTTTGGGTCCAATTTGTCTCTTTTTACCTCGCTCGCCCTGCTCCGGCTCTGACAGATGTACAAAGAGGGAGCGGCGCTGGGCCACTCATCCACATACACCCATGAGCAGCTGTCACTTTTGTCAGACAAGTTAATCAAACAAATGCCACCGTACCTCCCTTTAACAAGGCAGAAGGGAGGAGGAGCGGAGGGGGGCTGCGAAAGGGTGATAGAGACCCGTGAGATGACATGTGTCCTCGATCAATTCACCCCACCGGCCCTCATCAATAAACCGGCGGGGCGAGACAAAGGAGAAGTCTCCATTAAAGTTGTATTTCCCTCCTTCAGGGATGATCGAGGTTTTAGTGTCCTTAGCTGCTTCCTCTCAGAGGCAGAGCCGGGAACGCAGCGAGGATTTAGAGCCAAAAGACCCCAAGGAGGGAAACAAAATGCTCCCTTAGTAATTACTGCGGACACTAAGCTGCTTACCGACTTCATTAAATGGAAGAGAAACCTTTTCAAACATGTTTTCAGCATTCACATACAGTCCATCAAACCATCCTGTGAGACAGGACTTTTGTTATTACTTTAACCATCCTGGTTTTTACCATAACAATCATCATGACCCATCTCTATAAGCCTTATTTTCCTCCCTAATAACTGTGGAATCTTTTTACAGCCATTTTCTTTCAGCCTTAAATGGATTACTGGCTGGAATGGCAAACAACAAGAGAACATCAGCACAGCATGGCAGTGCTGTTGTTTTGGACGAAGCATTAAGTTTATCTGGTTGTTGTGTCTCAGAAGCAGCAGGCTTGCTCGGCAGCAAGCACTTTCTGCCACAATACTGATTATTTGACAGACGAACCCAAACGATGAGCCAAAAATTTGTTTCGGGTGTGAAAAGTATCTGCAGGTGGTTGGTTATCACACTTCCATTTTCAGAAAGCACACCTTCCATTTCAAGCTACGTTCACATCACCTACGCAAGTTTCTATGATCATTTTAGGGCTCTATGGACGTTGTGGCCGTTGAATCAGGGACTCGGATTCGGTAGGGACGTAAGGATGACGTCCTTTTCAATTCACGGAAATGCCAACTGCTTGAAAAGTGATCATGGAGGAGGTCACAGACGTGACGTGGCAAACAGTAGAAAAAGTCAAGTAAAAGAAACCCCTCCTTGCTTGTCTAGAGGGAACACCAAGAGCTGAATACATAAAAATGCCCAATGTGAACAAAGCATAAAGATCGCACTGAATTCACAGGAAAAACCAACAACAATAATAAGACTTGTTAATCATTTCAACAACCTGGAGAGCAAATATATATATGATCAAAAATTACCTTTGGAACACTATAAAAACATTATTTATGAAATATTTATAATATTTTGTGACTTCTTTTCTACCCAGAAGTAAACGACTCAATTTCTGAAGCTGTGCCGCTGCGTTTGGGTACCGCCCATTTCATGACGTCATCCTAGAGAAGGGGTCTGCAACCTGTGGCTCTTTTAACCCTCCATTGTGGCTCTTTTATTAAAGAAAAAAAAATGTCTAAATGTCAAAAAGTAATTATAAAGTAAGAATTAAGAAAGTAGTAGTAGTAGTAGGCGCAGTGGTTAGCCCTTCTGCCTCACAGCAAGAAGGCCCCGGTTCAAATCCCGGCTGGGGGATCAGAAACATCAACTGGGACCTTTCTGTGTGGAGTTTGCATGTTCTCCTCGTGCATGCGTGGGTTCTCACCGGGTACTCCGGCTTCCTCCCACCATCCAAAAACATGCTTCATAGGCTAATTGGCTACTCTAAATTGCCCCTAGGTATGAATGTGAAAGTGACTGTGTGTGCGAATGTGGCCCTGTGACAGACTGGCGAACTGTCCAGGGTAAACCCTGCCTTCGCCCATCAGCCGCCGGTATAGGCTCCGGCATCTCCGCGACCCCGAAAGGGATAAAGCGGCAAGGAAAATGGATGGATGAAGGACAGCTTGGATCACAAATCGGAATACAACATTTTGAAACATTTTTGTGCATTCTGAGCTGTACTACAAAAGAATTATTAATAAAAATAATGGATGCACAACCAGTATTAAGGAACACCAAATTATTAAGTGAATTTTCTATTTTTTAAAAATTAAGGAATTTTAAGTGTTTGAAAAATATTTTGAAAGGAACTTCAGTCCTAAGTTAAAAAAAGACCATTTTCTTATAATGTTTGTGTTTTACTCATGAAAATTGAATAACAGTTCATTTATGTTTATCATAGTGGTATCAAAATCATCAATAAGTGTCTTATTCAGAGTTGAAGGTTGCAGACACCTGTCCTAGGGAATTACCTCAAAAATATTTATTGCATACTTCAACAATTTTTTCCTTTGGTAAAATTGCTCTTAGTAGTCTTTTAATCATGACTGTGCAGTGGCAGTAGCTCATAAAATAACAAAATATTCAATTCTGGCCTGTGGGCGGGACTTCTGGCTTGGAGCAACCCAACCCCCCTTCCTCTCCCTGACACTGGGAGCTCTGTCTGGGCGCTCACACACAAACTTATAGCCCCAAGCTAGCATTGGTATCTAGTTTTCTAATCCAACGCAGTTTGAATTAATAAATATTTTAAAAGTCAGTTTTAATCGTAAATTATTTTATATAGGTCCTCTACTATAAGAAAAATGCTACAAGAACATGCTACAAAATACCATCTTCATTGGAGTGGACCTTTACAACACACACAAAAAAAAAAATTGACGAGAAACTTTAGGATTCTTGTGACCCATTTATTACAGGGATTGCATCTTTACTCCCTGGTGGAGAAAATGACACCACCAAAAAAATGAAGGCGTATTTTTGATCATTATAGGTTCACAGTGCTGTAATCTGGGAGGTATAAGCAAAAGTTAAATGTAAAAGAAAATACTAACCATTAAGGCTTTTCATTCAACACATTCACTTACTTCCCGGTAGATTAAATGTGTTTATGTAAATAAATAAAAATCAAATGAGTCTGCTCTGTGAATAGTACATTTAATGGTACAACTAACCAACAATATGAAAAATTGAGGGGATCTTCAGCTCCATAAACTGGTGGGTATGGCACAGCTGCAGCTTTCTGCCCTCAGGGGGCGCTCCACTTAGCTGTCATGTAAAAACTATGAATAGAATGTATGTAATAGAATGTTCTTCTGGCTGTATCCTGGATCAGAATCCAGAATCTCTTCTCAATCTTCTTAATTATCCTAAAGGCGACAGAACTTTTTTTTGTTTATCCCTTCTGTTTATATACAGAACTCAGTATAGAGCAGAATTTTCCACAAAGTTGCTTAATGAGGAGTTGCTGTTTTGCATCGATGCCTTTGTCACATGCATCTACAGTATCTGTACGGGTTGTTGACCAATATGGGTGCTGTGGGTTTTTTGAGTGGTCTGGTTCTGTGGAGGGTCATTGACTGGAGGGGTTACATCTTAAGAGGAGCACAGGTGTGTCTTTTTCCTTTAAGGCTTGTGCAGTCCTAAGGTACATCATGAAAACGGAATGCACTGTTATGCATGTGGTAAGTGTTTTGTGAAGTATTAGTAAGCATAATGTAAGTTACATGCACTTATGACGTATGGGTAATAGTGTTGGGCGATATGATACGATCTGTTACTGTTTCGTGCTCTTTTTTATTATCTCTGAGTCCTGAGTCTTTTTCTTTTCAAGACACACGTGAACGGTCACGCCGTAGGTTGGTGGCGGAGTGAAGGTGTACTGCGCGCAAACGTGCACATGGAGAGTGGGGGTGCGCTGGGCGCATATGTGGAGGCGGCAGAGTGAAGGTGAGCTGAGAGCAAGCGCGCACGTGGCGGGGTGAAGATGCCCTGAGCACATGCATGCACGTAGCACGGTGGGGTACAGGTACGGGGCGGTCTGTCATATTGCGCGGCGCACAGCTGCTGCACAACATGAGTATGAGAGAAAGACACAGAGACACTTTTCACAGAGAAAATGTTAAACCTTTCCACTTTCTGTGGAGAACATGGAAATCTGATTATGCTGTTTTTTTAAGTTTATAATTTTTCATGGGAAAATGTCATTTTATTCTAAAGTATGTTTAAATCCATACACAAATATTTGTGTTATTATGAGCAGCGAGGACCAAAAGTTCCTTTTGTTTTTCACAGTTCCTTTCCAGCACAACAACATTGTATATAGTGATGAAATATTTTTCTGGTGCATGTGTCACAATAAAAAGAGTTTGAATGTGAAGTTGAGAATGCAACGTTTATTTCATAATTAACATTTTTTAGGCACTTTTCAAAATGAGATTATATTGAAAACATCAGAACTTTTGTCCAGACTTTTCACAAAAGCTGCCGCAACATCAGGCTTTTTTTCAGAGAATAGCTGAAAATATACTTGATTGTGGTTGTGGTATATCGTGAAATATATCGTATCGTGATATAAAACATTTTATATCGTGATATTCATTTTTTCTCATATCACCCAGCACTAATGGGTAATGCTGTCGTATGGTGGCCTAAGGCCACACTCTAATCTTTGGTTAGGTGCACTTGCAACTCACAGACCATCCACAAATGCTGCACAAACAGGGTGTGCCAGTGATATGCAAGTGGCTTTAAGATACCCATACAAACTACACTCTGATGTTCCAATTTCCCTGATTTAAAAAAACCAGGATGGACACAAGGGGCATATAAATGACCATGCACTTATCACTTGAACAGCACAAACAGGCTTCC
Organism: Oryzias javanicus; assembly: GCA_003999625.1. Classification (NCBI taxonomy): domain Eukaryota; kingdom Metazoa; phylum Chordata; class Actinopteri; order Beloniformes; family Adrianichthyidae; genus Oryzias; species Oryzias javanicus. The sequence goes on along the minus strand of CM012441.1, from coordinate 16,665,690 downwards.
TGTGGAGTGGGCAACGTCTGAAAAAAGTATGCCTGTAGAAAAATAAATGTGTCCGCCCTATAGGCTCACCGAGTGGTCTGCAACCTTGATATTTTGTTCAGGCCACCTGGATGCCCCATAGAGGTTTGCCCAATTTTTACCTGCACAGACTCAATCCAATCCACAGGGAGTAACTTGTTGGGAGTCTTTTCAACAGTAAAGTCTACATCCAGGTCTATCTTTATGAAGATACAGTCTAGGCAGCTCTGAGTAATAATTGAGAATTGTAGGCCACAGTTGCGTTCTTTAATTACAGCTGCTGTATTAAGGAATAACAAAATTTCGTCAGACCTCTGATTTATAAAACAAATAATGTCACTGCAACACAAACCCTGATTATTCACAAAACCATTTACAACTATTTACTTAAAGCCATGTTTTAGAAGTAAACACACTTCTTAAAGAAACTAAACAGAGATATTAGGGCTTATATTTTAAGACATGACAGTAATGCGTTCTGTTTTGAAATTTGAAAAAAGTAAGCGTATTGTATGAAACAGATGTTTTACCACACAACCCATCACTCCTGCTTCACAGACAAACAGTGGATTTTGGCCAGTGTTTGAGATTTCTGAGCACTGACATTTTGTTTGTTTTGCCATTGCAGTCGACCGGTCAAAGCTGATGTTCACATTTGTTAGAGCACATCCCTTTTTAGCAGGTATCTGATGATGCCAACCTTAAGGTAAAACGATCACGCATCCCAGTGATTTCCAGTTTGCATCCAGTCATTTGTACTTTGCTTGACTGAAGCAACAATTTCACAGTATTTTCCTTGAGGTACCGATGTCCAAAAGGAAATGTAGGGGGGATAGGGCGTTATTCACTATTCATTAAAATAAATGTTATCGTTTTACCTTTTAATGTACAGCGCTTTGTTCATCTGTTTTTAATCTGATGATGAGTCTGAGTGGTTGCAGCTGAACTTTCTTATTCACAGATGGAACTCAAACTTTTGAAAACTTTCACAGCTTTGCTGCTTTAAGACCCCGGGAAGATTTCTCTTCTATGAAGTTCCCATGCAGAAGACGACATATGAGCGGCTTGGAGGGCTGTGGGGGGAGGGAGGGGAGCTTGCGTGCTGCCTGAGCTCGCTGTAATTAAACTGTTCATTTGGCGCGGCAGTGGGCGGGCAGTTCATGACCGGAGACGGCAAAGTGGTGAAGCGTCCTCGGACAGCCAAGTGACAGCAGGCCCATCAGCCGGCTGGCAGTCTTTGCCGCCCCCGCACACACTAACTATCCGCCCACCGTGAGCCCAGCGGCGGACAGAACAACCAGAAATCCTCCAATCTCGGGCCTTTTGTGACCCCTCGACCTTTTCGCTATGCAGCAGCCGTTCAGTTGGCGAGCAGGGAAGGGGGGGATTTGGTCACACTGAAGCACGGCTCTGAGGGTCTGAGAAGGTCGCCGGAAATACTTCAATCAATCAATGAGCCGCTCTCCTAATCCCACAGGCGCAGCAGATTAAGTGTATAATTGACCCATGTAATCCCAGGATCCTCAACTCCAGGGGGTGGAGGTGTTCGGCAGCAACATTGTGGTCTTCCTCGCCTGTCCGGCTCTTCATCATCTCCATTCGTCCTACGTGACTCTGAGACTGAGGCCTGCCTGCGACTGAGTGTGCACATACGTGTGCATGTGTATTGGGGGGGGTATCGGTGCAGGGCTGGATTTGGCTCAGACTAAAGACACGGCTTTTTTAATCAATGATCCCAGGCTGTGCTGTGTTAAGCTCCCACCCCCCTGCCCCCTCAGTATCATTTAAGCACATCTGTTTTAATCTGAGGCTCTTCAACCACTCTCGCAGGAGCTTGGAGGGGGGGATTAATTTCTGCCTGCTCCTCTGACACATGCACGCAAACACAACGATCTTATGGAACTGAACCTGAGCTGCAGAAAACTTAGTAGGAAATGCCCTTGCAGCTTCTGTCGGAAACTGGGGATCAAACTTCTGGAATTTGGAGTAAAAGGATCCCGGCAGGAAATCTTACCTCTATCAAAGAGACAACGTATAGAATAGTGACTTATGATCAAATAAATAATAACTTAACTTCAGAAAATCTGTGGGGCCACAAACTTTAAGAGAAGGAAACACATTCGTATTATATATCATTTCAATAAGTTAACTAAAACATTGAACATCTGCAAATATTCCAACCATTGCCATTTATCTTTGTATTTTTAGTCAACTAATCAAGTCAAATCTTGGAAACATATAAATTGAGATTTTCTGGTTCTTCCATTGGTTTAATATTTTTGTTCTATTGTAAAATCGTTCCCATTAGTCTTAATTATGAATATTATTGCGCACTTTGTTTTGTAGTCATTCTTATGTTTCTACCATCTGTCAATATTCCGTTTCTTTTGACCATTAGAAGTTTGTGTTTAGTAGTTAGAGTAAATGTGTATTCTGCTGCAGTAGCTAAATTCCCCAGCTTGGGATAAATAAATTATTCTTTATTCTATTATAACCAAAATAAGAACACCTGTTTTGTTTTAATGAGATCATTTCTGCAGAGCAACAGGACCTCATTAGAAATTCGCCAGTCGTGGCGTGGAAGATGGCCTTAGCTGATTTCCCATCATCCCTTTGTTTCCACTCTCCCCCGCTTTCTTACAGCTCCTCAGACCCATAAGCTAACATTAGCACAGAGAAAAATAATTGTAATTCTTTTAAACTTCTCATTGTTTAGCAGATGTTTAGCTTTTTCTATTTAATTTGAATTTAACAGTTCCCTTTTCAGACATTACATGTTTAAAAAAATTAAAGACTTAGAATGGAATTTTTCTGTTGACAACTTTGTTGCATTTTTACATCTAAACTGGGACAATTAAATGTTATCTTATTTGGGCATTTTATTCATTTTAACCTTCTATAATAAAATTAGCTGTTTATTTTCTTATATGACATTATTATTTAGATAAATGTAAATATTTCAGTTAATTTAAAATTTTTCCGTTGATTAGTATTAACTGTAACAAATGTGACATTTAATATCAGACTTTTGCTATAAAGTCAGATTTTTTCTACTTTTTCCCTCTTTTCACAGATTTTTGTTCATTTGGCATTAAATGAGTTACTTTAAAGTTTTATCAAATGTTTTAATTTTTAATTTTTTTAGTATTCAGCATTCACATTTTTACAGAAATCCACACTTAATTGAAAAAGCACTACCAGAAGACAGAAAAACAAACAAAAATGAAAATTTTTTTTTCTTAATTTAATTTTTGTCATGCCGTCACTCAGAGCAGAACAGATGCATAACTGTTTATTCATGTCTTAAATAAAAAAATATTTGGTTAAAAGACGGTCTAAAAATGCACATCAAACTCAGAGGCTGCATATTTCCAGCACATGCAGCCCTGCAGCGGCTTTATGTAAAAACAAGGCTCCAAAAGCCCAGATATGTCAGCAGTGGGTCTGCAGGTAACACTTCTAGCTGTTTGTGTCAAACTGCATGTGACAACAGTCAGAATGAGGCTGCGCACATCTGACATGCCTGGAAAAAAAAGCTTATGCAGTTCAAATAAAAAAGAGCAAAACTGCCAAAGGACAGAACGGCAGCTCTGTGGAGATGTGGCTCTCTCGACAGGTGAGTGAAAGATAAAGTTTCAGGTCAGAGCAGCAGAAACACATGCAAGAATAAGACATTTTCCACAGCAGAACTGTGATTCACTGCAGCAAAATGTTAGTATTCCGGGTGTGGTAGGGTCACATCAGGCTTAGAGCTGAGCAACAAATGCAGATTTCCGAAGGCGCAACGCTGAGAAGAAAAATGCTGTAAATGATGTCGAAATGTTTGATAAATCATTCTGTTGATATTGTTCAGATGTTAAAGATTTTTGAAGCAATATATAGAGTTTTGCTGGCTTGTTAGCATTTTCTTTATGCTATGGTTTCTGAGTATGTAGTGCTAATATACTAGATTCCTCCTATGCTCCAAGAAGCTACCAATTGTGCAAGTTCTCTTACTTAAAAAGATGAGTCAGACCTACAATTTTTTTATAGGTATACCTCAATTATGAGAGACAAAATTAGAAAAAAAAATCCAGGAAATCACATTATCTGATTTTTAAAGAATGTGTTTGCAAATTATGGTGTAAAATAAGTAGTCACCTACAAACATGCAAGATTGCAAGACCTGTAGCTTCTTCTGTTAGAGGATCCTCTGTCCTCATTACCTGTATTAATAGCACCTGTTTGAACTCGTTATCTATATAAAAGACACCTGTCGACAACCTCAAACAGTCACATTCCAAACTCCACTATGGTCAAGACCAAAGAGCTGTGTAAGAACACCTGAAACAGACTGAATCTGCAATAGGTAAGTAGCTTGATGTGAAGAAATCGACTGTGGGAGCAATTATTAAGAAATAGACGACAAACAAGACCACTGATAATCTGCCTCCATCTGGGGCTCCCCGAAAGATCTCACCCTGTGTGATCAAAATGGTCACAAGAATGGTGAGAGAGGGGTGGACCCAGTGAATGACCTGCAGAGAGCTTGGAATAAAGTAACAAAGGCTACCATCAGTAACACACTACGCCACCTGGGACACAAATCCCCCACAACAGTCCCAAAACATCACATTCCACTGTAATATACAAAGAAATTCTTTAAAAATCAGCCGATGTAATTTTCAGGGTTTTTTTTTTTTCCTCATTAAGTCTCATTGTTGAGGTATACCTGGGATGAAAATTAGATGCTTCTCTCCTCTTTTTAGAGAGCTATCACAATTAGTGGCTGGCTAAATATTTTTTTGCCCCACTTTATATATGATTTTTTTTTTTTTTTTATATTTTCTGACTACTGTGACTTTTACTCTGGAGTGACGTATAGTCTGACAAATATGGTAGCTGAAAATTGTGGAATTGATACAGCATTAAGACATTTCCTGTTTGCCTATTACTGAGGTGTCAAGCATGGTGGTGGAAGGCTGATGGTCTGGTCATATTAACATGCACTGAAAACCTTGTGGCTACTTCATTGTGGTTGATAGAGGCATTCCACAGAAAATCCTCCTGAAGGTTTTCAGTCTGGAAAGAGTTCAACTCAGGGAGGAGCAACAGCTCAGAGTGTGAGGAGGCGGGGGCACACTCCGACTTTAATCCGGGAGTCCGGACACCTGCCTTCAGAGGATGAATCCAGATGTGTGATTGGATTGTTGTGATGAAACCAAATCTGGTTTAAAGAGCAAAGAGCTGCACACTCTGTGCTGCAGATGGAAAAAGAACAGGTGGGAAGTTTCCCCCTCTGAGCCTGATGACGAGAGAACTGGGTCACATATGAAACTGTCCTCCTCAGACCCCCCCCTCCACCACCATTGATCCGTGTCAGCATGTATTAATACTCCTCCGTGTCTGAGATGATTATTCATTTCCAAAGAGCACATATGGCCCTTCCTCACGTCACTATAGAAGTCATTTTGTGAGCACTGACACATATTGCATATAAAATTAAGAGGCTAGTGTGGCATAATCTTCTTACCGCAGATGATACTGTTCTTGAGATAAATGCAGTTAAAGCAACTCAAAACCTCGACCACAGGAAATACCTGAGCGGTCTGCAAACAAGGTTTTGTGAAGGCGTGTTTTTGGGTTTGGGGATGAGCGGGCTGCTGTTCATCTGCAGATTTAGCAAAAACGTGTGAAACAAAACACTCTTGAGGACTTAACGTCTTGATGTGATTTGTCATGTAATCTCTTTATGAGCGCTTCCTTTCATTCTTTCATTTCTACACCGTCGGCCTCCCCAGGGATTTGCAGATTTTAATCTCGTCAAACAGAGAAAAAGGAAAATAACCTTTTCAGAGAAACAAAACTCTTTTGGTCCTTCAAACACTTGAAAACAGACTGAACAAGTTCTCAACTGTTGTTGTTTTATGTTGCTTTTTTCATCTTTTTTTTTTTTTGATAAATCGCAAAATTCAAAAACATGATCACAGAGCGAGTGGTTAGTAAAGCACGATGACACAAACGTGGGAAATAGAGACCCACAGTTCCTGACAGAACGTCTCCGTGGAGGAGCCTCTTCAGCGTGAGGACGCAGCGACTGTAATCCTCTCCAAGGAGGCCGACCAGACCCAAGGAAGACGACAAAGCAAAGATTAGCTGGAGCCCATCTTGACCTCGTTTTGACGAGACTCCCCAGCGTCAGTGTCTGCTTTGGTGGCTCGCCACACTGCAGCTCATCAACTGAAGGTGCAACAACTCATCAATCTACATGCATAAATGGACTTAATGAAGATGGATGAACTGACTGATCCCACGCTGGGAGGAAGAACTGCCGAGGTGACGCCACTGAGGAGACCAGGAGTTAAGATGAGTCAATGTCGTCTCATCGCGCACATCAGAAAACAGCTTTTCCATGAAAATCAAACCAGAATTCATTAAAACGGCAAGCAGCGTTAAAAGGCCCAGGCCACTTCTACGCCCCTGCAGCGCCCTAACAAACCTCTTCTCTGCCAAACATTTTCTTAAAGGAACAAACCGTTTATAAGATTTACAAAGAGTCATTAAGACTACGTCACATATCCCAAAATGCCACAGTGTAATGACCTAAATGAAAGTTTGTCAGCAAATTTAGTAAGTGGGCATGTGTAAGAATTTGTAATTGAAAGATGGAAGTCACATTTTTTTTTTTTTTTTTTTTTTTTTTTTTTTTACACACTGTATGGGGACCGGGGAGGCTTTGAGAAAAAGCTTAAATTTAACAGCGACTTCAGGATTTTTCTCTAAAAGTGACGGTCAGTGGCCGCCAGGGCACTTTTTGAGGTTGCATGGTGGCAGTCCATTTACAGGGAGGGATGATGCCATTGCAAAATTGGGCGACAGCTGAGCAGCCTCAGGGCAGATCGCCGGCCGGCAGCAGCTCTGACTGGACAATGAGTAAATGTTTCTGGATGGTGGTCATCCATATCAATTGCCACCAGCCGCCCAGTAGCCTGGGGATATGTAAAAGCAGGCCATTCTGTAAGCTTAATGCCACCATCAGCATTCATGATCACGCCAGCAATTTTCAAAAAATTGAGCAGCAGCACAAAATCTTGAAGATATTATCTAAGTTCACTTCATCTTGTGTGCACAGATGTATTTGTGGCCAAAGTACAAACAAGATTGCGGCCTTCCTGAGGGTGAAACATAATTGGACAATTGCATGTTTTTCAGAGCTCTCTATAAACAACTAATGATAGAATTAATTGATGAAGGTTCAATTGCTCTTCTTGCCTTAAATTTTGTGCACTCAATGATTATTAATTTTCAAGAATTTTAATTATCCTGAATTTTGTGGTGATGTGCGTTCAAGTGACTACTTTCGATGAAGAATCTTTGTAAACGCAAGTATACGAGCATTTCAGACTTCCATGTTAAAAACTCTCACGTTCCCACATAAGTGGGAAGTTTTTCTTTATCCTTTTGGGGCTCAACGTACAAAACTTGCGGCCATTACACATCATTAAAAGTTAACTCATTTAAACATCAATCAATCAATCGGGGACACGAATTTAGTAGTGATGTATGTGATTAAATTCACAGAAGTGCCAACAGTTTGAAAACTTATCATGAAAGTAGAAATAAGTAATTGGGGTTTGTGCCTGAGTGGAATTAGATGACACCAAATCTTTCATATACCAGAATAGAGCTTGGAGGAAGATTCTTGAAATTTGCACAGCTTCAACATTTCACACCAAGCCTCTTCCAGCTGTGATGGCATGCACTGTTATCGGGTTGGAAGAGTTCTGTGTGAAATGCTGAAAGTATGTTTAAGAACCAAAGTTTAACAATATTAATCCTTCAGATGACAAGCAAATAGTCTCTAAATCAAAACAGATAATTTTTCGAGTGTGAAACGAGTGTGACCCACTTACAGGTGAGGATGATGAGAGCAGGATGAAAACCAGCAGTGACGGGTTTAACTCTGAGCTTTCTTCATACAGACAAATTCAAATTCAAGTTTTTAAACTCACTTCTGATCTGTCGGACAAACTTGTGAGATCTCAGACTGGGAAGCATTATGATTGACCACCTGCTGACAGAGCTTTGGTTTGAGATACAGATCTTTAAATAACGAAGTGAATCAGAGCTGAAGAAAACATGTTGACTGTTTACAGCTGAGCTCAGAGATTAAGCAGCAGTTTGGTTCTGGATTACAGATTTGATCCTCCCGAGTGCAAACACAAACAGGCCACTTCAGCTTGAACTTGTGTTCCTCTGATGATTTTTGTTGTCTTAACTTTCAGTCTAAAGGCCATAACTTGTCTTACTTATATTTTCAAGCATTTGAATTATTATTTATGAGAGATTTTATTCATTTGTTTGATAGTCAGTTGATGCACAAATCAAGTTATCTGCATGGGTTTTTTAAATATTGTATTTCACCATCAAAGAGAAAAATTATTGATTGATCTCTCATGCAAAATGATCCACATAATAGTTTTATTACAAATGAAATAATTATCTGCAGTTTTTTTTCATTTAAAAAAAGATAAAAAGCCAGTTTTAAATATCAGGGAGATGAACAGTCAAACAGTTCTGCTTTAAATCTAATCAGGTCTTTGACAAAAATCCCAAGTCTCAGCTCGTACAAATATTTTCTGATAAAATGAGAAATGTGTAGTTTGTGTCTGTGTTGTTTAACAGAAGGGTTTGGTGACCCAAATGGGCCTTAAGAATGAAATAAAAATGAACTTCTTCTAGATTAAGAGTGTGGAGGGCTTCCGTGAGAACAGTGGGACCACAGTGATGTACAGGACGAGTGAGTGTGTTCACCTGTTCACAAGTCAGCCTTTTTTTTTTTAAACAAAGCACAATCTGGTAAAAGCCAATTGAATAAAGGGGTTAAATGTAAATAAACAATTATTTCTGTCTCTATGCGTCTAAGAATACACCAAGAAGACAAAAGTCAGACAAACTATCATGTTTTAAAGGCTTAAAGTCATAACACCTCACACGGAATTTCACGTTACAGATAAAAAAAGATAAAATTACAGACTTTTTGATTTGTAACTTTTCAGGAAAAGACTGTTTTTTTTAGTGATATAGTCGTATACATAGTCGTATAACTGACATGTTAAACCATTCTGAATAGAATCTGTGTTTTACATATATCTAAACATCTTTGAACATTTAAACTTTTTTTATTTTCAAACTTCTCTGAACTTTTCAGAACTAAGATGTCCAGCTGCTTATGCACAGAACCAACTTAGTCTGTTTGAGTGAAACAGATTATGTTAATGGATTTTGATGAATCTAAAAAGTTTCAGCTTAAAGCAGTTTGGAGGAGGATTCAGCTGCACTGTTCAGTGTGAGCAGGAGTTGATGCTGCGCGGGGTGGAATAAACACGTCCTTAAGCCGCCTGACAAAGTGATCTATTGTGCTGCTTTTCCGCTGCGTTCACTGATGTTTGCAGACTCCTTAAAGGAGAGCTCCGCTCTAATCCTTCCTCAAGATCAGCACAGACAAAGGAGGAGAGATGGAGCCTCGTCCACAGAGCGCTACAGCCGGTCTGCAGAGAAATTATCTGTTTTGACCCGGGGGTGGGGGGGTTAGGAGGGGTGGGCTCAGAGAATTAGTGTCTATTTGCTTGTTTAAACTTATCTCATAAAAAAAGAGGGGGGGGTGTTGCAAGTTGATTACTTTGAGCAGATTAAAGTTTTCGGCTCTGGAGGAGATGGTGCTTCGTTAAGAAAAACAAAGACTTCCTCAAAACTGTAAAATTTTGACCAAATAATAGAAAAACTATAAAAAATGAAGCTTTTACTCTGACAGTATTTTTCTTAAAATACACAAATTAATTGGCAAATATTTTCAGAGTTGCTGGACATTTTAAACTAAGTATGAAAGAAGAGGGAGCAATAGAACCCCCCCCAAAAAAAAAAAAAAAAAAAAACACAAATGCTAAGGAACAACACAACACTGACTGAGACTAATGAGCCCCGGGGCAAAAAGATTTGGTGGTGCCCCCACCAGCCCCAATACATGAAAAGCTAAGCATGTCTACAAGAAAATCATATTGGTAGAAAGATTAAAAACTCCCTGACCTACTTTTTAGAAAGTTCTTGCACCTCATTAAGGAAAATCCTCAATTCTGCTGCTGAAGTCGCACATGAATGACATCAGTGACTTCAGAGAAAAACGTGAGCAATGTTCACATCACACTCGGCGATGCACATTCAAGTAATCAATTCTACCAAAACACGCATAATTGCGCATTTCTGGCTTCCACAATCAAAACACTTGCATTCAGAAAAGTTTTAATGACCATTTTTGGTTCTACCTACAAAACATACAGCCATTGAACACATACAGCATTAGAAACTAGATTGAACTTGAACTAAACAGGGACTTAAATGGATGACGTCCCCTTTGATTCACTGACGTGCCAACAATTTGAAAAGTGATCCTGAAGAAGAAATTAATAATTGTGGTTTGTTCCCGGCTGGAATTATATGAATTATATTTTACATGTTGGAATAGAGATGTGAAAGAAACAGCCTGAAGTAAGATTCACAACATTTGCACCATTTCAACCTTTTTTCATCAAGTCTCTTCCAACTGTAGGTGAACAAGTGCTAGTAAACACTAGTAAAAGTATAAGAAGCCCCTCCCTGCTTGTCCAGTGTGAACATTATGTGCTATACTCACAATCAACAACCCATGTTTATCTTGATTTGAATAAAGTCAGAAAGTCTTTGCATGCCCAGTGTGTCCGTAGCTTTACAGCTCACATTCTGTCAATGTCTAAGTCAGCATTCTAAATATGTTCAGTAGAAAGATCTCCTCTGGAGAACTATCGGCCATCAGATATACAGTTATTAGAGATACTGGTGTCTGATTTTTTTCTCTTGCGTTTTCTCAAACCCGGCTTCTTCTTACTGCTCAACTGCAGTCTGTAACAAATCCTTTGAGCTTCGTAATGTTTTCTATAGATCTCTCACAAAGATCCTTTTCCTGTTTCACCTCCCAATTCTTTCTATTCTCATCTTCCTCTTGCTTGTTGACAGACCAAAGTAGGGTTTTTTTGTCACTGTTGTCTTTGGTTTTTGGCAAACTTCACTTTGTGTAAGAGAGCATAACATTACATTTCTTTCTGAAATAATAATTTACAAAAATAAAGCCTCTTGTTTCATTGCTTTCCACCAGGGTCTGTTTATAAAAAGTAAATTGGTGGTTAGTACCTCCAACAGCTACAAGAAGAGTTGTCAACGGTCAGACAAACTCATCTTTACCATGACATCTGTTTTAGAAAACCACAGACATAAGAGCCCCCCCACCCCACCCGCCAGCACAGAAAACATTGTAGTTGGTTTACTTACATCAAATATTCTCTCTACGTACACCTCCTCGTTGACTTTCTCCCGTAGCATGTCCTGGGAGTGACGGACAAACGTCACGTAGCTGTCAGCAACGTCCATCCCCGGCTTCTGCAAACAGTGACCACAGAGAGGCAGGCAGAAAATCAGTCCATCACATTCTTATATAGTGTTTTCCCATCTAACAATAAAAAGAAACGTCTCTTCCTGCCTTTATCCCTAATTATGTTTATCACTAGGGGTGTAGGGGAAAATTGGATTGCTGATATTTCATTTGGTGAAATTTTATCAATTTAAAATGTTGGCAAGACAATAATTAATTATGAGCAATTGTAGTTGTGGTGCTTAGCATTGTAATCATTATATAAAATAAATGTAAATGTTAAAATTCAGGTAGAGATTTTTTCTAAGTCATACTCAAAAATTGTCAAAAAAAATTGTGACATTTTTTCAGGTACAGTCATAATATATATCACAATATGTATGGTACTGTGATTCGCAATAGGTATCTAACCACCAGACTTTTGCCAAAAAGTATCACTCATCACCGATAGAAAGTTCAAAGAAGTCCAGCATTCTACAGAATAAAGTTTTTTAACTCTACAAGGACATACGTCACACCACCGTGCAGAGCTCCACTCTAGTTTCCACTCACTGCCGCATCAGCTTCAAAGCTCTGACTCTGACCTACAGACTAGTCACCTCAAGAACACCTCTATACCTAAACACTCTCATTCTGGTCTACAGCCCCTCCCTTCTGAACAGCAGCTGGTTGTCTTCGCAGCATGCAGCAGAAGATCATTCTGGTCTGTAATCCATCATGGAGAGATGGACCTCTGCAGCAAAGCTGCTTCATCGCCAATGCATATAAAAAAGAAAAAGTACTTATTCTGCAGCTTTATATGACCTAAAAAATTACATTGATCATTTGACAACTCTTGGGGTTGACTCATTCAGATATTCTGCACCATACAAGTGCACTAAAAAAAGTCAATCTTGCTTAAGCTGAATGACTAAATGTATGCAATATATTATTTCTCTATCTTACATTTATGGACTCAATACACAATCCATTTTAGTCTGAGTCATCTCCAGTGTGTGATCAGGTTGCTGGTTCTTCTTCGTTTTTCCTGATGAATTTTTTGTTTCTGTAAATCATTAGGACAAATGGTTGGATTTTTTTTTATTTTAATTATTATAATATCAAAAATGTCTCTGCATTCCGTTGGGTTTCTGCTTGGATGGTTGCGGAGAGCTCCAACAGTCAGTTAGAAAGCCTCAGAGAGGGGCAACTGGGCAGTCGGGTTTCTCACCACACTCTCAACACAGAGCCTGGCTTGGCTTTGCCCCTGCAGTCTGGGCATGTGCAAAAGGAATGTAGTCAGAGCAGACATGCAGTTTGCTCTAACGGGGGGAGCAGATTGTTAGGAGGCCTGCCACTCTGACGTCTGAAATATTCACTGAGGACAACACAAACGGAGAAAGCACAAAGCTCTCGTCTTAAATAAATACTTGCACATGAAATGGCACTGCTCCATTTCAGGATACAGTTTGTTTTTCCAATAATAACCTCAGAGACTGTCTTGGTTCATATTTCTCTGAATTATTAATTTCTTCTAAATTAAATTCAAGGTTCTGGATTAAACAGCTAAAGTTGTGCAGTAAAGTGCTGCAGTTGTTTGACATTAGCTCAGGCATGTGATGTGCCTCCTCAAAATCACTCCCAAGTTAGTTTTCAAGAATCTAAGTATCGCCACGGCCGGAGAGCTGGCGGCTGAGGCGGCTCTGATGTGCACACATGCAAATGCGCGCACGGCCAGCGCCAGTGTGGCAGCAGGACAGACATGTGTTGGACAACATGGACTCGCAATGAATGTCGCACAGAGAGGAAGGCATGAGGCCCGGCTGCCTGTCAGTGTCTGTCCACATGCAAATGAAGCGACAATCGGAGGCGGAAACACGGGGACATTTGATGCAGAAATATGAGACCAAGACCATCTGGATTATTCTTTTACACGTGACAGCATGGCCAAATATTTACACACACACGAGCAGGCCACACAAACACACACGAGACAAGACAGCCTATTTTTTATAGACAAAGAAACAACTTAATTTAGGAAAAGATTCTCCCTCATCAGTGTATAAGGGAGACACTCACAACCCTTGTGCTATCTTAGGCATGTTTACATTAATTGTTTACATTAAAAGTGGGGTCATCTGGATCCCATAAGGGAGTATGAGGGTTAAATGAATTTCGACCAACAAAATCGTTTTGATGTGAGATAATTCATATCAGAAGCGTGAACTGGCACTTCATATAGTAATAATAAATTTTTTTTTTAAAAATCAAGTCCATTTTGGGGTCTGGAAATCAAGGATGCTGCTCATATTCTTGTTTTTTGAATGGACCTGCTTTGCATCTGTAGAATTTGAAAGGACACGTCACTGATGGACAAATGTTGTAGTGAAGACATTTTAGTCTGTGCAAAACTTTGGTTTAAGGTTATGGCTTGGGTAAGGGAGATGGCGATGCATTGTTTCAATAAAATACCCACTTAAACAAAGACGAGTGCATGTATGTGCCCATCTTAAAAATTGTTAATCCTCAAGAATCATCATCAAAGTTAGGGATAAGATTCTTTAGAATATTAAAAACAAAAAAGAGGGTATCAAAAGTTTTATCTTGACAATTCTTTGAACTGAAATGTTTTTCAGCCACAAACACATCATTGACAGCTATAGCCAACAGTGATAACGGTGATACTCACAGGTACGTCTACATACTTGGAAGCAGCTTTCACCTTCACAGAAAAGAGAGGAGCAGTGAGTCACCTCAAAAACAGAGGCTGAGACTCTACATGCAGACATGAGCTCGCATCTACGCTTAGGAATGACATCAGGAGCAAAAACGGGATAAACCAACCATCTCAATGAGCATCAACTACAACATACAAATACTTGATGGAAAGGTAAAGCCTTAGTCACATGCATTCATTCAGGCATTGCAGGTTTTTGGGTTGTCTGGACCCGTGGAAGGTCGTAAACAATGTATCGACCGGTAATGGCAGTTGTGACTAAGACTTGAGACAGAAACCAACCACGGACACAGCAAGCGTTTTTACCAAAACTCAAGCATGAGACATTGTACAAATACTCTCTCTGGTTGAAAAATTAAAAGGAAGGCGGTGGCCATTTTCCAAGATGGCTGCCATCCAAAGAGGTATTCCCAAACCAGTCATGTGTTACCGAAACTGCACATCTTTTTGTATTTGTGAGATTGGTTAATAAACACTATTGTGCTCCAAATGGAGAGTATATATCACAAATGACACTAATTTATGAATAATGGAATAGAAAGAATGGAATCTGAAACATCTAGCTTTTGTTCTAAATACAAGATCATCCATTGGTTTTCAGCTACAGAAGCATTTTTTTTTTAAAGTTTGTATTATACATGATAACCAGGAATCTAAAACTGTTTGCATTTTTGGTAAATTCCAAAAACATAGGCTCCAAATAAAAAAGAAAACAAAGTCTTTTTGTCTTTTTTAATGTGAGAAGCTGTTTGGTTTTGCGGCAGACATCTTGGATTCTGTTTTTGTTTCACTGCTGTAAGGTTTTACATTAAAAAGAATGATCATGCCTTTATTAACTTTAGTTTCATGTGGGTTTCCCTGGTTTTGTTTGGGTTTTATCAAACCACAGAAACCAAAGTATTTATTTTCAAAATCTCCTGTCCTTGATTGCTTAAAACAAATAAACCAGTTAAAAAAAAATAATAAATAAATAAATCCATAGCATAAAAACATTTAAAGGTTGAAAAAGAATTCTGAGTCCAGTCCAACAGTTTGCAGGCAGTCCTGGAAATTTTAAAAGTAAATCCTGTGCTCCATTCACAGATCATTCAACAGATCACTGACTGACCAAAAACTATTCCTATGGTCAAATGGGTCACAAAAAAAGTGCATAAATTGAAATTACAATAAAATGTTTTTTTTAAAAAGAGTGAAAATTATGTACTTACTGTAAAAGATAGGAATGAGGAGAAGAGCGTTCCTTCATCATATCTGGAGAGTTTGGATAACACACTCTCAAGAATCACGGCAAACTGAGAGATGAGACAGACTCACGTCAGGACAGATAAGCTCTTGAATAGATCACCTGCTTTTTCACATTTTTTGCAGTACATTTAAGCGTTCACTTGATAAAAAAATATTTTTCACACATATACATATATCTGTTTAATTTCTCTATATCTATAAAAATATAGAAAAAAGTTTCTATACCCTAAAAGTAAGAAAAATAATGACAGTTAAGAATGGAATCGAAGAGAAATGTAAACCAATTTCTTTTACAGTCCGTATAAATTTTGCAGTCTGTAATCTCAACAGAAGTAAGGGGTAATTTTCTTTCATATTGAGAGTTATTCTGACCCCACAGTCCTCAGTAAAATCCTACTGTTCATCACTTTAAGGCTTTTGATAGGAAACTCTGATGTGGCGTTAAATCACCGCCTTAAGGATTCACACCAGTAATAGTGTTCAGTTAAACCCAAATACCACCTTTACCCCCCAGCCTTATCCTGACTCCGTCTTTGACCCTTTCCATTAACCTCCACCCCACCCCCCTGGTTTCAGGGACGGGCGTTCCCCTCAAGAAATGATGCACAACAATGATGCAGTTAAATGTCATTCTATGATGCTGCAAGCTTCTGACATGTTAACACTGTTCTTTAGCAACTGGACGGTCGTTTGTTCGTTCATTCATTCATTCATTCATTCATTCATTCATTCATTCATTCATTCATTCATTCATTCCCAGTTGATCAAAAATAAACATGTTCTTATTGACAAGCCACATTCTCCAGGAATTTCTTGTTGGTGAAGTTAGCCCTTAATAAAAAAACAAACAAACATCCACATTCACCACTATTTAGAAGTTTTTTTGCTTTCTAAATTTGAGGAAATCTGCAAGCTGGAATAAAAGCTCCAACTCAGATTAAATAATATGACATTA
This sequence comes from Oryzias javanicus, assembly GCA_003999625.1. Taxonomy (NCBI): domain Eukaryota; kingdom Metazoa; phylum Chordata; class Actinopteri; order Beloniformes; family Adrianichthyidae; genus Oryzias; species Oryzias javanicus. The sequence goes on along the minus strand of CM012441.1, from coordinate 16,649,316 downwards.
ACTAATCTTTAATTTGTACAGACCCTCGTGGATTTTGTGGCAGATATTTATGATTGTTGCAGCCTAAACAGCCTGATGTTGTGGCAGCTTTTGTGAAAAGTTGCAACAAAATGTTTTTTTATGATATATATTTTTGAAAGCGCCTAAAAATTGTTATTTATGAAAAAAAAATCACATTCTCATATCCCAACTTTTTTTTTTTTTTTTTTTTTTTTTTTGCGACACATGTCGCAAAAACCATATACAACGTTTTTGATTTCGTTGCTGTTTCCGTAACCATGTTGGGTTTTATAGGACCAGGTGGTAAGCCCTGTGCCAAACCCCCAACCTGGAGGGCCAGTGGACTGCTCTTGGTCTGGCCTCTACCCTTCAATCTGTCTGGCATGGGAGACCCTATAGAACCCGCGCACGTGGCGGGGTTTCCATTGACGCACGTCTAGAAGAGAAAAAAAGTTAGAGAAGACTAAAGAGGATCATAAAAAAATGGTAAGACTCCCAGGAAGAAGTCAGAATGGAAGAAGTCACAAAGCTGTGACGTCATCCATGACTGTTTCCACTGCAAATTGGTCAAAGTTGCAGTAAAATTGGGGTGAAAATTAAAAGTTGCAAGGTGCAGGACAAATCACGGTGATTGCTTAAATGTGCGTCAATAGTTGCAATCGCAACATCACAAAATCCTGGAGGGTCTGATTTATAGGGGTGTAACGATTCATTTTAACAACAATTCGATCCATATCATAATATGTGGTTACTGATAAAAATCAGTCAATATTGGTTTGTTTTGAAATTATTTTAAAATGGTACAAGTCGAGTAGATTCCTATTTGTATAGGACAAAAAAACAGTTATCTCTAAAGGAAATTGTTGCACATCAACTCTGTGATAATTTGAGTAGAAAACATCTCTCTGAGGAGTTTCAGTCAGGATGTAAAGTTAAAAGGATGGAAGTAAAAAGGCTCTGTTGATAACAAACAACTGTCTCCTCATGGCAGCAGCTGGTGGATTTGTGTCCTGTACCTGCTCATTTAGAACCCTGTGTTGCATTTGACATGAATAATCCAAACATTTTAGAACAGACTGGAACATGTGATGAACACGTCACTGCTTTAGTCATATTAAACTGATTGATTACAGTATGTTCAAATCATGAACCTTTCTCTCACAGGGATCAGGGATCCATGCTTGGGCCCCTCTTGTGACTTAGAAACTAGCAGATTACTCTTTTGCAGCATGACTCATTTTTGTTATGCTAATGAAACACATCTATTAAACCAGGACACATCTGAAATTTAAATCTTTCTAAGCTAATATTTCCAACCAACCAACAGAGAATTCTGATTTAAACTCAGTTTTAAAAGCTTATAGTCATTCATAACTGATAATCATAATTTGTTATCTTATAGGTTTTTCTTTCCAAAATTAAAGCAAGCAGCTGGAAAAATGTGTGTCCCTATGGAATCACATGTAATGCTTTTTTCCTGCACAAGCTTTTGTAGACTTAAACTTATTTTAAGTTGAAATCAAAGCAGCTGCAGCCCTTCACAATCCACATAAATGGACATATGGTTCGCCTGTTAGCGATGACGAGAGGACAGTATATATGGAGCGCACTCCTTCATACCTTGGCAACCAGCAGAGTTATCATCTCCTTGACTGTCTCCTCGATGAGATGGTCGATCTGGGAGTGGTACTGCCTCTGCAGGAACAATAAGGAACATGTGATGGAAGCACATGAAAACCATAGATGGTTTCATTTTCTGGAGACGTGAGAAGATGCAGACTGATGTATCATAGTCACATTAATTAGTTACATTAAGAGATACTTCTAAGAAAAGGAAAATGTGAGAAATGGGATCACAGTGTCAAGAATATCAAATGCTGATTGTTTTAAAGGGGGGTTCAAATACATATGAGGAATAAAAATAAAAGCAAAAGATTTTAATAGCCCTGTTTTTCCCAATTCTCTGTCAAAAGTGTGTCAGCCCTGAGAATTTAGATTCTTTCTTAAAACTTAATTCCATCTTAAAAATAATTTTATTCTTTTAAACCAGATTGAGAGTTTTCAACTCAATCGTCGTGTTTTCCTTCATTTTGTGAGTTTTTTTGTTTTGTTTCAACTTGACATTGTTTTATTTGTGATAAGTAAAACACTTTCATTTTTACGTCATATCCAAACCATTAATATTTTAATTAAAGCTTAAAAACGTCTTTTTTCTTTAAATGATCTAACATACGCTGAACTGTTTGTCCACAAACAACAACATCTATGAAATCATTCGTGATGATTTGCAGACGGAGCGAACAAATGGCTGTCATGGAAACTCGGCAGCGAATTCTCTGCCGCTAATCTGTTTCCTCTTTTACAGAACGGCGAAGGACTCTTGCTGTAATTAATTCATTGTCGGCACATGTATCAGTGGAGATGGTGGAAAACATGAGATGTCTCACTTCTTCCCCATGTATATTCAAAAGCATCTACACATATGCTAATGAAATCCAAACAATTCAAATGAAGAAAGACAGAGAGGGAAAACTGACAGATAATTATGCACTTGGGAACTGATGGGGGGGGCTCGAACAGAAATTTTTCTGACACTTACCCACTGTCTAACAAACTTCCACATGGCACAGAGAGGGGGGGTGTACAAGAGAGATGCAGTTCATGCAAAAATAAAAATGAAGAACAAAAGCAGAGAAAGAGCCATCCATTCACCATGTATAAAAACACAATAAGGACGGAGAAACAAACAAAGTATCACAATATAGGCTGGATTCTCCATCTGATGTTGTCTAACCAGTGATCTGCACAGGTAGACCTCCTACCTCCTGCCCGAGGTCCACAGTACACAGCTTGGCGGACTGCGCCTTGGCGTCCACCATCACGTTGAACATGGTGCAGATGGACTGAGGCACGCGGAAGTCTGTGGTGCGGCTGCTCCTCTGAAGCTTGGCCTCAAACGCTGCCCGGGTCCTTCGGGCAGAGCAGAGACAAAGTCAGGAGCGTCCGGAAAGTTTCACAGCTTCCGCTCAGACCGCTATATCCTCAAACTTTATTCAGCAGACGGTGTTATTGTGAAGAAACAAGATAACTGTTTGTTTATTTGTATTTTTTGGTGAGAAAAGTACAAAAAAAAAACAGATAAATGTGTTGATATACTATACTAATATATGTTGAATAATACTGTTTTCTTTTTTTAAAGCAAGAGAAAATATTTTAAGGAATAAATATCAACACATGTGTTAAATTTGAGAGTAAAGGCAAAATGAAGAGTAAGAGCTCTAAAAGTCTTTGTTCATTAAATGCTCTCGTGCCCTCACTCCTCAGACTGTAGCATTCACATGACAGCAGACATGTCTGAAAATAACTTAATGAGGCTACTGAAGCACGCTGATGACAGACTCTGGCCTCACTTCAGCTGCCGTACTTTTGATGTCAAAAACAGTCCAGGTTAATTGAGATTCTCTCTTTGTTTACTGTTGGAAACGCTGAGATTTGCAGCTCTCGGTTTAATTTAATTGAAGTCTTCCCAGTCATAAGAACTTACAAACTGTATTTTTTTTTTAACTATAGAAATTTTCAACACAATAAATAAACTATGTTTGCCAAATTGTAGTGTTTTTAATATGATAACTAAACTCAGCATCGAGTGACTAAAGTACTAACCTTTGGTATTACAGATGATGTCCATACATATGTAACCTGCTCAGGTTTTCACATTGATTAAGTCAGTTATGAGGCTTTTCTCCTCTTTGATTAAGATAAAGCCGCCCCCCGCCCAGCACGTCAAACCCAATCCACGACTTTCACTTAAACTCCAGTCAGTACACAGAGAACACGAGGATAACGGCCCGTCAGAACCTCACCGTTTCACACAGGACTCAATCATGTCACTGGACATCAGCTTCAGCCGAGTCTCCAGGTGTTTGCCAAACTCCTCTTCAGGCCAGTGAAGGTCTTTGATGAAGGTCTGCAGAGCATCCAGCTTCCAGAAGAGGTCTTCCGATGTTCCGGAGCCGTTACTGTGAAACCAGAAACGCTTCAGTCTTTGCTTTCACTTATTCTCTTTGATTCTAACGCAGAAGCTCAGGGAATATGAGGATACTAATGTTACAATATGTGGACTTTCATTTAACTTTTAAAATCTTGGAGATGTTCTGTAGCTTTTCAGACATCAGTTATTTGATGCTGCAAGACTGAAATGAGGATTCATGAAACTCATAGCAAAAAGGGCAACTAATAATTATCTGGCAAACACACCCAACACTGCACTGAAGCTGTGTGTGTTGAGATACTCGGACCACACTCATGTCATTCATTCTGATATATGTTCAACATGTTAATTATTTTGCAAAAAGGAAGTGATGAAAACTTTTATAATTTAACAAAGGTTTTTATTACTGAAGTCCAGATATATTTGGTCCTTTGTTAAGCTTTAAAATTGGAAGTTTTCAGTGGGAAAAGTGTTTCTGTTGAGGGAAAAAAGGACGAGACCAGGACCAAGACTGTCAGAACTCTGAAGACAACATGGTCCTGAACACGGAAGGGTAGGGGTCGCTCTTCAAAAAGAACCACAAGGGACAGCAGGAACTTCAAGGAAAACTTATAAAGGGGAACAAATGAAACATGCAAGTTCACAAGCATCTGCCTGTTTCAAATCCATGTGATTCATGTTGGTTTTTGGAAGAAACAAACAACTCCCAAATATCTGATTGCTAAACTAACAGATATTTCAGGTCTAAAACAGATAATGTTTTGTGTGTTTTATAGCTTTTCGTTTATTTGTTCTAGTGAATTTGCATTTTTCAAATGAAAAATGAGAGAAGAAGCTGGAGCTCAGAGTCCACAGCGTTTCCATGAACGCAGCAGAGAGGCTGCAGCCAGCAGCTTTCTACTTCTTCAAAAGAAAACTATGAATAAAGTGATCACTTTTTTTTTTAAAAAAGAATAAAGTGATCACAAAATAAAATATAGAAAACAATATTTTTCGTATTCCATAATGGGAATGCTCAAAGTCTTCTGATGATTTCCTTGAAATAATAATAAAAAAACTAACTTTAATTAGTTTTCCTAAGTTTCTCATTCATCTTGCTTATAGGTTAATCTGAAATCATCAGGAAGTGTTTTTATGCATTTTACACAAAGTTCAGATAAAAAAGTGAACGATTAGAAAGCTGCTGGAGAAGGACGACCCTTCTGCCGTTCATGTGAAGTGTCCTCTAGAGTTACACACTACGAGTCATAGTCAGCTGCCGTCCAGGCGAGTGGGACTGAGCTGGCAGTGGGCCCTGACAGATTTGGCACTGTGGGCATTTGGATGTTGACACTGGGCAGAGAGCTGGTTATGCTCCTGTGGAGAGAACAGCAGAGGATAGAAGACACGCGTTGGAGGCCGTCACGCCGTCTGATGGTGAGCCTTCTTCACTTCAGCGTGGACAGAGACCCCGCCACTCTGACACATTTACCAGGAGCACCAAGGCTACTGCTCAGTCACTCAGTCAGCCATGTTTTCGGTTTGATTATGTTGTTAATAAGTTTGTTAATAAGTTAGAAAATGAGAAAAAAACATCCTATTTTGAAGAACAGTTCTAGCATCTTGTAAACTGGAACACTTTGGGGGAAAAAAAGCTTTGTTTTTAAAACCATTTTTAAGAAGAACTTATAATGATGACATTTTTGAAGATTCACAATAAAACCGATCACAGTGCAGAGCTTTAGCTGCATAACAGACAAACTCCTTACTTGACGGGTTCCCAGGTTTCCCGCTCAAAGCCCCTGTGGATGGACTGAGCGATGGACGACTCCATCAGGTCCACATACCGCACCACCAGCGGCGCATACAGGTCCTGAAGGTGTCTGTGGAACTTCCCATTGCACAGGTTATCTGAAGAGCGTAAAGATGGGGAGGAAATTAGACGAGGAAGTGAAAGAGCTCTCAAAATGGTGAGCAGTTTACAGCTGACCGTGAAGCAGCAGAGATAAAAAATCAACATCCCTGAGTGTCTACAGTCATGGGTGTCAGCTCAGATCACAGTTTAACCTTTCAGCGCCAGAGCTTTAGCTCCAGTTTTTACATTCTTTATCATTTAGCTCTCTGTGCTCCTGTCCTTGGCCTGTGGACTACGCCTCTGGCTCGACTCAACAATCCTGGTACATCGCCTGTCCATCCTGGCAGAGGATCCCTCCTTCATTCAAACTTCCCTGAAGTTCCTTCTTCTTTTTTATTGTTTACATTGTGTGATTGAGTTTGGTGTTTTTGGACAATTACCGGACAGTTACCGATGACACAACTGTATTGTGTAATTGTACTTTAATAAATACCGGTATATATAAAATTGAATTATTTTATCTACCGTTATTTTTTTATCTTGTTATTAACATAATTCTAGTGGATTCTGAAGCATATAAGGAGGCTCCCACTAATATACAACACTTAATGTTAGTATTGGTTCAAAGCTGATATGAATCCAATAAGCTTTTCGAGTAAATGGTTGGAGAGTTACGGTAGGTCAGAGGTGTTGCCGGAGACATCTCAGGTGTTAAAGGGTTAACCTCAACTAAGCTGTGAGATTGAAGGAACAGTTAAATCACGGTGGATATAAACATCTTCTCAAGGGGGTTAAAATTTTGCTCAGAAATGAGATACGAGCTTCTATAATCTGGAAGGGCCGAGTCAGTTTCCTTCAGGAACAGCTGAAAGAGCAGGGTCGGAGAGAAAAGGAGTGCTGGGCTTGGCTTCTGCTGAGACTCAGCAGATCAGAGCTGTATGGAGCAGAAAAGAAGGACATACGACTGCTGTATGTCCACACAGATCTGTTTACAACAGGCCCACATTTAAATGCAGTTTCTGAACATGTTGGCAGCGGCAGAAAGAAAATCTTTCTCTATTAGGCTGGAGACCATCTGAGTCTGTGAAGCCCAGAACTGTAAAGATGCAGCTGCAGAAAGGGTCTCCCATCCACGATCTTACACTTGTTTGAGGTTCAGGTCGCGGGCGCAGCAGCCTCAGGTAGTGGAGGCTGTCAGAGGAGCGGCTGTGCTCGAGTCTGCAGCAGCAGGTATGACAGAGAGCTGCCACGCTTCAATCTCGCCAAAAAACAAAAAGTCAGAGTGAGTCTGGGGGGTGTTTCTAAATCCGGCCCATCACACACACATTCCAGAGTCTCCGCCGGCGCCCAACTGGTAAAAAAGGCAACACTGACAAAGACCACAGGAGATAAAATGGAGGCCATTGTTTGCTAATGTGATGCCTCACGCTCCACAGCGCGTCTGCTTTCCCTCTCCTTGTTTTTCTCTGCCCCCCCCCCAAGCCTGTGTTTGTGTGTTGGAGTCAAGGTCGATGATACACAGGAGGTGCAATGTTTGTTGTGTTCCCTGATTGCCACTCTCTAAATTAGCCACTTGAGCGGCTGCTGTCCACTTGGATGTGTTGAGTCCAGGGGTGTGCTGCAGGCCCCGCCCCCTCTGCTGCAGACCTCATTAACTCCTGGAACGGCGGCACGACTTTGGCGCCTGTCGAGTTCTGCGGCTATTTACTGCAACATAAGTGCGCCGCTGAGGGGCAGCCAGAGAACGACCTTCGGTGGAGAAGATGTCCCTGTGACGACGGGGAGAATTTTTGTTTTTTTTTTTACTCTGCTGGTGGTGGAGGTTGGGGGGGGGGGGGGGGGGGGGACGACTCCACTATCATGCTGCAGCGCATTTGTCATGTGACCTGCACACTGCCAGGCGCCATCATATTGTTATTGATCATTAAGAATGAGGTATGGTGGTCCAATCCCAGCCCAGCAGAGGCCCTACCTGCTTTTCATTGGAGGAACACAGCAGCAGGTGGTGCAGGACGCACCTTCAAGGCCCAGCCGACTGGGATTGGACCAGAAGGCTCATCTTTGATGATAAAAAATCAGAGAGATGCATGTTTCTATAAAAGTAAAGACTAGAGCAATAAAAATATTTTCACTGTGCATATCTTTACTGACGCCTGGAATTTAAACCTTCTTTTGTTGGAGAAATAAGAATAGCTACGACATGTTTTGGATTTAAACAAATGTTTCATTTTGTATATCAAATATTTACATCCAAACAGCAGGACTGACTAAGATTTTGCTGAAGCCTGACCCAGAATGTACCAGCCAGACCTCTCCGGTCATCAGGATCAGTTCTTGGAGTCAGAACCAAACATGGAGAAGCTGCATTCAGCGTCTATGCTCCACAGATCTAGAACAGACTTCCAGAAAACTTTAGATCAGATGAAACACTCAGTTTATTTAAATCCAGGTTAAAGACTCACTTGTTCTCAGCTGGATTTGATTAATATGTATTCAAACGTTTACATCTGCACTTTTTATCCATGCTTGTTTTAAATTAAAATCTTTTTACTTTCTTTTAATTCTTTTAATTTTATTTTAATAATCATATCTTTACTATTTCTTTTGATTGTTCTTTTAAATGTTTTATGTAAAGCATTTTGAATTATCCCTGTACATGAAATGTCCTATACAAATAAACTTGCCAACTTTTTTTGTCAATGATTATCGATCTTTATTGGAGTCCAATGACAGACATGAAGTCTTGTCCACCTTTGTCATGGAATATATATATATATATATATATATATATATATATATATATATATATATATATATATATATATGAGAAGACTTTTTCTCCATGTATTGCTGTCAGCACATTCGCAAAATCTGCAATGCTTTGTTGTTTAAATGCTACATACCATTATTTTTGCTTTATCAGTCATTCTGGTATTCTTACATTTAGTTTAAGCAAAAGTTGTCTTTGAATTTTGTTATTGCAAAGAACAATGCTTGGTTTATTAAAGTATTGAAAAGATTCCACAGCCTAAAAAACTGTATTTTTTCAGAGCAAAGAACTGCAAAAAGTTTGCAGTTCCAACAATCTTTAATTCTTTTATTAGGAAACATTACATATTAAAAACTTTTAAACCTTGGTTTAAAAAAAAGTTAATCTCAGAAGAAATATTTATAGATTTTATTATGAGATGTTAAACTTTTTTTGTTGCAAATTTTGCTTCTCTTTGACCATTTCATATTTTTCTTACTGCTTCTCTTTTAAGCAACAGCATTTATTTTGTTCAGTTTAAATTGATCTAATCAGCTGTATCAGTTATGACGGAGCTTGCAGCTTTTTTGCCAAAAAACTTAAGAGGCTCTTGCTTTTGTTTTTGTCTTTTATTAACTGTTTTTTCTGGCTAACTTATCATTTAGAAAAAGAGTTTTCCTAATTATACAGCCAACAAACTCTTAGTGCTTAATCTTTTAAGATCGTAAATATCAGCATTCATACTGGCAAGTTACAGGAAATGGATTGTTTACTGTTTGTGTATGATTGTGAGGCAGAGCGGTATCTGAGGTTCAGCAGGGTCAGAGTTGTCTGGTTTTGTCGTAGTTGATCAACAGGTAAATGTAAAAACAGAATTCAGAATTTAACCTGTGTTTTTCACTCTGCAACCAGAGGAGTATTTCAACGGAGGGCAGTTCTGATCTTTGTCTCGACTCACAAAAACCTTTAGTTTCTTAAGGAGATCTAAAGCTACTGTCAACTGACAAACATTGGAAATGGCTTCAGTCAGTGTCAAGTGTACCCTGAAGCCACACACAAAAACACACAAGCCTACATGTGTGTTTGTGTAGAAAAAAGGGCTCAGCTCTGGGTGCTGGTTGCTGCAGGTTAGCTATCTCTCTAATGAAGTGCATGCAGTTGCCTGCAGGACCTCTGTGGAGCTGTCCGTGGTCCTGTAAAGGATCTACTCCACTCCTCACAAATCGGGCTCAATCTGCCCGGTGTTAATTGTCCGTGGGGAATGCTTCCCCTTTTGAGTTTGCCGGTCGGGAGTCAAGGAGAAGGCAGAGCGCGGCGCACTTATGCGGCTGAACACCGAGCTCGTTATGCTCACTTGTTAGTGTCATCAAATTGGCCTCCCTGTGATTTCCGCGCATTGTCGGGAGTGTGAAGGTGGCAACTGGACGGCATAACAGTGCACGTGGTTACAGCGTGCAACAGCGCGAGAGATCTGCAGAGCTGGCAATAAAACAACAACACACAGATACACAAAAAAGTAAAAAAATTGCTTTGATGTGAGAAACATCGTAAAAATAGCGGAACTTTCCTCTGCTGTGTTCATATGTGCACGAGTCAGTCTACAGCAATTATATTTACAAACCATTACTCATGAAACACTCATCTGACTTAGTTAAAACTCATCTGAGAAATTAGTTTGTGTTTGTCTTTGCTGGTATGAAGTTATCAATAGTTAACATGATAAAAAAAAAAAAAAAACACAAAAGTAATACTTAAAATTTTATACAAAATAACAACTGAATGACTAGCTTTACTAGTAGAATAATTCACTGGTTACTGAAAACTACTTTACATTCAAGATCCAGGATTTGCAAAAAACAACTTTTTTTGTTTGTTTTTAATCCGACTCTACACAAACATGAGCAATTTTTAAGTATAAATGATGATTATTCCTTTACAATTACTATCAGAATCCAAATATGCACATTTTCATGAAGTAAATAAGTTGTTTCTAAGGGGTTTTCTTGCTTGTCATGATGGAGAAGAAATTTAGATTGTGAAAATTTGAATGAGGGAAAGGACAGGCTGGATGATGTATACAGCTGAACAACTTTTGCATATGTGCCCTGTATGCAGCACAATATCTGTAACTGAACGATTTATGTGGCCGCACAACATTCACAGATGTACAATGTATATGTAGAAAACTAAAACTGATCTTTTTTCCCACTCCATCACCATGCTGCTTCATTAATCAGCAACCTCCAAATGCTGTCTTCCTTTTTTTTTCACACTTACTGGATGACCTATTAACATTAGTGGGAACAGCGTACTAGGAACCGGGGAGGTTGAGACACTTGTGGCAACCCTCTGACTTTTCTGAGACAAGATTTGTCATAAAGATGAACATCCTCAGAGATGTAGCAGCACATGAATGTTTTAGGATTGACCCGCAAATGCTTGGACTCCCCCACAAACCTTAGCAGTTTGTCAGAATCCTGGACTCATTTTGGCTCAGATGCGTTTTTGATCCTGCGTCATAACCCGGCTTGTGTCACATTTCCATTATTCCTGAATCTGTGTCATGGTTTCATCAGAACCGTGTCAGCTGCAAACATTCCGAAACAGGCTCAGACTCACAGTCTATCCGCAGGAAGTCATTGAGGAGCTGGAAGAGCGGGAAACTGTCCCAGCTGTCAGGCGGCTGCACCTCTAGGGCGGCGTCCATGTCGGCCGAATACAGACAGAGAAAGGTCTCGGCGTGCTCCACCATCAGGTCAGACCACCAGGCGAAGGCCTGCAGATAGAGGGGGAGGTTAAATCCAAGAGGAGAGTGGAGAAATTCAGAAAAGGAAAATTCAGCTGGTTAGACAGAAACTCAGAGTGAGTGTTTAACAGTGAACTCTTGACAGTCACACTGAGTGCAGCAGGAGGCTGAGGACGCAGACATGGAGGCTCTGCTTCACTTTTTAATCAACTTGTTGCTTTAAGGACTTCCTGTGTGGCCTCCAGGGAAGCTCCTCACATCTTCAGGCACAAACGAGCGCTTTAGCACGAAGGACGGCTGCCGGCCCGCCGGGGAACCGCCGCTCCTCCACTTAAACACTCGCCCCTCGCTCCTTCAGCGAGTCTATCAGGAGCCAGCGAGGCAAGCTGCACTCTCGGCAGCCTCGGAGGAGGGAGCACCGCACTCTCATGCACACTTTTCTCCATGCACCTCCTCTCTGTCGGGCCCCGGAGAGCATCAGCAGTGTTTGCTCATTCACATCACGCTGTCTGTAATGTGAATGCTCCCTCTGGCTCCCATGGCGGGGGATGGGGGTGGTGGTGGGGGGGTCATGCACGTGCCATGGCAGCTCTCAGCAGAAGATGTTTGAGGAGTCAGAGCATCGAACACGTCTGCATCCGAGCTTCATGCGGCTGTGAAATGAAAGATGGGGGCCGAGCAACACTGAGATCCTTTTACCGCATCATCAAGGAGGGGGGGGCTCAAATACCCATCGCTTTAAAACCCCAGTGCTCAAAGCGTACAGCACAGAACAGGTATAGAACTTCACACGTAGCAATAAATGTAGATGTTTAGTTGTTTAAAAGGTGGAATTGATATAAGAATGTTCTGAGAGTATATGGAAATGCTTTAAAACCCATCTGTTTACACTCACTGTGTCTGCACTGATGGCACAGTGGTAGATGGGAAATATGGTTGTTTTTTCTCAATGAGGTGGAATTTCAATTTTAAAAACTGATGGGGGGAAAAAAAATACAATAGTCACTCGTTCACTTATCAAACACTTTTGGTTCCTAAAACCTTGAATTGAGACACGTTAAGTTTAAACAGAATGGATGGATTTTTTCACAACGGAACATAAAAAAACAATATTCAATAGTCGATATTTTAGAAATTCAACTCTTTGCATGCAAAGGAACAAGCACATTTTAAATGTGATGCTGCTGCAGGTCAAAGGAAAGTTGTAGTGGAGGAACAAAAACAAACTGACGAAAATATGAAAGACAAAATTAAAGATTTGGCATCAGATCCTTCAAATGAACCGATTATCAGAACATTATCAAAAGACTGGAAAAAAGAATGGAGAAATCTCTGTGTCTAGAACATGTTCAGTTTGAGTGTGGTCCAGAAGCAGCGTAGGTCTTGTGGGCTCAGACTCATTAAGAATGGACTGTTTCAAAGTATGTCCTAGAGTCAGATTTACACAGGTCCGTCCGTGGCGTCTTTCCATTGTTACACAGACAGCCTGTCTTACAAAAGTCAATTTACTTCATCTGGTACGTCCCTCCCTCTCCCCTGACTTCCAGAGGAGTGGTTTATCCTGACACCTCATGTTGAATAGCCCATCCAAAACTTTGGCAATCAGGCCCCATGTCCTCTCCTTCCTTACTGAGTCCTTATAAAGTGCATGTTTTGTAGGACTCTAACGATTCATTTAAAGAACGATTCGATTTGATTCACTTTTGCTATTGATACATTTTGAACGATCTGATTCACTGATCTAAAATCAATTCAGGACATCTTTAGCCAAACCAGAGAGAGAAAAATACCTGAACTCTGAACAGTACAAGTGACGTTTTACAGATTCCTTGTATTTGTTGCAAGATAATCAAGTGTAAATTAAATATGTTAAAAAACAAACAAGGATTATTATAAAATCCATTTTAGTTTCATAAAGTCCAGCCCATGTTTTTCCACATAAAAATTGTGCAAAGATTATTAGAACATTCTATCATACTGTATGGTGTTTCCACACATTGGACTATGATGATGGTTGATCATTTTTTTACTGCCATCACATGCAAAGAGTTCACTGTGATGACAACTGGTTGTTTTGTCCATATAGTAAAAATAAATCTACCATGTTTGAATCCAGAAGTATTTTCCTAGATCAATTAAACTATAGATTTATAACATTTTGTGTCATTAATGATATTATATTTTTGTATTTTCTAATGGACAATGGCGTCATCAGCTCTGTTAACGTGCAAAATCATGTGGACACGTCACCTTAAATGTAAAATAACGTTTTATAATTTTTTTTTTTTAAGTACGACAGAAGAGCTGTGTCCCATTTCTCTGATTTTTGCTGCAAAACTGACACGTCAACGGACTAAAAATAGTACTCCTCCATTAAGCTTGTGTTGTGTCGTGGAGGGACAGCAGTCAGACGCAGACATGAAGAAGGCAATGTGAACATTTCGGTAGATTATTGAATGTTCTATTTTTTTATCAACACAATGCAAAAAAGGGAGGGAGACCTATTAACACATTGTCAGAGTTCAGTTCAAAGATGGCATAAATAATGGTATGACAATGCACAAGTGCATCTGTTATGAATGCGGTTCTGAGGGAACCCATCGTACTGAAGGGTCAATAGAGGTTTTAAAGCGACATCTGCCTCTTCTGGATGACGCTTGTTTCTGACGAGGCATTTTCAGAGAATTCTCCAGATCTTTCAAAGAACGTTCTGGTAAGTAAAATATTTGTCAAATGACATACCTGATTCAGAAAAGAACAAGTCAGAATCAAGGAGGAACTAGTCTGAAACCTGCAGCAGTTTCACATTTGAATTTGGCTCATTTAAAGTATCAAAGAGTCAATTTTTAACTTTTTCTTTGACTTATCTAGAATTTGAAATTAATTCTTGTTCCAAGACTTTGAACATTTAAAGTCCTTTAGCCTATTTTCTTCATTGAAAACCTTCAAATATTTCAAAATCAGGATTATGCAAATGATTTTGAATCAAGTGTGAACATTTTTCTCCTTTTATGAGACTCCTGTTTAACTTTAAGGGTATCAAATAGTCCAGGAACTTCTTAAGAACATCTTTTTTTACTAAGAAAGACCGCTGAATGATGTTTCACATGTAGGATTTTTACGTCCTCCTTATTTTGGTTGCATTTCTTTGAGAAACGTGAGGTCCATTTGTTAAAACTCAAGAAAGTAAGAATGCAACGGATGCAAAAAAAAAAAAAGGAAAAGTTCAACATTACAGGCAAAAAACAACATTTATGATTAATAGAACAGTTTTAAACCTCAGTGATCCAAACCATGAAGTGAATTTTACTTAAACAACTGAGAAGAGACTGTCATCTTCCTCATCATGTTGAAAAAAATAAAGGCAGCCCATCCACAAGGTCCCAGCAGGTTTCCATGGCAACAATGGAGGGGGAAAACACAGGAAATAGGGTTAAGTACCAGGGATAAGCTTGAGGGCTTCAAAATAAAAGCATGTGCGCTTCATGAGGCTCTGAGCTGTCAGCAGCGCCTCAGCAGCCGCATGTGCATGTATGGGTTACTGCTAAGAGGGAGAACTTCAATGATCCTTCATTGGAGCGAGTGGATCATTAGGGGCATGCACAGTGCCTGTGGAAGGGACGGGGATGATCACACTGAAACAGTCACATACCTCTTTTCCCTGATCAAAAGATTCCTCGCAAATCAAACCAATCAGTGAAGTAAAGAGCAGAGAGGAAGTCATGGATGAGACAGAGAAGAGAAAACTAAAACATCATTGTTCTGGTTGAAAAAGAAGTCAAAGAGAAACATCTTCAAATATAGTATCGTGCTTTACATTCTACAGATGCCTTGCATTGAAAGTTAATTTTTGAAAAATGGAAGAGGTCACTTTCCTTTTTTTAAAAAAAAAAAAAAAAAAGCATGTTTTCAAATAAATAAAATACTTTCAGGAAAAAAAATGCAGAGTTTGAGCAGGTACCTCTGTGTGTTTGGATATTTGTGTGTTAGTTGATGAGTCTGCGCACTGACCTCGGCATGGTGCTCCTCGTTCTGCTGCAGGACTTCGATCACCAGCTCTGCCAGGCGGATGGTGTCCTCCAGTTTTTTGGCGGGTGTGACCAGGCGGCCCACGTTCTCTGAGGTACAGAGCAAAAGGATCAGCACTGGCAGCCTCTGATCCGCCTTTGCTCCTCCTCAGACATAAACACTGTTATAATGTCCATGCAGCTTGAAGTTTTGGGAGCATCTCCATTCTAGAAACGGCCCTGCATGCAAGCTGCCTACTCCAAACACTGCAGCTAAGGCTCTAGTAGCTCTGTCTCTTTGAATGTGTCGAACACATTTCTTCGTCAAATTCTGAGTCACAAAGACTTCAGTTGGTAACAAAAATTGATCCTACTCATCTAAAAAAAAAGCAGCAGAATGCCACTTTGGTCTAAATTTACAGAAAAGAGCAGTTAAAGTAAAAGTGTGTAACAAAACTGTTTTCATTCCAAATGAATCCGAGTGGAAAAAAGAGTTCAACAGTGGATGCAAGGTCGGATGCTGTCTGAGAGGTTATAGTGGATAAATTATATAGATGGAAGCTCATATATGAACAAGAAGATGAAGAGAAGTGACAAATTTAGTAAAAGATGGAAAAAGATTGATGAAATGAGGATTGTAAATTAACCAGTTGGATTGGAGCCGTCTCCAGCCCGGCCTGCAGAGGTCCTCACTTGTTACACACTGATACTTTAAGGGCAGAATTTACCTGACAATGAGTCTAACAGCTATAACTTTGGAGGCTTTATTTCCCAACATCCCCAAAACGCACATTTAACCCAGCTGTAGTTGAGATGCGCTTCTAGGTGGAATAGGGTGTGGCCTGTATTTCTGAGGTCAGAAATGGGATGGCGTGCGATGAGTGTCTGTCGCTCTGACAGAACCATGAGGACACGCTCGCAGATAACGTGGACAGGATGAGGACCGTAAGCACATGTACACTTAACACTCATCATGCAGTGACGTGCTCATTGAGTGTTCATCTCCAAAAACTCTCTGTTTAAAAGGGTTGGGGGGTATTTAAAGCTGTATTTAACACGTATATTTACAGAGGAGCCATAATATTCAGGACACGCCACATGGAGCAATACTGTGTAATGTTAGTCCATGGAGCTGCAGGACCAACCGTTCAACCCCCGAAATGGATCTGATTTTTGGGGAATGATGTCCAACCTGTCAGCTCTGAGGTGCTACTAATGGAAGTCGGGCCTCATCAGATCTTTGGGGATCACACGAAAGTTGCTTCAGACATATTTTAAACCTTCTAAACCTTCTTTCTAGTTTGACTTTAAGGACTCTGAAGGTTTTCAGGATGTTGAGATCAAACTGTGAAGAAGAGGTTCTAACTGCTCAAATATTTTTTTCAAAGGGCCAAATACAAACCAATCTATTGACCAATATGTAAAAGAGCACCACCTCCATTATCATTAAGTAGGGGTTTGTTTTTGTATTGTTTGTTGCTCAAAGTGATTAATTACTGATTTATTTTTTTTCCCAAAAAAGTCTTTGTCAAAGTTATATGTAAACTGCTAAAATAAATTGCAGTAAAAAGTGGATGAAAGGACTTAATTGCAACCAAAATATCAACATTTAATCCAAAAAAGCAATTTTATTTGAATTAACCAACATTTGAATAAATATTTGAAAAGGGCTTTTTTATGTTTTTCCTAAACTCACAGTAACACAAACAAAAAAGCTGCAAATGCTACCTGTTTTTGAAAATACTTGTTTGTAAATCACAAAAAAATAACTATTTTAACCTTTAAAATCATTGATGGGCATAATAAGCTGAAACAAAAATGTAATTGTAAAATGTTAAAATTGGAGTAATACTTTAAATCCCAAGTCTACTAAAAAAAATAAAGAAATAAATAAAAATCTACTTAAGTCAAAGTGATGGTGTGATGCAGTAAATCCATTGTCTGAAATAGAAGATTGTTCCAATTTGAGTTACTTGGAGAATTGTATCCAAATAATTATAACTTACTACATATATATCCAATTAACCCTAAACAATTTCACTAAAAGTAGTTAAATTAATTTCAACTGGAGTTGCTGGGGAAGATAGTGATTTAATTCCGATGTAATAAATCATTGGTGTTGAGGGTCTCCTCCAACTGAAAAGCTATATTTCAATGGGATTATTTTCAAATAAATGCAAATTTGAGTGAATGCAACTCCAGTTAGGCATTGGCAGTATCAGCAGCCCTTCAAAAGGAAAAAAAGAAATCGAGAGGTCAAATGTGGGTCAGATTTCCTGGGAGGGGGAACATAACAGAAATGACCTCAGGCTTGAGTTTGGACACCCCCTTTATTCAAGGATTTGGCAGCTCTGACTTAATGCAGGCATTTGTTCAGGTTCAATAATTCAAAAAAGATTGACTCCATGAGTGTCCTGATATGTTGGCTCTCCACTGCAGACCGCACTAAATGACAGTTGGAACTTCATCACGTTTGGTGAGAGGACCGGGATTATACTATGGCCAAAGGTGCTTAACTTCCTGATAACTGTCTGCTGGAACCAACAACACATTTTCATCTTCCAGGGAATTTCAGCGCAGAACAGCTTTTTGTTAGAGTTGTTAGGAGGCCATGGTATAAGGGTGAAAATGAACTTCACGGTGTCAGAATGCAGATGACTGAAGTATACTGCGTATACAGTAGATAATGGACTTTGAGTAGAAACACCCGGCATAAACAAAGTGCTTCTACTACATCCATTACTCTCATGTATCAGGACAGCAAATTATCTTCATCACTTACAACAGAGAACTGACGTTAGCAGGTAAAAAAGCTGTCCGGGGTTTCTAAAAGTGAAATCAAATTGTTGGAGGTTGGAACAGTTTATCTTTGGACGATTATCCAGGTCTCAAAGCTACAATAGACAAAACAACACGGCAGCCCAGAGATCCGGATTTACTAATCAGAGCAGAACTGGATCAGTCTCTTTGTTTATGCCCAATTTGAGATATCATCATATCAAAAATTCTTGCTTTAATTAAGTTAATACAGTGGTTTTCAAGAACCACCTCAAAAGAACAAACTACCGGTAGATGATTTCTGAGAAACCATACTGACCAGAAGACAAGGACAGACTTCTGCAGATAAGATTCATTTTCTTTGAACCCACATGAACTAAAGTTTACTTAAAAATGCATCAAATCTGTGAAATAAATTTTGTCTGTATTTCACTGTGACTACGGAGAGAGTGTGCAGACAGGCTGAAGATGATGGACGATTAAAGACATAAAAAAAATTGAACAAGACAGAAATTCAAAACTGCAGTTTGAACCTTAAATTCAGCTCATTGAAATAGAAAACTAAAGAGGTCTACCGTACTATTTGGTGCTTGTGTTGTTGAACAGTCATGTGACAACGGGCATCTAACACAGATTTTCTCTTTTGGTCCAATCCTGCTGGGGTTTTGAGTAGCAGTTTTTCTAATGTCATGTCAAAACAAGATAGAAGGAACACTTCAGGTCATTTCTTGAATCCAAAACTCAGAAGAACCTGAGCTCATACATCTACTTCAGGGTTTTATTTCCGGTTACCCTCGTAAAGCTGTCACAAAAAACTAACTTTTTACAATCCTTGTGCTAGCTACAGGAACATATCTGCATGAAAGTTTCCAATTAAAACCACAACTATATTGGTCAAAAGCATCGAGTCCCACGTCTTCGGCATCATCATAGACAGACCAGGGCTGTCCAGTCCTGGTGCCTATGGATCTACCTCTTATGCTACGAGCACCCCAGACGTGTGAAGTCCATTCAATAATCTTTAATCTTGAACTTACATGTAGCCCATGTTCACACTGGACTAGCAGGGACAGGTTTCTTCTTCTTTTTCTACTGTTTACTAGCTCATTTCCACCTCCTGCAGTTAGAAGAGGGTTGATGCTGAATATTAAAGCAGATCTCGTGAATTCAACTGATCTCGATCTTGCAAAGATTTCTTCTCCAAACCCTTGGACCATGATTCCCAAATGAAAGGCACACTTTAATTTCTTCGAAACCGGACATTGGACCACTGGCCAACAGTCTAGTCCTTCTTCTCCTTGGCCTAATTGAGACATTCCTCCATTGGCCCAGACCCAGGAACCCAACAGATGAAGTACATCTCCTGAGTGCATATGAATGTGGTGGTTTTTGATGCTGTTTCTGAATCTTGTCCATTTTCAGCTAAAGCCCCAGATTGAACCAAACTAACAACTTAACCTAAATGAACCAATTTAAGAACATTTAGGCGATCTGTGCAGTCACTTTGAATTTATAGATGATCAGTTGATAAAACTGTTTAAAACATTCATGTCCTGCCAAATTTAAACAGATTTCTCCAAAATATTTTGATGTTCTTAAATCCTGCTTTTTTGGGGGATGGGGTTTATGAGCTGGAACCCCAATTCTTGTAAAAACAAACTCTTGAAATAAATTAAATAGTGGGCCCTGAACCCAATAGACTTACAGAAATTAATACTTTTTTCTATGATATTCTAGTTTTTGGGGAAAACGTTTGTAGGATCCTCAAGTCATCCAGAACAATCCACAATAGAAGGTGGAAAGTCACCAGAGTATCCTTTAAACCTGTTAAAAGACAGGTAAAGGTGTTAAACTCTGTTTTCTTCCATTTGAATTTCCCGTGGCCACTCTTTTTTTCAAGCTGGTGAAACTGGAGCTCAGAAAAAAAGTCCTATGAAATGCCTTGATATCATTTAGATTTTATTGTCGTAAGTTTAACTCAGTTTAAAAAGTAGCTAAATGATTAAAAAAAAAAATCTTCTGAGGCAACAATGTTATGTGGCACATTTTATATTAAGTTTTAAAATCCACATAAAGAAAGAAACAAAAGAAAACAGTAATAGTAATAAATTAATTTCAATGACTTTTCCCTCTTGTTGTTCTTGACGCTGGTATTTTCTGGTTTTTATTTCACCCGGGTGAAAGCAGGACATGTAGTCATAGCTGGAGATGTTTCTCTTAAATGTTGGTGAGCTGAAGAAGACGTCCTTCAAACTTCTGCGATCGCAAACATGTAAAAAAGATTTACACACAAGCAAAGTAAAAATGCATTCAAGTCGCAGACGGACAGAGAACAGGTGGTTCAGACCGGACAGACAACAAGCTAAAAAAAGAGCAGGAGGTCATGACTGGAAACATCATCAGCTGTAAGAACTCTGCGGACCAGAACATACACCTAAAGCAACAGGCGCCGGGTGCCACAGAGGAGCGATGTCACTGGTAATGACGGGCGTGCATTCTGGCTGTAGGAGAGAATATGAGGGGTAAACTGGTGGGGAGGGAGTGAGGAAGGTGAATGAGGAAGGTACTCACGAATGGTTAAATCCATCACTTGAGACGCCAAGCAGAAGACAGGATGTTCATACATCTCTCTCTTTTTCCCTACAGAGAAAGAGGGAGGATACCGAGGCATGCGAGAGGCCAGGGTCAGAGAGCACGAGGACATCGCAGAGAAACCTGCTGCTGACTGACTGGAATCTGGCAGTGCCAGAACCCTCTCTTGGACCACAAAAGACGGCGTTCCTTTTTCACAATTTTCAATAAGGTGATGTAAGCAGACCTAGAGGGTAAAAACGGTCAAAGATGGCGGCTCACGCCAGGCTTCCCGATACAAAACATTTCATTCTAAAATGAAAAATGAGAATATGAGAAGACACTTCTGGGCTCCTGCGAACCAATTCTAACAATGATTCTAGTCTCTTTGAAACATCAAGTCTCAGCTACAACTGGAGTTCTGGGATTTTTCCATCTACCTGGTAGACAAACGAGAACTTCACTCCGCCCAGAAAATCAAAGCGTCCAAAAGGACCTACAGTTTCTTGTATTTTGATATAATGGGTCAACAAGGCTGCAATCTGGGACCTAAAGAGCAGCAAAATAGTCAGTGTAAAAGACAAGATGGGGGCTAACTGCTAATTTTAGTTATTAAACAACTAAAAATATATATTTTTTTTAAATGAAACTGTGATAAATCTTGTTTTCAAATGTTTGGGTCTTAATGAAGTTTAAGTGGAGTTTTTAGATAAAAATTTCTATTAAATTGATTTCAAATTGATGCAACTTTTAAACATAAAAAATAATTATTTTTTACTCTTATCGTTAGCAAAGAGCTCATTACCAATTTGTGTGAACGTCATCATCCCACAAAACTACAGTCTAGTGGACTGAAAAATAAAAAAATAACATATTAATAATAAAGAAAGATACAGTCCTGTTTTTTCCTATCAGCAATTCATTCATTATATTAGTAAATAAATAAGCTGGCCACAGCATGTGTCTCCATGAAATTTAAACTCACATAAAGTGAGTCTGTTCACTTGAAGGGGGGTTTCCAGAAACCTACCACTCTGACTTCTCCCTGCTGCACAGATGCTCAACTTGACTAACATTCCGGGATCTGAAGGGAAAGTAATTCTCGTTTTCCCCTTCAACTCATTCCTGGAGCATTCTACAGTCCTAGAACAGAAAAGGTTTCCAAGATAGTCCCAACCAAGGCACCAAACTTCCTCCCTCATGCACACAAAGACAATTAGATTCATAGGATGCAATACAGCTCTGACTTGACAACATTTGGTAGTTGGATTGGACCAACCTGGCCAGGTGTAACTGTCCATGTGCATCAGTGGGCCGCCGATGAGCCTGTTCTGGGTTCACCACTTGGTTGTCATCCAGCAACCAAGCCATAGCAGTTTGCCTCTTGTAAAAGATTCAATCAATCGTTCACGTGTCGTCTAACACATCTCATATCCTTGTCCGCACACATGCAGCTGAACTGAGAAATATAGCGTCCTTGTGAAGCACACAGGAGCGTTCCCACAGTCCAGCCTGTGAGTTATGGAGGAGTCGCACTAAGACATGGTGGCCCATCCAACAGAACGCCTCATAAACAAGAGATACAGCTCGAAAAGATGTGGTACCAATCGAGTAGACAGCACACGTGAAGACTGAAGCATCGCCAATCATGAATGACTTTTTGTGACCCTGTTTAAAGAGTACAACTAATGATATGTTTTAGACAGAAAATAGGACCATTCAACAGTTTCATAGTTCAGTTCCTTTCAGGTTCATTGGCTCTGATGAGTTCATAGATAAACAGCGGCAGCCAATAGGTGCGAAGTTCAGGTAAGGATGGAGGTCAGGAAGAGCAAGCAGAAGGGATGAGAAAAGGGAAAGAAGGAGCGTCCCTTCAGCTGCTAGACAAACCAGCCTGGCAGACTGAGGGACTGCAGGGCTGGACTGAAAGAAGCCGAGGAGCAGATGAAGTCACCAAAAGGCTGAATTGAATGCATTTTCACTTACTAGTCACTGGCATCTCTAACAGCTTGAAAATAAAGTATTACAGAATAATTCAAAAGCAGATGTGCCGTTTGTTGTATCAGCAATATCTCAATCCATTTTGAAATCCATTTTGGTCTATTTTATCTTAATAAAAAAAAAATGAAACAAA
Source organism: Oryzias javanicus (assembly GCA_003999625.1). NCBI lineage: Eukaryota > Metazoa > Chordata > Actinopteri > Beloniformes > Adrianichthyidae > Oryzias > Oryzias javanicus. The sequence goes on along the minus strand of CM012441.1, from coordinate 16,626,506 downwards.
ATAGTCTTTTCAATATATTTCTAACATGACAAAACACAAAAGTTTGTGCAAAAGGCTTTGCTGTCACTTTTTAGATTTTGGTTTTTCAGACTAAACATTTGATTAAATGTATTGTGTTCTCCAATTTACCTGTAAATTTTTCTCCTAGGGAGATGTTTCAGCTTTTAAACATCACGCTGCACCACTCATATTTGCTTATGTTACTCTTTAGGCTAAAATGGTGAGGAAAACTCAGTTTTGATTCACAGCCTTAGAGTCGGTATTTCTCAGTAACTTTAAACTTGAAAATCATCCTGTTGGGGGAGCATCACAAACGACCTAATGGTGGAGCTGCAACTTACCTTCTAGTTTGGCGTACTCCGACAGTCGCTGGTAGTTGACCACCGCAGCCTGCTCCAGACACTCCCTGATGGCAGTTTTCACCTCGTCTTGTCGGACGGGGGTGACGATATCTTTCATCAAAACCTTTGCAAAAAGATAGCAACATTCTAACAACATTGTCACTGATTTTAACATCAAACCATTCGGTTTTCAAAACTAACCCATGGAAACCACTTTTCAGTCTTTTAACAATGGAGTTGAGCTCAACATCCACAGGTCAAAAATGTGAAGAAAGAAAAATGCTGTTGGATGCTACTCACTCTTTCGAGCAAAGACAGGGTTGCCTTGAGAGCTCCTTCCGGCCGTCCAAATGGAAAGCAGTACCTGAACAACAACAAAAACATTTCATTAGAACCCGAAGAGTGTCTGGACTCTCGACCACTCAGTGCTTCCCTGTCGTTACCTGAAGTGTGTGATCTGGTTCTCCAGAAGAACCCGCAGCCTCTCTTTGATCTCCTCAAAGCGCTCCTTCTCCTCTATGGTCACTGTGCCGATACCATCAGGCCTGAAAGACGGACAGCAGCTGTAAAAGTCAACCAGAACAAAACTGAGAGGAGAGAAAAACAAATGTCTAATTTACAGGTTATATTTTTAAGAAAAAGAAAAACATAATTAGTTTTCACTTAAATCTCGTTCTGATTGTATGAGCCCAGCAAAGGATGGGGTTAAAATAATCTAATAATGTATTTAAATTGCAGTTAAAGGATGTTCATAATATCCATAGATCGATTTCCTTTCATACAAATTCTTGTATTTTTGAGGCAGAAACTATATTTTGCCAGTAGGCTTTGTAAGTCAAAAGCTTTATGCATGCTTTTGCATTTTTTTACATTTTAAATCGCAAGTTATGTAAATGTTTTCTTCTTAATTTAGCTGCTTTAGTTTTTAATGGAATTTGAAAATAAGTTGATATTAAGTCAATTGTATCAAATAATAAACTGATTTGTATCATGATTGTGAATCAGTCTCCACTGCATTCAGGAATATCACAAAGACAACGCCGGTGTTATCAGGTAAACATAAGCCTCATCTATTTCATTTTGCAATGCACTGATTAGTGGGCGTCATGTTTGTTTATGGGTCTGTCTCCTTCCTTTTTTAAAATCAGAATTACTTTGTAAAGATGAATCCTCTTAGATACTGAGGTCTTTTAACAGTAAAGGTCTTTTAAATCCAGTCAGTGAAGACCGACCGGTTTCAGTATTTTCCCCACATCTCTTTGACAGCCTGCAGGTGATCTTAAAGCTGACCACTCACAAGTTTGATCTGACTTTTAAGTCTTTTTTTGTGCACCAAAATGTAATTTTATTTTAATATTAATTTACCTTTACTTTTATTTAATTCACATTTTTTTTAATTAGTCATTTTCCATTATATACGTATTTCCTAATTACTGATTTTATTTCTTAATGATAACATGAACATGTTAGTTTTTGTTCTTCTTCCATCGAGCCCTCAGTCAGATCCGTCTGCATCAGGGGGGTGTGGGTGGTTCTGGCTGCGGGGGCCGTTTGTCCGGGTTTCTGGTGCTGACAGCTCTCCCATGATGCCTTTTCTTCAGGGTTCTCCAGGGTATTGTTTCCTGATTTTAGGGACTTTAAGGGGGAATCGGGAGGTTTGATAGAATGGAGGGGGTGAAGGATCTTGGGAAACAGTGATGGGCTAGAATGTACTTTTTTTATCTTGTGTTTCAATTAGTCATAATGGAGCTGCAGACTGCCATATATTTTCCCTTGGGATTTAATAAAGTATCTATCATCTATCTAACTTTAAATGATCCTGTGTCTGGGACATATTGACCTTACCATGGCTCAAAAAACAACAGACAATTATAAAAATATCTGAAAATAAATAGAATAAAAATGACACCTTCTAAAGTCAGCTCAATTTATAATCATTGAAATCTTCATAATATCACAAACTATCAACAAAAATAATAAATCAGATATATAAATATGTATGTTTTGACATCATCAGACTTCAATTAAAAAATTCTTGCATTTGAACTTAATGTATTGATTCCTTAAAATCTGAAAGTCAACAAAAAGAAAAAAAAAAACACCCAACAAAACAATCATGATTGGTGATGATCACAGATGTTGTTTTCAGGAGACGAAAGATCCTGAGACGAACAAACACTGGAAAAAAAAACACCACTGGAAGCACTATACATGCAGCATAGCCAGAAGCTTTTTGGTTATGGTAGCAATCAAGCGCCAGTGACCTCACTTAAGGAGAGGTGAGGTCACTGCAACCTGCACCTCAATTTGGTTTAATTGGACAAAAACAGCCACGCTTGTTGCACTTTTGTGTGATTTCTGGGCTTCAATAAGAGCCGGATGTTGCGGTGCGTCTGCGTGTCGCATGTGTTTATCGTTTGTGACACGCCCGGGTGTGAGAGGAGGATGAGCAGAGCGCATGTGACAGAAGAGACCGCGGACCGTTGGTCATGACAGCATGATGAGAACACGGGACATGACACCCCCCAGCCCCCAACATGTCATTTCAGTGCACCAGGAGAGCAGCTGTGTGTGTGGGTCTGTGGGGGTGGGGCTCCTTAAGGCCACCTCCCATTGGAAGTGTCCCACACCACCTGTGAGCCCCCACCTTTCAAGAAAATAATTTTGAAGAATTTTATGGGGTCAGGGGTTCAATTCCCAGACCAGTCTGCTCTCGGTAGAGATATTTAACCTCATACTGTCCTCAGTAGTTGAACAAAAAAAAATAATTACTTCTCATCACTATGCTACTAGAGGAAGTGTTGTTCTTTGTTTTTAAGCGGATACATGTCCTGCCTCTGTGTGTGTGAGAACATGAAACAAAGACTCTGTCAATCCTAAAATCAAAAAGAAAAAAAAATATCACAAGCTTTTTTTTATTGACAAAAAACAAAAATGGGCTTTTCACACTAATTAGTTCCTGCAGGGAGCCGCTGCTCCTCCCTCCAGCAGCCTGAGAGTCCCTGGCAGCTCCCTCATGTTTGCCTGACCTAATGACCTCGCAGCTCCACGATGACAACAAGCAAATGAGCCGTCGTGACAAACCAAGAGCGAGCCAGAAACTCTCCTCTGCGGACGGGAGGAAGATCCCCGCCTCACGTGTTCAGAGTAAACCACTCCCCCCACTTCATCTGAAAACCCCCCTCTGTCCACTGAGACTGCACTCACGCGTTCAAAAGCATGTAAACTGGTGCAGGAATTTCTTGAAGCTGAACATTTAAGCAGTTGAAAAAATGTTCATAAAAGATGGAAAGTTTCTCAGATTTTGCTGAAATGCTTTAAAAATTTGTGACCCTTTGGAAAATGTTTGCTTTCTATGGAAACATGAGTCTGAAAAGAAAATGTAGCATTTGAACAAGACATTCTGACATTGTAAGCTTTGGGAATAATCTTTAAACATATGAGTAAATCAGCTTTTTCAGAGATAAAATAAATAGCCAATTAATTCTCTCACAAGATAAAAATCTTTATTTATAAAAGCTGGTTCAACAATCTGACCAAAGAGTTCACATGGCCCCAAACTCATCTGTCCAGAACCCCTCCCACACATCCAGAGCATACTTTCTATCTGTCTTCCCTTGTCCTTTTCAGTTTTTTTCTTTTTATTAACCAGCTTGAAGTGGTTCCTCCCTGTTGTGAGGTCCAACATATTTAAATCTGTTGCCAGCTGACATCTGTGAGTCATCTTTGTCCCAAACTGCACACACTCAGGTGTTTGTCCTCCTGCTCAGTTGGAGCGAACCCTTCACTTCTTTTTCTACTATTGTTGGAACCAGTTTCTGCTGCTCTCCAAGGATCTCTCATAAAAGGTTGACTCTCTTCATTTTCTGAGAATCCTTTCCAACAAAAAACTGCAAGATCTGCAATAAAACATCTATTCGGAGCCTGTAAACAAACAAATGACGGATGACTCTTCGGCCAAAGAAGACCATCTTTGTTTGCTCTATTATTATTGCAGCAGTTTCTTTCAACACTAAAGTATTTCTTACTTTAAATCTGTAGATTTACATGGAGAAAGAAGCTGATATGTCTGTAAGTCAATCTCTAGAAAAGTCTAAGAACTACTAAATACATTTTTGGATTATGCATTTTTTAATAGAATTAAAATTTGTGCATTTTTTTGTAAAAAAAAAAATTAAACCTGATAAAAAATGTGTGTATTTTAAAGTTACCTCTGAAGATGAGCAAGTTTAATGTTTGTGCAAAAAAAAAAACAATTTCTATGTCAAGTAAGACTAGTTTGATTTAATTTTCTACAGCCCGTTATAATTTGAAATAGAGAAAGTCTCTATGAATAAACAATTCATTGAAATTTTTTAAATTTTCTTTGTGAAAAAATTAAACGGAACCAACCAATTCACCAATTGCACAAATATTCAACCAATATTTTCAACTTGTTCTAAAAAATTAGAAAATAAAAAGGAACCTCGTCTTAATTTGATCATAAATACAAACATTTGCATAGTAATGTATTCATTTCTCATATTTCACTGGCCACTCATCCTCGCTGAGCACACAACACTTAAAACACATCAATACAATTCTATGTCAGCACCCAGGAGATTACATGGAAAGGTTTTATATGTAATCCTCAAATGAAAAAGAAGGGGCGGTTTCATTTTTAACTTTTAATTTAAACCCATAAAACACATGTAGGAATGTTCTTTGTTTTTATTTATTAAGAGTTGTGGCTTTATTTATGAAGTATAAATGGAGTCAACATCCATCTGGACTGAAGTCAAACCCTGACACTCTGGGAGGCAAACGGGCAGTTGGGTCCAGCTCGGCCTGCAGCAGCTTCAGGGTGTCCGTGCGTGTGTGTGTGTGGGCGGTGATCTGGACGAGGTGTGTGCACAGCAGCACTCTGAGCAGACTCGGTCCGTCACACATGACAAACTGTCAGCCTGTCATGGCTGACCTGCAGGCAGCTGGCTGGACAGCGGAGCAGCTCTCTGCTTGATGCATGTGGACGTGAGCCGATGCAGGCCTCATTATTTTTGGAATTTAAGACCAAAAAATGAAAGATGCGAGTCTGCTTACTTAGATCTGAACTCAGAGTAAACTTTGTTTGAGCTTGCTCCCCTTGCACTTGATTGCTGAGTTTGTGTGTTTAAAGCATAAGCAGAAATTCTTCAGAAACCAAAACAGAAACCAAACAAGCTCAAACTCAAGCTGCCACAAACATTATGTTACACCTTTAATATAGAACCTTTGCAGCATCCTCAAGCAAACTATCTATGAGGGTGGGAGGCAGCTCACATCCCAACAGCAGCTCTGGGAGGCTATTCTGACTGGAAAGAAATTCAAACAGAAACCCTCAAAAAAAGTTCAATGGATGCAAGAATTGGAAGCTGCTATCAAATAGGAGATCCTATGTTCAAATATAACTTGACCTTTTTATTGGAAAAGATTTGAGTAAATATCCTCCTAATGCAGCAAATTCAACAAATGACCATTTGAGTTCTTCAGAATCTATTAAACGTGGAACTCTGTTGTGCGTAACGAACAGTGTATTTGAAGGTTTTTATTTAAACAAAAATACAGTTATCTTTAGGAGTTTTGTTCAATAACATTTAATACTTTAATGCTGACTGTCATTAGCATTGAGTATTTAGAAAAAAAAAAATCAAAGAAAAATACAATTTGCATAATAATTTGGAACACTCTGTAAGGCCACTCTTGCAACAGGCTAATCTTCACCAGATTTAAAGCTACACAAAGTTTGCTGGACCTCCTAAAAATGAGCCACCAGAGAGGGCAGACATCACAGAAAACATGCTCTGAGATGTTTGCCCTCACCACAGTGTCTCCTCGAAGAACCTACCTTCTGGTTCCTGAGAAACCTGGGATTCTGAAGTCTCTTTTCTTCATGAATAAAATGAGTTTGAGCTCTCTCTTAGCAGACTGAGCGGGCAGCTCAGAGGGCAACAGCACCCGCTCAAGCTCAACCTCAGAAACCGGCCAGTTCAACAACTCAGACAAGCTCCGACTAGATGTGAAAGTGAAGGTTTGGGGGGTGGTGGTGGTGGATAACATTTTAAGGAACAAGGTGATACAAAAAAGACAAAAAGAAAGAAATTGAGCATGCAAACAACAGACAAATGGAAACAAACTCAATTTAAAGCAGAAATATCAGAAGGATTTTGATTTTTTTCCATTTACTCTGCATTCCAGAACGATTTGAGCTCATTGGATTGGATCTTGTCCACTAGAGGAGAGGATTTCCTACCTGTTTCCATGCACGTGGGAGGCACAGAAGGCAAAGCTGTAATGAAGCAGGGTGGGGTCAATCATGGCTCCGTTCTCTGCCCGTTCCAGCAGGTCGCTCAGGTAACACAGGTGGCGATGGCACCCTCGAACGCCATAGCGAGCGCAGTACTCGTCCAGGACGAACACCTGACCGGGACTGAACCAGCCCTACAAAAGACGCAACAATACTGGAGGAGTGTGCACGCGTCCATGCACAAACATGAGGGTCAAGTAACCCCACTCTTCAAGTACAATGTAAGGATAATAAATTACAATTTAGGAAATAATTAGCTTAGTTTATCGATATGCCGAAAAATAATCTTACAAAGATATTATGCCAAATCACTGCCACGATAAATGATTTAACAATCCAAAAGTATTTTTTCTCTTATCAATAAATCTGCAAAATAATATTCTTAGACACCTCCAACTAAATAAAAGAACATTATTGTGAATTCAAAAACATATTTGCAATAACTTTGAATACAGCTCAATGAGCTCTACTGTCCTAACAACAACAACAACAAAAATTTAGTTTAAATAGATTAATCTCATCATCCTCGTAGAACTGCTAAATTAAAGTCCAACATTTAGCTTAATTAAATTTCTTCTTTCAAATAAAATGCATCTCTTGCTTACCAGACAGGAGTAGGAATCGTTGAGCCTGTGGTCCAGTGTGAGGCGCTGCAGCAGCTCAAACAGTGAAGCATGGTCGAAATTGCAGGGGTTTGCTGAGATGAACTCGTCCATGCCGTGCTTCTGCGCGCGATCAGCATCTGTTATCGGTTTCAACAATTCCATCCACAGACAGACAGAAAAACAGACACTGGATGTAAGAGCTTAGCAAAGACTTTAAAACAAATTGTTTGCACTTCTGTTATTCACTGTAAGATAGCCAAGTTCAGCTAAATACTGAATAACATAACCTGACAACTAAACACTCGGCTGAATGCTCCCCTGTTACAACTTCATCATCTGTGGGGTTCCTCAGGGATTCATATTGGGCCCAGTCTTATTGCTGCCATTTCTTACTTTTTAATACAGATTCATTCTGCTGATAATATTCTGGCTTGTTTGCTTCTTTAATAGCAGAAACTATTCTTTTTTCTAAAGCAGCACTAAAAACTGAATGGGTCTCAACTGCATCTTAGTGAGAACAGTACTGAAATTATCTGGACTGGAAAGACTGCCCTTAAGCTCCAAGCAGCAGATCTCCCGTCAGAAATCTGTAATGGGGTTTTTAACAGCTATTTCCCTTTAGCTTGGAACTGAACAATAAACAAATATGTGATTGAAAAAAATGGCTTCCTAAATGAAAAGATGGTTGTGATGATAAAATGGAAACATTAAACATGGGAGAATCTGAGGTAGAAAGAGGAGTTTCAGGATACATGGCCGCAGACGCTGGGGGTTATTTCTGAGATCAGAGTCATGTTCTGGTTCTCCTGAACCTATTTTTGTTCCAACAACAAAGTTCAAGAGTTAAAGCAGCATTTCTAATAACCTTTGAGAATTTTTTTTCTTCCACTGAAAGGAAACTGAGCTTTCTTGAGTGTAGTGAAGATATGTCAGGGAGAGCAGCTGCAGCCGCTGTGCTGCCAACCTGCTGGTTCTCTGCAGCAACCATGAGCACCGAACCTGCGTCTGTGAGCAGCTGAGAGTTACACAGACTGACAGCTGACCGAGCAAACACAGCATTTTACTGCTGAAAACCAGGGATTCACAAGGGGAGCGCCCGGCAAAAATGCAGACACAGAAGGAAAGCATCCAAAAGTTTCTTTACAAACGGACAACTTATGCAAAGTTTTGGTGGATGCGATTTCTCTCCAAAACAGTTACATTTCTCAAGATTTGAAAAATACAAATAAAATTTAAATGTTTTTTAAGATAAGACAATATAACATTTAGTTTTGGAAAATTTGTACATAGAGTGAATAAAGGTCCTGGAGATTGGAAACAGTTTGATTGGATGTTTTCCTTAATTGGTGCAGGATTTTACAATTAAATGTTCAAAATGTGTTTTTAAATAAATGTTTGATTCATTGAATTATGAAATAAACAATGAAAAATGTGGATTAGGACCAATAATTAAGTAGATGTTTAGTTCCAACTACAGCCATCAAAAGGATTGAAACATTGGACTCACAGTTTGATTAACTGACAATACATATCTTTAAGTTTCTACAATGGCCATGAAAATGTGACCAATCGCACTAAAAAGGAACTTCCATCAGAGTGACCGCTTCAGATGCTGTACTACCTTTCAAGCAAAATTTATACTTTTTTGTAGTTTGTTTTCGATTATTTATAATGTTCTTTAAATGTCTTATTTAATATCCAAAACAATAAATGATCCACACGAGCAAAGTAGTTTTTTTCTGCTCTTCTTCTGCCAAATCACTCGAAGACTCCCGACTAAACATGAAACACTGACGTGATTAAAGCAGCGGGGAATCAAACCACTAACTCTACACCTGTGAGATGACTGCAGTCCATCTGTGTCAAAACCGCTCAAAATAAGTTCATATTTTAATTTATTCAAGCCTGTGCGCAGGACATATCTTCTGCTGTAATTGCCTTAGAAATAAAGGTTAATTGAAATGTTTTTACGACTTTCCCTTAACATCTGTTATGATGGATCGTCATGGCAACAAAACACGAGACAAAAAGGAAATTTGGCACTATTGTTCTCTTCATCCATGTTTGCAAATGAAACACCAACAAAGCTGCATTGTGATCCAAGTTTTTCTTTTTTTTTAAAGTAGATTAATTAGTTCAGGAGGAAGACACATTCTTTAAGACTTCAAACTTTTCTTTTCGATTAAGCTGAGAGTTAATGTTAACCTTTGTGGCCCTGAATTGCTACATGGCGGGCTGGAAGAAGGCTATATTTTCAAACTATAGCCTGATACAAACATGAAAATGATAGTTTAATGATAGTTCACCTCAAATGATAATTTGAGGTGAACATGGGTTACTGATGCCCAAGAAGCTCTGAAGGTGAAGGCTTCATGGAGGCCTCAGATGTCAGACTGCAGCTTCTCAGAGAACAAACCTGGATGGATGTGAATGAAGGTCATATACAGACCAGAAATTTGTCAGCTAACGTCGTCTTCATCCAGCTGTCATTCACCGAACAAAGAGCCGGGATGCTGCGAGCTGATTGTGTCCCTCAACAAGTCAGTGCACCCCACTCCAACACCCTCCCCCCAAAATCTAAAAAGGTGACATTGTGGTGCCCCTTTGGTCTGAAGCTGGTGGCCTGTCAGGTCTGTTTGATGTGAGTGAGCGGGAGTGCAGGCGGGAAGGCTGGACAGTAACATGCAGTGACATTAGTCACCCCCATCCGTCTGGACTGCAGAAGGATGGCCCTGACAAAGATTGATGGCTGATATTCATTTATAGATCCAGAGGAGAGGAACCGCGAGGCACAGTCAGGTTCTGGCTTTGGTGGGCTTTTGGAGCTTTTTTTATGGACAGATCATCAAACAAAGACATCGGGAGCCTTTGGTCACTTCTGGAAGCCAGGCCAGATTCTCAAATCTAAAATATGTCGCTGCAGCTCAGTCACATATTTGTTACGCAAGACATCTTTCCATCAGCTTCAAATGGAAACTCCAGCAAGAAGTTCAGGACAGAATCTCTTGCCTTCACTTTGATTCATTTCTTAATGTTAAAGGACATGAGAAAACAAACAATTGAACACAATGATCTGTATTATATAAAGCTCTGCAGAAGATCATCAGTGTAATCAAGTGTAGACACAATAGTAGATGATTATCCAAATAACAGGGGCTGCTTGGGCAACCCAATAATTATTATTTTAATCAGTGGGTAAATATTTTTGGGGCAAAATAAGGTAAAAGGAAAAACATCTCTGTCACCCTTTCCGTTAGCCATAATTCCTGAAACAGCAGCAGCAGATCCTCTTTCAGAAACAGATCCCCCTTCAGAACCTGCACACCTCCCTTCACCAGCAGCATATCTTCTTTTAACCCTTCCGCCTCTTTGGGGTCCAGATGACTCCGACCATATATTGATATGAGATAACTTTCATGACAAATGTGGACAAACAGGGACAGGATTTCATGTCTGCCATGGAAATTAGTGAAACTCAAAAATAAAAGATAAAAAAAAAATTCAGCGCACTGTCTTGTGGGGTCCAGATGACCCCAACCCCACTTTTAATATAAACAAGCCAAGGAGAGCAGAAGGGTTACAAGCAGCAGATCCCCATTCAGCAGAAGTAAATCCTTTTTTAGAAGCAGCAGATGCTTCCTCAACAGTACCAGATCCTCTCTAAGAAGCTGCAGATCCTTCCTCAGCAGTACCAGATCCTCCTTCAGCAGTACCAGATCCTCTCTAAGAAGCTGCAGATCCTTCCTCAGCAGTTACAGATCCCTATTTAGAAACAGATCCTCCTTTAGTTGTCCCAGATCCTCCTATAGAAGCAGCAGATCCTCCTTCAGCTGTACCAGATCCTCTTTCACAAATAGATCCTACTTCAACAGCAAGAGATCTTCTTTCACCAGCTAATCTTTTGGTAGTAGATTCATATTCAGCACCTGCCTTTACTTCATCAACAGCTGCAGTTTTTCTATTGGTGCACATTCTCTTTCCTGAATTCCAGATTCTCTTCAGTCATTGTAGATCTTCCTTCAGCATTGGCAGACCTTCTGTCATTTCTATCACACCCAGGAGTCCCGTTTCTCTGCACTTCTCATGGTTGTGGAGAATCTTGGGTCTTCTGTGGATGTAAGTTCCTGCAGCTCCTTGTAGGTCCACTGCAGCATTTGGTTGAGGCTGGGCTCTGGATCTTGGTGGGATCATTGCAGCTTCTTGGTTTTCTTTTTGCTTTCATTCTGTTATAGCTCTGCTGCTGTACTTTAACCGTGCTTCTTTAGATAACCCAGAGTATAATCTACAGCTTCAGATAAACACATCTCCTCACTCGACAATAATCCGATTACAATGGAGATCATGGTTCCATTTGAATCTAGAAGACATATGTAAATGTCTTGAGATTTCATTGAATCTGCACAGATTCTAACGTGCTGTTCAAGATGGATCACGATAACCCAGAATCCTGCATGTGTCACGATAAAAACAGTCTGTTTTTTCTCAGTTTGTTTTCTTTGTTGTGTCTAAATGGGCATAATTGCCTGATTACAGGTTTGAAACCCCTGCAGTGCTTGATCGAGGACACACCTTTTCAGGCCATATTTTCAATCTTTTCTAGATTTGCTACACCATGACATCGAAATGTGCACAATTATTTATCTACCCATTGACTTATGTATTTTCTTGTTCTAATATTTGTTGAGTTGTAATTGTGCTATCACTTGTTTATACTTTGAGCTGCCATAAAAAGTTAGATAAATGAAATAACAATTTTTTTAGTAGTTCTAGGGTGTGATTTTTATTGTTTAATGTTTTGTATATTTTATATTTTTATATTTATTTTATACTACATATTGTCCTTCATTAACAAAAAGAGAAGAGCAGTTATTAAACATCTTAAGGGGTTCTATAATTACCTCAAACTGATGTGTACCAGTGGCTTTTTCTTTTAAATTGTATGGAGTTTTGTCTCCAATCAAAGGGTCTCACTATTGAAACCACATATGTTCTAGTTCTGATTAAAAAAATGTTTTAACTAAAGATCAAATAGCTATCTGCTTTTACACATTTCATCATTGAGCCTCATAACTGTCCAAAGCATCTAGAGATGGGTCATATTTTCAGCTTTAAAACAAACAACGCTGCATAAAGAATAATTTCAGAATAAAGAAAAAAAACATAATTTTTAATGTTACATTGCTGTCACTGCTCTTGAGTATATTAAGCTATGTTTACACCAGCCTCTGTAGTACAGGTTGAAGTGACCACTTCTCATACAAAGTCTATGTGAGCGCGTTCATATGCGTATTTCGGGCTTCTGCGCTCATTTGTCTACCTAGATTTTTATCTCTGCTTTCGGGCTCTATGCACAAAACCCATTGAACGCCCGTTGAAAGCTAAACCAGGATGAACTTTGACCAACTTGGATTTGGTTGTGATGAATGGATGGCATCTTTTTCTAACTCCCTGAAGTGCCAGTGGTTTGAATATAGATTGTGAAGGAGAAATGAATAACTGTGGTTTGTGCCCTACCAGAATGATACGACTTTGATGATATGTCTCTCACATATCAGAATAGAGCTGTAAAAGAAAAAATCTGGAGCAAGATTCCAGAGATTTGCACTACTTTATATCATTCGGTACCAAGCCTCTTCCAACTGTAAGAGCATGAGTTACTATACAGGACAGCAACTGTCCTGTGTGAACACCATATGCTAAAAGTGCACTCGAGACTATGTTTAGTGAATTCTTGAACGTGCATCACATGCTCGGTGTGAGGGTAGCATTAGTGAACCAGCAGAACAGTTTTAAGTTTCACAAAAATGCAAAATAACTTGAATTTTTATGGACAAAAAAAAACTCCCTTCTCCAAAATTTGACGCGAGTTGCAGAATAGTTGCAAAATGTGTCAAAACAAATTAAAGTGTAGCAAGAAGAAGAGTAAACTGTGAAGCAGCGGTTCACATGTCAGCAGCGCCGTGCTCTCAGTCCGTCTTTGTTGTTGCGCTTCAGCTGTTTAGAGCGGTGGGGGGGGGGGGGAGGGGGGGAGGAGGGTGCTGTTCGTCGCGCAGATCCAGGTGTGAACTGGCACGCAGTTATTTGGTAACATTGAGTGATTGGTGCCTGATTTAATTGTGCTGCAGCCACACTGTTTTATTCATGGCCTGGCACTTTTAACTTGGTAATTACCAGCTGCTGCGAATCGCTGGGACGCCACTGGTTTGTGTCAAAAAGAAACAGCTCAGGAAGTTCTCAAAAGCAAAACATCTATTTATGAGATGTGTTGGCTTGCACCCACTTCTCCTTTAAATTGGACTTTTATTTGTGACAGAAAAACCAAAAAGCCTCAAGTGTAACCAAAAAAAAAAACTAAAATTACAGCACAGAAAGCTGAGAGCCAATCAAACGCAGCTCCACATATCCTTTACCGAGCCGAAAAAAGCAACTTAATCTTAACTTAAAACAGGAAAATTGGTTTTCTTTTGGAAATATAAGTGATACAAGTACAGTTGAAGTATGATTGGGGACTGAGAGAAATTTATTAACTCTCCAAAAAAGTGAAATTACTCACTTTGGTCCAATCCGAATTCTTCCCTTCTTCCTTCCCCTTAGCTCTTCCCCTTAATTTGAAGTGGCAGCTGAAGTCATGTTTGGATCATAATTTCCTTAATTTCCCCCTCCAAACAGAGAGATCCAAAGTCCACCATCACGAGAGTAATTCACCTCGCACTGGAAAGCGCTTTTCTTTACGTGGGTGCGTCTGAAGCACGTTTACGTTTACATTTAAATGTAAGCAATTACTTTTTAATGTTGCATGACTTTTTAAAGTTATAAAACTGCTGTTATGTATATTCAAGCGCTGGAAGCTCCACGCTAAAGCTAGCGGATCGGTGATTAGTGGTGACCTCATCAAACAAAATGTCACGTCCGAAATATTAGGCCCTATTTTTCCATCACCCTTTGTTTGGAGGGATAAATTGAAGGGAAAGGGAGAAGTGAGGAATTCGGATTGGGATTAAAAGTTTACTAAAAAACTGAACACAACTAGATTTTACTAAATGTGAATCATGCAAAAATTGACATTAATTTTCTAAGTTAAATGCTAAACGGATCATTAGCAAAAGAAGTCAATGGACAAGCAATGGACAAATAGCTCCCTATAATATGCATTTGAAATATTATTGAACTAAAGTAAAGAAAAAACAAATTAAAAGTTAAAAATTTGTTTAAACGAGGTCATGAAATATTAATATTTGATTATAATCCTTAACCTAAAATGTAACTTTGAATTGTTGTAAGTCTGAATCATAGACTGTAATCACTGGACAGTATGACTCCTCCCTTTTCGTGTTCCAAACAGAAGCACATGCTAGCTCTAACAAGCCAAAATCCCATAGACTTCTATTGACAGCTATTACTCATTCTTTTTGTCAGAATAGCCATTCTTGCTCTCATACATTTTTCTTAATTATCTATTTCTAATCCTTTTTTTAAATATTTTTTTCTCTATTGCAAGTTAGTCAACTTATAAACTGACCAATCAGATGCCTCAGCAAAAGCATTTAGTGCCCGCAGGTTCCACCTCGAACATTATTGACAGATTCTCACGAGTCCACTTTCAGTGGAAGGGCTCTGAACTTCCAACAAGCTCATTCATGATTGGCGAGAGTAGTTCCAATAAAAATGGGACTCAGACTGATTCGGACCAATCACTGTCAACTGGCTGCAAATGGCAGCTATAATGCGGAAAAATCATTTACAAATTTGGCTTAATTTCCCGAAAACCAGAAGGTACGGCATTTTCTGCACTCCGCTTCATCTGGTGATTATATATGTCTATTGTAGGAGTGACCTACATGACTTCAGCTGCACTTTTTTGATTGAAGACAGATTTAACTTTCATTCAGAAAAACATTTCATGGTTTTTGTTTAATAGTTTTCTAAATTTCATTTTTTTCTGTTTTTTTAAGTAAAAGAAAAAACAGTTCATATTATTTTGTCCTTGTTCGTTTACCATCATGTCTTACATCGGTCAGTTGTTGAGTAATTTGAGGATGTAATCAATTTGATTCTGAAAAGATGGGGAAAGAATTTTTTTTCATATAATCTCGATAAAAGAATTCTATAAGATAATTTTTTTAAGAATATTTTTTCTGCCAGGTTTACAGAATTCTTTAGAGAAGAACATAAACATGAAAACGTATTTCAACAATGTGAGGAAGAGGAGGAACACAGAGTAACAAAAAAATAACAGAGGGAGAAAAGGGGAGTGAAGCACTTACCCTCTGATCCCACTACCAGACGCCAGAGTTTAAGAGAAGAAGCAAAAAAAGAAGGCGGAGGAGGAAGCAAACAGAGAAACATAAAGACACAGCAAAGCTACAGACAGTAGATCAACAGCAGCAGCAGTTCTGAGCGTGCAGAATGAGGCGGGGGAATAAATTGGAGTACGACAGGTGAGAACAGAAAAAGTGAAGGAAAAAAGATGGAGATGTCTCCTCCAAATATCAAGGCTTTAAGCTCCGCACACTTACAGAACTGAGATATAGGGGCATCCAACTGTGGCGCCGTGCCCCCCCTGGAGTTGAGTTTCTGGACTTGGGTGGGCGGCACCGGTTTGTGGGACTGACCCGTGGCCCGGTACATGGCCTGCACCCACAAGATCCGGTCCTGTTCGTCATCGCTGGCAAAGATCACAGTGTCTCCCTCTTTGACGGCGTTAAAGAAGGTTCGACCGCCGTCCAGACCTGTGTGTGTGTGGGGGGCGACAATGACTATGCAGTCAGAAACAACAACTACAGACTTGCATCATGCTGTTCTAGAAGACTATTTTAGAACAATATGTTGAACATGTAAATTAGATTGTACAAAACATTTTATTCTGCATTTTATTCTGAAGTTTGTTTTTCTTTTGTTTGTCAATCTAAACTCTTGCTGTACTGCAGCTCATTTACAGTGCAAAGAGCAAAAAGCTGAGGCTGGAGAGAAGTCCTGCACTGAATATAAAGGCACTGTAAGAACTACTACATATCAAGTCGGTTTTAACTAATTTATTAAGAATAACTTAATACAACCAACATAAGACACATTAATCCAAGAGATAAAGTTTACCTGAAACACAAATACTTATTTTTAGAAAATAAATCTGCAATTTTTGTCAATTTTCATCTTTGAAAATTGACAATCAGTCAGCAGAACAAGTTTTGGTAGTGTTGTCATGTGTAGCTGATGATGAAAAATAAACAAAAAGCTTTGAGTCTGTAAAAAGACCGACTCCACTGGTCTAAAGCAGCATTTCTGTCTAGTTCAAGTTCTTCTTGTCCAGCACACCACAATGCTGAGCACACAGTTAATGAAGGCCAAAGTTGTCATTTCTCTGACCTGGCTGTGGGTCGGTGTAGTCCACTGTGTAACCATCCAACTGAAGAAGCTCCACAGGCTCCGCCTTCTTCTCTCTATAGCTGCACATGGCAAATGTGTATTGGCTCACCTGTATGAGGCAAAGAGGAAGGAAGTCTGGCTGTGAGGAGAAATTATTCTGTCAGCTATTATCCTTAGAAAATTTAAAAAATTACACAAAAATAATTAGAAAAAAAAAGACAGATATGGCGAAATCTTTCAGATCCCAGAAAATCAGGAAGATTTATTACACATTAATAGTGTCTGCAGATATTTTCCTAAGAGGTAAATTAACTTACCCATCAATTAAATTATTTCTGCTAATAAATTCCGCAGCTGTTGTTCCAAGTTTGACCATACGTTCATGATGACCGTAAACACATCAGCATGCTTGCAGCAGACTTCAACTTTAGACATCAGAATGAATTCAGTGTCATCAGTCAGGATGACCGGTGAGTTTCAGGTGAAAACTGATGATCCATCATAAAAAAACTTTCACAAGAACTGTCGTCTTCTCACACACTGAGCTTCATCTCAGACTCTGTAGGATTCAGTTAGCATGTTAATGCTAAAGTTAATGAAGAGTAAAAAAAAAAGTAAAATAAGAAATCAATGCAAAAACCTGCCATAAACAGCAAAAGAAGTTAAAGACCAACTCAAATATCAATGTAACAAGCTCCTTTTAGTGCTCCTTTCTGATGCATCCACTAAGAATAGATCCATTAAATCTTCAATTTCCTCATCTGAGCTGGCATCTGGCTCAAACATGTACAGCTCTAATATTGCTTGCCATTTTATTTCACTAGTGATGTTATATTGGGGGTATGATGGGCTGTAAGCTAGCAGGATAGAGTGTAAATAGATGGATGATGGGAGGTAGGGGCGGGCTTACTCCGCGCCAGCAGTCCCACAACTAATGAACTTCTGCCGCTCCACAGAAACTGTCTTAGAAAATGACAGTTTTTTTCATTTAGCCTAAAAAACATCATAATCACGATTAAAAGACAACTGGAAGCAATTTTACAATAGATCAAAAAATGGCTGGAGTGGAACTTTAAACAGAAGAGGATAAAATAGCTTAAAAAAAGACAAAAACTGTGGGGGAAAACAACCAATAGTTATAAGTGATACAAATTTGACCATAACTGCTTTTTTATTTTTCATTACTAAAAAAAAAAAAGACTAAATATGTCACTTGTACAAATTAATTATTTTTAATGCATAAAAATGACTTGAAATCAGAAATAATGATCTAATGATATAAGACAATACTGAAGGCTGAGGGGAACTCGACACGCCTTGACACTTTTCTGTGTTGTAAACATTCAAATTCATTTTTCTATAAACTCCACCCATCACTGCTATGTTGGTCAAACTTGTCTGCTGTCAGTAAAGTCAGGTATCTAGAATCCTGATTGGTGCTTGGACTCCATGCATGAGTCGGTCACAGGGGGAGTGGTGTCTGCTGCTGCTCCTGCAACTGCCAGTCACACCAGCCTTTCGTCACAGGTCTGGTTAAGTCGCCACGTCTGCTGCTGCAAGTGGCAGCTCTCACTCTTAGGGTGCAGCTGCATGTTGTGTGTGTACGCGTGTGTGTGCACGTGTGACAAATGAGATTCCCTGAGACAGCACTGATGAGACCTAAGGCGAAGATAAAGGATGGCAGAGGATGGACCCAATCTCCAGCAGCTCCCAGGCCTCCAGGACAATGCTAAGGCAAACCTTGGACTTAAGCACACCCTCCCCCAACTCACACCCATACAGCAAGTTTTCTGTCTTTCTGCCCCCCAGCTGTCAGTCAGCAGGGTGGAAAGAAGCAGAGGCGGGGATGAAGAGTCAGAGAGAGCTGGATGGATGTTCAGAGATGGACCTCTGACGAGGCGCTTTGAAAGCTCCTAGAAACCTGTGAGGACAGGTCAAGCTTCTTCTTCTGAAGCCGTGGTACACCAAAGGATCTCACATCAACATGTGACCCAGACCAGGGCAGCCAGCTACCCAAACTGGAGTGCAGTGGGATCAAATTAATATCATTAATCTGATTCATACATGTGTTCTCCATGTTCACCAAAGTTCTAAATCTGGGGTCCCACAGGGTTTTCTGTTTGATGATCCATTGCTATGCTGATGACCCTAAACTCAAAGTTCCCATGACAACACATAAAGTGCTGGAAAATATTTGTACTTCTACATTTTCAAACCAGTCCGAAGTTTAATAAGCACCACTATATATATTTGCATTATTTAAATAATCTTTAGTCTTTTGTAAAACTGCAAAGGTTTCACAGGTTTGCTTTTATGACATGAATCCGTGAGTTTAAAAGAAATTCCCAGATCTTTAAAACAAGAAGATTACTTTTTTCTAAGTTAAAATTTTCTGTATAAGATTTCTAAACCAGTTTTAAAATATATCTTCCTCTCATGTAAAGAAATGTTTCATGACAATTTGTGAAAATACCAGACTTTTTTCAATTCCTCATTTGTCACATTTGGAACTCCCTCTATGTCTCTCAAAAAAAGTTACCACAGAGTATCAGGGCCACAAAAAAAGCTCCTTTGTTGGATTCAGGATTTATTAATGTTTTATTCATTGACGGTTTTCCTGCAGAATCTCTGCAAGCCCATTGAAGAAGTCATCGACATCCCTGCAGCGTCACTTCCAATCATTTCTTCCTCCACGAAGAACAAGATTTTCTCCAAGTCTGTGATGCTCTATCTGAAGAGGCCAATTTCAGGCATTTTCAGTGTTCTTATGCTAAAGTAACAGACTAGTTTCATTCATCTTTGTTTTGTACTGAAATGGGATATTTCATTTGGAGAAGGGGGCATATGTAACACTTTTCAGTCCCCTTCTTTGTGTGCATGACTGCTACATGACGTAAGGTGACAAATGGACTTCTGGGTTTATGAATGATAAGAGCAGAGTAAAGGCGCGGTCCTTTCTCTGAGCTCTTTACTTTAAAAACTCCACATTACTAACAATGAAAGCCGGCTCCACTGATACAACTTGATTTTGAGTCATTAAAATGTTCAGAACTTCTTTGTTTTTGAAACCTATATAGACTGCTGACTAGTCTTTCATCTTCAAGGATGGCTCAGATAAAGAGACAACAATGTTGTTTTTTCTCGTTAATTTTTTTATTTTTCTCGTAAACTTACTTCTTTTAAAAGTCGTAGATCTACAAGTTCTAAAGTAATACATTTATGACTTTAACACAAGTACAATTTACTTAAAAATTTAGCCAGTGACTTTTAAAGTCATAAATTTCCAACTTTATTCTCATAATTTCTCATAATTTAACAGTTGCAACGTTTTTCTCATAAATGTACAACTTTAAAGTTGTTATTTAAAAATATATCTATATGTTATTTGTAAAATGGCCTTGATGCTTTTTGTAGAAATAAAATGTTCAGTTCATTTTTTTTTTCTTTTTTTGGAAGGAAAGCAGCTTAAGAAGTTTTGTCAAGTTTGAGCATTTGTTTTAAATAAATTCTGATTAAATCTGGTGAAACTTTTTGTTTCTACAAAGACTTTCATTAAATTTTTCTGCTCAATTTGTACCATTACATCCTGTGGGAACCATTTGGCTGAAATTAGATTGTTCGTTATATTTCATGCATGCATATGTCTGTCATAACTTGGTCATGCAGCTGTTCTGGCCTCTTATTGGTTAAGATGCATTTTGGGAGCTTCCCTGTCTTTATTGGACTTTAGTTGGATTTAGAACTTGGGAAGCACAGCAGCACATTAATCTTAGACTGTGTTAGAGCGTTAAGTTCATGTTTAGTACATCTTTTTCTCTCTTGTTTTTGCTTTGAAATATAGTTTAATGGTTTTGTTTTTGTACTTTGTCATTCTTTAAGAAAGTGCAAGAAAATACATTGCATAAAAAGGAAGAACGGCAATTCTTTTTTTCCAAAGCACACGTCAAGACACTTCCTGCAACCCAAGTTATCTGAATGCAACTGCAACGACAGTTACACATCTAGTTTTTTTGCTTCAATTTTTATCTCTGAACATTTTCACAGCAGCATTTTCTTTTACCTGTCAGACAAAAATGTTCTTGATTATTAAAAAAAAACAAAAACAAAAAAACAGTGTAAGTATTTCAAGCTAAAAGTTCCAAATGAGAAATTGGAGAAGTAAAAAGGGTGTGGAGTTTATGCTCATTCTGACCCAAAGTTCACTGGTTTTTCATCATAAATGTTTCCATTTATGATCCTTCTGATGGTTAGACAGAGAGGAAACAGCAGTCATTTCATCTGGAAACAGCAGCATCTCATCACACACAGAGCGGCTGCACACCCCCCCACAACAACAAACACACACACGGGGGTGTGCAATCTATTGACCAGTATTTGTCACTTGCTATAAATGTAGCTGGGAGCGAGTGAGAGGCTCGAGTTGGCGGTGCTGCGGCGTTTCTAGCTGCGAGTGTTAGACCAGCCAGTGTTCACTCCACTTTGTCAATCCCCTGTCAACTTGTAGCTTTGAGACATATCCTCCCTAACACACAAGAGACAGGCACCCACCCCCCTCCCCCATCTGCTGCCCACCTCCCAATGCAGAGCCACCAGGAAATGGCCGCTACCACCGTCCCCGGCACCCTCCCACCACCACTACTTCCTGACAAAAGCCTGCTTGGTCTCTCCATCATCATGACAACCAAGACAGCTTGGCTGCATCTTCTTCGTGCAACAACGTGCACAACAATGTGCACGAAGGGGGAGGCATTGGTTCATCTTAATGGGAGGAGGTTTGATCCAGAGAATGTTAGAGCACTGCTCAGTCACAAGCATCCTTCATATTTTTTTTTTTATTTATTTAATCACATTTATTTATGCTTTGGAAGCGACTGCCTTATCAGCCCCCTACACTGTGCATGTGCACGTGCACAACAGGATCACGGGGGCAGAGAAAAGGTTATGAGGTCTGAGCAGCACATCTGTGAAACACCTGAGGAACAGAGAAGATTCTTGAACCTGTTAGGCTTCAAGAGCGCTTCTGAGCGTCTCAGTCTTCATCTGTTATGTGAGTGAAATAAGAGATCAGACGTCGATTCTCTATCGGGTTTTTTGAACATTTAAACTCTTCACTCTCAATTAGGGAGGCCGAATCGAGGGGAAAGGGAGTTGTTGCTCCCCTATGGGATACATTTGCATATGTTGAAAGTTTTAAACACATGTTGTGCAAATTTTAATGTATTAAATATATTTATTACATTACACCTGACTTAGTTTAAGCCAGCTGACTGAGTTTTCTTCGTTGTTACTTTTTGGAAGATTTAATAAAAAAAAAAAAAAAGAAAAAGAAAAAAAAGCTTTTTTCTGTTTTTTGTTATTTTTTTAAATAATGAAAATCATAAATCAAAAACTAAACAAAACTGTAACCTACAAGAAGTCAAGGTTTGAACTAAATCACGGGGAAACAGAATCATTACATCTCTATTTTCAATTGTTTCAAAAACTCTGTTTTAAAGCCTTCGACTCCTTTAGGATTTTCCTGCTTACACTTTTAGTTCTGCTGACTTCTGAAGTAATGACACTAATTTAAGATCATTTGAAACAAATGTTACCGGCCTCAAATCTGCAAAGATTGTTGTGGCAAACTTTAAGCCATAAAGATCATTCAGACTTTCAATAATTCAGCAGACAGTTGGCTTCTTTCCATAGCTGATAAAGAAAATCCCTGTGGTTTTGAAATGACAAGTTTATGTTTGATAACTGAGTTTAAATGGTTTCTTGGCAGATAACATTTGATCATAAAAAACAAAACTGCTTCTTTCTTATTTTAAACTTACAAATCAGTGAGTACACATTTCAAGATAATAACTGGAGCTATAAAGATGTTGATTGATCTTTTGAAACCCTTACACTTTTTGTTTTGATTGTGCTTTTTTCTTGAAACATCTACAAACCTCACTCAATGGTTAAGAAAAAAAACAACTTTAAATTAAAATCTAAAGATGAAATACTAAAAATGTGTGAATTCTAACTTGCAAAAAGAAACTATTTGTTTTTCTATCTTGGTTTAAGTCAGTAGTTATAGGTAAAATAAAAGGCTCAAATGGCATAAGACGTTTGTTTGACTAAAATAAGATTTCTCCAACAGACTAATACCAGACCAAAAAGACAGAATATTTAATGAGGTAAAACGTGATAAACCTCACAATTTCCATTTAGTCGAAAGTATAAGACAAACTTTAATTAACTGTGAAAATCAACAATTTAATCAGTAGTTTTCTGCTCAGTAACTGGATTATTCGCTGTCATTTAATTATTTCATCTTATTCAGCACTGAAACATGTAATATTTTGAACCTAAAATTCCCCTCAACAATTTTGTGGTTTAATGTTTTAGATATATTTAAATATTGTTAATACTTTGAGTTGTTTTTTGTTTGGTTGTTTTTTTTTTCTTTTACATTTGTTGGTCATTTTTTTATCTTTAAAACAATAAAAACCTTTATGGAGATAATTTGGGAATTAAAAGTTTTTTCTATTTTTTTCAGACAATTATGAACTTTCCTGAGCAAATTTAGTCTTTGTTATTTAACATAACAGTTTCTGTAGTTGGTATCAAATTGTTGCATTAATTATCTCAATCTTTTTTGGCTTTATTTGGCTTTGGAACTAGCTAAAAAACTGCATTCATCATTTTAGCTTCTACAAGTTCTCTAACGGTTGATCCTTCTTAAACACATTCACACGTAGAGACATCCAGAATTTGTTTTTTCTAGTTTAGTTTGAAGAGGAGAAGAAGAGCATCGGAACAGACCGCTGATCTGAGCTGCAGGTGGTGAAAGAGTGGATTTGCAGTGACTCCGTTCAGTGAAGCTGAGAAGATCCACCTTTTCTTCAACCGCCTGACCTTTCTGCTCCCAGCGGCTGAGGCCACAGAATCATCAGGAAGCTCAGCAACCATGAACGTAAAAAAAGCTCAAGTTTGCATATCTACAGCGCCATCTATCTGCAAGTTTGTTTCAATATTATCAACCTCTGAGCTCCTCGACCCCCCAAGGAGTTAGCGGAAACATCTTAAGCCTATTGTTCAAAATGTAATTACATCCTAAATATATGTGGAAAAAACGACTGAAAACATTTCTATGAATCACAGACAGATCTAGATGCTCTCACCTGTATGAAAACACCAGAATAAACAGACTTTAATTCAGGAAACAAGTCCAAAGGGTCAACAGAGAGCTTCTCCTTCACACATTAATCCTACAAAATTACCCATTATGTATGTTATATTATGTATGCAGGAAGCAGGTAAAAAAAAAAAAAAAAAACTCATACCTGAACGAGCACAAAGAACCGCCTCTTCCATCTCTTCCACACATTCTTGCCGATGGCCCAGAGGTACCTGAAGAGAAGAACAGCAGCTTAGTAAAGGAGCATCTACCAGTCAATTGAGCTCTGAGTGTCTGCTGCCCTCTGCTGGCAGCCTAGCATCACTGCACCCTCACATCACATTCTAAAAGTTTTTAACACAAGCTCTTAGAACACCTCCAGAAATAATAAAAGATGATATAGCTTTTGATTGAGAAGCCTAAAGGTCAGGTAGGAGAGTCAATACATTAAACAAGAAAGGCTTTTTATAATGCAACTAAGTAGGGGGAAAATAAACTGCAATTCTGTGCAGTAGCCAATGAAGAAAACAAAAAACATGAAAATGAATGTTTAATGTTGACTTGATTATTTTATTCTAAAAATCTGGCATCTTCTGTGGAGAGATGTTGTCAGAATCAGAGGAAGGAGACATATTCCCAAAATCCCAGCAGATGCTGACAGAAGCAGCTTTTTCAGTCTCGTCTGGTAAGGTGTGGTCTTGTTTTTATTGAAGTTTCAGAGTTAAATGTTCATTGTTCTCCTTTTTCGAGATCTTCTTCAGCTCTAACATCAGATTTTAAAAATTCCATTTAACCATAAAACCCTCCTGAGTATAACAGAACTTCAATGTGACGCCGCATTATCTCCAGATTGGGTCGTATAAGGTCAGGTTTCTGTGCATCACACGTTTATAACTCCAGTAAAAACTCACTTTTCCCTGACCAAGGCTAAGATTTCTTTAAATAAAATTAGCTGGAAAATCTTTGAGCATGATCTCAAACATGTCCCTGTCATTCTCTTTAGCCACTTCAACTGTGTATTATTATTTTGTTTATCAGCTTAGGTCAATTCAGAAACACGAGGCAGGGAAAGAAAAACAACAATTCTGCAATCCACATTTGTTCCAAAATTGCAAAAAATACAAATATGTATTTTTTAGTCATTTGAGTGAAAGTTAATGAAAGTTTGTTTACTTACACTTAGATTTTGACAAAAAAGTAAATTTTCTTTCCATTCAATCTCACCAAAATGTCCAGTTGTCAAACTGCTACTATGAATGAAAGCGTAGGTAAAGAAGAAGGTCAAGTCTCCTCTTCCTCGCTCATCAGCACTGTTTTAGTGGAAATCTGAGTCTGCACACAGAAACTGTGATTTTAAAGCAACACTTGAGAGTGAAGAGCTCAGACGCTTTTCTAACCCCCCCCACTGAAGCTCAGCCCACCCTGCTGAGTCCCAGCTTGCCTTTGCCCCCGGCCCCCTCCACAGTGGCTCTGTGTTGTTCTGAGTAAGCCTCCTCCACAGGGCGGCACACAGAGCCAGCATGGATCTTGCAGTAGCCCCCCCACCTCCCCTGGAGCTCCTAAAGGCAGCATATGGAGAAGTGGGAGTGAGAGAGGAGACAGTTAGCCGAGTGAGGCTTGGATTCAGGAAGAGCTCGCTGTGACGCCATGACTCAGCAGCTCTGTAGGCTCACGCATGCAGCGCAGCCACGCCTTCTCTCACTGACGTGCATGCTACTGTGCTCAGTCACTGCAGCTGATCGCACAGATCCAGAAAGAACTTTCTTCTGTCAGGTAAATGGGCGTAAGAACCTGGGAGGAAGCAACATACCTCTGCAAGACTGCTGGGAAAGTTCCTGCAGACAAATTCTGGATGTTTCAATGAGTCCACATCATAGCACCCAGCCACTCCCTCTTCATGTCTGGAATGGGGGCTTCAGCTCAGCTCCTCAACAGCTACAGCCCATAGACTGTATATAAGAGCTGGACCAAGCGAGTGTGCTGTCACCCACAGAAAACGACTTACTTTCAGCTCTGATGAAATGAAGTAAATTTGTCGCCTAAATTTTTTTTTTTATATGGATGCCGCCATGTTGCGGCCAGATGTCATCACTGCGCAGCGCTTGGTCCAAGCCGGTCTGAGTCAATGTTTCTATGGAAATAACTCTCGCCAATCAGGAATGAGCTTATTGAAAGTTTACACCACTATCGGTTAAAAGCAGGCAAATCTGTCAAACGTTTCAAACATTTGAGGCGAGACCACCTATGGTAATTGAAGGACCTGATTGGCCAGTTTCTAACTTGATTTACTTGCACTACAGATAAATATATAGTTTAAAAAAACGTAGGTAAATAGAATAACTTAGAAAGAGCTGTTTATTTCTGAATAGAAGTCTAAGGGATTTTGGCTTCCAGGAGACAGTATAAGTGCTCCCTATTTAAAGGGTTCACTCAGTCCATATATACAGTCAATGTTAGAGCCCTGACTGTTTCTCAGCTTCAGATTGGCTGAAAACAACTGATCTAAAAAAATCAGCCGAGACTGAAGGTTCTCCAGGAGCCAGGTCAGAGAACATTATCAAGTTAAAAAACATAGTTTGTTTGAGTTTGTGTTCTTGAGTTAAAATAGTTAAAAAATTGAGTTAAAAAATGTATTAACTTAACATGTTTCATTTCCTGTGAGCTTATGTGTCTCACAGTGAGAGTTTATTACTTTTTATTTTGTGTAGTCCTTAACTTTTCCCTTTTTATGATGAAAAGATCAGTTTGTTGTTGAATTTTCTTTTTCATTTCCATGGTTCTTCCTAAAAACCCACAAACATTAAAAAATGTCTAATGTCTTACTGGCCCTAATGTTTCCACCGCCAAAGTCTATGTGAACTGAGAGGTTCTTCTTCAGTTCTTCTGTAGTTTCTTGAAATCCCACCACAGCATTTGAGTCAGGCAAAAGGTCTGGACTTTTGGTCATTGTAGTTCAGGATGAGCTTCTGATGAACACAGATCGATTTTGATTTCCATAATCTGATTTTAAAGAGTTCATTTTCTAAAGGTCTCCATAATCATGTGTGGAGGACCTCAGTTGTGCTTCCTTGTCCTTTCTCCTTTAAACTTTAGTCTTCTCTCTGAAAGTGCACATATACTGGCCACAAAAGGCTGTTAGTCAACATATTAAATTGAAAAAGTATTCTTTTTTCTGACAAATAAACTAAGGTCATTTCTCTCAGTTTTAATGGTTCATTTGCTCCCTCTAGAATTTGCCTTTTATAACATTTTGGCCCCTCCCCGCACATCAACAAATATTTAAACAGACCGTCACATTAAATTTAATGAGAGCCTGCTTGAATTAAACTGAAACCTTTTAATGGACACCTCTGAATTATGGCCACTGAAAGAAGAGCAGCACCGTCCCAAGTGATACCGGGCATTCCCCAAAACACACTCCAATTGTCTTCGAAACCAATGCCGTTTTCTGGGCACCATCAAGCTAACTAGCAGTTAAATGATGGAAAGCAGCTGTATATTTCATCACTGACTTAAGCTCAGCAGGGGAACCAGAGAAAATTACAGTCAGACATAAATTTAGTAAGTTTATACACCAATTCTGTTTCATTTGAGAACCTCTGATCGTCTCAGTCAGGCGTATTTACCACCTGTGTGAATCACGACTCAACAGAACCTGGACTTACTCTGGGTTAACATCCTGAGGTTTTCTTTGATGCGACCAACTCCAGTGCAAAGCTTTTTGCTTTTAGTCTCATCAATAATCAGCTGGTGCTGCAGTGGGGACTCAGCCCCTCCCACAAATCAAGTTCAGAGTCTTGCAGGATGAAGAGCTGCAGGATTAAGTTTACACCTCTGTTAAACTGGTTTGTTAGTTCTAATTTATCTCAAAAGGAAATAGAATCATCATTTTGATGATGACTCTAATTTTATCCCCTATGAATCAAAAAGGGGGAAATGTAATAATCATAATGATTTAGAGTCTACAAAGTTCCCTGATTGATTCAAAATGTCCATCATAACTGCTGGTAACCACAAGAGGGAGCTAGAATATTATCTTTGGAAAATAACCGTTGAGGGCACTACCAGAAACTGACAGACTGATTAAAAGTCCGTCGGGCACTCATACTTACCCACAATGCTTCATGTTCTGCGGTTTGTCCATACGGATGGCCAGTTTGATCTTGAGCTCATCTGAACATCCTTTGGAGACGCTCATCTTGTGGAGCTCGCACTGTTTGGCGCTGTTGGGCGTTGGATGAAGGACGACCTGAACACGACCACACGACAAGGTTTGTGTGCTGCAGATGTTTGTTGCAAACCATTCTTAACACACAAATCTGTGACCTACTCTGCCCAGCTCCTTGTCCTCCAGAGCCAGAACCCCTGTGCTCTCAGTGAACAGCTTCACCTTCACTGCAGGTAACGGCTGGGTGGTGGTGAAGTCCCCCTGGGTGCCCCAACTGGACACAAATAAGACAGAAAACACTCGCTTGTTGAGATGATCGTGTCTGTTAAAACCACATTTGTACTAAAGCTGCAAAAATAGATGAGCAGTAGGGGTGCAGAGGATGATCCGTACGGTTTAGAACACACACATACTGTGGATGTTTTGAAGTACTTTATAGATTTATAGTTTTATTAAATATATATTTTGAAGCTTTATAAAATAAATTGTTTATCTTGTTTTTTGTCCTGTTGTCTTTTCCTTTTTACTGATTTGAAAAATTATCTGAACCAAGACTCCAAAACATTGAAAAATCTGAACCATGAGTTTTGTGATCCGTTGCACCCTCTAATGAGCAGCAGGTAAAAATGTGACATGGAGTTCCTCAAAGCTCTGTCTGAGGTCACCTCAGTGATCCGCACCTCTCTGCCAATCATCTACCTATTCACAAACGGATTCACTCCAAAGAAGGAGCTCTGCATCTCCAGAGGCAAACAAGGATTTAGCAACTTACCCGAGGACACTGATATATGACTCTGTATCTGGGAAATGAACCCTTGAGATGGGAAATAAATAACCATTCCTCATCAGAGACACAGCTGTCCACCACAGTGTTTTATTAAGTAAATATGTTGTTATAATTTTAAAAAGAATGTTAATGCCCAAACAATAATACATTTCTATAAATTTAGCAAACCCCCCCTCACCCCCAATCGATTTGTACATACTTCAACAAGTCGTGCGCACACACTCCTCTCCTGGTGTCAGACAGACTCATACTGTGATAACCTCATTCGCTCCAGGGGGTGGTACAGCTTCACACAGCAGGATTGGTGGTTCCTGATGAACTTCAGGTCAATTTAAATGAATAGATTAGATCCAAATGAGGAGGATGGTTTAGTTTTTACCACACAGTCATCACCTGTTAGGCCCTTTATCATTTTCAGATGTATTACCACAGCTTGCTTGTAAAATCTGTTACCTCGAGAAATCCAATACTGATCTGATAAATGATGGGGTGAGACAAGACTCACAAACACTAGACCCCTCCCCTCCTGGGGGCAGGGAGGCGTTAACTCACTTGGGTTTGGATGCTTCAGCTTGGTCTGTCTGCAGTTTGTGCCCCCCCTCCACCTCCATGGTGCAGTAGACGATCCTGTTGGGAGCCAACGACCGTAGCCCCTGCACCTCCATGATCACCACCTGAAAGGAGAAATCCAGTGACTGATGGGAAGCGCTGGGTTTTTCAAAAATAAACTGAGGAACGTTTCCGCCTTAACGTCAACTTTGACCTCTGTGTTACTGTTGAACCCTCATATCTTTATAGAATATTTACATGCTATATACACTAGAGCTGTGTATTGGACTATGTAATACATACATGTCTCACAATACGATACACATCCCGATATATCTCAAAGCTGTACTTCTGTAATTCTGAACCTTTTGCTGTGAATTTCAGCAGAACTTTGACTCCCTTTGATGACATTGTTTTTTTTTTTTTTTTATTAATTCCCTTTTTAATTAGTTTTCTTCCATTTTTTGATACAGTAACAACACTAACACAATTGACACTGACATAACACAAACAAAAAACAGACCAAAAAAGAAAAAAATTGCTAGCATTGCTTTAACTTGATCTCTGTGCATGACCCACTGTGCAGCTGCATTGCTTCCCTCATTCCTATCCGAGTCTGCTACAAAGCACCACAATCCATGATTTATATGATACTGGCAGCAAAGTGGCATAGAGTTTTGGTTCGGTAACCATCCTCAAAAAAATCAAAAAAAAAAAAAAAAAAAAAAAACTTGAGTCTGACGGAACATTTAACAAGATGGTTCATCCGAGATCTCGTTGCTTCGGTTGCAGAGTAGAGCTGCTCAAAGAGCCTCCGTAAGCTGTGTTGCCAACTAGCAGTCAGGGTTTAGGTGGAAAACAAAGGTAAAATGCTGAAAGAAGCTCATAAATAACAAACTATTGTGTTGTCAGCATTTTAAGTTGATACAAGTATCACCAAATGAAACATTGCAATCTATTGCCAAATCGATTTTTCCCTACACCCCTAATATATACCACATTTTTTGGCAAAAACTGATTCTAAAC
Organism: Oryzias javanicus; assembly: GCA_003999625.1. Lineage (NCBI taxonomy): Eukaryota > Metazoa > Chordata > Actinopteri > Beloniformes > Adrianichthyidae > Oryzias > Oryzias javanicus. The sequence continues at coordinate 16,596,198 of CM012441.1, read as the reverse complement.
TCTTGAAATGTTAAACGTGATTTCAAACTTTAAAAAAAGGCGCGTGGTTCTGCTAGAGCAGGGGTGGGCAAACTACGGCCCGGGGGCCACATGCGGCCCCTTAGGCTACTTAATCTGGCCCTCCAAATTAAAATACATTTAATCAAAATCCTAATTATTGCTTTATTTCCATTGTATTTCTGGTTTCTTCTCATGAATGGTGTAGTTTCTCTGGCGTTTGTGTGTTTTTTTTTCTGAGTCAGAAGGTGATTTTTCGGATTTCTTTGAGTTTGCATTTTCCTCTGAAGAACATCAACCCATTGGATCACCAAAAAGAGAACAAAAATAAAAATTTAGAAATTAAAATTCCCAAATTTTCTGTTTTTAAATGAATATATGTGAATTTTAATCCAAATGAAAGCATGTTTTTATCTAAATTCCATATTATCGTTTTAGTTTATGAGGTTCATTACCAAATCACTCCTTCTATCTACTCTTTGTCCGGCCCTTATGCCAAATTTTAGAACCCTTTCTGGCCCACAAATCAAAAAGTTTGCCCACCCCTGTGCTAGAGGTTTCTTCTCCTGCCACGGGTCTAGTTTTATGCTCACACAGGAAAACATCAAGTAAAGAAATGTTTGCAATCAGTTGACCACACCCATAGAGTAGTATTTAAATACACCTAAAATCAATAAGTTCTTTATCTTAATGGGAAAATAGTAATTTTCTATATCAAACTTGTTTTTTGCTCGCTTATGATGCGTTTCCAGTATTCTTTTCCAGTATTCAAACCTTTAAAAAAAATAATCCACATTTTTGCAGTTTCCTTAGAGAGAAAATATTACATTACAATTTTACTTAGACATCAATAAATACATAGTACAGTTACCGTACATGTTCATGGTGGACATCAGCTTGATATTTACATAGTTCAAAATGAATGACATGGGGACTTGTGTACCTCCAGAGTGAAAGACAGCACCACGTCAGACTTGGACAGGGTGCTCTCGTCCTCCTGACCCATGTCCATGATGGAGGTGTTGTGGCCCCGTTTTAACTTCTGCAGCTTGAACTCTCCTCCTTTGGACACCGGCATGCTCTCCAGGTTGGCCATCAGCAGGTTGACTGAGGACCTCAGCTCCTCAATGAACATGGCCTCCATCTCTCTGGAAGCAAATCGTGGGAACCGCCCTCCAAGCTTCACAGAACAGGAGAGCATCGTCAGTTCGCTGACATTCAGCAGGAGCACATTGCTCCATCCCCTAAAACTCACTGCAGAGGAATATTTGCTGTAGCTAAAAAAGAAACGGAAACATTTACTTTAAAGTCCCGCTCTTATAAAAGTGTTCCCATTGGATTTTTAATTTTGAGATATGTTCTTAAGCAAGATCAAAAACATTATCATTTTTTGGACATTGTTTTTGAAGAGCGGCAGTAGCTCATTAGAAATTCACCTCTGATTGTGCACAGGACAGTTGGCACAAAGCAACCCCGCCCCCATTTACGTTATCCATAATATGTTTACACTCTGTCCCACTAGCTTACAGCACCTCACACCCCTAAGCTAAAAATGGCGAGCAAAACTGGAGCCACATCCCAGCTCAGATAAGGACGAAGGCGTTCATGAATCGTTCATAAGTGGACCGGAGACGGTGGTTTCTATGTCACAACAGCATTTTCTTTATATGCTCCTGATTCATAACAATTTAAATAAAGAGATACTCAGAAATGCAATTGTGACATTATTTTCTTTACATATGTCCTCTATCATGAGAAAAATGCCACAAGAACACGATAAAAACAACAAAAACGTATTTTTCTAGTCTTCTTTATAAAAAACAGAAGAAAAGCTGCTGGAATTAAACCAGCAGTCTGGAAGGGCTTGCCTTTCAAATGGAGTAAACACTACGATGATGTAGCACAGCATCAGTGGGATGAAGGTTATTTTTCTCTCCTAATGAACTCCACATCACCTCAGCGATCCAGAAATTTGATTATAATGCTGAATATGGGACTATAAGTTGACCCGCTCACACTGTGCTCACCTGGGTCACCTGCTCAGGCTTTCAGCCATGCCAGCAGTTGCTTTCAAATAACTATTTTCCTTTCATGTTCTGGATTCATGTTTGTCAACAGAAATATTTCACAGTTTAAACTTCTAACGTTAGAATGGATTCTGGGATTGATGTAATTCCAGTCTTCTCACAAAGAGTGCTCTGTGCGTCCTTAAGGAGAAAGAAAACATCACACCTCCTTTTCTTGAAATTAGCAGAATTAGCGCCTCCTCCTCAAAAAAGACACTCTTTTACTTAAGCTTTGTTTTGTAGTGGGAGGAAAGGGGGTGATGGATCTAGATCATTTTGAAACATTTATTTAATTCTGTTTCATTTTGAATTGAGAATCTCTTTCTGCATTCATTACATTTATTTTAAGTCAAAGACAAATACAAAAATATATTTAATCAAACATTAGCAATTTCCGTATCTTTAGCATGAAGGTAATCAGTGATGACGAGCTTCTTTATTCTCTTTCCTTTTAGTAGCACCAAACAAAAGCGGACATCTCTCAGGTGTTCCACAGGAACCTCACAGGCTAAGTCCTGCTCACTATAGAATTTTTGAACGTTAGTTTTCTCCTCAGCACGGTCCATTGCTTCTCTCATGCATCCTTCATCATCACTTCTTACCCGAGCGATCTGATCTGCCATCTGCAGCCGGCCGTCCAGCTCTCTGCGGATCTGAGCTGCCTGCTCGTCTGGATTATCCAGCTGTAACACACACACCACCTGGGTTAAAATACAAACCAGAAGCTCAATTAAAACAAAACCTTATTATATCAAGCCAAAGAGAAACCAACATCATTATGAAGAGTGGTCTGCAAGGATCCAGTCTGACTATAGACGGTCGCTGTCAGGTTGATCTCATTCTGGGCTCTTTGTTGTTCTGGATGCTGAGCTCTGACCTTTTGGATGGATTCTGACCTTATCTCTGCTGTGTTTCCACCTCAGTTTTGTTTAACTCACATCAGTGTATGTGGGTGGGGGGTGGGGGGGCATGATCAGCTATTGGGTAGTCTCCATTTTTCAGTTCATAAGACCAAAGACTTGCCTTAAGATTTCAATCATTTTGAAAATGTTTTTGAAAGAGGCCTATAGTTTTTGTTTCAGTTTTGTTGATTTGTAACCAGAACATAGTAATTGAATTTTAATTTAATTTAAAATTTAATTTAAAAATTTAATTTAAAAATTTAAATTTAATTTTAACCTAAACTTTAGTGAATCTTAAGATCTATTTTCAATTTGACATGCATTTCTTTAAACTAAAAATATTTATACAAATTTAATCATTTTAATTTCAGTGACTTAACTTATTAAATCTCTAAAATAGCTTGATGCATAAACTGTTTACGTTTGAACTGTTACTGGATTATAAATTTAAAAAAATGCAACAAAGCAAAAATACAAAGAAAACAAAATAAGTAAATTTAAGTCCCCAACCCCCACCCCCACACCCAATCAATCTTATCTAATGAACAGCAAAAAAGTTCATGGAGCAATTCATTTTTTGCACAAAATCAGATATTGTTAGAGTTAACAGGAAATTACTCCTTTTGTAACCTTCCTCTAGTGGTCCTTAGTGAAAAAAAAACACTTGGTACTTCCTGGCTTATATGATTTACGGAAATGGTATTTAGGAATTTTGGACTAAAAAACCCTGCTCGGTTACCACATACCTGGACAGGCATGGATGCTCAGCAACAAAGAAATAGAAACCAACACAGTACACAAGAACAATCTGAGCTTGAAACTATTTCTGATGTAACCAAGAAAAATCTATTTTACACAATAATAAAACAAAAACTAAGAAGAAGAGTTACCATAAAGCTTCTATCTGTTTCCACTAATGAACACCAGGGGGCGAGGTTTGGTTGTGATTTAACTATTGCTGCACTATTGTTACAAATAAAAAAAAAATGAAATTATTTCCCAGAGAACAATATAATTCATCCAGACTTGTGGCTGATGAAGAGGAAACAGCAGATCTTTGAAACTGCAGAACATGCTTGTTAGAAGCTTCACCCTAAGACAGAGAAGGCAGATTTTATCCCTCACGTCAGTCACCTGTTCACACACCTGCTTAGATAAAGTTTACTGCTGCCAGAGGGCGGGGCCAGTGACGTCAGAGGGAACAGACCGCGTCTCTGCTGAGCTTCAGCCCGCAGAAACAGACATGAGGGTCATTAGAGGAAGATCTGCTCCATCACCAAACATCAGGATGAAACTGCTGTTCTCCAGAAGCTCCGCCCTCCATTAGTCTTCATCTTTCCCTTATGCTCCTCATCTGCCCCTCCTTCTTCAACTGTCTCCCATCCCCTCTGTGCTTCCTTTCTTGTTCATTCCCATGTTCCTCGCTCCCTCCATACTCATCCCTCTTTCTTTTCTTTCCACCTTCACCTCTCCATCTCCATTGATTTTAAGGAGCCGCTTTCATCTGGCACGGATGGGCGCACCCCATCTCCCCAAACCCTGATGTGATTAAAACAGAGAAAACATGCCCCTCCCTCCTGATGAGGGGACAACAGTTGGCATGGCAACTGGGAAGGATGGTAGGGGCTGAGGGAGGGAGCATCTGTGTACAGTTGTCATGGCAACAGTCGTGATGGTTTGAACTCCTTTTTACCTCAAATTCCCACCCGTGCACCTCTCCAAGTCTAATATGGAGTACACAAGTTCATCAATACCACATTATAGCGCTCTTCATCAACCTCATCATCACACAGACATGGAGCCTCAGCTGTGAGCAGGACTTGAAACATGCTCTCAGAGGAAGACTGAGCTTCACATGAGAGCGCTCGTGCCACTCCCTAAAGTGTCTGTGTGTGTGGGGGGGGGCTATCTTTAAATCTAATTTGCCTGTCTGCAGACGTTAACCCACAACAAACTGAGCTGGAGGAGACCATGGACCAACCAGCCAGTCAAGACTTTCTCTACTTTTCATTGTTTAAATTGATCTATTACATGTTGAAGTTAAAAAATGTATTACAAAAAAAAAAATTTTTAACCAACACCCGCTGCACTCTTCCATCCAACCAGTATTTGAAATCCTCAGGATGCTCCCAAATTCAAAAAAAGAATCCAGACCAAAAAACAAGCTGGAACGAACCACTTCAATCATCTTTTAATCTTGTAAAATCATTCCCGGAGGTCTTTCAATTATGATAAAGCCATTTTTAGCCAAAAATAGAAAAAAAAACTGTTGTTTTCAAGGACACAGCATCTGCAGAGGTGGGAGTTCATTAGAAATTCACCTTTAAGCTCTTGGTGCAGAAGTAATGCTCCGCTTTTTTAACACAATTTCACCCTCTAGAATAGATTACACAACACAACCACAACCTAACATTACCGGGGCAAAAAAAATGGTGACCAATATTGAAAATATCCACCAGTCCAGTTTAGAGCCAGATGGTCATTCTCAAGATGTATGAAAACTTTGTCTTCCTTTTATCTACATTTAAAACATGAGGGTAACAGTTTGAATTTGGAAGCCCTGAGCCCTTTCCTCTAGCTCTTCCAGACCTTCACTGATGTATAATGAAGATGAAGTTTCCCATTCTCCCTGAGCACTCCCACCGAGACACCCCACAGGCAATCCCTGGCTGTTTTTGTTGCTGCCATTTGTGTTTTCTTTTTGGTTCATTATGGGAATGATAGCAAGACACAATCTGAGTGGTGGTATGAACACATATCTTAAGGATTTCCTCCCTGAAGTACTAAGAAGTTGTAGAAATCTGTAGCTGGAAAGGTTTAGAGTAAGAAACATAAGTTTTGTTTTGTCTTTCTGTCAAATCAGAAGTTTGACTTGGAGCATCGGAGCAGCCAGATGTCTGGCCAGAGTTCTCTCTCTCTTCAGGGGGACCAATGGAAACCAACATGGTAGCAGTCTGGTTTTATTAATGTAGTCTTGGCCTGTATAGTATTTATCTGCAGCAGGAGAACAGAATTTAAGCTCTGTGTCTTTCTATTTTCAGTAAACTGTTGTGATTATGTTACTTGGATGCATTTCATACTCCTGCAGGATCTGCTGGTTCTGATCATGGTGTCACTGTGATTTATCCATCAACATCCTGTAGTTTTTAGGTGAAATGAACCACTGATGGCTGAAATCACTGCTGATTGTCGTTCATTGTACACATGATTTCATTGATTTGGCGTCTGCTCTGCTCTCATCTTCTGCTTGCAGTCCATTCTGAGCAGTTGGAGGCTTTCAAGGGTGCAGTCCTAATGGCAAAAATCCATCTGACGAAAAAGGAACCGCCACCCACTCTGTTCTTTCCTCTCCACATATCAGCAGAGTTGGGCTGCGATTCAGTCTTTTCAGTCTGCGCTCCAGCCATCATTACAGTCAAATGCACACTTGTCAAAAGAGTTGTCTGACCCAAGTACTCATTATGTGGAGGGGGCAGTTAGTCATCTGTGCTGCTTGGAGACCCTCTCTGGTCCGTTGGAACTGGAAACCAAAGCGGAGTCTGTACCTGCACACTCAACCCCAATGTTGTTCAGTCTGCAGACAGTTCCTGCTCACATTTTGACTTTTCCTGCTGAGTTTGTAAAGTGGCTGGTATAAAGGCTCCTGGACAGAGTTGGGGGGGGCAGACTGCCCATGGAATTTTGTCTTTAGTCAGAGCAGCCTTCAGAAGGGAGGTCCCTGACAGTCTGGTGGTGCTGACACCTTTGCTTTTCATCAGTCTTTCACGAACCCTTGTGCTATCCTAGACATGTTTACATTAAAAGCGGGGTCATCTGGACCCCACAAGAACATTTTTTTTTTTTTCTTCACTGGTGTCCGTGGCAGACAAAAAAATCCTATCCACCTTTGTCATGGGAGGGATCACACATCAATGTAAAGGTGGGGGTCATCTGGACCCCATTAAATAGCACAAGGGTTGAGACTCACTCCAATGACAATTGTGTTTTTAACATGTTCATGTGGTAATTTTCTCATGATGGATGGCCCATATATAATAATGTAAGCATAAAACTGCATCTCTGAGCATTTATTTATTTAAATTGCGGTGAATCAAGAGCAGATTAAAAAATGCTGCTCAATTGTGAAGTAGAAACTGCGATGGGCGGGCCAAAATCTCAATTCAACACTCCAATTCAGATACAGCCACTTGCAGACAAATAAATCTATTGGCGTCTTTGTTATCTTTGTGGGAAAACTTTGGGCTGGTATTTCAGCTAGATGAAAGAGCTCAGGGCTTCCAAACTCAAACTGCTGCCCTCGTGACTCAAACATAGACAAAAGGAAGACAATGTTTTCCTCCATCTTGAGAATGACCAGTGTTCGTCTTCAACAGGGTGAAATGACTCATTTTAACAACAATTTGATCACAGTTTGTGGCTGAAGATACAATTCATTGTTGAAAAACTTCAACCAGTGTGACTCAGGTATTGAATTGATCTGTTACTGCACAATGCGGGTGAGGTTTTCCAGATTCCTTGTATTTCTTGCAAGATGACGGTGTCAAATAAATATGTGCAAAAATACAATCAAACAAGAATTAATGGCAAATTCATTCCAAATTTAGTTTTATTTAGTTCAGCCCACTGTTGTACAAACAGAACACTGTTAGAACATCATACCATATTGTCTTTGCAAAATTCAAAGTATTTTCACACATTGGACTGTAATGATGGTTTGTTAAAGTTGAAGTCCCATCAAGAACTAGTTTTTTCTTCACATTTCATCGATCCCCAGGGAAAGCTGCAGAAACAGCTGCACTTGGGAGCTGTTTATTGGTTTAACCTCCCAATCCAACCCCTCAAAGCAGGGGGGCATTGGCTACCATTTTTACCGTTTCCAGCAGTCTGACTCAAATCCAGCTACGATTTTTCTGCCCTAGTATGACTCCCGCTCTGTTTTCATGTTTATAAGGCTGGTCCTTCAGCCTCTATTGCTGCTCTGAAGCATTAAGGGAGTTAGCGCAGATGAGGGGGGGGGGTAGTGAAGGGGTTGGCCTCATCTCCACTGACAGCCTGACCTCTGATAAAGCTGCACATGCTGATCTGCAGCAGCTGAAGGATGAACAGACATCATTAGATTTCTGCGTCTTCCATCCATGAAGCAGTTTAACAGTAGATTATGTGCAGAGGTCCGTCTGTCACTCTGCTGCAGAAAGAAACTCACTCACTTACAGTCCGTCATCATCAATTCATGAGTGGGTTTCTGCTTTAAGTCAGAATACCAACAAAACCCATCAAGTTCTGGAATTCAGGCGCTAAACTGTCTCAAAATAAAAAGGACTTTAACTTAATAAAGTGTTTTGTTCAAAGCTATGACTCTCAAAAGGTCCAGAATTAAAACACTGATTCTCTCAGCAGTAGCAGACTGTGCTGCAGCTCAGGCTCTAAAAAACACTTTAATCTCTGCACCGTTTCAATGTATTGCTCAGTGACACTTCAGGATGTGGTGCCCACCCCTCTCATCAAGGATAGACATGTGAGGTTTGCTGAAAGGTTTCTATCAAAACTCACTCACTTCTGACAGTCTGAAGTTCAGATGCATCTTAAAGGGATCCTGAAGCTCGATAAACTGACAGATTACTAAAATATTACTCCTTCATCAGAGTTCAGACTCACCTCAGATAACAAGAGAACCACTATAGAGCAGATACATTAGTTTTATTAAAAAAAAAAAAAAAAAAACTTTAAAAATGTGAATCTGACATAAATCTGTACTGTGACAAACACCAAGTCAGCAATCATCTGTGACTAATGCAACAAAATACAGGAGCGACAGTCTGTGGTTAATTGAAAGATATTTAATGAGACCTCAGGGGAATGTATGTAACACAACATGAACCTGTAAAGGTGTTAGGCGCTCACTAATGTAAAAAAATTACCCTCTAATAACGCTTTTTGCTGCAAGTATGCATCAAACCACTTCAGCTCCCAAAATTAACTTAATTTAGCAAAAAGTTAACTTATTTTTAATAACTGGAAATGAATTAAAGCATCAAGGGGTTAATAGCCTTAAGAATAATAAGAACAAAAAAGTTTATTTTGTTGCAAGTTAAAGTTTGTGATTGTTGGCAGACACACTTACCTGGCAGGCATTATACAGGAGCTGGTGCTCAAACTTCTTGATGCCGAGGATGCCCTGGAACATCTCGTACAGCTGGTCCTTGCTCAGGATGAGCTCGGAGGCGGCGCTGGCCGTCAGCCTCTGCTGGAGCTTCCTGGGGTCTTCTTCGCCTCGGTAGATGGTGTCAAACTTGGCCATCCACGAGCTCAGCACCGTCTCTTTACTGAGGCCGTCGATCTCGGGCAAACTGCGCACACGCTTCTCTATGTGCTTCTTGAACACCTCCCGGGAGTCGCTGGCCGAGCAGCCGCCGCTCTGCACCATCCGAGACACGCGGTCGCTCTTCAGGAAGATCTGCATGGACCACAGCGCTTTCAGTTCAAGGAAGGACCAGAAAAACACTCCGGTTTGTGAGGGAGAGGGCCCGCTGAGGCCAACACATGAACACAATGATGATGACAGAGAGAGTAGACTGCAAGCAACTGATCAGATCACAGATCATCTCCACTACATACTGATAACTGCTTACATTAGGGACCAATAGATTATATTACATATCTAATCTCCATAATGAGCAGGAAGCAGTTGCTGTTGAGAAGAAAACTCCCTCTGATCAGGAAGAAACCTCCAGCGTAACTACTTTCTGGGGTTGAGGGTGGCCAGTCACAGTCAGGAAGTTGTCTTTGATTTGATCGAAATCTTTCTACCCCTTTGCCTAAAGATACTAGCTTAGGAACACTAATGAGAAAAACATCTGGTCGTCTACAAACATGATGATGCTTAATTCATTCAAAGAAAAATTCTGGAAAATATCTTGACATCCACCTCTATGAAAAATAGTTATCCAAATTAAAAAATAAGATACATTTGTAATGAAATGCTCTTTTATGTGAAAATTTTCCATCCTTTGTAAGTTGTTATGCAAGAAAGATGAACAAAAACATCAATACTGTAAAGAAATGTGGGGTTCGATAGCAAGAATTTTTAAGTTTGCAATTTTCTTCACAGCAATTTCCTGACTGCCATCTTTGTATGATTATTGAAAAGTACAAAGATAAGTTTTTCTTGAATTTATTATTTTAAATGAATAAACCCGACAGCATTACTTGGGATTACTTACAAGATTTTAAACGGTTTTTCAACACATTTTTTTTAATCTATTTTTCAATACGAAAAGCAAACATTTAACCAATAATTCCTAAAAAAAAAAGTTTGGGTAAAATTATTTGAAAAAAGTTGTTCTATAAACTTCAAAATAAAAAAAAAAATAGTAATGTTTGATGTCACTTGTCACTACAAATGGGAGACATTTAATGATTTTAGTTTTTAATTTATTTTATTTTATTTTCTTCTTGTCCTGTCCAACAGCTGAGCAAACAGATACGGGCTGAGAGCCTCTTGCTTTGGACAGATTTTAATGTCCCAACAGGGGTTTATTAAGTATAAATTTTATAATTTTTTATAATTTATTTTGTTTTAGGTTACAGTGTCTAAATTATAATAATCCTCAAAGACGGTTGAGAAAAAAATGCATGTCTGCTGAAGCTGGCTTATTATCTCGGAAAAAAGAAAAGAAAAGAAAAAAGAAAACTTGACTCAAAGTTTTCTTTTTAAAAAAACAAACAAAAAAAACTAGAGAATCACTGCAGAAGATTTAAGACTAAACAGAAAGAACTCCCTGTGATTCCAGTAGAACAGCAGCATCCTATATCACGAAATAACCTCGTAATCCAAGAAAACTCTACTTCTTCACTAACAATTATTTGTATAAAAGGAGCCTCAGGTGGAGGAAAAAAGCAGAACATGATAGATGCTTTCATCCAAATCTTACAGGTTAGAATACAGTGTGTTCCAGAGAGTCTTAATAAAGAACACAGTGAAGGCTGAGGTTGTGTCTGAACTCTTTCTTTACTCACTTGGTTCAACATTTTGTAGACCTGAATCTACAATTCCAAAATCATGTGCCCTAGAAATTTCCCAGAACCGCCTGAGAAAAACTTTTGTGCATCAATGCTCAATGGACTGGCGAATACAGACCAAATTGCAATGCGTTTGAATGATCTGTCACTTGAAAAACAATTTATTTTCTATATACAAGTTTCTATTTTTAGAACACAGTGGATTCATAAATATACTTGGTAAAAGACTCATATTTAATCTGTTTTTACTTTAGCATGGTGTCTGAATGGCTTTTAAAATCTATCTTATAGATAGTCCCGCATTTTATAGTTTTCTAGTAGTTAGGGAGAAAGGAGGGAAATCAGATAGAGCCTGAGATTTGTTATCCAAATGCCCAAGAAGTTCAAACGCAAAACCACAGAAGGATGTGAAAGGTAAAGACTGACTCACCTCATAGTAGCTCTGGACTGCATTGATGAAAGCCTCGTCAGCCACAATCTGAGTTTCTCCGTTGAGGAAAGCCTGAAAACGTTCCTTGATGGTCTGCAGCTGCAGTTTACTGATCTGAGGAGAGAAGAGCAGGGTCACAAACACAGCTCCAACAGAGAAGTCATTTAGGAACTGAAAAGAAGTTTCAGCTCTGAGACAGCAGCTGAGATGCTAAGATTCATGAAACCTTTTCCTGAATCACGGAAAGTTCACAAGTTCAATTCCCGGAACAGTGATGTCACAGGAAACAAGCCTGTTGGAGTGTGAAAGCCCCTCCTGCTCTGTTGTACCTCTGGATGGGACTTTCATGTCTTCTGCTTGACTTTTGTAACCCATGTTTAAAGGAAAACTCTCAGTAAATTATAGTCTGACAGGATTGATTGTATGGCCAACCTGTGTGTGTGCATGCATGCTGAGATGCACAAGGAGAGGCATATATATTCATACATTTTATGAGCTGATTTATTGAAGGTTTGTGGACGTACAAACGTAGCGTCCACAGCAACAAGTTGCTCATGATTTAATAGCTCAATAGCATATTTTAGATAGGCAGCACCATCCATTTTACATGTTAATACAATTAGTTGACTAATCTAAAAAAATAATCTGGGATTAGTCGACGATTAAAATAGTTGTTTGTGGCAGCCCTAATCAGAATGTCACAGTGTACGTAAACATGGTCGGCATTAATCAGTTACCTGTTCGGAATTTGAAAAACAGAATTTCTGCTGAATGTAAATACAAAATGAAAAATTTTTTTTTTTTACTTCCGATGGTTGTTTACGACAAGGCACCAGGGTGAACATTGTTATTGCACACCACAAGCCTATCACTCATTAAAGCTGGCTGAGATATGACCACTAAACCAGTGATGTTTGTCCAAACCATAATGACCAGCACAAAAACAGGTCTGCGTGAAACAGTGTTAATGGTAGGTTTGACATCAAATAATACGCAAAAGAGAAAAAGCTGCAATGATGGCAGAAAAACACTCAGAACAAATATTTAAGAGATGGAGAGCACAAGTCATCTCTAATGTCTTTGGAGGTTTAACAACCTCATTAACCAGATCATTAACCTCTAGGTGGGGGCAGGGCAGGCTTTGAATCCAACATTTATGGCTGAGAGCAGAAAACCAAATCCTACAGCTTTGTTTAAGTCGTGTCCTCCAAACACACGGGAAGCTTTTCCCTATTTATTCTCAGTTGGCTTGGAGAGAAAACTGTCAGAGGCTTCAGCCCCCCATGACAGAAAGAACAGATGTAGAAAATGGACAGATTATCTCAGCTGTAGTCCTGCAGCTCACACACGATAAAAGCAGTCAAACAGAAGACTTTTAATCCACAACCATCATGTCAGACAGGAGTGAACATCTCATCTGACTGTCAGTGGAAGCAAAGCAGGAATTCTGATTCAGCTATCACACACAGAACCCAACCGAAAAAGACAGCTTTAGACTAAAAGCCCCAGTTAGAGAGAAGCGCTCACACACACAGAAATCCTGACTTCAACGTGCTGACAGTGACATAACTTCAGACATTCTGTAATCCCAGATTACCGTATAGAGTAGCAACAAAGGATTGAGGAAGTGCTTGTCTGGGGAAGATCTTCTGCTCACACGCACACACATGCACACACACACAGAGCTCACTTCAACATCAAAAGCATATGTAGCATCAGCCTTTAATGAGTCTGACTAAAGTCAGGAGGCAATGCAAGAGTTCAGTTAGATCTGACAGGAAAAGGTTATGGAGATAACCTGCTGCAGCTAATGAGGGGGTGAACCATCCCAAGTTTATGAAGAGATTAGCAAGAACTTTCTTAATTTACATACAGAAATCACTATTTGTATTAGTCATGTGCTTAAATGCAAACGACTTTCACACAGCCAGAAGATAATATCTGTGTATTTGAGTTACATGATCTTAGTTTTGCATTAAAACCAAACAAAAACAGAACAATTCTTTTCTTGGATTTGAAAAAAAAATAAAACATGACTTCTCTCTTCTTTGATACTTTAGGTCACCTGCTCTAGAGCAGCTCGTCTTTAGGTTCTGGTGTAATATTCATCCTTCTTCCTTTGTCGCGTTTTGGTTTTATATTTTTGTGACAAAAAAAGCATTTTTTGATCAAATTTTGTGAATGAAATTGTTCACAGAATGTGGTCATCTTAAATCTAAGGTAATCAACTTGAAGATCAGACATGAGAGAAGACAGAGTATGTGTCTCAGTATATAGCTCTAGAGGCTTCAGTTCGTTTATGACTCCATGAAAACTCAGAAGACTAAAAACTACATTAAAACATCTGGAACCCGGTATTGTAAAAGAGACCAAAGAGGAGAAAAATAACCCAGTGAAACCAACTGTGAGGCGTGATGGAGGACTGATAACGGCCTTGTTATAGACCCGATAGACCGCGATCTTTCCCATAATCAGAGTAGTGCTGGGCGATATGACGATATCATGTGGGCGATAGATAAGTGTCCATCGTGCCATTTCTCTTCGATCGTTTATATTTTTTATAACCTAATTTGATCAATTGCTATGCCAAATATATTATTAAACAGTCCGAACCTCTTCAGTGTGTACACAAAAACAATTATATAAGTGAAAGAAAAATGAAAGGGATTCTTAGCAAAAAAAAACTCCATCTTAAGATTTTGCAACATGCAACTGTTTTACATTCTTTGATTCACACTCACACGAGTTTTACGACATGCTTTACATTACTTAACACGCCTGCAGAACGATGGATGCGGAAGAGCTTAAAGTTGTTTCGCCGGAGTTGAGACAGACAGAAACGTCGATGCAGACAGCCCAAGAAAAAACATATCCAGCAAAAGAGGAAGACGTCTGCGACTTGGCTGCATTTTGGATTCAAGACATCTGACGATGAGCAGAAGAGATCATCTCTGTACAAGACACACAACATGGAACACTGATTGACAAGATCAACAGCCAATCAGGGCAAAGAACAGGGTGTGCTGGTTAAGACAATAACATGCAAAGTTGCCTTAAAAAAACTCATCGAAACAGCAAGACTGTAAAAGGAGAATCACAATATAGCTAATTGTAATGAGTTTGTTACAATGAGATCTGAACAAAACTGCCTATCACAATAGTTACATGGTTGCGGGGGGGTCAGGGCAACACAGATAACTCTTCCACCAACTAGTGGAAAAAGACGACTTGAGTTCAGTCCAACTCAAAAGCCGTACATCAATATTCATGGAAACTGTAACAAACATTTGCAATCCAAGTCCACCGCTTGTTCCTCAAATGAAGTAATGCATGAACAGCTGAAGTTCTGCTGAATGAATGATCTTTTTTTGGGGGGGTGCAACAGGTGCTTGGAGCAGGTTGTGGGCACGCCATGCTCTCAGCTCCACCCCTGCAAGCTACGGTAACAGCTCCATGTTAAAGTTTAAACAAAAGGACTTACTCACACAGCGCAATTACACTTCCCTCGTGCACTTTCAGTGCACACCTGCGAGAGGTAAACATCTGCATGCTGCATATTCATGTCTGCGCCCTTGCAGGTGCGTGCACATGCATGCACGACCGCAGCAGGCCCGCTTTCATCATTACTAGCAGCCTACACGCTGTCCTCATGAATTATGCAGACACCGCTGAGCCGCAACGCATGCAAACATTTACACACAGCGACGGACAAACACAACACAATAAGAGCCTTTGAAGGCACAGACCAGACAGCTCTCATCCTTTCAACCACACCGCGGCAACGCACCGAGGACGGGCGACGATGAGAGGCAGCAAACGTGCAGATGAAACAATCTGATGATGATGGAGCAGCAGGTTCAGCAGAGCCAAGGAGTCCTACCGAGTCACTCTGATGAATGCTGCAGAGGAAGCAATCTGATGAAGATTTTCCCTTCCAGCTGAATTCTGAGGAACATCTTTATCTGTTCAGAGAATCTGGGAGGTTTGCAATTTACTTCTAGGAACTTTCCTAATGACAGGTTTGGTTTCCTAACATAAAGACGCCTTGATGTTTGCAGTTTATCTGGTTTCCATCCTTAATTTTGCTTAATGAGGATGATAGCCAGCCAGGTGTCCAGAAGGAAGTCTCAAAGATGTTTGCTCAGTCAATGACGCCAAGATGATGAATCTATCATCAGTGATAATGAATAGTGTCCATCGTCAGCTGAAGCAGCCTGTTGGATTCAATTTAAGTCTAAAAAAAGATATAAATCACTGACAGGAAATTTCAAGAGCTGTGATCATGTATTTCCCAACATTCTTTAAGGTCGCTGTAGGTGGTTGTAGCTGTTCTCCTGAAGCAGTCACTTAAAAACAGATATGAAGAAGCCTCTGACTGACGATACTATTTTGGAGAAACAAGGGTAATAAGAGAAAGCTCAAGGCTTTCCTCTTTCATTATTGATTGGACAATTCACTTCAAAAGCTCCAGCAATATAGTTACAATAGAGCCAGCCTTCTTTACTACTGTCATTTTCTTGTCCTTGACCACATTCAGTATTCAGTATCATTGTTTCTACATTGTCACAATAAGGTCTCTTTTCTCATCTCTTTTTAATTCACAAAAAGGTGCATTTATAAAACAAAGAACACTAAGGAAATCTAAACCCCTCATACATGTGAGTATGTGCATAAAACAATGTTTTTCTCTATAAAAGGTTGACAGAAGCTGCAGTAATCCTGAATTTCTATGGGTTTTTTACATTCCTTTACCTCTACCATACCTTCATGCACACTTTTTTTCCAGAATTTCTTTTTTTCTTTTTCATAAAAGTTACAGATTTTTCATTTCTTGAAGCACATTTAGCCTTAGACCCGGAGATTCATAGAAGGGGAAGTGACACTTAGCAGCAGAGGAACCTTTTATCTAGAAACAGGAGGGATGTGTTTCTGGATAACAGTTTTAGTCTGGATAGGGATTCTGGTCCTTAAATCAGGAAGGATTTTCAGAGCTTCCCCCGTCCAGGCTTCAGGGCATTTCTCTGGATATATATCTCAGATTCAGAGTCTTTGCTTTATGAACTTAGTTTGAATATAACAATATGAACTGCAAATTAGTTTTGAAAGGGAAGCATATATGCACCAGAATTGGTTAGTCCCACCAGGTTTCTACTGTCTCCTAAATTCACCCTCCCAATTCAAGAATTTTCCAGATTCTCTGCATTCAAGAATTTTGGCAAAATTTTTATAAAGCCCTTTCCAACAGCTGATGATGTTGTTACATTATTGCTCATCTGCAGACTCAAATGGACTGCTGTACAAACTTCCCAAATGTTTCCTGTTGAAGCAGTTTTCCAGCCCATTTTCCTCTGCAGCTCTTCCTGCCTCCGTCCAAAGAACAGTATGGCCCTGAGGAGTCTGGCTCAGATTCAGGCTGGGGTGGTGGAGGTCATGGCAGCCTGAAGCTCTTGTGATCAGTGGGCTAAGTACATTTCTGCTCTAAGAACATCTAACACTGGTCTGTAAGGCTGATAAAAAAAAACGTTACATGAAATGGAGGTAAAGTAAGACGAGTGAAGCTGCAGATCCATTGGAGCCCGTTTGTGGCGCAGAACACAGCAGACAGATGGCCTGATTGTCTCGTTCTCTCATGTCTCACCTGAGGGTTCAAATCCCTGCAGTCCGATTACAAGACAACAGCAACAAGATAATGAGAGGGAACGAAATGATAGAATCTCATCATCTAAAGATCCATTAACAGCCAGTCTGCTGTGGGTCTCTGCAGCTCAAGAGCAACAAAAAAAGGCTGATGAGAATTAATGAACCAGTACCAAACCAAAGTACAGTAACCAGCTATTTCTAGCCAGCTGCTTAAAGCTAGACCCACTCTGAAGAAAATTGTGTTTTTGGTGTTTTTAACATGTTCTTCAGGAATTTTTCTCATGACGGAGAACATATTAAATTAAGCTTAAAACTGCTGTCTGAGTATTTCTTTATTCAAATTGTGGTAAATCAGGAGCAGAAAAAAATGCCATTGGAAATAGCTTCAGCTGCGACGTAGAGGCTGCAATCAACGAGCCACAAGCTCTCTGCTAATGTTGGGTTGTGTGTAAGGGGCTCTAAGCTAGCAGGAGAGTGTGTAAACAGATGGATGATGGAAAGTTGGGGCGGACTTGTTCCATAGCAACAGTCACACCCACAACTCAGAGGTGAATATCTGATGAGCTCCTGCTGCTGTGTGAAAATGATGTCCAAGAAAACAACACAGTTTTTTAGATTTCAGGCTAAAACTGCATTATCATAATTAAATAACCACTGGGAACGCTTTTACAATCGATCAAAAGATGATCAGAGTGGGATTTTAAAATTTTATAGAAACAAGAGGCAGACGGCAGAACCACAGCAGACCAAAATGCCAGGAACAAAATCAGACAGTTTCGACAGCTGCTCATTTGCACAGGAAGCAGTGAGACTCAAACACATCTCTATCACTGACAGACTGAGCGTGTCTGTGCTATGCTTCAGCTGCAGTTGCAGATCACACAGAGAGGTTTGTCCCTCTCTTTTTACCTCACCACATCACCATGGTAACCTGGTGGGGACCTGTGTCCAGGTCTGCTGCAAAGTCTCCTCCACAGCATGACCTGCAGATAAATATAGATGCTGCTGGTCATTCTGGTCCTCGGAGCACATTCACCCTGGTTTCTTTTACCAGTTCTCTTCCTGCTGTCCCTGCTGACAGCAGCTTGGCAGCACAAACAAACACAGGTTAACGTGCGTGTGATCTACACGGGCGTGCACAATAGAGGTGGCTTTACAGACCGTCTGGGTGTAGATTGCTGTTTGATGAGGATTACTTAGTGGAGGGTTTTATTTTAAGCATTGTTTGGTGTTTCCCCTCTCCTCTGAATTTTTTTTTTAAACAATCTGTTAAAACTGCACATTGAGCCAATGTGTAAAGAAAAGTGATGATCACTGCAGTAAAACCCTACCGAGAAAGCATCCAAAAGGGAACCAAATTAAACAGCTAGTCACTCAGTTCAAGATTTTTTTTTTTATGCTTCACCACCTAAAGCTTACATCCAGAGTTTAGGTAAGGGAGGCAGAATCTCACAGTAAAGAAGACCACACCTTCTTCTAGAAGAATATAGAGATGTGTCAGGCCAACAGAGATGTAATGCCTCGTTTCCACTGAGCGGTACAGAACGGACCGGTCTGCTCCTGGCTGGTTTAGAATGGTAAGGGCAATTCGAGTGAGCATCTCCATTGAGCGTTGAACCATCAAGGCACATGTGGGGGTGTAGACCGATGACGTACCAGTGCGTCATAATGGTGCAACTGCAGCGGTTCTCTCCATTATTGGATTAGGTGCATCTCCGGTCCCTAGCCCCCACGAATAAGAGGGAATGTAATATTATTTACAGGTGAAGAAGAGTACAGACAAAAGAGGACAAAACTTTCAGCTTGGATCAGGAAAAGCACTTGTCAGATGCTTGCTGTTGTTGTAATACAGTTCCACCAATCAATGGATTTCATTATGTGATGACAGTGGCTCAGACAGTAGCTCCGCCCTTACGAGTCCGTTCCATTTTTCTATGGACCTACAACCAATGGGGGATTAAATGGAACAAATCAACCCGGCTTAATGGGTCCCTTTTAGAATGGAAACGCTCAAAATACCGTCCCGGTCTGCTCAGTGGAAACGAGGAACAAATGTCCCGATTCTGGATCAGTCTCCTTCAATTTGGTCATTCCGCTCACACCTAGCTTGTAAGGTTTCCCTCTCCCCAGATGTCCAAACCACCTAAAGCTGGCTTCTCTATCTCCATATGGAGGAGTGGCAGCAGTTCCCTCAAAATTCACTTATTTCTAAAGAGACCTATACCCAGAAGAAAGCTCATGTCCTCCACTGGACTTTACTGCACATTTCCAACCCACACCTCATGGTGACAGGTAAGGGTGTAACAACAACTCCATTCATAATATGATTTGTTGCTCTCAATAATAGTTACTTTGGAGAAATCTAATTCAATGATCTAAAATCTATACAGGACATCTTTAGCCAAAAATGTTCCCAGTGTGACTCGGAGATAAATGCCTTAACAGTGCAGGTGAAGTTTTCCAGATTCCCTGTATTTCATGCAAGATAATCAAGTGTAAATTAATGATTTGAATTTCATGTACTGTGTATTTGGCTGTTTAAATAGATTAATCAATTAACTGTTACACCCCTGGTCATAGATCGAGGATAGAAACATGGATCAGTCCATCTCAAGCTCTATCCTTCCCTCTCTTGTAAACATTTTCATTTACTCTGTTAAAAAAAAGGCAAGAATTCTGATAGATCCTAATAAATACCTCCACCCCCTCTTTAACCAGGACCAAACTTACCAGGGTGAATGTGGCCTTAGGCTCCTCCATCATTTTGGCTGAGAACCATGGCTGAGGATCATTTGCAGCCAAGCGTGAAACCGTGGTAACAGAATCAGCGCCTTCAATCTATAACAACTATAACAGAGGGGGGTCTGAATAAAGAGGTATGTTTTTTTTAATGATTATAAACAGTAAAGAGGTAATGGCATTTACAATGCACCAACAGAACAAATGAGAATATCTATTTTTTTACATATTGAGTTTTCTAAAACAAGTCATTGCGACCGAATAAAAAAATTTTATTCATTGATGTGGATGTCTTATCTGTTCTTACTACGTTACTAACACAGTTTTTCACATCAATCCTTCTGACTGATCCACCCCGGGTTTTGAAAGTCCAAACATGGAAACGCCTTGCAAGAACACCCAGCAAGCACATAGACATTAGAGCCTGGTTACACAGTGGCCAGGGTTAAGCTCTGCACACTGTTATCCCATTGTTGACAGCATGGGGGGGGGGCAGAAGTTCAAGTTTTACAAACAGTGTTGGGGTAGCAGGATCTGGCAGAGTCTACAGATCAAAATTGTCCCCAGTGGTCTATTTTTTATGAATCATTATTAATTATTCACCAAGATGCATTTTCTGCAGTGTAGAACTTACTAAACACCACTAATTTTCCCATCAGCCTTTTTTTTTTACACTCTCTTCCACTAGTGAAAAGCACCTCACAGCCCAACTATGGGGTCCAAACCATAGGGTCCATCTGACCATAGCTCAGATGAGGAAAATTAAGACATTAATTGATCTATTGTCTGCAAGTAGAGGATTTAGAATTGGAGCGTAGAAAGAAGACATTGACCTGCCCATAGGAATGACTACTTTTGGTATTTCTAACATGTTCTTGCAGCATTTTTCTCTTGATATAGGATTTTTATTAAGAATTTAAGATCAAAACTGTGATTCTGAGTATTTTTTTTTTATTAATGTTGTAATGGATCAGGAGCAGACAAAATTACGCAGTTTGAAAAAGCTTGGGTTTGTGACCCAGCAACCGCCATGGGTGGGGGCCCAAGTCGCCCTGGTCTGCTCTCTCAGGGAAACTGTTGATCAGGTGATCAGGGTTATCGGGAAAAAAAACAAGTCGGGCTGTGGCCCTCCACACCTGGAGTTGGACACTCCTGCCACAGATGGATTGGACTGGGTTCTCCTGATTGGGTGTCAGTAAACTAGAGGATTTAGCTTTAGATTGCTTTTTTTTTTTTTTTACATGGGTAAAGGATAAAGCAAGACACAGGAAGGCTGAAGCAGCCCTTGACGAATGCTATATCAGTCTTAGACAAAGAAAAGGGTATTTTTCTGAAACACCCAACTCTCAGAGTTCAGACCTTTGATTGTATAAAAGAACACGACTGCACAAGATTGACGTCACCCATAGAAAATGCCTTACTTCAATTCAGTTACCATTTTCTGTGATACAGATGCCATCATTTGGATCCAGAAAAATTTAGCAAGTAGTAATTGTTCCGAGTCAGACTGAATCAACGTTTCTATGGTGACTACTGTCGCTAATCAGGAGTAAGATTGTTTGAAGTCCACACCTCTTCCACTGAAAGTGGGCTTGGGAGAATCTGTTAATCATTATAAACATTCGAGGTGGGACCAGCAGGCACCACATGCTTATTTTAAGCATCTGATTGGTCAGTTTATAAATTAAATGACTTGCGATAAAAAAAAAAATTATCATGGGTAAAAAATAGATTAGCAAGAACGTGTTAATAAAAAGTATCAGAGCAAGAATAGTTATGTTGACAAATAGAATGACTGAGTAACAGCTGTTTATTTCTTTATTGAAGTCTATGGGATTTTGGCTTCTTGGAGGCAGCGGGTACTTCCCATTTAGAATGCGAGGGGGGAGGAGTAGCTCGGTCCAGTTCTCTTATACTTTCAATGGTTCAGATACAAACAAAATAATCTGCTTGAAGAAGCAAAGCAGGATCTCTTTATCCCTCAACAGAGCCACCTACACCCCAGCTGACAGGAGCTGTGCTGTACTGACCACCCAAACCACATGAAAAAACTAACAGCAGAGCTCATTCTCTGCTGGTAAACAGACTTCAATGCTGAACTGTCTTTTATTTGGTCTGTGAGTTTTGCAGTTTTTCTGTATAAACAAAATGAAGCTGAAGGTGTGAACTCCAAACATCACTTCAGTTGTTTGCTTTAGTGTCTCAGAACCTAAAGTGTGGATCACAGCTCTACGATTATGCCTGGGTTCTTAAAAAGGAGGAAATGAAAGGTCATAAATCAAAACAAATTGCTGCCTCAGCTCTAATTAGTTTTCAGTTCATGGAGACTACAACTGTGGCAGGGCTGCTTCTGTCCAAAGGTGTGAATTGAAGTTTTGTTCCCCACCTGAAACTATTCCTGAGGTTTATTCAAGTGTCCCAGCAGTGATGTACGTTCTGATGGAGTCTGGTTTTTGAGAACGCGTACCACTGCCCTGAAAACCTCAGAGATGCAGCTGACGAGAGAAAAACGTTCTGACGATTGTGACGAAACAAGTCTGTTGGCTCAACCATGACCTTTAACCTCAAACAACTTCCTGTGAAACAGTTGCCTTTCCTGTCAAACAATTTAGGATCTTGATTAATAAAAACTTTATTTTCACATTTCAATTAAGGATTACCCTAAATCTACTGACATTTTACCTAAACAACATTCTGTATTATGCTTAAGAACTAAAAATATAAGTTGTAGACGTTTATGCAGAGCAACTTGAATTTATAACCCCTCCAGTTGTGATGCTGTTAAGTGGCCTGGCTCCACTTTGTTTGGTTTTTAATTAAACCTTTATGTTAGGACCACATTCACACCCATTTCAGACAAGATTTCTCCATCCAGACAGCCTGAAAGGCATTTAAACAGAAAACGTTAGAACATCCAAAAATGCCCTGCTCGTCTCTCCCCCATCCACATTATCCTTGTCCTCCAAGCAGTTTATCAACTTCCTGTCCTTCAAGATCCCCCTGATTACTTTTCAAACTCCTCATGAAAAGAAGAGCTGCAGGCTCCAGACCTCCTTTTTTTTGTAGAACAGAAGAAGACTGCAGGAGAAGAAAATGGAGGCTTCTTCTACTGTTTTTACTTTAAGAATAAATTTATCAAAGTGACTTGTCATTGGCTGCCTCAGTCAACAAACCTGTACCAGCCTTCTGCCTCACACACCCCCAGAGAGCAGGAATCTCCAGGGAATAATGACTATGGCAGCACAGCACTGGGACATCATAACGTGTTGACATGAGCCGTTGATGTTTTGACTCTCAGATGTTTGCAGGAATCAGAAAAACCCTAAAGATCCCACAACACCACCACAAGCATCACATAGTCTCAGCTGGAAGTTCATGAGCTTGACCGCAAGCTTCAACACTCAGACACATCCTGCTGTTCAGAAAAGGATGTCTGACCTTTAGGAATCATCAGCCTTCATCAAATACAGAAAAACAAAACTGAAGAGGCCGAACAAGGCGACATTACATAGGAAACAACATCACAGAACCATAGTCCATTGACATTAGGCAAACAAAGCTCCTTTACATCACACTCAGAACTCTGCAGTTCACTCAAACGCTAAAGGCCCAGCAGACCCAAACTAAAGCCACACTTGGTCCACATTGGAAAAAAACACTACAACTCCTCAAGAGTAGGTTCCTACTGCTGTTTCTTTATGTTTGTTTGATTTTTTTTTACACAGACAGGAACATTGGGGAACACACTAATCTTGCTGCTCTTCAGCAAAAATGTTTCTGAAAAGTTCCATTCCAAAGTCTCCAAAGGCTCAGGCATATACAGTTCATCTTCCAATCGATGCCGGTCTCCAATAGCCGGCGGGTCTAACAGGTGTTTGGACTGTTGGACGCTGGTCTCTATTAGCGACTGGGCTCCTTCAAACTTTGTGTGGTGGTAAACGCCAAAGAACATTCTGCACAATGTTTGGGGTGAATCCTAAACGTATCCAAGAAAGGCCCAAGCAGATAAGAGGCACGGAGAAGACGGCAGCAGAAAAACGAGCGACAAGCAAACGACTACTTGGTGGAA
This sequence comes from Oryzias javanicus, assembly GCA_003999625.1. Classification (NCBI taxonomy): domain Eukaryota; kingdom Metazoa; phylum Chordata; class Actinopteri; order Beloniformes; family Adrianichthyidae; genus Oryzias; species Oryzias javanicus. The sequence goes on along the minus strand of CM012441.1, from coordinate 16,572,336 downwards.
GTACAAAGAAAGCAAGCAACAAATTAGAATAACTGGTTTAAACATGGATTACTGAGAAAAGACACAAAGGCGGGCATGTCTTCAAAGAGAAAAGAAACGTCCACAGCCAGGACTAATAAGAAGACAATACAATGTTCACATGATTTTAAAAAATCCTGAAATGTTCACATGGTGTTGTTGTCTGCATTTTATGACAGAAATTCACTACAAAATGAACCCATTAGCCATTTCCATAATGTCTGTCATGGAATAAAAGACTCTCTCCAATGGACGCCCGTCTCTAATAAACGCTGGGCTGGCTGCCAATTTTATATGAATAAATGTTGGGGCTACTATCGGAAGATATCCAGTATACAGCATTATTCAAGAAACTCTACACAAAGGAACCCAAATATGAAGTTCTATTTTTAAAATCAAGCAGCCTTGCAGGAAAAAGACCTTAAGCCTTCTTTTTCCCTCACACTGCCTGTATCCTCAATCATATGTATATTTGCGTGATTCAACCACTGTGCAACAGCTGAATAAACTATGCCTTATCTATAACGCCGCGGCCTAAACCACCTCAAAACCACACAGCATGGCTGGGCGTAAACAGTCAAATGTCAAACCAACAAGAGTCCAGTTCTGCCTTTCCCTCATTTTCATCAGGCCTCCAGTCCCATTCCGTCTTCTTCAGGTGAACACAATCACGAGTGCACAAAATAAAAAAATTACGTTGTTTTTTTTTTTTTAACGTTTTCCGCACGTGTTCAGATGTATGAATATATGACTCATTACTCTGATCACACAGGCGATCAGCTGTTCCTGCCCACAGACAGAAACCACGGGCAGCACTTGTGAGGGCGGAAGGATGATCATATCTGTGTTCTTAAGAAGATTAAACAGCTTTGTTTCTGCTCTTTAATGAAATAAAAAAATTGGCAGCAGTAGAACCAACTATATGACTGGTGGCTCAAGTCCTGGATTCTCTTTCTAGTCAAAAGGCAAGACATTGATATTGGTGCGTGTGTGTGTGAGTTCATGACAAAAAAATGCAGCAAGCAGTTTTAGACAACTAACCAGGTCAGAAACCAGGCATATTTCATGCAAACTAAACCAAGATTTTTGGAGCAATTTTGCATCAAGGCGCAGCGGACTTAATTACGGACTCTGCTCTGGGTGCAGGGTTCAAACTGAAGACTTAATTATTACGAGCTGAATGATTCATGAACCCAAACAATAATTTTCCTTTTATTTTGGCAAGTGTTGCAATAAGGCCACCCCAGTGGGATCTCTGTGATAGGATTGTGTTCAAGTCAATAATTCTCAAACCCTTCGGGCCAAATAATCTGAAAAACATCTCCTAAAGCCGTTTTAGATTACATTTTCAGAGGATCCGGTTAACAATGGAAGCTGCACTTTACGTTCCATTGACATAATAAACGTTACATATCCATCCATCATGGAAGTCTGAAGCTGCCTCTCCCAACTCATCGGGGAGGATACCGAGGCATTCCCTGGCAAACAGAGTTATAATCTATCCTCAATCTCTCTTCTCAATTGAACATGCCTATAATCCCCCACTAGAAAAGGCATCCAAGTGTCATTCACTTCACATGTCCAAAGAGTCTAATGTGGCTCCTCTTCAGGCTTTATCAGTGATCTTAACAGTTCGTAACAACCCAGAGCTTAGAAGTGATGGTAGGAACATAGATCGACCAGTAAACTGGGAGCTTTGATGCCGCATGGATGCATCGGTCACTCCAACACTCCATTCTTCCCTCACACGTGAACAGAAGACCCCGGATATGTAAACCCTTACCTAAGCTGCAAGAGGCACTCCAACTTCCTCCATCTGATGACTTGCAACTAAAGTAGCACCATCAGGAAAAGAACCATCAATCACTCACGTAGATGATTAAAAAAAGAAATACTAAAATTAAGTGTTGACAAGTTTTAATATAAAACCTAACTACATGACTATGACTAAATGTCTTTGGATTTTTTACTAAAACATACACTGTTCTGGTTTTTGGGCAAATATCCTTAAGGTTTTATTGGAACAATATGGTGAAAAACAAGACAAACAGTTTCTGCAGAAAAACAGATGAAGCGTTCTGAATTTCTGAAACCTTCTGTCTAAAAACATTAATAACCCAAATGGATTCAAAGCCTTAAAGCTTAAGTCTCACAAAGACCAGTGACATCGGGCAACCAGATGAAGACTTGAGGATCTTTCACCTGAAGTTCTGATGAAGCTTCACTGTCAACATTTAATGTTAGAAGAAACAGCAAAGTCCCTATTGGCATCTTACCTTGATAGCAAAAACCTTTAAAGCTACATTGACACCACACTTGGCAACACACGTTCAAGCTACTACATGTAATGAAAAATCTATGTAAATGAGTGAAAACGTATGTCTTGGGATTCCGCATTCAAAACTCTTGTATCCATGCATAGGTATATGCAAGATTTTATGACTGTTGCCAGGATGAAGGTAAAAAACATGTGACCATTGAATGTGGATTGCCAGTCAGTTCGGATAAAACTGACCAATCAGATATTTGCATTGGGTAGTGACGTATGGATTTGGTTTATGTGGTGAATCCAAACACAGCGACAAGTCAGACGATGTCTGGGTTTCTTTTTCAAATAAAGAAACCAAAACTACTCCCCTGAAATAATGGTAAGCTCCACTGTAAGGATGCTTGCAATGAACTAAACAAGTTGCGTTTTGTGATTCGGTGCAGGTACCGTGTGTTCAGCCTTCCAGATCAGTATGGGAGCTTGTGACTGATGACGCGGAAGGTTGTAATTGGTTTAGACCATTGCACTTTTGTATATATTACTGGGTTGGCCATCACGTGACATGGGATTGTGGGAAAAGAACTTTAAGTTATAAAATGAAAGCAAAAAGATGTAGAGCCCGAGCAGATCTCGACACTTAACCATTTAAGTGGTGTTGCCTTGACGCCATCACTAGTCGCATGCCTATGTACGGATATGGCAGGTCGAACACTTGAGCCTTGTTTCCACTCAACAGTCCAGTACGGGACAGTCCAGTTAATTCTGGAGAGCATTTCCACTTAGATAAGCCTCGCTTCCACTGAGCAGTTTGTTTTCACGGCGCATAAGTGGTGTAGACTGGTAGCATGTCATTGAGTCACTGTCATGGGACGACAAGAAAAGCAACAACAGGGGTCATCCAGCAGCTCATCTTTATTGCTTTACTTTTGGTACATCGTGTATAACAGGAATTTAATGTTGTTTGAAATCATTCTTACAGGCAGCTAAGAAGAATACCGCCGTAAAGAGGAGAACGGAATTGCTAGCTTAGTGCTATACTGGTGGTTTCTGATGTCGTCATCACTTTCTGCCAATCAGTGGGTGGCAACAGCAACCATCCTGTTGTATTTTTCTATGGATCTACAACAGATAGGACCCCTCACGAGGTACGGGTCAGAACTGGTCAATGGATCCATTTAACAATGAAAATGCTCAAAATAACGGATCAAACCGAACCATACAGGACTGCACAGTGGAAACCTGGAACAATGGTACTTAAACCAGTTTGACATTTTACACCAAGCTTCTCAACTGCAGCGGACACAGGAAAAAGAAAAAAAAGCCCCTCCCTGCTTGCCCTCTGTGAACAGAAATGCGTAAATGCCCTTTCAAGAATGAACGCATGTCAAAACCCTGGTGTGTATGTAGCTTAAAAGATTTACCAAGAAGAACAACAAAGATCACTAAAGTTTTCATGCTTCTAGAAAAATATTCCTTAGATTCAATCAAAACCTTAGTACATTCAACCACAGGTGACATTAAGCCATTCTTCCAGGACCTATCAGCGTTTCATTTCAGCCTCTACAAGCCTCAGCTTGACCCTGATCCATGACAGTGCAGAAGACAGAAAAAGAAAACCCAAGCAAGACTGAGCTCCTAAACCTGCATTAACCATCTGCAAACCAAAAGTTTAACAACAAGTAACAACCGGGAATCTTCATTACTCAAAACTGGCTCCAAAATCTAATTATAACCAAATGGCTCTTAAGATTTCAAACAATTAAAAAAATACATTAAAAAAAAAAAAATCCACCCCTCTTCTGCTGATGGAAAATGCTAAAATCGGACATTTCTTCTTGGTTATGTTTTACTAATCTTTTTAATCAACCTTATGCTGGCAGACTGTTTTCCAGGGTGATCCTTACCAGTGAGCATTGTGAATGACAGGGGCCGGGTCAAACCTGTGTCACAGCTGAAGTTCATATGAAACGTCTGAGGAAGCTAAGGTGGACACGCGTGACTAGTGATGAAGAGCATCATCTTCTCACTGTGATTTCTTCTTGTTTTAAACTCGCTTGACTTCAGCATAAGTTTAAAGCAGCGCGCGAGTGAATGTGCGGGGTTTCCCGGCCTCTGCCTTCAGGTGTTTAAGACTGATCACCTGAGCATGCCGCGTGCACGCGCTTGGAACACGGAAATCAGATCCAGCTGAGGCGGATGAGGCTGAACTAGATTTTCCTGAATGTTCCTCCGCCGCTAGAGCGCCAGCAACAGTTGGTTTTACACTTTAACCGCATTAGAGTTGGAGGGGCGCGCTCACCTTCTGCTGCCTCCGGGCCATGTCCGTGGGCTGCTTGGCGTTGAACGGATAGGCGATGCAGCGCATCACAAACACGTACAGCTGGAGCCTCTTCTTCCTCTCCTCTTCCTCCCTCTGCATCTTCTCCAGGTCCTCCTTTTCCTTGTCGCTGCCCGCCGACGGGCTCGGGCTTATGGGGCGGGCGGAGGGGGCCCCGCGGCCGCGAGGCTGCACCCCCGCGCCGCCGCGGCCGTCGGCTCCACGGGCCGGCGACAACCGCGCAGCCCCGCCGCTCTTTGCCGCCTCTTTGCGCTCCACCTCGAGGACTTCATCCCCTTCCTCCTCGCTGGAAGACGGATCCAACATGCTGCTTTTTTTAGGTGATTACACCTGCTGTTCTGGCGGGGGGGCAAATGATGCCGAGCCGCTTCGCAGGCAACCCCCCCAGAGGGAGAAATCTCAGGAGCTGCTCACCAGAGGACAGAGGCGGCTTCGGTCCCTGCAGAAGATTACAAATGAGCGAGTTCGGTCCAGCAGCTGGTGACCCCTGCTCCGAAAGAGGGACGGCCTTACCCGCGGGAGGGGGGCAGGAAATGGTGCGCGGGGAGGCAGGGCGCGGTGCTGACCGCTGTTCTGAAACCCGACACCTGTGGACGCATCCACGACCACCTGATGATCCAGCTGAGCTCACGCGCGACCGGAACCCAGCACGAGTGCTTTTCAAAATTGAAGCCCGCCACCTATCGTCTCAAGGAAGGAAAACGTAAATGAGGATGAACGTCTGCGTGTGTTCAGGAGGGCTTTTATTTTGAAGAAAAAAAAAGTGGCTGTTGGTTGTACTAAACATTGCAAAAAATAACACAAAAAAGAGCAAATAATATGTCAATTAATGCAACACAGTTTTTCCTCCAAAAAACATTGAGTTTAATGTTGCATTTAAACATGTTGATCTTTAGGAAGAAATTTTTGTTTAAATATTTTTGGGAAAAAAATATTTATCTTTTGAAATACCATCATTGCTATATTAAGAATAGAATAGAATAGAATACCTTTATTGTCACTATATACATTGTACACGTACAGTGCTGATTGTACACAGTGAAAAACAGCACATGCTATTTAAGTTTTCGTACTACTGACTCCATTTATTTTACAAGCTCATAATATCCTAACTGGGGAAAAAAAATATTTGATTTTACATTTTTACTTTTTTAATTGTTTATGTGGTTGTAATGTATTGTGTTTTTTCATGTACAGCACTTTGGGCATCCTTAGCTGGTTGTGAGAGGTGCTTTATAAATTGAATTAAATTAAATAATATTAACTTTCAATTAAAAAAATATGTTGAATTACTCATAAACCTTAAAAACAAAGTCTAGCATTGTGTTTGTGACAGCAGAAAATCTAAATTGCCCTAATAATGCTGGAGATTAGCTGTCTCCATAAATATTTCTTTGATGGTTACAAACCGCATCTTTCATTCATGCTAGACACCATATAAAACCAATGATCAATGAATATTGATATCAATGCTTTTACCTAAAATATAGGTCTGCAATTTTTAACTCTAAAGGAGCCATTTGGTCCTGTTTCTTACTACTAAAATCCAGCAAGAGTTGCAAAATCCCCCTTCACCATTTAGAAAAAATTTGTTTTTGTGTGTGATCATTAAGCCATTTATTTATTAAATGTAGCATTTAAATATTTACAATAGCTTCATTATAACATTTAATACTTTTTTCTGTTTGAAGATGTATTTTTTCTAAATATAGGTTATCCCTTTTCTTTTCAAAATGGAAAGAACCTCCTGCTCCAGCAGATTTACTTGAATTAAAAATAAAAAGTCAGATGTGGTGTTTTCTATTGTTATGACTTTAGTAAGTCATCATTTTCTATTTTTCAATCAAATATGACTCTGGCAACATATGTGTAGATTGTGCAGCAGCAGATCAGAATATGTGCTTAAAATTTACCAAATTTTTCACTGTCATACTATCAGTTATTTGACATGCATGCATTTTGGACGGGGGCACACAAAGCCTCTTGATTTAGTGTAAGGTCAACAGTGATGCAAAAACAAAACTATTGAAATAATATATAAGATCACTTAAAAAATCTAAACCCAAAATTTAAGCTAACAAACCTATTTGCTCATATAATTTTAATTTTTCTTTAAAGCCAAAAAACACAATAGAGGGATAAAAGATACATGATTTCAGAGCTGCAGGTTGCAGATTTCTGACCTAAATGTAAGGAAGGACCTTTTGCTGTTTGTCTAACTCCACGCTCAACAGGAAAAGAGCTTTACGGGGTGAAGTCAGCATTTTCCATGCCAATCTTCAGCTGCTAAATGTGTGCAGTAAGCTGCAAAGCCTTTGGGGTTGTTCCTTTTGTTTTGTAAAGATTACCATACTTTCAACAAGCATGACTTCTATATGTTATACAGACCACATTAGATGATGTTTACAGGAAAGTCTTTGCCTTCAGGTGCTGTGACCGTTTGACCAGTGATTACAATCAGCAAATCCTGGAGTTGTGTTTGGGAAGTGAGGGGCTCCTTAGGTCACATAAATCCTTTGCATTCCTGCACTGACTTTGAAGTCATCCTGGAAGCATGCAGTGTTGCAGCATCTCAAATGACCACAAGAGATTGATTTTCAGCAGTTTTTTTTTGTTTCCCGTGCTCAAAAGTTTGCCTTAAGTACAAAAATAAACTTATAGGCTGTTTAGTTTTTGTGATGGCAGAGCTTAGTTATAAAAATAATTGTTTTTCCTTTATTCTCTATTCACAGCAACCATATGTGTGGGTGAAGGGGTTCAAAAGATTTCATGACAGCCTAAATTGCTACGTGATTTGGAATATGTTTGGGTTTTTTTTGGTTGGGCAGACCAATAAAAAAAACTGACTTTACTTTGTCCTGTTCAGTTACCTGTCTCTGGAACAACAGGTGGGTGGAGTAAACTCTAGTTCCTTCAGAGATTACTGATGTGGTGCAGCTCTGTGGGTGAAGCAGGAAGACAGCAAAAATCAAGCAAAACAAACTTGGCAAGTTTAGACTGCTGAGTGTCATTATAGGACAAGCTGTATCTACCCAGTTTATTTCCTATGTATTCTCTTTTTAAACCATGAATCCGGTACTTGTGTTGTATCTCTTTTTGTTTTATAACAGATCATTCTTAGTTCTAGTGTTTCTCAAATTCTTACGTGCATACCCCCATCAGTCAAGAGTGACTTACCTGACACTTTAAAAAACAATATTTAACAATATTTAAAACTGTGGCGGATAACGGCGAGCAGAGAGCCTTAAGCATTCACGCTGTCAGCTGGTGCACACAGTGCCCCCTTCGTTTCAACAGCACCAAGACCAAAAAAATAATGATTAACTTCTGCTGGGCTTCCATTCACCATACATTGATAGGCATGCAGGGCTCTGATGTTGAAACCTCCTCATTTACCTGGAACACTAACTGTTCTGTCAGCAGGTCGCCAGAAGAGCCACAGCCACCTTCAACTACTGAGGAGGCTGAGATCCCTTGGTGAGTGCAGAACCTTTGATAACTCTGTGGGGGCTTCAGTGGTCCTCCACACCATTGAATGCTGGGCAGGGGGGCAGCACGTTCAAAGACAAAAATAAAATCACACTGGTAACCAGAGCCAGTTCTGTCCTGGGCTGTCTAATGAACTCCATATAACACATTCTTGTTGTGGCACAAACTCTTTTGTCATTTTTCTTCGAAAATAAATACATTTTTTGGACATTTACTTGTGTCTCCCCTTTATATGTTGTTCTTTTTCTATTCCTCATGCATTTAAAATGTATGCATCAATGTTCTATTGGTCTTCAGTTTAGAATTTTGGCCTATAATGCTGCTGGAGATGATAGTTCTGTGACAGTTTTTACTAGTGGGCTGAATAGAATCTATTTTATCATATCTTCTATTAACCTTTCCTATCCTGTGGCTTATTCTAAAATTGCACATGACTATACTATATCTGAAAATGTGGAGAAACAAGAACATATTCTAATGTCTAAAACTTTGCCTTCTTTAACCCGGGGTCGACTGTGTGTACAATCAGGCGATCAGCCTGTACAAGGTGGAAGTAGGCGTTGGATTTTGGAAAGAAAAATTAAGGCCAAATATATTTATAGTTCCACCTGAAATCTCGTGTAAAAAGTCTGTTTGAAACTTCATGTTGATATTTTACAGAGAAGGAAGGTTAAATAAAACCAAGTTGCTGATTTGTTAAAATTCATTAAAGTCGAAAGTTCTGTGAGAAAAACACAGCACTGAGATGACTTAATTCAGGCTTTAGGGCAAAAGGATGAATCATAGTTTTTTTTTCTTTAAATACATCCTGACCCTCAAATTTAATAATTTTTAACATAAGTTTCTTAACTGGGGATTACCTAATTAGCTCAAGGGTAAAATGTTCCCCTCGACAAGTTTTAACAAATCAGCCACTGTGCTAACTGAATCGTTATTCTCTGTAACAGCTTTGTCCTTGTACAAATTAAAATACAATAAAACATGTTTTTTTTAACCCTTAAGTTGAAAGTTAAAAACTTTAACTAACTTTCACCTTCCTCAACTTGTAAGGTGCAGAAAAATACAACTAAATAAAATGACAAAGCCATCCCAAAACCATATATGCAACTTTTTTTAGCAGCGTTCTTGTAACATTAGAGCAGCCTCGGTCAAAACACATAATGCAGAGTAGGTTTGGACCAACTGTTGCAATAAATCCATATTTTGCTCCTGTTGGAAGCTTTCTTTCTCTTTTAGGTTGTAAGCTTTCTCTGTGTCTTCACTAGCTCTATTCTGTACAAATAATTTTTCTAAAGATGTTTGTTTTTTATATTTCTAGTTACTTAGCTAGAATAGTGGTTTCCATTTCGTGGTAATGTTTCAGGCTACAGCAGCCACTTCAAGAAAGTAGCGGATGTATTAAGACGTGTGGCTAAGGCAAGCCACTTTACATGCCTCAAGAGTAAGTCATGGATGGATGCAATGGAAAGAATTCACATGATTTAAAATAAAACATTAGTGAGTTTTGGACAATTAATAAAACAGAAATAATGTAAATATTAGGGGTGTAACGATTAACTGATTAATATATGATCCAAGCAGATTGATCTGTCTCTGGCCAATCTAATCCAATTCCCCAATATTATTGTAAAATTATTTAAAAATGAAGGAAATCGAAGAACTCAATATTGGAAAACACCATTTGGATCAAAGTACGGTAAGCTTATTTCACAAACTACCAAGTACCATCACAACGGACAACACACATGATGATAATAAAAAAAAGGATCAAACCATCTTTACGATCCATTGTGTGGAAACACTGAATTGTGCTGTCATGTGACCATACAGTGTGCTATAATGTTCTAATAATGTTCCAATTGTGTTATTTTTGCATGTGAAACTAAAATGTGAATGGGTTTGCTATTAATTCTTGTTTACTGTTTGTTTACACTTGATTATCTTGCGAATATTAAAAGGGATCTGGGAAACTTGCCCTGCACTGTTCAGTACCAGGTATTTACCTCTGAGTCGCACTGTTTGAATTTTTGGCTAAAGGTGGTCTGGATCGATTTTAGGGCAGTAAACTGTATCAAATTCAAAATGAACCAATATTGTCTATGAATTACATTGGCAACCAAATTGTTGTTAAAAAGAATTGTTAGATACCTAAATAATGTACATTTTTCTGTACAACCATGTGACCATGGATTCGTACCAGTCTATGTAGATTCTTACCTCTCAAATCACGGTCTTTAGAAGAAGACAGTAAACATTAAATATTGGTGTCATCTGCAAATAAAACATCTGTTAACACTTCAGAGACTCTGTCCTTAAAATACAGTATAATGTGACATTTCTTTGACCAAGGATGAAACTTTCAAGCCCCCCACAAGTGATCTTTGATCATTCTTACTTTTTTTTTTTTAAGTAAACACTGATCTTTAAGATAAAGTATAACAAGAATAAATTATTGTTGTTGTATACTGTGGGGATAAAATCTATTTCTTTCACGTGTTTATGAGTGTTGATTATATTAATAAGCGCTTTATAATTATGCTAAAATTGATACTCCAGAAGCTAGAGAGTCACAAAAGGCCACAACACCATGGTTACTCTCTGTGAGTGGGCACAAATGGACAAAGTGTGTGGTCACATAACCAGCTGGTTGGTTTGTACTGGGTTATTCTGAAGCCAGATTGTCAGCTACATGACGTCACTGAACTCTGACCCCTGAAAGATGGACAAATGAGCAGGATAAACAATCAAATCCTGTCAGTTGTTAAAACTTATTCAGAAAAATAGTTCAAGGATTCAACGGTGCAATCTGTGAGCCTCCTTGTGGTCAAACTATGTGATGTTGAAGCTAAAAACCCTTAAGAATGTAGACAACAAGGGTGTGCGTGTACTACATTTGTAGAACATGTCTACCCATGTGCTGTGTAATGAATGAACACTTTTACTAAATCGGTCTGGACCACTTCAAAGAGAGAAAAATAAAAAGAGGAAAGGCACTGCAGGCGAAGATCTAACCGTGAAAACATGGATTTCAGTTTTGTGTGAAGAAAAAACTGGAGACAAAATCTGAAAGCAGATCAGTGATTTGATGTCTGTGTGCTGCACCGGAGAACTCTATTGATCATTTTGATCTCTTTGATGTCTCTTATCAAGCAGCACAACAAACACACACATGAACAGACACATTTTTCTTGTTTACAACTTGAAATGTGGGAAAATGTTAATAAGCCAATTATTAACATAGATGCAATAACAAAGGATATCTGAAGTTATATTTTTAGTTTGCCTTATTAAAAAAAACTCCCCTTCAATTATAAACTCATTAGATTAAAAAAAATCTATTACAGTTAGTAAAATTATAACAGTCAGAATTATCTTTCATTTCTAAACCCACTTTATTATAATTTGGAGTCACAGGGATGCTGGGTCTTCCCAGTTTCTGTGTAGCAAAGGCATGCTACACCCTCAATAGTTTGTCAGTCCATCACAGATCAACACAGAGAGAAAACAGAGAGACAACCAACTACCCACACTCATTTTCTCACCAAATGGACAATTTAGAGTTACCAAACAACCTACGAAACGTGTTGTTGTTTGACTCTGGGTGGAACCTGGAGAGCCCGGTGAACACCCTCTCATGGTTCTAAATGTTCATCCATCATTAATTAGTAATCCTCACCTGTTAAAGAATACAAATTTGATTTGTCTTTAACGTTTAGTTTAGATAATCTGATAAAAACGATATTCAATTTGATTAGCCAGTGAAAAAAATGCACGAACATCCAATTAATATTATTATTATTATTTATTTATTTTTATTTATTTTTTTTTAGGTTGTATTGTGGAGGGCTTTCTTGGAATAGGACTATCTCACAGGCAATTGTAGGTAGGCTGTTATAGCCAAGATGAGCAGATGGTTCATCTTGAGCTTTTTGGAGCAGAAGGTGCCTGACAGATCTCTGAAGCGTCTTTAACCATTTGAAATTAGGATATCTAGACTTTCATTACTATCTTTACTGAGAAAATCTGACACACTAAAAGATGATGAAGGCTCACTGCTCACTGAAAGGTGCACGATTGGAATGATTCTGTATTTGTGGTCAATGTGCAGCATACTCTAGAGTTAATTTAAGAAAAGCTGATGGTTACCCTCATCACATAGGTCAAGAGGTCTGCATCATCTAAAAGTAAAAGAGCTAATTGGGTCTGTTTCTTAAAGATCAAAACCTGGTAAGAACTACAGTCTTACTTTATCCCTAAGGATTGTTTTGCCTAAATAAAATCAGAAATATGGAGAGAAGCAAGCATTTTCTAAAATGTGAAATAGTTTTTTACTTTTCACAAAAGCTCTTATGACCTTGTTTTAAAGTAAAAGACTGCCTGTCCTACACAAGATCATTCTTGTTCTCCTAAAAAGCATTAAAAATAAATATTTTTTCTTCTCATTCCTTAGGTCAGGGGTCGGCAACCTTTAATACCAAATAAGTCATTTGACTCAGTCATACTTTTGTCTTTAAGAAATTTGGATTTGCATTCATTCCCTTCTTCTTTTTTAATAAAAAAATGTATGTACACTTTTTGTTACAAATAAAAGTATAAAAATAAGCAAGCATCCCTCAAAAATGATTTTTTCTTGATCTTTTTACATTGGACAGAAGCTCAAATAACTTATTTTCCAAATAAATGATCATCTGTGCCAAACAGGATCATTTCAAAGCAGCTCTAGACAACTTGTAACCTATTGTACAGCATAAGATAATATGTACTTTTAACTCATAAAAGATCAAACTCTTTACCAATTTTTTGCTTTGCATATAAAATCTGTGCACCTTTGGGCAAGACAGTGAACCTTACATTGATTCTGATGGTTATAGGTTGGCAGAAGAATGTGTGTGTGCATGGGTGAATGGGACTGTAAAGCGGATTGGGCCTTCAAGGAAGGTAGAAAAGCACTATAAAATAAAATTTTGTGAGTTTTTAAAATGTATGTATGGTATTTCTCTTATGAAAGAGAACAAATGTAATAAGCATTTCTGAGTATTTCTCCTTTTAAATTGCTGTCTAACTCTAACAGAAACAGTCTGTGTGAATAAATTAGCCTTCTTCATGTCATGACATCTCTGCTGCACATGCATAATTGCAGACTTCTGGTATTGGTCAATTGTGTCTTTGTGAATCCCTCTTCCCATCTTCGCTTTGTTTGTTTGCTTTGTTCAAGCAGTCTCCGGCCAGATTCAGTCATCTTCTCATTATTAACTTGTATGTAAAATTTGTTTTTTAACATCAAAAATGAGTGTCTGCTGTAATTTTATAATAATAATAATCATTATTATTATTACAATTATTTGTATTTGTATTGCTTTGTTATTTTTGCATGATAGCTGACACCTGAATGTGCGTGTGCTCATTGTGGTTGGAACATAAAATTGCACAAATGTAGGGCATGTTTTTTAAAGGCATATGGTAAACTCAATAATGTTCAACTTTACCTCGTGAAACCTAATACGTTTTTTTTTGTTTATTTTCAGGGGTTTTTTTTAATGAATTTTCTCAATGTGGGCGGGGTCAACTCTTGTCTAGGTGCTCGTCCTTCTTCTAATTAAAATTCATAAACTCGTAATTATCAAAATACATTTTATTGCTTGATCCCAAAATTATTTCATAGATTTTAGAAAATATCAGTTAGCTGAGTGAGTGAATGAAGAAACAAACAAATCAATTCCCAGGTGTTCTTTAAGGCAGTACAACGTGCGTGACGTGCACGAGCCCTGCCCCGCCCCTCTGCCCCTCCCCCCTTCAAACAGAAAGCCCCCTGTCCGTCCTTGTGATGTTCCTTCGCTGCTCTCGGTAGAACCAGTGAAGAACCCTGGCTTCTCGAAAACAAACCGGGTTCGGTGTTCGGTCCGTGAGTTGGACTAGCGGCTCTCAGCCCCGAGGTTCGGACGTGGACGGCTCGTTGTGCTCCGGAGCTCCTGCTCGGCCTCGCGGCGGTCATCTCCCGCTCATTCATCCCAAACAGCAACGATGGCTGCGGCGGACTTTAACTTCCTGCTCGCCACAGATTCGTACAAGGTAATTCTCCCTTATCCCGGTTCTAAGTCCGGATATATTGGGTTAAGTGCAATTTCTGTCGGAATGATTTATCAGCGTGGTTGCCTCGCGTGACAGCTGGCGTCAGCAAACATCAGAACCGAAAGTGATCTCCGTTTGTTATGTTTACTACAGAATGACGCTGCGTTTAATCTACAAAATGAATGTTTGAGAGATTAATAAACGTTTGCGAGAGAGCATGGCCTAAGCAAGGACCCCAACGAGGCGTGTTGATCTGAGGGTTCAGCAGCGATAAAGTCATGACCTGGGAGCAAAGATAGTAGAAAACGAAGATGCGCCACTGACCCCATTCCACTGACAGAGTGAGTGCTCTGTCTGTGGCACGTGGAGAAAAGTTTAGAAACAGACGGGTCCTTGTGGGTATTTACAGAAGAAAACGAGCTGAGGAGCCTTTGGCCCAGATTCTCACCTGTCATAGAGACTTCTTGGATACCATCATGCCATTGCCGATGTGCTTCAATTGTTCCTAATTGACTTCAAGAGGATGCCTGTACTGTGCCAGTTGTGATAGTCTGAACCGGGCTAACAGGTTACACAGCCCTGCCATGACAGATCAAGACATGGAGATCTTCTCAACTAAAGTAAACAAATCATTTCATGAACTAGGTTAGCTTTTCTGAGCATTTTGCTGGTTTGTGACAGTGGTTCATCCAAACATCAGTGATGAAGCAGATGGTAGAGATTGTCCATGAAAAACTGCAAGAAAGAATCTGAGAAACTATATGATATACTAATAATGCTTTATTCCACACCTATACAAATGATATGCAGCTTTAACATCAAACAGCTGTGATCAATTAAAGGTCCACTTAGATCATTTTTTGATCTGTTAGCCTTTTTTTTTTAAGGACATAGTTTCTGCAAAGTGGCAGTAGTTCATCAGAAATTCACCTCTGAGTTGTGGGTGGAACTGTTGACTCATTTCCCCTTTGGTTACACTCCTGCTAGCTTACAGCCCCTTATGACCCCAACCTGACATCAGCAGTGCAACAATAACAGTGAGAAATATTGGAGCCAGATGCCAGCTTAAAAAACAAAGACGTACATGGATCTAATCGTCTAGTGGGCGCATTGGAATGGAGTGAAGCAGGGAGCTTGTGACACGCCAACTGTAGCAGCTGCATCATAAGTACAGGCTTTTTCAAACGCCATCGTTTTTGTCTGCTCCCGATTCACAACGATTTGAATGAAAAAATAATTCAAAAGCACAATTTTATGCTTAGTTTTCTTTACATATGTGCTCCATCATGAGAAAATATTCTACAAGAATAAGTTAAAAACACCAAAAACTGGATTTTCCTTGTAGTGGATATTTAAAACAAGTTTAACTTAGTGCACTTTTAATAATATACTTTTTCATTTAATTTTATTTCTATTAAAATTTTTTTGTTTTTCTCTGTGATTCACTTAGGATTGCATGTGTCTATCTCCACATGTTGTTATTCAAATAGACCAGGAAGGCACATTCAGCTTCCCCACAGCTGTTCAGGCAGTTTGCAGTATTTCACGTCAGGACTGTGACAGCAGCACGCTGCAGATTATAGCATGGACTGCCTGGAAAGATTCTGTGAGGTTTGTGTAACCGAGTTCTCATTAAATTGAATCAAGCTCTGCTGAAGTTGCTCAATTTGTGAAACAGTTAGAACTCTGAGAGGAGTTTAGAGGACTTTGATCTGATAGCTGGAGCTTTTCCTCCCGACATTTCTGTAGAAATCTCACGTGCCGGTGCATGAGGATGTGTGCCAAATCTGCTTAAGTAAAGGTTCCAAGTTTTCATAATTACATTTTCATGATGTTCTCATGAGGTAACAGTTACAGTTTCCCGTGAAGGTTGCCTTCTCATCCTGCTTTGATTTTGTTCTCTTTATTTCAGATCACTCACTACAAACAGTACCCCCCAGGAGTCAGCAAAATTTACTCCTATTTTGAATGTCGACGGAAGAAAGGCTCCCCGTTCAATGAGGTGGTGTTCTTTGGTCTTCAATATCTGCTGAAGAAGTACCTGACAGGTATGTTGGATTCCGTGGAGAAGTTTACATCTCACACGTATGCACATGTGACCATGGGTTCTGTTTAGCAGGATTAGCTTTTTGGAGTTTCTGATTTAAAACAAATCCTGATCAGCAGCTAAACATATCTGCTTATAGACTTAAACCAGTCAGTCATACTCAAAAAGCTTTTGTTATTCAAAGAGCCGCTCAAACATAGTTGAGGTTCCAACAAATGATTTTTTTGTCTTTTTACAAAAAAAAAAAGCTTCATATCTTTTTCTATGGCTGGGTTGATAAAATCGATTAATCAATCTGAATTAGTCTAAGCTTAATGGATCAATAAAGGTAGAGATTGATCTAATGCGTAGTGGTAAAGTACGTTGGCTTGATGCTAGCATATTATGGATTTCCCATAGGATGGTTAGCGCTAACACTCTGTTGACCTAAACGGACATTGCTAACTAAATGAAGATCTTCATAAAATCACAGGCATGGATTTTCCAAACTATATAAAGGAAATATTTTCAAAGTAACCATATTTTAACGTTAGCACGTCTTCTGCTGGAATAAGTTGTAATGCTACAGCGCAATCGCCACCTAGTGGCCAAACTGAAATGTCCTCCAGGAGAGGCAGAACAATTGTTAGAGCCTCTCTCTTTGAAAAACGATGTAACACTGTATGGTATCAACAATCTCATTATAATTTCACTAATAAATAATATGTGAACTGTATCAGATTTATAAAGTAGATGATTAACATATTTCTAAACAAATGAGTAAACTCAAAATTGAATTGAATTGAGAGAATCAAAAGAATCAGGCTCTGGTGAATCAAATGGAATTGATTCTGGAAATTATTGTCCAGCCCTAGCTTTTTCCATTATACACCAAACCATATTTGCCGGTTCTTTCCTGGTTTCCCCGACTAAGGCAGTTCATCACAAAGCTCTGTGGTGTTCAGACCTTCAAATCAGAGCAACTCCAGGCCTCCATGACTGCTGTCTTGCTTGTAGTCCAACCATCCAGTCCTCTCTGCTTCTTAACAGACAGACACATGTAATTCAGGTAATTGGTAACCAATGGGGCATGGAAATCTAAAAATAAACAACAGTTCCTCTCATGCAGACCACGTTTTGGCAGAAACAAGCTTGTGATCAACTGTGATCGATCATTGTTTAGTCCTGATTTCCCGAAGAGTTTTAAAAGAAACTGTGAGTCATGATCAGGTGTGTCGGAACAGGTAAAGGGGAAAACCTGCCAGACGCCGTTTCTTGAGAACCAGGACTGGAAAGTAATCGAAAACAGATACTATGTTGTCAGAGAGTTCAGTTTATATGAATGGTACACTGTAATTAGCAAACTAGTTTTCTGGATTGCAGACAATAAACGGAATTACTGTCAGGAGTTTCTCTGCAGCACAGGATCTGTCGTTGTCTTGGAAACTAAAGTCACGAGAAGTGAAAGGTCTGGCATAAGTACTGCCCGTCTTCAGACCTTTATTATATTTATTATATGATGTGAAAAACATCTTATTAGTTAGAATATTGCATTATTAGTCCATTCCAGTTTCTTTTTTTTTGCCACTTTTTACTTCCCCAGTTGTGCTCAGGAATGCAAAATAAAAAGAAAACAAAATTTGACATGTAATAGTTGGGCAACAGAACAAATAAAGATGATAGAGAAAGGTTGGAAACATAGAAACGACTCAAATTCAAAGGATGAGGAAACCTAGTTCTACATTTGCAAAGTGAGCGTTTTTATCCAAAGCTTCTTACACCAGAAAAGCTCCAGGAAATCAGATTTATGGTACAAGATTACAAAAATGAAGAAAACGTGACGTTATGTTACATTATAATGTCAGATTTTTAACCCAACTTCCATTTTTGAATGTTGAATATTAGATCTGTTTGTTGAGTTACAAGGCCAAGACCCTGCAGGGTCAGCACGGTCAGCTCTGAGCAGAAGGCCGGGTAACCCGAGGTTTGTCTGCAGGTCCTGTGGTCACTGAGGAGAAGATTCAGGAAGCCAAGCTCTTCTACCAGATGCACTTCAGACAGACTGTGTTTGATGAGGAGGGCTGGAGGAAGATTCTGGAGGCAAGAAGAGATACTCTTCACTCAAGCTGTGTCTAGAAGGTAAACTTGAATTTGTTTGATCTGACGGAATCTTTTTGCAGAAACACGATGGTCGCCTTCCCATTCGGATCAAAGCAGTTCCAGAGGGTCGTATCGTTCCGAGAGGGAACGTGCTGTTCACTGTGGAAAACACGGACCCCAGCTTCTACTGGCTCACCAATTACATCGAGGTAAAAAAAAAAAAAAAAAATCTACTGCTTGACATATTTCAACATCCTTCCTTTTTTTTCCTCAATTTTCTGTACTTATTTTTTTTTTTCTGCTGTTAGACTATGCTTGTCCAGATGTGGTACCCCATCACAGTAGCCACTATATCCCGAGAGTTCAAGAAGATCCTAGCCAAACATCTGAAAGCCACTACAGGAAGTCTGGAGGGCCTGGACTTCCGGCTGCACGACTTTGGCTACAGAGGAGTGTCTTCACAGGAGGTGAGGGTGTCTGTCTCCTAGTGCATGAGGATGTTGCTCTGACGAATAGAGCTGAGGTGTTTTTGGGTCAGTCTGCATCAGAGAAGTTTACTACGACTCCCTGCTGTGACTTGTAGTCTGCGGCGCTGGGAGGAGCTGCTCACCTGGTGAACTTCTGCAGCACAGACACTGTGGCTGGAGTGCTCATGGCTCAGCGGTATTATGGCTGTCCAATGGCCGGCTTCTCCATCCCTGCAGCTGAGCACAGGTAAAGGGAAACACATTTGAAGCAGTGGGGAAAAAGGGGGAAAAGGGTCTTATGCTGCTTTTAAAGAACCTTTCCAATGAGTGTTAGGCTTTAACACTCATTGGAAAGGTTCTTTAAAAGCACCTTTCCAATGAGTGTCAGGCTTTAACATCTTCTTGTAGCCGTTTTCTCATGATGGAGGACACGTATAAATAAATTATGCTTTAAATTGTTTCTGAATTTTTCTTTATTCAAATTGTTGTTAATGTGGGGCAGACGAAAAAAAAACCTGTTTGAAAAGTCTTGTAGCAGTGACGTAGGAGCAACAGTTGTGCTGCTCCGCTCCATTCCAATTCATCCTTTTGGAGATGACTAGATCCGTCTTCGTTTTACTTGGTATCTTGCTAAGAACTGTACGACTGGATAGCTCCAATATTGCACAACATTTTTGCACAGCTAATGTCAAGTTGGGGTTGTGAGGGGCTCTAAGCTAGCGGGAGAGAGTGTACACAAAGGGACGAAGGGAAGTCGGGGAAGGCTTACTGTGCACCAGCAGTCCCACCAGAGCTCAAATGGGAATTTCTAAGGAACTACTACTGCTCTTCAAAGACTATGTTCTAGACAACTCATTTTTTTTATTTAGCCTAAATATGGCATTATCATGATTAAAAGACCACTGGGAACACTTTTATAGGGCATACACTCATTTAGGGCCTACTGTCTTTAAAAATCAGACAATGTGATTTTTCTGGATTTTTTCCCCTCATTTTATCTCAAAGTTGAGGTAAACCTGTGATCAAAATTACAAACCTCACGTTTTTTTCAGTGGGAGAACTTCCACGGTAAACTATAATATATTATATTTTTTTAGTGCACTTATTATTCATTTTTACAGCATTTTGTATTCTGTGTCATAATTAGCTTCTACAATTTTTGGATTTAAATTTTTATAAAGGTTTGAACTTTTAGAGTTTAACAAGAAAGAAAGGTACAAGTGCGGTGGGTTAATTTGAGAACGTATATCTGAAAATGATAAACGAGGGACCACTGAATTTACAAAAGCCTTTTAGAATTTGACAAAGAAAAAGCTCAACTTTAGAGACATAAATCACATTTTTATATTACATTCATTAATAATCTGTACCTGCTTCATCCTAAATGGAGTCGTGGAGGTTGTTTCTGTCTGGCGCTGTATTTATGGCTTAATGGTTTATCATCATAATTCATCAGGCTTGTAAATATGACAAAGTAGAGCACTGCTGTGGGTGGAGCCTCCATTTCGATAAGTTTATATACACAGATAAATTGTGAGTGCATACACGAACATCCTGGAATTCATGTCTGAATTGGTCCTTAAATGTATCCTGTGCCAAGTCTGGAGCTGAGGTTTAGGAGTCCCGCCCTCACAGACCAGCTACAGCTGATTTCCTCTTCTTGTCCTCCAGCACCATCATCTCCTGGGGCAGGAACCGGGAGAAAGACGCCTTTGAGCGGCTTCTGGACCAGTTCTCGTCGGGTCCGGTGGCCGTGGTCAGCGACAGCTACAACATCTTTAACGCTTGCAAACACATCTGGGGCGACAAGCTGAAGGAGAGAGTGATGGAGCGCAGCGAGGACTCCTGCCTCGTAATCCGACCGGACTCTGGAGACCCGGCAGAGACTCTGCTTGAGGTGAGGACAAGTGTCCGGCAGCACAAACTGACGAGAGATGAGAGCTTGTGATTATAGAAAAAACACTTCAGGATGGTTTTGTCATTAATTTTACAAAGATATATATATATATTTTTTTTTAAAAAGAGCAATCTTCTCTTTACAGTTTATCAACCAAAAAAAAAAAAAAAGAACACCTGAGTCAGGTCACAGCAAATGTGAAGGTTGTGGAGAGCATGTTGGGTAAAACTTTAAGAAATATTTGGTCTCTGCAGGTCATGAGGATTCTGGAGGAGTGTTTTGACTGCTCTCTGAACTCTGTGGGGTTCAAGGTGCTGCCTTCATACCTGCGGATCATACAGGGAGACGGGATTGACCTTCGCTCTGTGAATCAGGTCAGAAACTGAGGGATAAAAAAATCTATGTGATTCACGATTAAAAAATATGTCAGAGGGATTAAAAAATAAAAATACCCCAACTACAATTCTTTCTGTCAATTTTAATGAAAGATTTTTGCAAACGAACAAAATTCTTGAATAATGTTACCTTTCATTACCATATCAGGTCGTTATACATCCAGAAACTTAAAGATTGCAATAGTGAATATATGAAATGATTATTTTTGCCTCTGGCATTCCACAGTATTTACCTGAACAGGTATGGTATCCTCTGTCAGAGACAGTCTGCTGCCATTAATGCGTAAAGTTACTACTCTGTCAGTTGTGCAGATTATAGGGGCTAAACATCCGGTGCCGCCTTTGATAAATCACTTTGCATTTGCCAAATTGATCTATTTGCATTTTCTGTGTCCAGGTTGACCATTCTGTCAGAAACACTCAAATTTGCACATTTGTCAAAGCCTGATGAGTGTGATCTTTTTCCGTCTAACATATGGAGTTTGGTCCATAAATCAAGTACAAGGTGTTTTTGCTCATACCTCAGATAACAAATTATCGGTGTTATCTACATTTGCTGCTACATGACTCACTGTCTCGAGTTTCGGTTTTTGCATCAGGAATCGATGGTTTCTATATGCATGTTTGTGCATGCCTGTGACTACATCTGTTATGCAGGTTAATGTCTTCTACAGAAATGTTTTGTTTCCATTTAAGTGTTTAATTGCAGAGCAGCATCAATGTTGTCAATTTCTAAGAGGATGAACTTGTTTTGCTCTTTTTTATTCCAGAGAACAAAACTTTCTCTTCCCAGAGAGCGGTGGGAAGTATTGTCTGTCCGTTAAAAGGTTTTGCACTTGTATCAAGAAATGGATTTGTCTGTAAAAATCTTTTGAATTTGTAAGAAATAATTGACCTGCGTGTTAAACAGTTTTTTGGTCTTGTTTAAAAAACGTTCCCATTCGTGAAAAAGTTTGATGTTTACAATAAGAAATTTGTCTGTATGTTAAACTCTTTTGTAGTTGTAAAAAATGGTTGTCACGCACACATGAGCGTGCGTGCGATGTAAACCAATCTGCAGCCTGAAGCCACGTACACAAAGGGCATTTGACACACATTCCCACGGTGTTCACTAAGGGTGTGTATTGGCAAGAGTCTAGTGATACGATACGTATCCCGATATACATCTCATTGTTCGAAACATATCTCAATATATCCTACACTATCCAAATCCGAGTCTATGACTGGTCAAAGTTTGACCTGGTTTAACTGGCAATGCATATTGAATGACCACGCATTCTCTATGTAGAGCCCGTAAATGGTCATAGAAACGTATGCAGCTACGTGTGAACGCAAGAGTTTAAACCTGCATATACACCCTGCTTGGACCAGCCAATCAGAAGCGTGATATCCATACTAATGAAAAAAAAGAACATTCGCAAAGAAGAGGAGAGGAATCGGCAGAAAATTCTTTGCTGGTGCAAGCCATCGGAAAAGTGGCTGTTAACAGAAATGAAAACATCTCGGCACAATCTTTCAGTCCTGTAAAAGAATTAAAAAATAAACAAACAGTTTACAATCTCTGAATGATAAAATGGTAATAAACATTACAAATTGAATTGCAAATTGCAGAGAGCGATAAATTGTTTTTTTGCTGAGTGAACAAAGATAAGGTGTCATGAACTTTATATTAAAATATTTATGGTAAATTAAAACTACCATTGTGAAAATGAAAATCCACAGCAATTAAAAAAAAATGTAATTGCTCTTTTGTTTTAAATTGAAACGATGATTACTTCTTGACCCATTTACAATTCAATGAAGCAGCTTTTTCCAGTCCTCCTGACAGAAAACATGTCAAGTCATATCAGCATTTTCAACTCCACAATCACCATGAACTCTTGGTGAATAAAATTACATTTAAGACATATTGAAAGAATATGCCTTATTTATGTGTATGTAATGTGTCTCATGCCCATGTCATTTTTTTTTTTTTTACATTTTCTTAGTGCAAAACCTTTTTACAGACAGACAAGACTTCAGCAAGAAATTGAACTTCATAGAACGGGGCTCACAGAAAGCAAACGAGAAATCCAGAATTAGGATTTTCTTGTTTGACTCTTCCTCTGCTCCCTGCAGATTCTGGAGAAGCTCAGTGATGAAGGCTGGAGTGCTGAGAATGTCGTCTTCGGTTGTGGCAGCGCCTTGCTTCAGAAACTGAACAGAGACACGCTGAGCTGCGCCTTTAAGTGCAGCTATGTGGAGACCAACGGCAAGGGGGTGAGTTACGCCCCCTACAGGTACCACTGTGCTAAACACTCCTGTACGGCTTCTTTTCTATCCAGCATTTAAAGCAGTCACATTTGGAAGAGACCTCAGCTGTGAGTCAATATGATTAACTGTATCTGCATCCTCCAAAAATTGAGGAATTCTCTGGATGAAGTTGTGATTTTTGTTTATATATTTTTTAATTTAGTAGACTGAAAGACAAGTAAAAATCAAGGAAAGCATCATGAAGCTCTGTGAACCAGACCACATAGATTCTAATTAGGTGGTTGAAACTGTTTCTATTTCTAAGTTCAAATGCAGTTTTAATGAAAGTTAGTGAATTGTAAATCAAACATCTAGCCACAGTCAACATATCTGAAACCAAGCATCTTGTTTAAATTCAAGAATTTCCTTATTGATCCAACGTTCACACTCTGTAGGCTTGTAGAGCAATACAGCCCAGATCATTAGTCCCCCTCTGCCATGCGTTTCTGGTGTGGAGTTCCTGCAGACTAAGCTGTGATCAACAAACCTAAAAAGTCAATGTCTGGTTTCTTCCCAGAGCTTTTTGTTTATCTGAAGAACCAGGAGACTTTTTGTTTATACTTTAGTTTAAGGAGCCTCAAAGCTGGTGCCATCTGTTCTGTAGAATCTCACATTTTCTGACTTTCTTACTTGGAAATAAAAACCGTCCTTCTTTTGTCCTGTCCAGGGTGGCGCTGTTCTTGTAACTGCTGTGTGAGAGGAGGTTTAACGGTTGTTACTCCTTTCAGATGGACGTATACAAGCAGCCGGTAACCGACCTGTCCAAGAGGTCCAAGAGGGGCCGACTGTCTCTGCGGAGGAACTCTGACGGTTTCTTGGAGACGGTGGAGAGCGGGGCGGGGAAACCTGAGGAGGTTTGAACAGATGTTTAGTGCTCGATTTTCCAGAAATTTTTATTCTGAAAATTCAAAATTGATAATGAGGGCTTTGCTCTGCAGGACTTGTTGGTGACAGTGTTTGAGAATGGCTGCCTGATGCAGGACTACACCCTGGAGGAGATACGAAAGAACGCCCGGCTGCAGGACGATGAGCCAAATCCCGTCTCTCACAACCAGGAGCGGGTGAGCCAGCGGATCATCAACGGGGTCCACTAGAACGGCAAATCCAGCAGACACAGGGGGCCTGAGGAATACAATTTCCTTAGGGGGCCCACCGTCATGAAGCAGAGGCTCAGGGTGACTCCCAAACACTTTGAGCACCTGGGCACCAGGAACTTCAGCGCTTCATCCTCCAAAAGAAACCGTCAGAAGTTCCTAATGGGATCAAGACTCTAGAATGACGATCACTCTGCATGAAGACGGTCAGGAGGCCGTTTTCCTCTACCATCAAACAAATCTCAGGACAAACAGCATGCCAGATGTGGGCCAAACCTCAGACACTTACTTGATGACCATAACCCTAAGCAGCACTGCCACCTACAGGAAGAGGAGGACTTTTTTTGTTTTTTAATTCAATCAAGCATTTCTGTCTTTACAGTGAGTCACGCACTTCCTTGCAAAGTTGTAGTCACAACGATGAGCAGCTCCTCCTGATTTCTTCCTGAATCTTTAGGAGGCTCTCGTGTGATTTTGGCACAGAGCCGAGACCGGCTTGGAAAGTTCACACACGAGGACAAAAAAAGAACACATAGGTTTTGATGAATAGTAGTTTTATGAGTACTTTAAGGTGCATTTTTAGATATTTTAAAGCAAAAGAGAAACTCCCCATTAATCTCTGATGGGATTTTACTCTGCAGTGTTGATTTTTATTGTGTGTGTCTTTTTCTCCTGATGAGATAATGAGTCACGAGAAGCTAGAAGTGGTTTTAAAGTACGTCGTCAGTATTTGAGACCTGAGGAAGACGAGGAGTGGGTGAAAGCAGACCTGTTGGATGAAGGTTCATCAGGAAGCATTTGTGCTCTGGCATTCCCCCCCACCTGCCTTCTCTATCTCTATAACACTTATTTCCTCAAACAGCTGCTGCAGAGCGTCTCTTCAGAAACTCTTCCAGGTGTTTCCTCAGGTGTGTGTGTTTTTCTTAGATTTTTTTCAAAGCTCTTAATTTGAGGGAGTGACAAAATAAACATCTGCAGCATCATGTTCACACAATTGATTGCTCCAAACACTTTTTTGTTTTGTTCATGTTCTAACTTTTCTTAAGATTTTTCTGGTAATTTTTTTGTGCATGGTTTTTGATTGTACTGGTCAGTTTTGCAGCAGCTCCACCTTTCCAAAGCAGACCAATCATTGTCAGCTGGAGGAATGAGGTTTAGGATTTAATGCCACAAAAAAAAAATACTACAGTGACTGTTTATACCTAATTAAGAGTATGTTTTCTGTATAAATCAAGTGATTTATTTTAAGTGATTAAAAAAAGCAAAAAGTGCCGTTTTCGCCTTAAATCGCTGCACATTCAGACACAATTTTTTTTTTTTAATCCTGCTTTTGGATCTCGCTTGATTGACGCTGTATTACAGAAAGAAAATCATCACATTTTTGTGGGTAATTCTTGATTTGTATCTCATAAAATAGATTTTGTGCTTAACTTTATGTTTTTGCAATTGTTTTCAATTGTACCAAAAATTCCAAAATTAGTTTACAGACGCACAACTTTAAATTACAGCATCTTTAAATTAACTTCACACACATTTAATGAAAAAATATGCACAAATCACCTGATGCACACACACAAACTGCAACTAATCAAATGTGAGACTCTTCACGTCTTCAAGATTCTTGTGTAAATAATGCATTTAAATGCTGGATCATCAGATTTCTTATCAGCTGCTTTCAACTTGGATTGAGAATAATATCTGGTAAAGCACAGCTGTGAGGGAGCGATGAAAAGAGAGAAACTTTAATGTTGAGTGTTTTAAAATTGCATGTTTAGACTTTTTTATTTTAATTATTGGTCATATCTGTTAAAGAAAGTGGGAAAATCTCAAGTTTTCACCAGAAATTATTCACAATCTAAGTTCAAAGCAGCTGATAATAAATATCTTATGATCCAACATTTAAGCAGCATTTAAATGCATTATTTGCGCATGGAGACGAGAAAAGTAACTCGCATCAAATTTTTGCAAAAATTCAGTTTTTTGTGTGTGTATCAGTTGATAAGTTTTTGTAGATGTAATCTCCTGTGCGTTTGTACATTAATTTTTGTGTCTTTTGAACATATAAATACATTTGCAAGTACAAAAAGTTACACACTGTATGAGTTACAAATCAGGAATTATGCACACAAATCCAAAGTTACACACAAATAGGTTGACCCCAGTTTCAAATTAATAATTACACACACACACACACAAATCGGATAAATCAATTTTCTACCCATACTGCATGAACGCAGCTGCAGAGTGAGCTGCAGGTCTTTGAAATGAACCTCAGACGACAAACTAAAGAAACAGGTTTTTGTGTTTTGAAGCTGAATTTGGAAAATACTATAACTGATCTGCTCTTCACAAAAAATAGTTTTGATTGTTCATGATCCAATTTTATCCAGATTACTGGATCATGCAATCCAAACCTATAATATAAGTGAACAACAGATTAAATCAAAGGATTTCACTGTAATCCCCGGCGACAGAGGAGAGGAATACTGCCTCTAAATGGAAGATTATAAAATCAACTTTCAGCCGAATTAGAGCTGGTAATGATGACTGGTGAAAGATCAACAAAAGTGAAAATTCCCAGGGCAGTAGCCTATAGTTATCTGACAAACATGTAGGTTTAGTAGCTGCAGCAAGTAAATAAGGAGGAGGCAGACAGACAAACAAAATCTGTCATGGGTGCAGAAAAGACAAGTTAGATCAAAGAACAAAACTTGGACAAAAGATAAAACCTCTGGAACATCTATCAGTAAAAAGTTATGACACGCCTGCCTACAAGACTAGTCTGTCAAAACTTGACTGATGTCCATTTTGATAAACAACTGATTAATCAGACTATAATATTTTAGGTGAGTTGAATAACAATCAGATGAGGGTTGTATTGCTACGTTAGTTTCTTTTTTGTTTTCCTTGATTTACAGCAACATCAGTTCTGACTTCCTTCAGCTTTTCAGAATAAAAGCATATGTACAAATACAATGGATTTGTCTGTTGTTTACATGTAAATAAATGACGTAAGTCAAACATATAGCTGTGGTGGTTGGGTTCTTAGGCATGTATGGGGGGGGTCAAGTGCGGACACATCTGAAGTTTTTCTGCGCACTTGCGTCGTCATGGAGATTGGGTCACATGTGGCCCGGGGTGAACTGGTCCAGGTGTGGGAGGCTGCAGATGATCCCGGCCGGTCTCGCGCTCGAACGTGGGGCGCGCGCTCGCCGCTCGCGCAGAAGATGGAGCTGGAGGCGGGGAGGCTGCTGCTGCTGCTGCCGCTGCCACTGCTGCTGCTGCAGCCGCTCCTCTGCTTCACGGTCCGCGGTTCCGCCATCGATACCGGTAAGAGGTCCAGTTCTGCGGTACCGCCGCAGAATGGGACACTTTTTAAAAAAAATTAAGGAAAGTTTTGGGTGAGCGCGGATAAACTCATAATCTCAGAATTTAAACCAAAAATATGTCTTTGTCATTTTAAAATGTATCTTCAAACTTTCTTACATATGCCCTGTTAATTTATTTCATTTTTTTGTTTCAAAAACTAATTTATGCTTGAACAATATTCTCTGTTTCCACATTAGCAACATAGTGTTTCATGTCAACATTGTAGCCAGATTGTTAACTTGACTAATAAGAACAAAACAAGTTTTGTACCACATGCTGGCATTTTAAAAATGTAATTTTTTGATTTAGGGTTGTACTATACTACACTAAGCAGCACAGCAGGAATACTTGTGAATTTACCAACCCTGCTGCTTATGGAAATTTATTTTTTGACCCAAAATGTCAGCAGAAAAAAAAAATCTGGGCAGTCTAAAGTAAATTCAAGAATAGCACAAATGTTTTTTTACTTCCTATAAATTTCCTCTCATAAATCTGTGTTTGGGGAAAAGTGCTGAAATGAGTGGCATTTCTGATCATGTCTGTAACAGGTGGTAGGGGTCTAGAAGTGTCAGTGAGTCTCTGACAGATCAGGCACCAATCTGGCCACCCAATCAAAATTCAGAATAAATCAGCACATCTCCTCCTGAGGGGACACTTTGGACTGAGCTCTCATTGACCTGCCACCCCTGACCTTGACTGACCTGATGTGTGTGTGGGTGGATTGCATCTCAGAGACGCATACGTGCAGATTGATCAACAGTTTGAAACTTATAACTGGTCAGTTTGAGTTGGTTGTAATTACAGATTTAAAACCTCACAGCTTGACAGAGCGGTGCATCAGCTCTCAGGAGCCACAGCTCTGGACATTTTAAGCTCATTAAAAATGTCCTCAGAGTTTTTTCTGGTGCTCCACAGGGTTCTGAGTCTGGACTACTTTACTTTTTTTTAATGCTTCCGTTGAGGACACATTTTCTGGTCTTGACTTTCAGTTTAGCTGTGGAAAACAGTGCAGGAGGTCAAACTTTTAGTACATGTCGCAGAAAAGCCTTTAATCTCAAAAAATCCTCCTGCTCAAATTTTTTCTTGCTTTTTTTGTTTGTTGTATTTTTTTCCAGATTGTTTTAAGTCTTTTTGCTCAACATCAATGTAACTGTTCATTTTTTTCTTCCAAACAAAAAAAAATCTTTCTGCTTTGCATCCTTGTCAATGGTGTTCAGTTGTGTAAATGTGCTCACATACAAATGTGTCGTTTCTGTTCCATCACATCAAGAAAGTAAGTTTATGCTCCAGCAGTCCTGTGTGATTATGATGCAGCAAAGCTTCACTCCCTCTAAGCTGGTGTACTGAAGGGATTGGGTCCAACACATTGTGAGAGAAGCCCAATCTTAGAACTGAATCTGCACAGGAATGGACTCCAGTTCTTCTAAAGAAATCCAGTCAGTGTGACCCCCTATTTATTGAAAGAGCAACTTTGAGAGTTTGTGTGTACTCGTGTATATGGGTAGAGGTTGTGGGGCTGTGGGGGGGTGTTAAGCCGTTTCCCACCAACAGGAGCTCCCAGGCTTTTGGGGGCATTCCTGGTAGTCGGATCAGGAGGAGCTAGTTGTCTCCCAGGGAAACAGTGCTAATAAACTCTGGCCCCTTCGTAAATCTCCTCATTATTTACCAGTGGCCCGATGCCAGTGGGGGCAGTGGGTGACCGGCGTGGGCTGCTGGAGCCGGATCACTTGCTCATCTGTCCCGGACTTGTATTTGGATGGACAGGAGGCTGTTGTGTGGCGCTGTGTCTTTTCATTCAGCTGTATCTACTTGAGGTCTTTGAGCCCAAACCTCTCTGGAATAGACATTGAAAACTTCTCTTCTTGCCCCGCAAAACATCTCAGCCAATATGACGATATTTAAGACCCCACAAAATTTTTATAAATCAAATTACTCTAGGTAATTTTCAGCATTTTTTGAATCCACAATTGTTCCCTTTTGCTAAGGTTGAAAGGAAAACAGTTTCAGCGTAGAAACTAAAAATACGACGTCAACGAGTGTGGACTGCCGTCTGCCTATTTTTGCTTTTATTACAGTTATTGTTCTTAATAAGCTGTTATCCTATATCTGCTCTCCCGGTCTATGATCGCCAAACACAGATTTCTAGATTTATGCGGTTTGTTTATGCAGTAATAAGCAGGCTATTAAACATGTAATAAGTAAAATATTCTTATCTAAAGTATGAGTAATGGCTTACATTTCTTAATTAATCAATTACACCATTCAATAACCTAATTGTGTGTGTGACTCTCTAGAGATGTGTGCACAAGTCTGCCCCCCGCTGGTCAATTTTTTATGTCCAGGAATGATAAAATGAAAGCATGGTGAGAGATATTTAAACCCAGTTTAGTAATCAAAAACCCAACATGCTTTGACACAGAGGAGATCATCAATTATCCAAACCCTAAATTATTTCTAATTAGAAAAAAAAATGCTGCTTTGTTCACTTTTTTAACAAAACGTATGAATAGCTATATTTACTTACTAATATATTTTTTCAGAAAAATCATGTGTAACATCTAATTATGAAATTTTAGGTTGAATAAAAGGTTATTTTGTGCATTTTCAAAGCAATAAAGTATAAATGTTTTAAAGACACACTTCAATATAAAAATAAATTTTTAAATGTGTGTTTAACATGTTCTTGTAGTATTTTTCTTATGATAGAGGATGCATCTAAAGAAAATTAACCTAAAATGTTTACGTTTTTTTTTTCTTTAAATCGTTGTAAGTCAGGGGCAGACAAAAAAATACAGATTGATTGTAGATGTTCACATAATCTACAATCAGCAGACCACAAATTTAAAAGACCACTGGGAGCGGTCTTGCGATAGATCAAAAGATGATAGAAGTGGAACTTTAAGTTGTCACTTGTTCAAAATATATATGACTGTTCTGAGTGTTCAAAAACTCAAATCGAATAAACAAAAATCCTTTCACAAAGTGCAGACCTCAGTAAAGCATGCAACACCACCTTAAAGTTCCCAGTGGTATTTTCCTTACAATTGTCCCCTTTTAGCCAAAAACAGAAAACGTGTGTAGTAAATTGTTAAGTGTAGTAGTTTATTAAAAATTCACCTCTGAGTTGTAGGCAGAACTGTTAACGTTGTTTAAAGTGGGTCTTTAAAGCAATAACAATTCTTCACTTTTGTTGGAAGCTCAGAAGAGAAGCCAAACCTGTACTGCTCAGTTGACAGATGCACTTGTGCAGCACGTGTGCAAGCAGCAGACTCACTCACTGGTGTGTTTTTCAGTGAACGTGGTGGATTTCTGTGGGCAGACCATCCGCAGTGACGGCATGATCGTCAACTCGCACCAGGACTCTAAGAAATACTACTTTGTGAGCATGGCCACCGACTGCCACCTCACCATGCAGGCCAGTTCTCCTAAAGACAAGGTCCAGTTCTACTTCCGCTTCTTCCTGGTCTACAGCCTGCTAAGGGTGGCACCTCTGAGCCCCGCCCCTCCTCTCCCGGAGTCCCCACACGGCTCCGCCCCCCTCCACCCTCGACTGGAGCCCACATCTGGTGAGGTTCCGGGTGACCCCTGTCACGCCGGCTCGTACGTTCAGTTCTACGACGGCAGAGAAAAAACGTCACCCCCTCTCGGACCTCGTCTTTGTGGGAAGAGCCCCCCTCGCCCCGTTCTCTCCACTGGAAACTTCCTGACTCTGAGACTGGTGACTCGGGGCACTCAGCCCAGGGTGGACTTTGTTGGAGATTTCACGTCCTTCAGGCTGGGTAAGAAAGGCACAGGTTTGTGAAGCTCCTCCGCCAAGCTGACAAACACCACTATCTGCATTTGGACGGTTTTCAAATTTTTTTCAGTCACAATGTATATTTTTCAAGTTTTCAATCTTTTTTTTTTTCGTTCACTTTAAGCTGATCCTGATTTGATCCCAAAGTCATTCTATAAAACTCAGCATTCCTGGAGATTCTTCATTTCTATAGTTTGTTTTCTAAAACTCACAACTTTAATGTATAAGCTTTTTTATTTGGAACCATTTTTTAACAAAAACTCCATCCTTTTAAAGAAAAGTAAAGATGATCAGAATTCTGGTGACACTTTCTAGATGATGAATTGCATCAGTGCATTATTGCATAGGTCAAAAAGACAGTTCATTCAGCACAAATATAAGCAATGATAAACTGTAAGCTCCTCCCCTCTTTTGTCAATGACCCCAATGCCACTTTGCCCACATTCACATTGAACTTTTCTTGCTCTGAAGCTCTGTCTCTCTACAGGGTTTAACCACTCCGAGTGCAGTAGCGAGCCCTACTTCACCTGCAGAAATGGGAAGTGTATTCCGGTCAGCCTAGTCTGTGATGACAAAGGCATCGACAATTGTGGGGATGGAAGTGATCTGGAGGAAAACCTGACGACAGGCTGCAAAGGTCGGTCACTGCAGGTGAAGCAGCATGGGGGAGGGCAGAGGGTTTTGACAGGAATGTGAAGAAAAACACAGCTGTGCAGGAAACAAGCACAAGGCAGAGCAGCAAGATCAACTCCATCTTTACATGGCTTAAAGATCATAAAAGTTGTCCATGATGAGCCTGACTAATCTAGTAGAAAGAGATAGAAAAGCAGGCCTATTAAATATCAGAAAAAACATCCTAATGTCCCACTCCACTCATCTTGATCTATTGTAAGAATCTTCTAAGTGTTCTTTTACTATAATTATGATATTTTTCCCCCTTTTGGACAACATTTTTAAAAATCTGTCATTTTCTAGGACATGGTATCTGCAGACCGGCAAGAGTTTATTCGAATTTTCCACCCGAGTTGTGGGCGGGACCATTTCCTGTCATTCCTCTGTTTACATGCTCTCCAGCTAGCTTACAGCCCCTCAGAATCCCAACCTAACATTACTGTTGCAACTTAAATGGAGAGAAATACTGGAGCTGTCCAGCCAATACAGTTTTGAGCCAGACGTCAGCTCAGGGGAAGAAAACGAAGACATGCATGGATCTAGTCATCTGCAAGTGGATGCAGCAAAATGTAGCAGAGCAGGATGTTTGAATGCTACGCCTACAAGCGTTTTCCTACAACTTTTTTTTCATCTGTTCCTAATTCACAATGATTTGAATTAAAGCATACTCAGAAATGCAGTTTAATGTTAATTTATATGTATATATATATGTTAAAAACTTCAACAACACACGTTTTCATTGGAATGAGTCTGTAATCAGAGTAGAATTGACTCATGCTCATTAGCTTTTATAGCATATTTTTGTTTTATCACATATGAGTGAAGACAACGTTCATCTTTAAACATTGTGAACTATTTTTAACTGCACAAAAACCCAGAATCTGTCCCGCAGAAGAAGCCTTCCTTTTGAGAAAAGCTGTCATTTATCAGCAGGTCAGTTTTTACCTCCTGAGGCTCCCCTGTCAACAGAAACCACACCTCCACCCTCATTGAGTCCACCTAAGGAACCGACTTTGCCACACACGGACTGTGGTGAGCCAGTCAGTCCTGAGTCAAAGACAGGTAATTTGAGGCTTTTTTCCAATTAATCCAAACAGATTTCTTTTGCAGACCCATTATTGTCTGTTTAGGTCGCAGGGTTTCTCTAGTCAATTTTTAGGGTTTATCTAGTTCAAATGTATCACCATAGCTGATTAGAGTTCTTGTAGTGGATTACACTTGTTGTAAGTTTGTAATGAATAGCAAAAGTCTCAGATTCAGCAGAAGTGGAAAAGGTGAACCTATTGATCCTTTTTCTCTGCAGTCCCATTAATAAGTTGTCATCTTCTGTTCATGGCTGCAGGGGGCGTGCCCTCGCTGTCCCTGTTGGTCCTGTACGTCACGCTGGGCGCAGCGGCCGGCGGTGTTGTGCTCTGCTGGTACTGCTGGTCACCCGGATGGCTCCTGTGGCGCATCAGCATCTGTCGCTTCCTACCATGCTGCAACGCTTCCTGCCAGCTATGCGCAGGCAGCTGCATTCACAGCAAGGAGCATCGAGTGGGGAAAGTGACCCCACACACCCCAGCTGACAGATCTGCAACAGGCACGGCAGCCTCTGACAGTACAGAGGACAACGTTCCTACTGTGGCTGTGTAAGCGGGCACTTCATTGATGATGGATGTAAACCACAGCTCTGAGGACAGCAGAGATGCAAAGGTGTGGATTAAATCGGCAGCAGGTTTGAAGCAACTTTCTGCAAAGAAGATAAATCTGTATTAGAGTCAATGGTCATATATGAAAAAATTCTGCCCAAAAAAAACAGGGAATGAAAGTGAACAGAGAGCAGATGAATGTCACACTGACCTCCATAGATGACTCAACTTCCTATCAACAATTAAGGTAAAAGAAGGGTTTCTTGGTGCACTCTGCCAACAAACACAATGACATGGCCATATTTGTGAATGCCCATGTTGTCAAGTCAACTGTGAATCAATCTCTGGAGGATGAAAAGGTAGAATAGATCACAGCTATGGTGCAAGATGCTTTTGTCATGAATGTTTCAACCAACTGTCTCACCCAAATAGTTCTACTAGTCTACACTAAGCTGGTGTTGTTATTGACTATCATAGAGACTGAGGCTTTAGGAGCTCCAATGCTCAGAAAGTTCCTGATTCACTGCCTACATGATTGATGCAACCCAAAGGAGAAAATGACTTTCTTCCGAGGTCATTGGAGCAGAACATCCAACCCAATCAATTAATTTGCAACATTTAACCCTGAGTAGCCTTTTTTCGTCTGGACGATTCTGGATTTATAATCAACAGTCGCACTGCTGTTCCTCACTTATCACCATCCCTTTAAGGAGGACTGGACACCCCAGAGCCTTATGAAGATTCAAAGGAGTTTAATGAGCCTTATCAAACAAATTAACAAGTCAATGTAATGTCTGTAGCAGGGTTTTATGAGGCCAGTTCAGTAATCCAAATGAAGAGTAACAAATCCTAGGTCCAAAATCTGTAAAGAAATTTAAAGAGAGAGTGTGTGGAAATCCAGAGGAAACATGCACAGTGAGAGCAAGCAAAACTCATGGTACAATGAACAAGGTTGTAATGATAATATTGGAGGCCTGGGAGAAGAGTGCTAGAATGTGGACCAGGAATAACAAACTGGTAATTAACTGTCAAAACAGACAGTCTTTAAAGTGGAGAGGCATAGGTGCACTGCATGAAGGACAACAAACGGAGCGTGAGCAAGTATGAAATGCTGAGAGGGACAAAAAGTTCCAGACTGGCAGAGAAGTGCCATGACCACTACATACTGAAAGCCTATCAAGTGACTGAACTTCTGGACAGACAGACGACTTGGTTGTCTTCTCAAAACATGTCAAGAGGACTGTGGCCAATCTGCCACATGATCTACATTTTGATCTGTTGTGGTTGTGTCCCTAATGGAGGTAAAGACTTCACTGGACGCACACCCTTCAAGAGTCCAGGAGCTGCTCAAAGCCTCTTCACTTGATGGGTTGACTTCCCTCTATCTAGAGATTTCACAACATCAGAAATCATGCTGGTACATGGTGACAGAAAACCCTCAAGTGTAGATGATATCCACTTGAGAAAGTATGTAAAACATCAAAGCAAAACAGTCTGCTGTGTTCCTTCCATTCTACAACATTCAAAGCTTCTGAAGATCCAGTACAGTGGAAATAGCCCTTCAGAAATCTAACAATAAATCCAAGGCAAACCAACACTGTCCCCGAGATTTGTGCAGAGTTACAATGTAAAAAAAAGTTCTACACTAGCGTTAACTTTGTTTTCTCCCTCAAATTATCTACTTGCTGACATCAGCCCTCCAGAGATCCGAAGTATTATCTTCAGTGCAGAATCACCAGCTGCTTGATCAGCTGTGTTACTCAACTCAGATTACAATGTAGCTAATTGCTGTAATAGATGAAGGTATGTTCATTTATATCAAACCATGTTACTCATTGTTGGTTCCTGAATACCACTGGATATGACACTGAGCCATCCGATAATCATCCGAGATTTGTATGGATGCCACGCTGACCTTCATGGGTCACAAAAGAGGATCTGGATAAATGTTTATATTGTTTTAAGATGGTAAAGCAGGGAACCGCCTTGACTGTAGATGTGTGTTTAAATGTGAAAAGTTGCAGGCACATTTCAAATGATAAGAAGAATACTAGATGTGATGCTATGGTAGAGCTTTCAGATTTAGAAACTGTACATGAAGCTTATGAACAATAAACTGACTCGTGTTGTCATCATTTCTTCTTTTTTTCAACCACACTCATGCTGTGTTTAGTCTGTTGTTCCAGAGGTAGGTCTTTGAATCTGCTGTGGAGACATGCAGAGGAAGCAGCCTGAGGTCTGCAGCTGCTCTCCTGAGAACAACAAAGCACAGAGTCACGTAGCGTCCCTGAGGCCCATCAGGGCCAGCTTTCCTTAACCTGTCATTGATTTTGTTGCTGCCATAGGTATCAACAATTTCAAAAGTTGTCAATATCAATGAAAAACAGCATTAAAAAAGCAACAAACACTGAGACAAAAAAATATATCAAACTTTTAAATAATTCTTTATATTCAAACAAGAAGTCTTCTTCTTCTAACAGTGAAACAAACCAACCAACTGGGGAAAGAAAGCTCTGTCAAGTGTCTGTTTAACTTTGATGCTATTTTGCCCAGAACTGCCCAGAAAAGGAAAAGAAGGCCTGGCTTTTTGGTTTAGGTTGGCTGTGTGTAAAATGGTAAAAATTCCACTCCAATGATCTTTTGATCTATTTTAACCCTCGTGCTCTCTTGTGGGGTCCAGATGACCCCACCCTTACATAGAGGCATTAGCCCTTCCATGACAAAAGCGAACAAGGTGTACAAGACTTCATGTCTGTCATTGGACACCAGTAAAGATCGACAATCATTGAAATAAAAAGTTCAGCACACTGTCTTGTGGGGTCCAGATGACCCCACTTTTAATGTAAATAAGCCTAGGAGAGAGGAAGGGTTAGCATTCCCAGTGGTCTTTAAATTATTTTGCAGTTTTTTGGCAAAATCAAAAAACCCTGTGTTGTTTTCTACGACATAGTTTCTGCACAGCAGCAGAAGTTCTTCAGACAGTTGGTGCAAAGTAAGCCTGCACTGATATATTGTTCAACCCCTTGCTTCCACTCTCTCCCACTAGCTTACAGCCCCTCACAATTTCAATCTAACATTACTGCTGCATCAAAAATGGTGAGGTCACAGGAGAGCGATCGAGGCGGACTTGGTTAACTTCCCATCGGATTCGCTCTGAATTTCCTCATTCTGAACAGGCTCTATGCTTGAAGCGGAACAACTGAACCAAAATAGACACCACAGCGGGCATTAGTTAGAGCTGCAGTGTGACGTAGCAGCCTCACAGGTTGCAGGACAGTGCCTGAAAGATTTCAATTGTTTGATTTTTTTTCCTGTCATTTCCCAGTCCATTAGTTTATAGTTTGCACCAGACACGTGTATACATCCGTGCACACAAATCCTTCACATTCACCACAGCCACATTTTGTTTGACTCTAAGGGTGCACACTTAGTTTTAAATAGAATGTTACTTACCATCCAGGCTTCCCACCACAAACATTCCAACCAGAGCAATGTACACATCATCATCCATATAGGAAACAGGAAGTGATGTCACAAGTCAGAATTTCATTTCTTCTGTCATTATTTTTTATGCAAACTTGATTCTGTTAAAACCATGCTTAATTATTTCTTCTTTTTAGGTTGTTTTGCAGGTGTAAGGCAAGAATTTCCTTTGAAGAAATGTTTGGTTAATTGGCTTGTGGGAGGGTCTAAGCCTTTATAAGGAGAGATGTTGTGTCAGGAGAGAGAGAGCAGTCATGGTTGCAGTGGTGACATCAAGCTCTCCCAGACAGTAATGTTGATTATGTTCATATTTTGTTGGGAAACAATAAAATCCCAGCGTTGATTTTTTCAAGACCTGGTCATCTTATTATTTTTTTTGAGTATTTCTTTACCTACCGCAAGAAGAACCCTGCCACACGCAGACAAACATGGAGCAACGATGCAACAGCAACTCTTTAAGATTTGGTCAGAAACACATTGTTGTGTCTGCCAGCTGTGGAGTAGTGGTAGGGCAGCCGTCTCAGGATCGGATGTTAGTGGGTTCAATTCCTAGCCCACCCTTGTGTTGAAGAGTCCTTGGGTAAGACACTGAACCCCAAATTACCTCAGGTGGGAGGTTGATGCCAGTGTTCGACAGCAGAGCCACCACCAGTGTGTGAATGGATGAATGGGTCTGTGACCGTGAAGCGCATACGAGTATACGCCATTTACCATTT
The DNA here is from genome assembly GCA_003999625.1 of Oryzias javanicus. Classification (NCBI taxonomy): domain Eukaryota; kingdom Metazoa; phylum Chordata; class Actinopteri; order Beloniformes; family Adrianichthyidae; genus Oryzias; species Oryzias javanicus. Next base: position 16,534,215 of record CM012441.1, on the reverse strand, counting down.
GTTTCTCCACACTGTTTTCCCAACAACCAATGTGTCATAAATACTTACCAGTGTGCCCTCTTAGCCAACATCTCCTCAGTAACCATCTTGCAGCATGACCCCGCCGTACCAAAGAAGCAGTAAAAAGTGTTGTCCTTGACATTGATACAAATTGTTCAAAATTGGTCAGCATAATATAAAGTTTGAATAAGTGGACTATCCAGACAAAGATTGGAAAGCATAGGACTTCCATTATTTTTTCTTTCATTGCTTTGCACCACCCTCATAGTTTCTGGCCAATGACTGAAGGAATCTTAAGTCATGTGTCTTTTTTTTTTTTACAAGCTTTGATCTGCAGCAGGAAAGTCACCATGACGGCAGTCTGAATGGAGACCAAATGCAAGGCTTTTCCAGTCTGAACACACCCCTAACGCTTGTGCTCTCTTATGGGGTCTCGATGACCCGACCCTTATATTGATGTGGACAAAGTTGGACAAAGGTGGACAGGATTTTATGTCTTCCGCGGACACCATCAAAGATAAAGAAATACTTGGGAAAAAAAATGTAGTGTGCTGTCTTGTGGAATCCACATGGCCCCAGTTTTAATCTAAACATCAAACCAAATCTAACCAAAGTTACACTCACTGAGACTGAAAGGGAGAAATCATTTTTGGGTAAAATGCCTTTTGGAACATGCCCATTTTTAGCTTGACAGTGAAAACAGTTTGAGTGCTTGCGCCTCTTCCCAGCATTGCTACCACTCCATTGGAGGTTAACACCAAACATGAACAGGCCAATGGCAACACCCAGCCTCAGTTCATGCCCACTCTCAGTATTTTTTTTAATGAAAATGACCGTAGATTGGTTTCAAAGTTCCAGCTTCCAAATGTTCCGTCACATGTGAGTAGAAGAGCTCAGTTCAAATCAGGATGAGATCACTTCCTGCTCTGGAGCTTTGAGAGGGTTCTGTTGTTTTCAGTTTGATCAGAAGGTGACCCAGTTGGGGATGTGTTGGCTCATGGCCCAAAGCCTCACACCTCCGGTATCCACAGACAACCTTTCATGTCTAATCCCAGCTTCTGTAAACGACAGAAAGAAAAAGGCTTTTCCAGCCCTGCTGTCGCTGTGATTCAGCTCCCTGTAATTTACCCTGTGACCTGGTGGTTAAATGGTTGGTTGAGAGCTGGGGGGGGGGTGTGGGTATGCGTGCGTTGGGGGGACATGTCTTAAATGGCAAAAGGAGAATTTCTAACATTTATCATCAAGTTAGAGGTCCCTGTCTGTGCCTAAATGATCAAGTACACCCTGAACCAGAGACGGCCAACTCTGGTCATCAAGAGCTACAACTATGCTTTTCTCCAGCTCTCTCTGTCCATCCTGCTGCTGTGTAGATGACTCAGGTGATTCCACATCCTGGCTGACTCAACACACATGATACACGTCGGCAGCATCAACCAGTCCAGGGAGAGCCGGAAAACAGGCAAGGGATTGTCACTCTTTGGGACCAGGGCTGAGTGGCCTTCACTTTTTAAAATTTTCTCTTTGACTTTTTTGCAGTTTTATTCAGATAGCGTACTTTTCAGCACAGACACACAATGCACAATTCTACATTTTTCTCTTCACTGTTTTTCAGTGACATTTTTAAAAAATCCAGTTTTTTTCCTAACCAGACTGACTAACCTCACAACAAGCGTCTTTAAGTGACATCAAATATTAATAAACAAATAAACTCTACTTTTGATCTTTTCAGATTCCAGCAGCAGTGCAGCCAAACAAAGAACACCAACTTTAGACACTGGACAACCCAAACAAGCTAAAAGGAAGATGACTGGAGATCACAACAAAGAAAAAAAAAGAGACTTTCTGATCCAACTGAACCGTCTACCAGTGTCCAAGACAACATCAGAGGGAAAACATTTAAAGATAGGAAGAGGAAAAGAAAGAGAAAGAAGCCAAGAAGATTAATACTTTTGATAAAAACATCAACAAAATACTTTCATACATTAGTTTATTATCATACTTTGGATGTTTTTGATTTACATGGTCTGAATTGAAACAGATAGAGATGAAGGGTCATCCAAAATATCTCAGTCATCTCACATCCAGAGACGCTAACTCCTGTTTGAGTCTTGCAGGTGGCTATCAAATATATCAAAACCCTACTCGTCAAAAATAGATCTTTTGGATATACCAAACTTGTTGTTTGTTAACGTGCTGGCTGTTCCAATAAAAGCAGGGCTCCCCAACCTACCGAGACACAGCGGATCGCACAAGTACCCTAACCTTAATCCGGTACTGCATTTGGTGTTGGCGCGCGTTTGGTTCTGCTGTCATTACTGGGTGAGTCCAGAGGACCAGTTCACATCCGGCCAAAATACAGACATTCCCAATTTTATTGGGCCCTGATTCAAAACCCCAAAGTCGTTGTTTTTCGACGTGCTGCCTGCTCCCATTTTGGTAAAGGTAGGGTGTGATCACAGATTCTGACTACCTCCGCCCCAGCAGAATCAAATATACAATCCCGATTCGCTGGTGACAAATGACAGATCACATGATCAATTTATGTTCTCAACCATACAAATAATGTCACTTTGTTACTATTTCCAAGAACTAAATGTAAGTTCCGGAGAGATCGTGCCTTTTCTGTGCTGTGACGGTTACTGGAGACACTACTGGTATGCACGTTAAACAACAGGTTGGTACAACCAATGTGGATCATGTTAAAAGTTGTTTTATTGAGCATGAATTCATCCGACCACATTTTTATGCGTTTCCATGTCTCATTGTTTTGGTTTTATGGTTTGTTTTTAAGAGAATTCTGTTGAAACTACAATAGAGCTTTCACGGCAGCAGCCGGAGCTAGCCGCAAAGGAGACACAGAAAAGCGAGTAATACGTTTTTTGGTGATGTTAAAATAAATGTTCCAATAAGTAAAAGGTTGGACCAATTATTTCCTTTTGGATAACATGACAATTGATGCTGTACATTTGTCCGATCACCTCATTTCTACCGTGTTTACATCACGTGACTGTCGGGTACGCGTGGTCGTTTTGTTCAGTTGTTCCGCTCTCGTTCGGGGGTTCATATTCAACTGAATCTCCAGAGAACCAAAGTTCGTCCAATTAGAAACGAAGCAAGACTACATTTAAAAAATGCGTCCAGGAGCAGCTCCTGGTACAGGAAGGTAGTTTTCTCCTGCCACAGCTCTGCAGAGAAGACGGGGGTGTGTTCGTTGTAGTCTGGGGGCGGAGCTTGCAGCGCAGACTCTTCCTGGAGGGAGCTTATGGCATCGATCTCAGGTCAGCACGTTTCCAACCGCTCCTTTTCGTGGGTATGGGAGGGGCTGCTGCAGACAGTGCACGTTTTTAAAGGATTACTTTTAAATGCATGAACAGATCAAAATGCCGTTTTGGGGTTCTTTATAGAGAGGAATGAACAGTAAAATGCATTTAAACCCTCAAAAAGTAGAATTGTCATGGTAAGGCCCCTTTAAAGTGTAGGAATGTTTTGCTGCACTGGACTCAGTCTTGTGGCCCCCAGAGGTCTTCAAGGGACGAGCTGCTGTCTGAGCCCACAGCACATGGAAATATGAAGGAGGAACTCTAAATGCAGCTTGTCATAGCTGAGCGTGAGTTGGTTCCACCTGTCTTCTCATTATAAACCAAAGGGACTGTCTTTTCCACTATTTTGTGTGTGTTGTGGGAGGGTCTTATTGTTCTCTTATCTCAGCACTGCAAGCAGCTCAAGCTCCATAAATCCCCCTATGCAAAACAAACTGCAAAACAAACTGCTGCAGATTTAACGTGTGTTGGTGGGGGGAGGGGGGGGGTCAATCTGTTAAGAAAGATTTTGTTTAATCTCTATATTTCCATCCTTATCTACATTACTTTGCCTATTCAGTTTCACCAAACCAAAAATTGAAGGGTGTATGTTGTCCCTGTGCATATGTCTCCTCAGCTTCCTTTCACAGTGTAAACACATGCAGGTTCCATAAATTGTCCCTTATAGTGAGTGGGAGTGTGTGCGGTTGCTTGTCTGCATTGACCCTGTGACAGAGGGGTGACCTGTCCACTGTATATGCTTTCTGTGGTCACAGTGACCCCTGTGAGACAAGGTAAAGTAATGATGATTATGAATGGATGTTTGCGTTTTAATCAAAGCAACATTTTCTATATCTAAAACTATCTTGTGTGCAGATGATAATCTCATTTACCAAAGTACAGATGTTGAAGATTTATCTGAACTGAAAGAAGCTGGGTAAGGAAAGTGAAAGAGATTTTCCTCTCCTTTTCTCTTTCAAAAATGTTGATTCCAGGTCTGAAAAGGTAAGTTCTGTTTTTACTGCATTTCTGCGTCTGGAGCACTGCCTATAGGCAGCACAGTGTTACTGCAAAACCCACTAAAATTACTTGACATTAAGATTTTTTGTGCTTTTCTGGTTTTTTATGCAGAGGAGTGATAAAAATAATTTTTTGATGCAAAGTTCATTTTTACAACTGCAGAGGTTATAGGAATCTGAAGTTATTTAACTCTATAGGTCAAACAAACTTTAATTAAGGGCAGAACTGGTCAGGAAAATCAGGGTATGCGTCAAAGTTCTGGTATTCAGAAGCACAGAAATCTTTTGTGGATTTTGTTCCTTGACCTTCAAAAAAATCCTTAAATCTGTTTAATCTTGCTTAAACTGGACTCAGTAATTTTTACATGGTTATTCTGGAAGATTCTGCAGTTGTGTCTCACTAGAATGAATGAATGAGTCTGCATCAATTTATAAAGCTTTTTTATAAGTTTTTTTTTAAATAAAACTGCAACACTCAGAAGGATGTAGAACTCCAAACAGTGGTGCAAGAAGCAGAAAAACTCCTGGGTCAACCTTTCTGTCAAACACACAGGTTGTGTTTAAACGTTTAGTACATTTCTTTTAACATGTTTGAATAATGAAATAATAGAAATCCAACAACATAAATGTTGCAACATTCGACTACTTCAAACATTTTTCCACAGAGCTTAAGTTAACCCTAATCTTTAGCACGCCAGCTTTGCAGTCACATGATTGTCACATGACAACAACATGAATTTGAAAGCTGTGAGCTGCATATTCCTCTCACATAGAACCAGAATGTTTAAAAGAACCTTAATCTTTTCTATTACTGTGTATCTTAATGTACTTTTTATTAATGTTCTATTTTACATTTTGTGATCATTTCTCAAGAGAACTCAAGTGTGTTTGAAAGAAATTGATACCAAATTAAATATATAAAACAAACTTTATTGGTATAAAAAATTCACAGCATTTGCATTCTTACAAAGTGTCAGGTGTCTGATACAGACTTAAACTGCTTTCAGGCGCTTTTCAAGAACTCCTGACTCAAAGTCAGTTTTGGCTCCTTGAAGCAAACGGGATTCTCCAGTCTGGACCGGTGACCTTCTGTTCAGAAAGAACTGCCTTTTCTGGACTTCGGTTCGCTCGGCTTCGTTCTCCAGATGTTTTCCTGCTGGACCTCAAAGCGCCTGACTGAGGCTCCGTCCCGGCTGCTCCATTCTCTTCAACCTCAACACAGGTGTAGGAACAGCTCTGCAGCACAGGGGGGCGCTGCAGCCAGACTCTCTGTGAGGAGCAGCTTAAAAAAAAAGTCCCCTGCTAGGATCCAGCTGCTCCTAGGATGCGTGGAGGCGGTTGACTGTGTTTCGCTGGCTGAACCTGTGGCTTTTGGAGCCATGCAGTATCTGGGTCTTGGTAAAGACATCTTCATCCAGAACCTCTCCCTCCTCCTCCTCCTCCTCCTCTGTGGTCCAGTCCAGGCTTCTTTGTGTCACAGTTTGAGTCTCATTCTGAACCCGGGCCAGCATGAGCAGCATTTCTGGGTCCACCGGCTCTCCTGAAGAAAAGGGCCGGCACACAGTCTGGACCAGGCCGATGGCTGTTCCCAGAACCGCCAGCACAGAGCCCAGCAGGTAGATCTTAAGCAGGCCCCGACCTGGTTTCTGCCTCAGCATCTCTTTGGCAAACGGGATCAGCTCCTGCATGCTCTCCATGTCTTCAGCTGCTCTGAAAGAACACAGAGAAAAGTGAGCAGAACATCTTTGCAGATCTTTAAAGTCGGTCGTTTAGGAACTTACAGTTAGAGTCTGGCGCTGGTTCCGGTTTTCAGTCAGCTCCTCTGATCCAGTCTGAGGACACAACAGTGCTGTTACAGAGGCTGAGCTCCTTTATAGCCCTGCTCTGCCCTCCCACACCCTGCATATTCATCAGAGCGCAGCGGCCTCTGAGCCAGAACCTTTGACCCACATCTTGGCAGCCACCGTGCGCACTAATCCTCCATCAAGAACCAGCCGCGCTCACACGTCTGTTTCCAGACAGTTCTGCAAATGAGAAAAATGGTTTCTTCCCTCACATGAACTCACAAAGAGCTGCAGTAAATGAAAACTGTTAAACTGAAAAACACTGGAATCATAAAAAACAAATAAAATCTAATGAACAGGAACAACAGTTAAACCTGATTTTGAGAAACTGACAGCAAAACTAACCAGCAAGAGATGCTGGCTCCTTCTCAGCTTCCTTTTAGTTCCTCTAGGAGGAGCAGATCAGCTGATGTGAGGAACTAAGATGAACACAGGAAACTTTCATTTGAAGATAAAAAGAAAAAAAGACTGACATGTTCAGAAATGCTCAGACAGTCAGTGGAGGGACACAAAGAATGGGGTAATTTGGCTCCTCTTTCGTGCCCATGGGCTTCAGCAGTCAAGCAAGGATGGGAGGAAGAGTGTATCCATCCATCCATCCGTCCATCCTTCTATCCATCCATCCATCCATCCATCCATCCATCCATCCATCCATCCATCCATCCATCCATCCATCCATCCATCCATCCATCCATCCATCCATCCATCTATCCATTTTCCTAACCCTCTGTATCCCTTTCGGGCCAGAAAACCTGGCTACTGTTGACTTCATAATCAAGTTCAATATTTTGTTTTGTTAGATTTTGTTTCCTTCAGAAATGGAAATCAACACTGATCCTTTCGATGAAACATGATGGAGAGCAAAATTAAAAAAAACGTTCCTTCTGCACAAGCGCACAGATAAAGATCTGAACATGTTGACGGTGCGTTCAGCAAAAACAGACAGGTCTGGTTTTCAACTAAAGGATAACAACGTTTGGAGATTGGGCTCAGCTTTAAGGCAGGTATGACCTGAAACTAAAGCGTGTGTTTTTCCTGGGAGTGTGAACTCCTGGCTGCGGCTGCATTTACGTCACGTTTGAGCGTGTTGCTGTGGATCAGACCTCCAAATATTCAGGGGGGGGTTGGCAGCACTCCTCCTTCCGCTCAGCCAGATTAGGATCTGAAAAAGTTCATTCCACAATGAGTGCAGTCAGAAAGATGTCACATCAGGTTCAATCATCTTAATGAGGCTTCATAGAACAGAGATAGAAACGAATTTGAACTGCGTGAGGAGAAGAAGCAGTGTTGTCATGCTCACAGGAATGTTCACAGACGATAAATAAATCTTCCTTCAGGAAGAGCTAATCATGGAATGGACTGCTGTCCAGGACTAACATAGAACAAAATTAGTGAAAACTGGAGGCATCAATCCTAATGTTCTTTATCATCTTATTTTCATATCCAGTCACAGCCCTGAGCTTCTCTCAGCCTCATGATAAAGTATTTTGGATGTTATGTGTTGCTTTTCTCCGACTGAGCTCTATGTGAGGATGAAGGAGGCCGATCCAGCCTGATCAAAGTTTTATAAGGGAGAGCAAACAAGGATCCAGGTTGTCCTGGAGCGGAGTGTCCTCTCTGTTAGGACTGGCAGACAGCCACAGAAGGTGAGCAGGGTTCCCACCTGCGGCAGCAGTTCCTGCTCCCAACGAGGGAAAAGGTTAAGTCAACTGCTGCTGGCGTGAGTCCATAGGAGGCGGGAACGCGTACGGCACGAGCTGAAGAGACCAGTCCGTCCTGAAAACAAACCTGACCCGGAAATAAGAGCATTTGAGACAAAACAAGGAAGGAGAGATCAGGTGGGAGGAGCTCATTTAGAAACAACACAAACAAACATGATGACACTGTTGTGGTTGTGAATCTGGTCCTTGAAGCTCTGACCTTTGACCTCAGACTCAATCCATCATAGTGTCAAAAAACTCACTAGGATGTGATGCATTTATTGTAAAAGCTCATTTGGTCTCAATGAACCCACTATTCCATCCTGTAAAATACAGAAATGGTTAAAAGCAGCAACAGCTAGCTGAATGATCTAGCTGTTACCTTCAAATCAGCATGAATTTGGTTTATTGTGTCAATGCTTTAAAGCAACATTGGACACCCTTCACTCTTCTTTACCAATTTAACTAATTCAACCATCAACATGTTTAGCTCTCTTGATAGATTTGCGCTCAATTTTCAACTTTCAACTTCTTATGTCTTCCAATTTTAAATTATTCAACAAAAAGTTATTTGGTTTTTTTCCCTTTCCTTTCCATTGAAAATGAATCGTTAAACCTCCAAATCCCCCAAACTCAACAAAAAATTGAGCTCTACAGAATGAAAAATAACTGAGTTATCATTAAAATAATTGTTTCACCCCTAGTTTATTTTTTTGTTTGCTTTAACATTTTTTTTATTTTGATTTTGTAACAATAACAGAGTAACCAGACCACATCTCTTAAATATTTAGAACATCCTAAAGGTTTCTTATTTGTTGGTTAAAATACGTTTTTGATTGTTAGTTTTACATAAATCAACAACAATTTGAATTATGTCCTTTTCCTCTTTTCTCTTATTACTGATATTAATATGTATTGAGCCCACTAATGAGTATTGTCATTCCAAGGCTCAACCTTCTGGAAAAGAACACAAATAACAATTAGAGATAGTTAAAAGGTTGTCATTTAAAAAAAAAACTGCTAAAACTGTGGCTTTGAGTCTTAAATGTACCATCACAGATGACCAGAAATAAGAACTTTTTAGCACTTAGCAAGCTCTGATTTTAAAAGTTATATCTGTTCAAATTTTATTCAGCATTTTATTTGTATTATTTTGCATAGTGTATTTTACCCATGTTTCATAATTGTATATGTACTGTCTATGTCTTAAACTCTGTTGTATTTCTTTTATCGTCAACCTGCTAAGGAACTCCAGATGGAAATCAGCCTGAGGCTATAATCTGGCATATTGACATTTGTTTTAATGTTCATTATTGTCTCTTTCTCAATAAAGTTAACATTAAAATGTATGTCAAATTAGCTTCTACCAAAGGAATGTAAAAAAAATATTTTTTTCTCAAGTTGTATATTTCTTGTATTTTTTTTTTTTAAAGAAAATGATCTAGTAACCTGAAATACCTTTGTGTGACCACTGTTTAAGCCTCTTTTCTACATTTGCTGATATAAATTTTTTTCATAGGCTGGCCATCTTTATTATTTTATCTTAAAGCATTTTGGACCAAGTTCTTTTGGGTACATCTGCAGTTGTGTGTTTAAAGGTTTCTTTAGGAGGGGGTTAGTTTCAGGAGTGATCTATCTCCTTCCATTTGGTATCATTACTTGGATCACACCAGCTAATCATAGCTGTACTGCTTTAGAACAGCTCACAGGTCATGGAGACTACAACTCCTATCCTCTTCCCTTATTTGTAGCAACTGTACTTTTATTCTTGGTTTAAGTTTTCCACAAACAAAAGTTGAAATCCCATTCCAACACTCCTAGTTTCTGACATGCATGCTCATGTCAGGGCGGGTGAGTAAAAGTGAGTGTGAAGATTTAGGAAAGGCTGCCGGTGTGGTGGATGAGCTGCAGGATGTGAGCCAGCCCTTTGGGGTGTCCTGAATCTGCAGCTGAAGGAGCTGCTTCTGTCCTCCTGATTCAGCTGATAAGGGTGGGGCAGAACCTGCCTGCATGTGTGCACGTGTGTGGGTGTGAGTCAGAGGACCCACCCTGTACTTTGTGTGAGTCAGAGTGAGCGCTCAGGCCTCAGGCGATGTTTTCTGCGAAACATTGATGATGAGAGGACACACCATCACAAGCAGACATCGACGCCTGCAGGGTTTTGTGCTGCCTGTCTGCAGCTCTGAGGCTAGCAAACCTCAACGGTTGTGTTGTCTGTCCTCTCAGTCCCCTCATTTGTGACATCCTTAGGTGTTCTGCAAAAGCTCCTGTTTCCTTCCATGCTGCACGTGAGCAGAAGAACAAAGCTGTTCAGACACGCCTGCTGGAATTCTTCCGTTAGCATTGCAAGAGAAACGGAACAGTTGAGCTTTATGGGAAACAATCGGACACCTGGGCACACAGATAAGGACGGCAGCTCTGTGCTGTAGATGTGGGAACGGTAAACAATGTGTCATTTGTCCCGGGTGTGTGTTTGCATGTTTGTCAAAAATGCATCCCAGAAGGAATACAGAATATATCACATGAAAGTTCAGTCATTTCCATAATTCCATTCTAAAAATATAACTTTCATAGAAAATAGATTTAGGACCCACTGTGTAATTGATTTCAGATTTTTGTTTATTTTTACATAATTAGGGTTCTGTTCTAGCTTAGAAAACCCACAAAAACAGGGTTCAAAAAATTTTTAAAAGTGTGGAGAATCTGCTCAAATTCTACAGAACATGAATGTATTAAACTCCAGTTGACAGGGGCTGGGTGTTGAGGTCCCAAGAGAAATTTTTATGAGGACAGAAAGCATGTGAATGGTAAAGCTGGTATATTTGTATACATATATGTGTTTGTGTATAGATCTTTGTGTGTGTATGATTATATGGACAGATGTTTGATGGGAAAAAAAGGGTACTTAATGCGCGTTTTGAAATAGTTTATACTGGAGATTAAACTTAAGATATATTGTTAGGGGTAGGATTAAAAGAGTTTTTAACTTCTTCCTACTCCATTTCAAACTGCATATTGAGCTGTTTATTTTATTTATAATTCAAATAAAAATGTTCCTCTGTTGTTGTTTTGTTTTTTATCATGTTCTACATATTGCTCAAAATAGGAGACTAACAAAAAAAAACACTTTACTCAAAACACCTGCACAGGTTCCACAGATGTCATTAAATTGACTCAGTTAAACCTATTAATATAACTACCGGTTTTTTCAATTTCAATTCAATTTTCAATTTTATTTATATAGCCCAATATCACAAATTCAATTTGCCTCATTGGGCTTCATGCCTGCAGTTTTTACAGATGCACAGATGGAGTCATAAAATATGCACAATAGGTAAAAACTAAGCAGACTATAAAGAAGGTCATCCCTGTCTTAGACCTCCCTCGGCGGTAAGGAAAAACTCTAAAAAAACCTGAGTCAGGAAAAAAAAGAAGAAACTTAGGGATTCCACATGAGGGAGAGATCCATCCCAGGACGGACAGGCAATACCAGAACGGTTAAAGAAAAGTTAGCTGCTAAAACTGCATATATGAGTAGAGTTCATTCATATAGAGCTGAGTTCATTCATATAGAGCTGAGGGACAAGTGATGATTAAGTCCATAGTCCAGCTGAGGCAGAACTGCAGACCCACGACCAGGAGCAGGAGGAAGACGACCCACCAGGATCACTCCACTCAGAATGCAGGATGGTGACGGATGGTGACGGGGCTTCATCCAGATGGGCGGGGCTTCGTCAGGATCACCAACAAGTCTCCCGGAAAATGATGATGTTCAATTTCAATGATGTCCTATTTTTTGTGTTAAAAAGGTCTGTTTATAATGAGGGCCAGGCTCACAAATTGTCATAACTCAAATCTCAAATTTATTTTATAAAAAAATATCCAGCTTGGCTGTGGTGATTCTCCTTTCAGTGCCTTGGTGGGATCAAGCTCTGCCAGCCAGAATCAGAGGTTCCGGATTCCAGGTGGCTCCTGTCCTTCTCAGTGGACCTCGGCCCTGGCTCGTCTCGCGCCTCCAGCTGTCCCCCAGCTCATTTGCTGCACTATTCAAACACGTAGAGGAGTTAGATGATCTACTTAATTCATTTCTAACAGTCCTGGTACAACGCCTGTCTGTCCTTGGAGAGGATCCCTCCTTCGTGTGGACATCCCTGAGGTTTCTTCTTTTTCCCATCATTGTTTTTTTTTTTTTTTCAGGGGATTTTCCTCACAGAAAAAGAGGGTCGAACTGCAGAGATGTTCAGGGTCTGTCAAGTTTAGCAAAGCATTTAGCTATTGTTTATCATTTTTGACTGATCCTATGTTTTTGTACAATTATTGGTGTGAAGCCCGTTGAGACAACTGTGTTGTTATATTGGCAATAAAATTCAATTCAATTCAATTCAATTCAATTCAATTTAATTTAATTTAATTGACACTGCAGTGTTCTACAACACCCAAGGTGGATTGGGAAAATTCTGAATGTATCACTATTAGATCTACTTTTTTCTGTTCATGTTTTGGTGAAAACTAAAGAAGACACTTCATTACTATTGGCTGCCAACACTGATCCCACTTATATACAGTTCTAGGACATGACCAGAGTCAAACCAACATCCCAACATTCACTGGGCAGGAATTCACTCGTAGTTGAGCTAAACCCTGACCTCACATTCCATTCTCAGATTTGAAGCAAACCCAGAATTCAGATTGAAAGGTATTTCTTTTAAAAAATATTTGTTCTCCTTAGATTTTAATGGATCTCAAATTCATGTGTATTTCTGGGTAATGTTTCTCAGTTCTGTTTCGTCCAGCAGCACATTTTCTGAAGTTGGTGAGATGGAAAGAGTAAATTCCAAATGATCCAATTGTTTTTCCTACTCATAAGTCTGTGGGTGATATCAGAGATAACTGCTTTTGTTATGTCTGTGACAAAAACATTACACATGTTAGCCAAAACACCTACAGACTCTGAAGGCAATGCTTTTTTCTCTCAAATTAACTTCTTTATAAAAGAATAATAATAAATTTAAAGGTGAGGGTTTACAGTAATGCATTTCATAGAACCCTCCCTCCAGTAAAACTAAACTAACTCAAATTCAGTGCAGAACTGTCAGTAATAGTTTTAGAGTTTACATTTTCTAATCTGGGTGAATTCGGGTCACTTTGACCGGAATAAACTTCTAAAATTAGTTGAGTAAACAGACCGATTTGCTGGATCAAAGTCTGATCATGTTCTTCTGCATGGCAGACCTTCCATCTACAAACCTTAACTAGCATGAAAGGACATGGTAGTTTTTTGATCCATTTACTAAGAAAGGGGATCCAGAAAATTCAGTCTTTTCCGTAACGCCATTCAATCACATTGATTCCATTAAAACAGGAGGCAAATAAAGCAATTTCTGTGGTTTGATTAAAGGTTATTGGAAATTTTATAAACTTTTTTGTCTTATTTTATGCGTCAGATCATAATTGCTATCAAACATGAGCCAGGAATTTTGACAGACAGGTAATTATTGAACCCGCCCTTCCCAACAACTGAAGCTTGTTTTCCTCTGTTGGTGATATAATTCCATCAAGGTGGACTTGGAAAAAACCAACTCCAAATCAGTTAAATCACTTTTTAAACCACACTTTAAGCATGTGAATGCCTTTGTTTGAGTTGTGGATAACTTTTTCCAATGTCAAATTATTCATTTTTGTCTAAATTGTTCTCTGTGTGTAACTGTGTTCGCTCATTCCTGTGGTTTTGTTTTCTGCACACACTTGTTGCTCTCAAAGGTTCCAGACTGCAGGTCGGATCTTCTGGTGAAGAAGATTCTTCAATGGATTTCCACAAAAATTTCTGGAAGCACTGGCATAAAAGTCCGATGGTGTCCTCTGCAGATGTTGCTCTGGGTCATCCGAAGGTGAAAACATCAGAATGGGGTCTGTCAGATGTAAGAGCTTCAGCTTCCTTTGTCGGATCCTGGGCTGGTCGTTTGTTGTTCTGGTGTCTGCATGTCTGAGAGTGTTTGAATTCATGGGTGAAGGGTGGGGAGCTGCTGGGTGTGACTCTGACACACTCTGTATCATTCTGTCCAGGTGAGACGATGTCTATAAAGACGACTGCAGTCAGAAGGGCAGAATTCAATGCACAATATTACTCTCAACTGAGTCTGGCTCGCTTTTTTTAGACTGAAAAGGGGAACAGCATGAAAACGCTTTTACTTCTGGCTGGTAAGAGCAGATGAACTTCTATTTTTTTGGTTGCTTTCACTGCATGAATGTTCGGATTGTTATGTTGTAATCGGGCTGAGACTTGCTAATATTCTTTGTGTCAATCTGGTAACTTTATTAACACATTAAAATAAAACGACTTTTGTGATTCTACAGAAAAAAGATTAGTTGCAAAAAAAAATGTTTTAGTCCACAAGAGCTCAACTAGAAGACAAAAAAAAGCAGTTGAAGAAGTAACATCGCCAATAAGCTGAGAAGCAAGGAGGTGGAGTGTTGATGATGTGGGATTACTGTAGATTGGATCCCAAGATCAATGGCATTAATCATTTATCACAAAATCTGACTTGTTTGTTATTGATCATGCAAAATGGATCACAGATTATAACTTTCTTGTTCATCAGAAATAATGTTGACTTTTCTTGTGCCCAAAATCCCTCTCTACCCACTACTTAATACTTGGTCGTTTTCTGTCCAAAATCTACAGTTCCAAAATCTGGAAATTTCCCAGAACTCACTGCGCAAAATCCATATGCATTGATGCTCACTAGTTTTGCAAATATAGACCACAATGCATTGCATTCAAATTATTTTTCATTTGAAACTTAATATATTTACACATTTTTATATATTAATCATCCAAGTTTTGGTTATTAGAACAAACTGAATTAATAAATAGTTTTCATGAAATAGTTTTCATGAAACTGAATTAATAAATAGTTTTCATGAAATATTCCTATTTATTAGGTTTTGTTTTTTTACAAATGAGTGATGTCATATTTCTGTTAAAAAAATTTTAAAAGGAGTGAGTAAATTGCATTAAAATCTGTAGTACTGGATAGTCCCGCACTATATGATCTTTTAAGGTTGAGGAGTATTAAGCCTTTGTCTTCCTGAAAAAATATCTATATCTTTTATATGTATTCCTTTTAAAAACATGTGATACAATTTGTGTCAGGATTATTTTACACTGCAAATTTCCAGAAATGTTTTTTTCTAGTGTGACTATGATACTGAGGAATAGGATTATGGATAACATTTTTGTAATTATTTAACAAAATAAAATTGTAATTCAAGTCTCACGTGAGTAGAAACCAGAAATGTATTAGATTTAATCACATTTAAAATACATCAAAATAAATAAATCAGTTTAACTTTTTGTTCTGAATGAGCAAATTTTATGTTCAATCTGCTTTAGGAGCTAAACTTTGAAAGAAACTTTCCTCCCAAAATAATTGCAAAACTTTCAGATTGCCCTTTTGATGAAATGAATTTTCTAACCAGACTATCTCGGCAAAGGTCAGGAGCCGCTGACCTCTGTCCTGGCTTGCCTTTGTCAGCCGTCCAGGGTGGTTTCATCAAGAGCTAGCTGTTAAACTAAACCCTACATGTCCTACAGAACTTTCCCAAAGTGAGAAATCTTTCATCCTCTTTTGTAACACTGCTCTCGTCTCTACAGTCATTTCTGCAGCATGTCGGGCACAGACAGACTGCTCTCTTGGGGCGTGCTACCCCCCCAGCCAGGACCTGCTGCTGGGCCGGGTTCAGCAGCTGCGAGCGTCCTCCACCTGTGGTCTCACTGAGTCTGAGATCTTCTGCACGCTCTACCAACAGGTATGCTCTCAGAAAAAAAAACAGCTTCAGAGCTGCTGAAAAATGAAAGCGAAGCAGACAGACGTGACGCTCTGCAGGAGGTTACCACAAGCAGAGGTCTGGTGTCAAAACTGTCGGATTTTAGAGCCAGAAAAATCATGTTGAAACTGCACTTTTGACCAACGCTTGCAAAAGCGTCCACATCCCAGCTCCTTAAGAGCAAAGGCCGTGCACGCAGCAGCAGGCAGGCTGCAGTGATGTAACCATGAACCCGCTCAGCGCGTGGACAGAAGAGCCTATGTGCGTGAGCCTCTCATGCTGGAATTAAAGATTTTGACTATATAAATAATGCAATTTATAAAATGTCAACTTCTTTGTAAACATTTGAGCCTGTTGAACCTGAAATCTGCATCCTTCTGGAATTTACAAATTCAAAAGTGAAAAATTTGAACCAACTAAATGAACAGAAAATGATCCTCTCTAAATTACAAACAGCAGCTGCTGCTAAAGTATAGATTTAATTATTGAACAGAAAGAATAATGACAGCTGAAAAATGATGATGGTTGCTGCAGCAGGATCTGCAGATGTTTGGAGAGACTGCTGCTCTGATGGAAACAAAAACAGGAGAAATCTTTCAGATGTCCTTCATGCTTTTTTTTCACACTAGCTTTTTTATAGAATGGTGATTTCTTCCTTTTCTGTGTTTGCATATCTACCTTTATAGCAAAACGTTGTAGCCTGGTGAAGCCTCAAAATGATGTGAGTGTCATGTGAGAAAAGATTCAAGTGTTTTTGAAGCAAAGCAACATATCCCTTCTAAAACACAACCAAAAAAATTCATGTTGAATCGTGCATTTTACAATTTCACATGAAATAATTTAAATAATTTTTACAAACATCTCACTTTCTAAAAACAAAAATTTATACATTGTTATATTTGGAAGTCTAATTACTCAACCTGGTCTTGTCAAAGTTACAGTCCCATTTGTTGTCATGCACCAAAGTATATGTCATTTGTTCTCTGCATTTGACTCATCTCTCAGCTGTACTCGGGAGCCATATGGTGGTTTAAGCCCCCCCCCAATTCAATCCCTCAACCCTTGTGCTATCTTATGAGGTCCAGATGACCCAAGTCTTACATTGACGTGTTACCTATCCCATGACAAATGAGGATGAAGGTGAACAGGATTTTATGTCTGCAATGAACACAAGTGAAAATCAAAAATCATTGAAACAAAGGCCTGTGCACTGTCTTGTGGGGTCCAGATGATCCTACGTTAACATGCGGATAGCACTTAATGCTGAGTGTCAAGCAGAGAAGCACTGGGTCCATTTATTGGTCTTTGGTATGACTCGGACTGGATTTGATCTCATGACCTTCCAGTCTCAGGGCGGACACTGTCTAAAGCCATCCTGAACGCTACTTTTTTTTGTTTTATTTATTTATGTTTAAAAGAAGAGGCTGCTGGTTTTTGGGTCTGAAACTGTTTTTTTTTTTTATTTCTGCTGCGGTCCTTATGGCTGGTCCGTTTTTTTTTTCCTTCTTGTTCGGTCAGTGTGTTAATTTGGACGTTTTGTGGATTCTGTTCGGTATGTTTAGAGTGGGTGGTCGTCTCAGCTGGTGCTTGTTTTCCTCTCGTTCTGCTCGTTCCCCTGGCTCTGCGTGGCTGAAGGGGGCTGGTCATTCGGCGCGGAGGGCCGTGGCCCGCTGCGCGAATTTCGAACCGCGCCCGCGCCCGGCGCCGGCGGCGTGAGGCGCGGCTGGAGGGGGAAGGAGAGAAAGAATGATGAGTATAAGTGAAAGATTGTCAGATCAAGGTTGTGGGGTCTTTTTTTTTTTTTTTGCAATGTAGATTTGTGTGTGCGATGAGTTCTTCAGCCAGCATTAGTCTCGTAATTAGAGTGTTGTTGTTTTTGTGGTTTTTCAGCAGATGCACCCACCGTGTGGACTGTTGTGAGTTGGGGGTTTTGGGCAGAAGGATCATGTGTGGATTTCGAGGGTTTACTGGCGGGCGGATGCGGTCGTCGTTAGGGATTATGCAGACTTGGTGGGTGTTTTTGGAGGGGCTCGCATTCGGTGGTCGTGCTGTATTCTATGACGGGTGGCATTCTTCATGCGTGATTGAATTTGAGGTGTGCGTACGAAGTTACATGTGAAACTCAAGGTTGTGTTTGTGTTGTCTAGCTGACAGTGCTGGTGCTTTTGTGTTCAATTTTTACGTGTGTGTTGCTGCAGCCAGCATTATCGTGTGACCGGACTTGAAACGGTCGTTAGGTGTAGAGCTTCTGTCTGGAAGAGTTCAGCTTTGGGTGTGGCCACTTGGTTTGGCAGAGTAGACTTGAGGGTAGTATCTGGTGGCCCGCCCCATGTCTTGGACTGGTCAGTTTGAAGGCGTGAGGTGCATTGTAAGTGGGTAAGAGTCTTCGTTAATTGTATATTATGTGTCTGATGGGTTGCTTTTTCCTTGCTGTTTCTGAAATTTTTCTGTCCCTGCTTTGTGGCTTTGGATGAATTAACAAAATTTAGTTAAAAAGAAGAGGCAAAATGTCTTTTTAATGTCAATTCCACAGAAACACTGTAGTTTTTTTTTTTTTATTAAGACTAAATACCATTAAGGCAGTTTGGAGTTCCTTTTTTTTCCAGAGTCATAAGTAAGTCAGTGTGGTTAATACTGGACCTCACATTTTAAAAAACATTTTCCTCTCTCTAATGCACTTTACTGAATGTCGGGCAGTGGTCTCAGACTCAAGGCTTGAGGCTCAATCCTGGCTTTGGTTTTTAAGAAACTGGCTCTCGCACCTGAATCAGGCTGGATCATTTGTGTTTAGCCAATGAGAAGCTTAGTCGGATAAAATTCTGAAAACATGACATGACACTGGCCCTTGAGGCCTGGAGTTTAAGGCCAGACCAACAACAGACATTTGTGCTGAAGTGGTTTAACTTTATTGTGATGGGCCCAAACACTAATGTACCAGTCCTGTTCAGAATCAGCCACAACACACTTTATGTATTTATGTCCTCAGCTGTTACAACATTGAGTTAAACTATAACCAGAGGATTCTTCAGCCAGCACCACCTCAAATAAACTTAGAGAGTGTATTTATTGTGTGCCCATGCACCGCAGACTTTACACCCACCGTGTGGACCTGTTGCACATTGAGTTCACAGAGGCAGTTGGCACCAATGAGAGCAAACAGACTGTGTCTGCTTGTCTGGCTCTGGAGGTGTGCCCGGAGGATGCAGCTTCCACGTGGAGTCACTTTTCACCTGCATGTATCTGTGAGCTGAGATGAAAGTCCCTGACACGCATCAGGTGGCTAGCAGACGGAGAAAGTGACGAGGAGTCTTTGACGAGGACGGCCTTCATGCCGCAGATTAGATAAGGTTCACTCCTTTTACAGGAAGGACATAAAAGCTGCTCAGGTGACAGTGCTCAGGCTGGAGCTGACAGTGAGCTGCTGACTTTGCTGTGGTTCAATGTTACGTCATTCAGAGATGTAATGCTGCAGCAGAGCATTATACTAAACCCGGACTAGAAACGAGGCTCAAACACACGAGAGCTTCTGCTGTCTCAGAGCAGCAGAAGATCAGCGTGAAACATCAAACCTGCTTTTTTGCTCTTACATCACTCTTTGAAGATCCTCTCTGAGGCCCCGCCCGCCCCCTGCTACATCAGGGATCTCCTGATTTTGAAGGCGTTACCCACAGTAGAACCACTCCCTTAAGAAAATCTTCATTTGAAGATTCCACAGGAGAACATCTTGGCCTCAGTAGAGTCTCCTGCTGGTTAGCGGTGGTATTGTGAAATTAAAATTCATTCTCTGGCTTTAGTGGTTTAGGATGAGAGTGAGAAAATATTAGTGGCATAAAAGATGTTCTGATGATTTGTCTATTTAATAAACAAAAGTGACGGAAGTTCTCCAGGTCTCTGTCACGTATGCTCCTCACTTAAAGGATCTGGATTTCTATATTTGGATCAACGGTTCTACAGAATTTTGCTTCCTTCTTTGACATAGATGGAGAAAGGAATCAGTTCTCCCCAGGAACTTAATGTCAGAGCTGGATCTGGATCTGGGTCCACATCAAGGCTTCAGGCTCGCTGACATTTGTGTGTTTCTGACATTCCTACTGATTCTGGACCCACTGAACATTGTGTGTGAGGTGACATCAGATGAAACGGACTCTAGTACAGGACCGTCCTCTATCTAAATTAAAGTTTGTGCTGCTCAGTTTGTGGTATTTCTCACGGGCGTGATTATATTCTGTGACCCAGACTGCTGAGGTAACAAATACTTTTTGTTTGTCGCTCTCAGAGGCAGATCAAGTGCTGCCCGTGCGACTCCAGGAACCCCAATGGTCAGTTGGCCCACACGGTTCAGGATGTCCTGTCAACTTCTGGACCAGAGAGATGGTGGCAGTCCAGGAAAGGTGAGATGCACAAGACAGAATTCTAGAGGCAGCTATGGTTCGGACAGGCAGAATCATTTATGATGCTGTTTTTGCTTTATGCAGGAGTGACTCCAGTTAACCTTCAGCTGGACCTCAACAGTCTGTTCCAGCTGGACAGCTTGGTGCTCAGCTTCAAGGTATGAAGGCCTTCAATCATCACTGCAGTCCTCAGAGATGTGGCTTCACTCTTCTGCTCTCTGCATCTGTAGGGTCCTCGTCCCGGCGCTCTGGTCATCGAGAGGACACTGGATTACGGCCTGACGTGGCAGCCGGCTCTGTACTTAGCAACAGACTGTCAGAGATCTTTTCCCAGCATTCCCACGTCTTCTCCTCTCACACTGGAGCACACATACTGCCATCCCCTCAAGCTTAACGGAGACAACCCGAACCAGGAGCAGAAAGTGAGTTTACTCTGCTCTACTACAGCAGCTCTTTCAGTTTGGACTCAATTTCCACTGAAAAGTCAGAATTAATCAAACTTCTTTTTTTTAAGGTAGACAGAAATGTGATAGAAATATGTAATTTTGCCTTGTTTTAATCAGAGAAACAGATGCTCACATGAATGAAATCCTCTTTTGTGACTGATCCCTTTTGTCCATCAGAACTTCCAAGTTCAGGAGCATGCAGACAAAAACATGCAGACATGAGGGAATTCATAAAATGAAATTCAAACTGCCTCTACAGAACCAAGGAAACATCAAAGAATTACACCAGAATTCCAGAAAAAAAGAATCATTTTATTTCCGTCAAGATTAATTAA
The DNA here is from genome assembly GCA_003999625.1 of Oryzias javanicus. NCBI lineage: Eukaryota > Metazoa > Chordata > Actinopteri > Beloniformes > Adrianichthyidae > Oryzias > Oryzias javanicus. The sequence goes on along the minus strand of CM012441.1, from coordinate 16,513,354 downwards.
AAATGTCAAATGAATGTTCATTCAGTCATTTTCTTGACCTGCTTTATCCCTTGTGGGGTCGCGTGGTTGCCGGAGCCTATCCTGGCTACTGTTACTTAAAGTGACTAACATATTAATTGGAATAATTTTAGTTGCAAATTATTTAATGGGGAAGAAACTGGCCAATTGTGGAGAGGAGAAAAACTCCTGCAGAACTAAGTATAATAAAAGAACAGAACAGCAAAGAGATAAACCTACAAACAACAATGCATCTTTTTTAAAAAATACATTTAAAAAGAGATTATTTGGAAACTGCAAATATTAAATCAACACTAATAAATGAAATATGATTCAGAAGAAAGGTCTTCACAGTGGAAATTGAGGGAAATTTTCAAATTAAGAAGAATCAAACAACAATCTGGCAACAAATTCTGTTTTATCTGAGTTCAGTTAAAGAAATGAAAAGTCAGCAAAGCTTTTTAATCTATAAACATGATTGGACTAAGTCTAGACTCCTGTGGTACACCCTGACTCTGCTGTGTTTGACTCATTTACATTGACCAACCAGAGTCTGTCAGACTGATGTAAGAAACCATCTTAAAACCTTCCTGTCACATAAAAGTTGGATATTTTGTTACAGATTGACTTCAGCCCTCTGCGTCAGTACATGTTTGTCCCAGCCTCCCACAGTCAGAAGGTTGAAGGTAAGTGTGCCGACATGTGACTGCTGTCATTCAGGTGAACTGAGGCTGACTGACAGGTGCTGTCTGCAGCGACGTCAGGGTTAACGGGACTCAGGGTGAAGCTGACCGAGCTGGGCGATGTGCCTCAGCTGCCGGGGAGGGGTCTGAGCCAGTTCTACGCCCTCAAGGAGATGAGAGTGATGGGCAGCTGCATGTGTCACGGACACGCCAACCGCTGTGTGCCGCAGGACAGCGCCGTACAGGTGAGTCTAAGTACTCTCAGTGATCTGGGAATAGCTGACAGGTCATTCATTTTGACACTCAATTGTAAATGAAAAATAATTGTTTTAAGGGATACCTGCCACTAAGTTTTTTTTTTTTTTTTGATTAGTTGTTTTTCAGATCGTGCATCTTTTCTGTGACCTATCTGTTGCTTAAAGATGGACAGAATAACAATGTAAACAAAAACAGTAAACCTAGATAAGATTTATGAGGTAAGCTAAAGTAAAACCAAAAAAAAACACTAAGACGTTAACGTCTGATTTAGTTACAATAATGCAACTGTTTTTGGAGAACAAAAGTGTTGGAATCAGATTGTTTTTATCAATCTGCAGTAGAAGGTCCAACCTGAGCTGCCAGGCTGCAATCTATACCCACAGGGTTAATCCACAAGCTACAAGACTCAATTACTAATATATATATATATATATATATATATATATAAAAAAACATTTTTATGTGGTTTTTTTTTCAAAAAGTAGTTTTGAAAGTGGAAGATAAAATATTAGAATAAATAGAGAAAGCTAACAGTAAAAGCTGAATTTTTTTTATGATCATTTCACATTTTAAAAAAAAACACTATGTTTTAATTTGGGGGCATTGATGGGTTAGAAACCCACATGAGGAAGACTACACACTCAGGTTTAGAATAATCATATCTTTATTTAAAGTTTCACAACAAACTTGGTTCACTTTTGCAAAGGCATCAGCTGGATGTGTGTGATCTTATGCCAGAGGCTTTGAGAATCGGCTCTTCTGTTGTGTCTGCAGGTGAGCCCTCAGTGCGACTGCCAGCACAACACGGCGGGTCTGAACTGTGAGCGCTGCGCTGACCTCTACAACGACCTGCCCTGGAGGGCTGCTGAGGACAGAAACACGCACTCCTGCAAACGTAACATCACTCACGTGCATCTGTTTGTCCAGTTTGGTCAAATCTGCTTAAAGTTCGTGATTGTGAAGAAACCACTTTTTTTTATCGTAGCACAAGTTTGGGTAACTGGATTAAATCGGAAGGAGTCCAAATGGTTTGGAAATGGTTTAATAAGCTTTTCCAGATTAACAGGCAGTAAGGAACAGCGGCTCTTCTCAGACCTGTGCAGATGAAACAGGAAGGAATACAGCAAAAAGACAGATTCAGATACAAGACGGATTTAGCAACGACAAACTGTAATACGAGAACACAAAAATTAAGTCAAAAGGTTTGAATCTTGGTTACTTCTAGATATAAAAGTTAAAAAATAATATGTACCGCAGAAAATACTCCCAATAATTATTCAGAAATATCTTAAAATAGTGTGTTACATCAACAATTATCTGTTACAGAATAGAATAGAATAGAATAGAATAGAATAGAATAGAATAGAATAGAATAGAATAGAATAGAATAGAATAGAATTACAGACTTGAAATCCAAATGTCAACACAATAAAAAAACAACTCTTACAGCATAATTAAAATACTTGTAAATATTTGACTGGATTTAATTTGATTTGATTTATTTATTTAAACGTATAAAAATAACTTAAGAATACATGCTATAAGAAAATGCAGAAAAGTAAAATCATGTGATGTGTGTCACAAAAACCCAAATAGGTTTATTCAAGATGGCCACACACCTCTGTCAAAAAAAAAAAAAAAAAATTGAAATTAAGCACAGTAAGTGAACAAATGGAGCATTGGAGATTGAAGGATCTAAAATTGAGCCAAACTACTGTAACATAACATTACAATTTTTTTTATGAAAATGATGATTTTATAAATCATCTTTTTAGAACAAATAAATCTTCATTTTTATACCTTGATATCAAAATCTTTTTTTTCTTCTGTTTTTATTAAATCTTCTTATCAAGAACTCAAACTCATTGAATAATATGCTGCCACAATAACAGAAAGAAAACTCAACTTTTGAATTATGGATAGGAGGAAGGTGAAATGTCTGCTCTTGTCTACAAACCTCTGCAAAAAGGTTTCAGATTTAAACGCTCACACAACCGTTTTTTTTTTCCAAAAGAAAACATTATTCCACCTTTTTTTCTGAAGCTGTATAAGAGACAGACTCCTGATTTCATGTGAGAGCTCATGTTTCATAGAAAGGTCGAACAATGTTGAGCAAAAATGAATTTTGTAACAGTTGAGCCTGCATAAGGCCTAAGCTGCAGTTTTCTGTGTTTTTTGCATGTCCTTGAATGCCTCTTTGTCTCCTTCAGGGTGTGAGTGCAACAACCACGCGCAGAGCTGCCACTTCGACTGGGCACTGTTCGAGTCCAGCGGGCGGCGCAGTGGTGGAGTGTGTGACAACTGCATGCACCACACCACCGGCCCGAACTGTGACCGCTGCGCCCCGGGGTACCAGCCAAACCCCCGCAGCCGGATGGACCGTCCTGACGCTTGCATACGTAAGTGAAGATGAGGTACATGACCCCAAGGGCCCTTCAGTCAACTGAGTGTCTGCTGTGTAACCCCCCCCCCCCAGGCTGTTCCTGCAGCGCTGATGGGACGGTGGATGGGGGTCAGTGTGAGGACAGCCTCGACTCCTGTCGCTGCAAAGAGAAGGTAGAAGGTCCCCGCTGTGATCGCTGCAAAACAGGGTTCTACGGACTGAGCGCATCCAAACCTGCAGGCTGCAGCTGTGAGTCTTCCTCACCGTATTATACTGATCTCAGGGTTTGGTGCTACCACTCTGAGGATTCACATGAAAAGTTTTGCATTTACTCAATAATATTTTGCTTTTTCCCTGCTCTCCAGCGTGTTCCTGTTCTCCAGACGGCTCCACCTCAGGTGTGTGTGACCCCATGACCGGTCAGTGTCCCTGCCGGCCCCACTTCCAGGGCCGAACCTGTGACCTGTGCTCCGACGGATACTGGAAGCCGGCCCTATCAAAACGCTGCGAGCCCTGCGGCTGTGACCCCACCAGCTCAACCAGTGACACCTGTGACCAGGTATGACCGGCCCTGCATCTCTGACCAAACAGCATTTTTAATGTCTGCAGATTTTCATCGTCTGACCAGAGAAAAAAGTCAGACATTTAAAGTCCATCTCGGTCAGACTGTGGAGGCTCTGTTCTGAAGATGTTCTGTCATTGTTCTGTCTGACTTCATCACAGGGAATGCAGATAAAAGATGATTGACAGGCTGGAGAAACTGCTCCTGAGAGAGTTCAGATCTGATCATGTTTTTGTGCATTTGTTCTTACTCATGTTGGTTTTTCCTGCAGCTGACCGGTCAGTGTCAGTGCCGGCCGGGTTTCGGAGGCCGAACATGCACAGAGTGTCCTGAAGGTTCCTACGGAGACCCCCTGACAGGTTGCCAGCGTGAGTCCAGCTCTTTGATTCCTGCATTCATGTCATGATGCAGAGCAGCTGTCAGGCCCTGAAGGGGGTGTAGAAATTTAATTTATGCAACCAGGAGAAAACAACAACAACAAAACAAGGAATCTCTGTAAATCCTGTTTCCACCTCCTGTTTCTCATCTGCTTGTTTGTGTTTCTCATTCCGCTGGAGCGTTGAGTGTTTGCAGCTCAAGGAGTGTCGCTGGAAGGGGGCGTGTCAGGCCCCGGCATCAGGCGCTCCTGTGACTCTGACAGGGACTGACTAGTGTGGCTGAGGAGTGCCTCCCTTCCCTCTCTGGACAAGCAGCTGAAAACCATGAGCCTGACACTGGAGAGACTCTCCAACAGCCTCCTCTCCCGTCCTGGGACAGGTTCTCCTCTGGACCCTCTCATTCTGGCCCTGGAGGACCAGCTGAACCGAATCAGGAGCTCGGTCTCTCTTCCACCTGGAAGTGTTTCCGAGGTCAAAGATGCTCTGTCTCAGCTGGAGGAGCTCAGGTGAGGAGTAGCTGGTTTTCATGTTTCTGCCTGAATTAAAAAAAAAGTAAAAACATTTGTCTGCTAAAGAGGTTTTCCAGAGCTGTCAGGAATATTTTTGTAATTTTAATATTTTTAATCAAAACCGTTTTCTTTTCTGACTCACAGGAAGCAGTTGGAACAGGCCAACGGAACTCTTCCGTCCATTCAGAAAACTCCTGATTTGGCATCAGAATTAGACAAACTTCAGGATCTTCTCAACCGCCTGACTCTGATCTACAAGGCTAAAAAAGCAGCCTTGGAGAATTCCATCAGCTCTGACAACACAGGTCAGGAACAGCTCAGTAAATGATTTTTCTGCACATGTGGAGCATTCAGTTATGCTGACATCAAGGTCTGCCGTGCAGGAGCATTTGATGCCATCAGCAAGGCCTACGACGAGTCCACTGAGGCGGCAGAGAAGGTGAACAACACCAGAACCACGCTGCAGGATGCGACCGCCATCAGACAGGAGGCCAAAGACCTTCAGGGTCAAGTTCAGCCTAGCAACACCAGAGACCTGAGCAAGCTCAACCACAGCATGGACTCCCAGCCAAACCTCACCCCCACTGCCAAACAGGTACTTGTAGCACAAACATGGAAATGTGTAGTAGCACCCCCTTCTGGTCAGTTTGCTTCCAACATGGAGTATATTCTGGGTTGTCGTATAGCAGCAGTCATCATCTTCAGGAGATGGCATCAAATGTCACCAAATTTGGCATGCTTAGGGAGATGAAAACAATTTCTTCACTGCAAGAAGATTTCTGATTCTAAATGGGTCTTTATTGCATGTTTTCTTTGTGCATGTGAGTTTTCATAAGCTTCAGGCACACCCTGTATGTGACGCCTATGAAAGAATCCTTTCAAGAATGCGCGTTCAAGAAGGAGCGTTTAGCCCATGGTGTGCACCAACGCATCCTCAATCCCAACCCTTCACGTTTGGACGTATGGTTCGGAACCCTCCACATCACTTTTCAACATTTTGGGCGTCCCCAACTTTTTTTGACGTGCTGGCTGTTCCCGTTAAATCAGGGAAACCGGTAGCGGGGAACCAGTAGCGGTCTGAGGGACGCTTCTCACCAGGCCACAGAGAGGGAAAATGCATAAGCTAATCAGGGGTACCCATCCCTCAAGATGCAGACTGGACTTATACCATGATGCAGCCGGACGATTACCCATTATCACGTCCAGTACTGTGTTCTGAGGGTTGGGAGCCCTGATTTAATGGCAACATCCAGCACGTCAGAAAACAACGAGTTGGGGACAACCAAAACATCATTAAGTGATGCAGAGAGGGCCCTAACCATATGTCCATATAAGACAGACTGGAGCTCCTTGAGGGCTCCGACATGTTTGAGTCATGGTTCCTTCTGCAAAGCATATTGTAAAACTTAATCTTTAAAGAAATCAGTTCTGATCCGTTTTCCTTAATCTATCATTTGGAAGTTTAATTTCCAAATCATTAGCTGAGTATGGGCCTTAGATAAAAACATTTAAAAGAGAGCAAGGTCTAAAAAAAACTTAGCTGCTGAGTCTCATAAACATAAAAACATCTCAATTCTGATTTTAGAGAAGATGGGAACTTTTTAGCATTTTAAGTCAGAAATGTAGAAGTCAGTGGGTTTTCTCTGCCAGCACCAATGTTGGACTTTCTGTTTCCAGAGTCCATACTTTTCCTTTCAATGGTGTTTTATCTTTTGTCTCCTGAAAATTTGAAAAGCAAAACGTTTGAGAGAAAATCTTGCGATTGTCGTATTGCATGTTCAAGACCTGGGGCTTCATTTCTCAGGTGTGTGGAAGTTCTCGATCAGAGCCCTGCACCCCCCTCCAGTGCACAGGAGAAGATCTGTGTCCTCCAGACGGCGCCCCGCCCTGCGAAAAGGCAGCAGAATGTGTTGGTGCTCTTCCTTTAAGTCGCCGGGCGAATGCTGATGCTGAGGATGTAAAAGAGCGACTGGGGAGGCTGAACAAGAAGATCACAGACGCAGCAGAGAAGGTAAGGAGTGAGGAGATCGCCCTTTCGAGGTTTTCATCATTTCCTGGTTCCGAACAAACATTTTTTTCTGTCGCAGCTCCAGAAAACACAGGAGAAAACCAAAGAAGTGAGACAATCTGCTGAGAAGCTGTCTGATAAAATAAAGCAGGCCAGAGATGGGTTTGAAGAAGATCTGAATGCTACACGTGGATTGGTGAAGGAGCTCAAGGACTTCCTGTCAGGTACAATACATTCGGGGATCCACCCAAAGGAATTCTGGGAATTGGGTTGCAAAACACTGAAGTTTAACTTTGTGAATCTAGACCCGACCTCCAACCTGAGCCAAATCCAGGATGTGAGCGACTGGATTCTGAAAGCCAAGTTGCCCCTGAGCATCACTGATCTGAAGAAGAAGCTGGTTGAGCTGAAGGATCTGGCAGCAAATCTACCAAACAGCACAGCAGTGCTGAAAGAGGCGGAGCCTCAGCTGGAAAAGGCCAGGAGGCTGCTGCAGGACGCTCAGGACACCAGGTAATGCTCCACCTGACCAGTACATCTTAAAGATTTAGATGTTTCACCATAAATCACCACTAGTTTGGGCTGTCAGGGCCTACCATTGTATCCGCACTGAATAGAATTGTGAATTTCTAACTAAAAGAAAAATGTCAAATGTTTTTCATTTGTTTCATGTGCAGAGATGTTGCACTGGGAGTGAAAGCTGATGTGGATGAGCTCCTAACAGGATTCAGTGATACTGAGGGCGCCCTCTCTGACCTGGAGGACAAACTGCAGGATGTTACAGATCTCATCGACAGCCTGAGCAGCAATCTGAGTCTGGTAGGCAGAACGGGGATAAATTTCCCCAAAGAACAAAGATCTGGAATGACCTACAACTTCTGAAATGAAATATGTTTGCTTTAGCAGAGAGATTATAGCAGAACATTGTAAACATTTGTGAAATTATAAAGCCATGTTATAACTGATCTTTTTGGGGCTTACTTGTGTTTTAAAATGCTTTAAATATAATTCTCATTCAAATTTCTTGAACTAAGTGGCATTGGTGAACTAAAATGCTGTAATGAAAAGAGTTGATTAAATCAGAAAAACAGAAATATGCTGAACCATATTTCCGTTTCAGGATTGTTCTCTCCCTAGTGCAACTTCATTAGCATTTGGTTCTGTTAGATTAAATTCGTTTTCTGTCTTTTTCTAGTCTGAAAACCTGTTGAGTCCAGCAGAGAAGGCTCTGGACGAAGCATCAGCACTGATTAAACCAATGAAACCACAACTGGAAAATCTGAAAGCTCTGCTGCTGGATACAGACCAGCAGGCCCAGGATGCTGAGGAAAAGGCAACTGAAGCTGAAGGGGAGGCAAATGCAGCGGATCAGGTGAGTGGGCGGGGCTAAACCCAAAACAGGAACCAGAAAATATTTTTCTAACTGACCATAACTTCCTGACAGCCATGAGAGCCAGGATCTCATAAAGCCCCATAATTCTTTGTAATAATGAAATATAAAGTGAAGCAATGACTTATCATTAACAAGAAAGGCAGAGAATCATCAAAGACGGACTTGTTCATGTTTTTCTGTAATGGCTTCATGTTTTGTGATCCACTGATGAAGGAGATATAGAAACTCAGAGAGCTTATCTTCCTCTCTGAACCTTGAAGCAAAGTGGACTTTCAAATTAGGCTAGGGATCTCATGTTTCACGGTTAAATTGGTGATTCTAAACGGAGGATATCAAACTTGGAACCTCTAGATAAGATTTAAGTTTGAGAGGTTAATCTCTTTTCTTTTAACTCCTCAGTTTTTTCACAAACTCTGACTTGAAGCCTGAGAAATCATAATCATTTTTTAGGGAACAATGCTTCACGTTTGCTGCTGCTGCTTTGAACTTATAAGTGGCTTTCTCTCATTCACGTTTGTAGGATCTGCTTAACTTGGAGAAACAGCTGGATCGCCTCAGAAAAGAAGCGGCTCCTGGATCGACAGCGGGGTCACCAGAGGATCGGCTCGCCAAACTGAAGGAGGACGCTGCAGATTTGACGAACAAAACAGAAACGATGATGAAGACTCTGGATGGTAAGATAACAAAAATATTTGTCTTTTGTGATTTACCTCATTTTTCCTTTAACACAGTCAAGCAGCATTTATGTTTGCTTCAACTGTGACTCAGATATGATCAATATAATTTTCACAAAGAAAAGCTGAAGTTTGAGTCCTCAGAGTCAGATCAGAACAATGATTGGAGATTGTCCTCTTGTTTCTCCAGGAAAAGCAGATTCACTCAGAAAGCTGCAGGATGAAGTTCTTATGAAGTCCAGCAAGCTTGAAGGACTCGATACCAGAGTCCGAGAGCTCCTGGCACAACTGCGGAAGAAAGCTCACGACTTGAGAGTATGTCAGGGCTGAGAGCCCCCATCCGTGCAGCTCATCACCATGGATGAATGTTGTGGTAGTATGAACCATGAAAGCATGCTCAGCTGTTTTCTGGTTTCTCTGATACATTTGGTTAATTTAATGTCCAAATTATTTTTTCATTCTGTTATTGTGTGAAATATTTAAAGTATTATTTGTGTTTAAACCCATCCGGACAAAACTGTTTCTCATAAGTCAAACATTTACATTTCATTCAAAAGCACTTTATTACATCCCCAATGCCTCTAGCTCCGCCTCTAGATGACCTTTTATCCTTTCTGATGATGTTTTTTTTTCCCCATCAAAAAACTGTGTCCATCCATGCACACAAATGATGGGCCCGGTTATTGCGTGCAAGGATAACAGGTCCATTTAGACCTTGCATAGTGATTTATTTTTACTTACCTTATGGTATATCCTCAGACCCTTATGGCTCTTTAAAATAACAGTATTTAGTTATGTATTTAAGTGTACTACAAGTACTTAGTCTATAGTAAAAGTGAGGAAGAATACTTTAATTTTACTTTTTACATATTTCTTCATATACTCTCTGCCCATTTTTAAAACCAAGCATAAAGCCCATTTTACAGCCAAGCTTTTAACCTTCCATGAGACTTTGCTCTGTGTTTACTGTCTTGGTTTTTAGTTGTTTTATGTTGGTGTTTTTTTCTATTTTTGTTTTTAGTGTTTTATTGTACAGCATTTTGTACCAGTTTGGCTGTTGCAGTGCTTTATAAATAAAGTTGATTTGATATTGTAAACTTGATATTTAGTTTAAAGAAGAATTTAGTTTTTACTCTAGACACACATGTTCTACTATAGTATAATTGAATAAACTTCAAATGTACAACTTTTTGCTTAGAGAATGCAGCTTATTCATTATATTTTAGAGGAGTCACTTTTGCTCAAATGGAAATAAAATCAGAATCTTTTATTGTTTTTAATCACATTTTCTTTAATTTTCCATGAAGAAAACAGTTGTTGAATGAAAGTCATACATGAGATCACCATTTCTCCAATGTTCCAGCTCACTGACAGTCCTTCAGAGTTCGTTTAGTTTTTCAGCATGGACTTAAGATCCTGCAGCTTTATTGACAGAACAGTACAAAACATGCACATTTAACAGCACAGATTTGTCTTCACAGCAGCTTGTGGCACTTCATCAGGTCAGTTATGACAAATGTGTCAAAATCTCCAAAAAAAAAAAAACAATCAATACTTTTGTCTGCAAATATATACAAACACGGAAGAAATCATCAATATTGAAGATGAAGACTGAAACAGCAAATACTAACCATGGGGGGTAATACACAACATCAAGCTTAATAGATTACAATAAATGTTTTTATCATTAATTTGAGCATTTTGTACATTTTATATTAAACAATTTATGTTTTTTGACATTTGTTTTTATGTTTTTAATCTTTTTTAATTCTAAAATAAAGGAATCAGTTAAACTGACAAATAAAGAGACAAAATAATCTGCATATTTGACACAAATAAAATACTGCAAGAATAAATTAAATGTTTTGTGTAAAGAGAAGTAGTTGACATGCAAAAATAAAGTATTTCAGTGAAAATAAATAGAAATAAGTTCATCTGAAAATGCATAAAAAGCTTCAAGTTTCTGTCATTCCTTAACATGTCTACAGATTATTTGTAAATCTGTAAACCTTGAATTTTAAAATCTATGTGGTTTTTTTTCAAGTTTAATCTTTTTTTCAAAAATCAAACATATGCTTTTTTGAAATCCAGATTATGCAAAATGATAAACAAAACTGGGAATTCAGAAGATCTAACACACATGCACGCTCACGTGTACACACATCAGAGAGGTGTAAGCATTCGTCCAGACTGACACACTCAAACCATCCCCCATAAATCAGCATAAATATTATAATCTATGGACAGCAGAAGTAAACAAGTTCAACAATCTCTGTGGGAGGAAAGGAGCCATGATGAACCCCGACATCGGTCTTCACTGAGCTCTCAAACTGGGCCGGCGGCAGTGAGGGGTGCAGCAGCAGACACCATGAGGCTGAGCGCAGGCCTGGGAGCGCCCCCCTGTGGGGAAGAGGACGCCACACTGTGGGACAAACTGAGGAACAGGAAAGATGCTGTCACACATCGGTTTAAGAGCAGGAGTTCAAGTTAACACAGGTGAGGACCCGCATTCACCTGCATGAGAGGCCCCGAGGCGGTCACATGACCGCGCAGACGCCAGACTGCAGAGGGGGTTCCGTCCTCTGAGCCACCACCTCCACACTGCAACACGACACACAGAGACGAGCACAATGAGAACTCCACTCAGACGATGTCAAGTATGAACAGCATCTTTTATCTCAGCAAGAAGTAAAACATTTCTAATGCTGGAAATGACTGACAAATACCACATAACAGTTCTGGATTCACAGTGAAACAACCACTTCTGATGTTTGCGTTGGTATCATATGTGCTCGTTCCTCCTCATCTTTAGAAGCTCCTGGTCTGACAAACACCAGAAGAGGGGAGAAGCTGCTTTTAGAGGAGCTGCAGTGTCACTGAGATGGAGAACGGGGTCACTCCTCTAACATGTGTCTGTAAGGACACATTTAACCTAATGCTGCTGTCTAATGAAGGAAAAAAAAAAAAAGAGCGATTGCAGTCTCCATGAAGTTAAATTTAACTTTAAGACTGGTGGGATTTTAAGGTTTCTCTGCAAAAACTCTTAAAAACTGAGTTAAGGAAACAATTTCCTGACATAGAATGACAAGTTTAAGAAAGTTTATCTTAAATAAACAGAATTTTTGATTGTTAAAAGCTAAATGAATTTGTGCAAAAGATTTGGTATTTTTAACATGCATTTTCTACAAAAATGCATTTTATCCAAGTGGAAATTCCCCTGTCTTTATCTTTTTTTTAACACAAATTATGAAAACTATAAAATATATTTATTTTGTTTGTAAGACTGAACGTGTTTGCAGTGAAACTAGACATGAGAAGATGTTTATTTCACAGATTTCTGCAGCTTTATGAAGCGAAGTTTCATATTGCTTTTGTGCTACATCTGTGTTTGCAGAGGACAGCTGTGACAAAAATGATCATCCCTACAGAAAAACATCAGAGAAGTGGAGGGTGGTTTCGTTTTTTGTGACCCTAATAAGATCTTTGCAGACCCTCACCTCTTCACTGGCCTGAAGGGGGTGTCGTTCTCTGAGTGGAAGCTGTGGAGCTCGGTGGCCTCTGGGGTCGCATGACGAGACACGACCGGGTTCCCATTCGGATCAAGAGGGTCTTTTTTGTCAGGGTGGGGGATGACAGGCTCCTGCTGGTTCTGGGTGGGTGTCTCGGCGGGGACGCCAGGAAGGCAAAGTGGGGAGGGGGAGGGCTCACTTAGGGATAACCTCTTCATGTGGTGGATGGCTGTGGCTGCATTGAAGGCTTGCTGTTGGAGAGTGCAGGAAGATGGTGAAGTCATGAAAGCCTCCAGATGATGAAGCCTTTGGCTCCTCTACCTACCTTCCACCTGGATTTGGCAAAGTTCCTCTCCATCTGCTCGCAGACGGACGGGTAGATGTCCAGGTCCTTGGCCGTGTCTGCAGCGATCCTGGAATCAAGACGGAGCGTTCAGTAAGAGGGAAGTGTGTTTAAGTCTCGGGAGTGTGGCAGCTCGAGCGCAGCACTCACCATGGGTGTCTGAGGGCCTGCTCAGTGGTGAAGCGCTTCATAGGGTTCTTCTCCATCATATTCCTGACAAAGTCTTTGGCTGTTGAGACAACATAGACTCTGTAAGCTGCAGTTCTATTTAACCCTGTGAGGCCCTACATCAAATAATTGACAAACAATGCACATTTCTTTGAGATTTAAGTGTTTTTTAACCCTTTGATGAAATCTGAAGGAAAAGTAAAATTTTGACATGATTTTTTATGAGACATAGATAGTATCGATTATGAAATGTTGGGTGATTTGCAAAGCTTTTATTAACCACATATGAGCACGAGTGTTTATTAAAAAAAAGCATCTCATTTAGCCACCGTCTCAAATTTGATCCACACATTTTAACATAGTGTAACTGTATTATAAAGAATAATTTATCATTTAATTTAGTATTCTTTCTATCCAGAAAGTAGCCATTAAAAAAAATAGTAACAATTGATGAGTTGCTGTTATCATTAAGTTTTCAAATTTAGCTAAGTTTTTTCCCGCCAAAAGCTTTAATGGAGGCAGCCATTTTGAAGTGAGCAGAAAAAGTCCTTCCACTGCCCCTTGTGGAAGGATGATAAACTACAGGGCAGAAAACATGAACAATGAGCTTTTTAAGAACAGTTTAGATCACGCTGAGATAAAAGTCTCCTTAATGTGTGTATCAACTACAATACAAATGGTTTTATAGGGTTAGGCTTCTGCAGCAGCATCATCCAAACCTGTCTGTCCCATTGACCCAGAAACTGTTTACAATCTCTGCACCTTCATTCTACTAGAGAAGAGTTTTAACAACACACACAAATGATAAAAAGACATAATTATAGGAACATTATATTAGTACATCAGCACCAGGAGCCAATCAGATTATACAGTGCCATCATAAGATGTACAACCCACTGTATGTGATTCAAATCATTTTATAATCAAAATATCTGTATTTTGCGTATTTCCTGTTAAATTACCTCGCAGGCTAGAAGTTCTGCCTTATAGCAGATTACTCACTCCTATGTAAAGTGTATTAAGTGTCCCTTTAGTTTACTTACCATATACTGACATGCTTCATTAATTTTTATACAATATTTGACTTTTTTTTATTTCTTCACTTTCCATTTAACAAGTTATGTATTTCAAGTTTGTCGTTTAGTTCATGTTTGGATCTGACATAAAGCTGCACGGAATAGACACAAGGCGGGCAGGAAAACAACAGTGCTTTTTGTGATATTAATAAAGACAATAAATTATTTGTTTTATGAAAGTATATACAGTGAGTTTCACAACATTTCCTGGACATAAACAGTTAGAAAACACCAAATAGTCTTTGTTTGGAGTAATATCGATTGATAAATTATTTGATTTAGTTTGTAATGCTTTATTGATACTTGAAAAATCTGTATGGTCCCAGGAACAGGTTTATAAAAATAAAAACACTCCTTATATGTTTCATAAATACATTTGCTTATATTTTACCCCACTTAAAGAAGCTGTGAGCTCATGCTTTTCCTTTGGTGGTTGCTAATAAAGTTTAGTAGGATTCCATTATTTTGTGTTTTCTCCTGAATGTAAAATTGGCTAATGAAACATCTTTAATAAAGGATGACTAATTACAATACATTATGGCAAACTAATCACTAATTAACATTTTAGGTGTGTTTTGTGAGGTCTGGTAGTTTTTAGATCACTTTTGGGCTGGAAAAGTGTGACTTTACCTGCCAACACTGACTGCAGCTCAAGAATTCAAAAAGAGGAGCTGGATCCACATAAGTCTCATAACTGTTCTGCAGATGTTCACATTCGATGTACACACGAGAACCAATCCTGTTTAAGGCTTCTTCTCAGTGTCCACGTCAACAGAAAACCCGGTCATTGACCCACTATGACGAGTCTGAGCGTATGAGCCTCGACTCATCACCTGACCACAACATTATCTAAGTATAGAGTGGGATTTGTTCTGATAATCTTTGAGATTAACCTGACAGAGAGCGATGTCCTCCACTGCCTACTGCAGACAGTTATAGGTCTTTGACCTGCTGGATTAGTCCTGATTTACCAGCTGCAGGTACTGACTCACCTGCCTGAACAAAGAAAGCATCCCCTACAGGCTTTACTGATTAATTCTGCTTCATTAGAAAAGAAGGTCAGACTTTGGTGTTTGCTTCAAGAATATTTTCCTTATTTTGTTTTGTCTTAACAGTAAGTGGAATTAAGACTCGTATTTACTCTTTTTCTTGTCTTGTTGAGTGTTTTGCTTTTCAATTTTGTCTCATCAGGAAAGTAACATGTACAGACTGTAACAGAGTTTATGTGTTCACACCTGACTCGGAAATGTTGTCCCAGAAGGGGGAGTGGAACGCATACTCGGCCCTCATGATCTTTGAAAATAGCCGCGTCTCGTTCTCTTCAAAGAAGGGAGGATATCCGCAGAGCCTGCAGAAGTGGGAGCACAGCAAGTCCAATCAGACAGAGCAACACCCCCTCATTCTGAAACACATCTGGACCTTCATCTGATTCAGATAGAATGTCTACAGCTTTTTTTTCCTCAAAGATCCACTAATTCTTCTGTGTCTGCTTTTAAACTTTTATTTCGCTCCTCTGCTCTTTGATGTGTTTATGACTCCCTCACATGTATAAAAAAGCTTCATGTTAATAATGGAGGAACAATCAGGACTCACAGGATGTAGGAGATGACTCCAATGGACCAACAGTCCACCGCTTTGCTGTACGGTTTCTGAGCCAAAACCTCTGGAGCTGAAATGAATGAAAAGAAGCTTCATGAGTGTAATGATAGAAATCTCAGAGCATTGAATGACTCAACATAGGTTGAAATTCATCCTTTTCGTTGGGAGGTCCACAGCAGAATAACAGGTGTGAAAAAAGCTGAGCCCCAATTTGTTACCACAGATGAGGCCTGCTTTTCCAACTTTTGTTAGTCAAAATTACAAAAATATTTATACTTTAATAAATAAATAAATAAAAGCAATTATCTCCCATATTAGAATTTTACATATTTTTTTCACTGTTTTTAGAAACAAACCACTAATGTTCATAATAGCTGCAAGTTAAAACATCTCCACACCCACATACCTAACATAAGAATTTCAAATCTTGAGATGGATGTTGGTTTATTGTGGATCAAACTGTCTCTGTGCAAGTTATGAAAGTAATCCAGAGAAAACTATGAGTGAAAATAACTGACCAGCATGAAGCTGAATGAAGCACATGTCCTGTAATTCTTAAGTTCCAAACATCTGATGGCTTAAAAAATGCTTTTTCACCATAACCCTGACCCATTGACTGTATATGAGAACTGGACTGAATGATTCCTCCCCCCTCACATTCCAAATAGAAAGTACTCGCTGGCTCCAAGAAGCCAAAATCCCACAGTGAGAAAAAAAAACAGCTATTACTCAGTCATTCTATTGGTCTGAATAACCATTCTTGCTCTGATATCTCTTTTCTTGTCCTTGCTAATCCTAATTTTTTATGAGGAATTTTCTTTAGTGTGAGGTATTCAACTTATAGACTGGCCAATCGGATAAAAATAAAAGTATTTGGTCTCATGTCAAACAATTGAAACTTTTGAATGACAGAGCCTGCTTTTAAGTTTAGCCAGTCAGATGTGGACTTCCAAAAAGTCCACACCTGATTGGCTAAAGTGGTTTCCATAGAAAGGCTGACTTACACCAATCGCTGCTTACCAACTTCAACATGGTGGCGTCCATATGGCGAAAAAAATGCCAACTGAACTGACTTCATTTCATTGGAGCAGGAAGTAAATCCTTTTCCAAGGATGGCATCACACTCACTCTGTCCAATTCCTATATGCAGTCAATGCAGCCTCACTCTCTCCTGTGACTTATGGGACACCAGTGTACTACTAATGTTCTTGAATGTAGTACAGTTGACATGTCAACAAGCCTTAAGGGGCAGAGTTGTGGACTTCATTTTAACTGAGAGGCTTCTGGTCACACGCAAGATGGCGCCAGAATCAATGTGTAGCAAGAAAGCGGAAATTTCGTAACTTTATTCGGTGGCGTGAGATGAGATTTCTTAGGCTTTAGGAAACCCTTACAAAATGATATTTTAAAACCTTTTCAGAACTATCCTCTTTTAAGCTTTTGAATGTGAAACTGCCCAGCAGTTTAGTGTACAAGATGAACTTCAAATGGCACAGAGAACGTTAATCATTTTATTTCTTTCAAGTCAATATTAACAAGTGTTCATTTGTATAACTACACACATGTACCTCCAGAGAAAAAGCTGGTGAGAAGCATTTTTTCCTCTAAATCAGCTGATCGCTGATCAGAGCCGACGAAATGCAGTTTTTTTTCTTTGTGACAGGGAGTGTCAAAGAGAAAAAAAGTGGCAAAAGGGGTCAAAAGAGAGAAGAAACAGGAAAAAAGGTTGAAAGGTTAAAGGGGCCGTACCATGAAAATTCTACTTTTTGAGGTTTTCAATGTATTTTACTGTTCACTATAAAGAGTAATCCTATAAAATGCTGTGCTGTCTGCAGCAGCCCCTCCCATACCCATGAAAAGGAGCGGTTGGAAACGTGCGGACGTAAGCACGATGCCAACAGCTCTCTCCAGGAAGAATCTGCTCTGACAGCCCCGCCTCCAGTCTAACACAGCACTCTATCTCTCCACTGAGCTACAGGTGATCAGTAAAAAAAAAAAAACTTTCATTTTAAAAGCAGAATATTGAATTCTCTCGGTTTTGTCCTGTCTTCAATAAATTCCAGCTAGAACAGGTGTTTGTTACTTCAAACGCGGCTCCTTTAAGACCCCGGCATAGTAATGCAGAAGTTGTTGTTCTGTGAAGCGGTGTAGCGATGGCCGGAGCTAACAAAGGCAGATATATGGTATGTGCAACCATCTTTGGAAAAGTTTGGATTATTTTCATTGGAGAAATGCAGACACACAGCTTTCTAGGGTGACTTCATGAAAAAGGCAGCAGCCAAATGCAGCGGCGGGCGGAGCTTCAGGAATCGAGTCGTTTTATTTACGGGTAGGAAAAAAACTCACGAAATATGACTAATATTTCATCAATAATTTGTTTTTTAGTGTTCCAAAGGTCATATATGATCGTATACATGGATATTGTTCACTCTGAAAGGCTTAAGAAAACCATGGTATGGCCCCTTTAAAACGGGGAGTTCCGGGCGAGGACTTCCAGAAAAATTACGTTGTTTTTTTTTTTTTTTTGCAGCTGGTTCCAGCAAAGAGAGGGACTTCCAGCTATTTTTTTTGGGCGACATATTTTTTCTCTGTAGCCAGATTCTCTTGTTTTGACCCCCTTCCAATTTATGTGCTTTTAATTTCACATTTAAGGTCCCATGGCAGTTACAGCACTCACCAACGTATCCTGGAGTGCCACACGCTGTAGACATGACGCCATGCTCCAAAGTCTTAGACAGACCAAAGTCGCTCACCATGATCTTGGCATTCTCGTCTGTGCTGAAGTACAGCAAGTTCTCAGGCTGATGGACATGAACAGGAAGACATTATCAATCTGTGTTCTACCCTCCAGAAACTTTGATGGATGCCTCCTGTTGTGAGTGTTACCTTCAGGTCCCTGTGGACGATGCTGTTCTGGTGCAGGTAGCTGACGGCCTGCAGCACCTGTTTGATCACTCTGCTGGCGTCTTGCTCCGTGTACACCCCCTTATCCAAAATGCGATCAAACAACTCCCCACCTGAGACCCTGCGCATGCATACATAACACAAACATAAGGGTGACATCACTGTTCAGTCAAGCAAACACCCGAACAAGACAGGAAGCAGCATTTACTCACAGCTGCATGACCAGTAGTAATGTGTGCGGCTTTCGTAGAAGTCCTCCAGCCCCACCACGTTCTCATGCTTTATCCTGAAACACAGAGAGAAGCTCTGCAGCTGAGCAAATCTTCAACCTCAGCTTCACCCAGAGCGGGATTCAAAACAGAATATGTTTGAGGAAGAGCTTCACCTCCTCAGCACGTTGATTTCATTCTCCAGGTTGCTGTGAGCCAGGTGCTTCTTTTTTAGACACTTCAGGGCAAAGAGGCGACCTGTTTTCTTCTCCCTCACCATGAAGACTTCTGAGAAGGAGCCCCTGCACGCAGAAGAGGAGGCGTTAGAGGACAGGACTTCCTCCACCTTTAACGGACATGATGGTTGCCCTCATCTTCTTCAGAGGTGATGTCCATCATTTAAGAGTGCATGAACACCCACAGAACGTTCACTCCTACAAACACCAGCTTTGAAAGATGCAGTAGAGCGAAAAACTTCAAACTGAAGGAGCTGCTGTTAGCATGTATGATGGACACAAAGTTGATTCTGTTCCTACTGGCCTCAGATTTCTGGCCAACCTTAAAGAGTGTGTGCCACGTGTTTTTTGAGCAGTTTCTGCTTCAACTGAGAGACGAAGGAGCTAATCCCTCAAACGTTTGTGGTCAGGAGACCTGTCCACATGCTAACTGGAGATGAGCCTCAGAAATAGCACTCTGGAGTCAGAACGGGCGACACGTTCAGGCCTGGACGGTTTAAGAGTGAAGGAATCGCCTCCGACACTTTCTGCGTCAACACCTACCACACCCCAGCTCTGATCCACGCAGACGCCATGCTAATCCTCTAACGAAGTGGTGCTAGGATGTTCCTGAAGCTTCCTCTGACATAAGCAGACACACAAACACACACCTGACTCGCACACGGCCAGGACTAAAGCTGCTTTCACACTCCGCCAGTTAACACAAAAGCTGCTTGTTGCCATTTTTTTATAACAAAATTGGTTAGGTGAACTTATAAATAAACCAACATTTTGAATGTAGAAGTCCTGCAGTGGGCAGGATTGTTGCTTTATGGTAAAAATCTGTTTTAGTCTAGATCCTGATGTTATAGCTGAAGTCTTGGAATCTTTATTCTGACTTTGGATTTGTAATTGGGACGTTTCCATAACACTTCAGAAGAGGCGTAGATGTGTGGCCTGAATTGGTGTGATAACTGAAAATAAACAGCACTTCTTGTTCTTGTACTTTGACCAAAAGCACACTTCTTTTTGATAGATTATCTGATGTATCTTACAATCTGCTTAAGATAAAAATTAACTTAATAGTTATCCTATGTTCAAAACAATTATTTTTACTAGTTTTTAGATTTTTGCATAAGAGGCCTTCATTTTTTTTAGATTTGTGAAAATTCTATATCTGGATCTTTGCTTACTGAAGATGAAAATGCAGATACAGAACTTAAATCTTTAGTTGTTGAAGTAATTTCTCCAGCTGGATTTGCAGCTCCTAAAAGAAGCTTCTGAGACTACATCTGGTGAAACAGGACCTGCAGCTGATGTGGAAAGAAGCTCTGCAGCTGCAGGTGGAGGCTCAACAGCTGCAGAAGAAGACTACAGCTGCTGAGAGAGAATCTCCAGGAGGTTTGTGCAGCTACTAAATGGAATTTGCATTTTCTGAATGGAGTTCTGAACATCTGCAAAGATCTGCAACTGAAGAAAGATTTTCAGCTATAGCATGAAGATCTGCAGCCGATGAAATAGGATCTGCAGGAACTCAAGGAAAAGATCGAGATATTTTGGACCTCCATCTCTCATCTTTTTATCTCTTAACTTCTCTCACTGGGAGACTGTTTTTCACAGCTGTAACCCTGCATGAACTTTTGACATTGAATTGAAGATAAATGCATCTTTGAATGAAAACAGTTTAATGTTTCAAAAATTAAGATTTATCCACAACACATGGACTGGTTTTGTTTATATCCTAAAAACTATAAAGAATTGAGCAGATGCTCAGTTTGGGTGACACAAGTAGCAACATCAATCCCCTCTGCAAGAGAAACATGGAAATTCTTTTGCTAACAGTGAAGTCATCCTCATAGAGGACAGGCAAATGGGAAGCTTTCATCCACCTACAGTCTCAGTGTGGAGCAGATTACTCCTCCTGGATGAGAGGGCCCATTGATAAAACCAGTTCCTGGGAGGAGATAACAGGGATTATCCTCCTGAGAGCTAATCTCAGCTGGGTCATTGCAGCATGCAGAGCTGCACCTCAGCGTCATATTCTCAATCCAACTGAGTCTGAGCTGCAGCCGTTTCTGAACAACACTGAGGCACTGGGAAAACCAATCAGATTTACACTTCATTCACACCAGAGGAAAACTTGTGTCCAGGACAGAGAGCGCCACAGCAGTTTGTTGTACTCCACATCAGACCTCAGAATGCTTCTTTGTGACACAAAAAAATCCAAAATGATGGTTTGAATGCTGTACAGATGACATCTGCGAGTCAGCTGTGGTGTACCTCAGGACTCTGTGTTTGGTCCACTCATTTTTTAGCTGATACTTTATCATTTTTATAATAATTCTTTAGCTATTCTTGTGTACCTAGCCTGATGATGTCACAAGACTTTAAGCAAGTCTTAAAGATTTACAGGTTTGGATGACTTCTGACCCTCTTTTATTTTTGACCTATAAGCGCTGCAGGATTCACTCACTTCATACTTATTGCATCATAGTTACACATTTTCCAAGCTTTTGTCTTCAGACTATAGGATTTCTGATTGATTCAAAATCTTTTCATACTTGAATGGAGGCAATGACTTCTGCTTTAGGCTATCCTATAGTTCAGTCCTTTCTGGTCCTTTCAGTCATTTAGTTCCACCGGATGAAGCTATTTTGCTGATATTCACCTCATTTTTCTTGAAAAAATGACAATTCTAACAGTCCAACAGGATTTCTCAAAGAGCATGAGTTTTGAGTGTTCATGTGCAGAACTCACGAGCCCATTTTTCCTTCGAAGTCGAAGACATCCTTGATGTTACTGGTGCTCTTCTTCCAGCTACAGGTGATTTCCTTGCGCCCCATCCTAACTCCAACTTGGCTGTAGATTCTGCAGGATCATGGAGGAACAGAGAGAAAATCTGATATGACTTAAAAGCTAAAGTACCATCAGCTGTCGCACATTTAGTTGTGGGAAATTTGATCTCCACAATTGACCCATCTCCTGAGGGAGCGGCAAGCTGCACTCAGGAACCATTTTGTGTCAAGCAGGGAGACATATTCTGCCTCATTTTTAGTATGACTCGGCCTGGATTTGAACTCACGACCTTCCAGTCTCAGGGCAGACACTCCACCACAAAGCCACTGATCTGGCTTTAGACTCTTCATGTTCATATTTCATCACAAATGTGAAAATTTGGCATTTCATTCTGTGCTGGATTTCTGTCCACATCTTCAACCACAGTTTTGAACGTTTCAGTTAGGTCAAGAAGATGTTTTATGAGTTCAAACAAAACTGAAATGCCTTCAAAGGCTTCTAGGAAAGTCTGGTGATAAGTGTGCCAGAAGAGTTCTGAAGTCAAAGTACGATTAGATGATGAGGTTCTGGACTCAGGCGTCAGAGCCAGTCCTCCGTCTTCTGCTCTGCTTACATAAACAAGTAAAGCCCATTTGTCCCGATCCCTTACACGGGTTTTAAAAGCGTCCAGGATTACACAGATAATCTTTCCAAGGTGCGTTCATGTTTCTCATATTACACACAGCTTCCCTGAAGGGGATCAATCTGGGTCATTCATCAGTTCTGGACCCCAAATTTCCTTCAGTTCCATCAGAATCAGGAAATCATCATGGACTCTCAATCAGTAAAAAGAAAACTAGTGATGACTAGTGAAAACTAGTCATCACTAGTTGATGACCATGTTCATTTATTTGGTAAAAACTGAGTCTAAAATTCACATTATTTTTAAGAACTTCTGAGAAGCGAGCAAGTTTTGAGAAATCAGAGAAATAAGATAAAAGAATGGGAAATGCTGATATCTCTAGCACCAAACACAACTGAAAAGTTACACAAACACTACTAGAGCCTGTGTAGACAACATTAACAATCAGAAAACAACACAAACCATCAAGAATCCCTTCACACACGCAAAGTTTTCTGTCTCCAGTTTAGTTTTCTTACCTGGGGAGCGCTGGTGCGGTCCAGCTGAACGGTGCGCGCCTGTGAATGACTCTTCAGGTGCCTCGCGGATGTTCACACAGTGGGCGGAGCTTCCCCCATTCATCTAAAACCGTCGTGATGCGTTTAAGGACAAACGGGTAAAAAAAAAAAAAAAAAAAAAAAACTTTGTCGGGGAAAAAAAGCATGCAATCAAATTGAACTTCACAGTTCAGTGTAACTAAAATTAATTCAGTCCAGTTGATTCAAATTTCTCTTTAGAGTAATTTTGCAGCACCAAACACTCAAACTTGTCGCTAGCCGCATAGACTGTTTTCATTCATTTACTACATTTATTTTGAGGGTAAATTTTGTTTACTTTCTTGTAAGGATCCACTTGACAGACATTGTTTCTACAAATCCTCAGGAGACATTTATTTTATCTTTATTTTACCAGGAATTCTACTGAGAGTTCATCTCTATGTCGATAATAACTAGGAAGGGGACTTTATGTTGCTAAATATGAGATCTCAAACAGTAAATCTCACCTTATAGTTAAGTTTTGACTTTACAACCAACAAGCTCATAAATGTTCCAGCAAATCAACAAAGCAGCATATGATGAAGTTAATTTACATTTACATTTTGAAGGACATCTTATTTTACTTGAGAACAAGTTTTGGACACTACATTTTTCTCTGCATGTTTTTTGCACATGCTAGCATGTGCCTTTGTGTACTATCTGCATGTTAGCATGTCTGTGTGCACCTGTGTGTCTGCATGTCACCCCATTTGCTTGTGCATGAGTGTACATGTGTATGTGTAGATGCTCCTCCCTGCAGCTCCCAGCTCCAACTGGAGGACGGATTATTGGGGAGATTATGACGAGTCAGCAGCTGCGGGCCAGGAGGAAGCATCAGGAAAAATCCTAATTAGATTAAAGAAAACTGTAAAGACAAACTAGTTTCTGTCCAGCTGTGGGCCTGAACATAGGAAGCAGGTAATCCTGAGGATCTACTATAACCTGCTCACTGAAACTCACATCCACATGGATGTGCACATGCACACCCAGCTTCTTGGTTTGATTATGCAAGCAAGCACAGGCACATGTGAGGTGACAGAACACAAAATCTTGTGGAATTGATAAAGTTAAGATCTTTGTGGGCAGGTTCAAAGACAAGACTTTGGGGAATCCCAGAACCTGACAGATTATGAGCAGTTTATCTGATGATTTTTTATCATCATCTTTCTGGTTGACAGGATTTTAGCTTCAGAGTTTAAACTACATCTATCAGAGTTAACGCTAGTGTCACATCTACTTTCTCCATAAAGTTCTATGATGCAAAAATAATTCAGGAATCAAGATGCTGTTCAAACTTAATAACCAAGGTCAGAAAATAACGTTATTTATTTTTCATTCACAACTCAGATTACCAATATTTTGTCATTTATCTGCTTCCAGAAAAATGTTTAAACTCTCAACTTAAAAATAAAGCACTGTTTTCCCTTTAAACCACAATCCTTCTATTTCTGTCAGGACTCGTCTACAAGGTTTTGCAGAAGAATCTGCACCTACTTGTGTCTTTTGACACTTTTATAAAGTCACACTTTTACGTCGACTATTTCAAGTGAAAGTGCATGGACACCACGCTGACAGCTTCAAGAAAACTTGGTCAAAGCATTAAAAATTAAAGCACTTATTTATTTATAGACACTTGACAAATTCAAGCTTTTTGTGTAAAACGTCGTCCGTCGTAGCTGCAGCGTCCCTCAGTGTCCCAGAAGCCCCGTTCCTGCAGACAGAAGAGGCTGTCAGTAAAGCAGAGGGCAGACCTGTTCGCATGTATGCGATCATCGAACCTCACCTTTGAACCCCTCCTCCGGCAGCCTCACTGTGGATGAAGCAGAGAGCGTCAGTGGAACCTCCAGGATTTGAGAGCATCTGCAGAGCGATGACTTACCTTGATAGGCGTCATCCATGGCGGCGTAATCTGCGATGGGCTCGTCAGCCTGGTAAGCACACAGTCATGGTTGTTAATAGGACTACTGGACACAGAACACCCCCCCCCACACACCACCACCACCCCCCACCATCAAACCTTTAAGCATATGATGCTCTCTGGGACAACCCCCAGACTGCCCAGCGTGGCCGAGTCATCAGTCAGGCTCTTTCCATCAATAGAGAGGTTTTGGTCAAACGGTGCCACGGAGAAGGCGTGCATGATCTGCAGCGACACACGGAGTCAGAGCGGCTCACTCAGACTGTCATTACCTGCAGAACTCCTCCCCTTTACCTGTATCTTCAGCTCCTTTAGCGTTTGATTGGCTGATACAATCAGGGCTTTCTCCCCTCGCAGTTTTCGATGTCGAGTGCTCCTCCTGATCCCGCCCACTTTGGCTGAGGTGGTCACAGGAAGTGGCGCAGGTGCGGCTGTGCCGTCGGCCAGCCTCAGCCGCTTAGCCCCGTCCTGAGTCTGAAGCAGGGACGACTGTGAGCAACAGAGCGGAGAGAAGACAGCAGTTGAACAGCCAGGCGACTATGAACCCACGTGGGATGCCACGCCCCTTTAGAGTCATCAAAACTGTTGTTGACAGCTCAGTGCTGGGGTTATTTCTGCAGACCGTGAAAGACCCACACGCAGCTGTCAGCTGGTTGTAACGCACCTGACTAAAGTCTGGGTCTTCGCCTCCTTCCACCTTGAGATGCTCCTCCCTCTCCTCCTCAGCCTCGGAGCTGCTGGCGTTCATCTCTGGAGTCATGTCCTTCACCATCTGTGCAGAAACGGAAGCAGCGGCTAAAGCTACGACCTTTACACACAGAAGGTGCCAGTGCTCGGAGCGCCGCCTCACCCTGGCGTCCTCCAGGACTTTGCGGATATAGATGGTGGCTTGGTTATACTCTCTGAGGTCCTTCTGCTGCTGGAACAAGAAGCTCTCCCTGCAGTCCCAGCACAGCTCTGAACGCACAAATAGACAGAAGAACCACAGACTGTCAGCACTCTGAGGCATTTCAATCTATCATCTAATCTATTTTGATCAATTCCTAATACATAGCCAATCAGTGTTATATGGGTTTCATTTCATTTAATAAAATTTATTTTTAAACTCTATGGATATTTAAAAATATATATCATTGAATTGTAAACTGAATCACAAGATTTTGAAATTATTGAATGAATTTAAGAGAGACAGAGACACCCCATGATGAGCCATTCTGTTCGAACTTCCAGACATTTAAAAAAATGCATTTTGGTCTTTTGACCAAATGGTTGGAGTAACAATGACTTTTAGTATTTAGTAATTAAACAAGATCAATTTTCCTAAAAGCTCAGATGAAGTTTTTGTCACAGCTAGAGTTTAATATCAGGTAAGAATTGCAGATCAAATGTTAATCAGACATAATCAGGTCTGCTTGCAGCTTTTTTTTTATCTGACACTCTGCATTTTGCATGAACCTTTAGTAACGAGGGGAGTAAGAAGCTCATCCTACATCCTACAATAATTATCTTTCAGAAGGAGCAATGGTGAGCTTTTGACAGCTTCCGTGCTCTCCAGATATTCAGTGGATCAAACCAGAAAAAAAGTATGCAGTGCAGTATTCAGTGCAGCTCAGATCAGGAGCTGCAGATCTTACCGGGCTGGGTGGTGTACTGGGGGGTGGAGCCCTCTGCGCTCTCTTGGAGGCAGTGGATGGATATGGCCTGATCGACGATGAAGAGTCTGCTGATGACTTCCCACTCGCTGGGCCAGAGCAGAGCTATACTGTGCCAGACAGACAGCACAACATGAGAGCACAGCAGCAACACCTCACTGTGGATACATGTCTGTTAGAACACAACCAAAGCTAAATTTTGTTTTAAAAAAAAACTGTGCTTGGTGCTTTTAACATATTCTTGTAGCATTTTTCTCATGATGGAGGACATAAATAAATTAAATTAAAATTGCATTTCTTAACTGAAATTGTTTTGAATCAGTAGCAGACGAAAAAAAAGCTTATAGTTGTGGTGGAGAATGTAAAACGACGGGCCACAACTGATTGATTGTTTATTTAAGACAGGGACAGCATATATTGATAAAACATTTAAAAATGCAAATATATAAGATTATGGCCTTTCAAGCTAATTTCAATCTTTAGTCACTTCAGAAAAAAAAAAAGTTGATAGTCTATAGTAAAAGGACCAATTAAATCAATACAACACACAAGCTCCCTGCTCTGCTCCATTCCTATGAATCCACTTGCACACAAATAGATCCATGTACATCGACTGACCAGACATCTGGCTCAAGGTTTTAAGGCTGATAGACTCCAATACAGGGGTCTCAAACTCAATTCAGTCGCGGGCCGCTGGAGGCAGAGTCTGGGTGAGGCCGGGCCGCATCAGGATTTCCACAAGAAAATCGCTGATAAAACATTCCAATGTTCTCAAATATCTTTATTTTTAACACAAAATAATGAATGAATAAATTCATTTTAAAAAATGAATTAGAAAATCAATTTTTATTAATTAAAATAATAAGAATGACCATACAGCAGACACAGGCCCTGTCCACACGTAGCCGGGTATCTGCTAAAACGCATATATTTTTATCCGTTTCGGCCTATCGTCCACACGTAACCGAAGATTTAAGTCACTGAAAACTGAGCTTTTGGAAAACTCCGGCTAAAGTGAAGATTTTGGAAAACTCCGTTTTCGCGTCTGCGTGTGGACATGCGTAACCGGAGATCTACGTTTTTAAACGTCACTCTCTGCGACAATTACTGCATACACGTCATAGATGCGCCGCTGTTTACGGTGCTCAACATGGACCCGAGGAGTGTGTTAATTATTACGCTGGTACAGATGCTTCATACTTGATTTTTTTTACAAACACAATTACTGCTTCTTGTCGAGGAACAAAGGAGAATAAGCGCTTTGCAGTCGGCTATTTTACAACAAATATCGCTTCCTCCTGCTCGGAGATTTTCACTGACTTTTAGGAAAACACTGCCAACTACTGTTCTGGCATGCTCATTACATCGCCCAGCAGCGCAGACATGCGGCCGGTGTGGAAGCACCTTTGGAGATTCTGCTCGCTCGCGGGCATCACTCACGCACGCGGAAGTAGTCTGTCTCTCTCGCGAGGACTTTCTCTGATCGTGGAGGAGGAAAAAGCGCTCGCGAGGGTCAGATTTGTCCGGGGAATATTTGATGCGTGCGCGGAATTGTCGCGTGGAACACACTTTTTGACAAGCGGCAGGCTGTGTGTCACGTGTTGTCACGTGGCGAAAGAGGAGCGGGGCACGCGAATCCCGTTCAGTGAGAAAGCACTTCACAGCTTCATGGCTCCTCCTCCGTCCAGCTGATTGGAGGAATGAATTAACGAGTGAGGAGGTGCTGGACAGCCCGTCCATGTCCCGCCCTCCAGAGCCATATACCTTACCGTGATTGGTTCGTTCAGCTCAGTACACAACAACTGTCATTCATATCAGCCTTGCGGGCCGCACTAACAGTAATCTTTCATATGAAGACGGGGGCCGCAAATTATCATCCCGCGGGCCGCAGATTGCCCGCGGGCCGCGAGTTTGAGACCCCTGCTCCAATATCTCTCACTATTTTAGTTGCACCGCTAATGTTACCTTGGGGGTGTGAGGGGCTGTAAGCTAGCAGGAGAGCATGTAAACATCAGTCCTGCCCACAACTCAGAGGCAGAAGTCTAATGAACTACAGCTGCTCTGCAGAAACTATGTTTTTGATTTTTCCTAAAAACATCATAATCAAAATTAAAACGATCACTAGGAACACTTTTAAAATAGATCAAAGAGGATTGGAGCGGGACTTTAAGATCTAATGGGGTCATAAAGAGCTGGCATATCTCTAATTGGAGGGGGACATGAAGACATTTAGATGGTTAGAATTTGATGAAGTCATAATTTTAGTGCTGTGAGGGTAGCTACATGCAGTGATCCTGGACCCTGAAACCCTCTTTCCTGTCATCACTAAGAGACAGAGAGCAGGAAGCTCTGAACTCACTGCTGTGCCTCGCCGCTGATCAAGGAGTCGTAGGTGAACATGAACCCCCCATGAGGGCACAGCAGGAGGCTGTTTCCCACATTAGACACTGGAGAAGATTTGGTGGGCCTCCTGCAAAACACACACAGATACAAGATCAGAATTTCACTCCTGAAGATTGGAGAAGAAAGTTGAGCTAAAGAAAACAAACCTGATGAACTTCCTCCACTCCTCCACAAAGAACAGAGGAACCACAAACAGAACATCCGTGTTCTGAGGAAACAAACCAGAGTCAGAGGAAAGCTCTATGTAAAAGTTACAGAGATGTTGTTTGGTTCTGACCTGAGGCCACTTTGAGAGCGTGGGCCGGTTCTTCTCATGGAAAAGGTTTAGCAGCTGGTTCTTCTGGTCCAGCGCCATCATCTTACTGACAGCCTCATTGTCCTTCTCCTCCTGCTCCAACGTCTGGACACAAAGAGGAAGTTACCTGAGCTGTGACAGCCTTCAGCCTGCTTCAGGGACTTTTTGTTTTGCTTTCATGAAATTATTGTCTAAAAATTCAAACTCAGTTTGATCAAATCTAAAATTATTTAAAGCGAGCTGAAAATATTACAAACATTTAAAAATAAAACTTTAAATTTTTCAAAAACACCTATTACATTAACGTATATCAAGACATCAAAGTTAATATATTTCTACTTCTAACTTTTGTTTTAAACACTAAAACTTCTGTATCTTCTGTTGTCAGCATTCACATACATTTTCATAGGAAATGTATGTTTTTGTTCTAAAGTGAGTATCTTTTAAGAGTATCTGGGGATTTGCAGGATTTTAGGTTGATGATTTGTTTCATAACAGTTTTCTTTTGAGTTTAATTGATCCTGAAAGTTCCTTCATCTGCAGCTGAACATGTTACAAGTCTACAAGTCAAAATATGTTTCTTCAGAATTTTTAAAAGTGTGAATTTCACTTTTTTCCCTTAAAATCTGACATCTGTGTGAGAACACAGCACTGATTTCGGTTCATGAATTTCAGAAAGTGAAAGCCAGAGAAAGAGACAAAACTGTTCCCTCACCAGACACTGTCGACAGGGCTCCTGCCTCTCCGTGAACTCTGGCGCTTTGGGGAAGTACTCTCGAAGCTTGGACCACACTTCAGGAGATACCAGCTTCCGCTCGGCCTCCAGGATGCAAAGGCCTCCTGCGGGAGGAACGGGAGATTTGAAACGCACGTTCCTGTTACGGATGCAAAAAGGTCTCAGTGGAGGCGGACAGCAGAAATACCGTGACTGCAGAGGATGTCCTCATTAAAGGTCTTCATCTCCTCCTCTGTGTTTCCTGACACCTGTGAACTGAACTCTGCAAGGAAAAACAAATCACATCAAACAGGTCTGGAACTGCAAAGCGGATGGGAATGCAGCATTCTCAATTACAGTTGTGTCTCAGGAACAGGAGAGTCTCAAACTGTCTAATCATCAGCTGAGAGCATCAGGAGATGAGCTCGTCCTGTGTCAGTTGGGTAGCCTTTAGCTAAAATCATCAGACAGATGACTAGTGGTATATTGGTGGGATGTTTCCTTCACCTCATCCTGGACCAAATAGCTGAAACACCATAAAGATTGTCCTTCACTGACATCACTCACACTTCATTCAACTTGGTTTAGATCACCTCTCTCCAGTGATCTTTCAGGTTCTTCATCCTTTTCATTCTTTATCAATTACCCTTTAGCAACGCGGATGACTTCCAGCATCAAGTGTTGTATGGATTTGTTTGTACAAGTCATATTTCAATTAATGAAATATTGATACTTTTGTTCAATTAAAAGTCACAGTTTTCCACATAACTAGCAGTGTTAGGTGGAAATGAAACCCACACATCTGTTTTCAGTATAAGATTGAGCTGAAAACACAATAAAAAGACCCATTTGACCTCCATCACCTTTCACATGATCAATACCACATTTTGTCACTTTTTTTTAGGGACTCATTTTGTTTGTTTTAAATATTAGGAATTACAGGAAAGCAGCAACAAATGAATTATGATCATACAAGGAGACTTCCTGCATTCATGAATTTATTTCATAATAAAAGTGCAAGTGAGTTCCTCTTTGCTCCATCTAAACCCATCCTTCTCATGCAGCGTTTCAAACATTCAAACATGTGACCTGTGAGAAGTGTGGCTGACAAACAGTAGTAATACCAGACACTGACACTGCATCTATACTTGCACTGAAAGAGTAATTTTACAACTTTGAAACTCTTTCAACCTTGAAATAAATTTAAATGCTAATTATAAGGATAGCAGCAAATGAGAAAATGTGTTTTTGTTTGTGAAAAGCTCTTCCGCAGTTGTACACACAGTAGAAATGAAACAAAAATGAGTTACTAAAGAGAACAAGGTCACAGCATCATCTGCCTCTGCAGTATCACTTCTGTCAACCCGCCTGTCATAGGCTGACTTTGCTCTACTTTCTCCCTGGAGGTGCATCAGAGTAACAGACCACGAGAGCTTCATTCCTCAGCTTTAAACTCGTTCCAACCCCAATGCTCACTAATGCTTCCTGCCAGTGAGTCTAACCAGACACAGGAGTTTGAGCATGCTGACCTTTGATGTTGTTAGTGTGTGGTCCCTGCCCATTGGTCTGGCCATCGCTGAGTTTGCCCTCGTGCTCGTCTTCTTCCAGCTGCTCCAAAGCCAGCTGCCTCCAGCTCCGCAAGGAAGCTTTGCCCACCCAGTAGCCCTCCCCACTGAGATTAGATCACACACAAACGTTAAAAAAAGGTAATTTAAATTAACTCCATTGAAGCAGCTGGGTTTACCTGAGCGAGCGTTTGACCAGGTTGGACACCTCCTTAAAGTCTTCATTGAGCTGGTTTTTGAGTCGTAGGACTCTGCACCTCCAGCTGACGCAGTCTCTGCATAGAGACGAGGCTGCAAAAACACAGCAAGTGTTACATTCAGGAGAAAATTACTGCAAACTACAGAACTATTATACTAGGAAAAGAATACATGCAAACCACAAAAGCATGTCTAGAGTTTTTACATAAAAACATTAAAAGTCAATAAAATTTTGAAGTATATTCATGATAAAAATGTGCGTCCATGACTTTCTCAGTGACCGAAA
The DNA here is from genome assembly GCA_003999625.1 of Oryzias javanicus. Classification (NCBI taxonomy): domain Eukaryota; kingdom Metazoa; phylum Chordata; class Actinopteri; order Beloniformes; family Adrianichthyidae; genus Oryzias; species Oryzias javanicus. The sequence continues at coordinate 16,481,462 of CM012441.1, read as the reverse complement.
GTATAGAACTGAAGAAACTCCTAACTTTGGAGCTACTAACCATCCAGCCTGGGCCCCCCGCCATATCGCCTGTAGAGGAGCTCTGCAGCCTGCAGGGACACCCGCTTGCAGTCCCCCACCTTGTCTGGGTGCAGTTTTCCGTGAGAACAAAGGAAGAGGGAGGTGTCGATCTCCTTTGTGGCGGTGGAGTCATCCAGCCACTTCTTCAGCCAGTCCAGAGGGATGAACTCGTACTGTTCACCTGCGTGGAGGGAGGGGGTGTTTCGTTTATTAATGGATTCAAGACTTTTCTACAGTAAACATTTGAGGAACAATTTTACCAACCATCTCTTGCGGGCAAAAGCTCGTACAGCTCTTTCACCTCTTCGTGCTTCGCCTTTCCTTTATCCACACTCTGCTTCCGCATGTCGGACATCTCCATGCACCATTCCTCAAACCTGTGGTTGTCTCGGTCCACCAGCCTCTGAAGGAAGGCTGGATCGACACATAGGAGGACCGTCACAATGCAGCTTCCTGATTTACATTCTCGGCTGATGTTTTTTGACTCACCCGGCACCTCAACACTGGTCCTGGAGGGGTCCAGGTGCTCATCCGCCTGGACCTTATACACCAGCATGTAGGCGTTTCTGGAGCAGTGGTAGCCTTTACTGCACTTTGGCTTCCGTGACTGAGATTTCACCGCCTCAGCTGTATGAGATGGACACCGCCAGGAAAAAAAAACAAAAAATGGCAATCCTGTTTGACATATCTGGACATCCTAAGTGAGTTTAGGTTCTTTACAAGACAACTACCATTTATTCAAAGACTGTTTACATTTATTTAACTACCCAGGTTGATGTCATAAACAAGAATTAATTTGGTAAAGATTTTTTGCTAAAGAGGATTTCTCAAAAAAACAAAACAATTACAAAATTATGATAAAACAAGAAGATTTTGATGTTAGGAGGAAACCTAGTTCATTTAGTTTCCATGGTAATCAAGTTGTCCTCAGGAACGATCACTATGGTCACACAAACACACCTCATCTGTAAAGAACTGCTCACCAATGTCTTCCTCAATACCAAGCTGCAGCTTCTTCCCCTCCATCTTTTCGATTTCCTCATCATTGAATTTGTACCAGTCACCGGTCAGAGCATCCTTCACGTGGGCGATGTAGTGTCCCGAGTACGCACTGATGCCCCGATGGATCAGCACCGCACTCAGTTCATACACACTCTTCTGTCCTGCAGGAACAAACAAACACAACCTTCATTATTCTCATGAGAGTATCAGGTTTGAAACTGCTGTAGAATAGATGCAAACAGATTCTAAAGTACATTTACACACTTTAAAATGACAAAAGATTCTCACAGCAAAGCATGTGTACATTTAAGGCTAAAGGCTGTAAAATAAAAATGCTGCAATGTTACAAAAATCAATGAAAATGCAAACACTCAGCATGCATGATATGACATTTTTGGATTACATATTTTAGAGCACAAATTCTGGCATTTTATACTTAAATTATACCTCAAAATGTAACAAGTCTGTCTTTTTCTGGAGTTGACAATGAATCTGTGATATTACACGACTGTTATCACCCAAAACCAGACCAGTCACGTGCAAAGACATGGCAGATGGGTGACACCCCAAAGCTGAGGTTGTGGGACGTAATTATTTAAAAAAAAAAAAAGTACCTGGTCTTGCCTCCAGGAAAGGCTCCATATCCAGCTGCTCAGGAAAACTGATGAAGGTGTTGAGCTTCTTCTTATGACCGGTTTGTCTGTGTAAAATGGCAAAGATGCTTCATCACACTATCAAACCTCCATCATCATCATCATCATGGAACTGAGCCATGCTCTCAGCATGACTGACGAACCTGTCAAAAACGAAGCGCATGAGCTGCAGGTTCAGGGTGGGAGGAAGGCTGTGCAGCTTGATCCTGCGGGTGGCGTTCTGTTTACTCTGACAGTTCTCGCAGAAGTAACGGTTTTCCCCATCCAGCTTCTCCTCCTGTAGGTGTGGAGAGGGTAACCATGGCAATGAGACATAAAAGAGTTCAAGAAAAGGACACACTTCACCTCATGTTCAGTAAGACTAGAGGCAGAGAGAAGTGTGGTGTGGTAGATATGTGGTGTTGATGTTTCCTGTGAAATGTCAGTTGATAAGAAGATGAGAACAAACGCAGGCAGCTGTGAGGACACCTAAATGTGGCGAGAAGGCCCTCAAGTTGAAGAAGGCGTATTGTGTGACTCACACTCTGGAAACAGTGATGATGAACTACAACAGGTACATGAGTTTTTTTTAGCTGATTGTATTTCTGAATGTAAACGTGTCTGATTGAATAATTGCAGTGATGTGATTAGCCATCGAGTATCTGGTGGGAAAAGTGGGAGATGTTCTCACGTGGAAGCAGACTCACCTTGAGGAACTCTGTAATGCACTCAGTCAGGTTCTTGTGTCCCTGAATGTTCAGCTCCAGCTCATAGAAACGAGACGGCAGCGCTGACGACCGTCCACACTGATTACACCTGCAGGGCAGACAGTTACAGATCAGCGCCTTTCATGAAGCTGCCGGACATCTGAGGGAACCAAAATGTGGCCACGTCTTTGAGCCATTTCAGCCACAGCAGGAAATATCTCAGGAGATGCTTCTGAGGGACAAAGACGTGTGAGGTTACAGAGTATGTGGAAAACAAAGTGGTTTTAGGTTCTCAAAAAAGAGCTCACATCCGTATTATTTTAGATCTAATGTGGATCTGTCCACTTTGCTAACACTGCTTTTGGTGTATTAATACCACATCCTCCTGCTGCAGTTCTGGAACCCCCAGTTTGTAAACCGCTTACTTTACCCAGGACAGACACCCCTGCTTTTGGGGATCTTTTGAAAATGATTTCCAAAAGCGTCCACAGGAGAAGCTGCTGATAATTTGTTCCATAAATGAAGAACTATGGTGGATTCAGCATCTGAGATCTGCTCTGTAAAAACTCACACAGTCTCATAGAAGAACTGGCCGCAGAACTGCTGCTGGATCACATTCTGAAGGTTAGGGTTCTTCTGCTTGGACAGCGTGTCCTCCAACAGAGACAAGAAAAGCTTTGAAAACTCCTGAGCATCCTGAAAACAAAAGATCAGAAGATCAGAGATGGCACAGGTAAAATTATCTTCCAGTAAATTCTATCATATTTAAAGTAAATTAAAAAAAAAAAAAAACCAACAGAACGAATGAAAATGTTTATTTCTCATGAAACTAAAGGTTTTAGAATGAGTTTTGTGTTTTCCTGAACCCACTTTTTTGAAGTAACATCATTGAGTATTTTTCAGCTAAACTTGTTACAAATTTACAAATCAGTCCAGTCTGAGAAAATCTTAGTTCCTCATCTCTGGAGGTGGATAGATTTAATGTAACTGAATAAAAAAAAAATAATTTTTCCCCTTATCAAAGGTGAACACATGAATCATCTTATTTGATCTTTTTACTCTGTCAGTCAGATCTGTTTTGGTTATCTGAAATTCTGTGCTGGATTTTTCAACTGAATATGTCCAAAGTTTTTAACAGAAGATAGAAAGTCATAATTTGACAACTTAACCAGCCAAAGAACACCAAACATAACTGTCAAAGGGCCAATGACTTACGTGAAATATGATTGATTTGAACAAACACAAAAATTCGTACTGGTATAAAGATAAACAAGATTGACTTTACGTAAACTGAAGGAACTGAATTTAGACTTCTTAATATTTCACCAGCTGTATACAATTCAAAGTACATGAAATATTAATAATATTTTAGCAAAACAGTTTAAAATATGTGAACCTAATAAAAAGAAAAAAATCTGTCCAGATGAGAGTTATAAAGCAGAGCTAAAATCTGTGAGCTAAAACAGCATCACTTTGCTTTACCTGCTGCTGTCCCGTGTCCAGACCCAGAGCTTTGACCAGCCCTGATGGATCAATGTACTTTCTGTTGCTGTTCTGCAGGAGTGCAAACAGATACTGCAGATGCTCGCAGATAGACTGAGGGTCATAATCTGAGGGAGGTAAAGTGAAAGATTTTGTTCTGTCAGTTATCAGACCAGAAGTTTCAGGCTTAGTTGAAGTCTCTGATTCCTTATGGAAAAGTATGGCTGCAGGTCACAAGAACAATAAAGGTTCAGGGTGATGATGCTGGCTCACCATTCGAACAGTGAAGATGCTTCACATCAGGTGAGACTACCACACAAAACATGATCTTGCGTGATATATTTAGCCGGGATTTTGAGGATATTCCAAACTTTACTGTGATCTTGTTGCACAAAACCAGAGTCATTTTAGCAAGGTCTGGTTACCATGGAGACATACTCTGTGCTAGTGTTTGTTAAATATAAACAAATGTCAAATACATTTAGCTAACAGAAAAGATAATGGCTATGGCGATAGATTCTCATTTTGTCCTGGTCCAGTTAAGGTTAATAACCATGACAACAACTTCATTGATGTAGTTTCTCTTTCTGTTAGAACATTTTTTTTTCTGTAACTTTGTTGCCTCTTATTTCTTTCTGGAAAGTTAATTTTAAAGCATCAGAGGCGGCATTGACAGGTCTAATTAACAGTCCAATGACGATGCGTTCAGTGACAATGACAAAAAATAAATGTACATGAAACATGTACATCATCTTTATGTTCTGGTGTGGAAGTCTTTGAATGCACCTGTTTCAGTGTCATGCTCCTGTGCTCGTGAATTGTGGCATTGATAGAGGATCCTCCGAAGCTCCAGGTTATGAAACCACACCTGCAGGAATGTGTTGACGTAACATGTTGCACCGAGGTTGGTCAGTCCAACAAATGTGTTCTGGAGGGGGAAGTGGCAGACACGGACAGAGAGGAAGTGAAGTGAAAAACAAATTTAACAATAAAAAAAATAACTATTGCAGAAGATCACAGACAGACCTTATCTCTCCGTTCTGAATTTGGGTCATCAATGTTATGGAACGTATTCTCATCGATCTCCCCGAGCCAGGCTTGTTCACCAATCCCCACAAGACAGTTGGGATTCCCTTTGCAATTTCTTCTGTAAAAGTAAATGCAGTTGATTAATTTCCAGTTTTACAAAACTAACCTCTATCAAACTTTCATCCCTCATCTGCATCCTAAGAACAATTCAAATACAACCAGAATCAAAACACCAATTTTGTCAAAGGTTGGTTAATCAAATAAACGTAGTAACTACCAGTTAAAGTGTAGCCTTAACGGTTCAGTCAGTTTCCAAGCATCTGTGCTGTCTGATAACAAAGACAAAAACCACGTAAAAAGAAACAAAATGAATTAGAATCTCTGTAAAACTAACAATTTATGGGAGCAAATGGGGGGAAAAGAACAAACCTAACATCTGACAACTGACTCCATGCAGTAAACTAACACTTCCAATGGTGGCCAATACGTCTAATGCAAACTATTTTTCTGTAGGGACAATGATGGCATTTTGAATATTCATTTTATGCGAAACGATCACAGCATAAGCATTTTTAAAAAAGTAGTCAACACAGACTGAGGCAAAAGGCTCAGCCCTGCTGTTGTTGTTTATTTTACAGAGATCAGCATGACTCTGCAGGAATGTGCACTTAATCTGACATGACTTTTTTTCCTTTACAAGAGGAAACTTAGGTATATGCAAACAGTCGTGTTTATGTCCACCAAATAGCAATAATGCTGTCAAACTATGCTATTTACAATTTTACAAATTAAATACCAACAGAAAAAAAAATAACACTGTGACAGTCCAGAATAAAAACACAGAAGATGGTATTTTTATTGACTCAGCTTTGTCTCCAAACAAGTCAATTTTTAGAATTGTTGGTAAGACCCTAAAATAAGGTATGAATAATAGTACATAGAAGGTGAGGAATCAATTAAGAAACTTTCCTGGTAAGAAATACCCAGGAAACATCTTTTGTAAACATTGTAAGCAATTTCCTTTTATTGAACGCTTTTAATGTTTGGTTCAAAACGGAATCTAATTAAAACAGACAATACAGTACTTTGTAGAGAGAGAAAAAAAAAAGTAATAACCAACTATGTAAAAATGTGTTTCTCTCTGAATCATTTTCTTAATTTCTTTAATTAAAAGTAAGCAATATCCACCAATGCATCAACACACACCCACACATATATAAAATTGTCCTTATTATTATTTTCTTAGTAAGTGTTTCTTATAAACTGAATTCATTTATTTAAGGTGTTTCCTATCTTTCAAAGTTGGGAAAACCGGTATTTTTAAACCATCTGGTAGTTCCTAGTTACCTTCCCATTTGCTGATCATGAGAAAATCCATTAGGATGAATGTTTCCAAAATTATAATTTTAAACTAACCTGTAAATAATAATAATAGATAAACAGGTAATTTGGCCAAACTAAACATTATTTTGTTGAAAATCGGTTTTCCGTTTTTTGGCAGACAGTAAACTTTATAACACTGGACAAAATGATAAATGCATAGACAGACATGAGCAGAGTATGAGAGCTGTGTACCTGCAGGCTCCTCTCTTGCAGGCCGGGAGGTTAATGCGATATGCTAACTCGATGTGCTCCAGCGTGATTTCTTCTGGTTTCACGTTTTCCACCCAGCGCCAAGCTGCTTTTTCCAACTGTACACGAGGCGCCATTATCCTGCAATTAAACGATCCTTGGTGTTTGAGCGCTTTTACGCAAATTAGCTAAAAAGTAGGCTAGTGTCCCACGGATGCTAACCCAACAAGCTAGCCGGAGCTAAGCTAGTTGCCTGGTTCTCAGAGGACAAAAGTACGGATTCCTGACCGAATCGACAACCTTATATTATGCCACGCTTTACAACACAAGGTCCAATGAATAAACATCTAACCCAAGCGTCCGGTAAAATTCGTACCATGATTGTAATTCTCGAACAAAAACAGCTTTACCAAACTCACAACTTAAGTCCCCCGCTAAACTGCAGCTAGCCCGACCGGCTAAGCCTCTTCCTTTTTACCGCGAATTAACGACAAAATAAGAATTTATTGTGATAAATACAAATATGCCCGAACCTTTCATGAGTGCCGCCACTTTATCCACACACTTTTGTATTTTGGCATTTTATGTACGGCTTGTTTTAGATTTAGCGCGCTTGCGTCAATTTATAAATACATAATTTCTGCGCTCAAAATCAACACGACGTCAGACAATGACGCAGCAACGTACGCAGTTTTTTTCTAAAAACTTTATTATTGTTTATTTCACACACAAACGTGTTTGTCTAGGGAAAACAAATCATTTTAATGGAGGGTTTTAGGTCTGAGATATTTGTTTTAGATTTAAAATATATTTTTTACAAAAACAACATTAAGCAAAATTATGTAACAAATTATTATAACAAATCTCCCCCCAATTTTTTCTTAAAAAAAAACACATATTATTTGCATTGCTTTCTTAATCTGTGACATAATTTAGAATTTAGAATATTTTTCATGTTACCCATTAAAATAACTGTTAAGATCAAGGGTGAAAATCTGTGAGAGCCAGCCATTCAGCCTGCATTCTTTGAACACTTATAATACCATTAAATACAGTAGATCTATTTAATGTTAATGTCACAGCAATTGAGCCTTTTTTCCCCTCCTCTCATTTAAATGAATATTTAAATACATATTTACCTAAATTAATGTGAATTTTATATTTGATGACCAGAAATAAAATAAAGAAAAAGTCTGAAGAAAGAGAAGAAAAAAAACCCCACTTTTGTCAACATTAAGAGTTTTTTTTTTTTTTTGTCTATTTATGTTATTCACAATTAAGTACCCACTGTAAACTTTTTAATTTAAAATATGGAAACAGGAAAATAACACCAATTCTTATCTTATTCAGAAATGCAAACGGTTTTGATCACTAAACAAGTAAATATGTTCCTCTTGTTTGCTCTTAAGGTTCTGAAGGTCAAGTAGCCACAGATTGTTGCCACAGGTTTACAAGCATACAATGTGATTTAACCTTACCATTCACAATCAAGATGGGAACAAACAATTTTTGAAAAGAAGTTGTGGGGGCTGCATGTTGATGCTTTAATGGCGGGAGCGAGGTTGCCTTTGGCCCATGGATCAGAGTTTGGACATGCCAGGGTTAGACTTATCTGCATGACTGACAAAATTATGTTTGTTTCTAATTCAAAATTATTTATTTTTCAATGTGTAACATTCATATTCTTTCAAAATTGTTAATCAACACTGTGTTCTTTACAAAACTCCCAAATGCATTGAGAAAGACTAAGTCATATATTAATGGTAAAATAAATTAGAATAAGACAGCATAACTGACAACTAATCAATCAGTTTGAACTTTTAAAAACTATTTTCAGTAGATTCCTTATTTCAATCTATCAACGTCTCTTTCATTCTACATTGCATTTGCTTAAGAGCATTTTTTTATTTTTTCCTTACATGGAGAGAAAACATAAGCCAAATTGTGTGATCTAAAGTCGGATGTCTGTAAAATTAATCAGCTTTGATGAGTAAAAAAGCTGCTGAAGATCACTGTTAATCATAGCTACCACAGAATATTGACTTTCATTTGCATTATTTTTTTAATCAGTGCCTTTTTTATGTCTATTATTTGTTCCTACTTATTATTTTTTATTTTGGTTGTGAAATAGGCTGCCATGTGATAAACAATTTGAAACTTGTAGCAAAATAAGCTAATTTTTCCTCTTATAAAAAAATATTAAATGGCATTCCAATTGCATTTTTTTGACCTATTAAGATTTATCAGTCCTTTTTATGGGAGTCCTGATTAACACAGCAGTATAGAATATATTTAAAGTAAGCTAGACAATGAATTGACACGTGGAGAATAAACAACTGTAACTCGAGGGAACCATGACCTGCAGACAAGCCGAGCCTATTTCCGTGCTACACCGCATGTCGCCATCTTCAAAACGGTAAAGCTTTATTGCGCATTTGTAGCTGTTCTCGAAGAAGTTTAAATAAAGACTTGGATTTTTTGAATAACCTCAGGATTTTGTTCACCGGGTGGTTTAAATAAAGATTTGGATCGTAGTAATTTCAGGTAAAGTCGTTTTAAAACAGCATTAACTGCGACTAACCAGTTCGTCCGTATGCTCGTCTGTGGGGTTAGTTTACAAAACATTAAAACGAAAGGCGGGTTTCTTACAGTTCTGTGAATGTTTGAGCAGTTTATGGTTCTCTTAATTTTCATCATAGAGGTTTTGGTTCTGTCAAAGGGACCTAGTAGTCGTCTGAGGGGAAAAAAAGCATACATACTGTGTCCTTCCACACACTTTTGTTAGGCAAATTCAAGTGAAGGTACGCGGTTAAACAGAGGACATCTGTTTGTGTTCAGGCAAAGCAAGTCCAGTTGAGAATTTACAGATGCTATTTACTACATCTTAAAAAAAATCTTATTTTCTAGTAAGAATCTTGTTATCATTAGATCTGTATATAAAAATGAATCTTGTTTAAATGCAACATTTTTCAATAAAAGCTATTGACTTATTTAAAGTAAAATTATCTTTTTTTCCCCGCCTCAATAATATCTTGTTCGTTTTATATATAAAGGTAAATTTATTGATTGATTTTAAATATTTTGATAGACGTAAAAGTGTTTTTTCAACAGCTAATATAGAAGTTAAAAAAAGATTACATTTCAATTAAATTGCAAATAAAATAGTATACAAATTTGTAAGTGATACAGTTTCTGTCTGAGCCATTGTCTAATTAAAGATTCTAATTTGAAAATAGTTTTTGTTTGTCCTTTGTGATCTCTAATTTCAGGTCAATTAATGAAGTGTGTGTCAGGAGAGAAAGGAATTCAAAAAGACAAGAATTTTCACATAACTAAGAGTACTAAGAGTTTGTACTGTAAAAATTAATGGTATCATAATACAAGAATGAAAATCAAATGTTGATTTTGAATTAAACAACTATTTAATAAACAATTTACACAGAACAGGCCTGAACACAAATAATCGTAATCCTTGAAAGATTAGAAGTAAGTGACTGTGGGGTCATACCAGGGTAAGATGTGACCTTTGATCTTCATCACCGGTGTCATTTAACCTATAATTAGTAAGTCTTCCATTTGAAATGCAAAAATGCAGTATACTGAGAAAAAAAACAGTAATGGCTCTACTATGAAACACTAAAGAGCCCCAATTATGGTCTGGGCTTCTTTTGTTGCATCTCTCATAGTTATATTAGTATAATGGAATTCAAGTCTATCAATTCAATAAGTTGGCTTTCATGAAAAACATTATTATACTTTTCAGTTTAAAGTTAAAGAATCGGGGCCCCACCCCAACCACCTCCACAGTAGTCATGATGGAACTACCCAACTACAGCAGCCAGCTGCTGCAGCAGCTGTGGGCCCTGAGGAAGGAGGGCCACCTCTGCGACTGCACCATCCTGGTGGGGGACACTCATCACCATGCCCACAAGCTGGTGCTGGCTGCCTCCAGCATGCTCTTCAGGTATGCCACCTCACTGCACGTGAGTTTGTTCAGGAGATCTTCCTTCATGTTGACTTTCCCATAGAAGCTGTCTTTAGTGTGGAACATTTCCATACACTTTACCGGCTTTAGCTGCTCTGTAAAAAAAGTTTTTTTTTTTTGCTGTGGCTCTGTAGGTCACTCCTGGACGGTTCCGACACCATCTCCATCGACACCAGTGTGGTGTCTTCGCAAGAGTTTGCCTGCCTCTTGGACATGCTCTACACAGGAAAACTGCCTCTTGGAAAATACAACGTCAGCCGCATTGTGACCGCCGCAGACAGCCTGCAGATGTTTGATGTGGCTGTCGGCTTTAAAAGCGTCCTCTCCACACTGGTGAACCAGCAGAACCCCGTCCCGACCAAGCCTGAACAAACCACGAGACTCAGCGAGTCCAGCAAAGTCCAGGCGGAAAGCTCAGAGGGATCTGTCACCCCCAGCATAGACAAGCCAGCTGCAGCAGTAAAGGAGAAGGAGAAGGAGGAAGAAAAGAAAGAGGCGGAAGAAGAAAAGTTGGAAGAAGAGGAACCACGTTGCTGCATAGAAGACGATGAAGGGCCGGCGAGCAAAAGCCCGGGTGGACCCAGTTGACCTCACAGGTCTTTCCTCGAAACATGAGCTGAAACATTTAGATGTTCAAAAATCAAACATCTGCTTCTGTCCGCTCACAGGGCCGGACCAAACCTCGACGGATGCAGAAAAAGACCACTGCACTCCTTCAGAGACACCGTGCAGCAAAGCCACCAAGGGTCTTCTTAAGCATGTCTCTCCGCTCAAGGAGTTCCTGGCGACTGTGCCCTCTGTCCAGGAGCTGCTAAGCAAGGCAGCAGAGAACCTCCTGAATGTGGAGGAAAGTGAGGTAACGGGTCACTCCATTTTCTTTAGAGCTACTTGTGAGGTCTTTTCTTTCTTTTGTCACAGCTGTATTGAAGCTTTGACGGTTTAGACTGAAGCCTTTGTGGAGAGGAAAGATGGCAGACTTTCAAAATAAAATCTTCAGGCACTGGTTGGTAGATTTATGGTTCAGTCATGAACTTATCTGAGGCCGATTGCTGATTAAGTTGTGGGAGCTGGACCCACAGGATCCACACTGACCTGCTGCCCTCTGCTGTCAGGTCGTCTGTTGCTGCTGCCAGGAGGCAGACCCCACCTCTGCCATGGAGAAGCTGATGAGCAGAGTAAAGGATGGAGGGATCTCTGAGAAGGGGGTTCTTCAGCTCCTTCGGGCGGTGGAAAAGAAGGCACCATCCTCCTTTCCCACATCGCTGCTCCCTCTGCTGGAGGGTGTGGAGATAAGTGTTCCAACTTCTCCGCCAGACGCAGGTAAAAAGGAGGAGGAGGAGGAGGAGGGGTCAGCGACGTCCCTGTTGTTGTCGCTCATTCACTTTTGTGTGTCTTCTAGCAGACTCAGGGCAGAGTGATTCCAGAGAAGAGGAGCAGCCGAATGTCAAGGATGAAGATCAGAACAAGGAGGAGGAGGAGGATGATGCAGGCTCCACCTCCCCTCCCCGTCCAAGCGTTTCTCCTGCCGTTGGTGTCAGAGAAACTTTGAGTACAAGTGCCGCATGGTGGCCCACATGAAGCGATGCTCCATGTCTAACCAGCGCGAGCAGCAGTGTCCTCAGTGCCCAGAGAAACTGGCCAATCAGCGAGCTCTTCGGCGCCATCAGGCCGAGGCTCACCCCAGCCCCACACGCAGCAGGAAGAAGGTGGCCTGCGACCTCTGTGGGCGGAGCTTTGCACATCCATCAGGTGAGGTAACAGAAGCTGTCTTGTTGAGAAGCCGTGAAGCTCCGGCCTGACCCTGTGCTGTTTCAGGTATGCTCTACCACAAACGCACAGAGCACTTTGATGAAAGGCCGTTCACCTGCGACGAGTGCGGTGCCAAGTTCGGGGCCAACTCCTCCCTGAAGAACCACATGAGGCTGCACACTGGAGAGAGGCCGTACCTTTGCAAGCACTGCGACATGAGCTTCAGCGTGGCTGCCGCTCTGGCTTACCACACCAAGAAGAAACACTCGGAGGGTACGGCCGATCCTCCATCTGAAATCTTCCTCAGCGTCCTGCAGCTCAAGCTCTGCAGGTTTAATCTTTTCCCCGTGCTGCTTCTCTGTGTTTCAGGAAAAATGTATGTGTGTCAGTACTGTAAGGCTGTTTTTGCTCAGTCCATCGAGCTAACGCGCCACGTCCGGACTCACACCGGAGACCGGCCCTACGTCTGCCGGGAGTGTGGCAGAGGCTACAGCCAGGCCAGTGGCCTTACTGTCCACCTGCACACCTTTCACAGTAAGAGCACGCCCTCCACACATTGACTTTATATGAAACTGTCTATGAGGAAATACTCGCTGGTTCCAAGAAACCAAAATCCCACAGACTTCTATAGAGAAATAAACAGCTTTTACTCAGTCATTCTATTTGTCAGAAGAAAAAAAAAACATCATTGCTGTGCTTCTTTCTTCTAACAATTTCTTACTAATCTTTTTTTTCTTTAGATTAAGTAATTCAAGAAAAAAAATGACCAATAAAATCCCTTAATAAAAGTACAAGGTGCTCGCTGGCCCCTATGTCAAACGGTGAAAACATTCGATTGAAATGTTCTTTTGAGCCCGCTTTCAAGAGGTACGGGTGTGGACTTCCAACAAGCTCACTCCTGAATAGCTGGAGTCGTGACCATAGAAATGTTGACTCAGAATGACTTGAACAAACCACTGAATATGTCTGAATTCCTCCCTACTCAATATATATAGGGACAATGTGGGTTTGACATTTTGTACTGCTGTCCAAATCTACAATTCCAAAATTGATTCCCCTAGAAATTTCCCAGAAGTCTTTATGAAAAACCACTGTTACTCACTACATTATCAAATATAGACCACAATGGATAGCGATCAAACAATTTTTTCCTAAAAAAAAGTGTTTAAAAACAGTGGAGTTATAAATAGACATTGTGAAATGTTTAGGTTTATGGGTGATACACTCGCTTGGTCCAGTTCCCTTATAGAATCAATGCTAACACATAATAGTTACTAAGAGTAAATAGTATCAAGTAACTACCATTATTATGAGGAGCTTGACTTTTACAATAGACCAGCCACTTTTTTTTTAAAGCAAGAAACAAAACCTTTAAAATAAGAGCGAATCTTTCATATTTTTCATAATAAAAGCGCCTTCAGCAATAGATATCCCCTCTGAAGTAAAAGAAGGCTTGCACAATAAGAGCATGATTTTTAAAGTAAAAGAGCACCTTCCTTTAGAAAAGTTACTTTTCCATTTAAAAGACAGACCTCAAGTGGTTCTTGAAGTAAGAGAAGACCTATCACACCAAAAGCATGACTATCACATACACTAATCACTTTGTTTCACACTCAGGTTTAAAGTCACGCTATTTTCTTATTTTTCTTGTGAGTGAAAAAAGCATTGTTTCATGTGCCTCAGCTTTTCTCTGGAAGAACACCAGCAGCATCTCCAGGAGTTCCACCCAAAGGATTTTCAACGTCTTCGCATTTGAATCAGACCGAGTTGTGAAACAGCCCGCACTCTGCAAGCAAACTCTGACGCACGTTGGGAGCAAACCCTTTTGCTGTGAACTCTGCAACAAGTCCTACCAGGTGGGAGTGAGTTCAGGGTTGAGCCGTGGTTTTCATGGTGAATCAGTGAAAAATCCACACATGGAAACATGTTTAAGCTTTGAAAAGTGAGTGATCAGAAACCGTTTTTCCAGCTGTTCTTAAGTCTCTAATGGACTCTATTAGAGGTAATGCAGTGGACAGTGGGGGTCCAGGAGCATGCACAAATGTGTACAGGTTTGGTGGAGATTATTGATTAACTAGCAACCATCGTTTCTGCTGGAATTTAAAGCAAAATCTTGAGTTTTGTCTGAATTTACTCCTTGGTTAGAGGTCTATAGTGGGAATTCACATTTTTATTGGGATGTCTGAATCTACAATTCCTAAAGGCAAATTTCTCAATAGATTGCCAAATATAGAACACAATGTATTGTGAGAATGATTTAATTGAAAAAAAGGAGGAAACAACATGCACAACAAAGGAGATGGGATATAAATGTGACGTTGTATTTGGAGTTTTAAAAAGTTGTGCATGAACCAAGGAGCTGGATAAACCCGCGCTAGAAAGTCCTTTTGGGTTTGACTAAAAAAGTGAATTCAGGAATTCAGACACTTGATTTTCTCAGCTGACTATCAACCTGCCTGTGTTTGTGCTGCAGCAACTGTCCGGTCTTTGGTACCACAACCGCACCAACCACCCCGACGTGTTTGCCAGCCACACCCGACAGCTCAAGACGCTGGTCCAGTGTGACGTCTGCTTCAAGTTCTTCCCCAGTGCAGCCAGCTTGTCCAGACACCGGACTGCTGACCACCAAGGTGAGGATCCGGCTGCTGCTCCTCACCGCCCTCCTGCTAGATGCATCTCAGTTCATCAGAAGACGAGGAGAAAGCGTAGTTTTGCATGCATATGCAAATGCAGAGATGTCTGACCGTCCCGACCTGTCTTCTACAGACTCCGAGGTGTCTGTCATGCGCTGTCTGTTCTGTAAGGAGGCTCTGGACGAGCGGCTGCAAGAGCACGTGTGCAAGCAGCACATGAGCCAGAGCGGCGATGCGTTCAGCTGCCCACTCTGCTCCCTGATCTGCAGCTCCATGCTGGAGCTGCAGGAGCACCTGCTATCCTCCCACATGGAGGCGCCGTCAGAGCAGGAGAGCAGCGCAGACCAGCAGGCCTCCACCTCCTCCATGGTGAGTCCGGCTGGCGTTTAGCCCCAACTTTTGAGGGCGGAGCTAACTTCTCCTATCAATCATGATGTGAGTTGTTCACATACAGCACTTATTTTTTTTTAAACCAGGTTGATTCAGCAGAGGGAGTGGCCAAAGATGAAACGGTGGAGTCCAAAAAATCATCAGAAGGGAAGCAGCAGGTGGGAATGGGCCGACAGGTTTTGGTCGCTCTCCCAAACGGAGGTGGGGCAGGTGAAGTGGTGGAGGTGAACATGTACGAGCTGCTGGACAACTCTGTCACCTTTGTCTGCGGGGAAAAAACGTCTTAGCCTGACTCGTAGATGGAAAACCTCGCCTCCATCTGTACTGTTAAAATAGTTTGAGAATGCAGCAATGAAAGCAGTTAATATTTTATCTTTGCTTCTGACAATGGACTGAAGAAGTTTGAGTTTGTGCACACAAGAGCCTGAGTACCACAACAGGACCAAAACCACAACACAGTTGTGTATTAGCTGGAGCCTTCTCACTTTGAGTGTGAGGGCCAGCATTCTGTTCATGTTCACATACACGTGTTCACTTCTGAAAGAACCAGCGGTCCTTCACCACAGTGATAGAGGAGAGCTGCTGAAGAGAACGTGTCTGATGGAAACAGGAAAAGAAGTTTTGTTTTTTGAATTCAATCATAGAATAACATTTTGTTGTTATATACACAATTCAGAGTGAAAACTGTCTTTTTTCTAGTTACTCCATTTCACTCCACACATGCACCTCAGCCAGTTTGTGCTTCACAGATTTTTTTTTTTTTTGATTTTAATAAAGATGAAATTGACTGAATTCTTCTCTTTTTTCTAATAGTGAATGACATGGAGATTTGACTAAACCAACCAAACTCAATGTAATTATCATCCCTTATGGGTGCACTGCATACATAGGCATAAATACACTAGATGGACCAGCTCAATGGCCTTGTGATAGAGTGTCCGCTTTGAGAGTGGAAGGTTGTGAGTTCAGATCCAGACTGAGTCATACCAAAGGAACCCAATACATCCCTGCTTGACACTCAGCAATAAGAGGTATGATTGGTTGGTTAAACCACCAATGGGGATGGGTCAAATGTGGAGAACAAATTTCACACATCAAGGTGTGTGACAACTAATGGAACTTTAACTTTAGTCTCTAACCTCATCTTTGGGATGGAAGTGGGATTGAGATGTTTAGCAGAGGTTTCTCCACTCAACAACACTCCTAAATATGTGCAAATCTGAACCCTTCTATAATGAAAATGACTAATGTAAAAATAATTGACACAAAAAATACATTTACATCACGTGACACATGTTTATGCATCCTTATTTATGTAAAATCTATCTTTTATTTTAAAAAAAGTCAATGGAAAATACAAAGTATTTCAATCTTTTTCTATCACACGATTCGATATGCATCACAATACAAGGTCACAAATTAATACGCAAAGATCCCTTTAACTTTTTGATGATACGATACAATAGCATCCTTTTTTTTACATAAATGGATAAAATCAAGATATGTATTACCGTATTTGTTTAACATTTAATCTCTTAAGACCTGATCTCTCGTTTGATATTCCTTTTTTTTAATTCTCTTAGTTATTTGAGCCTGTTGAAACTTGTTTAGTATAAAAACTATCATCTTTTGAAATTATGTAATTTTAGAGAAAAATGATGTGCACATTAAGTCAGAATTTTTTAAAACACAATAAAGTCACCATTGTGCAAAAGAACATAGAACAGTCTACTTCCACACTGAACACAGCAGTTTTCTTTCCTGGTTGCCTCAGTGTCAAGATTCTTTCCCGTGTGACTCTGTCATTGATGCTACTCCATCTCAGGGCTTTGGACAGGTGGATCATCATTTCTGGTAATCAGAAACCAGACAACAAAATACAGACAAAAAAAAGGTAATTTTAATGTTCTGATGTGTTGAGTAGATCCATACTCCTGCTCACAGTGACATGGCATTAGAGCAATCAGTTTTTTATCAAGTCTTCATCATTATATTGAATTAACATTTTAGCTGCACCAGAATTAGCTGTAAACTACACTTGCGTGTCTTGGGTGTATTTATGTTAGCATATTAGCGTTCTTCAACAAAGCTAAGTTCCTTTCCACACATGTGTACATAGAGTTAAGGAGCTCACTTTTACATGTACTTATTTTTAACAAATTAGCATCTCAAGACAATGTTACAATGCTATCATGTAAGCTATGAAATATGTTTGGGCTCCTTATCTGGTGGAACTCTGGAGCACCTGATTGAATTTTCTTTTATTCTCTGCGATTTATTTTGTCTCTGCAACTTTTTGTAGTGTGTTGTACTCCTCTAACACCACTAAATCCAAACATGTTGTCTTAGGGCCCAGTTAAGTAGAAATAACTACTGTAAAATTATAACCCAAAATGTGTTTTACATTTATATGAGAACGCCAGGTCTTAAGAGGTTAAACTATAAATGAATATGTCTCTTCTTTTTCTTACTGAGCTTTTTTCATTTTAAGCAACACAAACAAAATATCTTTGACAAAAACAGCTTCAAACATAAAAATCTAACCTTAGACTTTTTTGTTTTTTGTGGTTAAAAAAAAAAGTGTAATTTTTACTCTTCATCACCTTAACCAAAACAAAAAGAAAAAAAAAAAGAAAAACCTGTTTGTATTTCCATTTCTTGTTTCCTTGGGCGAGTAACGCATACAATCAATGTTTTATAAAATGTTTTTTTTCTAAACGTACTCGACCATTTGGTGGAGCAGGCAGTTAGAGGGTTATTTTGTTCAAGTACAGTTTGCAGTGCTGTGAGAAACAAGGGTTTAGTGCACACAACACACATCCCTCATTGTGATTCGCCCCAGCCTGAGTTCAACCTCACTCACACTTGTTCAACAGTTCAAGTTAGTTCAGGTTTGGGTCACACGCTTAGTCTGGATCAGATTGGGCAATAGTGATGAGACAAAAAAAACCCAGACTTTTTGTAGAAACTGAGAAAAATAATTTAATAGTGAAAATAACATCCATCATCTTTCTGTAGTTGCTCTGTTCGCTTTCACATACACCTCTCCCCACATATAATATTGTCCCACTCTAGTGTTTCTTCAACAGATTTCTGGTTTTCATGACAAAACTAGGATTTATGTTTTTTTTTTTTTTAAATGATTTCCAATGTGTTTTCTTCTAACCAAGACAAATAAATACATTAAATTAAAGTAACATCACTTAATCTTCCAGTATCCACAGTATGCAACACCCCCTCCACACACACTAAATGTTTTGTTTCTTTAATTAGCTGCTCCTTTGTGCATAACAGTTCATCCATCTTAATGGTTACTTGTCATTCAGCAGGTCTTTTTCAGGCGCACAGCACCCATATCAGTGCACAAAAATCTTCTTAAAAATAATCTTATTCTGAAATCCAGCAAAGTAAAGCAGATCTGATTCTACAGTCTGCAATCCCTGATCTTTAGTGATCACACTGACGATGAAATCATAAAAGCCCTTAAGGTAGATGAGAGGTAAAGAAAACATCTGCAGCAAGACATGACAAATGAGACCCTGAAAATCAATGATACATTCAAACTTTGAGATTGTGTTAAAAATAAATACATTGGCTGTTCAAAACTGAACTCCCTCCCCACCAAAGTCTGTTGCCTCCTAGCTGCTCATCTTCTTGCGGGGCAAGTAGGCGTTTGTGATCTGGTTCATCACTACCAAAGCAGGGAAGAAGGGCAGCAGCAGCAAGACCCACCAGAGAGGTCCCTTCACGCTGGCCTGGAACCAGTCCGAGAAAAAGGCGGACACCACGGTGACGGTGGCCAGCAGGTAAACCAGCAACCCACAGGTGGCGTGGTACAGCTTGAGTCTTGAGGGGGGCAAGGAGAGGTGCAGCTCCTTGTGGAAGGTCACAGAGATGCCGAAAACTGCCTGAAGTAGGGAGAAGGCCAGAGTGCAGGAGCCCAGCAGACTGTGCCAGCTGGTCAGGTGGGGATGCTCTGACACTGATTTGCTGGCGACGATGAAGCCCAGGCCCGTAGCTGCAGCTGTCAGAACCAGAACCTGACACAGCCAGTGGACCCGCACCTTCCCCTTCCGAGACTTGAAGCAAAATGGAGAGCCCTCTGCAGAGAAGAGCAGCACTCCCTCTGTCATGAAGACGCAGAACTGCAGAGAGAGGAGCAAACATTCAACATATGTATATGGGGAAGGATGAGTTATTTTTTGGAGTATAAGTCAAATTTTTTGCATTTTTTGGCCAAAGGTGCTAGTTACACTCAGAAGTGACTTGTATGTGTTTTTTAAAATTAATTTTGGCTCATTTATTCATTATTTTCCCACTAATAACCAGTTGCCCTTTAACAGTTGTTTCCCATTAGCAACCACTAGATGGCACTGTATGTGTGTATCAGTATTTGGTACCGACAGCAGCGCAGGAGAGGTGTTGTCCAAAACAAACATGGAGGATTTGATTGTTGTCTTCCTGAACTTTGATATTTTTCTCATAAATTATTGTTTTTATTTTTTCCTTTTTTGGGCTAAATCTTGCTCTAGGCTTTTTCTTTCACAGATCTATTCTGATATATCTGAGTGTCATAAAATTTCAGACGGGCATAAAATGCAATTTTTCAATTTCTCATTTATGATCAAATTTTGAAACAAATTGGAACTTCTGTATTTTTAAAAGGAGTCTTTTCCATATGTATCCATGTGTCACTAATAAATCAGAGTCTCTGATTGGTTTAAGTTCAACTGGTTTAAGTTTTGACGCATGTTGAAAGGCCGCACGTTTTATACGTGGAGCCTAAAAAGTTGCACAGTTATGTGTGAACATAACTGTTTTTGAACATACCCTAAATGAGCATCCAACGTTTATTCCATCACAGACAGAATGGTGATGGCTAATGGGTTCATGTTGCGGTGAAATTTGGTCCTAAAATGCAACACCATATGATCATTTCAGGATTTTTTTAAAATGATAAAAACATTGCATTATGGTTGTGAACGTTTCTTTTCTCTTCAAACAATTCATCAATCTCCGTATTAAAAATCCTCTTCACTTTCGTGGAGACATGCGCACCATTCTGTCTTTGTTCAATAATCCCCGTACAAAACCAGTTCATCTAATTTGTTGCTCGCTTTCTTTACACATCCACCAGAAAATTGTTTGAGCCTTTTTTCACAGTCGTCTCCTCAATAACATATATCTGCTTGCGCCTTTCTCTGATGTGTTTAGGATCCACTCCAAAAATGTGCAGATTTCTCACCAGAATGTTCCTTGGCATATACCACCACACGAAGTTTAAACGTCCTTAAAGAGCCCAGCTGCTATTAAAGACTGACATCTAAAGTAATGAACACCTGTTTGACCCGGCGTTTATTGGAGACTTATTGGAGGACTATTAGAGATCGGCCACTATTGGGAGATACACGTACATTCATACAGACTTTTAATTGGAAGTGGTCGCTTGAACATAGCATTATACTACAGAAAATATGAAACATTTTGGTTGGGTTAGGCTGGAATATATCAGTTCTAAAGAGGGCATATTTGCATCAGCCTCCTTCTGCAATGACCTGTGTGTGTGCAAAAGAACTGAAGGACAGACTCAGCTTGAATGACTGCTGACACATCCATTATTCACAGTGGAGGAGTGTGGATACAAAGACTGCAGGACTGAGGTCAACTGAAACCAGCAGCTCATCTTCAGTTTAACCAGATAGAACCAGATGATCTTTGACGATGACCTGGAAAGGTCAATCCATCCATCACAAGTCCTAACCCCTCATGCAGAGTATGTATGTGTAAGTGTGTGTGAGTGAAGGCTCTACTTACAGCAACAGTCATGCACACTGGATGCCAGGAAAACAGGCCTGACAAAAGACAACAAAAGATGATGTAAAAAAAAAAAAAACCCAAAGACAAGCAAACAAAAACCCATTTTGATCACGTTTTCATACAACACAAGCCACCATGGTAACCACAGACTAATCTTTAACACAATCCATTACATAACTTCTGCTTTTGTGATTAATACGCTGCTCATCTTTTCAGACTAAACCTGATGGACAATTCACCATGTTAGACATAGATCAGCAAGCAGAGCCACCTGTCAATAAGGCGGAGCTTCAGTTCATGTCAGACAGGTATGTTGGATGTCACCTGTCAGACATGGACCTGAAGGTAGAGCTTCTGTTTAGCTGCCAAAGTAACATTGATGGCATAAACTATGTTTATCTGTCAAACATAAACACGGTGGAACCCCACACGCATCCTCTTTGGTACTGCTCTGTCTCACATGACAGTGAGGTACTCACTCGTTCCAGGTCTCGACAGCATGCTCACGGTAATTGTCAGGATCAGCGACGTTACGTGTGCGGAGATCACGGCAGCCCTGCGCATCCACGCATACAGCCAAAAGTCCCGCATGCCGAGTCCTTCCCCCACCGGACTGTACTCCACGTCCGATGGCATACTGCTGCCGAAACGGGAAAATCGAACCGGGCGCCTCACAGGGAGAGCCGCGCGCGCACTGTCAACATGCCTACTTCCGGTGTAGTTCCTTCTCCCCCAAGCTAAGCTTGTCCGCCGGTTCTGACGCAAGGCGGTCCACCTTGTCCCCGAGTAGCGTCTCCCTCAGAACCGGTCCAGCCGGTCTGGTTCAGCCTTAGTACCTGCTCCTTCACAATTTAAAAAACAAACAAACAAAAAAGCTAGTGTCGGGACCACAGACCGAGACCAACGCGAAGAGCGGAACCCGGGAACTCGAGTAAATTGACCACTTCCGGTGTAGACTAGTTATCATACGTCACCAAGAATCTCCTGCTCATAGAGACTTTTCCTATAAATTCTTTTTTTTCGTTGCTGTTTTTTCCTAAATATGTTTTTTTTTTTCTGGGTGTGTTGTGTTAAAAACATTTTCTTTTTTTAACCCTCAATGACAGCGTGGTTGTATTTTTCAAAATTACAAATAGATGTAAAGTAAAAAGTAAGTAGTTAAGTAAACCAAAAAAAAAAAAAAAGGAAAGTAATCAACCAATCATTAATGCAGCAACTAGCAGTTTGGCTTTGAGTCAGACTGAAATAGACAGATTTTTTCTTAAATCAAGTGGAAATCAGTAAACACAACTAGAAATCATATTTTTGAGTTTAAGTGCACTATAGTGTTAGAAAATATAGTGAGGGTTACTTAAGCAGCTCTGATTTCATTGTAGTTAATTGGATTCACAAATTTTCAGCTGAGATGAAACACATACGGTAAAATAAACTTTTTTTTCTTTAAATCACTGCTGACATCACATTACCCAACACTTTGTGGTAAAAGATGTTTTTTATTTTGAAATGATTTTATGTGAAGCTCTTCAAAAAGTTATAAACACTAAAACTATTTTTTGCTTTATTTTTACGAAAAAAAAATTTCATTCAGTTATCACATTCGCAACAATTAAATATTATGGAAGCCTGTGTCTTATTTTTCCAAAGCGTGATATAAGACTTTGTGGCTCCTACTGGGTGGTAGTTGGTGAAAAACTGACTGGAATGGCTCTTTAAGTGTTGAGGGTTGTAGACCCCTGACCTAGTCAAACACAAGCAGCTAAGAGATGTAAACCCACAAGTTACATAAACAATCAAGCACATCAAAATTAAATTAATAAATTGAACACTATGTACTTTTTAAAATAAAACTTAAATGAAGTATTATTTAAATACTGAAATACATTTGTATTCTCAATTTCCTGTGAGAGCAGAATAAAGACTCAGAAGAATGTAGGACAGAGTCATGTGTGGAAAAGGACATCTTTAATCCATTTTTTTTCTTTTCTTTTTCTCTTTTTTACAAACAAACATATTCAATGTAGCAGCATAACCAGACATGTTGAGGTATTTGTGGACCCACAGAGAGCGCTGTGGCCTCACTGCATGACAGGTCAGTTCGGCCCCCTCCCTGCAGGACTGAGCGGGTATGTCCCATTCCTGCAGGCTCCCTCCCTGAAAGACCAGATGGATAGGCTCCCTGGCAGAGGCATCTTAAGGCAGACGCTCAGTGATGCAGTTTTGGCTGCAGAGGAACAGAAACACAGAAGTTAAAGGTTGATCAGTTGGCTGTGTGCAGGTGAGTCCCATCTGTACTTATAAAGCCACAAAAAAAATGTTTCTGTTGATTTGTTGACAGACTATACCTCCATTCCAAGATTATGAAAACAGCCAAAGTAAAAATGACAGATCATCTCTGTCAGCTGTTCTAAAGGAAATAGTTGACAACAGCTGCTGTGTTTAGGCTTTTGCTGAGTTCCTATCCCCATGGGACCCCTGTCACCCTGGTAAATAAAGCCTGGATGATTCTGAAAAATGGCCAATAGTGTATCTTAATAATATAATGCTGTTTCACATTGCTTTAAATGGCCTATATAATGCAATTCTAAGCCTACATCCATATATATGATAATACATTACCTTTGGCACACTAAAGAACTTTTTTTTAAATTTTATTTTTTTAATGAAAAACGAGTTATTTTCTTGAGCTCTTTTCCTACGAGGAAGTAAGACAACTTAGAGGCACCGCCTGATGTCAACCTAGAGTCAGCCTCAGAAGCGTGTCTGCAGACAAAAAGTTGCTGGTTGCTAGTCTGTCGAGTGCTCCAGAACATATAATATACTATAAAATACTCCAACCATTTCTGGTGAGTAGGCTCTTTGTAAGGAAGGCTGAACAAACTACTAAATCTCTCGCAGTTTAGAACACATTTTCGCCACATAAAAGACATTGTCGGTGCAAAAAAAAAAAAAAAAAAAGCGGGTTATAGTTGTCTTTGTAGATTAGGTGCAAGAGGAACCACCACTTCTTAGAGTTGATGCTAAAATGAAAGCGTTTTGCTGATCACCGCTAGCTCCACGGAGAAATAGGATATGTGTGTTAGCCTGGCAACACAGGTTTCTTCCTAGCTAAATGTGAAACCCACGTTCATAGATATGATTGGGGGACCCAGTCATTCTCAAGGATTGGAAGGGGCCGGTGCTCAGAGAGCAGGGCTGGATAGGAATGCTAAGAGATTACATGAATGATGCATGAAGGGCTTTAGGGTTGTTGTTTTTCCTTTTTTTATAGGAATAAACATTTTAATAAATTAAAAAAACTCAAAAAACTATTTTGCATGGTATAGGCCTATTAAGGCCCACACTGATACCATACTACGCCAACCTACAACCACCAAGAGCAATGTGGGGTTCAGTGTCTTCTGCCCAAGGACACTTTGCCATATGGGCGGGAAAGGTGGGAATTAATAGATTAGAGGATAAATGCTCTACCTCTGCAACACAAAATTATGAATGCACTCATCATAAGCCTTGATAATTTGCATTCAAAATAAGACAGTGGTTGGTATTAATTTACTGTTGATAGGTTTATACTGTAAACCTGATTTAGAAACTTATTGTCATATTTGTTCAAAATTAAACCTAACCTAATTTTAAGATTCCTATAAGCTTTTGTTGTATTATTTTTTTCTATCAAATATGAAAAGTATGGTAATTTTGGCAAGAACCAGATTTACAGAATGAGTAATTAAAATAATCTGAATTGACAAAATTGGATTAAATGACAAAATAACGTCAAGCCGGCCCTCACTCATTCGTGCTTTCCCAAATCTAGCACTTTTGGCACAAAGTTTGCAAAGCAAGTCAGAGACTTCACTGAATCCTCACATGTACCTTCTGTGCGCTGAGCTTCTTCTCCACGCCTCCCGCCAGCCCCCCTCCTTTACTGTCCTTCCAGGAGTAGAAGTTGGATCGTTGGGAGGAGGAGGAGGATGATGGGGGGCGCTGTGCAGGCGGCTTGGATGAAGGCTCCTCCAGGCCACCAAGCTTGCGCTTTTTTAGTAGTCCTTGTTGCTCGAAGCCCCTCCCACCACCGTGCAGCCCCCTTCCCCTGGTCCCACCTTGCAGTGAGAGTTTGTTGGGGTGGATTCTGGGTGGGAGGAATGGAGCGTTGAGGGGTGTGTCCGTCTGTAAGTCCACAATGCCTTGGCGGCGGGAGAGTGAGAGTCTGAGGGGTGTGGCGGTGGGCGGGGCTTGCCACTAGGAGATAGAGTGCCATTAGTTTGTCCGTGTGGAAGGAGCGAATGAGGGGGGGTTTGGAAGAGGAGGGGGCAGAGTGGGGGCGGCCCCGGTCCTGGAGGACGATGCAGTTCCTGTCTGGGCCTGAGTGCTCTCCTTCCTGGGAGGGGGCCTTGCGTTTGCGAACAGTGGCGGCAGTGGTGGCATCCTCCCGCAGCTTCACCATCTGCCTGCTGGGCCGTCCCACCGGGTTCTTGTGCCTCCCCAGACCTATGGGGCGCACCATAGACTGCTTCCCCCCAGGCTCTGGATGAGCACGAGGAAAGCTGCCCCCCCCAGAATTCTCCACCGCCACCCCTGTGGTCGGCCTCCCTGGACCCCGGCTGGAGGGGGACAGTGAATTTTTAAGGGAGGAGCTAATGTGACTTCCTGTGCGAACCTTAAAGTGTAAGGAAGAGGAGCAGGGTCCTGTCGGGGGTGTAGAGAAGGAGGAGGTGGAGGCTTTGGTAGAGGGTGAGGACTGAAAGTCTGTGGCCTGAGGGATCCTCCTGAAACATGAAGATGAGTAAACATAAAAATGTAAGAGATGAAGATGACTTTTTCCTGATAAAAGTGGTATTAGCAGTAGATCTAAGTCTTTAGACCACAAAAAAAATATGTTTATACATATTTCTTTAAAACCATTACACCTAGATGGGACAGCTTGAAAAAGTTCAACTAACTTTCAGCAGCAAATAAAAATCCTCTGATCTGAAGTAATCCTGATTGTTAAATAAATAAACCTCTAATAATTACTTCAGCATTAATGTTTTACCTGTAGAATATCTGATTCATAATTTTTATTATATATTTAACTCAAATTTGGGAAGGAACCCTCAACAAGTACTTAAATTAATTTAAATCACCAACAGTCCACCATCCATCATAAAAGAGATGATAAATATTACAAGTTTTGGCAAACTGACTTGTGAGAATAGCATGAAGCTAAAACTCCTCACAACTTGGTTTACTTGATTTATAGGAGTTTCTACAGCTGAAAATGTCACAGCTAGAGAAACGTTTTCATTCGCACAGAGCAGCGTCTCAGGAGAGGCTCTCACCTCCACAGGTGCGCGCTGATGTGCTGCTCCAGCATGCTGCTGAATGCGGCTCGCAGGTGGTGCAGCCTCCTGTCAAAAGTGTAGATGCCGTGACCCAAGCAATGACTGCCGAAGGTGCAAAGCTGCAGACAAAGAGGAGTGGGTTACAGACCGCCCTGCAGAGCAACTTCTGTTGAGATTTAATTTTCCTTGTATATTTTCATATGTGGGCATGCACTAAAACATAAACTAGTTTTAGAATTAAAAGTCCTGAACTACTTTCTTTTGGAAAACTCCTGAAGATGGCAGAACACAACAACAATCGAGTCAACAGGAAGTGAGGGCGGCTCACCGCTGCTGGTCTGGGATGTGAAGAGGAGGAGGAGAAGTCTGAGAGTTCTTCGGCATCCTCTCCTTCACTCTCATCACTGGAGACGTGTTTGTGGAGGAGTGGGGAGGGGGCCCGGAGCACGGCTTCTTCCTGCCGCTGTTTCTCCTCCTCGATAGTGCATTCTGCTGAAGATGTGGACCGACTGAAAGACAGAGTCAGACCAAAGTTTTAGGATAGCTCTCAATCTCACCACGTACCCCCAAAAAAAGGCAGAGGTGACATGACAGACAAGTCTGAGCCCATGGGGTGTTTCATCTCATCACGCTCCCAGTACATCAGACTTCCTCTGTGGATTCTCGATGGCAGTAAAAAATATGAACTCCCAAATGTACAGTGGCTCCGCCCACCTGAAGGCAGGGAGGCTGGCCAGGGGCCTCCTGCAGTGTGGGACGCCAGCCTGCTCCCGGGGGGCTTCGGGGCTGGGGGAGTGTCCACTCACAGAGCCCCCCTCGAGCATCTGTGCCCCTTTCTCTCGAACCTTGGTCTTGAGTTCTGCCACAAGCTGATCGAAGTTCTTGCTGCGACCCGTCACTTTCCTGCGCTGATGGATGGAGTGGATCTGAGGAGGACAGAAATAAAATGTTGACAAAAATCTCTTTTAGATGATACCAGTGTGATGGGTCTCTCCTCCAGAGACGTTTGAGAGACTCACATTGCAGGTGAGGAGACGAGTGCAGACCTTCTTCCTTTCAGGGTCCAGGACCCCGCAGTGCTTGTCCAGGTCACACTCCCTCTCTGAACACAAGGACATTTCAGTGTGTCACAGTTCAACACAAACCTTCATCCGAGAGGAGACAAAGTCTTTGGTTAACTCCAGGCTCCACTTTGATCCATCTTCACCAGTAAAGGCTTCAGCACCAACACAAGTAGTAGTCAGTTTATTTAATTTTACTCACTGGAGGCCACTTTGTTGTACGGTCTGGGGATCCGGGGGGCCCGTCATTACTGGAGGCTGAGGAGCATCCTTTCTCTGCATGGGGGGCCTGTCGGTAGGAGCTGGCCTGCCGGGAGGAGTGCCCCCATGCGGCCATGGAGGATCTCTGACGGAAGGAGACGGCGATATGAGCGGAGGATCCAGAGGCGGTGGGGGCTTGAAAACAGACGAGTCTGTGTGGCTGCTGTGGGGCAACTTCTCGAGGGGGGAGTGTCGGGGAAAAAAAAAAAACACATAACACATACACATTAGCACCTGATTTCTGGTTTCAATTACGGAGTCTGGGTTTTATACATGTAGAACTCCTCCCCTCATTCAAAAAATGAGTTTATTTCACCAATTTAACCTCATTTTCCCTCAACTTTGCTCTTTAACTGAACTCAACAGAACCTAATTTCAGTCTGTAACATTTGCATTCTTCTCCGCTAGCTTTAGCAGTCACTCCCACTATGGTTCTGGGATCAGAGACTCTGTTCACTTGCTGTTCTAAAACATTGGACCTCCATCAAATTGATTCCTATATATGTGAAGTATGAGTTTAGCTGTGAGAAGGGGTCTTCACACAGAGATTGTGAAATAAATCTCGATCATAAGTTCATGACTTTTGTGTTTCTACCACAAAAGGCTGCAGTCTTCACACTAATCTCCAAGGCAGATGAAACCACCTGGATGAGTGGTGGAATAAAGAAGATTTTAAGTCTAGATGTCATGACTCAACTTCAAAACGTCACCTGAATAAATGAGAATGACGTCATTTAAAGGTGGCATTAAGTTCTCTCTGTTCTGCCTTTCAAACTTCTCTCCACTCAGTATCAGAGAAAAATGAACACAACATCCTTCTGTTATCACAGTGATTGACCGTATTATGATCCCACCAGCAGCTGTTGCTTTTAACCCTTTAACACTGGAGATGATGCCAGTGACACCTAAAAAAATTACATACACTCTTTGACATCCCGTAACTCTTCGAGTGTTTACGCGATCAACGGGAATCAGGCTGATTCTGACACAAAGAAAAGCTGCTTTTGCCAAATTGCCACACATTACTAACGTAAAGTATGGTATAATGATGTAAAGCTGCTATTCTCTGCGACAGAATCAGAAGATGTTTTTGATTGTATCACGGTTGAAGAGTTGCGGAAGTCAAAATTTTGTTAACACTGGAGTTAAAGCTCCGATGTCAAAGATTTAACAAAAAATTTCTCTTAAGTCAGCAATCAAGCAGAGTAAATCTCAGTCTGGAATGATAAACTTGATTTTCTCAGTTTTAAGGCGGCTTGAGCTCTTATATATAAAGGTGGATTTTAAATGCTTTTTTAGATTATTCTTTTAATATAAAGACTACTGACCAACGTCGACAGAAAAGATTGAGGCGTGTGCAAAACAGTGTTGCTGAAAAACGGATGATGAGCAAAAAAGAGCAGTAAAAACTTAAACATGTTATTGCTGAAACTGTGGAAACCCATAACAATAAGAGAAGACTGACAGGCAGAGAATCAATTATCTAGTTCATTATGAATCATCTGTTTCCCTTTCATTTGACTATTTTTTCTTTTACTGTACAAGAACTCGTCTTCATCAGAAAGCTGAGTAGATTTTAACCCAAATATTTTCCTGCATGAATCTAAGCCTATTTTAAATCCTCCACATCATTTCACAAACTGAACATCAGAGTGCCAGTGTATCCTCTTGGATAGATTCTAACATTTGTAACACCCGAGTTCTCTGAGGTGGTACTGAAGGTGACAGTTTACTGCAGCACAACGGAGAAGCAGAGGCTGTGATCAGCGCTGGAGCATCCTGATCTAAGCCTGTC
Organism: Oryzias javanicus; assembly: GCA_003999625.1. NCBI lineage: Eukaryota > Metazoa > Chordata > Actinopteri > Beloniformes > Adrianichthyidae > Oryzias > Oryzias javanicus. The sequence continues at coordinate 16,451,969 of CM012441.1, read as the reverse complement.
CAGCTGCTGCCATTCACAATAAAGGCGTTTAAATAAACATTGGCCTCTCTGATCTTACCGTAATCCATCCTTAGAGGTCTTGGAGTGTTTAAACTGGGGCGGAGTGGAGGGTGAGGCAGGGGCCATCCGTATCTGACCTCCCCCTTGACTACGGCCCTCCCATGTTGAAGCAGCAGCAGCAGCAGTAGCATTGGTCCCCTGAGAAGGAGAGTAGCTTTGTAGGGGCCTTTGGGTCGGAGGAGCTGGAGCAGGGGAGCGCAAGCGGCTGTGCATCTTGGTGAGGGCACCGTGCCTACGCTCACAGTGCTTCTCAAACGCCTGCGGCTTCACGACTTGACCACAATGGCTGCACACCACCAGGAAGAAGTCATCGTGACCAGGGTAGAGGCCAAAGATGGACATGTCTGCAGGGAGAACACAGATGCTGCAGCCTCAGAAGACACTAAGACGTTCATGAGAGTGAGACCATTAACAGCACTGAATGATGTGCACTGTTCTAGTGCAGAAATGGTTGTGTTTGCATGCTCCAGGCCTGGCATGTTGATACCAGAGGCAGTGAAGATTAGCCCACAGGGGATGTTGGCTTCTTGTGTCATCACATCCAGGACAGGTTTAAAATGAAACCTGCTCAATCAAAACAGTTTTTTCTAAAGGTGATTAATTTATTCAATTTATGGCTCAAATTTTATCAACCGCTAAATAACTTTTTGGTACTTTTGAGGCAGAAAACAGATTCTATTTAGTTGTGAAAATGTACAAAGTTTTCTCCACATTAGGGGTTTTTAAAAGGTTGTTAACAAAAAAATTTAGAATCTTATAAACAAATGAATCAAAATCAAATTAACGTAGGAATCTGGCAATGACACCAGCACCAATGACAGCCAAGGTCAGATTGTTATCCAACATGCCTGTGTCTTTTAGCCGCAGTGATCAGATGAAGCCAAGGTCATACAGGAATCCTAACACCTGAACGTTACCAACGACAAAAATTGAATCTGAGGACCACTTTATGGGTTACCGTAAGAATCCAGAGCAAAACATAGCAATGGATGATCAATTTCTTTTCATAGATTTTGAATTCCCACTTCAATTATCTGTTGATCTATTTTAAAAGTGTTACCAGCCGTCTTTTAATTATCTTTTTATTTACTGGTATCGTAATGATTATGCAGTTTTAAGGCAAAATCAAAAACATTTTCTGGGACATAGTAGGAGCAAAGTGGCAGGAGTTCATGAGGACTTTGCCTCTAAGTTGTGGGCTGGAACAATCCTGCCCCATCCCCTTCCATTACTGAGAGCTCTATGTTTACATGTTCTCCTGCTAACCAATAGCCCCTCACAACCTCAAGCAACAAAAATGGATCTAGTCGTTCACAAGCTAATGTAAAAACACGGAGCAGAGTAGGAAGATTGTTGCCCACCAAATTTTTTTTTTTCCATTAAAAATATACTCAATTTCAAATGGCCTTTCATCATCTGCTCCTGATTCATGACAATTTGAATAAAGGAATACTCAGAAATGCAATTTGAACCTTTATTTTCCTAACGTCTCTGGCAACATCACAAAAATTCCACAAGAACAAGTTAAAAACACCCAAAACACAATGTTTTTCAAGTGGGTCTTTACAGAACTGAAAAATGTAGCAAAATATACCACAGTTTCTCATTTGGGTTGTTATTTCTTCCCATCTGACCAACAGACAAATTTTTGTCACTGAGGACTCCAACTCAGGCTGGTCAGTTGGATCTCAGAATAAATGGGAATACCATAATCTGGGCCTTACTCACCCTCTTTGCTGAGCGACATGGCCTCCGCCGCCTTCTTCCCATTCTTGCTGCAGTCACCCACGTCTGGCCCTGAAAAAAACCCAAAGACCAATCCTGAGAAATAAAGTTAGAGATCCTCGTCAAGTGTGGGGGCGGCTGGGTGACCTCTTTGACATTTAACAGATTTAACTTATTGACAAGTTGCTGCGAGATTTGAAAAGTTCACGTGTCTGAATCTGGTCTGGCTGGGATTAAAACACCTGATTGTGCCTGTGTTGAGTTTGAACTTTCTGAGACAGGAAACAAAGCTGATGTCTGTTAAAGCAGTAATGATGAGCAGGAGGCAACTTTTATGTATCACTCCAACTTTATTATCAATGGTAAAAAAGAAAAAAGGTGGTGTTTGATCTGTAAAGGTTTCCATAGCAGGGATTTTTATTTGACTGCATTGTTTGGAGCCTCCATCAGATGTTCACTGCAGGGAAGCAGCTACTTAGGTTTGTCAAATGACTAATTTTCTTCAAAGACTAATGTCTTCAGGGACAGGCAAAGGTCATCAAGCTGTTCCACTGCTGACTGTGGATGATCTGGATGATAGGGAACCTGAACAGGATCATGTAAAGAACAGAGTGAACCAGGGCTGCTAAATTCTGATCCTGAACATCTCACCATCAGGTTCGATGGTCGTGGTCGACACCCGCTTATTTGAGCTGGATCAGATGATTCCATGCTCTGATTGACTGAACACACCTGTTTCAGGTGACTTGCTAGCATCAAGCCGGGTGATGGTTCTGTAGCTGACTGGGACTAATGTTCGGTTCTGGGCTGTGCCCTCAGCCACCAGAACAGCTATCAGCTGGATAAAGCCAGGGGTGGGGGACTTGAAGGCAAGGATGCAGGAGGACATAACCACCCCGTCTTGCACCAGGGCAGGGCCGGGGCTCACTTCATGTCCCGGTTCTCCATCTAGCTTTAGCGGCTAACAGCTAGCTAGCAGTCGGCGGAAAGAAGTTGCTCGAGCTGCCGAGCTCACGAGCCTCTTCCGCTGTCCGGCTAGCCCCCCCAATGAACCGCCTCTACACACCGGGGACAGTGTAAACAGTGTCCTCACACACCGTATCACAGTGGCGGACACGCCTGAATAAGTGCCGCTCATTTCTGCAGAAGGCAGCCAGAGCTGAGAGGCAGGAGCCCGGCATCCAGCCCGCGCTAGGACCCGGCAGGTCTTTGTTTGGGTAACACGGTTAGCCCCGCGCTCCGTTTTCGAGAAAATTAACTGCGGGGATTCGGGTAAACGGCCTCGCGGCGGCTCCTATTTGCGTCCCGGTGCTTACTTACCATCTGCCCCGCTCACACCGGCCCAGTCCGCCCAGGCCGTCCAGCTCTGACCCACGAAATCATCGAGGCTAGGCACTCGCCTATCCACAGCAGCCATTGCTTTTGCTGCGCGTTCACGCACCGCCATCATCACAGCGCGGCAAGCAGCTGACGTCATGCGGCGCGTCCCCGATGGGAGAGGTACTTCCTACATAAAATAATAAATTAAATAGTTTTTAAATAAACTCTTCAGCTCATTGTTGCTTTTTATGTGATGTTTATGTACTTTTCACTAAGGTCTGGATACATGTAAATAGCTATTTTTTACTATTTCCCCTTAGCATTCAAACTTTTTGTGTATATATTGTTTATAAAATTAAAATTGTTTTATTTATATATATATATATATATATATATATATATATATATATAATTATAAATAATAATATATATTTATATTATATATATATATAATTTTTTTACAAGTGTTCCACTCGCCTTCATGTTCACAGGTGAATAAAATCAACATCCATCATGATACAGACAGCCTCTACCAAACATTTAGGAAATCAGCGAATTTCCTGAAAATTTGCAACTTATCTAGTTTTCCACAGTTATGTCAGTGGGATTATGACAAAAACAATGGAAACAAGAGTGACTCAGTCGTGAGAGGGTAGAACCAGATAAACTGACTCAAGCTGAGGCTCATCATTCACAGGAGTCACCACTTTTCTGCAGACATTTACTGTACACCTTCAGAATTCATTCTGTCTGTAATTCAAAGTTCCTCTCTGATCCTCTTTTGATCAATTTAAGTGTTCTTAGAGGTATCTTAATAATGATTATGCTGTTTTTAGCCTAAACAGAAGCCAAAAAAAATCTAGTTTACAATCCCTCACACCCCCAGCCTAACATTATCGGTGCAACAAAAATGAGCAATATTAAAGCTATCCAGCAGTACAGTTTTGAGCCAGATGCCTGCTCAGGCGAGGAAAACAAAGATGTACATAGATCTAGTCGTCTACAAGTGGGTGCATCAAAATGGAGCAGAACAGGGAACCAGTGTATTTTCTACATAGCAGACTTTTACAAACTGCATTTTTTTCTACTCCTGTTTCCCAATGATTTGTGTAAAGAAATACTTCTAGCTTAATTTTCTTTGCCACAAGAACATGTTAAAACACAATTTTCATCAGAGTGGTTGTCCAGAACTGTGAGAGTGAGCTTCAAGGTATGGGCTTCCATGGGCCAACCAGTTGCAATAATGCACTGGTTTAAAGCACACCATTAATGAACTCTAAAGCCAAGGGGAATTTTTTTTTTTTCTTGGAAAAATTGCCTTTTTCCATATCAAAATCCGACAAGGTCACTTGTCCTGTGGATTTCTGCTCTGCAAAGAGTTTTTATTCTCAGAAATGCTCAAACTACTGAGCCTGCTCTCTGCACCTCCCCTGCTGCCACACACTGTCCATTCAGCAGCCTAAAATCTTTCCTAAGGTAATGTACTTTTCTTACTCGCTTGGAGATAGGCTGTTTTTTTAAATCCCTTTCTGAACTGCTTTTGCAATAGATTTGAGAACTTGATCTTGCCTGGACTCCACAAAACAGCGCTCTGATCTTATTTTTTCAAGGATTTCTTTATCTTCACTGGTGTCCGTGGCAGACATAAAGTCCTGTCCACTTTTGTCATTTGAGGGGATCACACATCAATATAAGGGTGGGGTCATTTGGACCCCATAAGAGAGCATAGTAACCCACTAAAGAAAAATGCACTTTTACTATCCAGCGGTTTTTTGGGCAAACGATCCAGATCCTCACCTATCAACACTGTAAATATGTAATCAGTGTAGAATTCTGCAGACAATTTAGACAAAATATTTTACAAACAGGATAAATTTGTGGTCAAAAATAAAAATGTTTTTAGCCAGGGTATTATAGCTACAGATTTATCACCCCTAGTCATTGATACTGATGATGGCTGAACACCCTGCATGCGGTAAATTACAATTTACCCCCCCATGAAGTTGTAAAAGTTTACCTCATGATCCGTATCCTGCAATAATATTATGTTACTTAGATGAAGCTCACTACATTGTCGTTAAGTTGAAGTCAGAAGTCACAGGGCTGTCCACGTGACCCCCCCAGTGCTAATCCCCACACAAGGCTAATTAAAGCCTCACACTAAGAGCAGACCTGCAAACAAGAAGATGTCAGATCCTTCTTCAAGCTCCAACTCCTCAGACAACCAGGTTTGTTCAGGAAAATTAAGAATGAAGGTTCAGGAAACTTTAACCACAGCCTTAAAATATTATTATAGACGTTCAATTTGTAAATTACTTTCAGGGTTTCTTGAAGCATATTTAAAGACAGTTAATATTTAATAGTCTTGTGTCATATTCTGAATGGATGAGTTGATTTTTCTATTTAAGAATTAACAATTGAATTATTTACCAGTGTATGTACACTGCTCACAAAAATTAAAGGAGCACTTTAAAGAAACACATTAGATCCATCCGATCTCAAGTTGGATATCTATACAAATAACGAGAGAGCAGTGTCTTAGCAACAAAAGGATGCAACTTCTATACGGTTAAGGAATTGCCTCATACTGCCAGTAGAGATAATTATGCAAGCCAAAATCAGCACGAGTGGAAAACCAGCCAAAAAAGATCAAGAGGGAGAAACTTGAAATGACCTCCACATGTAACACCAGTCCTGCTTTGAGGGTTTTCTAATTGTTGCCACTGAAGTGCACCTGTTGTTAATTCCATGAACACCAATACAGCTGAAATTGATTAACGAGGCCCTCAGCTGCTTAACCAACAAGAAAATGATCAGACAGGTTTAATTCAATTCATGCCAGGCCCAATCAAAAAAAGTGTTCCTTTAATTTTTGTGAGCAGTATATTTTCCAATCAATGTCATTACAAAGTTTGATTAATATCTCTGTATAGATGTTTGTTTTGTGGGTGTTTTTTTTGCGTAACACTTAGTACTCCTTGACAAGTTTTTTAACACTTTCACAAACAATATGTTTATAGGGTGCTAGTACAACATTCATTAGCACAATTCGCTAAATATAGTTCATTAACATATTTAGTAAGATTCATTAATATCTAACGTGAGACCACTATCTACAAAGAACATTAATAAACTGCTTACAAGTTTAACAAATGTATAAACTATCTTTATAACCGTTATATTGAGTATTTTGCAGCACCTAAAATAAAGTGTTACCAAAATTGGATGCCAAAACCCAATATTAACACCAAAAGTTGCTAAAGGAAATGAAAATAAATTATCTAATGGGAGTCAAAAATTAATTTAAAAAATGATTAAATACTTAAATGGATTTCACAATAAATGAAAAATTAGCCAAGTAGATTTTAATGTTGCTTTGAAACAATTTCAGAAAATGAAATATTTAAAAGCATTTTTAGAGGAACTGAAAATTACCAACAGAAAGAAAAACACTCCTAAGCTTAAACTTTTTGGTTGAAAAGATTTCTTAAAAGTCAGTCTTCTTCTTCCTTGCCTTTCAGCTTTTCCCTTCAGGGGTCGCCACAGCAAATCAGTTTCCTCCATCTTATCCTGTCTTCAGCATCCTCTACTTCAACACCAAGCCACCTTTGTGTCTTCATTCACTGCATCCATAACCTCCTCTTTCATTTGGTCTTCCTCTAGACCTCTTGCCTGGCAGCTCTAGACTCAGCATTCTTCTACCAATATCTTCACTGTCTCTCCTCTGAACATGTCCAAACCATCTCAGTCTGGCCTCTCTGACTTTATCTCCAAAACCTCTAACATGTGCTGTCCCTCTGATGTATTCATTCCTGATCCTATCCATCCTGGTCGCTCCCAAAGAGAACCTCAGCATCTTCATCTCTGCTACCTCCAGCTCTGCTTCCTGTCTTTTCTTCAGTCCCACTGTTTCTAGTCCGAACAACATGGCTGCTCTCACCACAGTCTTATATACCTTTCCTTTCATTTGTGCTGAAACTCTTCTATCACAAATCACACCTGATACTTTTCCCCACCCATTCCAACCTGCTTGCTTTCGCCTCTTCACTTCTTTTCTACACTCTCCATTACTCTGTACTGTTGACCCTAAATACTTCAACTCCTCACCTTCTTTATCTCTTCTCCCTGTAACCTCACTCTTCCACTCGGGTTCCTCTCATTCACACACATGTACTCTGTCTTACTGCAGCTAACCTTCATTCCTCTCCTTTCCAGGGCAAACCTCCACCTCTCTAGCTCCTCCTCAACCTCTTCTCTGCTCTCACTACAAATCACAATATCATCTGCAAACATCATAGTCCATGGTGATTCCTGTCTAACCTCATCAGTCAGTCTGTCCATCACCATTGAAAAGAGGAAGGGGCTCAGAGCTGATCCCAGATATAATCCCACCTCCACCTTGAACTCCTCTGTCACCCGACAGCACCTCCACTGTCTTACAGCTCATACATGTCCTGCACTTCTCGAAATACTACTCTGTCACTCCACACTTCCTCATACAATACCATAGCTCCTCTCTTGGCACTCTGTCATAAGTTTTCTCCAGATCTACAAAGACACAGTGGAGCTCTCTCTGACCTCTGTACTTCTCTATCAACGTCCTTAAAGCAAATGTTGCATCTGTAGTGCTCTTTATTGGCATGAAACCATGCTGCTGCACACAAATGTTCACTTCTGCTCTTAGTCTAGCTTCAACTACTCTTTCCCATACCTTCATTGTATGGCTCATCAGCTTTATTCCTCTGTAGTTACCACAACTCTGCACATCACACACACCAGTTTGTTCTTCGCCCTCTTTTGACCTTTGCCCTCTTTTTCTTCATCTTCTTCATTACCAGCTACACACCACCATCCTGTGCTGTCTGGAAACACTCTCACCAACCACTATGTTACAGTCATTGATCTCTTTCTTAAAAGTCAGTACTAAATGTTAAAGAGTTAAATGGCAGAGAGCAGTGTGTGCAATAAAGCTGGATTTAGCCTTACTATGGTAAGAAATGCTAATCGCGGAAATATTAGCCAAAAAATATATTTAGTTGCCATACACTAGCTTTAATATCAAGATGTGTCATCAGCTCAATTCTCGAACATCACATGCATAAAAATTCATGAGAATTAAATTTTACCTAAACTACTTAAACTTTACTGTGATGATATAAAAAAGAATGTGACTTTTGAAAAGCTGAGCTCAATTTTTGCTAAATTATTGAAAGCTTCACAGAAATGTGTGCATATTCATGTCAGATGTGTGATGGTTTGCTGAGATGCTGGACAGTCAAGATGAAGAAAGGAGACAGAAACAGGGCAGCAGTGCAGCTCTCGTGTTTTACACTTTAAGAAAAAAAAAACACTGTTTCATTTGAAACAAACGAGGCTTAAAATACAGAAAGATCATTCAGAACATAAACATACAGTCTTCTCTTTAAGCTCATCTGTTCATTTCAGTGTTTTCAAAACAATACCAATACTGGTGGATCAAACGGAGCTCTGCTGACAGACTCAACAAAACAGAAAAGGTGAGAAAACTTATTAAAAAAACAAACATACACAGAAAGGCTTTGGCTTTGATTGGCAAGTATTTTGCACATTCATGCAAACTAAATCAGCCAGTTTAGTGTCTTGTTAACTGAAAACTTGCATCTAAACACAACCAAGTTTTAGTCAGTTTAACAGAAAAAAGTTAAAAGCAGGAAAAAAAAAAAACACAGAAATCTCACTTTTGAGAACGTTTTAAAGGGAATGGGAATCTCTCCTGATCAGTTTAGTGTTGAACATCTGAGCAAATGAACAAACTGGAGACCTCTCACAGGCTTCAGCCTTGTAAAAGCTCAAAAGAAAGTGGAATAAACTTGGAAAGAAGGCTGGAAACCAGCATTCAATGTTAAAGTCGAAATTTGTGGTTCTTTTTCTTGAACTAAGTAATTTCTCAGATGTCAGAGACCGGTGTTTGAACTACAGAGATCATTTTCTTTCCTGCATGTCAACTTGAGAGATCGTTGAGGATATTTGGGGTGGCGGGGTGGGTCGTTAGATTTTATTTGCTTAAGGACCCTTGGTGAGGTAACACAGTTAAGGCCCAGCTGGTCCTCCTTCCACTGGGATGGGGTCCTTGTGGAAAGGCGTCTCCTTGTAGATGAACCAGCAGTTCCCGGCCCAGAGGATGAGGTTCAGGAACCCAAAGATCTGCAGGAGGATAAGAGGGATGTCACTATTCCAAACCTGGGATAATAATGAGCCCACAATCTTGATGACTACTACATCACTTTCAGGTTTAAAACCAGAACCAGGATGTGGGAACTTACCACAGAAGCATTGAGGCGGCCAAGAGACGGGTACTCTCCTGGTTCACAGATAGCCTTGCACTGAGACGCAAGGTTTTCTGGGTTTGTGGCCCATTTCACGTCAGTCAGGCCTTTCCCCCATGCAGAGGAGGACACCAGCCACAGAAAGGCGAAGGCAGCCGTCACCAGCAGATCCTGGTTCACACCAAAATCAAAGCATGAGTCCTTCATGGTAAAGAGGTTTCGTATTTTTAGTGTATTGGTAGCATTTGTCTTCTGGGTTGTGTTTTAAACGTGCATAAATAGTTTTTTTAAATTGTTATGTTTAATTTTTTCTGAACATGCGACTGTAAGAACACATCTGGAATTTTCTTTGTGCATGTAGCATGTCACAATGACAATAAAGCCTTTTCTAGTGTTACAAAAATGCATGGGGGAGGGAGATGAGATAAGACAAAACAGTACTGCAATTGTTTCTCTTGATCACTAATTTTACAATTTTTTGATTTATTGTTTTATGCTTCAGTATTTTAATTTGTTTAACTGTTATGTTTTAAGGTTTTCTTTACCTTAGTGTTTTAATGTTTTTGTAGTTCTAACATTTAAATGAATCAGTTTTAAAGTGACAGAGGCTGTCTCTTGACCAGGACTCCCTCGCAAAAGAGAATTTTTATGTCAATGAAAATATCCTGGTTAAATAATGATTACTATTGATAATAATAACTAATAAATTAAGCCCGGAAGACTAAAGTATGTACGCTCACTGGCCACTTTATTAGACATTCCTTTGCAAACTGCTCATATGCAATCACATGTCAGTACTTTAATGCATTTAGGCATGTAGACATGGTCAAGATGATCTGCTGCAGTTCAAAGTGAGCATCAGAATAAGAAAGAAAGGTGATTGAAATGACTTGGTTGTTAGTGGCAGACAGACTGGTCTGTGTACTTCAGAAACTGCTGATCTACAGGGATTTTCACAACCATTTCTAGATTTTAAAGAGAATGGTGTGGAATAGAGAAAATATCCAGCGAGTGACAATTCTGTTGGTGGGAATGTGTTGTTGATGCCAGAGGTCAGAGACAAATGGCAAGACTGGTTCTAGCTGATAGAAAGACAACAGTTACTCAAATAACACTGGCTACAACCTAGCTCTGCAGAAGAGCATCTCTGAACATGCGATACATCCAGGCAGATGGTCTACAACAGCAGAAGATCACACCGGGTGGCACTCTTGAAATAGAAGATTGGAAAAACATTCCCTGCCTTGATTTCTGCTGCGACATTTGGATGGTAAGACCAGGATATGGTGTCAACAACATGGGAGCATGGACCCATTCTGCCTTGTATCAACAGTTGAGCTGCTGCTGGCACATTTTGTTCCCTTAGTTCCAATTGAGCATCACTACAGCCCCACAGCCTACCGAGTATTGTTGTTGACCATGTCCATCCCTGTATGACAACAGTGTACCATCTTCTGATGCTACTACCAGCAGGATAATGTGTCAAAGATGAAATTGTCTCAGACTGGTTTATTGAACATGACAATGAGTTCACTGGACTTAAATTCTCTCCACAGTAACCAGATCTCAACCCAATAGAGCACCTTTGAGATGTGGTGGAACAGGAGATTGGCATCATGGATGTGCACCCCAGAAATCTGTGTGATGCTGTCATATCAATATGGACCAAACTCTCTGAGGAATGTTTTGTTGAATCTTGGCCATGAAGGATTAAGGTAGTTCTGAGGGTGAGGGGAGTCCAGCCCAGCACGAGCAAGGTCTACCTAATACAGTGGCCTGTAATTGTATTTTCCTAATGTTTTCTCTGCATTTGCTTCTGCAGGGTTTCAACTTCATGAAGCTCCCCCAAAAATAGTCAGTTTAAGTTTCTTACTTTAAAATGAGATCTTAAAATTAACTTCATGTTCACTGTTCATTCTCTCTTCTTGGTATTTTAACCATAATTATGTTTTAAAGATTTAGAACCCTGATCTAGACAGGATTATTATACCTTCCTTCATGTTTGCTTCCAGAAGAAATTAGAACAATTTTTTTTAGATAAATCAATCAGACATCTTTCATTTCCTTCTTATTTATGTTCTGCAATCAAGGCTAATAACAAAGAAAACATTATACTTTCGAGACCCAGACATCTAAATTGTGAAACAGTGTGTTGCTGCAGCTCTGTGCCATGATGTGAATATCAGCTCTTTGCTTCTAAAGTGGTGAAAACCAAGTTATGGACCTCTCAGATATCTGTCCTTATTGGTCAACAGGGGAAGCTTTCACTTTCAGCTATAGTCAAAATGAGGAACTAGAGTTATTAGTCCACACAGAAGTTAAAACTAAGCTTTCCATCACCAAAATGGCTCCAGTGGACCATGTTTTTGACTAAACCTTAACCCTTAGGTTTCCTTTTTAAGACAGACCTCACTTTAGAGTAAAGACAGTGTTTGTACCACAATGGGGCCGCGGGTTGTCTGCCGGTACATGTACTGGAAGCCCAGGTAAAGGACCAGGGTGGCCGTGCAATACAGGAAGGCGAACACGCCAATGCAGACGAAGAACTCCGCAGAAGAGGAGTAGTCACCCTGCAGGAAGGTCTGGTTCTTCACAGAGCCGTTGCAGCTGGGAATTATGTATGGGTTTGCCAGTAACCTGGGGAGGGAAGCAGAGCATAAGCTCATCCAGCAGATGCTGGAAGGACCAGTGCTTCTGAACGATGAGACGGCACAGAGCAGCAGTTCTCACCTGAGCTCCACTTCTGTCAAAAAAAAAAAAACGCAGCGGAAGAGAGGAGGAGATGTGACATTAGGAATTACAGAGCTTGCATCACAAAAATCACAACACACCCGGGGGGGTGTCTTCATCACGAACTTTGGTTGCTCTGCAAACAACTCTCCAGAATCTAAGCCAGTTCAACACCTGGACCCATCTCAGCTACTAACCTAGCTCCTTTTCCACCACATGGTGGCAGCAGACCCCAACTCAGACCCTGGTTCTACCTGTATCAGTGAAAGGGATTGGGACTTTTAGCACACCTGAACGGGTATCCAAACACGGGTTTGACGTCCTGAGGAGCACCCCCGGCACACTTGACTTTGAAATGGGTGGTTCCTGAAAACCCTCCGGTGGTGGCAAAGGCAAAGATGGCGAAGAACTGTGGATGCAGAGATAGAGGCAGTGTGACTGACAGTAGGACAAACTCACAGGCATAATGAATACATGGTCATGAGAGCTGCTGGTTTGTCCGCTCACTGGTCATCAGTAAGAATATGATGCCATCAAATTTAAAGTAGGAACCGGTTAATTGTTGATCCAGGTCTACAAAGGCTGGCAAAGAAATGGACAACTGAAGGTCAAAGAACCCAATTTTAGCACAATATACGGTAATACACTATTAAAAGAATTCATAAAAATCAAGAAGTCCAGGAAAGATCTCGAGGAAGAGAATAAGGCAGCTCTGGCTTAAGTTTCTAAACCTGAAGGCAGAACAGGAGAGAAGTGACGATCCTATTGGCTAATCCTGCTTCAGAAAGCATCACATCAGCTGTTTTTTCACCCTTTGTTCCGGTCCTCCCCCTTCCTGCAACACTCACATCCTTTTTCCGAACAGGAAACACCGTCCACCCTTGTCAAGATAAACATTGCTTTAGTGAGTAGTCTTTTAGACACAAACCTTCAGATGAACTGTGTGTGCTGCTCCTTTTACCACCTGTAGCAACCCATTTGATATACTTTGAATTTATTGCAAGCGTACTCCTGCACAAGTTTATCTATAAACTTTGGTGGATTTATTACTAATTATGGGATTAATGAAGGGGTTTTAAAAGCATCATCAGGATGCATGCAGAGAGACATTTTTGGACCTAAGAATGACAGGGATTTTTGAGTTGATGAATGAGCAAACTCCTCTGCTTCTGTACCCCGCACCTCTCCAGCATCTTCACATGTTTTGATACTCCACAAGCAAAGTGGGAAAAAATGGCGGAAATACAAATTAAGTAATGAGTCCAAGAACCAACAAAATGTATGGTCTCAATTTGGACAATTTGGATGCGTGCAAAGATACTGGAGAGGTGCTGGGTGCTGCAGAGGCAAAAAAAAAAAAAAAGCGTATCCAGTCAGACATGACGACTGTAATATTGCGACACAGCACTTTTTCAGGACTCCTGACAAAGCAGAATCGTAGTTTTAGTTAACGATTGGATAAAATGCATATGCTCTATAATCAAGTTTGCAAACAGTTAAGAACTTTAAAAGTCTATTTCGTTGGAACAAAAAGCAAAAACATCTAAAAAGTATTCGAGTACTTCCAGAAATGAATCAAACTACCTCATTACTTAAAGTCCTACTCCAATCATATTTTGATTAATTGTAAATGTGTTCCAAGTTGTCCTTTGATTATAATTTTGTTGCTTTTAGCAATAAAAAAAAAAAAAATCCTGTGTCATTTTCTAGGACAAAGTTTGTGCCGCGCAGCAGGAGTGCATCAGCACAATGCCTCTGAGTTTGGGGTGGGGCCGTCAGCATGGGAGTAAGCCTCTGCTAGGATCCCATCAACCCTTTGTCAACATGCTCTCACGCTAGCTTACAACCCCTCACAACAACCTCAAGCTAACTTTGCAGTGCAGCAAAAACATTGGAGCTATCTAGCCGTAAAGTTCAGAGCCAGATGTCAGCTCAGACGTGAAAAACAAAGACGTACATGGATCTATTTGTCTACAAGTACAAGCATCAAAATGGAACGGAACCAGGAGACTTTGGCCCGCCCATTTCACTTGCTCCATCACAAGTGAGATTTTTTTTTAATTTTGTGACTCAAATTTAAAAAAATACTCAGAAATACAGTTTATCACTGGAGAGGGTCTTTAACGGGTAATGTCTGAGTGAGACAGAAACATTTTTAATAAAAAATAAATACTTTTAATTTCTTACACATATATAATATACATGATACATATGTATTTTTGCCTGTGAGACTCCACTGAAATTAAAGATTAATTTTTGAACTTTAGGATAATTTTTCCTATCTGTGTTTCATATCAAATGTATTAAGTTTCAGATTACAGAGCAAAACACATAAAATTCTTGGGAGGAATGAAGTTTCTTTCTGTAAAGCAGGAACCACAACAATTTTTTGTTAACATACTCAGCACTGACGTCTCCCAAATGAGGTCTGCAGACCTCCTGGTCCAGAGCCCCGACTCCCACTGACCACCACATTCCAGCCCATGCTCCTGCTCAGGGAGAGGCAGTTTGGATATGAAGCAGCAGGCGTTGTATCGCTGTATAGCGGTATGGTTGAAACATCCCGCAGAGCAGGAAGCAACACTCCACACCCTGACTTTGACACACCAGACTTTGGATCAAACACAAGTACTGCATAAGCAGGTGATTATGTGCCAAAACAGGTGTATTAAAGAAAAAGAAATACAGAGTATTTAACTATCAATAAACCTTAAAAGATAGTGACCTCAGATGATCCCGGAGCATGGGAGAACAAGAGCTCCAGAGGGAGGCACTGAACATGAGCATGATCTCATTAACCGTTTGTGTCAGGGGACTTAAGTCTCCACATTGTACACTTATTTTGGGATGTGCTCACACGCACCCAAGCATGCGTTTATCTGTCAGTTATGATGATGCCTTACATTTGTTTAGAGACAGAACATCTGCTCTGACGGTTTTCACGAGTTTCTGCATCAAAGAGGGCAGAACCACACACACACACAAGTTTCTTCAAATGTTCTCCTGTTTAGTTTTCCAAAAAGGGCAGTGATGCACCCCAGTTGATCTGCTCAAACAGTGCACTGGGTTCAAAAATCCTTACTTCACAAGATAAAATTTTCAAATTTATGTAGTGGTCTGACCAAATCAATGACACACTTCAATTGATTTTTGTGTACTGGAATTTTTCTGAAGAAGGGGAACATAAATTGCATTTTTGAGTATCTTGTTGTTAATCAGGAGCAGACAATAAGAAAAATGTTGGAAAAAGATTGTATTTGGGACAGGGATGGGTCACAAGCTCCCTGTTCTGCTTCATTCCAATACATCCACTTAAAGCAATAATCTAAAGAGGTCAAAGTGATGACATAATTTGACCTGAACTATAAACTAAACTATAACGACCATCCTCCTGTAGAGGTTAACACCTGCTGTATACAGTGTACATTCACCTGTGGACAAGTTAATGAGCAACAGCACCCCACCCCACCCCCCCACACACACCCCCCCCCGCCTGCTGTTCCACCAGCCTACGCCTTAAACACACAGACACACATCGCTAAGCAGCCAAGTGCCTTTTTCTGGACTACACTCATTCAGAGGACTCCCTTGGCTCCTGCTGGTGATATTTCAGGCGTGCATGCGAGCTATGCAATGCTCAGCTGCTATGGACGGAACGACTCAGGTTTCTGCGATCGTCTCGCTGCTACAGCGTTTGGTAAAGGCAGCTCCAGGTTCTGATGTTGTTGATTCAAGACCTGGCTAAGCAAGGAAGTTGACAAATCAATCTAGTGATGGCCCATCTGTAGATGTTGTAAAACTGTGTGAGCGTATCTAAATGGACCTCCCCTGTATAAATAAAAGGTTGTGCAGCACACCTTCATGCCTCCAACTGTCATCCAGTTTATGGTGGAAACAGCGTTTATGACCTCCTTTATGCTTTATGTCATTTGAAAATTTGAATAGACAAGGTCAAATGAAAGGGGAGGGCAGGAGGACTTTTTTTTTCTTTAAAGAAATACAAAGACAAAAAGTAAAAATCTACTTTTTTTAACTTTTGAATGAGATATTTAAAAGTTTTTCATCTGACCTTTGACCTCAGGTGTGAAATCTGCACCCAAGGGCTCCAGGATCTTTGTCCCGATCATCATGGAAGTCTGAGCTCACATTACTGCGTGTGCATGTTAGTTTCACTTTTTAAACTTCCAACTAACTTTTAAAAACTGTTATTTCAAAGGTTCCCAACACACCTACACTGTGGAGCTCTGCATGGCCGTGGCTGCTTCGAGGACGATTGGCCCAATTAGGAGACTCAGTAACCCGAACACTAACAGACAAACCGGTTCGGTCTGACTTGACTCACCCATTCCAGGAGCCGGATGAACCCGATAGGCTCCTTCAGAGGTCCTAAATCCAGAGAAAAGCCCGCCGCGGTCTTCTGCTGCAACACGACAGGCACAGTTATGCTAGTGCGCGCGCGCTTCAGCGTGAATGTTAGCATGTTACCTGTCGGACCCTCAGTAAGTTAGGGTCACCTGCGGGTCACCTGAAGACCCCGCTTGCTGTCACTTAGCTGCTGGCTGCTAACCACATACCAGCACCACTTCTGTTCTGTGGCGCCCTAATCGGACGCTCCACTTACCTGCTGAGGGGAGTCCATGACGGCGATCGAGAAATGATAGAGTCTAGCTGTATTGCTGTCGTCGTCTGTTGGTCTTCAAACAACCGAAAGAGGCTGCGTTTAGTGTTCTGAGGCAGACATGCGACTCCAACGCTGTCCAGGGGGAATGCTGGAACTGTTGTCAAACCCCGCTCACCGTTTTAACAATCGGCACAGGCTGTGAGATAAAACAAGCACAACTTCCGGTGTTATTCACAGTAGTCCCGTGTCGTCACTCTGTAGGGGCGGAGCCAAACACAACAAAATGATGTTTTTCTGAGAAACTTGAGAAAAAAAGTGTATGCAAATGGACATTTTTCCTTTGGGTTTTTTTCTTTTTGTTTGTTATGCATTTGAGAGAGCAGTTGACCTTCCCCTTTGTTTTTCAATGAATTTGTAAAACAAGAGACACGGTACACAAACTAAACATTTACTGCATACATTTTATTTTAAAAAGTGATTTCTTACGCACTGTTATTCTTGATTTGTTTACAAAGTTGCCAATAAAAAAGAGACTTAAAATAAAAATCAAAATAGGTTTGATAATCAAAAACAATAAATTTTTAAGCATTGAGAAGTCTAATTGTTTTTGAGAATTTATGATCGTATATTTTAACATTTTCTATAGACACCAAATATCTGTTTTAAATGTTTGTTTGATTTTTTTTTTTAGTAAGGCGACTTAACCTGACCATTTTCTCTTATTTAAGATTTTTCTGATATTATAATCATATAACTACATAGGTTTAATCAAAAAAGAAGACTGAGTCATCAAAGAAAAACAATATGAAGATAAAGGAATATTTTCACAAACATGCTCATAAGAAATGTCTGCAGATCATTCCAAAAGAGGGACAATAGGAAAATCTACAAAATAATGTACAATGCTTTCTTCATTGGTCTGACAAAAAAAGTTTTTTTTTTCTTCAAAAAAAGTCACAGTGACATATCAGAAAATCCATTTATTGTTTTGAGTTAAAATTCTTTTTCCTATTGTAAATAATTTATTCATAGGGTTAAAGAAAAAGATCTTGAGGAACGGCAATGTTGCTTAGATAAAAGTAATACTTGCTTAAGAAATGATCATATGTGTACCATTCTTTGTCTAGTCAAATTAAACTTAATTTAATTAATAAGATAATAATCGGGGTAAATAAATGCTAAGATTTTTTAAACTTAATTTAAAAACAAAATAATAAACACATGTTATTAAAAATGATAAGATTGACCCAAGAAATTTACCCAAGAAAGTTTTGTTTAATTAAAATTAAAATAGATAAAGATATATAAATAATTTATAATTCCAAGCGAGAAATAACTGGTGATGTCAAATGTTAATAGGTCAAGTTAATTTAAAATAGAGAAAAAATTCCGAGCTATTTTAAAGCAGCTTTAAGCCCCGCCCCTTCCTAGTCGTAACTCTCCTGCAGCCATTTTGACCCGCAGTGGCGTTCTCCGACGAAGACTGCGGTTTTTCTTCAACTTTAGCATTTCAAACCTTGAACCGGTAATGACCAAGAGACCAGATATACCTGCTTCACGTACTTCTTTCATCCATTGCGAGTTACGAGGTCGTAAAATTTGCGGTGTATTTAATGACCACTTCAGGCCGCGCGGCCTTCATTAACACAGACCTAGATAGCAAGTAAAATAACTACATAAAAAAACACCTCAGTCAAATAATTTAAGAAATTAGTTTTAAAATTTTAAAGAAAACTGTTTCGGTCTGACTATTACATCTAGACTTCTGTAACCTTTAAACGCTTCCGCTAGTTAGCTTTAGCCGCTTAGCTAACCCTTTTTTTTAAACGTCACACGTTATTCCTCATAAACGGTATTAATAGTGTTGATTTATGTGGACTTGATTGAAGTGAACGGCAACAAGCGTAAAGACTACTCCTAATCTAAATATAGATATAAACACTGTTCCGGTCCTTTCCCGGCATTTCATGTTGTGGCCACACGTTCTGGATTAGTGGCAGACTGTCTCCAGCGGAACAAAGTGTTGTATAGTTGTGTGTGTGTGTTTGTGTACTGTGTTTGTTCTCTCTCATTAACCTTTTTCAGTTTCCCCCCAGAGTGTCTTTGTTGGTCTTTAGGTTTTTCTCTGTGAAGATCCTCGATGTGGAGAGTTTGTTGTTGGCAGAAGATTTTTTTGGGGTCCTGTCCAGTGTTGTTAGCAGCAGCAGCTACAGAAGAACCATTTCTACTGACCCTTGATGCCCAAACAAGGCAGAGAAGAAGCTGAAGATTTTTTTCCCCCCATCATCTACCCCACTTTTGACACTTTTTTTGCATCAGTTAGTTTTTCCACCCTGCTTTGCTCTATGCCCTCCCACTTCATTTAATTAGTCGTCTTAATTTTTATTTAAAAAAAAAAAACAAACAAAAAAAAAAACAACAACAACCCACCAACAACAACTCAACAACTAAAGACTTTTGCAGACGCTGTTGATGTGGTTTAGCGATCTGTCGGGATAAAGATGTCTCTAAGAGTCTCAGTAAAGGGCTGTCATAGGAAGACCAGGTTCTCTGGACACTCCATCCCCTTATTCCTCTTATCTCATGGATCAAGTGTTCCTTCAGGACTCCACACAACTGCGGAGACTTCGTTCAAGCAGTGCATTCAGAGGGGAGGCTGCTGTTCCACCCAACCAGGTAATCCACTCCCCAACATCATGCCATCTGAAAATATTAATGATCCACCCTGATGAAATTTTGTTTTTAGCAGGCTGTTATATTAAATTTCTGATTGTGTTAGAGAAATTAAGCTCAAAATTGTATTTCTGAGTATTTCCTGGTTCAAATCGTTGTGAATTAGGAGCAGACAACAAAAGTGCAGTTAGAAATAGGTGAAAAGTGACACCAAAATACATGGGCGCAATTTTCAAATTAAAAATTTGGGAAAAAAATAGCATAATCATAATTAGAAGATGAGTTTAAAGATAAGTCTTTAAACCTGTCTGACCTGCAGACAGATTAGCCTATTACAGGTGTGAGACAGCGTCCCTGTTTTTACCTAATTCTGCAATCATAACTGTTTCTGTGAGTGACCTTTCATGCAGCTTCATGTAAAGCTGAGGACTTTCAGTGTAAAGTATTGACATGTCTCTATACAATACTTAATTTCTCTGGAAACCATTGACACCTTTGCAATAATTGATAATGCTCATAAAAAGTTGGGGATGATCAACCTTTTGACTTTATATGGTAATAATTTAAAGTTGATGTTTTATTTTGACGAAAGTAAGATGTAGAGATCTGTATTTGTGGTTTTTCCTCTCTGATTTGACACAGTTGTCACAGAGGTCCATGATGGTGTTTACCTTCTCCTGTTTCTGGGATTAGATTGTTGTGTTGCTGAAGTGGCGTGTACTTGCACATATACATACTTATATTGCACCTTTTTACCTTCATTAAGGCCCAAAGTGTTTTACAGTTGCAATTACCATTCACTCATGTTACGTCCCCTGGGGTACAACATGGCTCAAGTTTAGGGGGTGGGGGACGAACGAAGGGGACAGTAACGAAAACTGGACACAAATTACAAAGAAACATAGTTTTTAAAATAACCACCTGTGTCCTGAAATGAAGATCAAATAATTAGTGAGCTGACAAACAAAAACGACAAACCAAAACAGAGTTGGAACCATGGCCAAAATTAAAATAAGTCAGGGAGACTGCTGACCCAGCCATGACGACCGTCGGAGTCAGCAGCTCCCTGCTAAAGGCTGCCTAACACAACTACTTGGTCAAAAGAAATGAAATAAAGCCCGGAAATCAGAACTACCATGGTCCAACTCCAAACTAACAAAACAAAACCCAACAATCTAAGATTGCTGAGGACAAAAGAAAGGAGCAAAAGACACAAAAATCAAACCAGCACCAACCACCTAAAGCCCAGCCTGCTGCTGTGGTCTTCTCTGCCTTAAATAGACAGCTTGTGGCGATCAGGGGACATTGTCCACACCTGCCAGGTGAGCCAAAGGAAGTGGAAGGGGAAAAAAAAAACGGCCTGGCAGCAGCAGGACGTAACACTCATGTAAGAACGTAGTGAAAGTGGCAGAGCTACCTCGCAAGACACTAGCCTAGCCACCTGAATAAATACTGGCTTTGGGGTCTTGCTCAAGGGCTCTTTAAACAGTTAATACTGGTGTTGTCGCCAGTGATTCTAAATAGCACACAATCAGCTTTTTGATGTATTGTAAATCTTCAATCGCTTATTCGATCAATGATAACGAGCGTCTCTGACTTAGAATCCACTTAAATTAAATGTTGAAGAGTTATGGCAGTTGACAGAACAGTGCTAAAGAGTTAACGCATGGACAGGCAGATTGGAATGCAAACCTGTGCCCACAGGTCGACCGCTCCACAGATGGCCCGTGCTTCAGTCTTGTTTTCTGAATTGTAGACAATCAGGAGGATTGTCACCAGATTGTTTTTGGTCTGAACAGAAAGAGTCCTGAAGACCACAACCAGCTGCTGGGTCCTTTCATTGCTCCAGTGTTACTATGACCAACCATGGAGATGACTGCTACTTCTTCTACTATTCCACCTGCACCAAGGTGAGCATCTCCGCTGCCCAGCACCACCACGCATTACTTCCTATTAAAGCAGAGGTTTGCAGCCTTTAACACTAAAAGAGCCATTTGGTCTAGTTTCTTACTGACCTGAACCAATCAGACCCACAAAGTTTCACTATATTGTTTAAAAATAATATGTATTCTTTTTTGGCAATGAAACATTTATTTATAAAATAGCATTTAAATATTACAGTTTTTGAATTACTATTGAACTGTCTTTGTGTTTCTATACATAACAGTTTTAACTAAGCACCAATAGTTCCTTTCAAAATAAAACAACCTGTGTCAAAAAGATCCTCCTGCTGCAGCAGCTTTACTTGAATTAAAAATTCAAACATGATGTTTTTTCATTAGGATTTTATGATGCTTTTTTTTCTTTAACTCTCAAAAATGTAGAAAAAATTTTATAGCATCTATTTAAAAAAAAAACTTAAAACATTTTGAATAAACTGAGTTTGTGATTGTTATTCTGAGATGTGAGGCACAAATCACATAACTCTAAATCATTTTAATCATTTTAAATTACATTTTGTTAAAAACTTTTACCACTTTAGTGCAATTTACCAAAATAACACATTTTTAGGGACTTTTATTTGACTAACTATAAATTAAAAACACAAATTTAAAAAAAAACATTTCTATCAGATTTTTGACAGTAATTATAAACTTTTTTTGCTTTCTGTTTGATAAACAGAAAGGACAACACTTAAATAACTAATCTGTTATTTATTCCATCATTAGCATTTTTTATTAAAGCTAAAGAGCCACAACAAAAGGATAAAGGAGCCACAGGTTGTTGACCTCTGTGTTAAAGTAAGCGACCTGACGCGCTGACTGGCTCTGTTTTAGGGTGACAGCTGCCCCTTCAGACACTGTGAGGCCGCCATGGGAAACGAGACCGTCTGCAACCTCTGGCAAGAAGGACGCTGTTTCCGCCCCACCTGCAAGTTTCGTCACATGGAGATCACGGTGAGGCAAATTACTGTAAACCTGAGCTCAACATCTGTTTTTAGACCTGCTTTGACGGATGCTAACAGAAAGCTAATGTAATTGCGACAGAGTTCTTATGTTGAAAGTTCCCCATTAATCTTGTAAGAAAAGACTAGAAAGACTGCTGCTTTTGAGAGGTGAATTAAGACGCTTTCATTCATGCTGTTGCATGTTTTAAATGTCATCCATGAAACAGAAAAACAGAAAGGAAATTCCATGTTACTGGGAGAACCAGCCGGCTGGCTGCCAGAAGCCTCACTGCGCCTTCTTTCACGAGAAACCGCGCTGCATCCAGGGCCTGTTCGTCCCTCCGGATCAAAGTAAGAAAAACAGGAGTGTTCAAATCTAAAAACAGAAACCTCAGCTACTGTTTTCCTCACTGCAGAAAGTAAAACATTTTCTTTATTCTAATTATAATGCAAAGGTGCTCCTTAAAATCAAACTATATGAATATGTAAATAGGTTTTGATTATTCCAGTGCTGATATGGCTCCAGAACAAACAAACAAAGCAGCAGCAGAAAGAAGCAGAGCTTAATGGTGTCTGATGATGACTTTGGTTTTTGCAGGTCAGAGCAGGACTGAGGAAGAGCAGCCTGAAGACACAGCCACCCCCCACCTGTAGTTCTCCCCACCTCCACTAACCCCCAGCTTAGAGGAGTCATCAAAACAGACACAACAGAGCCCGTCCCAAGCCCCACCCACCCCCCTGTAGTGATCAATGCTGCAGATGAAGATGAGGACGAAGATGGTGAGCTTAATTTAAACCTTTTATCTGGTGGTCATAGCTAAACCGTTTCTCATCATTGTACCCTTTTGTTTGTTTCAGAGGAGGGGGAGGACAGCAGAGTTGGCCCCTCGCCCAGGAAGTTACCCCGAACAGGTTTGGTCCGGCTGAGACAGTTTGGTTACAGCTCGGTATGTTTGTTCTGGACCAATGTTGTGATGTACGTATGTGTGTAGGTGAGATGCTTACGTTCGGGGTTAGCACTCTGGAGGAAATCCGTCTGAGGAAGGCTCTGATGGCCAGCATGAAGACCGGTTATGGCCAGAAAACTGAAGGTGTGGCCAACGGGGAGAAGGAGAACATCCAGGCCTTCTTCAGAGCGACATCGTCACAGTCCCGAGGTAAACGGTCTACTATACTCTGTCTGATTTGTATTTGTGTTCCTCCAAGGATCAGAACTTTAAAGTGCTCTGGTCTGTTCTGTTTAAATCAGGCCCGTCTGGATCTGAAGTCACTGTCCGGTCCAAAAGGGGAGTTTCAGAAAGGCTTGGCCTGAGGATGACCCACACCGGTAATGTTGCAGTCTTCTTCTAGATCTCTGAAACTGTTGATATGGTGAGAGGCTGATCCTCTGTTCATCTGTAGGTGGAAGAGGCAGAGAGGGTCTGCCGATAAGGAAGAGTCTGGCCGAGCGTCTTGGAGGGGTCATTGAAGAACCAGCAGCACCCACTCAAGAAGGTATTGGAGACCACAACGCCACATTCCAGTGACCTGGACAATAGTTTGTGTCAAGAAATCACTGTTTTCTGAGGCAAACATCCATCTGTGTTTTGTCTGTTGATATTTGAACATTTTTTCTGTGTGCACAAAATGTGACGCAGCAATTGTTAATCATGAAAACTTGAGTGAGTTGCACAAATTGAAGTGAGTTGATTGTGGTGTTAGCTTTCCATTCTTAACATGTTAGCACGATTCTTTGTTCTGAGTGGCTTGTGTCTGCATTATTTTGTACTTAACGCCTGCTCCTTCTTCAGGTGTTAAGCCTGTGAGGGACAGACTTGGCTTGTTTTCTGGTCCTGCTACATCTGCACACTCAGGTGAGGAGATTAAAGCATGAGCTGCTCCTAACTTCCTGCAGATGAAGCTTACATGAACCATGTTTCTCCGGTTCTTCAGCAGAGAAGAACAGCGTTTCTGTGAAAGACCCGGATCAGATTCGCATCAAAACGCTGGAAGAGATACGGCGAGAGAAGGCCGCCAAGAACCAGAAAGATGCTCCTCCAGATGTTACCCCAGATGTTCCTGCAGAGATCCCAAAGACTGGGACCGTTAGAGCCACCAAGGGGGTCAAGAGAACTGTTTCTATGAAGGATGCCCCCATCAGTAACATCAAGACATTTTCTGAGATTCATCTGGCAAAGAAAAAGAGACTGGAGGAGAAACAGGCCAGAATTTCAAAAACGGCCGAGAGCCCTGTGGAGAAACCTGCGAGCAGAACCTCGGGAGAGTCCGACACCCCTGAAGACGGGAAAGAGGTTAGGGTCAAGGTCAAAACCCTGGAGGAGATCCGTAAGGAGAAGGCAGCCCGGCTGCAGGCTCAGCAGGACACGGAGAGCGCGGAGAGCAGAGACCAGGAGAGCTTCCCTAAGAAGAAGAGGCTGCTGCGCGCCAAAAAACTGGAGACCCAAAGTAAGACTGTTGGTTCAGCAGAACCAAGGTGTTCTAAAAGCTTTCAGTGTATCTGCTCACTGACTGAACTGCATGTTTACAGATTGCAACAAGACATCGGAGGAGACCCCCACCACAGAGAAGCTGCAGAAGAGCACTAAGGTAAGCTGTGTGAGATCTTCAGTGCAACTCTGGTCTTTAACATCTACTATCCTGCATGTTTTCCAGCTATTCTTGCTCTACTCACAGCTGCATTAAAGTGTGAGATGAACACACCTGATCTAGGTGATAAGCTTCATGTAGGGCATGGATATCCAGAAAACAAGCAGATCTCAAGGACCAGCGTTAAAAACGGTTGTTCTAAAGAACAAGATGGAAACTCTCATCTAAGTTTTTTTTTTCGAGGAACTCATCAATTCATTGCTGCGTTTGCAAAAAAATCAGTGGTTGATCATTTTCATTCCATTATCTGTCTAACCTCTGCAGACGGGCAGCGTCCAGGTGAAGACCTTCGAGGAGATAATGAGGGAGAAACGTCTACGGCAGCAGGAGGGGGAGGGGCAGGCCAGCAACTCGACTGAAGCTGATGGCACCCGGCCCCCTCTGAAGAGGAAGCTCCCCGTTCAGGCCGACCCGGTCTAATCTGCGCCTTCCTCCCCCGTGGACCCTCCCAGTGTTTCTGTTCGCAAGATGGTACCTCTGAGGTCAAAAGCTGCTTCAAAAGCACAGAAGATCTCCTTTCAAGACAGAAGCAGGGACGTTACGGAGTCTCGAAGCAGCACGTCTCCTTCAGAAGACCAGAACCAGACTGGGTCCACAGAACAATCTGGAGAGTCCAAAGGTACTGAACTGCTACGAGAAGCTACACCGGTGTTTGCTTCATGTCTGACCTGTCGACCTCTGATTTCAGTGAGACCCAAACTGAATGTGAAGCCCTCTGTTGTGAAGCTAGCCACGCCGCTGAGGCCGGTCCAGAAGAAGAGGGGGGCGGAGCCATCAGCTGTGGCTGCAGTTAAACCTCTAAACAGCGCCGCTGCAGTCAAAGAGACCCTGCAGGAGTCCGCGTGCACACCCTCTCAGTCACAGGTGCCATACACACGTTGATCAGAGCTCAGTTGCTCTGGACCGAACCACAGCAGTATGGTTTTTGTTGTGGTTTGGATCTGTGGGTTTTGGTCTGTTTAGATCTGTGATCCAAAAGGAGCTCAGGGGTTAGATTGGGCACATTCTGACCTGCTGTCTTCTCTCTCAGGTCCTTCCGTCTCCAGAGGCTCAGCTAAACTCCGCTGTTCCTCGCAGCCCAACCCCCCTGCAGGAGTCAAGCCCGGGGGAGGAGGAGCTTCAGACGGTCCCCGTCTTCAAACAGAGTGGAGGCCAGGAAGCCGGCGCCGCCATCAAAGAGCCGTGCTCGGTCCCTCACAGGTACAGAAAACGGAAATAACCTGGATCTGATGTTTTCACAGAGGGAGGTTGTCCACTCTCATTAAAATGTTTGCGTCTGCTCACTCCAGCCCGGCAGTCAGAACCACGCCCCAGTCCAGAGCCAGGCGGACCAGCACAACCCGCCCCATCTCCACGTCGAACACTGCAGCCCCTGCCGTGGACGACTTCGAGGAGCTGATCAACCAGTTCACCGACGATCACCTGGAGGAGGACGTTGATCCTGGACTGGGGGAGGACGACCTGCTGCAGGAGCTGTCAGAGATGATTGACAGCTGAGCACAAGCCCACAAACAGGGAGCATGATCGGAGTTTTAGAGTCTGAAGGCTTTTACACTTTTTTGGTCCTAAAGCTTCATTGTGTCAAGAACTGAAAGACTGTGCTGGCCCTGGGGGGGCGGTGAAACGATGGAACTAGCTGAACTTGGAAAATTAAATGGAAGACCACCATGCATTTAAGAGAGCTACCATTAGCAGCTGTCAGGTGGACATGCTCTCAGTCTGTCTGAAAAGACCCCCACCCCCCACAGATTCAACAGTTTCATCAACTCAGGGACTTGGTGGAGCATCCAGCCATTTGTGAGTCCACATGTAAATTTCTCTGTTTCCTGTACAGACGTTTGTGTAAATAAGACTTTTAATGAGCTGCTGGACCTTCAGCAGAAAGCTCCACCCACTGGCAGCACCTGTCACTCAAGTGTCCTCAGCGGCTCCTCCCACCTTCCCCTCAGCTGTTGTTTGACACATATTACCATAAATAAAGCAGATTTTTGCACCAGTTATGGACGATGACCTCACAGGTCCCTCGACGGCCTTCAGTAGAAATTTCTGTGAAAAATGAGCTCAAAGGACACAACCAGATGATGCAGGAAAGTCTTAAAGAAATTCAGAAGTGAAAAAAATTTAAAAAACAAAATTTTCCATAAAATTTAGATTCATCCCTTAAAAAAATAAATCTTGCATCTAATTATTGTTTTGATGACAATCCTGACTGACGATGATGCATTTGCAAAACTAGTTTTAGGGGTTCAAATGTTTAATAAATGATTTTTTATTGAAAGGAGGCTGAAATAGAAAGTCGTATTCCTGTTCTGTCATTCTGTGGAATCTGAGGAATATTTTAATTTTTTTTTTTTTTACTTAATGGTTTCAACTGTTTTCTCTATATTCTTAGAACATTTTCATCCTTCAGGATATTCCTGTGTACTTTTTTTTTTTTTAAATTAAACTGTTGAAAATGAATTGGAGAAGTGTGTCAGCCCTTTCAAGTGCATGCCATTTGAGAGCAAACACCTTCAGCAAGCTTTTGGCCTGAAACATAAGAAAAAACTGAAGACACATTTAAACTATTCAAATGATTACAAACTTAGTGTTTTTATATGTTTAAGTTTTATAAGATGCACATTCATTTCTAAATTTATAACAGAAGCTTAAACAAAAGATTATCCTAAATCAGCATCTTTCTCATCAAAAAGGCCTTTTTGGTCAGATGAATGTAACTTGTCTCTTGGTCTTTTTGACTCTTTCCTGCCTTGTCTACAGTTTCTTCCAAATGCTGCATCTCAGCTCCTTAAAAAGATCCTTCATCAAAACAGGATACAGGATACATCTCAATAGTTTGGTGCCAGTTTGAGAAACTCAGGCTCCACTTTGAGCCTCGCTGTGAAGAAATATGTCAACCACTTCTCTGGAATTTGCCTTTAGGTCATGACTCAAAACTAATGACTGAAAATTAGGGCAGTAGCGTAAATATAAATTGACCATTAAATCTAAAGGTTTGCTTTTTGATTCAGCTCCATCCCAGCTCTCGTGTTTTTATGTTAATCTGTGAAAAATACCCCGAGATGCCTAAACTCCAGCTTTCCACCTGACTAGGAAAAAGTAAAAAAGACCAGAGACTAGAAGAAATCTTGATATTTTAACTGTGTTTTCCTGCAAACTACATTAAGACCCTGAAGTAAAAACTACAAATCACAATCACTATAGCACACTTATAGAAAACCGCCAATCACATTTTTGTTTATGCAAATGCTGACACTGTTTCTGGTTGTGTCTCTTGCTCCCTCTTACTTTTCTCTTTTCCTGGGTCTGTCATGTTTAATTCCTGTAATTGTCTCTTGGAAGATGTGTGCACAGAAGCTCTGAATGTGTCAAATAAACATCAGTCTGAGAAGAAAACTGATTGTTTTTGTTTTGACTCTGAACTTCTCAAAAGGAAAGGAACCAATCTTTAACATAGAACCTGAGATTAGAGAATCCGGATGGAAAAACTTCACTGAACCCACACCAGCCCACTGCCTTCCACCACATTCCAGCTCTAGAACTGCAGAGATTTTAACCTTTCTGGAAGAGTTGAAGTTCAGAGCCTGAACTCCACTTTGTTATCAAAAGTATTTGCTCTCCTGCTTTGACTCACATATTAATTGAAGTGTCATCCCATTCCAAAGGGATGATATGATATGATGTGGAGCTTTTGCAGCAATTACAGCCACAACTCCAAACCATTCCCTCAAGTGCATGGAATTGTCCGAAATGTTTTGGTATCTTGAAGAATTCAAAGTTTATTTTACTGGAACTAAGGGGCCAGGCCCAACTCCTGAAATACAAGCCCACACCATCATTCCTCCTCCACCAAATTTCACACTCAGCACAATACAGTCAGAAATGTACCGTTCTCCTGCAACCTCCAAACCCAGACTGGTCCATCAGATTTCCAGATGGAAAAACGTGATTCATCACTCTACAGGAGCCGTCTCCACTGTTTCAGAGTCCAGAGGTGGTGCGCTTTACACCAGTGTCTCCACACTTTGCATTGCTCTTGGTGATGTGCGGCTTCATGCAGCTGCTCGGCCATGAAAACCCATTCCATAAAGCTCTCTGTGTACTGTACTTGGGCTGATCTAAAGGTCAGTGTGAAGCTCTGCAGCAATTGACTGCAGAAAGTCTGCAACCTCTTGCATTATGAGCTTCAGCATCTGCTGACCCCTCTCCATCAGTAAAGTGGCTTTACCACTTTATAGCTTTTTTGTTTATGCTGTTAGAAACTTCCTATTTATTTAATTATTACAGAGAAAAAAGTTTTGAAAGTAAAATTTTGATTTGTGAATATAAAATGTATCAAATATAAAAACAACTAGATTAATTTACACTTTTACAATTATGTTTTTTTTTTTCATGAGAGCCAAATATATGTTCAAATTTAATCAAATAGTTTGATTTAGTTAATGAATCAGTCTTACACACAAGCTCTGACTTCTTCCGATTAATGAGATGGTATTCAATGTGAGAATGGTTATAATCTATGATCAAACCAAATGGCACTTGGGCGTACACAAACTTATATAGTTTTAATTTGATTATATTAATGCTCATTCTTGTAAAATATTCCTACACTGTTTAAATAAAAATTTCTAAAATGTCACTTTTTATATTGTATTATAAAGTTTTTCATTTATCTTTTTTTCATATTTTTCTTTTATTAGTTTAATTTGATTATCTTCATCTCAAACATGATAACCTTGACCTCTAGGTCCTCCGTGCCAGCAGGTGGCGCCTCTCCGTTTCTCCCCGAGTGCCGTCTCCTTTACAGCTCCGGTTCGGTTCGGTGGATGTAAACACGGGGACGCGCCTCCTCCGGACCGACACCGCTGGAGTCGACATGAGCAAGCTGGAGCTGCTCGGCGCCTTTCTGAACGAGCGGCTGACGGCGGCCGCCGAGGAGATCCTGGGCGCCGTGAAGGAGGCCGTGGAGGAGTACCAAAGCGAGATCCTGCGCTCCCAGGAGGAAAACGAGCGGCTCAAGGGGCTCCTGCACGCGGCCGTGCAGCGGCTGCTGCTGCAGCCAGGTGAGTCCGGTGAGCGGGCGCGTGCACGTCAGTGCATCCCCGTGCACCTTATTTGGAGGTGCAGCTGGTGGAGGTCCGTCCTGCTGTCGTGTCCAAGTTTGATCCAGCTTCAGATGGTTCCTGATTGTCCTGATGTCAGGGACAAACTTTTCTGACCCGCTTACCTGATCCCTGTCTGACAGGTGAGAGGGGCGGGGCTTCAGCTGAGTTCATTTCCATCTGAAATTCACATGAGAGAATAAGACATCTGAAAGTTTAGATTATGACACAAACATATAGCAACAACTTATACTATTACTACAAATACTACTGCTAATAATAAGAATGATTATTGTGATTAATACTGTTATTATAATGTCAGTAAATCTCATTGCATTATGCAGGCAAATTTCAAGTCCCACCCTGACAGATTATTTTTCTCCTATATAAAACCCTGTTTAATTTAATTTAACCAAAACACAAAATGCAGCTCTTTAATTCTCATAGTTTTTGCATTTCTTTGTAATTTTTGTTAAACACATTTTGAGTAGTTTCAGAGTTTCTTCAGTTTTGAAGGTTGTGAAACAGTGAAAGCTGTTCCGGAAAACATAATTTTGTTATTTCATATTCAATTTGTAATTAGATATGACATACGATGCATAATATTTAGCATTTTTAGGACCTGTCTGGCAGACTTAAGTATGTATGCAGTATTTGTTGACGCAGGATTTGAACTACCCTTTAAAGGGGTGCAGTGATTAAGTAACTTCATTGATATATCAATTAATATTCCTACAATCCAACCAGATTGATCTAGCTGAGGCAAGTTGTTCCTCTGCTTGACCTCAGTTTTTTTTAATAAAAAAAAAAACAACAATTATAGTTGATATTGGAGATTTAGAATACTAATAATTTGGAAAAATATTCAGGTATTCGTCTCTGAGTCACGCTGGGTGAATTTTTGGTTAAAGATGTCCTGGATCACTTTTAGGTCAGTAAATCAAATTGTTTCAAATGAACCAATATCGACTATGAATCTGATCAGCAACTAAAAATTATTACATAAATTGGATCATTGATCAAATAAATTGTTTGACTTCTTGATAAGACACATAGATCAGTGCATTGCCTTGCTAGAAACAGTTTTTGTCATCTGTCTTGTTTTCCTTTATGCTGGCAGAGTAAGTACAGATAAATGTATTTGTGCTTGTGTGTGTGAATGGTAAAAAAAACTGCATGATTTGTGAAATGTTTCATTGTTTGTTAACTTATGAGGGAGAATGTTCACTTTTGCCAAATTAAGTACTAGGTTACGTTAAGGTTAGGATATAGCCATCATTTTAAAGATGTTTTATTTGTCTTCATTTTTGTAAGTATAATGATATCATGTAAACAAAAGTGGCTTCAGGGTTTTCTTTAAGACTTAAAGGGATGATGAAAATTAAAGCGGTCATGAAAATTCTACTTTTTGAGGTTTTAAGTGCATTGAACTGTTCATTCCTTACTGTAAAGAACCCCCTAACGGTATTTTGATCCTTTTTTGCATTAAGAGTAATCGTCTAAAAGCCTGCGCTCTCAGCCGCAGCCCCTCCCATACCCACGAAAACGAACAGGTGGAATTGTGCTGACGTCAACACGATGTGAACCGTCCCCTCCAGGAAAAATCTGTGCTGTAAGCTCCGCCCCCAAACTACAACAAAAACGCACCCACTTTCTCTGCGTAGCTGTGGTGCCACGGTAGTCATCTCCTGCGATAGTTTGGCACCACACCTGTACCGGGAACCACTCTCAGACCATCTTTTGAGGTGGTCTCGGTTTAGTTTCCAATCTGACTGGACTTCTGTTCGTTGAGGTTCCTCAGTCTGAAAACGAAACGAACCGAGAGCGTAACAACTGAACCAAAACAGTCACCGTACCCAACAGTCCGATGATGTACACATGTTAGAAATGAGGCAATAGATGACAAATGACAATCTATGTGTCACAAACACTTATTAGAGTTTCAAGAACATAGCAGCTGCAGCTCATGTCATTTTCATGTCTAAAGATTCACAATAAAGGTGGGAAAACAAGCCGGCGGGACTGTTAACACGGTGTAAGCTTCCCATCATCCGTGTGCTTAAACTCTCTCCCGCTAGTTTACAGCCCCTTACAACCCCATCTTAGCATTTGCAGCAACAAAAATGGCGAGCAGTATTGAAGCTATTCAGCCATACAGTTTTGAGGCAAATGGCAAATCAAATGAGGAAACAAAGACCTTCATGGATCTATTTGTCTACAAATGGATGCATCAGAATAAATGGAGCGTGTCGCCCCCTGACTGTAGTTAGTATGTAACAACTACAATTTTACGATTTTTTTTTCTGCCCCGATTTACAAGGATTTGAATAAAGAAATATTTAGAAATCCAATTTAAGCTGAATTTTATTTATATGCGTCCTCCATCGACAGAAAATTACTACAAGAACATGTTAAAAACACAGTTTTCATGGGAGTGGGTCACAAACACGCAGACCCAAAAATGCTGTTTTTGTTTGCACCTCATTTCATAACAACGTGGTTTTAGAAGGAAGAGTCCGTGTGAATCTTATGTATGTTGATGCTGTTGATGAAATGAAAGCTGATTCCCCTTGATGATGGCTTGTGTTTGACCTTCCAGGACCTCCTCCGGTCCCACTGCAAGAAGACGTTCAGATGCGGGAGTCAGAATGGAGGAGAAGAGAGGAGCTGGTGCTGCTGCACGTGAAAGAAAGGAACCCAAGCCCAGACGCACGCAAACAGACTTAGAAGGAGAACTTGAAAAGACCCCCTCAGAGGAGCCGAGCTTACATGCTGCTTCCACTCCGAGGGCCTCCCCACCTCCGCTGGCATCCATGGAGCTGAAGAGGGAGGACTCTGGAGAGAACCACGTGAAGCTGGATGCGTCCAGCAGCTCCTCCTCTCCAGCCAAGGCTCCTCTGGACTGCAGATCAGCTCAGACCCGCACCGGCCTCCCCTCCACAAAGAGCCGCAGGCCCCCAAAAACTTCCTCCCCACTGAGGGGGCTGAAACCCGGCGGGCTCACCCTGCCCGTTAAGAACGGGAGGCCCCTCAAGTTGCCTCTGCCCCGCCCCTCTCAGCCGGGCCAGAGCATCCAGAGGTGGCACAGCTGCAGTGAGTGCGGCAAGAGCTTCAGCTTCGCCTGCCAGCTGGAGGTCCACACGCGCTGGCACACCAAGGAGAAGCCATACGGCTGCGGTGTGTGCAGGAAGAGTTCACCACGGTCAGCATGCTGAAGAGGCACCACCGCATCCACACAGGCGAGAAGCCCTTCCGCTGCCACGTCTGCGGCAAATGCTTCAACCAGTCCGCCCACCTCAACACCCACTTCAGGCTGCACACCCGGGACAGAGCCGGCCGGGGCCGCCCGCCGCAGTGAGCCCTCCCCGCTGTGCACACGAGAACGCTCTTCTATGCCCATCAGGACGATGAATCTCAGCAGACCTCAGCAGTGTCCAGTTGTTGTGCAGTGTGGCCCGTATCAATTCCAGAGATGCTGTCTTTCAGACCTACATCTGTGCACTCGTACGCTTTCCCCATGTAAATATGTTCTCCTCCTCACCTGCACACTCCTAGCCCCGCCCAGTAAACAACAATAAAAGGATCCAGATGCCCCACAGTGACATATTTTGATCATCATCTGTCTGACCAGAATTCCTGAAATCTGCATTTATGGATTAACTTCACAATCATCTAATATTATGATCAAATGTGATGAATCTCTAAATTTCTGTTTAAAATCTTTATAGCCAACATTACAATATAAAGTTTTTGTAATTGAATAAATATTCAGAAATTATAATCAGGATTTGTGAAACTATGTTTCTGAAATTTTTATGATTTAAAACTGTCACCATATGAGTTAATGATGCAGATCTGAGAGGTGAGAATAAAAAAAGACCCTAATATCTTTTTGAGCGTTTTTTTTTTAACGACTAAAACATTATGTCTAATAAGTTTATTGCACTGTAAGGATCAATTTGTCACATAATCTTTCTGTCACAAGACTGAAGAGAGTCTTTAAAGCCAATTGGTGAAGCAGAGAAACAGAAAGTGGTTTTTGATTTATGAATCAAATGATTTTGAGCTGCACAAGGGAGCAGTGGTTGGTGTCTTCCTTCTCAGTGAGAAGGCCCGGAACATTTCTGTGTGCAGTTTGATTGTGCTCACCGTGTATGTGTGGGGCACTTCCTCCACAGGACTAAAGTGTGCATGATAGTGCTTGTGTCCTGCAACCAGCGACCTGACCAGCATGTACTCCACCTTTGCACCACAGCAACCAGGATAGGCTCCAGCAACCCTGAAAAGGATATACCGGTTAAGAAAATGGATGGATGATGATTTCCAGTGGTTATGTGCAGATTGATGGAGAACAAGGTCTGAAAGGAGAACAGGTTCAGTCAGATAACAAATATACTCCTGTCCTTTCTTCCTCCCATCACTTTTGAACTGTTTGTTCCTTTGTGAATTTTGTTGTTTATATGTGTTTGAATCAAAGATGGAATAATTTGCAATTCAGATCGTGTTTAGTGGCAGAACTTCCCAGTGACGATGGCAGTGACGTCATTTTTACCGCGTTTTTGCTCACTGTCCCATCCGAAAGTTCCCCCCACCCTTTCCATCCAATGTGCGTGTGCGCGCCGCGACGCACCGAGAGTGCGCGCGCTGCGCAGTCTGGGAGAACAGCTGAGGAGAAGAGTCCTGCAGCGGACAGAGCCGCGGAGCGTCCCCGGCCGGAAGGCACCGAACAGCGGCGAAGCGCTCCCGGACGCAGCGGAGGAGCCGACGGCGCCGCGGCAGGTGAGCCGACCCCCCCTCACCCGTGACTCCTGTGCTGCAGCCGCTCTCATGGTGCCGGGGTGGCGCTCCGGTTTGTCAGAGCATCAGAGTACGTTGGAAAAGGACAGTCCGGTTCTGACTCTTCCCGCAGTGCTCCGGGGCGCACGCGGCCCCCGCCTCTCTGCGCATCCTCCGGGTGATGCTGCGGTCTGAGAGGCTTTTTGCTGCTTTGCGCAAATCTCTAACGCAGGTACCGGATGGGGTGTGTGTGGGGGATAGGACCCCCCCCCCCCCCCCCCCATCTTATTCCTCTGCAGAGGCGCATGCATGGATGCGTGTCACTGCAGAGGACGTTTGGTGCTCGGGAAGGCCGGGGGCTGCATCCCCGACCCAGGATTCAGGCCTGAAGGCGGCGTGTGTTGTTGTGTGTTGTGACTGTCTTTCTTAATCCTCACACAAACAGCCGCAGTTACAGTTTTTCTTGGGAAGGGAAGCAGTTAAAAGGTGAAAAATGCTGCAGACAGACTGAAGGATCCTCAAATCTCCGAGGCTCACGTGAAGGCCTCAGGGTGGTTTAGTGATGACGTCAGCAGGTAACAGGTGAGCTGTGTCATGAGAAAGATAACGAGGTTTAGTTTTTGACGGCCGTATGGCATCATCATATTGATGGATATAAAAATTCTGACCTTTTTACATATTTTTGTGAAAAATTTAGATTCTGATAATTGTCCAGCTTTTGTTTAGGGATTTTAAACTTAAAACCAGATGTCGGCTCAGAGTGAACCTCCTTCACTCATATGGATGTAATTCTGAATGCATGCAGCAGGAGGCGCTGAGAAGCTCTTGAATACATGTGCAGTGTTTGATTTGGGATCAGTTTGCTGCAGGTACAGCAAAACCCACATGGGGGACCTCAGCCTGAATCTCCCTGTGTCTTCTATGGTTGAAATTAAAAACAGGCTTTGTAACAACCTCTACTGGTCTTGGGTCTTTGCATGATCCTAAGTGCACAAGGATGTTTCCTCTCAGTTTAGATATTGGCTCATTTAAGTCCTGCTGCCAAGAACCAAATAAATAAGGGTTTTCTAATGTGTGTTTCCAGAAAACACTGATGCTGCCTGGAACTCAGTTCTATTTTATTCTCTTTGCCTGAAGGCAGAGGAACATCTAAACATCAGAGTGAGAATTTAGAAGAGCTACACAGATTTGCTGGTTTTGGACATGTTACATGAAACGGACCAACCGTCTCATTTCAGTGGCAGCTTCTTCTTTCGGCCTCTGTCAGATCCACGTCTCTGAACCTTTAAGATTTTAGAGCTTCTCCACAGAAGTTTGTGAATCTGCAGAGTTCATGTTATTCAGTTCTTTTACGTTTTTTAAGCTGGCTTTTAAATGAGTTCAGATGAGTTGTATCTGATGTGCAAACTTGACTAAAACTTTGAAGTTTACAGTCCATTAGTTATCACACACATGGGTGTGTAAAATTTGCTCTCTGCATTTGACCCATTCACTGGGGGAGCGGTGAGCTGCAGACACAGCCGCTTTTGGGAGTGGTTTAACCCAAAATCCAAACTCTTAATGCTGAGTTTCAAGGAGCAAGTCACATTTTTAGAGTCTTTGGTATGACTTTGCTGTGGATTTGAACTCACAACCTTCCAGTTTCAGAGCGGGCACTACCACAGTTATATTACTTCTATTTTCTGACCATAATGTTTGAATCTACTACATCTGAATATGAATGCTCCACTGTGTTCTCCCTTACATGATGAGGCTTGTATCCCTTTAAGCTGCAGTGCATCTGTTTAACCAGCAGATGTCAGCCTTGTTTCAGAAATGAGCCCTCGGCAGAGTGACCTTCGGTGTCACTGCTTCTTGTTTGACAGTCTGTCATATCAAGTGTTGTTGGTGCAATATCTCCTGGAATAAATGTTATTTAGGCAAAGACCTAGACTTTTCAATCCTTCACTATCCAGTGTTGCAAAAACACCCAATTGAAGAAAAAGTAAGAAAAAAGAACTTTTTCAGAGATTATAACTTTGCCATGTGTATTTCATTATTGGAAATAATACGAAGATTATTTATCTTGAAAAAGGATCTGGCTTTTACTTATATTATTTCAGATAATTTAATTTATTTAGATAGATTTGACCGTGCTAAAACATGTTTAGGAAGATTTGCTAAAACATGTTTAGGAAGATTTGCTAAAACATGTTTAGGAAGATTTAGGAAGATTGACATAATGTGTACCTTTACGTAAACTTTCACCTAAAACAGTCAATCGTATATTTTTGCCTTTACCCCTTTTCTATATATTTTTGGCAAATTTTCTTTTTTTTTTGGTCACAAATGTACACTCTCCTTTTCTGTGGACATGTGTTACTTGGCTTCCACCAACATAAGAATATCCTGTTTTCATTTTTAATAAACTTATTACTACTTCTTGCTAAATGTTTCATTCGTAAATGTAAATTTTCTAACATTTTCTCCCCATTTTCTCTTTCTTTTTGGTGGAAGTCATACTATATGTTGAAGTTTTTCAAATAACCAAAAATTGTTTAAATTTGTTCTCAATATAACATTGTTTGATGTTAAATCTGTTTTGTTTTACAAGCAAAATACAATTTAAGCACACTCATTCTCTACTTTCATTCAATTTATTTCTGTAAAGTTTCACATAGGGGTTGAACTCGTCTGTACATTGAGTTTGAAGAATGTGGTTGTTTGAGCTGACCAGCAGAATGGGGGAATCTGTTGGTGTGTGAAGGGTGGGGATGTTTTTGCTGTGAAGCTGCTTCTTCCTTCGTGGAGCTGCTCTGTTTTTGACCTGAACGCAGACTTCAGCTCTTAAAAATAAAGATTCAGAGAGCATCATAGACCAACCAACACCCGTGGGACCATGCTCATCAGGTCATCTGTGGTTTTGTTCTGACTCCAGGTCCACATCAGGTTTGGTTTTACTGAATCAGATGTTTCCTTCGTTCAGGTGTGGCCCCCCCACCATACGTGTGAACTTTAACATTGGTGGGTGTCTGTTTTCCTTGCAGCAGCCTGGCTGTCTGCCATGAGGTAGAGGTGTGTGTATGTGTGTGAATGATTCTCACAGGAGCTCTGTCTTTCTCTATGAGTTCAGAGAGGAGCCTGTGGCTGTGGACCCCCCCCCACCCCCCACTCCCCAACTGAAGAATGAACACCAAGCCCCTTTGGTCTTGCTCATAAACAGCAAGATGTTGCATTCAGGTGCTGTACTTTATAATCCTGGCTGTTAATGATAAATAGCTCAGACAAAGCAGCAAAGGAGCCTGCAGCCCCCCCCCCCCCTCTATAATAGTATTTTAGTCACTGATCAGCTTGGGGAGGGGGGGTCCTCTGTAGAAGATGACGCCGCAGGCTGCGCTAAGAGAAAACAGTGCTCTGATTCTGACTCTCCTCTTCAGATTCTGAGGGTCTCTCATGGTTCAGACCCACTGTGGGGGTCGGGACGGAGGTGAAAGAGTCTTGCTGTGATTACTCAAGATTTCCTGAACTTCAAACATTTGGTTAGAAGATTGTCCTCTCATCGGTGTCGCTCCAGTCCAGACTAAAATTCAGAGTGAATCAGGGCAACAGCATTGATTGACAAGCTTAGATTTTAAGCTGGGACTCTGATACTTAGTTCACAATGGGCAGCCTAAAGATCTTAGGTTCAGCATGAGGACCAGATTCTCCCCCTCTGTCAGGCTGGGGGAAGACACAAGTGCAAAAGGATGCCACATGTTTGGAACACCATAATGTCCATCCCTGTATGTTTCTCATTGGTACCAAAGTCTTAAGGATCTTATGGTGACCTCTTTTTCAGCAGAACTGTTTGAATCTTGGGTTTCTGGGGGACAGATTTTTTGAGTGGTTTACTTATGTTGCAGTCATTGATCCGCTTCTATTTTATACTGAAGTAAATTAAGACCAACTTTAATGTGTGACAAGCCCCACAGTGGCCACCTAGAGAACTGATTTGACTTTGGTTTCTTGATTACTTAAAGACTCTTGGTGAAGCTGACAGTTTTTGTTTTTGATAGTTATTATGTTCATGTAGAAGATTATAATAAATGTATTAATTAAAACCAGAATCTAATGTGTTTCTTCAATCAAACATCACTTCAGGATGAGAAGAGGACTGAATGGAATTATGAATGAAGAGACTCTCAAGGGCACAGTTTGAATGTAAGCTGTGTTGCTTTAGCTCTGAACTGGTCTGCCTCCACACATGAAGGGCTGAGGTGGTCGGGATGAGGCAGAGGAGGAGCATTGAAGACTCCATCTTTGAGCTGCAGCTTCCTGCAGTCACTGATCAGTTACGTACAGATCAATAACTGCTGCTGTCACTTGATAGGACTATTCAGGTTTGGTTCTGGAGGTGGAGGAACATAAAGATCTGCTGACTCCCCACTCAGAAGGACCTTATGTCAGAGTTTGTTCTTGATCACGGAGTCTTCATGTTTGCTTCACACAAGGACTAAAAAAAATCTGGATATTTGCATGTAAACTTTGGGTTTTGTTGACTGATGGCACCTGATCCAACGCTGGGAGGCTGCTTCACCCAAGATCACCCGAATCCTCCAGAACAGCTCTGTTGTATGTGTTTTTGGATGCTCTTTTGGACTTGTAACATTCCCAGCTCAGACCAGGAGACCTGAAGAGCGCTCTCCACCCACTGGAAGTGTTAATGAGGGGAGCTGTCAAAGGTCATCCAGCTTCTGCTTAACAGAGCCGGTTTAACACGATAAGTGTGCGTGTGTGGGCTTGTGTTTTAATGAGATCTTATCTGATTGATCCAATGAGTGCTTCCTGCAGGTTTGACACACTCTAACCACCCTGCCTGCCCTCCGACCTTTAACCTCCACCATATCTATGACTCGGACAAGAAGGACCAGCTGAGCCTGCATGGACCTCATGTTTGTCTCCATGGTCACACATAGTGAAAGTTTGATCCTGTGTGATTCTGTGTGATCATCTGCAGATCCCCAGCTCTGTTTATTTTGGTGTTTTTAAGTTTGGTAACTTCTCCTGCAGAGGAACTTCCTTTTACACATTTACAACTAAAGATTGTTTTACTTTGAAAAGTTTGTGAGATCTAACTCTTGCTCTCTTATGCTGTGAGCCCTGCTGCTGCGGATCCACCCCCCTGCAAGGTGAGTATTCCTGTCCACACCAAGCTCCCCCCTCTTTAAGCCTCCCTCGCTCCAGATGGACAGCACCCCTCAACTCCCCCATCCCATCTTCTCTGCAGGAAACGCTCTTTTGATTCTGTTTCTGCACCCCCCTCCCATCACCTCAGGGGATCATCCTTCATTGTTTCGATTGTTTTGGTAGAAAGTGGGCTAAGAAAGACAGCAAGGAGGACAGACGGGTTGTGGAGAGGGGGATGAGGGGGGTGGGGGATCTTTGCTCTTCATCACCTCTGTTTAAAATACTTTATATTAATGTGGATCTTTGGGAAATCCCTTACGAATATGAAATTTTTATCATTATCTAAGGGGCAAAGCTTGCTGGGGTCAATAACTCTGGTAGAGTCTCTAATGGAAATAAAAAAGGTTCTGGAAGACAAGAATATCTAAGAACTGGTCAAATGTCCTGTGTAGTAAAAAAAAAAAAAAAAAAGGCCCTTTAATCAAGAAGACCTGGCTCCAGACCTCAACAGCCACAACCAGAAGTCCTCAACTGGATCCAAAAGTCCCCTCATATCACTCAGTTAAAAATTTATTTTTACTGTCAATCCCGACAGTGACAATTTTTCTCTTTTTAATAAAGTTTTTTTTTTTAACAGTTCTGAACACTTTAGGGTTTATTGATTTCTGCTTCTGGCCGAGGATGTCACGCGCTCTCTTGTCTGCAGCCAGGTCCCTCTCCCTATAACATCGACTCGGGCTAACATCGGTGGGACCAATGGGGAAACGTCACATATCAATGAAGATGTTTGGAGCTGTGCCCAGAAGACAACCAACAAGTCTGGTGATGGTCACCAAATACAAAAAATTCAGGGAACAATTATCTTTTTATCTATTTTAAAAGTGTTCCCAGTGGTTTTTTAATTATGATTATGCTGATTTCAGTTTAAAACAACAACAAAAAAAGCAACCTGTGTTGTTTTCTAGGACTTCTAGTAATAGTTAAGCTGATTAGTAATTCCCCTCTGAGTTGTGGGTGGGACTGTTGGCACAGAGAAACCCCGCCCCCTTTTTTCCTCCCTGTGTCTGAGAGTTTGGAATGTGGCCAACCCAGTGTATTTTCTACCTCACGAATAAGTTTTATTTCAAACAGCTTTTTTTTAATTTGCTCCTAGCTCACATCAATTTGAACTAAAAAAGAAAAAGCTCAGAAATGCAATTTTGAGTGTATCATTTTCCATCAAAGTGGGTCTTTAACCTTATAGAACCTGTGGTCCGCATGTGGGAACATCACATTACTATAATTGTTAATTCTGTTTAACTCAGGCCCAGCACTTGTGTAGAGGGTTACATCAAATTTGTTAGGATAGGGGTGTCAAACTCAATCGTACAGGGGACCAAAATCCAAGACACACCTTAAGGTGCTTTAACACCAAACGTGATTCGCGAGAAATTCGCGTGCCCCCTCCCTCATTCGCCGCCCGACGAATTAACTGGTCGACGCCTGTCAAAAAACTGTCCTGAGTTTGAGGCTGCAGCCACATGTGGGAGGAGCTATCAGCTAATGCATTTAGGATGATCCCTATAAGGAATGGTGTCTGTGGATATCGCACTTAAAATGAATGGAAGACAGAAGATTTTAGGAAATCAGGTTTATTTATTGTGGAGAGTTCTACAAATACATTGTAATCGTGTCTCCATGTTTGGGTTATATGATTATTGTTAAAAGATTTTCTCAGTACAGGGATTCTGTCTGTATGACAGCTGCTTCCACAGTATTTCTATGTGTCTGTGGTTGCGCTTGATGGCTCACTCTCTTATTGACCCGAAGGGGAAAATATTAAATAAGGGGACTTTTTTCCTTTCTTTTTTTAATGTCTTGATGTGGCCAGACCCAGCAGCCTCCACACCCGCAGCTGCTCTCTGCCTGCCGGAATATGGAGTGATTGAGCCCCACAGCGGAGCGAAAGTCACTGAAAACGTCACATGCTCAAAGCTGAGTTTCTTATTGGCAGAGGCAACGCAGTGACCTGTCAAACTTCAGGTATTTACATTTTGGCCGCGCCGCCCGATTTGCACCTCGCTGCTGCAATCAAGTTGCTGGCAGACTTTTGCACTGCGTCAGTCGCTCAAATCACGCCACTGGGCTTCAATTCACCTCCGAGCGTGTTGAAACTCCTTCGGTGTGAATGCACCTTTTGGTTGCAGGGAAAACATTTATTGAACACTCTTAAACTACATTTTTAAAACTTTGAAAAAAATAACTTTTTTACAGTACTATGAATAAAAACCGGCAGGAATATTATTCCAGAATAAATCATCTTAGACCTTAAATAACGTTCAATAATTTTCTCAACATAAAAATATATTTTGTCAAAATTATACAAGTTAGAAATAATCATAAGATAAAATAGGCCCATTAATATCAATGAAATAAAATGATCTGGAGGGCCTTGACTTTGACACGTGGGTTAGGACAATGCTTTGTCAAATCTGTTCACTTTGTGATAGGAAGCTGTTGACCTTGTGTGAGAATAATGATGAGAAATAGAAGGAATACTTCCAGGGCCTCCTCAATCCCTCTGACATGTTTTCCGGTGAAGATGGAGAGGCTGGGATGTAATAAAGGGCCAGTCCATCACTGAAGTTTAAGTCAGAATATATATAATGTGGCAAAGCACCAGTATGAAAAAGGTCGTCCCTTAGCACCTGGAGTTCATAGATGTTCTGAGTGTTTTGGCTGACATGCCTTTGTGGTTGATGACAATACTCCTGGACCCACAGACTGACACGGAGGGTGTGCTCCAACTTCAGGCGAATCACAATATTCTACATTCTCGCTAGGGAAATGAGTCACAGTGGAAAAGGTCACAGTGAGGATGTACAGCGACGCAGGAGAAGACAGATGTGGCAGTAAGCAAAAGCAAGTGGGTGATTTTTCTATGGAGGTAATCCGTCTGTTCCTCCAATTATCTCCTAAACCTCGTCATGTCATCATGTTTGGTGAGGCGAGCTTCAACCATCTACGACTTTAATTGGGTACTGAGGA
Source organism: Oryzias javanicus (assembly GCA_003999625.1). NCBI lineage: Eukaryota > Metazoa > Chordata > Actinopteri > Beloniformes > Adrianichthyidae > Oryzias > Oryzias javanicus. The sequence continues at coordinate 16,408,952 of CM012441.1, read as the reverse complement.
TGGCCAACCAATCATCTCAAAGGTCGGACTCCTAAATTCAAGGGGACCTTAACGCTGTGATCGGCTGAGTAATAATGAGCACACGCGAAGACATGCACACAGTGAAGTGATTATGGTGTGGAAGTTCATGGTCACATAACTGAAGGTCAGGCTGACTTTAAGCGGGTCAAAGAGACACATAGTAACAGCTTTGCAAAGAGCAGCTGTAAAGAGCTTGATTGTTCTGAGCGTGATATTTAAAATACTTCGGGTTTTATCTGTTCGTGTCGCTGTCATCCTGTAACTCCACCCATGAGGACAACCACACAATGATGGTTGGTTCTTTACTAAAGAAAAAAAGCTGTGGTGTGTCAAACTGGTAAGAGGAAAGAAGTTGACCTGCTTGGACGATAAAGTCTCTTCTCCACTACCACAAATTGTAAATTTTTTCCCTGTTTTAAACAAAACTGTAGACTGAGGAGATCAGCTATTTGTTTGGACTGTTTTGGCCTCTGTGGCGCTTTTAAATTCTAGGAAACCTGAAGCTAAACCAGAACTGTGACCAAATGAGCTGTCCAACATAAGCGCTTTCAGCATCAATTAGGATGTTAAAGAACTGCTGGAGTCACTATGTCTATTATAACTGCAAAAATTGTAGCTATTCCAACCAAGTAGAACATTTTCTTTAGGCATCTGTCTGCCAAAGTGTCATCATCCTTGTGTTTTTTGGCAACTCTGTCACTTTTACCAGGGCTCTCATGTTCCTGCCTATGACTCTTCTCCATAGAACCCGTTTACTGCTTTGACTCTGTGACTTTGTCCTCTTTACAAAGCTTTTGTATATTTGTACTTTGCTCGTTCTCTTTTGCTGTTCCTTCACCACCTTTAAAAGAGGTATTCCCCACTGTAGAGTCTTGAATCGTTTGGAAAAAAACATTTCCTCTTAAGGTGTTGTTTCTTTTCAACCCTGGTAAATCTAAACTCTTGAATCACTTGATCTCATGGTTCTTAATTACTACAAGTCTTTCTTAAAACTACAATGATTTATTTCTCACAAAATATTTAAAAGGATAATTCGTTACCAAATGATGGATAGCTGCTTGGACCATCGAATAGAAAGTTGAGGTTTAGCACTGGCAAAGTTCTTGGTGGAACATGTATGATCCGTGTGGTGTGGGGTCCCACAGGGCTCAATTCTATTACATCTTGCATTTCTTTGATATTTGTTTTTGCTTTTATTCTAAGATCACCATAAAATTTCATTGCAATGCAGATGATTTCCAGATTTATATCCTTCTAAAAAACGACAAACACTGTGTGATGCCATTACTAAAGTGTCTCGAGGACATCAGGGGGATGTTCCAGAACTTTAAAAGAAATGATAAAAGCAATTCCGAACCTATACTTTTGGTATCTACTCAGATCACCTTTTTGGACTTACAATAGGCTACTTGCCACAATACATTGAGCTTGTCATGAATCATTCCCTCTGGCCATCAGCAGGAATCTATCACCTGAGTACTAGCACTTCTTGGGTCTCCAGACTGCACTGCCCATTAGCCCCTGCTGTCATCACAGAAGCCCCACAGCTCTGCTCAGTGTGAAGTCTTGTTATTGCCACTTTGTCTGTATTACCGAGTGTTCTTATCCTGACCTGATCTCATGCTTCATTTGATTGTTTGCCGCCTGCCTCGACCCTCACCTGGACCCTGTTCTCTTTTGTTGTTTTCTGATGCCCTCATGCTCATGTTTGACCTCTGCCTGCCTGACCCTGATTTAGCTTTAAGAACTCTTAGCTGGGCTTCACTCGTGCTCTCCTTTCTGTGCCCATTAAAAACCTTCTGCACCTGGATCCAGCCATCTGCCTGTTGGTTACAAAGCTCATTATCACAATTTGGGGGTTTGACTAACTAGCTAGTCTAGACAACTCAAAAGAAGGCAGCTCTTTTAAGGAATCACTGTGAGACAGTAATCTATGCCTTCATAAGTACTCAGGTGGATTGCTGTAATGTAAAGCTTGACATTAGTTGGCATTATTGCTTTGATGCCTTGGTTCAAGTCCCAGCTGGGTGTTTTCTGTGTAGGGTTTCTACGTTCTTCCAGTGTTTGCATTGGTTTCAAGTGAAGTGTGGTTGTGCCTCTGTAAGGCCCTGCAGTGGCCTGACTACCTGTACAGATTGTACCCTGGATTTGCTCGAGAGGAGCTAGGTTGGCTCCCGAGACACGATGAATGCCTTACATAGGAACCAGTACTTCTATTTCTTAGCTTCTGATGGTCAAAAATGTTGCCACACATTTAAATAGGCACACAGATGTCCAAACATACAAGCTGTTTGAAGACAATTGAGTAAGTTTGTTTGTGCAACTAAAAATAGATGTCTTTTGAACAATCCCTAAGCAGCAGACATAGACGCTCAGGTTTCTAAAACTCCCATCTGCTGTGTCAGCATCATCTGATGCTGCATGTAAGCCAGGTCCATGCTGTCCTGTCAGGTTACACCAGAAATTGTTTCCACTGTCTCAAAGCTAACTGAAAAGCAGGAAATGGGAGCAGCGTCCTCAAAGTTTCTTCTTTATGTTGATTGCACCCTTTGAGGATCAGCAAGACCCTATAATCAATTTCCATCAGTTCTTGTCATTTGTTTATTCGCTTATTCATTCACGTCATGTCCTTTTGTTTTCTGTGAATTTTTCAATGATGAAGCTCATCAGCTGCTTATGTTTTCAAAACCCAATGCAGATTCTGTATGTCAGTGGAGTGTGACGATTCAGAGTTGAAGATCAGCTCTGGGATTAGAGAGCAGCCAGGGACTAGTGAAGGTACAACATGTTTAAAGTGTGACCTTCAGCACATCTGCACCACGTGGAGGGGGGGACAGGATTGCAACTCAGCATTGTGGGATTGATGAGGGTCAGCCCTCACGTTCTCCTCAGGACCGGCTCGTGCTCACTGATGCCTTCACTTAAACTCTGCAGCTCACTAGGTCTAGTACCCCAGAACAATTACAGGATCTTTCTTTACGAATGACTAAACTTGAAGGAATGGAAATTTAATGAGAAATTTGAATACACTTTTTTTGTCTAAATATACTGCAACCAAAACTGAGGCATTGTGTTCAAGTTCTAACATTTTAGTAGCAACATATCAAAAATTAAACATCCATTCTTTTTTATTTACAAATACATCATTAACCCCTTTGTAGCCTGAATTTATATCCAGCTGTGAAAATGAAAAACTTTCAGAGTGCAGAGAGAGTAGATTTAAAGTAGATGCTAAATCAAGTTAAGTTTGTAGCAGATGAGGTTTATCTAATGTTTGTTTCTAATGTCCCTGATTTTAAATGAGACATGTTCAAACTGTTAGTACTTTATTAGCTCTTTTCTATTTTTCTAATTTGTTGAGGTGATTATTTTTTACTTTGATGGGCGTACAATACTAATACTTAACCCACATTTTCTGTGTGTGCTAACTTGTGAGGGGCAATGAGCCCTCATAAAGATGTAACCCTAGAATTGCCCCTCAGTGAACGGAACAATAGGGTCGGGTGAAATGAGTTTGAGCTCCGGTGACTGGCTCCACGTTCCCCACAGGAACGATGGAGGTTTGTGTCAGCAGGTCTTATTAGGAAAGTTGATCATCCTAATGAGGCAGAATGTAACGTCTACCTCCTAATTAGACCCAGTGGTGAGGTGTGAATGTAGGTTGGGTTACGGTTAGTGGGGTATCAACGGGTTAAAGTCAGGTCTAGGGTCTGGATTAGGTTCCACCAGATTAATAGAAGTCAATGCTGCATCTTTATGTGGGTATGGCTGTAAATATGTGCGTTTGGGTCTTCTTGCAGCTCCAGTTAGTGATGTCGTTTCCAAATATAACCCCAGCCTGGGGTCTCCTCCCATCTGCAATGCTGCATGTAGGTCAGTGGCCCACCTCCACACATTCACACACACAGATCCATGAATCAGTCTGTTACCTTCCTCCTGCCCCTGTCTGCTGACCTGCTCCTAATGAAGGAGCTCCAGAGTCAGTCAGCCATTTACTAGACTAGGATCAACTCTGGGCTGCAGGCTGGAACAGTGGTTGGTGCTCTTGCCTCACAGCGAAAAGGCACAGGTTCAAATCCCAGCTGGAACCTTACAGTATGGAGTTTGCATGTTCTCCCTGTGCATGCATGGGTCTTCTACGGACACCCTGGCTTCTACAACAGTCCGGAAACATCCTTCTTTGGTTAATTGATTACTCTAAAGTAGGGGTCTGCAATCTTTAACAGTAAGAAAAGATTTGGTCCAGGCTCCTATTGACCGAAACTCAGCGAGAGGCCTTACCTCAAAGTTAGAAAAATACACTTTACTTATGTTTTTGAAGTCATTAAGCCATTCATTTATAAAATATATTTTTGAAATGTTCTCTACAGATATTTTTTTATAAATAACAAATTTAACTAATTTTACTTTTGACAATTCCTATCAAAATAAGCATATCCTTTGTTTAACCCGCTATCTTATGGGGTCCAAATGACCCAAGCCTTACAACCCATGATAATGACTGGTGTCATTGGAACCTGTGACAATAAAAAATCATTGAAATTTAAAAGTTCAGCGCACTGTCTTGTGGGGTCTAGATGACCCAACTCCCAATGTCAACACACCTAGGATGGCACAGGGTCAGATCCTTCAGCTGCGGCTGATTAACTTTAATTAAACGCAGGAAACACAAGATTTTCAACTTTTTTTTCCTCATCCTTTTTCTTCTTTTACTAGTGAATAAAAACAAAGTGTTTTTCTGTGTAGAATCCTTGTTTTTTATCTACCTGTAAATGCAATAAGATAATGTCATGGTAATAAACCACTTTGACAGTATATTAAACCTTTTACTGTCGTTTTGATCAGTTAGGCCTATCTGACATGTTAAAAATCTAAACTCAAATTAATTAGTTCAATAGTGATTTAAGTTTGAAGTTTTCTTTGTAGCCAAAGAGCCTCAATGGAGGGATTAAAATGTCTCAGAAGTCTCAGGTTGCAGAGCCCTGTGTCCCTAGGTGTGTATGGGGGAGATTGAGTGCACTGGGACAGTCTGGCAACCTGTCAAGGTCAAGGGTTTACCCCGCTTTCACCCAGTATTCGCAGGGGCAGGCTCCAGAAACCCGTGACCTCAAAGGACATTGCAGGTTAAGAAAATGGATGGATGAAGTTCAACTCAGAACCATAAAAACATGTAGTCAGATACATGCAAATATAAATATAATTTAGTTTTAAAATCTGAAGGAGTTTACTACAAACACTGCACTGAAATTAAGTTAAAAAGCAGCCAAAGTATTTTAGAAAGTTGGAGTTCATTTCAAAACAAGGTTGGGATCCTTGGTGGACTTGTTGAGATCTTTTAGTTAGACAGAAGTGAAAAGGAATCAGATGTTTGTGGTTGAAAAGACATTTCTGGGATCTACTGAGTGTCGACTGAGGCACAGTCCAACCTTTAACCACCTAAACTCACAGTTGATTTTTTATGAGGATGTCTGTGGATGACATGATGCCCAACCTGCTCCTTTCTGCACGTGTGAGAGTGAGTGTCACAGACAGATGGTTGTCCTGTCTTCTTCTGCATCACTACACACATGCTGGGGGTGTGCGTGCATGTGTGTGTGTGTGAGAGAGAGTCAGATGGCTGCTGACCAGCTGCTGCCAGAAGCTTTTGTCTGCGCATTCTTCATGTTGTGTGTCTGTGATTATGTGTCTGTGCTGAAGAAGAAATGCATCACAACTATCTACACCCTTGTATGTAAAGGCTGTGTGTGTCTGGGGGGTGAGGGAGAGGACTGAAAGAAAGGATGACCCGTGCCTCAGTGTGCGCCCCCGTGGTTCTGCCGTCTCATGCATTAACTGCAGAGAAGTGTGTGCATGCCTCCTGTTGCTGCAGACAAAGAAGTGACGAGTTAAAGTGTGTGAGTCTGTGGGGGTGGGGGTCTCCTTGGAATGGTGGGGGTCAGTCCTGGGACAATGGTGCTGGCGCACGCCAGCCTTTATTTGCCTTAACAATGAGGGAACAAGTGGTTAAAACCTGCTGGACACTGTGTGTCACACACACACACACAGGCTTTGGCAACCTCCAGGGGGAAATCCACACTCCTGTTCTCCGGTGGGAAGGGGTCAACTGAAATGCAATGTGTTCTTGCTGAAGCAGCTGAGCCTCAGACATCAGTCTGATTTACACGACAGCAAGAATCCAGCTTCCATTTTATAAATCTGTTTTCAGCCGATTTGCAGACGAGAGCTGCTCAGATCCACTTTTAAATGACACTTGTCTTCACCACAACAGTTATTGTGCTTTTGTTTATCTGTGGTGGAAAACAGCATCAGTGTAACCATGGGAACAGCTGCACCTCTGCCATCTTCAGTCTTCCTTTCAGTCTTCCTCCTCTTTCCTGTTAATATCTTTACCCTCTCAAGCTCATGGTTTGTTTGTTTTGTTGTGATGCTGAGAATGTGGAGATGATGCTCAGCACTCCCTATTACTTAGATTCTGAACTGTGATTGGCTCTTTAGTAAGCACTGTTGTGTTTGAGTGTCGCGAGTTCTTCATCAAATAACATTTAACATTAGAATGCATCCATCAAAGATCAAATGTCTATGACCACCATGATGATGGTGATGGTATTCAGTTTCATCAAAAGATCCAGAGCTCTTCGCTTAACCTTGACTAAGACCTACTGTAAGTCACGTGCACCTGTACCGTGAGGGGGTTGACCCGTACGAGTGCTACAGGGTTTGACACACAAATCCCGTTTGGTGTGAGTGTAGCATAAGGCTAATTCAAGTTGCACAAATTCATGATGTTTGAATGAAAGTGTGTTAGGGTGTACTTAGGCTGCACAGTAGTCATTGGTAGGGTGTGCTTGTTGGTTCTTTTTTTTAGACCGCACAAGATGTACTGGTGATACCCATAGAATATCTACACAATCTATGACTGACTGTGTGCACTTATCACATGAACTGCACTCAAGGCTTTGTGCACAAGATTTGGTGGCATGAAAAAACAAGAAAATACGTATGACCTGCCTGCATCTCACCTGCTTCACCCTCAAATTTATGTGTGGTCTGTTGCCCACAGCGTGAACATTTTTGCTCTACAGGCTAACTGAGCAGTCTACGACCATAATATTGCGTGCAGGCCACCGGTGTGCCCTGTGCCAAGTTTTTTGCCCACAACGGCTGTATTTACTTGTAGGCTTAAGGCTGTTCAGACCTGAGCTCCTCTTGGTCTGTTCTTTATTGTATTCTCAAGATCTCTCCAGTTCAATGTGTATGGTTCCTCCACCTCCTCCTGATCTGGTGGGCTCTTCTGATCAGAACAGAAATGAAGGATGCAGGCTGTCTCTGTGGTATGTTTTTCTGAATCAATTACCCTCTATAGTCTCACAGGCAGAATGTGTCATAAACTGCTGAAACAATAACAGTCTTTACAAAAACCTGATTGACCAAGGTTTGAAGGTCTTCCACATGCACAACCAGCTTCAGAAAAACACAACAAAAAGCAAAAAAACAAAACGAAACAACAAATCATTGTGTATGAGCCATCATTTCTGCTGCTCAGATGTTAAATATTCAGATATTTACAGGTGTTTTGTGAAATTAATAAAGATCAGGACAGCTTTCTAAAGGATACTCTAAAAATATATTTGAATAAGAGAAAACCTTAAAAAACCTCCTGTATTGAGGAGGAAACTCTGTAACTGTGGAGAGAAAAACAGGAGGAATCGTGAAACATGCTTGAATTTCAAAAATAAAGTTCAATTCAAATTCAGAGCTTTGGCCTTATTTTTGGACGAATTGTAACCCCAGGATCTACTTTTCATTTTCATCTTTGAACCACTTTTTTCCACCTGAGATGTGCTTCATTCATAAAACCTTAAAAAACAGAACAGAGAAAGAACTTTCTTAAACTAAAATTACACATACAAACAAAATTTTTTAAATGGACGTCATAGTATTTTTTAAAAGTTCAAATTATGAATGAATGCATTCCTGTTTTCCATTCCTATGCAGCAGAGTGTCATCTGCATATTATATAACATCTTGATTCTTTTTTTCATATATTGATATTTAAATATCTGATTATATGAATTTATTTAGTGAAAATCTTGCTTTTGACACACACATCAATACATATGAGTCATTTGTTTTGTATAACAAAAACACTTTAAAGCTTTAAAATACTGTGTCCCTTAGACATGCGTGACGTTACCAAACACACTGAACAATTCTGCGCTGTCACATCATAGTGTGCAGATCTGGTGTAGAGAAGGGCTGTTGTGCTCGGTGGGGGGAAACCACCTGCACAATGATGCAGTTTGTTGCTGCTGTGTCCGTCAGTGAGCGGACAAAGGCTTGTTGATACCAGCCCACGTACTGGGCCCACTGAACATGGATGAGCTACAGACAAACACATGCACACACCAACGATTGTGGGTTCAAGAATGTCTCCCCAATGACAATCAGAGTTCTGTCAGTTCCATGTGTGACTCTGCAAAGACTGTGTGTGCGTGTGAGCGTTTGCTGGCGTGTGATCAGAAAGCTGTGTGTGGGTGATGTGCCCCCACACGGTCCAGTAACTACAGTTCTGTCTTTTCTCTGTGAGTGGAGGTCAGCGAGTTAATTTATGCCCCCCCCCTGCCTACAACGTAATGAGTCCAGTTATTGTCTGGCTTTGAAGTTGTCCTCATTTCCTCCTTCCTGCCCCTTTTGTTTCCTCTTATTGCTGTTTTTGTTTTGTTTTTTTTACTTTCCAGTTCGGCTCCAAGATAATTCTCAGTCCGGAGGAAAAGAAAATAATCATGAACCCTGTTTTGCGAATATATACAAAAAGGATAAAATTGGTTTTAAAAGGTATAACGCAGGAAATCAAAGTCAAGTGTCTGTACTTTACAGACAGATGAAAATACTGGTTTTTAATTTGAAATAAACTGTGAATTTCTTCATGGATTTATTCTCTAATTTCACATTTGATAGTCTGATGTAAACTCGTTAAAGAGTTAAATTACTATTTGTTTTTTCAGATAAGCTTGGATTTTTTGTTGCTCTGATGACAGATTAAAGTTTGAGTGAATTCTTTTTGTTTAGCAAACTGAACAAAAAGTTTTCATTAAATTAAACATCTTTCTTTTTAGTCAGAGAACATTCTGATGGTCTTTCTGTCACCATTTTACAGAGTGGAATGAATAGAAATCCTTTTGATCTGAGCATAGTTTGTATTGCACCTTTTATGAACAAAGGCAATTTTAAAAGTGTTGGATAAGAGTTGGCACCAATAAACTTTCTATTTCACTTTTAGTTGAGGTTAACGGCTCCATCCTCTGACACATGTCCATCAGACCTGGTCCAGATCTCCTGTTAATGTCTCATCTGCTCTTGTTTGAGTGTCACTGCTGGTCTTGTAACAGAAGCTGTAATGATGCCTTCAGGTCCAAACAGGTGAACTTTATAGCTGCACACTTCCCTCAGAGACAGAAAGAGGTCTACTTGCGTGTTTGTGTGTGAAGCCTGTCCTGCAGTCATCTGTCTGTCGTCTCATCTGCTGCAGGTCTGAGGTCGACTAACTGCCGTCCATCTGGACAGGAGTTGATGTCTGTTTTTTGTGTGTTCACGTAGGCTGTGTGAGTGTGTTGTGTAAGTGTGATGAGTGCGTGTGAACATCTTGGCACACGTCTTAAGGAAAAGCAGAAGGGGGCTCCCATTGTTGTTGAGGCATCGTTTTTTAATGACATGCGAGACTCATTTGCATGTCATAGCTGGCGGCGGTGAGTCTAGGGGAGAATTGATTGAGTGGAGGGGGGCAACTGCAGACTGAAAGGGAGCTGAAAATACTTGCTAAGGTCAGTAGGTCCCCCTCCCGAACATACAAACAACACCCAAACTCAATGTTTCAAGGCCTCAAGCCTCAAGCCAGTTAAAAGCTGGCATGGTACGCACTTTTTTTTCCAGTTGGGGGTGGGGTCAAATGCCTGGAAGGCTCCAGATCCTCCTCATTGCATTCACTGACCTATAGTAAACTTACATATTTGTCAGTTTCCAGTCCTCATAATGCTTTATTTAATGGCTGATCTATTTTACCCCTATATATACCTTCAGGCTGTGATTGGCTATTTTTGTCTACTTTTGAGTTAACATATATATCTTCTACTTTAATGGAACTTACCTTGCTTTGTTTTATATCACTTTTGACAGCACAACCTTAACCTAAATTACTTTTAATCTATTTTTGGGGTCATTTCGTCATAGTGTATTAACACAGTGGACCTAAGATCATTTACACCAACACATTTAAGTAGGAAATTTTTAATTTTATAACTGCGAAAAACACAAAAATCTTTAATAATTTAACTTAAAGTAAACATGTACAGCGTAATTAAAACCAACTAAAGTAAATGCAATCTTTCACATTAAAATGTATTCACTTTTTCAGGCGTTTGACAGCTATATCTAAAACAGGATGAACTCGATCATGTCCCTCTCAAAAACAATTCCTCTTCAGCTGAACACACATGGCCAAAGCATGTTCACAATTTGGTAAACAACAAAGCTATACATAACTATTGACATAAACTTCACAATTATCCATAGTCACATTGGGATCCCACACAAATGATTTGATTCGTTCCAGACATCAGTTTCTGTCCAGCTGCACACGCCACACCACAGGCCTGACACTTCCAAGCTGTGTCCTTCCTGATTTTGTTCACTTGATGGGAGCATTTACATTTTAGTCTGCCTTTGTTGGAGTCCTTGTCAGCATCTGTGATAATGGGCACAGGAATGTGATCAGCCCTCTTGCTCTGGGGAACACCTGTCTGGTCCACACCACAAAGCTGACACATTATTTCCACCATGCAGTCTTGGTGCATAATGGCTGCACCTGCTTGCTTGGTTTTCCTCGTCTCACAGTATCCCAGTTTACTTCAAACGTGCAAAATGTCTCAGCTTGTAAAACTTGTCACTGCTGCCTCTACTGTTTTGCTCACAAATTTTTGTGAGACACATATCCAACAGCTTAAAGTATGATTCCACACTTTTTTTGCTTGAAAGTGCTGTCAACTTTCATTTTTTTTCCCTGAATTAAATGAGTATCGGACGAATGCGTAGAAAAATAATGACGGCAAGAATTTATCACAATACTTGCAGGTAAAAAAAAACAAAAGTGAAATTACATCTAATATTTATAGTAAGAATACGAAGCTCTGTCTAAAAAAATGGACAGTCAGCATCTCCTGAAATGGTCAAAAATCCCTCCTATATTTGGTCGTATGAGTTTGACGATCTGTCAGCTCCTAAAGGTTAAAGATTTGACTCAAAGGCAGGATATCGTTCATTCGTCTGTTCTTTCATTCACCCATCCATTCATTCATCCACTCACACTCACATGTTTATCTATCAGTAAATAAGTAAATCCTATTTATTCATGTATTCATTCTTGAGTGAAGAAGGAAATCTCTTTGTCAGGGTTTTTTTGGTCATATAGAACTGTTCAGTTACACCAATATGTCTGTAATTATGATCAAACTATGTGAAACCGTCTAACCTTCCAGTGCAGTGTTAGTATAGAACATGGGTCAAAGTCAAGGTCCGGGGGCCGGATCCTGGCCCTCTGGGTGATTCGATCCAGCCCACCAGATCATTTTATAATTTTGTTACTAATGACCTGATGTTAGCTTGCGCTGGAAACACATTCTCTTTCCTAAATGGCCACATTTTGATACATGGTTAAGGATCCCTAAGCACCAAGAATTTACGTTTTTGGTATCTCCAACTTCTCATTTTTTGATGTTCAATTGAATCAAGGCTCCCCAACCTCTGGGCTGCAAACTGGTACTGGTTCGGTATTGGGACGTGGACCATACCGTTTTCCTAACCTTAACCCGGTACCAGACAGTCTGTACCGGACACAGACCAGTACCGATTCTTGACGTGGTACCAGACAGGGCCCAAGGTTTGATCTGTATTAAACATTTTTGAAGTTTTAAATATTCAGTTGTTAGCGTGTTCAATATATTTTTATCTCGTTCAGCTTGCAACCTAAGGTGTGTTTTGGATTTCGGCCCCCTGTGCGATTGAGTTTGACCCCTGGTGTAGAATCTCATTGATGATGTTGATGGTGATTCCAACGGGAGTTATTCAAAGTAACCTCTTTTGAATCTTGATTTGGGTTCACAGGTTCAGTTTGTATTGGTGTTACTTACACTTGCAACCAAAACATTTACAGAGAGAATCCAGTTATGTTCCACCCCGCTGTTACCCAGTTTTTATTATACAGTTTGAGGCAAGTTTACCACCAACATTTCTGCTTATTTGGTTCACCTGAAGGGTCTGATCTCATTGATAAAGATCATCAATCATTCATCCAGGTTTCAGCAAAGCGCAGTGACCAGAGGTCTTCTCCAGACAGAGCTGGTGTTTGCTGTGTCCCTCCTGGGCTTGCCTAGAAAGGGGGATGCTCATTTTTATGCAACTCTTCACAGCATGGTAATCAGAAATAAAGATCATTGACCCTGAATGTAACACGACGATGACTCACATCCTTCAGATGAGAGTCTGACTTTTTTTTTTTTTGTAGACAGATTCGTTGACATGGAAGAGTCTGCTGGGTTAGAGCTGAGGATGTGGGGTTAAGTGGGTCACAGAGACCTTGGGGCGATAGCGATGCTCCTGTTCCAGGTTTCTGTGGATCAGAGTTCAAATTCTAACTGAATGAAATAAGATATATTTGTTTAGATAAATATAGAAACTGAAATACAAAAATTCTATAATAGGTTTTTAATTGAAATTTCACATGACCAAGTATTATCAAACTGAATATTCTTCTCAAATGGAGAAAACCATTTCTGTTTGACATAATTATTTTGACATAAATGTGTGAAGATTTAGTTGAAGGTTTTTCTGGTTACTTTTCCGTGTGTTTTCTCCAGATTCCTCCCACCCTTTTTGTGTCTTCCCTGTTGCCCCCTGTCAGACAGACCAGTGCATGATCTACATTCATGCATGATTGGTTGTGTTGGGTCTGCTTGTCATTTCATCTTAGCTTGTGTGTGTATTTCAGCGTTTAGGGGAATCTATGATTTCTGATTTAAAAGTTTTAGAAATGTATTATGTTCTGCAATGGGAGAGCCTGGCAGATCAGGGAAAGAGACTCTCCTCAGCTGCTTTAGTTGAAATGGTCACTGTGACACCTACAGTACCCTCAGGGCTGTGCTGAGCTTTCATGTTGGAGGTAATTGCTGTGACAAGATCAGAAACAAACTGCTTTGTCCTCATTTTTTTTCCAAACTTCACGTGAGCAGCAGCAAATGGCCTCCCCCCTAGCTCCAAAAAGTGTCATTGATTTGTGAAGTAACAGAAGATTACAGGTGAAGTGACAGAGACAGACAGAATCAGGACGGACAACAGCTCAGCAGCAGATTAAAAAAACAGATCAGGCTTTAACCTTGTGTTGAAATACTACATCTTTATATGAAAGTACAGGTTATGAAGAAGAAAAATAAATAATTAAAAGCAACACAATTTTCAGATGCAGTTTCATTCAACTGTGTATTTAAAACATTCAACATTCTAGCTGAATTGTGTGGATTTTTACACTTTGTGGCATTTATATTATAGTCAAATCGTCATTCAAAGATTCTCATAAAGACCCACTCCAATGAAAATTTTATTTTTGGTATTAACATATTTTTGTAGCATTTTTGAGGACACATATGAAGAAAATGCTGTTTAAAATGTCATTTTTGAGGATTTCATTATTCAAATTTTTATAAACACAGCTGTGCCATAGGTGCTACCACAGCGAGCCACAAATACCTCCATTCCGATACATCGACTTTCAGACAAAAAGGTCCATATATGTTTTTGTTTTCCTTGTCTGAGCTGGTATCTGGCTCAAAACTGTACGGCTGGATAGCTCTAAAATTGCTTGCCATTTTTGTTGCACCTGTAATGTTATGTTGTGGCTGTAAAAGGCTGGAAGTTAGTGAGAGAACCATGGAGGATGGGAGGTGAGGGCAGGGTTACTCCATGCTAAAAGTTCTGCCCAAAACTCAGGGGCAAATTTATGATGTCCTGCCACTCTGCAGAAACTATGTCCTAGAAAACAACACAAGTTTTTAGATTTTGGCAAAAAATAGCAGAATCATAAATAAAAGACCAACCGGAACACTTAAAATAGATCAAAAGATGATCAGACTGAGACTTTAATAGAAATCGTCCCAAAACAACTGAGATAATGTTTTGTACACACATTACACTGTTCTGGACTGAGAACGTAAAAGGAAATGTGTGGAAAAATACTTGATTTAAATCAGCAAGTTTCTAAAAATCTTTTAAACCCGGGACAACGTGTGAGCATTTCAACACTTTTCAGCATTTATTTAATCACAGACTTTGTTTTACAATCCATTTTTTACACAAGTGTGTGAGACATCTGTGTTTTCCATGCAGTGTTTGTGTGTGACAGCAGTGCAGCGCGTGTGTACAAGGCTCATTAATATTTCATGAGGTGGGAGGAGTGAGGAAAGGGGGCGGTGACAGATGGAGAATCAGAGGGAGAGACGGCGACAGGGAAACAGAAGGAGGAAGAGGAGAGCAGTTGAGTGGAGGACGGGGACAGACTGGTTTTTCTCTTCTGTGGATCAAAGGATCACGGAGGGTCTGTGAGCCGGAAGCAGCTTTTCCTGGATGCTGAAGGATTTATGGACATGGAGGTTTGGCACACCCCCCTGGTTCTGACACTCACCTGCATTCTGGTGTGACTCAGGTACGGGCACGTGCCTCTGTGTGTGCGGGGGTGTGTGTGTGTGCGTGCGGGCTCAGGTACCAGCGCATGTCAGACCCAAGCCTCTTTGTTCAGATGCTCCAAACTGAGTGTCTGCTTCCAGGATAATGATAATGGGGGGGATGGCAGCTGGAGGCTGTGATGATCTGGACCTTACTTCAAATACAGGATGTTTCCCAAAAAGGATGTTTCGGGGACAGATAAAAGCCCAGGGTTTGGTGTTCAGAGGTTGTGCTATGCGCGGGTTCACAGGGATGTCAGTGATGCTCAGACAGAAGACTGAGCATGCTCAGTTTGAGGGTCAGGCAGGGATGAGGTCCCATAGAGGCTGCTGGGGTCTGTGAAACAAATAATTAGTTTGTAGTTTAAAAGTGGAACTTGTTTTTATGTCATTTGACAAGTCAAAAGGAACTCATACACTTTTTTTTTTAGTTTTCCTTTTCTGAGAATTTTCAATGCATAAATTATCATAAATATTTTTGAATTTAATAACAGACTAAGAAAGAATAAGCAAGCAAATTCCAAAAATCAGTTGGGTGCTGACCTTCTATGGGGAAGAGACAAAGCAATTTTGAGGATCCAGAGTGGACTGATGCTGCTGTCACTTCTGACCTCTGCTGACCTCAGGATCACTTAAGAGCAGGAGTTTCTGAGTTGACCAACACCACTAATCAGAAAATGATCAGTTTTTCCTGAACATATACAAACAAACAAAAAAAATGACAAAAAATGTTCTGCTGGGAATAAAGGAGGAAATGATCTTCAAAGATTTTCAGATAAAACCAAGCAGAAACAGGCCAGAGGGTGAAGTCGGGGATGTCAGAGAATATTAGCTGCTGGGGAAGTGTTAACGGAGCTTCATGGTGTATTCATGCTTTGAATGATTCATCTTGTGCTGCTTTGATGGAAGTATGGTTTCATCAAACCATCGTCTCCATATTGTCTTCCCCAATGCTGTTTTCAATGAGCCCGGTTCAGGAGAGACCTCACGTGCATCTGAAGACGAATCATCTCAAGCTGCAGGTTCGAAGCTTCTAGGGAAGCTTCTGATTCTGGTGCAAACCATGATCAGAATTCTTGTCAGTGAAGAAGTTTAAAGTTCCACTCCGATCATCTTTTGATCTATTTTAGAAGTGTATCCCGGCGGTCTTTTAAATATGATCATGCCATTTTCAGTCAAAATCAATTAACCAGTGTTATTTTTGATGACATAGTTTCAGCAGAGCAGCAGAAGTTAGCCGAGGGTGGAACTTTTGCCGCAGAGTGAGCCCGCCCCCACTTCCCAACATCCACATTACTGGTGCAACAAAAATTGTGAGCAGCACCGGAGCTATCCAGCCATACAATTTTGAGCCAGATACCAGCTCAGGCGAGGAGAACATGGTTTTAGTCGTCTTTAAGTATATGCATCTGAACGGAACGGAGTGGAGCAAAATGGGCTTCTGGCTTGCCGTAGTAGCTTCTACTTCTCACCTACGAGCTTTTTATTGCGCCTGATTCACAATGAAAAAAAAAAAAAAAATCAAATACCTGTGCCTAGAACACAATTTTGAGATGACATTGTACTCCATACAAAAATGCCACATTTACATGTTAAAAACGTCAAAAATGCAATTTTCATCAGAGTGCCTCAGAACCTCATCCATGGACTCGTCCCATCCAAAAAAACTCCTTTTTCTGGGTTATGCCCTGGGTCAATTACTGCACATCATCAAAAAAAAGTGCGTTTGTTTCATATTTGATTCTGCCTGAATGCTGCTCTCTTGTTTGTGATCAGGTGTATGTGATTGTGTAGTGATGTTTGAAGTGTGAGCCTGACAACTCATCACCACTCACGCTCACACACACTCTGACATGCACACACACTCACACACACACAGATACTGTGGTCCTTTGTTCGTGGGCGCTGTGCAGACGAGGTTAATGCAGCCAGAAAACAGAAAGAGAGAGGGACTAATGGACGAGGACGTTCACCACAAATGTTTGGTGGAGAGAGGCCTCACACCGACCCCCTCTTCTCTCCCCCCAACCCTCCCTCCATGGCTGGAGGGAACAGATCAGAACAAATTGTCGTTCTGTGATCTGCCCACAAAAGAGCAGGGCTGACGGTCTGCAGCAGCTCTGATACCATCTAGATTAGATTTAAAACAAGAAGCAGATGATTGATCTCCTCCATCTCTGCAGACCTGAAGGTTTAAAGGTCTGGGAATGTTTATATGCAGTTTCTCATTTGTGTGTTCCTGCTTCTGTAAAATTATGTAATGGTGGAGATTTATTTCTGCGTGACTGCTCTGTCTACTTAATCTGTTGATCAGGTCACTCTGTGAGTGTGTGTGTGTGTGTGTGTGTGTGCAGATGTGCCTTCATCAGCACATCTGATAAAGCACATATTCATCACATTCTCCTTCAATATTTGAAGGAGAAAAATTCATAACACAGCAGAAACTCATTCCTGTCATGAATATTCTGTCTGCTGAGGGTCCTGAAGGTTCAGCAATAAAGCTGCTGGTTTTCTCCTAATGGAGAAGGACCGGCTCCTCCTACAGTGGTGATTTTTTTTATTAAGATTATGGCAAGATTTGACTTCTGGGGCAAATTAATATTTCTTCAGATTTTCTTCTCCAGATTTCTTTTATCATAAAAGAGCTTTTGAATCTTCCCATGTTGTCTCTGAGCCAGTCCCACTATGATCATCTTTTGTAAAATAGTTTTTTAAAATCATGATTTTATAGTTTTTAGCAAGAATCAAAGTACCTAGATTATTTTTGACAAATCTTCTGCAAAGTGGCAGTAGTTCATTAGAAATTCTCTTCTGAGTTATAGTATGTTAGGGACATTTGCATTGAATCAACCTGTTCCCATTTCCCATCATCCCTTTGTTTACACTCTCTGCTGCTTGCTTACAGCCCCTCACAAAATCAAGCAAACATTTCTGGTGCAACAAAAATGGTGATCAATAATAGAACTATGCTACTGTACAGTTTTGAGCCAGTTCAGATGAGGAAAACAGACTTACATGGATCCTGTTGGTTACAAGTGGATCCATCGGTATCTAATTGAGTGGTCTGACAATTGTAGTTCCCACATCAACTGGGATGTGTCTATACTTTTCAAGACTTTCTGAAGACTTTCTACTTGAAAGAAGTTCAGTGTTTGGTCCTCCTGTTTGCAAGAGCAGCCAGCTTTCCAAAGGAAAGTTTTCAAATGGCCTGTAAAAAAACCTACAGAGTTGAGTGGCAAACCAAAACCTACAAACTGAGGGCTTCCACTAGTGAAGCTAAATCTGTTCATCTTACGGTCTCTTTTTTTAAAATTGTAAAAGCTTCTTTAAGTCCCCACAATACAGTGGCCCTGAATGTCAAGTCACACCAACAAAACTCAACTCAGCACAAAATTATTTAAAGATCACAATGACAATTTAAAGAGCTAAAACTATTATAAAAAAGACTCAATGTTTAAGAAATCAAATAATTCCAGAAACCCATAATACAAAAAAGTAATTTCTAGAAATCAAAATGAAATGAAAAAAAATAAAGTAAAAGTAGAAACCTGAAAAGGTAGGTGTTATGGGACATCGCCGATTAGTCCAGCGCATATACAGTATAGCTTCAAACAACTTTAGGCAGAAATGATGAACAAAGGTCATCATGCAATCAGCGATGTTCTATAGAACCTTTTCAGGTTGATATTTTTGCTTCATTTTTTAAAAATTTCTTTATTTTTTTTCCTTTTCATTCATTTACCAAAAATTGTTTTTAGGTTTCTGGATTTTATTTGGATTTCTAAAATATTTTGTTCCTTTATTTGTATACTTTTTTAATTGCGATTCAGATTTTTGTGATTTGGACTTGAAGGCCACCGTACCACAGTGAGGTAAAACTTTGTTGGAACTGAGAGTAAATGTACAAGAATCCCACATTTATATAGTTTTTCATTTACAATTAAAATGTTAAAAACATAAAGTCAATGCCAACACCAGTTTTACATAAATAGAGATATGAATAGAGAGAGGAAGACTTGAACTGATCAATAAAGAGATGGACTTGGGTGTAGAAAATGGATGGATGATCATTAAAAACTAAAAGTAAAGTCATTTTCCGCCTCGTAAGTGCAAGTAATAAGGGAAGAAGGAAGAAGGAAAATCAATCCACAGGTTTTATGAACTGAACTTATTGAGCAATCGTTGATTGATTTGAACCCATAAAATTGATTTTTTTTTTCTCCTCACAGTCAGTGTCATGATTTAGAATGGGGGGGGGTCTTTCCTCCATGCTCTCTTTTTTACAGTCAGGTCTTTTCCAGTTGCTTCACTGAGCATTTCTCTCCTTCTTAGTTTTATCTCCGAACTTGCAGCTGAGTCCTGTGGAAGCGCAGGTGCGCCTGCACTCTGCAGCTGCTGTAGTCCCGTCCTGATGCAGCCGTCTGTGTGCGAATGGGTCAGCCAAATGCACAAGCGCTGTTCGGGTCATGAGGTTCTGCTGTGCTTGCATGTTCTGCGGTGGAGTTAATGGATTGGTTCGGTTTCTTAATTCTCTGATTATCTGAAACGAGGACGTGCGCAGGTGTGACACTCATGCACCGCTGCTGCTGCCTTCTGCAGCTTTTATCCAGGTGACCGCACGTGGACAGAAAGTGTTGAAGTAATGTGGCTCCGCCTCCCCCAGCGTGTGTTATGGACAGTAAGAATATTTGAGTAATTCTGTTTTACACTCAGTGACTTTAGACCCGAGGCTCAAGCCGACTGCTCGTTTGTGAAATGAGTCTTTAGCTGCTTAAGCAGTTGCACGGACACAAGTTCACTGGATTGGAATGAACTGGACTAGATTGGATGTCTTGAATCTGCTTCTAACTGGGTTGCACATATCAGTCGCTGGTTTCTGTGGTTCTGGTTCCTTAATCTTGAGGCTTCAGCGCTCATTCTGGGATCCTCAGTAGAGGAGCTGTCCCTTTTTCCCGAGCTCCATGTCATAGTTCTCGAGAAGTCTCAGACTCTGTTTTTCTAACCTTTGAGCAGAAAGAAAATGTGGCTTAAGAGAATTCCTACCTGAAACTGAACTGGTTGAGCAGTGCTCAGGTTAAGTCATGGTTAAGTCTTTTTCAGTTTGTTTAGTTTGTTCTTATCTTTTTAATCGACACATTCGTTTGAAAGGAGGCCGTTTTGGTTCTGGTTGTGGTTCTGGACTGCCTCACAAAGGGTAAAACAGTTCAAACATCTTGGATAAACTTGTCTCTCTGTTTTTCTTTCAAAGCTGCATTCAGCCAGTGGTTGAATTTGTGATGCCGTTCAGAAGGATTTATCTCACTTATGGTTGCTTTCTGTCCTCAAGCATGAATCCTCACAGCTGGAAGAGACGCTGAAGTGTTCTGGGAGGGGACAGCTCGGTGTCGCCTGCATGAAGACGGACCTTTGTGGCTCCAGCTAATGCAGAGCAGCAGAGCGTTGGTTAGATCTGCGAGCTGCTCTCTTCGTCGCCTGCCTCCTGTCCGATCCTCTGCACTCACACACGCACAAACACGCGCAACAGCACTGGAGGAGGACGCGCTGAGGGGGAGTACAGGCAGAAGAAGCTTTTTACCCATAATGTTCAATTTGATGGGAGGAGGAGCGTGAATGAATTTGTAACAAAGAAGGATGAAACCAGATGGACACTGATGATAAGAGGTCATATTGTCAGACTTTACACATGCACGTGCACTCCGCCGCAGACATAATGATAATAATTATACAAGGGAAATGGGGAATGACAAGTTTACATGCGTGTGTGTGGCTGGGCGTGTGTCCTGTAAGCATGGCTACCAGACCTAATTTGCCAGCACAGCTCATCTGCCTCCAGGTTACCACATTAATAAAAGCTGCTCTGCTGCCGGCTGCCTTATCCTCGGGCCTTACAGAACACACATGCACATACACACAGGTGCACACTCACAGGAAGGAAACGTCTGATTATTTGTTTTTCTATTGGTCTAATTTAATGTTCTCTTTGGAGCTCTGGCTCAGCTGGCTGTGTTCTGTTTCTGGGTGCTTGGACTCCGGAGGCCTGAAAATCCAACCACAACAGAGACATCAGTCTCGGAGCCTCCAGCTGCAGTGTCAGGTCCTTGAACAGAAGAGCTCAGTCTCAGTTATGGTGGTTTGATTAAGAGGAGGCGTCATTGTTTTATTTGTCAGACTTCCTTCAAGGAACAATTGAGAGCCACAGGGACTGACGTCTTCTTGGGTTAGTTTTTTCATCGTCTTAAATGAAGTCTCGCTTTGTGTTCAGGATATGTTCTCCTCGGGTTTATTCACATTTGGTTAGCTTGAAGCGAACAAGTTTGTTTCCCTGATAATCCAGTGTAAATTTTCAGTCTGAATACACCCAAGTGGACCCTGGTCCAGGACCAGGAACCACACTCGGATCCATCTTTTGAGGTTGTTTTGATTCGTTTCCAATCAGACTGAGCTTTACTCGCTTTGAAATTTCTCATTCTGAATAGACTTTGTGCTCTGGGCAGAACAACTGGACCAAAACAGCCACCATAGAGCAACAATGCAACAGCCACTCGTGGAAATTTGTAGAATTAAAGCAGGTTCACTAAAACGATATGTATTGTTTCTCACCCTGTTTTTCCAACTAACCATATGTCACAAACCTCTTTTTGCTTACTTTTTCTTGCAAGAATTGAAGGGAGAAAAAAAAGGAAAGTTTTTCAATAAAAGAGACAAAATATTGGAGTAAATTGTCTACAGATAATGATGTATGATTGAAGACAGACAGAAATCTTAAAGAAAAAAGCCCCACCTGGTCATAAAATGACTGTAACGCTGTGGAATAAAGTCTGGATTTAGATTTTTAGTTGACAAAGCCAAATGTTGCTTTATTAAAGCATAACAATATACACAGTCAAGAAAATTTGAAGGCATTTTAGAGTGATAAATGGAAATGTATTAACTAGGATTTTAGGCTGTAAGAATCATTTGTTTGAGTTTTATTCTGTATTTTCACTCTGACACTTGCTGTTGTCTTGTGGAAGTTTTTTGTTATTTTATCAGAAAAACATACAAAATAAACATGTAAATATGATTTTATATGGCAATTTCTTTTTATTTTTTCCTGTCATGTTGGTCCTTATAATTTATTTTTAAATTATTTAGAAGATCATAAGGCCACAAAGAAGCTCGCAATACAAAATGCTGAAGGACGGCTTTTAACTCTACATATTTAGTATGTTTTCGAGTTTTTTAAGATAATGAGCAGGAAATTAAATAAAAAAGGTGTTTATGCTTTTATGTTCAGGAAATGAAAACTAGTGTTTAGATCCCAGTAAACCATCTGAAGGGACTGTACCCTCTGATCGCATTAATTTTGTTTTTCTGTTATGAATCATAAGTGCAGCTGCACTAATGTGAGCATTGAACCTTCACCGTTGTGCTAAGCGTGCATGTTGCTGTGCTTCCTTTCAGTGGTAAAGAGTGAAACAGAGCTGCTCCAACAAGCTCACAGAGCAAGTCTCCTGAGGAGCGACGACCTGTGAGGCTGCAGACGGCATCTGGCACTCCGTGGCTGACGAGCTCAGGTGAGTGAAGGGGTTCTGACCTCTTGATCGGACTTCTATCGACACCAGCAGTCAGGGTGCTGGTCCCAGTGCTGTCTTCGACATGAATGCTCAAATCAGTGATGGAGAAAACCAGTGAGGCCTGTAGGCAGCACCACAACAGTACATGTTGTAGAGGCTTTCCATATGCTGATCATCAAACCAAGCTTCTTCCCCTTAAGTTAAACTTTATCAAGTGTTATTTCAGAAGACACAATCTGAGATGACTTTTGTGGCAATAGAAACTTAACTTTAAATAGAGAACCACATATTTTAATTAGGACAGCTGATTCTGTCTGAATTGGTGTCATTAAACCTGCCAACACTTTTCAAATAGCTAAACAGAATTGATTAACAAATATGAAAATGAAAGGAAATTTTATCATAGAATTTGAAACATTTGCTGTCTGTCAAAGACTTCTATCTAATGAAAGATAGTCCAGATTCAGAAATTCACCTCTGAGTTGTGGACGAAACTGTTGACGCTGAGTAAGCCTGCGTTTATTTCTCATCATCCCTTTGTCTACATTTTATCCTGCCGTCTCTCACACCCCCAACCTAACATTAGCGGTGCAACAAAAATGGTGAGAAATATTTGAGCTACAGTTTTAAGCCAGACGCCAGCTCGGATAAGGAAAATCAAGGAGTTACATGGATCTAGTCGTCTGCAAGTGGTTAGATTGGAGCTTGTGGCCTTCCGGTAATAGCTTGTACAAAACAACTTCAAGCTTTTCCAAACCGCATTTCTTTTTCTGCTCCATATTCACCACAAATTGATCGAAGAAATTCTCAGAAATGCAATTTTAAGCTTAATTTGCTTTATTTATGTCTTCAATCATGCAAAAAACAGCAAAAATACGTATTTTCTTTGGACGTTTAACTTCTCATTCAACTGGCTTCCTCAGTCGACTGAGGGGTAAAATGTTTCAGTGAGTCCAGATACCATGATTAAACTTCAAGCCAATGTCTCCTGGATGAATGAGATCTTCACCGACTAATAAAAGATTTACGACGACTGAAATGAAAGTTAAGCAGGAAACAATAAGGAGAAAATGACAGAAGTCTGAACCATACAGAAAGAGTTCGACTTGGGAGCAGAAATTGGATTGTGGGAAAACTTTCAGGGTTCTAAAATCTTCACCACTGAGGTGTCTATGAGCAAGGCCTTAGAGTTGTGTTGCTCCTGTGGAGCAGCTAATAGTTAACTGGACAGTGTCTGTACTGGAAACAGGCAGGGGTTCACTTTAACCCCCATAAGTTTGTATTTATTCATACTCTCTAACGAGTCACAAGAGATCTGAGTCTGAATTTTCTCAATGTCTTCACTGAGTCTCACCTCAGGACGTGGACTGTAGCAGGAGTGCATGGACTTGAGGGGTCGGCAACACACACACTTTCACACACCTTAGATGAAGGCTTTGATAACAGCTCCAGCTTCTGCTCCCACCAGGCTTCATCTCCCCGTTCACCTCCTCCTCCTCTTGTCTGCACTACTGTTGACTGTTGCCTTATGCCTTCACTAATTCCCCCCACCATCCTTCCATCCTTTTGGGACTGTTGCTAAGAAACCTTGGTGACCACAGAGTTTTCTGATTGGACAAGAGGTAAGGGGGGAGAAAAACTGAGTTGGAGGAGGGCTTAGTGTGTGGTGTGTGCGGGGGGGGGGGGGGGGGACAAAGAGCAAAGTGAGATCCAGATGTGGTAATTAGGTGAACTGACATGGATAAAGGAGTCTCCCAGCTTCATCCTCCAAGATGTGATTGAACTGCTGGCCTGAAAAAAGGAGGAGAAAAATGGATAAAGAATAAGGGGGTAGGGTGGGGAGTGGAGGGGGTAAGAGAAGCTAAAAACGATGGGGGCTCAGGTTTTTTAGCAGATCCGCTGTGATTCAGTTTTGGTAAAACGTCCAGACTAACCTGAATTGACTTAGATTAAATAAATAGTTTTTTTTTTTTTCACAAACCAGACAGTTAAGTAAAAAAAACAAAAAAAACACACTTCCTGAAGCATGGAGAACAGTAAGTCCAGAGGTTTTTAAATATTCTTTTGTTTCAAGATCTTAATATGCTGCACTAAGAATCATTTGTGGGTTTAGGGGTTTAATTGGCTGCTTATTCCTCTAGTGGGCGTGGCTTGTCACTGTGAGTGGCGTGCCTGCGGGCTTCACTAAACGGCCTCTTTGTATGTCATGAATATGTGATGTAGTGACAAAGGTGAGAGGGACGGACGGGCATAATCTGCCTGTCAGCGGGACGTCCTCAATGTTCAGCTGGAGGGGGTGGGGGTATGATTGAGACTTTGCGTGAAGTCTTCTGGATGGAAGATTCACATGAACTCTAAAAGATTGCGCCCAAACCTTCAGATGGATTTAAAAAAGATAAAGGCTAAAATTCACCTGCTCCTGTGCTGCTGGACTTTGTGAAAGGAGCTCACATAGTGATTCATTCGTCATCAAGCAGCTTCTCCCCAGGGCCACACACATGCACACACATACACACAATTACAAAGATCAGAACAGGTCAACCCATCTTCTCTGCTGCCGTCTTCCTCTGTGCCTCCCGGTGACCGTCAGAAACACCTCCTCTATCCACGCCTCCTTTGCCAATCTTTTCAGTGAAATAAATAAGTAAACTACATTCATCACTCGTCCTCCTCCACTCTTCTCCTGTTAAAATTAGGTCACTCTGCAACATGGAGCTGCAGCTCCTGCCAAGCACGGCTTCCATACATTCGCATTCATTGCCTGGCAACCGTGCGATTGCCCTGCATCCCTCCACCCTCCACCCACCTTCCCTGGAGGTTATGCTCAGAGCGCTGGACTGTGTTTGAAACCTGACTCTGTTTGCTCTGCCTCCATGCAGCCTGACAGCTGACCGAGTTAGTCTTTGTCCAGGAAGGACGGTTTCCTTTCTCCTTTTATTAGGCGGTTGGATGTGGAAATGAGGTCCCAGCCAAGAACCAAACCGTTCAGACGAACAGCCATTATCAAATCAACCCTTAAACTGTTAATGTTTTTTTTCTTTAACAACTTAGCTAAAGAAAAGGGCTAGAAAAACAACGTTTAAACAGCTCTAAAGGAGGCCAAAAATTAACTAAACTTTCCACAAACAAGATAGTACAGTCTGGAATACAAACCTACTTGTAAACATTCTTAAACGAAATATAAAATAACAAACTAAAAACATGAAAAGATTGTGGACAGTAGATGAAAAATAATCTAAAACTGGCTAAAAGGGATTAAAAGGTTAAGGGACACATTTGGTCCACTTAAAATGAACCAGAGTTTGTTTCCTCCAATAATCCGTAACAAAGTTTCAGTCTGAATACATGCAAGCAAACCCTGGTCCGGGACCAGGAACTGCTCTCTGACCCATATTTCGAGGTGGTTTTGGTTTGTTTCCAATCAAACAAAACTTTGGTTCGGTCTGAAATTCCTCAGTCTATGCTGAGACCAGGACAACTGAACCAAAACGGCCACCGTAGGCGGTCATTAGCAGACAAACATGGAGCAATGATGCAACATCAACTCATTAAAATGTGGTTGGATGAATGGAGGCTCATTAAAACAACTTTTAACGTAATACACATTGCTTCTCACACTGTTTCCCCAACAATCTATATGTCATAAACCCTTACTAGCATACCTTCGTTGCCGTAGCGTCCCCAGAAACTGTCTTGCTGCATGCTACATCCATTTTATTTATTCCTACAGACGTTCAAAATTGTTCAGCAAAATAAAAAATCTAATCCTGGTAAGGATTTGCAAAAGTACAACTCCTCCATCTTTCTTTTTTGCATTGATCCGCCCCCGTAACTACTGGCCAATGACTGAAGAGATCTTTTGTCACATGGTATTGTTTATAAGCTTTGGTCCAGAAAAGGGTAGTCTGCTTGACTGCAGTTTAAATATAGATCGAACCCAACTTCTGTGACTCGTTCTGGTACAAATCAGGTGGACTCGGTCCAGAACAAATCATTTTCCCAGTCTGAATACACCCTAAGCCTGAATACAGTCACAAAACATTCAGACAACAGACTTAAAATAATCCAAAATGTTCTAAAGCCTTCGTGAACAAGGCTGTATTCACCTGAGTTTGTGTTTGTCTGCGCACGTACATGTTTGCGCGGGACAGTGCAGTTGGCAGGCCTCAGAGGTCACATGCATGGATGGAGGCAGACCCATCAATAGTGGGGGTGCGAGTGCAGAGCTGTTATGGATCACTTGGGAATGAGTGATAGACTGAGCAAAGGGACAACCCCCCGACCACATTAACAGCAGCTTGGGTGTCCCGCGAGGCCTCTGAAAGCTCAACCAGCTGCTGTATTTGAAGGAGAGTCTCTTTACTGTTGTCCACGTCACAAACATTCATGTCGATCTTTCTCCATATTGACGCATGCTTCTGCGGATAAGTCTCAGATAAAAGTTTGTCCTGACAGAACCAGCCTCACATCACACATAAGCAGACAATCCAACAAAAACATCAAAGTAAAATGACTGCAACTTAAAAAATATTACATAGAAATAAAATGTCATCATACATGTTATTATTTGATCAAGACTAAAGAAGTAAGTGGACTTGTAAACTTGTGGAGTTTATAGTCAAAAACGCATTGGCAGATGCAGAGAAGAACTATAAATGGCTAAAAAAGGAACATTTTTATCTATACAATTTAATAAGCTAATAAATCACTTGGTTTTAAAACTGGAATACAGAAAAAATGAATTACTTACAGGACAAAAATGTTACAGACAAGATTGTTGTCTCTGAAATTTCAACATCCCGCAATGTCCCAACAATGTTCAACTTTGATGCAGACAGACCGATGCTTTCTCCAGGGTTTCACTGTCAATGAGTGCCCATATGTACCTTTTAATAAATGTATCTGCCACTATCATGTTATGGTGAATCACCATAATAAATAAGACAAAGATTTCACACATAAAAGAAGTAACAGGACAGTTACAGCCCATTTTATACTGGTTTAACATAAAAAATCTGCCCCCAAAAAATGGGTGCAGTACTCCAAGGAGTACAATTACAGTATTAGGAAAAGTTACCTAAATAAATGTAACTTAACTCTATCCACTTCTGTATGTAATTTCCATAAAACAACTAACACAAAACAAGGAAATACAAGGGGATTTTGATTTAGGGCGGCTGAATCAAGGAACAAAGATGACATTTAGTTTTTATTCTAGAATCAAAAATGAGAGAAAATAAAAGTGACACAATTTAAGAAAGGTGAAGAAGATATGCTCACCCCAGAAAAGAAAAGCATCATGACTACATGATAACCAGCTGTCCTTATGATTATTTTCATTTCTGTTAAGGGTCAGCATGCAGATATACTCCACTGATCATCACCGATCATCAGCTGTGCATGTGTGGGTCAATGCACGGTCAAGATAATAGAGTAATAGCTGAGGGCATTTAGACACAGATGTGCAATTTATGGAAATTAAAATAAATCAATACTGGTCAGAAATGTCAAAACGCTTAAAATGTCAGAAGGAATCTAATGCAGAGGCCCAACAGGAGCAGTACAATGCAGTGCATGCACTTAAGAAAATTTGATTTTTGCACATTATGTTGTGATTTTAGGCTGCTGTGGTGTGGTGGTTAACACTCTTGCCTCTCAGCGAGAAGGACCTGGTTTGAATCCCATCTGGGTCCTTTCTGTGTGGAGTTAGCCTATTCTCCTCATGCATGCGTAAGTTTTCTCTGGGAACGCCATTTTTCTCCCCCAGTCCAAAAGTATTGAAGGTCAGTTATTTACTCTAAATTGTTATTAGGTGTGAATTTGAATTTATTTATTTAGAAGGGACAGAAAAAAAAAAGAGACATACAGCAAAGCAGCAGTCCCATACCCACATCATCATGCTTGTAGCAAGAGCTAATTTGCAGGAGTGATTTGCAAATTTGCTGTGAGTGTGTGTGGTCCTGCAACAGACTGGCGACCTGTCCAGTGTGTTCCGCTTCACTCAACAGTAGCGAGGATAGGCTCCAGGAACCTCATGACCCCACAAAGGAATCAGTTGTTCAGAAAATGGATGGATGTTGTCATTTTATTGGAATAATGAATGTTCTATATAGAAACTGTGAACTGTAGCGCTTTAGCAGAAACGGTACAGCAAAGTGCTGCAATAAACTCTGCAAAGTGCAGCCCTGCAGCAGAAATGGAAAACTGCTCAAGCAGTAGCTGCGACGGACAGTTTCAGCAGAAACGGTGAGGTTCAGCACCGCATCTGAAGCTGTGAAGTGCTGCATTAGAAACTGTAATACTGCAGCAAAAACAGTAAAGTGCAGCACAAACTGTAAAGTCCAGATGCAGTGAAGTGCAGTGCTGCACTAGAAACGGTAAAGTGCTGCACTACTGCAGCGAAATGATGCAACAGCAACAGTAAATTGCATCAGCAAAATAAACAGCAAAGTGCTACAACAGTAACAGTAAAGTGCAGCATTGAAACATGCAGTTTGATGCTGCAGCAAAAGCTGTAAAGTGCAGCAGTGCAGCTGAAACAGTAAGGTGCAGTGTTGTAGTATAAAGTTTGATGCTGCAGCAGAAGCTGTAAAGAGCAGTGGCCTCGTGTGTACAGTCCCCTGATGTAGGGCACGCCGCTGCTGTGGCCTCTGGCGCTGCACTTAACCCACTTTAGCACTTTCTCCAGATGTTTAAAGTGTGCCATCCTGCAGTCATGGTGTTCAGTTTCAGCAGACAGAGATGAAGATGATGAGAAATTTGTTCTAGCTTCTGGAACAAAATGTGGTGCCTCATTTAGATTCAACAGACAGATGTCAGACTCTGACCTGACTTTCAGAAATGTGGATTCCTTCATTACGAGAGGAAGAAGCTGATGAAGTATCGAAACAGAAGGGACATTTTGATGAAGCATTTCATGGAACAGAATGTCTTTATAGTGTTAAAACATGCACGTGTAAATGTGTGCGGGATCAGCAATTTTGGATTAGTTTGAACTTTTTTTCTGCTGCAACAGACAAAGCTGCTGCTGCTACTGTACAGTTACAAATCACAGATGCAGCTTGTGTGTAGCTCATAATTTCAGAGAAGTTTTTCCAGACTGCTGCAGGTTGTGTGTCTTAGATTGTGCGTCGGTGTGTACAATTGTGTGAGAGGCGCACAAAGGAAGAGGAGGAGGAAGGCTGAGAAGAGGAAGGGCATCCTGTGATCCTGAGGGCAGCAGTAGGCGAGCTCTTTGAAAGTGCAAACACGCAGTCGGAATCGCACTGCAGCCGGTCCTGGGGCAGTGTGTTTGTCTGTCTGTGAGCTTGTGTTTTGTCTGCTGCGGTGGAGCGAGACAAGAGCAACAAAAGAGCCTCGTTTTTATCTGTATTGTGCTTCTATTGCTCCTGACTCTGATTACATACAAACATCCCATTTATTTAGCACTTTCAAATCATTTTGTATTGTTCGAGCTGTTCCGAAGGTCGGTGAAAGTCTTTGTTTGCATCTGCATCACCACAGATGCTGCTTCAGTAAATTACAGATATTCCTCCTATTCTCCCTGTTTCTAATGTCTTCCGCACTTTATTGTTCTAAATGGATGAAGATCTCCTATTTCACATTCATTTAAACTGATGAAATTGAAGCCCAGATGAGCTCATCCTGTTGGTTTTGATGGGTTTATGTTTGGGAAGAGAAACTAGCACGCTTCCCTTTTAAAGGTCTTCCATGATGGAAAAAAAGGTGTTTTTCACACGTTCTTGCAGCATTTTTCTCACAATGGAGGAGGTTTATAAAGAAAATTAATCTTAAAGTTGCATTTCTGAGTATTCAAAGTGTTGTGAATCAGAAGCATAAAAAAGTGCTTTTGGAAAAAGCTTGTAGCAGTGATGTAGAAGTTACCAAGAGGACCTGGGCAGAGACGACAATATGGCCCCAAGAAGGGGCCAAAGCATCATTAGCTGGACGTTCACGCTCTTCCCCTAGAAAAACACCAGAACTGGGTCACGTTTAGGATAAGGGTTACAGTTAGAGTTAGGAATCTTCTAGTATGAATAGGCATATTCTACTTCCGGCTGCAGTTGCAACATTTCTGCTTCCGGCTAATGATGAGTTCAATGTTGTGTTTGGGCGCCATCTTGCCTGCAACCCGGTCACTCTCCAATCTGCAGACCAACCACAAACCCCCTGCTCTGCTCCATTCCATTGCTGAGCTGGCATTTGGCTCAAACCTGCACGACTGGATAGTTCCCATAGTGCTTATTATTTTTACCCCACCGGTTATGTTAGGTTGGGGTTACGAGGGCTGTAAGCTAGTGTAAGAGGCTGTAAACGGATGAATGATTGAGACAGATGGTGTCAACATTCTCATCCACAACTCAGACGATAATTTCTTTTGAACTCAAATCACTCTCTAGAAACTGTTTCATAGAAAACAACAGGTTTTCAAAAATGTTGATAAAAAACAGCATGATGAAAACTAAAAGACCACAGGGAACACTTTTACAAAATAAAAAGATGATCGGAATGGGACTTTAACAAAAGTCTTTCAAGTCTAGTGAAAACAATGAAAAGATGTATCTCTCAGAATAATTCCTTTAAATGAGTCAGCCTCCTAATTAAATCTCAGATTATTGAACTCTCTGAGGAGCACAAGAAGAGGAAGAAACCCGTCTGTGAGTGTAAGTCACTGTTAAAATTCATTAAAACGCATCTTGTAAATGAACAAAATTCTCAGTGAGAGTTTTGTTATTTGAAGTGAATTGTCTGATGTGTTGTCCTAAAGAACTTCATTGTGCCCTACCGATAACCCCTGTGTCT
Source organism: Oryzias javanicus (assembly GCA_003999625.1). Lineage (NCBI taxonomy): Eukaryota > Metazoa > Chordata > Actinopteri > Beloniformes > Adrianichthyidae > Oryzias > Oryzias javanicus. The sequence goes on along the minus strand of CM012441.1, from coordinate 16,377,808 downwards.
CTTCCGCCGTGGTGTCTCATTAATGTGCTGTCTTGCTGGATCTGACTTAGACCAGGAGTCCAGCTTTGGCTCCTGATTCAGTCCTCAGATATGAATGTGATGACGGTCCATCAGGCCCCGCCTGCTGCTTCAGGGTGGAGGACTCTGCAGGTGCTTCTGTGTTGCAGCCATCTGCCGTTCTGGATTATAGCAGCATGCTGTTCTGATTAATTACAGCCAGCAGGTCTGTAAGGGGGGGTGCTCGGGTTTTCAGCTTTGGTGTTTGACACTAGGTGTGGCCTTGGCAGGAAGGCCGTCGCTGAATATGAGCTGCCTGTGCTCGTGCGTGTGTGCCGGCCTCAGCAGGTGTGATGGCTGACGGGCTGTAGTCTGAGCCTTTTGTTGGGGAGTGTGGGGGTGGGCGGGAGGCACCTGCTGCACGGAGGATGTTTCTGGAGAGACGGTGGTTGCGTGACTGCAGAACAGGTGGATAGAGGTGAGGTCAGATAGGCCAACAGTTTCTATGGCGCTGATTGGAAGTTCTTCAGCTATGTCAGGGGTGTCAATCGCACAAGGGGACAAAATCCAAAAACACACCTCAGCCGAACATGATAAACACACTAAAACTAGTTTTTTAAAACTTTAAAACTGTAACTTTGTAATGTAATTTTGAACATAGATGTATAGAATTACCTGTGAGTGATAATGCTAGTGTAAATGCTGTAAATTGAATAAAGCCGCTGAAGATGCTAGTTCTGTTAGCTGAAGATGCTGAAATTGATAGCTAAAAACACTGAAGCTGATAGCTGAAAATCCTGAAGCTGATAGCCAGCTAAAATGTTCTAAATGTCAAATTAGCCTAAAAAATAAAGAAAAACTTAGGTTGGCCAAAACAGCTAGCACGTAGCTGAAAAAGTAGTTAAACTCAAAAATATCCCCAAAAATGAAAAAAAAAAGAAGCTTAAATTAGCCAGCAAGTAGCTGAAATATTAATTAAACTCCAAAAAGCCTGAAAAAAATCTTAGTAGATGACAAAACAGTCCAAAAAGCTTGCAGAATACCAATTTTTAAAACTTTTAAACATAATTATGAATAATTAAAAAAGTAATATTATTCCAGAATAAATCCATGTAAACCTTAAATAACTTTCAATACTTTACCCTCCATAAAACTATATTTTGTCAAAAAATAATACAAGTTAAAAGCGCAATATAACATCTGGCCAATAATAACAAAAAAATTACAATTTTTCTGAAGGGCCAATAATTACCAAGGGGCCTTCACACTTGAGCTATGAGATCACGGCAATCTGACATCACTAAATTCTAGCTTGTTCAAAAACAAGCAGACAGGTGCAATAGAGATGAACAAACCTTGTATCATCACAATACTGAAAGAAATTTGGGAGAAACCTGGACCTGAATTCAGTCTTTGTTCTGTACAGGAAGCCATCAGCATCTGTTTGTCCGTCCTCCAGTTAATTATAAATCAGAATTTGCCTCTTAATGCACGCTAAACACGGGAGTGCAGCTTGTGTGGTTGCGTGCGCATTAGCAACGCCGTCTGCATGTCTGCCTGCAGAGGCTGTGTGCCGGTGTGGTGAGGGTCGCCTGGGTGTGTAGCTGAGGCAGCTGACCTCATTATGTGTTTGTGAGCCTGTGGGTCACCTTGTGTGTGGTCAGGTGTTTCTCTGTGCAGAGCTGCTCTGCTGTCAGAAAACCTTTTCATCTGTTAGTCTGAGCCAGGGTAGAATCACCTCTTTAAATAAATAAAACTCTTCATGTGTGTAAAATTGTGACAAAATGACTGTAATTAAGGGCATTCCCTGAAGATTTATTTGCACACGTATGACATTGTCTGTCCTGGTGTTTCTGTGCATGTAGCTTCAGTGTTCTCCGATTCTCTGGAGTCACCAAAGATGTCTTATCCTCGACTCCAGACCTCAGTTCATTTGTAAAAGGATTTTAGAAAAAGCTTCTTCCAGTCTCAAAGGCATTATCTGTGTCTGTGCATGACTTGCCCCTGTAGGGGCATGGTGTTCGGTTTTCTTCACAACTGGCTTTGTTTCTAGTTCTCCAGCCATGGACCCGTTCTTAGAGAAAGGAAAGTCCTCTGCATGTCAAAATGAAAAAGTGGGTCAAGTTTATCTTTTTTTTTATTATTATGAGGCACTGTGGTGATTTGTCACCATGGTAACTAAGTTTCAGCAGCATGTCCCTAAATAGAATTTGGAGTTTTCTGTTGCCAAAATTTTTCAGTGAATTTGACCTAAAAGTTGAGACCATGAGGGAATGACCTCACATCCCTCCTCACAGAACGCTGCTTGTACCGCGTCCTCTGCAGAGGTTTTCATCAAGCAGCCTGGAGCTTCTGCCTGGTTCCTGTGGATTATGATCGATGGATCAGATTCTGGCAGCAGCAGAGCAAAACATGGAAGAATAGTGATTGGGGGGGTTCCTCTGTGCTGTGGGAGGCTGCTACAGGGGGTGTGGGGGAAGACTTTTCTCTTTTAAATATTTCTCTCTGCTCTCGAAGATTTTAATGCACACAGACACAAAGAGTGCATAATCCTACACATAATATCTGCTTCACAGGGTCTATGCATGTGAAGCTTGGAGGGGGGGGTAGTCCTATGCAGAAGCATAAATTTGTAATAATTATATTTACACTATGTAAAAGAATACACTTTATTCCTAAAAAAAACACAATTTGTCATGTTTGGGACCCGTAAATCTGATTTTTGTCTTGTTTTGTCCGCTCACCATCGTCTGTGAGACCATCCAGAGGTTTCAAAGACTCATTTCAAAGCTCTGCCCCCCCAATCTCCCAGTCTATCTTCTCTTGTGGGGGTAAAATTTACAATTCAAATCAAGTTCCTCTGCTCTCATTCTGGTCGTGGATCTCCTGTGAGTGTGAACAGAAACAGTGCAGCAGCACAGTTGTGGGCTTTCACTCCCATGTGTGAGGGTGCCCCCTCGACCCCCCCTACATCTGCATCCAAGCATGGTGTGAATGTTCTCGTTTGTTGGCACCTCGTGCCAGCCAGCACTGGGTTTCAACTCCCCAGGGGAGAAGGAGCTGCAGCCATGTAAAAAGAAGCCCCCCCCCCCCCCCCATCCCCCCCCATAGAACTATGGTAGACGGTGCCCCCTATGCAGAACTTTAGCTGTACCGCTTCTGCTAGAGCTAAAATTGTGACAGTTTCTATCAGTAGAACATTGTGTTTTTTTGTTTAAAATGATTAACACTGCCCATTATCTTTAATTGAACAAATTGCACTTCTGATTATTTCTTTTTTCAAATCATTGTGAATTCGAAAAAAAGGCCTTTTAGAAAAGCTTGTAGTTTTGATGGAAATCCTACAATTGTCGGTCCACAAGCTCCCACTGCATTCCAATCCATCCACTCGCAGATGACTAGATTTATGATCGTCTTCGTTTTCCTCGTCCGAGCTGGTATCTGGCTCAGAGCTGTACAACTGAAAGCTCCAATATTGTCCACTGATAACTAGCTTGATTGTGTGAGGGGCTGTAAGCTAGCAGGAGAGAGTGTAAATAGATGGATGATAGGAGGTGTGGGCGGGGTTGCAGAAACAGTCCCGCCCACAGCTCAGAAGTGAATTTCTATTGAACTAATGCCGCTCTGCAGAAACTATCAAAGAAAACAACACAGGTTCATTGATGTTGGACTGGGAACACGTCATCACAAGCTTTGCTGTGGACAAGTTCAATCTAATCCTTATGAAGCGGAAATTCTGGTTCAAAGTGACTGTTTTGATCATCGGGCTCTTTGGAGTCTCAGAAGTTGGTTTGGACCATCAGCTGACCCCATCCACAGATAAACTTGTCACATGACACATATTCATCTCCTGCTGACGTGGTTTGACGAAGGTGACATAAAGCAGTGGGATGAAGGTTACTCTTCTCACATGTCACCACAGAGCAGAACGTCTGCATCAAGACCTTTCAGAGTCCTTTATGTTTAAGATGACGATCCGTTTGTGAAGAGATGAAGCTTAGATCCTCATTTAAATCCAGAAACACGAAGCTTTTTCTTTTTTCAGGAATGAGAATGTTGGTCAGACCTGAACACTACCAGGACTCTGTGAGAGAGCTTCATCTTCTGTCTTCCCTGCTCTCTTATTCTGTCTTCATCTTTTCTTTTTTTCCCTATTTTCTCCCAGGCCTCCATACGGGTGTCGGGACAACCATAACAGAGCTGAAGATCCAGGGCAACCAAAAGGAGAGGGAGACATGTTGGGGCGGGGCGTGTATGTGGCCCTGACGCTCGTGTTGTTCCTGCTGCTGTGGCAGGAAGCAGGACTCATCGAAGTTCCTCTTGACCGTAAGCACCCCCATTACCCCCTGAAAGTCCTGCATTAAGCCTTTGGTTCTGAAACTATTCTGCCTGATTAAGGATGATGGCGTGTTTAATAATTGAGCTCTGTTCTGGACACTGAACAGTAAGAACTTCATGGAAGAAGCAGAAAAAGCAAAAAAAAATCCCAGTCAAAACACAGAATTTTGCTGCAGAACTCTATTTGAGTTAAAAAAAACTTTGAGACAAAAATAGTCTCTTTCTCCAGTCAGGTCAAACGGGACTTTCTTCAAGCTGCAGAGGAGATATCATTTTTCTATCAACATTTTATTGCAAGTTTGCAAGGTCAATGGGCCATAAAATAGAAGAGAAAAAAAAAGTGATTTCCGAAATCAGTCTCATAAATAGCAGCCACATAAACCTACATAAATCATCTTCAAAAATAACGGAGAACTTTGGTGGAGCACCAGAGCCGTATACTCTGTAAACAGGTTTACTGCAGAAACACTCTGAGTTCATGACAGCATAAAGATCCATAAAGCGTCTTCCTTCCCACATCACCTCTCAAAAATGATTGGTGTTTATGGATTCTGTTATGTTTGCATCAATATTTTATATCGATATGGTCCCAGAGGACATTTTGTGGCCCGAGTCCTGTTGTGTGTGTATGTGTGTAAAGGGGTGGGTTGGGATGGGGTTGGGGGTGGGGGTGGGGGGGCAGAACAAAGGAAAGGTTGTGAAGTCAAACCATTCTGACTTGATATGAAGTCACAACTGCCTTTACGGGTGGATATGGTCTGTCTGCGGGCAACACTGCAGACAGCCCATAGGAAATGTTAAATTTGTAGACCACTCCAGTATAGCAAAATGTTCATACACACTTTAATCTATGGGCATGCTGCGGATGACAGGCCATAGCGAACACTGAGAAGCAGGTGTATCATCGGTATTTTTCTTTTTTTTTAAAGCCTGCACACTGCTTAGGCAGCTCATCAGTGCTGTTCAAGTGAATAGTGTGTGCTTCATGCTTGCAGCCTGACCATTAAAAAGTAGGAAATTAGACAATCAGAACATAGTTTATGTGGCCAACCTTCATACACCCTTCATGCATCCTACGAGCATGTAGGATGCATGAAGGTGCACCTGTACACCCTGTGTGGGCAGAATTTGTGCAGTGCACACACCTTACTAGCGGATGGAGTGGGGTGTTAGGGGGGAAAGACAACATCTCCCGTCTGTCATAAACGCTTACGTAAACCTTGCAAAAACTTCACAATACACTTGATCAACCCTCGTAAAGTGCATTTGACTCTAAGGCATTGAGAGCCTTGTTTAAAAAAATATCTTTTAGATCAGCATTTTAAAACTCAGTTGCCCTGAACAACAGAATCCTGTGGAGCCAAATCCTCCTCTTTCAGAAGAGAAAGCCTGTTTACATGACTATAAAAATCAGAAAACTGGATATGATCAAATATTTACCAACTGAGGGATCTGACAATCCTGGTCTACATGGTGGTCTATTATAGATTTGATTAAAAAAAAAAACCAAAAAAAAACTGTTTTAGCGTTAGTGTTGCTGCCATGCCTCCTAACATGCTTCTAAAACACCGGATTGCTGTTAACTACTGTTTGGGAAAATCTGTGGTTGTCTTGTATACACATCCACATCTCGTTTACACTTGCACAGATGTAAAACTGTGAGATATGTTGGATTAAGGTGAATACATGCTGGGAAGTATCTGCTTTTATGGGTAAATCTGTTATCTGTGATAATCTGATATTTAAATGTCAGACATCTGCCCTGATTGGATAAAGGACATCAGACTATCATGTCTAAATGTCACCTAAAAAAATTGGATATCTCATGCAAACTTATTGTAAAACAAGATTTCATTTAACGTGACGCCAGTTTTTTTATGTAACAAATTGATTCACTTACATGCTTTGTTTAACAACGTGCTTACCTTTTTGATAACTAACCTTAGTAGATATAGTAGTCACCTTAGTAGATTAGAAGACATTAGTAGTCCCCTTCACTTTAACAGTAAAGAATTTCTTCCTTCCAAATAACATTTTGACTTGTCAAAAATTCTCTTTCATTGTTTGGGTTGTGTTTGGTGAGGGATTCTTCTCCAGGTAGATCTTAATGTTACTGCAGTCCAGTCCTGTATGTGATCTTCAGAGAGAAGCAGATTAGAACTCTCTCTGATGTGGGTGAATCTGCCGGGATCTATTGACCTGATAGCTATTAATTCTGTTAAAGACCTACTCCAGTAAAAAATCGTATTTTGGTCTTTTTAGCACTTCTTGTAGCATTTTCTCATGATGGAGGATAAAATCATTTAGGATCGAATCCCACAGTTGAAAAAGCTTGGGTTTGTAACGCAGCGACTGATGAGGGCGGGCCAAAGCTTCCCTTCTCCCCTACAACTCTCAAGCATCTCCAGCCATTATTATTATTATTATTATTTTCTTTTTACTACGCTAATGTTTGCTAGGTCTTGAGAGTTGCTATGAGCTAGCTGAAGAGTGTAAACAAAGGAAATTAGCAGGGCCTTTTTATTATTGGGGAAAAAAACTGCATAAAAAAAAATAAAAGACCATTGGAAACAAGTTTACAATGAGAAAAATTATAACTGGAGTGGGATTTTTAGGTGTTTCTAATAATATTAACCTGCTCACACTCATTCTTCTTTCTTTCTGCTGCTATCTCCTGCACTATGGACTAACAGCAAAGATTCAGCAGAACAGTAAGTCTTTCTTCTAACATTACGCTTCTGTCAGTTTTCAGGTGACAGAAATGGAGCAGCTGCTCTTTGTGTTTGCCCCAGAGCCGCCCCACTCCCCAAACACAAGCCTCTGGCAGGTTTTGCTCTACTTAAATGTGGAGATGGTTTCCTTTGATAGTCCTTTTTTGGAATTGATAGCTCACCTGAACTCTGGTTTGGAGCAAAACCTCCCCTCAATAAAGCTGTTCCTGGAGAACTCTGGTGCTTTTCGGTGTGACTGCAGACTTTAACAGGCAATAGACCCCCAAATGAGCAGTTGGTGAAACATTATTTTTCCAGGCGTTTTGTCAGTCGTAGGTTTTCTTTTAAGACTGTAAGAGCAAGACTGAATCTAAACAAGAAAAAAAAAAAACCCAACAGTGTGCAGTCATAGCTGATAGCCTTCCACATATTAAAGCAACTGTTGCTGCTGTGCTCAGAATTGCACTTTTAGGTTTCTTTACAAGACGCGAGCCCTCTACAGAGTAAAAACAATTGTGCACATTCTTGTGTTTTTCAATGTCACATTTAAAGCCCTACAGGGCTCTGTGAACAAGAAAAGCTCAAAGGCAGAAAAATATATGCTGTTTGGGGGCAGAGAGCACAGCTGGGGAGGTTGAGAGCTTAATTTTCTTTTCTGTTACTGAAGCAAGCTCAGATGATGAGCAGAAATGTTTTTTTCAGACAGCTGCATGTGTATTGATCTGCTGCTGAAAGTAGTCCTCCTGAAGTGTTTCCTGTCTTTGAGCTTTAATTGATCCATTCTAACTGAGCAGCTGTTGGATGTGCCCCGCCCCTTCAAAAAAGGTGCAGAGGTCACATAAGCCAGCAGATGGTTTCCTTTCTTAAAGGGAAAATTAATAGGAGGACGAACCTGTGCTTTATGAAGGTCCTTCAAACCTGGGAAGGAACTCAGACAGAGACGGAAAGAGCGCATGTTAGTGTGCACGAGTAATACAGGCATGTAATGTGGAGAGAAGGTATTCTCTGACACACAACTCCTCCTCAGGAACTCAGAGTCCGGATAGTGGATGGTTCATGTTCAGAGGAGTCTTCAGAACATCACTATAATTATTATGCTTTTGTGTGTATTTGTGTTTGTATCAAACTTATGATAATTTGTTTTTTTTTGTGTGTGTCAATGTACTTGTGTTTGTTCTCATGTATATGTGTCACTGAGTGAGCATTTGCATGTTAATGTGTGTGTGTGTTTGCGTGTGGCTTTGTTGATATAAATGTTTATTGTTGTGAATGTGTTTTATGGAGTATATGTGTGCGTGTTATTATGTGTGAGAGTAGTAATGTAAATGTGTGTTCATCTATTTGCGTATTTGTGTGGGTTTGTTTTTGTGAATGGGTTTTATTGTGTGCGTATATGTACATTTTTAATGTGTGTGCATGGTAATTTAAATGTGTGTTCATCTATTTGTGTATGTGTATTTGTGCAGGCCAATATAAATATCATTTTGTTGTAAAAGTTTGGTTTTGTCCATGCATGTCCATTTTTAATGTGTGTGTAATTGGTAATGTGAAAATGTGTTAATCTATTTGTGTGTTCATGTTGGTTAATAGAAAAATCTGTTTGATTGTGTATCTGCATGTTAATGTGTGTGTTAGTAATGTGAGTGTGTGTTTTGTTTACCTATTTGTGTGTGTGTATTTGAGTAGGTGAATATTATAAATCTAATTTTGTTGATGTGAAAGTGTGTTATTTGTGTGTATATGTGCATTTTTTAATGTGTATGTGCATGGTAATGTGAATGTGTGTTCATCTATTTGCATATTTGTGTGGGTTAATACAAATGTGTCTGTTTTTGTGAATGGGTTTTATTGTGTGCGTATATGTACATTTTTAATGTTTGTGCATGGTAATTTAAATGTGTGTTCATCTATTTGTTTGTTTTTGTATTGTTTTATATAAATATTAGCTTGTTGTGAAGGTGTGTGTATTATTGTTTTTGTGTTAAAGAATGTGTTTGTGTATCTTTGTATGAGATAATCTGAATCTCAATCTGCAGTTGTGAATGTGTGTTAAATGCATGTCAGTGTTTGTGTGTGCATGTTAATGTTTGCGTGTGTGTGTCTTTTTGTGTTAGTTAGCACAATCTCTTGTTTTTGTGAATGCAAGAGTGCTGTTGTGTTTCTCTTAATGAGTGTGTGGGTGTTTTAATGTGAATGTGTTGTCTAATAATGAGTGCGTGCTTGTGTCCACAGTGAAGCAGCCCCCCACCATTATTAAACAGTCAGTGAAGGACTACATTGTGGACCCCAGAGATAACATCATCATCGAGTGTGAAGCCAAGGGCAACCCGATCCCAACGTAAGCCTCACACAAACACTGGTAGTAGTAGAGACGTTTAATATTGATCCAAAGTTTTTGGGACAATCGATGAAGACGAGTGAAGTGTGTGGTCAGATGGAGCATTCGACATGTTTGCCCCGCCCAGTTATGGTCTCTGTGCTGCAGGTGGAAGATGGTAAGCGTTAGGGCAGGACGGTTGTTGCTCTCAGCTGCTGTGATGTGTTCAGATTGTCAGAGGTGTGAGTGGGGAGCACAGTGATGTCAGCAGTTTCTGAAACAATACCGCTTTGTTTTTGAGCAAAAGAGTCTGGCTTACGTAAGACACACATGCGCATGCACGCATGCACGCTGACTCTTGCATACACCCTTTAACAACACTCCACAATGAGGCCTTCAGTGCTGCATGCACAGAATCTGTCCCCCCAGGACAGGAGCTGTTTTCATTCATGATGCATCAATAAACATGGACCCCCTTGTCTCACAGTCAGTCATCAGCTACCAGTGAACGCTGACTCTCCTTAAGCCTAACTTCAGCTCAGTCAAAGATAGGACCAGCACCTCTGTAACATTCATGTTCTTCATAGATCTCCTTCCTGAGAGTCCTCAGAGGCGGCATCATCTCTTCATGTGCACCCCAATAAATTATAAACATGTCTCTCAGAGCTTTCTGTAAAAACTGAAAGGATGATCCCCTTATAGTGTCAATTGTTAGATTTAGCTGATCAGGTTCAGCTGCTGTTAACAGCATGTGTAGTACCTCTGCATGTGTAGTCTTGCTTCATCAAGCAACAATTGTACAGAGAAGCTGCGGTTGCTGCATGGTGCAATCATGTGTTCTGTGATATTAAGATAAAGTGCTAATATCTAAAACTGCTTAAAAATTAGATTATGACAGATGAAGCTCCGACAGAGATGATCCAGCTCCGCAAACCCTTAAATGTTGGTTTGGTCAATCTTCATCCATGTGTATGTTTGCTTGTCTTCGACTTTCCTCCTAGAGGTCACAGGTCTAACTCTAAGTCCATGAATTCCAGGTTCTCTTGGAAAAGAAACGGGAAGTTTTTCAACATTGGAAGTAATCCGAGGGTGACCATGCGAAAGCGCTCTGGGACCTTAGAAATTGGGATCCGGCCGGGGGAAAGACCTGAGGACTATGAGGGGAATACCAGTGCTTTGCCAGAACGACCACGGAATGGCTATGTCCAACAAGATCCTACTGCGGGTCTCCAGTAAGGATAGAGATCCTTTTAGATATGCCTCACAGCAACAATTATGCAGCATTTATCCAAAATAATAAACAAAAAGTTTTAATGACAGTAAAGTTCCGAAGGATCAGGAAACTTTAGGAGGGGCTCAGCCCCTCCCTTTGAAGAATCAGATTACAGTTGTTCTTATTTACACTATTATCATTACAGATCAGAAATATATCACAGCCTGATAGGATTTAGATGACTTAGCTGTTTTTCTCACCTCTGTCTCTTCCTCTATGTCTTTCTCATCTTCCTCCTTTCTGTCTCATCTTTCAGAGGCTCCTCTGTGGCCCAAGGAGGTTCTGGAGCCACTGGTGGTGACTGAGGGTTCCTCACTGGTGCTGCCCTGCAACCCCCCTCCAGGCCTGCCTCCTCCCCAGATCTTTTGGATAGACAGCAGTGAGCACCAACCATCACTCACTTGTCATCACTACAGGAATATTGTGGGCAATTGGACAGAAGAGCTAAAGTGGAGGTTTGGTTGGATCCACCTATGAGTCCACTCTGTCCCCAACCTCAAACTACCCTCATCTGGAGCTTTTACAGCTTTGCTCATGCTATGATATGCTAATACTACTTCACACTGAAAACATCAGAGTATGTTGACCCTAGAATTAACTGAGATTGAATGAAATGAAATCCACCCCTAAGTAATTCAAATGTGTAAATTTTATAAATATAAATAAAATAAAATAAAATGAAAACTTGTTTAAATCCAAAATAAACACACACATAGCTGTTTTTGATGGTAAATAAAAAATAAACATCAACAGTGTTTTTGACATCAAATTGCACATACATTTATTTCAGTGTAAATTTGGCCCTTTAGAGAAGCATTTGCTTTGTCCTTAAACCAGCTTCTAGAGGTCATTTGAAGAACTGCAGCATGCTGCCTCTGGGTTTGAAGGCAATTTTAGAATAGAATGTGGGGATTTGGTGTAAAGTTTAACGGTGCAGTTTAGGAATATCAGGGTAAAAATGTGAAAAGATCCTCCATCCTGCAGTACACTCAGACTTCAGTTGACCTTTTAGCAAACAAGAGGCGCAATGGTCACACATGTCCTTTCAGTGCAGAAGCTGAAAGGAAAATCATAACCTGTCTGTAAGTTTTGAGGTCATGTTACTGTGTGTGTCTGTGTGGTAGGGGGTGTAGCTCTTACTAAACTCTGATGAGAACCTTGTTTCTCTTCTGTGTCCCCTCTGTTTACCAGATATGAACCCCATCCCGCAGAATGAAAGGGTGTCCATGGGTCAGAATGGAGATCTGTACTTCTCCAATGTTCTTGTCCAGGATGCAGAGAGAGACTACAGCTGCAACGCTCGCTTCAACTTCACACAAACCATCCAGCAGAAGAACCCCTTCACCCTCAGAGTCCAGACCAGTAAGTAGACCCTCCCCAGACATGAGCCCGAGATAAGCTGGAGAGTTTTTGTCTCTCCGCCCTGTTTTAGGGGTGATACATCGCCACCTGCAGGTGGAGGAGAAAGTGTCAGCTCCACCCTGTGACTCAAACGTGCACTGATGTGAGTCACATGAGTGTGTGTGTGTCCTGTTGTTGCAGCGGAGCCTTACAACGACACATCTTTCAATGCCACTGACCCGTACGGTGGTGAGTTGGTTCCCCTTCTCCCCGTAGTCCGTTTCCATGGTAACAAGCACTAATCTGCTAGCTGACTTAAAATCTTAAAACTTTTAACGGCTGGTTTCTGGGCTCTTTGGGTTCTGATGGGATGATGAGCTGCAGCTCACAGATGAAGCTGACTCCGCACAGAGAGGGAGGCAGAAAGATTCATATCTTCCTCTGTGCTACGCATTTCTGCTGAAGTAATATCGGAAGGCATCATCCAGTGACAGCGCTCACAGTCTGAATCCAGCCTGAAGCACAAAAGGTTTGCAGGGTGGCCCAGATCCGCTCACCGATTCTCATGTTCTGAGGATTTCCAGTGACATTTTTAAATCTAAAGTCCTTCAGAAAAACGTCCCTAAAGTAAAGCCACATACATGGATGACCTCAACAATGGAAATGCAAACATAAAATATAGTAAGAAAACATGAAAAAGATTTACAAGCATGTAGAAATGAAGCAGGAAAATAAAACCGGTTAAAGAAAAAATGTATGAATAAACAGAACATTACACTAAAAGGTTTTTGTAAGTAATAAGAATCAAACTAATAAACCGGATTAACTAAATAATAAAAACATAAAAACATTAAAGATGCAAAACATTTTAAATATTAAGTATAACAAGTTAAATGTAAAAGCTATTTATAAGCTAAGTTGAGTAGGTGGGTTTTAAAAAGCATCCATGCAAATGGGGGCAAAATCTTCTCAATGCCTCACTGCTTAATGCCACTTTCCCAGAATGCTCTCTGCTCTAGAACCTGTCTGCTTAAGCTTCTCTGATAACTAACACTCATCTTCTTAAGGTGTCCCACCTGACAGCAGGTGGACAGACTCACCTTCACTTTCATGCTGCAAGAGTTTCTCCTGATCTCATGACAGAGGAGAGACAGGCTGGGGTGATGTGTCCCCCTGTTCCTCCATGATTGAGATCAGTGACCCCTGCTGTGGTCCTGTTAGAGGGGGTATCTGACCCTCTTTCAGATGGATTTCCTCTCATTCCAGACCAAGCTGGATGCTGAGTCATGCTGCGTGGGGTAGGCGTGTGTCTGTGACTGAGCTAACCTGTCGTCTTGCTTGTCCGCAGGCCGAAAAGTAGCTGAGTCCCGACCCACCTTCTTGACGCCCTCAGGGATCCAGAGCTCCAAGATGGTTCTCAGAGACAAAGAACTGCTGCTGGAATGCATCGCTGCTGGCCTGTGAGTGGCATGTGCACATTCACATGCACACATACTCAAACACACAACAATAAATGTCACTAAGAACAGTGATGTGCAATTTTTATATCTGGTTTAATCATCTCTGAATAAGCTAAAGAGATCTTTCATTTTTTTCCTCGTCTTTCACGTCTCTGGGCATTTATTCTCCTTTTCCTTGGGGCTAGTCTAACCTCTCTTCTTCACCACACACTCAAAACTGATCTTTTTTGTCTGAATGGATGAAGCAAGGAGTCTCCTTCCACCACAGAGCATCAGTGCAGATGATTTAATCTAGAGGGACTTGCAGGCCTCTGACTCTTCAGGGCAATGTCAAGTGAAGTCAAATTTTATTTCTATTGCACATTTTAACCAGCTGTTTCTGACCAAAGTGCCAGAACTACAAAAACACACATCACAATGAACAATTCAACAGAAAAGACATTTCACTACAACAAAAAAAAACTCTTCTGGAGGTCATTGTTGCACCTGAATAAAAAGAAATTGGCTTTTTACAGAGTTTCAAAGTCCTCCAGTATCTGAAGTGCAATGAAAGACTTTTCCACTGCTTTGGTGCAGCCACAGAGAACCCTCTGACTTCTCTGATACTGAGTCTGGAGTGTGATACAGACAGAAGCTGTCGATCAGCAGACCTCAAGGCCCGAAACTGGAGCAATATCACGTGAGCTACCAAAAAGTACAGTTTCAAATTTTAGTCTAGTTTTTACATGGAGTCTGTAGAGGATGGTCATTACTGCAACAAGAGGTAGCATGAAAAGAGGAAAACAATACTGATCTGAAGGAGAAAATCACCAGACAGAGGAAAATGTTTCCATCCATCATCAACATCTAGAAATAAGGTGTTCCACACAACCATGTTTAACAGCCCAATCAGAAATATATATTTTTTGATGGTTCCATGGGGAAGTAAATAAAACAAAAAAGTGGGTTGTATAGTGTCATTTCTAACCTGGAATTTGGTTCTCTGACCAACCAAACGACAGACAAAACTGGAGGAAATGACGGAATATGATCAGCTCTGAATATGCTGGGGGGCACAAGTTGTTTTCAAATGTGCAGAATCTTGTTCTGATTATATCCTCCTAAGAAAAGATGAAGAGGAGAATACCTTCCTTTAAATATGGACTTTCAGACCAGCAGCACCCTCCTCTCACCTGCGTCTTCTCTCATGCGTCTCTGCAGTCCCACCCCATCCATCACCTGGTTTAAAAAGGGGCAGAGCTTCCAGCACGGAAGGTAAAGTTTGAAAACAACAAGAAGGTGCTCCGTATGCTGAGCGTGTCGGAGGAGGACGCTGGAGACTACGTGTGCACCGCCAACAACAATGTGGGGATGATACGCCACACAATCTCTGTGGAGGTCAAAGGTTAGCAGAGGTATCTGCACCTCTATACATATACATGGCTGTTTGTGCTAATGCCCTCCACCATCCTCACGCTATGCCCCACAGCGGCTCCGTACTGGCTGGACAAACCCACCAACCTGATTCTAGCCCCAGATGAGAACGGCCGTCTGGTGTGTCGAGCCAATGGCAAGCCCAAGCCCACCATCCAGTGGTTTGTCGATGGGGAGCCTTTAGAAGGTATGGAGTTTTTGGGGGTCTTTGTCACTGGGCTAATAGATGATGTGAAAAAACACTCCCACAGGGGGAGAGTCTGCTTTTCACATATCAGCAATAAGTAAATATCTACAGAAGTAAACTATTCAAAGTGTTTGTATAAAAACCACCTCACTTTTTTTCTCCTTTCCTTCTCTTTTTGGGCAAACAGCAAAGATTTCTGAGGGAGGTTAGTATGATTTTTTTGTTTTTCTTTTCTTATAGATTTTTTTTTTAGTTTAATGTAGGAACTGACAGAAGATGTTTTTTTTCCATCTTAATTGATCGACAGAAGCTGGGCCTCAAATAATCATTAATGTGATGATCAAGTCAAATCAAATCAAATTTTAATGGTACTTTTACAGAAAATCAATTTCACTCAAAGTGCTTTACATAAAACATAAAATTTTAAGAAGAACGATGCCCTCAAACCCCACCCCGCCCCCCTCCCCTCCACACACATGCACAAACACACATTGACATAATGCCACACCATGAAGAACAATGAATAAATCAATAATTACTAAAATGATAGACAAATGAAGTCTGGCTTTGTACTGCAGTGAGGAAACAAATATTTTAGGGACCTGTCCACACCAGTGACCCCCAAATCAAGTTTACAGAGTACGCTACCACAGGACCACCCAGATCCTAGCAAAGAGCCAGACCCGGGAGATCCCACTGCATCGACCCCGTTTAATGATATAGGACAATCACTGATGTGGAGGATCCCTCTGAGGAAAACACCGGAGTTAAAATGTGAAAATATTAAAATAGATTAAAAAATACATTTCTAAAATATATGTAAATAACAAGACAAGTAAAAAAAATAAATATATACATATGATGATGCAATGCAAGCATTAAAGACATACTCCAATGAAAATTGTGTTTTTGCAGTTTTTAACATGTTCTTGTTGCTTTTTCTCATAGTGGAGCACATCTAAAAAATTATTCATGAATAAAACTTAGTTTCTGATTATCTCTTTATTCAAACTGCATTGAATCAGAAGCAAATAAAACCGGATGTTCGAAAAACCATCTGACAAGGATGGGTCAAAGTTTCCCTTCTCTGCTACAATGCTGAAGCATCCTCTTGCAGACAAATAGATCCATTAACGTCTTCATTTTCCTCATCTGAGCTGCCATCTGGCTCAAAACTGTGCAACAGGATTTTGCTTGCTGGTTTTTTTTTGTTTTTTGTTACACAATGTTAGCTTGGCTTGTGAAGTGCTATGCGGTAACGGGAGAGACTGTAAACAAAGGGCTGGTGGGAAAATTAGGGGAGCTAACTTCTGCGTCAACAGTCCTGCCCACAACCCAGATGATCGTTTTTGATGAACTCATGATGCACTGCAGAAAACATTTCTTAAAAAAAACCGACATAAGCTTTTTAATTTTGGCTAAAACCTGAAAAAATTATATTATAAAAGACCACTGGGAATGATTTTGCAATACAACAAATATATTTGGAGTGGGACTTTAAACACGTTATGAATACATGACAAGTCTCCTGTGAAAATCAGATCATTTTACATGATTTTTAAAAAGCTCCTTATTGAAGTGCTTTTATAAAGGATTCAAGCCTTTAGGGGTTATCCAGGATTTTCATAACAGCTAACAGTAAGTCCTATTTAATCGAGAGAAGCTTCACATCCTCTGCAAGCCTCAGTTCATGTGACACTGCTCAGTTAGAAGAAAACCGAGGTCAGTTTATAACAGGAGGGACATAAAAAGTGTTTGAGGTTTTTCTCATCTTTTAGTCTCATTCTATCTGTCTTTTCTGATAGTCGTGCTGATTTCCTGTGTTCATATTGTATCTCTCCTCCTCCCCACCATGTGCTCAAACTCAGACCAACGCAGGGAGTTGATGGGGGACACCATCATCTTTCGCTCGGTGGAGATTGGAACCAGCGCCGTGTACCAGTGTAATGCCTCCAACCAGCACGGCTATTTGCTGGCCAACGCCTTCGTCAGTGTTCTGGGTAAGGCGCTGCAGGGTGGGTGGGGGTCAGCCAGCAGTTTAAAGAACACTCATGGCCCCAATCCATTTATGATCAAAGGTTATGGACCACACATTTGAAAGAGCTTCTGAGTCATTGATGTGGATACATTGCTGCATATTAGCTTTAGGTATTTCTGATGGAACTAGAGAAACAGGAACTTAGCGTTACCATTCAGTGTTCCCTCATTTATCATTGGAAATATGTTCTATAAATAACCTGCAATAGGTGAGATCTGTGAACTCGATTATACAGTGAGGAGAGTAAATATTTGAACACCCTGTGATTTATCAATTTTTCTTACTTAGAAATCATGGAGTGGTCTGAGAAGATGTGTAAGACATAATCTAAAAAAGTAAATCTGGAAATCACAATGCGTGATTTTTAAATAATTTATTTGAATGCTATTGCTCTAACAAGTATTTCAACATTTGAAAAAATCAGTGTTAATAGTTGGTCCTGTAGTTTTTCACCAGGTTTGCACACTGCAGGAGGGATTTTGGTCCACTCCCCCACACAGCTCTTCTCTTGATCAGTCAGATTTTCTTGGCTGTCACTGAGAAACAGAGTTTGAGCTCCCTCCAAACATTTTCTCTTGGGTTTAGGTCTGGAGACTGACTAGTCCACTCCAGAACCTTGATATGATTTGTACAGAGCCACTCCTTGGTTATCCTGGCTTTGTGCTTTGGGTCATAGCCATATTGGAAGACCCTGCCTTGACCCATCTTCAGTACTCTAAGGGAAGGAGGCTTAATATTGTCATCCATTGCTATTCTTTTTATTTATGATTATTTGTTGCATTGAAAGAGTTAAAAAAACTGTTGATTATTAGTTATTTTTAATGCAATTATACTGTGTTAAAAAAAATGTTTTTCAAGTTTGAGACATTAAGTAACTATAGTGATTTTTTTTCTGTTCATGACAATAGTTTTGCGTCTTAAACGAACATTGCTTTGAACAAAAACTTACCAAATAACCCAATTTATCATAATTGATGCTAACTATAATCCTATAAAAATTATATTGCCTTTTTTGGGAATTCAAAGGGTTTAAAAAACTTCTTAATTTGAAAAATAATTTTTGTCTTTTTTTGTGCACTGGATTTTACAGGTTTCAGATTCTGTCCAAAAAAATGTGAGTTAAGAAGTAGACGACTTAAGGCCCACTAAAGTTCAAACCTCTGTGTAGGGTTTATGTGCTTGAAGCCACCGGCTTTAATAGAATGAGGATGAGAGGATGGTGTAAGACAGTTTATACTTCATGATTTGACTGATCCAAGTCACATGACCAGCTGAAATGCTGTGCAGCTGAATCATGACCCAATTACCCGACAAGACAGGCATGTTCGTGTAAAGGAAGTCCTGATAGCCAGCTGCATAATGGTTATATATCTCAAAAAGTGAATCTGATTTAGCCTTTATCTCATCTGATGGTTAAAACAGGGTAAATCATTTTGAAGTTCTGTGAAAACAAGCATCACTGTTGGTCTTGTTGCAGACATGCGCCCCATGATGTTGGGTCCCAAAAACCAGCATATTCAAGTCATCGAGAACAACCATACCTTCCTGAACTGTCCCTACTTCGGCTCCCCCATACCCGAATTACGCTGGTGAGGGTCTGAGGCTTATTCCGCTCCTGTTCTATTTTTTTATCTTCTCAGCACCTAATCTTGTTTTCTGCGCAGGTTTAAGAACGGACAGGGCAGCGGGCTGGACGGTGGGCAGTACCGCGTTTATGTCAACGGCTCCCTGGAAATAAGACGGGCCCGGAGAGAGGATGAGGGAACCTACACCTGCGTTGCAAGCAACATGCTGGGCACTGCAGAGAACCAGGTCCATCTAGAGGTTAAAGGTAAGTTAATAACATTTCTGAGCCATCAGCCTAAAGCTAAACTAAAACCCTCATCCTGCAGAGATCCACCGCAGTAACCTCCACAGAGAATCACTCGTCCAAAAATAGTGTGCCCATGAGGATCGTCTTGAGTGCCTTTCATGGAAGTGCCTTTTTATTAAAGTGGCTCTTGGGCCGTTTTCTAATTAATCAAAACTTAAAAAGCAAATTCAGGTTGGTGATAACAAGATCATCAAACCAGGAATTGATGTTTCTAATGTGACATCCATTCTATTCTTTAACTTCTTCAATTTGTCAGTGATTCAGTTGTGGAAAACAGAGAAGTTCTCTCTGTACTCTGCACTCTCCTGTGTTCATCAGGAGTAATCTGAATGCCTTTAAAGTTTTCTGTTCAGGTCTTTAGCTCTGATCCTGCAGACGTCTTGCCCTGCTTATTCTACAACCCCTCCAAGCCTGTAGGGGCATTGCAGGGGCCAGAGTGGATTCACTATACTCATTTTGTGGCTCAGTCAAAAACAAGAATGGAAAATCACTGACGCTGCTCTCGGCTATTAAAACTCTAGAGAATGTGGGAGAAACACAGGGTCAAGGAAGTCTAGAGATGAGAAAAGACATCGGAAAAGGGCCCCAATAGCTAATGAACATCCATGGACGAGTCAAATTTTAATTTCTTTATGTGTGCCCCCATTCCTCTTTATGCTCGCCGTGATCCAGAACCCACTCGAATCGTGCAAGCCCCCGTGCATCAGTCAGCTGTTAGGGGAAGCACGGCTCGTTTCGACTGTAAAGTGAATTCGGACCCCACCATGCCCGTCACCGTGACCTGGACCAAGGATGACAAGCCTCTGGATCTGAGATGGAGGTAAATATATTGAAAGAAAGCATTTCTTTTTGAGAACTCACAGATTTTTATTGTAGAAAATAAGTTCCTCTGTTATATTCAAGTTTGTTGAAAGAAAGAGGAAAAAAGGTTTGTGATTCTGAAAGACATCACACACAAAGATATCCACTCTAACAAACTTTTGTCTGTCTGTCAGGCTGAAGAAGGACAAGGAGTCGCTGACCATCCCCAATGTTAACGAGGGCGACGCAGGAACCTACACGTGTATGGCTAAATCGGCCATAGATCAGGACTCAGTGTCAGCCCGCCTCACCGTGTTAGGTACACTCACCTGCAGGACCTGAACCCACATGTTGAGGTTACACAGCCTCTAAAGATTCAGTACTCGCTGCTTTACTCCATGAACAGATGCATTAGTGCTCACAATCACCAGAGGTTCTTTCTTTAGATGAACACAAACTCCCACACTTCTCATGCTTTTAAAGGCCCACTCCGATGAAAATAGTGTTTTTGGTGTTTTTTTTTCATATTTTGTGTAGTATTTTTTGATGATGGAAATTAAGTATAAAGAAAATAATCTAAAAATTGCATTTCTGAGTATTTCTTTATTCAAATCGTTTTAAATCAAGAGCAGACAAAAAAAGGCTGTTTGTGACTGTCTGAAAGTGGCCCCTTCCACCTACAGATCATGTCATTACATTTATCTGTTGCCCTATTGAAGGACTGCCCCTCTAGCTTCTCAGTACCAGTGAGTAACCACCTTCAGTTATCATCTAGCTCTTCTCATAAAGTACATTTTTCGTCTTGTACTGGTTTTCAACCCATGCTAAGTCCTCGGTTTTATTCCCTCTCGTTTAGTCCCTATCTGGTTCCTCGTCAACTTGCTTTGTCTGGATTTGACCTCACCTGTCTTTACGGCTTCTCGGATTTTGCCTTGCGCTTTTGGCTCTTCCGCCTTGCTGATTGCCTCCCCGGTTAAGACCCACGATCCTGGTTGTACCCGTCCCTTTATCTCTGATCAACTTCACTAGACACATCCTCCCTCACTCAATCTCTCCACCAGACCTGGCCTGCAGCAGTCGCTGTTGCCATCTGGCTGCCAGGAGAGCGTACTACATCTGAGCAGAATAATCTGTTCACTTCCTCCAGTTCTGAGTGCCAGCTTTTTGAGTCCACCAGTATCTCATTATTCTTGATAGTGATGTTGAAAACACACTGGCCGGGCCACAATGTTCCTGTTCCAAACCCCTTAAGCAATAGGGAAGGGGAAGAGGGGCGGAGAGGTGAATTTCTTATGAAATCGAGATTTTTTTTTTTGATCATAATTATAAGACCACTGGGAATGTTTTGAAAGTAGATGGGAGTGGGTCTTTAACTATGCTCCCTATGATTCTTTCTGACCATTCATCCTCACTTCACCACATGTCTTGACAAGCTCCAGCCTCATGCTTCTCCATTTTGCTTTAACATCCTTGTCTACTAATTAAAACATTTTAACACACTCTGTTTACGCCCATGCCAGACATGAAAAGTCATAAGACAGATGTGGAAATGGACTTCACTGAATCGGCATGGTAGAAGTTTCCAGATGGGTTTAAAATTAAGCTTTAGAAAAAATACCCACATATTTCTTTCTCTTTAATGGAAACTTTTACACTGATGACTTTGTTTCAGTTGCAGACAGGAGAACACAGAGGTGATGGGGCGGGGGCAGATGATGACTGAATAGACACAAACATGCTCATCAGTGCAGAACGGATCTTCTGCTTTCTAAATGTCTGTCAGACTGCAGCTTTTGAAGCTTCAGTCCCAAATACACTAACCTGCTAACTAACATTTGTGCCCTCCCCCACCCCTCCACCCTGCCCACAGAGGATGCCTCCCTCCACCCCTCACTGTCTAGTGCCTTGCCGCCAGGTAACTCTAGCTTAGTTTCTGTTTTCCTCTCTGTTGGTGCTATATATTCTTCTGACTTTATGTGTCCTGGTACTCAAGTCAGTCATGATAAAAAACATTTTTATTAGAAAAAAATATAAAAATGAGTCAGACATTTGCATGGTTTCACTAAATCCTTCTAACATAAACAGTACTCTTAAATCACAAACAGAAAAGCAATGTTGTAGTGTGTTTTCATGCAGATTGGATTGTGTGTGATTTATACTGTGTGTCTGTTCAGGTCGCCCAGACCCCCCCATGGACTTGGACTTGTCAGATCCAGCAGCCCGTAGCGTTCGCCTCACCTGGATCCCAGGAAATGACCACAACAGTCCTATTACAGGTGATCATGCCTTACCTGTCTGACGTGGGGGGGGTGGGCTTTAGCTGCTGTTGGCCTCAATACAGAATTCCATGGTAGGGGGGGCTAAAGAGAAAGCTCTGAACTGTTAAATCAGTAAAACTGTGGGCGAGATTTACTAATATCGTGAAGATGGTTTGACACCCATCCCTAAGGTTGTTTTCTGTGGCACAAGTGCTTTAGTGGAAAACACAGGCCACTGGAGCTCATGCTAAGTCGCTGACCAACCTGTATCTGCAGTGCAACAACCCATAATTCTGTCAATGAAGGAGCAAAGATGGCATATTACCAAGCTAGGGCCTGTCTTTGACAGCTACACTAGTGGAGTGTGTCTTCCATACCCTCTCTAACCAACGACTGCTACTTTGTGCATGTGTATGCTTTACTTGTGGGAGCAAAGCCACCATCAGTGTGTGAATATATGTGTGTGGATGAGATTGCGACTATGAAGTAGATAGGAAGGTAGTAAAGCGATATATAAGTATACACTATCTACCATTTACTTATTTTTACCTGTTTTACTAAAGCAATCTGTGTTGGAATAACACTTGCAACTTTATTTTGCTGTGGATAACTGGTGGAGACAAAGTCAAGATCAGGGTGGCTTGAAGAAGTCCAGATCTTTCAAAAGGTTTAATACTGGAAGCCACTACATACACTCTAGAGCAGGGGTCGGCAACCAAGGGCATGCATGCCACAGCTGGCAGGCGGAGGTAAAGACAGTAGCACGCCGGGGTGTGACAACAATAAGCACTTTTGTCGTCAGTTTACATTTGTTTGGATTTGTAAAGAGTGACCATCTCTTCCCACAAGGATCTTTGATACTCCATGGTGCCACAAGGAAAGGGTCCATTCACCCAGCACTATGACTGTAACCCCACCCACCCAAATAAATCCTGCAGGTTTTTAATTTTTTTTCTAAAAAAAACACTAATACTTAGTAATAGCACAGTTGTTAACGAGAAAATTTTGTATTAGCACTTCAAGTCATAAACGTTGCTAACCCCTGCTGTAGAGAAAATGAGAGAAAATGGGTGCCGTGAAAAAAAAAGAAACAGGAAAGTAAACAGAAACAGCTGATTGATAAGAAACAAGAGAAGAAATAGAAAAACAAAACATAAAGAAAAACAAACAAGTGAACGGAAAAACTCATGAATTGAAACAGGAATAGGACTGTCCCACTCGTCTTCATCCTCATTTTGACTCTTTCCTTGCAGGATTTCTGGTTCAGTTTGAGGAGGACCGCTGGGAGCCCGGTCGGTGGCAAAACTTAACTAGCTTCTCCGGGGACCTCAACTCTGTTGTCCTGCAGCTCGCCCCATTCGTGAACTACCAGTTCAGGGTCATCGCCGTTAACTCAGTAGGTCAGAGCGACCCGAGTCGGCCCTCGCCACGATATAAGACCAGCGGAGCAGGTAAGTCGGGACACAAGAGCAACACAATTAAAGCTGACCTGGTGTCACATCACAACCTGCTCTCTGAATTCTGCAGGATTTTTTGTTCAAATGTTAAGGGGCCTTTTAACCCTTTCCAGAACCTGAAAGCTATTTGGTTCATGCTCTTAATCTTTTCTGATCCTTTTGGTCTTCTGTTTGTCCCCAAAAAAGCCCCCGATGCCATTCCTAGAGGTTTGAGAGGATGGGGCACCAGAAAGGACAACATGGAAATATCCTGGGAGGTAAGACACTCACAAAAAGAAGCTTGGTGGAAGGGGTTGAATAAAGAAGGTCCATCTCCTTATGTTTTGATGTAGTTCAGAGTGACCTCTCCAGACAGATGTTTGTCTTCCCTTCAATCTCTGTTCCGTGCCCAGTTTTTGATCAGTCTTTCGTTGTTTTGCAGCCCCTGCAGGACCTGGAGAGAAACGGTCTAAACCTCCAGTACCATGTGTGGTGGAGGCGACAGGGCTCTGGAGAACAGTGGGACAGCGGGTCCACGCCGTTGTCCAGCTACGTCGTCCACAACACAGACACCTATGTGCCTTATGAGATCCGAATCCAGGCCAGCAATGAGTTTGGATCTGGACCAGAGTCCAATGTGGTCATTGGGTACTCTGGAGAGGACAGTGAGTATTACTACTGGAGAAGATGAATCCTGGAATGTGTGATTCTAAAGATGAGTAATTTCGTGTTCTGTTTGCTTCCTTCAGAGCCCACAGAAGCACCTCGTCAGCTGCACGTGTCAAAGGTGGACAGCACAAAGGCTCATGTGCACTGGAAGGCCGTGAACATGAGCTCCATTCGTGGAGAGTTCAAAGAATACAGAGTGAGTCAGAAATAGGCTTTTCTCCTCATATCTGATATTTTCTGTGAGTCTCAGCCTGTTCTGTGGTCCAGCTTTACTACAGTCGTGAGTCCAGTCTGGTTCCTGGCCTGGTAGTCAAGGAGGAGACCAAGAACAAAGGTTTCTACACGACTGCAGAGGAACCGTCTGGGATTCTCACTGGTCTGGTGCCTTTTTCCAAATACAAAATGTTCATGGTGGTCGCCAACAACCGCTTTGAGAGTCCACCAAGCAACACAGTGGAGTTTACCACCAGGGAGGGGGGTAAGGTTCCGACCCAGATCCAAAAAGCCTGACCCTCATCCAAAAATCTGAGCAACCTACAATGTGTTGTGTATTTTTATGTTCTCATTCCAGTTCCAGATGCTCCCAGGTTCTTCAAGATTAACCGCAGAACTCTAGACACCCTCTACCTGGAATGGGACAGACCTCTGGAGCCCAACGGCATCCTAATAGGATACCAGCTGAAGTACCAAGCAGGTGAAAACTCCTGAAATCCTCTCTTGAAAAAGTCCAATAGCCGTGCAGAGCTGTGTTCATACAGTGATGACATATGAAAGAAACAGAATCTGAAGAGCAGCTGTCACTTTAAATCTTGTTTGATGGTGTAGTTCCCACATCAGGCTGTAGCATCTCCATAGGCTCATGAGCACAATGTCAGCTCAAAGGTTTCTGGTCCTCATATATCTGTGAAAAGCATTAATTCAGTTTATACTGACAGTTCAAGCAGCTGGTCCACATCACCTAAACCTGCTGTGTTTGTGTTGGTTTGTTTGTGTTTGTATATTTACTCATTTGTGCTTTATTTTTTGCATGAATTTGTGTGTTTACTTTTGTGCAATTGTCCTTTTTTGTCTGTTTCTGTAACGTGAATTTGTATGTGTCTGTGTGCATTTGTGTTTGTCCATGTGTGTGTCCGTGTGTGTTTATGTGCGTGTGTAGTCAACAGCTCCGGGCCGAGTCGCCCTAAGATCCTGACTTTCCAGCATAATGTGACTGACTTCACACTCCGACTTCCGGATCGATCCGCCCGCTACAAGCTGTTCCTGGCGGCACTCACCCAGCAAGGGTCAGGGGAGGTTTACGCAGAGGAGTCGCCTCACTTCTCTAATGAAGGTGAGTTTTGTTAGAATGTATCTCCAGATCTAAGCGGTAATGTGGACTTCCATTTTCCAAGGTTAGCCCCAGAAAATGGGCAATATATCTGTTGTGATTTTCAGACTAAGGTAATTCAAGCACAATCAAGAATAAAACACGATGTCGACAAACAGGCAAAGACAAACAGGCCTGGTCAAAAATGATATTAACCCCAGAAAAGATGTAAAGTTCTTTGATCATAGGGACATGTGAGACTAAAGCATGTCCTAGAATTACCATTACAAATGTTTTTGAATCAATTAGTCTGCCTTTTCCATGAGTGATGGTCACTGAGCAGTTTGGTCCCATCACACTTAGAATGAGAAAGGAAAACATTTCATTAGAGTCTCAAGAAATTAGAAGGAAATTGAGAGAGAAGCATTGGAGAGGTAAAGGCTGCAGGACCATCTCCAATGACCTTGATGTTTCCATGACAACAGAAGCACATTTTGATCGATTACAGTTTCCAGGGCTATAATCAACCTCCCTGGACAAGACTTGAAAAAAAGAAAACCGATGGCAAACTGATGTGATGGATACTAAAAGTGAAAACCAAAGATCTTACAGTAACCTCAGAAGACATCGAGGTGAAGACACAGATGTGCCAAAGAGGATGTCATGGGAGACACTCAAGGAGGGAGCACTGTTAAAAGGAATAAAAGACAAGTAAAAATACCTAACAAAAATTATATGAAAATAAGACAACTACTACTTTTTTATGTTGGGGCGAACTCCAGCTAAATGCAGAAGGTTGTGTCAAGATGACCATCCAATCAAATCAAACTAAAAGTCAAATCAATTGTGCCAACCCAACGGAGCAGCTGAAAGGCAAAAATAATAAAGATGATATCCATCCAACCACTTTTTAAACCTGTCTTTGTCCTGGTCATAGTCACCAGAGCCTGCCTGTCTTCCTTTGAAGGAAAGATTAATTGTTTGTCTGAAACATTTTTTTTTCTTTTTTGCAGTAGTAGTTTTAATGTTTCGCATTGCAAATTTGAAGCATACAAAGAAAAGAAGACTGTCTCTACCTTAAAACAGTTATAGTCTGGACTGCTTTACTCTGTCAGGAGCAGAATGTCCTGAATCTGTGCAATTTAATGAAATCTCAAGACTATTAAGGTCCTCTGGAGCCAAATGTGCTACCTTGAGTCATAAGGTTGGTTTCAACCACAGATCATTGGTCTTCCAACAGGATAATGACAAATTCAGACGGATGAAAACAGAGAATGATTGCAAAACACTTGGATGTTCTGAAAACAACTTCTATTCGTTTGAACCAAATAATATTGGACATCTGAAGAAGGAACTTAATCTTATTTAAGAAAATACCCACAAACCGGAGACAAATTAATCACATCTCCCGTAAGGGTTGGACTGAAAAAACTTTTAACAGGTTCAGCAGTATCACTGACATCTACAGATAACCTTGTAGCACATTGCTGAAATTATGCTTGAATCATTTGTGTTTTAATAGTATCTATTTTTTTCAGCAGCCATTGCTTGTTTTTATTGACTATCAACAATAATTTCAAAAAAAAAAAACAAAAAAATTCTCCACCGCTCAGGTATTAATATAACTCAGAGGACCAAATGTAGAATTAGAATGGTAAACTTTAGGATCTGCTGAGACCAGGAGGTCGACTCGTCCTGTTTTTTGTTGTGTTCAAAGTGCTTGCTGGTGTTTTCCGACGATGATTCAGAAACAGTTTGGTCAGCAGTGTTTCTCTTATATGGACGGTGACATTGTGCGTCCTCTCAGTGATGATTGACAACTCCGTTATAAAGTGAAGGAATCTGATCGTCCTCTCCTTCCTTCTCACCGACAGAGAGCTTTACTGTGGAAGAAGGCCTAGGTAATAACACTAGCACGACTTCTGCTTTTGCTTTACTTCCATCTTGTTTTTGCACGCCCATCCCTCGAGGCCCACCCTCTCTTCTGAGCTTGAAGTAAATCAGATTTCAAAGTCGGTTATTTGGCAGATGCCATGCTTATGGATCTTCTGCAGCGCTTTTCGTGACTTAGCATAAACATGTGGGTGAAGATCTTTTCCATGTTTTCGTTCTTCACATGTGAAGACGACCCTCCCTCCATCCCTCCTCTCTGCTCCTCAGTTGTATCATTCTGTACTGCATCCATTACTGCTTCTCATTAGCTTCCAGAAAGAAATAGCTGATCTCAGGTAAGTTTTTGGCTGATCATCAATCATGGATTTGGCATGGAGTGGGATCAGATCACAGCCCTGTGATGATTGAAGTTGACTTCAACAACAGGTACAGCAAGAGAAAGTGTTTTTAGGTCATGGTGGTCTCCACAGGAAAGCAGTACATGAAGGGCGGAGCATCGAAGGCAGGGTTGTCAAATTAATTTTGGTTCAGGTGCCACATTCAACCAGTAACATAATAGCAAAATAACCGATGGTCGACTCTATTTGTTTTTTCTCAGTTGGAAAAAATGCCTCAAACCACCTAGCCTAATCACTTATTATTATTATTAGAGCTATTATTTATATTTTTTATAACAGCATTTTGGTTTTTGTGGTGTCACACCTAATGATTTTTTATAAACAACTTATTCGTGGCGAGGTTGGCAGGGAACCTCGCTGCATCTTACCCAGACTTGGAGCACTCTTGCAAAGCAATTCTGTTTATTTCTACATCTCTTTTTATGCCAGTATTTCTTTTCCTTTGGTTCCCCTAGTGGTGGAATTGCAAATTGCGGCCATATCTTATAAATAACCATAACTTGCCACAGAAATGTGCTAGAGACTTGCTTTTTCCCAACATCCTCATATTTTTTTTCTCTTCATAACCGGCCATCAGGCTGGCTGGAAAAGGCCTGCAGGCCACATGTTGACACCCCTGAGCTAAGGTGTCGGGAGTAATGGATTACTTTTGCCGTAACACAACAGGAAAAATTAAGGAGTATTTAACTCAGTACATGATTAGTAACTCTTTTATGAAAGTGATTTTACAGCCTAAATGTAGACTTTTTGATTTTGATTCAAATGACCTGTAGTTTCACAGAGTCAGTGATTTTTTTTTTTTTTTTTTTCATAAAAGTGTCAGCAGGGTAAATGAATCTGCCTTTATCTAATATCTTTTCATATTTTAGTCTTTATGGAGGCACAGGAAGCTCAGAGTCTATTAGATCTTGGATTTTTTCTTAAGACCACAGTTTGTCAATATGTTCTCGTCATAGACTAAAACAATTTAAGATGATGTCTAGTCATGCAGAACTGGCTGAAAGAATATTAACATTAAATCTAAAACGTAAAATACCTACAATTCCAAAAGATTGAATAATGCCCATATGAAGAAAAACAAAATACACAAAAAAGGTCAAATCTAGACATGAGAAGAGCCAAAGAAGGCTTTTATAAGAATAAAAAAATCAGAAACCTAAAGTAACAAAAATATAAAACCTGGTCTTTAGACATTTAACAATTATCCAGCTGTTTGCAGTGTGGAATCCTCAATGGAGCTTTATCATGTAATCCTGTCTGAAATGATCAAACCTAAAACATTTCCACATCATCTCTTCAACAAATCTGCATTTTTCAGGATTTTTGACATATTTTGATGATAGGAATAAAACTTAAATTGATCCCACAATAGGAAAACTGTTTAATACACCCCTATATAATACTTGAAAAATTATTATACATTCAGCAGCTTGGACATTCACCATGCTGTATCATGTTTATTTCCCTGAAATATTCAGCAGCACCTCCTGTCCTTTAAATAGGGGATTCATTTTCTGTTTATTTTGTAGACAGTATTATAGGAGAAAAATACACAGACATGCATAGAAGGACAATCTGAGAAAGTAGCAGAAAAGTTTAGTTTGAAATAACATAATCTGAAATGTGCTGTAAAGACTCTGAGAAGGACATTACATAGACCCTGGACCGTGTTCTGAATGGGAACAACTGTTTAGCAAGCTTTGGAAACAAAGAAAAACTTTTTGTTTTCCTAGGTTGGAGCAGAAAATTGTAATTTGACCAGTTTGAAGGTATTGAATGCTCTCTAAGAAGTCAGTCTACTTTGAAAGTGAAGTTTAAAGGTCTTATTGATACCCTTGAGTTCTGTAAGTTTGGAAGTATTTCACCCATTTGACCAAAGGTGAACCGACCACCACAAAAAAAGAAAAGCCTTAGATGTCCAGGGAGTGATCTTGGATGCATTCCTGAAGTAACTGTTGGATGTTTAAAGTGAAATGTATCTGGTGATCTGATCAGTAAACACCCAAGCTGCTGACTGTTGATTTGGAAAAGCAGATCATTGAAAGCTCTGCCTATTTTCCCTTGGCTTTGGAGTTGGAGTATCCACTAAGATTGGAATGGTAGCAAATGAGAACAGCAGAGTCAAGTGAAAGGCTTAAAAAATACATATTTCAAACAGTTTATTTATTAGTTTTCTCACTTAAAGAAGCTTTTAATGATGATTTAAAAACAATCTTTGTGAATAATGATATTCACAATGATATCCACTCAAAATGGGGGAGTTGTTTGTGATACAGCCCTGGAGGTAAGCAAAAGTTTAAATTTCAGTGATGGAGGGTCACTGAACATGAGGCAATAGTTGGTCTTGGTGTTCGTAGGAAACCGTGAAGTTTTAGGTTTAAAAGAAATGGGAGGAGGATTGCTCTGTGGCGCCACCACTTGCTGACCTCTCAGGGGAGTTTTGAGTTCCTGACAATAAATTATATGAACAGCAGCTTTATGGAATCGTTGTCATACCAGTGATTTTCTTTTCCAAATTGAGATTCTGGCATGAGACTGTGCATGTGCATCCACAACTAGCTTAAACAGACAAGTTGCAGTGTCAGCGTTTGTCCAGCTGAGGGCAATACTGGGTCAGAGAGAAGCAGGTGTCCTGTCTGTGAGTGCTGCTGTGCTTGTGCAGCTCTTGTGAGTCTCTGTGTGTCTTTTCTGCAATGTTGTGTTGTGTTAACCCTCTTTTCTCTCTTCCTCCCCCCTTGTAGTCGAGCTTACCAACGCCTTCGTCTACTCCGCTCTCACTCCTACTCCTCCTCCTCTTGCTACTCTTCCTTCCACTACCATCGCTGCTACAGAAAGTAGTACCCCAGCAACCACCCCCACAACAACTACAACTACTTCCACCACCACTGAGGCGCCCCCCACCACCACAGCTGCAATGCTGCTCACCAGCAGGGGTCCCGATTCGAACGTGTTGGGTACATGCTGTTGTTCCTCTCTGGGAGCTTCTGTCCTTCTGTTGGCTGGACCTAAGCAGTCTCCCGCCCACCTGACCAATCAGGAGTCTGCATCAGGGCTGCATCCAGATAAGCTGCACTGGAGCTGCAGACAGCAGACGTTTCCTGCGGAGTATCGGGATGCAGCTGTTCTCCTGGTCAGGACGAGACAGCCCGGCTCCCGCTTTGAAGCCAGAAGTTCTTTTTCTCCCCATTTGGGAGGGTTGAGGCTGGAAATCTTTGCAGCATCAGTCTGGTCTAAGAACTTACTACTCTTTTCGCCCCCTCCCCTGACTTTTAACCCCACCCCGTGCAGTGACCCGCGGGCCTGAGATCTGGAATCTGACGGTGGACCCTAACAGTGTCTACGCTAACGTCAGCTGGAGACACAGTTTCCCGGCCGGCAGCAGCGCATTCGTGCTCGAGTTTGCACTGGACAGTAAGAAACCGAGCTGCTGAAAGAGGGAAGGGGGAGGGCAGGGCAGGGGGGGATGCTACGTCTATCCAAGAGTTTTGAGCAGGTCACTGAGGAAATCTTAACCAGCTCCAAGTTCAAGGGAGCGTTGACTGTAAAAATGGGTAGACCTGCTGAGGAACACAGATTCCTTTAGTCTGAATGACTTTCTTCACCACACAGACTGAAAGCTTCCGACTCATGACAGCAGCTCAGTGCATAGCTGCAGACATGATAGAGGAGATAAGCTGCTGAACAGGAGGGTGATCTTGATGACTCTGAAGATTGCAGGTCTCCATCTATACCTTCATATTTCTCACCTACCAAACATCAGTGACTCCTGAGCAACCTTTTTTTGAGAAGTTGTGTCCTCTGATCCCCCTATTCTGGAATCCAGTTCTACTCTGAGCTCTGGCATATTCAATATCTTCTCAAATAAAACCTTTGCTCTCTGGGTAGTTTTGGTTGGGAACCATGTTGGCGATTGCAGAAACTCTGCAACAGCTTTACCACATTCAGTGTCATCTTTATCACCTCCGTCATGAGACAAAAAAAGTTGAAAATATATATTTTTAAAAATTGTTCCAAAGATCCAGATGTTCCTGTTGATTTAAAGTGACCTTTTAGGCTTTCCAAAAGTTATTTTTCAACAATTGCTACTTTAAAAAATGTGTTCTTCTACAAGACATCTTCAAAATAAGTTTGAATTCTGTTTTTTCATGGCTTTATGATTAATGGGTTATATATAGTTAAACATCTTGGCAATACAAGAGAACTTATCTGTTTAAATTTAGATGTACTGAGTCAGTACACTTTTTTTTTCAGCATACTCTTGGCCTATTAAACAAAACCTTTTGATTCATGAAGCTGCTTTCAACTTCATATTAAATTTTGCAAACAAAACTGTTTTTTTTTTTTTTTTTTACAAAGAATGATGGACAAACACCTACAGCAATTGTTTCTCTCTTTGAAAAATGAACTCGTCCACTACAGGCTGATATAAACACCCTTCCAGAACCAAAAACAATTTTGGTGTCCTTCACAGACAAAAACACAACTGGTGCTGTACCACTCCCCACAGTCCACCAGGGGGAAAAAGTTAACTAAATTAAGGTTAGTCCAGGAGTGTGGGGGAATATAAACTATTGTCTGAAACTCAAAAACAGATCTTCTCTGAAGGACAGACCTTAGTTGCATAAAAGAGCACTGTCTCTTAAGGTCCCATAGAAAGATTTTTGTTAATCCAAATCGCCTTAAAGACCGCAGGACTGTCTGGATCTTTTGAAGGAAAGCAGGGAGGATGAGGAAGGCTGGATCAGGACTGCGTGTTGATGCAGAATCAGTGGGTCAGCATGCAATTTTCTGCCCTATCCATCGTCTCTTTATGGTCTTAAGAGTGAATCGACAATGTGGGTGTTTGTGACGCCCCACCTCCCACCCCTCCTGTGTGTGATCTGCTGCCTGGCTTTGACTGAAATGCTTCACCTTTGTCCTCGCATCATCGCTCTTGCTTTGCTCTTTTGCCACACATTCAAAAATGCAAAACTCTCTTCTGTTGCCTTCATTTTCTGTTCTGTTCATGAACCTTTCACGTGACATAGCAGCACCTGTTCCTGATGGAGAAGGAAGGAGATGAATATGTGGGACGGAGTCCCTTCATCCCTTCTTTATCTTTTGTTTGTGCTTGGTCTTCTTGGCCGTGGAGAAGCCAAGACGTACCAGTGATAAAGACAGTTCAATACCTTCACAAAAGTGGGTTTGCATAAAGAAGGATTCCAGCAGTGTGGCGAGGAGCTGGAGTGAATCTCACAGCTGCTGGGTTTCATGTTGCGGTGTCCATAGAGGCGGCGGTCCGTGAATGTGTACTGGCCAGCCTTCAGAGATTCTTCAAGACTGAGATTCTGAGCATCAAAGTTTGAAAAGACAAATCCACTTTGTGGATAAAGCAAATGCTCTCGGCATACAATGTTAAACTGCTCATAGCTATTGTAAATAGAAAACTCAATGCATCTTTTTTGCTATTTCACAAAGACTCATTACATTTATAAAATGTGTTTTAAAGGGACAGTAAAGTTATAGTCCAGTTACTTCAAACAAATATATTGATGTTATATGTACGATCAGGATCTGCACGAGCTGAGTATCAGGTCCTGCATGTTTACTCATGTGCTCATCAGACATTGTTTGGCTGGCTGGTGCTCTGCTGTGATTGTCATGGCTTTGAAATGAGATGATGAATGACCAAAGTGCTTGGATGGCTTTGATGGCATGGTGCATGGCTCACCCTCAACTCACACCGGAGTCACACTCGCAGCTCAACTGTCATAAGTGACTCATCTTTCTGGGAGAAAGATGTGGCTGTTCTTTGTTGTGCCCTTTCAGAGGCTAGTGAAAACACAACCAGCAATGCCTTGCCCCCCAAGCCCCGATGCAGAGAGCTGTTTCCGCCCCTCTTTGCGTTTCTGTCAAGTTTTTAAGGACCCCACTTGGAGGGATTGAACCTCAAGCTTGTGCCTATGTGAGGATATTGCGGCGGCTCTGCATTGCTGTCATTCTGGGTTCACTTGTGTAACCCTGCTACCACTCAGGACCATCACCCCCATGCATGGCCATGACCTTTGCTAACAAACAGTCGTCACGGTCGAGCCAGGGCCACACCCCTTGGAGAGTGTGATTGGCCGCTTTGTTGTGTTTCCAAGGCGAGAAGACAAAGAAGGTAGTGAAGAACGTACCAGTGATGCAGCAGCCCCCAGTAACTGTGGCGGATCTGAACGCCAGCACCACCTACCATCTGAGGGTTTACTCCCATGAGCTCACCAGCATCAGCAGCACCTGGGTCACCTTTAAGACCAAAGCAGGTGAGAACCCACCTGACCAGGTGAGACTGCAGTGCACCCAGGAGGACTGCCTGACTGAAGGGGAGTTCAAGCTGGTGGCAGGAATTTCTTTCTAATGCTTGAGATCTAAACCACGCTACAAAGTTTGCACCCTTGGATCATGTTTCGCCATGCTTTTACCTATTGTGTTCGATTTTACGCTTATTGCAAATCTAGATTATTGAGCATCTTCTGAATACAAACACGTCAAGATGACTTTCAGTCGATCCTTTTCGAATTCCAGCAAATCACAGATTATTTTCTTTCCTGTTTGATTAAGTTATGCTTCCATAGGGAACCCTCGAGTCTTGTCCCACCAAGATTTGTCTTTTAGTAAGAATCTGAAACTGATATTGATTCAGATATGTACTCATAGTGACTGGTTCCACTTACAGAAGTTGCAGTTGTTTTGTCATCATCTGCATGACTGCTGGTGTTTCTGGTCCATAAACTTTGGTTTTGAAGGGAATCTACAGTGTTGTACCGACGCAAATTCTTCTTCAAAACGCTTACGTTGCAGCCTCAATTTTTTCAGAGATGTTTATATTTTTCTATGTTTCCACTTTTTTTTGTTTGAAAAAAAAAATTTGCTTTATTTTTCTTTGTATTTACTGTGCTTTAGTTTTTCAGAAGCATCTTAAAAAGGTTAGCTTGTAGGTAGCTGAAGTTCATCAGAACCGCAAATGGATTGTTTGGAGGTGAGAGGGTTTAGACTCATGAGATTTTAGGAGACTTAGAAATGATTGAATTGCTTACTCTTTAAACTGCTGAAGAACATCAGGATCATGAGCCGGAGGACTCGGCTTCAGGGATTTTGCCGTACAGGACCTACAGAGACACTGTGGCTCTGATACACATAATTTCTACTGATCCATTGTAGATCCATTAGACTCTTTATCTCATTTAGACTAGTAATAAGTAGTTTTGAACCGGATTATATGAGGTCGTCAAACTTGTGATGGTCCAGAAAAGCCGTACTCATTTCCTGTTCCCATTTCTTCTCTTGTTCTGTCCTTTTGTGTATTTGTGTGTTTGTGAATGTGTGCATGGTTGTGTGTGTGCAGCATACATCGACCAGGTGGACATCGCCACTCAGGGTTGGTTCATTGGCCTAATGTGCGCCATTGCTCTCATCATTCTCATCCTCCTCATCGTCTGCTTCATTAAGAGGAGTCGAGGGGGAAAGTACCCAGGTAAGAAGCACCACACCTGAAGTATTGGTCTTTCATTGCACATTCATGTGAAATAGACACCTACATGGCCACCAGTAGACACACACAGCTTCTGCTCCCATTCCTAACACACATAGTGCTTGGCACTGTCCACAGACTGACCCCTTTGAGGTATAAAGACCAGATTGTGAGACCTGCTTAAGACGTACCCATACCAGGAAGAACTCGCCTTCTGAAGAGTAGGATGAGGTTGCAAAGGGGCTGATGAGTGAGGTGTGATGGTGCAGAGCAGCAGTTCATAGAACTGTGCTCATGTTTTACAGTGTCTGTACTGTCTAGGTGCTGGCTGGGTGGCTATGGTCACAAAGGTTCTGGGTAAGTTCTGAGCTGTGATGCTTCAACTAACGTGCAGTGATGAACCAAGTCCAATAACAAGTCATACCCCAAGTCATAACACAAAGACTAATGGCTGATTTCATGCGTGAATGTTTCAGCAGTCAAACATCTTTCATGCACCTATCAAAACAAAGACTTCAACCCGCTGTGTACTGTTTATGGCAGTGGTTTCCATTTTTTTTTCTTATTTCATGAGCCTGTTTGTCAGGCCAGGAAGAACCCTTCACTCGTATGTTTTGAGGAACTCTTAAGAGGTCCCAAAAAGGAAAAATGGGACACACTGTAAAAGCAAAACAAACAAACAAACAAACTTTAAAATTGGAAAAGAAATTGTTTGTAATTATTTTTAAAGCTTCTATTTTCAACCTCAAATTTGTTCTAAAAGTTTTTTAAAGGGATATCAAACCCTAAATTAACTTTTTTGGCTGTTGACCTCTATAAATGGGGCTTTAAAAATGCTGCCTATTGGTCATTGCCAATTTTTTTGACAACTTAAAATAAAATATATTAATTCTTGAAAATAAAGTCAAACCGTCTGTCTGCTGCCCCCTAAAGGTTGAATTGAGGTATTAGAGTTGAATTTTGTGATTGGTCAAGCCATCTAAGTATCAGAGGTCCCACGTCATGATCTGCAGCTCCAGTAATGATAACAGTCCTGTTCCCAAGCCCCACCCCTCTGACTGAATTTTCACATTTCGGCTTTGGGTGGAGTCAGCCTCCAACTTCCCTGTTTGGTAACCCTTTAATGACTGTGTAGGAAGAAAAATAAAACATTGTCAGCTTTCTGAACTCAGTGACCCAGTCTAAAGTATCAGCCCAGAGACTGGGAGCCTGTTGGTTCAAATCCACTCCAAAGAGCCTAAAAATAGAACATAATGCCTCTCACTCTTGACACTCAGCATTCAAGGGTTGAATTGGGGGTGCCAGAGGCTGACTCAAATTCAGAAAACACATTTTGCACACTAAATGACTAATGGAAGTTTAACTTTAACTATCTTTTGTCAATCAAAGGGATACATAAACTTGTTTGCCACACGCAAGTTTTTATTGTTCTTGACCAGTGTGGCAACAGCCTTCCTAACACATAAGTTTTTTTTTTAATTTATTTTCTGTGAGTAAATATTAAAAAGCAGCTAGAAATGCTCCAAGCAGTCAGATTCTCTTTTCACCTGCACCTATTGTTTTGGGCCTGATTTTTCTCAGCATCTTATTTTGGTTTGAAATTTTTGCAGGTTTGTTCTCAGTTGTCTTGGGGGCAATCACTACATGCAAGTCAGGCTGAGAGCTTTACAGCATATTTATTTTTCACCTCGTCATCCTTCAGTTGAAGGTCTACAGATCACTGTTCTGTTGATAACCGTGTTTGAGCTGATACAGATAGACTTGCACTACTGTTCTCTAAATACTCCTTTTAGGTCCTTAATAAGTTCTCATTATTAGCCCTCTACTCATGTGCTTTAAAATTGTTTTCATTTTGGTCAATCAACTCTTTATTGGTTT
Organism: Oryzias javanicus; assembly: GCA_003999625.1. Classification (NCBI taxonomy): domain Eukaryota; kingdom Metazoa; phylum Chordata; class Actinopteri; order Beloniformes; family Adrianichthyidae; genus Oryzias; species Oryzias javanicus. Next base: position 16,340,729 of record CM012441.1, on the reverse strand, counting down.
GATGTATTCCTAAACTTCAGACTTTCTTTAGACAAACTTTTATGAAACCCAGTCAGTGTTCTATTTTCTTTAAGATGGAGGAGTCATCTTAAACTCTGCAACTTAAAATGATTGCTTAAGCACCTTTTACAATAGTTGTTACACTTTTTGAAAGTAAGCAATGTGTGTACTTTGCAACATCATTGTACGTATGAAGAATAAGTGAGGTGGGGCTCCCAGTGTTGAATATTTAAACTGTGAGAATGAGAACTAAACTCTGTTTTCTACAGAAGTGTAAACACCTGATTCAGGGAGCAGAGGAGAGCTGCTCACATTTTCCTCTGCTCTTTCTGTTACAGTTCGCGATAAAAAAGATCTGCCCTTGGATCCAGTGGATCATAAAGACCAGGACGGATCTTTTGACTACCAGTAAGTATTAAGAGAATCACAGCTGCTGTTTCTTTGAAGTCTCTGATCTCATGAAAGGTTGCATTTCAGCAGATTGTGTGAGCCCATTGATTTTTACTTCACTTTCTGAACCATTCAGACACAACTGTGGTCGTGAAAGCATCATTCCTCTGATCCCTTTCTGTGCATGTCTATAGCAGCTTCTGTAGATATGAAATGTTTTAGTTCCACAGCGATCTTACCCGTACATCACAGCAGGTGGCGCTCATCAGCTGCAGTCAGTTCACACCAGCAAATCAGAACTGAAATCATGATGCAGGTGTGGAAGAAGATTCACAGACATACACCTTTATACATACAGTACTGTTGCCATTGTTCTTCCTGATAAAAGTGATATTTCTACAAACGTCTGTGTGCACACACTCAGTAACTGCATCCCAGACCTGCTCAGTCCAGCCACACTGCCCTCAGCTCCCCTCTGTTCCCATGGCAACAGCAGATACGAGCAACGTGCAGCAATCCTGATGGCTCTTTTTTTGCATGTCAGCACAGAAATGTTCAGTTAGCTGCTGAGACACTATAGAACAAATGAGTCGGATGTTCCACCGAACTCAAAACCCCTCTGATTGCCGGCATCAACGTTTGTGCATGGAAGCAGCTTAATCTGCTTTTGTTTCAGACTTTCTCGTAGAGATCCTCCTCTTTGCTCAAAGAGCCTGTCACCAGGATGAAGACAAAGATCCAAGCTACTTTTTTGGTTCGATGTGTGCGCAGCCAGTGTTTGTCAGAGACAAATCTCAGCGTGGAGTCACAGAAAACACACTCAGAATAATCCTGTTGTTTTTTTTTTTTTTTTGTACGCTGAGGCCGTCAGACTTTCAAGCTGCATGTGCTGCTGAGTGACACGTCTTTTTGCTCCTTCTAGGTTCCACTGATCTGAGGATGCTGTCCCTTCATCCATCTGTCCATTTGTTTCTGTCTGTCTGTCCGTCTGTCTGATGTTGATGTACTAACCTCAGATAAAAAATATTTAACTCTTTTACACTTTATAATCAAAATCAGCAGGCCCATGTGCGGGTGCATAAGTTAACTCAGAGGCGTGGCTCTCTAACCGTTAGTGCTTCTGTAACATGACGCTCAGACCATCATTTTGGATGTGAATGTGATTAAACTGCCTTTTTATGCGGCTTCCAAACACCATAACAGAGTTAGTGATTAACTCAGCAGTGGCCACAGTGGTCTGAGTCTGCAACTCTTTGGCTCTGCAGGTTTCCCTTTCTTTCCCTCACAAATCCATGACAGTGACATCAATTCATTATAGTACTGAAGCTTCCTTTCACATTAACTGGTGTGTGATTGTGTGTGAAGATGGGCGTAAGAGTGTTGGGTGTGAAGCGCGTGTACATTTTTGCAGGTATGAGTGCACACGCGTATGTGGAATTAGTGAAACGTGACTGATAGATGTAACTGTGAAAGTGTGGGTGTTCGTTTGTGCGTATGTGAATGTTTGTGAGTCTATGTGCATGTGAGTGTTTGCACACAATTGTGAGTCTTGAGTGTGAATCTTTGTGGATGTGAGTGTGAGTTTGTGCTCTGATGGGTGTGAGTCTGTGTGCACACGGCTGTCCTCTCTGGCCCTGTTCTCCATGTTTCTTCATGTGTCGTCCTTCTTTCTTCCAAATGCTGAAATGGGTCGTCCGTCCATGACAGGGACAAAAACCAGAACAGGTACTTTGGTGGGGACTCAGCCTGTGCATGTTTGGGGAGGCGGAGCTTTTCTAAAGGGATGGGAAGCTTGAAGGTGGGAGATTAAACAGGAGTTTTTAGCCTGCTTTATTGGTCAGTCTTCACAGACTGACGAGCTTTATTTCAGACATCTGGATGTTATGAATGTCTGAAAAAAAAACAACATGTGAGAATGGCTGAACTGATTCACATGCAAATGGACAGAGGCAGCTTTGGTTACATGAGGAAAACGAAATATTTCGCTGAAAGTCCCAAGTCAGACCTGTCTCATTTTTGCTGCTATCAGTGTGAGGATGAAACATGCTGGGTTTGATGGCTGAGCATGGCGCGTGCTGACCGAGATAAAGATCAAACCAGCGTAAACTGATCCGTTTCAGCTTGTTTGTTCACCAGTGGCTTATGAATCCAGGTTTCTGCTGTTAGAGCGTTTCTGCAGTCCAGATTAAATAGCAGCTAAGACTTTGACTCCAAAACATCCAGAATTTAAAGAAGCTGCTGATATCACATATCAGATTAAATACATGACAATAGAATCCATCTACATCTGCAAACATGGGTGCTAATGCATGTGAGCATGAACTTCCAGTCCTGCCCTGCATGTCCAACAAGATCAAATTCTTTTAAATAAGGGTCCTTCCTCCTTCTGAGGAGAACTACGGAGAAATGGACCACCAGACTTTTGACATCAACTGTTCAAACTTGTGAATAGTTTTCATACTTCCACTGCGGATGACCAAGGAGAACCTCAAGCCCAATTAGCTGCACTGTTTAAAAGACCAAATCTATCATTAGAAAAGCAAACAAAAGCCACTTTTTTCACTGCAACGCTTCATCCACTTAAGCATTTCAAAGTTTAAACAAGAAGAGAATCCCAATCTGGTAATACTAGACTCATTAGCTCGTTTTGGTCTCAGCAGATCAGTGACTGGTTGTGTCCCAGCTAAAGAGTCTAGGTGGTTTTGTTCCCCAGTGGAAATGCTAACATGGCAGCAGCGGGAGGCAAACTGTGATGAAATGGATGACATGTGTCTGACATGTAGACCTCGCTGCAAACACCTGGAGGACAACCTCAATGACAAAGCGGGAAGAGGTCTGGCAGAGAGCAAACGTTTGAAGTCAAACTATCTTTTTAGACAAAAGTGGACACATAAAAACCAAAGAGAAAAAACAAAGTTGGCAATCAGAAGAAGCAGAAGCTGCTGCTTCTTAGTTCTTCTGTTTGTTAAAGGTTTAGGCTAATGGCAAAACTCTGTCATCTGGATCAGTCCTGCAGCTCTCCAGGTCCATGATCTTCCCTTCGATCCAATCAGATGATGGAATTCCATTAGCTTTTATCTCCTCAAGATCTGCAGCTGTGAGACTTCTGATCACATTTATATTATTAGTCGAAGAAGATGCCATCTTAAAGCCTTTTAGGTCTGCTTGGGCAAAGAAGGATCACCCCCCTCCTCTCTAATAGAAAAATAAACCTTTTGTTTTGGTAGCAGAGATGCCTGTCCAGTCTTGCATTGTGGTTGCAGACATCACTGCTAAAATGAAGGTTAAGAAGACAAAGAAGAGCTTCAAAGGGAATATTCCCCCAGGAAGTGGGTAGAAGAATAGTCCTGTTACCCCCATTTAACAATTGTGACTGTCTATCTGTCAAAATGACAGCACTTCCTGTTAGTAAAATCACAGATGGCAGGAGCATGGAGAGAAGGGGTTTCATCATACCAATATTGATTATTTAGACCCAGTCATGGAGATGCATAAGGTTTTGCTGCGATGCAATCAGAATTTTCAATCTCTGCAAAATGACATTCTAATTGCTAGTGGAGCCTGTGCACCACTTTACCATTCACTCCTGCTGCAGCAATAAATCTACCTGTATCCAGTATCGCATCCCAAAATTTGAGGACCATTGATTTTATGAACAGCCAGGACGTCAAAAAAAGACAAGTTGGGGACATCCAGAACGTCAAAAAGTGACGCAGAGGGGTCTGCAACCAAACGTCAATATGTGACAACTTGGAGATGAGAATGTTTTTGAAAAATCAACGTAGACAAAGAAACTGAGTGGAGCATGTTACCTTTTGTGGCAGTTTCAGGAACTGCAGATAGGAATTTTGTTTTCCTTTGTATAAAAATGTTTTGTAATTCTACATGATGGGTTTCTACCTCCAAAGATCCTAATGTTGATCTTCCAGGATTCAGTGTAATGTCTTGAGTTTGCATCCCTCAAGATCCCTCCCTGATGCTGTGATCCTCCTTGTCAGTGCATGAAGTGCAAGAATTCCCTGATAAAACTTCAAGAGTAGATGTGAAGCCCCAATCTGCACTGAGCATGTGTATGCAACAACCCTGATGACCTCTGTGTCCTGGAACGCCTGTCCTCTGCTGATGGGATTGTTTTGTCCACCTGAACCGACTACTGCTTTGATGATTCTGTTGTTGCAATGTGGAAGAAGCTTCATCCAAATGGACCTTTGTGTCTCATGGGCTCTTCATGAGGGTCTGTCAGGTGTAGGCAAAGGATGAGTCCAAGGCCAGACCTCTGCCGCATCAGGCATGTGACAGTTGGGAGGTCCAGGCTTACAAAGCCTCTATGAAGTTTTCTGATGCTCATCCTCATGTTCACAACATTCCTCATGTTTTAGACATTTCCTCGTATCCAAGATGTTTTTCTAGTTCCTGACATTCCCCCCAATGTTTTTCCCTGTCCCCATATTCCTGCTGTTCTATGTGTACCTGACTTTCCCTCGTGTTCTTAACCTCACCTTGAAGTCTTCACTCGCTTTCTGACCTTCTCCTTCCCGTTTTCCATTGCAGCAGTGACGAAGACAACAAGCCCTTGCAGGGCAGCCAGACATCGCTGGACGGTAACGTGAAGGAAAGCGATGACAGTCTGGTAGACTACGGTGACGGGGGCGATGGCCAGTTTAACGAGGACGGCTCCTTTATTGGTCAGTACACGGTGAAAAAGGACAAGGACGAGACGGAGGGCAACGAGAGCTCGGAGGCCACCTCCCCCGTCAATGCCATTTATTCATTGGCGTAGTTGAGACTAGACTCACGCCGGACTCCTCCAGCGCTGCACTGACACCACAAGCCTTTCATTTCCGTTTGTAGCCAACGGAGGCCATGTTGGCCCCCTGCCCCCCCCCACACAGACTGGTGTGCCTTCGGGGCAGATGGCAACGTCTGAGGCTTCAGCAGGTGCTCTGTGGACGTTAGTTTGTTTGTGGCCTGTTTCTCCCCTCCCAAACACACATGTCCACACGCATACGTGCACCAACACATGTGCACACACCGACATATCCGCCTTGACGCCGGCAGAAGAGTTTATCACACTGATCATAGTGAGGAGACAGACACTGCTGAGCCTTCAGGAATGCTAAAGGCTGTCCCGCCGCACGTGTTGGTTCCAGCAGAGCTATGCACTTCCACCTCCTTCATGCCTTCCTGGTTCTGATCCGATCCTTAGGAAGTTCGAAATCACTCTCACCTTTGATTCAGAGCTGCAGGTGCTCAAAATGGCCTCAGAGAAAAATGCTGTGTCAGCATTAGTATGAAACTAATGATGTCCATTTTGAAACCATTAAAGTGTATTATTACTTTTGAGCACGGTAGTAAACTTAGAGCACGGAAACTTGAGCGATAAAAGAGAAATTATGGTTTATGCGAGAAAAAAAAACCTTCCTGAATCAAAAGCATTACAAGTAAAAAAAAAAAAAAAAAAGAAAATCTGGACTTGCGTTCAGACTATGGTTTTCTTTTCTTACACAGATATGTATGTTTTATAATGCAGTCATCACTTTGTGGCTTGTCACGGGGAAAAAAAATAGATATCCTCTAAATTATGTTTTTTATTTTAATGGCTTTCTGTGACACAAACACAGCACAGGGTACAGGTGTGTCCAGACTTAGCTTTGTTTCTGGTGGACTGAGGAGCACAGGGTTCAGGTATTTACCCCCATCACTCCAAACAAAATCCCATTGACCAAAAGGGCAGAAAAAACAAACCATTAAAATAATTTTACGAGTGTCCCTTCCAATAATATATGTTTAAAAAATGACTCTTTGACTCCATTGGGATGAGTCATTGGAGAAAAAACAAGAAAAATCAGACTTAACTGTCTTAAAAATATAAGTAGAATACACAAAGAAAGTGTTTTAGTGAGATTTTGATGATCATTGGCTTAAAACAGAGATTATAAATGACCAGTTCTCGTTACCCTGCAAAGAATTGTGGGACTGGATTAATATCCTGTCTTTCCTCTGCTAGAGGAGATAGAAAGGGGAAGAATTTGACCCTCCTCTTCTTTTTTTCTATCATGTCCTTCAGAAAATATCATTTTTTACAAAAAAAAGAGACCAAAAGCTTTTTTTTCAATTATTGATGGTATGACCTCAATAAATGAGTGCCATCTCTTTATTGTAGCGTGGTCTACTGCTTAGGCATGGTTGACTAATGGGCTGTGACCTTTCCAAGAGGGATGGGTCTCATCTCTGGAATGTGTTCTTTGAGTTAAAGTTACCAACCTCATTCCATCAGAAATGGTGTCCCTTTAGGGGTCACCACAGTTGATCATCTGTCTCCATTTAATCGGATCTACATCCTCCTCACTCACACTAGTTGCCCAAATGTTCTCCTTCTCCGCATCAAGTGAAGGAAGTCATCCTCTCGGTCTCTTTTTGCTCCAACATCCTCACATCATTGCTTTCCCCTTTCTTAACATTTATCATTTAACACATTTACATCTCAGAAACATCCAACACAAGCTGTTTCTCTGATGTATTCATTTCAGATCCCTTCCATCCTCATCGTTCCCAAAGAGAACTTCAAAATCTTCAGCTCTGCTACCTCCAGCTCTATCTCCTTTCTCTATCTTAGAGGTGCTGTCTCTAAACCATCAACATGGCTGCTCTCACCACACCTTTCCTAATCATTGACACTAATATCACGCATCTGACAGTGTCATCTGCAAACATCACGATCCACAGAGATTCCTGTCCAAGCTCATCTGTCAGTCTGTCTATTCTAAACAAGAAGGAACTCAAAGATGATCCTTCAATTTCCACCTTGATTGGTCACACCTATAGCACACCTCAACACTGTCTCATAAATGGTTTTGTATGAACACGCCTCACAAAGTTTCAGCTCTGTGCTCCTATCAGAGTCCATCATAGAACTTAAATCAACACAGCTCTGGGCCACATGCTGTCTCATGTCCTAAAAGCTGATTGGTCACTTCCGTGCAAGTCTTTGTCAGTGCTCTCTGTAGCATCTTCAGAATCATCAGATGTTCTTGATGCTTCAGCTGGACTTCAAAGATTTATTTTATATTTCTATTTATCACACAATGTGCATAGAGTTAATATATTAGCCTCTAACAGTTGTGTTGTACAGAGTGGTCAGGAGATACTGGTTTGATGCTGTAAACAAACATCAGTGCTGCTGTCATTCATCCATGTGTTTCTGTTGTAACATAACCTGTCTGCATACAAATGAATATTATTGTTCTCATTCTTATATTCTTTGTAAATATATGAAAGTCATTTTTTTCCCCAGAAATACTTTATGAGAGTCAAACATGTTCATGTGCTCGTTTGTTCGTGCCTCTTTAGCAGGTCGCGTTGTTGAACATAATCTCTCCTCTGTGCCGTGAGTCACTTGATGGCTCTGTCCAGAGAGTTCAGGTTCTGTATGATGTCATGTCCAAGCTTCAGCTGATCCTTTCTACACACTTCCTAACACACTGATAGGTTCAAAGCTGTTAGAAGTTTTCAGTTTAGTGAAGAGGAAGGTGTTCCTCATCAACACAGCAGATTGTGGTGCATTCAAGGGTCCAATCCTGACTGATGGAAATGAGAAAAGATTTGAATGACAAAACACATTACACAATATCACAATGATTTTTAGAACTGATCGGGGAGGAGTGGATGAAGATGAAACTGAAATGTTTTCCTGACTGAAGATGAAGTTCAAAACCAAAGATGATCATAAAGAAGAGATGGATCAGCTAATTTACTCTTTCCATGGAGCCCAAGCTTCTGAGGCATTTGTTCATTCATTCACCTTTTCGGGTTTCTTGTTAATTCATTTATTCTTTATTTGCTCCTTCAATTATTTTCATGTCTCCATTTGTTTATTGAAGCATTGTTCATTTATTTAAAGGAGTGGAGCTAAAACATTTTAAATGAGGGGGTGGGATGGGGGAGGAAGACTTTGGAAGGACAGCAGAGTGAAAGGCCATTAAAAATGAAAGGATCAAAGATAATAATTTGAGAAGCTTTGTGATTTCATTCAAAAAATATTGCTTTTTAATTTTTTTAAAAGACCCACTCTTGTAGTTCTTTTTTCATAATAGAGGGCCTATATAAAATAATTTACAATTAAAACTGGGGTTGTGTCCGCATTCCCTCCCTAACTCCTATCTACTAAAAACTATAATAGTGCGGGACTATAAAGCCCCTTCAAGGCAAATCGGACATGATGCTTAATTCTTTCTTTTGTTTTTTTAAACACCAGATATGAGATCACCAATTTCATGAAGTCAAAATTAAATCAATACGAACATTTCATATCATTTATTTATGACTCCACTGTTTTCTGATGGTGAAAATGTGGATGGGTTATTCAAAAATTATATTTTAACACCTTTTTTTGTTTAGAGTTGTTCGACCGCAATGCATTGTAGTCTGTATTCGCTAATCTAGTGAGCATCGTTGCATGCTATTTTTTAGCAAAGACTTATGGGAAATTTCTAGTGCACTTGATTTTGGAATTAGTAGATTTGGACAGTTGTAGAAAATGGTAAACTCACTATATAGTGAGAAGGGGGGGAGTTTGGGCATAGATTTCTGAGTATATCTGAATTCAAATCGAGTTAAATCAAAAATGCTACAAAAACCTGGGGCAAAAATTATGCAATTAAAATCACGCAACTACCACTCGTTCGCCCCGGCAACCCTCTTTTTCCAGGTCTGAACTGGCCTCTGGCTCAGAACTTTACAGCTGGATTGATCCAATACTGCTCGACAGTATTTTTGGGCTGCTAATCCAAGCTAGCGCATGAGTGCAAAGACAGAGCTCCCAGTGACAGGGAGGGGAAGGAGGCAGGATCTCATCATGCCAACAGTCCCATCCTACAAACCAGAATTGTACATCTAATGGGCTACTGCTGCTGGGCATAAAAAACAAAAATCAAAGCTTTTTGATTTTGGCTAAAAACTGCATGGACATAATTAAAAGACAACTGGGAACAATTTTACAAAAGAGAAAAAAAAAGTTGGTGTGGGACTTAAAAGACGCTTGTATGGATGATTTCTTAATCTTTGTTGATAACAATACCAATATTGACTCAAAAATAGGAAGTATGTATGGGGGGGAGGTCGTGCCCTCTGTAGCTCCGCCCTTTTTTAATGAATTCATCAGTTTCTTTATTCATTGTTTCCTTCATTTATTTGTTCACACAAATCAGCATTAAGAGAGGAACCCATTCATGTTTAGACTCTAGTGTTAGAAAGCCAACTGAAGCTTATCCTTTTGTGGGCCAACAGACTGAAGCAGCTTCTTGAAGACTCCGACTCAAAAGAGGAGATGTACACATTTCTCTGTATAAGGGTTAGCTTGTTGTGTTAGAACGTGTTCATGTGTGGAAAAGAGGCTACTTATGTTTAAACCGTCAGACATCACACCTTTCCATGTATTTGCACAGATGTCTCAGATCTTTCCACGGCCACTTATTTAGACTATTTTCAAAATACAGGTATGATAATCTGATGGTTTTGGAATGATCTGAGCAAAACCACATTATAAAATTCCAAATCGTTTTGTGTGTTTTTCATGTTTGTTGCTTTGTGTAGTACCTGGAAACGACCTCTGCTGTGAGCTCATAAAAGTATTGATGAGAAGCTGAAAAATATCACCCTCAAACCAATATCTGGCCACATTTTATTGTTTGTGCAGACTTTGCAAGAGCTGATCTCAGTAAAAATAGAAAATACAGTCAGTGCTGCCACGCCCTCCCCGCTCTTGGATTCACTGAGCGGGTCTTTCCCCTGACACCTCCACCGCCTATTTGTTTCTGCAAGGTTTTAATTTGAGCACATGCTGACATGCTGAGAAAATGCACTGAGAGTTTAATTGTGAGCGGAACAGCTGGACTCTGAAATCTGCACTATTTGACAACCACCCCCCTTTGATCTGAAGATCACACGTGGAAGCATAAACTGCTACATAAGAAAAACCCGGGGCCGTGTGCACCTGTGCTGGTCTGATGTGCTCTCAGAGGGAACAGTCAGATGCAGAACTTGATGTCTCCTAAGACTGCTCACATTTATCATCTCTTTCTGGTTTCGCCAGAGTGGCTTCTTAAAACCTCGCTTCAACATGCAAAGCTTTTGTAAGGAACATCTACTCAAGATGAAATGTATACTCACATGTATGCGTGTATGACTTGTTGCAACTTCTGCTAGCAGCGCCTTCTTTCTAGTAAAGCTCTGCCCTTTTGTCTACCTCTGCCATCTTGTCTCAGTTCCTCTGTAATAAAAAATATACACATTTTTTTTTGAGTGAAAGAAAAGCAAAAGCTAGAAAATCTCTGGTAACCATTCTTCCTGCTGTTCCAGGTGTATCCAAAGCGTGGATGATCAAACAGGAAAAATTATCATTGCAACCATTTTTTGATCTATTTTCAAAGCATTCCCAGTGATCTGTTAATTATGATTAGGCCGTTTTTAGCCAAAACTGAAAAAAAAACTGTTGTTTTCTAGGACATAATTTCTGCAGATGGCAGGCGTTTGTTCAAAATTTTCTTCTAAGTTGAAGACGGAGCTGTTGGTGTGGAGCAAGCTCTCCCCCACTTCCCATCTCCAATCTGTTTCCTCTCTTGTTAGCTTAAAGCCCTCACACCCCCAACCTGGTGGTGCAAGTAAAATAGTGAGCAATATTGCTGCTATCCAGCCATACAGTTTAGAGCCACATGCCAGCTCTGACAAAGAAAAACAAAAATGTACATGGATGTAGTCGACTGCAACCAGATGAATTAGAATGGAGTGAAGCAGGGAGCTCCTGATTTGTCAATTCTAGCGTCTATGTCACAACTACAAGCTTTTTCTGGTGGCATTTTATTTGTCTCCTCCTGATTCTTAACATCCTTAAAAAATACTCATAAAGGCAATTTTGAGCTTACTTTTCTTCATACATGTCCTCCATCATAAGAAAAAATCTACTAGAGCATGTGAACACATATTTCATCAAAGAGGATATTTAAAAAAATAGACTAGAGCCATTATCGGGATAACAAATAAAAAATAGTACATCTATAGAAAGTCAACTGCAGTCTTTGGCAACCTGAAGAGGAAAACACCTAATAAAGACACAAAAAAAAAACATCTATTAACAAACATGAAATACTGTTGTGTTACATATGTTTTAATGTTTTTTGTGTGTTTGTGTCTTTATTGTCGTCTCAGACTTGAACTAGTCACATCACAGTCACTGATACAGAGTGTGGTTCAAATAGACATGTCTATTCTTCCATTGAGGGGGGGGATTTTTTTCTTCACAGCCCCCGTTTACTCCCAGGAATTATCCAAAAACCTTTTAAAGAAATCTGCTGGTTGCTTCTTTGGCCCCTCTTAATGTACTTAAAAGAATGCGAATGAATATGCTTTAAAAAGACAGTTTTGAAGTAAATGTGAGAATGAAAGTAAAAAAAAACAAAAAAAATCAAAAGACCTCGTTGCAGTGATCATTTCATATCAAGTCTTACAAGAGCATGCTTGTTATCCTGATGCAGTAGTGCAGCATTTCTTTTGTTCAGAGGGATCCAGGTCTGAATGTGGATGCCACTCTTTCACTTTAAACTATTGGGAAGCAGAATGCCCTCTTTTCATTGGTTTCCTGATAGAGTTCTTTTCTTAATTTAGATTGTTTCTGTGGAGATAAAAAGTTGGCTCCACCTACCCCCATTTCTGCAGTGATCTGATAAAAAAAAAAAGTAGACAAAACATGTTCTGATATTAGAGAAAGGGGTCTTTACTTATTAAAGGTTCACAGCTCATAAATGCACGGATCAGATTTAGTTTCTTAACAAAAGGCTCATAGAAATTTTGCCAATCTGGTCAGGAAGAGGAGAATAAACAGAAATACGTGGTTTGCGCCACTCTCGACAAATGCGCGTTTCGGACTTATTCACACATTGCTTTGAACATTTCTCAGTCTGCTTTTAGGCTCTACAAACCCTTGAACACATGTTGAACATTAAACTGGGTCAAACTTTGACCAATCAAGAACTCATATTTGCTTGTGACGTAGGGATGGAATCCTCTTTAATTCACCAAAGTGCCAACCGTTTGAAAATTAATCATGGAGGAGTAATTAGTAATTCTGGTTTGTGTCCGGTCAGAATAATATGACACCAAGTCTTTCTTATATCAGAGCAGAGCTGTGAAGGTAAAAGTCTGAAGCAAGATTCATGAGATTTGCACCATTTTGATATCTCGTAACAAAGCCTCTTCCAAATAAGGCAGACAGGTGCGAGCAGACAGTAAAAAAAAAAAAAAGAAGAATAGAATAGAATCTTCTGCTTGCTTCTAGGGTGAACACCAAATACAAGTCCAAGAATGTGTGTCACATGCCTGGTCTGGTACGAACAGAGCATCAGACATTTAGCAAAAACTGACATCCAGTTTGAAATGGAGACTGCAGGAAATGATGCACAACTTCTCAGACTTAGGCTGGGTCTGAATTCTCTCTACTTTCTAACCCCTAACAGACTATAGGGACTACCAAGTGTCCTAGACTTTAATGCAATTCAGACACATGCTTACTAAAGCCAAATAGGAAATCCTCCATTTGAAAAAGTAAAAATCTAATATGTATGAACGTTTTACAAAGACTAGTTATGAATCCACTGTGTTTTGAGATTTACTTTTTTCAAACAACAAATCATTTCAAACGCAATGCATTGTGATCTATAATAGACAATCGAGTGAACGTCAAGCACGCTAATTTTTCACAAAGACTTTTGGAAATTTTCCAGGGTTCTGTATTTTTGAACTGTAGATTCAGACAGCCCTACGAAATGTCAAATGCCCTATAGTGTACTACGAAGTCAAATTTGGACAAAGATTTTGTTGTTTCATCCTGGAGGCTTCTGAATTATTTACATGTGTGGTGACCCGTGTTGTGTGTTCGGGTGGGCCTTGTCTCACCTTAGCATAACAATCCAGATATTGAGTTACTCTACCAGGTGAAATGCTTTCCTCTAAAGGGATTTTGAGGCAGACCTAATAGGATTGGAGCTTTTGTATAAATAATTCAATTTCTTTCACCTTTCTTTCACCTTTTCTTTGGAAGCAATTTTCTGACAACCCAAGTCCGTGACACAAAGTGACGTCCTCTTCCTCCACCTTTTTTTAAGTGATTTTTCTGTGAGTCTCCACAGCAGATCATTCATCTGTTTCCCTTCTAGCCGGCAGGTCCACCATTAGCTTAAAAACCACAATGGATCGCTTGTGGTCCACAGAGACACCTCATCAAGTGTTCGGAAACCCAATTAAAAGATCTTCTTATGAATGTTCCTGTCCACGTTTCAGCGATCCGTCTCTGTTAGCTGTCACATGCTGCTCATCCGTCACATGGAGGAGACTGAGCTGTCTCTCAGCACCGGTTATTATGCTTTAAGATTCAAAGAGGGCCAGCAGCTGCAGCGTAAATCCAGTTTGTAAATATATGGAATTTCCAAGCAGAAGCACTGATCCATTTTTGCTGTTTAAACTTAAACTTGGGTATGTTGAAGCATGAACCATTTGATTAAATACAGAAATGTACACTTTGATTTGTTCGAAAAACACATCTTTTAAATGTAATTTAATTTGACATTTCTCTTGTGTGTAAAAAAAAAGTTGAAATAGATTTAGAATGTACCAGATCTTCAAGTATCATGATAATATAGGCTTTAATCATAAAAAGGCTAGATCTGCAATGAATACATTTCTGTAAATTAAAATTTAATTCCTGAACTTCCAGGTGTTTGCATTTGAGTTTAATAATGTGCCCTTTTGTTCAAAAAATATTCTCACTTCTTGTATTTGTTGACAAGGTTTACTTTGCATACCCAACAAACATACAAAAAACGTGTCTTAAAAAGTTTGAAGAGCAGCGTGGTCCACCGATAGACTCATCCACCTGCATATCAAAAATAAACAACCCATCAATACCACAATATGAGCCCTAATAAAATCAAACCAACTCCTCCCAAATTTTCAGATGTGGGAAATAGGGCAATATTCTTAGGAATAAAACATTTTGAGACCAGGCTGCATTGTCTAACATCTGACTTTTTGACATGGGGGTATGAAAGAGCAGAACAACTAAGATCCTGGACAGAAATACATACCTGACCAACTATCAGACAAAGATGAGCTGCACACTTTCATACATGCTCATTTACCTCCCCTTTGTAAGACCTCTATATTTAATACTCTGCTGACCTTTCTGCAGCTTGAAGGTCACACTATGCACACCCTGCTGCCTACCACTTTTTTCTGCAAACATACAGTCCCTATAGATTCAGCAGAAGTGTCAATTGAGCACAAAATGATTGACAGAAAAGTCAAAAGAAACTATTCACAATTTTCCCCCAACAGAACAAAAACAAACAAAAAACTAACGAAAACACAAACTTACTCTGGTTGAGTCATTGTTCAGTGTGAACGACCCCCCCCCCCAAAATCTCCGGAAACCCCTGGGAGGAGAAGAGTTAAAATTATGTTCTGTAAAACCAGTGCTGTAGTATCACTTTGAAACCACTACTGGCCACCCTTTCATAAATTGGATTTTTTGTGATTAAAGTGCTACTCCAATCGTCTTTTCATCTATTTTAAAAGCCATACCAGTGGTCTGTAATTTATGATTATGTGGTTTTGAATAAAAAAAGCTGTTGTTTTATAAATCTATTTCTGCAGAACATCAGTACGCATCAAAAGTTCGTCTTTGAGTCGTTCCCAGGAATGGCGTGAAGTAAGATGGCACTGATGTCCCATCCTCCATTGTTTACACTCTCTCCTGCTAGCTTATACCCCCTACAACCCTAACCTAATGTTAGGTGGAACAAAAATATCGAGAAATGTTGCAACCAACAAAATATCAAAACTATCCAGTCCTGCAGTTTTAACTTGAAGCCAGCTTGGTAAAATGAAGACAAACACTGATCTAATTGTCCACAAGTGGATGCATCAGAATTGAGAAGAGCAGTTTATGGCCTGCTGAGAGTAGCTTGTTCATCACAAATAGCACCATTTCACCAACATCACCAACATCATTTTTTCTCTGCTCATGGTTAACAACAATTTGAAAAAAGAAACACTTAGACAATTTTAATTATGTTTACATGTCTTCCATCATAAGAAAAATGCTACAATAATATGTTAAAAACCCCAGAAACAATAATTTGGGTCTTCTGTCAGTTTTGACTCCAGTAAAAGTTCAGCTTTGTTACTTAAAAAACTCAAATGTAGCAATTTGAGTAAATTTATTTTTTTATTTTTATTTTTTTAATAAATTTGATAAGTTTTCTCTTTTGCAGGCTTCTCTAGTTTGTTTTGACCCTTACTTCCTCTTAAACTGTCTAGTTTTTCACCCTACGCTTGAGCACTGAAGCATGCTGATGAAGACACTGCTTTTCTAGGAGAAGAAAAACTTATTTCATTCTGCACCTAATGAGTTCTTCATCTTTCTGTCACCGTCCTGACCTCCTTCAGCATTTTGCACATCAGCACCTCAGCCTCTATAGAGCCGCTTTGCATCATGGGTTCTAGTTTTGGGCAGAAGGTTCCACCTCTCTCATTCATCTTTTTCAGCCCATCCATCTCTATCCTCATTTACTGGTGACGTGTCTCTATTGTTCTGACCCTCATTCTTTCTTGAATTGTGTTGAATTAATAAACATGTATCCTATTGTCTCCTTTTTACTTCTCACATTGTCCATCTGTTTATCTTTATTTGCTCTCTCTGCCTGTTTTCCTTTGTTTCTTTGCTTGTACATTTACATTTCTGCCTGTCTTTAGTCGTGATTAATGGATGCTTCCATGTGTTTGGCTGAAACCGTTCTCTTTTTCCTGCATATTCTAGTGGTTGTTAGACATTCCCTACAGACCAGACAGGAAATTCTCTGCACCTAAACCCAACCAGAGACACCCATGCATCTTATCCTTTCCTCTGTAGCTATATTTAAGGTGTTTCAGTTCACACCTTAAGCATGGAAACTGACTGGTTGCGATTACAATTTTGAAAATTTGTATTCTTCTCTAAGGGTCAGTACCATTTCTGACCAAATCGATTTCATTTTGGTTTCCATTAAACAATTCAAATATATGTTGTGTTCCTATTTATTTAAGTTTTTCATTATTTTATTGACTTTTATGTATATTTTTAACACCAGAGTGGCTACATTTTTGTCAACAGTCATATTTTCAGCTGTGATCTAATCCCTATATCAATTTTTGGGTCATGAGGTTGCTAGAGCCTGTCCCACCCACTGTTGGACGAAGAAGGGGTGCATCCTGGACAGGTCGCCAGTCTGTTAGTCATACTAGAAATAAAATAAAGGCGAGAAAAAAAATAGATTTTGAAATGAAACCTTGACATATAGTTACTTTTTGTGCTTTGTTTTAGTATTTGTAGTAGTGGTTAGCATTTCCTGTGATGTCATCCTTTGCTGTTTGTGTAAGCAGGGAGCCAAAAACACACCAGCACCAGCAAACCCCCCCATGCCTGCTGGGGGTGACAGCATGACTTCATGAGGAGGGGGGCTGGGTGTGAAGCAGCCTAGCTGATCCATTAGCTCCATGTCAAAAAGGAGCACCCCCTTTCCCTGTCCAGGCACACATTCCCTGTCATTTCCCAGCTGCTTCCCCCTCCCCAATCTCAGCTGATGAAATTATGATAAAAAAATCCAACACTGGTTTTACTTTCCTTTACAGCAAACATGTGAGGATCTTTTGCCTCGTCGTGGGCTGACGCTGGAGGTCACAGCCAAGGTGACAGTGTCATGCAGGTATCAGGATGACCCAGATGCAGGACAAGACCACAAGCCAGAGCAGATGAACCAAAAGCATTTAACTAACAAAAAGCACCGCTTTAGGTGCAGGAGAAAACACACAAAAACTTCAAAACCAGCATACTAACGAGCCCTACACCAAGAACTGAATATAAACTACACTCCAATACTGAGTGCAGAGACAAAACCACTTAAATACACCTCAAACAAATTAACCTAAAGTGCAGGCAGCTGTGTGCCAATCCATGGAGAGCCAACAGGGAGGGGGCGGAATCCTCCAGGAAAAGCCACAGCCACCCTGCACAGGAAAGACTGTAACAGGCAGAAGCAGGAGTGAATGTGGTTCAGCGTCTGATTTCCACAGGGCTTGAATCTGTGTGGTTTACATGTGTCAGAGTGAGTAAAAATATAGGTGGATAAACAAACACACAAGAAAACTCTGATGAGCCCATTAACCATCCCTCATTGATCCGGAGAGGATCACACATGTTTTTATTCATCTCGTTTAGGTTGTTTTTGAAGAGGAGGAGCTCTTAAGCTTTGGAACCTCCTGCACCATCATTAGACTGTGTCCAAGTTCCATGCTTAACTACTAAAAAGAGAGTGCAGGACTATCCAATGCCCTGGATTTTAAAAGTAATTTAGACACCATGCTCACTTCTTTTTTTTTAAAACGGCAAATAAATCACTTATGACTTATCACTGATGTCCTTTAAGTGAAAACCTAGTAAGTATAAACATTTAACAAAGACTATTTATGAATCCACTCTGTTCTGAAATTGAAATCTTGGATATTTTGTGAAAAATAATAAAAACAATTTTTTTTCCCACATGAAAAATCATTAAAAATGCATTGCAGTGTGGTCTATAATCACCAATCTAGTGAGAATCAATGCACTCTGGCAGACAGCTCAATTAGTCCATTAAATCGTGATAAGGGAATGAACCAGATGAAATTACTTTGCATGAAATACATTTTTTGTTGTGTTGACTTTCAGTTTGCAGTGTATATTTTTTCCAGTTCCCATACCTTTGCACGGATGTGATTTCATAACTTTTTGGTAATGTCTCAAAAAGGAAAGTTACCTGTTGTGCAAGCATGTTAAATCAAGGAATCAAACAAACTTTATTTATAAAAGCGCTTCTCGTGATTTGCACAGCTTAAAGCGCATCACAATATAAGACAAAAGCATGCACAAATATTAGAACAAAAACCACAACCCTCAAAGACAAAGATTAAATATAAAAATAACTTCCAAGGAAACTTAAGGCTTGGCTCTGCTGTGAGGAAACAATATCTTCGTACCAAGAGCCAGCCTGACCACAGGAACATCGTCCCAGTACCCACCCAGACTGCAAGTTGAACTGCAGATGCCCCAGCAAGGGCAACAACTGCTGCAACAACCATCAACCGAGCCTGCAAGTCCTGCCACAAAAGATCCCTGCAGGAAACAGGAAAAGCTAAGACCATAGTCAAATGGGTTTATCATTTCTAGAACCTTCCCTGCAGTGACTCTGAACCCAACACCAGCCAAGGAAACAGGGAACAAACATGAAAAGATGATGTAGGTCATGTTTCCAGTTCCTTCCTCTTCTGGTCTGAGAACATTCGTTGGTCATAAATCTACATTTACCCCCCTCCAAATGCACTCTGACCAGACCTTCATAGCTTCCTTAAGGAAACCGACGAGCTGAATGATTCATTAAGTCTGCCATGAATAAGTGATGCAGTTGTTTTAACCTGTATCTCCGTCAGAGCCCGTTCTCCTTCAGCGCCTCCTCCGTGTCACATCCAGACAGCCTGGATGTGGAGAATTCCCTGCTGGGACTCAGTGTTTGGGCTGGGTGTCGGTTCAGAGAGGCGCTGCCAACCAAGCGGCACCAATAAGCCCCACAGATGGTGAGGTGTGTGTGTATGAGTGTGGGTGGGGTCTTCATCTGAGGACTGAATGGAGCAGGACAAAAATGGTTTGTGAAGGCTAATTCTGCAAAGACCAACAGAGAAATCAGCATTAATGTAGAAGTGTGTGGGAGGAGAGAGAGAGAGTGTTAAACTGTCTCATGAAGACGATCAAGGGCCTGATTACTTAAAACTGTGGCTATAAATGTAGAAAACACGGGGTTCACCAAAACTAAAAATATGAAGAATGGAAACATTCAGATTTCTAAGGTGTTTGAAGTCTTCTCTTTATATCACCAAACTGCAGACAACTGTGCATTAATATATAATATTTTCCTCACACACCCCGCCCTCTTCCATCCATAAAAGGTCCATATTGATGGGAGGTGAATATTTGGTCAGCCAATCAGAAACCAGGTTGAGAAAACAGGTTTGGATTGGAGTTTGAGGTGATGTTCAGAATGGCTCTCTATTGCACTTTTCAGAGTTTAAAAAATAACTTTAGATTTGAAACGAACACAAACAAGGGACGTCACAAAAGCAAGATCCTCTCTTGTTTCAGGCCAGTTTTGGGCATCAATTAAAGGTTTCTGATCGAAAGATGCAAGGGATGTTAAAATGTTACTTTTGTTTGCATTTATGGCTTTAAAAACTAAAAATTACGTTTTAAAATCAGTTTAAATGTTGGCTTGAAACCAATATAAGGCAGACAGAACAGGGGTAACGCGAGTCTTTCTAAAAGCCATGCTGCAGCTTCATTTTAAATCAGCCAGAGAAGCAAAAAAATTGAATTACACTGCTTTAAACACAATGAGACAAATGCTTGAATGATCAACTCCAGATCAGATTAAGGAGATCCGGTTTTCTGTTTTTGATTATATGTCGTATTAGATGGACTATGAAAGCTAGTCTTCATTCACAGTTGCTGCTTTCTGTGTGTCCCCTGGTGCAAAGTCACTCCATCACATTTATAGCTTTAAACCTCCTAAGTTACTGATTGTGATATAACAGCAATAAATTACCATTCTTTCACTATTACATCCATTTTTAACTTAATAAGGGGTGAAGAAAAGGAACACATCACTGCCTTCTGGTAGCTGCATCTTTTGAAACAAATTTTAGTGGGATCAAATAGATATAAATGTAAGATCAATATGTTAAAGAGCAAGTAAAAACGCTCAAAATTGCAGATTATCTCGATATGCTCTCACATTTTACTTTAGGAGCCGGAAGACAACAGCTGGGCGGAGATGTTGTTGTAGTTCATCGTGCCTCCCTGGGGGGCTGTCCTCCACTCAGGGGTCAGGATGCTAACAGGATTAGCTTCTAGTTAGAAGCTGTCATTTCTCAAATGAGGGGATAGGACAGCAGACAAGTGATTGATTATGGCACAAAATATTGGACGGCTCTTTAATTACTGACGATGGACCATATTGAGTTCTTCTAACTGAAAATGTGGGTGGGTGTGGGGGGGATTCTTTGCAGAAGACCAGACGTAGAACAGAATGAGATATGTCTCACCACAGGTCTGGGTGCATGGAAAGTCTCCAGCTGCAGCAGAAATGGATTCTGTTGGGTTGTATTTAACTCTGCTGCATCAGCAGTTTTTGATTGCAGAGCATTTAGCAGAAGCTTTAAAACAAAAATTATTTGCAGATAACCTTTCATTTTAAAATTTTCTCAGCCAAGCTTAGAAACTGTGGTAAGGTCAAACTGACAACTCTGATTCTGAGCTAAAATAATCTGAATGCCTCTGATTTTGGCATAATATACTGAGCAGAAATCCATACGAGCTGACAACATTTGGGTTCACTGCAGGAGTTACAGCAGCAAAGTTAGTTATTCACAGTCACCTCCTGCCCTACCAGGAACAGTCTGCTTTTTGCAGGTTTTATTTTTTTTTCACTGTATTAACCAATGGAATGAAGAAAAAATTTTTCTCATATTTTATTAAACAGAAATAAGCCTTTTAGTTTAAGTAATTGTCACACTCCTTTTGCTTTTATCTGTTAGTGCCTGATGCTGTCTGGATAGATAAAAAGCTGAAAAAACGAAAAGAAAAGAAAACAACATTTTTGGAAAGTGCTGCTTTTTTTGTTTTATTTAACTGATTAATTAACTGGTTATCATTTTTAAGCCAAAAAGCTCTGTGGGACTTTCTGTTGATCAATATCTAAAACTATATCCAGAGGAGAGAGACCCGGATCTAGATCCAAAACCAGAAAAAATTCTAGAATTAGAGGCAGATTTCAGACTTAGATTCACATAGATTTATTTCCAGCATCCAAATCCAAATTTAGAACCAGATGCATATCCAGGGTGAACTTAAATAAAATAGTTGTTTTGAATAAACTCCTCAAAAGAACT
The DNA here is from genome assembly GCA_003999625.1 of Oryzias javanicus. Taxonomy (NCBI): domain Eukaryota; kingdom Metazoa; phylum Chordata; class Actinopteri; order Beloniformes; family Adrianichthyidae; genus Oryzias; species Oryzias javanicus. The sequence continues at coordinate 16,319,279 of CM012441.1, read as the reverse complement.
CCAGTCAACCTCAAACTTTATTCATTTGTATAGGAGAGTGAAAACACAAGGGGCTGCACATAAAAGCAAGTAAAAAGCACAATTAAAGAAAAAAAAATCAAAGTTTTAATAAAAAATATACACAAACAAGACATTTACTCAAATTAACACCCCTCTCTCCCCTGGTTTCTCCCACTATCCACACAGTTTCCCCAGTATAAACCTTAACAACCACTGAATGAACAGTCTGGATTTGCACTGCTGTGCAGAAACGATATTATAAGGATCCCTTTATTCCAAGCCCCAACCCAACCACAGTGGTCATCACTGCAGCGCCCGCCCAGTACAGGGCAGCACAGGGCCAACTCTACAGAGCGGGACCCAAGCCACCCCATTGAGAATGGGAAAGCAATCTGCCGTTTGGCATGTCTGTTAGACATTTTTCTTGTAGTTTTAAAAGCTGTAAATCAGTCTGGATTTTCAGTCTGGATCAGAATCTCTGCAGGTGTGAAAGTGAATATTTTTAATAAAGCTCTGTATTTGTATTATTCTATTATCAGCATCTGTCCAGTCTTGGGTGAAGAATCTAACAGTCTGGGTGGGGCATACTTGTGCACACACACACACACATTGCAGTTACTGTGAGGCTGTTTTCACGGCTGCATAAATGAGCAGTAGTGATGCTGTAAGAATATTAATAAGCAGCAGTGATTAATTTTCACACCAATGTGTGGATTCAACTCCACAGATGTCCACCCAACACGAATCACTTTCATCCCTCTAAAAGAATCGTGCAGGCACTCTAACAAATCAGTACCTTTGGCCCCCTCCTTCTCTGTGTTAAGATAATGGGATTTAATGGGCCAGATCCTCGGAGGGGCGTCCTCTGGGAGGTTTGAAGGGTGTTGTGGGGCTTTTGTGGAAGGGGGTTGTTTTTCACATGTTAGTTTAGTGACAGGAACTCTGTCATAATTCAGTCAACAGAGCAAACTGACAGAAACACACAAAGGATCAATTGAGAGGACGGTGTCTCTGGTTCATCTTCACATGAACACGACCCGTCTGAGGTCCAAATCGATGCACACTCTACTCAGTCGGTACATCAATATCCAGTATTTCAATATTTGTGTGCTTTGCAATCATTTGTTGCAATTTAAAATGGCACAAAAGTCAAAATTTTTATGAAACAATTATTGGTATTGTTGCTCAAAAAAACCCCCCAGAAAACCCAAATAACCCCTGTGCTATCCTTGGCATGTTTATATTAAAAGTGGGGTCATCTAGAACCCACAATACAGTGCCCAGACTTTTTTTTCAAGGATTTTTTATCTTCACTGGTGTCTGTGGCTGACATAAAACCCTGTCCACCTTTGTCAAGGGAGGGATCAAGCATCAATCTATCTGTACCCCATAAGAGAGCATGAGAGATAATAAAAAGCAGGAATGATTTAAGTTCGCTCAAACAGGATCACCCTGAGTGAGGGCTTTAAGCTATAAATGATGATGTGCTGCAAATGCAAGTAATCTACCTGTGTGTGGTGGAATCAGCACTGAACTCTTGCACACACCTGAAGATCCATGTAGACTGACCTGAATCATCTGCAGTCTCACTTTTAATGATTATTCTTGTGTTGTCTTTGTCTTAAGCTGTGGACATACTGGGGATGTGACGCGTGTTCTTAAATGCACACATAGCCTATGGTGTTCATACTAAACAAGCAGGGAGGGGCTACTTTTTCCTACTCTTTCCTAGAGCCTGTGAACCATCTAGAGTTGGAAGAGGCTTGGTCCAAATGTCCAAGCAGTGCAAATCTTGCTCTATTTTTCTTTCTCAGCTCTATTCTGATGGACTCGGTGTCATACACTGTAACGGCAGCCTGACACAAACCCCAAATATGAATTTCTCCTTCATGATCAATTTTCAAACGGTTGGCACTTCCATGAATAAAAAGAGATGCCATCCATATGTTACTGCCAAATCAGAGTCCTTGATTGGTCAAAGCTCAACCTGGTTTAACTTTCAACATGCAATTGTGTGTTTTGTATGTAGAGATCAAGAATTGACTTGAAAATGTGCGTAGCATTTTGAAAGTGGAAATTAGAAACACACATTTATGTATTTTTGTTCCAGTTACATGGAACTCACTCTCCTTATGCAATCCAAAACTCTGTATGTAAACTGTAAAAACTGCTATGAGGAAATAAATACATTGTTATTGTTTATTGTTCATTCTTCATGCCATCTCCAATAACATTGCAATAAAAAAAACCCACAAAGAATATATCATAACTGTAACAATGTTATGTACAAGTAGATTTGAAAAATACAGAAAAAAGTCTAATTAATCCAAATTAACCTCAGTAGTCCAGTCAGTAGTGAGACAGTTTAGAATTACTCAGTCAACTGTCAGCTTCATCAGGTGATCATTTCGGATCCACTGCTCCAGAATAGCACCCCCATGGCACAGTAATGACTAAGCAATGTATATTCACAAAATAGAAATTCATCAGGGTAGATTTTCTCAAAGCTCACAGAAGTCTTCAATACATTTAATAATAAAGCCATTCAAGAAATAAAGGACAATTTGGAAAATGGAATAGAGGAGGATGGAGCCAAAGTGGATTACTTTTATTTTGTAGATGAGATTAGATTGCGACTTGGAAGGCTGTCTCTTTACTCCCATGGTGAAAATAAAAAAAGACTTCTTTTACTTGGCAAATGACAAGAATGATAAATCAAATCTGTGCCAAGCAGAGGAGGCGGCATGCTGCTGCAGAGGGGTAACGCCCCACTAAGGAATGCCACCTTCAGCCTCACAAAGCGTGACGCCTCAAGCACATGTACTGTAGATGTGTCTACAAACTCTCTGAATCACAAAGGTTTGATGGCTTGAATCTGAGAAAACAACAGAAGGCAATAGAGTTTTCACACACAGGTAAAATATTTTGCAGTATACAGGAAAATTAAATGAAAACAAATAACCACAACAGCAAATCAATAAAGGTTCATGAAATTACAAAAAAAAAAAATGGCACAAAAGCAGATGCTGCCTCCTGTTGTATTTCCAAACTCTTCCCATCTTTTTTAAAATTATTCTTGGTATTTTTATCTCAAGATTTTTAAATGATACGTTATTTAGATATTGTTTTACTAATCAAATTAGTTTGACTAATCACTTAAATAATCATTCATCAATCACCATCAAGTGTTGGACAACTGTCAGTTTTATTTATTAGAAAATTATGACAATATACGATACAATAATCTTCACTAGTAACTGTTCAGCGCTTCTATGTAGTTGTAGAAGCTAATTTTTCTTTACCAGTTCTGGTATCGCCTGTTCATCCTGGGATGGGATCTCTCCCTCATGTGGGAATCCCTAAGGCTTCTTCGTTTTTCCTGATTCAGGTTTTTAGGAGTTTTTCCTTACCGAGAGGGAGGGTCTAAAGGCAGGGATGACCAGTTTATTTAGTCTGTTTAGTCTTTAGATATTTTTTTGTTCATGTTTCATGACTATTTTCTGCATCTGTAAAATTACCTGCATGAAGCCCAATGAGGCAAATTGTTTGTGATTTTGGGCTATATAAATAAAATTGAATTGAATTGAAATTAAATCACTTTCTACAAAAAAACATTAAGGCCACCATAAAAGAAAAAAAATTGTATTTATACATAAAAAATAAAGCTGTAAAACTATTTAAAAAAACGTGTAATTTTCCAAAGACATTTTATTTTCTGAAAATTAAATGTTACATTTAAAATATTATTTTTTTTTTCCTTTTTGCAGACAATTCAGTAAAATGGGACAGAGATCACACTGCTCACTTTTTTGCAAATGTGCAAATTTTATTTTCATGAAAACGAAGACATCACGTTTTCCTTGTAAACTTAAAACTTTTTAAATCATATATTTTCAATTTTATTCTTATAAAATGTTGACTTTTTCTTCCAATACTTGTGCCATTTTAATCTTGTACATTTTTAAAAACTTTTTTCTCATGATTTTTCCATCTTTTTTTTCTTATAATTTTACAACTTTAGTCTTGCATATTTACTTTCTTTTGTGGTGACCCTACATTTATGATTTAGGATGGTAAGTTTGGTTTCTCAAAGTTATGTTGGCATACTTTTTGTTTCCTGCAGGAGGAGCAGTTTTGACGAGACACGCTTTTCTCACTTCCTGTTTCCGATCAAAAAAGATGCTGGATTTGTGGGGTTGGATATGTTTTCAACAAACACTGAGCTTTTCTCTGCATCAGAATCAGGTGATTCACGCTGATTGCATAAGTGATTCTAATGTTACAGTATGCCATAGAGAGTGTTATTTTAGTTGGAACCGGTGACATTTCTTGTGTTAAAGGGTTAAATAAAGCCATGATGCCACTTGTTTTAAACAGGAGTGTCACGCTCAATAGCCAGGGAGCCAAAATCCAAAACACAATTAAGGTCGCAGACTGAACAGGATAACCATTTATTGAACAAACTAAAACTGAATTTATAAAACTTTTCAACATTACTCTAAATAAAAACAGGCTGAAATAATATTAAAGAACGTAAGCTTTAAATAACTTTCAATACTTTGCTCTTCATAAAAATATATTTTGTCAAAATTAAACAAGTTAGAAATAAGTGCAATATAGCAATAAAATAAAATGATCTGGATGGCCGGATATAGCTACCCGGCAGGTTGGATCCGGCCCCTGGGCCTTGACTTTGACACGTGTGGTATAGAAAAACCATCAAACCTTCCAAATGTCAAAGTATAAGCACACAAACATAACTGCAAGTTTTGTGGAGAAAATGTTCACGCTGTCCTGCACAATGAAACCAGCTGCAAACTCAACATCTTTGTTTATGCTGAAAATTTCACTTTTATCAGCATTACACTAAACCTAATTTTTACTTTTTCAAGCAGGTCAACTGTTTTAATGTCTGTCAGATTAAATTGAATAAATCCACAAATTCAAGTCAAAGTCTAAGCCAGGGGTGTCCAATTCCAGGCCTTGTGGGTCAGTGTCCTACATGTTTTCCAACCAACCTTCCATTGGCTAAACACACCTGATCCAGGTAATCCACAGCAGATAAGAAAGGCTTTCTAGAAATTCATCAGTAGGCCTGGATTTGGACCCCCCTGGTCTGAGCAGTTCGTTACCCAAATTGAGTTGGTATATATGAGTCAACGGGATAGACATTGACCATGGGATAGACAAATTACTAGATGTTGTCTCCATTGCGTGAACATCACAAACTTGACAACAATATTTTCAAATCATAAAATGTGAAAGAATAAACATAAATGAGGACGTAATGATGCAAACAGGAACCTTGATTTGAAGTACTGGTAATCCACGATCCCTCTGAGGGTTTGCTGAATCTGGCTCTACAGGATGATCTGCAGCCTGCCAAGGCAGCGCCTATGGATTTGAGCTAAAGCAGCCTCTCAGGTTTCCCTGCAGGCTTTTAGCCACCATTAACATCAGCAGGATTGATCGTGCTGCTCCTACTAGCAGATGTATGCAACCTCGAGGGAAGGCTAAGCTGAGACGAAGATACTGTAAGACACAATCCCTGAGCTCATTGGTGCAAGGTGCCACCATGAGAGGAACTTCATGAGAAGCAACACATTTGTTTTAAGATAAATAACTGCAATGTTCTTTGCTAAAATGTGTACACACAGACGAGGAGAGTTCCTGTGACTCATGTCTGACTTCAATGAGAACCAAACATCGCAGGTTTGATTCTCGCCCTGTATGACCATGTGTCAAAGTGGTCTTGGGCAAGACCCCCATGTTGCTTCTAGTGGTTCTAGGGTGGCCCAAGTGTTGAACATTGGAGCCGCCATAAGTGTGTGAATGTGTGTGTGAATATTCGCTGTAAAGCGCTTTGGACAATAAGGAAAGTGGAAAAGCCCCATATACAGTCACCATTTACAATTTAAATTTTGTGAAACTCTGTTTGAACCAACAAAGTTCAAAAATTGACCATTTTCCAACAGCCCACAAATTAGAAAGAAAGTACTTCCATTTTTCTCTACGACGCCTCAAGATAAGGATAAAGCAGCCAAAATCCTGGGCTGTTGTGTGAAAGTTGTGTGACTCTCACAGCAGGTTGCTTGACCTAAAGGATGTGGATGGAAATCCAACAGGAAAGGAAAAGGAAAGGCAGGAATGTTGGACTTAGAGTAGGAGCTTTGACTTTGACAGTAAAACTACAGATCTAAAGTGGGTCTAAAAGACGGAAAGAGATTAAGGTTTATCGAATGGAAGAAGGTTGTTTATAGTGTTAACGGAAAGATGGGTGAAGTTGGAGTAATGCAGATAGAGGAATTTGATAAAAATGTTCTGGAGATGAGAGTGTCAGATAAGGTGATAAGTTAGAAGCAGGAAATTTGGGTTTGGCATTGAATGTTGTCAGCTATTTCCCCTGGTAGGATGTGGGGCACATGAGAAGAAGACATTCTGGAGGGAAATGGATGATAGTCCAGACAGGGTATCCCTAAAGGTGAAAGAACGATGATTGGGGCTAACTTCAGTGGACATGTAGGTGAAGGAAACAGAGTTAAAGAGAAAGCTTAGTTTTGACAGAACAACAGATGGTACCACACTTTGCTAAAATGATAAACACATGAAATCACGCTCTTCCTTTGTTGTTCCTCTGTCCTTCTCAAAGCTTGCCTGTGCTCTGGAGCTTCACAACTCTTGCATCCTTTTTCATGTAGATTTGATTACTGCAATGCAGTCTTCTCTGGTCATTCTAAGCAGTCTGTTAACAAGTTCAATTAGTACAGAACTGAGCTGCTTCCCTCTGAACAGATACCTAAGGGAGAGCTCACATTTCTCCAGTTTCAAGGTCTATGCCTGTCAGATTCAAAACTGACTTTAAGATTTTTTTTTTAATAGGCCTTTCTATTTTTTAGATCTTCTTTTTCCTTTCAGACTCCCACAGCTCTCAGATTCTTATTAAATGGTTTGTTAACTGTTCACAAAGTGAGGTGAAGGGTATAGGTTGGTATAGGTGAAGGGTTCATGAGTGATGAGATGGATTGGCCAGAGGGGGTTCATTCACTGCAAACTACTTAAAATTATTTTGTTCTTGAAAAGGCCATGTTATGACTGTAAGATAATGAAACAGACACATTTGCTTTAAAATGTTGAAAAAAAGCCTTTGGGTCAAGACATAAGAGGGGGAGGTTGTGTAGTCCTTGATCTGCCCCCCATCTCCAACCTGGGCTTGGTCTCAAAGCACTTAGTGGTCACAGCTGCCGGTGCTTTTGGGTGATAATCTTTGTAGTGTTATGTAGTGTAGGGTGTAGGTGAGTCTTGTTTTTGTTGGTGTCTTTCCTACAGACTCTTCAAAATTGTCCTATAGTTCAGACACCAGACCTGTGCTATCTGGGTGGCTCAGGGTTTGAGCGCCTTCCCATCCCGGCAATGTTGTGCTCACTTTATGTCATGGACCCTTTGGAGTCAGGATCAGCACAGGGGAAATACAGGATTGAGGTGACGTGAGAATATATATCAATATGTATCATATCATGATACAGATCAGAACAATTTTTCACTTTTTTAAAGAGTATGACTTAGCAAAAAAACAAGTTATTCCTAGTAGTAGTAGTAGTTGTAGTAGTTGTAGTTGACTGAACCAATGAGACTGAATATTTAAGACAAGCTGGTTCTCTCGTGTTGTTCTGGTGTGTCTAGAGCCGTGTGCTGTGCTGCTGCTGCTGCCAACTGGTTGTCAGGGGGTTCAGGAGAAAAACAAAAGTAAGGCAATGCAGGATGCTCACAAATAATTAATAAAAAATTGTCTTGTCAGCATTTTAGATTGACACAAGTGTCACCAAAGGAAATATTGTGACCAAATACATTTTTCCCTAAACTCCTGATCTACAAACGGAGTCATGGGAGTTTAGAATCCTGCAGATGTGATTTAAAATCCAGAGTTTCTGGTTTGGAAACCGGGAAATCTGTTTAAATAAGTTAACGTTTCCCACTCCTATAGGTGTAATACTGTTATGGTGTGGTGTTTTCCTTTATTTGGTTTTGTAGTTTTGTGTTCTTGTACTTATGTTTTGTCTCTTTGGTGTTCCTGCAGGGTGGTGTGAGGCAGGAGGCGCGGCTTTCCCTAATTGGTGATGCGGCACACCTGCCATCAATTCAACCTTCAACCTTTAAAAGCCTCTCCCTGGCTCCTCCAACCTGCCGGGTTATTACTCTTCCATGTAGCCTTCTGATACAGTTGCTTCCTGGTTCCTCCACAGTTCTCCTCGGCCTAGCTTCCTGCCTCCACCGCCAGTCTGGGTTTTTTTGTGTTAGTTTTGTCTTCCTGGAGCAATTAAAGCTTTCTACTGTTACCCTCGTCTGGCTCTGCTGTGGGATCTGTCACTCACCCCCTTGACAAATACAGCACCAATGTTAATGTTAATGTTGAATGTTATCAAGTTCTAATGAGAAAAAAATGACTATTATTGTGTTTTAGCAAAGTTTCCCTGAAAAAATAACATGGCATCCTCAGAATACACAGTGACGGTACACATGATGAACTATGTCTGTGGTGGGATCTGCATGTTTGATGCTTAAAAACATGTGATCCAAACAGAGGAAACAAGGTCAGGTGGTTAGGGAATCTGTTTACACACACAAAATGCTGGTGTTTCCTTCAGACCCAGGCTTGACCCTGAAAGTGCTTTGGCCCACTGAACAAGCAGGAAGGAGTTTAAAACCATGATCCAGTCGTAGACAAGAGAGACTGATGAAAGTGTGAGTTTTACCCATTTTACAGTCAAGTAGAATACTGCATTTTCTAATGTTTCAATAAAAAACATGTCATGAATATTTAATTATATAATTATATATTTATTAGAAGGATTTCTCACATGTAATTTACTTGTCTGTTGGTACTTCTCTGACTGTAAAATCTTGAACTTGTGAAATTGTTTGTAACAACAGACAACTGAAGTTTCTCATCAGTGTTAGCCGCATCTGTCATCAGACGTGCTCATTTTTATTGCTGCACAGCATTTTCTGTAAATCTGCTGTGATAAATGCAGCTCATGACATTCAAGCTGGCTGAAAGGTGACACGTGACGGGGGGAGTTATGTGCACAAAGGCACATGAAAACGAATAGGTCACAAGGGATCCTAGATTACACAGACTTCAGTAAGGGGGTGTTGTCGTATTGGTAAGGAAGAATCATTTTTTTGATAAGGCTGATGAGCAGAGATAATGTTTCAATCTGAAGTAGAGAAAAGCCCTCATTTTTCTCCCTTTTGCTTTCTGATCCCACTTTCTCTTTCCAGCTGACGGGTGATGTGAGACAACGGACATGAATCCCTAACCTGATCGAAATCATATTCCTGGTGAGGAGAACCTGTGTCAGATTCTATTTCATTATTGATCCTCTTCCCCCCAAACCCAGCCGTGTGTTTGGGTTCATACAGTTCTCACCATTACAGTCAGGGTGTGATCAGAGATATGAGCTGCAAAGAATTACTCCTCATTCTTATTTATCCTACCCCCTGGGTGCACAGGCACATTCTAAAAAATGTATACAAATAACACAAAAAACATCTTATAACAAAAAAATATATACACAATTCCCAGCCTTCAATTTTAAGTAAACTAAACATTGATGGTAACATGTAGGTATTAATCTTTTAGAAAGAGTCACACAGATTCAGAAAAAACAACACAACAACAGAAGCATAAAATCAAGCATTAAACATGAATGTCAGTGTGCAATATTAACCACTATCTTCTTGTGGTGGGAGGGGTTGAAGAGCTTGAGCAATCTAAAAGGCAATCCTGTCTGATAGGGTCTCTCATGCCAGACAGGTGATACATAAAGAGCCAGACTGAGAGCAGTTCAAAGGCCTCTTTTGGACAAATTGAAGACATCATCTGCTACGTTGTCTGGAGTGACAATTCCTCCACATCCAATCCACCTGTTTTGTGGATTTGGAGAATTCAGTTGAAAAGCAAAGTCTGCAGACATTACAGCGAGGAGAACTTGCTGTCAAACCACAAGGACGGCTGTTAATCAGGCAGCAGAAGAAGGAACACCAACCTTAATCATATCACTTCACGTGGATTCCTAAAGTGTGATTCGTTAGTGACTTTTCTAATGAAAATAATCTTTAAATATTTTGATGTTAGATCCTTTGTTTATAATAATGAGTTATCTAATGAAAAATAATCTGCATTTTTTATGATTGATTCTTGATTTTTTTAACATTGATGTGCATGTGCTATGATAAAGTCAGAAATAGTGTTATGTCTACTGACATAATCATGTAATTTATTGTTACTTAATGATTCTTAATGACCCAAATCTGTGTTGGTAAGGTATAAATATCTGATTATAAGTTATGAACCAGATATTGATAATTCATGTCAAAAAAATGCTACGGTAGAGCTGGGGTAGGGTCCTACAAGTTTGCTTTCTCCCACTCCCTTTTAAGCAATCTATTATTTGATGCTTAGTTATTTTATGTCTGACATATCTTTCTATGGATATGAACCCCAGTTAATTGTATTGCACATGCATTAACCTTGCTTTGATTGCTTGAAATAAGCTATTTCAAATCAAATCAAATTAGATCTCTCCACTTAGAGTTTGGTAATGTAAATGCATAACAGTCAGACAACATAGAATGAAGATGTATTCATCTTTTATTCCTAATAGAGAACCATTCATCCACTAATCCCTTACATGAGTCATCCTGATCAGGACCTCAAGACAACGGTAGTCGTAGGCAAGGTAGACCCTGAATTGGTTTGTAGTTGGTTGAAGAGAAATAACCACACACACTCGCTGTCACTTCTAAGAGGCAAATCTGAGTCACTACTTAAAACCCACCTATCGTTTGGTCGTTACAAAAGCATTCCCAGTGTTTTTTAAATGATGATTGTGACATTTTTTAGCCAAATAATTATTTTAAAAGCCTGTGTCTTTTTCTAGGACAAAGTTTCTGCAGAGTGGCAGTAGTTCATCAGAAATTCACCTCTGAGTTGTGGGTGGGACTGCTAGTGTGGAGTAAGCCTGCCCCCATTTCCCATCATCCATCTGTTTACATGGTCTCTCACTAGCTTACCACTCACAACCTCAACCTAACATTATTGGTGCGACAAAAAATGGTGAGCAATATCGGAGCTCCCCAGCCACACAGATTAGAGCCAGATTGTAGCTCGAATGAGGAAAACGAAGTTGTACATGATGTAGTGGTCTACAAGAAGATGCTTTACAATGAGGTGGAGCAGGGAGCTTCTGGCTTGTCTTAGGAGCTTTTGTGTCACATTTAACAAGGTTTTTCAAACAGCCTTTTTGCATTTTCTACTTATTTAAAAGGATTTGAGTAAAGAAATACTCAGTAAAGCAATGTTAAGATTAGTTTCCTTTCTGTTTGTCCTCCTTCATGAGATTCATGCCACAAGATATTGTAAAACACACAAAAAACTCAATTATAACTGAAAATAAGTTATAGTTTATTGGATTAAGCCAAAGAAAACCCATACAAGCTGAGAAAAAATGTTAACTACATTCAAAAAGGATCTGATCAGAAGTCAAAAGAGAAATCTCTATCTGAGGAAAGTGCGCTCAAATGCTAATTTAGCGCCTAAAGTCTGCAGGTGTATCATTGTTGATAGTTATTGCAAGAATGATGTGTTAAATGGTGGCATATTACCTAACCATCCATCTGTCCATCCATCTGTCCATCCATCCGTCCGTCCATCCATCCATCCATCCATCCATCCATCCATCCATCCATCCATCCATCCATCCATCCATCCATCCATCAACTTTTACATAATTTCAATGGTGGAGGCAGCACTTTAGTTGGATTTACTTTTAGTTCCACTGGGATGGCTAAGCTTCTCTCCCTGCTCTGTGCATTGTGTTGTGATTGTGCCATCTGTTTTTTTTGGTTCTAAAATATAATTAAAGGGATTTTTTTCTGTGAACTTTTGTTCTTCAAAGCTTTTTCTTGAGTGTGGATCCATGAACAGTTTTGTGATAGTTGTGGTTTTGTTTAAATCCTTCAAATGTTAATGATAATAAGAAGAAAAAAACACAGTTGTGCTGAAAGCTGTTCTCAGCAAAATCTGCATCTCCTTGTTCATCCTGAGACAGAAGTTCCTCTTCCAGATTCATCCATCATGATGATGATGATGATGTTGGGGTCATCTGAAGGTACGCTAACGCAGGGGTCCGAAGTCTGAAGGAGCCAGACTGTAGTTTGATGGAAGTGAAAAAGATGAAGATGTTTTGTGTGCAGAGGCTCCTCTGTCAGCTCAACAAAGAGCATGCGTTTTTTCCCCCCTATGAACACAATGCTGCCACACTTCTGCGGGTTGGGGGGTGCTCTATATGTCATCTCTACACATCAGTTCACTGGGTTTAATTGGGGGGCTCTCTTTCTCTTTTTGTCCTCCCTGGGGAGCAGGTGGGGGAGGTGGTGGGGCGGCTCGATGTCCAGGCTGCGGGACGCCCAACAAAGGGAGGTGCTGGGGAAGGCATGGAAGACGAGGGGGCTGCTTTTCAAAATAAAAGCTTTCGTCTTCTTGCGGCTCAGAGTCCATCTTCTGTATGAACCGACGGTTTCCGGTTTAAATATTGTGACGGGGGCCGGAAGTGGCTGAGCTGTGTGATGAGGGGGGCCCGGGAAGTGATAGGCATAAAGGAGAGATGAGGAGGGGGGGCAGATCAGAGAGGGAGGCGGCGCGGCTCCATCCTTCAGCTCAGGACTGGCTCCATCTGCGGCACCAGTGAGGTAGGACTGCGCATCGATCGAACCACAAACGGGTTCGTGTTTTACTATCCTTGGCTGGTTTCGGTCACTGACGCGCTCGCGCGCGCACGGCCCGGCACGGCGGGAATCTGTTTACTGTTTTCATCCACGGCGGGATCTGCGGTTCGGACCGAGTCAGGTGAGACTGCGTGTGCGGGAGGATGTGGTTTACAGGCTGCACGTGCACGCGCTTTCATTTTTTGGGGGGAGCTTTAGTGAATGACGCACTCACGCGCACCGACGCGTGCGCACGCGACTCTGCTGTTTTTGGAAGGGCGGTATTCCCGCTTTTGTTCTGGTCCATCACCCGGCTCCTCTAGGTGAGAGGAGGAGGCTGCTGCTGCTGGACCAGCGATGCTTTCGCATCGTGTGGGCGTGGCCTTAGTGCCTCTTGTTCACGTACGTCGTTTAGAGCTGGCGAAGGTAACTTCAGGTGTGATCTTGGTATTGATTTGGAAAAAACAACAAAACAAACAAACAAACCCGGTTTTCCATTTCCATTTAGAATTTCTCAGCTTTTTTGTGAAAAATACTCATCGTTTATTGAAAAGACTAAACTAACAGCAAATCTAAAACGTTTTGGATTTTGATCCCTTAGTTTAATGTAAATGTTTCATAGGCTACTACAGCTATGTGCTCTGTGTGATGTTTGTGAAGCAGCTGAGCTGAAAACAGAAGTTTTAATTTGATACTCAGAGCTCTACTTTTTTGGTATTCTGAAGATCTGATGTTAAAAAAAAGGTTCTGAATTTCCAATAACCAACTGCTTTGATATTTAGTCCTAAATTTCTTGGTTGTGTAGTGTAGGTTCAGTGATGGGATCTGTGGTCTCACTAAGGAGTCAGGATCGAACAGAGTCTGGAGGAAGTGTTTGAAATGAAGTCAGTACCTGAAAGAGTCTTATATTGATCTATTTGGGGTGCAGGTAGAAGGTTAGAAATGACTTGTCACCTGTACGGATTGATGATGGTGACCAATGAGGAGACTGTATTTTCCTCCAAGCCTTTGCTGCTGACACAGCAGGTTTCCTCAGAGCCTGGTCCACATATGGTGTCTGGATGGTTCTTTCTTTTTCTGCTGCCAGAAAGAAGAAGATGTCTTCCTTACAATCACATCAACTTTTGTAGCAAGGGATCTGGACTTTTGTGTTCTGAATCTATGATCAAGGCTACAGTCAGAGTCAGAGTGCTACACTGTTAGCCCGGATTTCATTTGTACTCGAACAATCAATTTCAATGTACATAAATAATTTAAGTTTCATAGTATTACTATCAAATTTAAGCACAATCTACAAAATCAAAGCAGAATGAACTTACATTTGAAAGTAATGTCATGGACGAGTAACTTTAAGGTAATTGTGATTGAATGTTTAAGTTTTGGTCTCAAAATTCCGCTGCATTCATGTACTGTTGGAAGATTTAGATTCCAAAGTCATTTTTCAATTTAGTGGATGCTACAAAAAAGACTTTTTATATTTTCAGACTAAAAGCATTTAAAAAAGACATGGCTAACTGTTACCTTTCATTTTAAATGTTGTTCAACTATGCAGAAACACTTTTTAAGCTTTATATCAGAGATTTTACCTCACATTGGATATTGTATTCAACTAGTACACTCTGCAGTACCTAAAATCACAAAAGTATTAACTTGATATCATGGTTTATGCAAATAAATAAATAAATCTATTTTATTCTTCATGGGCAGATTTTTGATGTAGCTAATCATTGTTTGAGTCATTTTTTGTTTTCAGTCTGATATAATTTAACCGATTTTTCTGGTAGCACCTGAACGCAGCATAGAGCACCTGTCTGAGGGCCGCTGCAGTACGTCACACAGGGGCGGTTCTACACTGAAGAAAAGAAAAAATTAGCTTATGGTTGCCATCTTCAATCCTATGATTGGCACATTTTTAGATTGTTTACATTATGTTTTGTCACCATCGAGTAGTTGTTTATGGTTAATATTAATCTTAAAAACTACCAACAGATTTCAACAGATTTATGAATATACTATTGCCTAAGCATAGAACCCAACATGATGAAACAAAATAATAAACTTCATGCACACAGGCTCACAACTAATTCACTTTAACAGTTAAAATCTCCAGTTAACTGGTTACAAAAATTGAAAATTTTAAGGTTGAAATAATGACTGACCAGAAAAAAACCGGAAAAGACAAGAAAATAAAGCTTAAAAATACTTTTTATTTTGATCTTTTTTTCCTTCTTACTTTTGTAGCTGGACTACGTAATTTCTACGTAAGTCCGGCACGGTCCTGAATGTGTTTAAATGTCTTTTCCACATTTGACACATCCCCTGGTGGACACGTGAGCATCAGAAACAGCCGCAGAAACCTACAATCTGCTTTTAGAACCGTAAACGTAATCCTAACCTTGTGCCTTGTTGTCTGACCATTTAACACTGTTTTCATTTGTTATTTTGGCCTGTTGTGTTTCACTTCTTCCTGCACCCTGAGTGAGAATGAAGGAGAGATTGATGACAACCCCTCTTATTGTGTATTCAACGTATTGTCGAATTAAAATCCCAACTATTTACTTTTGAGAGATCAAGGATTGTTGTGGGACGGCAGCATTTACGCAACACCAGTTTATCCATCAATGCTGCCTTTGCTTAACGCGCACGGTTAGACACAGGCGCATGGAGTGGCATGATCAAAGACACGCACATCACTGACGCTGAGTCAAGGCGGTGTCTGCAATCGAAGAAAACTTAACTTAACTTAAAATTAACAGTGGAATAAAATGGCAATGAAATTAATATTACTAATTATTTTAAGTTTAGTTGACCTGGACGTTTGTGCACTAACTTAAAATTAACAGCAGTATGAAGTGTCAAAGCAATTAATATTACTAATTATTTTATGTTAAACTTAACATTACTTAATTTTTTTAGGGCAACCAGTTTCTATAAATCTTTTTAGTAAACTCTACTTAACCGGGTTTACAGTGTACCTAAGAATTGGATTGACATGTTCTGCATGACCACTTCCAGCCACTGTGGTTCTCTTTTGTATCCATCAGACAGGCCACTGTTCCACAGTTCTTAGTTCAATGTTACACCTCAGAGAACATGTGTATATTTCGTTTCATAACATATAGAACCCATTCTAAATGGGTCACAAATGATCCACTCTACTTCTAAACACTTCCTGTTGTTTAAACATAGGATTCAGTGAGTTTTGCTTAAAGAATTGTGGGTCATGTTTTGGTTTCGTCTTTGAGACTCCAACAGTGAAAAGTCTTCTTTCCTCAGAGGTGAGCTTTTTACCTGTTGGTCTGACCTCAGGATAGGAAGAAAGTGGAGCTTCTCTAGGGAAGAGGAACTTATAAGGACAGGGCCTCCCCATGCGTTCATTCTCAGACGCCTGACGGCAGCTGTGGGATGACTTTTAGACTAAGACGGAGAAAGAACAATTTAAGATGAAAGACAGTAAATACCATGTTGTCATAAAGACAGAAACCACCTTTATGCATACTAAACCTTATCTACAGCATCGTGAGAAATAAACATATATATTTAATTGCTAGCATTAGCCAATAACTCTCACCTTCACAAAGATTTTCTGCCTTTTTTTTCCCCAAGATAACAGCATTGACCTATTCTAATCCAAAATACATAAAATATTTATTAGATAATCGCATTTTTGTCTTTTTGCACATTTTCATTGTATGGTCGGTGTAATGTTAGGGTTTACCTACCAAGTAGATGTATAATCACAGAAGTCAAACTTTGGCAAATACAGTAATAATGCTGCAGATGCTGTAAATGGGTCGCAAGAACCTTAATGTTCCTACTTACTGTCCATCCATCCATCCATCCATCCATCCGTCCGTCCGTCCGTCCGTCTCCATCCATCCATCCATCCATCCATCCATCCATCCATCCATCCATCCATCCATCCATCCATCCATCCATCCATCCATCCATCCATCCATCCATCCATTCATCCATCCGTCCATCCATCCATCCATCCATCCATCCATTCATCCATCCATCCTTGACTTCTACCCAAAATTTGTCCTGAGTAGGTTCCAATCTAAGTCATGGGAATGCAGGAGGTTACTCTCCAGGCCACACCATTCATCACACGATTGAAAGCATTGATTTAGAATGAATGCTAGACATACAAGAGATTTACTTTTAATTTATTTCAATATTTGAGATGTATTTTCATCACATATGATTGCCATGGTACCCAGGTATAGTAGTCAACCTCTGATTGGAAAATTGCTGGTTTGGTTCCCGTTTGATCCGCCAACCTTTCAATGTTTCTGACACTCCAAAACACTGAACCTCACATTGCTCCTGGTAGCTATAGGTTGGTGCCAGTGTTTGGCAGCAGAGCTGTCATCAGAATATGATAGTGTGTGTGCATAGGTGAATGTGACTGTTAAAAAACTTTGGGCCTTCAAAGAAGGTAGTAAAATACCACAAGTACATGCCATTTACCATTTGCCGTGATTGGACTGTCAGGGATTTGGTGATGTCATAGCTGATCAAGATGGTGACAACAACCAATGCGTCATGTGATCACTGAGTTTATACATCCATGTCTACACATCATTGAGTTGCAAAACTGCTTTGATTCTCCTTAGAAAATGTTAATCAGATTCTAAAAACCATCAGCTGTTTTCAGCCAAACATGATGTCAGACTGAGTGTAGGGGGTTGTGTTCAGTGTTGGTGGTGGTGGTGGTGGTGGTGGTGGGGGGGGGGGGGGGGGTTGTGGGCTGCTTTTGTTCTCTAATAAACAGTGACAGACCAGGAAGATGGATGGGATTCTCTGTGCTCAAATGAAGTCACCCCTTGACGCTTGTTTGTACGCAGGTCTTTAAGGACCCACGCTAATGAAAACTGTGTTTTTGGTGTTTTTAACATGTTCTCTTGACACTTTTGTCACGATAGAGGACATATAGAAAGAAAGGAAATCTTAAAATAGCATTTCTGAGTATTTCTGTACTGAAATTGTGGTGAATAGGGAGCAGGCAAAACCAATGTTGAAAAAAGCTTGTAAGTGTGGGATAGATGCTGCAGTCGGTGGGCCACAAGCTCCCCTATGTTCAAATTCATCCTCTTGCGAACAAAATTTAATCTGACAACTGGCTCAAAACTGTACGACTCTGACATTTCTTGCCATTTTTGTTGCACTGCCAATGCTAGGTTCGAGGTGTGAGGGGCTGTAATCTAATAGGAGAAAATGTAAACACAGGGATTATGGGAAATAAGGAAAGGCTTACTCCGCACCAGCAGTCCCGCCTAAAATTCAGAGGTGAATTTCTGAAGAACTACTCCGTTTTGCAGAAACTATGTTCTAGAAAAGGACACTTTTTTTTTTTTTTTTTGTTAAAAACAGCATAGTCAGAATTAAAAGACCAGTGGGAAAACTTTTACCACGGATCAAAAGATGATTGGAGCGAGTCTTTAACTGTTCTGGACAATAGTTTTAGCAGGAAACACTTGTTTTTCCATATTGCTCCTCCATTGACATTCGGACAACCTTCTTCGCTTCTTACTCTAACTTGAACTGACTGAGGCCTGCAGAGGCTGAGATGAAGCTTCCTGGTTTAGGATATTCACTCCACGGACAGAATCACTTTTGTGAAACAGGTGAAAGCTCTGCTTGGTTCTGTGCAAAAATGTCATAATCCGTTCTTAATGGTTTGTATTTTAATGGTTTGTTTATTTACCAGCCGGTCTTTGTGTGCAGGTACATCTAAGCCAAGAGGTTTTTCTCTCTCGTTGTGGTCCATCTGGGTTCAAATGATGGAGATGGTCCTTGGCTTGCTTCTTCTCAGCTCAGTGTCTCTGAAGGCGGCGATCAGTGAGTTCCTCCTCCTATTTTTTCTCCCAAAACTCAGCTCATTCGTGTTTAATTAGGAAGTTCTTTTTAAAAGTTTGTTGATTTTTTTTTCTCATTTGTATGACTGTTAAAAGTACATCCAAATAATTGAAAGTCATTTAAATCAGGTGTGTTATTTGCTGTGTTGTGAGTTTTAAGTTTTTAATACATTTTAGACAGTGCTATTTCTTACCCAAATCTCATACATATAGATTTTGTAGAGGCACATTATTTTTACTGAAAAACCTAAGACAAAAAAAAAAATCAGTTGCTATGCAACACATGCAACCAAGACTCACTTGTTTTTTCAGATTATATTTTAGAGTGTTTGTTCCATTATTATTTTTAGAATTCATTTAAAAACCATTTCAGAGATGATTTCACTGCAATGTTTTGCAGTGAGATGTGTGCATGTGGTCGTGTCGGTGTCGACAATGGATACCTGTGTTTGAGGAAGAGCCGAGCAGCTTAATTTATCCAGAGGGTTTGACTGAAAGGAAGGTGACCCTTAGCTGCCAGGCCAGGGCCAATCCAGCAGCTTCATACAGGTGGGTCACATCCAGCTGCACGAAGAACCCACACTTATGGGGTAACAGATGACTCTACAGCTGCTCTCACATCAGCCTGAACCATCAAACCTGCATCTGGTGATATCTTCTCTGCCTGGCAGGTGGCTCCTGAATGGCACAGAGGTCCCTCTGGGCTCGGAGCGCCACACTCTGGTGGCCGGCAGCCTTGTGATCAGCAGCCCAGAGCCTGGTCGGGACACGGGCTCGTACCAGTGTCTCGCCATCAACCGCTGCGGCACCATCATCAGCAGAGCAGCTAACCTCAAATTTGGATGTGAGAGAAACTTGCAGCTTTTTCCTGATCATTCCAGATTTACTTCTCACTGTGTCATCTTCCTGCAGACCTCCACGACTTCTCTCCTGACAGTAGAGGTCCTCAGACTGCGTATGAGGGTGTGGGCACCTTTCTGGCTTGCCAACCCCCTCCACATTACCCAGGTACTACTGGTAACTTCCATGTAGACTGACTAAGAAACATGTTTAGAATACTGTAGTCTTTGCTGAAGTGTCTTTTCGAGATAAACCTTAACAGCTCATCTTAGGCTGAACTTATGTACTGCAGATGCTCTGGAGAGAATTCTGATACTTTCTGTAACATCCTGGTGTGTGTTATCTGCAGCTCTGTCCTACCGCTGGTTGATCAATGAGTTCCCGAACTTCATCAGGGCCGACGATGGCCGCTGGTTCGTGTCTCAGGTTTCAGGGAACCTGTTCCTGGCCAAAGCAGAGCCAAACGATACTGCAAACTACTTCTGCTTCACCACCATCAACCTGGACATCAGCACCAAGAGCACCTTCAGCAAGCCCATCCCACTCACTGTGCTGCCCAATGGTATGAAGGCTCTCATATGTTCAAGATTTTGAGGAAAATCTTAAAAATGATTTAAATTGAAACTTCTGTTTTGGTGGTGGGGTCTGTCACATTTGTGTCTGCACTGACATCTAGTGGTTGAATAAATACAAAACGATAGCTGAAACATTGACAGATTGATGTTATTTTTGGATGATAGGGATGTTGATTAAAAGACTATAGTTGTCTAAATTGTTGATTTTGATGTACTTTTAGCTAATCCCAGGAAGTCAGCCCCGAGCATCAAGGTGCGCTTCCCTGCAGAGACGTATGCGCTTACTGGAAACACTGTGACCCTGGAGTGCTTTGCTTATGGAAAGTGAGTTATTTTAGATCAACATGTTTGTTTTCTTTGACTTAGTTGTTGCCTTGTTTGAAAAGTTGCTTTTCTCCTGTGTTTCTACTGTCAGATGAAATCCATAAAGAGAGAACTGTTTCAAGAACATTTTTCTCTCTCAGCAGACATCCAAACTCCTCTATCTGTCAGTACAAAACATCCACCATCTTGTGCTTTGTTGTTTTCACTGTGGATTTTTCCAACAGTCCAGTCCCGAAGCTTCGATGGAGGAAGGTGGACGGTCTAATGCCGTCTAAAACCGGCTCTTCTGCGGAGGGCCCCACCCTCATCCTGCCTGACCTCTCTTTTGATGACGAAGGTGTTTATGAATGTGAAGCCTTCAACTCAGAGGGAAGAGATACACACCAAGGACGGATTTCAGTTCAAGGTGTCACACTTTTTGCTCCTGTAAATTGTTGCATACTCATGAACTCATAAGATAAACAGTGTTTTAATAATTCCACATAGTGTTACATTTTGACAGAAATCATCCATCAGTGCATTCTGTACACTCTTTGAGTTTTCACATTGTAATTATTTACACTTCCTGTCTTAGTGCTTGCTTTAATGTCAATTGAATATCAATTAGTTGTTCCTGTTGGTATGATGCTTTGACTGTATATAGAGAACAGGATTGAGTAACAATCCAGCATTCCAGACAGGGAGTACACTCTGGGCCCAAGAAGCCAAAATCCCATAGAGTCTTATTGAGAAATGAAAAGCTATCACGGAGTCATCATATTTGTCAGAAGAACCATTGTTGCTTTGCTATGTTTATTTAACATGCTCTTACCAATTTTAATTTTTTCCATTCATTATATTTTTTCTGGAGTGCTAGTTACTCAAGTTAGAAACAGATCAATCAGATGGATCAATAAAAGTTTTTGGTCTGACGTTGAACTTTTGAAACATTTGATTAACAGATTCTCCCAAGCTCACTTTCAAGTGGGGTGTGGGCTTCCAACAAGCTCAATCCCGATTAGCGAGGGGGATTGCCATAGAAATGTTGACTCAGACCGACTCGGACCAATCTCTGCTCACTGACATCATCTGGCTCCAGCATAGAAATTTCCATGTTGTAAAAATAATGGCATCTGAAATGACTTCCCTTCGCTGGAGGCGGGGTCATCTGGATCCCACAAGACAGCACACTGACATTTTTTTTCAAGGATTTTTATATCTACACTTGTGTTTGTAGCAAAATCTTGTGCACTTTGTCATGGGAAGGATCGCACATCAATGTAAGAGTGGAGTCATAAAACAGCTTAAGCGTTAAGTGGTTTTCTTTGGGTTACGTCACCATCACTCAGTCCAGTTCTCATTTATAGTCAATGGTATGATGACTGTCAAATCTAATCTAATCTAATCCAATCCTATTATACTATGACTGTTTTTTCTCATTCCCCTGCAGCTCAGCCAGACTGGGTTCAGGTGATGAGTGACTCAGAGGTGGAGATCAGTTCAGAGCTTCTGTGGAGCTGTCTGTCTTCAGGGAAACCACGCCCCTCTGTGCGCTGGCTCCGTAACGGGCAGTCTCTTATCACACAGGTATCCCTTCAGAAAATTAAAAAGTCTTAAATATTCGTACCTTTGGTTGTTTAAAGTTTTACTTTTTTTTTTGTTCAAAAACTGTGTTTTAGAGTTTTATCAATAAATTGGTTGACTTTTCCCACAGAAGTGCATGTGCGTTCATGGATGTACTGAGTTTTGCAGATGTCCTCAGATTGCCGTGAAGGTCGCTCCTGCTCCCGATGGTTCCTCCCTCTGTGCCCTGCTTCCTGCATTATCTACCTTCAGTTTGGATTCATGTCGTCACTGTTTTGCTTCTCCTTGTGCATTTCCAGGACCGGGTGGAGGTGAACGGAGCTCATCTTAAAATCAGTTCACTAGCACTGGAGGATTCTGGGATGTATCAGTGTGTGGCTGAAAACAAACATGGCACCATCTACGCCTCTGCTGAGCTGAGAGTCCAAGGTATGAAAAAGCTCCAGTTTCTGATCAATGCTGTCTGTTTACACGAGAGGGTGATGGTTTCCTCCATGCTGCTGTCTACTTTTCCCTTCCAGTTCAAGCCCCAGACTTCCGGTTGAATCCAGTCCGGAGGCTAATCCCAGCAGCTAGGGGAGGGCAGGTGATGATCGAGTGCCGCCCTCGAGCCGCCCCAAAGCCCATCCTGTTCTGGAGCCGTGGGACAGAACTGCTCGCCAACAGCAGCAGGTGGTTCAACAGCAATTGCTTGACGCAAACACTAGCTTATCAGAAACAGGAAATTACATCACCTGTTTATTGATACTTTGTCTTGGAACCTTTCATTATTATCTCCTTCTTGAAAGCTAAAGAAGGTCAAATGATTTATAATGTCATGAAAATATGGTTGCACATGGGTGAATTATGACAGCAGGAAGCATTTTTTTCTTTTTGAGGACATGGGGAGGTTTAAAAAAGTCACAAAACCCTAATCAATAATAGTCCTGAGTCTTTTTGAGCATTTTGTAGTAGTTTACAATTTGCTAGAATAATTTACCATTTAAACCGTTTTGTGATAATGCTTGATTATCATTTTCTTAGTATAACCCCAATTTCTCTTTTTACAGTGATTTTTAAAATTATTTTATTTTAGTAAACAATAGTTTCACAGTAGACCTGAAACGGTGCAGAAAGCACCACAAATTACAGTCATGCACTTTGTCTTTCAAAATTCACAAAAATTCAGAGCAAACTATTTTCATGTTTTGCAACATTGATAAAAATTTGATGTAGAGGCAAACCTTGAAAGTTTGAAAACACGGCACGCCTATCCACCTATTGATATCTAACCTCCTGGTATAGGTGGATATGATTGATGCCTGCCGATGCGAAAGAGTGTACAGACAGAATAATAATGCATAAATCCAATTAAAAAAATCAAATTCACAATGCACTATTATAATTCTCAGTAAAACTTGGAAACTTTCTAGTCACTCTTGCTCACTGATCCTATGTAGTGGTTAGAAAGCATTGGTTTGTCTTTATCTCTGATTATTTACAACTTCAGTACACAAACAAAGACAGTGGAGTCTTTGAGACTAGTAAAATGAAATACACATTTTTGGACATTTACCTTTGAAGGACCTTATCAATTATGTGCCATAACCTTCTTTTTATATTACGAATGAAATAATTATAGTGTCACGAAAAACACTGTGGATGGCAAATGCACTGCTGCATTCAGAGACTATTGCTGTTTTTAAATGTCTTGACTTACATTAAAAAAATGTATTTAACTTGAACTTTTTTATACAAAAAGTGTGTTTATTCTTAACCTTGACGAAAACATCTCTGAACGTTGCAAACCTGTGTTTTCAAAAAACCCAACATTTCCACTTCATGCTGGTGTTGGCATAGGAGCAAAACATCACAAGTAACAAAAAACAACCCTGGGTTTCAAACTTTTTTTTTTAAAAAAGCAATCAAACATCTAAACTCTAAAAAAATTGCTTGAATTTAAAAAAGAATTGTAACTCTATTAGCAAAAGGCATGATGTTTCAATTTATTGTCTTTGCATTGGGGAGCCACAGAGCAGACTCTGATTGCCGGTCTGCAGCCCTGTAAAGAGCAAGATGGTCTGAGTGGTCCTGATGACCATCATGGAATCTCTGTTCCAGACCATGTGGTCAGACAAGTTCTCTGTTCTGATGATGGAGCTGGGCTGCACAGACTGCAGAGCAAAAAAACTTCATTTCCTTCATCTGTATTCACATCAGGGAGAGCACACCACCAGCAATACCTGCACTTCTCTGCAGCAGCACTCTGTCTGTCTCTCTGAAACCTATTCTTATTTTCCCAGAATCAACGTTGCTCCAGACGGAACACTGTGGATCCAAAATGTCAGCCGGGCCGATGAGGGAAAATACACCTGCTTTGCTGAAAACTACCTGGGCAAGGCCAACAGCACGGGACACCTGTCTGTCAGAGGTGAAGATGATGTTCAGAGTACACCTGTGGTCTGACCCACTGAGCAAACCGATCTTATTCATACATCTCATATGACAATCAAGTGGTTCAATCCCAGATTAGAATGTCATTGTGTTCTTAAAGAACCTAATAAGGTCCCTCTAATCCTCATCTCAAACACCATCAATCCTTCTAGTGCAGTAAGTTTTTTACATTAGAGACCCAGCATGCAGCCAGATTTTCAGCTTTGTTGTACATCCTCTTGATGTTTTCCCCTCTGCTCTCTTTACTATAGATGCCACCAAGATCACCCTCGCCCCCTCCAACGCAGACATCAATCAGGGGGAAAATGTCACGCTACAGTGCCATGCCTCCCATGACCCCACCATGGACCTGACCTTCACTTGGGCCCTCAAAGGGGTCCTGCTGGATCTAGAGGACCCCGCAGGGCCGTACTTCCGTATCCAGGGGGTGAGTGTTGGGATGTGGGCAAGGGGGGCATTGATCGTGATTCTTTATGTGCATGCCTGAGACATTCAGCAGAAGAGGAAGCAGCGGAGCAGGTTCTTCTGCTGAAATCTACAGATGTTTACCACCGTCAGCTTCAAGTGAAGCTCTGATGATGGTCAAGGTAGCAGCGGATTTGCTGAAAGCCAATTGAAAGGCATATTACTAAAACGTTTATGTTTGCAGCAGGTCATGAGATTATTTTTAGGAGAATTAGCCTCTTGATGGAACTGTACATCATGAACTAAACCCTCTGCCGCCTGTTTCTTTCTGACTAAGAATTAAGTTCTGCAGCTGCTTCACTGGCATCTTTTTCCAGAACGCTCAGCACACCCCTCTGTCCTCTCAGCAGGAGAACATCGGCGACCTGTTGATTGTCAATGCTCAGCTAAGCCAGGCGGGGATCTTCACATGCACAGCTCAGACAGTCGTGGACAGCGCTTCAGCTTCAGCTAGACTGGTGGTTCGAGGTAAAAGATCCACCATGAACAGATGCAAATGTCCTGCTTCTGTCAGAGCATTAGATCTGCCAAGTAGAAGCCAGTTATCTGGGGTGCTGTCTTCAGCTGTGTTCATCATAACTTCTTATGTCAGACCTGCTACTGTCCTAATAAGCTAAAAGTAGACATCCCCTCCTGATTCTAGGACCCCCGGGACCTCCTGGTGGTATTCTGGTGAAGATGGTGACAGACACATCTGTGGAGCTCTGGTGGAGTCACGGCCATGATAACCACAGCCCCATCGGGAAGTACATCATCATGGGCCAGTCGGCTCTATCGTCAGAGTGGAAGAAGATGAGAACAGGTGAGGGGATTCAGAGCTCCACTTACACTGGGGTTCAGGTGAGCTGTGAGGACTCACAGAGTCTTCTTGAATCAGACAGCTGCTGACAAAATGCTCCATGTTACCCCCATGCCTCTGTGCAACAGATCCAGTCAACATTGAGGGGAATGCAGAGTCGGCTCGTGTGATTGGACTGATGCCTTGGATGGATTACAGGTTCCAGGTGATTGCCAGCAACATCCTGGGCAAAGGAGAACCCAGCCAGTCATCTGCCATGATCCGAACACAGCCTGCAGGTGAGCCGTCCCGTTTGAGGATGAGCATTTAATGTAGTTTAAAAGATAATTGGAGTGAGACTTTAAGGAGATGGACAGATTCAACCAGCTGAACAGAAACAAAATTGTGCTAGCTAGACTTTGTGAATAAAACACCCCCTACAGGGTGCCACCTCCAACACAACTTAGTTTGAATCAATTGTTGTTAGAGCCAAAAGTCTGACTTTATATTATCCTTTGTTTTTGTGAGAAAAAGCAAAAGAAAAATAATTTTTCTGGATTTTCTCAATCGAAGCAGCATTTTTATCTTCTTTTTCTTTTTATTCGGATTTGCCCTGAGCTTAATCTCACATGTGTGCATGTTGGACCCTCAGCTCCCACTGTGGCCCCCAGTGGACTTGGTGGAGGAGGAGGAGACCATCATGAGCTGATAATGACTTGGACGGTGAGTGGGTTCTGCATTCCAAGATCATTAAGATCTTCTCTGTAGTGTTGGAGCTTGCTATTTTTCATCTTAAAAATTCATTAGTGAAAGTTAGCCTGTCTAAATGTTCATTCTAGAATTCCCTTTATGTTGGAAGGGGTTAGCGTTTATCGTCTTTGACTAAAAAAACAAAAAATCACACTCAAATCCTCTCTTCATTGCTGCTAATGGGATGCAGGGCTTTGACTTTGGTCTTTCTGAAGTCATGGAGAAGTTAAACGTTAACTTGTTGGTCATTTGCTGGTTTCCTCTTAAATCTTGCAGCCCATGGCCAGGGAGTACCAAAATGGTGATGGCTTTGGATACATCCTGGCATTCAGAAAGAAAGGCACATCGATGTGGTCTGAGGTTCGAATCCCTCACGTGGAGTCCTCTCGACATGTGTACTATAATGAAAGCCTGGCGCCGTACACCCCCTTTGAGGTGAAAATTCAGGCTTACAACCGCAGAGGAGTGGGTCCATTCAGCCAGATGGTGGAGGTCTACTCTGCAGAAGAAGGTGGGTCAATGCAGATGGCTGATGACTCCCCATTTCAGTGTGTTGGCTGAAATCAGCAGCTCTGTGGAGTCCAACATTAAAACCTTCAGAGGACTCAGATGCTGGATTGGCCTCTCTGACTGAACCCTTAGGACATGACGGGGGGAAGGTAGTGGTTAGTGAATAACCAGAGATAGCTGTTGGTAACTTTAACAGACCATCGTTAAACACTGTTGTGACTATGTACCTGTAATAGTTGGTGCTTTTGTCTTGGTTCAAATCCAACCTGGGCAGTAGCGATGTTAGGCTCCAGGAACCCTGTGACTCTAAAGGGGATGAAAATAAATGGATTTGTTTCAAGTATCTGAAATTATTTACCTATTTACTCTTTTATCAATATGTTTTTCTGCTTTCCCACAAAGTGTGTTGAGTGAACTTTGGTTGTAAATTGGAAAGTTATAAATTAATAGAAATAAATGTAATTATATGGAAGTAAGTCTAAAGATTATCATTTGTGTAGTTAAACTGAGTCAATATTTAATTTGTTTTTGAAGAAAATCTTGGTCAGTCTTCAGGTTAGCTCTCAGGTTAACCTGAGTTTGGCTTCATAAAGTAAGCTAGTACTATGCTGCTAGTGTTGAACTTTGAGTTTTTTGGTCACTTAAGAGTCAAAGTATCTGATAACTGTGATGCTCATCTTAAGTTATTGCTGCTGAAAATCATGACACTGGGGAGCAGCTGTCACTGGAGCTGCACATGTATTAGGTATGGTTTGTCCCTACCTGACCACCAGAGGGCACCCACAATTTATTGAGATCAGAGATTTGTGTTTACGCTTATCTTTAGTAATTAAACAGATGCTTTTATTCAAATCTGTTCACAGTGTTTAATTTTCAATGTCTTACCCAAGGACACATGGGCTGTGAAGACTGGGACCCCTTTTTCAACTTATTAGCAGAGAGCTGTCCAACACATTGATTGGTCAAAAAACAGAGTGATAGATACTATATATCTATCGTCAGTTGTATTATTTGTCTTCTCCTTCCAGAGCCTACAGTAGGACCCGCGAGCATCAACGCCACGGCCTTGTCTGCCTTTGAGATCCAGGTGTCCTGGGAGCCTATCCAGCAGTTGACCGCTAATGGAATCTTGAGAGGATATGAGGTGAAAATCAGCATCAGAGTATCTGATCATAAGAATGTTGACTCTGGAGTGTTGCATAACAGAAACAGAATTGGCAAAACCCCCAGAACCTTCAGGAGTGGTTCATTTTAAATGGATTTAAGGAGGGGGCTGTTGGGTCCTTCTTTAATCCAGTCTTCCCAATAGCAGCTGTCTGTTTGCCTCACAAAACAACAGAACATAAAAAGAAAGTTGCCGGTGTACAACCTTTGAAGGCAAGCGGAAAAGACTTGTGTGATCTCCCCGATCACCTTGTGATGTCGTTTGGGAGTCTGTTTATGTGTTCTCCTTTCACCTACTACGATGATAAATTTATTTCCTGTTTAGTGCACTTTATCAGCTTTAATCTCCCAGCTCTGAACAAGAACTTTGCTCATATTAGAGTTGTAAAGGCTGATACGAGCCTCACTCAGCTGGCTGAAAACGTGTTGAAGTTGAGGTGATCTGTCTCTGCACACAGCTCCTCAATAAAGCCAGCTTCCTGTGTCTCGCTTGTCCTCAGATCCGATACTGGAGACAGCACGAGCGGGAAGCGGCCGCAGACCGAGTGAGGACTGCCGGCTTGGAACCAACTGCCAGAGTGTCAGGCCTGCGGCCCAGCACTCGATACCACGTCGCCGTTTTCGCGTACAACAGCGCAGGCACCGGGCCGCCCTCGCCACGCACCACCGTCACTACCCGCAAACCACGTATGGCCTTGGCCTACATACACTTCAGTGAAGCAAATTAACAGTAGATAACATAGAATTAGAGGAACATCCCATTTGGGCTTTAATGGTTTTAGGGGGTCAGGTCTCTCGGGGGCAGCTCACCCTGCTGCAGACAGCTGGGTTCAATACAATCAAAGACAGCAGACTTCTTTTTGAATAGCTTTAGTCAGCATCCTGCAACCTTTATAGGGGTGTTTCAGTCATGTCTGACCCACAGGGCTGAAACCCCAAAGTGTCCTCTGGCAGTCATAACTCCAAGTTTGTTGGAGGTTCAAATGTGGATTATTTAAGTCAACTTTTATTTGGGTTGATATATTACCTTGTTTCTTCACTTACAAATATTTAGCTCCTGTTCCCCTTTTTTAGCTCCCAACCGTCCTCCTGGAAACGTGTCGTGGAAAATTCAAGGCTCCCAGGTGGCAGTAAGGTGGGATCATGTGACAGCCCTGCACAACGAGTCAGCGGTCTTGGGCTACAAGGTGAGTGGTTTAGACAAGAGGTTCCTCTTAGAGGTGGCTTAGAGGTACTGTGTGTTTGTCTGTGGACAACATAGAAAATACAACTGACTTTTCAGGTCACTTCACCTAACTTTGGGGCCATCACGACAGCCAATTTCATTTTCTGCTTGGTTACTGTTTAGCTGTTGTCACAATTTCTAAATTAGAGATATAAAAGTCTGTGAGCATCCAAGTAAAAGGATCAAAGATCGGCTTTAAGAGTCTGAGTTATCTACAATAAGCACACACACAAAAAAATGATGCCCCCCCCCTCACACACACACACTGTTTTAAAGGCAACATTGAAAGTATTAGCAGAAATATAAGAACTTCTTTTACTCATTTTTTTAGGTGTGTAACTGCAGGTCAGAGCACACAGGTTCAATGTGGTGCTCCTCAAGGCTCTAATCTGAGTCCTAATGCTTTACATGGCTCGGGTTAACCCTAGAGCACGGTCACCAGCTGATTTTCACTTGAGCAAAAGTATTTACATGATTTTCAATATGTTACATTTTTCTGAGTGTCATTGGTCCCTAGGTAAAGTCTTACATATCCCAGGAATGGGTAGACCAAAGAGCAGGTCTCCAGTTTCATTCTTTCTTTTAGAAATGTTTTGTTCTCAAATTCCAAATTGTTCAGTAATTTTCAAGCATGTTTTTAGGACCTTCCTATGTCTTTATACTCCATTTTGTTACTATGCCAGAGTTTAAAGTAAAAGAAAACAACCCTAATTTATCATGTGTTGACATATTTTGTTCTAATTTTTTGACAAATACTTTTTATTGGGTATTTTGTATTACATAAAAATGACCCAGTAAAAATGATTGTGTAACTTTTTAAAGCGGAAGTGCTCTAGGGTTAAACAAGAAGCATGCAGATTATGCAGACATGTTTATATGTAGATGACACACTAATCTACATAAACCTACTATCACATTCATAAATGAATCTGCAAGTAAGGCCTTGTGTTGTAAAGCTCTGGATGGCTCAGAGCCGACGATTAGCTTTGTCAAAGCTGTCTGCTCACTGGAAGTGGTCTTCTGTCACAGGAAACTGTATGTTAGCGGAGCTTTGTGTCATTGGTCACAATTGCTGCATAAAGCCCAGTTCTAATTCTAACGTCTGGAAAATACCTCTGGGTCAGGTTCTGTACAAGCATGAGGACCAGACAGTTCTAAAGCTTCTAGACAAGACAAAGACGTCGGTGAGCCTGCCTCAGCCAAAAGACAACGGCTACGTTGTGCTGGAGATCCGGTCCTGGGGCGAAGGTGGAGACGGGCCGGCTCATGAGATCATCGTGTCCCGAGACTCAGGTGAAAAGAAAGCCATGTGTGTCTTAGAGAAACCTGCAAGTCTGATGTTTAAAAATTGAATAAATAGCTGCATAGCAGAAATGAGATTGGAAGCCTGCGCATGTTCTGTGATGTGATGTCCTCGTGAACGTCTGTGTGTTTCAGGAACGGGGATGATGGTACAGAACAACTCATCCTCCATCCCGTCCTCCAGTTTGCTACTCCTCATCTTCTTTCTCTCTCTCATGGACCTGTGATCTTCGTCATTCAGAGGACTTTTTCTGTCATTGAAGCAGAGACTGAGCCGTGCCTATGGAGGGGGGATGGGGTGCTTTTAGCTTTTTTTTTACGGGAAAGAGAATCTTTAAAAGTGGGGAGGGGGGTGTCCTATCTGCCATGTGATCCCCTCTAAAGAGGTGGCTTTGAGGGGGGGTTGTTTACAGGAAATGGACTGATGAGTCGTCATCATTTTGCTTCACATCCTCAGCTGGAAAACCATCTCTGTGATTCTACTTGGAGGAGAGCATCTAGGATTGTAGATTGGTGACTTCACACTTGACATTACTGAAAGAGGTGCATAAAACATGATGATTTCATGCAAGAAATTGTTTAAGGCTTTCTTGACATCCTCTTGTCTATCAATCAACAACTAAGGCTCCAGGTGTTGTACCATCAGCACCAGCTGGAGTCAGGAATGCGACTGAGGACCTTAAACTTGTATTATGAGGTCTGTCTGTTCTGAATGACTGCAGAAACTCTGCCTTGTTTCTTGTTGGCTGCTTTCCTGCTGATAAGTTGAAGCAGGCAGAGATGAGGAGCAGCAATAAAAGACATAAAAAAATAATCTTGTCTGCATCCACGAGCTATCAGGTTAAAGTCTAGATAACTGCTGCGACCTTGGTGGTCTGATGATTTGATTGGCCCGTTTTTTTCCGCAATAGTTCTCTATGGATTCTTTCAAGAAAGTAGCACGTCTGATGTTTCAAATCAGTTTCATAAAATTCTATGCTCTGATTGCTTGACTGAGATGTAGCCTGCTCTGCTTATGATGTTCATCCAACTGGGACGCAGGACATTCTTATGTTGTAAGACATTTCATTAGAATGTGGATGCATTTGTTTCTCATTATCCAAACATTCCTCAATATTAGTCATTCAGGCAGTAAATAGAGTGAGAACAGTCTCTCTACACAACTGATGGTAAACATCTTCTGCTCCTCTTCATATCAATGGGCATATTTGGAAGAAAGTTCAAATTTTGCTTCAGCTTCTCTTGTTTTTTTACAAAGTCTGTTTTCACATTTCCCTCACAGCCCCTTGTAGCACTTTTGCTTCCTGTCAGATTGTTGCAGTTCAAATTTCTCACAGCTCAGCTAATTTCACTGTTGACTAAAACTGATGTGTCTCGCCCAGACATGTTTTTTCTATCATTCCCTTAGGTCCAGGGGACTACCACTGTGGCCAGGTTTATTTCCAAGATGCTTCTGAATTTTTTCACCAAAACATTGATATGCAAAAAGTGTTGAACATGACTTTTAAAAAGAGGTGTGACAATTAATTGGCATAATTAGTTAATCAATTAAGATTCCTAAGATCCAACCACATCGATCTGTCTGTTAACCGAATCACATCGACCCACACGATTGTAAAATTGTTTCAACTTGAAAGAAACTGATGATAATTGATATTGGAAAATACCATTTGGATTTAGGCACAGTAGGTTTGTTTTACTATAATGTAAAGTACCTGCATAAACCGAATTGAATCGTTGTTAAAATGAATTGTTATGCACCTACTATTTTATACTCATTGGAAACTTTGTGGCGTGCAGAGACCTGAGTTTCAACAGCAACCCAGCTTTCCTTTGCAGTTTCAACTCACACCATGGCCATAAGTCATTTGTTCTGTTGACTACTCATTCTACAGTAACAGACACAACTATGTCATCAGGTAAAACGGCATGTGAAGTTGGTAGTGGCAACACCGAGAACATCAAGGAACCAAAAACACAACCCTTAGGGGCTCCATTACTGTCGGTGAGAGGGGAGAAGACATGTCTCCCTTTTCATGCTGCCTGTGAGCTTTTGTTTATAAAGTTAAAAGATCCACTAACTTAGAAGTGGAGTGAGATCCAAATGTTTCAGTTTGTTAGTGGCTAGAAGTTATCTTAAAGCATTGTAGATGTTTATATCCACCCAAGACTTCTGGTTTGGAAACATTTTACCAACATTTTTCTGCACTGTGTCAAAATAGATAAATCCCACAATTGCTTCTGTATGTGTCCTGTTGCCCAACACAACCTCCCTCTGACTTGGGGGTTACACTTTTAGCTTTTATTTATTTATTATTGCAATAATTTCAAATGTTAACAGTTTACGAATAACAGTCTATACATCTGACTAACATGTTACATAAACAGGAGTTGTTGTAATTCCCCATGCTGAGCATGAAACTGTCACTATGAAGAAGAAAACCCCTTTGCAGCAGCAGAACCAGCCTCAGTAGCCATCTGCAACAATGACATTCATAGATGAGGAAGAGGAAGGTGGGGAAGAATCCCATCGGTGGTCCAGGCTATAGCAAAACAGTCTGTAAAATAACAAGAATGTATGTATTTTTTTTTTTTTAAAGTCGGGTTTAGTTGTATTGAAATATTTTATCTAACGGAATTTCTGGGTTGTCAGCCGCCACAAACAGAACTCCATGCCTGGCTTACGGATGTGTAGCTCCTCACAGATTTAAATTCTGCATCTTCTACAAACTAGAAGATTGTCTTAACCTTTCTGCCCGCATTCGTCTTTCTTCATACCGGTCTCCAACCCTCTCATCTGAGTGGGTTAAGGATGACTGAGGTGCCACTTGTAAATATGATTTTCAAATAAACATCTTTGATTGTTCTCCAGCCCTGTATGTGTCTGTGTTCACTCCATTTGCAAATCTATGAATTAAGTCTATGAAATGACTTAAAGGCCTCCCAAGAGGCCAGAAACATGCAGGTACTGGATTCCTTTTAAAATCGGGACAACAAAAATGTCAAGACTATTGGAGCAGTTGTGATCAGTATGAACTAATGTGAGTAAGTCGATGTAGAAAATATTTAAACTTAAATCAATGAACTGTTGCTGTTTCGAACAAAATTGATGTCATTCTGTGTCTATTGGTGTGTTTTGTGTGTGTATGTGTGCTGTCTCAGTCAGGACATGTAAAATGCCCAAAGTGACCTTCCTGCCTAAAGAAAGGTGAACAATAAATTAATAAAAATCTCTGTCGGCAGTTAACTTAGAAGTTCCTTAAAACATGTCAGTTTTTTCCATAACTCAGACCTTATCAGCTGACCTTTGCCACCTTCTATTAGTCATTAATGACTCTATTATAAATATGACAGGAGGTGCGGCAATAGCCCACTCAGATCTGCTTTTCATCAAGAAAGGTATGGTTTTACCTAAATGACAGGCATTACTGTGACAATAACTGTTGATAAGCAGTGGCTGCTTTGAGCTTGATTATTTTGACCTAAAAAATCTGTTTCCTCATCTTGAAGATCTGCAGCAGACAGAGAAGAGGTTGGAAGCCGAGACAGAAACATGGCAAGAGTGCTCGCAGGTGAACACCATTCTGTTATTAATACACTCATTTTTTTGAGTAATAAATTCATTTATTCATTTGTTTAGTCATTTCTTTGTTTCTGCCATCACCTTTTCACTTTATGTTGTTCATTTGCTAATTTAGTAATTCATTAATAAGTTATCTTTAATTCTTCATTCAGTCATATCTTGTTCTATTCCTTGTCCCATCTGGAGGCAAACATAAAACAGCTGAGTCTTTTGTGTTGGGTAAATTTTAGTGTTACAGCAGAGGTTATGTCGACTTTGTAAACACAAGGTTTGACTTGTATCACAAACATATTAAATAATACATGTAAAAAAGACTTTTAGGAATGAACGACGTAAGAGTAAACCTATGAGATCTAGGGATGCCACAAATCTCCATTACAAACTGAATCGTATATCGTACCATTAAACCGAATTGTGGGGAAAGTAAATTGTTGCATCCCTACCGCACACCACTATCTCTACGTTGAAAGTATCAAACCTGTATTTTACTAAATTTAAGAAGAATTCATCATTTATTGTTTTAATGCGATACACCAGGCTTAGTACAAGCTAACTCAAGGGTTTTTCTTAATCGTTCCTGCTCATTTAGCAAAAGTTTTTTTATTTTGTAATATACAAAAATACAAATGCAAAACCATATTTTAGGATTTAAACTAAATCTACGGGAAAGTGAATCATTGCATCCCAAGTGAGATCAAATGTATAATTTTAAAGTCCTTTGAACAAGCTTGACAAGGCTATAGCAAACATTTATTAAAGTCTCGCCCTCACAGCATACACAGGATTTCTACATTTCAGTATTTAACATGAAAAAGTATAGATAGAAATACATAAAACAATTGTAACAATCAGAATCATTTAATCACTATTATTGATATAACTGATACGCCTGCTCAAACAGGGGTGAAAGTATATAGGCTCTTGTGTTGTCATGGTGATGTCCAAAAATTTTTTTTGTAAAGCTGCAAATATTTAGCACTTTTGCAAATAATCTCGGTTTGCAGATCAAATTAGATAAAACTATTTGTTTTATCTACAAAAAATGTAATCCTGTTTTCGTGTTATTTTTCAGCGGTGTGTGTTCTGCTCACTCTGCACATCGGTGAGTTTGTTCAAAATACTTTTAAAAAACGATCAATATAAATAAAAAGACTCAGTGTGGTCTGTATGTCTGCTTTTACAGCTTCATCTAGCAAGCTGGTGTGTCACATGACCAACTGGTCCCAATACAGACCTGGCAGTGCTGCATTCACCCCAGAGAACATTGACCCATTCTTGTGCACCCATGTCATCTACGCTCTGGCCACCATCAACGACTTCAACCAGATCGTCACAGTAGAATGGAACGACCAGCAGATGTATTCGAGCCTTAATAGCCTCAAGAACGCGTAAGTTCTCAAATATCCATTAAGTTCTGTGCACATTAGTAACAAACTCCATGTTCACGTTCTTGGGTACCAGCTGCTGAAATCTGACATAGATGTAAAACCAGTGTTTGGTTTGTGCTGTCAGAAATCCTGCACTAAAAACTCTGCTGTCTGTTGGAGGCTCAGTCAACGGAATCAGTCCGTAAGTCCCAGTTTCATTGTGGTTACTGCAGTTTTTAGGATAAACTCCAAAGCTAGATATCGGAAACCTTTTGTTTTTTTCTCCCAACTACAGATTCATCCCCATGGTCGCCAAACCTGAGAGCCGTGCCGTCTTCATCAGATCTGCCATCAGCTTCCTGCGCAACAACAACTTTGATGGGCTAAATCTGGCCTGGGAATATCCTGGACACAATGGCAGCCCGATGCAGGATAGAGAGAGGTTCACCCTGCTGGTCTCGGTAAGCAGACTCAATCAACTAATAATTGCAGGCAGAGCAATAGGTGGAGGAGTGGATGATATTGACTTGCTGTGTCTTAGGCACTGGAAGTTTTTTCTCCCTCAAGTATTGTACCTCAGCCCACCATATGCAGACAGCTATTTAAGGAATATGATGAGCAAAATCTGGGCTCCAGACTTCAAGAAACATTTATTTCAGGTGCAGGAGCTTGGATTGCCAACAAAAAGTAGGGCCAGTCAGTATCTGTCTAAACTAGAGTTGTCCTTTGTCATGATTCCAGTCATTAGTATAGTTACTCTAGTGACTACTGTCACTGGTCTTGATGATGATGCTCCCAAGTATATTAGTGTCTATGTCATTGATGTGGCTGTAATGGTTGAACTGTGGAAAGTAGATCATAGTTCCAGCATTAAATTAGTATTACCATAAATCCAGTGAAATTAGCGGGGTAGAGATTCATTATATCATATCATAACTTGTGGTTGGTGAAATGATTCACAGTCAATATTGGTTAATTATTAACAATCCTTTTTACTGGCCTAAAATTGATCTAGGACATCTTGATACATGATAATAATACATTCTCATGTGTCGAGAAAGAAAACTTGAAGTTCCAATGCCTTACGTCAACTGCAAGACATAATGCCAGTTAAAAGAAAACATCAGTTTCAGTACTAGATAGTTTTTTCAGCAAGCAGTGTGACAACCACCTGTAGGGACATCATGGACGTATCACCAGAGATCGCCTACACGACAGACTCAATAACATTTATGAAAGCTTTGATTCCATGACTTAATTCCAGAAAACAAGTAGAAGAATAATGGATGGAAGTAAAACACAAATGTTTTGTTGAGTCTTTAAAAATGAAATGTGTTGCATATGTTGGATGACATCCAGAAGGATTCTGGATCTGAACAGTTTCTGTTTGTTGGGTGTTTAGGAGTTGTCCCAGGCCTTCATAGATGAAGCCACTGAAAACAAGAAGACGCAGCTCCTTCTTTCAGCCAATGTTGCTGCACTACCCTCATCTGTCGACAAAGCATACGAGGTCAACAAGATTTCCCCGTGAGTTTGAGTTCAGTTGTAATGTACCTTTCCAATTTAATTACTTCTTTTCATACCATGAACACAACAGAAAGGAAGACAAAAGTTGTATGTTTTTAATGCGTCTGTTTAAAAACCATGCTATGAATTTGAGGCATGATTGTTGCTTCTTTCTTGCTCTTACAGTCATTTGGACTTCTTGAATGTCTTGACCTATGACTTCCATGGATCTTGGGAGCCAGTTACAGGACACAACAGCCCATTGTATCGCAGTGCTGTGGACACTGCCTCACAAATGCATTATAACATTGTAAGATAAACTCAATACTTTCCCTACATTCCCACTGCAGTGGGTTAATTAGTTATTTAGATTTGGTCAGTCGCATTTGCTCTTAACCATTACCATTTATCCACCAGTAACATCAGCAAAAATGATATCAAGACACTGTCTAAATAAGTTTTCTCTGCAACTGGCCCAGATGATATAAGGGTTTGCTCCCAACAATCTGCAAAAAACATGTTCTGACAAAGTTTCATGTGGAAAAGAATATTTTACACTATTCCACCAGATTTGGCTGAAATCTGTATTTGTTTTGGCCTTTGAGGTCTTTGATCCTCACATCCATTGTAGTAGCCCATACGCTGTACGTGTAGAAAAATGCTTGTTGAAGCCAACAGTACTGCCCTAACAAATGCCACAGATAGATTGCTATTAAACTGTCAGTTTTCTGGCGTGTGGTCACTAAAAAACATGTTAAAAAACCTCTTATTTCCATTTTTTTGACATTCACTCAAATCTGAATTAGCATTTAAGTGAAAACAAATTCCCATTTTAATACATATTTTACTTTCACTTGTGTATTCACTGTATTTCACTTGTTCGCTGATTTAGAATTCTTCAATATCCTACTGGCTGTCTCTGGGAGCAGCAGCTGATAAACTGCTGTTGGGTTTCCCCACCTATGGACGGACCTTTCAACTCAGTGGATCAGCAAATGGGCTGGGGGCCCTGGCCAATGGGCCTGCAGATGCTGGACCCTACACCCGCACTGAAGGACTCTGGGCTTTCTATGAGGTTAGATTTCTGTTTTGAAATGAAAGTTTGTTTTACAAACTTGGCCCCAAAGTCCTTTGCCTTTCAATTTTGCTCTACTGCAACTCATCTGCCTTTGTCCAACCTTCTCCACTGCATTCTCCTCACTCACACCAACCACCTTCATGTTTCCCTTCACTGCCACTGAAGCTCCTTATTGGCCAAACACACCTGATCCAGGTAAGGCAGGGTTTCTGGAAAACCAGCAGTCGGATTTTGGATACCCCTGTTCTCAAAGAAGGAGATGTCACATTGTCAAGAATGACTTTTTTCCTAAAAAGATTTCTATAAATGTTCCTAAAAAATCCAAGAACCAGGCCTTATTGAACTCAGTCACTTTTATTGACTTTTTGCAAAAAGGAGAGATCCAACAAACACAACTGCTCACAGTTACCTTCGTGG
Source organism: Oryzias javanicus (assembly GCA_003999625.1). Lineage (NCBI taxonomy): Eukaryota > Metazoa > Chordata > Actinopteri > Beloniformes > Adrianichthyidae > Oryzias > Oryzias javanicus. Next base: position 16,280,773 of record CM012441.1, on the reverse strand, counting down.
GAGCTCTGACCTCCACGCGCAAAGACATGCACTTTTATAGACTGTACAGGAACTCGAAATACAGGCATGGTCTTATCCTCCAGGGGTCCTGTGTCAGAGGTCATAAACTGTTTAGCCTATGTCCTTATAAGGAGTTGTGTTCGAGCACAGAACTCAGATAAAGACATTTCTGAAACTTTCCAAAGCCTGGAAAACAGCCCCAGGGGAAGGAGTGACAACAAGTTGTAGATTCACTCATCAGACATCAGATAAGACATTCCGAAAACCTTCCATGAGAGATTCACTCATCAGACATCAGATAAGACATTCCGAAAACCTTCCATGAGGCCTGAGTGGAACCCTTTTGGGCAAGGTGAGGCCACACTGGCTTCAAGACCCACACATAAACATAATTTTGTTAATTAATATTTCCAACACACATCTGCTCAAACAGTAGGAACAGCTCACAACTCACTAGCTTTACTGTCAAAGTCCTTATGTTCAAAGTTTCTACTCTCTCGTTTTCCCTCTCTGCCTACAAACATGCTTTTCTCTGCTCATTCTTCCCCAAATGTCCCTGTGGATCAAAAATCTAGGCCATATCTAAACCAGTATATAATCTCTATTTGTTACTTGCGTGATTTGTTTTGCATTGGTTATATGTTGGACACTTTCCTTTACATAATCTCCAACTAAATTCAAACATTAAACTCTGGATTGTACCCCTCTTTGGATGCATTAACTTTTCAAGTCCCGTGTTACTTCTGTACTCTTGTGTCAAAGTGTCAACTTAGTGTATTTTTATATTTTCAGATCTGTGACTTCACCAATAGTGCAACTGTTTCCTGGATCAACGAACAGGCAGTACCTTATGCAACCTACGGCAATGCTTGGGTGGGCTTTGATGATCAGCGCAGCTTTTCCTCCAAGGTAACCAAGTAGTCTTCTTGTCTCTTTCAGACAAACTGACTTCTCTGTTTCTCCAGTTCCTTGTCTGTTTTGCAGAGTGCAAGATGGAATGCATCTGACATATTGTCCCTTTTCTTATTCTGCTTGCTAGGTTCAGTGGATGACTGCCACCAACCTGGGAGGTGCTCATGTTTGGACTCTGGACTTGGATGACTTTAGAGGGTCTTTCTGCTCAGATGGAGCTTTTCCGCTCATCAACCACCTCAGGATGTCCATGGGTAAATGCTGTGAACATGTACACTCTTCTCTCTGACGTGTTTTCTTTTCTTCTCAATAAGTAAATTCACTTTTTGTTTATTGTTAAGGTTTTGCTCCAAAGCCAACAACAACTCCTCGCCCCACCACCACCAGAGACCCTATTGCTGACTTTTGCTATAGCCGCCCTGATGGACTTTATGAGAACCCTACTGATAAGACCACCTACTTCCAGTGCTACAGGGGAAACACCTACCTGCACCACTGCCAGCCCGGCCTCATCTACTGGGACTCCTGCAAGTGTTGTAACTGGCCTTGAGTTGGAAAAGCGTCACCTATGAAAAGATGCTGCCCCATGCTTGTAGATGACAGTCATTGCTTAGTTTCTCAAATGCCTTCACATGTATCCATCGACACAGATAAGCTCATGTTGTTAAAGTACAAAAGAAAGAAGATATACATTTGTAAAAATAATTGTTTGGGTTTCTTTAATGCTGTGTGTACCAAAATAAACAAAACTATTCATCATTCTCACTAACATTACGCTGAAATGTCTCTGTGTTCCATTCTCGTGTTTAAGAAAAAGAAGTTTGTTTGCCTTTTGCATACAATTGTTCATCCATGATCATTTGTTAATGGTCTAAAAAACCAAACACAAAAGTATAAGAGAAAACGAGTTAACATAAGAGAAGTACCATAAGTAATAAAAAAAATGATAACAATATAAAGAAATATAATACATAAAAGTAGGGCGACAATCCTCTTTGCAACTTCAAGAATTTACCTCGTAATGTAAAAAAAGGCACATTTTTAAAAATTCTATTTCAAATAACAGTCATTAGGTTTTTATTTACTGGACAAAACAAAGTGTTAACGTCACCCATAGAAAATGCCTTACCTCCGGCCCTGGCGAAATGAGGCCAAAGCCCGTTTGTCTGCGACCATTTTGTATTAATAAGAATGATTGGTCCGAGTTGATCTGAGTCACATTTAATGAGGAATTACTGTCGCCAATCATGAGTGAGCTTGTTGGAAGTCCACTCCCCTTCCACTGAAATAGGTTTGGGAGAATCTGTCAATCAACTGTTCGAGACGGGGCCAGCGAGCATCACATGCTTTTACTGAGGCATCTGATTGGTCAGCTCATAACTTGAATAACTTGCAAGAACGAAAACATAACATTTAAAAAAATGTAGGACTAGAAAGAACATGTTAACAAAAATGTATCAGAACGAGAATGGTTATTCTGACAAATAAAATAACTGCCTATTTCTCAATGGAAGTCTATGGGATTTTGGCCATCTTGAAAACCACGGGTACTTCCTATTTGGAACATGAGAGGGGAGGGGTTTCTATGTCCAGCGATTTCTACTGTCAATGGGTTTTTAAAACCTTCCATAAACGTTATTATTGCTTATGTGTGTGGGACTATGCCTCACAACTTCTAAAAAGGGCCTATTTTGTGTTTGAAACTTGAAAGCCAACATGCTGAAAACAATCCGACAGACATGGTGTAATCACCTGACAGAAACCTGTTTAACAACTGGTTATCAATGATATCTTTATGATTTTAACCTAGTTAAAATAAAGAGCATGCTTACTGATATCACTTATGTGTTTGTTCAAAATGAACGTAACTGTTCGTGCGTGCCAAAGACATCATTTCCGCAGAGATTTTGCTTTGTTGAATTCACCTAATCCCCAATGAAATCCTACCTTCGTCATTAACAACATTGCTCTGTGTGGAGTTTGCATGTTCTCACCTACATCTTACAGCTAATATTAAGCCTTGTTTGTTGTGTTTTCTGTGGATGCCTTCTCCAATCTCTGTTTTATATGGATTTCTGCATGATCCCTTCCTTTTTTTCAGATTTTCTTCTTCTTTCCAAGAGAAATTGACATACATTTCCTCCAAAAACACAAATGAGTCTCACTGCTTTAAATCAACTGAATGTGAGCATGCACTCTTGCTAGTTTCTGGTTTTGTGAGTCTGTAGTCTATGGACTGTCTTTAGCATTGTTTTTTAATTTTTTTTTTTTGTAATTTTTTATGAGAGGACAGGTTATTGTCAACATTATTATGTATTAAAAATTATTTTTACAATAAAAAAAAAAATAACATACAATTACTTTCAATTTTTCTTAACATACTTCAAGTTTTTTATTAGTTAGTCCAGGAATTGCTCCCCAATACTGAAAAGAAAGACTGCATCATCAGAGCTGGCAAAGTTAAGATAGATTGCTTGAATCTTTCATAACGAGGTTATAAAGTGTTTGTTCCCCAAACTCAGGTGAAAGTCCAGCAGTCCCACAAGCTGAATCTGGCAGGAGTAGTCTCCATGGTGCTTTCTTGTTATTCATTTATAAAAGTGTGAAATTCACTGAGGACGCTGTCATCCTCGTAAGTTCTGCTTCCCAGAAGCCGGCTTTATCTCTTTTCTTTCAAACGGAAGTTCTTTAAAGTCTGCGGCAAAGTCGCAGTAATGGCCTCTCAGATCTAATCAGCTGAACTTTGCCACTTTCCATTAGTCATTAATGACTGTAATATAAATATGACTGGGGTGTAGGAAGTTCAGACAGTCATCTGCATCTCTCCAAGACAGGTATGATTGGTTGTTTTCATCTGGAAACTGAAGAAAGGCTTTACAGCCTTCTGTCACTGTCTCAAGCTGCATAACGGGACAAATAATGCCTGCATTAGTTATCACTGTGGCATTTTTAGCTAAAAAATGTTCCTTAAATGTCATGCAGATACATTTTGATTGATCAGTAGTGGTGGGATTGATTTTCTGACAGAAATAATCTGTTTCAGATCTGCAGCAGAAAAGCGGCTGGAAGCAGAAACGGAAACATGGCAAGACTGCTAGCAGGTGACAAATAAAGCAAACTAACAAACACATATACATGAAAGAATTGTTTTTGCAGCTTAAATTATCACAATAATATTGCTTATGAGAAAATTTGTTTTAATGACTGAATGAAATAGCAGTTTTCCTTGCATAAAAATTTAAAACATCCAGCAGAAATTTAGCAAGACACAAAGCCGAGTTGATGAGGCAACTCAGAATTTGTTCTGAGTCATGATGGGAAATCTGCACCAATTATGATGTTACAAAGCTGCTGCCAGCATTCAATCACCTCTGTGAGATTAATGAAAATGCTAAAGGTGTCCTAATAATTTAAACATGTAATTTAAATTTATTTATGTGGTACTTTTCCCTGAAAGGATCACAAAGTGCTTACAGCACAGGTCAAAAACTACACTATTTTTAAAATGTATGTGAGGGAAAATCTGATTATCTAAGAGCATCAAAATTTTGGGTGATCAAAGATGTCAAGTGGAGCCTGCAGCGCTCTAAAATAGATAACTGAGATTTTAAAACAAATTCTAAAATGAATAGGAAACCAGTGAAATGTAGTAATAATAGTAAGTAAGTAATAATAGTAGTAATAACAGCAGTTATGTTAGCATTTTTGCTAGCGTGGGTTAAAAGACGTGCAGTTGAGTTCTGAACAGCCAGGAGGCGATAAAGTTCCTGGGCTTGAGCGCATAAAAAGACCATTACGATGATCCAGTTGTGATGAACTGAAGATGTAAATAATCATTTCTTCGTCAGAGACCATCATCTGTGTAAAAAATGTTTCTGGTTAACATTTTAACATGGTCACCAAATGCTGATTCAGTCATAACACTGAGGTTTCAGAGACCAGACTGGATCGACAGGGAAATAGAAACAATGTGGTGCCAGATCAGAGGGATCTTCTCCTCAGGAGCAATGAGTCTCTGTCATCTCTAAATTAAACTAAAGAAAATTAGTAATTAAGCTCTGGTCACGCAGTTATGTAAGTGAGCTAGTTTATGTAAGTCGGAATAATTCAATAAGCAGTACAGCTGGGTGTCATCATTTAGAGGTGATATCATGCTGCAGGAAATAACAGCCTGTTCAGTAAGGGAGGACTTACAGAACTGGAGTTCTGATGGGAAAGTGCTGTTGGAGTGACCACTGTGGAGACAGCAGTCATTGCTTTGTCTCTGATGCAGAGCCACTTGAAGACAGTGCACTGAAGTGAACAGTGAAGTGACATATCCTTTTCGGTAGAATGAAGATGCAAGATGCAGCAACATTTTGGGTAATCTGAGGAGATTTTATTCCTGCAGATGGAAGAGAAATTCTGATGTGTTTTCATCAGTTAAGCACAAGCCTCCACTTTCTTACCAAAATTGATGACAACTGTTTAACAAGTCACATTTCTCCACTGGCTCATGTTAAAAATCTGCACATCCTACCATAAACCTATACTGCACTTTTAATTCTTTCTTAAAAACTGTGGAGGTGGGTTACATCAGCAGTTTCAATGTTATGATAGCTTAGATATTTGCATAAGCAGGAGCATGTCTTTTTAATCGACAAGTGGGTGGACTCAACAGCAATTTTCCTTTACGTTTTTGGAAGGTTGTTAAGGTGGGTAGAGTATTGTGTCAATGTGCCAGTCAAATTTAAGACTTAATTTTCACTCTAGCAAAATCCTGTGAGTGACATGAATTCAGATATATATACCTATGGTCAACCAGGGGAGCGAGGTGAATGTTGTGATGCTTGGAGGTTTAGCAGTGCCTCTGCACTTGATGGCTCCCACCTTGGTAATAAATAATCTGCTGCAGTCAGAGATGTGGGTGGAGGTGAAGTTGCTGTAAGGAGAGATCTGAATGTGCAGAAAAACCTCTCAGTAACTTTGGTGTTACCATTGTCATTGTAGTTTTCTCCTGTTGCCATGTTGACACTGCTTGAGAAACACAAGCAGCTATGATACATGAAACGTACGCTGACCAAGCTCTAAATTCCTCGAACTGCCAGATTTTGACTGGTTTTAATATTTGGTTTTAGTGCGATTCTTCATTATTTTTTACTTTCTGTTTTCTTATTTTTCAGCTGTGTGTGTTCTGCTCACTCTGCACATCGGTAAGTAAATCCAGTCTTCTTAAATTTAGAAAAAAAAAAAAGTAAAATTTTCACAATGGTGGTCTGAATATCTGCCCTCAGCTTCATCTAGCAAGCTGGTGTGTCACATGACCAACTGGGCCCAGTACAGACCTGGTAGTGCTGCATTCACCCCAGAGAACATCGACCCCTTCCTGTGCACCCATGTCATCTATGCTTTGGCTACCATCAACAGCTTCAACCAGATCACCCCCATTGAGTGGAACGATCAGCAGATGTATTCTAGCCTCAATGGCCTCAAGAACATGTGAGTTAAGCGTGTCAGTTGACTGTGTAAAGAGCATCATCTACAGTAACACCCTATCAGTGTGACATTTTATTCAGAATTCATAGTTATCTCTGGAGGGACATGTTAGAAACAAAAGCAACATATTTCCACAAAAATATGGAAAATACATAATTTTCTGGTATTTTAGGCTTCACAAAACAGCTTTTAAATAATAATAATAATACGCTTTATTTATAAAGCACTTAAATTGCCCGTGAAGACCCGAAACGCTGTACAATAAGAGAGGATAAAAACATATAAATAATCAAATAAAATTAGATTTAAAGTGTTCAATGAAATGCTTTTAAAGTTGCATAAAAAGAGTAAATGGAATGTCGACGGATAAAAGAGAGGCAACCTCTTCACTGAGTATTAAAAGCCATATTAAAAAAGTGGGTTTTAGGAGAAGAGTTAAAAACAGACAATGATGAGGACTCTCTTACATGAATTGCAAGATCGTTCCAGAGTTTTGGAGCTGCTTCAGCAAAGGCACAGTCCCCTCTAAGTTTGAATTTTGATTTTGGAACTGTCAGAAGCAGCAGATCAGCTGATCTTAAAGGACGGGAGGGGACATAAGGCTGCAGCAGCTCAGAGAGGTAAACAGGTGCCAAGCCATATAAGGATTTAAAAATAAATAAAAGGATCTTAAAATTAATTCTGAAATGAACAGGCAACCGGTGCAGTGAAGCTAAAACCGAGGAAATGTGATCATATTTACGCTTACTTGTTAAAAGACGAGCAGCCGCATTTTGCACTAGCTGGAGTCCAGCTATGGCCGAGGTGTTATTCCCCAAATATATATTTACAGTAATCCAGCCTGGTGGCAATAAAGGCATGGATCACTGTTTCAAACTCCTGATAGAACAGAATGGGTCTAACCTTTTCCAGCTGTCTTAGGTGCTGGAGTTAAATTGTTTGTCAAGTCTTAGATACAGTAGATAAACACATTATTTTTCTCCTTTAAAAGAGGAATGTGTTACGAATGAAACCTTAGCTGGTGGATTCAGGCAGGAACAAAAACACAATGTTGCCCGATATGAAATGAAATTCAAAATGCAACAAACCGAACATCTAAATTGTTTCAAGCATGGTGGCGCAGTAAGAAGGCCCTGGTTCAAACACTGGCTGAGGGACCTGAAGCAGAACCACCAACTGGGGACCTTTCTGTGTTGAGTTTTGTATGATCTCCTCGTGGATGTTTCATAGGTTAATTAGTGACTCTAAATTGCCCCTGGGTGTGAAAGTGTGTGTGTATGGGTGTGTGATTGAGGTCCTGCAACAGACTGGCGACCTGTCCAGGGTGAACCCTGTCTTTGCCCATCAGCCGCCAGGTTAGGATCCGGTACTCCCGCAACTCCGAAAGGGACGAAGTGGCCAAGAAAATGAATAAATGTTTCAAGCATTCAGTTGTAGTAAAACTGACAGTTATTTCAATCCTTTGTCTGCTGCAATCAAAATTATATTAGAACAATCAACATAAGCTTGAGAGTGAAACTATTGCCTGGTATGTCTCTCTGCTTTTAGCAACCCTGCTCTGAAGACTCTGTTGTCTGTTGGAGGCACCGTAAATGGAGTCAGTCCGTAAGTCCCAATTTCAATTTGGTTACCAGTTTCCTCCTCCAACTCATTCAAATCTAATGGCTTAAAACTTTTTACCTCTTATTCACACAAGATTCATCGCCATGGTTGCCAGACCCGAGACCCGTGCAGACTTCATCAGATCTGCCATCAGCTTCCTGCGTAGCCACAACTTTGATGGGCTAAATTGGCCTGGGAATATCCTGGACACAACGGCAGCCCGACGCAGGACAAAGAGAGGTTCACCCTGCTGCTCTCGGTAAGCTTTTCAGTCAAAGCCAGTAGGCTACCCTCAGTCTAAAGGTTACTAATTTATTTTATCCATCCATTATCTTTATATGATCAGGGACACTGACAGGGGGATTTAGTTGAGTCTATCCCAGTTATCATAGGGTGAAGGCATGGTACTGCCTGGACAGGTTACCAGTCCAGAACAGGGCCACATTCAGACAGTAACCTCTCTCTAAATTTAGATACAGAAAATAGTCAACGGAAAATATTTTTGGACTGTAGGAAAAACTTGTGGTTCTTTTGTAGTGCTGACAGTTTATTTAATCCAGACTATAATAGTGTCTTTAAAAGAGTTAACGATAAAAACAATATTGATTTCATTTGACTTAAGTAAATCCTCCTCTGTTTATTGGGCTTCCAGGAGCTGTCCCAAGCCTTCGAGGATGATGCCAGAGAAAACAGGAAGACGCGTCTAATATTGTCAGCAAATGTTGCTGCGATACACACAACAGTCGACAGAGCATATGAGGTCAACAAGATTGTGTCGTAAGTTTACTGTCTTTGATGTATCATTTTCCAAATGACAGATAATCAAAAAATTTCCCAATAGGTCATCAATGGATTGTTTTGCTATATGTCATCACTATAATTTTTTCAAACGCTGCAGAGAGATAAAAATGTTAAGAAAGCACAGATTCTGTAAATCTCTGTCTAACTTTAAACTGCGGTCTTTAACCTCACCGTACAAAGAGGGGTGTCAAAAATAATGTCCAGTATATTTATATCTATGGCAGAAGAATCCTAACACTTGTGCGGGCGAAATGATAACCTGTTGGTTCTTCAGGATGGACATCGATGGTCCCGCCCTTTCCCCATGAAACATGACCTATTTGTCCAAATAGGTTTAACTGCTTTTTCTTGTGTACTCTACTGATGTTCTGACTCTTCACAGCCACACTGACTTCCTCAACGTGATGACTTATGACTTCCACGGATCCTGGGAACCTATTACAGCACACAACAGCCCACTTTACAGAAGTTCTGTGGACTCGGGTTCACACGTTCATTACAACATAGTAAGGACACAAACTATGAATACTCTGTTGTTTCAATCAGTTTATTTTGAACATGTTTTCCAGAAATTCTAAAAAAGACAAACTGTTGATTGACTCCCATGAGAGTAAATGGTTGATGCTTTTACCACTTTAAGCATCTGCTCTCTGGCTTTATGGGCCACAGCATTTATAGAATAAAGTGGACAATACAAAATCTTCAAGACAGATATAGCAAAAATATGTTAGCATTTTGTGTAAAATGTCTGCAAAAGGATTTATTTAAACAACCCTCCATTCATTTATGTATCAGCATCAATTGATCCTTGTCTTCTAGACATTTTTGGCATTACCAGACTATATCTGACTCAATATTGACTGTTAAACATTAATTTATTCCTAATTGATTTTATCTCCATTTTCTCTTGGCTTTAGAATTCCTCAATTTCCTACTGGCTGTCTCTGGGAGCACCAGCTGAGAAACTGCTGCTTGGTTTTCCAACCTATGGAAGAACATACCGTCTCAGCACTGCGGCAAATGGCCTGGGAGCACCATCAAACGGCCCCGCAGATGCTGGACCCTACACCCGCACTGCTGGTTTCTGGGCTTATTATGAGGTAACCTTTTGTCTTTATGTTCATAGCTTGCTCTGAAGGTCACACTATTTTTATAAATTCAAAAATTAAGCATTTGAAAAAAAGTAATGACATTTGACAAGACTATGCAAAAAAAAAATCTATGTAAAAGAAAGGCCCATTGTCTTCTGATTCTAAATCCCTAAGTACTTCCAACATATGTCAACCTTTAAACTTTGAAGATGGAAACTTCAGGGATTATTAATGCAAATTAAAGGATTCAAATTAGTTATCCCAAAACTGATGGTTGCCCTTTTAAGTCCAGTGTTTCATGCGTGCTCTTCTCCGACAGTGTTACAGTGTTAACTTTGTGTATTTTTATATTTTCAGGTCTGTGACTTCACCAATAGTGCAACTGTTTCCTGGATCAACGAACAGGCAGTACCTTATGCAACCTACGGCAATGCTTGGGTGGGCTTTGATGATCAGCGCAGCTTTTCCTCCAAGGTAACCAAGAGGTCCTCTTGTCTCTTTCAGACAAACTGACTTCTCTGTTTCTCCAGTTCCTTGTCTGTTCTGCAGAGTGCAAGCTGCTAATGCATCTGACATATTGTCCCTTTTCTTATTCTGCTTGCTAGGTTCAGTGGATGACTGCCAACAACCTGGGAGGTGCTCATGTTTGGACTCTGGACATGGATGACTTTAAAGGGTCTTTCTGCTCAAATGGAGATTTTCCGCTCATTAACCACCTCAGGATGTCCATGGGTAAATGCTGTGAACATGTACACTCTTCTCTCTACTCTACTCTCTTCTTTTCTTCTCAATAAGTAAATTAACTTCTTGTTTATTGTTAAGGTTTTACTCCAAAGCCAACAACAACTCCTCGCCCCACTACCACCAGAAATCCAACAGATGACTTCTGCCTCGGCCGTCCTGATGGACTTTATGAGAACATCGCTGATAAGACCACCTACTTCCAGTGCTTTAATGGAAACACATTCCTTCACAGATGCCCCTCTGGCCTGATCTACTGGGACTCCTGCAAATGCTGCAACTGGCCCTAAACTGCAGGGCATCAGCTTTAACAGCCTGCTGCTCCATGTTTGTGGATGACAGTCATTATTTCATTGATATCATACCTTCACTTCTACATTGATTAACTCATGCCGTTAGATTACTAAACTAACAGAAAATAAACTTGTCAGAGAATAGGTATTTCAATTGGTCAATGATCTACAAAAAATCAAACAGTTAAATTTTGCTCTTGTGTTTAACAAAAAAGACTAAAAGTCTAGCTGCATTTTAATATATTCATAAAAACTTAATATACCACACTTTTTCTTGCATGTTAGGTTCCACTTTAGCCAAACATTGTAGCTAGAAAATAAAACGTGCCATAGAAATTAAAATGCAATGACATTGAGATTTTGGTATCTATTTGAAGATGTACAGAAAAAAAAACTTTCAAGCATTTGATCCCTTAAAGCAGTCACACGAAAAGCATTCATCTTGAAAGTCATCTGTAAAATCTCTGCTGAGTGATAGGAGAACTATTTTGTTACATAAAAAAGTTAAATGACTCCTTTGTTTCAGCTTTTAATTGTCCCTCTACAAAATGGAGCAATTATTGAAATTGGAACGTGTTGTAAAGTGGGAATTAAATGCACTATTTCTGCTTCTTTTCTTGATGTTTTTATGAGTTTCACAACTGCCGAGAAAAATCAACACAGTTCAATAAAACAACCAGCAGGGAGCGCAGTAATGAGGGTCTGCAATTTATAACATTTCCCATGTCTCCTCTGCCTCAAATTTCCCAAATTAAGTAAGAAATTGCAACTGTTAAGTTTTGACAATAATGTATTGAAATTGCAGTTACTGAAATAGAGGAAAGAGTTTGGGGAAGAGGTGCTGCTCCTCCACATTGAGAGAAGCCAATAGAGGTGGCTCGGACATCTGGACGCCTCCCTGTGGAGGTGTTCCGGATGGATGAATGAATGGATGAATAAATGGCTGGATGGAGGGATGACAACTGGGTCAATTGATAAATGTGTTCCAATTAAGGAATTACGAGTCTGCATGCTCAAAGATGGTTGTTAATGAGCTTGAAAGAAGCACCAATAAAAGAGCTGTTAAGATAAATGCAAAGAAAGTCTAGATGCATTTCATTTTTAGGTATAGACCTCTTTTTGGTGTGTTGGTACCAGTCATTAAAGAAAAAAATATTTGATGTTTCTGAAGCAAATTAACAATAAACCTGTAGATGGCGCTATTCACTGAAGGATTCAGAACCAACAGGAAATTGACCAGCACCTTCTAACAGGATTTTTTTTTATTTTATAAAATGTCATCAGTTCTGTCAAATGGAGCTCTGGGGTGTAAAAGAACACAAACAGACACACACACTGCTTGCAGCAATGAGGAGATTGTTGGTTACCTTCAGCAGAGCTATTCTAGTGATATGATGTGCTGTTAGTCCTGATTGAAACTCCAACAAAAATAAGTTATTTTCAAATGGACACAAGTAACCTGGGAAGGGTTTTCTCGGGAGCTTAGCAGGAAAGGAGACAGATATTGGACTATAATTAGCAAAAACATGTAAAGGTAAAGGCTTAACAACAGTTACCTTTAAATACTGAGAAACAGAGAATGTTATTGAACACATATTATCCAGATTTAACAAAGAAATATTGATTATATAAACTATGAGGTTATTGATGGATTCCAGAAGGAAGTTAAAGATTTCCAGAAAGGTTTCATTATTTGTTTTCAGTCACATAGGGAGCACATTGGCATCAAGGCTAAAACTGATGATCAATAAAATATTTATTAAAAAGTGAAGATGAAAGCAAAATTTTTAATGCAATAAAATAAACCACATTGAGAAAAATCAAAGTCAAGATTCAAGATAACTAAAATATTTTACACAAAAGGAAAAAAAATCATGGTAGTGCAGCGGTTGGTGCTCTCACCTAACAGTCAGAAGTCCCTGGTTTAAATCCCAGCTGTGTGGAGTTTGCATGTTTTCCACCCGGGCGTCCTCCCACAGTCCAAACACAAAAATTGATTAACACAATTGATTGACTGCATACTCCAGTGTCCCTAGGTATACATTTGTGAGTGTGTGCTTGTGTGCCTTGGGAAAGACTGGCAACCTGTATTGGGTGTACCCCGCCTTCGCCCAACAGTAGCCGAGAGAAACGGTATACATTAGCAGGTTAAGAAAATGGATGAATGGATGGAATTTACTAAAACTTCAAAGAGAGCTATCAAATTTCCAACCACTCAATTACATTTAATTTCTAAGGTTGTTAATTCCTTCATAAATTATATACAGGTTAATTCATTTAATTAGATATATTCTGTTTTTTTAATGAGTGTTTTACCTGGTTCTGAGTTCTTGTTGGATGTGAATGACAGATAAGTTATCTGCCAATACGACACATGATATTGGCAGTCCATCCATTGCCAGGTGATGAACAACACAATGAAGTTTGCTCCTTTTGCCTCTCCTCACCCATTCCAACCCCTCTGCCTTCCACTAGGGCAGTTTACTGTGTCACTGTACTGTGTGTAGACCATGCGTTAACTGCACCTTCTGCCTTCTAAACAGTAGAACTGTATCTACGTAGAACTGTAGAAACTGATGTTATCACCATTTTTTGTTGATAACTTTGAACGGGCAGGAAGATAGATAAAAAAGTTTTCAAAGCTTTGTTGATTCTAAAGAAAGACCTTAGACATTTTACCAGAAGACAGACCCTAAAACATGTGCTTTAAATTCTAATAGGGGAGCTTGAAATCCAAGTATCCCAAACACCAATCAGGAAAAATACTGTACATATGTCCTGCATTTATACATTTATTGCATACGATAAGGGATAGCTGTGCCTCTCTCCACCACCATTTAAGTTCAGATAAACTTTTACAAGACACATATTGTTTGTGCAGCCGTTGTGATAAGAATAGAGATGAGCTGATAACAAATGTCATCAACTCGTCTGAAAGTCTCAAACAGGCCACATCCCACTGTCATCCTTTCTTGTGTATGGACACTTTATTGGGTCTGTAGGCCAGCACGATGAATGGCCTAGTTTTTGCATTAGTGTATCATCGGAAGTGTTGTAATGTTTACAAAATACTGCCTACATCCTCGTTCAATTATCTCCCTGTTCATCGTACAACTCGGCACACAAATCTTTAAGAGAATCTTATTTCAATGAGAAGCAGCGACAAATGCCCGCAAATACAATTATTCATCACACTATTAGATCCGACCAAACCACTTGAGCCTTTATTGTGGCAAACATTTTGTATTTAACTGTATCCTATCTGAACATTTATGTCTATTAGTAGTATGAAAAACCCATTTGCAATCAATCAAGCATGAGTTGAGCAATCAAGAGGAAATCTCCAACAGAGGAATCTCTTCCTATTCAACAGCTTGGATCTTTCACCTACTGGTGTTCAATAGCATACGTTCTTTGCCATGGCCATTTTCACCTATAATCAACTGAGACAATCTGACCTTATTGAATGAAGTTGGACTAGATTGGATTGCAATGATGGATGTAATAGTTGTTGGGTTGGTGGTTGGATTCATGGCTACCCCTGTCCCTTGAAAAAGTTTACACCAAGTAGGAAACAAGTACTGAGACTATATCCATGTACTTTATCTCTTCTGGCATCTGGCTCAAAACTGTCCAGCTGGATTGCCCCAATATTGTTTGCCATATTTGTTGAATCAGTAATGTTAGGTTGGAGGAGTCAGGGGGTGTAAGATTGTGGGAAGGAGTGTAAACCGATAGATTATGGGAAGGGGAGCAGACTAAGGAACTTCAGCCATTTGGCAGACACTGTCCTAGAAAACAACTTTTTAAAAATTATTTTGGCTAAAACAGCATAATCATAATCAAAAGACCAGTGTAAACACTTTTAAAATAGATACAAAAGATGATCTGGGTGGGACTTAAGGCAATGGTACCTGAAAAAAAATGGTTTACAGCTTAAAAGAAATACAATTTATGTTTGTAACTGAGAATCTTTTGAGTTCTGGAGGACACAGTACAGTCTTCTCCTGTTAGCATTGAACAGCTCCTCTCCTGTATATCTTTCATATTTCAGTTATACATGATTCAAATTTTCGACAACTTCTGTTAACTGTCACAAAATTACTTTAATCACACCAACACCTGGAGTACTAGATCAGATGGTCCACAAGCTGATGAACGTGGTCGTTGCTACAAAAGTATTTTTTTATGCTTATAATTTCTCACAATTGCAAGGGCACTGGAGCAGACTAGATTCACCATGCCATATGACATTCCAGACAATTTTCAGTTTTATACACAAAAACAAACTTCAATATAAACATTTTCTTCTGCATATTAAAAATGCGCCAAGATTTTTTTTTTCTCCTCGAAAAAGTTGGTTTTACACACCCTGTGGGTTTTATTGATGCGTCAGACACTTTTTCCACAGTTTCAGTGACTGTTGGCTGTCTCTCTTATTCCTGTTAAAAACTGTGCATCTACAGTTTAATTCATGAATGTTAAAAAGAAGAAGCTCTTTGCTGCAGAGCTTAAGGTTTACTTGTTGTTAAGCAGCTAGAACAGTTCCATTGGTGCCCGAGGACACCTTTGTCATCCGCCATAAGTAAGAGTGAATCCAACCATTGACAACCTATCTCTTGGATATTATCTCCTGGATATTTGGACTCTGGATTTGTTTACCTCGTGTGGCAGATCTGAATCTTACCTGTGACCGACTTTTAAATGAATCAAGGATAAGTTTTAGAGCAGAGAAACCATGAAAATGGCTCCTCTCAGACCCAATGAAGGACAGTAGAGGTCTTGTGCTACTGCTAGAAATGGGAGTAAGTCACTAATATTCAAGTCTCAAGACTTAACCTTTAATTTTCAAGCAAGTAAAGCCATTGCTAGGATCAAACAAATCACAAGTCAAGTCCTGGAAAAATCTCATGATCATGATTTGAGAAAAAAAGTGTCAGCTTAACAATAAACATTACAGTCTTTAATCAGATTTTGTCGGGAACGGTTACAGACGCAATTCAATTAATTAGAAAAATTAAGATTGATTTTGACTTTAAGTTCCATTGGAAGAAACATGCTTTTTACATATTTAGACATTGCCAAAAAACTTACAAATATGTTAGCTCACATACTATGTTTTTGCAAAGTAAATCAAAACAAATATTGGTTTATTATAAGTGAAGAAAAAATGTTTTATTTTGAAACTGCAGACAGCTAGGGCTTAACAAGAAAATCTTTTTAAAAACACCTGTCTAGCAGTTTGTTATTTCACATATTAAAGTTCAATGTCTGTGAATCTGCTGGCTTTGCAGTGCAAGATAATACAAGAAAACTTAATCTGTTATCATGCATTGTTATATGGCAATATGTGCAACATTGGTGTGTCACAATATTCTCCAGTCATATCTCTACTGAATTAGACATTTAATTACAGTTAAAAGTTGATGAAGTGCATATTTAGTAGGATTTATTAAAAAAAATAGAGTAATATGCTCAAAAAATTGCAAAAAAAGCAAAGTAGCCATTTAAAGTATCTCAAGTCAAAATAATATTAGTTAATATCCTACAGTTCTTTCAAGGCTGCATAAAATTAGAGGTCAATTTCCTCTTTCCTGGACCAAACACAGCATTTCCCTGTGCGCTGGGTGACATGATAGCAGCACATCAGATTCTGTCAAGCTCCTACTTTGTGAGAGGCCCATAGTGCTGCAGTCTGGTGACAGGTTGGAAATGTATCTCTAAATGGATGCAAAGTTAAAGGATTTCTACAGAAATTAAATTTCTGTTCTAAACATTTGACACAGCACATGATTAGCTCCCAGATGTTCCAAAGACCATAACTAACCAAACTAGATCAGACTACAAAGAGTGAGTGAACAGAGGTTTAAAGAATGAAAAAAAAATCCTTCTTCTTGTTTTTCCCGTTCATCTACATTAACCAGCAGAGATTACAAAAGGAGAGTACAACCTAGTGAAGCAGTCTACCATTTGGTTGTTCATGACTTCAAGTGTCAGACTTAATAGTGTCTTTACCTCCTTGGGAAAAACAATCAACCCCTTCCTCCCAAATTTTTAAAAAAGTAGGTTTGTAAAGGGGACCGCTTTGCCGTCATCCAACCATAGCTGAGTCACACAATATCAAATGTGAGGTTTATTTAAATTCTTTTAGCAGGATTCTTGATGATTTTTTCATTGGGGTGCCTTATACCTCACTTGCTTAGATACCTACTATGTGATCTCTCCTTGACTGGCACTAAATTTGGGCTGGGGGGCAATATTTATTAATTATCTATTATTGGCATCAGTGCAATGTACTGCAAACATTTACTAGTTTGTAAAGATATGCTTAATTCTCACTGTCTCTTAAGATTGTCTTAATGTCTTGGTCTCTACTCACTAGACAATAACTGTCAATACCTGGTCAGGATATCTCATTCATTCTTCTTCTTTGCCTTTGTGGCTGCTTCGTGTCGGTGTCGCAACAGTGAGTCATCAAAGTTCTCTTTGTCTGGTTCCTTTGCCTTGTCATAGCTCTTACCTTTTCTTCCCCTCCAGTTCCCCCACCTCAGCCTGCAGTGTAAATCCGGCTCATCATCTCAATCTGTGTTCCTCTGTATCTATTGCAGCTTCTTAAGTTCATCAGTGCCAGTTCATAGTGGTTTACTTGTTCCAGTATTTCATCCAATTCCAGTTTACACTGCTAACATGAATTTTACCCAAGACCATGCTTCTGGGACCGTAGTCCGTTTTTGTTCCTCCACTATTCCTAAGCTAAAAGCCCTCATTGCTGACTCTGCTCCTGTCTTCAATCACGTCACTCTAAACTGCATACCTCAACAATTTCTCTGACTAGCTAAGTACATTTGTTTCAGGATTTCTCTTGGGAGAATTCATGTCCAAACCCCTTCATGACCACAAAAAAATTAAGGAACTTCATCTTTAGTCTCAGTCGCCTCCTCTTGCCTGTTGCCCCCATTCTATCAAATAAAAATAAATAATTTATCCAAGGTCAATCTGCAATTTCCCTCTGTAACCTCTTGCGTTTTTTTTCGTATCCTGATCCCCCAAAGAGAAAGAAAGATTGAAATTTTTTGGTCCATTAATCTACATATCAGTATAGCAAATTGACCATTCCTATCAGTAACGCTTGAGTTGTTTTTTGGGTTTTCCATCCCTTTGTTAGAATTCTATCGATACGCTGTTTGTGATTCACATATTTGATTAGGCTTTTCTCAATTTTTCTGATCTAGGGATGACCACACTTGCATAAGGCTCCCATGATACCTTTTTCCTTCAGATCTAAGAATTTATTACGAGGTGCAGCTCAGGATGGGATTTTCTGTCCTAATGTTCTACCTTCATTATTTATGATTGCGCTGAATCATAAATAATGGTACAGATTATTGTGAAGACTAATAATCATTTCACTATACTGCAGCTGAATGTTATCCTCATCAGTGTTCTTATCGGTGACCGGTGCCAGGGTCAGAGTATCTCCATGGCCAAAGGGCATAGATACAATAGTCATGGCTATAAGAAAGCATTAATGTGGCTTGTTTCATAACAGATGAAGCAGATGTGTTTTCTTTATCAATCTGTTCAATGTTTCATGTTGTTTGTGGTGCTTCTATTAACATACAACTATTATATAACTTTTAATGTTCAAAGGCTCAATAAACAGATAAACAGGTCCAGATGAGCTTTATAAACAGATCTGTTGTCTTATCAAACCATAAAACATTCATGTACAAAAGTCACTGTTAATTCCGGATTCTTTTAATTTTGTCTAAAATGAAACAAGTGTAAGTGGTTTGGATCAAAAAAAGGGTTTTATTTTTTTTAAACCTGAAACAACTTCAAGTTTATGCAGTACTCATTTTTCCTTTTAAATGCAGACTGCACCATTTGATGAGGGGGGCCATAAACTCAGATGACTGATAAACGAAAAAAGATTAAAAAAAAAAAAAAAAAAAAAGCAATTCAGAACTGTTGATTTGAATTTTAAATATTACAGGAAAGTTGTTTAAAAGAAAAACAGCAGCACAAGAATGAGACAAGAACTGGGGGGGGGGGGGGGGGGGGGGCGTCCCAGACCTGTGGCTGGAACTGTACATGTGTCTACTGTTATCAAGCTGATAAGTTTTTATGGCTGTTAATCTTTGAATCCCTCCCATGAAGATGCGTTCCTAGGCTGCCATCACAGAGCTCTCTTGATAGCAAATTCTAAAGGCTGTAGAGCGGTCTCTGGACAGATCTGGATGGATCATTAAACTAAACGTTGTTGCAAAACAGCTTTCCTTTCAGAATTAAAGCAAGTGAGTCAACTGTGCGCCTGACCTTCATTTGACCTTGCAAACACGCCAAGCCACTTGTTTCATTTCTGCCTACTGGATATGATTGACTGTGGGTCTGATAGATGAAGACCAGACACTAATAGAGTATCCAAAATGAACTTAGATAATAGTATATAAATATAATTTAAATTATCTAAAAAGCCACTCAAATTTTGTCTTAAGTAAAAATAAAAATATCACTGTCAAACATAAATACTAAATAACAGCATAAGCATATTTGGTCACTGCCTATAACAGGCATGTCCAAAATCTGGTCCGTGGGTTAAATGTGGCCCATATTCAAATGTGGTCCTTTCATAAAATCATTAATATGTGGCCCCCAACACTTTCTAAAATCTGTGTGTACGATTTATTGTTACATTACATTTAAATTACATTTTAAGCCATTTTAAGCCTGTGTCAACACTGATGTGCAATCATTCTGTAAAACTGTCTTGCCCATTTTTAAAATGTCATCTGTAAATTTAGAAGGAATGTTGATTGTGAGGCCTACTGCTTCCAGGACAAGTGGAAATTGACAAATCCTTCAGTAAAATATGCAACAACGGTCTGCCAAATAGGCTAAGAGACTGTGGCTGTCTTCAATGAGTTCAATAGCAAGAAGAGCTACCAGATGAGGCGTGCTATCTAAGGTAAGCTTACTGGAAACTAAATGCTGTGAAATTGTATAGCATAGCATAGCATAGCATAGCATAGCATAACATAGCATAGCATAGTATAGTATAGTATAGTATAGTATAGTATAGTATAGTATAGTATAGTATAGTATAGTATAGTATAGTATAGTATTTGTGCATGAATTAGGATCTATGCGTGTGTGTATTTTGATTCGTGCAGAAATTTCGATTTGTGCATGGATAATTCATCATTTGTAACTCATATAATGCGTTTTGTGTAAAAGTAAAAAACGTACAAAAATCAAAAAATTTCAAAATACAATTTACACATGCACAATTTAAAATTACAACAGCTTGAAACTAATTACACAAAAATCTTTTAAAAATACGCATGAATTATCTCTTACCACGCACACAGCCTAAGTTAAGCACGATTCTATCGTGAGAAGTTTAAAACTGCTGACAAGAAAACTATGGTGAACGAGCATTCTTATAGTACTTGAACACATCCCTCATGGATGAATTTGTGAGACGTGAAAAGAGTCTCAATAGAATCGTGCTTAACTTAGGCTGTGTGCGTGGTAAGAGGTGATCTGTGCTTATTTTTAAAAGATTTTTGTGTGTAATTGGTTTCAAGCTGTTGTAATTTTAATTTGTACATGTGTAACTTGTAGTTTTTTTTTTTTTTTTTTTGTAACTTTTTAACTTTTGCACAAAACGCATTATATGAGTTACAAATGAAGAATCACGCATGCACAAATCCAAAGTTGTGCACGAATCAAGAATCACACATGCACAAATCAGAGTGAGACTCTTTTCTCTCCATACCTGTTGCCTTAAAAGCAGTCAGGATGTCCAGGGCTTTTAGAACACCACAACTCCAACACAGAAGTTTGTTTCAACCCTGTTTTTATTGTGGTTGTACAGTCAAAGCTAAACTTTGTTGGTGAGTTTAAATTGGAAGCAAACTATTCTGTATTTTTCTGCTATTATCTCTCCAATACCAATATTATTCATATATTGTGAATCCTTAAATGCAATGGTAAAATCTTAAAAACAAGAATCAAAGTAACTAGATGACCCCATACCATAGCGGTTGAGTAAAAATACAATTCGCAGACAAGCAATTTTTACAAAAATATACTCAGGTAAATGTAACTTGCTACTACCAATTTCTGATTAAGTTGCCATCTTAAAATTGTATGTGTCATATTTAGCGAAACTTGTTGACTAGTTGTCAGGGCAGCAGAGAGAGGCTAATCTTCAAGGTCTATCTGGCTGTTGAAAGTAATGATAAGAGATATGTGTACTGTCTTAATTACTAAATTACCCAACGTTGCGTGTTCAAGTAAAAAGTCAATAATTGTCTACATGCATCTCTTCATAATCTTATCAAGAGTCCTAATAATCATTACATGCCTTGTGCCAATTTTTTCAAAGGCTGCCGGACCCCTGCCTCCCCCTGCACAAGTGTATAAAAGTCCCATCGCTCCTGCTGTTTTTTGACTCTTTCATCTGAAGTCCAAGGGTGAGTCGAGAACAGGAGACAGAGCTATTCTTCTTTTTACTGCCAGAGCTTTCTTCTGTTGACTGTTTCACCATTTTTGTCTTTATCCAGTTCATTCAGTCAAGTTGGGAATAAAAAAGCTTGAGATGAGCAAGCTCACAATTCTAGCAGGTATGTGATAAATAATAGGAGTTGTTTCCATCATCTGTATAGATTATCTATGTTTCAATATCATCTATAGATATTTAAATTTAGTAAAAAGAGATCTGATTTACATACAATGAATGACCTGATCATTTTTTTTGTTTGTTTCTTCAAGGCTTATGCCTGATGTTATGCTACCTGGGTAAGTTTTAACACATTTTTATTAAAAATCAATGACTGTTCAGCATGAGTAATTTTCTGATCTTCTTGCCTTTGCCTCCTCAAAGGGTCTGCCAGCCGGATGGAGTGCTACTTCACCAACTGGTCCCAATACAGACCTGGTGATGGCAAGTTCATGCCACATAACGTTGACCCCTTCTTGTGCACCACCCTCATCTATGCCTTCTCCATCATTAACTACAATAACGAGCTTGTCACCTATGAATGGAATGATGACGTGCTCTACAAGGCCTTCAATGAGCTCAAGAACAAGTAAGAAGCGGCCTGGTCTGCACCAAAACTCAAACTGGTTTAGTTGGTCTTACCTAGTTCTGAAGAGTGTGAGGGATATCATGTGACCTTGGCCTTTCTGTTCCTAGAAATCCTCACCTGAAGACTCTGCTAGCTGTCGGTGGATGGAACTTTGGTTCAGGACAGTAAGTAACATCTCCAATCTAAACAGAAATGTAAAGACTCGTTGAGTTAAAAATGCTGTCTTCAAAGACCAACAGATCTGATTCAATTTCCATTCAGATAAATCAGGGGTTTGACCACATAAAAGATCTATGACCAAACCTGACAAATCTCAGACGTGGACCTGTAGATTAAGATTATTCCTTGCAGTTCCTGCAGTTCTGAAAGCCTTTCTCCTGTAGGTTTTCCATCATGGTCTCCACACGAGCAAACAGACAGAAATTCATCCAGTCCACCATTAAATTTCTGAGGACTCATGGATTTGATGGTCTCGATCTGGATTGGGAGTATCCTGGTGCTCGTGGCAGCCCTCCTGAGGACAAGCAGAGGTTCACGCTTCTCTGCCAGGTAAGTTGATAGCTCAATTCCCAGCCCTTGTTCTTTTGTTTTTTATTTTACTGAACTAATTTTCTGTTGTAGGAACTTCTTGCTGCATATGAAGCTGAGGCTGAAGCCACCGGAAAACCCCGTCTCATGGTGACTGCTGCCGTCGCAGCTGGAAAAGGAACCATCGACGGAGGATATGAGATTGCTAAAATTGCCAAGTGGGTGTAGGCCTGTAAAATATTACTTTAAAAGAGAAGTGTAAGAGTTTTTGAAACATCTCTATGCTTTTCTTGTCTCCTCCCTTCTTTAGGGTCCTGGATTTCATCAATGTTATGACCTATGACTTCCATGGAACTTGGGAGCAGTTCACTGGACACAACAGCCCCCTGTATCGTGGATCCTTTGACTCTGGAGACCTTATCTACTTCAATATTGTAAGAAAATTGGTGCTGAAAGCAAAGAGAATGTTGTGACATTAAACCCTTTAATCTTTTACTCAACTCTGCCATCACTTGTGACAGGACTATGCAATGAAGTACTGGAGAGACAATGGCACGCCACTGGAGAAGCTGAGAATGGGCTTTGCATCTTATGGTCGTACCTTCCGGTTGACATCCTCAAACACCGGTGTTGGAGCGCCAGCTAATGGACCTGCATCAGCTGGACCATACACCCGGGAAGCAGGGTTCTGGTCCTACTATGAGGTAACTTGATTGCAGTTATTACTATCTAAAGATGATGCTTGTCTTAATTGTTACTGTTTTTTGGTCTACTTATTTTCTTTTTTTCTCAAATAAATTGCTTTCTTAGTCTTTAGTTTACTTTTTCATCCATTTCTGCCAAATTTCAGCCGTTTCAAGAGATGTACATTTGGTTTAAGAAGCCTTTCAACTTTTTTAAAACTTTAAGGCCCATACATATCTAGTCTGAGTTGGCTGTCCTAAGAAGAGTTGCCGTACTTTAAAAAATTGAATAAACAAGCAGGCAGAAAACTGGTTGACAACAAAAAGTATAACTCCCTCTGAACAGAAGAAACCAGTAAGAGTCAGAGAGGATTAAGTTTGTTGAAGAGGATATTTAGGTTTTGGACCTGAAAAGGGGGGAAAAGAGAGTTGAATAGTTAAAAACACTTTTACTGTGTTTCAGATTTGCACTTTCCTCAATGGAGCAACAATGGACTGGATCACAGATCAGCTTGTCCCTTATGCCTTCAAAAACAACGAGTGGGTAGGATTTGACAACAAGGAGAGCTATGACATCAAGGTAGGTGTGGATACCTGCATCCACGCTGTGTGTGTGACACTGCTTTAACAAGCACTTACCCAAGTCATTGTTTATTTCCCCCTTTGCAGGTGCGCTATCTGCAGGATCAGGGCTTTGGAGGTGCCTTTGTGTGGGCCCTTGACTTAGATGACTTTTCGGGCAAATTCTGTGGTGAGGGTCCCCACCCATTGCTGTCTTATCTGCGCAAGATTCTTAACATTGGTAAGTCATGGAATAACATTGGTCTGCAAAGGTTAAGAAGGAACTCAATTTCACTGGTAGTTTGCTGAATGTTCAGTTATTTCCTTAAATGTTGTATGCTTTCTCTAAAAACAAAAAGCTCCTTTGGATCAATGCTGATGCCCATTCTTGTTACATTCACTCATCTTAGCTTTTGCTTTTAGGCAGGACAAAGTCTCAGTGTTAGAGCTAAGTAAAAGAAAATACATCAGAGTATCTGCAACTAAAATTATGCCCCCTAATTCCCCCCAGAACTCCCACCACTGCCTTCAACAACCACTCCAAAACCTGGCGCCAGCACCACCACCACCACCACCACAACCACCACCACCACACACGCTCCTGGATCTGGCTTCTGCAATGGCAAACCTGATGGCCTGTACCCCAATCCCGATGATAATACCACCTTCTTCATGTGTTCTGCTGGAATCACCCATCTAACCCAGTGTGGGGCCGGATCCGTCTACAATGATTCCTGCAAGTGCTGCGGATGGCCTTAAGAGATAAAAAGACAGTATCACTCAGACCGCTGTGTGCAACATTTTTCTGAATTAGTCTCTCAGTATTGTCCTATAGAAAGATTTTATTTTTGTGGAGTGTGTCATAAAGATTACAGTTGAAAAATAAAACATATATATTCCATTTTACTAAAAATGCAAAATCAAACAAGTTTTTGTGGCTGGTGATAAAAGTATTAGTGCATCTTTTTCTTCTCTGCAAAAACAGCTGTTTTTGAATGTTTTTGAAAAAATAAAATGAATCGCGAAGACCTGCAGTGAAATGGTTTCATTTGTCTGTCAGAGATACCGGCATCAATGAGCCCGCGTTCACATGTCAGGGAGGTTTTTACATAGTTTTCCATAGCTTGTCAATCAACATGACTCCAGTTTTAAGTGCAGGTTTTTAAAGCATCATCTTGCTTAAGCTACATCTCAGACTATGAACAAATAAAATTAAGTTAAATTAAGAGCCTAAACAAAGCAAATCACTCTTTACATGTCAAGATTCTAGTTGGGCCCAAAGTACAAAATATTTGGCTGTTGTGACCAATGGTGCTGTTATCTAGTAGTGGATGCTTGGCCTGCTTTTATAGCACCATTACCCCAACCTGAGAACAGGTTGGCTGTGATGTGAGCTAGAGATGGAATGGAGAATATTTATAATATTATATGTTATATATATATGTGTTATAATATGATGTTGATTATATTGATCCTAAAAATGTCCAAAGCAACAATTATGAAATCTTTTAGATTGTGACGAATAACTTACAAAAAAATTGAAGTGGTTTGATGTGATTGGAATGCAAATGGAACTTTTTGGTAAGCTGTGTTAGAGCTGTCAACATTTGATTTAGAAGATTGCAGGTTTAGGTCTTGTCCTCCCCTGTCTGCCCATCTGTTGAGGTGTCGTGGAAAGACACTTAACCCCACTTGCTCCTGATGGTTATAGAGTGTTGGACAGTAGAGCTGCCCTCAGTGTGTGAATATGTGTGCACATGCGTAAATGTGACTGTGACTGTAAAACACTTTGGCTCTCTAAGAAGATACTAAAGCACAACATAAATATAATGTATTTTCTGCACTATAAGGTGCACTTAAAAGTCTGGATTTTTTTTTAACCCTATTCATTGCTATCTTATGGGGTGCAGATGATCCCACCCTTACATTGATGTGTGATCCCTCCCATTACAAAGGTGGACAAAGGTGGACACTCTTCCACAAACGCCAGTGGAGATTAATAATCCTTAATTTTTTTTTTTTTTTTTAGAGTGCTGTCTTGTGAAGTCCAGATGACCCTGCTTTTAAAGTAAACATGCCTAGGATAGCACTTACTAAAGACAATGTGCCTCATGTTCCAGAAAACCAAATTAATGAATTCTTGCTGTGCTTAATGATGTTGAGGCAATTTTGAGAGGTTAAGGTCAGATTGTTTTTTTTACACGTTATAAACAAGGAATTAAAGTGTATTCACATTCCCTAACATGGCTGATGTGTAGCAGAGCCAAACTGCATTTTTTTAATGTGTCACTAACAAGTTAGCGAGTTTGCATTGTGACAGTAATGTTTCTTTCTGCTGTATCAGTTAATTTTTTTAGGAGTTGCAAATAGGCCTGGAAATTATTGTGAACACACTAAAGTGGCTGAGGTGTAGTGGTGTGGGACTGTGATTTTCTTTTTATGCGTTACTGACTAGTTTGGGAGTTAGCATAGTTGCAGTAACGTTTGTTTAAGCTGTATTGGTCTGTTTATTTATGTGTTGCAAAAAAGGTTGGGAGATACAGGTGTTGTGTATCAGCTAATGCAACAATCACATTGTGTCTTAAACAAGTTATCACATTTCTATGAATGCAGTTAATAAAGTCTGACTGACTGATGAATTCTGACTCTTGTCTCACTTAATGTGCCTTATAGTTCAGTGCACCCTACATATGACAAAAGTTTGAAATTAGATTATTAACTGAAGGTGCACCAAATAATCTGGTGCACCCTAAAGTGCAGAAAATACAGTACAGCATTTATCATTTTAGAAGAAGATGTTTGGATCCAAGGTACATTAGAGCTTCAAGGAACTGTGGAAACTGCATGATTTTTCCAGATGGTTTCCAAATAAAATAAATATATTTCCCAGGTATATAATTCTCGCCCATTCCAGCTGAGTACATGTCCCAGAGAGGAAGATCGCTCCAGCTGCCCTAGTTCTCTGAAGGATGGTCACAGTTTTAATGTCAATCATTTGTTTCCTCATTTTCCCTGATTGTTTTTTACAAGATTTTTTTTTCATCATACTGAAACGTATTTGTGAATACTTCAAGTTGAAAGCATATCGAACTTAAAGTTGTATTGTTGCTGTAACTACAGAACCTATGAAGAAGGTCAGGTACAAGAACTGTAACAAAAATAAGAGAGAGGAACGGTTGATTGAGAATACATCAGTAAATTGCAAAAGCATCTGGATCCTCGACAGAAACAAGGAATGCGAGAGTGTTTCTAATTGCTCAGCTTTGTGTTTCATACAGTATAAACAGAATACTTTTTACTCCCACAAATGTGGGAGCAAAAACAGCCAGTTTCAATTATTGGATTCAAGCAGACAAAACACAATCAACATTTGTTTTCCTGCCACATTTTCTTGTTCTGAGTCACAATGTTGCAATTTTCTCACTCAGGGAAAACATGCACCAAAGCTGACAGATGTCTTTGCACCAAGACACACAACGAAGCTTGATTCGGCAAAGGTCTGCTATTACAATTTTCCTCTGGTAAAATGAAACTCGCAGTTTTTCAAAATAGTTTATTTAAAAGAAAACCAGATTTGAATCTCAAAGTTTTCCATGCTGAGTAATTTGTTCCAGCTGCAATCCAGGAATCCAGAAGTTCTCCTTGTTGCACAATATCTCTCCTGCTGGCCTCTCAACTTTCTAATTAATTGAAGTTTTATTACAAAATGATTTTTTTTTTAACCTTGTCTCTATTTGTCTTGTTCTGCCAGCCAAATTCTTTACATTTACTTGATCTTTACAAATACTGTTCCATATTTATGGTATTCTCATGTCAAAAATATTTCTTTGCTGGAGCCAAGTTTTATTTTCATTTGCCTTTTTCAAAAGTACCTATATTTTTCCATATTTCACTTTGCATTTATGACTCCTGCTCTTCAAAACTCTTCAAAGGAAAACAGCAGCAAACGCTAATTCTTCATTTACATTCTACAATTCAGGCCTATTTTTAACAGTGCTATTATTCTAACATGATCACCCACAAATCCAAAGATAAAACATATGTGATCCATTTAAGTGTGCACACAATTTATAATTATATATTTATAATTATATGATTAATCATATATAATTATAATTAATTATAATATATATATATATATATATATATATATATATATATATATATATATATATATATATATATTATATATATATATATATATATATATATTATATATATATATATTATATATATATTATATATATGTATATGATTTTTGGGGAATTATAGTTAAGGAAGAAACGTCCCTTCTTTGCAGCCTTATGTGCATATCATTCTATGTGAGGATTACGAACTCCACCTCCCATGATGCTTTGCGTGTTTTGGCTCCACGTAGGCACGGTAGAAGTTCCGGTGTAAACGACGGTTTTGGATCCGCTTTGGAGAAGCCTCGTCCCATTTGTTTTGATTATTCTTTTTAAAACGCAGGTTAGCTTGGTTTTAAATGACGTTCAGTTCAAGCTAGGCTAGCAGACATCGCGCGCGGCCTCGAGGATGTTCACGCTGCTGTCGGGGTTGTATAAATTCATGTTCCAAAAGGACGAGTTCTGCGTCCTAATCCTGGGCCTGGACAACGCCGGGAAAACGGTTCGTGTTTCTTCCCGGGTCAACGAAACCAGTCCGCTTTGAGAAGGAAGCGAAGTGTGCTTTGCTCATAGTGTTGTTTCAGTGTAATATATGAGACTTACCGGTACCTGCACGGTTCTAGAACAGTCAGTTTATATATATAACCTGTGGTCCAACAGAACCATTCAGTATGGTTCTGGACGTAGAAGTCAGAGAGAATATCGTGAATTGGGTTGAGTTTATATAAGCAACTTTAAGCAGTTCTTCTAAAAGGGTGTGACGTAGACCCACCTGACAATCGGAACCTGTCGCTTCTGTGTCGCTCACCCTCTCTGTCTCCACAGACCTTCCTGGAGCAAACCAAAACCAAGTTTAGTAAGAACTATAAGGGTATGAATCTAAACAAGATCACCACTACCGTGGGCCTCAACAGTAAGTGGATCCTTTGGGTTCTGGTTCTTCTTCTATCTGCAGAAACACTTTTACACAGAGTGGTTTGACCCTGGCCTGACACCGTTCATTTTTGTCATTGTAGTTGGTACAATCGATGTGGGCAAAGCTCGACTCATGTTTTGGGACCTGGGAGGTCAGGAGGAGCTCCAGTCTTTGTGGGACAAAGTAAGTTTGTAACTGGATCGTGTTTCTGTGGTTCTGCAAGACAAGAACCCCTTCATGCTGTGGTTCTGCTGCATCCTGAGGCTGATCGGCTTCTGTTCTGTGTGTATGCAGTACTACGCAGAGTCCCACGGAGTTATCTACGTGATTGATTCCACTGACGAAGAGCGTCTGTCGGAATCCAAGGAGGCGTTTGGTGAGTAGCACTGTGTGGATGACCCAGCTGACTGAACCACAACCTGACCCGGTTTCTCCTACAGAGAAAATGATAAGCAGTGAGGCGTTAGAAGGTGTCCCACTCCTTGTGCTTGCCAACAAGCAGGATGTTCCGGTACGGCTTGTCTTATCTCCTCGGTTCACTTTTAGTCAGTCTTACTCGGGCTTAGCTCTGTAGACCTGGCAACTTTTAAACACCACTTTGACTATTTCAGAAAGACCCAAAAACTGTTCTGACCTCTTCTGTCTATTCTTCAGGATTGCCTGTCAGTTCCAGACATCAAGACGGCTTTTAGTGACTGCGCTCCAAAGATCGGAAAGAGAGACTGCCTGGTTCAGCCATGCACCGCCCTCACGGGGTAACACTGCTGTCTCACCTGTGTCTGTGCTGATGTCATTTTCTATGCTGTTATATTTAAGTAGGGCAAGCCCATCGTTATATTCACTAAAACAGTAAAAAAAAAAAAAAAAAAAAAATGTCCTAATTGGACTTTTTAAACTGATCTGAGTTTTATCAAATGAAGCTAAGAGCTACAGAATAAATGTAAAATAATGTTTACAATTTTACTATTTAGAAAAAGGGCAAGGAAACTTTAAAGACCCACTCCAATTAAAATGGTTTTCTTGAAGCATTTTACTCACGAGAGAGTACATATAAAGAAAATTAAGATAAAAATGACATTTCTGAGTTTATTCATTTATTTTATATAATTGTGAATCAGTAACAGACAAAAAATGCAGTTTGAAAAAGCTTTTAGTTGTTACGTACAAACTACAATGGTCAGGCCACAGGCTTCCTGCTCTCCTCTTTTTTAATGCATCCACTTGCAGACAAATAGATCCATGTACATCTTTGTTTTCTTCATCTGAGGTGGCATCTGGCTCAAAACTGTACGATTGGATAGCTCCAAATTTGATCGCTATTTTTGTTGAACAGCTAATGTAATTTGGGGGTGTAAAAGGCTGTAAGCTAGCAGGAGACAGTGTAAAGAAAGGGATCATGGGAAATGATCACAGGCTTATGTAATGAATCTAATGAATTCCTGCTGGTCTGCAGAAATTATTTTTAAACTACACTGTTTTTTGTTTTTTATTTTGACAAAAAATGGCACAATCATAATTAAATACCACTGGGAATGATTTGAAAATACATCAAAACATGTCTGAGAGGGACTTTAAAGTTTTAAAGGACTTTGAAGCATATATGCTAAACCCGCGTTCAAGAACACGCTAAACAAGCATTCTTGAACATGCCCGCTGTGAATGTAGCTTTAAAGAATGAATGTTTAACTGGATCCAGGAGTTATAAGCTCATGGGGATTTGATGACAGATCTGTGTAAAGCTGGGTTTCAGCTCTACAGCTGATGCATACCAAAGTAGTGTGCATGATCTAACCCAGAGGCAGCATGCACAAAGAAAAACAGACATCAGTGGTCCAAGAATTACACCCTGAGACACTTTGTGTGATGAGGACCATTAGAAACAACATAGCCCCTTCCTTAAAGATCTGGTCCATCTATGGACTGTACCCCATAATTCCTCATAATTTCTCAGCCTCTAGAGAAAAACTTGATGATCCACAGAATTAAAGGTAGAGTTGGTCACATGCCTGCAAAAAGCTTCACTTGTTCAGATCTAAAGTGTGTTTTGAGATCGTTGATTTGACTGAACCGTCTCCTTTTTCAGGGATGGAGTGAATGAAGGCATCGAGTGGATGGTAAAGTGTGTGGTCAGGAATATCCACCGGCCCCCCCGGCAGAAGGACATCACCTAAGACACTGAAACCTCTCTGGATCAGACTGACTGAATTCTTCTGCCCGTGCGGCCCTGTAGTTTCACTCCTCTCTTTTTTTCATGACAGAGTGAGCAGAGATGAGCCCCTTGAACTTCTTACTGATTCAGAAACTCAGTCTAGCTACAGTCAGATTGCAGCTCACAGAGAACAGGAGCTTCTTGTGAACACATGCTGTTACATTTCCACACCTGTCTGCTCACGGGCTTCATCCCTGCGCTCAACAACTCTAACCCATAAGACCAGGATCCAGCCCCTTTTTACCTGTTGGTGACCAAAGCTCCAGCATCTCCTGCTGCAGGCCCTCTCTTCTGGTGAACTTCAAAATTAGGATTCTGTCTTCAAACATCTCAAACCATCAGACATACAGACTGCCTCCTGAGCCCCAGCTGTGTTTGAAAGCCACAGAGAAGGTCTCTTTGAGACAGTCCCGGACCTGCAGGTCTTAGTATTTGGAGCTTATGGACTTCACATCTGCTGGATCCATGTGTGAAGTTTTGAAGAGAAATGAAGTCTGTGGATTGTTTGTTTTGAAATCAAGAATAGTTTCATAAATGGTTGTCTAATTTTACTCCAAAGACTAAATCAGGGATGGGCAGCTCCAGGCCTCATAGGCAGGTGTGTCTGCATGTCCTCCAGGTACCTATGCCTTATGTGTGGCTGATTACATGATGAGGTGTGTCAGGCCAATTTGAACATGCTAAAGCAGAGTATGTTGGAAAACAAGAATGAGGCCCTGGTCCCCACCTTTGTGCTAGTTAATGCACATGATGTTCTCGACTTGAGACTCTGTGACAAAAATGTACATCTCAGAATAAATGTCTTTGATATCAAAAGCTCCACAGCAGCAGAGCAACTGCTTGATGATCGTAGATAATACTTTGATCATCCCCATCTGGACAAATTTGGTTGTCCAACAACACATCATTTAGAAATACACAAATAAGTAAAACATTAACACTTACGAGATTTAAGATCAAATCAAATAATGATACTTAGTAGTGGATTGCTGATCCCAGATCAAAACCTCACTCAGCTTTGCAACCAAACACGAGTTTAAAATATAAACAAACAGGAGGAACATGGGGGCAAGTGTTGTTCTTTGTGGACTAAGTATAAATGTGATATGAAGTCAAGGAAACCAAGGTTCAGGCCAGCAAACAGTGAGTTTGAGAACTCATGTTGTTCTTATAAAGTTTTTAGTTTGTTGCTGGTTTCTTGAAATAAGGGTCTAGATCAGGGGAACCTGCAGCTCTGGAGCCACATGTGGCTTTTTTATATCCTTCCATATTCTATGGCTGACAAAAAAATTATCTTTCAAACTTGGGAGAAGTAAATTAGTATTATATTAGTTATATTTATAATCTATGGCTGAGGTGCATTTAGGTATAAAATGAACCATGTCAAGGTTTTTACATCTCTGATGACATGACATGAGAGACCTTGTTCAGTCAACTCTTCCTTCATAGTGCAAAGATTTCAAACACAAAGCAAAACTTTGGGAAAAAAGTTTAATATTTTCTGATTGCTCAGCTTTATTTTATGAGTTCAAAATACACGTTTTCTTAAAATCTGATCAATAAAACACAAATTATCAATTAAAAGACAATCACAACAGTGGTTAGCAGCTGTCCAGAGGGAAGCTATACTATAACAATTCAAAATGCTATTTTTGTCTGGCGTTAAAAACTTTTCGCAGCAGTACATCAGCTGCACTGGGAGGATCCTGTTCGGAACAGGGAATCTTTCATTTTGAAGGGAGTCAAATGAGCTTCTGTCAAAAGTAAGAAAAAAAAAAAAAAAACTTTCTGTTCTCATTCATACCAAAAAGAAATTTAGTTCATATTTATCACTTTTTAAAAATTAATACAAATCAGCATCTTATTTTTCTAAAGGGGCAAAATAAGACTTTGTGGCCCTCCTAGGTTTTGATCTGAGAAAAAGGCCTAAATGGCTCTTTCACTGTTAAATATTTCAGATTGCTTGTTTAACCAGAAGGGGGCGTGCCTCACCACCAGGTAGGTATGTAGACTCTGGTTCCACTGAGCTGATGGACATAAGGACCAGACCACTGACACTGGGCTGCAGATTAAAAGCCACTTTGAAGTCATCCAATATAAATATACATGTTTCGACATCAGAGTCGTCACCAGATGGTGGAGTGTGACATGTATAAACCAGCTGATTGTTTCTGAAGCTAATGTTAAAACTGTACAAAAAACTCAGACAACTCCTGGTACATTTTAAAGATAAGATTGAGCAAAACAACAAGTGGAATGCCATCTACGAAATACCATGTCATTCATGCAACAAAACTTATGTTAGAGAAACAGGACAAAAATTCATCACAAGAAAAATGTAACACAGGAAGGAATGTGAAAAGGAAACAGAAAAAAGACTAACAAGAGCGGCACGATAGCAGGCATCGCAGGGAACCATGAAATCTGCAATAACAGACCACTGTAAACAAGAAAATCACATCATGGGCTGAGAAAAGGCTAATGTCATCCGCACTGAAGAAAACAGACATCAAAGATGGATCATGGAGGCAGTGGAGATCAGGAAGCGAGCCCAGACCGACATGACCAGGGACGAAGGGCCTTTCTTGCTCTCACATACTTGGAGCAACATCCTCCGGCAGCGAGCTGGACAGCGAGGGGCGGAGTCACCTGTCAGACTTTGACAGGTGACTCCACCTCAGAAAACAATCAGCTGGTTTATACACGTCACACTCCAGCACCTGGTGACGACTCTGATAAAGACGGAACGTCTCCGTCGAAACATGTCAGGTATGAAACAATCAAGTGTCTGATAACAAAATCATTAAAACAGTTATGAATAATACAGACACTATGAATATTATCGCATCAAAGCTGTTTGAGTTAAATAAATAAGTATACTTAATAGAATAAAGTTCAAGTATACTGCTATATGCTAAGGATGTATCTGAAATATTTGTTTGTTGGAGGAACTAAGTCAGAGTGTGCCATTTGCACACCACAAAAAACTGTTATAAACCTTATCAGTATGATTTTATACCTGTAAATTTGTGGGCCAGTGTCTCTGTCACACCTTTACATGCACACACACACTTCATTGCTATACAGGTTGCATTTATCATAAGTTTTTGCTCTTTTTCATTTAATGAAACTGGGCGTGCAAACCCCTTCAAAATGCTGTCTGATTAGATAAACCTCTCACCCTGGATTGGGGTGTTAACCATCCGTGCATGCCCGTGCCTGTAATCGTACTGATTGGTAAGAGAAGAACTGGTGCACGTAAGCATGCATTTCACACTGGCACATGCATGCATCCTGTCACTATGTTTGTGTGAGAGAAGTGCAACTGTGGCCTGGAGTTGACTTCATCTTCCTCTGATCTAAAGATGACGTCCACCAGTATGCCTGATCTTAAACTGCCTCATATTTGAAACAACTTAAGTTCTTTTCACTAACTGCAGCCTTTAGCAAAAAGTAGTGCACTTGAAGTTTGTTTTATTAAGTATATTTGAGTATAAGTATGCCAAGTACACTATAGATCAGGGGTGGGCAAACTTTGACCCAAGGTCTATATACGGTCTGATAAACAAATTGATCTGGAATAAACTGTAATAAATTATTTTAATGATCCTTTTTAACGTTTCGTTTTCCCTGTAATTCTGATATCTCCTCATGTATGGCACACTATAACTACATTGACCTTTGTTTAGGTGGAGAAAGTTAATCTGCACTCATGAGGTGTACAGATTAACTACATCCATTTATTGTTTTTCTGACGTTCATGTGTGTTTAAAAAGTTTGCTCACCCCCACTATAGACCATGTACTAACTGAAAACCTCTTCAGATTAAATTGGAACATTTTAAGTTTTATATATATATATATATAGATGGTCTGTAAAAGTCAACTTTAATTATGCGGCCTTGCTTTAGTGTAGTATAAACAAACTTGTAGTACACTTAAACAGACTACTTTTGCTAAAATAAACATCTGTAAAAATCTATTTGTACTGATCACCAGTTAAGAAGTTAGAAACTGAGAACCCCTTGGACAGATTT
Organism: Oryzias javanicus; assembly: GCA_003999625.1. Lineage (NCBI taxonomy): Eukaryota > Metazoa > Chordata > Actinopteri > Beloniformes > Adrianichthyidae > Oryzias > Oryzias javanicus. The sequence goes on along the minus strand of CM012441.1, from coordinate 16,245,702 downwards.
TACAATTGAGGTTCTTTTATATTGTCCTTGGATTAACCTACTTTGTATTTGAACTAAATTTTATCAAAAACATAATTAATAATCAATTGTACACACTACACACACATATATGTGCACTAAGCGCATGTGTGTGTATGACATAAAAGGAAAGGAAGAGCAAAGGCAGCAGCTGAAAATTATCATTTCAAAAAGTTGCTTTATTATATTTTTTTTCCATTGACGCCCTTCTATCTAAAATTTGACAAAAGTACAGCGAAGACAAAACCCTATCAGTACCTCCTACCAGAAAGCAAGTGTGTAATAAATTAGTGGATTCATGAAATTCTATGTTTATTCTATATTTATTTTTATATAACAGAATCATTTTTTTCAAAATGTGCTAAACTATTTCTTCACACAGGCAGTTTCAAGTCCACATGCAAATCAAATTTGCATCTGAAAAAAATGGAACAATGAAGAAGCTACTCTAAGGAATTTTAACTCCAAGTCAGGGTTTGCGCTGGGCCCCGAACTGCGAAATCTGATATGTACTTCAGTGCATATAAACAACTGCACAAAAGCACAAACATGTCATTCTTCACGGACCTGTCTCAGAAAGCAGGTTTTGTGGCATAGCTAGACCAGTTTCAGGATGAGTAAGTGGATAAACAAAACATCCAGTCCCATAAACCAAGGTTTCTTGTAGGTAAACATTGCAACATAATCTCTTAGTATAACCTGCTCCAGAGTAAGAGGTGAGTTTGTTTTGAAAAGAGGTCTGGGCTTGTAACTCGTGGAAGAGGAAGCAAAAAAATTTCCTTATTATCTACTGTCAGTAGATAATAAGTGGTTTTCATACCATCCGTACATTTCTGAACCCTTTTGGAGTCATGGGGTTATTGAAGCCTGTCCCAGCTGCAGGCAATTTGGCAATTCTGAAAAAAATTTTTTAAGCTACAAAGCATGTTGGAGGAACCAGAACATGTAAACTACACACAGAAAGATCCCAGCTGGGATTTGAACCAGGGCCTTCTTCTCCCCTCGTTGCTAACGTGCCTGTGTTTTCATACTCACATATTTGAAAGAGCATTACAGTTTCTCAAGAGTCCTTACTTCATATAAGAAAACTTTTGAAATCCCACAAATATAAAGAGAAAAAAACAGAACTAGAACCCCTCCTGATGAAGATGTAGAGAGAGAAACCCCCTTTTAACACACTGGACCACAGAGGTGAAAGAATCAAATGAGATTAAATTTGTTATTGAAAGTGTTCACATAAAACAATGTGTCATTTCTTTCATGAAGTTAAAAAAAAAATTGCTTATGCATTAACTGATATCATATTTAGTTGCAACAAATTCATATTTACATACAATCCCAAGCTCCATTAGTTGGTCAACAAAAATGGCAAGAAAAAATTGGACCTATCTAGTCGTATAGTTTTGAGCCAGATACCAGCTCGCACGAGAAAAACAAAGACATACATGGATCTATCTGTCTGCAAGTGGATGCATCAGAATAAAGCAAGTTGATGTTGTAGATTCTACATCACAACTACAAGCTCTTTCAAATTGAATGTTTTTTATCTGCTCCTGATTCACAACGATTCAAATAAAGAAATAATCATAAATGCACTTTTAATATATTTTTTCTTAATATAGCATGTCCTCCATAATGAGAAAAATGCTACAAGAACTTGTTAAAAACACCATAAACAATTTTCATTAGAACACCTCAGAGTCTCCCCAAAGGAGCTGAAGGAATTGGCCGGAGAGAGGCAAGTCTGGGCTTTTTTGCTTAGACTGCTGCTCCTGCGACTTGGTCCCGGATGAGTGAAAGAAGATGGATTGATGGATGGATGGATGGATGGATGGATGGATGGATGGATGGATGGATGGATGGATGGATGGATGGATGGATGGATGGATGGATGGATGGAGTCTGTAAATTTGACCATTTGTATGGCGATTTCCTTTTCCGTCTTTTGCTTTAAGAGTTCCATCTTCATTTCTGTTTTATCTGCCTTTAAAGATTAACCTCATACAGCTCCTTCTCTAGCAACTAGATGGGAGCCTAGATGTACTGGACAGCTGCAAACTATTCGTCAAACGCAAAGATCATGTGATGAAAAACAAGGAACCTCCGCTCGTTGTGGATTTCCAGCCATAATCTGTTGATAGTCTATGGCAATCTGTTAGTCTTTTACTAGAAGAGGTGTGCATGATCCGGCACTGTCCAATTCTGTCACAGATAGAATGATCTCTTCATCTATATCCTATTGTAAAACTTTACAAGTTTACTTTATATGACCATGTAAAGAGAACAATCTGCAGCAAACGCTTCCCAACAATCGTCTACAACTGTGACAGACCTCGTATGAGGATTGCCCCCTTTTGTTGAATTTATGTTTTTACCCATTTTTTGAGGTTTCTTTTGTCACATTTTGTGTTTTGCTTTTGTGTTTCCCTGTGCACTGGATCCTTCTGGACTACTTCTTGACACTGGGTGGTTTTAGGAGAGTTCAGTTGTATAATAGATCCACCAGAAACTGCAAGACAAGCCTCCTTACAAACGAAAGATAGAATTTTAAAAACACATTGGTAAGTGCCACATTGGTACAGAACTCAGCGGCACGAGTTCTGACGAGGACCAGGGGGCGGGAACACATCGCACCAGTTTTAAAATCGCTGCATTGGCTTCCTGTGCATTTCAGGATGGATTTTAAAGTTCTCTTAATGGTTTATAAATGTTTTTATAGTCTTGGGCCCTCTTATTTAAGTGTTTTAAAGTATGAACCTTCGCGGACCCTGAGGTTCTCCGGTACTGGACTTTTAGTTGTTCCTAAGGTGAGGACCAAAACTTATGGTGAGGCTTCGTTTCATCATTACGGTCCTCGCCTGTGGAACAGCCTGCCGGAGAGCCTCAGGGCCGCAGAGACTGTAGAGGTTTTTAAGAAGAGGCTCAAGACCCACCTTTTTAATCTGGCTTTTACCTGACCTTTTGTTGGTTTTGAATTTTGTCTTTTCTATTTATTGATTTATTTTTAACTTTTATGTGAATAATTTTTAGTAATTTTATAAACTTTTGTTATTTTAGTCTGCTAATCCTGCTCTTACTATTATTATACTCACATTATTTGTTTGTTTAAATTGTTTTAAACTATTTTAGTTGTCTTATATATTTTAAAACTCCAGTGTTTCCTCACGGAGATCCTCTGTTCCGGGGTTCCCTCCGCGGGTGTGCCGTTGTTGCGGTGCCTGTTCTCATTGGGGTGGGTAGTGCCCTGCTCTGTCGAGTGGGCCCTGTGCTGCCCTTGCTGGACCGGCGCTGCGGCAATGGCCCCTGTAGTTAGACTGGGCCTTGGATTAGATGGATCTCCATAATGCAGTTTCTACACAGCAGTACCAAGCCCGACTGTTTCTTTAGAGCCAGACTGTTTCTAGCTGCAGTTCCATTAGTGTTGGGTTGAGGGAGGAGGCAACTGGGGAGGGGAGGGGTGCTTATTCTGTGGGAGTGTTCTTTTCTCCTTTTCTGTATTTGCTTTTTTAACACACTGTGTTTTTAATGTATTTTATTTGATGTTATGTTAAGCACTTTGAGCTTCTTTGGAATGAAAGACGCTTATAAATAAATAAAGTTTGAGTTTAAGTGTTTCAAATAAAAGAACATTATGCAAGATTAAACAAAATGATTCTGTGTTGTGAAACAGCTACTGGTGCTAAATGTAATTAAAAAGTCTGTGGAGTACTGATACTTATTGAGTTGATCTATATTTAATGTTAAAACTTAAATTTCATCAAGTCACTTGTGTCCTGCAAGGCAGACTCTGAAATGTCCCCAGAGATGAGTTCCAAAACTCTTCCCATTTTTTAAGGGATAGAATCAACTCCTCAGCTAAGATGAGGGGAGCTGGTGGAGGTTAGGCCTCAACTGTCCTTTAACCAGTTACATAATAGGAAGAAAGCTAACATTTGACTTAATAGGCCTTTGTAATATATCCAGCAGTTACTTGATTTCAATATTATATTTTTGGAGAATGATTCTGTGTTTGACCTGGGGCTCAGTTCTTCTGTCTCCACAAGAATTTTTATTCAAAAAGGAGTTAAGAAGTAAGAGGTCTGAAATCTGTAGCTCTGGAGCCACATGCGAGACTCTCTGCTTAAAGAGAACAGTGTTTTTTTAATTTTAAGAAGTAACTGCAAAGTAAAAAGTAAGTAGCAAAAAAAAAAATAAAATGATGCATATCACTTCTAGAGGCACCTAACTACACTACCCATAATTCTCCAAAAATAATTTGTAGTTAATGCTTTTTTTTGGAAAAGCAAAAGATTTTTCTTTAGCTGATGCAAAAGAGGAGTAGACATAAAATCTGCACAAACTAGCATTAAAAATTCTAACTCCAACTTTTATGTTGTATGTTGCCATTATTGCTTTCCTCTTTGTTTTCCATTGTGACTTCAGTGAGCCATTGAGAGGGTTTTTATATTTAGCATGCATGTGCATCCCCTCTGGGTTACTGGAGGGAAGTTGATTTAACTAGTTCTTATCAGCCTAATCTCATCTAACTTCAGTCAAATGACAACATTTCAAAGTCTGTGCAAATTTGAACTTTGTTAAAATCAAAATACATGTTTTTTAATCTTTATCCTCCAGACACATTTTATAATTAACAGGAAAATAAACTTTAAAAAATAAATGAAACATTATACATTTTTTTAACAATTTTTTTTCATTTTAAATCCTAGAAACTAGACTGTAAATAAATGAACTTTGATTTTTAAAACCAGAGCTGAGGGAGAATTGCTCCCTTCTAGGAACCAGACAACACTTGGTACTTTCTGGGAAGCATCAAGTTCAGCGACAGAAGGTGGGGGCTTGTTCTCCGATGTGTGTATGTTTTTATATAAACAAGGGAAGGAAGTGTGCCTTTTTGCGCTTAAATGATGTGTGCGTGTTCAAATATCCAACTGTTCTGTGAATATTAACAGATGACAATGATGACATGAACTGTGCTTTTATCCATTTCATTGCTTTGTCTCGCCACTGGGCTGCTGAAGAAGAGTTGTTTGGAGAACTATAATTACATTTTGAAGGCTTCTAGAGATAGCTGTGATGGTTCTGGGCCACCTCGAATGAGCCCAACTACCCCTGGCTGCAGTCTGCAGCCTGGGGCGTGGCTGAAGTCCAGCAGCTAAAGTCATGATTTCTGTAGAAATATCCACTTTGGTTTCATTTTCTAGTAAAGTCCTGCTCTCTGCCTCACTAACTTTCTGTCTTCTGCATGTCATCATGTTATTTGAAGATGTAGAACAGGAAGTCCACACCAGAGAAGCACGCAGAAGAAGGAAGTTGTGTGCCCTAGCTGTAGATAAGTTTGCATGTTTGACAGCTTGATCTGAGCAAAAAGTGATGGAGCAACATGGGGATCTGAATATTTCTTCCATTGGGGTTTAGTGATTTTGGTTCTGCACGGGGGCGCAGTGGTTAGCGCTCTTGCCTCACAGCAAGAAGGCCATGGTTCAAATTTAGGGACCTTTCTGTGTGGAGTTTGCATGTTCTCCCCGTGCATGCATGGGTTTTCACAGGGGACTCCAGCTTCCTCCCACCGTCCAAAAACATTCTTCATAGGTTAATTGGTGACTCTAAATTGGCCTCATGTATGAACGTGAGAGTGAATGGGTGTGTGATTGAGGTCCCGCAACAGACTCACGACCTGTCCTGGGTGAACCCTGCCTTCGCCCATCATCAGTCGAGTTAGACTCTGGCGACCCTGAAAGGGAAAAAGCGGCCAAAAGCATGAATGAAGGATTTTGGTTCCATTTATGTTAGAGGTGATGGCCTCCTTTTAGGCTCGTGGGTTCACCTTTCAGCAGACGAGATCCATTGATTTATACCCAAGCTGATGAGCAAGACACAGCTCCACATATTTGAGCTAAGTTAAGCTTGGGTTCAACAGCTCTGAACAAGGCTAAAAAACAAACTTTCTGGCTGAAAACAATCAAAGCCTGATGACGGATTAAAGTTTTGAATTTATACATAACTGCCAGGAATGTTTGAAGCACTGAGCTAAGTGAAACTGCAACAAGACCCAACATGCTGCCACTTTGATCACTGGAAAGGATCCATAAATGACTATTGTTTTAGAGAGTTTTTTTTTAGGTGAGAAATGTATTTGCTTTGCAAAGAGCTTTGATTTTAACTACTGAAAACAAAAGAACCAACTAATCGAGCTTGGAGCAAGATGGGTGGAGGATGAAAAAAGGAGCAAAGGTGGTTAGAGATTACATGTGGGACTGGCTCAGAGGGCATGGTTTGCCATCAATCAAACACAAACAATTGCTAGGAGACAAATGCAGCAGTGATGCATTTATGTGACGTCTGTACAATTAAAACGGCACCTTTCATCTCTCCTTTTCATTTCATTCACTTTACGTTGCATGTTTTCTGCATTTGCTCGTTTTTCTTTCACACTTAAAATTTCAACTGAACAAATGTAGCAATAAGGTAGAAACATAAAAAGCAGCTCTGTGGATTTTTCGAACAAATCCTACATCTCTGGAAGCTCTGTGAGTCACAGGTGATCATAAAGCTGCCAGGCCAAGATCAGACTGTATTTGATTACTTTAACAGGGAGCAGTCACCCTGGTTTCATAACAAGCCCTGACAATGAGTGCACAAAACCAGTGAGCCCATAGTTGAGTAAATAAAAAAAATGTCACAATAGAGTTAAATTTAAACTTTAAGTGAGGCTGCTTTGATTGTAGATGACTTATATTGAGAAAGACTAGTGAGGAAGAATTCGACTATGGAAGTATTTTATTTTCATAATTGATCACCATATTATTTAATAAAAAAACTAATTCTCCTGATGATTTAATTTTTTATACATCTTGTATTTATAAGTTGTTTTTCCAATTACTTTTTGATTTCCAATTAACCTTTTTCATGGATTTATATCAGAAAAGTTTTGTTCAAGAATGCAGAGACAAGAGTAAAGCAGAAGTGGAGGGATGACTGGGATCAATGGAGAAAAGTTGGCTTCTCGTGTGAAGACATCCAATGACCTGTAAGTGTGTGTGGGTGGGTGTGTGTGGTGTTTGTGCTGGTGGCCCACTACAAACTAATCATTTTAAATGTGGCAAAATGCAGGGCCTTTGTAAATTGATGCAATGTGCATGATATAGACTGGTAGTGAATTAGGTCATCGAGTTAAAAAAAAAAAAGTAGAGGAGGAAATAAAGGCAAATGAGGCAAACAAACGTAAACTTGTGTGGGGCAGTAACCCGCGCGTGCGCGTGCCCGCGTGCTCGCCGGTTTCCCTTTAATTTGAGAAACGAAACTTAACTGAGTCTAAAGGAAAGACTGAGAAAGACATCCTTACATTAACCGCTAGAAAGAGAGAGGAAGCACACACGCGCGTTCCTCAGGTAAGTCTGTCTAGCTCGGTCATTATTTATTATTATTTGAATTATTTGTGTCGGCCGCAAGGGTGTGTCTTTATGTTGTTTACGCAGGTTGCGCGATTCTGTGCCGGGTCCAAACGGGCCCGGTTCGGAGTGTGTCTCTCGTTGAGCCGGTCTTTTCTGATGGTTGATAGGGGTGGTGTCCCAATCCTTAATGTAATCCTTTACATCTCCCACTCCTCTTCTCGCCAAAGAAGAGAAGACAGGCGCTAGATAGATAATAACATCGATTCCAATTTTAAGAAACGCGCTATTAATAGCCTTTTACCTGAGATATATTAAAACACACCACCCACTACTCCCACCTCTCTTTTAAATACAGTTGTCATCTTTTTTTTTTTTTTCGGGGGGGGGGGGGGGGGGGGGTGAAATGTTTAGTGTACAAAAAACACCACAACAATCAAATACACATAGAAACGAAAGAAGTAGAACTCTAGAGAAAGAAAGCACAGAAAGAGACTAAACATAATGCTAATCAGTCTTATGAAGCTATGTTTAGCAACAAAACTTACAATTACCTGAATTTGTCATTATTTCCACGCTATTAAAAAAAAAAAAAAAAAAACGAAAAAAACACAGTTGAAACAATTTATGTCCCAGCTTTCGATTAACTTAAAGTTATATTTATTTATTTCCTTTGTCCCCCCCCCCCCCCCCCGGCGTTTATTTTGAAAAACGGAAGTATATTTTTTTTATTTTTATTTTTTTTATACTAATGCTAAGCGTATTGGCTGTGCGTATCAATTCTCTTGTATTGATAACGTGAAATTTGACAGGAAATACTTGGAAGTCGACATTTTTTTAAATGTCGCCACTATTCAAAGACTAATCATACGATTTGTTTCGATTTATGATAGTTTTATGTAAAACATTCTTTTTAGAAAGCCCTTCTAGCTTATCTTTAGGTTTCCGTGTCACATGATTATGGTAGCCAATCGGATGTCTCTTGCTGCCCAGCCTCATATCATGTCAAGCACTTTTGCAATGGAGTGAGTTTATCCTCAGCAGGGTGAATGGCTGAGATTAACCAAAAACGTAATGTAATAACATATTACCCCACAAATCCAGAATTAGGCAGTTTACACATTCATGGGGTCTCAATTATCGACAAAAGGTGTACAAACCACTTTATTAGACAAAGTAAAGTTAAGAAGAATGACATAGCTAATAAATTTAATAAAACATCCATAGTTAAATTAAGAACATTATACCTAAAACTTCCAATCCAACCCAAAGTTAAAGAAACACATTTTATAATCATGAACTCCATTTACCCACCCAGAGATTTATTGAAAAAAAGAATCAAAATTGAGAACAACTTATATTCCTTCTGTGAAAACTCTGTTGAGACAATAGACCATATATTTTTAGCTGTTCCAAAACACAACTCTTCTGGAGTAACATACACACTTGGATACATCCAAAAATGAAAATTCCAGGTTCTTTAACTCTAGAGAATATTATATTTGGAGCTCTTCTACCATCCAAAACAGAAGAACTCTGCTATAAATTAATCCTTATACTTGGCCAAGTTTTTCATACACAAACAAAGAGTGATGAAAAGAATTCCCATCTTTAAGGTTTTTTTGATTGAACTGAAATCTTATTTGAAAACATTGATTCTCAAAAGAAAATATATGATACTTTAATAGCATTATCAATGATGTAAAAACTGTACTGCATATATATGAAAGTATAAGAACAGTGTTAAGTTGACACCTGTACCACCTTGCAGACTATTTATTTATTTGTTCACTTTTTTAGGTCTCTTCTGTCTCTTATGATTATTGTGTTTTATTATTTTGATGGCTGTAAACACTGTCTGATTTTTTCTTTTCTTGCCGCTTAAGCCATGTTCTGCCAAGTTCAGTTGTTCATTAAAAAAAAAAAAAAGGATGAATGGCTGAGAGAATAAAGAGGCCTTACTTTTTTTGTCACCCACTGTTAAACACAATGAAATATGTGCCACAATTTGGGGCCAAGTAGAGTTAAACACGGGTTAAACATTGACAGAAAAAAGCACCCTGACACGATTGAACATCCCCATACAAACAACTAGCAAGCTCCAGAGTCCCCTGCGCCCTCTGCTGTCTGTCAGAAGACATAGCAGAAAAAGAAAGAGATCTATGGTGGTACATTTTTAAAGGTTAAGGATTGAATGATCAACGTTCACCACTTTTTCCTTTAGTTGAACTCAAAGTTCAAATATATACTGCATATATTGTTTTGTTGGTTTGTTTTTATCTCATGAATGTTATCAGTTGAAAGTAAAAAAAATAATAGTAACTAATAGCAGTAGTAACTCCTAAATATTTTAGTTAAAAACATAATAAAATACAGTAGCATCAACTTGCTTTGTTCTGATGCATTGACAGTACCTAAATAGAATAGCGGTGTCTGTTAATGTATTGATAATATATACACAAAATATGTAAGTATAAATGCAGAATATATGAATGCCTGCTGAATATTGTCATGGGGAGGGGGTCATAAATGAATGGTATCAAAAGAAAAAATGTTTATTACACCAACCCCTGTAGAGGAGTCTAAATTGTTATTTGTCTGTTTTGTGTCTATTTTGAATGACTTTTGTCATTTTTAAACCTGGCTAGCTAATATTTGATTAATAAAATTTTACTATCATTTTATATAACTTTTATTTTGTACAGGGTGGTATAAATTTAAAGAGTTTTTCTGTTTTTTTTTGTTGTAATTTGTTTAACATATAAATTTGGTGCCATGTTAAAATGACTTCTGAAGAATAAGACTATAATAAGATGTATTTTATAAGTGAAAAAAAGAAGCTGAGAGTAACCTGCCAGCTTCACTGAGGCATGAGGGTCCATGAGGGCCATCGAGTACTTAAATCCAACCAGTGATAGAACTGATTCCTGCTTTTCTTGCACTGCCATCTGCCCACCTTCAGTTCCCTGAACAATCAGAGGAGATCCAACCAGAGAGCTGATAAATTTTGGATTTGTTGGTGTAGCTGTTTCTCTTTAAAAAAGGAATTATAAAAAAATCTTTCCAACATAAAGACATGTTTCTAATTCGTATAAGATACTTTCGGCAGTTGTCAGTCATGGTGCTTATAATAACAAATAAAAATGGGAAATATAATTTGATTCCATAACAGAAGATAGACAATGGAACAAACTATGTGAAGGCAGCCATAAAGGCATTAATGGTCAACACAGGAAATCATTTGACTGAAAAGTAAAAATTAGTTGGTAATTGGTAATTTCAACATATGTTGAAGATCCCACAGCAGTCTTATGCTGAAGAAAATTGGGCAACTATACCTACATGTTTTTGACTGCTCTGTAATTAATGGTTATTGGAAAAATTTAAGGATGAAATTGAGACAATTGTAAAAGCGAGAGATTACTGTCAATGATCTATTTTATTTACTTCACACCATGCCTGCTGATTTTCATGCTTACTTATTATGTATCTTGAATATTTTGTTATCGGTTGCAAAGAAAACCACAACTGTAAAAATGAATGGAAACAAAGTAAAACTGCTTTGTATGATGGAAAAAATGACAGCATCTTCACAACTAAAAACAGATGTTTCTGATAAAAAATGGCACATTATGGAACTTATCTATGGTTTGGGTATATATATATATATATATGTATATATATGTATATATATATATATATATATATATATATATATATATATATATATATATATACTATTATTATTATTATTATTTTAAATATAATTTGCCCTGTTTTGTCTTAATAGCCTTGTCTTGTGAGAAGGACCAAATATTGTGAATGCGCTGTTTGGCCAATCTTGTCACAGGGAATGTTATGTTTGTGTTGTTTCAAATTTAAATTAAAAGTTCCAAAAAGTTATTTATAGGTAGTCTTTTTTTTTTGTTTTAACTTAATCAGAGGCTACACTAATCACTTTGTCTTTTCAGGTAATAGCCAACGCTGGAATTTCCCATACTGAACACGCAGCAGCCATCTTTCCCTGTGCATTTTTACGGATTTTAGGGACATGAAAGTATCAGAATGGCAGAAAGTGGCTCCACACTTTCTCCGCTTTCATTGACACATGACCTGTGGCTTGGTTGCAATGAATGTTGTATCAAGAAGAATGAAGTCACATTTGGTTTAAAAAATCATGAGCACAAGTGCGAGCGTAGCATTCTTCTCTGCAAGACCAAAGGGGGCATAGCATGGAGGCCTGTTTCTCCACGGCCAACGTTTCCAATCCCAAGAGTTTACGAGGTTTGTTGGCACTTCAAGGAGGGCAGAGGTTGCACTGTGCATGGAAACCGCTGCACGTTTGCACGTAGCATAGAGGAGGCCGCAGTATGGATGTTTGAGAAGCAGTATGGATTTACTCACCAGCTGCTCTGCAACTGGCTGGCCCCACCAGACAGCCTTCCGCAGCCCCCAAGAACCTTGCAAGAGCTCATTGCAGAAGTAGAACTGAAAGTTGTATGTGATCTGTGCGTCATCAGAGTCAAGGAGATCACATACAAATTACAATCAGTTGTACACAAGTGTAGCAGAAAACTCCTGTTAGCCAAAGGGAAAGCCTCCGAAGTCTGGCGGCCTGTCTCTGAGAGGCCTACTGGTGGGCACATGGGTCCAAATGTTCTTTACAAAGTGTGTGACTACTATGTTGAAGGCTCTGGTTGTCCACAGCATGTGCAGGGTCAGGGATGCAGCTATGCCAGGACCTATGAAGAAGCCACTGTGTGGAACTATACAAGAGAGAAACAGATCCTTCATGACGATTTCCTAAGACTGGTTTCTAAGTCTGAGGATTCTTCCTCGACTCCAGAAATTGCAGCAAAGAAGATCCTGCAGCAGTATTCTGGTGAATTCTTGGAGCTATGCAAAGAATGCTTCTATGCCCGCCCTCAAATGCTTGCCAAAAAACGATGGAGTACCATCTGCTCTGCTGATGCATCCCACCCCTGGGATCCAGTCCTTGTTCACCACCCACCAAAAACTGGCACAAAGTGTGTATACAGCCAGGTTCGCCCACTTCCACCAAACTGCCAGTTTAAGTACTGTGGACACATTAGAGAGGGCAAGCCATGCTGGCACCAGCCTGGCCACTGCCTCTCAGCCCAGAGTGAGGTGGAGATGGCCGTGTGGAAGGCAGAGCACAGTGGCCTCGATGTTCGGCCTCACCTGCTGCAGCTGAGTGGATCCAACTCTGCGCGGTCCAAAGAGGTCACCATGTTCTGCAAGGTCTGCCTGCTAGAGATGACCTCCCCAGAGAGTTTTTACCAACACTGCTCCTCGCAGGAACACGCCCAGCTCCTCGCACACAACACCACCACCAGGTGGACAAAGCGCAAACCTCCACACAGCCGCAGTGCTGAGTTCTGGCTGTGCGACAGGTATAGCTTACTCCATCCATCCAAACTTTTTTTATGTAGCATTTCTCATAAAATGTGCTGCACACTGCAAAACAAAAAAAAGGCTGTACCACCCTCAAACATAGTGACGCAGTCCTTAAAAAGTATTAAAATGTCTTGCATTTTATTTAACTGAAATTAAACCTTAAACATGTTTTACTGTCCAGAATTCCTGGTGAATAGTTCTTATTTTTTTCATTCTTGTCAAAAGTCAAGAATTAAAACCGCAGATTCTTACAGTATATGTGCAAAGGCAGACAGAAGAATAAACCCCACGTGAATGCTGCATAAATGGATGTGCATGTGATACCTTAAGTGTCCGTATGAAGCCAGTAGGATGATCACACAAACTTAACTCTGGTTTTCTAATTTTTAGAAGTCAAACTGAACGCAATAGACTTACTGTATGTATGCACAGCACTCAAGGGTCCCTTGCACAGTCTGCTACTTTGCAGGGGGATTGGCGAAAAAAAAGAAAAAAATCTGTAGGACATACCGACATTTCACCTATTTTATCCTCGCTTTAGTCTTGAGTGTCATAAAAGTGTTTGCTCTGACCTGTTTTTCAATGTGCTTGAATGTTTTCTCTCAATGAGCTAATCAAGTGGCCTTGAACTTTTATTCTGTGCAAACCACTGACGCGGCCCATTCAAATTTGCCAATTTTTCATCCACTGACGAGCCCTAAGGACTGTTGTGACTCAGACTTTAGATAGCTTCCCCTTAAGGACTTGCAGCCTTTTTTCTTGTAATTATAAAATATTTAAGAACATTCAGAACTGGGTTGCTCAGTTGTATTACCAAAGTAATAAACAAGTTTTTTATCTCAGACCACAGACATGCGAGTACGGCCACAACTGTCCCAAAGCTCATTCTGAGGAGGAACTAAAGGAGTGGATGATGCGAGCTGCTGAGGAGAAGGAGATCAAGAACACTATGGAGACTCAGGGCTTTGTGTCCTACAACCAGAGACTCTTGGAAGAGTACACTCAGAGCAGCAATGAGCAGGACATTGTGAGTATGCTACTGTAGGATGGTGGGAGGACTGCAGCTAAAATTGATGTTTCATTCAGGACCACCAACTATCACTCAGTCGTCCTTTTCTAATTAAATCAAACCTTTGCTCCTCATCTTCTTCATTTCAGATGTCTGAGCAGGTTGATGATGTCAGCATCATCTGTGATAAAGATCTAACAGTGGAGCTGGAGAACACGGATAAACCATTGAGGTGGACTTTCAAAGTTGAGACTGAGGTAAGACCGAGAGATTCAATTGCTGTCAAGCAAATTACTTTTGGCTAAGCTAAACATAAAGTTTATATATGCCTTAAGATAAAGAAGAAAAGCTGGAATCTTAACATGCACATACATTTAGCATTCAAAAGAAAATAAAAGTTCATGTTTGCAGACAACTGATCAGAGACAACAAATACACATAGTTCAAAGAGGCCCAATGATGAAGCCTTGAGGACCTTCACGTATAAAAACACTGTTTCCAACACTGTGACAAAAATTGCTCTTTGTCCAATAAAACAATGTGAACCAATCCATTTTTTCCTATGATCCATCCAGATCAATTTTTCTGAGGCAAGTTGTTCCTTACAATTAGATGAATCCATTTTGGATCTTGGAAATATTATTTGGATTGAGACATGATAGGTTTATTTTAGTATAACATAAAAATAATCAAGTACCATTACAGTGGACAACACACATGTAAAAAAGGATCACCAATATGAATCAAGTACATTGTCAAGCAGCACTGTCAATTGAAAAAACCAAGAAAACCAAAAGGTGACACCATCCATACACGCATACGGTATAACGATTTCTGTCCCAATGTAAACAGGTTTGAATTTTACTGATGACCACTAGTATAATTTTTACAATTCATGTGGTTTTTTACTCTATGTAAATTACAATGTAAATTATGAATTATATTGAATGATTTGATCAACTCTTGATTGCTTGTTTGTTTGTACACAAGTTTAATTTACTCTTGCAAGATAATCATCTTGCAAGAAATTAAAGGAATCTGGGAAACTTCACTTGCACTCTTCAGTATTTAGGTATTTATATCTGAGTCACACTGGTTGAATTTTTGTCTTAAAAATATCCAGGATGGATTTTAGGTCGGTGAATCAGGTCGTTCAAAATGATCCAATGTCGAAAAATACAAAAAATTATATGAAGTAATTTTTTTTTTTTTAATGAATTGTTTTTTTTTTTTGCTAATTGCCATTAAAATTATTAAGGACATAGGGTCATCAGTGTAAAGGAGAGCTTTTCCAAAGGTATACAGAAGAAAATAACCATTTCTGACTTGGCCATTGGTGGATCCAGCAGCACCGGGGTCCATCAAGCTCAAACTAGTAAAAAAAAAAAAAAAGTGCAGAGCATATGATTGAAGGAAGCAGTCACAAAAAAAAAATATAAGGGCAAACAGAGGCTGTGTTGC
Source organism: Oryzias javanicus (assembly GCA_003999625.1). Taxonomy (NCBI): domain Eukaryota; kingdom Metazoa; phylum Chordata; class Actinopteri; order Beloniformes; family Adrianichthyidae; genus Oryzias; species Oryzias javanicus. The sequence continues at coordinate 16,230,408 of CM012441.1, read as the reverse complement.
TTGTAACTTTTTGAAAAAAAAAGAACCACAAACTTACACTGTTTTCTATGGAAAGAGTACTGTCGGATTATGCAGAACAAAATTTTTAAAGTATTAAATGAAACACAAGAGTTATGACAGTTAAAAGCCATAAAAGAAGACAGATTATTGGTATGAGCAACAAGGTTTGTTCTTCAGTAGCTAGTGGCTACTTCTTGTTTGGAATTCAAAGAGGTGGAATCACCTAGTTTCCTTATACAGTCAATGTGTATACGCACTGTGCTCTGACTATTTGTGAATGAGTTGAATCACTTATCTGACTGCTTTATTTTGCTTGGTGGGCCATTTAAGAGTAACTAAATGCAAAATCAACTTTTTTTGGCTGTTGACCTGTACAGATAGGACTTTAAAAGTCCAGTCTTTTGGTCCTTGCTGCTTTTTGACAATTTAAAATAAACTTGTTTAATTCCTGAAATTATAATAAAACAATCAGTGATAAACTGAGGAAAAAAACTGCACATTTCAAGGTGGCCTTTTATTGTGGGCAGTCTAAGGCACACCTGTGCACTAATCATGATATCAGATCAGCATGTTGATTGGCACACCTGTGACGGTGGGATGGTATTATCTCAGCAAAGCAGGAGTGCTCACTATCACACATTAGACAATTTGTGAACAATGTTGAAAAGAAATGTAATATTGTATCATACATGGAATAATTTTAGATCTTTAAGTCCATCTCATGAAATATGGGAGCAAAAACAAAAGTGTTGCGTTTATATTTTTGTTGAGTGTATTTTATCTAATTGGCCCTTCGCCGTTTGCTGCTACAGACAGAGATGTGCGTGGACAGCCGCCTTTGCTACTCATTGAGTCATGGAAGCAGAATGCTGCTGTTTCAATGGAAGACAGGGAGACATCAACCACACAAATTGAGCTAGCTTCCTCATTTCTTAACCAATTTTTATAAAACATAGCTCAAATTAATCTTATAAAAGGATTAATCGTGTGGTATATTTAAATATTTATTATATATAAAGAATAATCTGTAAATAGAGCAATAATTGCACCTTCTACTGTTAGAGGTAACGCATTCCTGTCATTAACAGCTTGTAAATATCCGTGATTTTTTATTTTGCCTCTGTGCTAAAATCTATAAAACTGAACTTGTAAATTCTTGTCATCCAAGACCAGAAAGAAGGGATGCTGACTGTATGAATGACATAAATGACTGATAAAGTTTAGTAACAAAGTCCTTTCCCTATTAAAAACACCTCAAAGTGCTTAAAAAACACCACTTACCAAATTTCCAAATAAAACTACAACTTTCAGAATACATACATGGTAAATATATCTCAATTACATTCAAAAATTACCTTCAAATAGACAATTTCATAGTAGTTTGAAAATAAGGCTCCAGCTAGTCTCTTTAACTGATACAAGAAACATTTTAAAACTCAAGAACATGTATGATAACATAAAATACACCTTCCAAAATGTAAAGATTAAAAATAGTGATAATGGCAGTAAATGGTATGGCAGGTTAAAGTTTTGAGTCCCAGTTCTTTCCCAAAAAACTGTTCTCTTCAGTGTTTGTGTCACTGAGCAGAAAGTGAATGCTGTATATATAGCTGGGCTTTCTATGGTTGTACGACCAGAAAAGAAGCTCAACACTGGCAGCACGTATTTAGAAAATTATGTGCAAACTCACTTTTACTTCCGTACCAAAAAATGTTTAAAAAAGACAACAAGATTTAGGCTCTTAAAGTAGCTAGCTACATGCTACTTTGCTAGCACAGCAGTCCAGCAACGTGCCTCTTGGTCTTGACCGCACATTTTACGTATTGCAACATGAATTTACGTCAGTTATTGTGGTGTTTGAATGTAAATAAGTTCAAATAACATCAGCCATATTTTAAAACATGAAAAATTAATAAAAACATACATCATACATCGATGAACCAAACTAGCATGCTACTTATTCGGACCTTCTCCATTCATCACTCAGTAAGACTCAATGCATAGTAATGCCGCACATCTGTCATGCCGTACGTCATGTGATTTCCAATCTAATAATATATATCCAGTAATATATATCATTGCTAAAAACAAATACGTGATGCCCCTAAAGGTTGAAACAAGGTATTACAGTTGAATTTTGTGATTGGTCAGTTTTGTAAGTTCCACGTCATTTCTGAATTTCCTCGTCATCATGCTCTGTGGCTCCAGTATAAAAGCCCCGCCCATCTTTGATTCTGTAACGTTTTGCTGTTGTGTCAGCCTTAGCATGGCTTGTAGGTGTTTTGCCTTTGGTTGTCAAAAATCTACTGGCTTTAACAACTTTCCAGTGGACTTGGAAGTTAGGCATCAGTGGTTTAATGCTATTGCCATCAAATCCAGCAAATTCCATCCAAGTGATGAGATTTGCAATGAACGTTTCATTCTGGATTGTTTGTTTAATAATTTATCCTTTATCAGCTATGATGATATTTTACCATTCAGACAGGGGTCCCCTTTGGTTTGGACCATGAATGCCTGCCTCGAGGGAAGGTTGAAGAGAAAAATCCTCAACCTTCACAGAAAGTTCTGTGGTGAAATTAGCATCACTTTCCTCTTTATCTTCTCTCCATATTGAAGACGCAGTGTAACTGTTTGTTACCTCAAGCTAACATCACTATCAATCATGGATTCAAATCACACCTCCCCCGCTCAACCCGCCTGCCTCAGTCCCACTGTTTTTTTTGCATTTTACAAATCTGGGCTGAGAGTGGAATCAGCCTAAAACTGTCCTGTTGCAGTAACGTTTAAGTCCAAAAAATGTTATGTAGGAACGCTACTTTAGTGTTAATCACTGATGGCAGCAAAATAAGCAGATCCACAGTGATATGTTTCATAAATAACTTGTGATAGGTGAAATCAGCAAAGGAGGATTACAGGATTTGAGACAGACATGAGCATTTTCACATTTTTCTTTTAAACTTTTTAAGTTCAAATATTCATGGAAAAAAAGGTCCAGCATTATAGAGAATAAAAATAAATATTTGCTTGTTATCAATCTTTGATCAATACCTGAAAAAGGCAACTAACAAGTCATCATCTTGGGATGCTCTGTAGGCTCTGCAGCCAACTAAATCTATTTTCCTAGAATTTTATTACATCACACAGTGGATTTCTGCTTGGACATGTTGAGTTAAAGGTCTAATTCTCAAATGTGCAATTAGTTTTGTTTATCTATCTCCTCAGATGGTAAAGCCTCACTCTTGTTTTCCACAGAGACAACTGCAGCATGTGGCACTCCTGAAGCAGGAACCTGGAGCTGCCTTCAGCCTCAGTGACAGCAGCTCAGTGTTTTACTCACCAGGAAACAAGTTTTGTACTGAAGATATGTGCTTCAACATCCCTGTGTCCTTTACATGTAACCACCCAGGACTGTATGTGCAGTGGCTGGTCCTGGATTTTGACATGAGGCCCGTGCTTGTAAGGGAACTCAAGGTGCGAGTAGGCCTCCTTTCATTTGATGAAGATGACCCACCGAGCCGGAATTCTGGTGCCATGTTTCAGAAAACAGAGCGCTGGCACAGAGAGAATAGAGTGATAATCCCCTGTTCATCACGGACGGAAGAGCAAGATAAATTGTCAAAGGAGTACAAGCTTCCTCAAATGAACTATTTCCGCAAGTACTCCCAAACTAAGCAACCTCTTTTAAACAACAAGAACTACAGGGAGTGGATGCATCAATCTCTTTATGCTGAAGAGAAAGCACAGGACCAGATCGTTTCAAGGTAGAATTCAAATTTACATCCTTTTTTATTTACATGTTTAGATATTTACATGTGCATGAGTTTACTAAAACACACTTTGTTTTTCTTCTTTACTGTAGCCTGAACTTTTGTGGTGAAATCACAACAATAGATATACTGAAGAGTCCTAGGTTTGGGATGGAGTTTGCTCTCCATGGGGAATTATTCGGTGTCATCACAGTTCCTTGCAAGTTGACGGTGGACAGTCCAGAAGGTCTGGTTCTGAAACAAAGCATTCACTCAGTTTTAGTGGCCCCGTTAAACACAAACCATCCACAAACCAAGGTTTACGAAGCCAGCATCCTGCCTCTCAAAACTAATGAAAGCCAGATTTATCTGAGGCTGTCCAAGCAATGCTGCTCTGATCTAGAGCTCAAAAGCAACGAGACATACAAAATGGAGGTGCAGTTCCAGCTTGACCGCTACAGCTTCGGCATTTGGCACAAAGCAGTGGATCTTCTTCCTGACACAACGAGAGTCTTGCCCAACTTTGGGAACTGTGGGGTTCCTGTTGGTAATGTAACCTTTGAGAAGCTGAACCCAAAGCAGCAATCAGCTGTTGACTTCATTCTAGGGGATTGCAACGGCAAAAAGGTTGTGGCACCTCTTCTCATATATGGGCCTTTTGGAACAGGAAAAACCTTTACCCTTGCTACAGCAACCAGGGAGCTTTGCAAGAATAGTCAGAACAAAGTGTTGATCTGCACCCACACCAACAGGTAACACACTCTGCTCATAAATGGTATTTTGTTTGAGTTAAATTTTTATCAATAACAGCCATTCATCCATACACTCATTCATACATACATTTATCCCCAGGCACTTTATTTAAGAACTGCATATATCATTTTTCAAAAATATATTGCCAAGCTGTGGAGGGCAAAGATTTATGTGGAGAGGGCTGCATAGTGATGCAGTGGTTAGTGCTCTTGCTTCACGTGAAGACCCCGGTTCCTAAAAGCCTGGTGAAGACACTTGGGCTTTTCCAGCTTCCTCCCACAGTCCAAAAACATGTTTCATAGGTTGATTGGAGACTCTAAATTGTACCTAGGTGTGCATGGGAGACTGAGTGTTTTTATATGGAGAGAAAATAGACTCACTCTGATTTGTGCATGCGTAATTCTTGATTTGTACATGAATTAGGATCTATGCGTGCATATTTTTGATTCGTGCATGCATAATTCTTGATTTGAAACTCATATAATACGTTTTGTGCAAAAGTAAAAAATTACAAAAATACATTTATACATGCACAAATTAAAATCACAACAGCTCGAAACTAATTACACACAAAAATCTTTTAAAAATACGTACGAATCACCTCTTATGCACACACGCAGCCTAAGTTGCGCACAAATCGACCGTGAGACTCTTTTCATGTCTCACAAATGTGTCAGTGAGTGATATTTTTAAGTTTTACCAGAATTCTCGTTCACCATAGTTTTCTTGTCAGCTGTTTTAAATTTTGATTGTGAATAATATCCTGTAAAACTTGACATTTTCCCTCTTTCTTAAAAATATGTTCCCGAAAATTAATATTATAGCTCCTGTTTTTTCTTTATGTTATTTGGAGGAAACTAAACTTTAGGTTTATGACTTGTTTATTCCTGAACTGTTATGTGCCTTTTTTGTATGTTTTAGTTCTGCTGATCTTTACATCAGAGACCATTTCCATCCAATCATCAGCAAAGAAAAGGAAGAACTGCGGCCGCTTCGTATTAAAGCAAACAAACAGGGGAAGGCCTTAAAGACAACAGATGAGATCACTTTGAAATACTGTCTTCTATCTAAAGACAAACACCAGTTTCTGCCTCCCACAAAAGATGCTCTGGATGCCCACAACGTCGTCGTAACAACTACAAGCATGGCAAAACATTTTCATGACCTGAATCTGCCAGAGGGATACTTCACCCACATTCTTATTGATGAGGCCTCTCAGATGCTTGAGTGTGAAGCTCTGCTGGCTCTAAACCTTGCTGGGTCAAACACCAGGATTGCTTTAGCAGGTGATCACATGCAAATGGGACCCCAGCTTTTCTCTGTGGATGATGACCGCCGTTCAGATTACACACTTCTTACACGCTTGTTCCATTACTATCAGGGCCAACTTTGTGATGCTGCCCAGAAAAGTCGCATCATTTTCAATGACAACTACCGCTCCACTAAAGAAATTGTAGAGTTTGCCTCCACCCATTTCTACATTGGTAAAAATAATGCCATTAAGGCTGCTGGAAATGTCCCACCTCCAGCAAATAACCACGCCTTGAGATTTCACCATGTTAGGGGAGAATGCATCTTGGACACTACTTCTAAGTCTTGGTGGAACATGCAAGAAGTCCTGGAAGTGGCAAAAGTGGTGAAAGATATTTTGGAACAGTGGCCATCAACCTGGGGGCCAAAGGAGCAAAGATCTATCTGCGTCCTGTCAGAAGGCGCTCAGGTAAAAACAATTTTCTCTTTTGCCTTACATTTTACAAAGAAGCAATGAGAGAGTTTTTTGCTCATGAAGGGTTCTTCTGACAAAATTTTATAATAAATAAGACAATGCAAACCTTTTGCTTGTGTGACATCTGCTAACCATCAGTAGAGGCATCTTGGACTTTTAGTGTAATTGATCTTTTGACCCATCATTGTGAATGCACCTTGTCGTGCTTGTGTGAATTCTGCATAGATAATTGATATAATCAAAACTGGAATGAATGAATTATTATTATTATTATTATTATTATTATTTGGCTCACAGGTTTGGCGAATTAGAAAAGTGCTGTCAAGAACCTTCCCTGAGATCATTGTTGAAACTCTGGCAAATGTTCAAGGTAATTTTCAAAGTAGTTTATGTTGATACATTGTTTCCATGACAATTCTAAACACAAACTGGCATAAAAACATGGTAGAGTGAAACCATTCTGGTTGTCCCTTCTTGTTGCATCTGTCTCTAAAATACAACTCTCGTTATGTGTTCACAGGGAAACAGTTTAGGGCAGTTATAATGACAACAGTGCAAACCCGTGACAGTCTCCAATCTTCCCATTTGCCTGGTCTACCCCTGTTTAGTGATGCCCGTGTGCTCAACACTGCAATGACCAGAGCTCAATCTCAGGTAGTTGTAGTTGGTGATGCTGCTGCCCTTTCCACCTTTGGAAAATGTTCAGGAATCTGGAAAAGCTTCATAGACCACTGTATCAGCAACAACAGTGTTGGACCAAAACATTACACCAAAGACTTCTTTGAAAGAGATGTCATGGAAATTGTCAAAGTTCAAAGGCATAAAGCTGTGGATGACAGCCATATCCTCAATGATGCCATTCTTCAAGAACTAAAAGATGAGTATGAACAGCAACAAACAGAATACAGTTCAGACGAAGAGTCAAGTGAGCAACAAGATATCCCCAGTGATGTGAAAGGTCTCATTGAATTATGTGAAACACAACCAAGGAAGTACAAACGGGGAAAGTTCTTCAGGGAGGCGTACAACAGAGGCCATGTGAAACTCTTAAAACATTCCAGCAAACATATTAGCATTGAGGGACAAGCAAACATGAGACAGGTGTTTACTGGAGATGAGGTGGTCGTTCAAATAGAGAGAGATGGAAAAAACTCAACAAAGGAGGGAAAGGTGGTTGGTATCATCATTGGTATCATCAAAAAAGACGAAAAGGCCCGTCAGCTAGTTTGCCTTCTAGAGGAAGAAGATCACACTAAGAGAAGTGTGGATTCTTCAGGCAAATTTGTCAAAAGGACAATGATACCTATTGATAAAAGAGCCCCCAAGATATGCATATGTATAAACAAAAAACGACGCAACTTCATTCCAGTTTGGGAACTAAGTGATGGAACTTGGACTTTGGCACACATTCAACATTCAAAAAAAGTTAGAGACTGCATCTTTGTTGTCCAGATTCTGGACTGGAAAAAACAATGTTTTACTCCTATAGGAAGAGTCATAGATATTCTACCAGAAAGAGGACCTATGGATGACAGGCTTTGGCTCCTGAAAGAAGAGTTTAGAGTTGCAGCCCATTCATATGAGAGCTTTGAGTTGACAGAAGAAGATGTAATTGAAAGACGGGATGATTTACGAGGAGAAATTACATTCACCGTTGACCCACCTGATTCACAAGACCTGGATGATGCAATCAGCATTAAAGATCATGGAGACATTTATGAGTTGGGAGTTCATATTTCAGATGTGGCAAGTTTTGTGGGGGCAAACAGTGATCTGGATAGGTATGCAGAAAAGCGGGGTTCTACATATTACAACAGAGGACGAAAACCTATTCATATGTTTCCTGAAAAGTTAAGCACTGGACATTTCAGTCTTCTGTCAGGCCAGGATAGCAGGGTGATCTCCCTGATTTTCAAAGTAGAAAAAGAAACACACACAATCCTTGATAAGCCCACATTTCATCTCTCCCTCATTAGATCTGACAAGCAGCTGTCATATGAAGAAGCAGAGAAAATCATCACCAAAAAATACATGGAGGGATCCAGGTTTGACACAGTGGAAGACTGTCTGACTGTAGCCTACTGTTTTGCCAAAACACAAAGAAGAGCTAGACTGAAAGACTGGGCTTATTCTCAGTCCGATGACGACAGAGTGCCTGGGAGGCGCAAAGCTCATCTGATGATTGAAGAACTAAGCGTCTTATATAACAAACATGCTTCTGAGTATTTGACCGACTCAATGAAAACCAGGTTATACACACCCCTCCGCTGTCAGAAGGAACCAGATCCTGACAAAGTGGAGGAATTCAAGGAGAAATGCAAACATCTGATTCCCTTCTCTTTTCATGTTAATCCCAAAGTTTGTATTGACAAACCAACTCAAAGCCTTGAAGGCTTTCAGGTACTCACAAAAGTATGGACATGGATCCAAGAAGCTGCCAGAGAAAATGACCTTGACAAAATGGTGGACCTTGTTGCTGCCGATGACATTCATCCTCTGCTTCAGCAAGTCATCCATCAGTTCAAGAGGTGCTCAAACAAAGCTTATGTGATCCGTTCAAACTCCTGCCCTGAAGCCACGGTTGGACATTACTCTCTGAACATTAAAAACTACACACAAGCCTCATCACCCATAAGACGCTACATGGATGTTATCTTGCAAAGACTTTTGCACTGTGCCATTTGTAACAAGGCTAACCAGTACACCCGAGAACAGATTACAGACATGTGTAGTCAGTTTCAGGAAAACCTCACCAAAGCCAAAGTCTATGAGCAAAAAGCTGAAGAGCTGGCCTTTACAGTCAGTACAAGACATCAAAGTTCCCCAAAGCTTGCTATAATCGTTCATACCAATAAGGATGGAGACAGCTTTGAAGTCATGTTTCCCTTTAACAGGAGCGTGTTTCAAAGGAGCATGTCAATCATGTACGCAGACTTGCAGTTAGAGGACCAGCCTGCTTTTAATGAAGCAGACCACACTGTCACACTCATGTGGAAAAAACGCATCTACACTGCAGAGTCCTCAGAAGTCCAGCTCAACCTGAATACCATTGTGGACTGTGGTCCATGCGTCAAGATTCCTTTAAAGGCATGGAGAGATGCAATGGAGGCAATTGAAAATCAAGATTTAGATTGTGCAAAGTCTCTCTTATTGGAGGTGAACGCACAACCTTGGGATAATCACACACCTCCTTTGTCCAAGAACAGCACTTGTTCCACAGAAACACAAGAGGTATCAAAAAAGCTCAGTGAGTCTTGGAAAAATGTGGACCTCCATTTGCAGCCAGGGGACCGCCTTCAGCTCCAGATGACATCTGAAAAAAGACGAGGTTTTCACATGCCCACAATCCAGCTTGTGCACATTAAACAACATTTTGAGATCTGTATAGACCACATTCACAGACCTGTTGAGTGCTTCTCCAAACCTTCAAGTGATATGTCAAAGATTTTTTACACCGATCTCAAACAGTATAAAGAGATCTGGAAACCTTTGTGTGAGATGGAATCAGCCTCAACCGCTGTGGATGATGGTGAGAGTGTTATCATTGAGAACCTGGAGATCCATTTCTCTCAGACACAGCAAGACAAGCTTACAGGAACCTTCTTTCTACCAGAACTGTGGACAAGAGAATTTGAGTTCAGTCTTAGACATTGTTTTCTTTGCATCCGCAAAAGAAATTTAGAGTTGACTACAACCTCTGAGTTTTCCACACAAGTAGACCCAACTCAATTCACATGGGTGGCACATGGAGTCACAAGCAAAGTGGAAGATAAAGAAAAAGATAAAATAAAAGTTGGCAGCACTGTAAACTTCTATATTAATCACCTTCCAATGGAAAACATTCCTGACAGCATTTTTCAGAGAAACACTTGCTTCACAGTCGAAATTATCCCCAAACTCCTACCAGACATGTAAGTGTCACTTCAGCTCAGTTGGAATCTTAATTTCTTTAAAGGTAAGATGTTTGTTCTCTGACTTTAAAACGGATGCCCCCATTGTTTTTGTACTGCAGCCGGAAAGAGGCCGCGGTTGTCAGCCTTGAAAAAGCCTCTGATCTGGTCAAGAGCATAGTTCTCAGAAAACGGATAAAGAAAGCAGGTAATTAAGTTGTATTTAGCTGTGTTCACAGCAAATGCAATTCACGCAACAAATTCACACCGGTTGTTCAAAAATGTGTTCATAAGCTTTATGCTGGCTCTGTGTGGGAGGAGCTACCAGCTAATGTTACTAGCCTCATCACTTCATGGAGTGGTGTCTGTATTCATTTCCTTTACAATGGAAGATGCAAATTATGATGAGAGATAAAGTTTATTCATTTTAAAGAGCTCTACAAAATCATTGGCAGTGATGTCTCAATTTTTGGGTTCATGTAATCATTCAGAGATTCTTCAGATACAGTGAGTTTCACTCCAGCTGCTGTGTCTAAAAGACGGTTGCTTTCACAGTGTTTCTGTCTTTCTCAGACAGAGTGTGAAGGCTTGCTGTCCCACATTAACCTGAAAGGAAAAAATAAAAAAAAGGAATAAAATTATTATTATTAAATATTGTATTATTTTATTGTGAAGAAAAAGGAAATATATAGTAAGGTTCAGAAGGTCTTACTCTCGCTGCCAGCTTACCTCCAAGGGGCTGGCGTAGTGATTCTTTAATGGCCACTACAGCAGACTGTGTGGGCGGATGTACCCGGATTGCCCCAAAAGAGATACAGCGGCTTAAAAGAATGGATGGAAGTTCAGAGGGAAAACTATTGGACTGATTCTTTATTTTCAATGTATTTCACCTGTCCCGCTGTCACTAAAAAGGTCTCATGCCCAAAGTTGAGTCCTTGATTGGTTGATGCGCTGTGGCGACTTTACCAAAGCTTAAATATTTGTACTCTGGCCACACCACCTAAATGTAGGCGCATTGCACCATCACTCAATTTGCACTGCAGGACCCCAGGTCACGTCTGTACCATTGACTACTTTGAAACTGGCCACTTCTGCCCTGCGAATCGTGTTTGGTGTGAACGCAGCTTTTGTCTCTCAGAATTACTCAAACCTATTTCAGAAGATGTATTTATCAGTTGTCTTAAAGCTATAGGAAAACAGGTGGTAATTCTTTTATATTAATTTTGCTGGTATTTGCAGTTGTACAATCTGATACGCTGAGATGGAACGTCAAGAAGAAAAAACTCCCAGGTAACCTGCCGGAGCTTAATGACAGTCAAATTCAGGCTGTGACAACAGCGATCAAGGAACCCTTTACACTTATTCAAGGACCACCTGGTAAGACCAATGCTGGTTTCACTTCTCACAATTATGTGAAAAGTCTTAGCTCTATTATTTCCCCACAGGAACTGGAAAGACGGTGGTTGGTGTGTACATAGTGCACTGGTTTTTTCAAATGAATTCTGAGACACCACGGATCTTTGATGACCCAAAAGACGAACACAGGAACAAAAAAGAAGTCATTCTCTACTGTGGCCCATCCAACAAGTCTGTTGATGTTGTGGCAGGCAAGTTTATTTGTGTGCAGTAAATCATCCTGTATGTTAACATGGCTTAACATTGGACAGAGTTTTACAATGCTAATTGTGCTTGAATGCTGCAGAATACCTGATGAGGGTAAAAGGCAATCTCAGGCTCCTCAGGGTCTACAGTCACCAAGTGGAAATGCTTGACTATCCCCACCCAGATAATATCCTCCAGTTTTCATCAAAGACCCTCCGTCAAGATCACTCCAAACCAGAGCTCAGGTACAGTACTAGTCCTACACCTATTTATTACTTATGGTACATTGGTACAATTGTCAAGCTTCATGAAAAAAACAAAACCAACATATTTTATTATAACTTATTTGAAATAATAATAAAAATAAACAAATAAAAAGACAGAAAGAGAGACGTATACATAAAAAACTAGGAGGTAACAGGTTCATTTGGAGCAGATAGGGAAATGTGCTCAGATTCAAAAATCACATGATTTAGGCTGCAATCCAATTAAGCTGACCTAAACACTTTACCATCAGTCTTGGGCACAGTTTTATCAAGGGCATAAATTAGGAAAAGTTAGCTAAAATTTGCATTTGTATTTCTTTATTCAAAACATCGTAAATCAGGAACAGATGAAAAAGGGCAGTAGAAAAAAGCTTGTAGGTGTGATGTACGACCTACAATGGCCAGCCAAAACCACCCTGCTCCATTCCACTCTGATCCATCCACACGTAGATAAATAGATTCATGTGGGCCTTTATTTTTCTTGTCTGAGCTTGTATCTAGCTAAAAGCTGTACGTCTGAAAGCTCCAATATTGCTCTGCATTTTTATTACATTGCTACTGTTAGGGATGGGAGTGTGGGTGGCTGTAAGCTAGCGGGAGAGCAAGTAAACAGATGGATGATAGCAAAGGGGCAGGCTCGCTCTGGATGAACAGCCCCAAAACTCAGAGACAAATTTCTAATGAAGCAGATTCTAATGAATCAGGTGGATACATCAGAATGGAGCATGGGGCTTGCCATTGTGAGTTCAACATCACACCTACAGGTTTTTTCCAACTGGATTTTTCATCTAGTCCTCGTTCACAACGATTTGAATGAAAAAATATTTAACAATGTAATTTTTTTATATATGATCTCGATTGTGCAAAAAAACCCCACAAAAAGACTGTTAAAATGTACTAACTTGTAAACATAAAGCCCTTTGTTTGCAACACAATTCTACAATAATGATAAATTACATTAACAAGTTGGTGCTAAAAGACCCACTTCAATGAAATTTGCATTTTTGGTGATTTTAACATGATTTTGTTAAACTTTTCTCATGTATGAAGACATATACATAAAATGTTATAGGATTAAAACTGAATTTCTGAGTATTTCTTTTATACAAATAAAAACGCACATTTTGAAAAAAGCTTATATTTGTGACAGCAAGTGAAATGAGTGGACCCAAGTCTCCATTCTGATGCATCCATTTACAAACAAATAGATCCATGAATGTTTTCCTCGCCTGAGCTGGAATATGGATCAAAACTGTACGGCTTGATATCTCTGATATTCATCGCTATTTTTGTTGCGAGCAGCAGAGCGAGTAAACAAGGATTTCATGAGATGTCAGCGATATCAACAGTCCCGCCAACAACTCAGAGGTGAATTTCTAATGAACTTCTGCCGCTCTGCAGAAACTAGATAACGACACAGTTTTCCAGATTTTTGTTAAAAACAGAAGATTTATAATGAACAGACCACTGGGAACACTTTGAAAACAGATCAAAAAATAGTTGGAATAGGACTTTAAAATGCTTAGAGTTGTAATTTAGACTCAAAGTTTTTGTGATTAGCACAGGGCCAATATCACTTCATTGGTAGGTCCTGAATTAAAACATGATTTGATAGCAACAGCTGTGTTTGGGTCATGGTTTAAGGGCATCCTAACTGTTTGTCAAAATGATAGAAAAACATCATCATCCAATCACTGATGTTTCGTCTTTACTTCCTTTTTAAACACTTTTTCATTTTTGAAGTTTACTTTTGTTTTTTTTAACATTTATTTTATTTAATTGTTTAGGTTTTGGAATTTTGATTTCTAAAACTTGATGTTTTTTTATTTGCTTCCATTTTTGCTTTAAATCTTTATACTGTTTTGCTTAGATGTATCTGTTTGAGGGATTTAACCTTAGGGGCTACCATAATTAACCCTTTAACACCAATAATATTGAAGTGAATAACTGGCTTTTTGGCTTGCCATAAATCTTCCACCATTCACATGATTGCCATGGATCAGCTGATTCTGATGTAAGGAAAGCGTTTTTTTTTCCTCCTTGCTTTGCTCTGATATATTACATATTCCTAAAGTAGAGCGCTCATAGACAGTAAATGAGAGAGCTTAGGCACAAAGCTGCCTTATCTGCTGATAACCGTCGATTACGCAAACACTTCACTAATGCACAGAGCTGCGTATCAGTGAGAGACTCATTTACTCTGCTTCAGAATGCGCTGGAATTAATTGCAATAATGGTTGAAAAGTTACAGTAGATGAAAAAACATTGGAGCTAAAGCTCTGATGTTGAAGGACTTTAACAACTCATTCGCTCCACCTGCAGGCAGCATCGAGCGCACACTGACCCAAACTGAACAACTCAAATGTATGTTCTAATGAAAATAAAATAAAAAAAAAAAAATCCTGTTTTTAAAGTTGTTACACCTGCACACACATGCAGGAAGGAGACTTTCAGATTTGCTGAGATTATGTTTTTTTTTCCTCCTTACAGATGGCAAGGCGCACTAGTGCAACCAATAATTTTTTTAGACAAACCAATGAAAAATCCAGTCACATTTGTGACCAATTTGGTCGCACTCTAGAGCCCTTATTTGTGATCTATGTAACTCCCACAAGAAATTGCAAAAAAAGACAGTTTTATAAAAGGATCAACAGTCCCGTGTATTGTAACACTTCCTATCAGGATGAGTTGTATCAGCCTCATATGTGTACAAGATACTTAAAAAAATACATTTCTAAAAGTTTCCATAAACTGACCAGCTACACAAAATGCACTTAAAAATTAATTGGGTTTGAGTGTTGACAAATATGAAATGGTAGGAATTTGAGTTTCTGAACTTCCAGCCACTTGCTCAAGCATCATTGGGATCTCTTTAGTTTTTGGTGCCTGATCTTACAGTTCAAGTGGGTTGTTGCATTGATTCGTAGTCCTGCGCTTAAAAAAGAGATGGAATAGGCTTTACATTCCTAGTTAAAGTACTCGTACTTCTTTTAGGTTCCTGCCCTAGTATAAATCTAAAGTATAAAAGAGTAAAAGTATATAAGTATAAATCAGCTCTCTGTTTATACCAGACAATCTGTTGGAATAAAATGGTCAGAACAGAAGCAAGAGGTCTTAAAGAAAAAACTGGTTTAAATCTTCAGACCAACTTCAACATCTGAAACTCTAAGCTCCAAGAGCTAGATTTCCTAGAAGTTTGCATGCATATAAATGTGCTGCAATGAACCAAATATGAACTAGTGTAGTAATAAATGAGGGTGGCATTGGATATGGTGGTTGAGCAGGTTAGCTAATGACCAAATTATCAGCAGCTTAACCCCTGTTCCCCCCAGTCAACTACTGTTGTGTCCTTTAGCAAGTCACTTCACCCTCGCTGACTCCAGTGTGACTCCACTAGGGTCTGAATGGGTGTGAATCATCAGTATTTTACCATATATGTTATTAATTTTTTGGATCTTAGGAAATAAAACCTCAACAGTTCTGATATTTAAAAAAACTTAATCTTTAAAATCTTTCCAGGAGTATCACTCTTCATCACCGGATGCGGGAGCCCTCAAATCCTTATGCAGAGGACATCAAAAAATTTGATGAGCGTATAAGCCATAACGACAAGTTCACCCAAAGAGAGATTAAAGAGTAAGTTACAGTGCCTCATTGATACTTTACATATCTTAATATTACATCAGCTTTTTGGCATGACAAAATGAGACAGCTCTAACTGTGTGAAGTGTTTTTTGCTCATAGATACAAAGACCTTCTTAAAAAAGCCCGGGTGCATGAGCTTGAACGACATGACATCATATTGTGCACGTGCACACAGTCTTCCACCCCCAGCCTGAGTCGGTCTGTCAGTGCACGTCAGATCCTCATTGATGAATGTGCAATGGCCACCGAACCACAGGCCCTGATACCACTAGTCTGCAACAAACCGGAAAAGGTGCTGTCCTCACTCTGTGTCCCTGCACATCTTTACCATGCACCAAACAATAGCCTGCACTGAGGCCCTCATGCTAACACGAGTTTTAGAAATCTTTACACTACTTTAGTAAAATCTCCAGCCTTCAAACCCCAAAACTTGGTCTTTAACAGGAAGTGAAACCAAAGTCAGATCCAAATTCTTCCCCTACCCCTCTGGCTACTACCTACCCCTCCAATTAAGGTGCATTTCGATTAGTAGTGGTTGTTCTTTGAGAGTAACCAGGGCCTGAATTTTGCTGCAGGATTGTGGGAATCGTGCACATTAAACTCAATTCCAGCTCTTACAATATAGGAAATTCCCACATAAAAATGTTGTGTATTAATCTATAAGTTCGTATTGCAACTACAAAATCAAAAACAAAGAGTAGGACTGAAACAACAAAGTTGTTCGGTATGAGGTTAGCCCACCTGTCTTCCACAGAGCGAAGATGGGAAAAGATCCAATGCAGAGAGAGAGAGAGAGTCAGGTCAGCCCCCTCCTCTCTTTCTCTTAACAAATAAGGCGTAACGCACACACCCTCTACTAGCCTAACCAGGATACGTCTTGTTTTGGTTGATGAAGACACACACACATTTAACAAGTGAATTTCCGGCCCTGGTAAAGCATAGCAACCTTCTGCCACTGGGGTGACCACGGAGGAGAAATACATTTCTTCATGTGGGTGTGCTCTGTAGCAAATATGTTTACATTTAAATGTAAGTAATGAGGTGTTGTTTTAACATAACTTTTTAAAGTCATGTTAAAGACTTTAACAGCTTTGACAGCTACGCGTTAATGTAGATGACCGGTGACTACTGATGACAATATCTAGGGCAGGGCTGCTCATTCCTGGTCCTCAAGATCTACCAACCTGCCTGTTTTCCAGCTCTCCATGTACTGCTTGCTGCTGATTACCTGGACCAGGTGTGTTCTTTCAATCAGATTGTGGAGACATCTGACTGAGCCAATCAACAGCTGGCTGGGCTTGGAGATCTGGAAAACAGTCAGGGCGGTAGATCTCGAGGACCAGGAATGAGCAGCCCTGATCTAGGGGTAGTAATGTCTAAATTTGAGGATGCTATTTTTCCATCTCTCTAAATTAGGAGTCCTAAATGTAGGGTAGGGAGAAGCTGTAGGGGAAGGGGAAGAATTCAGATTCCACCAAAAATTAGGCTGCATGGTGGCATAGTGGTTAGCATTCTTGACTAACAGCAAGAAGACCCTGGTTTGAATCCTGGCTAATATCTTTCTGTTGGGAGTTTGCATGTTCTCCCCATGTAAGTGTGGGTTTTCAGCACTCCTGCTTCCTCCCAAAATCTAAAAATATGCAAAGATGAAAATGTGAAAATTCCATATTGTCCTCTGATATGAATATAAAATTGTGTGTGGCCCTGTGAGAGACTTTCTAGGATGTACCCTACCATTGCTGTACAGTGGCTGGGATAGATTCCAGCAGTTCCCTAACCCTAACATTGATTCAGTGGGTTTAGAAAAAGGAAGGATGGAGGAATGAAACCAAAAATAGTTGAGATTACCCTTTACTGCTGCTGAAGTTTGACTTCCCATTGATTTTAATGTAGGCTTTTTTTTCCACTGGCTGAAATCAATCCTGCCAGGATTTTCTGATGTCTGAGGCTAGAAGTTGACTAATGAGCAGCATTGGTTGTCATTTGTCACTGTGTCAGCGCCATTTGGACAGCATGATCACATTGTTGTTCAACATTTGTGGTTGTTGTGCTACACACGCTTACCTTTTCTTACACCAACTTTTAGGTTGTTCTGATTGGAGACCATAAACAGCTCCGACCCATTGTGAGAAATCCGAGCGTGAAGAGACTTGGGATGAGCAGGTCTCTCTTTGAATCCTACTTCAACCAGCTCCACGAGAACAAGGCTGTGATGCTGAACACCCAGTACAGAATGGTGAGATGATCCCGCCTGCACCTTTAGACCTGCACGATAACAAATGATCTTTATTTCACTTTCTTACACAGCACGAGGACATCTGCAAGTTCCCATCAGAGAAATTTTACGAGGGAAAGTTGAAGACAGGTGTGGAGCGGCCCACCAGTGTTCTGCGTATCAATGACAGGGGGATGCCTGTAGTCTTTGGTCACATAGAGGGAGAGACCATCAAGCAGGTGGTCAAGACTGCCAAAGGCAATACCAACTCCAAGGCCAACTATGAGGAGCGAGACCAAGTGGTATTGTTCTGTTTCTTTAGTTCACTGCACTAAATCCTAACACCCAGTTCGTTTTTATAGATTATTTGCATTGTTGTAGTTATGGTGACATGCTTAGTGGTTTTCAATGGTATGCCAAAGGTGCTTCCTGCAGGCCATTTCTGTCACAATAGATCTGAGTGTTAAATAAAGGGATGGACATTGAATTTTAACCTCACACAGGTCCAATTTCATTTGAACAAAGATTAATGAAATAATCAGGTGTATGTAGTGGATAAATCCAGTTTGCTCATACAATTTATCCAGACTGCAGTTTGAGCTGTGTCTGCCAAAAGTTTGTCTACTGTATTTTGGGTTCACTTCAAAGCTTGACTTTTAGATCAGTCCAAGATCTAAAGACAAAATTTAGCTCCAAGAATAAAAACATTGCAACATCTGCTTGATTAGAAAAATGATGACCCATACAATTTTATTCAGGAATGGATTGTGTGCCTTGCAAAACTGACCAAATCTGACATATTTGTTCTGCAGGTGAAGATTGTTAAAATGTTGGTGAACAAAGCAAAGGTGGAGGAGAGCAGCATTGTGGTTCTGTCACCCTACAATGCTCAAGTGTCAGAAATCAGAAAAAAACTCGAAAAGAAGAGTTTGGAAAAAATTACTGTGACCACCATCACAAAAAGCCAAGGTTTGTCTTTGTACCCCTTCACAATAAATCCCTCATTATGAAAAACACAACTTCCCTCCAGCTTGGTTTTCACCTTCATCGATATTTGCAATTATGAACAACTTTTTCTTCTAGGGAGTGAATGGAGATATGTCCTTTTGTCAACGGTGTGCTCACTCCCAAGTAAAGAGATCCCAGATCAGCCTGACAGCGCCTGGTTGTCCGAACACATAGGATTTGTGGGGGATCCCAACCAGATTAATGTGGGCATCACCAGGGCCAAGGAAGGCCTGTGCATCATAGGTGAGACTTCCCCCTATCACCTTGTCAGGGAGGCACAAGAACATGTACTAATGTCAAGCTACGCACACTCCGAGCCACTGACTCCTGGTTCAGAATCCCTGCGTTCACTCCCTGTTTGGGACCCATCTGCATCACTTTTGATGTTTTGGGTGTCCCTAACCTGCCATCCCTGTTCATAAAGTGACGCAGCACCAGAAACGAACAGGGCCCGAACGCGGTTATGGACCGGTACCAGATGCTGGACCGGCTAGGGGTACCGATGCGCTCCGTGTCTTGGCACAGGGTTGGTTTGCGGCCCAGAGGTTGGGCACTTGTGATAAATGGGAACAGCAAGCACATCAAAAAACGCAATTGGGGACATCCAAAACATGAAAAATTGATGCAGATAGATCCCAATAATCAATATGTGACGACTTGGAAATGAGGATTTGTTGATACGAAAGCAAGAGAGTGCAGACTGGTAGAGAGAGATACAGAGCATTTTATCAACTGGTCGATGCGCCACGTAAAAGAATGCAAACATCCAAATAAAGCGCTGTCTGCTCATTTTTTTTCTTCCATAAGAGCAAGCACAGCTTCTGTCGTGTTATGCAGAGAAAACTGGCCGCACAGCTGATCTCTCAAGTCGGAGCAGCAGTCCGCCTCCAACTCTTTTACCGGAACGCCACTCCAGCTTCCTTTCCCCCATGGTTGCTATCTTTGGAGGTTTTTTTGAGCCATAATTCAAAGTAATATTTATTTCTCAACTGACTATTCAATTTGAAAATTCATTGTGCAGTTTGAAAATGCATTTTGCAATTGACTATTCAGTATTCATATTAGGCTAGTGATATGAAAATGGATTTTGCAATTTAGAATTCAATATGAAAACTGTAAATTCAATAAGACAATTTAAAAAATAAAATACATGGTTTGCTTAAAATTTTTTTTTTGAAGTATCTTAAAATCTATTACATGGTAAAATCCCAGCCTCTGTGTCAAAACTCAAGTTAACTTGCAAAACAGCGCCCTCCTGGTGTATTGCATTCTCAACGGCATAGCGTGGCGCGTTATTAATGCAAAAATTCAAATTGAAATGCAAACTGTCAAATGCTAATCATGGCTGGGCCTTCTACCTCTCTACATTTGCTAAATCCTGCCTTCCCTTCCTTTTGACCAATTAAAAATATCAAAGACTCAACTAATCAGTGGAGTTGTTTGGTGTCTAAAGTTAGAGGAGATAATTTGCTATCTGCTAAAGAGTTAGCTTCTGTGAGGATGACAGTGACTGCAACTGTTGTGTTGCAGCTCTTAAAGATATTTTATATATGTATTATTTACATTTAAGACAGCGGTTCCCAATCCCCGGGCCGCGCCTGATTACCCCCTTAAAGTCAATTGGTGGATGCTAACAACCAGCCCATAACTTTAGCTGTGTCTAAATTTGAAGGTGTAATGGATAAATAAAGCAAAATAAAACAACAAAACCATCGTAAAACAGGTATCTTTTGATTATAATAATAAACGTGAATCCACAATGTCTGCAACTTTATTATCCGTGTTTTTGAAACGATGGAGAATCTGTCATCATTTCATTACACAGAGCGGTTTCTGCTACCTGAGAATAACTGTTTCTATAAATCCATTTGTCGAGGAATTTTTGCCTGTAAACAGCAGATTTAATTCTGTTAGGTCAAAGATCCCGCTTGATTTTTCTCGCAAGCTCTTTTCTGCCCAAAGAAACTTTCTAAATACGTTTCATTGCTTTGTTTTTGTTAGTTTGGAGCTACAAACTTAGCAGTTAGCTGCTCTCAGTCACAGAACCAAGACGGATGTAGAGAGCAGCATCCAGGAGTTTTTCAAAATAAAACTTCCTTCAGGATAAGAAAATAAACAAAACGGAAATAATTTGTTATCGCATATATTTGTCTTCTCTGTTTGTGGCCCAGTACCAAGTGACCCACATATTGGGGGTTGGGGGCCGATGTCTTAAAGTTCACAGCAGCCCTAAACATGTACTTCAGTAATGTATTTTAGAGCTGCCACACAGCGCTTGCAGTTAAGTCATTCTCACAGATGCTAACACAGTGGATAGTGCATTCTATCCTCTAACTTTA
Source organism: Oryzias javanicus (assembly GCA_003999625.1). Classification (NCBI taxonomy): domain Eukaryota; kingdom Metazoa; phylum Chordata; class Actinopteri; order Beloniformes; family Adrianichthyidae; genus Oryzias; species Oryzias javanicus. Next base: position 16,209,218 of record CM012441.1, on the reverse strand, counting down.
GACCCAAGCAACTCCATTGGTTAGTTGAATCTTATATATGTGTAACTGGTTTATAGGAAGTGGAAGTGGGATTTAGCAAATGCAGGAAGGTGGAAGGGGAAGGCCCCGCCCCGATAAGCATCTGATAATACGCAAATCAATTTGAATTTTGGCAAAGATAAAGCGCCACGCTATACAAATAAGAATGCATTACACCAGGGGGACGCTGATTTGCAAGTTGACTTGATTCTTTACGCAAAGAATGCAATAGTTTTTAAGTTACTCTAAAATGAATTGAAAGCAAACCATGCATTGAAATGTTTTTTTTTAAATATTGAATTTTAAATAGCAAAATGCATTGTCATTTGAATTATGACATAAAAAACCATGACAATTTACAATGTAATTTAATTTCAATGTAATTTTTTATTAATATTTCTTTTTCAAACTGTAATATTGAATTATAAATTTTATAATTGAATTCTACATTGCAAATGTATTTTAATTTTAAAGCCAGGGATTGAATATTGAATTGTCAATTGCAAAATGCATTTTTAAACTGCATGATGAATTTGCACGTGGAATTGTCAATTGAGAAATCTACATTACTTTGAAGTATAGCTAAAAAAAAACTTCTATAGATACCCAATGCTATAGCACTCAGTTCAGTTAAATTTCATTTATATAGCCCAATATCACAAAGCAATTGCCTCATTGTGCTTCATGTTGATAATTTTACAGATGAAAAAGGTCAGTCATAAAATATAAACAATAGTTAATTGCTAAACTAAACAACTAGATTAAACTGGTTATATCTGCCCTTAGACCCTCCCTCTCGGTAAGAAAAACTAAAAACAAAAACATTTATTCAAAGATGGAAAAGTCTTGGTTTAAAATGTTGATGTGGTGCAAATCTTGCTCCAGGCTTTTCTTTCACAGCTATGTTAATAAATATGAAATACTTATTGTCATGTAATTCCTGCTGGAGACAAATCACAATCATGAATTTCTCCTTTATGATTAATTTTCAACTGGTTGGCTTTTCTGTGTCACTACCAAATCCGTGTCCCTGACTGGTCAAAGTACAACTAGTTTGACTTTTAGCATACGTTCAATTGCCAAGATTTTTGTACATAGAACCAAAAAACAAACCTAAAAACCTGAGTAGGGATGCAAGACTTTCGAATATGGAAGCCCGCAATGCGCATATGTGGGCGTTTATATAGATTTTTCATCAGAAGGGAAAGAAAGCGTGTTTCTGAGCCTGGTGGGACTGTAGCATAAACATAGCATACAGGCAGGTGCAGGTGCACACAAAAGAAACATCTTTGTAGGGTTATGATCTCAAGATGAAGGAAGATATTTGTTAAAATAGTTCTCTTCTCCTACAGGAAACCAGAACCTGCTGGACTGCACTCGGACGTGGAGAGACCTCCTGGCTCACTACAGATGTCACAATGCCGTGACTGAAGCAAAATATATTTCAGTATAATGCAGCTTCTGATCTCTGTCTTCAATTCAAGATTCATTGAATGCCAAGATGTGTGTCCTCCTACAATGACAGATATTCCTCTCTTTGAGACAGTTTTGGATTTTAAAAATGTTTTTAGATTTTTATACAAGCACTTATTTTTTTGTCAGCTCGTTTTGAACTGTAGATTTAGTTTATGAAAAAGTTCTGCAATATCATTTGATCTAAAGAGTCATTTAAAACTGCAGAATGTGAAGCTTTGTAAAAATGCAAAATTGACAGTTTTTTTGTGATCAAACACTTTCAGACAAGGATGAGGATAGTCATGAAATTAAAACTTTAATAAAATCACAAAATGTGCAAGTTTTGAAATAATCATGAAAATCACAAGTTGTTTGTTTAATATGACTTGTAATATTTTATTTTTTTATGTTGAGACAGAAGTGTTGTAAACAAAAAAAACTATTTTAGGGTCAGTGGATTTTCTATGACAGTCAAATAGGCAGATATTTCATAGACACCTTAAGTTCCATTTTCTGAGAGATTTAAGTTGTTTTAACCATTAGAATTTTATTTTGTTTTGGTGATTTCATGTATTTTATTTTTGTGACATTTGGAATCTGGATTATTGTTTGAATTGGTTTGATTGCCAGAAGGCGCAACACTGCTGTTTAATGTCCATTTTATGAGTCAAAAAAGAAGTTATGTCTTGAAACCTTTTGTCAATAAAGTTATAATAGACAAGGACAGAGCGACATGGTCATTTTACCGTGTGCGGCGACATAGCCCATGTGTGTAAACCCGAACTTTGTCTTTGTCATTCCGAGGTTAAAGAATTAAAATTAGAGGAACTGATTGAACAATGAGAACAAAAGATTAACCTCTACAGACACATTGACATTCCCCCTTTGGCAAGTCTGAGGCAGGAAACTAGTTTTTTTTTTTTTTGCTTAGTTTTGTTCTGATCATGTTTCAAGCATAGATTGTTTGTATGAACTGGATGAAGCAAGAGTTGACGTCATACCCATAGAAAATGCCTTACCTCCAGCTCTAGTGAAATCAGACCAGAGCCTTCGCTGTCACTTCCTAATACGTCTACCGCCATATTGCAACCAAAAGCAACAAGTTCACAGCAGATTTCCAGCTGCACCCGCCTGAGTAGGTGCCTTACACCCGCCTCTTTCCCGCGATATTTTCATGATGATTGACAAGTGATTTGAGAGTCCAAACTACCCAACATGCACTGCAATCCAGGCGATCTGCGTGTCTGCACAGTGCCGCGTCCGCCTGCATGATCTCAAACACACCTATTAAAAAGTTCGAGGTGGGGCTGGTGAGCACCGCATACTTTTACTTAGGCATCTGATGGGTCAGTTTATAACTCAAATAACTTGTGAAGAAAACATATCTTTTTTATTTCATTTTTATTTCAGAGTTGAAATAAAAAGTGTTGCTCCTGAAGAAAAGCTGCTGGACACCTGCTACAAGTTCACTGTGAAGAGGACGCCTAACAATACTTTAGTTAAACCTTGGATCGTCACCCTTCACCTGAAAGGTTAAGTTCCCGACAGCAGAACAAAGGCTTAAAGGGATGCCAGCAAGAAAATAAACAGGCAGTGATCGTCTGAGAAGGTTTGAGACTTCGACAGTTTGGAGGTCAAAGAAAGTAGAAAAGAGGGCAGTCAACTTCATAAATGAATATAAATAAATAAATGGTAAATACTTGTATTCTTTCTACCTTCCTTCAAAGGCCCAAAGCGCCTCACAGTCCCATTCACCCAGTCACACACACATTCATACACTGGTGGTGGTTCCGCTGCTGAACACTGGTGCCAACCTCCCACCAGAGGCAATTTGGGGTTCAGTGTCTTGCCCAAGGACACTTCGACACATGGGCGGGCAAGCAATCAAACCCACTATCTTCCGATCATGAGACAACTGCCCTACCACTGCACCACGGCCGCCAAAATAAAAAAGAAGAAAAACAAGCAGAAGTTGTCCTTGTCTTTCAGTCAAAAACAAGAATTTCAAAATAAAATATGAGCAAAGCAACTTTTTGATCAATGCATAGCAATGTTTTTTGTCAACATGAAGGTCTGAGGACACAAACATGTTTGATTCAGCAGCTTTTGGGGCTCCCTCATTGTTGTCATGGTTACCATTATCTGAAGCAGCACATGTTATGAAGATAAAACAGGCTACCACATCATCACCTTCATAGATGATCTCAGGTTTCTGCAGGAACTCCAGTCACGCTGATGCAACCATGACCAGCAGGTGGCACTGTTTTCAAAGCAAAGCTTCACATGAAGCTGTGTGCCAGTGATGGAAGCAGGTACAAGAATCAAATGTAAATACACACAATACTTGTATGCATGCAATGTAACAATTATCACATTGCTGTGAAGAAGACACACAAAGATGAGGAGCTTCAGTGAGGCTAATATCCCCACTCAGGGGCATCAAGGGGCTCTGGCGTCCGCGCAGAGGCCAGTCTAGGTAGCAATCAGGGACCAGACAACCAGGTAAAAAGAGCAATTATAAGATCAGTTTACATGAAACAAACCAAAGCCAAGCAAGGCAGGGTGAAGCCAAGCAAGGAAACAGGCAAAGCGGCAAGGGCTCATGGTCCGACCCATCTGTGTGTCCTGATAAATCACATGCTCTCTGGTGCAGTGGACAGGGAACCCTGGTGCTACAGGTCCCTACACCAGGTTCCAGGTGCCCACTGACTGGGCCTGGAACCTGTAGCACAGTGCGGCATCCCCTCTTTTGCACAAAGCAACTCTGGTTTTCATAGGCTGCACCACACCCTGTGTAGTAGTTGCAGCCTGTTTCATCCTGCTGCACACAAATAAAATGCTAAAAACAAGTGGTTTCTGACTAAACGTACATGTCTTGAGACCAAATCTACAGAAACTAAGAGAAAAGAATGTTTGAAAATAGTTTTGAAAATAAATCAGCCTGAAGTACCAAAAAATACAATTTTTCATTTGTCCCCCTTCTAATGTCCAAATTACATTTTAAAGTCTCACACACTTTGCATTTTAAAATTGAAGCTCCTGTCTGTGTGAACATTTGTTTGAATACAATTTCAAAGAATTATTATCCATGGTCATGGAACGGTACCGCAACCTATAATTTTAGCGAGACATTGATCCTGCTATTAACAAATAGGACAAAAATGTAGATAAAAAAAATGAACAAAAACTGAAGGCTAACTTTTTGGGTCACCAACCAGAAAAAAAAGAAACAAGGTGAATGTTGCAGATCATAACAAACACTGCCATTGAGGATGCTCTCTCTGCACGCATCTACGCATGCACACATACTCACACCGGTCAAACCTTTACCTGTAACTTAAGTCCATTCATCTCTCCTTCTTGACAAAAATCTCAGAGACTTTATCATAAAAGTTTCTATATCTTTTTTTAGTTATAAAAGTCTCAATATAGATTTGTTGTACAGCATTGGTCCTCCATTTATTATATTTTAATTTTTTGAATAAAAGTTCAACTTTGAATAATTTATAAATTAGATTACATCTTCCATTTTATCAGTCAGTCAAAGCAAAACCTTAAAAAATACGGACTCTGATCGAATAAACTTTGTTAGAAACAAATGAAGAACAAACGTCAACTCACAAGCGTCCTCTCTGTTGAGATAGTGCTACTGCGTACCTCTCCGACTGTCTTCTAAATGCAGTTTTACATCATATTTTAACACAAAATAAATGATAGACCAACATGGAAAACATTAAATATTAAATGGAAAGAGATATGCACTAAAATTTTGTTCAGTCAAATTTTTTTTAATAAAATATTAGATTTAGGCTAAGATGTTGCTTTGCTAATTAATAAATTGTTCTTGTATGCGTGCTGTGTTCAAGGACAATTAATGATGTCACAGCAGTAATGCAGCATGTGATGCGCACACAGCTGTGCGTACACATCGAGACAGCTGAGAGCAATGGAAGAGACATTTTCAGCTGAGTTCAAAAAAACAATTGGACCTTTGTTTTTTATGTTTTAGAACATGACTATTACTATAGATTAAAAATTAGATGAACGGGATAGAAAAAATTGTCTGTAATGTATTAACCGTGATCAACTCAATAATTTGACACCCGTAATAAATGGAAACATTTTTTGAAATAATAAGCAAATAATTAGAAATATCAAACCAATTATTGTCGTCCAGAGCACTTCAGTGAGATCAAAAGGCTTTACCTGGTTAAAAAAACAAACATTTTTTTAAAGTTTGCTGGTAGCGGACTATGTATTTATTGAAATCCAACCAATTGAAAAAAAAGAAGTAAAAAAGATTAGTTCCAGGTTTTCATTCTCCAAGAGAAAGGATCACCAACCTTTTTGAAACTAAGAGCTACTTCATGGGCACCGAGTCCTACGAAGAGCTACTAGTTCGAAATGACACATTTGCTTAGTTTGCCTTTAGTTATACTTTATTAATAATGACAAATGATCCTCCTCTTTGTGAAGACACTGATTTCTCACCATAATTATCAATAATGGCAACAAGCTAGGAAACAGATATCAATATTAAGCACTTTATTAAGCTCAGTAGTTGTTACATTTTGCAATGATCACTTACATCATTAAATTTCATGGGAAAAATGTCCCACTTTCAATATTTTGTTGCACCAAGTTTATCAATTATGTAATGTTAAAGAAAAATCAAATTACACATTTTTAAACAAATCTTGTCACATATTGAACTAATGACCAAATCTGCAGAATTTTTAATAAAATCAATGATCTTTGAACAGGAGGAGGTCAGAGGTCACCTAAATCTATCTAAAGTTCATCTATCAAGACGTTTTCATTTTTAAATCTGTGTAAATGCAAGTGTACTTTAAAAAAAAATTGCAACAATAAAATTGAATTTTAGACGCAGTTCACAAGTGAGTTGTACTATTTTTAGAGGAGACCTGTGGGCTACCTGTGTGGTCCTTGTGGGCACCCTTTTGGTGACCCCTGTTCTAGAGCAAAGCTTGTTTGTTCTAAAATTCTCAAACCATGGGTAAATCACATTGAGTCAAAATCTTCTTCTCAAAATAACACTGAAGCTGTGAAGGGCCAGAACAAATAATGCTGTCATTCAAATGTGCCTCCAGTTTGGTTTCAGCTTGGAGCAGTTTAGTTGCCATGGAGGCTGTTAGAATGAAGGTTTAAGGTTTGACTGTTAGAAGAAGTTGGAGTAAACAACAGAGCAGACAGGTAAGGTTTTTTTTAAGTAGGCTCTTATGGGTTCACCTCTGTTGCTTCTCTGAAAGTATAATCTGTCTTCAACCACAACATTAACTGTTGGTAAAATGTTGGCTTAACTGTGTTTAACCTAAAACTACTCTCTGCTTGCATGTTAACTCAAAACAAAGAAATCTACAGAGAGGAACGGCTAGGAAGATGACAAGTTCAGGTATGACTGTTGTGCTCCTGAAAAAAGATAGAGATGTTTTTTTCACCAAGAAGACTTTAAAGTCCCCCTCCAATGAAAATCAAACTTTTTGAGTTTTTAACATGTATATGTGGCATTTTTCTACTGAAAGAGAAAAAATATAATTAGAAATAATTTTGTGTTTGCATTTCTGAGTATTTCGCCTTTTAAATCTTTGTCAATCAAATGCTCGCTGAAAAACTCAGTTTGTATTCCTGAGCTTTGGTTACGTCACGATAGCTAGCTCGGAAAAGAGAAGATAACATCCCATTTCTGTGCTGTATTGGAATTCAGTGAAAGGCCATAATGAGGTTTATTTGTGACGAGCAAAAAAAAAAGATTGAAATTCATGTTGGCTCCTCTTAATGTAGTGAAGGCGCGCATTATTGCACCGCCCGCTTGTATTTTAATTGCATCAAAGATGGGATTTTTTTAAGTTGGCCTCATGTATTTAAATAGAAAAAAAGTAAAATCCCATTAGCTGTCACAAATATGCTGTCCGTGTTTGATCCAGAGCTGCAGCAGCAGCGCTGCTCAGGAACCACCAAGTGGTTTAACCGGACACCGTAACCGTTCTCCTGAACGTAACCGTTCATCCGTGTCTAAAAACGTCAGCACTGGCTGCACACATTTAGAAAATGACGCGCGATGAGACACTTTCTGGCATTTCATTTGATTTCTTGTTCAAGTTATTTCAACAATCAGCATAAAATCAGTTATGAATCCCAGCTAGTGCTGCGTTCAGGTGCAAAGCAGCCTAAATGGTCATGTTTTATTTTATTTTGATTTTTTTCATGGGCTTTTTAAAGTGTGTGTCTCACTAGCATGTCTGGGTGGAGTAAGGGGTTACGAAGCTCAGCTCCATAAGCCACGCCCACACAGAAATTTTCTGAAACAAAGGCTTCAGATCAACAGTATTAAAGGCGTTTTAAGACATTTAGGATGAGGAATTTGTGTTAAAAACTTCACAGTCCTAATTAAAACCCCACTGGGAATGTTTAAAGAAAAAAAAATTGTTGTGGGGACTCCCTTCCGCTCTCTTTGGGGTCCAGATGACTCCAACCACATATTGATGTGTGATTCCTTCCATGACAAATGTGAACAAAAGGGGGACAGGATTTTATATCTGTCATGGACATTAGTGAAACTCAAAAATCAATTATTAGAAAAAGTTCAGCACACTGTCTTGTAGGGTCCAGATGACCCCACTTGTAATGTAAACATGCAAAGGAGAGCGGAAGGGTTACAGAAGCATTTCATTAGAGGTGCAGCAACTATTTGAATCGTGTCATAATTCGTGGTTGCTGATACGATTCGTAGTTGATAGTTGATTATGAACTAGGCTTGGGTGGTATTCAAACTATAATACCGTCACTATTCCTCCACATTTGATCTCAGTATCCGGTATTACCATGACGAATCAAGAACTTAATAAGCACAAATTAAGTGGCATTACCAAGCTGCTGGGTTTTCCTTCACCGTACAAGACTTGCGAACACAACTTTTAAAACCATAACAAAATGAAATCTTGGATTATCCATTTTTATTTTCAAGTCATGCAACAAATATATTGGAGAAGTAAATAATATCAAATCTACAGAGCATTCACAGAAATTTTCTGCTTCTTTTTTGTCCCCTTCTTCTTCTTTTGTTTTAATCAATAGATTAAAATGTTGATGAACACACTTTACTTACACAATTGTGGTTTAAAAAAAAATAAAACTTTAGACCAGAGAATACGTACGGAAAAAGTTTTAAGCTGGACCATTTTTAAGACCAAGATATCAAAATTTAAGATTTTTTAAAATGTTTTTTAAGGCCTTATTTCCACATTTTCAAATTCAAGGTAAAAGCCTTGAATTTGAAAATGCAAGACAGAACCCTGCTACTTTACTCTTGGGTTTTATATAAGTGTTTGCTCTGACCACAGTCATGCGAGTACGGCCACAACTGTCCCAAAGCTCATTCTGAGGAGGAACTAAAGGAGTGGATGAGGCGAGCTGCTGAGGAGAAGGAGATCAGGAGCACTATGGAGACTCGGGGCTTTGTCTCCTACAACCAGAGACTCTTGGAAGAGTACACTCAGAGCAGCAATGAGGAGTACATTGTGAGTACACAACTGTAGGATGGTGGGAGGACTGCAGCTAAAATTGATATTTCATTAAGGACCACCAACTATCACTTCATCGTCACTCAATGGTCTAATTAAACCAAACCCTCACTCCTCATCTTCTTCATTTCAGATGTCTGAGCAGGTTGATGATGTCAGCATCTTCTGTGATAAAGATCTAACAGTGGAGCTGGAGAACACGGATAAACCATTGAGGTGGACTTTCAAAGTTGAGACTGAGGTAAGACCAAGAGATTCAATTGCAGTCAAGCAAATTACTTGGGGCTAAACTAAACATAAAGTTTATATATGCCTTAAGATAAAGGAAAAATCTAGAATCTTACTACATTTAGCTTACAAAATAAAAGAGAGTCGTGTTTGCAGACAACTGATCATAGAGACAAAAATAACACATTTCAAGGAGGTCCAATGATGAAGCCTTGAAGACCTTCACATATATAAGAAAGACAGTTTCCACCATAGTCACAAAAAATGCTCATTGTCCAGTACAACAAAATGAACCAGTCTAAAGCTCAGACAGCCCACACAGTTCTCCAGATGATACTGAAGGATTCAATGATCCAACATGTTTAAAGCAACAAGCAAGACATTGTCTGTTTCTTTTCTTTAGCAAAGCTAAAAACACTAGAGGAGAGCTGTCAGTCAGTCACCCGCCTAAACCAGGTGAGGGAGACAAGTTTGTTCCAGATTTTTTAAAGGAATTGAAATAGCCTAAAATCAATTACTAAATAGTATGAACACTTCTTTATTGTCTTCTAACTGTAAACCCAAAACATGCAGAGAAAACAAGGACAGATTTAGCAAAGGTGGGTCGATTGACAGAAAAGGCTCTTTTCTTAATTCTTTATTCAGATGATTCATTTTTGTGGTAAATCATAACAAAAAGAGTTTAAAAACATTTAAATTTTTGACATCACTGACAATAAAGATGCAGCTCTCTCATGATGGGGGGGGGTGTTAGCTGAACACAGGCTTTGTAATGCTAGAAAGAGACTACTAACAAGTTAAGTACAAAGTAATAACATACTTGTTATCGTATTTTTAAAATACAGCTTTTCTAAATGTCATGTGAATTAATATTGTATTTATCCACCATGTCTTAAAGTTCGCTCCGTGAAAACATTGTCAGACTTAGAGCCGATTGTGTTTACATTTATAGACAACACAAGGGACAGCTTGTTAGCATTAGCGGCTAGTATTGTAGCATGCTAGCGTCAGTGTGTAATAACAGCGCTTCATATCAACACTTTTACTAAACGTTTTGTTGCTGCTGTAGACCAGCAGCTTCATTTTCCAGTTCTGTCTGGATTCCGTAGAAAATCTTGCTGCTTCATCCGCCAAAGCTAACCACTACACAGAGAGACAAGTAGCAGAATGGGTGGAGATTTCTCTTGGTTTTTTTTTGGAACAAGCTTATATCTCTCTCTCTCTCTCTGCCACACTGAAGGGTCTCCTCTGCCAGCTGCAGTTTTCATGTCTGCGCTTTATAAGAGCTTATACTTTACACCGGACTACGGAAGCCCAAGAGGGCAGAGTGCAGGGAAAATAAAATCTCGATTTTCAAAAAATTAATTTGTCTAGGACATAAAATTCGAATGAATCCATAATATTGATATATCGCCCAGCCCTAATAGTATCCTTCTCTTTTGCTAATTGTCATTAAAATTATTGAGTACATATTTCATGTGAGGGGGAGAGCTTTTTTTCAAAGGCTTATAGAAGAAAATAACCACTTCTGACTTGGTCATTGGTGGATCCAGCAGCTGTAGAGTCCATCAAGCTCAAACTGGTAAAAAAGTGTCGAGCAAATAACAGAAGGAAGCAGTTCACAAAAATAGTCAAACAGAGGCTGTATTGCTTGCAACTTTTGGAAAAAAATCACCCAAGAATTTAAGCCGTTTTCTATAGAGAAAACAGCTTATGCAGAACAAAGTTTTAAAAGTATTAAATGAAACAAGAGTTGTGATAGTCAAAAGTCATAAAAGAAGACAGATTCTTGGTACGAGCAGCAAGGTTTACAGTCTTCTCATACAGAAACCACTTGTTCTTCAGTAGCCGGCAGGTACATCCTATTTGAGATGCAAAGAGATGGGGTCACTTAGTCTCTTAATACAGTCAATGACTGATACATACTGTGCTTTGACTATTTGTGAATGAGTTGAATAAAGTTTCACTTATCTGAATGTTTTGTTTTGCTTGATGTGCCTTAAAGTCTAAAAAACGTTACTTTTGAAAAATAGGACTTTTTTTCTTTTTTTAACTGGAGAGCCACAATGGAGAAATAAAAGAGCCACTTGTGGCTCCAGAGCCTCAGTCTGCAGACCCACACTTGATTTGAGACAGACATTAGCATTTTCACACTTTTCTCTCTTTTTTAAACTCTGAAACTTCAAACCTTCATAGAAAAAAAGGCCCAGTTTTAAAAAATGAAAATAGAGATCTGTTCATGATCAATCTGGGATGCCTCAAGTGGTAGATAAAGGGTAACCAAACACTAATTTGTTCCAAAGGTAATATATGATAATATACATGGATATAGTTCACTCTGAAAGGCTGAAGAAAATCATGTTACGGCCTCTTTAAAGTTCACAGCAGCCCTGCTCCAAAAATGTCTTAAGAGCTGCAACACAACAGTTGCAGTCGTAGTCATCCACATAGAAGCTAGTAGATAGCGTATTCTCTTCTCTGACCTCCAACCCTAAAAAACTCCATTGGTTAGTTAAAGTCCCCCTATGATCCTTTTTTTAATTTAAAAAACGTCCTCAGTAGTGTTTTAATCGTGATTATGTAGTATTTAACCAAAATCCCACAATCTAAATGTCTTAAAAAGTTATTTTTCATGTTGATCTGAAGCTTCTGTGAGGAAAAAATCCTCTGGGGGGGCGTGACTTTTGGAGCTGAGCAGAGCTGCTCTGTCCTAGATCCACCCAGTCTGATCATGGTGGCTCCTGTGTCTCGCTAGTGTATATCATCCCCCGCTGCTCCACAAAAATGTGTAGCAGTTTCCTTTTGAGCTGGATGTCAGCTCAGACAGGAAGTTGAGAGTTTCACGGACCGAACTTTCATCGATCCTTTACAACTGCAGTCAAACGAGCATTCGTTCACATTTCTGTGGTCATATCAGGAAGCTTTGTGGAGTCTAGTGGAAAATTTTCCAGCGTTCTCAGTCCTGCTAAAGTACGTATTGTATGAAACTCACATAAAGAATACGGTGACGGCTGATTTGACCCCCGGAAATGCGATCGTCGGCTCATGTGACTGCAGTCAACAGGAAGACACCATTTTCTCTTCTGCACCTATGCTCGGCAAGGTAGCCGGTCCAGCTGAGGGGGTTTGCGCATGTGCAGCAGAGCAATCGTGACGTATTAACTGCTCATTAATTCAAACAGAGACTTTCTGCGAAACTTTAACTGACAGCGATTTAAAAGGAGAAATACTCAAAAATGCAAGAACAAAATGATTTCTTACTACATTTCTTCTCTTTCATAAGAAAAATGCCACATATTCATGTTACAAACTCAAAAAACATGATTTTCATCGGAGGGGGACTTTAAGCCTTTTTTTATTTAACTTGTCCTGTCCAACAGCTGAGCAAAGAGATACGGGCTGAGAGGGGGACTTTAAGTCTTAATGTTTTTAATTGGTCGACCAAGGGAAGTAAAGGCTGCATGTAGCAAATATAGGGGTTTGGTAGGCCCCACCCTGATGAGGTTTAGAAATTTGAATATCAATTTGAATTTTGGCATAGATAAAGCGACACACTATGCAAATGAGAATGCATTCCACCAACGGGGGCGCTGTTTTGCAAGCTGATTTGAGTTTTCACTAGGAGTGTAACGGATCACGGATAATCTGTGATCCATACGGATCAGAGGCCACAGTTCGGGACACGTGTGTACTGCAGACCGCTCCAACCCCCCCCGTTTGCACATACCTGGCACTAGCATAATTTAAACCAATTGTTCGTTCACATCAAATGAAATTCGCATCAAATTCATGTAAATCCTCTTTGTTTCGACAGGCACTAAAGTAGCTGCTTCACAGTTATCTTAAAGTCTGTTCACCTGAAGCTCCTGCTCCGTGTGGGAGGAGCTTCAATCAAAAACTTTTCTCGATTTCACAATGAAGGACGCGGATCGATAGATATCAGGTTTATTTAATCTTAAGAGCTGAATAAAAGCATCGGTACACTTTTCCATTTCTGGGTTCAAAGAATCTCCCAGTTAAGACCACCAACTGTCCCGCAAAGGAGAGAACCGCTCCGTAACGGAATTGCTGGTGCTGTCAGGGGCCGATTCTACGGCAAGCCAAATACGCCAAAAATCAACAGGAAAAGCGAGTACGGAAGTGCCACGTTCTACAGAAAACAATTTTTATTTTAAATATTTAAATGTTCAAACAGTTAGTTTCAATAAAACAATACCAAAAATATTTTAACTGTTTTATTTATTATTTAACTTAAACATTGGGTGGGATGAGAATATTTTTATTTAAAGGGGTACTCCAGATAAATTTGGTATTTTCAACACTATTTTTAGCATTCTTTTATCTCAGTTTTTGTACATTTAGTCTAAAGACATGTAAATGTAATAAAAAAATACATGTTTTAGCATTTTGTTTGAGTTCAAAGTTTAAAGATGTTTTGTTTTAATAAAAATGCCTTAATGACCAAATGTTTTGATGTTGCATATATAAATATTGTGTGTGTAAAATGCTCAATATGCTTATTGAATATATGATTAGAAGAGTTTCCAAAAATGTATTTAGCTTTTATATTGTTGTTTTATGTCGTTTTTTTAATTTTCTTTTTACCGTGACACGATCCGAACCGTGAATTTTGTGATCCGTTACGCCCCTAGTTTTCACACAAAGAGAGCTTGGCATTTTGCTATGCAATAGATTTCAAGTTACTTTAAAATAAATCTAAATCAAATCATGATTTGACATGTTATTTTTAAATATTGAATATCCCTTGCCTTTTCGCTGCAATTGACAGAGACGTGCCCGCACAGGCGCCATTGCTATGCATCGAGTTGCATCAACAGAACACAAGTTTCAATGTGAGACACGCAGGCAAAAAACCACAAAAATCGGGCTAGCTCCAACATTTTTTAACCAATTTTCACAAAACATTGTTGTCAAGAATGACTTTTTCCCTCAAAAGATTTCTATAAATGTTCCTAAAAAATCCAAGAACCAGGCCTTATTGAACTCAGTCACTTTTATTGACTTTTTGCAAAAAGGAGAGATCCGACAAAAACAACTGCTCAGAGTTACCTTCGTGGGAGCTCTGACCTCCACACGCAAAGACAAGCACTTTTATACAGCATGGCCGTTGCTAGGCAACGACAGTCTTATCCTCCAGGGGTCCTGTGTCAGAGGTCATAAACTGTTTAGCCTATGTCCTTATAAGGAGTTGTTTTCGAGCACAGAACTCAGACAAAGACATTCCTGAAACTTTCCATGAGGCCTGAGTGAATCCCTTTTGGGGAAGGTGAGGCTATACTGGCTTCAAGACCCACACATAAACATAATTTTGTTAATTAATATTTCCAACAATTGTTCAAATTAAAGCTTGTAAAATGATTACTGTTACGGTATAATTAAATTGTTATTATCTTTAAAAACTAAGCTGTAAATAGTGCAAGAACTGTGCCTTTTAGAGTTACAGCTACATAAAGCTAACCTAAATCATAGATCCAAGTTACACCTCCGTCGCACAGTTCAGCTCCACTAGCCCCACCCCCTTTTAAGCATTTTTTTTCCTTTTTTAAGCTGGGCTGAGAATGGAGTCTGCCTCCATCTGTTCTGTTTGGTTACCCTTTATGTTCATTCACTGGAACAGAGCACAACAGGATGGGGTTTCTCTTTGAGAAGGCTGTGTGGCAGATGGACCAAGTCATAGTCAGTAAATGTCTAAAGACTAAATGATCCATTGCGGTGAATTCCTCTCAGCCGAGCTCGAGACAAGCCAACGAAATCCGTTTTCCTAGAATTTCCTCCCATCACACAGTGGATTGCTGCTTGGATATGTTGTGTTAAAGGTCTAATTCTCAAATGTACAATTAGTTTTGTTTATCTATCTCCTCAGATGGTAAAGCCTCACTCTTGTTTTCCACAGAGACAGCTGCAGCATGTGGCACTCCTGAAGCAGGAACCTGGAGCTGCCTTCAGCCTCAGTGACAGCAGCTCAGTGTTTTACTCACCAGGAAACAAGTTTTGTACGGAAGATATGTACTTCCACATCACTGTGTCCTTTACATGCAGCCACCCAGGACTGTATGTGCAGTGGCTGGTCCTGGATTTTGACATGAGGCCCGTGCTTGTAAGGAAACTCAAGGTGCGAGTAGGCCTCCTTTCAATTGATGACGAAGACCCACCGAGCTGGAATCCCGGTGCCATGTTTCAGAAAACAGAGCGCTGGCACAGAGAGAATAGAGTGATAATCCCTTATTCATCTCGAACAGAAGAGCAAGATAAATTGTCAAAGGAGTACAAGCTTCCTCAAATGAACTATTTCCGCAAGTACTCCCAAACTAAGCAACCTCTTTTAAACAACAAGAACTACAGGGAGTGGATGCATCAATTCCTTTATGCTGAAGAGAACGCACAGGCCCAGATTGTTTCAAGGTAGAATTTCTATTTACTTCCTTTCCTATTAATGTATTTGGAACAGACCCTTTTCTCATTGACATCAGACAAAATGGAGATGTCGCCAACCATGTGTAAAGCTACTTCTGGGGTTAGAACAGGAAAGCTGTCAGTTGAACACTATTTGATACAATTTTACATAAATAATAAAATGTAACCTTACCAATTTTAACAGACAATTGTAAAATATGTATTTACAGAATGTCCTGGTGAACTGTATTTTCATTTCCTCTCTTAGATCATCCAAATCAAAATACAAATTTGAACCATCCTTCAGTAATGGAGGTTCAATTGAAAGTATCGACCTTAGGGGTATTTGTAGTTTTTTTTGGGTATTTTAAGGGGTAATAGTGAAAAATAGGTTGTTTACCAAGTGAGACAACAAATATTTTAAGTGCTGCTATCAAGACGTGTTTTTTTCAGCTTTCACGTAAGAGCAGCCAAAAAAATTACTTGCGAATAATTATTTCCTTATACATATTTTTGATAATTATTTTTAGCCTTGCTTACCTTTATTTTCCTGCAGGGATCAGACATGATTATAAGCAAAAGTAAAGGGAAGCAACATCAGAAAATAATGAAAAAGTTATTAGTTTTTCTTTATTGTAAGACACATTGAAATAGTCTTACTTAAGATCTGTTTTTAGCGATTCTGTGAATATGAAAATGTAAGCTACTTAAACTGGGCTGAAATGATATTCTGCAGCTCTATGTCCCATCCCCATGTGGAGAGCTAGTGTTAACATGAATTAGTAGAATAAAAATCTTAATTACCTCCATAATCTAACAAGCAGCATTCAATGAAGTACTCATAACCTTCATCTTACTTTGACCGGTTTGTCAGAGAGAAATAATCCGCAACTCGTTTAATATCATCCACAAAAATTTGAGGAAGCAGCTGCTGCACAGGATTCTACAGGCAGGATTACTGACATTTGTACTTTGATTTGTGAATGATCTAAGAGGGGAAAACAAATACAACCAGGTAACATTATAAATACTGTACAATATTGTACAAATTTCCATCACAAATGGTTAGGTTACCTTTCATTATTTATGTATATTTTCTTTAAACAGCGTTTAGCTGTCAGCTTTGCCATTCAAAAAACCATAAACTGGAAGTCACTGTGTGACATCACATGAAAAGGGTCTATTTGCTTTACTGAAATGTTCTTTGTTTTTCTTCTTTACTATAGCCTGAACATTTGTGGCAAAATCACAACAATGAATATGCTGAAGAGTCCTAGGTTTGGGATGGAGTTTGCTCTCCATGGGGAATTATTCGGTGTCATCACAGTTCCTTGCAAGTTGACGGTGGACAGTCCAGAAGGTCTGGTTCTGAAACAAAGCATTCACTCAGTTTTAGTGCCCCGTTAAAACAAACCATCCACAAACCAAGGTTTATGAAGCCAGCATCCTGCCTCTCAAAACTAATGAAAGCCAGATTTATCTGAGGCTGTCCAAGCAATGCTGCTCTGATCTAGAGCTCAAAAGCAACGAGACATACAAAATGGAGGTGCAGTTCCAGCTTGACGGCTACAGCTTCGGCATTTGGCACAAAGCAGTGGATCTTCTTCCTGACACAACGAGAGTCCTGCCCAACTTTGGAACTGTGGGGTTCCTGTTGGTAATGTAACCTTTGAGAAGCTGAACCCAAAGCAGCAATCAGCTGTTGACTTCATTCTAGGGGATTGCAACGGCAAAAAGGTTGTGGCACCTCTTCTCATATATGGGCCTTTTGGAACAGGAAAAACCTTTACCCTTGCTACAGCAACCAGGGAGCTTTGCAAGAATCGCCAGAACAAAGTGTTGATCTGCACCCACACCAACAGGTAACCATCCATGCGCTCAACCATACATCCATCGATACTCACACACTTTATTTAATTTAATTAATGATCTTTAAAAAATAAACTGTCAAGTTGTTGAGGGCAAGGATTTATGTGGAGTGGGCTGCATGGTGGTGCAGTGATTGGCGCTCTTGTAAATTCTTCTTCCTGGTGTTCAATAAATCTTTCCCACTTGTGAGATTTTCCTACTAACACTCACTGTGCATGCACAGTCCCAAATTACGTCATAATTTTCATTTAGCGGGCCCCCCATTAATCTGTGCTACCTCTTTGATCTTGTGGTTACTATTCTGTTTTTATCTTTTCTTTTTCATTTTTTTTTTTAACTTTAGGTTACTTTAATCATCTGCTTAATGCAACTAATGCAATGCTACACTTGCCAACTTATCTTAGCTTTAAAGTCAGCTCAATACTTAATTTCTGGGACTTTGAGATGTTTTGAACCGAATGCCAAGAGCATGGAACAGAATGTGAATTAAATTTTGGTAGGATGTTTTAATTCCAGAACAAATTCTGATTTTGCAAAGCGCTTGGTCTAACAGACCTTGCGGATTCTTAAATGTTCACCATGCGAACAGAGAGACACTGTAGCCACAGATCTGCCGTAGACCTTACGGGTTCTCTATTTTTTATTTTCCTCACTGATGCAGCTTCAACATACAGCTCACACGTATGCAGTTTCCCCCTGGTTATTTGAATTTTATTATTCACTATTACACATATTCAAAGGTTCTATTTTCAGTCACATGAATCTTACGGTTTATTTCAAAACTCAGACAACTCATGACGCTTTTTTGAAACTTTTGCACCCAAAGGAGGGGCTATGAGGTGCACTTCCGATCCCGGAGGAGAGCAGCGATGAAGAGCATGCTGGCTCATCAACTACCCCCTCCCCCTTTCTCTTTCCATGCAGGGGCATGGAGAAATGTTATCATCTGACTCAAAAGTGGCCAAAAAAATAATGAAGACTATAATCACGGAGAATAATTATCATTCAGAGCAGGTGTTTATTATGGATTAACCAGGCTAAGAATAAAAATATCTTCAGTAATGTTGAGCAATACCCCAATGTTTTATTAAGCGTGATCAGAAGTGTTTTTGATGATAATGGATCAGTAATGGACATTATTCTCCTCTATATTTCCAGATTTGCTAATTTTTCCGGTTCTTAACACCAAAGAATAAGGGGAAATTCTGTACTTTTTAACCCATGAAACTGTGCTTATCCCCCATGAATCTTCCCTGCCCTGATGTGTTTTCATAAATACAGTACGTTGGTTTTTATGGGTAGGATTATCTGATAAGTAGGACAATTAGATGGCTATAGCTAACATTTTGTGCTATGGGTAGGAACATCTCACGGGGTAGGATAGATTGTTTGAACACTGGCTTTCTCTCTTTTATAGGGTTTGTTAGAATACAATAAACTTGGTGATCAGAGACCAAAGGGCAACACTTGACAGTGACATAACCTGAGGGACAAATATTAATTTTTTTCTACCACCTACTGCTTTTTCTTCATGTAATTTTTAAGAAATGTAAACTTTACGTTTATGGTGTGTTTATTTATGAACTGTTACGTGCCTTTTTTGTGTTTTTAGTTCTGCTGATCTTTACATCAGAAACCATTTCCATTCAATCATCAGCAATGAAAACGGAAGACTGCGGCCGCTTCGTATTAAATCAAACAAAAAGGGGAAGGCCTTAAAGGCAACAGATGAGATCACTTTGAAATACTGTCTTCTATCTAAAGACAAACACCAGTTTCTGCCTCCCACAAAAGATGCTCTGGATGCCCACAACGTCGTCGTAACAACTACAAGCATGGCAAAACATTTTCATGACCTGAATCTGCCAGAGGGATACTTCACCCACATTCTTATTGATGAGGCCTCTCAGATGCTTGAGTGTGAAGCTCTGCTGGCTCTAAACCTTGCTGGGTCAAACACCAGGATTGCTTTAGCAGGTGATCACATGCAAATGGGACCCCAGCTTTTCTCTGTGGATGATGACCGCCGTTCAGATTACACACTTCTTACACGCTTGTTCCATTACTATCAGGGCCAACTTTGTGATGCTGCCCAGAAAAGTCGCATCATTTTCAATGAGAACTACCGCTCCACTAAAGAAATTGTAGAGTTTGCCTCCACCCATTTCTACATTGGTAAAAATAATGCCATTAAGGCTGCTGGAAATGTCCCACCTCCAGCAAATAACCACGCCCTGAGATTTCACCATGTTAGGGGAGAATGCATCTTGGACACCACTTCTAAGTCTTGGTGGAACATGCAAGAAGTCCTGGAAGTGGCAAAAGTGGTGAAAGATATTTTGGAACAGTGGCCATCAACCTGGGGGCCAAAGGAGCAAAGGTCTATCTGCGTCCTGTCAGAAGGCGCTCAGGTAAAAACAATTTTCTCTTTTGCCTTACATTTTACAAGGAAGCAATGTGTCAGGGATGGTGGTGGAGGACCCAAATGCAGGAGACCAGACTTGGTGGCAGAAACATAACCATTTACTAAAGTAACTTAAACATGACGAAAACCCAGGAGCACACACCAGTGAGGTGACAGAACATAAAAGAGCAGATGACCTGACAATGAGAAACTGAAAACCAGACACTTAAAACCCTTCCGCTCTCCTTGGGGTCCAGATGGCTCCAACCACATATTGTTATGCGATTTCTTCCATGACAAATGTGGACGAAGGGGGACAGGATTTTATGTCTGCCATGGACATTAGTGAAACTCCGAAATCAGTGAAAAAAAAAAGTTCAGCGCACTGTCCTGTGGTGTCCAGATGACCCCACTTTTAATGTAAACAAGCTAAGGAGAACGGAAGGGGTTTACATACACTGAGGGCAATTAACTAAATGAAGACAGCTGTGGATGATTAACCTGAACATGGTGAAACTGACAGGGAAAACAGAACATGACAAAACCTAAGCTCTAAATCATGACACAATGAGAGAATTTTTTGCTCATGAAGGGTTCTTCTGACAAAATTTTATAATAAATAAGACAATGCAAACCTTTTGCTTGTGTGACATCTGCTAACCATCAGTAGAGGCATCTTGGACTTTTAGTGTAATTGATCTTTTGACCCATAATTGTGAATGCACTTTGTCATGCTTGTGTGAATTCTGCATAGATAATTGATATAATCAAAACTGGAATGAATTAATTATCATTATTATTTTTTTTCTTTTTGGCTCACAGGTTTGGCGAATTAGAAAGGTGCTGTCAAGAACCTT
Source organism: Oryzias javanicus (assembly GCA_003999625.1). NCBI lineage: Eukaryota > Metazoa > Chordata > Actinopteri > Beloniformes > Adrianichthyidae > Oryzias > Oryzias javanicus. The sequence continues at coordinate 16,188,432 of CM012441.1, read as the reverse complement.
CCCTGAGATCATTGTTGAAACTCTGGCAAATGTTCAAGGTAATTTTGAAAGTACTTTATGTTCATACATTGTTTCCATGACAATTCTAAACACAAACTGGCATAAAAACATGGTAGAGTGAAACCATTCTGGTTGTCCCTTCTTGTTGCATCTGTCTCTAAAATACAACTCTCGTTATGTGTTCACAGGGAAACAGTTTAGGGCAGTTATAATGACAACAGTGCAAACCCGTGACAGTCTCCAATCTTCCTATTTGCCTGGTCTACCCCTGTTTAGTGATGCCCGTGTGCTCAACACTGCAATGACCAGAGCTCAATCTCAGGTAGTTTTAGTTGGTGATGCTGCTGCCCTTTCCACCTTTGGAAAATGTTCAGGAATCTGGAAAAGCTTCATAGACCACTGTATCAGCAACAACAGTGTTGGACCAAAACATTACACCAAAGACTTCTTTGAAAGAGATGTCATGGAAATTGTCAGATTTCAAAAGCATGAATCTGTGAATGACAGCCATATCCTCAATGATGCCATCCTTCAAGAACTAAAAGATGAGTATGAACAGCAACAAACAGAATACAGTTCAGACGAAGAGTCAAGTGAGCAACAAGATATCCCCAGTGATGTGAAAGGTCTCATTGAATTATGTGAAACACAACCAAGGAAGTACAAACGGGGAAAGTTCTTCAAGGAAACGTACACAGAGGCCGTGTGAAACTGTTAAAACATTCAAGCAAACATATTAAAATTGAGGGACAAGCAAACATAAGGCAGGCATTCACTGGAGATGAGGTGGTCATTCAAATAGAGAGAGATGAACAAAACTCAACAAAGGAGGGAAAGGTGGTTGGTATCATCAGAAAAAATGAAAACGCCCGTCAGTTAGTTTGCCTTCTAGAGGAAGAAGATCACACTAAGAGAAGTGGGAATTCTTCAAGCAAATTTGTCAAAAGGACAATGATACCTATTGATAAAAGAGCCCCCAAGATATGCATATGTATCAGTAAAAGGCATGGTAACTTCATTCCAGTTTGGGAACTAAGTGATGGATCTTGGACTTTTGCATACATTCAGCATTCAAAAGAAGTTAGAGACTGCATCTTTGTTGTCCAGATTCTGGACTGGAAAAAGCAATATTTTACTCCTATAGGAAGAATCATAAATATTCTACCAGAAAGAGGACCTATGGATGACAGGCTTTGGCTCCTGAAAGAAGAGTTTGGAGTTGCAGCCCATTCATATGAGAGCTTTGAGTTGACAGAAGAAGATGTAATTGAAAGACGGGATGATTTACGAGGAGAAATTACATTCACCGTTGACCCACCTGATGCACAAGACCTGGATGATGCAATCAGCATCAAAGATCATGGAGACATTTATGAGTTGGGAGTTCATATTTCAGATGTGGCAAGTTTTGTGGGGGCAAACAGTGATCTGGATAGGTATGCAGAAAAGCAGGGTTCTACATATTACAACAGAGGACAAAAACCTATTCATATGTTTCCTGAAAAGTTAAGCACTGGACATTTCAGTCTTCTGTCAGGCCAGGATAGCAGGGTGATCTCCCTGATTTTCAAAGTAGAAAAAGAAACACACAAAATCCTTGCTAAGCCCACATTTCATCTCTCCCTCATTAGATCTGACAAGCAGCTGTCATATGAAGAGGCAGAGAAAATCATCACCGAAAGATACATGGAGGGATCCAGGTTTGACACAGTGGAAGACTGTCTGACTGTAGCCTACTGTTTTGCCAAAACACAAAGAAGAGCTAGACTGAAAGACTGGGCTTATTCTCAGTCCAATGACAACAGAGTGCCTGGGAGGCGCAAAGCTCATCTGATGATTGAAGAACTAAGCGTCTTATATAACAAACATGCTTCTGAGTATTTGACCGACTCAATGAAAACCAGGTTATACACACCCCTCCGCTGTCAGAAGGAACCAGATCCTGACAAAGTGGAGGAATTCAAGGAGAAATACAAACATCTGATTCCTTCTCTTTTCATGTTAATCCCAAAGTTTGTATTGACAAACCAACTCAAAGCCTTGAAGGCTTTCAGGTACTCACAAAAGTATGGACATGGATCCAAGAAGCTGCCAGAGAAAATGACCTTGACAAAATGGTGGACCTTGTTGCTGCCGATGACATTCATCCTCTGCTTCAGCAAGTCATCCATCAGTTCAAGAGGTGCTCAAACAAAGCTTATGTGATCCGTTCAAACTCCGGCCCTCAAGCCACGGTTGGACATTACTCTCTGAACATTAAAAACTACACACAAGCCTCATCACCCATAAGACGCTACATGGACATCATCTTGCAAAGACTTTTGCACTGTGCCATTTGCAACAAGGCTAACCAGTACACCCGAGCACAGATTACAGACATGTGTAGTCAGTTTCAGGAAAACCTCACCAAAGCCAAAGTCTATGAACAAAAAGCTGAAGAGCTGGCCTTTACAGTCAGTACAAGACATCAAAGTTCCCCAAAGCTTGCTATAATCGTTCATACCAATAAGGATGGAGACAGCTTTGAAGTCATGTTTCCCTTTAACAGGAGCGTGTTTCAAAGGAGCATGTCAATCATGTACGCAGACTTGCAGTTAGAGGACCAGCCTGCCTTTTAATGAAGCAGACCACACTGTCACAGTCTCATGTGGAAAAAAAATCTACACTGCAGAGTCCTCAGAAGTCCAGCTCAACCTGAACACCATTGTGGACTGTGGTCCATGCGTCAAGATTCCTTTAAAGGCATGGAGAGATGCAATGGAGGCAATTGAAAATCAAGATTTAGATTGTGCAAAGTCTCTCTTATTGGAGGTGAACGCACAACCCTGGGATAATCCCACACCTCCTTTCTCCAAGAACAGCACTTGTTCCACAGAAAAACAAGAAGTATCAAAAAAGCTCAGTGAGTCTTGGAAAAATGTGGACCTCCATTTGCAGCCAGGGGACCGCCTTCAGGTCCAGATGACATCTGAAAAAAGACGAGGTTTTCACATGCCCACAATCCAGCTTGTGCACATTAAACAACATTTTGAGATCTGTATAGACCACATTCGCAGACCTCTTGTGTGCTTCTCTAAACCTTCAAGTGACATGTCAAAGATTTTTTACACAGATCTCAATCAGTATAAAGAGATCTGGAAACCTTTGTGTGAGATGGAATCAGCCTCAACCGCTGTGGATGATGGTGAGAGTGTTATCATTGAGAACCTGGAGATCCACTTCTCTCAGACACAGCAAGACAAGCTTACAGGAACCTTCTTTCTACCAGAACTGTGGACAAGAGAATTTGAGTTCAGCCTTAGATATTGTTTTCTCTGCATCCGGAAAAGAAATTTAGAGTTGACTACAACCTCTGAGTTTTCCACACAAGTAGACCCAACTCAATTCACATGGGTGGCACATGGAGTCACAAGCAACGTCGAAGAAAAACATGAAAATAAAATAAAAGTTGGCAGCACTGTAAACTTCTACATTAATCACTTTCCAATGGAAAACCTTCCTGACAGCATTTTTCAGAGAAACACTTGCTTCACAGTCGAAATTATCCCCAAACTCCTACCAGACATGTAAGTGTCACTTCAGCTCAGTTGGAATCTTAATTTCTTTAAAGGTAAGATGTTTGTTCTCTGACTTTAAAACGGATGCCCCCATTGTTTTTGTACTGCAGCCGGAAAGAGGCCGCGGTTGTCAGCCTTGAAAACGCTTCTGATCTGGTCAAGAGCATAGCTCTTAGAAAACGGATAAAGAAAGAAGGTAATTGAGTAGTCTTTAGCTATGTTCACAACGAATGAAATTCATGCTGAAAATTCGTGTCGGTCGTCTCTCCTTCACCGGGCAGCAAATCCTTGCCGCCTTTCCAAAATGTGTTCAAAGCTTGAGGCCTTGGCCATGTGTGGGACAAGCTACCAGTCCATTTTTTTGCCTCTTTTTTTGTTTCATTTACAATGGAAGATGTAAATGATGTCAAGAGATCAGGTTTACTTCTTTTAAAGGGTCTACAAAACCTTCAGTAGTGACGTCTCCATGTTTCGGTTCCTGCATTCATTCAGAAATCTCCCGGTACAAGGAGCTTCACTCCTGCTGCTTTGTCTAAAAAGACGGCCACTTCCGCAGTGTTTAGGTCTTTCTCAGACAGAGTTTGAAGGCTTGCTGTCCCCTATTAACCTTCTGGAACAGACAGACGCTCTCAGGCGTCCTTCTGTGCACCTGTGAGATCAATTTGATAAAACTGTCTAAAATGAACTTAAACTTTTTTTATGTTCTGTAACTAATATTTTATTGAATTAAAGGTAGAAAATGGCCCTTATTTGTAGTTTTTGGGCAAAATCAATCTTTTATTTTAATAAATGAGGCGGAAGACGAACTTTGATCCGATGGCCAGACCGCTGAACCCATTGCTAAATTTGCGCCAAATTGACTACACAATTGACTTAACTTTGAAATTGGTAGCCTCTGCCACGTGAATTGCATTCAGTGTGAACACAGCTTTCGTCTCTTAGAATCAAACCTATTTCAGTTTTGACAAATAAGAAGATGTATTTTTTTAGGTGTCAAGCTTAAAGAAAACAGACGGTATTTTTTATATTATTTTCCTGGTATTTGCAGTTGTACAATCTGATACGCTGAGATGGAGAGTCAAGAAGAAAAAACTCCCAGGTGACCTGCCGGAGCTTAATGACAGTCAAATTCAGGCTGTGACAACAGCGATCAAGGAACCCTTTACACTTATTCAAGGACCACCTGGTAAGACCAATGCTGGTTTCACTTCTCACAGTTGTGTGAAAAGTCTTAGCTCTATTATTTCCCCGCAGGAACTGGAAAGACGGTGGTTGGTGTGTACATAGTGCACTGGTTTTTCCAAATGAATTCTGAGACACCACGGATCTTTGATGACCCAAAAGACGAACACAGGAACAAAAAAGAAGTCATTCTCTACTGTGGCCCATCCAACAAGTCTGTTGATGTTGTGGCAGGCAAGTTTATTTGTGTGCAGTAAATCATCTTGTATGTTAACATGGCTTAACATTGGACAGAGTTTTACAATGCTAATTGTGCTTGAATGCTGCAGAATACCTGATGAGGGTAAAAGGCAATCCCAGGCTCCTCAGGGTCTACAGTCACCAAGTGGAAATGCTTGACTATCCCCACCCAGATAATATCCTCCAGTTTTCACCAAAGACCCTCCGTCAAGATCGCTCCAAACCAGAGCTCAGGTACAGTACTAGTACTACGTCTATTTTTTTAAAATATTATTTATATGTTGATTGATGCAAAATGATTTATGGTACATTGGTACAACAACTGTCAAGCTTTTTTTTTTGTCAGAGCTTGCATCTAGCTCAAATCTGTAAGTCTGAAAGCTCCAATATTGCTCTGCATTTTTATTACATTGCTACTGTTAGGGATGGGAGTGTGGGTGGCTGTAAGCTAGCGGGAGAGCAAGTAAACAGATGGATGGTAGCAAAAGGGCAGGAAGACAAATTTCTAATGAAGCAGATTCTAATGAATCAAGCAGATACATCAGAATGGAGCATGGGGCTTGCCATTGTGAGTTCAACATCACACCTACAAGTTTTTTCCAACTGAATTTTTCATCTAGTCCTCATTCACAATGATTTTAATTAATTAACACTCAGAAGTATAATCCTAATATTAATTTACTTTATATAAGTCATAGATCGTGGAAAAAAAGGCAAAAAGAATATGTTAAAAACATGATTTTCTATGGAGTTGGTCTTTAAACCATTCTTAAAGGCTTGAAGAATGCTGTGAGACAGAGGGTTTGTGATTGTAAGTTTGTAAGTTACTCTTTTTCCATGTCGTAATGCTGATATTGACAGCAATTAACAAGGAAAGTGACCATATAAAAGTGCTGAGTTAAATGCAATGTCGTCAAGAAGGTGGGTGCACCAAACTTTCCTTCTGACGCACCTAAGAAAAAAGATAGGCGCACCGCTGCAACCAGTGCAAAAATTAAGTCTAGAGCATTGCTGCAGTGAGGCTCTACTGGTGTGTGAATGCATATGAATGTCCTGGTGATGGTCAGTGGGGCTGTAGGTGCGTACTGGAACCACGCTTCTGTCAATCTGCCCCTGGGCACCTGTGGCTACATTAGTAGCTTACCATCACCAAGTATGAATGAAGAGTGAATTACAGTTTTTCTCAAATGCTAAAACACGAAGTGCCATTCTCCAAACCAGCTGACCAACTGCTTTAACTCTTTTCTCAAAAACATGACTCTTTGGTCAAAACCTAAAACACAATTTGCAGTTAACACACAATTTGCAAAACTCTTATTCACTCTTTGCAGAACACAAGACACATTCTCACTTTTAAACACAGCCCATTCATAACACACAAGAGGCAAAACATTGACAAAAGAGTCAAAACTCAAACTCTGTTCCAACACAATAATACATCAACACACAACTGGTCAAAACTGAAAACACTTGTTGCAAATCAACTGCAACGAATATAAGGAAGTTCTGGAACAACAGAGATGTTTTCAAAGACTGATAACAGAGAAAGACTCAGACCAGACATAGATCAGATAAAAAAACAAGGTTCTGATGAGATCCAGGTCATAGTTATGACGTATGTTGATTTATGGAATGACCATGAGGGAAGCAGGTCAAAAGGTCAACCCAACTCAGCAGCTTCAAGTTATTACTATAATCTGTATCATTCATGTACTGTAGAATTCAACAAGAAAATAACAGAGAAGACTTTCTTGCCGTCTGAGACAATATCAGTTTTCACAAGTTTACCCATCAACAGTTCAACACAAATCCCAAATTTGTATCAGTTTTCTTCCACCTTGTTCTTCATACCCAATTAAATATTTTTTTCTACTTGGTATTTGAAGAAAGACAACCATACACTCGACAAACCTGCTGCAGGCCTTAGACATGGCTTGTGATGACATTTCAGTTGGGTCATTTCATGACTAGATCACGCAAAAAATGTTATTTTTCCTGCTGTGTGTAGAGTGACATGTAAGTGATGTGGATGAAATCTTCTGGTCTGACCCACAGAGAAAAGATGGTGAAGTGCAATGAATGTGAACCTGGATTTACAGTAAGAATTAACTAAATAAAACAAAATCCTGAATACTGTTTTACTCTATTTTTATTGGAGGTGTTACATTTTTTTTAACAAACCATTTTGTGAACAGTGTCAAGTGTTTTGTTGTGTAGTGTGTTGTGATTGCTGCAGGTTTGTTAGTTTTGACGATTGAGTCTTCATTATGAACTCAAAGTGAGCTTTTGACTGAAGAGTCAAGAATTTTGTACATTTAGCTCACATTTTGAAAGTTGTGTTTGGTGTTTGATGTGTAGTGTGTAGTGTTTGCTGTGTGTGTGTAAGTTTTGACAATAGAGTCTTCATTTTGACCTCAAAGTGAGCTTTTGACTCAAAAGTCAAGAATTTTGTATATTTAGCTTATATTTTGAAAATTGTGTTTGATGTTTGGTTAAATTGGTTAAATGTTTCAGAAAATGTGTTTTAGCATTTGGGAAAAACTGTAATAAAAGATACACATTGTAAGCACTTTCATTGTCTGGAAAAAAATGCAGAAAAATCCAATACATTATTATTAGAAAATGCTATTTACTTCATGTGTAATAGATGTCAGACATTCTCTAATATAAAAAAAAAACCCTAATCTTAAAAATCTTTCCAGGAGCATCACTCTTCATCACCGGATGCGGGAGCCCTCAAATCCTTGTGCAGATGACATCAAAAACTTAGATAAGCGTATAAGCCGAAATGACAAGTTCACCCGAAAGGAGATTACAGAGTAAGTTACAGCACCACATTGATGCTTTAGATATGTAATAATACGTTAGCTTTTTACATGACAAAATGAAACAGTTCTAACTGTGAAGTGTTTTTGCTCATAGATACAAAGACCTACTTTACAAAGCCCGGGTGCATGAGCTTGAACGACATGACATCATATTGTGCACGTGCACACAGTCTTCCACCCCCAGCCTGAGTCGGTCTGTCAGTGCACGTCAGATCCTCATTGATGAATGTGCAATGGCCACCGAACCACAGGTCCTGATACCACTAGTCTGCAACAAACCGGAAAAGGTGCTGTCCTCACTCTGTGTCCCTGCACATCTTTACCATGCACCAAACAATAGCCTGCACTGAGGCCCTCATGCTGACACGAGTTTTAGAAATCTTTACACTACTTTAGTAAAATCTCCAGTATCCAAACTGAACAGTCTGAAACCCCAAAACTTGGTCTTTAACAGGAAATGAAACCACGGTCAAATCCAAATTCCTACACCCCTCCAATTAAGGAGCATTTGGATGGTAATGGTTGTTTTTTGAGGGTAATGCATAAGGACTTAAGCTAAGTATTCCTCTCCCGGTAGGGTGATCCCTGTTGTGTTTTTACCACAGAGGAGAAATGTGTTTCTTCCCGTGAGCGTGCTCTGAAGCACATACATTTACATTTAAATGAAGTAATGAATTGTTGTTTTAAACTAACTTTTGAAAGTTATGTCAAAGTGGTGGCAGCTATGCGTTAACGTAGATGACCAGAAACTACTGATGACGACATCTCGGGGTAGTAATGTGCGAATTTAAAGACACTATTTTTCTATATCTCACCATTAGGAGGCCTAAATGTAGGGGAAGGGAGAAGCTGTAGGCGAAGGGGGAAAATTCAGATTCTGCAAAAATTAGGCTGCATGGTGGTGTCAGAAACAGGCAGACAGCTGGTTCCATGTCCAGCACATTTATTATCAGAGCTAAAAGTCCACAACACTAAGCAGGGTCAGACAGGTAGAGAACATACATGAGCAAGGGAGCATCTGAGAAGAGAGAGAGAGGAGTGGTCAGAGTCCAGGCGAGGATCAGGGCAGGTGGCAGGCAATCAGAGTATAAGCAGGGTCAGAGACGGAAGATCAGGTCCAGGTTTAAATGCTCGGTGATGCAGGCAGGGTTGCACAAACAATACGTCAGAGTGAGTGACAGTGTGGAGCCAAACTAAATACTGAGGAGGTGATGAGATGATGGGAAACAGCTGAAGAGTCCAGGTGAAGGCAAGTGGTGAGGTCAAACTCAGGTGAGTGCTCTTTCTAGTGGCTGAAGAGGGTAGCAGCAGGCTGATCCATGACAGGTGGCATAGTGGTTAGCACTCTTGTCTAACAGAAAGAAGGCCCTGGTTTGAATCCTGGCTAATACCTTTCTGTTGGGAGTTTGCATGTTCATGTCACAGAACGATTGTATGCCAAACCAAAGATGTCAAAAATCACCAGGAAAAGCTGCTGCAGAAATACCACGTTTTACAGATAATTATTATTTAAAACTTTAAATGTTCCCACAGTTAGTTTTAATAAAGCAATTAATACCAAAAAATAATTGTAACTGTTTTATTTATGCTTTAATTTTAAGGGATAATCCAGATAAATTTGGTATTTTCAGCACTATTAAGCTATTAAAGTTTTTAGTTTATAGCTTTTATAGCTATTTAAGCTATAAACTTTTTTTTGTAGATTTGGTCTCAAGACATGTAAATTTAATCAGAAACTACATGTTTTAGCATTTTGTTTGTGTTCAAATTTTAAATATACAGTGGTGTGAAAAACTATTTTCCCCCTTCCTGACTTTTTATTCTTTTGCATTTTTGTCACACAAAATGTTTCTGATCATCAAACACATTTTAATATTAGTCAAAGATAACACAGGTAAACACTAAATGTAGTTTTTAAATGAATGTTTTTATTATTTAGGGAGAAAATAAATCCAAACCCACATAGCCCTGTGTGAAAAAGCAATTGCCCCTGCACCTGATAACTGGTTGGGCCACCCTTAGCAGCAATAACTGCAATCAAACGTTTGCGATAACTTGCAACAAGTCTTTTACAGCGCTCTGGAGGAATTTTGGCCCACTCATCTTTGCAGAGTTGTTACAATTCAGCTTTATTTGAGGGTTTTCTAGCATGAACCGCCGTCTTAAGGTCATGTCACAGCATCTCAATGGGATTCAGGTCAGGATTTTGACTAGGTCACTCCAAAGTCTTCATTTTGTTTTTCTTCATCCATTTAGAGGTGGATTTGCTGGTGTGTTTTGGGTCATTGTCCTGCTGCAGCACCCAAGTCCGCTTTAGCTTGAATTGACAAACAGATGGCCGGACATTCTCCTTCAGGATATTTTGGTAGACAGTAGAATTCATGCTTCCGTCTATCACAGCAAGCCTTCCAGGTCCTGAAGCAGCATAACAACCCCAGACCATCACACTACCACCACTATATTTTACTGTTGGTATGTTCTTTTTATGAAATGCTGTGTTACTTTTATGCCAGATGTAACGGGAGACGCACCTTCCAAAAAGTTTAACTATTGTCTCTTCAGTCCACAAAATATTTTCCCAAGAGTCTTGGCAGTCATCGAGATGTTTTTTTTTAGCAAAATTAAGATCATGAGCAGAAATATTTAAGTGTGACAAACATGCAAAAGAATAAAGAGTCAGGAAGGCGGCAAATAGTTTTTCACACCACTGTATTTTGTTTTAATAAATAGGCTTCAATGACCAAATGTTTTCATGTTGTACTTTCAATGCTTATTGAACATATGATTTGAAGCGTTTCCAAAAATTAAATGAGCTTTTATATTGTTGTTTTTTGTCTCTTTTCTTTTTTTTTAACTTATTTTTTACTTATTCAAAAAATTGGTCCGAACCGTGACCCTAAAACAGTGACACGATCCGAACCGTGAGTTTTGTGATCCGTTACACCCCTAGTAGCTGGGATAGGTTCCAGCAGCCCCCTAAACAGGGATTCAACAGCTTCAGAAAAAGGAAGGATGGAGGACTGAAACCAAAAATAGTTGAGATTACCCTTTACTGCTGCTGCAGTTTGACTTTATGTCCCATTGATTTTAAAATAGGCTTTTTTCCACTGGCTGAAATCAATCCTGCTAGGATTTTCTGATGTCTGAGGCTAGAAGTTGACTAATGAGCAGCATTGGTTGTCATTTGTCACTGTGTCAGCACCATTTGGACAGCATGATCACATTATGTTCAACATTCATGGTTGTTTTGCTACACACTTTACCTTTTCTCACACCAACTTTTAGGTTGTTCTGATTGGAGACCATAAACAGCTCCGACCTACCGTGAAAAATCTGAGCGTGAGGAGACTTGGGATGAGCAGGTCTCTCTTTGAATCCTACTTCAACCACCTCCACCAGAACAAGGCTGTGATGCTGAACACCCAGTACAGAATGGTGAGATGATCCCGCCTGCACCTTTAGACCTGCACGATAACAAATGATCTTTATTTCACTTTCTTACACAGCACGAGGACATCTGCAAGTTCCCATCAGAGAAATTTTACGAGGGAAAGTTGAAGACAGGTGTGGAGCGGCCCGCCAGCGTTCTGCGTGTTAACGACACCGTGATGCCTGTGGTCTTTGGTCACATAGAGGGACAGACCATCAAGCAGGTGGTCAAGACTGCCAAAGGCAATACCAACTCCAAGGCCAACTATGAGGAGCGAGACCAAGTGGTATTGTTCTGTTTCTTTAGTTCACTGCTCAAATACACTAAATCCTAACACCCCAGTCTTTTTTTAGATTATTTGCAATGTTGTAGTTATGGTGGCATGCTTAGTGGTTTTTGATGATACGCCAAAAGTGCTTCCCGCAGGCCATTTCTGTCACAATAGATCTCTGAGTGTGAAGGGACGGGCATTGAATTTAACCTCACACAGGCACCTCCACTGCATACAATCACGTCCAACCTCTGCAATGGCCTCTCCGGTCCTCTGTATATGTTTTGTTGGGTTCAAAATTTTGCCAGATGCTGGTGCTGTGTCGCAGCACTCTTTGGGAAGTTGGGGCTATTAATAACCTAAATTGTAATAAATGGCAGGTTGTCGCGTAAACCTACGTGAGTTCATAGTCTCGTGAGGTTGGCGGCAACAGAGCTTGTGGCTACAGCCATCCCATAGCCAAAAGGAGTCATCTGTCGTAACTCGGCCCCTCCTGTGTGGCACCTTGGCTGTAACACTTACTGTGGGAGCTCAGGGTTACAGTAACATTTAGGAATGGATTGTCCCTTGCTGATCTGACCAAATCTGACATGTTTGTTCTGCAGGTAGAGATCGTTAAAATGTTGGTGTACAAAGCAAAAGTGGAGGAAAGAAGCATTGTGGTTCTGTCGCCCTACAATGCTCAAGCGTCGGAGATAAGAAAGGAGCTCAAAGAGAGCAGTTTGGGACAAATTACTGTTACCACCATCACAGAAAGCCAAGGTTTGTTTTTGTACCCCCTAACAACAAATCCCTCTCTGAAAAATGCAACATGCTTCCAGCTTGGTTTTTACCTTTGGGTTGTCATTTGAAATTATGAACAACTTTTTCTTCTAGGGAGTGAATGGAGATATGTCCTTTTGTCAATGGTGTGCTCGCTCCCAAGTAAAGATATCCCAGCTTACCCTGACGGCGCCTGGTTTTCCGAACACATAGGCTTTGTGGGGGACCCCAACCAGATTCAATGTGGGTCTCACCAGAGCCAAGGAAGGCCTGTGCATCATAGGTGAGACTTCCCCCTATCACCTTGTAAGTCAGGAACAGGAGCATGTACTAATGTCACCCTTCAAGCTACATACACACCAAGCATGCGTGGCGCTCTCAAGCATGTGTGAACAAGGGTTTTTTAAGCGCTTTTAGCATATGGAGTTTACACAGGTGTGTCGGTACCCAATACTAGTGCATGTATTCAAAGATAGTAAAGGCTTGCTGCAAAATGCAGATCTTGCTCTAGGCTTTTTCATTCACAGCTGTGTTAGTAATACCATATTTTCTGGACTATAAGGTGCACTTGTATATAAGCCGCACCTGCTCAATTAAAAAAAAAAAAGAAAAAAAAAGAAAAGAATACAACCCGCACTGGGCTATAAGCCGCAGATATCCATGTTGAAAAATAAGATAATTACTATAACAATTTTGTACTTTAAATGTAAATGTATGTACTTGCCGTCTCCAGCGTCTCACCATAGATTCATTGATGCTAAGCTTGCGTGCAGCAGTGTGGTTTCCTTCCTAGATAGCAAGCTCCATATCTTTTAACTTAAAATGTCCACCACACAAACTTCTTTGTGTGATTTCCACAATGAAGAAGGATTGTAAAAATAATTACCAGTTAGTAATTTGTCACGAGTGTTCTATCTGCTAAAGAAAAAGCAGTGTTGACTTTTCTGATTTGCATTGATTTTTTGTCCATCTTATTTTTGATTCAAATTCCAGTTAGAGCTCCCCTAGCAGTGGAAGAAAAATCCACAGAATAGCCGCACCTTTGTATAAGCCGCATGATTCAAAACCTAGGAAAAAAGTAGCAGCTTATAGTCCAGAAAATACGGTACTTATTTTCATGTAATTCTTGCTGCACACAAACCAAAATTATGAATTTCTCCTTTATGATTGATTTTCAACTCGTTGGGCTTTCCGTGTCACTACCAAATCTGTGTCTCTGACTGGTCAAAGTTCAACTGGTTTGACTTTCAGCATACGTTCAATTGCCAAGATTTTTGAATGTAGAGCCAAAAAAAAAACTTAAAAACTTGAGTAGGGATGCAAGACTTTTGAACACGGATGCCGGAAAAGCATACATGTGGGTGTTTACATTGACTTTTCATCAGAAAGGGTTCCTCAAAAGCAGATTTCTGAGCCCGCATGGAACATAGAATAAAGATAGCATAATACTCACAGGCAGCTGTGCTTCTGAACAGAACAAACACATTTGGAGGTTTATGATCTGATCATCCTTCAGGAAACCAGAAGCTGCTGGAGTGCAGCTGGATGTGGAGAGACCTCCTGGATCACTACCGAGGTCACAATGCTGTGACTGAAGCAAATAAGATCTCAATAAAAAGAAGAAGCTGATCCCCATCCTTCTCTGTTCAAGTTTCATTGTATGCCAAGCTGTTTGTCCTCCTAAAATGATAGATATTCCCCTCTTTGTGACAGAGTTTTGGATTTAAAAAATGTTATTAGAATTAAAAATTGAGGAGAAAAATATAAGTTTGAGAAAGTGAGGAGAAATGAAGTTATCTGGAAAAAGATGGGGGGGGGGTCCCTTTCTAAAAAAAAAAAAGAAAAGTGGATAGTGAAAAGCAATCATTTAATCCTGAATGGACCGTCTTTACTGTTCGTACTTCCCACTGGGAGTTCTAAACCAGTATGTCTCATATGTTCTGAAACCTTTGTGCTCATTAAAAGTGCAAATTGTTTAATGCCACTATGAGACAAAGTATAAAACATTTGGAGAAACGCACCCCCAAGTCAGAACCGAGGTCACAAAAAATTAGTAGTCTCACAGTCCAGTATGAACAATCTACCAGGATCCTGAGCAACACATTCACTGCCCAACAACGTGCCCAATGCCCATGGATGTTCCCTCAGAGTGGCTTGGATTTTAGGCCAACATAAAAAGCCATTTACTGATGGAGGTGACAAAATAGAGCCCATGTCAGCATCATCTACCACAAAGAGGGGTCAAATTTTAACTCAGGATGTGATAATCCAGCTGGATGAATCTCTGCAGAAAGCACCATGTGTGAGGTTGGTTTTGGATGAATCCACACATTTACTGTGAGTGATTATGCTCAACAGTTTGTGTTTGTCATGTTTTTTAACACAGACAAAAAATCATTTTGTGAAGATCTGTTACATACCTTTAGACCAGTACATAGGGAGAAGATATTTACCTGACATTTAAAGAAATATTAAACAGGAGAGGAATAGATCTAAAACAAGTAATTTCAATTACAACAGATAGATTCCATGCTATGATTGGAAGAGAGAGAGAAGCTGTAGCAAGACTGAAAGATGACAGTCCTAAGCTCATATTTTACCATTGACTCATTCATCGGTCTGTGCTCCGTGCCTCCCTGTCAGATTAACATGCTGAGGTGATAAAAATGATACATTTGTGGCATCTTCATCCTACAGGTATCGCCTGCTGAGGGAATTCCTTAGAGAAGTTGATGCCAGCGCAGATTAACTTTTGCTGCACAACAATGTGCGATGGCTAGACAAAGGGTGGGTGCTTTTGCACGCTTTTCGTCCATTAGGAGAGAAGTTGCATGTTTTTTTTGCCAGAGTTAAAAAGTCAGAAAGCTGAACGGTTTTCTCTTTTTTTAGAGAATGAAAAAATATGGACCATGTTGCGTTTTGGTGGATATAACTTCACATTTAAATTAGTCAAATTTGAAACTGCAGGGCAAGGACAATTCAATCTGTGAGTTGATGACAGCTGCTCGCTCCTTTCGGAGAAAAGTTGAAGTGTTCAGAGAAAACCTGCCGGGAGACTGTGCACACATTTCAGAACTAAAAAAGCAAGTGCAGGGTAAGCGAGACGTCCTGGATTTTGTCAACTTTATTGACAAGTTGATTGTAAGCTTCATCAACCGTTTTCACCACTTCAGTTTTGGACAGCAGCTCACCGTGTTCATCCACAACACTTATCTCATCACGGATGTCAAGCTGTTCTCAAAACAAGTCACACAGCACTTTAAATGGGCAAATGCAATGTTTGGCTCAACATACAACCGTGAGGCAGCTTTTTGAGCAATGAACATAATTAAAATAAAATATCGTTCCAGGCTCAACAATGAAAACCTCCACACGTGCATGAGAGTAGCCCTGACACCATTCAAGCCCAGATTTAAAATCCTGGCTGGACAAGCTAGAGCTCAATTCTCTCATGGAGATAAAAAAAAAAAAAGTGGGGGCTCAGTTCTGTTTTCGCTTTAATAAAACAGTTTTGAAATGAACTGATAAATGGAAAAACTATACATTCTTCCTGGGATGTGTTTGATTTGTGGAAGAAGCTAATGAGGGCTCTCTCATTTACTTTTCTTAGTTATGTTGGCAGTTGTCCCAGTAGTGTTCCTGTTGTGTGTGTGTGTGTGTGGGAAACACTTCAATGTGTTTTATGTTAAGTGACAATAAATACTGTCAAAACTTTTAAATTGCACTGTATTCCTTTGATGTGAGAGTTAGATATTATTGCGTGTAGATCTACCACCAATCTCCAGCTACTTAAAAGATATATTACCCTGAATATTTCCCTTTTTCCTGACCTTCATTTCAAGAAATTTTCCCTAAATTTTAGTTAAAGATCCCTGAGTGAGGACAAATGTTGTCCTTTAAATTTGTCTCCAGTTTGGTTTCAGCTTAGAGCAGTTAACTTGCCATGGCAGCCGTTCTAGGTTTTACTGTTAGCAAAAGTTGGAGTAAATAACAGCAACAGAGTAAACAACAGAGCAGACAGGCAAGGTTTTTCAAAGTAGGATTTAATAAGTTCACCTCTGTTTCCTTTCTGAAAGTATCTTCTGTTTTCAACTATCAGACGGAATATGAATCTCACATCAATAAACAGCAATGACTGTTGGTAAGATGCTGTCTTAACTGTGTTTAAGCTAATACTGCTCTCTGCTTACATGTTGACGTAACCCTTCCGTTCTCCTTAGCTTGTTTACATTAAAAGTGGGGTCATCTGGACACCACAGGACAGTGCGCTGAACTTTTTTTTTTCACTGATTTTGGAGTTTCACTAATGTCCATGGCAGACATAAAATCCTGTCCCCCTTCGTCCACATTTGTCATGGAAGAAATCGCATAACAATATGTGGTTGGAGCCATCTGGACCCCAAGGAGAGCGGAAGGGTTAAAAGAAAGACATCTGCAGAGAGGGACTGCTAAGAGGATAAGAAGTTCAGGGAGGCTAGGAATGTTATACTTCTGAAAAAGAGGATAGATAGTCTCAAGAGTGATGGAGATGTTCTGTCTCTGAGAATGTTTACTTACATGAGTGGTACAGACTTTAAAGAAGCATAATTAGGTGTAACGATTCATTTTAACGATAATATTTATATAATATTTTGTTGTTGCTGAAAAATTATCACAGATACTGGTTTATTTTAAACGATCTGAATTGATCCAATTCACTGGTGTGAAATGAGTCAATGACATCTTTAGCCAAAAATTCAATGACTGTGTCTCATTGATAAATACCTGAATACTGAACGGTTCAGGTGAGGTTTTCATGATTCCTTGTATTTTGTCCAAGATAATCAAATGTAAGTTAAACATGTGTACGAACAAGTAAGCAATAATTAATGCCAAAATATTTTCATTTTAGTTTCAGAAAGTTCAGTTCACAGTTTTTTCCACATCAAAATCATACAAAGAGAATATTATTAGAACAAATTTGAACAAAAAAATCAAACTGTAAGGTCACATATCTTTGAAAAATTCAAAGACTGTACACAATAGACTGTATTGATGGATTTTTTTTTTTTGCTGCCATCATGTGTGTTGTCCACTGTGATAGGACACAATTGTTTTTACGCTATATTAAAATAGACATACTATGTCTCAATCCAAATGACAGTTTGTCAATATTACTTCATTTTATATTCATTCATTTTATAATGGAGATTTTTTTTTTTAACAGTAAAGCACATTTGATTTAGACAAGGCATGAACATTAGCAAAGCGGTTGTGTCTTATCTGCAAGAACCTGGTTTTTGCTTAATTGTTGCTGCAAGTTTTCCAGCCCATGCTGTTACTCCTCCCAGCAGAGAGGAGGACGTTGTTGCTGACATGAACAGTCTGCCTGACCTAAAGTCCAGGATCCAGGAGCTGCTCCACTCAACGCTGGACAATTCATCCATCACAGTGAGTTCTGGCCTCAGGCAACATATTCTTACCTTCAGGTTAAGGTGGCTTTCTGAAGGATTTACTATTCATGTCAACCCTGACTTCCAGCTCCTGTCTATCTGAGCAGAAAACTCTCTCAGCAAGAAACTTCAATTATCCATGTTTGTCCATCCAACTTGGAACCACAAGTACATTATTGAACTTAAATGACGCCTTCTTGTTTTTTCAGGTGATGCAGGAAAGGCTGCTGCTCAAGCAGAGGAGCGCTTACCATTTTGTCATTCAGAGCGAAGAACCAAGATTCACCTCCATCAAAGTGATCGGGAATTTCTTGGGTCCGAATAGGCTCCAGAATGTGAAAGACTGGATGAAGACACAGATAGAGCTCCTTCTGGCCTCCTTAGAAATGCTCTACCAGGAAATCACCATCAGTCGTCAGAACCTCGAAGACTTTGTTGCAAAGTGTGAACAGGTCGAGGTGGATACAGATGAGGTGGCCTCAGCAGAGCAGCAGCTCCAACAGATCCAGCAGCATGTTAAAGACTTTGAGGCAAAAATGGCGAGTAGCCTCCAGCCACTGACCCTGAACAGCTTGTTCCTCCTTAACATGAGGCCCCTTTGTGTCTCTCCGGTTCTAATGTCAATGCTCACCCACGCTCCGGTGATGTTCAACAAGGAAAAGACACTTCTGACTCACAACTCCACGTGCCTGTTTTGGTACATTGCGGGTGAGCAGCCTGAGGAGCCAGGATGTGTGTTCAGAGTTGAAGTAAAATGGGTTGACCCTGAAGAAAAGCTGCTGAGGGAGGCCATCTGTTTCAGCTATGTATATAAAGTCCAGAACCTAAAACCAGACACCTGCTACAAGTTCACTGTGAGGAGGATGGTCAACAATACATCAGTGTATGAAGCCTGGATCGACACCCTGCACCTGAAAACGTTACGTTCCCGACAGCAGAAAAAGGCTCAAAAAGATGTCTCAAAAGGATCCCAGTAAGCACAAGAAACTAAAGTTTTAAGACAAGAAACCGTAATTCCCTGAGAAGGTTTGAGACTTTGAAAGTTTGAAGGTCAAGAAAAGGGAAAAGAGGGCTGTTAACTTCAGAAATGCATTTTAATAAATAAAACCAGGGAGAAAAACACAAGTTGTCCTTGTCTTTCAGTCAAAAACAAGAGGTTTTTAAAATAAAACATGAACAAAGCAACTTTTCGGTCAATGCATAGCAATGGTTTTTTTGTCAACATGAAGGTCTGCAGACACAAACATGTTTGACTCAGCAGCTTTTGCCGCTTCCTCGTTGTTGTCATGGTTACTATCATCTGCAGCAGCAGATGCTATGAAGATAAAACAGGCTACCACATCATCACCTTCAATAATGATCTCAGGAAATACAGACACGCTGATACAACCATGACCAGCAGATGGCACTGTTTTCAAAGCAAAGCTTCACATGATGCTGTGTGCCAGAGATGGAAGCAGGTATGAGAACTGAATGTAAATACACACAATGTATGCATGCAGTGTATCAATTATCACATTGCTGTGAAGAAGACACACAAAAATCAAAATCCAAAGAGAGAGAAAGAGATATTGAAGTCCTGTAAGAAAACTAATAATTATTTATTTAGTAATAAGAGCTGCTGAGAGTCCATCGGGGTGCCTGTGTCAACTGCCTCTCATTCACCATGATGCAAATTTGTTGCTTGGGCGTAAAAAAACTCAGTTTTTGATGATCAAAACACCATTCTTTCCAGGCCTCATACTGGCGATTTATGATACTTTAGCTAAATGCCTGTCCAAAATTGTGTTTAAGGGCTTGACGCCCCAGCAGAATGTAGAAGGAACTTCTGCCAAATGTTTTCAGCATGATCGCTAGATGGAAGACACAGATGATGTTTGGAGCGGTATTGTGCAGTGATGGTTTTGGCTGCACTGACTCTCAAAACCAGATTAACAAACAAATGAGAGGCCTGTGCAGGTCATTCTACAACTGGAGAACATTTTATGCACCACCTATCATATTTCAAATTATCCACAAATAAAATGCTAAAACGTGGTTTCTGACTAAATGTACATGTCTTGAGACCAAATCTACAAAAACTAAGAAAAAAACAATGCTTGAAATAGTTTTGAAAATAAATCAGCCTGAAGTACCCAAAAAATACAATTTTCTTTTGTCCCCCTCCTAATGTCCAAATTAAATTTTAAATAAAAGTTAAAATAAAAATTGCATTTATTTTTATTTATTTATTTATTTATTTATTTATTTATTTATTTTTGGGGGGGGGGGGGGGGGGTTAAAAAAAAAAAACAAACACCAAGTTGAGTGCAAACAAACACTGTCATTCATTGGTCAAATCTTTACCTGTAAATGAAGTCCATTCGTCTCTCCTTCTGGACAAAAGTCTCCGCGCCTTTGGTACAGAAGCCTTCTTATCTTCTTTTAGTTGTTGAAGTGTCAATAAAGATGCGTTGTTCAGCATTGGTCATCTGTTCATTATTCATTCATGTTTTGAATGAAAGTTTCGCTTTGAATCAGTTTTAAGAAGATTGCATCCGCCATTTTTTCTTCAATCAAAGCAAAACACAACATAACATTTTGATTGAAAAAACTTTATTAGAAACAAATGAAGAACAAACGCAAACTCACGAGCGCCTTCTCTGTTGATACAGTGCTACTGCAGACCTCACCGACTGTCTTTTCAGTGCAGTTTTATGTCACATTTTAACACAAAATAAACGAAAATTATTGATTGAGAATTAGATTAACTTGATGAAAAATATTGCTTGTAATTGATTAATCGTGAATAACCTGATAATTAGATTTTTTAAAAATGTAATAAATAGACACATGATTAATATGAAGGAAATGAATTAAAAGATCCAACCTCATATTGCTATCCAGGGCACTACAGTGAGGCCAAAATGCCTTACCTAGTTTAAAAAAAATAAAATAAAATATAAAAATGAAAATGTATAATGCGCTGGTTTAAAGGGTTTAGCCTTTAAGTGTTGAAATCAAACAGATTTTCCAAAAAAAGAACGAAAGATGGACAGCTAGAAATAAAGAAAGAAAAAAAGAAAAAGAAAGGCAATTTCTAGGTTTTCATTGTCCTAAAGCAAACCCAACAACTGCTCTTATTAAGAGCTTGCTTAATCTAAAATTTTCAAAGCGTGGTTCACATTGAGCGAAAACCTTTTGCACCCCCCATTCTCTAGTAAAACGGAAAGACAAACAACATGGGTGCAGCAGAATCAAGGCTTCAATTTATTGAAAGATATGTAGTTAAAAACAGATAGTGCTTAAGCAGAGTTTGCAAAACTCTGTAGATCACATACAAAAAGACAAAGCCTATAACTTGGGCAAACAACATACTGGAATTTTATTCACCAAAATGTTCGTGCAGTAAATTGTTTTTACTGAAGGGCTTTGAGCCTGCATAACAAGAGTCATATTTAAATGTACAATAATCCCTCTTTGGTCCCTAAAACCACAGGGTGTGCACGTTTTTTTTTAACCTTTCCAAACCAATTTGCATGCAAGAATAGGTGAACAATGTTTTCATGTGGACTCAGGTGAAAACAGCTATTTTCATGATTAAACAATCTACTTGTTTCAAAAACTTAGCAAGTTCTGCTGTTTTATTTTCTCTGGACGGTGTTGCTGACCTTATTACTGCATTTAGAGAAGCATTGGAGGTAAACAATGAGGATTTTGATGGTGCCATGTTTATGTCAATTTTTGACGAGGTAGTGTTCAATGTCTTTTTTCTTTGTACACATTTTTAAAGAAATAAAAGTGGAGAGCATCAAAACTGATGGATCTGATGTCATTCTCAGCTGCACGTTAAGCAAGGATCTCAATCATAAACAAACTTAAAATGGTCAGTGGTGCGTAGTCCTTCAGACTGACTCAAAAACGTAGACCTGACTCATTAACATCTCATTAGGTTCATACATTCACTTTATTGCAGTTTTCTGACAGCAAGCAAATCTTGCATAGTCCAACATTAAACCCAACTGATAACAGAGTGAGTAAAGGCAAAAATTATTGACAAGTACTAAAGTCAATGAAGAGAAATCTTCTTTCATCACGTACAAAAGCTACATCTAAAGTCAGATCCTGAACACCAGTATGCTGCCTTAATCAAATGAAACCTCTGTCATCCATCCGTCATTCAACCCACACCCATCAATGTAGCTATCTATCTTTATTATATACTTCCATCATTCCATTTTTTCTATCTATTCATTCATCCTTACATCCGTCCAATGAGTTATATTTACTGCTACCCAAGATATTTAAGAACAATTAAAAAGACAAATAACTTCTTGCTTTTAAAAAATACTCCAGAATATTAACATAATTATCAACCACATAACAAATAACACACTGATTCCTTTAAAAGTAGTACCTTCTTCTTATTTAAAAAAAAAAAAAAAGTGCTTTAAAACAGGAAAAACAAAAATTATTCCCACAAGTCCTTATTTTTGCTTTTTAGGATCTTGGATTATTTTGTGCAGATGATATATTTTCTTAAACGGTTAACTCAGAATATGGTAAATCTTTGTGTCAGCACAGTTTACATGGTACAACCCTGACTTTTACAAAAAGCAACTGGCAAATCTCTCTGCGCCTAATATCTGTGTGGATTGTGAGTATTAGCTGTTTGAAGTTTCAGTTGTGTCTTTTTAGGGCAAATTAAATTGATGTGAAGATTCTGTTTAAAGTAAATGGCAAGAGATCAGAAAAGATTAAGCTTTAAAAGGAAAAAACAGCTTTTGCTTAACAGGCACCTTCCTCAATCCCTTGCCTTCAGGCTCAGCTACCTTCATGTTTGGTTGTGTGACAAGCATCTACTTGGAAGCATCTGGAACAGGCACCGTGTGACACCCCAAATGTCTGACATGAATGTGTTCGTATCTGCAGCTGGACTGAAATTTGTCTCTGGTGCTATATTTGAGGCTTTACTTACCTGCTGCAGAGGAGCGAAAGGAGCTACTGACCTTTTTTCTGTAACATCTGAGAACAAAGCTGGTGTCTGTAATGCTTAACCACCAAAAAATGAAAAAGGTTGAATGCTTAAAGAACAACCCTTTCCATCTATAAGACAGAAGAGATACTTAAGATGCGTAGTCTTTATCGGGACAAATAAAAGCATGTGAAGTTGTTGTGGTAACCAACACTTAACTTTCTTGCTGTGGGCTGAAAAAGCTTCATAATTTGTCCTTCAGTCAAGGCGAAAACAGCAGTTGCATTAACAAAAGTAAACTTTGTTTCAAGGGAAACATAAGATCGTCTAGTTGTGTCTCACAAAAACAACAGGTTATAAAGAAAAGACATACTTACTTTTTAAATGACTTTAA
Organism: Oryzias javanicus; assembly: GCA_003999625.1. Classification (NCBI taxonomy): domain Eukaryota; kingdom Metazoa; phylum Chordata; class Actinopteri; order Beloniformes; family Adrianichthyidae; genus Oryzias; species Oryzias javanicus. Next base: position 16,165,382 of record CM012441.1, on the reverse strand, counting down.
ATGAGAGATGAGCAGTGTTTATCTATGGCTTATCAAAATATCATACAACAATGATTTTCAAAGCAAAAACTCCAACATAGCAAAGTTTGTAAAGAGATTATGCAGATTCTGTGACTGGCAGAAACTGCACGATCTGAGTCAGCCGCTGGACCAGCCCTGCAGAGGATCTGAGACCCTCCAGTCCAGTTTTGCAGAGCTTCAGTGAAATCCACAGATGTCAGGAAGGCTCCTGCTCACTCCAGTGTGATTTTTTAATTTGGGGCGTGCTGTTTCAAAGACAATATCAGAGGCAGTGATCTGCCCCACCGTGTTACATTGTTCAGCAGGGTTTTTTTTTTTTTTTTTTTTGTGGAGGTTTCTTTCTCCACACTTTCAGGCACGCGGACGTTGAAGCTTAAGTTTCCTCTCCGACATAAACACAGAAGTAAACAGTTGGGGCTCCCCCTCCACAGTAAGCCTTAGGAGTCGCACCTCCCAACGTTTCAGAGCATGTCAAAAGCAGCTGACAGTAAACTCACAGTTTGACGATGTTATTGTAAAAGATTTCAGTGTCAGCAGGTTCAGAAGAATTTGTCCTGAGCTAAATTAAAGATGATGACACAAGTTGGCGAGAAGAGGTCTGAAGCCTTTGTGCTACATGGGTTAGATCCTCAGGGGGTGGGGGCGCATTCCCTTGCCTTGCCTCCAATGACTTTGAATGCTCCCTCCTTTGATGTTGCTCCTGTGAATCCTCAGAAAGATGCTCCATCGAACTTAACTGCTGCCAAAGCTTAAAGGACAACAGGCAAAAAAAAAAAAAAAAAAAAAAAGTGAAATGCAAGAAACATTGGTGCCACAGCATGATAAAACCTCTTCAGTGTTCTGAAAATAGACGTTCAAACTGGCATTCTTGAGAACACATTTAGCATACGGTGTTCTCTCAAGACAGTAGCTACCCAATACTAGTGTTCGCAACTTGCAATAGAAAGAGGCTCAGTGCAAATTTAAACGCGGGGCAAACTTTGAAAATCTTGCTCCAGGCTTTTTCATTTACAGCTTGTGATATATTAAAGACTATCCCTTTAAACAGAGTTAAATTGTATCTTTTAATTTGGATGTTACTCCAATCAAGGACATCACCGGCTATCTCTTAGCATGTTCTTGCCAGGGTTAGGAAAATACAAAAAAAACATCAGTTTTATAACAAAAAAAAAGTCATGCTAAAATAAAAATTAAATGTAAATTTTTGTGCTTAGCTAAAGAAATGTATTTCTTCTCAATCACGTTTGCGGCGGAGGGATAACCTTTGCTGCAAGGGTTTCCCCTTAAAAAAACTATTTTGAAGACCATACCCCTCCAAATACCCCCAAAAGTTGGAGCAGCAGGGGAAGAATTTGGATTCGCCCTGGGTTTCATATCATTCTGACTGGACTCAAACAGCAATTATTACGTAGTTTCCCTCCATACTCAATTTTTAAATGGTTGACACTTCTGTGAATAAAGAGAGTCTCCATCCATACATTACTACCAAATCCGAGTCCCTCATTGGTAAAAGTTTCAAATTTCTTTGGTTTAACTTTCAACATGTGTTCATTGGCCTCTTATGTAGACCCCAAAAACAGTTGCAGAAACTTGCAAGAATGGAAGCCCGAAGCGTCCATTTGTGCACATTTACATAGACTTTTCATTGAAAGTAATCGCTTGTTGACGAGGTTTCTACTCTTGAGCCCAGCTCAGTTATAACACCGTAAATTGTCCTCTAATCTTGGACCTCCACTGACCAACTTGTGAGAAAACATCTAATTTCCCTCTGTATCCTGGATATTTCTCCACATTTAATCTCGCTCCATTACAATCTCCAAGTTTAGTAACTGCTACTCTATTTGAAGGAACTGAATTGCTTTGAAGGAGGGAGGGAAAATTGGGAGCTCGGAATAGGGGTTCTGCTGAGAACAGACACTCACCTGTGCGTCTTACACTTTCAGGATGTGTGCAGGGTTAAAGAAGTCACTGGAGGATGGGGAGGAACCAGGCTGCTCGGTGACGTGGGGGGGCTGGAGGCACACTGGGCTGAGGTGAGGTAAGGGTGGATGCATCGGGTGAAATAGAACAAAATGGGGGGAACAGCGAAAGAAAAAAATCGAAGGGACAGTGAGGTGAAAACAGTGGATCAAGTGAAAGGTCTGGAGAAGGGTGTTCTCAAATACTGGACCCTGAACTCTAAACCCTCAGCCCTGAATTCTGGGAAACCATCATCACTCTGAGCTGCCACTGTAACTTGACTAAAGCCACAGTTGCTGATCGCGTTTAAGCTTATACAAATATGTACTAGTTCTGTAACTCACCGGACAGAAGACGACTACGACGAGAAGCCTCCGCAGCCAGAGCACACGTAATCTCAATCCGCTTCTCCTGTTCCAGTAGCTGGTGCTGTGAGCTGGCTGAAGCTCCACCCTCCACTGGACCATCCAGAACCGGAACCACGTTCTGCAGGCTGACACAGGAAGCGCAAAGGCTTGATGACACAAAAATCAAACAATTACCATGGATGCTGAATGGTGATGTAGTAGTTAGCATTGTCGCCTCTCAGTGGGACGGCCAAAGTTCAAAACCCAGTTGTGACCATAGACATATATTAATTCAGTCAATGGTTGTGACTTTTCTGTGTGGAGTACGCATGTATATGTAGAATTTTCTATTCAGGCTTCCTACCAGAGTCCAAAAACATGTTTTGTAGATTAATTGATGGTTCCAAATTGTACCCATATGTATGAATGCGAGTGTGTGGTTGTGGCCTTGAGACAGACTGTCTGGGGTAAATCCCACCAAACAATAGCCGGGACAGGCTCTGGCAATCCCGTGACCCCAAAATTGATTCAGCGAGTTCAGAAAATGGATGAGTAGTAGATTGAACTGGAATATAAGTTTGGATACATGGAGTCTTTGACAACCAAGTGCAACAATTATATACAAGAGTAAAGGCCAAAACCAACAAGCATAGGAGGATACCTGCAAATTAAAGAAATCCATCCACAAAAATTGTATATGTATTGCATACTTAAATGCTTTTCTACCTTGCTTAAAGCCTAGAGAGTTTTACAGTAACAGACCAATTCACACACACACACATTTACTCATTGATTGTGACCCCTGCTGTATTTTTTACTGCCACCAGGAGGAATTTGGGGTTCAGTGTCTTGCCCACCTTAACACATGGATGGGCGGGTGGGGCAGGAACCGAACCTTTGATCCTTGACCACTCTACTCCTGCACCATAGCCACCAAAAGTTAAACTCCAGCCGAAAATGTAAATATTCTACCCATAAATTGAGTGACCTCTGCAGCAAACATTGGAATAACACCAATAAAGTGGACATTTTCCAGCCACAAAACCATAACTGTGAAAAATCAAGAGTCTACTTTCAACATTTAAAGACTGCCTCTCAAAAACGTGGGACTTCACATCCAAAAACCAAGACTCCTCTACAAATCTAACCAACAAAGAAACTTCCCAGTAACTCCTATAACAAAGCCCCAAAACTTTGTGTAAATAAACCACAAAGGTTCCAAGATGGAGTTTGGTCTGTAAAAATGCTGACTTTCACTGACCAGATAAAACATTATCGGTCAGGTGAACAAATAATTTGGAAATTGATGCAGACAAAAGGTGTTCACTAACCAGAGAAGAGATTTTTAAAGTTTTTGTACTTGTGACAATGAGCAAAAACAGACAAGCGTTGGATTCACTGAGCTTTGGAGAAGAAACAAGATAAAAGACCTAGTGGTCAAGATTGACCTTACTTTGATTTGGCTATTAGAGTCTTGATCCGATCCAGCTTCTTCTGCTTCTCTTTCTGCTCCTCTGGACTCAGAGGAGTGTCGTTCTCTGGATCCAGGAGGCCCTCAGGGATCATGGGTTGGTCTTGAGCTGTCATCTATGACAAAAGGAAGAAGTTCTAAAAAGATGACTCCTAAGTTATTTTAATAACAGCAAGAAGATTTGCTGATGCACTACAGTACGTCAAGAACATGATTTTATAGATCTTATTTTGGAACATTCTTCATGCACATAATTATGTCAGTTAAGAAACCATAGGTCCAGCAGCAGAAAAACGGTAGATTAACATGAACCGATTAAGCACTGGAAACTTACTATATTAAATACTCTAAATGAGAATCCTAAAAATCTGCTCAAATTCCATCCTCTGCAAAATACAGGTAATTATTAAACACCGGCTCACCTCTCTGCTGTCATACACCCCGTCATTCTGCAACCGCCTGAGCCGAGCAATCTCCTCCCATGGAGACTCTTGGTTGTCATCGCGAACTGCTGCCTCCAGGTCCTTAATGTCAATTTCATGAGCTGTTACTCGCCTTCGGACCTAAAAACACACACATCAGTGGACCAACTCAACTTCAACCTAGTATTAGGCTTTTGAGGGTGTGAAGGTGCTCATTCGTACCACTTTGAAGTTAGGTGGAAGCGGGCCAGCCGACAGATTAAGGCTTCGCCTCTTGTCTCTCATGGAGCTGCTCTGGTTACGACGAATTCGCTCATTTTGCTCCTCTAGGCTCATCTTGGACCTCAGCTCTGCAGGAAACACTGCACTCTTTGGGCGGTCCTGCAGATGGAAGTGGTAGAAGGACCCGTTAGGCTCCTCCATGGTTGGTTCTGTTGGACTTTAAGTCTCCTTGAAAATTGCTTAAATATTTCTGCATTTGAGTTTGGAGGACCTCTTGTGCTCCCCTGGGCAGAGCGAAATACCTTGGAGATGTGCCGCGGCGCTTCAGCTGCATTTCTGTGGGCTTCTTCAGTTGGAGACTTGGTTCTCGGAGGAACGATACCAACTGGAAAATAGTTCAGGAGAGTATAAGATCTGGAAGCACAGCTCTGCAGGTGCTGCTGAACAAACTGCGGTTGCAGACAGCTTCTATCAGATCTCACAGGGGGGTGTTAACTCTCAGTTTTGGAAACATCTCAGGAGAAAACATCTACTTTAGGAAAAAGAGTAGAGGTGGCTTTACCTTTGTTTGTGGATTGTTTGTCCTGAACCTGGTCCTGAACATCTCTCGGACTGCTCTGTTCACCTGCCCTGCCCTACAGGAAGCAAAAACATTGCAGATAAAGCAGAGAGGTGGAGAAAAAGCAGTGAGCTTCTGTTTCACAAAAAAAAGTTAATGTCAGATTAACTTGATCACTGGCAACTAATCCTGCCTAGGATCGTCCGTCAATGTCAGTTTGTTTGGCAAAATAAAAGGTTGTGTTAATATCAATGGATTTATGATGATGGAGAACAACTATCATTAGTGTGTTCTCACTTACTAAGTAGGATCGATAAAAAGTTAATTAACGAGTCTTGAAGAACCACCTCTTCCTCCAAACTATGTTGTGCTGAACTGGTAGCCATAAGGCAAGAAGCAATTCATGTCAATGAAAAATGCAACATCTCCAAAGGACACATGATTCATTTTTCTAACAAACCACTACCAATAGCTCTAATATCATTTGAACACAAATAGTTAAGCATCGCTGGTTACCTGTTGATACCTGAAAACCAACAGCTTTACTGTTTGCCTCTGAGATTTCAAACTCCTCCACACACAAAATTTAGATTCAGACATGCAAATACATTTATGGTCAAATATCTGTAAAATTCTCTACAGGAGTGTTCCTGTTGTCTGAACTCAACATTATTTCAGGTGCTTAAAACACAAATCTGGCTTTGATAGTCCATAACTGGGCCATCTGAAGTCCAACAATCACACAGAAAAGGGGTTTGGAATCAGTATGTTTCAACAGTGACAAGAATGAAGTCGAGGTTGAAGCCCTCAGAGATGCAGGTGGGGCTGTGGGTAGATGAGGACAGGGCTTAGAAGATGAATGGTCTCTGAAGGCACATGAGGGTATGACTTATGGGATGTTCAGGTCAACAGTTTAAAAAAAATCTGAAGCGAATGATGAGGGGAAGGACGCCACATGCACCTGTATACCTGTCTGATGTGAGAGTCTTCATGGTCAAGGTAACTTTCATCCAAGCCCAAGCTGTGCAGCCAAGCGGTGCTGTCAAGAGGAAGGGGAGGGACAGAGGGAGGGAAGGTAAGGGAGGGCTCCAGGGGGTAATAGGACTTGGGCAGAGGAGGTCTTGGGGGAACACTTTCCTACATCACAAAACAAAGGCAGGGAAGAAGAAAAGAGGGAGAGAAGGGAGAGAGTCTTGCTCATGAGGAGAAAAAGAAGGCTGACGAAGCGACAATGTTGTTTCCATGAGACAGAGGTTAATGAAAAACCTGCTGTTTGGGGGATAAAAGGCTCTGAATCAACACTATCCAGTCACTTGTCATACATGTTTGCTCACATCTTCATAGACTTGATGATTCACACTAGTGACTAACAAAATAGAGGTGGAAATCTCTGCAGAAGAACATGATCTGGTGAGGTATCTAAAGCAGGAATTCTTTGGAGAAATGATGACATGATTGTTTGTATGTACTTAGTTATGAAAGAATGAGTGAAGTCAGGCAGAAATGCTGCAGTAAACCATAAAGAGTTGCTCAAAAATGAGTCTGCATGAAGACTCGGCCCGAAAAATTACTGGCCAAGTTTGGTTGAGTCAGAATGCAGATCAGAGGATCCACAGAAAGCTGCCCCTGGTTGTTGGGGTAAGTAAGAGGCCTTTGGCTCCCTCCAGAGGGACCGTAGGACTGAGCAGCTTGAGGTTGCAGGTCTGGGCTGCAGCGCAGTGACACGTCAGTTCCATGAGATTTCTGCAGAAGCATTTTCTGTGACAAGTGTCCGCAGCCAACCAGGTGGTCAGCAGGGACGAAGGCATCTTCTCTCATGCAAAACTGGACTTTACTACTGCAGTCTGCTGAAGTCAACCAATCCTGGAAGTCAGAGTATTCTGTGTCCTCTGGACATGATAAATGTATGGGTGAGAAGCTTTCTCCTGTCCTGATTGTGTCTAGACCTAAATCCGGGGCGACGTCTGGGCTCACCAGTTTGTCTATTTCTTCTACCACAGGCTCTAATCTCCCTGCAGACTCCCTGAGGCTTAGAAACATTGAAGGGGGAGGAGAGATGCATTCATACCCACCATCACACTCATTATTCTTCATTTCTACATGAGGGACTACGACGGGCTGAAGCAGCAGTCTAGGTCTAAGTATTGGCTTTGGAGGAACAGGGTGTGGTTTGGTGTTCTTAAAGGCCAATTTTCTACACACTTCAGGGCTACTTCTACTTTTTGAGCATGACCCTAGGTCATGCTTTTGACCAGTGATAACCCCCAGCTGGGTGTGTCCGGTGCTTACCTCCGGGCCCAGTTGTTTGGTGGGGGAGGCCTGGCAACCTTGCACTGGGGAGAAGGGGCTGAGTGGACTGGTTAGGCTTACTGAGCTCAGGGGACTGGCTGGACTATTGGTGCTAAAGGAACCAGACGCACCGCTGGCCACTGTTAAGGAGACAGAGAGGCGTGTTTAGAGTCAGTACAACAAGGATCAAGTTGGTATTCATGTCCTCATGTGTGGCTCTTCAGGTAACCTCACCTCTGTGCTTGGCTGTGTCAGTGCCTCTGGATGAATGGTTTTTGTGTAGTCCCTCAAGGACATCCTGGACTCGCCAAAACTCTTTCTGAATGTGTCTTCGAACAAGCTCACTCTGAGATTGCAAAGTGACAAACAGTCATGAGAAGAGAGCCAACTTTGTGGGAATAAATAGTAATTTGTCTCACAGCAGCCTGTTATTCTGCCCTGAGTAAAGGAAACATTTCAGAAAATCTATTATTCACCTGCCCTCCAGCATTCAGTTGTTCCCATAAGTCTCCATGGATGGCATGGGCTTCATCTTCTAAAGCTTCAAACTCCATGCGCATTGTAGTCAAAGCCTGAAAATAAAAAAAGGCTGTCTCAGAGAAAGCATTTCTAATTAGAGGTCTCTTAGGAGTTTCAACTTTCATTCTTTTGAGTTATGACCTCCAACAGATAGCCTAAGTTTGGTATCCAAACCTGATAGAGTAAAGATGCATGCAGTTCAGACCTTCAGAATTATATTCATGAGAGCATCCTTATCCAGAAAAACAGCTCTGAGTGAAGAAATCAACCTTACAAGCCACAAGGAACTCTAACCATTAACTCATATGAAAGTCTGCAGCATTGATTGTATATAGAGAGCTGGACTGAGTGACCCCTCCCCCTCATGTTCCAAATTGGAAGTACCTGCTAGTTCCAAGAAGCCAAAATGCCATAGACTTCTATAGAGAAATAAACAGTGATTACTTCACCATTCTATTCATCAGAATACCCATTCCTGCTCTGATACCTTTTTCTTAACATCTTTTGCTAATCCTAATGCTTTTTTTATGACATCTTTATTTATTGTGAGTTATAGAAGTTATAAGTTGACCAATCAGGTATCTCAGTAAAAGCGTGTGATGCCTGCTGGCCCCCACCTCGAATGTTTGTTTGACTTATTCTCCCGAGCTGCTTTCAGTGGAAGGTGCCTGGACTTCGAACAAGCTTACTTGCAATTGGTGACAGTAGTTGCCATAGAAACATTGACTCAGACCAACTTGAATCAATCACCGTCATCTGGCTCAAAGATGGCGACGTCCGTATAGTGGAAAAATGGGAACTTAATTGACTTCATTTGACTGGAGCCGAGGGTAAGGCAGTTTCAATGGGTAATGTCAGACCCACTCTGTCCAGGTCTTTCATATTCAGTCAATTGAACCAACCAAAAAAAAATGAATTCTGACTGGAGCCTCCAATCTGAACCAACAGAACAGCATCTTTTTTGTTTTACTTGAAGTTATGACCATATTCATTGCTCAAGGATCAGGAGGCTATTCTCAATGTCAGAAGAAGTCCCAGAAGCCATGCAGGGTTTCTCTGTGACAACAGAGTTTTAAATGAGGTTGTTGTGTGCTGTGTGACTGCAGCTCTGACTTACACTGGAGGCTTGGGAGAGTTCTCCTCTCAAGTTGATGAGCTGGTTTTGCCAAGCCTCTTTTTTGAACTGGAGCTTCTCCATAATTATTGGTTGGTTGTGATAGAGCTCCATCTCCTGATGAACTGCCACTAGTTCCTCTTCAAGGTTGTCCTGTAGAGTCAATAAAAAAGCTTTATGAGTCTATTTCTCGACTCCTCAGACTAAACTGGTCTAGTGTATCTTTTGTATTCCCCGTTGTGAAGTAATGCCTAAGTCATTTGATCCTACAACTTAAATCCCTGTTTTTCACACAACTCCAGATGAAAGCTGGATGATAAATCCAACAAAACACTGAGCAGAAGTATGTTGGTTGTGAGTGAAGAGCTGTGTACCTTATCCATGCGTAACCTGTGCACCAAGGCCTCCTGGTCTTTCAGCATCCGTCTTTGCTCACATAGCCGGCCCAGAAGTTTCTGCTCCACAGTAACAAGACTCAGTTAGTTTCAGGTTTGAGGAAGAGCTCGGCTAAACATATCAAGAGCAGGAATGAGCTGTGTGAGTGAATGAAGGCAGCAGGAGGACAGAGGGGAGTAAACATTTGAGTCTATCCCAAGTTTGACTCTGTCACTACTGTCAATCTAGACTGAGTTGTTATGAATAAAAAATAAAGGAACATCCACTGAATATGTTTTTTCCACAAGATCTGCTGTAGGTCAGCCTATTCATGACCTGAATCTCTTTGGGGATCTTGTCAGGATACAGAGTGCAGAAACATAAATTTGGGTTCTCTTACACTTGTTTCAATCTCATTGAGTTTCAGTGTCGGATGAAGTTCTCTGCTGTAGATGTCATGGAACGGAGGAACCTAGAAGAGGAACTTGCTTGTAAAAAGCACATTTATAATCTCATCTACAGTAGAAAGAAAATATACAACTGTATCTTTTGAATTATGATCTTAACAGGGTGAAACGTCATGAAGCATTTTTGGTTGTAATCATGTACAAACTGACTATGCGTGAACATCCACCTACCTGCTGGTCCAGGTAGTCCAGGTTGCGCTGAAGCTGAAGGTCCAGCATGTCCTCCTGTGCAGAGCAGAGACAGAAGAGAAGCGATGAGCATACAGGTCGACAGCATCCCACCATGACCGGACTTTAAGAGGTGATGAAGGAAACCACAGCACACTAACATGGAGGACAAGAGCAGTACATACCGTTTTCATGTGGAGGGAAGGGGACATAGGGTAGTTGTGGTGGTATACCCCTTGACTGAAGGATCTCCTTTCACCAGGGTACACATACTGATGAGAGAAGGGAAGGAAAGGAGGAAAGAAAGGAGAAAATTTGTAACCAAGGAATGGGGGAATGGATAAAGAAGAGGAAGTAAGATAGGAAGCAAGAAGAATGGAAAGAGAGGAGAAAGAGACAAAGGATGGGATGGATGCTATGAGTGCTCAGTGAGATGAAAATGGTTCGATCGAGTCATAAATGTATTGCTTATTTTCCAATCTTCCTCCAAAAATGGGACTTTTCCAAACTGTCAGAGCCTTAAGTCACTTTGACATCGATCCTATCCTCACCTTGGGGGAGCTGATGGACCTTCTTAGGCTATAGGAAAATGGGTCGGCGTAGATCACATCCTCCCTCCTGCCTGGAAACCGCTCAAAATGCACAGACGGTGATCGGGCTGGAGAGGCAAAGTTAGGCGGCACCGGCGAGTAAGGACCACCCGATGACAGGGACGGAGATCTTGGCACGGATCGGGAGCGTGGCTGAATGGACAGACGCCTCATGGACTTTTCCATTCCAGCGTACTGCTGTGGACCCCAGGAGTCTCTGGGGAAAGGCGGACCGTCCCTCAGTGAGCGTCGCTCCAGAGTCCAGTGTCGGTCATAGGCTCCCACAGCAGAGACGGAGCAGATGCTTTCTGGACGCAGACCTGCTGAGTAGAGAGGGTACTCATCCAAAAACTGGGAACCCATGGAGTGCCTGTAATGGTCCATGGGCATTCCTCTGTTCACTGAGTAATAATGGGATGGACTGTGGAAGAGGGGCAGAAAGACATAGAGATGGGCAATTATCATCTTGTGTTTCCTACAAGTACCCGTACATACATATACGTACGTACATACATATATACATACTGCATATACATACATACATACATATAAGTTGAACTATTTGTTCTCTACATGAATCTTTAATCCACTTCTTGCTAAATAGAACTTGATCTCAGAGTCTGGGTAAACATTACATACCTGACGCCTTTCAAATATTAAAACCACAAAGATCTTCACAATTAAACATCAGTATATTAGCTTCTCTGATAAACTGTGTACCACTTTGGTTCTGGCCGTCTTAAGCCAAAAAAAAACAACCACAGAACTTCTTCAACCAAAAAATCCTCGGGATTAACTGAGGCATTCGTACCTGCTGATGTCGTCCTGTGAGGCGCCGCTCCGACGCTGGTTGACCCACTGCTGCAGCTGGGCCATGGAGCTCTTCCTCTGTGCCTCTCGTTCTGGCGCCGCTCGATTCCCAAAGCCTCTCCGAAGCACCACGTTCTCCTGCTGATCTTTAGGATCATGGGGTGGGGCACCCTCTGGGTGTCCCTGCTGTCCACTGTGTGCTCTTGATGGGGTAGGATTGATTCTGTTGGTCTGATTATTTGTACTGGCTGGAGCAGGAGTGGCCCTTCGTTGCGGATGGTGATTGGAGACTGCTCTTTGAGAAGGTGCTCCTCCATCATCTCCGCCTGCTTCTCCTTCTTGTTTTTGTCCTTGGTCACACCTCTGCCCCTCTTGGTTGGTCGGTGTTGACTCTGGACTGCTGACCCCATTCATCTTTGAGGGGGGGACCGGTTCACTGTCTGCTAAGTTCTGTGTTTGTGGCTCCAAAACCTGCTTTGGATTTTCTGCAGGTTCTGGTTTTGTTCTGTGGGGATGAAAGGAAAAGAAGTTTTAAAAAATGGGGGACTGTTTTACTATGATCTAATGTGACTTGATGATCAGTAAAGAGACTCGGATTTAAAGAGCCACTCCAAATGAGTCATGTTTTTGGTGTTTTTATTTGTTCTCGTTGCATTTTTTTTCATGATGGAAAACATATATAAAGAATATTTAGATAAAAGTAGGATTTCTATTTCTTTATCCTAATCATTGTAAATCAAAATGCAGATTTAAAAAATGCACACCTCCATGGACTGCAACAAAAAGTATTTGCATTAAATTTATCAGGTTTATGAAAGTTGCCAATGCAAAAAATATATTTGTTTAAAGAATTAAAGATGGAATTTTCATAATGTTAAGTTTGGTGATTTCTTATGCAGTTTGACTTGTGTTTTAGCTCTGCATTTTATTCTTATTTTGGGAGGTATAGCATTTAACAAATGAATACCAGTTCTTGCACTGAATATCTCCACAAACAGTTTCTATCCAACACTAAAGGCTGGATAAACATAGTGATGTTGATGTGTTTCCTGAAGATGCTCCCCGAGCTATGTAGGTTAAGTATTGTGGACTCAAATCGAAACTCGAGACATACTGTCACTTTTGATCCTTCAGATGCTGCTGCATAGCACCACTAGATGGCAGCATAAGACAAAACCTCAATGAACAGTGAGGATTCTGTATAGATAGAGCAAACCTCTGAGTGGGGGGGTCGCTGACGTCTGCAGCTTCGCTCATGGCTCGGATCCAAGCCTCCTGATCCTCATGGCTGTCCGCGCTGAAAAAGTATGTCCTGGTGCCGGCGTGCTTCGCCTGCATGCAAGACACAGCAGCTGCATTCAGCTCCCCATCGTCACCCTCCTCCTCTTTCTCGGACCAGACCTGTCAGACACCAAACGGAGAAAAGAAGAGTGTTCATCTTCATCCTCACCAGCAGCAGAAGTGAGCTCGAGCCTCGGTTGGTTCATGCAGAACAAGGAAAACATTGAGGGATGACAGGATGGGGCTTTCAGCAGCGTCACATCGCCTGCTTTCGTTCTCATGTGAATCTGACGCAGTTGGGAGGGGGCATCCAGAGGCCTTTAGCAGCATCAATGAGCATCACCATGGAGACAAACATAAAGGTTTATAATTCTGTTCAGTCATGAGGACAGACACCCCCCCACACACACACACACGCACACACTTACCACTCCCCACCGACTGCAGCTGCAATCATCAGGACTCAAAAGTCTGCTGCACTCAGCTCTGCGGGCATCATGGAGGAGAACTTTGCATCAATCCTGAGCCCCCTTCCCCCTTCTCCCATGTGTGTGATGAGCAGGATGGGGGGGGGGGGGGTGTTACATCAGAGCATGCAGCTGACATGCAGCACACACACAAGGAAACAGCATCACAAACATGCGCACAAACAGTACGTACGGTGACGAGGAGGCCACGCCTCACAGACGGGGGAGCCACGAGACAGGGAGGGGAGACAGGTTAAAGGTCAGAGCCACTGGCTTAAATTCTTTATGAGAGTTATATATATAGAGCCCCCCCACCCACCCACCTCCCTCTCAGGACATCCTAGACCTGTCAGGTCCAAGAAGACCCCCACCCCCCATCCTTCTCATCTTCACCCGCATCCAGGAGCAGATGTCTTTCCCCAAACTAGCACCAACAGCGTCAGCACATGAGTGGACATGTGTGTGCTGGAGGAGGAGGAGGAGTCAAACGGAGGAAAGAGAGGTGAGGGAAAAACAGACATCACTTCCTTCCACGGTGGAACACTGGAAAGCTCCGCCTCCTACACTCACAAGACCCTGCAATTGGCTGACAGGCTGGGTTGGAAAAGGCAGCAGTTACCTAGCAACTGAGGCGTGGCCTGTCTCCATCCATGCTCAAACATTAGGGGGATGGGGGGCTGAACATCTTTGTCATTTATTTCAGTGGAAAGAATGAAGCAATGTCAACAAACTTAAACAAATTTGATGATTTATTTGTAAAATCTGTTTATTTATTTTTTTCGTTCCTGATTATGTTTAGAGGTGTTCCTAAGCTTCAATTTCCAAATGTCTGATAATTTTTTTTTTTTAAAAAACTGGCCACCCTTTCAGTCAAACTTTTTTTTTTTCATTTTCGGTTTAGTCGAGTGGTCAAAGAAATTTGACTTTTGTCAATCTGTTGTCACATTATGTTCCTTCAGAGATTTGGACACAAAGCAAACCCAAATATTAGTCTGTCATGATGACAGCATCCATTCATCCTTTCCTATTGTTTTTGTTGGAACTAAACTGGTTTATGGAGCACGTGAACAGCACTCATATCATTGTGTTTTTGTGCAGCCTACAAGTAAAGTGTTAAACTTTAGCTGTTTTGCTGATTTTATCACATTCTTGTTCACACAACAGGACCTTCTACAGTTCCATATCATGTTTTTGATCTTAACAAGCAGCTATTCAGAATTCATCATCTACCTGCTTGGTCAGTAAGGGAAACTGCAGCTTCAAAACAAGTATTCTGTTTTTACATGGTTACTTGCTGCATGAGAAAGATAAGCACTGAGGTTTCAGAAGTTATTTTCCAGACAACCTTTAGGTTAAAGTTCCACTCCAATCACTTCTGATCTGTATCAAACAGTGGTATTTTAATTATGTCGCTTGTAACCAAAACCAAAAAACGTATGCTGTTTTCTGGAACATAGTTTGTACAGATTGACAGGAGTTTTTTAAAAATTTTTCTCTGAGTTGTGGGCAGAACTGTTGGCATGCTGTAAGCCTACCTTCATTTCCCATCATCCCTTTCTTTACACTGTCCCGATAGCTTAAAATACATTTGTTTTAGAGCAATAAAAGCTTAAAAGCTTGGAACTTCTTGCCATTAATTTTAATAGAAAAACGTTCAAACTATGCTTTCAAAAAACAACTGAGCTCACATTTTGGAGCTGCGTATTTAAATAAGGTATATATATGAGTAAAAGTTGAATGAGGTGTACATTTTGATTGTGTAATTGACTTAATCATCAAAATTCTGGGCGTAGAAACTATTTTTTTTTAATTACTGTTTCAAATGTGAGTTCAATGTGTTTCCATAATGTATTTTTGGGATAGCATAAAACGGCTTTGATGTTTTGTGTTGTTGTATTATATGTTTTTTATGAAGACCCAGAGAGAGTAGCTGTCTGATAAGCACAGCTAATGGGAATCCTATAAACAATAAACAACAATAATAAACAACTCCAAGCTAACATTAATGATGCAACAAAAATGGCAAAAAGAAAGTAAAAAGTGCCATATGAGCTCGCTAAAAATACCAGAAACACAATTTTCAAAAGAGTGCTTCTTTAATAAAGGCTGTTGAATAAAAAAAATAATAATATATAATAATAATAATAAAGGCTGTTGCAATGAAGGCACATATCTGCTCCAACAAAAGTCCTGCTTGGTGCAGTTGCTAGCGTAATGTCTTCAACCCTCAGGTATTTTCAGTTTCTTTAAAAGCTAAATATTTCTTGGCCGGTGAAGCTGAGAGCTGACGAAACATAAAGAGGAAAAACAGGAACCCCTACAAAAGATGCACAGGAAAGAGAAATGAAGACTCTTGACACTTGCTGTCAGAGTAGGAGGGGCTCTGGCCTGGTGCGCAGTAACAATACACAAACACACCCAAAGCTGTGAGCACCATGACTCACAGGGAACTGCAGTCAGCTGGATGGCTTCCTCTAGTTTCAGGTGTGTGGGTTTGAAGCATGCATGGACACGCTGCAGATGCGAGGAATGAAAACATCCAGAATCCAGCAGAATCCAGCAGAATCTACAAGTGACCCCTTCATAGAGCCACGCCTCCTCTGAGGAGCCACGCCTCCTCTGCTACTGCAATAAGCTGTTGACCGAGTTTCTTTATAGCAGTCAAACAATACAGCCGGAAGGATTTTGAGTTTGAATGAGATCCAGATTTGGTGTCACTATCCAGCACTTTACATGCAGATTAACATTTCCAGGAATCCCTCTCTGATGGCGGTGGGACTATCACCATGTTCCACATTTACACTTGGTGTTAACTACCACAACCAACCATGTTTAGACTTTGTGGCCCATAGAAACAAAACTGATGAGATCATGATGGCATAGTTCACCAAATACCTTCCAAATATTTCTGTGTGAAGAAATGTCTAAGAGGATCTAACATAATATCTGATATCAGCATTGACATAGCCACCCACAAAACAGCCTTAAAGGGGCCATACCATAAAAAAACAACTTTTTGAGCTTTTAAGTGCATTATGCTGTTCATTCAGGTATTTTGATCCATTCATCTCCTTTCAGGGAGAGCACCGCCCCCAGTCTAACAACAACACTCAATTTATCCACAGAGCTAGCAATGATCAGCAAAAAACTTTCATTTTAGATGAACAATACAGTTTGTCTTCCAGTTGTGTCCTGTCTTCAATAAATTCTAGCGAAACAAGAGTTTGCTACTATAGACAAGGGCTCCTTTAAGAACCAGAGTAGCAATGGCCAGGCCTGCTAAAGGCAGATATATATTGGTATGTGCATCCATCATTAAAGAAATTTGGATACAGTTTATTTTTGTGAGAGAAACAAAGGAAGAAAGACTCTAGGATGAAGTCATGAAATTGGTGGCACTCGCACGCAGCAGGAGGCGGAGCTTCAGGAATCGAGGCGTTTACTTCCAGGTAGGAAAAACTCACAAAAAATAACTAACATTTCATAAATAATGTTTTTTTGTGTTCCAAAGGTATTATATGATCATATATATGAATATAGTTTACTCTGAAAGGTTTAAAAAACATGATATGTCCCCTTTTTTTTTTTTTTTTTTTTTTTTTTTTTAAACTTGTCTTTTCCAACAGCTGAGCAAACAGATGTGGGCTGAGAGCTTCTTGTGTTGGGCAGATTTTACTGTCACAACAGGGGTTTATTGAGGTGGATGGAATGGAATGTACAAAGGGGGAGAGAACCTAGTTTCTCTAGTTTTAGGTAATCTTGTTGAAGGAAAGATTCATTCCAGAATATTCATTCTGTATTATTATTGGAAGAGAACTGGCAGAGAAGTACTTTAAACTGTTTGAAGTTGAGGCTGTTTCACAAATTTGTCCAGCCTTGGAACGTTTGGTTCTGACTCGAGTTTGTGTGTCCATCCTCCTGAGTGAATGACCTGGACTTTGGCCCTCAGTTTGGACAGAAAGGACTGTTTGTTCTGTGAAAGGACTCGCTGATACTGACAGATCCCTGCAGTCCCACCGAGCTTTCGCTGTGCGTCCTTCTCAGGGTTTTATCATTTTCAACTGACTTCTACTTTGTAAGGCAGGGCATGTGACAGAACCGAACCAATCTCATCTGTGACCTGAGGAGTGCCTTTGATCCGTCTTCTGTCTGTTTAGATTCAGCTGTGAGGACATGCCCGTGAACTGTACTGGGTTCAGTGACATTGTTTTGACCCAGCTCTAAGATAGGGCTCCATTCATCAGTCATTAGTTGACTGCTGCTGATGTGTTTACTCTGCAGCTCAAGGCCTCCCTCCAACAACTGGGCAACAGTTCAACTAAAAACAAGCAGAAGCTAGTCAGCGAAAGCTTGGAACAAAACCTTTCTCAGCGTTAGGGGGCTCAGACAAAAAGGCAAACATTCAGAATTTTCTATGATTTTCCTGAGCAGAAATGACAAACGCTGTGGAACAATATCACTGAATATTTCTGAGGGGCAAAAGCAGCCATTGACTCCTTTAAGGGGTATAGGTCAGCTGGTACATCAGAACATAAGGAACTAGACAAACCAAAAGTGTAATGGTGCAAGAAACATCTGACCGTGCAGGTTTGCCATCTCTAATCTATTTCATTTTCATCATTCTTAAACAGCAGCACCTCAGAGAGCATCTCTCTGCAATGATTGGAGCAAAGGGGGCTTCCTAAACAACATCTGAGTGGTGTTGTACAAACCGTTGAGTGTTGGAAACAAGGGTTTTCTAGATATTTTGGATCAAAGTTTCATTGACTTGATCAGAGAAAGATGAATGAAATCTTGGTATGGTTACCATGGAGATTTATACTGTGCTTCTGTAACGTTATTATACACTAATCCCTGCTTATTTTAGCTCAGATTCAGCTGCAAGGGAGCAACCTATGCAGACATTAACCTTTTCCACAAAGGGATAGCATCCACGATGGATAATGCTTTTGATTTATTTTGCTGTTTATGTTTTATTTCTGCAGCTCAATTCCAATGGTAAAGTATTTTGTTGCAAACAAAACATGAAGTGTTTTGAAACAAAAAAGTAACCCTAAAAAATGCTTTAAAAAATAGACCAGGAATAAGCAAAATATCCTTTTTTGCCTTTTATTTTTGCTTCTTGGTGTTTAAATAAAAACATTTTAAACTTGTAAGACATTCTCTAAAAGTAGACATGTTCTGTACTTTTGGAGATGCTTTCATGTATTTGATTTAAAATTATTTATGAAGCCAATGCTTATTTCTCCAAAATAAACTGTAGCTTTGTTCTAAATAATTATCCAGTCTCTCTGATTTAGCATTTTGTGTAGCCTTTTACTATTGATTAATTTCAACAGATTCCACCAGAAACTTCCTTTGCTTAGCAGCAGCATTAACAGTAACAGCAAAAATAAAACAAAAACAATGATAATTACAAAACAACAATTATAATGAAAACAACATCAACATTTATTCAGTAACTAAAACAAAACAAAAATGGGAACAAACATTGAAACAAAAAAGCTAAGAGATAAGATCAACATTTCTGAGAACGAAAAAAGAAACAAAAATATGCATTTCACTTTGACTCAACTTGGGCTGGGTATAGATTAAAATTTACAGAAAAGATTTGATTTACAAGAGCCTGGATCAATTAAATTCAGATTTTTTTCTGTTATTTCGATCCCTCAATTCAATTGCATTTTCAGTTTACACATCTACACACATTTGTTTAGAAATATATTAATAGTCTATACATGTTTTAAATATATTTATGTTAATCTGATACATTTAAATACTATAAAATGTATTAGTGAAATAATGAGATTGTTAATATCATACAGTGTTACATGAATTCTCAAAAGAATAAGCTCTAACAAAAATGATCAGATTATTAACATTGTAAACATTGTTCTGCTTCTCCTGGGAGGCGTTTCTGTCTGGACACAAGGTGGCGATCACGCAATAGCATTACAACAATTTCCAGGAAAATAAGACAATATGAGCAAAAACTGTGTTTTAGACCACAAATGGCTACTTTAAAAAATATTTCCTTAAAAGAGTTTGAAAAATTCATACCCTTGAGTTTATAAAAAATGGTCATTTAGTCATAAATGTATGTTTAGGTCGACCAAGCGTTTTAATCATTAGCAACAAGCTAGTAGACTTTAGCTTTATGTGCTAAATCGATTTATATTTTTATGAATCGATTATTGATCTGTTAAGCTTAAATCAATTCAAATCGATTGATCTATTTTATCAACCAAGCACTACATTTAACTCATCCATACTTTCACCTTAACTTAGCTACACTCAAAGTTAACTATTAGACATGAATTATGGTCAACATATTCTTTTAAAGTTTGAAAGTAACTTCATGTGTCTTAGAAAAGCCAAAGTAGGGCCAGTTATGATCTTAAAGTCTCTGTTGTCCATGTTGTCGAGCCTCTTGGAGAGCTACACACCTGAGGTTTTAAAAGTTCTCTTAACCTGTCAGACACCATACCATTTCTTTCTAAAAGGCTAGTTTAAATGTGTGGACTGTTGCATATGCACTCCATTGTTTTGATATGCAGTTCAGTCATTCAAACACAAGTGTGATCAGTGTAAAATGGGCGGACAGCTATACTGCACGCATGTTCTATATATAGCTACAGTAGTTGTCTTTTCCTGCCCTCCACTGATTATTTTGCAGGTTTCACTCTAACCTTGTTGGTTATGAGTCAGGTAGAGCAAGAGGTGTTCAGTTATATTATTTATTCTCAGCTCGTTTAGCCTCTGTTTGAACTGCTAGCAATGACATTCCTGTCATTGCAGAACCAAACCTGTTAAGGTGTTTGACCCCTGTGCTGACACATTGACCCAGTCAGGACACATTTTCTGAGCAGAGTTTGAGTTATCCAAACAGCCAATGGATGGTGATGGAAGAAACACACTATTTCTACAGCACCATCTACAAGAAAAGGCTACTTTCGACCTTAACATGGTTCGGTACGCACTCCAGCTGTCAATCATCACCTCACCCCCTACCTATTTCCCAACAAGCAGTTTACTGACCTTAAAAGCAAACTTGCGGGTGATGTTGTCTGAAGACTCCACTCGTCTGATCCGAAAACTTAGCAGAGGCAGACTGCCCAGGACCGCGTCCTCCTTCTCATCTGCAAAGAGGCATGAAACAGTGAGACGATCCCAACGTCAAGAAGATCAGAAGGAAAACTCTGCCCCCACTCAGAGGCAGAGCATTCAGGAACATGCTGAGCCCTGAACTTGAACAGAAGAAAGTTGAGAAACCATTGTTTGTGAGGGAGGAGGCTGTCAGATTATACCAACACACACACCACACACACAAAACACGCCCCGAACTGAGAAAGAGTAGTCCCAAATAAGAAAAGCTCCGAATATATTGACAGAAGGGAGGAAATTAAAAAAAGCCCTGACAGACCAGCAGAATAACCACCTAACAATACTTGAACACTGCTGCTCTTACAGACAACCTGCCGAACAGGATCACCCCCTCCCTTAGTGAGTGAAAGATAATGATCAGGCCATGTGACTCAGAGCCCAGGAAGTTTGTTCCACTCCCACTGTACCTGCTGGCTGACTGCACCAATCGGACGCCAGCACACGCACAAAAAATGCACGTACATACAAACACAGGAAAAACACACACACACATGCAGGTAAACAAGTTTTCCCAGCTTTCCTGAGTGCTTGAACTCTGACCGCCTCGACCATCAGTCTGAAGAAGTTATTTGAACCGTTGATGAACCACTCCCGTCCTGAGAGCTTCAGGTTTTAAGGATTGTAGGTTTGGGCAAAGTGAGGCAGAGACCTGGCATGCATTACGCAGCCTTAACATAGCGGTAGGCAAACTCTAGAGGGCAACACAGGTCATTTTTCTGCTCTGAACTTTTTCAGATTATTAAATGTTCAATTATATTTTATGATTTAGCTCCTGTTTTAATAATTCAAAATTACAGCCAATAGAAAAAACGTACGTTTTTGTTTAAATTTAGAAAAGAGTCAAGTGTTTCTGAGCATCTAGAAACAACTGAATGTAATGGTTTGAGGCCTAAACCAGGTTTGTGTAAAGAATCTCTGGGTGTCATGTTAAAAAGGCAGAATAATGTAACTAGATCCAGAACTTATCCACCCTCAGGCCGACACCACCACACAAACACTGAGCTCTTTGGAGCTTTGCAGTGAAACCTGAAGACAGTGATACACATACCTTTATAGTAGAAGAGACATCTGTCAGTGAGAACAAACCAGCGTTTGTTCCACCCCTTCACTCCACTGCTGGCCTGTAGAAAAACAAAAACATATCCATGAGTCAGCATCTGACCTGACAACACTAGCAATAATTAACATCAGATATAAAGTCCTCACTGATACAAAGTCCATCCAGCAATAACTATAGCATCTTACTAATATTTGCTTAGCTGATGTAGATCCACATTTAGCAGCTGTAAATATTTACACATCTTAGCTTGTAAATTTTATTACTCAGTAGCTGGTAGATTGTAGTTTGTAGTTCAAGATCATCTTTCATAAGCTTTGGATCCTCCATTATCTATATATTCACCTTCCTTCAATGGTAAATGTAAAATATAGGTTTTTTTCTAACTTCATTAAGGCCCAAAGCACGTTATAGTGAGACAACACAAGTTTCAAAGCAAAGATAAAGTAAAAGAAACAGGCTAATACATAAATTAAAATGGAATAAAATATAATAATAATGACAATGTAAGAAATAGAAATAATTCATAAACATAAACAGGTAAGACTGAAAAAAGAGACATGTAAAGCTGCATAAAAGCAAACCTATAGATTCACACAGTAATGGTGGTAAAGCTGCACGCAATGTTCTAACCAGACCACCGGGAACAATGTGGGGTTCATTGTCTCGTCCTTTCGACACATTGCCAGGTGAGAAATCTACGACCTCCCAATCAAAAGTCAACCGCAGCTAAAGTAGATCATCTTTCAACAGATTGTTGAACAGCTTCTGAATCTTCCCTCTGCAGCTGGTAAAGTGTCATTAATAAAATAGTAGATTCTCATTCAGCAACTTGTAAATTCCTCTTTCTACATGGGTTGAAGTGCTTTCAGTTTCGGTTGATCCTTTGTCAATAAATGGAATATGCTACTTGAGCTGCTGCAAGTTCTTTGGAATCCTCCTACAGTAGCTGTTTGTTGCTCTTGAGCAGCCATAGATCCTACTTGAGCATCTAACACAGGGTGTATGAGCTGCTGAAGGAAGATCTCTAAGCTGCTCTCTAAGCTAGGCCATAGATGGTAGATCATCCTTCAGAAGTATTATGTTCTCTAGATATTCCATCTGCTGCAGAGATCTCCTATTAACAGGTTGTAAATACTCCTTCTGCAGCTTATTTATTATTAGCAGGGGGGGTTGTAAACAAATAAACTGCATCCACTGTTGCCTTGGGTAAAAACTCTTTGGAAGCCAAAAACAGCTCTGTGGTTCTTCAAGCACAAAAACACTCCAGCAGTATTTCCTCAATACATATTTCATTGTTTTTTTTCCTCAGCTGTTATGAACATAGCAATGCTTTTTCCAACACGTATGAATTTAACCATCCAGAACAACCAGTCCTGCTGCTGCCTTCACCATCCATTGTTTCCTGACAATACAGTGCTATGTATGTCCAGAAACTAGAACTTTCAGGATACTGAACATTTGCCTGTGGGAAAATAGGAAAGCAAAGAGATCATACTTTGAAACTTGGTTTTAAACCTTTAAATCTTGTTTAACGTAAACGATTTAAATTAAAGGAAATACAGAATTTACTCGATATTGTGACAGTTCTCTCCTAAAGTGCGTACTTAAATGAGAATTTACTACCTTCTGGTTGAAAGTGCTGTCCTATTCACCCACAGACACACGCATTCATACACTGGTGCAATCCTATAACCATCAGGCACAAGGTAGGGTTCAGTGTCTTGCCCAAGGATGCTTCAACAAATGGGCAGGCACCTGTGATCTTTCAATCTGAGGTCAACCGCTAAAACAGAAGCAGCAGATGAAGTTAAAGGAGAACATCTAGCTGTCACAGTACTTTTTTGCCACCTTTTGATGAAACCTCTGTTAAACTTAGCAAAGAACTCTGGTTTCTGAAAGTTTGGTGTGAAATTTGTGGAGATGTTTTTTGTACCTGCTTGTACAGCCAGCCCTGCTTGGTGACCGCTGCGGTGGGATTCCTGCGCAGAGAGTTGGAGCGTTTTCCAAAAGTCGCTGCCCTTTTGGGAGTACGAGACATCTGCAAAACAGGTGGTGAAGAAATGCAGCTTTAAAAAAAGTCACGAAACACCAGGTTCATTGCTAATCCACGCTTCCACCTGCTTTTACTAGTTTTACATGATGCTGTGTATCTGTAAGGGTGCTGAGTCTGATGAGACTGTGCCATTGGCTGTTCATGCCAGTGTGTACTTCTGTAAGTCAGTGTTTGTGATCGTGTCTGGTTTTATGTGGTTTAATGTCTACGTTTGTGCAGTTTTTTGCATTTGTAAGTTTTTTTGCATGGGTGTGTTCACATCCAAATAACCCCATAGTCTCTTACTCCATTTATGACTGAATGAGGAATATCTAGCCGTATCATTATCTTATAGTAGAAATATTTTCTCCCAGACCACGGCTGGTAAAAACTGTAAATCTGAAATAACCTATTGACCAACAGGATTCAACAGCAACATAAGGGTTGACGTAAAAGCTAGATTTTCCATCTTTTTAATTTGAGAGAAGTATTTTAGAGGGATTTAAAAAAGGTTGTTCACACCTTCAGTTTATGAATTACACATATGTTGGTGTGACTAATGTCAGCTGGTGTAAAACAGAACAGACTGAACCTCCTACAACACGGTACAAAATCCAGATCCTGGAATGTCAACTAAAACCAATAGACAAAGCCACATTCCTAGTTCAGTTAACCCTGTCTGCAAAACGCTGCTGGAGGTCCTGTGCTCATGATGTGAACTGGAGGAGGTTCTGGTTTTCAGTGACCTGTCCAAAGTTTTCAAAATCTTGGCCTTCTGTGTCTATGTTGCTTCACACCTATGCCATGCTTAAACAACTTTGATTTCTCATTTCATTTATTGGTGTTTTATGAACAAGGATTTTCCTCCAAAGCAGTAATTGTTGTAACATCCTATAGGAAAACTTTGATTGATCCATTCATCTTCCTTGGCTTAACTTGAGCTAGTTTGCAGACAAGAAAATTAATCTAGAAGGACCAAAGAACCCTGTAGTTCCCAAACTGAGTTCTTCAGGCTCCTTGCAGAGTCTAGGAATGTCCATAAGAATTATGAACAAAGCTGCTGACCAGAGTTCAACATGAACCAGGACCACATTCAGTATATTGCCAGGTGTCCTGTTCTGGTTGTACAGAGACTGGCTCTAGACTATGAACAACAGTTTGGACCAACTGTCAGTGATGCTGCACTCAGGATCTAATCCTTAAAGAAGAACTGACCTTTATAGTTTGAGGTTCCTCATCAGATGTGCTGAGTAAACATATCCACCAATCCAGAAGCAAAAGCGCTAAACACTGGTTGCTTTTTGAATAACTGCACAGAAGCCATGCAGGATTAGGTCTGTGAGGCAGAACTTGGGTTACTGGGTTTTGTGTTTTGGGGGGTCTGAACCTCCCACATTCTTGGATTTCAACTCTGGTTGTCACAGTGTGTGCGCGCACGTGCACAATGGCCGGCTGTCCTGGGACACTTTGTGTTGATCTGATTTAAAGAAACGGGCTGAGCATCGGGGGTGTTGTTGTCTGAGACTCCTGTTTGTTCGAAACAGAACTCTGCTTACAGCTCTAGACTTGTTTGTAAACCAGAACTCTGTTGCTGGATTTCACATCAAAGTCCTCTCATATTTGTGAATAACTTTTTTTAATATAGTCTTTCCAAACTAATATGCCAAAAAAAATCTTGAAGTCATGTTGAAGTCATAAACTTGTCACAAACCTAGGTGTGTGAAATTTGTTCTCCGCATTTGATCCATCCCCTGGGGGAGCGGGGAGCTACAGACACACTCAGGAAATCGCCCAATCCAACCTCCTTATAACCAATTGTCAAGCATGGGGGCATTGGGTCCCCCTTTTAGAGTCTCTGGTGTGTCTCGGCTGTGAAATGGTTCAAGAACTTGATTCAGAACTCAAACCCTACCATCACACCTGAGCCCCATCACGGCTGTTTCAGATCAATGCCATCAAAACGTTACTTCTTGGCGATGATTGTCAATTGTGTAAGTGTGTATGCACATTTTCACATGTATTAGCCTCTTCATGTGTGTTTTCTTTAACATGCATTTATATCTACAGATTTGTATGTGTGTGTGTGCTCGTACACTAACCCAAGACTGGGAACCTGCAGACTCCTCTGAAACCATACTGGCACTTTTGGAGTGACTGATCCTGGCAGCAGCAGTAATGACTTTTCCGTTCATGTCCAAACCCACGTCCCTGCAGAAATCAGGTTTACATGAGCCAACCCAAGCAGAACTTTGAAACAAATAAAATGTTAACAGAAGAGGTTTATTTGGTCCTTCTGTCTGTCTATCAGGTTATTTTTAACGTTGGTGTTTCCTTTGTTTGTGTTTCAGACCCAAATGTCAATTGATCTCATTTCTAAATTTAAGATGAAACTGTTTTTTTTGCTTTAACTTTTATGATTAATGCCATATTTTAATCTACCTGGCTTTAGATCTAATTTCTGAATCTTAATTCTGAATGTTATTTTTAAGTATGATGGAAAAAATGGTTATTCTGACAAATAAAATAACTGAGTAATAGCTGTTTGATTCTCTATTGAAATCTATGGGGTTTTGAGCCAGGGGTTCCTATATTAAACACAACTGGGGAAGAGTCAATCAGTCAGTTCTTTCATACAGTCAATGGTCAGAACCAGGCTGAGTGGAAGTTTTAGACTTAGCTGTTGTGAGTTTGGACATCTCAGAACCTGCTTCAAGGCTTGTTCTAAAGAATATGGGCTGGATGTATGTTGTACTTGTGACCAAAGTTAAAAATGTAGTTTAGACTCCAAGTAAAGCTACGTTCAGAATGAACAGGATTTGTGGGTCAAATTCACGTCGGTCTTCCTTCTTTCGCTGTGCAGTGAATTCTCTGATCGACGCCTGTCGGAAAATGTGTTCATGAGTTTTACACCCCAGCCTCGTGTGGGAAGATCTACTGCCAAACGTTTTTAACCTGATCGCTGGTTTGAGTGATGTCTGTGTATTCTCATTTTCAATGTTTGGAAGACATGTGATGCTGAGTGACCAGGTTAATTTATTTTAGAAACCTCTACAAAAGCATCGTTAATCACGTCTCCATGTTTGGGTTCACACGATCATTTAGAGATTCTCCCTGTACGATGAGCATCGACTAACAGCTGTAAACAAAGTTGTGTCAATGTCCTCCTGGGATCTGAACCAAAGGAATTTTCAAGAACCTTGTTAAATTCAGACAGAAATTAGTCCTTACTTTAACTTAAATCTGCACTTTTGTTTATGTGAGCATTCTTTGTGTAAACTAAACTGACAGCAGGGTCTTCATTAGCAAAACCTCTCTGTGTGTGTGCTTGTGTGCGATGGAAGAGTGAACTTGGACATGGCTTACTGTAGGTCAGGATGTGCTGCTGCTGAAAGCCTCTGCAGCTGAATGGGGCTCAGTTCTTGTCCAGCAGGTCCACCGGGCTCATGCTGGCTGAAACCAAAACAGAGAAACTGTTCTATCAAGGAAGAGTGGGAGCCCTAGATCTCAAAAATTCTCAAGCTCCAAGGAAATAATATGCATTGGTTCTGATAATGCAAAAAATATTTGCAATGTCTGCTCTCTTTGTCTGTTCTCAATGTGTGTACCTGAACCAAACATATGCTTGGTTCAGTTACTGACAACTTTGCACATTATATGAATTTTCATTCTGTTGCATTTCAACTAGCCTGTGTTATCAGATTTTACATAACAAGGTATCGGCCTTTAAATTCACAGTGCAGGTTGCCACTCACTGCGACACATCTCATTCCCTGCTCGTCATATATGGACGTACGGTTCGGGCCCCTTTAGCGTCACTTTTTGATGTTTTGGGTGTTTTTTGACTTGCTGGCCGTTGGGTTGACAACCGTTGGGTTGACAACCTTTGGGATGCAATATCAGACCGGTACCCTAACCCGTTACCGGTCCACGTCATGACAGGTGGGGACCCCTGATAATTTTTTCCCTGTCTGTGGCCTGGTACCAAATGGGCATTGGACCGGTACCGGTTTGTGGCCCGCAGATTTGGAACCCCTAATTTAATGGGAACAGCCATTTAATCAACGAGTTTGGGACACCCAAAACACCTGAAAGTGACGCAGAGGAGGCCCGGATCATACGTCCATACATGTACATGACGAGTTGGGAATGAGAATGCGTTGGCCACGTGGCGTGGGTGATTAGAAATGGGGAGTTGCAATAGCCAATCAGATCTCAAGCCAGAGACACCAAAGCTTACTGTAAAGTCTGAAGATGAGGGTGCCACATATGCTTCTTGTGACTTAATGAGAGTCTCTAAAGAGGAATTCCCATCATGATAGTGCAAGAGAGCCATTTCCCTGTCTCATATTTTAGAAAAGGACACCAACATAAGCATGTTCCCATTCTGGTTTCAACATATGCATATGTCCTGACAACTTTTGGAGTTGGGGGTTGAATTGGATTTGATTGAAATCCAAATATGTACATTTTTATGGACAGCTGAATGAACACATGGACGGACTCAACAGTACTCAAATTTTTCTTTGTCCCACCCAAATGTCATTTTCAGAACAACAATGTGCCCGTCCCGCTTTAGGCTTCATTTTTATTGCGCAAAATCTAATGCATTACATCACTCTGCAAAAATTGAATTATAAGACCTTTGTTTGAAAAAAATGTCTCATTTCTGGTCTTGCAAGAAAAATAATGTTATAAAAAAGGTTTTTCAAGAGCAAATAAATCATAGTTTGAGAAAATATGTCTCAGTAACTTTTTTAACTATTAACTTTTAACTATTTTTCCTAAAATGAGACTTCTTGGTAAAACTACTTTTCTTACTTCAATGGAAGATTCTTTTGCTTATCCAAAAAAAAAAAAAAAAAGATGCCAATGTGGTGAGGAATGTTTGACTTTTTTTAAAGAGGCCTGTTTTCACAGTGCAGTGACTATCCACCATAATTCATCAGTATGATTATAACACACCATCTCATGATGTATTGACCATCCTTGTGTAATTGTCTGCTAATTTAAATGACAGAGAATCCCAGTGTAGCCCCTCCTTTGCTGACCTCAACCCAAATAATAGGCTTTTGAAGCATCATCAACCAAAGGGTCTCATGGTGGAAGGCATTTCACATAAAACAGCAGCTTCATAAAACATAATAAAAAAAAACATTTCCATAAACTTACATAAATGCATGCCAGAACAATGCAGTGGCCAATTTAAATGAAAAGTCTTTTCAAATGCACGTCTATGTGCTTTTCAGGATTTCTGTATTTAAAGTGTTTGGGATTATATGTTGCTATACAAATTTCTATGCAAGTTTTTACGTCTATTTTCAGGCTTTATAAACAAAATATGAGTCCATGGAATGGACATTGAAAGTTAAATAAGTTGAACTTTGACCTCAAAGGGTCTTGGAATTGGTAGTGTTGTATGGATAGCATCCCTTTTAATTCACAGAGGTGCCAATTATTTAAAAAATGATCACAGAGGAGACATTTATAGTTATCGTTTGTGCCCAGCCAGAATTATATGACACCAAGTCTTTCATACATCAGAATAGAGCTGTGAAAGAAAAAACCTGGAGCGAGATTTATGAGATTTCAACTGCTTTGACATTTCACATCAAGCCTCCTCCAACTGTAATTGATGGACATACACAAGTATTGGGTAGCAATCGTCCAATGGGCTCATTTGGCCAGTATTGCAACACGGCATTACATTGCACTATTGGCTGCAATGTAGCATTACACTACCAGTGTACAAGTTTGGATGCGCTCAAGCATGTTGCCGGCATGTATTAGTTCCTACGTACCTAAGATGTTAGTAAATGAACTGGCTGTTAATGTGAGTAACCATGATTCGCTAATGTTGCAAATTCAATAAAGGACATAACGTTGTTTACGCTTAGTTTTTAAAAAATATGTGCAGCTTGTTAAAAAAAAATGTAATGAGGTCTAATGGTAAATTTTTAAAACTTATATAGACTTCAAGCTACATACATCATTGAGAAAATTGGAAATTATGATTATTTACTATTATTTGGAACACAGTGTTACGTGGCTTGATGACATACATGGAGCTGCTAGTATGAAAACAAGTAAACACAGCAATGCTGAGTTCAACACAGATACACACTCACTCTCACACACATGCCCATCACTTAGAAGGACAGCACGTCAACTCACATGAACTTCCTGTAGCAACATCAACATCTACCCCAACCTGTCTGCACACACGCAGCAGCCGGCAGCCCCTCTCCTCTGCCTGCAGTGGAGCTCCTGGCCCCCCGCTGCCTCTGCAATGCAGTCATCGATGACCTCCAAGCTCCTGGCCATAAGTCTGAGCCCCTCCTCTCTCTTGCCTCTCGCTAAAACCCACCAGCGTCCATCCTGCATCACCTACCTGACTCTTCTGTCCACCCGGAACTTTAGCATCCTCCTCCGGACCGCTCATGAAGCAGCAGTGGAGGAGGAGACAGCGAAGGACGACGAGAAGGTGGATGGATGGAGGGAAGAGAGAGATAGATGACAAGTTGGATGGCGGGAGAGGAGGAGGCAGCTGCAGGAGGCCCTCCCTCATCTCTCCTCCTTCCTCTGTCTCCTTGCCCCTCCCCCTTTCCTCACTCGGACACACTAGAGCACAGACGCACACACGTGCCCGCACAGCTGTGCACTTGCAGAGCAGAGGCTGAAGCTCTTATCATGCTTCAGTTGGAGTTATTTAATCTTCTCCTCTATCGCGGTCCGGTTTAGTTAAGTGTCAGTTCTGGTTTGGTCTGGCTTGTCTTCCTTGGGTGTGAAAAAGAGGTGATTTATTTACTTTCTGCCATAGCTTTATGATGCTGATTATCAGAATAGACTTCAGTTTTTAAAGAGATTTGTTTTACTTTTCATTCAAAATCTTCTATTTTTTCAGCTCTTCCTTTGACTGTTACAGCTAAACAGATGATAATAATGACAAGAGGGTTTTTGTTCAGTTTACATGCAGTCTCTTTTGCTGAGTTGTGTGTGTGTGGTGGGGAGGAAGGGAGTCATGTGTTGCTGATCACACTTAAGGCTGTGGTTGAGGCTCCTCATCCCACTTTGCTCTGATGAGCTCTGCTAGGAGGATTGCAGGGGAATTGACAGGGATTATCTCAGCTGCAGCCACGTGGCCTTCAGCTGCCTGCAGGTCTGACAGGCAGACTCACCTGATGGGGGGGTTTCTATCAGAATGATTTACCTGGCTGTAGTAAATCAAGCAGGGTCACTTTGAAACAAAATTCACGTGCTCCAAAAAGAAGCTGAGAAACTTATGGCGCCAGGGAGGGTTTACCAAGAAACCCCTTACCTGTTTGGGGGTGGAGCAGCTGCTTTCAACTTAATCTACGTGAGTTGTGAGATCAGAGTCTTGCAGCTATGCCTAGGTTTCCTGCACAAGTGTGCATTACTCTCTTTAAGACTTTAGTTTGATTCCAAAATTTGAACAAAAGTTCACCGGTTCACTCCTGGCACAGTTTTCTCTTTGTTCACAGAAAGCTCAACAAACTCAGCGTGACTTGATGTCTTTAACATGTATCTTTAAAACCAAATCGACTCAAGTTTTCTCTGTTCTAACTTCGCTTTAGCTGTTCCATCCCAAGACTGGAGACTGTAAAGATTAGCAGGTTTGGCTTCCTAGAGAGATGAATGAGTTTTTAAAGACTTTTAGTCATGTGGACATTTTTAACAACTCTTTACATTTTATTAAGTTGAATACAATGAAATATGTGAAGTTGGTGGACTACTCTTGTGTCTAATATAAAGTGTTTTGATTTATGTGTTTTTTTTGTAACAAACACTAGGATGAATTTAGTGTATGTTTGTTATGTACATTTGTTGACTTTGACCATAAATGTGCATGTCCCATGGTTATATGCTGAATAAATTACTTTAAATGAAAAACCATTAATCTGACTTGCATGAAAAAAGTTGAACACAGCAGACCCCAACCAAGCATCCTGAGCCAGATCTGAACCACCACCTCAATCATCAGTGGATCAGTGTTGGTTTAGATCAGAGGGTAACCTTTAGAAGGGGAGGGCTGTTAATCTGGACCTAAGTTTGTCATTTTAGTAGCAGAGGGAAAACAGGGTCACGCCTGGGACACCAACCTGGTCGCTTCAGCACTGTTTCCATAGAAACTCCTCACCACCCTGTAATTCACCTTTTACTTCAAGTTATTTTAGTACAAGTCATGGCATGGGTGACAGATGATTATATTTTCACATCAGAAATAGATAACCCCTCCCTACATACCTGTCCATCATATGGGGATGCCATTGTGGTTTCAAATGCATCTATCTCATTTTTTACTGGTTTGTTAAAAGAGAGGGAAAACATAAATATTACCAGAAAATCAGGCAGAAAGAAATCAGAAAAAAAAAACAAATTAGAGAGGGTGTAGAGGTCGGGTCACCCATGTCTGATGAGACACCTTTCTGTCTTTGAGGTTCTGCTGAACAAAACAACAAGACAAACCACCACAACAGGAACACAACGACAACGACGGCAGAGCAGCTGCAGCGGGCTGACAGCCAGGCAGCAGGTGAAGCCAGTTCATCAATCCCTGCTGCACACACGCGCACACGTGCACACGCACAGTTCTTTCCCCATCACAGAAAGACAAACATACAGATATACAGTGCACACTCACCAGGCAGAGATGCAGCCATGTCTGCTGACAGAGCCCCCCCCCACAAAACAAACCCCTCAACAGTCCGCTCTCAGCACAACCCACTAACAATAGATCCTGAGGAAGCAGAGAGCACAACAGCAGGGAGGGAGGTGGGAGGGAGCAGACGGAGCCTGGCAGAAAATCTCTGGGCATTAACACGTCACATGACCCCCCCGCCCCTCCACCGCCTGTCGTGGTGGGAGAGCTCAGAGATGGAACCAAGGAGATGAGGAGGCAGGGAAAGGCCATCACAGTGGAGGAGGAGGAGAAGGGCGACGTTACGATGACTGACAGCAGGCTGAACCAATGAGGATGAACCTTCCTGCTGCTGCTGCTGCTGTGGGCCAGGGAGAGCCAGAGACTTCCCTCCCGAGAGAGGAAAGACTAGTGGAGCTCATCAATCTTTATCACAACCTCTTTCAAAAACAGCAGAAGAACGGAAGACATGAAAAGAGGGGAGGAAGAGAAAGAGAAGTTTTATTGTCAACACAAACATGCAGAAATGTGCTCAATTTGTGTCTATTTTACAGTTAACTCCATCCCAACCACATTAGAAAGGCACAACAGGGAGCATGGAAGTGAAGGAAGTCAGAACCAACCAGAACCACACAGCTAGAATTATAATGATTTAAAGTTCCTTTTTATTCATCTATGGTAGAAGCTTTCCCAGTGGTCTTTTTAATTATGATTCTGCTGTTTTTAACCACACTAGAAAAAAACTGTCATTTTCTAGGGTATAATTTTTTTTTAGGGATTCACCCCTGAGCTGTTTCCCATCATCCAGCAGCTCACCCTCACTCATGCAACAACAATGGTGAGCAATATCGGACCAATCCATCCGTACATTTTTGAGCCAGGTGCCTGCTCAGACGAGCTGCCAATCACACCTGCAAGCCTTTCTCTAACTGCATTTTTTTCGTCTTCTCCTCATTCACAAGGTTTTGAATGAAGACATTCTCAAAAATGCCATTTTAAGCTATTTGTCGTTATATAAACGACAAAAATGCCACAAGAACATGTTAAAACACAATTTTTACCGGACTGGGTCTTCAACAGAGCGCTTCAAGAAATGTTCCATTCTGGTTTGACCATGCTTTCTTTGGTGGCCCAACCTGTTACTCTCCCATATAAGTGCCTGAGTGATACAGAGGGAGGTCTGATAGCATTAGTCCTAACAACCATTATTTAACAACCATTAAGAAGCCACACTGGAGTTTATTCATTAAATCCTGGAAATAATCAGAGGGAGGACTGTTGGGCATAGATCTGTGGCAGAATAATTCAAATTCAGATTTCCCACCAATTTGTCGTTTGAATCATCAAAGCCAAAAACCTAGATCAAATGGAAAATTTGTTTGATCGATTCAGAGGATTTGAAGAGGTGTGTTTACATGACACATTTTTATTCTGATCGGGCTTTTATTCCAATCATACTTATGTCAATATAAGCACAGCTAGTGTTGAGGATAAAACACTCAAGACAAAATAAAAAACCCTCAGTCATTCCAGTCATCTTTTAGTCGCTCTATCTGAGAGGTTAAAGTAAAGTAACCTGTAAACACCGGCTTTGGCAACACGCATTCAAGCGGCCACTTCCAAAGAAAAGTCTATGTAAACACACACATATGTGCATTTGGGTGAACCAGTTCAAAACACTAACGTTCAAACTTAACTACACAAGTTTTTCCAGCAGTTTTTGGGCTCTTCATACAAAAAGAATGACCATTGAATATGTGTTGAAAGTTAAACCAGGTCAACCTTTGGATAATCAGGGACTTAAAATCCGAGACTAAGATTTGGAAGGGACCATTGACAGTTTCTGTGAACTGTATATTCATATGATTACTGTCTTTACTTCACATGAGTTCCAACCGTTTGAAAATGAATGATGACAGCAGGCCTTCTTGATGACTTGGGGTCTCCTATACACCAATGTGATTTTTTTTTCATTGCATGTACACAAGTGTATAATTACTTAAAGTGTGGTGCCACAACCTGCCTGCATCTCTACAAGACAATGCTTGGTGTGAAGCTTTGCTTTGGAAACAGTGCCATCTGCTGGTCATGGTAGCACCAGTATGATATGGTGTGATGCTCCAGTTATATCAAAATTGTCTTTGATGGAAACTGGTTTGCCATTCTCTGAATGTCGATAAAATAAAGAAAAACAAAGAGGATTTTCCCCCAGAAAGCTACATACCTTAAGAGAAGTTAAGAATTAAAATACACATTTTTTCCCAGCTCTAATTCTACCCTTTGTTAAATAGTAATGTCTTGGTGCTTCTCCTTACATTTTTTTGCATTTGCATCAGAGTTTGCATTAAGCCGAGTTTCTCATTGTAAAATTGAATATACATTGCTTATAAAAGTTGCTTTTTAATCCTATTTTTCCAAGAGTTTGAAAGCACTGGTTATTAGCCAAAAATGGATAATAAGTAAGCATTGCTTTTTGTTTTTCTTGATGTTCAAAATGTAAACATTCTTTCTCCTTTGGAATTGTGATGTAGTGACCAAACGATGCCTAACTATTGACCATCATCACATTTGTTCGGAAATCATTTCCGCTTTCATAGGACTTTTCTTTACTCTGTTTTAAAAAGTTTTGTACAGTTTTTTAAGGTATTAAAACAGTTAGAGGTCAAAAGCACTGTGCCACTAAAAGTTGAGAAATAAATAGTTAATCAAATGATCAAAATAAAGGATTTTAGTATTTTTTGCGGCCCCATTCCTATGAGTGGTTGTATAGCTTAGTGGAATTAGTACTGGGCTGGCATTGCAGGAAACAAGGGTTTAATTCTCAGTTGAGAAATTCTGATTTTTTTTTGTTAACATGATGTAAGTTATGACTACATATTTCATTAAATAAACTTTACTAGCATCATTTACTATTGGCAAATGTATTAACTCACTGTTTTAAGGTAATTGAACTAAACTTGTCTTTGTCTTGTCTTTATCTCTGTAAAAACTTTAAAAAATTAGGGCAATACGTTTCTTCGCTCTGTTCAAGAAAACTCAACTAATCTGAGTTGAGAGTGTAGCAACCAGAAGGAGGTTGCATCAAAAGCTGCTGAGTTAAACATGTTTGTGTCTGCAGACCTTCATGCTAAAAAAACATTACTGTGCAGGGACCAAAAGGTTTTTCTGATTTTGTATCGATTAAAAGGCATTTATGAATTGTTGACTGCTCACTTCTCCCGTTTTCTTACCTTAACTCACAGCATGAGCTGGAAAATCTGCTGCAACCAATAAGCTCAAGTCAGATTCCTGCAGAAGAGACAAAACCACTTGGCTAATGTCCATATGTCCCAATCATTTCTATGAAAATGTGCTTTACTGATAAAAGAAAAAGCTTTTACCTAGGAACAGTCAATTGAAATTTGCAAATTTTGAGTTATTTTACACATGATCCAGTAATTAAAAATATAAAGAACACTTTAGTTGCTTAAGCAGATGAGGAATCTTTACTTTGGATGTAAAGCTGTTGGTATGTTGCACATAAACACTCTCAATTTTTAAGAAAATAAGTTGGTCTGCACATTAATCTGTCAGTCAAAATCAATAATCTGCCAACATATATTTATCCTGTAGGTAAACATGTAATCAAAATATGTAAAAACCAACCTGCACATAAAATCAAATAAATGTGTGTACAAAGTATAACCCATCTAAACATAATAATGATGATGTGGATGTAAATGTGATAATCAGCACAAAACTACTGTCTGTACTTAAAACCATTTGAATCATATTTTAAAATTGTAAGAGCCCTGTCTCATAAGCGTGCTCCAACTCTAAATTAGTCACATGACCCTATATTGGAAGTTCTAACCAGGGAGAAGGATTATTGGATTTATTGATTATTCCTCTTTGAGAGGCCCTAACCTTGACACCATGGGTTCTGGGCAATAACCCTGACCTTGAGCCAGGAGTAGGATCCTAACCCCAACCAGTCTTTTCTTCTGTCCAATTATCTTTAATTAGAATCTTACCGTCTGAAACTCTAACCCTAACCCCCATAACCATCTGAAAGCCCCCCACACACATGTACATCACATACACTTAATTAGACTTACCTTTGATGGTGATATATTTTATACATCGCTCCATGTTTTCTATCCTGTATAGTGCATCTTCATTCCACTGGGGCAGTAGAAGGGATTTTCCTGCTTAGTTCAAAATGGCTGCTTACATTAGTCTTAGAAATACTTTGGTGGGAAAAGTTATGCTAATTTTAAAAACTTAATGGTGACAAAAACTTGTCTGTTCTTTTTACAATGAGTACTCACAGTATTGAAAGAATACAAAACGTTAATCACCTAACATGTAATAATTTCAAGCTCTATATCATTAAAAAGCATATTGCAAATTTCTTTGGTAGACATTTTTATAGAATTCAAAAATCAAATTAATTCCCCAAAAGTTGAATTTTCTGTCACTTTTTTTGATTCAATGGACTTTACAGGGTTAAAGTAAGTCAATCTCTATATAAATATTGCACATGCAAATGTGTCAATAATCACATAAGCATGTAAACATGAACTCATTAATCAACACATAAATGCATTATTTTAAAGATAAACATCTTTATCTAAGCCTAAATATACCAATTGAATTGAACATGCCCTAATCTGCAAGTAACCCAAATATTTTGCACATGCTACTCATCCATTTTTTAATCCTGCTTAATCTCTCTGCTTAATCACAGGGATGCTGAAGTCTTTCCCAGTTACTGTTGGGTGAGGTCATGGTACAGACAGTTACAGGGCCACACACTCACACACCTCTCAATTTAGAGTCACCAGATAACCTCTGAAGTACATTTCATAATTGTGGGAGGAAGGTTTGACTCAATTTGCCCCATGTTTGAGACTTTTAGAACAAATAACAAGTCAATTAGAGCAGTACTTGAGATTGATTGAACAAAACCTGGAAAAAAAAAAACAATTTCAACTGCATAATAGTCGGGGAGAGAGAGTGCACATCTTGCAAGCCCACATCATGGCGCCTTTAAAACAAAAAATTCAATCCAATAAGTTCCGCTGGCACAAAGCCAGAGTGGTTTCTATTCCCAATACTTTCTGGATGGGGGTGTCTGCCCACTTTTAAAGCTGGGTGCCCTGAACAAATACTTAAGACAATAAACATTTAGAATGCGTTGGTGCCAGTTGGGAGCCCTCGTCTTCCCAAAACACCTTCCTTGAGGTCAATCCTGTCCCAGTCTTTCAGTAGCCCTTTAAGGTAACGCGAAGCCCCCGTGCATACCTCGGGTCTATGTTGGCAACGCTCCTTCAATCCACGGATCCATAAAAGGTCAGAGTCTCGGACTGCCATTCTATCCAGTCTACTCTAAGGATTACATCCTTTGATATAAGATGCTTTGGGGATATTTGTCAGTCATTTCTCACATTTTGACACAGTGAAACGTGACAGGTGAATAAAAAAAACAATTGCATTTTTTTCAACAGCAGGCTGTGACCTTTTATCTTGGTTAAATGCTGAGTCTCTATTAATGCAGAGCTGGAAAACAATCAGAATTAGATGGAACAAGACGGCTCTTAGGGGCAATACGAAATTCACATTATTTAAGATTTGTTAAAAAAAAAACATTTCAGTTTAGTGCAAATAATGTCCTAGAGATAAAATACTTTTCACTGAAAAAATAGTAAGATCACTTAAGAATCAGTTTACATTCAGTCATTATTTACTTTTTTAAGTGTTTTTCTTATGACGGTTGATACATTTTCTATCCATCCATTTTCTGAGCCTGCTTAATCCCTTAAAGGTCACTGAGTTGTTGGAGCCTATCCCATCAACTGTGAGCAGGGTACACCCGTACAGATCCCCAGTCTGTTGCAGAGACTTGAGAATTTTATTTTATTTTTTTTATATATATAATAAACATGTAATATTTTATAAATTATGAAAAAAAGAGAAAAAAATAATTCGGATTGGGAAAATAGAGAAAAAAAACGGTTGCCGAGTTGCTGGAGCCTATCCCATCAACTGCTGGCAGGAAGAAGCCTGTACAGTCTGTTGCAGAAACTGGAAAATGTTTGTTTTAGGGGAAAAAAGCCGTTTTTGAAAATAAATTTAATCTTTTATAAAGTCTGTCTCAGGAATAGGTTCACAAATAAATCCACTTTTATTTCTGATCTGAGATGATCTACAGACAGAGAATAGTCAAGAAGTGGTCATGTGCTGATTAAGCCGTAAAATTAATTTCTTAAAACACCACAGAACTTTAATTAAATTAATTGAATGTGGTAAAGTAAACATTACATGATTTTTATCAGTCAGAATAAATCAAAAATTCATTTTCAACATTTTCACATCAGTCCTAATTTCAAGCAGCAGGTGGCAGCAAAGAGCGCATTGTTGGGAGCAGCAATAACATTTGAGTTTTTGTGAAAGAATATTATAATTTTATTTATAATAACTTTAGTTTTTCCCAATAATAATATCTTGTAATATTATTTTACATGTATTACATCAAAGGATGTAATCCATCTGATCAAACTTCACTCACTTTATTCTGAACGACCAAGAAGTATTTCCTTTCCTGTTAAAAAATTGCACTAAACATCATGGTTGTGTTTAGCATTTCAAAATAAAAGTCTGCAGCCTGCTTGCTTGATTTAAGTGACTCAAATCAAAACATGAGTCAGATTATGAGTAAAGTTAGAAGATTCTCTGAGTTTTTAAGGAACAGGCTGAATTTTTGGATCAGCAACAGTTTAATCATGGGCTGCAGGGTAGTACTTAAAGATGGAGGAAAGCATCTGGAAGCTCTGAAGATTGGACCACATCAGCATCAGTGGTTTGAAGAAGTAGTGATGGGAATTCCAGCTCTTTTGAGAGACCCAGCTCTTTCGGATCGGCTCACTAAAATAATCGGCTCTTTAGGCTACCAAGCAGCTCTTTAGGCTGTTTTGTTGCTTTAAGTCATTTATTATCAACAACTATATAAAATTATGCACAAAATGAATTACTAATATTAAAAAAATTGTTTTTGTAAATATGCTTTTATTTCACTCAAACAGAAAAATAAATAAAAAAATATAATAAAATACAAAAACAACTATTTAAAATTCAACACTGTTCTGATGTCAAATGCTTCTTTTCTTTGTAAACAAATTCACATTGAAAACAATATAAAACTATGCAACCACAATCCAAAATACAAATTAAAGTGTAAAAAACCAATAAAGACTTCACAATTACGCTAAGAAGAACAAACAAGTCTCAGCTTTAAGGATGAAATCTAGTGCTTTGTGTTAGAGAAGATTCTGCACAGGTTGGAGTTCTAGAGAAAGATTTCCAGGGCCCCGTTTCAAGAAGCAGGTTTTGTTGGAACTCTGAGTTCATGAACTCCAAATTCAGTAAAACTCTGAGTTTTCGGTTTCAGAAAGAGAGATAACTCAAACCCGTGAAAGTGGGTGAAACCAAGCCCGTTTCAAGAAGCGGGTTAAGCTGAAGTCAGAATCAATCACTGTGGCAACTGAGTCTGTGAACGAAACCTGATCTGGAGCAGGTTTTCTTCAGGAAACTTAGAGTTCTCTGCGGTCTCCGCCCCTTTTTAAAGTGAGAGATGTTCAAGTATGAGTTCTTCATTAATATTTAGAGAACATTCACATTAGAGACGTCACGTTTCCACCAGCAGAAACCAAAATGACATGTCCATTCATAGAGGATCCCGTAGAGAGGAGGCTGGATTAATCCAAAGGAAATGTTATTTATGTCGGAAGAGGATTTGAGGACACGAGTCGATTGACTGGAGTTTCCCTGATAAATTTTTATTTTAGCGATATTATAAATAGTGAGTTTTTCCAGGGATTTAGTATTAAAAATAAAGAGTTTTATTTTCATCATTTGAAACCCTTAACAATGGAAATCATTAAATTTCAAACACCCGGTAATGATTTCAACTCCCCATTACATTTTATACATTGAGTATTAACTCAGTTGTCAGCAATGCTGTCTGCAACTATGACGTCTCAAGTTCGAGTCCAGGCTCCGGCATACATTTTTTATGGGAAAAAAAACCCTTTTCAGCGAATATTTTTTAATTACATTTAAATAAATGCTTATTTTTAACATATCTCAGACAGCTACAGTGTTTCTTTTTAGCGTGCAGTGATATCCGTGTGTGTATGTGGTGGTGGTGGTGGTGGGGGTGGGGGGTTGAGGAAAACGGTCATTTATGTGATTACGGAGATGACTGGTTAAATTATTAACAGATCAAGAACCATTCCATACTTAACAAGTGACAAAATAACCTTCCTGATATTATTATTTATTCGTTATTTGAAATGATTCAAATGTAGATGTATGCATTAACTCTGCAAATGTTTTCTCTCTGTTTTACAGCTGCAGCTGGGTTTCTTTTCTTGTGAAAAATGTTCTTGTAGTCTCATATGCTTTAGGAACTTATCAATTTCTGTCGCCGGAAGTCTCAGTTGTTAGTTCCCGTTGCCATGGTGAATCGTGCTGTCTTTGCTCCATTGATCAGGGCTTTTAATGTTCGTGACGCTCGCACCTGATTCTGGTTCTAACAACTTCAAGTTGATTGAATCAAACATTTTCAGCTGTTCTGAAACCGAAAACTCGAAGTTCGGGAATTTTGAGTCCAGTGACTCTAAGTTCAGGTTTCAACTCTAAATTTGTTGAACCTGCCTATTGAAACGGGCCCCTGCAGATTCTCTTCCTTCAAACTATCAATAAAAGTCAAAAGGTTCCAATTTTTTCTTCTATACTAATGATCTCATCTTCTTTACGTTTTGTGTTGATGTTGTCTCTCTGTCTCCCTGTTAGGCTCTTGTGCTGCTGCACGTGTAAGCGCGGACGAGCCCCCAATTTATGTTACGCCCCATTTGGTCTAGGGGTCTGGGGCATAGCACAAAGGAAAATAAAAGTAAAACATGTAACAAAAACACAACATGTCATGTCTCCATAAAAACATACATTTATTTACAAGAAAAAGAGCAAACAATAATAACTTCAAAAGTGAAGCAACAGGCTTCAGGGTGAACCAAGGCCAAAACAACAAACAAAACACCAACTAACTCAACCCAGGGAGCTTACCTCCAAAAGAAACCACAAAAGAATGACAAACTCTAACCTCCCTGGACTAACATAAACAGGAGAAAAGATTTACTAAAGAAAATGGCAGTTCACCAATACAGCTTCACTTAACTAGACTAACAAACTACATATACACCGAATAAGAGTGGGACCGCACACAACTAAAGAGAAAAACTACAAAGTGCGCACAGAACTAAATGAGGTGGAGAAGAGCCCTGAGCAGCAGTGGTGACAGGTTGGAGCCCAGCTCCCTTTTCATGGGCTGGAGGGCCTCATCTTGCTTTTAAAGGTGGCTCCACCTGGTTTGGGCCACTGGGAAGCCACGCCCTCCAGCACCACACCTGAAAGAAATCAAAAGAAAGACGCAAAGATCCACAAAACACACAAGAGTTCCACTCTGACAGAAATACATAGAACCAAAAGGAAAATGCAAAACTAAATGCGGCGACAGCCGTAACACGGGCAACCAGTGGGCATCAGCACAGTACCCGCTGGTTAGCAGATACAGTGGCCGTAGGAAGTACCCTAACTAGCCAGAAGGGAAAAGGGTTTTCGACAAATATAGCGGGAAATCATGCAAAATAAATAAGATCCATAGCAGTTATGTAAATAATAAAGAACAAATTAATTGCAAAGGATGTTGGAGTGAAAGGCTTATTTTTTTTTGCGTCGTACAGGGAAACGACAGCCTCCTTAGTGCGTCAAGCCAAATAGATCTGGTGTCACATCTTAGTCTCTAGAGTTCTAGAATTATCTAAAAGTTATAGAGTTAGTTTGTTAGTTTCTAGACTCTTAATTCCTACACAGTGAAGAAATTTTAACAATAGTGAAGATAAATTTAGTCTTAGCAAGTAGATAGAAGGGAATGCTATTGAACCTTGTCAAATAGCTCCATCTAGTGGAACTATGTGGTATTTCCAGAATCCTCCTGAATTCTCCACCTCTCCTCCTGTCAGAGTATAAATCTGTGATTCAACCAACATTCATCTGACAACACAAAGATTCCAGACCTGAAACTCTGAAGATGCCGTGCTCTCTGGGACTTGACTCTGACCTCAGTCCATCCATGCTCTTCTTTCCACCTGTATGCAGTCTGTGGCCAGAGGTCAGAGCTCTGTTCTCCCAGCAGGATCTGCTGCAGAGGAACCTGCA
This sequence comes from Oryzias javanicus, assembly GCA_003999625.1. NCBI lineage: Eukaryota > Metazoa > Chordata > Actinopteri > Beloniformes > Adrianichthyidae > Oryzias > Oryzias javanicus. The sequence continues at coordinate 16,123,132 of CM012441.1, read as the reverse complement.
GGAGCTGATGTCTGGAGCTGATGGACACATTTCAACACAACATCCTGGAGGAGACGGAGCCTCTCCAGAACAGTGTGGCCCTGCAACCAGTGAGCTTCCAGCTGGACAAAGACGGACAGCACTTTGTCCTGACCCTGGACACTCGCGGCTTTTCTCCAGAGGAGCTGTCTGTCAGGCAGGTAGAAGGAAGGAAGCTGAGAGTCAGCGGGAAGATGGAGAAGAAACAGGAGGACGGGAAAGGCTCCTACTCTTCCAGACTCCAGGAGTTCAGACGGGAGTTGGATCTGCCTGAAGGCCTGAACCCTAAAGCCGTCTCCTGCTGCCCGTCTCCAGACGGAAAGCTCCACACCCAGGCAGCCAAAGAGGAGGCTGACAGAGAGCTGAGCATCAGGAGGAGCTGGGAGGAGGAACCACAGCAGAGAGAGTCTTCACAGACACAAGACAGCAAAGCACAGACTCACAACACACCACAGAACCAACAGGAACACATGGACTCACACACAGATTCATGGGGACATGATCAGTTTTAGATGGAAACAAATAAAACTACTTTGATCTGGATTTATGAAATGGTCATTATTTGTTTAAATGTATGTTATTTTTAACAGACATGTTTATAAAAATGTGAGAGACAAATGTTAATGAATGATCAAATGTAACAAAAAGTCATGATGTAATAAAATAACTTTAGTATTTTGTTATATTTGTTTGTTTGATTAAAGTTGAGAAATAAATGTTTGAATATGAAATGACTTCTGTCTGTGGAGTCTAGATTTTACTTTTCCTTTATTTCTCTGAAAATGTCAAATAAAACAAGAAAAGCAGCAAAAACTAAACCCTAAAAATGTTTTATTGATTCAGTTTTATCATATCAAATCATGAGTTATAATTACTTTACATCATGCACTCCTTTGTTCTGGATCAGGATTATTCATCTCCTTCCTTTGATTCAAAGACATTCTGCTTGAATCTCCAGTCACATTCAGAACCAGAACCACAAGAAGGCCACAGAACCGGGTCAGTTCCACCTTAGGACGTGTCTGAGCTGACCCAGTGGAAGAAAAGCAAAACTTTTCATATCAACCGTCTACATCACCCTCTCTGTGCGTGATCCAAACAGTTGATGTTGATTTACTCTCTGTACTCCATTGCAGATTTGAATGTAATAAATCTCTGTCAACCTTGCAGATAAAAACCTGTTTTTGACAAGTTTCAGATGCTAAATGTGTGAAAACGTACCTTTCTTAAAGCATTGACTTGGGAAAACGTGAGTGTGTTTGTGCTGGCTGAAATCAGAGTGAGCATATCCTATAAATTACCAGGGCACCTCAATGCAGCACTAGCGAGCTCTCAATTACACCTAGAAAATTCCATGCAGTCCCTAAATGCACCACCGGCTACGAAGAATGTGAACGCTTTCAAAGAAAAAGAACAGAAAATCTTCACGTCTGATCCACGGCGCGTAAAAGCGGCCGTCCTGGAGTCTAGTGTCTGTATCAAAATAGACATTTATTTATATGAAATGTTCATTAAAAACTCTATAATGTTAGAAGACAAAAATTGATCAGGTATAAACAGAAAACTCAAAAATCGCAGTTAAGTTAGAAAAAATCATTTTGGAGCTTTTATTCTGTTTTTTTATAATAGAAATTTCAAATATCCTTCCCGTCTTTTACCACATACTGGAACATGAATCAACTTTCTTCTTAGCGGGAAAAGCTCCAAAGAAGGATTGTTCAAACTGGACGAGTCGAACCAGAACGATCGGGATGAGGCTCCTCCCCCTTTCTGCTTGTTCGGCTCCATAAAGCCTCTTACAGAAGGAGAATTATTCAGAAATAAGATGTTAAAATAAATGCAATACATGACGCAGACTCAGCACGAATATGGATCACGGTCCAGATGTGCGCATACGCGAAAATCTTGCCGTTGCCATGGCAACTAGGGCGACGTTTGTTTGTTGACGGAACGTGGCTGTGACGTAAGCATGACGTCATCAGAAAAAGTGTATAAATAGACCCCACCTCACTACCTAAGCAGGCACTTTGCAGAAGCCCACTGAGCGACACGTCCAGCAGGTTTACTGTGAAGATCGAAGCCCCCTTTTTTGCGAGCGAGATATTGGTCTGGTATTTGGATATTGGTATTTCGGTAGAACACCGGATATCTGGTATTTTTATATTAGCACACGGTATCGTCCAAGTAAAATTATCATGTCGGATAATTCATCTTTGGACATTGAAGTTCGAGAAGGTTTCATCCTTCTGGGTAAAAAGGGAGTTTATAAGGTGGAAAAGTTCCTCGGTGAAGGATCGTTTGGAAAAGTTGCCAAATGTAAAAAACTGGGAACTGACAAAGTTGTAGCGATTAAAATCGTTCAGGGTTCAGCTCAAACAGAAATCAACTTTCTGAGAGAGCTGAGCGAGATTGACGGCGACAATCAAAACGTGATCAAGATGGTCGATTGCTTTCGCTACAAAAGCTACACCTGCATCGCAATGGAAATGTTAGATGAGAGCCTTTTTGATTTCATGCATCGGAGGAAATACCAGCCCCTGACTGTGGAGGAAATCAAAACCATTGCCTGGCAGTTGATAGTTGCCCTGAAAGGCCTGGAAAGCATCAACTTGGTCCACTGTGACATTAAATTGGATAACATCATGCTGGTAGATCAAGTTTCAGAGCCTTTCAGGGTCAAACTCATCGATTTTGGTATGGCTAGTAAAATTAGAGACATGCGTCCTGGAAGAACCATGCAGAACATGTGCTACAGGGCGCCTGAGGTCATCCTGGGTCTGCCCTTAGACCAACGGGTAGACATGTGGACACTGGGCTACGTTCTCTCTGTGCTGTACACGGGAACCTTCATCCATGGGAGGGAATCTGAATATGACATCATCAGAACCATGGTGAAGATGCAAGGTATGCCTGAGCAGAAAGTGCTGAACCAGGGGTGGTACACCGGGAGTTTCTTCTCCAAGACGGAAAGAAACTCTCAGTGTGCCTGGAAGCTGGACACGCCCGAAGAGCACAGCAGGAAAACAGGGAGATTGGTCTCAGACGAGATGATTTTCTCCTCCTTTGACCAACTCATCCCCGACAATTTAGACCCAGCAGAGAAAAGAGAAGCGGAACAGTTTGTGGACCTGCTGAAGCGGATGCTGTTGGTGGATCCCAGCAAACGCATCTCTCCAAGTGAAGCACTGCAACATCCGTTCTTCATTTTGGGGGGGATGCAGCCCACTGCTGGCAGCAACATCAGCAAACCTGCAGCAGTGGAGGTCCACCAGAGGTATGAAGCAACACAGGTCACAAATGTTCCTCAAAGACCAGCTGCTGTTCTCCAGGAGTCCCACAAGATTGAAAAGAGACCAGGCAGGATCCAACAGCACAGGGACACAATTAGAAAATATCATGATAGATTAGAGGAAAATCCAGGTACCAACAGGAAACCAGGCAGGATCCAACATCAAAGAGACGCAAGGAAAAACCATCAAGGCGCTCGAATGCAGAGGAATCCTGCCACCCAGCAGAATCAGGACGTTGACCAGGGTTTACAAACTGAGGCAGCGTTCAGAAGAAGAAGAGGCTTTTAGAGAAATCAGGACAACCCTTCTGAAAAACCCTGAAGACACCCCATAAAAAAAAAAAATGACTTTGTCTCCTAAAGTAAGGGTAAACAATAAAATACAACTAAAGAATAAACTAATAAAGTTTACAAGCTGGAATACCTCACAAAAAGGGAGAAAACAAACCAGGCAGGATCCAAGAACAAAGACATAAGAAAAACATCAAGCTGCTGTGAAACAAAGGAATCCTGTCACTCAGCAGAGTCAGGATGTGAACAGAGTTTACAAACTAAGGCAGCGTTCAGAAGAAGAAGAGGCTTTTAGAGAAATCAGGACAACCCTTCTGAAAAACCCTGATGACATCCCCTAAAAAAAAAAAAAAAAACAACTTTGTCTCCTAAAGTAAGGGTAAACAATAAAATACAACTAAAGAATAAACTGATAAAGTTTACAAGCTGGAATACCTCACAAAAAGGGAGAAAGTGATAAAAAAATTCCTGTGCCAAAAACAAACCAGGCAGGATTCAACAACAAAGACATAATAAAAGCATCAAGAGGAATCCTGTCACTCAGCAGAGTCAGGATGTGAACAGAGTTTACAAACTGAGGCAGCGTTCAGAAGAAGAAGATGCTTTAAGAGACATCAGGACAACCCTTCTGAAAAACCCTGAAGACACCCCATAAAAAAAAATGACTTTGTCTCCTAAAGTAAGGGTAAACAATAAAATACAACTAAAGAATAAACTAATAAAGTTTACAAGCTGGAATACCTCACAAAAAGGGAGAAAACAAACCAGGCAGGATCCAAGAACAAAGACATAATAAAAACATCAAGCTGCTGTGAAACAAAGGAATCCTGTCACTCAGCAGAGTCAGGATGTGAACAGAGTTTACAAACTAAGGCAGCGTTCAGAAGATGAAGAGGCTTTAAGAGAAATCAGGACAACCCTTCTGAAAAACCCTGATGACACCCCTTAAAAAAACAAAACAACTTTGTCTCCTAAAGTAAGGGTAAACAATAAAATACAACTAAAGAATAAACTAATAAAGTTTACAAACTGGAATACCTCACAAAAAGGGAGAAAGTGATAAAAAGTCCCTGTGCCAAAAACAAACCAGGCAGGATTCAACAACAAAGATATAATAAAAGCATCAAGAGGAATCCTGTCACTCAGCAGAGTCAGGATGTGAACAGAGTTTACAAACTGAGGCAGCGTTCAGAAGAAGAAGATGCTTTAAGAGACATCAGGACAACCCTCCTGAAAAACTCTGATGACCCCCCCCATCCCCATCTCCCCCCCCCCCATCTCCCCCCCCCCCCCAATCCCTACCTCACCCAAAAATCAAGGGTGTGCTTTAATTCGGACATTGACTGCCAGGTCTGTACCGCCAAAAAAAAGAAGGAAAAAAAACTTGTCATTGTAGCTATGAAGTTACACTGAGTAAAAAGGTACAGCTCATTATTACCCCTCCCCCTAAGAGAAAATCATATTAAAAATTAATATTATTACAATGATTCATATCAATAATATTAATATATGAAATAAAATAAATAAAAATCAGTCACCAAATTTTGTGGGAAAATAGCTCAAACAAATCCTGGCCGTCCTGTGGGTTTCCTCCGAGTACTTCGGTTTCCCCACAGTAATTGTTAGTAATTGGCTAGTGACTGATAAAAAAACCCCTCCCTGAGTCTCCACCTTAACGTTGGTGGAGGGGTTTGCGTGCCCGAATGATCCCAGGAGCCGTGTTGCTAGAAGCATTTGCCCTGTTTCATGGCAAACTGGTCCTGGGGGACGGGCCAGACTAAGGGTGACTCGAACCAAAACCGTCTGATTACAGGATCCAGTCCTTCTTCTGGCCACCAGGCAGAGGGCCCCGCCCCCCGCCAGAGATGGGGTAGTGGACAGAAGGTCTAAGATCCCACCTTCCTTGTGTGATGAATGTGTGCTGGTGTGTGTTAGAGTGTATATTTTGAGGTGTTAGAGGTGTGTGTACTGAAGGGTGCAGTTAAAATTGGCGAGTAGGGCATAGACAGGACATCTCCTGATTGCTCACAGAGATGTCGAGGGGAGGGGCAAATCCATGCTGTAGCCACAGGAGGGGGGGCACTGCCAAGTGGTCCACCCCCCACAGCGCAATGCAAGACAACCACCCTCCCCATCACCCTAATGAATGTTTGAAATAAAGTCAAATCAGTCGCCATTTTTCTACAATACGGACTTTGCCATGTTGGAATCAGACAACATTGGTAAGCAGTGATTGGTCTGAGTCGGTCTGCTTCAGGGTTTCCGTGGCAACCATTCTCGCTAATCAGGAGTGAGCTTGTTGGAAAATCACACTTCTTCCTCCTCAGAAGTGATGGAGAAGGCTTCAGCCTGGTTTCGTGAGGCCCAGAGGTAAGGCATTTCCTAAGAGGGACCTCAACACTTGTCATGTCGAGTAAATTCATATTAATTAGTCTATGGTTCCAACTACCTGGGAGTTTAGGGAAACTCCTAGAACAGCGATAGTATTTCATTCCAACAGGAGAAAACATCGTTAGAATGAAGAAGCTCTTGTTCTGCTGCAGAAACACAGGAGCATCCAGATGTTAAACACTGTTGATGGGTACAAAAGTAGACCAAACATTGCAGAACTGCAGACTCAAAGTTGAACGACAGCTTGGCTTCAGCTTTCATGTGGAGTCAAAACACTAAAGGCACTGGTAATGGTATGTCTCCTTTAGGAGGTTGGGGTTCAATTCTCTACGGCGTCCTGCAGAATATTTGGACTTTCATACATGAAAGGTTGAGCACTGCAACCTAAAGTGTAAAAGCAAAAAGAGAAACTTCTTAATTAAGTAAAACCTTATTGAGCAAATATAAATCAAAACAGTAGAATAGGTAAAGCTATTATAAGCAATGTTAGCATGATGCTAACATGGAGGCTAATGTGTGTTATTCTCTGTGAATGTAAAGATTTTTAACACAAAATTAATTCAAGGAAGTTTGAAGGAAATACTCCATAAACACTGAAATAAAATCTTCATTAGCCTTGTGCTTATGTTAGATATTCTTATCACTTCCTCAACACCGGGTATGACGAGGGCCAACAGCCCACCTACATCACATCCTCCTTTTTTTTACCAAGTTATGAACTTCTCTAAACAGCAGCGAATGAAGCTACGTTCACACCAGACATTTGAGACGTGTTTAAGAACACGCTAAACATGCATTCTACAATGCAACTATAGACCATGGTGTTCAGACAGAATGAGCAAAGAAGGGCTTATGTTTACATGTCCACCTCCTACAGTTGGAAGAGACTGGGTGCTAAATGTCAAATCGGAGCAAATCTGGTCAATCTGGCTCCAGGTTTTTTCTTTTACAGCTCTATTCTGTCCTTTCCCCTCTCCTATTTATCTTGTATACAGACAGTTGCAGATCTTCAGAGGAGAACAGATTTTTAATCAAATTCTCCGATGACACTGTTCTAGTGTCTCTGTTATCTGCATCTGAAATTGACCACGGGCCTGCTTTGTCGCAATTTGTTGATTGGTGTGATGACAATTACCTTGATTTAAATGTGGAGAAAACAAAGGACATGGAGATTGATTTTAGACGGGCTACAGCAAATGGTGTCAGTGTGATCCATAGGGAGAAGGTGGAGATTGTCGAGAGCTACAAATATTTAGGTACTGTGTTCGACAACAAACTGAAATTCCACATGAACACAGACGCTATTGTGAAGCGTGGGCAGCAGAGAATTTACCTGCTGAGGAAGCTGAACTCTTTTAACGTGAAACAATCCATTCTTAATAATTTTTATTGTTCTTTTATTGAGAGTATTTTAACATTTTCATTTATTTGCTGGTTTTATGGTCTGTCTCGGAAAGACAAAAACAAACTGCAGAGCATTGTCAAGACCTGCTCCAAAATAATTGGTGTTAGTCTGAGGGACCTTCCCTCTCTGTGGAAGGAACAGGTGCTAAAAAAAGCCAAAAACATCCTGGGACAGCCCCAGCATCCTCTGACTCCTGTCTTTGTTTTGATGCCTTCAGGGCGCCGATTTTATGCTCCGGCACGAAAAACGAATCGTTTTTCGCAGTCCTTTGTGCCCTCAGCAATTACGTTGCTGAATTTAGATAATAGTGTTTTTCTTTAAGGTTATTGATGAGGTGACGTACTACTGTATGCTGATGTTGCGGAGCTATGGGGTACTCATTTTGGACTGTGATGGGCTGACACATTAATATGATTGTGTGGTGTGTGTGTGTAACTGCACTGGAAGTTCTACTAATGAATTGCCCTCTGGGACCAATAAAGTTTTCTGATTCTGATTCTGATTCTGATTCTATTCTGATCAATGAAAGACTTGGTGTGGTGTAATGGTCAGCTCACCATCATAGAATCCACCATGACTTCCACCAGGAAATCCACCAGGATTACCTTTCTAGATGTGATGCACTTTGTTGAAGTTTGAACAAAAATGGTACACAGTAAAAATAGTCTGTTTGATAAAATCCTCACAAATCGTCTTCTGGAAAAAGCTTGCTCTTTCTCATAACATCATTTTGGGGTGTGTCTTTTTTTTTTTTTTTTTTTTTTGAACATTTAATGAAGTACAATAAAAATGACACATTAGAACTCATGCTCAATAAACATTACAAATAAACATTAAATTGTTAAAGAAAGAAAAATAGGAAAATACAGGACAGTAAGTAAACAAAATAAATATCTAATAATAATAAAATAAAATAAAAAGCAATATTTAGTGTTTTGATTTATTCTTGTTATCAATTCCAGAGATTTACAGGAATTTTTTGAGCTTTAATATTCTTGGTGGTTGATATGGTTTTTAAATATTTTCAGAGTCCTATTTTAAGAGCCAAGAATTCTGGCTTTTTGTTCATTACTTTAGTTTTATGAATATATTTTGGGGTACATCATAATGACTGACACACGTCTTATGCCGTTATGACATCGCTAGCTGCATTTCCATTGACTGTGAAATTACACAAATTGTATTTGTGATAATAAATTTGCTTGAAAGGAATAGAGATAATATAACAGCAGATTAAAAACAGTTTTGACGGGCGGACCATCGACTTCAAAGTTTAAAACGCCTACAGTTTGACAGACTTTAGTTTATCACCAACCTGGCAACCTCTAATTTTATATTTTAAGTAAAAGAACATTTAAGATTGATTTGAAAAGTTAATTTATAGATCTTGATTTGTTTAAAATTATGCTGTAAATAAACTAAACGTTTTGAGAGAATCTATTTTTTTCTGTTATCAAATATCTCCAGACCAGAGGTTTCAGGTTTGAATAAACGAAGGACAAGAATTGAGGTTCTATTTAGTATTAGGGTACTGTTAATTTACTGTGTTTTTAATTTATTTCACTTTTCTTCTAGTGTTGTAGCTTAAAAATTCCAGTCGCAAATGAAATACATGCAGAAAAAAAGAAATTGTGAAAAACAGTCCCATATTAAAGATAGTACAAGTTAAACCCATGAGGAGAATTGTAAGGCTTGCAGACCTGGAGCCCGTTACAAGAAGCAGGTTTTGTTGAAACTCTGAGTTTGTGAACTCTGAGTTAAGGAAAACTCTTGAGTTTGCGGTCTCAGAAATGGATGCAACTTAAACCTGTGAAAGTGGGTTAAACTAAACCCGTTTCATAAAGCGGGTTAAGCTGTACTCAGAGTTCATCAGTATGGCAACTGACTGTGAACATAACCTGATCTGAAGCAGGTCTTTATCCTGAATTGAAATGAGTCAAATGTAGACATACACATTAACTCTGCTGATATTTTCTCTCTCTATTTTACCACTGCAGCTGTTGATCTTTTTATGGAAAATAAGCTCGTAGTCGGCATATGCTTGAAGTAGGACAACAATTTCTGTCGCCGGAAGTATGACACCCTATTGGTGTTTCCCGTTGCCGTGGTGAATCATAGTGTCTTTGCTCCAGTGATCAGGGCTTTGTGAGTCCAATGACTCAGACTTGTTTGAATCAACTCTTTTCTGCTGTCCTGAAACCGAAAACTCTGAGTTTGTGAACTTTGAGTCAGTGAACTCTGAGTTCAGGTTTGAACACGGAATTTGTTAAACCTGCCTCTTGAAATGGGCCACAGGGATGAAAGCAGAGTTTTGTGTATGCCGGTACTATAACAAATCGTAAATCTTTTTAATAGCAGTGGATGCAGATTAGGGGTTAATGATTAATCGATGAGTTGATTAATCCAACCAGATCGATTTGTCCGAGGCAAGTTTAATCGAATCAAATCGATAGCATTATAAAAATGGTTTCAAAATTAAATAAATTGATGATTTGTATTGAGGCACAGTAGTTTTTTTTTTTTTTTTTTTTTTTTTTTTTTTTTTACATATCTTAAAAAACAACCAAATTCATCACAGCAAACAAGTCTTGTGATGCAACAAAAACTGATCAACCATCATTACAGTCCAGTGTATTCTGATGTCATTTCCTGAAGATTTTTTCACTCACAAACGGTAGAAGCTGCACACAAACAAACATTAGCTTCATCAAGGATGGGTCTTTGCTGCATCAGAGAACTGTGAGCAGGGGAACACTAGAGAGGGTTTTATTAACAAAGTCATTGTAAAATACATTTCTGGGTTTTAAAGACCCAGTCCAATAAAAATTGAGTTTTGAAAATGTTCTTGCGGCATTCTTCTCATGGAGGACATACACACTTGGACAAAATTGTTGGTACCCCTCAGTTAAAGAAGGAAAAACCCACAATTCTCACTGAAATCACTTGAAACTCACAAAAGACCCAGGGGACAATAGCCAACCTCCTTGGACGTGAGAGGAAAATTGATGACAAATTGAAGAGACGGATCGTTCAAATTGTATCCAAAGAGCCCAGAACAACTTTCAAAGAATATTAAAGGTGAACTCCAAGGCCAAGGTATATCAGTGTCGGATCGCACCATTCGTTGTTGTTTGAGCCAAAGTGGACTTCATGGGAGACGACCAAGGAGGACACCACTGCTGAAAAAAAAAAAAATCATAAAAAAGCCAGACTGGAATTTGCAAAAATGCATGTTGACAAGCCACAAAGCTTCTGGGAGAATGTCCTTTGGACAGATGAGAGCAAACTGGAGCTTTTTGGTAATCTATGTTCATAGACTCAAAACCCAAGCATACGAAGAAAAGAACACTATCCCTACGGTGAAACATGGAGGAGGCTCAGTAATGTTTTGGGGTTGCTTTTCTGCATCTGGCACAGGGTGTCTTAAATATGTGCAAGGTAGAATGAAATCTGAAGACTATTGAGGCATTCTGGAGAGAAATGTGCTGCCTAGTGTCAGAAAGCTTGGTCTTGGTCGCAGGTCATGGGTCTTCTAGCAGGACAACGATCCAAAACACACAGCCAAAAACACCCAAGAATGGCTGAGAGAAAAGCGTTGGACTATTCTAAAGTGGCCTTCTGTCAGCTGGGGCAGACAATTAGAAGGATGCAAAGCACCTGTGAGCTGGTGGACGTGGCTGTGCATGGGGAGGGTTTTTGTGTTCACAGTTTTTGCTGGTGAGGCAGGAGCGCGACCAGCGAGAAGCGGTCTCTGAGGAGGAGCGGCACGCAGTACGGGCGGCCCGGGACAGCGCGAGGGATTGCCGGGCGGACGGGAGCGGTACGCCGGCTCCAGGGACAGCAGCGTTTTAGTTCCAGCGGCGCACCGGCTCTGACGACAGCGGTGCAGCCGCGACAGTGCTCCAGTTCCAGACTCTGCAGTGTTCCGGTTAGGATCGGCTCCAGACCCACGCCAGCCACCAGCGAGATCCCGGTGCTCGACAGCGGCAGCCGGACCAGCTCAAGCTTATCGCCAGGCCCCGTGATCAACATAGCAGCGGCATTCTGCCGGACACCCACAGCTTGTTCCCCGCAAGAAAAAGAGACTGAACTTTCGTCACCCCACCGCCCCTGCAAGCTAAGTAGCTGAACTTTTCGCCCAGCCCACCAACGCCATCACCCTCTGTTTGTTGGTTTGTTTTGGTGGAGTCTTTTTAAGGGTGTTTTTGATTTGTTATTTTTTTGTTTGGGACTTTGTTTTCGCTCCACCTCATTTTTAATGTGTTGGCGTTAGGTTGGGTCGGGTGGGCGGATTGCGGCACCTTGAGAAGGAGAGGCGTGACATTTACCTCAGAACACTGGGTTGAGCATCTGAGTACTTCGATATGGAGCAAGCCGCTGTTGATGCTGGTCCACCAGCCATGATGCCATTTTTTATGGGTTGTCCGTGGGTTCAGAAATTCAATGGAGAAGACTCTAAGGTGAAATTTGGCGAGTGGAAGCGTCAAGTAGAATGCAAACCCCTGGTGGATCAACAATGTATTTATGTATTAATTGTATTTTGTTTATGTCATTCCTTAAATTTCCTTTTTTTTTTTTTACATAATAATATAATATTGATGACAACAATAATAGATTAATACTGCTACGACTACCACTAATAATAATTATGATGATAATAATAAAATAAAGAATGGCAAAACATAACAAAATTGTGTTTTTCTTTCTTCATTTTGTCTGAAAGCATCCCTCGTTATTGTCACTTAAAATAACTGACATTTGTGTTTAATGAGGCAGAAATTAAACAAACATTATTTTATGCTTGATAATTTTCGTTTCAGGATCACGTTTGACCGTCTCCTGAACCGGAAGTAGTCAGACTGTGATCACGTTCTAGCTTTACAGAAGTCATTCGGAGCCCGATTGAAAGGCTTACATTCATAAATTGTGTTGAAGCGAGGCCGCGTCGAACCTCCTTCTGATGTGGGTCTGGAGTTCAGGAAACCTCAAAGTAAAAGTCAGTCAGAGTTTGCACCACAGAAAGTTCAAACCAAAGTCAATGTTAAGTTTCACCTTCGCGAAGGGAGAGACTCCAATCAGTCACATGGCAACAAGGCCCTCTCTGATCAGCAGAATCTGGTCTACTTCCGCGACAGGTGTTTTTATTGAATTCATGCAATCGTGCTAAAAGCTGTCATCCAATCACAGAATAGCACACGTCCATTATCTCTCTCCTTCAGATTAACCTTTGCTACAGACAAAAATTATGTTTTTTCTGCCAAAGCTGTCATTTCATGGCTGTGTAGGCGAGCTCTCACTTCCTGTTAGTTTCACACCATTTGAGCACCTCTTTCTTCTGTAACTGCTCTGCTATTTTTAAAACCACATGGACAAGTATTTCGCAGGCTTCATGACAAACTTTTTGAACACAGTTTAAACAATATTTTCCTTCATTCCCCCTTTTAAATCTTTTAAGATTTCACCATCCATAGTAAACACATTCCAACACCAAAATAGCAAGATCAAAATATAAAATGTAAAATATAAAAGGGTAAAACAATCTGAAACTCCAAAATGGCCACCAAAAAACTTCAAAATGTTAAACCAACCCATTAAAAAAATAAACATTTCATCTTCTAATGAAACCCAAAATCTGTGAACCTGATATAACCGTTTAAAATGACACCAAAATACCAAAATAATTTCACTAATACTAAGAGCATGAGCCAGAAGCCTGCGGTTTTTATTGAGAAGCACAGCGTAGCGCACACAGCAGAGTGTATGAGAGACCTTCTGTTCTATTCTAGATCTGGTTCACCAGCTCATCTGAAAAATCAACACAGCATAAAATCACAAAATCATATACTCAGTAAATGGTGACACAAATACACATCAAAGTAAAGTAAGTAAAGTAAGTAATCAAAACCTTAAAAATATAGAAATACCCTGAGAAAACCTTGAACTAAAAAACCCTTTAAAAACCCAACTGAAAGTTTCACCATCATCACTAAAACCCACTGTAAAAATCTTATATGTAATAGCAAAAAAGCATTCAGGCTGCGTGATTTATTTGATAAGCACAGCGTACAGCGGAGCACAGGTATGTAAGAGGTCCCCTTTTATTCTAAATCTGTGGGACAGAAAAGTCCTCCACACTTTCATATTCAACAGGCGCTTCTAGGAGGGGAAACGAGTACTGGGGGCCGTCCTTGGGGGCTGGGGAAATGGCGGTTGTAATGAGACGGTTAAGGAGACTCCTAATACAAGGGATGCAGCAGCATCCGCATAAGGTGAGGATGGCAGCGAACACTGCCACAGAGAGCAGTACTGAGGCAACCAGAGTTTTGTATCTCCAAATACATTTAGCCAATTATCCCACATGGAGGAGTCAATACCTGAGTGCTCTTTCATTTTCTCATTCAGGGATCTCAGGCCCTCTATGGCCAGTGTCAGGCTACCGTCCGAGGCCGTGTTGTTGGGATAAAAGTACAGCATTCAGCACCGAACATGACACACACACCTCCCTTGTCAGCTAACAACATGTCTAGAGCGATGCGATTCTGGAAAGCCATGAGGGACGTGGCAGCCAGTTGACTATGTACTGCCTCAAAACCTCGTTGTGTGATGTTGCCCAGCCGCTGGACATTAAAATGAACATAGTTAATTTTATCTACGTTCTTATTAATAGTGCACCACCAACAGATAAAAGATTCAAAACCTGAAAGAACCGGATCGGCCAGTTTATATTCGTCTGGACGCCCCGTGGCACGCCAATAGCATCGATGTACGTTGGATCATAATCATGAGGGAGAGCTCGTTTGCGGCGGTATAAAGGTGGGAGTGGAGGGACTGCAATTCTAGATAACAGGTCAACCGATGTGGTAGGGTACACAGAGATAGGTAGGAGGAGGGACACTAGCCCACAGAGACCAGTTGAGTCCCGTGGAATTTTATTAAAAAGGTGGTTGTCTCCGCACCACCACCAAAGATCCGCACGAAAGGTGCTGCTGAACGCAGAGGTGACTGGGATCGTAACAGCACACCAGCTGGGATTCAGGGAAACCCAAGGACGGGAGCCCAAGGTCACCTTTACACAACTGAAATTGCCTGGGGCTACATGAGTAGAGAAAATGGGCTTTCCGCTCCCTGATTCCACAGCTGGATGGATCGAGTCCCAGAGTCTGCAGTCAGTGGAGGCACGTGAGGAGCTCATAATATTTAAAAACGCATGCTGAGGGAGGAGGAGGCGGGTACTATACGAAGGATGGGGCGGGGCCCCATACACACGACGCAGGTGGTTTTAGAGGCGTTGGCTGCCTGTTCAGCCATCAATAGCCAGTTGTTGGATACGCCGGACACCCCTGTAGCCATATAAACCTGATCATCAACCTGGGGGGGCTGTAGTGGACACATGGATCGGATTGTTCTGTTGAAAAAACCAAGACCTGTGATTTACGGACGATGATGGGGGTGACCCAAAACACAAGAACCAGGTCCCAACGCCACTCGCCTTCGTGCGTGTATGGAGCGAGGTGAATGCAACACATTGCTTACCTAAAGTGATGCCCATCGAGCTATCCCAGGGTCTCACCACTAACCGAAGGTTTTTGCCAACTCGTTTCAAAGTGAGCGGCGACGCCATCTTTTAGGCCAAACGAGGGTGGTGCTGGTGTATCTAGACCAGTCCTCACCTGTTTCTGCAACCAGTGTGCTCCACTTCCAATCTTTGAATCCACCTAGGGTAGGTACCAGTTCATTTTGCTGAAGCGCCTCACCTGAGGGGTAGTGTACTACACCCAGAGCATTGGAATATAGGGTGAGAACGGGATGTTCAACGTGGTTGTGAGGTCATCAGCTGCACAGAAGATAGATGGCGCCGCAAGGTTTCCCTGTTACAGCTGGGTTTTGCCCCACCTCGCCCTGAGCATTGACCTAAACAAGACAGTATTGGACAGACTATTCATGGAAAGAAAACACATAATGAATGTTCGGAGAGTTTAAGATTCCTATGCACCTCTGGAAAGGAAGTTCACAGTACAGCCAAAAAATCAATGTTACGATGACGAATGAAAGCACAAATGCAATAACCCAAATGTGTGGAGGGATGAACATTCCTGGGGAAGGAAAGGTTAGAAGGCACAGAGTAAAAAAAAAAAATACACTCCAAAATAGACTTTTTTTTTTTTTTTTTTTTTTCAGTTCAGTTCTTGATGTTTTTTTTTTTTTTTTTTTAAAAGTTCAGTTCTTGATGTCTTCAGTGAGAGGATTAACTCTCACCAGAGTCCAACGAATGGCGAGAGCTTATGCTCGATCGCAACGCACTGGAACTGATGACGGTGGGCAAGGTGATCTGCGCGGTTGATCACCTGCCTTGCTGCTCCTTCCTCGTTCCTGTGGATGCAAGCGATGTCAATGTTTTTTTTTTTTTTTTTTTGTGTGTGTGTGTGTGGCTGCTCTCGAGCCACACGTTTCACTCCTGCTCCAAGGGGATTATTATGCCCTTATTCTCTGCTCGATGCTCCTCACGAGTGAAGCAGAGGCGGCCCTGCTAGCTCCTCCTGCTCCAGAACTCGATTTATTTGATCCAGTGGTCGTGATGGGACGTCTGCAGGCGTACACTGGCTCCAGTGATACCAGCGCTCTCCTTTTCCTCTCAACCTGACAGCGTGAGACGTTCTCTCACCACCTCGACGAACGGACCGGTCCACGGTTCGTTCCACTTCCTTTTCAAACACCTTCAGCAACACCCAACGCACCTCCGGTTCTGCTCCTTCCTCCCCCTTTTCACCACGCGGTCAGTCTGGGCAACCTGGAAAGAGCTTGGACTAGTTTGTTAAGTGTGTGATAATGTACCTGAATATTCTGGTCTGGCGGCGTGCATCTGCTGTCCTGGGCAGGTCGCATGTGGTCCAGGGAAGACACGACCTGTTTGAAGTTCATGAGGGTTGTAGCCGTACGCTCGAGAGACAGAACATCGAATCGACATGAGAGCTAGAGGTAATGCATCAACCCAATTTAAATTTAGTCTGTGCACAGATTTTTGCCAATTTGGTTTTGATGTTTCGGTTCATCCGTTCAACCTTTCCTTGAGACTGGGGGTGATAAACTGTACCATATGCATGCTTCAGCCCTAAACATCTTTCCACTTCTGTCAGATCTTTGCACGGAAGTGTGTGCCGTGTCTGATCGGATTTTTCGAGGAAAAACCATGTCTGGGTATGTACTCGTTCACCAAGCATTTTAATCACTGTTTTGCTGTCCTCCTTTCTCGCGTGGCCATGCTTCTGGCCATCCTGAGAACGCGTCCACGCACACCAACAGATACCTGCAGCCTCTGACAGGTTCGATCATATCGGTGTAATCAATGATTATTTCTCTACCAGGTGCAGTCACTTCCGGGAAAATTCCCAGATGTACTTTCACTCCTGGCTTTACGTTGTGCTCCCTGCAGACTGTGCATTCAGAGAGGAAATTCTCCACCATGTGTAACATATGAGGATGCCACCAGTGTCTGAGATTAATCATCATCTGTGTTCTCCCAACATGTCCCACTCCCATGTGCTTCCTGGAGCAACACTGCTTCATTTTGAGAGGTAGTATGGGCCTGCCTTCTGGACCTCTCCACACTTTGTCTGGAGTTTGATATCCTCCTTTAGCTTTCCACACTGTTCTTTCCTCTGCACAGGCTTCCGCTTGCTCTATGCTGAGATCTTCCATCGAAGGCGCACCTGCTTCTGTTCCACCATCATACTTCCTGTCGTGTAGCCTGCAGTTTCTTTCGCAGCTGTATCAGCCCGCTCTATTTCCTCTTGCAATGGGGGTTTCCCCTGTATCATGTCCTTTACATTTCATGATCGCAACTTTAGCTGGGAGCTTTAACGCTTCAGCCAGAATCTGCATTTCTTCTTTGTGTTTGATAGGTTTCTGTCCAGCTGTCAAAAAGCCTGTTCTTTGCCACTGAGGCAGTTCCACATGTACTGCACCCACTACATATGCTGAATCTGAAAAAATGTTAACTCTCTTTCCTTCTGACATTTTTAGTGCTTCAACAACAGCTAATACTTCTGCTCTCTGTGCTGACTGCGATCCTTCTAGTTTTCCTTTTTTCCCGTAAATAGATGGCCCTGCATGTTCCTCTAACCACTGCATATGCTGACTTCAGTCCTCCTATGATCACGAAAACAACATCCATCTGTATATAGGTTCACAGCTCCTGGTATGTGTGGCTTCTAGGTCTGCTCTGACTTTATCTTCTTTTGCCACGAGGTCAGTACACACATGTGGGGTCCCTGTGGTGAATTTTTCTGCCATGTTTATTCCTTCGTGTGTGAATGTGATGTGTGGTGCTTCCAGTATTTTGCTGAGCTTTTGCTGTCTGTGTGGTGCTAGAGTGAAGGCCTGTGAGTTGATGTATGCTACTACTCCGTGTGTTGAGTAGTCTTAGTGGATGACCCATGACTAAGTGTGCTGTTTTCTGCAGGAGTTTGGCTATCGCTGCTGCATGTCTGGTGCATTCGTGGTGTCGTTTTTCCATATTATCTAGCAGTACACTCGCGTACATTAACACTCTCCTTACTCCCCCCTTTTCTGAAACAGGACACCGTTAGCTTCATGTCCTGTTTCAGAAACATCCAAGAAAAAAGGTTGTGTGTAATCTGGAGTAGCGAGTTCTGCTGCTGATGAGAGGCTCCGCTTCACTGTAGTGAAGGCCTCCTCAGCTTCAACGGTCCAGTTTAAATTAGCAGATAGGTTTCGCATGCCCTGTTCTAACCATGTCACGTAGAGGTTGTGTTAGCGTGGCGTAGTTGGGGATGTAGGATCTGCTATATCCAGTCAGCCCCAGAAATGACAACATGCTTTTCACTGTCTGCGGTTGAGGATGCGAAAGGACAGCAGATCTATGTGTGGCGGACACGCTTGTTCCTGACTGTGATATGACGCGTCCCAGAAACTCAACTTGGCGTCTACAGATTTGCAACTTTTCGCGGCTAACTTTGTACCCGTGTTTAGCCAGATGTAATAACACTGTGCCTGTGGCAGTTAAACACTCGTCTACTGTTGGAGCGGCGATGAGGAGGTCATCTACATATTGGATGAGGGTGGCGTTTTGAGGCAGCTCGCATGTGGATAGAGATTCTTTCAGGATTTGGTTAAAAATTCCTGGAGAGAGCGCAAAACCCTGTGGTAGGCGGGTGTATCTCAGTTGTACACCCTGATATGTGAAAGCAAAGATGTCTCTACAGCGTGGATGCAGTGGGAGTGAGAAAAAAGCGTTGGCTAGATCTATACAGCTAAACCAGCAATGAGAAGGTGAGATGTTGGTTAGCGAGACGTATGGGTTAGGTACTGGAACAGTGGGGGTCAGTAACACTTCATTAATAGCTCTGAGGTCATGTGCCATGCGATATTTGCCAGTATTCTTTTTCTCTACAGGAAGGATGGGTGTGTTCCACTGAGAATCAGCGAACTCCAGAACTCCGGCCTGCCATAGGCCTGAGATGGTGTCTCTGATTCCCTCACTGGCCTGAGGTTTGTGAGGATATTGAGACACCCAAACAGGATGGGGAGAGCTAACCTCGAAAGAAATGGGTGTACATTTGACGAGACCCACGTCTGTAGGTCCCTGTGACCATAGAGATTGAGGCATGTCTGCAATAACTGCGGACGCCAGGGGGTGGTCAGTGCGTTCACGGCCGTGACTGCGGTCAAGTTGGACGTGCTGTAGAGTAGCAAGGTCAGTGCTGGAGTTGTGGATGCGGTATGTGTTAGTAGAAGGTGAAAATCTAACTAATGGAATCCTAGAGTCCTGCCAGTCGGTCAGAGATAAGGAGCGTTTTAACACGCCTCCTAATTCTTTTGCTTGGTGGTCGGGGTGCAGTGCGAGTGAGACATGAGGGCTGGCGTCAGCTGACATCATATACCACTGTTCCTGGTCAGGGGTTAAAAGGTCTGGGCTACTACTCCTTCGGGTGCGATAAACAAGTCTCCTGTTCTAATAGTCCATGTGTCACCTTCTATGTCAGTCTGGAAAGCGTGTTTGTAGGTGTCATCTTCTGTTCTGTCATAGTTTAAAGTCACATGTAAGGGGTCAGGAGGTGAAACGTAAGGCCCAGGGTGGAGACCCAGGGTTTCCAAGACAGATAAGAGGACAACACGCCGCTCCCTTGTGGGGTCTCTGGTTGCAGTAGTCCCCAGTAAATGTCCACGTGCTTTTCTGGTAGAGGGCTCAACAGGTATGCACCGGAGCTCGAACCCTGCGTGGTCGAGCAGGTGTAAGAGGTACCATTTTTCAGAGTCACTCGTAGTCCATCTGCGCCACAGAGAATAGTGGCTCCAAGTTTCATCAACAGATCTCGTCCCATGAGGTTGACAGGTGAAGCAGAAGAGAAAAGAAACTGGTGGTCAACCGTCTGCGGACCCAGTGTGGTCAACAGAGGTTTTGTGAAAGGCAGAGTCTGTTCCTCCCCCGAGAAACCCATCACGGATGTTGTGCGTGTGGAAAGGGTAGCTGGTTTCACACTGTTCATGGTGGACCACGTGGCCCCTGTGTCCACCAGGAAAGGTTTCTGCTGACCCTCAATGTTCAGAAGCAGCGTGGGGTCTGCCGTGCCCCTACTGCTTCTAGTGCTCGGTGGGGAGCGTCATTGGTGGGAGGAGTCCCAAGCATTTGGGATATCCCACTGTCCTGTAGGCATCTGGCGAGCTGGACCTCTGCCTCTCATCATCGGTCTCCCTCGAGGAGGCCCTCTCCCGTTGCCTCGTCCTCTGAACGGGCGGCTGGGTCTGCCTGACCCATACGGACAATCGCGTGCCCAGTGTCCAGGACTCCCACAGAGGAAGCAAACATCATTGCCCCTACCCAGCTGTGGTCCCCACTGAGCCCTCCCCGGGCCTGGCTGTCCCATCCCCATAGACCCCTGCTGTGCGTACTGTAAAGGTGGCGGAGGTAATGGAGTGGCAGCGGGTGCGCTGCTACCTCCAGGGCCCTCGTACATTATTTTGGCCGTCTTTTTGTCTTCTCTTTTATTCACCCCCTTTTGTCGTGCTTCAGCTATTTGCATTTTCAGTAATTGAGTCTGAAGGTCTTTTATCTGGTCATCTGCTTTAGTCTTTTCGTCTCGTGCGCGAGTCAGGTGATGAATAAAATGTCTGTCCCACACAGTGGAGTCGGCACCTGGGAGGTCTGGGTTTTCTTTCATGGCGTTTTGTACTGCAGTGGGAGCTCCTTCTAACAGAGCGCTCCTGTACCATTCTCTTTGGGGTGTGTCTCGGTTAGGATTAATCCCTGTCTGATTTTCCCACATGGTTTTGCACTCCTCCAGAAACTGACGTGGCGTTTTCAAGGGATCCCAGGTAAATTTAGGGATACTAGCTCCCGTTGGTAGTGGAAACTTTTCTCTAAGCGCTTTTCCGATCCAAAAACTGTGATCGCTGAAAAGTGTGTCATCCGGTTCGTCGATCGTATCTGCTGTCTGTTCAACCTCCCTGGCCGCAGACGACGTCATACAGCGTGAAGCTACTGCTCGGTAGTCTCCTAAGGCCAATGTGGTGCCTGTGGTGAACCTGCTGAATGCTTGCAACCACGGGCCTGCTCCCTCGGTTACAGGAGGAAGTTTGTCACACAGTGTGGTTAGATCACCTAGGTTGTATGGCTTGTATTTTATGTCACCCTGTCCTGTTTGCAGTAAGGGCTGTTGCAGACGTCTGCCTGACCTAGATAACATTTCATATGACGGTTTGTGTGGAGTGTCAGAGTTGGCTGAGTCACATTCTGCATTAAGAGGGGATTTCCTGTCATCTGGCTGCTCGCACACACTCGCAGCTCTGCTTCCTGTTGAGCTGCAAGGTGTTGCGTGTGGGGGAGTTGAAGCGCCGCTGTGTTTCATGCAAAACTCAACACGCTCTTTTCTACTTTTTCCCTTTTCTTTAGTTTCTTTTCTGTAATTCCCTTCTTCCCACTGATCGGTTGTTATCCAATTTCCATCCAATGCCATCTCAACTTCTCCTCTACATCTTTTCCCAGCATTTCCCTGTGGCCTGGAGCTAAGAACCCCCGCATTTCCCCGTGTTGGCTGTTCTCTATTTTTTCTATCAGCAAACGGATCTACCAGGTGTTCCTCTCTGTCTATGTTTGACAAAGGAGCTGTTGGGCTCACTGGATTGAACAAAACCTGTCCGACTTCACCCCCAGATATTTCTAGTCCATCTACTTTAAGTACCCCCCTCTGAACTTCGAGAATGGGATAGAGGCTAGCTGCAGAATAAGGAGGAGGCTGTCTCTGTTTATTTTTCACTGGTTCCATCATCTCTGGCTTTGAACCTGACCACCACATAAACCATTGTTCCCAATATTTTACTTTCTGCGAAGCGTTCTTACATTTGTCTTTTAATTTCCCCTTCTTAATCCACGAAGCTGCTTCTGCTTCCTTGTCACACTTTTCTCCCTCGTTTCTGGCCTCCTCAGCCTTTAATTTAAACCATTCTCCTAAAGACACCCGTTTCACCTGGTCATTTTCAGTCCACCTCTTGGACACCTGATCTGCCATTCCTGCCATTAATTTTACAGCTTCCTTTTCATCATGAACTTTTCTAATCGCCTTTCCTAATACTGCTAATTGTTCTTTAATAGTTAGAAATACTCCGTTCGGGCCCCACCCGTCATCATGAGTTTCACGGTCAAATTCACCTTCCATTGTGCCTCCCTGAGGTCTTACACCACAATTTCACCTTATAAAAATTCACTTAGATTTTTGGGGAGGATCGGCGATCAGTCACCGTGTACCTTATGAACATCGACTGTATCAGGCTTCTACAGGAATATGTATCCCTGCGGACACAGCTGTCATAAGTGTACCAACTTTTCAATTCCGATCGCTCCCTTTACACAGAAAAATACAGTTGTTCTGGGTCCGGACTGCGTCCGGTTTCAAATGATCCTCAGAACAATCAATCACACCTATTTCTCATTCACAACCTACGTGTGTGCATCCGTCCAGTGACCTAATGTCCACTCACGGTTATTTCATTTCCACTCTTGCAGACATCCTCTGCTCATGGTTATTTTATTTTATGGGCCTTATGTGTGATGTACTTAATCAGGATCTACCTGTGACAGTTCCACTGGGCTTGGATGGACTTCACTTATAAGACTACTCTAAATGTACCTCGTCCTAAACTGTCTATTCTTATTTCTGGCCAACCAAATTGTATGGCACGCTATGTCCCGAACATTTGATCCGGTCAATCAGGTACTTAAGACTCTGATTGAGACACCAGAAATTTATGATGTGTTATTTGGAACAGAAATCCAATCTTCCTCAGAAAATTTCATTCTGCCCAACATTCATTCCGTTGTTATCCTATTATATCTAGTCTTTTTCTACTTGGTTCCAAACCAAAGGTCCGTTTTAGAGATCGACGTCTCAGGGTTCCAAACCCACACAAATAGATCCCAGATCTACACAGTTCTTGCGGTTCCTGACCGCTGAGTCCCAGACTCGATTATTTCCTGTGGTCCCAGACCATTGGTGATATTCGGAGTTGCCTCAATTCTCCAGGTTTTTCACCTGACTTCTATAGAAGTTTCGTCAAACAACTATTTGATCCGTCACAATCTAGGCGAGTCCCAGACTCAATTCACAATCATCCATTACGTTTCAACTTCAGTTTCTTATACCCTTTAATTCATTTGTGAACACAGAATTTACTTAGACCAAGGACATGAAGTAATTTAGCGTTTTCAATCAGCAGTTTTTATGAAAAAGGTACTGCCTTACCTTTTAATTATGCCGCGGCTTATGTCCTTCGTCCGTTCGTTCCGGTTCGTGACCAATTCACGTTCCCTTTTCTCCACTGCCCCACGTTGGGCGCCAATTTGTTGAAGCGAGGCCGCGTCGAACCTCCTTCTGATGTGGGTCTGGAGTTCAGGAAACCTCAAAGTAAAAGTCAGTCAGAGTTTGCACCACAGAAAGTTCAAACCAAAGTCAATGTTAAGTTTCACCTTCGCGAAGGGAGAGACTCCAATCAGTCACATGGCAACAAGGCCCTCTCTGATCAGCAGAATCTGGTCTACTTCCGCGACAGGTTTGTTTTATTGAATCATGCAATCGTGTAAAAGCTGTCATCCAATCACAGAATAGCACACGTCCATTTTCTCCTAAAAAGGCAGATTAACCTTTGCTACAGACAAAAATTATGTTTTTCTGCAAAGCTGTCATTTCATGGCCTGTGTAGGCGAGCTCTCACTTCCTGTTAGTTTCACACCATGTTGAGCACCTCTTTCTTTCTGTAACTGCTCTGCTATTTTTAAAACCACATGACAAGTATTTCGCAGGCTTCATGACAAACTTTTTGAACACAGTTTAAACAATATTTTCCTTCAATTGCTAATACAAGAGGACGTGAGAAGATGAAGAACGAATAAGGTAAGATAAGGGCTCCCTCCATTCTCACAGCGATCTGGGTAACCTTTTGGTTCCTTTAAAAGGATAGCATCTTCCCTAAGCCCCATCCTTAGCAGGTGGATCGTGAAGCCAACAGGAAATAGGAACTCCCATGATAAAATCCTCATTTTAAAGATTAACCCCTTTAATGCCTGGTGCTTCAAGTTTTTTATTTCATCAATAGCTGCATATTTGATCCATGAAAACTCTGAGGGGAGTGAATATTTTTCTAAGGTTGTAGATTTTTTTTTTTTTTTTTTTTTTTTAAACAGCAATTTTTTTTTATTTTTTTTGCTTGATGAGGAGGCGTGGCCTTTTGATCGACATATGACGATCACGGTGGATTCTGGGAGCAGAGCTCCTGTGTTCTTCTGCCATCTGCTACAGATCTAGTGTTAGGATGAGTGCTAGAGTTCGGTTTTTGTCCTGCTGCCGTGCTGTAAACTGTTCTCACATGCTTTCTGTGAGTCTTCTGGTGTCTTTTCTCTGGTAAATATTAAAAGAATAACTCTATTTGCCAGAAACCAATCGTTAATGTGTATTATTATTATTATTGTTTATTTACTTCCAGTAATTTGTTTTTTTAATACTCCAAACGTCTTCACGTCAATGTTTTTAACATGAATATCTATTATATTTAAAGTAAAAAAAATAAAGCTTTCTTAGAATTTTTATTGATAGTTTTTTTTTTTTAAATCAGAAAGTTATAATTTATAAGGGCAAGATTCAGATCTGCTACAGTAACACCAGAATCTCTTCATGTAAAGTGACTGACATCACACAGGTGATTCATATTTTTAAAGTGTAAATGTGAAGACATACAGAAAACTTTCTGTCAATAGGAACATATAATCTAAATATTACATTTTTTACTTTTTTGATTACAATTTAATTTAATCTCATGTTTCTCTTGTATGTTCCTCTCCAGGTCTTCATCTGGTGGTGTTGAGTGGGTTTATAATCCAAAACAATCCAGCATTTACACTTTCAGGCTGTAAAAATCTAATTGAACATGTGAATATTACGTTTGCTGATGTGTGTGATTCAATAAAAATCATGTTTAACATATTTGAGTGACCAGTCTCTTCTGTTTATTCACTGTTTAAACATACAAGTAAGACAAAGGGAAATGTGGATCAAAGTCAGATCTGTACATTTATTTTTGAAAGAGATGACATTATTCAAAACATCACAAGCATGAATCATTAACAATTCAGAAATTGTTTATTTCAAGTAGGGAGCTCATTAAACATGTCATGGTTAGAAAGCATCATCTATGATAATACTCTCTGTTTTTATATTTAGAGAACCTAATTAATGATTCTAAAGAGTACATTTATATCTACTGAAAAACATTTCAGTGAGAAATGAAAGACAAAAGAAGTTTATTGTGCAGCCGCTGGACGTTCTCTCGGATCACAATGACCAGCTCTAGACGTCGCCCGTTCACTTCCTCCTCAGTGATGACAGAACCAGGAGCTGCTCTTCCTTGTAGGATTAAAAATAAAGAAGCTCCACCACAGTCAGCCTGGGCTGAACCAGGAGATGTGGATCCCTGCCGAGCTCACGTCGCTGTGGAGGTTTTGTTGAACTGCCCTTTCTGGAAATGACGTCACCATTAATCCAAACTGTAATTGTAAGGGAAAAAAAAAGTATTTTACTTAAAGATATATGTACATGTGCTCTTTTGCAAAGATGTGTTAAAAAAAATGACATATTTCATCTAGTTTATGCTCACAATACATTTGCTGTTTAAAAAGCAATGGTTAAAAAAATTTAGGAGAAAAATTCAGAGGTAAAAAAAATTCAGAATCTGATGGAACTAAAAAACTTCCATATGATGGATCAGTTTTATTTCTTAGATCCAGAAATAAAAGTTTTATACATGGCTGCACACTAAAGATTCTGAGATTTTAACAAAATAATTGATCTCACGCAACTTTCGTTGGCAGAGCTGTCATTTTTGCATAGTTAGTTGTAAATAAAAACAAATAAAAACAGGCTGTGTTGTGGTTTGCATTCTCTCCTCACAGCAAGAGACGGTTTAAATCTTGGCTGTATGGAATTTGCCCGTTCTCCCTGTGCATGTGAGGGTTTTCTGATGGGAATTGCGGCTTTTTACAGTAACATCTACAGTGACTTTACTGCACATTTCAGATGGCTGTATAAGCAGGCCATAGTGCTGTCTTGAGCATTTTCAGGTGTCACCAAATATTGTTGCAATGGAAAACACTGAAATTATAAACTGTCATAGTGAAAACATGACAAAGTCATTTGACTATCTTGTTCATAAAGATGGTGTCAAGACTTTTCATTTTGATGGCACTGACAGTTTTATTGACATGAATACTTGCTTTTGAGGAATGGATAATCAATTTTGATCATGTGATGTGCTTACCTTACACTTTAAAAAAAACGGGTCCTTTTTTTGCTTCAGGCTGTTCATTTGTCTTGATCCGTAAATGAAGCACAAAAACAACCCTTAATGCACTAAACAAACTTTTTTATTCCACCCAATAAATTTCAGACACCTTTATAAATATCTTTCAGATTTTTCTGTAAAGAATAAAATCATCTGAAACTCTTGGTTTTGATTGTCCAACACTGGCCTCGAACTCGAATTCTGCTCTCCTCCTACTACGTGCACGTCACTTTCGATCCTACAATCTAATAAACTATTTTTCTCTCAAAGTTATAAAATGTGTATATGTTGGGGCATTTAATAAATTAAATGAATTAAATCATCACTCGAATGCAGTAGATGGCACAATGGCTAAAGAAAATGTGCAAATTGCAAAGAAGAAGACTGCAATTTACGAGACGAAGAAGAGTCACGTACAGTGAGCGTGCCTCAGCGTGGGCGGGGTTAAACGTTTAACTCCGGCAACGCCGAAGCACACTCCCTGGTCTGCAGACTGCAGCCAGAGGCTTCTCGTCCAGTGGGAGCGAGGCTTAATTGATTGGAAACGTTCACCAGAATTAACAGGTCGGTACCGTATTCCTCTAACTTAGCGTTGCTAGCCAACGGAATTTCGGTCACACGTTTCCCAGCATGCACTGCGGCTCAAACTGTATTTTTATAAAAGAAAAACCCTTTAAAGTTGTATTTATTTTTCTTCATATTTTATTTACCAGTAACAACCATATGGTATGCAATTCAAATTTGCCAAAATATCCCCAAGGTTAAAACCTTTTGTTTACAAGTATGGTAGTACGTCCGCCCTTATAAAGAAATGAGCGACTAGCTACAGTTGGTTCAGGGCAGGAGTGGGGCTCTGTGCTGAGAGCCCCGTGGTAGGCCGGCTTAGCGCTTGCGGTCCATAGAAATATGGGCGGAAAAGCTGGGCACGCAGCCTACACACACAAGGGCAACCAGTGGGTATCAGCACAGTACCTGCTGGTTAGCAGAGACAGTGACCGTAGGAAGCAGCCCAGACTTAGTACCGTAGCTGGCCTTCCTGAAACTCCTGGAACCATTTTTCAACAGTTCAATTTATATTATGAATACTGAATCAAACTAATTTATTATATTGTAACTGTGATGCTAGAAAAACAAATCCCTTTTTTAAAAGGTATAAACAAATAAATCCACTCATTGCTAGAATTGAGAGTTATTAGAAACAACAACCAGCCTTGTTCAGACAAAAGTGTCTCTAAATGGCTGCTTGACAATCATTAACACATAAATGAACACATTAATTAGACCCACTGTCACAGTGTGTCGAGAGCCAAATTAGAACTCTGTAAGAATGGCAGACGCTGGATCTAGAACACAAAAACCAAAGATGAGGATTAAAAAAAGATTTTGGCAACAATTCATGGAATGTAGAAAGCAGATACCTGTCTGGGCGCCCTGCAATTTGAGAGGAGCGTGAAGCCCTGAAATGTTTGGAAGTGTTGTTGAGAAATTCAACTGGTTAAGAGCAAATTTAGGCAGAGAAACACAAAATCAAAGCAGTTTTATTTCAGTATGGGTGTTCACTGTCATTTTTGTATTTTAAACAAACAACATTTTTGAACTGATTGCACTAAACTGACTGCGCCTAACTTTTTTTCTTAGGTGCACCAGCCCTAAAATGTGGTGGATCCACCTTCTCAACCACATTGCATTTAACTCAGCACTTTTATATGGTCACTTTTCTTTTTAATTGCTGTCAATATCGGCTTTAAGACTTAAAAATGATCAACTTACATACTGATGCACATAAAGCCCTTTGTTTGACACATAATTCTATAACATTGTTAAATGACAGTAACAAGTTGGTGCTTAAAGACCAGCATCAATGAAGTTTGTGTTTTGGTTGTCTTTAACATGTTCTTGTAGCATTTGTCACATGGTAGATGACATATGTAAATTATTTAGGATGAAAACTGAATTTCTGAGTTTTTTGTTTATTCAGATAAAAACTGACAGTTTGAAAAAACTTAAATTTGTTCTAGCTAGTAAATGAGTGGATCCATTTACCACATTTACAGGAGCCTTGAAGAATAATTCTTACTCCTCTCCATCCTTTCAGCGCACTTAGACAGACCAGCTTGAGAAGAAACCTGAGCCAGTTCTTACACATAGTGATTTTTCAGTGGGTCGACATTTCAGATGTATAGGAAAGAAGTGAATGTGTTTATTTAGTTTTTATTTCTAGTTTTCCAAGTGCTTCTGAACAGCACAACATCCACTTGTCTTATCTCTTTGTGTCTCCAGAGAAAATGTGAGAGTGCTGGAGCAGGAAGCTGGACTGCAGCCGTTTCCCTGCAGATAAAGGCTGTCCTTGGTTCTGGTGAGACATTGCTTGCACCATCATCACCACACTCTGCTGCTGCATCTCAGCTGGTCATCCTTTGGTCTCCACAGCTGCACCGCTTCTTCTTCTTCTCCATGTGCCGTGGAGCACCGTGTTCAGGAGGAGGAAGTCCGTGGATCTGCAGCAGCTGCTGTACCAGAACCAGGACCTCCGACAGGTGGTGCATTTCCAATGCTGCAAGTGTGACTGCACATGCAATGCTGCCGTTACTGTGCAGCTGGAAGGAGGACATAAGGAAAAAAGACTGACAAAAGGCAATAAAAGTTTATTTGATTTGAAAAATAAATATTTTCAATAAAAAGTTTGTGCTCCATTGTTTTTTTTCTGAACAAGCAGCTATGATTTTTGCATAGAAATGGCTTTAATGAAGGTTTGCTCATAAAACATTTTATAGAATAGGATGTGAAGAACAACTTAACATTTCAACATCCTAAAAATAAATTAAATAGAAATTTGCAACAAATCAAAACAGATGGGCTGCACTTTCTGGGATTTAACACAATATGATTTCTGAAACAACAAAAGTAAAACAAAAGAAGTGAAGAAAACGGCAAAAAACTGTGCTGTATTCTCCAGGACAGTCTTGGTGAAGTCATCCTTTGCACGTTTGGCTCTGCAACCACTGTAGACATTTAACATCTGGGTAGAGGAGTCTAAGCTCATAAAGAAATACTTCTTTATTCATTCGTGTATTTTCTTTGAAAAGGTTGGGTGGGGTGAAAGATTATTGCGTGTTACTTAAAACTCCAGATTGATCTGTCTGAAGAAGAAGCAAATCAACATTTTATTAAAATGAAATAAATCAAGCTTATAATTCCTTGTTCTAAGAACCAATCTTAGCAATAAGAAATATTTTTGAACTCAAAGAACAAGCACAAATAACACCACACATTATGTTGAATAAATGACAAAAAAATTAATTGTTAAAATTTATAAAAATGAAAACCAACTTCAAAAAACATCAAAATTATCACTCCGTCTTTGGTTTAAGAATTCATCGCATAAAAGTTTACCAGGCAAAATAAAAGAAATATAAAAAAAACAAAATTAAACAGCAGTATCACAGTTGGATTTGTACTCAAAGGAGTCTGAACGATTCAGGGTGATGTTAGGCTTACAAAAATGGGGAGAGGAGTCTTGAGCTAAAGATTTGTGAGAGTTGAGTAACTAACAGGGCTCTAATACATGGGATACAACAACAAGCGCAAAGGATGAGAATGGACGAAAAGACAGCCAACCCCATAAAAAGTGATGCTACTAAAGCCTTGTATTTACCAAACATATTCATTCAAGAATCCCACATAGATGTACCCACACCAGAATGTTCCTTCATCTTATCACTGCGAGTTCTGAGGCCACCCTTTGGCTGTTAGTCGTAACGTTGCAGGGGATGGTGAGGGTATGAGTTGCAGAGTGGGCGGGGTAGGAGGCAAGCATACAGGAACTGATCTTAACACGTCGTTTTGAGCGGTGATGAGTTCGAGTAACTTTTGGGGTTTTGGGGGAAGGTCTTGTTGGCAGAGTCATTAGGGGAAGGGGAATAGAGCTGATCGATGAAGGGGCAGCAGGGGGCGAAGATGAAGGGGGAACACTATGATGATGGATAGGAGAAGGAGGAGACAGGTGATACCTCTCAGAGGCCAGCCAAATTCTCTGAATGGATGCCGGAGGCGGGGATTCTCCATGGTGAGACTCAAGGGGTTGGAGCTTGGAGCTACTGTTGCAGTGGGACGCTGTTCCACTCTACACCGTCTCTCCCCGGGGCGATGCAATCGGACAGACCAGTCCACTGTTCAGGAAGCTCCACATCATCTCTCCCTGGAGCGATGCAGTCGGACACACCAGTCCGCTGTTCGTCCGGTGGTGGAACTCTCCTGCAGTGCGATGCGTGGATCCACGTAGCCCTCTCAGTGACCTTCACTGCCGTCTGTGTGGTCAGGAGGATCTGGTAGGGCCCCACCCAGCAGTGATGGTTCCACCTATGCCTTCTGAAGCTCTTCACCAGCACAAAGTCACCGGGGCCGAAGGGGTGGAGCTGACCATCAGCTGGACACGGGAGGGCAGCAGCCACTTGGGATCGGATGTCTGAAAAAGTCTCAGTGAGATTTACACAATAGGTTAGGACATTACTTTCACACAATGCTGTTTCTGGAGGAGGAGCCTTCGGGGGTCCTATTCCTGTGTTGCGGGGAGCTGCAAACAAAATTTCAAAAGGGCTTAAATTAGTTTTTCCTCTTTTACGCATGCGCATGTACATTAGAACAAGAGGCAGAGCTTTCGGCCAAGAGAGGCCAGTTTCTTCACAACACTTAGCTAGTTTGTTCTTCAAAGTTCGAATTCTTATTTGCTGAACACACCTGACCCAGGTAATTGTCATGAGTCCCTACACTGATTACCTGGTTCAGGTGTGTTCAGCCAACAAGAACATGCCAGAGCTGGGTATGGTAGAAAACATGCAGGAATGTGGCTCTTGAGGACCAGGGTTCCCTACCCCTGGTCTAAACCATGGGTCAATTTTGCGAAGTGAGGAAAGAGAGCAGAAGGCAGTTTCCCATTCGGTCCCATCCAACCATCAGGCGTGTGTGTAGCATCAGCCTGTTTCCAAAGGCGAATGTCAGCAGGAGTGACCAGTGACTGGAGTGCAGAGAGAGAGGAGGGAACTGAGGGGGTGGAAGGAAAGCAGCATTCTTGGCAGCAGCATCTGCACGGCTGTTACCTATGGAGATGGGATCAGATGAGTTAGTGTGAGCAACACATTTAAACACAGCTACCTGTGATGGTAGCAGAAGAGCTTTTAAAAGATCAGAAACAAGACTGTGATGAAGGATGGGTTTTCCATCTGATTTCAAAAAACCTCTGTGGCGCCAAAGAGCACCAAAATCATGAACGACACCAAACGCATAACGTGAGTCTGTATAGATAGTAGCAGATTTTCCAGCTGCAAGATGACACGCTCGAGTGAGAGCCACAAGTTCAGCAGCCTGGGCAGAAAAACGACATGGTAGAGGAGCAGACTCAACAGTTTCATGTGAAGAACAGACCGCATAGGCAGCTCGACAATGACCAGTGTGTGGGTCACGGAAGGCGGAGTCATTGTCCTGCTTCAGAGATACATGCCCATGCTCTGCTGCTGACTGAGTGATAAGGACATAAACAGTGAAAATAGCATCCATCTTTCCCCCATTTGACGCATAGATCAGCCCATGCGTCATCTTAGAAAGGGCTGAAGGCAGGCATGGCTAAACGCCATGGCTGAACCAGCCAGCAGACATGTGCAGCTTCATTCTGCGAACAGAGGTGCACATCCAGATAGGAAGTCAGCAGGAAACTGCTGAGGAGCGGTGAAATAGAGAACACAAACACAAAAAAGAGGAACGTGTAGGACAGGGGTATTCAACTCCAGGCCTCAAGGGTCGCATTCCTGCAGGTTTTCCAACATACCCGGATCTGGCATGCTCCAATTGGTTGGACACACCTGAACCAGGTAATCAGTCATGAGTAGAGTTTGTATATCTGGAAATTATGCAGACACTGTGGCCCTCGAGGCCTGGAGTTGAATACCCCTGGTGTAGGACATAAGGCTGCTGCTGCTTCTGCTGCAGCGTCACCACAAGTATATCCTGCAGAGATGGGATCAGAAGTATTAGGGTTATGTTGAGACGTCATTTTCCTCCTAAAATGTTTCCCCGAGTTCTGTTTTGTCAAAAGGCGAACAAAACAGGTTAAATCAACCAAGTTTATTAGGAGTTCAGAAAAACCTGGAGACCATTTTCTCTGCAGCCATCTCTAATGACCTGCCTCACCACATGGTCTGTCCACCACGTGGTTGAAATGATCTGATCCAATACCCCTTTGTCCCTGGGTTTTGCTGGCTTGCAGGGGGGTGTCACCAACACAAAAACTTACACATGATGGAATGTCTTCACCCTAACTTCTGACCAATATAATGACAGTCTAAGGTTCTCTTCCCCCACCCTTGCTGCTCTAATTTATTCTTAAACCCACTGAATGGTTAACCAGGCTTTGAAAAGGCAGAGTACTGTAACTATTAAAAAGCAAAGATCAATAAGAAGCGATTAAATCAAAACATCAATTATGAAACCATAATCCTTCAGTTAACAGTGCATTCACACACAGGTATCTGTCAGGGGAGGAAAAGACATTCAAAGGTCAGATTCAAGGTTAGGATGCAAAATAGGCTTTCAGATTTCAGGAAACCACGGTGGCTCCACAGAGCGCTGAAACGGTGAACAACTCTAAAGACGCGACGAGAACAGTTGCAAACGGTGACGGACTGTTCAGACGCAAGACGGCGTGCACGAGTGAACGCGACGAGTTCAGCTTCCTGCACACGGTGATGAGAGGGCAGAGGTGCGGTCTCTGCTGTCTCATGACCCGTGCAGACGGCGTAACCTCAGATACAGGGTCACACAAAGCAGATTCAACTGCAGATCCACTGGTCTGGGATCTGTAGCGGTCGGTCACTGAGATCAGGTTAGGACGTACAGTCAGGGACAGTACAGCAGTACAGTCATGAGGGAGACCCTCGTCAGGTGTGGGGAGGAATCACTGGGTTTAACGCCGCTCACCTTTTAACAGTGGCATTCGGCAGCTCGAGCAAACAGGTGTGATACCTGAAGAACCTTCAGGAGCTGGAGGAAGGCGGTGCTGGGGTCTGCAGGACACAGAGTCGGGAACATCAGACAGCTCTGGAATGTTATCAGAGGACAGGAGCAGGGGGGGTTGGGGGCTGACATCACAGATTGCATGCAGGCCTTTCTCCAGAGTCCCAAGTCTCTCCCCTGATCAGAATGGGATTTGGCTAGGGAGACGTGTTGGTTACTGTTCTGGACCAGAAAAACTCAGATTGAGTAGATGTTAGTAAGACAGACAACGTGCAGCATGTCACAGTTCAATTAAGGCTGCAGGTAGACAGATGATCATTTTCTGACTTTATCATCTTACAGAAATCTGATAACATATCTATTGTCAGATCTAAGAGCTGACAAGATTTAGAAATCAACCATTTAGTTTAGTACCTGGCAATTCAGATGGGTGTATGCTGGAATCAACAAAATCAACAATGAACTCTTTTTTTTTTTTTCTTTTTGAACCAAATATTCTCTCAGCTTCTGAAGCTGACTTTCTACTCAATTAATCTCCTTATAATCAAGAATTATAACACCAATGAGATAAAAATTCACATGCATGTGTAAAAGTGTGGTGTGGGTGTATGGGAGCTCCCAGTTTGTGACTGTGTATGTACTGTATGCATATCATACATGACCTTGGGTTCTGCAGTGGAGGATCCCGGTGTCGACGTGTCAAGCAGAGCTCCACCTCTCCATACCCCTCAGTCCGAATGGTGAACGTTGTGAACAGCAGTGGAAATGTCCACGGCCACGCTCACCGTGGTTGGGATGTCTTCTAAAGTTTCCACGTCCTCTTCAGGGCAGTTCATCCTCCAGTGTCCAGGCTTTCCATAGTAGTAGACATCTGACAGCTGGAGAGGAGCTGGAGCAGAGGCAGCTCCCGGCTGAGGGGGGGTCTGCACCAGCATGCTGAAAAAAGGGGGGCTGAACACGGTGTAGGGTCATCTTCTTTCTTTTTGTCGTTGCTGTGTTTCATCTGGCCTGGTTTGTTTGGTCACAGGCGTGTCAGAGCACATCATTCAGACGCATGTGTCAGTCCAGCTCACTCAGGAAGTCTTTGGGCTTCTGCGAGAAATGAGTAGAACTCATCCAGGAAGCGACTCTTCAGCAGTGTTTCATATGGAGACATCTTCTTTCTGGTGCAGTTGTTGACCTTTGACAGATCGCATGTGGTAGGGAGGTTTTCATTCAGGGCAGTACAGATGTCAGTCAGCCACATGTTGTAGACTCTGTTAGCCTGTTCTGTTCCAAAGCCATTCCATTCTCTTTGCCATGGCTGCTCCTCCTCTCTCGGAGTTCAGGAGGTGTTTGGACTCTACCATGAGGTCATCAGAACTTGAATCACAGGGAGCTGCAGGATGGGACCCTGGGCCACCGATGCTGCTCGTCCACTTCTCAGTCTCATGGGTGAAAAGGCTGATGTTGGACCCGCGTCCCTGCTGCTTGGAGAGGAGTGAGGAGGAGGATTGAAAGGAGGAGCTGAAATGCTAGCCTAATTTAAGGGCAAGGGGTTAGGTTGGTAGGGGGGAGGGATGGAGTCCACTCGACAGGTCGGTCTCAGGTTCCCCATGGAGCCTGCACAGAGAAACACAGAGAGAGGAAAAGAAGTAGCTTCTGTTTTACTTATCCTATCTGTCTGATTGTTGCTCATCAGTCAGGGGCATTGGGTGTTTTTTTTTTTTTTTTTTCCACCCAAATTCTCTCTGAGTTTCTGAAGTTGGCTCCTGCTCAAAGATCCACCTTCAGGCAACTCATACTCTTTGCACTTAATAGTTCACAAAATCACAACATTCAGAATATCTTTTTTTCATAAACGTAATTAATTTGGAGTCCACGCCGGGATTCTCCATTCTACTTTTACCGTTTCCCATGTTTACTGGTCTCTCGTATAATAAACACACAACTTTCGGGTTTGGTTTTACCTGATAAACTCCTTCAGTCTCGCCGTAGCTCACAAAAGAGTCCCCTAAATGCTTATTTTATGCACAGGCAAACTTTGCGTTGGTCTCGTTTAATTATAGGTCACAGTCTACTGGTCTTCCAAAACAAACTCACAATCTTTGGTATGTGTTATCCGATAATAAATTACCAAATTCACAGAAAGCTCCTTCGGTCTCGCCGTAGCTCACAAAGGCATTACCTAATTTTGAATTTTGCGCACAGGTAAACTGGAAGTTGGTCTCGTTGGTCTTGTTTAATTATGGTCACAGTTCAATCCCTGGTCTTGATAAACGTCTTATCTCACAGGCTTTCAAAAACCAAACCCCTTTTTTCTTTTATTTACAAACAATCAAAATTAATAAAAATAGTAATAATAAAAAAAGGATAATAATAATAATAATAATAAAATAATAATAAAATAGAATAAATGAGAGGAAGAAAATAAATTGATTGCTCTCCCCGGATTCAGTCCATCCAGGTTCTTTTGCTAAACCCGTCACGGTGGATCGGAACGACGGACCCTGGTTCATTCAGTATCAAGGTGAAAATATTTGAAAATATTATTTCATATAAACTGTAAGGTAAAAACGACCAATGCTCAATCCCAGCAAACAACACAAATGTGATGCTAATGAGCAACCATCATTCCAGTCCAATGTGTGACCATACAGTCTTCTAATAAAGTTCTTTTGTATTACATTCTTGTGAAAAACAACAGTGGGCTGAACTTTGCAAAACTAAAATATCAATTAATTTAATATTCATTATTTTTTACTTGTTTGTTTGTACACATTCAAATTAAAAATAAGGAATCTGGACACTTCACCATCAGTACCAGGTATTTCTATCTGAGTCCCACTGGTGGAAATTTAGTCTAAATTCATCATTGGTGGGATTTTAGGTCATTTGGATTATTCCAACTGATCCAGTACTGAAGCTGAATCCAATAAGCAACCCCTAATTTAGATTCTAATCAAATTGTTGTCGTAATGAATTGTTACAACTCTAATGAACCAAGATCCATTCTGATAGTCTTCATAACTGACCTCAGTTTTATGAACATGCTTGCGCTTTAGCCTGAAAACTGGGGAATGCTTCCCATCAAGGAGGTCCTGGAAATCCTTTGTCCAGTGGGCAAAGACATTTCCATAATTAAAATCAGATTGAATGATAAATAAAAACAGTCATCTCATGATCTGGCACAATGGTTTTACATTTTATCTATAGAAATGCATTTATTAAATCACGTTACCATCAAAACAATAGGGTTTCTTAAGGTTTACCAACACTGTAAAAACAAAACATTAAATGAAAATGAAAATATTTTCTGTTTCTTCTCTACCTGTTTAAAGAGTTGTTTTCCAACAACAGTAAACACCACCACCTCCACAAAACAGGCATGCCGAGTTGAAATCACAAGAATAGAACTTTAGTGCACAACACAGCATGCAGGCTTGAAGACCAAATTTTTGCAAGAAATTACACTTACAATTGAGTAGTCAAATTTTTCATCAATATACCATGGAAATGCACTGCATTTGCAATGTGGTTTCCCTAGTGCCTTCAGATCACTTCTTCACTCAAGCACCAAACGCCTTTGCTCCAAGCATCCATCCTTCTTTATGATACATGCATGGAAACAAAAAGTCAACAAATCATTTTCTAAAAAACCTTTCAAATGCAGTCAATAACTAATGTTTATATGTATCAAATGCGGGATGAAAAACAGCTTTCCTCTGTATCCACATATCTATTTTTAACGTTTTTGTTTTATTCTTCCTCTATTTTGAATGCTATATGTGGCTTTTGTAAAAACAAGTTTTCCATTCACAATCTTTCCATAAAGCAATCAAATTTTCTTGTTAAATGATGATGAACTATTACGTGTTAAACATTTTGACATGATATAAGTTTTATTTAAGATAATGTGGAAACAAAGTAAAGAAAAAAAAGGATCCACTCGAAAAAGCAGTGCAGTAATATCAAACTTAAAATATGTAAGGGTAATGCTGCACAAGTAATGTGAATTTCCTTTTTTGTTTTGTGCTGGTTACACGTCCTTACATGCGTCAGCCTTACTTATTTGCGCGTTTCTGTTTTACATGAAGTACTTTATATCAGTGCCCTGCTCTGAAATATAAGTGAACGTCGAAAATATGGAGTATGAAAGCGTTAGAAAAAAATACAAATTAAAAGTCAAGAAGTACGCGCTGTGTAAATGGACGTATTATTAAGCTAAATTAAGCTAGCGTCAACACGGAGTTTTGAATCATTCAGATTATAGTTTAGCGAAAAAATGACAAACATGAAATAAGTGATACATCTGGTCTTTTGAATAGTCATACTCACAGAACGTATCAACGAAATAAATAGTTATTTTATAGAGAATTATGACAACATTCTCTTCAACTTACTTTCGTTTTCTCCGCCGTCTGTCTTCAAATTAGCTCGTCTGCTTTCGGGTTTACTGCAGCTGGCAACCAACTTTAAGGTGCATTACCAGAATGCACTCTGTCCGTCGGCCATGACACGTCAGACCGCCATGATACGTCAAACTGCCATGACAGCCTGCAGCAAAGCCCCTCTCCCTTTTTTTTTTTGCTTCAGGCTGTTCATTTGATCCGTAAATGAAGCACAAAAACAACCCTTAATGCACTAAACAAACTTTTTTATTCCACCCAATTAATTTCAGACACCTTTATAAACATCTTTCAGATTGTTCTGTAAAGAATAAAATCATCTGAAACTCTTGGTTTTGATTGTCCAACACTGGCCTCGAACTCGAATTCCGCCCTCCTCCTACGTGCACGTCACTTTCGATCCTACAATCTAATTAACTATTTTTCTCTCAAAGTTATAAAATGTGTATATGTTGGGGCATTTAATAAATTAAATGAATTAAATCATCACTCGAATGCAGTAGATGGCACAATGACTAAAGAAAATGTGCAAATTGCAAAGAAGAAGACTGCAATTTACGAGACGAAGAAGAGTCACGTACAGTGAGCGTGCCTCAGCGTGGGCGGGGTTAAACGTTTAACTCCGGCAACGCCGAAGCACACTCCCTGGTCTGCAGACTGCAGCCAGAGGCTTCTCGTCCAGTGGGAGCGAGGCTTAATTGATTGGAAACGTTCACCAGAATTAACAGGTCGGTACCGTATTCCTCTAATTTAGCGTTGCTAGCCAACGGAATTTCGGTCACACGTTTCCCAGCATGCACTGCGGCTCAAACTGTATTTTTATAAAAGAAAAACCCTTTAAAGTTGTATTTATTTTTCTTCATATTTTATTTACCAGTAACAACCATATGGTATGTAATTCAAATTTGCCAAAATATCCCCAAGGTTAAAACCTTTTGTTTACAAGTATGGTAGTACGTCCGCCCTTATAAAGAAATGAGCGACTAGCTACAGTTGGTTCAGGGCAGGAGTGGGGCTCTGTGCTGAGAGCCCCGTGGTAGGCCGGCTTAGCGCTTGCGTCCATAGAAATATGGGCGGAAAAGCTGGGCACGCAACCTACACACACAAGGGCAACCAGTGGGTATCAGCACAGTACCTGCTGGTTAGCAGAGACAGTGACCGTAGGAAGCAGCCCAGACTTAGTACCGTAGCTGGCCTTCCTGAAACTCCTGGAACCATTTTTCAACAGTTCAATTTATATTATGAATACTGAATCAAACTAATATATTATATTGTAACTGTGATGCTAGAAAAACAAATCCCTTTTTTAAAAGGTATAAACAAATAAATCCACTCATTGCTAGAATTGAGAGTTATTAGAAACAACAACCAGCCTTGTTCAGACAAAAGTGTCTCTAAATGGCTGCTTGACAATCATTAATAAATGAACACATTAATCAGACCCACTGTCACAGTGTGTCGAGAGCCAAATTAGAACTCTGTAAGAATGGCAGACGCTGGATCTAGAACACAAAAACCAAAGATGAGGATTAAAAAAAGATTTTGGCAACAATTCATGGAATGTAGAAAGCAGATACCTGTCTGGGCGCCCTGCAATATGAGAAGAGCGTGAAGCCCTGAAATGTTTGGAAGTGTTGTTGAGAAATTCAACTGGTTAAGAGCAAATTTAGGCAGAGAAGAACAAAATCAAAGCAGTTTTTATCAGTATGGGTGTTCACTGTCATTTTTGTATTTTAAACAAACAACATTTTTGAACTGATTGCACCAAACTGACTGCGCCTAACTTTTTTTCTTAGGTGCACCAGCGCTAAAGTGTGGTGGATCCACCATCTCAACCACATTGCATTTAACTCAGCACTTTTATGTGGTCACTTTTCTTTTTAATTGCTGTCAATTTCGGCTTTAAGACTTAAAAATGATCAACTTACATACTGATGCACATAAAGCCCTTTGTTTGACACATAATTCTATAACATTGTTAAATGACAGTAACAAGTTGGTGCTTAAAGACCAGCATCAATGAAGTTTGTGTTTTGGTTGTCTTTAACATGTTCTTGTAGCATTTGTCACATGGTAGATGACATATGTAAAACAATTTAGGATGAAAACTGAATTTCTGAGTTTTTTGTTTAATCAGATAAAAACTGGCAGTTTGAAAAAACTTAAATTTGTTCTAGCTAGTAAATGAGTGGATCCATTTACCACATTTACAGGAGCCTTGAAGAATAATTCTTACTCCTCTCCATCCTTTCAGCGCACTTAGACAGACCAGCCTGAGAAGAAACCTGAGCCAGTTCTTACACATAGTGATTTTTCAGTGGGTCGACATTTCAGATGTATAGGAAAGAAGTGAATGTGTTTATTTAGTTTTTATTTCTAGTTTTCCAAGTGCTTCTGAACAGCACAACATCCACTTGTCTTATCTCTTTGTGTCTCCAGAGAAAATGTGAGAGTGCTGGAGCAGGAAGCTGGACTGCAGCCGTTTCCCTGCAGATAAAGGCTGTCCTTGGTTCTGGTGAGACATTGCTTGCACCATCATCACCACACTCTGCTGCTGCATCTCAGCTGGTCATCCTTTGGTCTCCACAGCTGCACCGCTTCTTCTTCTCCTCCATGTGCCGTGGAGCACCGTGTTCAGGAGGAGGAAGTCCGTGGATCTGCAGCAGCTGCTGTACCAGAACCAGGACCTCCTACAGGTGGTGCATTTCCAATGCTGCAAGTGTGACTGCACATGCAATGCTGCTGTTACTGTGCAGCTGGAGGGAGGACATAAGGAAAAAAGACTGACAAAAGGCAATAAAAGTTTATTTGATTTGAAAAATAAATATTTTCAATAAAAAGTTTGTGCTCCATTGTTTTTTTTTCTGAACAAGCAGCTATGATTTTTGCATAGAAATGGCTTTAATGAAGGTTTGCTCATAAAACATTTTATAGAATAGGATGTGAAGAACAACTTAACATTTCAACATCCTAAAAATAAATTAAATAGAAATTTGCAACAAATCAAAACAGATGGGCTGCACTTTCTGGGATTTAACACAATATGATTTCTGAAACAACAAAAGTAAAACAAAAGCAGTGAAGAAAACTGCATAAAAAAGGATCTTCACAATTACTTGTACCTCCAAGCATCTCTCAAAAGTTATAATTTACAAAAAGGGGTAATTTTTAGCTTCAGGGTGTTTATTAAACGCTAAACGACAAATAGATGTCCCTGAAAGAATGAGAAAAAAAACAGTATTGATAAAAACATCTGAAAACATCTGAAATGTCTTCATGATGAGTTGCAGTTCCACACATCTGTCTGAGATGTGTGGAACATTTCATTTTTTCATTTAAAAATGAAAAATGGTCAATTTCTTTGCTTCATGCTGTTAATTTAATCTGGAAATGAATCACAAATTCCATTATTCCATTAAATAAACTTTTTTTTTTTTCACCTAAGTCATGTAGTTTTGTAGGATATGATCTTTTTTGAGAAAAAAAAGTGTATGTCTCAGTCTTGGGACCATTGGGATTTCCCTTTTTAATTAGTTCAGGATTTGTTTGGGGCATGGGGTTAGCGCTGGGGAGGGAGGAAAGTGTGGTTTTCTCATGTATGCTGCCACAGGAAGAGGAAGGAGCAAGAAGAGGAAAAGACTGAACCAGCACTGCAATCTACCTGGGCTAGCACAGCTGCTGTGATAAAAATATATTTAGGAATTAATACCCCCCTACCTTCACTTTGAGGGAGATGTTTTGAAATAAACGTGCAGCTGTGTGTGTTTGCATTCATGCTTGTGTGTGGTTGACAGGAATGTGCTGGGTGCTGTAATTGAAAGATAAGATCGCAGGAGAAGGCTCGAGTGCTGACAGACACTCAGAGAGGTGATGAGACTGAGAAAGACAATCCTCAGTCATATTCCTCCATTTCTAGTAGCTGCATCTGTCAGGTGTGCCCCCACTCACCCATTTCCAAGTCCTGACAGCTTTCAAACTCGTAAAATTTCCATAATAGAAAGAACTTAAAGTCTCACTCCAATCGTCTTTGGATCTATTGTAAAAGCGTTCCTAGTGGTCTTTTGATTATGACTGTGATGCTTTAATTAAAAAAAATGTCGTGTTCTAGGCCAGTTTCTGCAAAGAGTAGTTCATAAGGAAATTTGCCTCTGAGTTGTGGGTGGTACATTGATGCACAGCATCATTCCCCTTCCCATTGCCGAGGCCTCTATGTTTACATAATCTCCCACAAGCTTACGGCACCTCAAACTCGCAACCTAACCCTACCGGTGCAATAGCAAGCAATGTCAAAGGTATCCATCTGTACAGTTTTGAGGAAAACAAAGGCGTACATGGATCTATTTGTCAACAAGTGGATAAATCAAAATGGAGTAGAGAAGGGAGTTTGTGGCCTGCCCAGCATCATTTTTACATCACAAATAAGCTCTTTCCTAAACTGTTTTTTTTTTGTCTGCTCCTGTTTCAAACAATTTGAAAAAGAAAAACGCAGAAATGCTATTTTGCTTAATTTTTTTTATATATCCCCCAACATAAGAAAAAATGTCATTCGGAAAATCACCAAAAACACAATTTTCGGTGGAGTGGGTCCTTAAAAAGTTTTGTGTACACGTTATTTTTGTTTTCAACTTCTAAAAATGAGAGAAAATCCAAATGTAACCAATATAAATAAAGTTTTAGTTTTTGTTACAACATACAAATACACACCTTATGTCAAAAGACCTTTAACCCTTTCTTGTGACAGTGAAATATGTCCAACATAAGAGGGGTTTGCTCTGGGCATGGTGTCCGAATTAATTTTAAATTCCAGGGCACTGTGGTCCAACACTATATAGTTTTTTAGGGTAGACATTCGGACATAGACAATGTCTAATTTAGGAAAATAATATCATTTTATCAACCCTGTCTGTAATTGTTATTGCATATTTCATTTGTGTTTTCTGAAAGTATAGCATTAACATAAAAAACCCTACAAGGTATAAAAGCACAAGCCGGTACTTGAGTCCTTTACAGCAAATATAATGCATTTGTTAAAAATATAAACCACTTTTTCATCAAGGGCCGAAGAACACTCTTTGACAATAAAAAACAAAAAAATAGACTTTTGTATTGTTAAATTTGCACTGTTTGGTCGGTTTAAATTGAAATTGATAAATATTTCTTTATTGATTTATTCAATTTGCCAATTTATCAGTTCAGTGATTGGTTAATTTTCAAAGCGACGCCTTATAGTGGGTGGAGTCAAGTTTTTATTATACTTTAGTCCTGTCATGGTTTCTCACCCCTCCCTTTCTTTCCTTGGTGTCTGCACTCTGCTCTCCTGCTAATTACCTGATCAGTTCCACCTGTGCCTCCCCTTTCTTAAGCTGCTCTCTTTCTGTCACTGGTGCCAGAGTATAAAGAGCCTTTTTGCCTTCTCTCCAGCCATTTACTCAAATTGGATCATCTCATCTCAAGCTGTACGTGGACCTCACCTGCAATCCTCCTGTTCTGAACCTGATCTCCTTCCAAGCTGAGTTTGGACCTCACCAGTATTCCTCCTGCTGTTCTCAGATCTCTTCCACTACAACCTTCTGTCTCCACTGCTTCTATTGGTTAGGAGGATCCAGGGGTCTCCTCAGCTCTCCACCATTTTCCTCCGAGCAGAATAAACTTAATTTCTACAGCTGAGCCTGTGTCATTCTGGGGTTCTGCCTTAGTCCTCACAAGTCCAACATATGTATTAACAGCTATTTGAACCAAATCCCCTCAGTGAGATCTAGTTTGTATGCTGTTATGTGTCAAACATGTCCTAAGAGAAAATTCTAATTCACATGATTTAACTCAAGAGGAATGCCTCC
Source organism: Oryzias javanicus (assembly GCA_003999625.1). Taxonomy (NCBI): domain Eukaryota; kingdom Metazoa; phylum Chordata; class Actinopteri; order Beloniformes; family Adrianichthyidae; genus Oryzias; species Oryzias javanicus. The sequence goes on along the minus strand of CM012441.1, from coordinate 16,079,665 downwards.
AGAGCCCCTTAATTTGTGATTTGGATTGCAACTGTAGTGTACAATCTCTTCTTACATGGAAACAAATAAGCTACACCTATAGATTTTAAAATAGTTTCACTTGTGCAGTTTGGTGAGATTCTTTTTTTTTTTTTTTTTTAATTTGTCCTAGTCAAGATACACAGTAAACAATCTGTATGTCAATATACAAAGCTTATAGAGTAATTTTAATATTATCAACAGGGAGGAGAATCAAGTGAGCAGTCAAGACCCCACTCTGAGTTGAACTACATAGAGATCCTCCATTGATATTACGGTTTGGTGTTTTCATTTATTGGTTTTGGGGTTGTTGTTTTGTGCTTATGTTTCTCTATTTGTGCTTTCACAGAGTGGCGTGGGGCAGGAGGCGTGGCCTTCTCTACCTGCTGGCCTTGCACACCTGCATCCCATCCTAATTAATGAGCCTTCAAAGGCCCCTACCTGGCTTCCAATGAAGCTCTCATCGGCCTAGCTCCCTGCCTCCACCGCCAGTCTGCATCTTTTGTTAGTTTTGTTATCGTGGACTATTCAAATCTTCTCTGTTACCCATCTCGTATGGCTCTGCTGTGGAATCTGTCTACTCACCCCGTGACAATTCATCTCCCCCAGATGATGCTGGGAATGATTTACATCAACCCACTAGCAGTTATGGAGTTGAGGATGACTTCCCTAATCCTAACCTTCAGTGAAGAGGCGGAAATCTCGCCCAGGCTATCAATGCATCTCTCGAAGACTTTGAAATGCTTTTCGGGCCTCACTCTGGTGATGATGGAGCTAGTCTTGACTCCACTCTTCCCTGGAATCCTGAAACCCCCAACACATATCAGGCATGAAATGCTCTTTCTATTCATTATTCAAAGTCCCACTCCAAAAACATATATTTCTTCATGCATAAAATTGTTCCCAGGGGTCTTTAAATTATGATTATGACATTTTAGCCAAAACCAAAAATGCATTTTTGTGTTTTTTAAGACTTATTTTATACACAGCTGCAGTAGCTCATTAGAAATACAATTCTGGGTTTCGGGTGGGACTCTTGGCACTGAGCAAATATGCCCCCTCCCGGTCGCTGAGAGCTCTGTGTGCACACTCACATCCAATAGTCAATACTGCATTGATCCAATATTGAATCAATGCAGGCGGACAGTTTTGAGCTACAATTGCAATTGGCTACAGCATGAGTGTTTAACACTAATCATGTCTCGAACGTCTAAGTCTCAGTGTGTCAGGATGTACACAGGGGAGAGGAGACTTTGACACGTCCATTTCAACAGCTGTGTCATTATTCTCAGCTTGTCCTAGCATCTTGTTTTATGATCCAATGATGCAATTTGAATGAGTAAATAATCAGCAACGCAGTTAAATTGTAAATTATTTTATGAAGATCCTCTACTATTAGAAAAGTGCTACAAGAACATGTTAAAAACACAAAAAAGTGCTATTTTCATTGGAGTGGGTCCTTACATTTTTTTGAACAAATCAAAATATCCCTTTGAGATTCTTTATGGAGAGATGAAAATTATAATACACTAAAACTTAAAAAAAGTTGATGTTTCATGGTATAGGACATTTTATAGCCAAACACACCTGAACCAGGTCACAACAGCAGATGAGACAGGATGGTCCAGATGGATGGAGTAGTGGTGTGGTTGGTGGGTGGCCACCACATCCTAACAAGGCTGTAACATCAGCAAGGAGGTGGCAGAGTCATGTTTTGGACCCAAATCATGCATAGCTGCTGCAAGGTTCAAACATTGATTTGATCCACATGCACTAAGGAGCATAGGTAGCCTCTTGAGAGAACAGAAAGGAAACGTGTATCACTCGGGGCCCCTGCAACGTTGAATTGGTCCAGCGTGCTGGAGGTAGACTGAATAAAAAAATTGTTGAATGCAAAACTTTGTTAAATATTGTTAATCTTTTAAGTTACTTCTTCATTTTTGTTGAACTCAATCTTCTCCTGAATAATAGACTGGAACGCAACATGACATATAGGCCCAATCCAAATTCTTCCCTTCTCCCTTCCCCTCAGCCCTTCCCCTTAATTTGAAGTGACAGTTGAAGTCAAAGTTATGTCCAGGATTATTATTTTCAAAATTTCACCCTCCGAACGGAGGAGTCCAAACGGAGGAGTCCAAAGTCCACCATCGCAAGGGTAAACCGAGAAGCGCTTTTTTCATGTGTGTGAGGTTTAAAGCGCAAAAGTTTACATTTAAATGTAAGTAATGACTTTGTGTTGTAGCATGACCTTTTTAAAGTTATAAAACTGCTCTTGTTATGTATATTTAAGCACAATTATTGATGATTTCATTGAACAAAAGTCACATCTGAAATATTAGACACTATTTTTTCACAACTCCTCCGTTTGGAGCTCCAAGTGAAGGGGAGGGCTAAGGGGAAGGGAGAAGAGAAGAATTTGGATTGGGCCATAGATTGTCTGGAAAAGAGTGTAAGACGCAATGGGTATCGTGTTAAAATTTGTGTTACTTGGCCTGTGCTCATCTGACCATATTTCAGTGAGTTGCTGTGTCTTATTGTGCATGCTTCCTGTTTGTCCATGGCTCATTTTGCTTCTTTCCTCCTCTGTCTACATCCTGTAATACCCGGCAAAGGTGACTGTCTGCTTCAAGCCTATTCAGACAGAGAAAAACTCAGAGTGGAAACGAACTGAGACCACCTCGGTAGATAGGTCTGAGAGCGGTTCCAGGTCCCTGACCAGGGTCCGTTTGTATGTATTCACACTGAAAATTTGTTCTGGATTATTGGGGGGAAAAACTCTGGCTCACTTTTAAACGAACCAAATGTGTCCAGTCTGAATACACCCTCTGAGACTCAAACAGAGAGGAACTCAAAGAACATACATTTCCTCTTACGCTGATATCAGAAGAGTTCCAGTCTTATCCAAGTCTTTGGTTAATGTTCACCTCACACTCTGACAACGTCACTGCACAAAGGTCACCAAGAGGAGATGTCCAGCACTGACAGAGGACAGATAGCACAGAGACACAGCATGGCCACCATCACAGAGCTCCAGAGTAAGTGTTTAGAAGTCACATCTTTTCTAAAGTCTCTTTAATGCTGGATCTGCACCAGTTGACATCTTTGCTTTTTTCAAGTCCGATAGTGATAATTAGTCAATATTCGTGGCTGAAAATTATTTGCAGTAAAAGAAAAAAATATTGGTATTAAAAATCTGAATTAAAAAAGAACTCCAACATTTTGTTTTTTGCCATAAGAATGTTTTATTCAAAAGAAAAATGAATGAAAAAAATAAAACACCAAATGAATTTTTTTCTTTTCAAGTTCAAACAGAAACTAAAGTTGCATAGTTTTTAGGCTCAGTTTGGATCTATCTATTTGCTGCTAGAATGTGTGAAAAAAGAGGAATAAAAGTAGAGTCACATGCTGATCTGTGTTCAAATCCCCATGCATTATTAATGACAGGATTTGGCCTCATTATCCAGCTTCAACACACTCGACAGGTATTCATGTGAATTCATTTTTGAGCTGTATGTAAAATTTAGTTGTTATAATTACACAGTTATACGTGTTTAATGTAGTTTGTCCGCAATTGTTACGTAAATCTAACACAATTGTGCGTAATTTTTTGGAGATGCATATGTAAATTTGTGGTTTTCCATTCTACTTATTTTGACGAAGAGCTCGAGGCTTTAGGATCCATTTGAAAATGGTTAAATAGAGCATAGCCAGGGAAAGACAGACAGCGTCAAAAAGGCAGGCAATAGTCGCGTTTCCATTAACTCTGAAATTTCGAAAAACTGAATTTCGATATTAAATTCTCCTAATGGAAACACCACATTTTCGAAAAAACTCGCCTTTTTTGAAATAAAGTTTTTGCGCTCAGAGGAGGTGGTATTTGGTCCGTATCGAAACAGTAGTTTTTCGAAAAACTGTAATGGAAACACTTTTTTCGAAACAAACGAGTCACGTGACCATTAACCGGATATGACGTTTCGGACAGGAAGCAGGAAAAGCTTTTTCACAGCAACTGGCTGCCTTGGGCACCGCACAGCGGGCGCCACGAGAGGTCCCACAGCATCGCACAGCTCATCAAAAGTTGAGCGTGTCATGCGAAAATGCTGAATCCACAGCTCTTCGGTGAATTCTTCAACCACGATTTCCCAAAAATGTTTGACTCTACGTTGCTCCCACGTATAAGGAGCCTGCCGCTCCAAGGCTCGGATCAGACGTAGACGTCTTCTCTGAATGGCAAGGATGAGAGCTAGCGCCGTGGCAGAAATGTGAATGAATCTACTGCACATCAAAATAGTGTTTATATCCGTCGCCATGTTTTTTTTAATGACTTATCGCGGGAATTACTTCGAGTTTTTCGCATAATCGTGGTTTAATAGAAACGCTGTTTTTTCGAAATTCTAGAAATTTCGATAAAGTTTTGCGCAAAAGTGTAATGGAAACGCAGCTAGTGTTCAATAACAGGGGGAGGGGAGTAGATAAACGGGTGGGTCAAGAACAAAGAATCAAACTAGAGAAACCTGTTTAAACTGACGGATAAAAACAATCAAGACTTTGCACTGAAGTTGAGGCTCGAGTGGGTATAAATGCAGAGGGTGATGATGATCAGCTGTGCACGAAGAAGACTGAAATGGTGGCTGATGGGAGTTGTAGCGAGGAAGGTACTGAAGATGGTTGATTTTTAGGAGAGGGGTCCCTCTGGTGGCCAGAGGAGGACATGGCTGAGTTAGTCCTGACACTTTTGTCCACATATGTCTAATGGACTTATCATGCATGTACCACCAATGTACAACTATTACATTGCGTGTACAGCACATATAGTTCACATAAGGATTATGTAACGGATCACTAATGAAGAGGATATAAACAGAGCTGTAATCACACACAGTTCATGCACTACTCATGTATATGAATAGGTCGCTCTTTTACCCCTCTTGCATTCTATACAGACCAGGGGTCTCCTATGGGGCGGTGTCAGGTACTGCATGAAAGGCTGGTAGACGGAGGGGGCTGGGTACAACGGGTGCGGATGTAACTCAGGACGTATGCTGGGTCCTTTTAGGATCTAGGATCTTACCAGCTGCAACTCCTACTTGGGTGGAGGTCCCCCTCAGCAGGCTGGCTCCTTGCAACTGACTCAGAACTGGTGCAGACCAGAGGAATCCGACTGTTTAGACAAAGCATTGCGAGGGCCCGCAGCGGGTCCTGACGTGAAGGGATTTCTGCCCAGTGCCCTTAATGTGAAAGTGAAGAACTATTGCTGAGCATGTTTTTTGGGTGCTTTGTTCATACTTCTTCCGTGGTTTTAATGCGGTTCATTTGTGATACCTCTGTAATAATTTCATGTAAAAGACCACTGCTCTTTGCAAGTATTTTCACGCCTGACGAATTATCTTTTGTGCAACATGCTTAAAAATGTACATAGTGTCTGTGCCATTAGTTTTCCCCGTCCGAGCTGGAATCTGGCTCAAAACTGTACTGTATAACTTTTTGTTATACTGATTATTTTAGCTTGGGGTTGTGAGGGGCTGTAAGCTACCGGGAGAGCATGTAAACAGATAGAGAATGGGAAGGGGTCAGCCTTACTCGGCACAAAACTCAGAGGTAAATATCTGATGAACTCATGCGGCTCTGTCCATAAAATGACACAGGTTTTTGATTTTGGCTAAAAACTAAATCATCATAATTAAAGGCCAATGAGAGCACTTTTACATTTGATTGGAATGTGACTTTAAAATGTCAATTTTCGTTACTTTGGAAATAGATGGTTAGGTTTACTTCTTCTGTTAAATGTGTAACAAGACTTATCTCTGACAGCACAATTTTGTACAAGAATGCAGTGATATGAGGGTCTTTAAACCCCCCTTACTTTTGCAGAGATTGGTGTTGGTCTGATGGGATTCGGTGTGTTCTTCCTGCTCTTTGGGGTCCTGCTGTACTTTGACTCTGTCTTGCTGGCCTTTGGAAATGTAAGTAGTTCTTTTTGACACGTTCATCAAAGGTTGCATTCCTCTCTTTACAAATTCTCAGTCCATAACTGTGTGGGCTAATTGCCAATTGAAAAGATTCATGATCAAATGAATGAACTGTCTGTCATTGGTTAAGCAGTGCTATCAAAGCTACCACAAACACTTCTATCTTGTAAAGACAGACATACACTAATTTAAACCTATTTATTCTTGTTCAAGGTCACAGGGTTCACCGGAGCTTAGGGCTGGGCGATACTGAGGATTTGGGTATTGATTTGACACCAATCTGATACTCGTCAATATTGACGGTATCAATACCATTACTGATATTAATTGTAAATGCGGTTAATGTGACATGAACCTCAAAATCTATAATCATTGTGAATGTTTTTTTTGTAACATTTTATTTATTTATTTTTTTAAAGTTCCAAACAAGAGGGGAAATTTCAATATTTGCAGGCCAGTATCAATCCGATCGATACCAATTTAAGATTATATAAGTTCGCTTCCTTCCACCCCCTTTCAAGCGATCTACTTGTGATTTATTATGTGATGTTATTTCATGTATTATAACCTGATTGCTTGAAATAAACCATTTCATTCATTCATTCATTCATTCATTCATTCAAGATTGATATTATTGATATTTTGGATCGATCGGCCCAGAGCTACTTGAGCTCAACTCAGCTGCCCTAGGGCAAAGGAAAGTTACACTCAGGACAGTTCACCATTGCCAAGCCCTAATATAAAGCATGTGAAGATTGAGTAACGGCCAGAACATAACTCTGGTTTAACCCTTCCGCTCTCCTTGGGGTCCAGATGGCTCCAACCACATATTGTTATGCGATTTTTTCCATGACAAATGTGGACGAAGTGGGACAGGTTTTTACGTCTGTCATGGACATTAGTGAAACTCAAAAATCAGTGAAAAAAAAAAGTTCAGCGCACTGTCCTGTGGTGTCCAGATGACCCCACTTTTAATGTAAACAAGCTAAGGAGAGCGGAAGGGTTAAGTCAGATGCACTGACTGCAGTTTTGATGGTCTTTTTAAAGTAAGTCACATAGGAACATACATCTCAAACCTTCCACGTAAGCCTAACAAGATGATGCAGATATGTACTTTATGTTCATGTCACTCTCTTCTTAGATCTTGTTCCTTACCGGTTTGAGCTTCATAATTGGCATCAGGAGGACGGCACATTTCTTCTTCCAAAGACACAAGTTTCGAGGAACCCTTTTTTTTCTTGGCGGTGTGACTCTGGTGCTGTTTCGCTGGCCGGTGATAGGAATGCTGGTGGAGAGTTATGGTTTTGTTCTTCTGTTCAGGTAGGTGGTCCTCACCATGAGCTCTAAAACTAGGATGGCTGTTTTTATCTGGAGCTGCAGTTACCAGCCAGGAGGCATCTTAAACACAGTTCATGAAAAATGTGTTTTCCTCACAAATGAAGAGAGGTTTCCATGACTCTTTCCTCTGTAGATCTTTCTTTCCTGTGGCCATAGGGTTTGTGCTTCAAATCGTTAACTTACCTTTCCTCAGCGCGGTAAGTTATGTTCTTTTCTGATATTCTTCCATATCAAATATGGTGAATCTCTATTGTGAATCTCACAGGCTGTTGCCATCCCTGCAGTTTCTCCCCAACAGTCAGTCCATGGTTTGAACACAGCTACCGTACTGTGTGGATGAAAGGAGCGCCGGCCGGCCAGCCATTCGCACAAGCAGAGAACCAGAGACAGCTTTTTGTTGAAGGCATATCTCTGGTTTTGGAAATGTAACACTCAAAGGCCAAATCCAAATTCTCCCTGCCCCTCCAATTGTAGGGGCATATGCAGGGGTAGGGTTGTTTAATGTACTTTTCTTAAGGGTTAACTTTTGCAGGGAAGGGATGTCGAGCCCTCCGCCATAAGGTAAAGCACTTTTCTTCAAGTTAGTGTGCTCTGATGCACAGGAATTTACATATAAATGTAAATAATGACTTTTTGTTATCATGACCTTTTTAAAGTTATAAAACCATTGTTTTTGTGTGTTTCCAAGCGCTAGCAGCTCTGCGCTAACGTAGCTGTCCAGCAATTATTGACGATCACATTGATTGGGAGTAACCTCAGAATTCAAAGACACAATTTTTCCATAACTCTCCATTTGGAGGGATAAGTGTCTACATTTAGGGAGAAGCCATATGGGGAGAGGGAAGAACTCAGATTTGTCCAAACTCTCCTCTTTGAGAACTGGGGTACCCTGGAGTGACCTCTCCATATCTGTCATCTCAAAACACCTCTGCTGGGTTTCAGTAGTTTTAGCAGTTCTGTGTGAAACTCAAAGACTCAATCTCCAGGAAAACAACAGACTAAGATTTTTATCACTTTCCATCCAAATTTACCCCATGACAATGATTTTTCTTGCTAATTTTAAATTTTGAATAAAATTGCTGTATTCAAAAGTGTGGTTCATAAAATATTTGCTTTCATTGTTGTAGCCATGTTATAAGACAGCTCATAATACATGTACAGGAAAAACTTTTTAACAGTGAAATGTATGTATTAACTGTAATAAATTATAAAATTGGGCCGAAATTGTGTTGTCATTTGATTGACAGCTGTCTCTACCAATATAAAATGTCTCAGCAATGCAACACCAGAAGAGCTGAGAGCCGTGCATTGATCTAAGAGAGAATTCAGTAAGGTTTTATTAATGATCTGTAAATAAAATCAAGTATCACTTATAGTACTTATTAGAATGCTGACATTCCAACAAAAGAGCATTTATCAAATGCTTTGTGGAGTTCTAAGTAGAAATGTAAAATATTTTCAGAGTTTTATCTTTCAGAGGTAAATATTAACAAAAACAGTCTTTTCATTAAGTCTCCTAATTTATTTTTCCTATGAGCACATACAGGACAATAAAATGTTATTTTTTTGAATATGTTACTATACAGAAAACAACACAAAAACCAGACACCTGTCATTTTCCATAACGAAGACCAAGAGAGTTCAGGTTGTATGAGGACAAGTCCTGGCGTTTCTTTACATCCAAGGGGTGGAGCACCTTTGCCATCCGGCGTCCCACCGCTGGAGTTCCTTCATCTGTTGAGCGGTCACTCCCCCAGTTCTTCGTGGATGAAGATAAGTAGTTGAAATTCCTCAGCATCTTGAGCAGAATATCATCTGAAGAAAAGACAAAATGCTTTATTTAAATGTATGATGGTGAAAGAAAACCACTTAAACAACAGAGGGAAAAATCTTCTTCGTGTTGTGTTACGTTGGAATTCAAGCACTGACTTTGCTCTGCTCTTTTCTTTTCTTTGTGGATTCTAAAACTCAAATTTTTTGACAAATTGAAATTAACTTGTATAATTCTAAAAATAGTGGTCAAAAACCATCTGTGTGCTGCCCCCTACAGGTTGAAACTATGTATTACATTTCAATTTTGTGATTGGTCAAACCACGTGGGTCCCACATCATTTCAAAGGTCCCACATCATGATCTGCAGCTCCAGTAATGACAACAATCCTGCTCCCCAAGCCCCACTCCTCTGACTGGATTTTCAAATTTCCCTGTTTGGTCACCCTTTAACAATTCTCTTCAGTAAGCAATGTTCGACACAAAATCTTGTGATTCTCCCCATTCTCGTGGAAAAACATCCCACGAGAAAAAACAAAAGACAAAACAAAAAAACTTCAGTCTGCACCATGTGACTGAGCCTTTTTATTTTACAGAGTAATAATGTTATTAATAGAATTTGGATAGGCACAGTGTGTCCTGTAAATGAATTACTTGTCCTCCCTTGTTGTCTTTTTATTTTATTTCTTTTTACAGTTGCACTGTTTACTGTTTTTCATACTCATGCATATTCCTATTTGTGTAATAAGTGTTTTCTTGGCTACAATTAGGAAATATTAAACCATTATGGCTTGTTCAGAACCGCTCTGACTAAATACAATAGTTTTTGAACTGAGGGCTAAACCTGCTGTCACTATTCAGAACTGCTAAATGGGAGATCTATTTACTTTCTTCTACTTTCTAAATTTGTTTGATCATACTCATCTGATGAGCTGACTTCTTTGTTTATTGCTAAAAATGAATTGAGAGAGACTTGTACTACAAATAAGTTCTGTGACAGTTACATAATAAATTGTTTTTTTCTTCATTGTGCTTTGCTATTTGACTTTGTCATTAAAGCAGGAAGGGAGTTGTAAAGTTACTTACAAATAAATATGAATCGAGTGACTGAGTCACAGAACAACAAACTTGTGGAGACCCTGACACCAGCTTGAACAGATGTTTTGTGGTTTCTGCTTGGAACTCTCAGGTCAGGAAAAAAGCAGAGAAACTGTACCTTTAGTGTGGATGGTGGACTGATGGTGTTGGTGAGCGCTCCACACCTGTGCCAGCATAGCCCCCATTATCACAACTACAAGGGGAGCCGCCATGAAACTGGACAGAAAAAAAAGTTCACAACTGGGGCTCGACTGTCGCTACATCAGAACCAACCCCGTGATGGATGGAATGATGAATGGATGGACGGACGGACGGATGGATGGATGGACGGATGGATAGAAGCTGCTGTGAGCTAGCTTTGGTTTGGTGCCTGGATTTGTCAAAGAATTTAGCCGGTTCCTGACATTCTAAAGAACAATTGAATGCTTTTACATATATAGAACAAAGTTTTTGGAAAGTCATTTTGTCAAAGAATTTATAACTTCACTTGTGGGACCTAATGTGAGCGCCCCATAGTCCTTTTACGATAATTAATTTTTTTAAATTCTTTTTTTTGTTTAGCTTGTTTTTCAACTGACCTACAGTTTGCTGCAGCCAAGATTATAGTTTTAATTAAAGGATGTTTCGTCATTTACATCTTTAGAGTTTGTAACACCCAATTCCTGATCCAGATAACCCTGCCCCATTTCATTGTAAACTATATATTTTTCTTTTTGATTTAGCCCAGCAAAGAGATTCATTTGTTTGACCTTTAATGGTCTTGGGCCATTTGAACTTGTTTTCTACTATAAAATGTACGGTTTTTATTTTATCTTTATAACTGTTTTTGTAGCAATAATTGATATCCATGTTTTTTGTGCAAGCCTAGCTTATTTTTTAACAGACATATTATTAATTAATAATAATTCTTCAATTAACCTGAAACTATGTAAAAAAAAAAAAGTTGATTCTGAGCTGTGCTTTGTTTCTGCAAAAAATAACAAAAATATCATACAGTTTTTATGTTTTATAGCAAAAGATCAAACATGTTGTGACAAAGTGAAATGTTCTAAATCCACAATTAATGCAAAGACACAATCCAAAAATGTTGAAAAAAGAGTCTTTAAAAAATTAAACCAAAGCTCCTTTGAACTAAATGCAAAGGTTTATGGATTTATTTCAAGGAGTCTCAAAATGTGTCATTACTCTTGTTATGTTTGTTTGAAACCCAAAATTTTGATCAAAATTTGAATCACTCACTCTAAAATTTTAATGAAAATGGGAAACAAATGACTAGGTAGTTGGCCAAGCAAAGTTCTCAGGTCAGATTGAAAGGTCCACAGTTGACAAACCATCTAACTTGAAATATGATACTGTGATAATGACAGAATGAATCAAAATGTTCAAGTTTTACAGATGTCATAAGTTCCATTTTAGATAATAACTGCATACTCTGCAAGGTTGATAACTTCCTATCATTTATACAACAGAAAAACGTACATTTTTTATTCAAACCACCACTGCAGCCCTCTTAGCAGGTCCATTAACTTAAGTTGGTTTAGTGGCACGAGAAATCAAGGTTCGATTCCCAGGGGGCATGATGAGCTTAATCCATACTCAAGACGCTTCAGGCTAACTATGAAGCCACTTGGAGGCTTTAGTCTGGGTCTCCTTGTGCCGGAGAATAGGGGGTTGTGTCCCGAAGGAAGAGCATCTGGAGTAAAAAAAACTCCTCCAAACAAAATGAGCAAAGCAGTGAAATCCCTTGAGGCAATGCGCCAAAAGGTGAACAGTTAAAAAACAACTTTACAGAAAACTATTTCATAAAACCATTCTATCTAAACACTACTTTATTCTCCAGATCTTGGATTAAGCACAATGAAATTGTTCAGAAATGAATGGATGAGAATAACAGCATGGATGGAGACTTCCACTCACACCTTCAGCTCCCATCTGCCTTCACACACAGACAGCACACATTTACTTACCTTCCTGTCGAAGGTGAGTTGACTGATCAGAGCCTAACCCCCTGTGCTCAGGCTTTTTAGATGTGGCCCATCTACGTCATCAAAGGCATACTCCCCCTCCACATGCATGCGTCTCAGAGGTTTGTTCTCCTGTCGAGGGTCAGTGCGTTGGTCAAGAGGATTGCCTGCGTGTCATGGCGGTCTGCAGGCAGAACCTGAAATGGGGTCCAATAATTAAAACTAAAAATAAACCTATGAACGCAAGAAAAAAGTGCTTGTATGTCATGATGAAACAGAGATGAACCAGAAAACGGTTCCGGGTTCTGTTCTGGATGTTTGTGGATGTGGGAGTTCCTGATGTATGACTGAGTAGAAGTATCCACTTTAATGATACACGTGGATTAGCTCAATCATATGAAAACCACCTTCTCTCTGTTTCTCCACCTCGTCGGTCACCTGATTCATATTGACCCGGCTGGCTGTGACTGGTTGTCATTGAGTCACCTGACTTGGCAACACAGAGTGCTTAAACAAATACACACCCCCAGCCCCCCCTCCCATCAGAAAGAGGAGGGAGTGCTGATGTATGCAGTTGCATTAGCCAAAGAAATCCAAAGAAATGTTTCTTCTTCAGCAACTGTTGTTCCTGTGAACCTAACAAACTATGCATTCAGTTTCAACATCATTTTTTTACTTTATGCAATAAAAGTATTCTTGTAGAGGACAAAGACCTTCTGTGGCCTCTTTTAGTCATTCCCAGATGAGTTGTGGTTCAAAGGTTTTCTGCAAGACAGTCAATCTTCTCCTGTTACTTGAGCTCCAACAAAACCTGACTCAACCATCTGTTGTTGCCCATCTCGGAGTGATGGTGATCAGACACTTCATCTGCATGATTGTCTTTCCTGCAAATCTAGAGCAACATCATCACTAATGTAAAACGTTTCAGATTTGCAACTGAAATCAATACATTATAGACTACAAACTAATTTAGTTTAGTTTAAAAAACGACTTAATTATTTTGGTGGTTTGAATCCGAGGGAATGAAAGATGTCACAACCTCATGTTGAGTGTTTTTTCATGACAGTATTTTATTCATCTGACTTTGAAAAAGTAAAATGACAGAAATTGTACAAAAAAGTTACAGTCCAGAAGACAAATAGATCACTACAGATTACATCAATTTTAACCAATTTCTTTTCCCAATTGTTAATAAAAAACATCAAGGTGCAGGTTTAGGAGTTCCTGATACTTAACCGTTCAAAAATTGACGTTTTTAAAAACCCACTCCAAAGAAAATTGTGTTCTTATTGCAGTTTTCCCATGATGAAGAACATATATTATGAAAATTAATCCTCAAACTGCATTTCTGAGTATTTCTTTATCCAAACTGTTGTGAATCAGAAGCAGATTAAAAAAACTCAGATGGAAAAAGTCTTTAGCAGTGGGGTAGATGTGACTGTTGGCGGGCCACAAGCTCCTTGCTCTGCTCCACTCTGACTTTCAGACAGATAGATCCATGTGTGTCTTAATTTTCCTCATCTGAGCTGGCATCTGGCTCAAAACTGTACCGCTGGACAGCTCATTTTAATTTTACAGCTAATGTTAGGTTAGGGTTGTGAAGGACTGAAAGCTATGTAAACAAAGGGATGATGGGAAATGAGGTAAGGTTTACTCTCCGCCAACAATTGAGGGATGAATTTATGATAAACTAATAATGGTACTCTGCAGTAAGTATGCCATGGAAAATGCCACATGTTTTTGATTTTGGCTAAAAATGGTATAATGATAATTAAAAGACCACTGGAAACGCTTTCAAAAGCAATCAAAGGATCATTAAAGAGGGAGTTTAAGTTTAATACTTGTTGACCAAAGTTACTTTGATTATTAGTGAGATAGCATCAAGAATATTTTTCAGTAAACTCATTCCTACAGTTCTTGAAAAAACTTGCAAATCAACTACGTGAGCATTTGAGCAGAAAAGATGTGACATCTCGGCACAGAAACAGAAACTGTTCTATTCAAGGTGACAACGATCTTGCTTTGGATGCAGACAGTGGACTTGAGGCTTGATCTTATAAATGTCAGTGCTACATTTGACAAAATGCATTATAGCAATTTGCTACAGTGACTAGCATGTGTAACTAACATTAAAAAACAGATTTATTCCAATTTATTTATGTAAAGGATGATTCTTCCTCACACAGCCGGGTCAGACGTTGGCACTGAGCTTGATCTAGTCCTGTTTAGTGTAAATGTGACGCTGTAGATGATGAAAAAGGAAAGCTTAAAATGACAAAAAGATCATTTGGATAATGAAAAGGAACGTTTTAATAAGTACTCTCTGGTCCATCCCGTTTGCAATGAAAGATTTGTTTGGTAATTTTTGTCATCTGTCGTTCGCTCTTATCCGTTTTGGCTGATGAGGTAAAATGTCAAATAGCAATCATCTTCACTTTTACAGGAACCAGAGGTCCCCTTTAGGGTGCTTGTTTCTGACAGGATTTTCTGTTGAGCTATAAGTAATGAAGATGAAAGAAAAGCAAACAGTGATTCATCATGAATGAACTCTCAGCACTACATGACGTCAGTCAGCAAAGACAGAACACCAGGTGGGAGGGGTTGCCCTTCAGCGCCTTTCATCAGAGTCCATCGCTTGAAGTCTGGGCTCAGATCTTTGGATCCTCAGAACAAGGCTCAGAATTGGCTGCAAAAGAGGAAAAAAAAGATGCTTGTTTAACAAAAACAAAGCAGCTTCAGCAGCTGCTTTCACTCCAAACATGGAGTGCTGTTGAACACAGTGTTGGTGGTGTTATGATATGGGCCTGATTGGCTCCATCATGAACATAACTCATTTAACGTTTCCTGGTCTTTTTATTTTTTATACTAAATTAAGCATTTACTGTGGGAAATGAGACAAAACATGAATATCCCGAGCTCAGGACATTCAGGTGCAGATGGTGTGACACACCTTTGGTTTATGCTATGTTATTGGTGAAGCCCTCATCCATCTGCAGGGGGCGCTGGCTGGTGTAGGCTGCATCGCCCTCCACCGCAAACGGGTCAGAATGGTTTCCAAACAGACTGGCTTGTCTCTGAGAAAACAGTTTATTATGGACTCACACGACGTCATTTGAAACATCACACAGGTGCATGAAAAGTATTAAATGCAGGAACCTTAATAAAAATCCATAACCGCTCCCATGTAGCTAGCCGCTCCATAACCTGAATAAGACGCCGACGTCTCCTTTGATAGATGTGGTTGAACTTTGAATGAATCTGCTGTAAATCTAAGTATTGTTCAAATCCGTCGCTGCATTTTTAAATGACTTATTTAATCAATCAATCAATATACTTTATTAATCCCCGGGGGGGAAATTAATTGTTTTTCAGTACAACCAAGAACAACAGTTCAAGGTTCACTGCGGAAGCGTCCACTGAGCGGCGCCCCTTATTGCGTCAAGGTTTGTGTTTATTTGCATAAATATGATTTAATGGAAATGGGTTAATTGTGTAATTGTGTTATTGACCTTTCCAGAATTTTTATCAAGTTTGCGGATACGTGTGAGGGAAACGGAGCTACAGTGAAGCTATCTGTGATTATCTTTAATTTAAAGTAAGTATAGTAACACACTCATCCCCAACCCTTTTATCTACACACATTGCTGCATGAAAAAATAGATGTCGCCCCCAAGCAAGTGATGGTTATTACCCTGAATATCTCCTCCCCTCCTTGGTCAGAGTCCTCCTCAGCCAGCAGGTCTCCAGAAATGGACCTGTGCAGCTCTGCAGGCGCCTCCTCTGTTATGTTCCTCAGTCCAGCCTGAACCAAAGTTTAAGTTTTAGTCTTAAAGTCAAACAAAGGTCCAAGCTACTGGAGTAAAACAGATACATTTATTTGAGAAAAAAATGAAGCATGATCCATGATCCAAATTTAGAGTAAAAGATTTTTGAAAACTTCTTTTAATAGAAGCAAATGTGAAGTAATTTGAACTTGAATTTGAACTCAACAGCTTTTTTTGATCACCTTTTCAGAGACATTAGAGAACAACCTGATATTCAGGACATTCACCAATAAAATCCTACAATAAAAAAACTGTTAGGGCAGAAAAAAAGTCTGCTTTTTAGGAGGATTAGATAGAGGAGATTGTGCTTCCTGTCTATGAGACCAATATACATTCTGTCACCTGATGTATTTCTAGAATGACCCTCTGGTTGTCATCTTTTGAAGAAATTTCAATTTTTTTTTTTTTTTTTTTTGTAAAAACTGACTGAAGTTGTGGTCAAAAGGCTTGTTTGTCTTTGAAAGGCTGTCAAGTTCTTGCAAGTTCAAGTGTCATATTTCTGGACTATGAGGTAGACCCCAATCATGTTTGAATGTTTTGTCAATGTTTGGAGCTGACTCGGTGCTTTTGCTTAAGGCAACAGAAACTCTCTACAGGAGTAGCCACATGAATTGATCCCAGTCAGACTGATCCCAGTGGGATCAATTCATCCTATCATTTAGGCTTTACACGTTGGGGTAAAGCCAGATAGAATGGCTTTGACAAATAGAGAAGTGAGCACATGCAGCTAAAACAAGGTTCACAAATGAAGGAACCAGTAGACAGAAGAGGATGAGTGACAGGAGCAGACCTGTATCTCATGGGTGGCACTCTTCTTTGTGGGACGGAAGCCATAATATTCCTCCTGCCTCTTCTTCAGTTTCCTGTAATAATCCTGTATGAGGAAGGTGGCGTAGAACTTCCCCACAGTCACCTCATCATCTGTGGAGAAACCAGAGGAGAAACAGATCGCTCCTGTTTTCTGTCCTTGCAGTAAAACATTTATTTGAGCACTCGCTTCTGGCCAAACTATTCATCTTTTTTTTTTTTTCCGTGCCGCTTTATCCCTTTATGGGGTCGCGGGCAGGGGTGAAAGTAAGCCGGAACGGTCCGGAGCGGCGTTCCGGTAAATGATTTGAAGACGGAACGCCGTTCCGGCTGGAGAGATCAGCTGTGCGGCCAGTTTTCACTATATAACGCATGACAGAAGCCGCGGTCGCTCTTATGGAAGAAAAATAAGAAAATTAACATTCAAGCTGAGAGCAGGCAGCGCTTTATTTGGACGTTTGCATTGTTTTTGCGGCGCATCAGACACTTATTAAAATCCGCCTCTCTCTCTCCCTCTCCCTTTCTCTCTCCCTCTCCCTCTCCCTCTCCCTCTCCCTCTCCCTCTCTCTCTCCTGGTCTGCGCTCTCTTGCGTGCGTCAAGTCTGGCTTGCGTCTCGAGCGCTGCGGACCCCCGACTTTCTGAACAGCAGGCGCACCAGAGAACTGCAGCTCTGCAGCTGATGATACTAATAATAAATAATTAAATTATTTAAATGAAAAAATAAACAAAAAAAGATGCAGAGAAAAGTGAACCAGATTTTTAAGAGGAAGATCCAAAAGTGAGGATGACGATGTGCAGAACAAATCTTCTAAAGGAGCGGATGAAGAAGAGAAAAGGAGAGATGGAAGTTGAATGGAAAATGCCATTGAGACACCAGGTCCATCAATCACAGATGAATTTTCTATGTTGCCAGATTATTCTTCAGTCTGGACAACTGACAATATGATCTGTTTAAAGTCCCCTTCCAAAAAAAAGAAAAACTATTTTTTGAGTTTTTAACATGCCTGTGTGTCATTCTTCTTCTGAAAGAGAACAAATGTAATCATTTTGTTTTTGCATTTCCTTTTAATCTCTGTTAATCAAACTGTCACAGACAGACTCTGTGTGAATGAATGATGTTCTTTCCATCACAACAACTGTGCTGCACTAAACCCTCATCTGGTCCGGCTAGCGTGTCTAGTTCAGGTTCTGGAGAAGAGAAGATGCTATCTTCACACTGACTGCAGTCAAATGAGCCGCCGTTCATATTTCTGTGGTCCAATCAGCCGTCACTGGATTTTTGGTGTGAGTTTCATCCAATACTTACGGTAGCAGGGCTGAGAACGCTGGAAAATCTCCACCAGACTCCACGGAGTTTCTTGATGTGACCACGGAAATGTGAACGGCGGCTCATTTGACCGCAGCTGTAAAAGATCTGTGAAAGTTCGGTCCATGAAGTTCTTCCTTGTCCGAACTGATGTCCAGCTCAAAACAAAACTGCTAGACATTATTATGGTGCAGCGGTGAAGACTCAGAGCCACCATAATCAGACAGGGAAGGGTCCAAGATGTAGCAGGTCAGCTTCGCTCAGCTCCAGAAGCCACGCCCCCACAGAGGAGTTTTCACAGACCAACATTAAAAATGACTTTTTAAGACGTTAAGGGTCTGCGATTTTGGTTAAAAACAACATAAAACATAAATAAAACACTCCTGAGAACTTATTCTTTTTAAATAAAAGTAAAAATTACCATATGGGGACTTGTAAAGGTAAAGTAAAGGTATTGGACTGTGTGTGTGTGGGGGGGGCATAGTACCGGCAAAACAAAAAATCTACTTTCACCCCTGGTCGCGGGGATGCCGGAGCCTATCCCGGCGGCTGATGGGCGAAGGCAGGGTTTACCCTGGACAGTTCGCCAGTCTGTCGCAGGGCCACATTCACACACACAGTCACTCACACATTCATACCTAGGGACAATTTAGAGTAACCAATTTACCTATGAAGCATGTTTTTGGACGGTGGGAGGAAGCCGGAGTCCCCGGTGAGAACCCACGCATGCACGAGGAGAACATGCAAACTCCACACAGAAAGGTCCCAGTTGATGTTTCTGATACCCCAGCCGGGATTTGAACCGGGGCCTTCTTGCTGTGAGGCAAGAGCGCTAACCACTACGCCACCGTACAGCCCTACTAGCCAAACTAGACCTTTATAAGGTTCTGATAAAGAATGCAGGACCAGCTCGGCTGCTCTCCCTCTGGATGAGGTCTGCTGATGGACAATTCTTCTAATTGTTTCTGTGAGTTTTGGTGCTTTAAACTTGAATTAAAATTAAGTGATCTGTGAATCCTATTCTTCATATTTATGTCCCTTTTATATCAACAGTGATGCGCACTGAGCTCTGGATCGAGCAGAACTTGCATCCGTCAGCCAGCTCTGAACTGGCTGATTGACTGGGGATTGGTTGATGTTGACTCACCTCCGATTGGGGGAATGACTTGGTCCAACAGTTTCATGCTGGTGCGCTTCCAGATCTTCTTGATGATTCCTCTCAGCTCCTCATTGGCTTTTTCAAAGTTGCCTAAAAACAACACACAAGAAACGGTCAATCTGATTTCAGTTGAATTATTGATTTTATTTCAAGTATTGATTGGAGACAATACAACAAAATCAAACACAATTATCAAACTTATCATAGAAATAATTAAATGTATTGATTAAAAAAATAAAAATAAAGAAAAAATAAATGTAAAAAGAAAATAACAGTGTAACTACTCAAAATCATAGACATTTTTGTACTGAATTATGTGCACTCAAGTCACATTAAGATTAAATAATGTAGTGATTATAAATTAAATTCAGTAGAAAAAGAGTAGGTAGAATAACATTTATATAATCCCACCCATGTTCTTTACCCTTTATCTGTACTTCTATCTACAATACATTTCTTTTGGAAAGAACATCTACTGCACACTCATCAAAAAATTAACATATTATCCTTTTGTCAGGTCAGTACTAGCAGAAAAAGTATGTTTTGGGATTTTAAAATCGCTATTACACAGCTGTGTTGATTAAATTTGATCTTTTCATTTTATTCTATCATGCGATATTTTTTTTTTAAAAACACAAACCTTCAGTCTTTATTTTCAGAGCTGTTCTGACCAATGCAAACAGGGTGGCATTGAAGGTGACCGTCCCATCACTGTTGAGGGGCATGTTCATGGAGACCAGCCTCTGCGCACAAACAAATAAGAAATTACCTCAATGTTTTAGTTATATTGCTACAAAAAGATGGGAAATGAAAGTGGCAACAACAAGCAGAAACAAGCTTCCTTTTAGCGAAAAACAAGCTAAGCGTTCAATTCTAAAATTGAAACCTAATTTCAGCCGTGTTTTAAACGAACATGAGGAGAAAAAACATCTATAAATACGTAAGATATGTTTCTAACTTAAGATTTGTGATCTGGCAGCATATTTACTTAACTGCTGATTCATGTAATGTAATACATCTTTTTAGTAAACACCATGCAGATTAGAGGTTCAGTTTGGTGATCTAACAGTAACCCTGGTTAATTAATTATAATCATTAAGTTTTACTGGTGTGTTAATGGTATCCCTCTGGTTGATGGCAAAGCCTATATATAAAATGCTTTATTCATGAAGTTGTTTGAGCAAATTCAGGAATTTATGACATAAAACATGCATATAGTTAAAGAAACAGTAGAAACAGTAGATGAAGGCAGGTTATTTTAAGCTAAAAAAGAACCTTTTCACAGAATAGTTCAGTGTGGATATATGGCTTATATGAATTGTATCTTTAGCATATAAAGTTGAAGCTTGCGTTGAAAACATGTTAATGCATTTTTGATATAAATTATGTATAGAAGTGGGCTGAGGACCAACCCTTGAGGCACACCTTTGGAGGTGCAGAAGAAAGACTTTTAGTTTGCAAAGGTTGTGTCATTACATGAAGGAAAAGTAGATTTCATTTTTTGTCCTCGTTAAGCAGTCATGAAGAAGTCATAAAAAAAAGCATGCATTGATGCAACTCTTTCTGTTCGTCCTGAAAGGAGGTTGAGTGTCAACAAGGAAGGAAGAGAAGAATACAAATTTCACCAGGCTGGCCATGAAAGTCTAATGATAATAGGTTATTGGTCACCACTAAAATGAGTATTTATCCAAAGCTCTTGTTGTCACAGTGGTAAAGCCCCAACTTTGAACTGAAATGAAAGAAGTTTAACTCTCCAACATGTTTCAGCTTCAGTACTTTACCTTGCAGGCGATACGATGAGGGCAGAACTTTCCAAATCCCAGAGGAGGAGGAATCCTCCGCAGGAGAGTCACCACATCCAGGTGCTTGATCCGCCCCCTTTTAGGAAGAAATAGAAGCTTAGTCTTCTTACAAACTGGATATTATAAAGTTAAATTAAGAAAGGGAAATTATCTACACCATAACATTTGAAAGAATAGGCTGCAATGTATTGTAGCAAACCATAAACTGGAACAAAACACGAGTTCCCAGATTAACCAGTTATTCTATTGGAACTTCATGCACAAATGCATGCTGGAACCTAGACAACCAACTTACATGCTCAGCCTATTCCCTGCAGTCCATCTCCATCAGTTGAGGGGTGAAGTGAAAAGGGTGTGGGGGGTTGTTCGGGTCTGAGGGAGGGGACTCTATTTAAAGTTTCATGCTTGTTTCTGTGTTTGTTTGTTTTGTTTTAGTGTAAGGCACTTTGTGTAATTTTTTATATACAAAAAAATCCATATAAATGACTGATTAATTGATTGATTGGAAATCAAAGAAGGCACTGAACTGAAAGATACCATGTTCTTGTTGGTTCAGCTCAGTTCAGAAAGTTTAAAAAATGTCACCAATAAACCTTTCAAAGACATGTGGTCCAGAAATGGTGGATGGCATCCTTCCTAAATCCTCTGAAAGTGTTCTTACACATATCCGTCTGTTTTTGCAAATAGACAATAGAAGATTGGAAAAACCTCTCTGGTCTGATGAGTCTCCATTTCTGCTGCAACATTTGGATGGTAGGGTCAGAATTTGGTGGCAACAACATGATAGGATGGATCCATCCTGCCTTGTATCAACAGTTCAGGCCGGTGGTGGTGGTGTAATGGTGTGGGCAAATTTTTTTGGCTCTTATCGCTACTTGCAACAGAATAAAATGCCATGTCATACAGCTAGAATCATTTCAGATTGATGTCTTGAAAATGACAGTGAGTTCACTGGATTCAAATAACCTCCACAGGCACCAGATCTCCACTTAATGGATCACCTTTGGGATGTGGTGGAACGAGAGATTGGCATCACGGATGTGCAGACAACAAATCTGCACATCAATAGGCAGTCACGTGTCACGTTAGTCACGTGATTTTGTTTACAAGCTTTGATTTGAAATAAAAATGTCCGTTTGACGGAAGTCTGAATCCAGGACTCAATCAGGACCAAATTAAGCGCACTCTGTCCAGACCAACAGACTTATCCTGTTTGACTACAGCCTTGGATTCTTAATTGACTGAAGGATCTAGTGTGTATCAGATATATATTGTTAAGTCTATTCTGCCTTGATTAAAATGATTGTGCCTATTAAAAATGTTTTATATCTATCTGTGTGAGCTATATCCGAGAAGTTGTGTAATATTTTGCTTTGTTTTTGAAAACAAATGTATAATTCTCCTGCGGGAAACCTGAAAGTGTTTAACGCAACTGTAGAGTAAAAATGAGTAAAAGGAGGTCTTTTTTCATTCACATTTTTTTCTTGATGATTATCAAAATTTGCACTAAGATTTCTACCCGGGCCAATAATTTACTGTCCATAGTTCTGGAGCATGACTAAACTTGCACTTTGATATTGGAGCCAACAATATTTAGCAGGAACAGACAGGAGTGTCTGACTGATGACACAAACACAGAAGTGATAAATGACATCTGAGAATTCAGTAAGTCTCACTCCTGCTCAGAAGTGTTAGGCTGAATGTTTTCTAAGGTGCACAACCTTGTTCCTGTACTCACGTGGCTTCAGGATCATACTCGGCCCAGATTTTCTTGAACTCATCCAGGTGCTGTGGGCCGAGGATGGACCAGTCACGTGTCAGGTAGTCAAAGTTGTCCATAATGACCGCCACAAACAGGTTGATAATCTACAATGAAACGAGAAGTAAAATTAATGGATTTTGTTTTGAAAGACATCCAGGTGGGTGTGGACAGTTATCTTGTGGATCAAATCGACCACATCCGCTAATGGAGCCCCCCCTCCTTTAAGATTAAAGACACTGTCTGCTTTGAGTGTTCTCATGGTGGAATAAACTTACCAGAAAAGCACAGAGCATGTAAAAGCTCATAAAGTAGATGATGGCAAAGTTAGACCCACAGGTGTTCTCCTCTCCAGGCAAGAAGTCAGATTTTGGGTCACATTTCTTCCCATACATGGAAGCAAGCATCACTTCATGCCACGCCTCCCCTGTGGCACACCTGCAGGTTCAAAGACATCACACTTGTAACCCCTGGATTCTAGGAGAGTGAAAATAGAGAAAGTGTCTGCAAACCTCAGGAAAATGTTTGTGGGGTCAATATGGAATACACCTGCAGTGCAGCTCCACCTAAACACTCCTGCTATGTAGCTTTACCTGAGAACACCTGCAGGTACACAGACATCATAGGCGTAACCTCTGAGTTTTGACGTTTTATGGGGTCATTGCAACACCTGAAATGCAGCTTCTCCTGAACACAGAAGCAGTGTAGCTGCACCCGAACACACCTGCACAGCGCCTCCAGACGAACACATCTGAAGCACAGCTTCTCCTGCAGAGCAGCTTCATCTAAAAACATCTACAGAGCAACTTCACATGAGCACACCTGAACCTGAACTGAAGAATTGCAGTTGCTATGGATGCAGAGCGGCGAAGGAAGTAAGTGTTATGTGCGCCAGGTGATGACGTAGCCAGATAGGGAGTTCGCACTAGAAGCAGAAGCTGAAAGGTAACACCTGTGAGGTGACTTCCACCAGACACACAAGCAAAGCTGCTTCACCTGAGCACACCTGCAGAGAAACTTCACCTGAACACACCCACAAACACACCTAAAGAGCAACTTGACTGACACAATTTTAAGTAAATTGTTGCAGTAATAGATGCATTAGTTCAATTCTGTACAACTGGATTGAACTAAATTTTAAATACTTCAACAGCAGACCACCTGTTCAACATTTTACCCTCAATGCCTTGTAATTGAACAGTCAAAGTATAAACTACAGATTTTGATCAACACTGTATGGAACAAACATTTCAAACTTAAACACACCTGAAGAGCAGCAGCACAGCCTGAGGAAACGTCTGGAAGTTGTTGTTTCTGTTGATGTACGTGCCGTCCACCAGAGCTATCTTCCCAAATATCTGCAAAGGAGAAAGAACTTCAACACCAAAGACAGTATGCAAGATGAAAAAAAAGCAAGATACATCCACATTTTTGTGGGGTAAAAAAGTGACGTAGAAAAAACATTTTTATTTAAAAAGCCCTCACACTATGTAGGCAAAGAAAAGTTGTAATCTGAATTTTTTTGTAGTTTCTATCTGATAAACTGTAGAAAATTTTTGTGCAAGCACTTTTAATGTGAAAGGCTGTTTATATATGTGTGTGAACATACAAATTGGGGATTATTGTGCACATGCCCTTGTGCATTTGTTCTCAGGAGATACTGTATATTGTCCCAGCTGTGGCAGAGGTAGAACAGTCATATTCTGTCTCAGGGTCTGTGGTTCAATTGCTTCCCCCTTTGTGAGATTTCAGTCTCCTTGAGGAGTATCCTAAAGTACTGGCAGTCTTGGAAAAGTACTTTGCAATGGAGATGTTCCCCCACAGTTTGTGTGTTTGTGTTCCTTTGTACTTGCATGTGGGTGCAGTTATATGTTTGCATGTCTGTGCTTTTGTGTTGATGCTTGGTGGCCTGTGTGCATGTGTGGATTTGTGTGTGTAACT
Source organism: Oryzias javanicus (assembly GCA_003999625.1). Lineage (NCBI taxonomy): Eukaryota > Metazoa > Chordata > Actinopteri > Beloniformes > Adrianichthyidae > Oryzias > Oryzias javanicus. Next base: position 16,054,909 of record CM012441.1, on the reverse strand, counting down.
TTAGGTTTTTGTATTTGTGTGAGCAAAGAGGCAGGTGAGAACCAAGAAGTAATCCTTAAAGCTGAGCCTTTGTGCTCACACATGTACCTGCATCCCGACTACTGCATATATGAAGAACAGCATGAGGATGAGGAGGGCCACATATGGAAGCGCCTGGGATGAAGCACAAGCAAAATGATCACATCATCAAAGAATGTTTTTACAAAGATTTTGAACAATGCAAAAAGATGGGTGGAAAAGAACAATTCTGTAAATACTGACTAAAAAAGGATTTTAACACCAACTTAAAAATGATAAATGGCCCTAAACATTGATATTGTTAAAAATGAATAATACATTAAAACTTAGCAATAAAAACTTTAATAATGATAATAATAAATACTGCAAAAAAAAAAAAAAACTTTTTTTCACTACGTGAAAGACAATGGATGGAGGCATAAATGGATAGATAGATGGCTTTAAAAGCCATCATCACTCAGAGAATCAGACAGCTGAGGACAATGGGACTTCTCTGACTTGTAGAGATTTGATGAAGGTCCACAGCAGGTTTCGTATTCCTTCAGATCGATTCAGAAGCTTCACCAGACGCATAACACGGAAGAGTCGGAAGAAGGTGATTGACACACTCATGTTTTCAGACGCCTTTTCAGACAGAAGACAGGTGAAACACAACGATTAGTTAATATGAAACCACACCAATCCAATAGGCATACGTTTTAAGGAAATGAAAAACTCACAGCAATTGCCTGCATGGGGTCCACTTCCTGCAAAATGGAGATATCACTCTTAGATTCTTTAACTCCTGTTTCTCTATATCATTCGAATCACAATCATTTTAGGTTAGTCCGTGTTTTATAGGTCATTCCAGGTCATTTCAGATAAGTTCTGGTCAGTCTGGGTTATCAAAGTGAAATCCGCCTGAACTAACTGTTCTTCTAACATTGTTTCAACTTGCACTGAATCAAGTTTCTGAGGAAAAGTAGAACCAAAAACACTACAAGGAGGTACCGTATCATTGACTGATATTATCTGATTAAAGAGGTTTGACATGCAACTCTTTAACATTAAGTACATTTTCGATAGATACTGCTTTGTACAGATTAGTGGGAGAGAAACAAACCGACACTTGATCTTTACAAGATTACACAAATATAGTCATCAGAAAGGTAGGAGTAAAGGTCTTTCCCTCCATGCAATGTCAGTCTGCATGCCAAACTCAGCAGGATCTAGTTACAGAGCAGCCGTGGAGGCAGTAGAGTCCTCCAGAGGAAGCCAGAGCGGCCTGGAGATAAAGCAGAGATGAGGGGACAGAGTAACATTCAGATTGGAGTAGAAACAGATGGAAAGATTGTGTATATGTCCTCCATACTAAAACAGTCAGAGTCCTGTGTGTGAGTTGTGATTGCAAGAGTACTTACATCAATTTCACTCAGCATTACGTCCACAACGCTCCCAATGACGATAACAAAGTCAAAGACGTTCCAGGGATCTCCAAAGTAACCCTTCAATCAAAGTGCACACCCTGTAATCTGGTGTAATGTTTTCTGAGCAAATTAATTGTCAGAATCTTTCAAAACATTCCATCATAGAAATAATCAGACCCTAATTCAGCCTTATTTCTGTGATAAATTTAAATCTGATGATTTTTTGTTGTCTTATAAGAGATTGAACTGAAAAAACAAAAAGCAATCCAGATGGGCTGTGAAACATCTTTTTGATCAACCTTTAAAGTCAAGTTACTGTGAAGAACAGAAGCCAGTAGATCAAGAAATGCTTCCAAAATACTAAAGTTGTTTAAATGATGATGTCACACCTTTAATTTTTATAAAGTTCAAGTTTTGTGTTATCAAAAACAGCTTTTACATAGCTACACCTGTAAAACTGAATAAAGTAATAATTTGCATTTGTAAAAATGTGAATTATTAAGTTAAGAACAGACAAATACTCTGTTCTGAAAAGTTATAAGAATTTATTTCAAGGAAAAATAGATTCATAGATCCTATCATTTAATCCTGTATTTCCAAGTGAAAATCATTTAAATTAATTGATTTAAATCCAGGGATGCCACCCCCATCAGGAGGCCCTGATTAACACAAAGTGCGGGGCTGACCTTGGCTTTGAACGCCATGAGTTTCAGGATCATCTCCACTGTGAAGAGTACGGTGAAGATCACATTCAGCATGTCGGACAGGTGCGTCACATGGTCCGACTGGTTGCAGTGCTGGGAGGTACACAAACAAAAACACGTATTAGTGCTACACCCCCTGCAGTCCCCCCAGAGCCACCATGATGTTCGAGTTAGATTGTTGTGTTTCTACACCTGCATTCCCAGACACATGGTGTTGAGCATGATGAGAAGGAACATCAGGTACTCAAAATAGCAGGAGGTGACGATGTACCACACCTGGTACTGGTACGGGTTCTTAGGGATGTAACAGCGCAGCGGACGGGCTTTTAGCGCATACTGAACACACTGACGCTGAGGCAAAAGAAGAAAAAAGGGAATCTCATCATGTACATAACAAATGGTCTTGTGGGGTGGGGCGTCTGAACAATCCTTTCCCCCTCAGCTTGTGAATGAGAACCTATAAGTTCTGGTCCTGAGACCCACAGAAGACCAGCTTGACTTTTCCAAAACATCAGCATTACACGTCAATGTCAGTTTGCAGATTTGTCCTCTACAAAAGCAGCAACAGAAAACTATTTTCTGAGTTTTGTCTTAAGCAGGTCTGCGATTAGATTTTTACAATCAAGTGTCAAAAATGTTGATAATTTTTTGTTGTTGAGAGATGAAAAGGATTATAACACAGCTCCTGAAATGATAACGTTACAGGAGATCTGAACAGAAGTGGCCACAACTCAGACTTTTTACCAGGACGTTGAACCGTCATTGAACTGACCTGGTTTTTGTCCAGCTCACAGTCCTTATATTCTTGTTCTCCCTGCTCCTGAAAGGTGACAATGACAAAGCCAACAAATATATTCATCATGAAGAAAGCAATAAGAATGAGGTAGATGATGAAGAAAATGGAAATGGCCACTCGATTGTTGTATATTGGCCCTTTATCCTCCATATTGGAATCGATTGCTTTATAGAGTATCCTATCACACCAGACACAAACATAATTAATTAAATATGTTCAGACACAAATAAAACACGTTAAACAACCTGTTAAGAGAAACTCTCTAAAAAAGTAAAACTCACTTTGGCCATCCTTCAAATGTAGAAATAGTGAATAAAGACAACATCCCATTGAAGATGTTATCAAAGTTTAGCTCTGCATTGGTCCATTCTCGTTTATGGACCTCCATCTCATGAAGTGCTCCTTCCTGGTACCGGATATACCAACCCCTAAACAAAAAGGAACGGGCTACAGGTTAACCCAAATAAACGACGAGCAGCCAGGATCAAGAGCATGAACACTTTCCGACGGGCTTTTTTGGGAGGCTTTTCTTTCAGACAGAACCATTGTTCATGTTGTTTTGCATTGTTTCTAGTGTTGAACCAACTGCCAGTAGCAGTAGTATAGTGTAGTTAATAGTATAGTGATGCAATAACCACAATAGTAACCAAACGTTTTGCGATCAGAAAGCAAATTTGTTCTCATGAAAAAAGGGATCCTTTACTTGCATGTTTCCTCTGTCATCTGGTCTGGGTCGGTGCAAGAATAGAACTTGCCCTGAAGACAAAACACAAGTAAATGCTCCTGTAGAAGTAAACTTACAACACTTTTTGACTTACTCTAAATAGTTGGACGCCAATGCAAGCAAACATGAAGTCCAATAGCATTGTGACGAGCACAATGTTTCCGATGGTTTTGACAGCGACGAAGACACACTGAACCACATGCTGAAACCAGAAGAACAACAGTGGAGTTAAGCACGGACACAATGTCGTCGCTGTTGATGAAAGTTCAAACCTTTAGTCCTTTGGCTCTGTTGATGGCCCTCAGGGGCCGGAGGACTCTCAACACCCTGAGGATCTTCACGACTGAGATGGCACTTGATCTAAACATAAGAAACACAAAAGATGTTACTGTATGTTGTTCATAGGATTTCATTATAATTTACCCCAAAAAACAACAAAAACAAATGCTCCTTAATGTGTGATACGATTGTACTTATGGATTCCTGTTTGGAAAACATAGTTTGATTTTGGGTCATATAGAATTTTTTCAGTTTGTTAATGGAAATGATGAGTCATGGCGGACCACAGGGCTCTATGCTGGGTTGTAATTACTTTGAACCTTTCCAGTACTGGACACAACCATCTTTGTCTCCAATAAACAACATAAACACATCACATAAACAAACGTTCTTGGATACTCTTTATTCACCACTAAAACATTGCTAAAGTCAGAAGTATTGTGTTTTGGAGTCACTACAAATTCAAAATAGATCTTCCTCCCTAGAATTTTCATAATCAGTCTTCTCCATAACTTTTTTGAAATGTTGGTATTCGGTATAATTTCATGTTTCACTTTTTAGCTTCTCTTCATTGTTAAAAGTACAATTTAATATAATAATTTTACAAGCACAAAATCTTTAAAAAATTACGCTTAACTTTTTTCCTAAAGCTCAGAGTTACATATTTTCCAAACAGAGATGTCCTCTCTATCCGCAGATTTGTTTCTAGAATTGCCTAAACTAGAGTGGAGACAACTACCATTATCCTCACTGGATGATCCAACTCTGTTCTTCAAGGTTTTTTTTTTTTTTTTTTGTTTTGTCTGGCATGCACAGACTTGGTGGCACCGACCCATCTCTGTACATATATGTTGGTGTTCAAGCCAGGTCTTTTTTGTGCCAACATGTTCAAAGTAGTCAAAATTTGCCTGTTCAGAAAACTGGCTGTTTCTTTGCAACTGAAATTTTCATTACATATGAATTTTTAACACAAACAAAAGCCCCAGTTTTCAATTCAGTTATTTGTAGAACGTTTCTGCCTCTTGTAAAGAAAAATCGGAAGCCAAGCTTTAACATAACCAGATACAAGGAAATTCAGTCAATGACTCCACTTACTCCATGCCCATGGACAACAGGGAAACACCGACCACCAACAGATCCAAAATGTTAAAGGAATTCCGGCAGAAAGATCCTTTGTGAAGAATGGCTCCATAAGTTGTCATCTGAAAGTAATAATTTTTATATAAAAGACAAACGATTAAAAATGTTAAAAATTAAAATTACTTTTGAAATTCTAACTTTTCAAAAGAGAACCACATGAAATATTTTCTTAGTCCAGTTAGAAAGAACTTTTTCATGTCATGGTTTTTGAAAAGATAATTCTATTTTCTTACACCCTTTTCCATGCTGCTTTTTCTATAATTGTTTTTCATTTTTAGATTTTGAGTGAACATATGGGATAGGAAAAAAGAGGAAAAAAATGAGTTCCTCAAATACACTGTAAATGATGCAGACGGTGAGGATCATAGGTTCACTCCCCGCTCTGCCAAAGTGTCCTTGTGCAAGACACTGAATGCCACATCGCTCATGGTGGGTATAAGTTGCAGCCAGTGTTTGGCAGTGTATGAATTTGGTGAATGGGACTGTGACCGTAAAGTATTTTGGGCCTTCTAAGAAGGTAGTTCAGTGGCATACTGTATAAGTAGAACCCATTCACTATGTATCATATAACTATCTTATTGTTGGTTATTTTGTTGTGCATGCATCATGATGGTCTCCAGGTCCAATGTAATCTCAGTCTGTCCACCTGTTGAGATTTTCCTGTCCTGAACTAATTACATATTAATAAAATACTTCATCTCATCACTAAATTGTCCAAGCATTAGTGTAAAAATTGATCAGTCCACCAACACACCTGTACGGACAGATAGAAAAGCTGGTGCATCCTTTACCTTCAGCACTATTTCAGCCGTGAAGACTGATGTGAAGACTAAATCAGCGTAAGCCAGCACCTAAAATATCAAATTATCACCATCAATAGAACATACCTAGAACAGTTATGAGGGGTTTTTTTTTACCATGAGAAAAGCCTTAGCTTTCACGTTCTCACCTGGTTTCTGGGAGACACGGGGTCAATAGGATCCTCAGCTGCTAAAGAAATAGATGAGAGCAGGATGAAGAGGAGGATGATGTTGGTGAAGGTGGTTGCATTGATGATACGATGGCAGAGCTTCCTAAACCTGTAACAAAGACAGGGATGTTGAAATCAAGACCTCAAAGTTCTTTGAAGAAGTTCTTGGATCACCAAAGCAAGGCTTCATGGATACAACATGGAAACACCACCGCGAAAGATACCGTCTCTTTTGAACGTTGTTTAATTTTGAAAAAGCTAACCTTTAATAAACGCAGCTTCTTACTTGTTCTGAGGTCCAAAAATGAAGAAAGAGCTGGCCTCTGGCATCGGAACAGCTTCCTCTTTCAGCTGCAGATCAGCCATTGGGCGAGGTCTGGGACTTTCTGGAATGGCAGGGTCCTCCTCCTCATCATCACCTGGTGACCAGAGAGGCAGCCAGCAGACCCCATCTGAGCAGAGGCTCACAAACCAAGAACTGAGCGTACAGGGGAGAACTTACCTGGAAAGTCTGCAGGAGGAAACGGGTCTTTGATCTCATTGACGTTGGATTCAAACTCATCAATCTTGAGCTGCAGATTTTAAAAAAGGAGATGATGTCAGGCTGTGAACATGGACACATGTCCTTCCTCACATCTGTACCTTGGCAGTTGTCGGGATGCCCTCGACCCCTTTGGCTCGCTGCTCTGCCAGCTTCTTTGCCAGAAGAGCTTTCTCCTCCGTGGCCTTGTCAGACATGTTTGGCCTGCAGGAACAAAGAGGTTCACTCAGCTGCTTTATGTCATTATTTTTTCATTTTATTGTTCCGTCACTGGAGCTTGTATTTTTTAAAGGTTATTTGCTGTTTAATGCAGTACAGCTCTGCTCCAACTTGCTCTCAGTGGCTTCATTTCTGCCAAAATAGTTCTCTTTTGACGATGACTACCTGGCTTACTGGTCTTGTTGGTTTGGATTTCTTGCTTGAGAACCAACTGTGGATTGTTTTAGTTACTGAAAAAGTAACTTTCTCTTCACAGATTCTTCCAGTTGGGCTGCAGGTGCGATTGTTCAAAACAACAACCTAGTTTTTGAATTATTATTTTAATGTAACTTATAATTAAACTATTTAACTATTTTTGACCATGTGTATTGTGTTTGATAAACTGATTTATGAGATCCCTATATGATTAGCATTATCAAAACTTTCCTTAGCTCAAAAACCCAATTTTGTTCCTTGTTTTCTTCCGCGTAGTTCATCATCATGCCACTTGAGGCAGCAGAGGGGCTTTTACTGCACATTTCAAAATGGCTGCTTCTATGAAATCTCAAAAACATAATTGGCAGGGGTTTGCATTAATATTAAATTAATATTGTTGAGTGTAGAAACTTACCAAGTCATCCATTGATACCATCTATATCTCATTTAAAGAAAAAGTTGCTTTTTTATTGTATTAAAGCATTTGAAAAATGTTTATTTCCCAAAAAAAATTGAATTTTCTGAATTTTTTAATGTAGTGAGCTTTACGTTTTTAAAACTTTTTCTCTTTGTACATCAAGATTTACTGTTGACATAGTTTAAAAATTTGTTATATAGGTAACTATAGAATCTAATGCATGATGTAAAAAGTTTTTGAGAATTCAGCTTGTCAGTTTATTTGGAAACTGAATGAATTCAGTTTGTCCAAAGCATGTTGGCTCTAAAATACCAACCGAGAGACCAGCTGTATCTGTCAAAAAAATATGAAGAAATTCAATCAGAAATTTTATTCCAAGGTTCATCTGAAAAATGTTTTTATATAATATAAGCTGTGAGCCTTTGTTTGGTGGAAAATGGCAAATAAAAATTGGAAAGTTTTTTTTTTTTTATTATTTCAATTTCTTATACTGAGGGGTTTTTTTATTTCACTTTTTGTTTCAATCAGTATTTTCTTTCTTGCGTGCTTTTCTTAAGAATGTCGGTAAAGTACATCTGACTGAAACACACCATGTGCTTGCCCCAAGATTTTTAACACAATTATTTGGCCTGCAACAAAATCTGCATTAAATAAAGATGTGTTTAGAGGCTTTGAACCATAAATATCTGGATTGTCTAAAAATATGTTTTAAACCTGAAGATTTTTTTTAAATGACATGTTTGCTTTGAACACTCACCTCAGTGCTTTCTTGCGTTTTTTCTCCTCAGCTTTCTCTTTTTGAGCTAAAGTCAGAGACTCCGCCTCCGCCAGGTTGTCAACAGCAATGGCAAGAAAAACATTCAGAAGAATAACTGATGAAAACAAGTTAAGGATTTGAACTGGACATTGATGTTGAGATTATACAGTCACGTATCCAAATTCTTCAAGAAGGATACAGTTTCCACAGACGAAGAGGATGATGAAGTAGAGGCTGACCAGGATGCCAGGCATGGTCGGCCCCCCATGAGCCAATATACCATCATACATTACAGTATTCCAGTCCTCACGGTCAGAATCTGATGCACAATATTTACACTTTGATAAGTTTGTGGTCTGATCATGATGGATGCACAGATGAAAAGATGAACACATGGGTGGACTCATAAAAAAAGATAAATAGAAACTAAAAAAACAGCATTCTTCTGAGTGCTAAAGAAGAGAAAACAGTGGGAAAATAGGTGAGAAAACAGTCTTGTACCTGAAAGACAGTGATGAGAGCCTGGGGAAAGCTGTCAAACGTACTGCGAGGCTGGGGATGATTGGGAAAGTTAAACTTTCCTCCAAAGACCTGCATGCCCAGCAGGGAGAAAATGACAATGAACAGAAAGAGGAGAAGGAGCAAGCAGGCAATGGAGCGCACGGAGTTCAGGAGAGAAGCCACCAGATTGCTGAGAGATGTCCAGTATCTGGAAAACACAACCTTTTTAATCAGTCAGTCAGCTTTATTTATTCATAAATTCTTGTTAACAGTTTAAATTACTTGTTTGAGTTTTTTATCAGATGTATTTTGTTCTATTAAACATGCACAATAGTTGTCTGTTTATGCTTAACTAACATAGGGGAAAGAAGAATAAAAGTTGTCAGATATTGTTCCGTCTCACCTGGTGACTTTAAGTAAGCGCAGCAGCCTTATGCAGCGCAGCACTGAGATGCCCATGACTGACATGACGCCCATGTGGACGAGGATGAGCTCCAGGATGCCAATAGACACGACAAAGCAATCAAAGCGGTTGAAGAGAGACATGAAGTAGGGGGGTAAACCCAGAGCATACATCTTCATGAACATCTCGAGGGCAAACATGGACAGAAGCAGCTTGTTGGTGGTCTCTTGTGAGGATTGAAGGTTTTAAGACCAGCAGATGACATCAAGAGCAGAAACACAACAGATGGAGACGAATGTTATTCAAGGATTTAAGTGTTAGCATTCAAGAACAATCAGGTGTTTCGGAAAAAGTCTCCTTCACGCCATAAGTAATCGGTTCTGATTGGCTGTAGGGTATGGATTAAAGAGTGATAGTTGGTATAAGAAGCTGACTGCCCTTCAAAGTATACATTATCAGAAATTATTGTACAAGGCTTCACGGTACGGGGTTCTGCATTGTGCATTCATCTACATGCAACAGTTAACCTACATGTAGAATATTCTTACATATTTAAAACAAGAACATGAAAAAAGAATTAAAGCAAAAAAAAAAAAAAAAGGAAAAATTTGGGGTCAATTAAATACAAAATCTAGTCAAAGGGGAATTTGTGATTAACTATTTCATCCAACTTTATTTGAAATGTAAAAATGTATACAAATACTGTATTACAAAAATAAAAAGATCTAAGTGCATTTCTGTGTGAAGTTATAACTGGATAAAAAGGCAGAGGATTCTCCCAATCCAAAAACTGTGTCCAAAATAGGCACAGCTACATGTCCAGAACGATGAGGGTAACATTTAAAATGCTTTCAAATTTGAATATTTTTTACTTATTTTTAGGTGGCCTGTTTTTGTTAAGGAGAAGCACACAAACTATAACTTTTTAACAATCAAGCCAAATATTTATCAAAAAAGTTACACATGATCTTCTTTTTTAGGTATATAAATTATATTTCGTAAAAATCAGAAAAAATAGATATGTAATATTCGAATGGGCTGTGAAATGTCTGACCTTGCCAGTTGGTCAGTCTCTGGGACTGCTTATGGTGTTCTGTTGCTATTGCCAGTGTGTTGAGCATGACGAGAACGATGACCCACCAGTGGAACAACTTGGACTTCACGTATACTCTGCACTTCCGCCGCAACCAGCGATTCCACTTACGAGCCAGCTTACTGCAAAAAGCAGAAACGACAAGTCTCAGGGTACATCCGCATTCCCAAACTAATATAAAATTATACAATGTCGGACTATACACAGACTTATGTTGTGAGACAAAGAATCAGAAAAGGAAAACCTGAAACTGCTACAGTATGAGACATTCTCTTTCAATATTTGAATCCAGCAGACTTGACCAAAAGTTAAAAGCAAAAAATCAGGATTTTTGAAAAACTGACTAGTAGAAGATGATCAGCTGCATGGTGTCCATTTGACCAACACTCCCAGCTTCTGAATTCCCATTTTCCAATGGCAGCAGACCTGAAAAAAACAAACATATCTGAGACTCTTTGATTAGTTTTGATTAAATTTGAATATGAAAGCAGCCATCTTTGGTGGTCAACTGTAGGAGAGGTCCCATTCAACAGCAGATGAGGTAGATCAAAGACAGTCAGATGTGTCGTCCTTACAATGCAGTTTTATTGATACTTCGATTCAGAGTTGTCATCTTCTATTAAATCCTAGAGTCAGTTGCCATGGTAACTGTAATCTGGTAATCTGTGAGGCCTTATCTGTGGTTTTGTGTCTCCTGCTTCCCAAGAGTCTGGAGAAGTTGTCAGACATTTGAAGCAGTGACTCGTTTGACACTTTTTATTGAATCTGTTGGGGTTTTTTTTTATAGCAAAAATATTGAGACGGTCAGAATCTGATTGACAATTCTAGAAAACATTTCTTTAATGGTTCCTCTTTGCATGTGTCTTCAAATCAACACCATCGCAATTTCTGTTTTTAAGTTTGTGTTAGAAAAGTTCCTAAACGTTTTTGACATTTTTGATCCACCAATCAAAGATGAGTTTAATAAATTTTAAAAAGTTGAATAAAAAAACAATGTTTATCATTGATCATTGGTTTTAAATAGATAACTGGATTTAATTTGTTTACTTTTTGGTACACAGCTTCATCACAGCATGTTATGTTGGAAATGGAGACCATAGACTTATGGAGATTACGAAGGTACAATTGGACTGCTTTCTTTATTGTTAATTTTGTCAGAGAGGACAGATGACTTCACAATCCAACGCCAACCAGCAACCCCATCAAGAATCACACCACACAGAGTTTGAGTCCAGTCCAGGACCTACCCTGTCTGTCATTATCATTATCAATGACTTCAGCCTGTGTGATCCAGTCCATGTAGCCCTTTAGGTCCTCGTCCAGCTGTTGGGTTTCCCTCAGTTTCTGAAACTCTCCTCTGGATTTGGCTTTTTCCCGCTCTTTGGTGAATTCCCTGAATGGAAATAAGAAATACTACTCAAAAATTGTCAGTGTTTTTTCAAAGAAACAATAATTTTGCTGTCTGTTTTGTTGTGATTGTAATTGCCTGACTGTTTCTCCATGCTGTATTAACGTTCACTCATCAAGACCAGTACATTTAGAAAACAGCTTTTGTTAACCCTAATCCTCACAAACTGCCTGCCGTTGTAGCAGACATATCAGTGTACAGAGATGATGAGTAGCTATATGTTTCTGAGAGACTAATGAAATTATTTTCCGAACTCAAGCTTCTCTTACCCACTGAGAACACCAAGAACAAGGTTGAGCACAAAAAATGAGCCCACCAGGATGAGAGTGGTGAAGTAGATCCACGGCCATTCCATTCCTATGGCATCATTTACCTATTAGTGACAAAACAGAAGATTCAGAAACACAGAGGCCACAGATAAAGGCAGTTAATTCTTATGGCCGCTTTCATACACATTTAAGTTTTACAAAAATGCAGAAAACAAGCAGGATTTTTGTCAATTGAATCACTGGAATCAAATCTTCATTTAAAAACACAATTGGTTTAATGTCATTTAAAATGTAGTGATCAGGATGTTCACAAATGGCATCAAATGTAAACCCTGAAGGTAATAAGATGAGAACTCATGTACATTTGTGTAGATGAACCAACTAACAATTTGTTCTCTGGCCTCTGTCATTCAGCATTGACCATATGTCTGCAATGTAGGGTAAGAAGGACAAGGGAAGCCCATCATGTGGTATAATATATCTCTATCAAAAGCTCAACAAAAAAGTTACTGTACTTAAAAACAGAGTGAAGACTATAAATGAGAGAAAATGATGCTGGGAAGATAGACCACATAAGAGAAATGAACAATTTTGATAGATCATTTCAGATTCAAGTAAGCAAGTGTTACGGCTGTGGCCGTATTTGGTTTTTGTTCTGTGTTTTAGTCAGAGTGGGACGTCTTTGTGTTTTGTGGATCTTTGTTTTGTGTGTCTGTCCTTTTGATTTCTTTCAGGTGTGGTGCTGGAGGGCGTGGCTCCAATTGGCCCAATCCAGGTGGAGCCACCTTTAAAAGCACCATGAGGACCTCCAGCCCAGGAGAAGGGAGCTGGGCTGCAACCTGTCTCCACTGCAGCTCAGTGCTCTTCTCCACCTGTTTTAGTTGTGTGCACACTTTGTAGTTTGTTTGGTGTTTTGTTTTGATCCCACTCTGTTCTTTGTAGTTTGTATATGTAGTTTGTTTAGTTTAGTTTAAGTGAAGCTGTAGGGGTGAACCGCCATTTTCTTTAGTGTGAATTTTCTCCTGTTTATGTTAGTCCAGGGAGGTTAGTGTTTGTCATTCTTTTACTGTTTATTTTGCAGGTAAGCTCCCTGGGTTGAGTTAGTTGGGGTTTTGTTTGTTATTTTGGCCTGGGTTCACCCTGAAGCCTTTAGCTTCACTTTGAGTTATTGATTTGTTTAGAGTTGTAAATAAATTTGTTATAATTTTATGGAGACATTTGTTTTTATTTTCCTTTATTTTACCTTTATGCTACGCCTCAAACCCCTAGACATAACGGGGCGTAACAGCAAGTAAGCACTTGGTCTGTCCACAGAGAATCTAGAAACACCTTCAGGCGTGTTAATAAGTCAGAAGTTTCCATCTGCAGGTATTGCTTAATTTTAGAGAAAAATATTATTAGGCTGTCCAAACTCACATGGGGTGTTTTTCCAATTATAAAATTAACAAATTTTAAGGACAAATCAAACTGCTCATTAAAAAGTCAGCCTCAAGTGTCTAGAGGAGTCATTGACATTAAATATTTCGTCCTTTAAAATTATACTGACAAGTTTTTAATGTAAGCTATTCTACATATCTGAAAAAACTTGCATTAATCAAACCAACAAAATGTTTTTTAAAAATGCGTATTTCCCTCTTGAATGTTGTATTGGGTCACTTCCTGTTGCCCGTGCCGGTGGATGATCAGTCATACATTTTGTGAATGTGTTAAAATAATGTGCAACCAGGTGGACTGGCATTACGATTAACCCGTTGATGCTGGAGCTTCAGCCCCAGTGTTTACATCGAAACCTATCCTCTGAACCGTCTTCCTGCACACCAACCACCCTCATGTTGTCCTTCACAACAGTGACAAACCTTTTTCAAATAAGAAAGGCTGACCCAGAACTCTATGGTTAGAAAATAAGTATATAAGACCAAAAAACCCATCTTTGCTGTAGAGACTTGAACCAATTCTTTTCAGAAATGTGTTTGTATCTTCTGCTTAAACAAGTTACGATCCATGGTAGAAAGTTTTATCACTGTAAAAACTCAAAAGGGGTTCAAGCAACAATGAGTTATTCATTTGAATTAAGGACACATGCTAACCAAAAACCACAACATAACTCAGAAACAAAAGCCTTTAACTATATCTCTATGTTTGTCTGTATTCACTACTATTCAAGAGTTAGAACATAATTGTTTAAAGTTTTTACTCTTCAAAGACACATTTTATATTTTGCTGCTGGGAAAATACATATTCTCATAAAACTGTTATCCTGACATGTTTATTACAATCTAAAAAAAACATTTTTTCCCACATCAATCAACTATAATGAGTGTTTTTCATGCATTGATCTGACTTTTAAGATCCAGAGACTGAGTACGTACCCAGTACAGGACATCGGTCCACCCCTGTGTGGTGATGCACTGATAGACGGTTAACATAGAAAATCCAAGGTTGTCAAAGTGGGTAATTCCGTGGTTGGGGCCTGGCCATCCAGCCCGACACTCGGTCCCATTTATGAGGCATTTTCGACCGTTCCCCGCCTGAGCACAAGGCGCTGGCTTCTCATTGTCAACTGACGCAATGATGTCTGTGGGCCAGAAAGTTCAGATTAAATGAGATCCACAACGACTGTGTTGTTTCTCCCTCATGGTCCAGCCTTATCTTGTTTGCCATCTGCCCTTGAACCTTATATTCTTTATTTTTTCATTCTTAATCACCGTTGTATTATTTTACTGTCTCAATATTTTAGAATGTTTTGATGTATTTTTATCCAACTGTGGCTTCCTCTTGGCAGGACTCCCTTGCAAAAGAGGTTTGAAATCTCAATGGGATTTTCTTGGTTAAATAAGGATCAATAAAAATAATACAATGTTTCCTGTGGACTTATGAGGGTTTTTTTTCATTGGACATCTTAATCATTACGAGAAGAGCGGAGGACAAATTTAGTCACAGGAATTCAGTTACTTTATGCAGACAGCTCTCAACAACTATTGGGTTAGCTGCATGTGTTCTTTCTCACTTAAGTTATTATTCATCTACATTAATATACTAACAACTTAATAAATATATATTTTTTTAATTAACTAAATCAAAGTTCTCTTGAAGCAGTGGTTAAGATAAGCTGCCCCCCTTCCTAAAAATCCTGTTGTGTACCTGTGCCAACATAGTAACAGGTCTTGTGCATTTTACACTTGAAGAGTTCCAGTCCCATGATGGAGTAGATGGTGACCATGAAGAGGACCAGTAAGGTGATGTGAAACAAAGGGAGCATGGATTTCAGAATGGAGTTCATCACGACTTGTAGACCTGAAAGCAAAAGCAGAATCAAATCATAATTTCTCCAACAACTTTTTTTTTCCAGCTGTTTTCCAAATGCACTTTTTAGTGTGTCCGTATTGGGCCGTATTACTGATAGTAAATATTTCATGCTAGTGTCTGTTTAAAGATGAAATTTTGAATTCACAGTGCAAGTTTCACCTTGCTGTTAAAACCCTTCAAGATTTCTAGCATCAAAATTGAGACAACTGTTGTAAAAAAAAGAAGAGTTTTTTTACTTTACAGACATGACACATTGTGCTCTGATTTGGTTGTTTTCATTGCTGCCCTACATTCAATTATAGTTAAATCGCAATCAATGACCTAAGAGGATTATGATGGGTTTGGAAGGATTGGTGGTGATTCACAGTACAAGTACAGAGAACTGGAGTAGCAGATGAGAAACTCAGGATGAGTAATCCTGCATGTGAACATTCCTCTTCCAGTCACCACAAAGCTTTGGTATTAACATTTAGTCAACATGTCAGAGGTTTATAAACAAATATACATCCAAAACATCAATTCAATTTGATTAATATTCATACTCAAATAAAAGGTGGGCTTAACCTGGAGTTTGTCAGAACCTGAAAAATATGCTACAAAACAAAAACAGCCTCCAATCACAGATCAACACCTTCTGATTAAAAGAGAGTTACAGGTGTATAAAATCACTGTGAAGTGATGCTGGGGCGATGGATAAAATCAGTACTTCACATTTGATGCAATATGTGAAGAATAATTTGATAAGTGCACAGAAATGAGAAATGTCAGATAAGTTATCCTACAAATGTGCAACATTTCAAAGAAACTATGTAAAAAAATAAAACTGTGTAACCCTCATTATTGCATGTCTTCAGAGATAAAGTCAATACTTCATTAGATCATTGCTTTGCAATATTTCTTGTTCTGACTTTTATTTTGACATCAGGACTTTTTCTTTTAGGCTTCTCAATGTGGTTAGTTTTTGCCAGCTCATTATATTATTAGCTTCACTTCTGTGTCTCCCGGACTTATTTAACCCCCCTGTCGTCTTATAACATTGCCAGATTGTCTGTCTGCATCAAACATCCAGCTCTGATCAGCTCCGAGATGCCGAACCTGACACCCATCCAGTGGATTTTCTTTGGCTCTCCATTTTGGATTCTCGCTACTGGACTTTTGGACTTAGACCACCGGTCTGACCTATTTCTTCTCCATCCACCTGTGCAGAGGTGGGACCAAGTCATTGTTTTGCAAGTCTGAGTCAAGTCCCAAGTCTTTGTCCTCAAGTCCAAGTCAAGTCCCAAGTCAAAAGCACTCAAGTCTCAAGTCGAGTCACAAGTCAAGACCAACAAGTCTCAAGTCGAGTCACAAGTCCTACTATTAAAGTTTCAAGTCCTTTTATTTCATGACGTCATCCCAGATGAAAATAAATATCAAATTTTTTTCAAGGATGGATGCACATTCCGTATATCTGCCCTAAATAGGTCCGGGTACTGGTTCACAGCACAAAATACACACGACATCTGCACGACTGTGCCGGACAGGGGGTGGGAGATGGGGGTCTTAAAGGAGACCCTCCCCACACCTAAAAGAACATACACCTGTTTGAGCTGGAATTTATTCAAGACACAGGTGGAAGATATACAGTATTCTGCATCTAAAATGAAAAGTTTTTTCCTGGTCACCACTAGCTCCGTGGAGAAATTGGGTGTTAGACTGGGGGTGGAGCTGTCAGAGCAGACTCTTTCCGAAGGGGGCGGTCTCACTCTGTGACATCACATCATGACAACTTGCTCGTTTTCCTGGGTACGAGAGGTGCTGCTCCTGAGAGCGCAGTTTTTAGAGCATTACTCTTAAATGCATAAATGGATCAAAAATACCGCTTTGAGGTTCTTTATAGTGAGGAATTAACATTATAATACGCTTAAAAGCTCAAAAAGTTTTTTTTTTTTTTAAATCCTCTCACTACAGACCAGTGATGTGCAGCTAAGTTTGCAGCTGATGAAGCACAGACTCTTTCAGTCTGATTTACAAATCGATATATTTACAACTGAAGATTCTGTTTCAAATCAGCATCTTTTCATAAACATAGATACGTATTGGACTGAAGAAGAATGGAAATGCATAGTGGTTTAGTTTGACACCAAAAAACAAAACAAAATATATTAATAGTACATCTAGTTTGATCTTTTTGCATTTCTGTTGTGAATATGATTTTACTTTGTTTTGGATACAAATTTTGTTTGTAATCATTACTAAAATTCTGTCAACTTACTGTCAAAATATCTCTTAGAAAGACAACATGAAAAATGACGTAAAAAAGAAAAGCAGGATTCAAAACGAAAATGCTAAATGTAAAACTAAATGTGGTATATATATTAGTACATATATTTGGAGAGTGACTATTCAAATCAAATTTTGTATATAAATATATATTGCAAAGTTGTGCACAAAATATTACTTTGTTCACAGTGTAATGGAACGGGAAATACACAAAACACAGAGATTATGAGTATACTCGTGATTAAATTGATTAGAATCAAATAAATTGCATTTATGGATGTCAAATCTCTTTTATCAAAAGTAAACATCTCATGATAGCAGGTGAATCACTAATACAGACACATACATGCTCACATATCCAGACTAAAAACCCTTAAAGCAGTTCAAGAAAAAAATGTGAAAAACGGAGGGAAAGCAGCAAACAGGGACTGAGACCTCCAGAAAAAGAGGACGCTTTTATCCAAAACACACCACCACAAGCATAAAGCAGCAAGAGGGGCGAACAGAAAATAAGTGATAGAAACAAATAGACGTGCTTAGCTGCTCCGTGAATGGCTGCATTTACATCAGAAACAACCGAGAACAGTCTACCTCGAGTCACCAGCAGCCCTGCTGCTCCAGCTATGATCACCCTCGTCCCGCCCAGATCCCAGGTAAAGATCTGAGCGGTGGAAATGTCCAATCACCTGTGGTCACTCTGTGATTATAGCCAGCTGCAGACTCGCACAGTGTCCCGCTAACGAAGACGTTACTGTCATTCAGTTAACTGCAGCGAGCGGTTAGCCGCTATGCTAGCGCCAGCTTTCACTCAGAACTTACTTGATTTTGCTGCTCCTGGATCAGATGAAGTTGGTTGTTGTTGAGTCTCTGTCAGGAATCATTTTATCCACATGTTCTGCTGAAGGTAAACCGCTTGTTGTTGACGATCTTCACTTTTATGCTAGAAATAAAAACACCGGCAAACAGGGACCCGTGCTTTGAAGAGGAGGGCGGGACTATATTTTTCCGCAATTTGATTGGTTGGACTATCAGATCAGTCAAAAGGGCTCTGATTTGATTGGATGTTAGGCCGACACTACATACGGAAGTAAACATGCGCGGACAGAGAGACCGCGGCGCGGCTTTCTCAATATACTTTTTAATCCTTGGATTTGGGGGAAAACAGCAAGTCTTTCCGAGTCAGAGGGCTAAAGTCCGAGTCAAGTCACAAGTCATGTGTATCAAAGTCCGAGTCAAGTCACAAGTGGGCAGGGTTAAAGTCAAAGTCGAGTCTAAAGTCGTCAAATTCATGACTTGAGTCTGACTCGAGTCCAAGTCATGTGACTCGAGTTCCCACCTCTTCACCTGTGTAATGGACACTCGTCCTCCACGTTGCACCAGTGGATTTAGCAGGTTTCTCCTCTGTTCTCCTCACAGTAAGCTCAGTATTCACCTGCTTCTTTAGTCTTCTTCTGTTTAGCCTTTCCTGTAACCTGAAACCTATCTACACTTCCAACACAAAGCTCTTTGATTAATGAATTTTATTCAGAATGCTGGGTCCCACTTTTAGTTTGCTTCTTCTCAATCTTTATAATTACAGCTCTAAGCTCCTTAGGTCAATGATTGCAATGTAACTGTAACATTATTTTTTACTGACTGAAGGATTCTGACCTAAAAAACAGATCTTTCTATAAAAAAGTTCCCACCAACTCGACATGGTAATTGAATCAGAAACATCATCCCTCCAAATAGCTGGATGTGTTGCAGTATATTTGAGACATTGAAGAGCCTAAGAGCAAGTGAGTTGGAGAACTTTAGCATTTTTTTTAGTGCATGGAGCTATCTCTATCTCAAACAGCAGTTCAGTGGAGCACCAATAACTTACTGGGTACTCCAGAGACCAGTCTGAGGGGCCGGAGGACTCTGAAGGCCCTCAAAGCTTTCATGTCAAAGCCACCGCCTTTTTCTCCAACTGGAGCCTCCACTCCACTGATGTGGTTGATTGCATCCATAGCTACAGTAAACAACCTGAAAGGATACAGAGAACATTTGATTTGTGCAGACAAAGAGTTTTGATTTATGTGGACATTGTGAAGGAAAGAAGAGCATCCCTCCTCAGCATAGTGACCCAGCTTCAAAATAAAGTCTGCCTTTTTTTTTTACATGTAAAAGGCTGAAACTCTTTAACCCTAATCATTTATTTAAAAAGTATTGATATTGTCTCGTGACATGGAGCAGGGAAAACAGTGATTTTGTTAAAGTGCAACAAAACCTGGTCACCTCTAAAAAGAAAAATATAAGCGAAACCTTAGGGTTGTTTCAGCACAATTCCACATACTATAAAACTATTTTAGTCTCTTCAAATAGCGAAGTCTTAACCTGGATGTTGATGATATGTATTTAATGTGGTCAAAAATCCTTATGTTTAGTCTGCCCATGAAATATACCAAAGTAAAGACAATTTTTAAAATATAATCGGTCAGAATTTGTCAACAATGTCGACCAAAACTTGGTCTTAACCATTTTAGTAAAGAAGATACCTCCAAATCTGAGTTTGTTGTTGATGTAATTTAAGCAGTGAATGTAACCTCCCACCTCAGAGACAGCAAGATCTGTCTTGGAAAAAAATATATATTTCTACAACTATGAAATTAAGACAGAGATTAAACATTAGACATGTTTTATATTTTTTTTAAAATGTGTTTCTTTTACAATAGGAAAATGTAAAATGATTGCATATTTATCAGAATAAATAATCAGATGTTTTTCTCTGATGAATTTCATATTACATGTTGAAAAAAAATGTCAAAAAAGAAAAAAATAAGAAAATGTCAATAAAAAGATCATATGTGAAAGTCATCTTCCACCTTTCCAGCAACCTGTCAGCACACCATAACTCCCTCAGGTCCACTCACCCAACAGAAACGCAGACAAAGTCCAGAATGTTCCAGCAGTTTCGTAAGTATGCGTCTGCGTGGAACAGAAATCCATACGCTATGATCTTTAGAAAACATTCTATGGAGAAGATGATGAGGAAGATGTACTCTAGGCTTTCCTGCAGTTAAAAGAAAAAAGAATCAAACGCCATAAACATTTTTAAATGCTCTTTATGATTAGTAACAAGCTGTCACCACCAGACAGACAAACATGTAGAAACTTGTTGCAGAACATGCGTCCTTTTGTTTATTTGTTAAACTAACCTTCTCTTTCAGCTTTTTTATTTCTCACTTTTTACTTGCTAGATCATCCCTCTTTCTTTATTTCCCAGCATTTGTCAGATTATCTCTGCTTCCTCCACCTCCAAGTTACATTATTTTTTTCTTTTTCAGTTTTAGCAAAGGTATGCTCTGAGTGTCTATTTAAAATCACATCATGCTGGCGGCGCCTTTCAGTGGCTTCAAACTGATATATGAACCCAAGGCCGTCCTTCCGAACTTTCAGAAGGGCACCCCCCCCCCCCCCCCCCAACACACACACACACACATCCCGTCCCAGAAAGAGGAGTGTTTTCTGCGGCCACTGATCCACACAGATGTCTGACGGCCACTGCAGATGTCTGGGGGGATAAATGAGCAATGCAGGCGTGTGTAGTAGTGGAACATCAGTGATTAATAATAGTTTTATTCTAGTCTTGCACGGTTGGACTGATTGTACTAATATAATGTCCATACATACTACCTAAATAATGGGTACATCCATTTGTAGAAACCCACAACTGTGTCTTCCTGTAAAGAGTTGTGGGAGTTTGTTGACGATTAACTAATAATAATTGTGAAACAGGTGACATCATTTAAATTATGTTAGTTGGTTTGTTTAACATGCTTAAAAACCTAAAACTCTAATACATCAGGCCGTCTGATAATCATCAGTTTTAAGCTATAGATGATTGCTTTAAGTGCTTTAGGAGTGAAGACCTACCAGGTTGCTGTTAGTGTTGTTGCTGTCCTCTTCAGGCATGGGCAGGTACACAGCCAGGGCAACACAGTTTGCAAAGATGGAGAGTAGGATAATGATCTCAAAAGGTCTGAACGTGTGAATAGGAAGGACAAATATTTTTTTCAGTTGATTTCTTTTTTTTTTTTTTTTTTTTTGTATCTTGCACACAGTTTTAGGTTCTGAGCCTACAGAACTGCTACAGGTTGTGTGAAATACAGTCACCCGACCCCCCCCTTTTCAGAAGCAGGATACTTCCACTCCACGATGGTGATGCACGCCTTGCGGAAGGGATTCCTCAGAGTGAAGAAGAGAAGAGAGCGTGCGGGCCGGGGGTTTCCTCCTGTGGCCATCAGCTTCTTCAGCTTCTCCTTCTGTTTTCTCTTCAGCGTTTCCTCATCCATGATGTACGATGACAAGGGGGGGCTACTGCTTTCCGCCATGATGGCTTTCAGAGAGGAATTATTTCAATTGTATCTGTGATTGAAGGCTCAATGGCAGGACATTTGTTAAATTGTAAAATGTTGTTTTGTCCGGAGCCCCGTCCGCTTAGGGAACAGCAGAACCTCTGAGCCAGCGTCCAGCTCGGCCCTCTGTCTCTGAGCGGAATGGCAGCTGTCCTCACTGTAAGATTGGTTTACTGAGCAGCTGTTTGGCCCAGAGAATAAATATAGATGATGAGTGTGATTATGACAATGGGGGGCATTACAACACTGGGTTTGAGTGGATGACATGTGTCAGAGCTGAGAGGGAAGGTCACAAGAGCCTGTCAGGAGCTGCAGGTGAGAACAGAACTGGTATGAGACAATAGTTTTTGTGACATTGGGCTATATAAATAAAATTGAATGGAATAACTTAAAGTCTCACTTCAATCATATTTTTGATCTATTTTAAAAGCATGCCCAGTGGTCTTTTAATTATGATGATGCAATTTTTAGCCAAAATGAAAAAGGGAAAAAAAATGAAGCAGAGCATTAATGATCCTTTCCTGCTTTCTGTTTATTCACTCTCTCATTGGCTAAAAGCTTGTTATACCCCCAACCTAGCATTACTTGTGCAAAAAAATGGCGAGCAATATTGGAGCTCCTCAGTCAAACAGTTTTGAGTCAGATGCCAGCTCAGATGAGAAAACCTCGAGGTTCATCCATCCATGAACCATTCATGGATTTATTTATCTGAAAGTGGATCTATTAGAATGGAGCAGAGCAGGAAGTTTGTGGTCCGCCCAGCATTTCTATATCACAAATGAGATCATTTTATAACTTTGTTTTTTCATTAGCTCATATTTTGAATAACGAAATACTCAGAAACGCAATTTTGTGCTTAATTTTTATCATCAGAAAAATGCCACAAGAACATGTTAAAAACACCAAATACACAAATGTCATCTGAGTAGGTATTACTGTAAAAAAAAAAAAATCATTCAGAATGACAAGTGGTTAGCTGTGACTGCTGCATCTACCAATTGGGGCAACCCTCTTTTGTCACGGCATACACCAACTGTGTTTTGTAAATATGCATTTATTATCCCTTGATTTTGTCTTATCTTTTGTTTCTTCTTTTTTTTAAATGTGTTTAATTTTACTCCTTCCTGCCTGACCTTATGTCTAATTAAATAAACAAAATATTTCAGTGTGTTCTCCTTTTAAGGTGCTAAATTAGAATAGAATAGAATAGAATAGAATAGAATAGAATAGTCAGGACTCCAACTTGCACTTTCTTTCCCAACCACCAGAGGGAGCCCTCTCCTGAAAACTGATCATCTTTCACCAGCTGTACTGAACATAGACATAATATAGGTACTGAATTACCTTCATCAGGCTCACCATATTTATAAGTTCAGTTTTCGCCTCATTCTCAGTATTGCCTAGTGTTTTCCCTAAAAAGTTCTGAGCCGTTCTCTTTACTCTTTTGCCTTCTCGTGTTTTTCGACCCTTGCCTGTTCTACTCGTCTTCCTGTCTTTGACTCCTCGTCTTTGACCTCTGCCTGGCCTGTGACCACGTCTCTGTTTTTCGCCCCCTGTTTTGGATGTTTATTAAACCTTACCTACTTGCAAATGGATCCAAACGCCTCCGCATCTTCGTCACAAGACTAGAATAGAATAGCTTTATTATTATCATAAAGAACACAACATTATTTTGCCACAGATCCCTTGTGCAAAGAATGCAAAAAGAAAAAAGCAATATATATATAAATGATAAATTAAGTTATATATAAATTAAATTGAGCCCTTGATTAAATTGTATTTTCTCAGAATTAGTGACATGTGGCGTGAAAGGGTTAATGGAAAACAATAAATACTTTTTAAAAAAACCACCTTTCTTCCACCCTCAATGCTATTGAATGTCAACCCAAAGAGCTTAGAGTTCACCGCGTTCCTCACCTCTGCTGTCTGTAACCTCACTGTTCATCTTAGACAGGCTCATAATCATCCAATCTGACTGTGAATGCAGTTAGTCTCTAGTCCACACTTCAGGTAAAAAAAATATAATCAAATTCAGATTTAAACTGTGTGACTTTGATTACTTTTCTGCTACAAACTGTTAAAGAGTTTAATGAGTAGTGACATTTTTTGCTGTTAGCTTTAAGATGTGGATAGAGAACCGAGAGTTGCATTGCAATAGTCAGCAACGATGTCTGGAAAGCATGCAGACCCTGTGCTCTGTGGTTCCCCACACTTGCTTTGGATGAGATTTGGTTCAAGAATAAGTACCTGGAGTGAGATTCATCGGAAACCAGAAGATGGCAGCAGAACTGCTAAGGTAAAACTCAAGTAGTTAACAATGTGGGTTAAGAGTCTTATCCATGGACACGTTCACTCATGGGCGAGTATTGGGCTGGACGATATCAAAAAGAAACACTCTGATTTAAAAAAAAGAAAACACTTTTTTTCTGTGCTTTTAACATGTTCTTGAGATACTTTCCAGATGAAGGAGAACACAAATAAAGACCCTAAAGCTTAAAAATAGCATTTCTGAGTATTTCCTTATAATTTTAAAACACCATCATTTAGTTCACTGAAGGAATTCCGGTTTTTCTTCAAACTATTTTAGAGCAAATCATAGGCTATGTAAATCCTTCATTGTAGACTTCCCAATGTTTTGCATTCAAGAAATGCAGTTGAAAGAAGTTCTAATTTAATTAAATTCAATCTGCCCTGTATACCAATAAATGTATATATCCAGACTAGGAAAAAATTAGATCCCAGTAAACCATTTTAGGTAGAGGTAACAGGGGCGGAGTGGGACAACTTTTCACCCCAGGAACTTAATGGTCAAGACCAGCCCATTTTTCGCCACATGAAAAATTAGACAACCACTTAGAATATAAAATAAATGTTTTATTACAGTTGGGGGGGGTGTCATAAATAACTAACACTAACAAACAAATAATTATATTAAAAACTTGTGGTTCAACATAAATATTTCCCTGTATGAAATCTACTGCATAAATAACCACATAAGAAGTGAGTTAAGTAAGTAGTTTCTGCAACCTTATTTGTTACTTTGTCACAGTCCATGGATAAAATAATTTATTTTTCTGTTGACATGAGTATATATGCCTCCAAGTTGTCCTGACTGAGAATATTCCAGCCTGTTTTTGATGAACTTCAGAATGGAAACAGTTCTCGGACATGAAACTCGGGAAAATAAAAGCTCAATGAGAATGTGTATGTCATCCCAATATCTGGGTATCCATCAGTGAAAACGTTATATTGGGTCAGTATCAGGGCTGGGAATCTTAGAGTCACACAATACAATGTGATTCACGATAAATAGCTCACGATACCAACAGTATTGCAATATGCTAAGCATCGCAATAATCAATATGTAACCTTTATAATATATAACTATTTTAAACACAAATATATCTTTTTATTTTCTTCAAAATCTTTTTTAGAACAATTTAAAACACAGCATGTCAATTCAATGCCCTTTCCAACATTAAAATAAAATTATTAATTCATTCTAACATGTCTTTACAATAATTACATACATTTTAAGGTAATAAACAAATAAGCTAATAAACAAAGCTCAATGAAAGAACAAAAATGAAGAGTGAATCAAATGGTCTCACTTCAAAGAACAATAAATATGGAAATAAAAAATTTACATTTAAATGGTAAATGGCGTATACTTGTATAGTGCTTTCTACCCTCCTTCGAGGGCCCAAAGCGCTTCACAGTCACAGACCCATTCACCCATTCACACACACATTCACACACTGGTGGTGGCTCCGCTGCCAAACACTGGCGCCAACCTCCCACCAGAGGCAATTTAGGGTTCAGTGTCTTGCCCAAGGACACTTCGACACATGGGCGGGCAGGGAATCGAACCCACCATCTTCCGATCATGAGACGACTGCCCTACCACTGCACCACGGCCGCCCAAATTCACTTAAATTAATTTTACATTTTATGTCAGACAATTTGTTATTGTTGAGGCAACCTATGAACTTTCAGCCTGTTAATATTATACGATCATTGTTTTTAAAGCGCTGCCATCCATATTCAATTCCCACTCCTTATATCAAGATTTCCTGCACTTTTCTTTGATAATCAACACTTTAGTCTCATGCTCCACATGTGTACCGCTAGCATAAACAGCTAATGGATCAATAACATGGTAGACGTCTCATTTGGACGGTCAGACGCTGCACACAACTTCGCTAGTATCTGATGTGTTTTATCACGTGTTTGAACAGGTCACTGCTGTAATCGCCCTTACAATCCATGTTATGTTACATAAAAAACAGCGCGCTGTCTCCATTTACTTTAGAAAAATACAGACACAGCTCGAACCTTTTCGCTTTCGGCCGTTCGGCCTCCCGCGTGTGTTTTCATCTATAGGGCAGGTGGAGAGAGCGCACGAGGAGCCCCGCCCCTCCCCACTGCAGAGAAGCAGCGGAGAAAGTGACTCCGTGTTCGCGCAGAACCTGCGCCACTATGATTTTAGACAAAAGGTGCATGCGCCCCTGTCGGCTAGGCAGTTCCAAACATCGTGATTAAATAGATAATAGAAGAACATAACAGAACATTACTCACATCAATGATCCAGCCCAAACGTTTTGGTTGAGCGCACTCTGGTGGACTCAACCAACTGTTCGAATTTAAAAGGGTGTTCATGTTAAATTGTAGCTTCCAAGCTGACGGTGCGTCTCTCACAGTGACGGACAAACAAAGCTACAATGATTCATTCATGTTCTACCGTGATCATTTTTCCATGAGGCGACTGACCGGCCCATGAATGAAGAGGCCCACCGGGAATCCTCCCGACTCTCCCGATTACCCACTCCACCTCAGGATTGCGGACACTCGGGAATGACTAGAATTTAAACATTTCAAAGGCTAGCAGCTGATATGATACCACAAATTCTTCAAAGATATTGCAGAAACCAGAATTTAACCAGAGTGTGCTAATTTACGTAAACGCTAAATCAACATAAATTGTAGGAGGGCCAAAATAATTGATAACTGCCACTTCCAAACAAGAATTTTGTTGAGGTTCGGCAAGTAAATTCGTCTCAGTAACCCTGACTAATTGCAGGCTACATTTTTCATATTCCAGTGGGTGACTTCAACAATTGTTTCAGTGTTTATGTGCATTGACTTGCACCAGAAAGGATTCTGAAAGCTTTCCCTTCATTCTGGTTCAGGAAATTCAACAAAAAAATGACAATCCTGGCGCACAGGAAAGATGTCTGACAGGAAAATGTGTAATCAATCGCATCTTTGTTGTGACGGCAGAAGAGTTCTGTCTACAGTAATTACGTTTCAGTAGTTCAGTGTGCAGTAATTTTGTTGTGTGGAGCAATTGTGTATGCAGTGTCTTTTTCCTTGCTGTACAGCAGTTGTGTGTGTGTGTTGTAAATCAGTTGTGTTTGTAGCATCAATGTTTTGTGAGCAGCAGTTGACTGTACAGTATTTTTTGTTGTGTCTGTAGAAGTTGTTTGTGCAACATTTGTTGTGCGTCCTTAACTTTTGCTATTTGTGCAGCATTTTTGTTGTGTTTGAAGTATTTCTGTTGTGTGAAGCAGTTTTGTATGTGCAAATTTCAGTTGTGTGTACAGTGATTTTGTTGTGTCAGCAGCATTTGCGTTGAGCCCATAGTAGTTGTGTGTGCAGCAGGTTTGTTGCGTGTGTGCCAGTTGTGTGTTTGTGTGTACATGTGCACACAGGAGTTAAATTCAGAGTCTCAGTTTTCAGCCCACTCAGGTCTGAGTTCACATGAGCGTGCACGTTGGGTCAAACTGAAGTGGCCATCACATGCACACGCAGTCCTGTAAATAGCTCCGCAGCTGCTGCAGCCTGAAGATCCTTTAAAGGTTTCTTCATATTTTTAGAATCAGCAGCAGAATTTTTATTGTTTCTGATCTTTTTCGTTCAAGTCAAAGTCTTTCAGATTCCAATGTGGAGCCGGCTCTGTATTTTTCTCTGTTCCTGAATTCTTGAGTAAAACCCACATTTGAGAACCCCCCCAACCCCACCTGTGCTGCACTTCCTTTGCCCCCCCCCCCCCCCTATGGGACTCCATTTCTTCTGTGGGCTGGTCTGCTTTTAGTTCTCCGTCTTCTCTCTACTCCCTCTAGTTCCTCTCTTACTTAAAACACTGTCCACACTTTTCTATTCCAATGGCTGACAAAAAACGCGCTCTGCCAAAGAGGAAAGAACGGCCAGAGGAGGTCAAAGATGACGGACAGAAGCCTGAGGAGAACGGAGAGGTCCCCTCGGACTCTGCTGCTGGTGCTGCTGCTGTGGAAAACAGTGAGAATGGCACACTTCAGTTTGAACCCATGGAGCTACCCCCTTTTGAAGTCATCACTGGGTATGTCAGTGCTGACTCAGCACTCTGTTTAAGTACTTTGGATACTTGTTAATTCTGAAGCTCTTTTCAGGTGTGCATGTTGGCTTAAAGGAGAACGGTAGCAAAAGAATAATGGGCTTAGAACAATTTAAAGTAGTTGTTTTTTGGTAAACCAGAGTGGGTGTTGTTTTGCAAAGCAAACTAGTGCTAAACCTGCAGTTCAACACCTGCACTTTAAACCTTGATGGGCCACACCTGACCAGCTATGCAGAAAGTAGACAGGTTGATGTAATCTACATCAGAAAAAATCCAGACAGTGACCTAGTTCCTCCCAGAGTTCAGCTCAGGTTCCTCACACACATCACAGATGTCTGGCACAAAGTTGGAGTGGGGGTTCTGCTCAGCAGAACTGTTTGACAGACAGATGATTTTTTTTTTTAAGATAAATTCTGGAACGTTAGTTTAATGTGACAATAAATTTGTGTTGGGTCAGGGTCTGATTCAGGTTTTACTTTCCTCCATTGCTCCATCCATCTTGCTGCTTTACCCTTTTGGGTTCACAGGGTTGCTGGGGCCTGTCCCAGTTACTGTGGGATGAAGGCGGGGTACAACCTGGGAAGGTGGCCAGTTCTTCAGAAGGTCACATGCACATTCACACCAAGGGAAATTTTAGAATGATCAGTTAACCCAAAAGGCGTATTCTTAGACCGTGGGAGAAGGCCAAAAAGAAAATGCAAACGTCAAAAAGAAAGGTTCCAGTCGGTACATTGTTGTGAAGCATCAGTGCTGTCCACTACACCGCCATGCAACCCACGTCACCCTAAATCTAAATCAATCAACAGAAAACAGCTTAAAACATGCATACATTTTTCTGGTTTGTTGTTCATTCAGAGACCGGATCGACCCATTTGTCTTCAAGTTCCAGTTCAAAAATGTGGAGTACTCGTCAGGTCGCAACAAGACGCTGCTGTGTTACCTGGTTGACACTGGGGGTTCAGGGGATGGGCTCCTGAGGGGCTACCTGGAGGATGAACATACTGGGACCCACGCTGAGGAGGAATTCTTCATACACTGTCTGCCGAACATCGACCCCAACGTTCAGTACACCATCACCTGGTATGGTATTTCAAAGAGGGGCGAGTGCTGGGGGGGGGGGTTATTGTAACAATTTTATTTTGAAAAAAAGTCTATTAGTGGATTAAAAAAAGACTGATGCTAAAAGAGAAATGCCAAGCCAGAATCATCTCAACAATTCAGATCATATCATAATTATTTGGTTTACAATATGATTCAAAGTTGATGTTGGTTTATTTTAAAAGATCCGTTTTACAGAACTAAAATTTATCCAGGAAACCTAAAGCCAAAAATTCAACCAGTGTGAGAGGTTAATGCCTGATACTGAACAATGCAGGTGAAGTTTACTAGATACCTTGTGTTTCTTGCAAGACAATCCTACACATTCTCTTCCCAACTTGTCACATATGGAAGTATGGTTTGGGTGCCATTAATGTCCATTTTTGTTATTTTGGGTGTCCCCAACTCATTTTTGTGTCGTCCTGGCTGTTCCTATTTAATCAGGGGTGCCCATCCTCTAACACCATAATTTAACAGCCAGCATGTCAATAAACAATGACTTGGGGACATCCAAAATGTCAAAAAGTGACGCTGACTTGACTGACTGACTTTGGTGATGCTACTTGTAATTTAACTGTGTGTACAAGCATGTATTTAAGAAATCATGACATATACATTTACATTTTAGTTTCATAAAATCCAGCCCACTGTTGCTATTCCACATCAAAATAATACAAACAGGAATATTATAATACCATTTTGATAGTATTTCATTTTGAAACAATTTTTAATGATATAGGTCGATTTGATTTGATTGACAACTTACCTCAGACAGCTCAATCTTGTTGGATTTTCAACACATTTTCACTCATAACTCATCTCATATTGACATTTGGTTAAGGACCCCGCTGCGTCACTTTTTGATGCTTTGTGTGTCCGCCAAAATCAAGGGTCCACAACCCTCATTATGCGGTACCAGACGTGGTACCGGACGCAATTCAGTACCAGGTTAGGGTACTGGGTAAGGGTGGCCGGTGCACTCTGCGTCCAGGTACTGGACCAATTGCAGTTCTCCGCCTGGTGGTTGTGGACCCTTGATTTAAGGAGAACAGCCAGCATGGCAAAAAACAACAAGTTGGGGACAACCAAAATTCAAGAAGTGGTCCTTAACCAAACATCAATAGGCTATGTGACAAGTCTGGAGTGAGAACGAGTTTGGGTTTTAGGAATACAAAGTGACTCATTGATTAAGTTGATTAATCATTACACCCCTAAATATAATCCATGGTCGTGTATTCATAGTTCACTCATTACAAATCCAGAGATGCAGGAGATCCAGACTGAAGAGGTCATCCTTGTACTGTATGTGCCTGCCATGATCATGATGTTCAATTTGAGAGCTTGTAAAATCATCACGCACCTATTTGTCCTGTTTGCCTCATTGGTCCCTTTCTTCTCAGGTACGTGTCGTCAAGCCCTTGCCAAGCTTGTTCCTTAAAGCTAGCAGAGGTGCTGAAGGCCAGGAAAAACGTCAAGCTCAGCATCTTTTCTGCTCGCCTGTTCGAGTGGGAGGCAGAGGAGGTGCAGGCTGGCCTAAAGGCCCTGCACAGCGCCGGCTGCAAGCTGAGGGTGATGAAGCCTCTGGACTTCTCTTACACCTGGGACACCTTTGTGGAAACTGAAGAGCAACCGCTGAACCTGTGGGAGGACTGCAAAGACAACTATGAGTACTACCACGAGAAACTGGACCAGATTCTGCACTGACTGCAGTGAGTGTCTCTTTAAATGTAACTAATCCACACTTATGAAAACCCATTCATCCACAAACAGCTACATTCACAGCATGAAGAGAGCAACTGAGGGTTCTGCCCAAGAATACACTGACATGTGACTGCAGCAGCCATGAATTAACCAACAAGGTTTCAACTCAAACAAAAGTACCTCTGACATTTACTTACATTTACAACTGAAGTTATCTATACAAAACCAAGAAATGTTTATTTTTGTTTCTATTGGAACTTGGAAATTTCATGCATCCAAACCTATTGATTGATTCAATGTTCAACCCCACTGTGCAATGATTTTAATCTTTTGTGGATGCATGGAGATTTGTTTAGGTGAAGTTAAAAGTGAGGATGGGAGGTAGTTGGTGGGCCAGGATAGAGGACTGTGAGTGTGGTTCGTTTTTTTATTTTTCATTTATTTATTTATTCCTTTGTTCCTTTGTGCCTATTAGTATTGAATTCTTTTTTATTTATCTTAACTTATGGTTCCAGGAATTGATATTTCCTTCTATATGCAATGCTGTTGTATGAAGGGCAAGTGACAATAAAGCTTTGATTGATTAATTTGATATTCTCACAAATACAATGCTTGCATTTAGGGTTGCCAGATTTAGCATAAAAGCCCCACAACAAGGAGTGTACACAACCACGGAAGCATAGTCATTGACCAAACAATCTAGACATGTTCTAATCCTGTTCAATAGTGAGTGATCCATGACTGTGTCCTTGATGGGTCTAAAACTCTTCTACCGTAAAAACTGATTTTACAGCTTTATTATCTTGTTCAAATTCACTTTTTTGTAAGTGAACAGAAATATTTTTAGGTTTTTGCCCAATTTAAATAGAATAATAAAAAAAAGCTATAATCTGAATGACAATTCCTTTTCAGACGTGTAGACAGGTTTTTAGATGTGATGCTCCTGCTTTGGTGATTTCAAGAGTCGTCATTGAGTAACTTCTACTCTTTTGTTGGCGCTAACAGAATGATAGTTGAGTTCCACAGTTTTTTTTTTTTCTAGCTCTTTATCTTCATTTACATCTTAGTAAACCTCACTGACGGCACGTATCAATCTGTTTTCCAGCTTTTATCCATGACTGCAGTGTTCCACTCTGAGCTCAGATGCCAGGCAATCCCTCAGGTCATCCAGTGGGCACAAATGTTTCCTGGACCAGCTGAAAGACCTGGATTCTGGAGGGGTATGGAAGTATCTGCACTGGGAGATCTGGATTCTATCCTTGTGCATTTTTTGGCTAAAAAATTGTAATGGACTAAGTTCAATTATGATAAAAACCAAAGTGTATTCCAAAGCTTGAACAACTGTCTCTGTTTGAAGATCTGACCACTTGTCACTCAGCATCTTTTGGTCTCACTGACCTTCATCTCTTACCTTCTTCTGCCTTAACTTCAGGATTGTTTGTCATCTGCTATTCTCTGATTACAGAGAAGATCTTAGTTCAGTGCAGGTCTTGCAGAGCAAGCCCACATCATCAGCCCTCCGCCACTATGCCTGACGGATTGTAGGAGTTTGCACTGAAACATGTGTACTCGTTTCTCGTGACTTCCCTTGTTACTGAACCAGTGTTTCTGTAAATGTACCTCACATTTCATGTGCAATTTCGACAAGAACCAAATAAATTGGTTTTTGGAGTATACGTTTTTTGTGGAAGTTTTTTGCTCTGATCCATCTCAGATAACACATTAAACCATCCGGAGTTTCCTAAAGTACAGGTTCTGTATAAATCATGTCTTAGATCTTTCTGCTGTCGTCAAACAAACATGAGGAATAACTTTCTTTTTCTTCATCTGTTTGCAGAAATTGATGGAACAGAGCGCAATAGATTCTTATTAATAGATTATTCAATAGATTTGTTTTTTTTTTTTCCCTTTTGGCTGTCTCTTTCATGCTCCAAAATACTGTCAGAGTAACAGAAAAGTTTCTCTGTCATAGAAAAAGTACACATCAGCAAAAAAAAATCTGATCCTTTTCAGCCACACATGCATAAACAAATGTTCTATCAGTTTTATGCCTTAGTCAGAGATACTTCCAAACTTCTTCAAAGATGGATGCACATACCATATATCTGCCTTTAGTAGCTCCGGCCATCGCTCAAATACACTCGGTGGCTGCAGAACTGTGCCCGCCAGGGGGTAGGTGGGAGTCTTAAAGGAGCCCTGCGTCTACAGTAACAAACACCTGTTTGAGCAGGAACTTATTAACAGCATGTCACAACTGGAAGATATACTGTATTCTGCATCTGAAATTAAAGTTTTTTGCTGATCACTGCTAGCTCCGGGGAGAAAGTGAGTGTTGGTGTTAGACTGGGGGCAGTTCTGTCAGAACAGACTCTTCCCGAAAGGCCCTGTCTCTCTCTGTGACATCAGATCTTGAGGACCTGCTCATATTCGTGGGTATGGGAGGGACTGCTGTTAAGAGCGCAGGTTTTTAGAGGATTACCTAGAAATGCGTGAACTGATCAAAATACCATTTTGGGGTCCTTTATAGTGTGGAATGAACAGTATAATACACACAAAAGCTAAAAAAATTGTTTTTCATGGTATAGCTCCTTTAAAGCAGTTACCACAGAACACATCTGCGTTCAATTTAAGGTGCCGCGACTCCTGTCTACGACCCTCCACGGGGCCGGATGCGGACAACTTAAAAACCTGAAGCACTGATATGGGTCGTAAAAAAAAAGTCAAATTTTTAATCTGTCTCCGCTCGTAACTGTTAAGTAATTTTTCCCTCGCACGCAGAAAGATGCTATGCGAGCAGATCCAGAGTCTCCAAAATGTTGCGCTAGTGCACTCAGCCTCTGCTGGCGCGCATGCATCACTCGTACCAGAGGGAGAAACTCGCACACACAGAAGTAGACAGTCTTTTGCACGCAAGGACTTTATTAAACAGAACAGAGATTAAACACGTGCGCACAGGAGCAGAAAGCGCTCGCGGGGGGCCGGAATTGTCCGTGAGGAATGTTTCCGTGGAGATGTTTTATTTCTGCGTGGAGTTTGATACATAAAAAGCACCATTATCAACGCAGATCAGCAGAGCTGCACACGCGGCAAACAGGATTTGATTGATAAGGTCTCCAGCCAATCAGGACACAGAACAGGCCGTGCTGTTTAAAAAAAAGAAAATAACGCAGCAGCATAATTGCTCTGAAAGAATCAGCAAGATATGAAAGGTGATCTGCATGTAGAAAGAAAACACAACATTCTATGTGTCACTATGTGTGGGTCTTGATCTGGGTGGCCAGATTGGAAAAAAAAAATCATGCCTTTCTGACATTGTTCAGCAGGCTGGACTAAATGCGTAGTTTGCCTGTGTCTGGTGTGGACTCTGAACAAAAACAGTCTCCTGTCTCTCAGTCAGGCATACTTTTCCTGCACGTAGCATGAGCGCCAACACTTAAATTGTCAACCAAAAAAAAAAAACGAACAAAAAAAAAACTATTGCACTCTCTATTCTTATACAATTTTTGGTGACACAAGTCGGAGTAATAAAACAATAAAGTTGAACCACAGATGACAGACAGACAGACAGCAGTTTAACCTTAGAAAGATGCTATGTATGTAAATATTGCACAATGCAAGAATTTTAGACACCCACAAACATAAATCTATACAGCCTGTCAAATACCTTTTTTTTCCATAAAGGTAAAATCACCAAAAAAAGCAAAAGTTATAAATAATGCTGATCTGCAGTAAATCATCTCAAGTGATGACATGTGACTATAAACAAACAGAAGGTCAGACCCCGTTTGCATAATGATCTCAATTTCCTGTTTAACATTTTTACAGGGCAGTCCTACAGGAAGTGAGTACGATCCCATGTTTAAGAAAGTACCGCCATACCAGAGAGAGAAAGGTTACCAAAAGTTGATGTATGAAAAAAGATTATAAAAATGTGTAAATTATAAAATTTTTAATGTATAATTTTTTCCATCTTTGACTCTTACTACTGTCATTGATTCTTAAACCTGTCATTTATTTTCAGGGATAAATTTGAATTGTACATTCAATTTTTTTCTAATTGCTTAGGATATCATGCCTATCTTTGTTTATGAAAGTGGGTCGCATGTCTTTTGTTGGATTGTATTTCATTATTGAGATAAAGCACAGTCCTCTTAAAGTCTTCTTTAGATTTATTTGATTTATTGACCAGCCATGATAACCATCTGGATGGAAGACAACCCCAGTTTCCAAATATTACCATGACTCAGATCAATTGCTACAGCTACCACTATAAATTTTACCCACCTATTTATAAAACAGGGTTTTATCATTCACTTTAAATTGGTCTTACTAACTTGTATTTGAGTCCAACATGACTAAGTCTGTCTAATCTATGCCAATGAAGCAGCAAGCTAAGAAAGAACAATTGCGCATCTAAAAGTAAAATGTGCTTTTTCTATCAGGCAAATATACTTTGAAGTTTTGTCCCCTTGTGTTGTCAAATAAATATAGAAATGTATTCTTTTCTATTTATTCTGCTCTGGAGCAAAAACTCTCAGTTTGAAGTTGTTTGCAAAATTATGAAGGAAACCTTAATTTTGCTTTTTAATTTCTGTAGTACAGAGACAATTGGAACCAGAGATCCCGGTCAGACAATGTTCAAAGGTTTGAGCTGCAGTTGGGATATCTTCCCTTGAAGAACCTAATGCTTCAGTTGATCAATAAACTGTCTCAGGTTTTTAGAGGATTACCTAGAATCCAAGAGCTTTCCAAACCAGGACAGCAAACAAATAGTGACCTCCTTTACTGACCTGGAGGTTACTTGGTGAACTGACATGACTGTGTCAAAGGTTGAATTCTTGTTTTAAACAATATTCCTAGCTCTACTTTACAATCATTACCTGCTAGTTGTAAAATCGCAAAGGGATTGTCGAAGTGATTCATACAGTAATCATAAACATTTAGTGATAAATGCGGGCATATCTCTTTGTTTTTTTTATTATTTTCCCTGCAAAATAACATTCTGGCACAGAGTCAAAGGCTTGCACGTGCTCATTACTGTTGTCATTTTTGGTCTCTATGGTACACCTAAAAACCTAAAAAACCCAACAATAATCTGGAACACTTTGTATATGGCTTAATTCTGGTTGTGTTACTGACATCAAAGAAATTTTGACAGGCACTCTGTCGGATTGCTTGGTAGGGTGTTATTGTGAATACGCTAATGCGCCTAACGTGTATAGCGGTGTAGGACGTTTTTTTGTACATGTTTCTAACATGGTGGAGCACATTTGTTGCCACATTTGATTTAGCGGTATCAGTCTGTTTTTAGACGTGTCGCAAACAAGGTTGGTCATTACAGGTATTGCAAATATGCTAATGTGGCTAACGCTTCTAATGTGGCTAACATGTACCATGCTACAAACAAGTTCTAGAGTTACTGTGAATGCAGTTAATAAAGTCTGGCCGGCTGACAGACTGACCTCTGGCTCTTTTGTCTTGCCTAAGGCCCCCTATAGTTTGGTGTACCTTAAACATGGCATAGTTTCAAAAATAGGCCATTCATTGATGGTGTACCATATATTGTGGAAAATGCAATACTTTCTTGTTGAGTCATTATGGCTGGTACTACTAAACTATAGGGTGGGACTAAGGCAGAGGTATTTTTGATACTTATGTTGCCTATAAAATATTTTCTGATATAGATGTAATGTTTATTTATCAGGAGTGTGTTTGTCTTTCAAACTAAACAATGAAGATGTAAAACAATTGCAGTAAAAAAACTTTTTTTGTCAAGTACACCCCTGTAGAGCAGTGGTTGGTTTGAACCATTTGGTTGAAACCAAAATATAAGAAAAATCTTTTATTTTTTTAATAGAATAACAGTAAATAGGGAGTATCTGGAACAGCATGACTAACTTATCTAACGTCATACTAACTGTGCCAATTCAAAATCACGTGAGGGAGGCTCTTTTCTGGATCACGGATTTGTCATAATCCCTGAAACTTCCAGGTTCAAATTCCTTTTTTGCATTCAACTCTGTTTCTTCATGACTCAGTCTGACAGAATTACTCTTGCTGAAATCCAAACAGAATTAATGACACCTCCATAAGAAACTGTCTTGTCTTTAAGTACAATTTAATTTATAGAAGCACAAAACGACCAAACAAGCTTGGAGAACATATAGCTTCTTTACTTCAAGGGGCTGTGTTGATCACACGCTTCCTACTGTGAGCTTAAAATAACCCTTTGGATGTCACACTGGAAAGATTACAGGAAAGAGAATCAGGGGTTTTCCCAGCTTACTTCCTGGGTGCAGCTCTGTGTATGAATCTGTGAGTGTGCCTGCACGTGTGAATTTGTGATTTATGTGGATTTATGATGATGTTTTCAAAACAGAGTCCAGTGTGACAAGTGTCTCTCTGATAGGTTTGTGTGTCTTCTGTGCTAAGTGTCTGTATGTAGCTTCAGGGTTGGAGTAACTTTGTTGGCAGTATAATGTGTTCCTAAAACTTCTTGGATGTTGCTTCAAACCATTTCACTTGTGTTTTTCTTTATTTAGTAGGGATCGTTTACTTTATTAAATGTATATTAAAGGAATAGTAAATGTATTAATACAGGATAAGAGCAATACTGCTAAAATGCATGCACAGGTATATACAACACAAAACCAATTAACCCTATCTAAAAACTGAAGTTATGAGTCTTTTTAAGTAAAAAAAAAAAAAAAAAGTTGAAATTTATGAAAATTCAAACAGTCCACATAATTATCCATTTTCTAAACCTACTTAATGAAGGAGGGGTACACGCACCCAAACCCGTGCAGGATAACACTGTGACAGACAACAACACACACTTATATTCACACCTGGGGACAATTAGAGTTACCAATTGACCTATAAAGCATGTTTATCAAGCTGTGGGAGAAAGCCGGAGTGCCAGGAGAAAACCCATACATGTATGAGGAGAACATGCAAACCAGTTAATTGTGCTTTTTGGAATTACTCCAAGCATAAAACGACGTTTTTAATTTAAAGTGGTTTCAAGAGTTGTTTTGTTTTTTTGTTTTTTTGTCTTTTTTGCTTTGTAAAGTATTTTTTTACATATTTGAAATAAATCTAAATCTAATCTTAAGATTTTGCATGTAATTGCACTTTCAGCAAACTTTTTGTATGTTTTTTGCAGAAACCAGACTACATTAGGAAAGAAGCGTTTTCTGAGCATTCTTTTATGATTTTTGTTGCCAACATGGTGGAAAACATCCGAATTTGGTCACAAGGGTTTCTGTTCTCCTCCTACATGCTGGCTTTGAGAGGAGCAAGTTGATGCTTGTTTCTTAAACAGAAAGGAGGAAGAGGACAGACTTTGGTCTAAACCAGGGGTGGGCAAACTTTTCCATTCATGGGCCACAAAGCCTTCTAAAATTCGACAGAAGGGCCGGCCCATCCATATATATATATATATATATATATATATCAATTGAAGGATAGATATATATATAATATCCATAAAGTTTCATTCATTCATAATCCTTTTATCAAAATAATAAAAAATAACCAAATATCTTCCTTTAGTCTTCACAGAAATAAGTCAGGAAAAAAATAATACTAACAGATTTTAAAAATTTAATCAACATCCTGTCCTCTTCTGTCCCTTGTTATGAGAGGTTTGGGCCACAGGCTGTGGTTTATCCATGTCTGGTCTAAACCCATCTTAAATGGAAAAAAACGGCTGTTTGATTCTCTGGCATTAAGTATGAGGACACCCAAAATGTGACACCTGTTCTGCAGCTGGAAGGTGGTAGAGCAGAGGAATCAGTGGACTTTCTGACAACACAGGGATAATTTTTGATCCTGATGCTGACCGGAGGTGGAGGGTTTGTTACTGTGCTCTGGAACTCACTGGTTGTTATGACATTCTTTGATTACCCAGAATTCCACACTGGGGGTTGTGCATGCTGCAGAACTTGGGCTCCATACCAATGACACAAAAAAAAGACAACAACACATTAAAAAGCAGCGAAAAACCAGCGCACTTGTAAAACAAAAAAGAACTAATGAGCCTCCATATTTTACACCGTGGTTTGTAAATCAAGAGAGAAGTCTAAAGAATTTCTCACTATATTTTTCTCCTCTGTATCTTTACTTTGGCTTCTATCCTCCCCCTGATTTCCAAGTCTGACTTTGATGTTTAGACTCAAACTTCTGGTCTTCTAACTTCAGAAGACCAGAAGTTTGACTTTTCTCCATTGTTTGGCTCAAGTGCATTGTAGAGAGTCATCTGAGATTTACACAGTGTGGCAGGTAGCCATCGTTTCCACAGAATGTTATATAATCCTGTTAGCTATGAGGAACCAGCAGAAAAAACATTCTTTGTTGTCCTGGAAGGGGCCGATAGAGACACTCCTTCTCCCCGGGGGAAACCTTTCTAAAGGGTCCAAAGCAGAATGGATCCACCTGCAGCCCACACAAAGCCTGGACTAAAAAAAAAAAAAAACACTGACGTTTGACTGTCCATGCAGAGTTTTACTTTAGAGACAACTTCTGGTGAAGTATTTGTGTCTCAGTTTAAATTCTGTTGTAAGGAAGCAAATTGTTTAAATTTTTCTGCTGGTTCTTCGAGTGCATATTTACAGTAATAATGGTTATGATATGCACATGCAGGAAATTCCATTGCATGCTGTAATGGAACTGGAGAACTTTAATGTGAAAAAGTCCGTTCACATGAGCAGATCAGTTAAAGCCTTATTTTGTTTGTGTAGAAAATATCTTCTGATCTGACTGCTATCTTCCTAACTGCAAACCTTGTGAATGCACCATACTTCAAACCCTCTTTACTGCACAAATTCATACATGCAGACATCCTGAGTGCAGACCAGTGCTGCAAATGTCTATACTTCAGACCAACTGACCTCTGACCACATCACAAATCTCTTTAATGAAAAATGGCTCCACTAAAAATTACCTACAAAATAAATGTAGTAAAAGTTCAATCTGGTGATGAATGTTTCATTAAATGATGCTGCAGTCAGTGCAGTTACCTCATATTCCAATTCGTTTGTACTAGCTCCAGTCAGATTCTTTTGCCTGCATCAGTATCTTTGATTTCTTGGAGTAATACTGCAGACATAAAAGTGCTAAGAGTTCTGCTGATCCTGCTGTTGATGTGTTATGTGCTCACAAATTACTCTTCTGAGTTAACACATACAAAAGCATATGTATATAATTAAAGACAATAAAAAAGAAGGGAACATTTTCTCTCTGGTCTTTTTTTTAAATCTGCATATTGTCATATAAAATCACAGCGCAAAAGTGTGATTAATCTGATTCATTATTTAAATCAACTGATAGGAGAAATATACTCAGACATAGAGAAAAACCAACACTCACCACTGTAAGGGTTTGTTGCATCATTTTACTTTATGTAAAATGAGGAACACAATCTTTTTTTGGCTGTGGTCTAAATTTACTGTCTTTGGTAACAAAGTTTATCAGCAATTTTTAGCAGGAATAAAACAATAAAAACTATTTGCAATTCAGGTTAATAATAGCATGGCTCCATGCATAGTAGTGATATCAGTGAGCAAAACAAACAGTCCAAAACATACCTTTTGAGGCTAAACCGTAGCTCAAGAGCATGTACATCTACATACTGAGGAGTTATATGTCTTAATAATACTGAGACTTGTTCCTCTGTTTGTCCATGATTTCTGTGCCCTCTTCATAATTCTTCACTGTTCATCAAAACTGTTGAAATGCAACCACGACACATGAGACCCACCTCTCCCTCATTACATTAAAGAACAGGTTCCAGTAAACAACACGGGGATGGACAGAGGTGAGGGGGGTGTCAGGCTGTCTACTACTGATGATGACTTGACTGCAGCAACTTAGGACGTGAACTTAACCTGATCCAAAGCAAAATTATTTACCCTAGAGTTCTTTAAAATTATTTACACCATTTCCAATATAATGCATTTTTCTGAGTGTTATGGTTCCCTAGGTAAAGTCATACATGTCCAAGCAATGGGTGGACCGAAGACCAAGTCTGTAATATAATATTTTTTTTTAGGAATCTTTTGTTCTCAAATTCCTAATTTTTCTTTCATTTGCAAGCACGTTTTTAGGATCTTCCTATGCTCATATTTTCCATTTTCTTACATAAACCACAGTTGAAAATAATAGAAAACTACTCTAATTTATCATGTGTTGTCATATTTTGATTTATTTTGGTTTAACTTTTTATAGCGAAAGAGGAAACCCATGCCTCATTTCCACTGAGCGGTCCAGACCGGACTGGTACGGTATTTTGAGTGTTTCCATTGTAAAACTGACCCATTAGGTTGGAACGATTCATACCATTTTTGGTCCCCTGTTAGCTGTAGGTACATAAAAAGAATGGAACAGACCAGTTGGAGCTCCTGTCATCACACGATGAAATTCATTGATTGGTGGAAAGGTTTAACAACAACAGCAAGCATCCGACCAACATTTTTCCCGACTTAAGATTCAAGCCGAAAGTTTGGTCCTCTTTTCGGCTGTGTTCTTCTGCACCTCCTGCAATCTTCTTGTAAAGAATATTGAATTATTTGAATTCAGCATTACCTCTTCAGACTACAGGAATGAGGTCAGCAAACTTGAGCGCTGGTGTTCAGGCAACAACCTCCACCTGAACACCACAAAGACCAAAGAAATCATTGTAGACTTCAGAAAAAGCAGAGCAGACCCTCTCCCACTGTACATAAATGGGGATGGCGTGGAAAGGGTCCACTCCATTCGCCACCTGGGACTGCAGATTGCCAAAGACCTTTCCTGGACCGAAAACACTGCAGCGACAGTAGGGAAGGCATAGCAGCGTCTCCACTTCCTGAGAATCCTCCGGAAGAGCAACCTGGAGAGGCAGCTGCTGGTGGCCTTCTACAGAGCCACCATAGAGAGCATCCTGACGTACTGCATCACAACGTGGTATGCAGGATGCTCAGCCGCCGACAGGAAAGCGCTGCAGAGGGTGATCGACACGGCCCAAAAGATCATTGGCTCCCCACTGCCCAGCCTGGGGGACATATCCACCTTCCGCTACAGAAGCAGAGCAGACCGTATAATAAAAGATCCCCATCACCCAAACCACCACCTCTTCCAGCTGCTGCCTTCAGGCCGGAGGTACAGGTCACACAAGGCCCGCACCAACAGACTCAAAAACAGTTTTTTACCAAGGGCAGCATATATGATAAACAAAAGAGGAACTTAATAACGTGCAAATTCATAAATGTGCACTATGTAGACGTGCAATCTCACCTAAGTGCAATAGTGGATCACTGTTATCACTACCACTGTTCTCAAGTGCTCATTTCATCCTCCATGTGCAATATATGTAAATATTGTTCGCTAGTTCTTTATATATTTATCTTTATTCTATTGTCTGGAGAGCTACTGTCTTTTTGTTGTACCACAGGGTCCTTGTGCAACAATGACATTAAAGATTATTCTTATTCTGATTCTTATTTGTGGAGGTTAGGGACCGAAGACAAGCCGAATATACAAATACGGAGAACTGCTGTAGTTGCGCCGTTATGACACACAGCTCCCTTGAATTGCTCAGACCATTCTAAAATAGCCAGGAGCAAACTGGTATGGTCTGGACTGTATAGTGAAAACGAGGCATTAGAGATTACATCTGGCTCTGCCTCCTGGCAAGTTGAAAGATCCATCGATCTATTGTCTAACCTTACTCACAGGGTTGCTGGAGCTTACCCCAGCGACTGGGGCCCAGTACACCCTGGATAGCTATGTCCAAAAGATATTGTTAGTCATTTACAGTGTTCCTCGCTATAATTCATTAATTAGTTAAGGTCTCACTGTTATGCCAACTTTTTGATTGCAATTTTGCTTTTTTTTTTTTAACAAAGCGTTTTGTTCTGCATCCTGATTGGCTGAAGACATTGTCAATCAATCTCCTCTGTGGGATGACTCCTGCACCGAATCCGTGCAAGTTGCCACATTTACACAAATCTTCCATCCTGAGCAGATCTTTGTTATCCTTCAATAATACTGGACCAAATTTTCTATAAAGGTTTGAACTTTGAGAGTTTAAACAAAAGAGAAAAGTGTGAAAATGTTCATGTCTCTTTGAGAGAAGTGCATAAAGTGGGTAGTAAGGTGTTTTAAAGTCTTAAAACCTGCATAATCTTACATCACAGAATTCACCCGATTATTTTTGAAACGTAACTCCCCTATGAAACAATGTTTTTCATTTCACCCACAGTTGCCCTTTCAGCCAGAGAACATTTAGAAATAGTAGTAAAAATGCCCTGTGGATTCTATTGGCAACCCAAATTGACACTTTAGCAACTTTGGTGCAATAATAAATGGTTGTGCATTATTTTCCATTTTGTAGTTTGTGGCATTTATGTCCAGAACGTAGTGTATTTTTTTTTAACTCAAACAAACAAGACCTGAGGGCATACATGTGTTGGACATATTTTACTATTAGATACATGAGGTGTATATTTGTATAAACCCCTTTCGTGCTTGAGGCTAAACTCCATTTACAGTACGTATGTTTGTATACATTCCTTGTTGAACTGTATAAATTAGAAAAGAGAAGGAGTGATACTAGAGGTGCAAAATAAAGGGGGGAGTAAAGAACTAAACAATTAAAAAGATGTTGAAAAAGTTTGACAATGATTTAAAAATAGAAAGGGTTGGAATTACAA
Source organism: Oryzias javanicus (assembly GCA_003999625.1). Classification (NCBI taxonomy): domain Eukaryota; kingdom Metazoa; phylum Chordata; class Actinopteri; order Beloniformes; family Adrianichthyidae; genus Oryzias; species Oryzias javanicus. Next base: position 16,011,257 of record CM012441.1, on the reverse strand, counting down.
AAAAAAAGTTGCAGGAGGTTTATCGTTATTACTGTTACATGTAGATGTTAGCCAAAAGGGCGGGGCCTATCCACAGAGGCACTCATCCAACATACCTGTTGGTTCAAAAACCACACAATACACAGAAACATGTTTACAATTCAGGTTCAGAGCAGCTCACATGCACATACAAACAAGCACATGTCAGGCAGATATTATTCTGTCACATGCAGTATTTGTGCATTGGTGATCTGACACCTGTGCTCAGGTGTGTGTATGAGTTCTACCGTGGTATACGATGTAATGTAGACAGAAAGTGAGAAAAAAAGGGGGGCACCCAGTCACTCCCGCACCAAGACCCCACATAAGGCAAAGGAGCAGTGGTTGCTAAGGCCCACCAGACACCCATGCAGAGAAGCAGATAAAGGGAATCTGCCCAAAGTCAGCCATTTAGACCAGGGCTGGAAGGACAGGTACAGGGCGCCCCAAAGCCTGTGAGAAGGCCCCCCCCAAGAGAGAGCTGCCTTACCTCCCGGCAACCATACACCCTGCAGAAAGTCCAGAACAAAACAAGATAGCAGTCAGTCCCTCACACCCAAGAGGACACCATCCAAGAGAAGTGGAGGTCCCCTATAAGCATAGTAAACAGAAACGAACCATCCTCCCCAGCTGTTGGGACTAGCACTCAGAGGCAAGAACCAGAACCAGCACCACAGGGACATAGACACCCCCAGGCTCAGATGGGATGGGATTCATGAGTCATGGCCTAGCCAGATGATTCAAGGAACCCCCTTCCTGCATGGAGATGGAGCGTAACATCGATAGAGCCCCAAAGTAACACTTTTGTTCAAAAATGTTTTCTCTTTTATTTAAAGTTGCATCAGTTCAAAAATAATTTTGCGTATCTTGGCACAGCAGCTGTTTCTTTTTTACTTGCAAGTATTTAAGGAGGAGTCACATAATATCAGGTAGCAATGGACCCAGTCCCATTTCACAACATTTCCTTTTTAGCAACATAATATCCCCTTCAGTTACTTATACAGCATGTTTTACTGAACTTTGAAGCGACAAAAGGAGGATTCACAATCTGAATGGTAAATAATGGTCAAACTGAGATCCAGTGTTAACAGTGTTGCAAATGCTAATGTCAGCTGAATAACAACCTGTAGCGCCAACATGACAAATCTCCACCAACTATGGAGACTACTTTCTGAAGTACATGTCATGAAAAAAACTAAGAAAGAAAGGAAGCAAATAAACTATTAGAAAAAAAAATGTATTTTATGGCATAGCCTAATAGAGGCTCTGCTCTTTCTACATGTGGCATGCCATAAAATGGAATTGCAACTAATTACAAGTTCATATCATGGAGTATTGCGTAAAAATTGTTTCTGAAAAAAAAATCAGAAGTATAAAACCCTGGACATGGCAATAAGAATGTGCATTAATTTTTGCAGACAAAATGTTAATTCATATTGACAAAATACTCATTTGTGTGCGCACAATACTAATTTATGCCCACAAAATGATATAATTCCAGTTCCCTTTCAGTCGATTCACTCGGTACAACACATGTACTATGGGAAACCACGCCCTCGCGTGCCTGGCTGAAGACACCTCTATTCACGCCTTTAGGCAGATGACGTCCAATGACAGGTGGGCGGACCCGCCCTTTGCTTATAAGCCCTGTCGTTGACGTCTCACCTCAGTTCTTATGCTCTTCACCTCGCTAAGAACACCTCTCCCGGTCGAAGCCAGCTACGCTGCTGCTAGCTAGTGCTACAGACCCTCCGCAGCTGTCTCGGTGTTAGTTTACGGTTCCTGTTGGTGTTAGTCACTCTCGCCCCTTCGGCCACACTGTCGTGCCCGCGGAGCGCTACCCGAGTAACTGTGCTGTTCGCCCGAGCGTCTCGTCATGAGCGCGCGGCCAAAGAAAGCGAAGCAGAAGTCTTCCGTCCGCCCCTGTCCTCAGGAGTGCGGCTTCTCTTTGCACGAAAAAGACCAGCACGAAGCCTGTCCTGTCTGCCTGGGGATTGTCCACGCTCGGAGAGCGTTGACGGAGCCCCACGCCTGCGAGTCGTGTAGCGTGTTACGACGCTCGACTTTGGAAAGGCGCGTAAAATTTGTGGAAAAGACGCTGGGGAAAAAGTTTGTGGCGCAGCAGGACCCCTGTTGTCGCAACTGAAGGACCAGGTTTCGTCCGGGTCCGACGACGAGCTCCAGCCCGAAGTCCCCGCTACGAGCTGGGCGGACCACATGGAGCTAATGGAGGAGCTAGCTGAGGAACAGGTGCAGCACGTGGATTACGAGCAGCCGCTGTCCCAGCTCAGTGCACCCTACGAGGATGACGACGTTCTGGACTGGGCCTCGACTTGGTTCTGACGGTGGGACTCTCTTCCCGTCGAGCGACCAGGCTCTTCCGCGAGCGACATGCTGCTGCTGTGCCAGCTTCACAGGATGACGCGTCATTTCTGTCTCTGTACCGCCGAGCGGCGGGAAAGCTGGACGTGGAGTGGCCCTCCTCCCCTCCCGCCCAGAAACGGTCTCGGTTCGCCGGATTTTTTCTCCCGCCCGAACCTACGACGGTGAAGAACCGTTTGCCCATGTACCCGGACTTTGTATCCGAGCTTACATCCTCATGGAGCAAACCCCTGTCCACACGCGTGACTGTGCCCGGCTTTGGACAGTACTGCGACCTGGAGGGAGCCGAGTCTGCTGGCCTGGTCCACCCTCCACCCATGGAGCCGTCTTTGGCAGCCTATCTCGCACCATCTCAAAATCACGGCGTGATTGGGCCCGCTACGCTGCCTTCCAAGCATTGTCGATTTTCCGCCAGTCAGTTGGAGAAAATTTACCGAGCGCAGGGATGTGCAGCGCGAACCCTGAGCTCGGTGACGATGCTTCAAACATATCAGGCGATGTGCCTGGCGGAGCTCGGCGCACAGCTGCCTGCCGGCAGCCCACTAACCCCACTTCTGAACGAGGTCAGACTCGCCACGGACTACATTCTTCGGATGTCCCGCGGCGTTGCACTTTCCGTCGGCAGGGGGATGGCCTTCACAGTCGTGGCACAGCGGCACTTGTGGCTAACTCTGTCCGATGTTCCCGAAAAGGAGAGGGTGGCTTACCTGGATGAACCGGTGTCTGCGCAGGGACTGTTTGGCCAGTCGCTTGACGCGATTCAAGCCAAATTTGATGTGCGGAAGAAGCAGACTGAGGCACTGCGGTACATCATTCCCCGACGTGATGGGAGATCCAAGGTTAGCGCCAGCGGTCGGAAACCAGCGCAGCCGCCACATCCCAGAACCCAGGTTCCGGTTCAGGGACCGACGGTCAACCCTACTCCTCCCCAGCGAAGGGTCCGGCTCTCGTCCTGGAATAAAGGACCTCCAGTGAGCTCCCAGAAGGGCCCAACGCCTCGAAGGAAGAAGCCCCAGTCCTCCTAGCTGGTCCGGAGGCTCTGAGCTGTCAGACGGGAGACAAGACAGCTCCTCATTTGCCGCGGAAAAGTCGCTGCTCAACGTTTTCAGGGCCCAGCCCCAAACGGCGCTGCGTTCCCACTACACAGTCTCCCAAGCACAACAATCTCCCCGCACACATGACATGTCTGCATTCTGTTTGTGCCACAAGTGTTCAAATAAAGGCGTTTTGTGTTCAAAAAAACCCATATCAATCAACAGTGACGGCGCCCCCTGTCAATCTCGACAGGGGCGGCTTAACGCCGTGCCCCGCCAGCACGCTAGAGGGCGACAGCTCCTCTCTGTCAGTGCAGCGGGTCGGGCGCCTGGCGCTATGCCTACCCCGGTGGCGTGCATGCGCCCCCTCCCCTTGGGTCGAGAAAACGGTTGCTATGGGTTACCGGCTGCAGTTCCGGGTCAGACCCCCGCACTTCCGCTCAGTTGTAAACACAACAGTGGGAAAGTTAGCAGCACCCGTCCTGAGGGAGGAAATATGTTCACTGTTGAGGAAGGGCGCGATTCGAGTGGTCCCGTCTGCCGAAATGAACAAAGGTTGGTACAGCCGCTACTTTGTTGTCCCGAAGAAAGACGGCGGGCTCCGTCCGATCTTGGATCTACGGGTTTTGAACACGTACCTTCGCTCCTTCAAGTTCAAAATGCTAACGTTGAAACAGCTTTTGAATACGATCAGTCCAGGAGATTGGTTCGCTCTGATCGATCTCACAGACGCTTACTTTCACGTCGCCATTCACCGAGACCACAGACAATTTCTGAGGTTTTCTTTCGAGGGCACAGCTTACGAGTACCTCGTGCTGCCCTTCGGTCTGTCACTCGCCCCTCGCACCTTCACGAAATGTGTAGAGGCAGCGCTCTCTCCTCTCAGAGAAAAGGCATTCGCATTCTGACTTATCTGGACGACTGGGCTTTGATAGCAAGCTCCAGAGAGCAGGCAGCGACGCACCTGTCTTTGGTACTGTCTCACATTCAGTCCCTGGGTTTCTCTGTGAATGTCCGAAAAAGTGTGTTAGACCCCAGCCAGCAGATTTCTTTCTTGGGGCTGGAGATTTGTTCCACTTCAGGACTGGCACGTCTGTCGCAGCGCAGAGTGGCCGCGTTCCACCACTGCCTCGCACTTTTTCAGTTGGGACGCAAACTGCGGTTCCAAAAAATTTTACAGCTGATGGGCATGATGGCCTCTATGATCGCTGTAGTTCCCCTCGGTCTACTCGAGATGCGACCCTTTCAGCGCTGGGTTCGTTCTCACCGACTGAATGTGTTACGTCACCGCAACAGGAAAATTCTGATAGACGCACAGTGCATGCTTGCACTCCGACCTTGGAGGGAACCCAACCTGCTTCGTCAGGGTTCACCGATAGGACGGGTGTCTTTCCGCAAGGTGGTGTCGACGGATGCCTCCCTGAAAGGATGGGGGGCTCTGTGCGATCACATGACAGTGAGGGGAAACTGGACTCCCGCGCAGTCCAGACTCCACATCAATCAGCTGGAGCTGTTAGCAGCGTTTCTTGCTCTGCAGCACTTCTGTCAAATTCTGAGCGGCCATCACGTTCTGATCAGAACAGACAACACCACAGTGGTCTCCTACATAAACAGACAAGGAGGGATCCGTTCCCTTCCTCTGTTAAAGATTACCCGCTCTCTGTTGGTGTGGAGCAGCGCACATGTCCTGTCGCTAAGAGCAGCTCACATCCGGGACGTCTGAATCTGGGGGCGGACCTGCTCTCCAGGGAGGCCCTCTTGTGAGAGAATGGAGGCTTCACCCAGACGTGGTGTCTCTTATATGGGACCGCTTTGGGAAAGCAGCGGTGGATCTGTTTGCCAGCAAAGAGAACACCCACTGCCCGCTGTTCTTTTCCATGAAGGACTTGAACGCCCCTCTGGGGACAGATGCTCTGGCTCACCCTTGGCCTCCTCTGCCACTGTATGCGTTTCCCCCAGTGGAATTGATACTACCAGTGACAGAACGGGTACGCAGGCAGGGCCTGACCCTGATCCTGGTAGCCCCAGGTGGCCAGCGAAACCCTGGTATGCAGAGGTGATCAGTCTGTTGGCGGCATGCCCATTCCGGCTTCCTGTCTGCAGGAATCTCCTCTCCCAAGCAGGCGGGGAAATACTTCACCCACGCCCAGAACTTTGGCAACTGCATGCCTACCTGTTGAAAGGTCCAACCTGATTGCTAAAGGGCTGCCTCCTGCAGTGGTTGCAACCATGCAGAGTGCAAGAGCGTCTTCCACTCAGGGTCTTTATACCTATAAATGGAAAGCCTTTGAACACTGGTGTCAGGAGCGGAACATCATCCCTTTTCAGTGTTCTGTAGTGGACATCCTGACTTTTCTCCAGGACCTGCTGGATAAGGGTCTTTCTTTTTCACAATCAAGGTATATTTGGCTGCAGTTTCAGCTTGTCACGTTGGGTTTGATGGAATGTCCCCTGGTTCCCATCCACTGACTGTGCAGTTTCTGAAGGGGGTACGCAGACTAAGGCCCCTATCAAGTCGGGTGTGCCATCATGGGATCTACCTTTGGTGTTGGAAACCCTTAGTGGTCCCCCGTTTGAGCCACTAGAGGAAGTTGATATGAAATTTCTTTCATATAAAACAGCTTTGCTCTTGGCTCTCACTTCTGCAAAGCGCGTTGGTGACCTCCACGCGCTTTCTGTGCACCCTTCGTGCACGCAATTTTCAGCGGATGGGTCCAGAGTCACTTTGCACCCAATCCTGCATATTTACCGAAAATAATCCCATTAGAGTACAACTCTATGGTGATTGAACTTTTGGGCTTCCATCCTCCTCCGTTCACATCGGAGGAGCAGAGGCGGATGCATTTGTTGTGTCCTGTGCGTGCATTACGCACATACATTGACCGCACTCAAACAACGCGCTTGTCGGACCAATTGTTTGTGTGCTTTGCTAATCCTGCCAGAGGCAAGGCTTTGTCCAAGCAGAGGCTTTCACATTGGATTGTCGAAGCTATTCGGTTAGCTTACGACAGCAGAGGTCTGCCTTTGCCTCAAGGTGTGAGAGCCCACTCGACCAGGGGCGTGGCCACTTCCTGGGCTCTGTTTCGGGGATCCCGTGTGAGTGACATCTGTGCTGCAGCTAGCTGGTCATCGCCTCATACTTTTATACGATTTTATCGTTTGGACGTGACAGCCCCTACGGTGGCTCACAATGTCCTCCTTGCAACATCTGGACCTAATAAGCTCTAAAGGTGTTGTAGTTTGGTTGCTGCTCGCAGGGCGTGTATATATGTCCCATAGTACATGTGTTGTACCGAGTGAATCGACTGAAAGGGAACGAAATGTTATGACTATAACTTCTGTTCCCTGAAGGAGAGGAACGAGGTACAACACATTTTTGCCCCGCTACGCAGTGCTCGGTGAAGAGCGGCTTCCGAACTGAGGTGAGACGTCAACGACAGGGCTTATAAGCAAAGGGCGGGTCCGCCCACCTGTCATTGGACGTCATCTGCCTAAAGGCGTGAATAGAGGTGTCTTCAGCCAGGCACGCGAGGGCGTGGTTTCCCATAGTACATGTGTTGTACCTCGTTCCTCTCCTTCAGGGAACAGAAGTTATAGTCATAACATTTCGTTTTTAGCTGTGAAACCCTAAATTGTGGCAAAAAAAATGTTAATTTATGCAGACTGCAATATTTTTCATTTGAAATGGTAACTTGTGTTAACAAAACACTAATTTATGTGCCTAATCTCTCACAAAATGTTAATCTGTTGCCATGAAACACATTCCATGCAAAATGGTGTGTCATGTTGATGAAATACAAATTTGTGTTTATATATTTAAATAGATTTGTGCCCACATAATAGTAATTGTGCTTGCAAGATGCTAATTTGTGCCCACAAAATGCTAATTTATATTCGGGAAACAAATATTTAATTTGAGTAAACAAAATACAAATTTTTGACCCCAATTATTTTTAGATGAAACGTTAACTTTTTTCTTTGTTTTTAATGTTATTCCAGGGCCACATGAGAAATTACCAGGTACAGGAATTGATACCAACTTTTATCCATGGTAGAGCCCCTTAGCCACACTTTGCTGAGTGTTTGAAAGATTATGACTGAAAGACTTGTTTGACAGGAAAAAAATATTTTTAAACAGTGTGTGTAAAACAGTTTATTTTAAATACTAACCTAATTGTGTATTTTTTTTCTTTCACATGTGTCTCATTTACAACATACACCTTTTACCTTTAGTTTGTCATGATATGTGACAACATGTGAGTGAGAAACTACAGTCATGAAAAGGTTTAAAAGCAATGACGTGGCTGTTTGTGGCTGTGTATAGTAGGTTATGGAGCTTTATTAAAGTGAACGAATTAGATATTTTTTTGGATGTGCCACCAAAGATCTTTCTAGCTTTTATATTGTTACAATATTTCTTAAGCCTAGAAAATTTTTGTCTCTATTACAATAGTACTTTTGTTTCAATCAGGACTTATTTTCCGCTAATATTTCTGTTTTCATGGATTGAGTCTACTGGATCTGGTGCTGTTGTTTGTAACACAACTCATGTTTATATAACATGTTACACAAAATTAAGTTTATTTAATCCAAATGGAACATACTTACAAAGCGCATTACTAATTTCTTAGAAGGCCCAAGCGCTTCTACCTACTGATGGTGGCTCTGCTATCACCATCCTATTACCACCTGGAACAATTTGGGGTTCAATATTTTCCTCAAAGACGCCACGAAACATAAACATAAATCTGATTGGATGAAACTGCTATCATCCAATCAGAGGTTGACCGCTCCACCTCTGCACCATGGCGTGCCCACAAGTGAATCACTAATCTCAATGTACTAATTTTAACATGTAAAATGGATGAATAGGTTGAACAAATACACCTTCTTACCTTTAATTTCAAAAGCAGTTCAGCATTGTTCCAAACATAATTCATTTGTTTTCGATGAAGTCACTCACCACTGAAGGAATTTTTTTTTGCTGATTATCAAACGTGATCTTACATAAGGTACTTATGTCATCATAGTTAATTCTTCTCTAAATTATTGACTGAAATCTATTCGACTTTTTATATGCACCAAACGGGATTAAATAATAATTGGAGTGGATTTGAAAATCCTGGAAATTTGCCTGATATGCAGCAGATCGGGCATGGCAGAAACTAAAACATTTAATAAATAAACTAAATCATGAAGAAAGAAAAAAAGCACAGCAGGACTTGGACACACAACCTTCCAATCTCAGAGTGGACAATCTTTCACAAGCCCACCTATCTGTTCTAATAATGCACTTTACTCTAAGAATTGGTAAAGCCACCATAGGACAATGCATAGACTACATGGTGGAGGATGCATATTTATCAAGCGTTGCACTCACAGTCCCGTTCACACACTGATGGTGGCTCAGCTGACTAACACTAGTGCCAACCTTTAACCACCAGGAGTAATGTAGGATTCAGTGCCTTGCCCCAGGACACTTGAAGTCGGGCAGGGAGGGAGGGAACCAAACTTGCAATCTTCCAGTTGGATGTCATTCACTCTCTCTCTGCACATCGACCGCCCCAAACCTGTTTGATACATCAACGGTTCTTCCAAATCCTGATTGACATGTACACTGGTGGTGTTCATGTCGGCTTTTTGTCAACGGTTTCTTTATCAAGAGACTACATCATTTTTACATTTGTTCGTTCTCTTTCTAAGACTAAATCAGAAGAGTAGTGAATGACAGGAAGTACATGAATGAATGATTAAACTCTATGGGCTCTTCATTCTCAGTCAAGTGCTCTTTTCCTTCCTGTGGTTCCATTTATTGTTTGTTCTTATACAGCTTGTTTTGCTTGTTGCACCACTCACAGGTGAATAGTTTGAGGTCATAACTGTTGGGCACGATTTGTTTCTTAGCTATGACATGCGTCTTCATACGTCATGCTCCTGCCTGGAAATGTGCACTGACTCTGTCTGATAAATTTTACTGCTGACAGTAAATGTCCAGCCCTTTTACGGCTCTGATCCATGCAAATGTTTTTAGATGGCTTCTATTTATGATCAGGCACCAAGACTAAGCAAAACAAATCATCAAGTCAGTCAAAGTCCAGCTAGCAGACAGGAGGACTCAGAAAAACTCACACTGGAACCATTTACAGATTTGATGAAAAAAAAGTCTGGGGAACAAGCAACAACATCACCAAATTATCTAAGTTATAAATAATAAACTTTAGATATTATGGTTTTGATTCAAGTTGCCGTTCACACTGCCAATTGTCATTAGTTCTAGTTAGTCAGTTTGATTGAGGTGATTTGACATCTTCATTCATCTTAACTATTTTACGTCCATAGAGTAAAAGGAGTTTTTATGTTCTGTTCGAGATTATGAGTAGAGGTAATAAGGTCCAGAACATTAAAAAAAGCACAAAAATCCAACTGACTATCTTTTTCAATTATCTTTCTTTAAGTATTTCAGAGCCTTATGAATGATGGCATAATTCTAATGGTAGGTTTGATGGTCATCTCTCCAATTCTTCTGTTTTTAAACAGGGCAGAAGAGCCTGAAAGCTAATTGTTACTTGTCTAGGTCGTGGAGTATATTTTCCATTCCACGCATACTCCATCCTCAAAGTTATGTGTTGAGAATCTTTTAAGAGTGTAAACCACAGATAAAATCCATAACTTTTAATAAGAAAAAGTTCTTATTAAAACTATTTGAAACTAATTGAAATCCATTTATATAAGACTTTCTCAACAACACAAAAAGCTTGCTGATATCATGAATGTAGTCTTCACTACAAGTCCTGTTTTTCATGTTGCCCTCGACATTTTTGCCTTCCCCAAAAAAGGAACTTTTTGCAAAAATTGGTGCTAAAATTTAATGTCATATAAATGTAATAAATAAAAAGTTATAAAATGAAATAAACATCCAAAAATCTACAGCTTACTTAGTATTCTACTGTGAGCAGTATTCCAAATGCCTCTTAGCCCTTTCCAATTGTCTCAGTATTCCTGGTCAGAAATCACTGCTGTAGTCTAGAAGTATTTGAAAATGTATGTATTTATTTATTCCTTGCTACTGTCTACATAAGGAAAGCTGATAAAAGGGGGAGTGTATATTGAACCAACTCCATTATGCCTCTCCTAGATGATTTACTACATTAACAATGTAAACAACACCGCCATCTCTCATTATTCATTACATGTTCTGTCATCCCACTTTCTGTCCGAGCTCAAGTTTCATCAGATTTGAAAGTGGAAGATGTTACTTAAAATACTTCAAAGTTCAAAAAGTATTCATTTCTTAACTCTTGCAGCACAAAACCCCATCTGAAGCAACCGAAGCTGTGTGGTAAAAGGGATGGAAAGGTACCCAGGATCAGATGTAAGCATTTTTACTATGGTGATGTTTATGCATATATGTAGATATTTTTTCTTATCACCCCAGTTGTCCTTCATGACTTAGATTTAGACCTAGACTTGGCTTTGTTGATCCCTTTAGGACGGTATCCTTGGGGAAATTAAGTTTTCAGCAGCTTACAAAAGTATACAAAATAAAAATCTCAATGTACAAAGTATACACTAGAATTAGATAGAGGTAAAAATAAAGTACAATAAACATAAAATGAGCAATGTATGGTGGTATTGAAGCAGTTTTGAGTGTGTGATTGAGTCATTGCACATGATAGGTTATTACATAGTGTTAATATGACAGAGTATTATGGTCTTCAAAAAATAAATACATTTAAGAGAAAGTCAGAAAATTCTGAAAAAAAATCGTAATTTTACAAGAATAAAGTAAACTTTTATACTCATACTTTTATTACTTTTTTCTTGTGTATTACTTTATTTTTTTCCTTTAAGGGGACACAATGATTACCGCTCTTGCCTCACACCAAGAAGGCCCTGGTTCAAGTCCCAGCTGGGGCCTTTCTGTGTGGAATTTGTATGTTCTATCCGTGCATGTATGGGTTTTCTCTGGTTACTCCGGCTTTCATCCATAATACAAAAACATTCTTCGAAGCTTAATAGGTATCTCTGAAATTGCCCTGTGACGTAAAGGCTGAGACGTTAGGATCCATGTGCAAATGGTTTAGGAAAGAGCAAGGGCAAGACAAGAATTGTGTCAAAAGTCCAAAACACAGAGGTGAGGAAGAGAAGCGAGTATACAGGCGTGGGTCAAAAACACAAGGAAAAACTGCTCAGACTGATGGGTAAACACAATCAAGACTTCGGACTGAAGTTGAGGCTGGAGAAAATATAAATGCTGGTGGCTCTGATGAGGATGATGATCAGTTGTGCATGGAGGAGACTGAAGCGGTGGTTGATGGGAGTTGAAGTGAGGAAGGTGCTGAAGATAGTTTGTACTCAGGAGAGGGGTCCCTCTGGTGGTTGGAGGAGGTCATGGCTGAGTGAGTCCTGACATGCCACTAAGTGTGGATGTGGGTGTGTGATTGTGGCCCTGTGACAGCCTGTCCAGGGTGTAACCTGTCTTCGCCCAACGGTAGCTGGGTTAGGCTCCAGCAACCCCACACGGGGTTTAGAAAATAGATGGATTTAATTTGGGTTTTTCCAATACAACAGCTTGATGACATGCTGGATATCAGAAAATATTAACACCCATCTGTCTGACAGTTAGTCCCTCAGATGACAGACCCGTTTATTTAAAAAAATAAATGTGATAAACAGACCTACTTCAACTATTGCGACATGCCTGAAACACTGGAAAACCCTTAGTTAAACCAACCAAAAAATGTATCCAAACAGGATTCCACCATCATTCTGCAAAGGCCCATGCACTCTAATTAGAAAGGATTTTTTGAACTTGATAGTTTATTATGAATGCTGGTCCATTGACAGTCATCCACATGATGCACTTTGCAAATTTAAAAGCTGAATGACAATGTTGCTGACGATTGTCTGTAAGATAGTTGTATCAGTGTTGTTGATCATGAGGGCAATGATGATGGTGATGAGGACGGCAGTGATGTTGACCTTGCTTACAAAGGGGGTGACCATAAAACGCCTTGTTTTCAATGCTTGTAGATGTATTGAATATGAGTTTGCAAACTGGCTGTAGGATTGTCTGTGGAGTCTTTGAGCAAACTAAAGGAATACATAAGGACATAAGAAAAGAAGCAAACTAATATCAAGAGAACTCCAGCAACCTTCTGTTGATTGAAAACAAAACTGCAGGCCCCATAACAGATATTCAAAGCTTCCTTTTGAGATGTTACATTTGTGAACAGCATGGAAAGTGTTAATGCAGACTGTGTCCTCTGAAGATGTTACTGGTCAACAGATAATGTGTAGTCACCATGAAGGGTTAATTGTGTGAAGTGTGGGCTTAGGTAACATTTGAATCTTTTGTTCAAGTTACGCAATGTTTGACACATTTGTGTAATTATCTTGTTTGAGCCTCATGTGCAGCGATGGTTAGAGGTTTCCAATAAATCGAAAGTTCCTTCATTAATGTGTGCTTAATTCAGCTCAGAAGATCTGGGCTTTATAAAAAAGGCGATGTAACTAACAATTTGTCTTGTAGTTGTTGCCATCCTTGCAACTAGAATCTGCAGAAAGTCTACCCTATATCTCCTTTCCAACTGACCAGAATCTGATATTTGTTGATTCATGTTTTCACACAGAAGTTAACACAAGACCTGGACAAAAGAAAATCTATCTAGAAAATCTTCTTAGCCTACTTTTTTTGTATATGTGCTACTTTATCTGATTAAAATTCAAACAATAAGCAACAGGTTCCAGAGGAATGTGCATGCAATGGCTCAATGTTTTTTTTTTTATGCAAAGAGTGGAAAAAACATGGTTGCGTGTTGGATGGCTTTGTGATCGACTACATCAAGGTGTTAGGTCAGTTTAATGACTAATCCCAGGAGTGCTTGTAATGAGTGTCCATGTGTTTATCCAGTGACAGCTTCTGAGGTCACAGCAGTAAAATCCACCACTCCCTCCCCCACTGGTATGTTTTCTGGCACCGATCAGCAGCTTTCCTGTAAGCTACGCAAGACACACGTTGGCAGTGAACCAAATCCACCTGCTCAACAGGTATGTTGACTTAGTGGGAGGGGTTGTGTGTGTGTGTGTGTGCCAATGTGTCTGTGTGTGTGCACAATGGATAGATTATTAACAGGCTCAACAAAGGAACCGAGACGGCTGAATGAAACTTATTGCTGAGTTTCAGGTGAATTTTGTCGGTGAAGTACAATAAAGTTTTCAGTTACGGCTGTGGGATTGATGAGCTCCTTGCAATCCGTGGGTCCCATGAGAATCCCATGACACTTGCCAATGCCATAAAGACAGAATTTAAATGTTTTCAAGACACTTTTGCTCATTAGACAGAGAGTTTGTCCTTAGTACCTTGAAAGAAAGAAAAACTCAAAAAATCAAATTAATCTGTTATCTGTTGGCTTTGTTACTGGTACAAAACAAGCTGAAGTAAAAAAAAAAAAAAAAAGTTCAAAAACTGTATGGACTTGTCTGATCCACCCAAATATTCAGTCACCTGAATACATGCACATATGAAAGCAAAAAAGCAGGGAACCTGAACAGGGTAGCGCAGCACCGTCAAAGTCCCCAAAGGATGGTTAAAGTTACACCTGACAGAGTCTAATAAAGGACATGGAGGCGGCCATGGTGCAGTGGTAGAGCGGTCGATCACTGGTCAGAAGATCATAGGTTTGGTTTGCGCCTTGCCCACCCAAGACACTGAGCAACACGTTGCTCTTGGGTTATTGGTTGACACCAGAGTTAGGCAGCAGAGCCGTCATCAGTATGTGAATGTGTGCGCATATGGGCTGTAAAGAGCTTTGGACCTTCTAAGAAGGCAGTAAAGCTCTTTTTAAGGATACACCATATATGATTTAATAATCAAAGATCATGTGATCAAAACTTTATAGCGATTTTTTGCACATAGGGACTTTTTTTTCCTTTTAGTGTGTTGCATCTCTCCTATAATAAGATAGTCATCTTTCTTTGTACATAGGCCAACAACTTAAGCATTTTTGTTCTCTTATTTTTATGGATGAAATGAATTAATGAAAACTTTAAGTCTATAAGAAATCCTTGGTCTTATGTTCACAGAATAAACCCACAAAATTAACCATCCTACAGCATGCTTTATTGTCTTTAGGACATATATCTGCTGAAATGTGAGCAAACATCTACTATATGTTCAAAGAACAGTGTTTGAGAAGTCCTTTAGAAGTTTGTTTTGATACAGCTTTGTAAATTTTATTCATGTATTTTTGTCCTACTCAGACAATATTTTTTTCATGTTTATGTTTTCCTTTGTTCTCTTTTTTAGGTTTTACTCGTCTATAGTAGTCCTTATCTTTTGTTTTGGCAGGCAGGTGTATGTTTCTATATTCCCATTGCATTTTAAAGTAAAAAGTAAAAGTTGTATTTTCTATGTTTAACAGTTCCATGAAAAGAAAAATATAAATGTGAGCAGTTATGTCATGCAGTAAACTAGCCATCTTGACGTTATCGTGTCTTGTCATCTTAAAACAGGTCCGACTAGTTGTGCAGAAAGCTGCAACTAGAAACTATTGTCCACTGAACCAAGAAAACAAAAAGTGTACGCTTGAAGCTAAGTGTTGCAAATCGTACAAAAGTTCATTTTTGCTTTGTCTAAACTCACAGGAATCACTCAAGACATGCATTAAATATGACCTCAGAGCCATTGCAATCAACACACTGTTCTACTTTTTCTTTCTGTCACCGTGGTTATTCGTCAACCTATCAACCGCCTTCGGCTAAAAATGTAGAGTTCACCTTCAGTTCCCATATAGCAAATTCACTTATGAAGCATGATTTTGCACTTTTAATCCAAAAAAATTCTCATGCATGCAGGCATGGAAAGAACATGTGCACTGAAAATGAATTGGAACCACAAACTTTTTTCCCGTCAAGTAAAATTCCAAATCAAGAAGCGCACACTCCTCTGCATATTTCATTTGCATTCTCTTACAGCAATTAAAACGTGCACCCAGAGGGATCACATGTGACTTTCTAACTGCCTGACTTGTTTCAGACATATTTATTGATTCTGTACATTTAGCAGTAATGCTGTAAATGTAGCCTGAATCAGTTTTGAAATGTTCAATTAAGAAAGTCCTGCGTTATCAAGGGTTATTGCTGTAAAAATGTGATCAGTGTTTGTAGGCGCTTTTCAAATCAAAAAGATCTTGCAAATTTAGCTTTTCTGATGCTTACGCAAAACTTTGACCTGATAATACATATATAAGATCTATGAAGTTGGATTATTGAACTGCCTCGTGCCATCATGCTGTGGAGGCATGCTGCCATACTGAACAGGAATGCTGGCAACAAACAGTCGTTCCAGTAAACAGGAGCAACAGGTTTTTATGACTCTTTGCTGGTAAGGCTCAGATATGGATCGTTGTAAAGCTCTATTTTTATGAATACTTATCATCACTCTCTGCACACCATCCAGACTAGTTTTCTTGAGAATGTAGACCTGTGCGACTGCAGTGTTATCTATTCAAACTTCAGCTCCTTTGTTTTATTTAGGTGACCTGTTCAGAACGCTCCAAGTCATTCCACATCAGCAAAGAAACGAACGTCATCAACTCACCTCCACTAGGTCTACTTTGTGCACTAGCTTCATATAAAGAGTTTGTTATTTTACCTGAGGTTTTGGTGTTGGGTAGGCACGTAAACTACTGAGTTACAGATTTTATTTGTGCATGCAGTGACCACAAAAGGGAACTTATGGAGTAATGAAACACAATTCACATCTATTCTCCTGCTATTGTCCTCAAAGAGAATTGCTACTTCATCAACTTATTCACCTCATTTTCTTGCAGTGAAGCAGTTATACCCCATCTCATGATGTTTTCAACTACAGACTAGGCAGGAAAAATGTGTTGAAGCTAAAAAATATGTGGATTTTGAGGACTAGCTGGATGGCTCAGTCTGCTGCATGTAGGACTGGCATATTGAAACCAGGGTTTGCTTACCAGGGGCATGAGCTTAATCCAACGTGGGTCCTCAGGCAAGATCCTACTACCTAATTATTTAGATACAAGGGGAAGCTCCTTAATGAATAAAACATCTGATCCAGGCAGGCAACAGCAGATAAAGCAAGAGTTTGTGGAAAACCAGCAAGAGGCCGGCCCTTTAGGCCTGAATTTAGGCACCTCTGGTTTAAAGTGTCACATAATATCTGCATGACAGCAAATAGTTGTATTAACATCCAGTTTGATCATGATTTCAAGGGTATTCTAGTTATTCCACAAACATTAGGATGTCAAGAGACATTTCAGCCTGAACAACAACCACTTTTCTCGCATGGAATCCATGAATGGCTCCTCTGCCGACCAGAACACACAACCAAAGAACCAATTCAGTATTTGTCTGCAACTTTATTAAGCTCTATAAAAAAAGCTGAGATTTACAGTGTTTGTGTAAAAACAGGATAAACCCAAAAGTACAAGAGGATGAATACAATTGCAGCTGAAAACATCAGCTCCTCGGTTTGCACAAACCTTTTCTTGGACATATTTTTAGAGTGCACGCACTTTTGCCATATATATATATGAGGAGCATCACACACTTCTGCTGCTCTCTGTTGAGCTGTCGGTACACATCCAATAAGAAAATACACATTCAAACCAAAACAAAATACACAAATGAAAAAAAATGCATGTTCATCAGTCAACAGATAAATGCCATACAAGTTTCACGCATCATCAACATCTCAAGCAATAATAATGGTTCATAAAACCTACAAGAGCCAAGCACACTGGCTTACATTTTTTGTAACACCTTCCCTCTTACAGGAAGTCTGTGTCTAAAACTTTGGGCTGGAAGACTTTCTCTGTCAGGACAGCTGCCTGCTACGACTGGTCGCTTTCTCATGAATGTGTCACAGACTCAGGCCGACCTCCTCAATCTTCCAGCCACTGGAGTTCTTCCCGAACTTGTACACTAGCCTTCGGCCGTCAACTCTTTCCAGGATCTCCCTTTTGTAGTAATACCTGTGAGGGTAGAAGCATGGTTCAGCAGAGGCTCTCAGACAGGCCTGTCAAACTATGTAATTTAAAGCTTCTGTTTGGTAATTTGACAGAAAAGGGCAGCTCACCTCATGGCACGGCTCAGCTTCTCATAAGTCATGCTGCTGTTCTTCTTCTTCTGGCCCCACATTTGAGCCACGGCCTCGGACTTCAGGAACTTGAACACCCCTTCCCGACGGTCCTCCCACTTCATCAGACCCTGGTTCTTCTCTGGGTGAATTAGGATGTCCCTGATGAACTCCCAAAGGTGAGTACCACGAGGAGCTGAGGACAGGAGGAGCAACAAGTTGAATACATTTGACTGTACCAGCCCACAAAGAAACCCATTTTTGAGCAGATGCAAACGTTATGCAAAGTCTTAGGTACAGGTGCAGAAGGTTTGCTCTCCAGGACATTTACCGTGCTTGTTCTTTTTAGAGATGTAGAGGCCGTTGCTGTGTTCTCTGCTCACTTTTGGAGGTCGACCACGCGGCCTCTTTACCCGACATTCTCTGTCCTCGGTCTTGATGTGCATCTCTGTCGACACAAGGAATCAGAGGGGATGAGGCTACTGAGTCTACCATAAACAGAAGCTGAGAAGCTCTGCATGCTTACTCACTGGAAATCGGTGGGTAAGAAAACTCTGGATCAGATTCACTGCTGCCGGACTCTGGTGAACTCTGGTTTATGTAGCTGAACATTCCTCCTGCAGATGGAAAGGAAAAATCCTCTTTTATTCCAGAAAAAACTAAAAATTCTCATCTTCAGTGAATCATAAAGATGGAGGACTGACCATGGGTGGACACGCTGAACTCGCTGTCGCACTGGTTATCAGAATGATAGCCTGTACAGTCCATGGTCTCCAAGCTCAGACTCATCAGGCAATCATCATCCTGTAGGATGAACTCTTTCTTGTTGATGGCTTCTTCAGCTGCAGGCGGCAGAAACAAACAGCATCTCATTAAAAACTCAACTGGAAGAGCACATTCTACACGTGCAGCATGTCTAGAGGATGTACCTTGTCCAATTTTGATGGTGCTCAGCAGAGGGAAGTTCAGGTTGTCCAAGAAGTTGTCCAAGAGCTGGCAGGTCTCGTTCAGTTCTGGTGCTGAAAAGTTCTGCAGTTCTGGAGACCAAAAAAAACACAAACATGAATTGTCAATTTAAGGAACTTCATAAAGGGGCTGCCATGCCACCAACTCCCTACCGAAAAGTTTTTGACAAACAAAATAGTTTATAATCAAGATTTCAATTAAAGACCAGGTCAGGATCATGGAAAAGATCAGTCATATCAATGACTCAGAATTTTACCATATTTGGTCTTGTGTTCCTGTAAACTCTGGTAGAGATGTGGGCCAAGGTCTGGGCCAAATGTGACTGTCATCTGGTCCTGGTTCATGTGACAGAGGGCGTGGCCATCCATGGCACAGTATGTCAGACTCAGGGTGCTGGCATCGAACTGGTTTCGCTCTACATGGCTGCTGATCCATTCCAAAACATGTTCTGCAGTCCAGTTCTCAGGGTTGGTCTGCCGGTACCAATGTCCTCCTGAGAAGGGAGAGGAGGAGAAATGTTCATATTTGTTGGTATTTAACACCCAACTAGTAGAGTTCAAGTTCTGATGTTGCTGCACATGTCAGTTCTGAGCATTTATTAGAATTTAGTATTTGCTTTTACTCCAATGCTGCTTCATAATTTTGCCTCTTGCAAAGTGTTGCATGTACTATTTTCAATTGGTCTGCATGGTCACCCATCGGTGTGAGACTGACTCATGGTCTGGAGTTAAGCAGAACTTCCCCAGTAAACAGACTCGGGCGAATAGGCAGAACGACACCGCATTCCTGAGCCGGGTGGCAGTTAAACTTTTTTTCCGTTAATGATTGAGCGGCTGAAATCAGGTCAAAGCGGGATGAGGTCTGGGAGCTTTTCCCACACAGCATGAATAACCAAAACCCTTACAGCTAAGAACTGAACCTGATCCCAAACAGGCCTCTCACCATTCAAGTTGGAGTTCTGCAGCGGAATGATGCTGGGCAGCCCACCGGCTGACACCCCATCCGACGGGCCAGTCTGGTACATGGCAAGGTTGGCGTTGGTCAACACGCTGCTGAGGCACGGGGACGACATGAAGCCACTGAGAGACACGACACCAATGATCATAAGTAATGACATTGAAAGGGAGAAGAAACAGAACATAGAAAGCCAGCAGCAATGATACTGGCGTAGAATTCATTGAAAATTGTTAAATTGATAGTAACCTGAAGGGTTTGTAGCTCGAGCTGCTGTCAAGATGCCCAAACACGATCCACCGTGTGTGCAGTTCAGCTCCCTGTGTCTCTGTCTGTTCCTTATTAAGCCTGTGGGCCAACGAAACAGCTTTATAGGCAGACAGGTAGGGGAATTCCAGCTGTGGCTCCTCCTCCTCCCACCTCCACTTTCCTAAGAACCCGATCAACAAAACAAACCTGTCCTGTTTTTCCCCTCATCTGTGGACAACTTTATTCAAGAACTCATGACAACTCCGGCTAAAATTATGACTTTCTTTTAATAGACGTCTTTGTCTGACAAGATTGCCGTGGTTTATGCAACAGAGCGGCGAGGTGTTAGTGAATCTTCTGGCAGAGACCGTGGCACATGTTTAGCAGTTTCCTTCAGTGAAGGTTCCAGTATCAGGTTGACTGCATGCATTCTTTGATACACACACAAATAAGCAAAAGCTTTCTGGAGTCTCATTGTTTTCATCCTTGCAGTCGAATGAATGATCATTTGTCCACATTTCAAGAAAAGATAAACTTTAGACGTTGCTAATTGATTTGCAGGTGCGACTCATCTGAGAACAGTCTGTGTGTGCCAGCTGCCCCAAGAGCTTGAAGAAGTGTGTTTTATCAGGCTGTTAGAAACTGTTCAAGTTCACACAGGTACTGGAAGTGCAGTACGTCACTACAGGGAGCCGACAGAGAAATATGCACAAAGCCTGGGGTTGAATATAAACAGGAGCAAAGACGAGAAGGTTCTGCTCTTTTTGGAGATGCTGGTGAATTCATGGACAATGCTGGGTCTCTGCTGCACTCAATGAACCTCCCAAAATTCAAACATTTTAAGTTTGTAGTTTCTTCACTCAATCTCTTGGTAGTAAATGTATTCCCCATTCGTGTGTGTTTTTTTAATAGGATTTAGAAAGTGACTGACTTCTTCGCTGTTCATCACAAGTTAGAAGAAGATGGAAACATTCAAGGTGATCAGAGTTTATCTGATCTACCGGGGAGGAGTTCCCGCCTACTTTCCATCTGCTGAATTCCTTCTCTGTTCTCTTCAGTTCTTTCTGCACCTTTATGGAAAGAAGTTCTTTGTGACTTTCTGGATTCTTCTGTTACATTCTGTCTGTCACGGTTGAGGTATACCAATGATGAATGTTGCAGACTTCTCCCACATTTTTAAATAGAAAAATTTACAGTCAAATACTTTTCTTTCCTTACTATAGGGTGGAAGTGTAGAGCCTGTCCCCTCAGGGGCTGCAATGCTATACAGAATCCACCCCGAAAGCATTTTAGTGCAACCTCAGAATTCTGCATAAGTCTGTGGAGTTATTTACGAGTTAATAATTGCATAGCTGGGGATATTTTGTTAACACGTGCATGCATTTGCTGATAATGTATCCTACAGTTCAACCAGCATCTGCGCGACTTCACGACTGCCCTGCTTTGGACATTTTTTCAGACGTTTTCTTTTGAAGCCACTTGTATTTATTTATTTATTTTTTAATTTACTTCCATAGATTTTTGCCAGTTTTCCCTGCAAACGTGTTATTTTCTTAACTAAAGGTATGATTCTTCCAAAAAATAGAAATCATTGAAAAAAATAAAAATAATATTGACATGGAAACAAGTCTGCACCGGCTCTGTAGGCTTGCTTGTTTATCTTGAGAGCTGATAATGTCACTCCCAAATTTGGCCAGCACACCACACCGTTTCCTCTTTTATGGCAAAACCTGTTATGGTGCAGCCCCCATCTGGCCAGGCATGGAACTGCGATGAAACGGATATGAACTCTTCAGACAGTAGTTTGATTTTGAAAAAACTAAAAGACATATTAAGCTTTTTATCAGCTGCTTTTTATTATACACATTGTGTGAGTAGTTTATGTTATCGTTCCATGTGTATGGAGAAGAATGAAAGTGAATATTTGCTGAATAATGTTTGCACCATCAACATTAACCAACCTTTATTACTTACAAACGTATGCAAGCATGCAAACTGCAAGACAGAAAAAAAAAAAAAAAAATTAGGAAAAAAAAGTCTTAACTGCAGTGCAGCTCGAGGGTATTTGCTGACTTCAGTTTCATTTTGTACCGGTCTAACTGGATCTTCTCTCAAATGTCTCCACTCAACTCATCCTTCCCCTTTTCATAGAGTGTTTGCATAGCACCACCTCTGGTAGGTGTTATGTCAGCAGCTGAGGATGATCCCGTCCAACAACTCATTCTAAGGGTCAAGCTTGTTGCTTAAAAGTCTCTGTGTCTCTGTCGTTTTTTTTTTTAATTCATTTTGTCAAAAAAGGTCCATGTTGACATTTGTTTCCCTTAAAGATGAGCCAGATTATGGCAAAATTGCTAATCTCTCCCTGAAAATTTTCCATCTAACATTTATTAAATGTCTAATAGTTTGTAAAAGAATCTATTTCAATAATCTCAAAAAAAAAAAAAAAGTACTTTTTTGAATTTACCAGCAACATAAAAAAACAAAATATGTGCAAATATCCACGGAATAATTGCAACACCTGAACATGTTTTCCCCCAAAACACACTTGAAAATGGATCATAGATTTGATTTAAAAGCCGCCATTGTTGTTCCCGGTGTTTGAAAGCATCTAAACCTCTTAAATATTAGAATTTCCATTTGTAACGTTTTTCCATTGACATATGGAGGCTAAAGAAAGGGATTTGTAAAGCTTGTTTCAAATTTAGAAGCTTTGGAGTCTTCTATAACAGTCAGTCAACAAGGTTGAGTTTA
Organism: Oryzias javanicus; assembly: GCA_003999625.1. Classification (NCBI taxonomy): domain Eukaryota; kingdom Metazoa; phylum Chordata; class Actinopteri; order Beloniformes; family Adrianichthyidae; genus Oryzias; species Oryzias javanicus. The sequence goes on along the minus strand of CM012441.1, from coordinate 15,988,793 downwards.
TTTATTTAAAGCGTCAGAGAAGAAAAAAAAAAAACTTTTCAGAAGTGAAGCAGAATCACCAGGTTTAAGCTTTAAGAAGTAGACCGGAACGATACAATCACCAGAATTCACTCCATCCAATTCAATAAAGGTCCAAAAAATGCAGTTGAATAAGACAAATACATATTTAAAGCTACATTGGATTCACATATTGGAGAACCCTCCTACCAATAAAACAACACAGCTAAAAATATGTGCACATTTCAAATAAATGAAAGCAGTTAATTAAAAAAAAAAAAAGATTCACTTTTCTTAGAGTTGTTATGTTTACTAAGTGATACAAAAAGACTTCTAAAATTAGAATAACATTTAGGCTCAAAGTTGAAATTTCCAGAATGAGAACCAATGATGAATTTCTTTCTTTGCAACCGCCCTCCAGTGGTCATTTGTGGAACAGCAACATTTGAGTTTTACCAGAATAATTCTGTTCAGTGGACGATTTCCTTGACTTGAACATTTAATAGACTGTAGAGTTAAATCTGTAACTCCACCACAACCTCTTCATGGACTTTGGTTTCTTATGCCCTGGTCTGTTTCCTGTTTAAAATACAGAAGTATTCATTTTTTTAGTGCCAAAGAAAATGTACTTATGACAAATTAAATTAAATTAATACCATCATGAAGCTCAATGAGGGAATATTTCATTGTGATATTGAGCTATATAAATACAATTGAATAGAATTAAATTAAAAATAAGCATTAACATTGTAGCAACAATCAAAGTTGTCTCACATAATTTAATTCTTAAAGCTTAAAATCCCATTTTTAAGATGCATGTGGTCACTAGCCTTTTTGCATATGTTTGTCAAACTCTTACATAAGGGTTTATGATTTTCTTTTGCATCTACAGAACATTTGAGAATAAGTTTGGCTTTTTTTAAACCAGTGCCTTCCAAACGTTTTTTCTCAGATCTCTATAAAGTATATGGTTAGTTGTGCAATCTAAATTTAAGTTTTAATTGTGTTTTTATGTAATTTTAGAGATTACTGTTAAACCAACAAAAGTTTGGTTTTCAATTTTTTGATCAGTTTTTTTTTGTGTGTTTGTTTTTCATTTAAGAAGATTAATATATGCTCAATTTAAAGTCTAATTTTAACTTCCTCAAATCTCACAGTCAGTGTGCTTTAAATTATTTTTTAGGGTCAACACATTTTTTTTAAAGACAAAATAACAACTACAGATTTTAAATTATTTTTAAATTTACATGATATCAGTGATGAAGTTTTCTTACAACCAACTTGGGATTAATTTCAAATATTTCAGCTTTAACATGAGATTGTATGTATTTTTGTGATTTTTTTTTCTGGTTTTTAAAGTGTAAATGAATTTATACGGAATAAAACTAATGTGTACTATAAAGAATTGAAATAAACCACAGGTGATCTTACAGATGGCATATTCCACAGGGTTTGAGGAATTTTTGCTCTAATTACCAAACCATTTAGAATTTAAAAAAAAAATTGTTTTTCATGGCCTTGTGTTCACTGAGGCGTGTGAATACCTGCTTTGAAAAAGAAGAAAATCTTAAAAATTAGGAATAGCAATCAAATTAACAGGTAGGTTGCATTTGCATAAATGTCTACACAAGGTTTTCCAGTCCCTCCACTTCATTTTTTGCCCCTTTATGCATATAAAGAAGTTTCTGTATTTATATAGGCTTGTATTTACTTGTACTTTTTTTTAATAGTGGGTTTCTTATTGTCAGGAGTGAATTGAGTGAATATTGTCATTGAGTGAAGTTTGAGTCTCTTTGTCAGAGGTTTGTGCGATGTAAGTCTGCCCTCTAGTGGCCAAACTAAGAAAGTATCAGTTGTGAACATAAAAAACTCCACTCCAATTAAAATTTTGTTTTTAATATGTTCTTGTAGCCTTTTTCTCATGACGGAGGGCATTTATAAATAAAATTAGTATTAAAACTGTGTTTCTGAGTATTTCTTCATTCAAATCATTGTCAATCCGGTGCAGAGAAAAAAAAAAGCAGTTTGAAGAAAAGCGTGTTGTTGCTGTGTACAACTACAAATGGCAGGCCATAAACTCCCTGCTCCACTACATTCTGATGCATCCACTTGTAGATGACTAGATCCATGCATGTCTTCATTCCTCATCCGAGCTTTCATCTGGTTGAAAACTGCATGAAAACTGTACGGCAGCAGAGCTCTGATATTGGTCACCATTTTTGTTGCACAGGTTAGGTTAAGTTGGGCTTGCAACGGGCTGTAAGCTATTAAGAGAGCATGTAAACAAAAGCATGTTGGGAAGGCTTACCCCAGACCAACAATCCTGTCTACAACTCAGAGATGAAATTCTGATGAACTTCCACCACTCTGCAGAAACTATGTCCTAGTAAACAACACTGATTTTTGGAATTTCAGTATAATTTAAACTGTATAATTTAAAGACCACTGGGAAATCTTTTACAATAGGCCCACATCAAAAGATGATTGGAATGGGATTAAGAAAGACACAAGCAAAAACACATATATAAAAAACAAATAAAATATTGTTGGGTCACAGAGTCAGCTTATATACCGTCTTTCTATAATAACAATAATAATAATAATGATAATAAAATAGAAAATATTATGGAAACCTGCATAAACACCAGAAATTCTTGTTTATACATGAGAATAAATAAGGATTATTTTATTGCCTTGATTACTGGTAATGTACTAGTCTTTCATCTGATCCTTTAATGGATGGAAATAAAGACTTATTCTCTACTCTGCATCCTCCTCACTCACACATGGCACCTTCATACTGTCCTTAACTCCATCTATGAAAATCCCTGTCATTACTTCAACGCCATCAGTTCCGCTGCTACCAACTCTATCATCTGCTAATTTCTAAGAGCTGAAGCTCTAAAATAGTGGCCTGCAACCTTTAATGCTATGAAGAACCATTTGGGCCAGTTTGTTATTCACAAAATCCAGGAAACGCTTCAAAGTTCCACTCACAGTTTATAAAATTACACTTTATTTATATTTTGACCATAAAAACATTAATTTATTAAATGTAGCTCTAAATGCAGCTTTTATATATCATATAACTTATATATATTTTTTTTTTGGGGGGGGGCAGTATATACACATGTTACTTTCAAAATAAAATGCAACCCCTGTCAAATAAAATCCTCTTTGTAGCAGATTTATTTACAATTAAAAAAATAGTAAAGTCAAACATGGCATTTTTTTTTATCATTGTGACTTTAGTCACCCTTCATCCTTTTTCCTCCTTTTACAATTGAATAAATACATGACAACGTAGGTGTAAGATCCTATTTTTTAATCTAAACATGTAATATAATCTTATACTTTGCAAAATTTGCCTCTGAACAGCAAGTACTGTTGTGCACCAGAACTTAGAATAATGTGCTTTTAGCAAATCCCAATAACAAACCACTCTGACAATAGATTCAAACTTTTTCCAACACTTTGCTCCGTTATTTGACATTTTTAACATAGTAACATAGATGACAACACTTTCTTGGCTAAAACTAATTTACCAAAACCATAAACCATTTTTTTTTTTAATAGTTAGCCTATTTCTTTAAAGCCAGAGAGCCACAATGGAGGGAAAAAGGAGCTGCATCCTTTGGAGCGAGAATCTGCAACCTGAGGCTCCAGAGCCACACACAGCTCTTTCATGCTTCCTACGCTTTAAAGAAAATATAAAGGATTTGAATCAATAAAGGGTCTTTTGGTTAATCTATTTTCAGTTTATTAAGCTTTGTCATTTCTGTTTAAGTCTGATTACAGAATTAAAATGATAGTAAAAGGTTAAACCCACTGTTAGAGATGTTTAGTATTAGATCAACATTATGTTTTTGCAGTTACATATATTGATTTCTTAAAAAAAAAAAAAAATGTTTAGACCAATATGATCATGTTTGTATTCAGTAGTAGAAGGAAAGTCATAATGACAGATAACACTACGTTTGTTGGTTTTCTTTTATTTTTTATTCAAGAAAATGTGTTAGAGCAGAAGGATCTTATTTAATATGTGTATTTTATGTTATAAGGGCTCCTGTCGAAAGTAAAAAGTTAAAATTGTTAGACCCAGAAAAGCACAATAGTGTTATAATTCAACTGTAAAAAAGTATAAATTGTATATTATAAATTAATGAGTTAATGACAGCAAAAACATTAAAAAGTGTATTCTTCTAAACCTAGAAGTGTGATTTTGCAGCTGGGTTTTTGTCATTAAGAAACTGGCCAATATGGCTCTTTGAGTGTATAAGGTTGCACTCTTTCTCTAACATGGCTGCTCTCTCCAGTCTTCTACACCTTTCCTTTCATTCTTATTCCTCCTCCTGTTCCAACATGTTCGCACACACCTTCTCACCTCTTTCCCACACTTTTCGTGCTAAACTATTGACCTCGAGTACCGGTACTTTTAAGTCTTCCACCAACTTCCCCTCTGCTCCCTGTAACCTCCCTACTTTCAGATCACCTCTCACATATGGACAGATCCTCTGACTTGCTGCTGCAAACTTTAACTCCTCAGCTTTCTGAAGTAGAACTCCACTGTCTAGAGATCTTCCTGCCCCCTGCTCTCATCACACATTAAAATGTCAAATGCAAATATTATCACTCTCCCTCATCCGTCTATTACCAAAGCAAACAAAGCCGATCCATGGTGCAGCCCCATCACCTCAACCTTAAACATCACCGCTTGCAGTCAGAAATGTGCTGCAGTTTCAGTATACCGTACTTCTCTGCTACTCCAGACTTCATACCCCCAGCTCTCGTTTCAGTGTCTTGTCTTTAACTTTCTGAAATTTTGAATGAATCTGTTGCGGATGGGGTGTAATGCTTCATTTTAACAACGATTCGATTCATATCTCAATTGGTGGTCGCTGATCCGATTCATATTTGATATTGATTCACTTTGATAGATGCGATTCACTGACCTTAAAATCGATCTAGGACATCTTTAGCCAAAAATTCAACCAGTGTGACTCAGAGATAGTTTCATAAAGTTTAGCCCACTGTTATTTTCCACATCAAAATAATGCAAACATGATATTATTAGAACATAATACCACACTGTATAGTCAAATGTATTTATTTATCTTGTTTAGTCATTTTTACAATATTGTAAAATACACCTAACATGTCTCAATCCAAATGGTATATTTACAGATGGTGATTATAAATAATCAACTTCAACTTGAAACAATTTTATAATGGTATTGTTTGATTCGATTAACAACTTGCCTCAGACTAATCAATCTGTTTGGATTGTTGGACTATATAAATTGATTAATCGTCTCACTCCTAATTGTGAACATGTTCAAGATTTTTCCATTGTTTTAAAAAAAATAATAATTACTGTATTATAAATGGAGATAAATCATTGTCATTATTCAAAGACAATTTTAAAATAATATTGAATCTATAATATTGCATTTCAATTGTAAGTCTGTTAGTTTTTTTCAATTATCTTTGTTGAGTTATTCTTGTCAAAGTTCTTTTCAAAAATACGTTTGTCCCGGGTGTTAACTGCGCATGCCCGCAGCTGCCCAGCAGCGGGTGACGTCACGCCGCGATGCTCGCCTCTGACCGGGCGGAGAAGCGGCGGAGCTCTGCGCGACCTGCGGCATTGTTTACCTCAAATCAAGAACCGGGGCGGCCGAACGCTGCCGAACCGGAGCCCCGTCTTTATGAGCGAATGCGAGGAGCAGCGGCGGAAGGAGACGCTTCATTTGGGATCCTCCTCCTCCCGACAACCCGCGGAGGAGGATCGGTGTGATTTGTGGGAGCGAAGTGAACCGCGTTAAGATGGCAACCAGCGGCCGCTCCCGAGCTCCGTAGACGGAGGTGCAGGTAAGAGACTCACCTGCTGCCGGAGGTTAGGAGGATATGGCGAACCAGCCCGCCGTGGACTGACTAACGGGCCGTGACGCATCCCGTCCGGTCGGTCACTCGCTCCCGGGCTGCGCCGCTGTGTTCCACAGAACTTCATTCACAGATTCGACAGTCGGACGGGGTTCCGCCACTATCCCTCACGCTGCGTTTGGCCCGGACACGGCTGGAAGTCCAGAACCGGGTTGTAAACTGCTTGAATCAGTTCGGCGCTGAAGTCAACCCTATTTGTGCAGGTTGTTGTTCGGAAGGAGGTTCGGCTCGGTGCAGACGCGCTCACAGGCTGAAGGAGTGGAAAAAACACAGAACCCCAAATCCAGAGCGCTCAGAAAAAAAAAGTCCAGATGATGCGGCAGATAAGACGAGATTTAAATCCGGGATCAGACCCAGAAACCTGCCAACTAGACACCGAGCTCGGCCAGATGTTCTCCTGGGTGTTGCATCTGTTTTGATTCTGGTCGCACCTGTCACCTGCTGACTAAATCACGTGATTTTATCACCAGAGGTGTGTGGAACATTTAAAAACTGGAGTATTTTATTAAATATGTCACTACTAAGAAAAAAAATCTCTGCCAAGTAATTCAATAAATAGACATATATAAAGAAAATTAAGATTAAATCTGTATTTCTGCATATTTCTTTATTCAATTTGTGTTTAATCCATCTAGTTTGGGTACATTTTGGTTGTTCAGGTCAGTTATGTTTTGGCTTTACATCAGGAGGCAAATGTTATCATCATGTATCAGCTCAGGTAAAAACAAAGCGTGTTGTGTATGAATCTCACTTCTTGGTTTTATTTATTCATTTTTTTTAACCATAAAAGTCATGAAGGCTTCAGGGTCTCTACATCTAAGGTTGAATTGTTGAGTGGAGGAGCCTCAAATCTCAGAGGCGTACAACAAACCTGCTGTTTGTTGGTGGAGTAGAAGTTATGTTGGGGGAAAACAACAGTGTTTATCCCTGTGTGAAACTTCCTTTTAGATGTTAAACACTTGATGCTCAGACAGATTGTACACATGGAGAAGTGTAGTCTTCCAAAAAGTTCTGCTCCTGTTCTTTATACTTGTTCTGACTGATGATGTGATTATTGTCAAGTGTTGAAAATCGTGGTTAACAGTGGTTAGCGCTCTTGCCTCATAGGGAGAAAGCCCTGATTCAAATCCCAGGTGGTGCTTTTTTGCATGGAGTTTACATGTTCTCCTCGTGGGTTTTCTCCAGATACTCCAGCTTCCTCCAACAGTCAAAAAAACCTTCTTCATAAAACTTTTACTCACCATGTGGTGACTAACCCTCTTACTTTTACTCGCCCTTCATAATAAAAGTCTATCACAATAGCCTCATTCTTTTATCAAGAAAAAGGTCTATGGCGATAGTTATTGTTATAGTTTTATCACCCAGCCACATTCATAGATTAATTGGTATCTCTGAATTTGTCACAGAATGTGTGATTTTGTGGCCCTGCAACAGAATAGGCTCCAGCAACCCCATGACTCTAAAAGTGATACAGCAGGCTCTGAAAATGAATGGATGAACTTGTAGAATTTTGTCTGAGTTCCCTCGCTAATCCCTAACCCTAAAATACTACATAGTGCAGTACTATCCAGTGCTCTGGATTCTGGACACAGTGCTCTTCACTTTTTTTTTTTTTTTTTAACGTCAATAATTACTTTAGACATTTAAAGTAAAAGCCTTATAAATATCAACCTTTTACAAAGATTTTTTGTGAATCGCCACTGTGTTGTGTTTTGATGATAAAAACTGGAATAATTTATTACAGATAAATTGCAAATAATAAATTAATGAAAAAAAAATGTAAATGCAATGCATTGTGGTCTGTTTTTGCTAATCTAGTGACCATTGATGCACAGACTTCTGGGAAATTTCTAGTGTACTTGATTTTGGAATTGTATGTTCCAACATACCAGGGGTGAGGGCCACTCTTTCCAGTTTTCACATACACTCAATGGTTCAAAGACGCTAGTCAAGATTTCTTATTAGCAGCAAAGAGGATAAGGAAGCATCACAATCCTGAAATTCATCTCTGTCAGCATGTATTCATTGACCAGAATAATGAGAACAAATCCATTCAAACATTTTGTGCTGGTGTAGACTCCTATTTAGACTATTGTGGCTGTTTGGTAATTTCTCAGACTTCTTTGTTTTTTGGAATTCTGTATCAACAGAAGCTCTTTGCATTATAGTTTAGATATCTTTATTGATTTGTTTAACAGTAACAGTATACTTTATCAACAACTAGCTGAAATGGTCATTTTATTTAATTTAAATTATTGTAAAAAATACAAACCTTTTCTTTTTTTAAAAAAAAGTTTAAAATGCTGGACGAATTTTGGAACATCAGTTCTTTGTTTTGGTTTTAAAAGGTAATCATTGTGTTTTTTGTCTTCTAGCTCCATGTGTCTTCGGTAACTGATCTAGATGTGGTTCTGAGGTCCTCCTCGTCTCACCTGGGGAGTCGCCATGTCAGCAGCTCAGACACAGAAGGAGAATAATGAAGTGGGCTGGGGGGGTCTGGAGGCTCTGGGTCTCAGCCAGAGAGAGCTGGTTTTGGCTGAAGCGCTGCAGATGGAGTATGATGCCCTCTCCAGACACAAACAGGACAAAAGTGGACCCAGCACAGATCCAAGTGGTTCTTCGTCTCCCAGCCAGCCCCTCTCCAAAACCCCAAATCCCTTTATAGAATGTCCCCAACCCTCCCTGAGCCAGCCTGTTCTTGATCCAGCAGGAGGAAGTCAACCAAGGGAGCTCTTTGGATCAAACTCCCCCCAGAACCAGCCTGGAGGGTCCCAGCCTCCGCAATATTTTCCATCCATGGTTCCCCCTATTCCAGGAGGCTATGTTAAAGACTCTCCATACATTTTGAGTCCTGAGATCAGTAAGTCCAACAACCTCTCAGGCTCCCAGCACAGGGACTTTTTGGGATCTGGGACTGGCTTTCTTTCCAAAGGCCTCGCTGCCCCCCCTGATGATATTCCTCCCGCCATTCCACCAAGAAACCCCATTCCTTCCTCATCAGGGTCTAGCAACCCCTTCTTACCTCCTCGAAGGTCTACTTCCCCCCGAGATGTGAACCTGTTCATGCCTGATGTGGACCAGCCAAAAGTGACTTCAGAGGACCTACGCTTTGACCACATCAACGACTCGCTGTCCAGACTCAACGAGGCCCGGCCGGGATCTCGAGCCCACAGGAATATGAGGGACCATTCAGGAAAGCCTGTTGCACGGAGTCAAACCCTGCCTCCTCAGGTGCCACCAAGAACATATGTACCGGCTTTCAAGAGTAACAAGAACCAACGGCGGGTTTCTGTAGACCCGGTAAGAACCTGAGATTTTGCTGGTTTTGCTAATTGTTTTACTGGTGTGCTGACTGGACGGAGATGTGGCATCAGGGTCAACTGAACCCAACCCTGAAGCAAGTCCTTAACTATAGATGTCAAAGATGAATTTGACTCACATTCTCTTGGTATCTTCATACAAAAATGTCAGTGATGCGTTTTCTTTATCAAATCAACATATATCTTAAAGATAACCCTGGAAACATCAACTTAAAACATTTAAAGTTTATTTGGTTTCAAAAGATCAAAGACCGTATGACGTACAGTTAAAGTAATTAAAACACATCATAAAGATATTTTTTTTATTGATGCACTAACTTGAAGAAAATAAAAGCCAACTATTACTCTTGTATCAGTAAGGCATGAAAGCATTTCTTAACCTAGCTGGCTCATGTCTTTCTAGGAATCTTGGCCTGATTTTCTTTCCTATTAAGAACATTAACCTTTCCCTCTTGTGCAATGACAATACCAAGATATCAGTACTTTGGAAGATCCTTGAAGACCAGGATCCTTTGAAACATTAGCATTGTAATCATCTTTTTACACACTTCTTTGAAAAATGAGTTTGTATCAACACTGGCAGGTTTGATTTGCATTAGGGTTTGTTTTCTGAACTCACCAGTTTTGTTTGGCAAGAGCAAAGGTCAAGTGAACTCTTTTGTGGACCAAACAAGCAGACTCTGGTCTGCTTGACATCAAGGTTGTTGGTTCACCTGAAGACGAGCCAAAGGACAGAAGTGAGCTTTAGAGAGTACAGACATACTGCAGCATAGTCCAAGTCGAAAAACAAATTCACTGAGCAAAACTGTGGAACAGGAATAGTTTGGTAACAAGTTTTAAGAAGGTCGGTATATTTGACATGAAAATGTGCAGGTACCTCTTACTGACAGCCAGTTTTCTTCTTCATGTCTTTTCCCTGCGTCTTGGTCAAGCAATACTGTGCCACTAAGTGAGCTGGGTTTTTAACTATATGATATTTAATTTTTTTTTAAATGTTTTAATTAAGACTTTGTTCTACTTCAATGTTCATTTCATTCTTAGAGCGTTGTGTGTAAGAGAAACCAAACAAGACAAAGGTCCGAAAACTATTAGCTTCTATAATTAAATCAGAAGACTATCTTACTAAGGCCGAATCCAAATTCTTCCCTTATCCTTACGGCTTCTCCCTACCCCTACAATTGTAGAGGCATAGATGTGTCCAAAATCTTTTTAAGGGGTAGCTCTTCAAAGTGTTAACTTGCACTTTGCCTTGAAGGAAAAATTAATTTCTTCACGTGGGTGTGTTCTAAAGCACAGAAGTTTACATTTAAATGTAAGTAAGGACTTTTTGTGTTTGCATGACTTTTTAAAAGTTATAAAACCAACGTTGTTGTGTATTTTACGAGCACTGGTAGCTACGGGCTAACATACTCTAGATCAGTGTTTTTCAACCAGTGTGCCGCGGCACACTAGTGTGCCGTGGGAGATGGTCAGGTGTACCGTGGCAAATAACCAATTTTCACATATGTAAAACATTTACCATCACTAGGGAATCCGCTCTGCGTTCATCCAAACGGGCCCTGATTTAACTCTGGTAGATAGTTTAGAATATGCAAGATTGTAAAATATTTTTTTCAATGTTTCTATAAATGACTTTTAATCAGAATAATGTTACCGCAATCTGGCCGCAAAACCAGCTGCAAGCTCGGCTTTCAGAAAAGTTCCGCCCCCTTCAACTGTCTCCACCAATTATTGTTGAAGGCTTGATCACATGTCATAAATCTGACCAATCAGAGGTGACTAACGTCCTCACTTCCTTGTTCCTTTTCGGCTCATAAAATCTCTCGGTTCTAACAAAAACAGCCGCTACAGCTCGTGTTTAGCGGTGTAACTTCCTGCAGGATCCGGTGTCAGACAGTTTAAGAAGTGAACAAAAGAATGAAGCTCAGAAACGTGAGTATATCCGGAATACGCGCGAGTTATGCACTACATCCCCCGGATGCATTGGGGTAAAGCAGACTTTCTCAATGGTGGGGCACGGTGCGACCCAGGGATCATACCATTTATTTTAGTTACTAAACAGTTGATCGGAGGACAGACAGTGACCGGGATATCACACAGAGAGAAGAAATTGAATTAAACCTCAAGAATTGTGATGGAAAAATATTTAACGGAGATTAAAAGAAACAACGGAGAGAAATAGAGTGCGCGTGCTGGGGGGAGGGGGGTGTACAGGAGCGCAAGAGCTGAAGAGAGAGAGAGAGAGAGAGAACATCAACACATAACCTTCAAGAAACTCGAGACATTAGAAAAGAATAAAAAAACTGGAACCATTTGATTTTTTTGACAGTATGAAGGAACAGAGTTTGCAGGAAATCCTTCTATATGTGTAGATATATTCTATATTTATTATATACATATATATATATATATATAGAGAGAGAGAGAGAGAGAGAGAGAGAAGATCGAGAGAAGAAACCAGATTTCAATCTCAAAGCTGAGACTCTTGTCTTTCTTAATTGTATTGTGAATAAAAGCCCTTATTAGTTTTTCACAATTTAATTTGTATTTTTGGTTGTGGTTGCAGAGTTTTGTGTTCACTTCAAATGTGTTTAAAAGGAAAAAACTTAAAATGTATCGAGTTAAAAATTGAATAGTTAATAGTTCTTTTTTTTCATTGATTTTGTCATTCTGTCTGGAAGGATAAATAACACATAAACATAATAGACACTTTAAATGAATGAAAACATGTTTACATTATGGACTTTGTGCATAATCTAATTAATAGTTTATGATAAATTAAATAAAGCAAAAAAACAACATAAAAAGTCATTTTGCAGCTGAAAAAGCAGCTGTTTTCAGAGAGCTAATGCAAAAGAACAGTTTGAGAAAGCCAGATTCCCATCACGACTGTGGAGGGAAACAAGGAAAGATTGTTGTTTTTACTTTGAAAGTTTTGGAAGTATTCTTAAAAAAAAGAAACATTAATAAAAACTGATTATTTATAAGTTTTTTTTAATATTTTTTTTTAATCATTCTTTAATTATAATAAATGTAGACTGTTTTGAAGAGGTATAAGTTTAACTTGAGAAAATTGACTAATGGTACCAATGATATTCGCAGCAGAAAGTTGTGTTTGTGTCTGTGGAGGGGGGTACGAGAATTGACATTGAGAAACACTGGGTTAAAATGACAGCGCCTCTGTGCTGCAATGACGCTTCCCACTTATTTAAAAAATGTAAATTAGATTCTACATCAATACCGATTAAAATTTTTTACCTTTTGGATACTAGTGTGCCGCGGGATTTTTTTCATTGAAAAAGTGTGCCTTGGCTCAAAAAAGGTTGAAAAACACTGATCTAGATGATAGTCGAATAATGATCACGTTGGTGGCATCTGAATTTGAATTAGCTGTTTTTATATAACTTTGATTGGAGGGCTCAATGTAGGGGTAGGGAGAGGCCTAAGGGATTGGGGAAGAATTCTGATTTGGCCTAAGAGAGCAACATTAGTTTTTTATGAGTTTTTAACTTCTTGTCGTACAACGCCAAAGTTTTTTTTTTTGTACTTTCTACTTTTGCTGTGAGGGGTTTCTTTTAGGGTTAAAAGTGGGTAATCCCTTTGTGACTTAGACCTAGCAATGATTAGTCCAAACATTATCACAACCAAATTCAAAGCTCCAAGACTCCCTCTTCATTTTTCAATGTCCTGAACAACTTTGATTCCGACTTCATTGCCCTTGTTGGGGTGGGTTGATGTCCTTGAAACCCACCATGTTGAAAATCTCACAGCAGTTTTACAGGTAAACTCACATTAAGCAGTCCATACTGTACTGAAGCACGTTTGAAACCAAATCAGGATTGTGAGGGTGCTGTAGGAACTCTATCTGTGCGTTGGTACAATAAGGTGAACCGCGTTGAGGCTGGTTACCAGAAGTGGTTCAGAACACAGTTTAGTGGGCTTTGGTGTGGTACAGTCTGGTTCTGCTTAAGGTTTCTCCCTAATCTTCCGTTGAGCAGAAGCTATTTTTTCCACAGCAGCCCTTGCTTACATAGTGTGGGGAACTTCCTCTATACTTTTGTAAGAGGACTGGTCCTAGTGAGTGTGATATCACCCATAGAAAATAACTTAATTCCTGCGTGATATCAACTCAATCACCATTTGCAATTCGGATGTTGGAGTCAGATATTGTCAGTAAGCAGTGATTGGTCCAAGACGGTCTAAGTTTACGTTTCTATCGCAACTACTCTTGCCAATCAGGAGGTTAGCTTCTTGGAAGTCCACACCCTTCCACTGAAAGTAGTCTTAGAAAATTCAGACATTTCAAACATTTGGGAGGCACCACATTCTTTTATTCAGACATCTGATTGGCCAGTTTTTAACTTGAATAATTTGATATATATTTGAAAAACATGAGAGTAAGCGAGAATGTGTTAAAAGCGTAGCAAGAATGGGTATTCTGACAAAAGAATGACTGAGAAATAGCTGTTTATTTCTTTATACGAGTCTTTGGAATTTTGGCTTCTTAGAACCGGCTGGTACTTCCTCTTTAGAATGTGAAGGGGAAGGGGTCACCCAGTCCAGTTCTCATATGCATTAAATGGTGGTGAACTACACCTAAAACCATCAGGTGTAATTAATCATATGCTTCCTGCAAAAACTGCTGTTGAAACAACATTGTCTTTCCTGAAAAATGTTGAATATAACAATCCTTTATAAGGTTATTTTGGCTTTTTTTTTTTTTTTTTTACTTTTTTGAGGCAATTTTTATTTGAAACCAGGGCTTCATAAGTAAACTTCATTGCTTAGCAGAGTGTGGCATTTTTTCTGCTAGGTCTTGGTCGGAATTGTTTTTTTAATTTTTTTTTGCTTTTTAGGGCCGACTCTTCACATTAACAGTGTGAAGAGTCTATTTAAAAACATGCATGACATGAGCCACCTTAAATGTTTGGTTCATTTTAGTATCCTTCACTGACATGGATTATGATTGACAGGCAAAACCGCACATCTCCACTTGACTTCATTTCAGTTTCATTCTGTGTTAAAGTGGATACAAGATCATGATCGTTGACGCTGAGCCCGCCTCCTTTATCAGTCAACAGCCGTGACTGTTGTTGAACGTGTTCACAGTCTGCCGCTTGCAACTCAGCCGGGATAAATATCAGCAGTCAGACCAGTCCAACTGGCAGTTGAGGGAAAACACTGTGAGGTTTGATAGCCTCAGTGGAGTGACAGCAGCAACTGTCAGGCATTGTGGAGCATCCTGTCCTTGATTCTACCACAGGAAATACTGCAGGGTTTTCAGAATTACTGATAGCTGATATGCCAATTTTGAAAACATATGTATTTATTATATACATTAACGTTTGTAGATACAGTCCTGCATCTTTATTCTGTGTGAAATGAGTAAATATTTAAAGAAAAGACAAATACACAAACAAACCCTCATTTCTGTCACTTACTGAAAACCAAGAAATCATAAACTTGTAAAAGCTCATGAAAGATGGCACCTCTTTATTGAAAATGAATAAGTAACAGCACAAGCATGATTCAGTCCATGTTTTGTCTTTATTGATAATATCAAAATACACAAAATAAAAGTTTAACAGGCATTCTGCACAGCATTAAAAACGCAATAGCCATGTTATGTTTCCTGACAGTTTTTGTGCAGCTACATGCAGACACTCTCAATGCTTTATACTCAGAAAGCTTCACATTTATTTTATTTTCTTTTTAGATAAAATCTAACTTTTCTTGAGGTGACACATACAGTATCAATGTAGAAGCTCGTTTTGGTGCAGTAGCATGTAAAAAAACGCCATAAAAAGTAAAGAACTAGAATTGCGGACTGTTGCAAAGCCTTGGGTATAGTATTTGTTCAGGCCTCACCCACTCACTTTTGGTCTCAAGCTCAGAGTCAAGATTGAATAGCAAGTGGCCGAAATGAGTGACTGGACCCTCCCTTAGAGATAGGAGAGAGGAGC
This sequence comes from Oryzias javanicus, assembly GCA_003999625.1. Lineage (NCBI taxonomy): Eukaryota > Metazoa > Chordata > Actinopteri > Beloniformes > Adrianichthyidae > Oryzias > Oryzias javanicus. The sequence goes on along the minus strand of CM012441.1, from coordinate 15,973,573 downwards.
TTAGTCACTTGGGAGGAGCTCAGAGTAGTAGCTGTTGCTTCTCCATATTGAGAGGGGTCAGTTCAGGTGACTCAGGCATTTCTTTTAGGTTTGTCTTGGATGTCTCCCTTGGGAGGTATACCGACCATGTCCCATTGAGAAAGTCCCAGGACTCACTAGAAAGACTACGTCTCTGGGCTGGCATCGGAGTGACTTAGGGCATGTTTGATCATGTTGGGCGGACCCTCTGTTCCTGTTGAAGAGTTGACTAAGGGTGTATTCAGACTTGACACAATTGGTTTGCTTAAGGTGAACCAGAGTTTGTTTCTCTCGATATTAAAACAAATTTTCAGTCTGAATATTTGCAAGCGACCCCTGACCAGGACCAGAAACCGCTCTCAGACCCATCTTTTGGGGTGGTCTCAGTTCTTTTCCAATCAGACTGAACTTTGGTTCGCTCTGATTCTTCAGTCTGAATTCAATCCGCTCCAGAGCAAAGTAACTGGACCAAAACGTGGTTTTGTTCACAAGTTTTGGTCCGGAACAGAAAATCTCTGGTAGATCCAATCTAACGCAAGGTTTAGGACTCAATCCGGACCAAATTTAGCATACTCATTCCAGAACAAATAATTTTTCCAGTCTGAATACATCCTGGACTGACTGTCAGCATGTAGACGGCAGGTTTTCTCCTCCATGCTCACTTTGTAGCTACAGACATGAACTCCTGAGACGACCCCATGCTGTTTCTAAACCAGACGATGATGGAAGTCAAACTACTAAGCTTTTTTCTGCATAATTTCTAAGCAAACAAAGCACAATTTAAGCACTGCGAGAGCGTTTCAAGTTTATGTTAATGTCTTTGTTCCTCCACACCTGGTCTGTGTTGACTTAGGTCAGGAAACAAACCATTCAGTGGGCTTCCTGGATGGTTTCTGTCCATAAAATCTGAGGAAAAATTCAGGAATTCTGGTTTATTTAGAGATAAGACCCAAAACATGATAGAGAAAACACAGATAAAATAATATGTAAATCTATGTAAATGGTAATTATTCCTGACATGGAAAATGTTCGGTTGCTTTGAACCTTCATTTAAGCTAAATGGTTTTTGTGAAAGTTATTGAATCCTATGCAAAGCAGAACTGTGGATTCAGTGGCTGACAAATCTTTAGGAAATCCGTTTTTAAGATTTGATACTTATAAGTATGTAATTTACTGTTGGAATGGAAAGGCACAAAAAAATAACGTTACAAATGATTGGAAAATGGCATATAAGCATTTTCACTTTCCTTCAAAGGCCCAAAGCTTGTCACAGTCACACACTGGTGGTGGCTCCGCTGCCGAACACTGGCACCAACCTTCCACCAGAGGTAATTCAGGGTTCAGTGTCTTGCCCAAGGACACTTTGACAAATGTCCGGGCAAGGTGGGAATTGAACCCACAATTTTACGTTCAGGAGCTGACCACCCTACCGCTGCACCATGGCTGCCACCAAGTTGATGATTTATTCGGTTGGCACGTTTCGGCATTTCTCGTCAGGGATCGCCATAGCAAATCAGCTTTCATCGATTCACACATTTATTTTTATGCCAGATGCCCTTCCTGACACAACCTTGTATTTTATCTGGGCTGGGGACCGGTTCAGGGAGACCTAGAACCGTGCCCTGTGACTACATAGTTTGGCAGTAGCATGAAGGGTTTTGGCTAAGAACCCATACTGAATTAAGACCATCACACCCTTTGGGAAACAAACCCTGTATGCAGCCAGCTGCCCAGCTCTTTCAGTTCTCAACCATTAGAATTGTGATTTAGTATTTTATGTGATATAACTGCCAACCAGTCGTTTTGATTGGCCCCCTGGATGTGATTGACAGGTGTCCATGAATACCCGGGCGAGTGGGTTTGGCTATGAGCTGTTTCAGGTGTCGGAGGAAAGGGATGAAGAGGTGGCCGCCTTCTGCCACATGCTGGACGTGTAAGTATCAACATAGAGGTGCTTGTGCGTGCCCCAGAGCTGCAAGCTCACAACCTGCTCTATGTTTTGTCTTAGGCTGCGGTCGGCGTACCCGCACAGCGACCACTCGAAGAACGCCGGCTTCGTATGGTCGCCGTCTGTGGGCCACGATGAACTGCACCAGGCCCTCGGGGTGAGCGTGAAAGTGACGATCATCAGCGAGCACTTCAGGGAGCCACTTACCTTTACCTGCGATGGTGAGTGCCTTCCTTCATGTGGATTGCAGGCTTAAACATTAGCGCCTTTAGGAACGGCAGGAGTTGAATCAAAGTCCAACTTTATTTTAAAGGAGCTTTACAGCAGTCTCAGCGTGGTCAAAGTGCTTTCTATAAAAGACAATAATACATTAAAGACCCACTCAGATCAAAAAGGTGTTTTTGTGACATTTTAGTCACGATGGAAAACATATATGAAGCAAATTAAGCTTAAAATAGCATTTCTGAGTATTTCTTTATGAAGAAAAATGTCATAGATAACAGTATAAGTTGTACTTTAGGGAGAAATATATTTACAAAATATGGGAACAAGACATGCATGTCATTACCCTAACACATTGAATCTTATTTAGCTTCATGAAACATGAGAGACATTCAGTGTATTAGCCAACTTCTTTTTTTTTCCCCTTCAGGGGTCGTCACAGCGATTTAGCATTTCCATCTTACTCTGTCTTCTTCTGCAACCTCTACTGTAGAACAACAATTCTTAAGATAAAAGTAGCATAAAGTACCCGCTAAAAAGTAAATTAAACTCTAAATCACTTAATCTCTTGAATTCCTGATCTTCTGCGTCGCTTCGGAACAATTCCAGCAAGCCCGGCGTAAGACTAAGCAGCACTTCTTCTTCTGCGTTGCTGTCAGTAGCAAATACTGATACACACACCTACAGTGCCCTCTAGTGGTTTTTGTTATTTACTTTTGAAAAAAGTCAAGTTCAAGTTGCACCCCCAGCCAAACAATGGAATAAAAAAAAGCAACTCATACTCTGAAAAATATAGTATTTATACTATATTATATAATATTTGTGACATAAAAACACACTAGGTGGATCACATCCACTTGTAGATGACTATATCTCGTTGTCTTAGCTTGCCATTTTGTTACACCGATGAAGTTAGGTTAGAGATGTGAGGGGGTGCAATCTAGCGGGAGAGCGTGTAAACAGAGCACTCTCAGCAGTGGGGAGATAAGAAAGGGGTGGGGTTGCTCCACTCCAACAGCCCCGCCCACCACTCAGGTGAATTTCTAAGGATTGCTGCTCTCCAGAAACTATTTTCCAAAAAACGACAGGTTAAATAAAGGGCCTAAAAACAGCAAAATCGCAATTAAAAGACCACTGTGAAATCTTTTAACATACAAGACCAACATGGGCCTTAAAGGTCTAACATGTAAAACAAAAATTATATAACAGTTCTGCAACACAAATTAAAATTTTCCTAAATGTTGTAATAAAAGTTGTGATCCTTTTTAATAATAATTTTCAACTTAATTAGTTGAAAATTTTCTCAAGTAGTTGTTTTTCCCTTTATTAATTTATTAATGATTTAATTAATATGCAATTTTATGTGACCTCAAAAAACAATAATATATTCTTACCAAGGAGTGATTTACTTATTTTTTTTATACTTCTTTAAATTTTTGTGCCAGAGCAACTGTAATTTTTAGCAATTATATGATCACAACATGCTTGCTTTTTACACACAAAAAAAACATTATTTTCATGTTTATGTGCAATTATAACAAAAAAAAGTGAACATTTTGAAGTTCTATTATTTTTTATTTTTCTCATAATACCAAATGTAACTTCACCAAATGTTTTTATTTTATTTATTTTTAGTTTTATTTTAGTAGCATATTGCAGAAGTGCTGTCACTTTAACCCAGTGCATTATGGGAAATGCAGTGCAAATGCTGGAAAAACTCACGTCTCAGAGCTTCATTATTTTGTTCACTTTTTCCACGGTTTGACACAGGATACAGCGGGTAGCTACACCGCTAAGCACAAGCTCTAACTGTTGTTTTTATTGGAACTTTGAGATTTTATGAACCATGTCACAACAAAAACTTATGATTGGTCAGACTGATGACTGATCAAGCCCCAAAGAATGACTGGCGGAGACAGTTGGAGGGGCAGGACTTCAAAAAAAAAAACCCTAGCTAGGCTAAATTGCATTCTTATTAAAAAGTCTTTATTGGAATCAAATAAACACATAGAAAAAAGTAATTTGTGGTCTTTTATATTCCTAACTATTCAATGTTTTATCAGGGCCTGTTTGGATGAAAATGAATAATTTTCTAGAGCACACCTGAACATCTCTCATGGCACACTGGTTAAAAAACAACAATTAAAAAACGCTGAGCTCTGCTGGGCTTTAAAGTTCACTTGGATAAAAATGGAGCCAGACTGTTTAATATTCAAAATCAACCCGAAAATTTTAAAGGGTTGAAGTTTTTAGAGGAAAAACAGAATCAGAATGATACCACTCTTTCTCTGAGGGTTTTTCTACACTCCAGCTGCTGCTTTTGGAACATAGACTTATATGAGACCAATCATTTCTGATGTCACACATAAGATCCTGAACAGCTCAGACTCTCTGGTGTCCGCTTGACTTGCATCTATCTTCATCTAAAGCCATTTTCCTGAATTAATTTTTTAAAATGAAGGTAACTGAATAAAAAACAGAACTTCATACTTTCTCTCTGTGGGCATCTTGAATAAAAGACACTATTTTAAAGCCTAATATGTGTATGTGTGTGTTTGTCAGGGTCATCAACAGTGGACCTGCTCATCTACCAGACTCTCTGTTACGCTCAGGACGATCTGGACCACCTGGATGTGGAGGATTATCTGCTGAAAGTCTGTGGACATGAGGAGTTCCTCCACAAGTAAGATCTCTCCTTTGGTTTAGGAGGATTTGATCTGACTCTGTCAGGGTTTGGAGCAAAAAAGAAAGCAGAAGCGAGTTTTCTTGTTTCATATGTTCTCACGCTGACATGCACATGTCTGTCTGGGTTTAGCATGACTCAGACGAGAAAGTAGCCTGCCATCAGATCAGCTAATGCGGCTTCGAGTCGTTCTATTCTCCAGCTGAATTGGGAGTCTAGGTTAGGATTGTCAAAACCAAAGCGTACAGAACTACTGCGTTTTACATTTTGTGTCCCCGGGAGGTTCCTTTCTGTCTGCTACTTGCATCTGTGAAGATCGTCATCATTGCAGCTGCTTCTCTGAGGCTTTTTTTTTTTTTTTTGCTTACACCTCTGCAGACAGAAAGCAGCTGCTGCGCTGCCATCTGCCTCCTCACACATGATCTGCAGTGTTACTGTGTTGTGCCTCGATGGAAATGTATGTGTGCGATAAGCTGCAGCTGTGAGGCCGGCTGAACTTCCTGCTCTGAAACAATAACTATTTTTTGGACCTGGACCAGCCCGTGTCCGTCCTGCGTCCGTTTAGATTGTTGGGAACATGGAAGTTTGTTTTGGAGGACAGAAATAAATGGAATCAGGAGAGACAGGGGCAGAAAGAAGAAAGAGTGTTATTTTGTTATTGCATTACAGTCTTTTTTTGGGTGATCAAAGGTGCAGCTTAGAAGCAGAAACTTCCCTTGGAGTTTGAAACTGGTCACAAAGTGGACCAGAATTCCTGTGCGGGAAGCAGAAGAAGAGAGGGAAGTGGTCACTCCCAAGAAGTGCAAGGCACATTGATCAATGTGGAAAGAGTTTTTAAACCTGACAGCCTGAATAGGAACAAAAAAATTCAAGGTGAAGGGAAGGAAAAGCAGATGAAAGGCTTTCCTGACAGAGTTTCTGCTAATCTTCAATCCTTCTTTTATTTTTGCTTTCCATGTTGTGATGCATTTTTTAACACTTTTTTGTGGTACACTTCTTTAGAAACGGCAAAATCCACAATCCTCTGACTGATCTTCACCACCATTAACTGTATATGAAAACTGGACTGAGTGAATGTGATGTCATCAGTAAAAAAATGAACTACTTCCAGCTCCAACCAAATGAAGTCAATTCAGTTGCCATTTCTTCCCCAATTATGGTTGCCATCATGTTGGAACCAGATGTTATCAGTAAGAAGGGATTGGTCCTAATTGGTCTGAGTCAACTTTTTTTGGCAACAACTTCCACCAATCTGGAGAGAGCTTGTTGGAAGGCCACACCCCTACCATTTGAAAGCCAGTGTGTTAAACTTTACGGTCATTCAGACCAAATACTTTCACCATGAGGTATCTTTTTGGCCAGTTTAAAACTTGAATACCTTGCAATAAAAAATATATTGTAAAAAATATATATTTTATAATAATTTTATAACATGAAAACGATATATTACACAGGATTAGCAAGATCGTGCTTAAAATCAAAGGTTGCACGGCAAAGGGGCTAGTCTGACAAATATAATGACTGAGTATAATGAGTATACCGAGTATATAATGACTAAGTTTATGGGATTTTGGCCTCTTGGAGCTGGCAGGTACTTCCTGTTTGAAACATGAAAGGGAAGAAATCAGTTAGTCCAGTTATCATATACAGTCAATGATCACCACAATCTCCCCAAGGAAAAAAAATTTTTAAAGATGGGATAGATTTGTTTAAAAATATTTCTTGACTTTTATTTTGAAATGTATTCATTCATTTATTGGAGATGCAATCTGATTTTAAGTTATCAACCAAGTTCTGTTACAGGCTGCATTCACAGTCATTTTGCATCAACTTTTCCTGTATATTATCTTTAAAATTCGACGAACACATTTTTTGTTGCCATAAATTGCACCGGAATATAAAGCACAATATGAATTAACAGAGAATAAATGGTCCATTTTCATAGATATGTACTGGATTATAGTGTGAATTAAGTGAAAAAAAATTTAAAAATATGTGTGGTCAGACTACCTAGAAGGCCTTGAGGGACAAAGAGACAGGTGATTGGTCAAAGCGGTTGATGGGTCTTTTTTTTATTAAATTAATTGTGTTTTCTTCATTTTATCTGCAATAACCAGCCTTTATAGAGAGTGCAACATGACAGACAAATCAAACTTTATTCAGAGTTACTCATATGATACTGAACAGGACACTCACTTCTACGGTTCATTATTATATTCAATGTGGTACCCATAATAAATACTCCAATAATCCATTAAGTGTGTGGCTTCATAGTTTACCAAAGTTGTACTAAAACATTCTGACAGATTTTTTAGCTCCATGTACCACAGAAAATCCTTTTGAAGTCTATAAGCATAACCAGAATTTATTCAAAGGGCGTGCTGTTGAATTCTGAGAAAAATAAAGGGTTTAAAGTAACGTTTGTGGTCAAAAAAAAAAAAAAAAAGGTACGTGCCACCACTGATATTGTGGTGCAGTTTCCTAATTTCCTGTTTGGCATTTCAGAATAAAATTTGTTTGCTCATTTTTTGTGTCACTAAGCTTTATTCATCTAACTCTTTTTTGTTTCTTTGTTTTTTTTGTTGCAGCTCTCAGAGTCTGGCTGGTCTGGAGATCGTCCAACAGTGTCTGAAGTTCGACTGGGACATCCGACTGTTCCTCACCAAGAGATTTGCTGTCAACAGAGAGCTGGCTCGCACGGTATGAACATCAACATCTGAACACCAACACGCACACCATCATTGAAAGAGACTGCACTGATACTCATTTTGTAGAACCTTATTAAAAAGCCTTAAAAACTGCTCTGCAAGGCCACCCATAGGCCTGGGGTTTCAACAAAGTTAGTGCAACTCTTCAGTTGCAGAAGTTGTTACTCTTCATGGTTGTTTGGATCAGCTGATGCTTCACATGCTCGGTGCTGCATACTACACAAGTGACTCCTTTTGGCATCTACAGAAGACATTTGAGGCTTTTCAATTACACTAAATCAATCAATCAATCAATCAGTCAGTTAATCTGTCAATTTGTGGAGTACTTAAAATGCCAGGAGCAACTAAAGTGTTGAACATAAACAATTTAGATGTTTTTTATCCAAATGTTTTGATTATTTTCTTGCTCAGTTTGTGCTCTTTTGATTGACAGAAGGAAGATGATGACACAGCGTCCACTATGAACCACAGCATCCTGCTGCAGGAGCGGCCAATCAAACAGACCGTCACCAGGTGGGGGGGCGGAGTCTGAGTTGTTAAGTGTTTTTTTTTTTTTTTTTATTAATTCTGTTTTTTGCCTGAACAGGGAGGCTCTAACCCTTCTGCTTGACACATTCCACAATGAAGCGGAGACCTTCGTGCTGTCAGAGGTGCGGTCACACATGCGTACCTCTGCATGTGCAGTCGAGTATACACATGTTTAGACAAATATCTAGACATGTGCAAATAGACATATGAGAATGGTGGCATGGAGCAACACATGTACAAAACCACATCAATGCATGCACTTGTATATTAAAGATCCACATTAAATGTATATGTATTCAAAAATAATTTTTAAAACAAAATTAGAGTTTGCCTCTTGATTTTTTTAATTTTTAACATAATTTTACATTTTGCTGAAAGTTTATAGCAAAAAAAAAATAATAGACATAAATAAAATAATAAACTAAAACTTGTTTTTCTCTGAAGGTGGAGCTGCCTCTTCACGTGGAGCGTCTCGTTCAGTCGGTGAAGGCGCTCTGCAGCTCCCTGGCAGCCGTGGAGACGCCTGAGGTGACGGCGGCCCTAAACCAGCTCCCAGCATGCCCTTGTCGCCTGCAGCCCAAAGTCCTGAAGGTGTGGGACTAAAAAGCTGAAACTCTTGAATTTTTTTTAATGTGTCGCCGTCCTCCTCATGTTTCCTCTCCGTCTGCCCTCAGGATGCCTCAGTGCTGGCTGTAAGAGAGAACAGAGGTACGCTCAGTCACGGACGAGTCTTTTGCATGAAGTTCATGACTGTGAACACCACAGGCTTTCTCTCTTGGAAAGTTTCTAAACAGCATGGAGCTTCAAGCAGATTTGGTTTGTCTATATTTCAGAAAAAGTGGTGGAGAAGCTGACAGCCACCATCTTGGATCTGGTGGAGCTCTACTGCAGCACGTTTAACGCAAACTTTCACACGACGACACAGAGCCGCGGCTGCACGGCGCCGGTGCAGGAGGCCGGCCTTGTCAACAACGTGCTGTCCTTCAACGTGTACGCCGCCCACCGCATCCCCATCACCTGGGCTGCCAGGTACAGCCACACGGGAGTCACCTCCTCCCTCCAGATCCTAACAGGAATGTTTGATCGTCATGGAAACCAGCTTCCTGCAGAGAAAAACAAGATAGAGAAAAGTATTTGTAAAAAAGTTTAAGCTGAATTTGGGCTTGAATTAATTAATTAAAGGCTGGAAATGATAACTGATAAAGAATCTGATTTAAACAGGTGGAAACAAGCAGCACAAGATGATGAAATATAAAAAAAAAATGCAATCACACATATATGTATCTGCTCATCAGAAATGGTGTTCATGACGCCTCTCTTATGTTCTGTCTTCTGATTGGTCAGCTACGAGGGCTTCTTCCTGTCCTGCTCTCTGACTCATGGAGGGGCGGAGCTCTGTGCACCACAAAACACCAGCAAACAGGCTGTCAGCAAATATCTGTTCCATCTGGTGGTGTGGGACCAGAGGTGTGTAGCTGGGCCTCATCTGTTGTTATGCTACATCATCTGCACCCCTAACACTGAACTCCTGACCCTCCCCCGCCCCTGCCCCCAAACAGGGTGTGTTTTCCCGTTGAGATCAACCAGCTGCCGCGGGAGTCTCAGCTGACCGTGACGCTGTACGCCACCCCACTGCCACCACCCGGGGGAGCTGAGGAGAAGGGGAAGCAGCGGCGCAGCATTGAGGCTCGGGCTGGGTCACTATGCCGCTCTTCAACTTCAGACAGTGAGTCACCGTGAAACAGAAACCAAATTCTCAGCATTCCACAAACCAAGACAAAAAAATGTACAAGATAAAAAGAGTGGATAAAAAGGACATCAGCTGAATCTCCTGTTGGGGTTACCACATGGTAATTATGGGCAGATCAGAGTTTACACATTTTAAAGGGTCCATTGCAGAAAAGTATGATCGAAAACATTGTAAATATAATTTAAAGTCTAGTGAGTGTGAAAGACCCACTACTTTTTGGCTTTCATCCATGAGAAACATGGATATTTTTAGAAACCATAAAGGAAGATCATACAATAGTGGCCAGGTTTCTTCTTGTTCACTCTTTTGTGAACTCTTATCAGAAAGTTTAAACGTGATGTTCAATATTGCGAAAAAGTACAAGTGTTGTTAATACTGTGCTTATTGTTACATTTTTAAAAATTAAGCTTTTTTGTGCATGCCTCTTGTATCTTCCCCCAATGATTTGTAGTTCCTTTTTTAATGTTTTAAAATTATGCATGTGTAGACATGGTTGTGTTTGTGTGTGCATAGTGTGCTGACATGCGGCAGGAAGTTGCTGGGCCTATGGCCTTCCACACCAGGGAGAAGCGGTAACGCCCGAACCAGTTCTCCCAACTTCAGCCAACCAGACAGCGTGATCCTGCAGGTGAGTGATTACAGCTGTTCTGATGAGCTGCTCAAGTGACCCAGTCGACTCTCTGGGTCATTCTACAATCCCAACTCCTCAAACTTTGAGGGGGCATCATCAGCATGGGTGTCAGAAGACCAGTCCTTGAGGCCTTGATTTGGACACCCCTGAGCTCAGTATGCCTCAGACCAGGTTGGGTTGATGGACAACACAAGCCTGGCATGCGTTCACTCTGTTTGTGTCAGAACATGAAATTCAATCATGCATTTGTGCTCCCAATTTTAAAAAGAGGGGGAACCGACATGCATAAATAACTAACAGAAAATTGCTTAACCTTTTTGGTAAATTTAGTCTCCTATTTTTTAGAAACTTGTTGGTAAACATCAGAGGATTTTTTTTAGCTTTGAGGAGTGTTTTCCTAAAATTATTATGTGGGTTTTGGAAGCTCTGAGACTTCTGTTGTGAAGGTTCTAAGTGATTTTCCAGTAACTAGATTTAAAAATGTTGTGTCACTTTCTATAGACTTTCTTGAACCTCACTTTTGTCAATTCGTTTTTATACCAGGCTGGTGTTCCAAAATCTAACTGCTTAGTTTGTTAAATACTTGCACTGATATCTGCTTCCACTTTCTTCTTCATCAAGTTTTTTGGGTGTACCACAGGGCTTGGTTTTAGAACCCTTTTCTATAGAAAACTTGTGATCAATTTAAAAATGTCTTCTTTTTTTGCAACAGTAGGACTTTCTAGTTTCTGTTCCTAATTTTATCAAACCAAATAGTTTTTCCAGTTGTTCAAACTTATTAATAAAAACATCTCCTAGTGTTAGTTTTTCTGGGTTTTGGAAGCTCGACTTTTTTGCCTTCTCTGTTTTTTGTGCTTGTAGAAGTCGATGTTTCTGTAGTTTTTATTTCTTTGTGTGCACTGCTCAACTTTTGACTTGAAAATTATATCTGTCTTATTATGTTTTTCAAAATAAATTTTATGAATAGTTAAGAGAACAGCCGTGAGATCTAATGTCTGAGAACTGACCGCTATCCTTCTGTCTTCGTGAATCTGTCCATCAGGTGGACTTCCCCACCTCCTCCTTTGAGGTCTGCTTCAGCACCCCACCCCCAGCAGACTTCTGTCCTCAGTATGAGTTCAAGAAATTAGACACCATCAGTCAGATGCAGGTCCAAGACGTTCTGCACAAGAAGGCTTTCTTCTGGTTAGAAAAACACACACATTTGTAGTGTGAGACTAAAGTGTGTATTAAAGTTTCTCTAACTGTCGCGACGATCTCTAAAAAAATACTTGAAAACAACGATGGTTGTGTTCAGTTTGTGTTGTTGTGTTTGTAGGCTGACAACAGACGACAAGCGCCTGCTGTGGGAGAAGAAGGCCTTCTGTCAGGGGGAGAGCGCAGCGCTGCCCCTGGTCCTGGCCAGCGCCCCCTGCTGGCAGTGGGCGTGTCTCCCAGAGATATATGCACTGCTGCGGCAGTGGGCATGTTTGAGCCACATGGACGCTCTGGGACTGCTGCACGCCTCGTACGTGTTCACTTGCACAGGTCACACACAGAAAGGAGAGGGGTCCCTTGTAGTGGCACGTGGATATTTTACGGCTCCTCAAACTCCAGCTCTTAGAAACGAGTTACAACAGAAAACAGACACACTCTGGTTAATTCACTTTTTCTGCATGTGCAGGTTCCCTGACCAGGAGCTGAGGAGGACGGCGGTCCAGTGGATGGACTCCATCTCAGACCCGGAGCTGCTGGACTTCCTGCCACAGCTAGTGCAGGTAAGCCGGACAGAAGGGTTCACCTGTCTTTTAAGGAAACAGAATCCATGAGCAGTCAGGTTTACTTGCTGGATTCAGTTTAGTTGTGAAGTTGAAGGAGGAAGAGAGATTAATTCAAACCAGCTGAGAGCTAAGTACTGCCATCTGTTGGCATGAAAATTCTGGATCGTCTCAGCTCTTTTTTTTTTTTATTTGGATGCATTTCAGAAGAAACTCATAAATATGTGGATCATCCTCAGAAAGGGTGCACAGTTCATTAACTCAGAAGGAGAAAAAAAAAAACAAAGTCCGCTTTAAGAAAATAATAAAATAAATCCATCAGATTCTGTGAAAACCTTCACCTCATTTCTGCACGTATTTATGGTTTTATGTTAAGTTAAAGGTCAGAGTGTACATTTAAGATTTCTTTTGTTTGTAATGCTGTTGGATGTTTTCTTATGGTAGGCTCATTAATCCATATGTATGCTATGTTCTCCAAATTTTCTAAATAATGTTTTTAAAAGTCAAAATAGAAAAAGTACAGACCAAATTTCTAGGCTCACTGCTGCTCCTTGAAAGAGGATACGATCCAAAAAAATGACAGAAGATATCACTTCATCTGTCCCTTTTGTCTGTCCCATCATTGCAGGCGGTGAAGTACGAGTGTTACCTGGACAGCTCTCTGGTTCGATTCCTCCTCCGCAGAGCAATCGGCGACACTCGGATTGCTCACTACCTCTTCTGGTAAAGAGATGTTTGATTCTTTCACCAATTACAAAAGCAGATGGACTCAGAAGATCTGTGGAACATGAGAGCTTAAGTGAAAGTGTTGGGGCGAAAGAGCGTTAGTGACACCTCTTCACTTGAAACCTTTATGTTGCCGGAGATGTCACCGGCTACATCTAAATAACACACTCTTTGACCTATCGGAACTCCTTCACCGTTCAATCAACACAGATAAAAGCAGATGATTTCCATTGATAAGAAAAGGCACTTCACTGCAAGAGCTTTAACAAGTATCCGAGTACTTGTATATTCACTGTCTGTTCTCAAAAAAATATGAGTACAAATATTTGTGATGTCCGAGATTTCTAATTCTGTCTTCATAAGTCTAATGGAGTAAAAATATCACTTCAGGCAATGTAGTTGTTGCTGTAAAATGCAGAATAATGTTGAATTTTAAGTACATAAACTAAACAAAACGATATGTGCGACTGTAACTGGAAGAAAAAAAACCTTCAAAGTAAAGCGTAACTAGCTGTGTTCCCATTACACACATGCTCAAAACTTTATTGAAATTCCAGAAATGTTGAAAAAAAATTCAGAACTATACTGTTTCCATAAAATCATAAATTTTGTGAATAAAAACAAACCAACTAATGCGATAAGTCATTCAAAAACATGGAGACGGATGTGAACAATACTTGAATTTACAGCAGATATATTCACATTTCTGTCAGAGCACTGGTGCTCATCATCACCTGTTAAAGGGGATGGTTACAGATGAAGTGATTTTGGGAAATTGTGGTTGGTTATTTATTAAAGAGCTGTGGATCCAATAATTCCACATGACACGCTCAACTTTTGATGAGCTGTATGATGTTGTGAGTCCTCTTGTGGCACCTGCTGTGCACGCTAAGCGTGGTGTCTAGTTGTTGATGGGACTTATTTAATTTGAAAAAAGTGTTTCCATTGCAGTTTTGTGAAATATGTTTCTCCAATACACCTCAAAAACCAACTCATCCAAGCACAAAAAACTTTTTATTGATAAATGTGAGTTTTTAAAAATATGTCTCATTTGGCAAATCTGTTATGGAAAATCCAATTTGCACAATTGTACAGTAAATGAAAACACAACTAGTGTGTTTTGAAGATAAATTTAAAAAATACACTCATTCATTTGAATGAAATGGGTTCTGAGAAAAAAAACAAGTTGTTTGAAATATATTTATATAAATATAAAAATTGATAATAGATAAAAATAAAATTAGGATCAAAATATATTTAATAGGAATTCAGAAATATTACAAATAATTCAATTCAATTCAATTTTATTTATTTAGCCCAATATCACAAATCAATTTTCTCATTTGGCTTCATTCAAGTCATGTGATCAGTTTTCTCTAAAGATGATAAAAGTTCATTCATAAAACAAATCGGTTTTAAACAAGATTAACTTTTAATCTGATGAACTTTTGAACTTTTTCCTAACTTTTTGTAAAATGAAACAAAGCAACAGAGTTGAGTATGTATTTTATAGTGCTAAAGTTAACAGAAAACCTTTAGTGTCACTAATATAATTTCTTTCTTTCGAAATTTTTTTTTGTTGTGTTTTTTCTTAATTAAAAGCTGCATGGTGAAGCAATAGTTCTCTTGGCTCAGGGCAAAAAGGCTCTCGGTTAGGGGACCTGAAATAGAATCACCACCAACGGGGGACCTTTGTTTGTGGAGTTTGCATGATCTCCCCATGCAGGCATGGGTTTTCTCTGGGGACAAAAACATGCTTCTTAGTTTAATTGATTACTGTGCGCTAAATTGTCCCTATATGTGAATAAATGTGTAGGATTGTGGCCCAGCGACCTGTCCAGAGTCTGCTTTCCTCCACTTTAGAATTCCATTAATTTTGTAAACTTTTGAAGAGTTACCATTGTTGAAAGAATTAAAACAACTTCCATCAAAGTTTGGTGTTTACTGACAGCTTCGGTTTGACCTGTAAATGATGTGTCCGTGTGCACGCCAGGCTCCTGAAGGACAACTTGCAGGACAGTCAGTTCAGCGCCCGTTACCAGCACCTGCTGGCCGCTTTGCTGTGCTGCGTGGGGCGGAGTCTGAGGGAAGAGTTCGACCGCCAGTTCTGGCTCGTCTCCATCCTCACCAAAGTCGCCCAAAAAGTTCGCGACGCCACGGTGTCCAGCAGACAGGTGAAGGGCCGTCAGTGCAGAGATAAAAGAGCTTTTGTCTGAGCTTACCAGCAGGAGGCAGTAGTACATGATCGTGTGTTTGTGTTTTTGTCTTCAGGGCGTTCTCAGAGAGGCACTGGAGGAGGTAAAGAAGTTCTTCCACCTGAACAGCAGCTGTAGACTACCTCTGAATCCGGCACTGGTTGTTACTGGAATCAAGATCCAGGTACTTTCAAATACACACTTATACACACTCAGACACGCACATCTATAGACTTAAAACTCATAAATACAGAATAATGAAGGTTTTTTTTGCTGTTTTTCAGTCGTGTTCATTCTACAACTCCAACGCCGTCCCGCTGAAGCTCTCCTTCCAGAACCTGGATCCTCAAGGAGACAACATTAATGTCATCTTTAAGGTAAGCCTTGACCCACCTGCTCAGCAGGCGAGGCCACACCTGGTTCCCCTGTATGAGCTGACGTCTCATCCTTGGTTCAGTCAGGGGATGATCTGCGTCAGGACATGCTGACCCTGCAAATTATCCGCATCATGAACAAGATCTGGATCCAGGAGGGTCTGGACATGAAGATGGTCATCTTCAAGTGTTTCTCCACAGGCCGTGGGCGAGGTGAGGACGTGGATGAGCCATGGGGGTGTGTGTGCTTTTTTTTGCTCGTTTTGACGGGTGGGTTTTGTGGTTGTCAGGTATGGTGGAGATGATTCCTCAGGCGGACACTCTGAGGAAGATCCAGGTGGAACACGGAGTCACGGGATCCTTCAAAGACCGAACGCTGGCTGACTGGCTGCAGAAACACAACCCCACTGAGGAGCAGTACGACAAGGTGACGCACCTGTGCACAGAGAGAGGCACACCTGTGATGTTTCCAGTACAGTTTAAGGTTTTATTTTTTTATTTTATTCTACATGCATTTCATGTTTTCATAAATGAGAATTCAGGTTTTGCGTGAATGAAGACAAAGCTGCTCAGATGCTGTGGGCAGGAAGTAAAGCAGGTGTCTGAGCTTCAGGAAGTCCCTCCCCCTCACCTGTCTGTGCCTCTGCACCTTTCAGGCTGTGGAGAACTTCATCTACTCGTGTGCTGGCTGCTGCGTGGCCACCTACATCCTGGGCATCTGCGACCGCCATAATGACAACATCATGCTGAAGACCAGTGGTCACATGTTCCACATTGACTTTGGGAAGTTCCTGGGACACGCGCAGATGTTTGGAAATATTAAACGGTGAGATCTACCAGCTGTCTCACTGATAACTGGAAAACTCTGAGCTGCATTCTTTGGTCAGCTTTAACCCTGAAAGGAGCTGTGTCCTTATAATAACCCCACCCCCTCTGGTGTCTGTTCTGCAGAGACCGCGCCCCCTTTGTTTTCACCTCTGACATGGCGTTCGTCATCAATGGAGGAGACAAACCATCCAGCCGCTTCCACGACTTTGTGGATCTTTGCTGCGAGGCGTACAACCTGATCCGCAAACACGCACACCTATTCCTCAACCTGCTGGGCCTGGTGTGTGCCACACACACACATTCAAATTACTCGCATGGACAAACACACTCAAAAACTCACACCAACATGCACAAAGATAACAGAGATGAACCAACACACACAACAACTCACACAAACACACATAAAGATAATACACATGAATAAGACATACTCAAAAACTTGGATTAACACACACATAGATAACACACATGAACAAATACACACAAAAACACACTCAAAAGTTGCATTCCCAGTCACTGACAACACAAAAACCCATCATAGCTTGAATTAACATACACACTGATAACACGCAAGAAACACAAATAAATTTGCATTAAAATACACACATAGATAACACGCATGCACAAATACACACAAAAGCACAAAAAAATTACATTGCCATACACACAAATAACACCAAAAATTAGCATTAACACATACACACAGATAACACAAAAAATTGTATTGACACATACACAAAGATAACACACATGAGCAAGTACACGCATATGAAAAGAAAACACAAAAAAACTTGCATTGATACATAAACACAACACACACGAATAAGCACACATAAAGCACAATAACACACAAAAACATACACACTAAAACTCATGTATTACCACACAATCACGACACACTGTTTCAAGACATATGTGAGTAAGCACACATAAAGTACACTCACACACATGCATGCAGATAACATAAATGCACATAAGATTTTGTATAGATTTTCTTTTAAAGCCATTTTTCATAATTATTAGAGATTTAAAGTAAAGAAGTTTTCATTTGTTCAGTTAAAAAACTTTTAACTGAACAAATGGAAGAGAAAACTCTTTTTTTCTAACAAAATTAAAAGCACCTGTACACATTTCATAAGAAAATGCTGATTCTGTGAATTTGAATTTGTGACACACAAACACGCAGACACAGAAGAGCCCGAAACCACACAGTTCAACTCATTTTGGATTGTGAAACAAGCCGCCTCTTAACAGCTGCTGAAACTTGTGTTTTCCTGTCCAGATGTTGTCCTGTGGGATTCCTGAACTGTCTGATCTGGATGATCTGAAGTACGTCTACGACGCCCTGAGGCCTCACGAGACTGAAGCTGACGCCACCATGTACTTCACCAGGTTGGATGCTCCAAAAATAAATAAATACCATTTTCTAAAACTAAACAGCAGAATGGTATCTGGTAGGATTTGGAGCTGCCCTCACCCTCCTGTATTTGTCCTCCTGCAGGCTGATTGAATCCAGTCTGGGCAGCGTTGCCACCAAACTCAACTTCTTCATTCACAATCTGGCCCAGATGAAGTTCGCCTCGTCGGAGGAGCGTCCCACACTGTCGTTTGCTCCCAGAGTTCAGACGGCGAAGAGCGGCGGCGTCATCAGGAGCCTGTACATCTGCAGACACATCCGCACCTCCAACACCAGCAAAGGCTACGTAAGTCCACCTCAGACTGCCGCGGGCCCACAGACCCAGCAGAGGAGATCAAGAGCTCGTGTTGACAGATGATGCCGTGTGTGTGTGTGTTAGGCATATGTGGTGAAGGTGGAGCGTGACGGTCAGGAGGCGCAGCTGGTTCAGAGGACGTTTGAAGAGTTTCATGAGCTTCACTGCAAGCTGAGGCTGGTCTTCCCCTCATCCAAGCTGCCCAGGTACACCGGCACCTGCTGCAAGAACCACAGAGATAATAAAGAAACCCCAGTCTGACTCGCCTGTTTTGCCCCGCCCACAGCTTCCCCAGCCGTTTTGTGATTGGACGCTCCCGCAGCGAAGCAACAGCTGACAGGAGGAAGGACGAGCTGAATGGTTACGTGTGGCACCTGATCCATGCCTCACCAGAAGTGGCACAGGTGAGGGTTTTTCGTCACCTTACTTCGTATAAACAACATAAACAAATCTACTTTGCATATAGGTTAATATGTTGAACAAAAAACTCTGAAAACATCAGGGAGCCTGAAAGCTGCTGATCTTTTAAGTGTTATGCAACGTACACAGTGGGCAGGTGATTTTGAGCATACAGTGTTCACACTAGACTGTTGCTACCTGATACAAGCGCTTGGACTCACAGTTACAAGAGGCTTGGTGTGAAATGGTGAAGCAGTAAAAGTCTTGTGAATTTTGCTCCAGGCTTTTCTTTTCACAGCTCTATTCCAATACATAAAAGACTTGGTGTCATAGAAGTCTGGCCCGATACAGACCACAATCAAATTTCTCCTTCGTGATAAATTTTTCAGGTTTTGAAAAAGATGCTATCCACACGTCACTACTAAATTCGACTCTTATTGGTTTGACTTTTGACACGCAATCAGTTTGCGTGGCGATGTGTGATCACAAGAGTTTTGAACGCAAAAAACCTGAAACACCTGTTTGCATAGACTTTTCATGGAAAGCGATCGCTTGAGCACGCATTTACGAGTCCGGTTTGAGTGCGGCATCATAGAAAATCCTGAGACTCAAACAGGGAGTTCAGTTGAGATTCACACTGACTTTAAATCCCAGAACAGACATCAAAGCTTCAGCTGGATATTTGAGCTAAAACATCCAGTGACGCCCAGATGGAGCAGAGAAGAGGAAACTCAAAACTTCAAAAGCTTTGAAGCAACCATTATAAAACCATCACTTCTTTTTGTATTATTTTTTTCAAAATAAAAGCACATCTAGTAGGTCTAAAGGTTGATGATTAACTTAACCAGCCACTATTTATTATAATCAACTTTAGTTAAAGTATTACTACTCTGATTACATTACAAACAGTTGAAATATATAGAAAATTCACAAAATTTTGCTTTTCTGGGTGTTTATTGGCCTTTTAATCCACTAAAACAGAAGAGGAATTTCAAAAGTTAAACAGCTTTTTACAGAAATTTTCTTTGGGTTTGAAGGCGG
Organism: Oryzias javanicus; assembly: GCA_003999625.1. Classification (NCBI taxonomy): domain Eukaryota; kingdom Metazoa; phylum Chordata; class Actinopteri; order Beloniformes; family Adrianichthyidae; genus Oryzias; species Oryzias javanicus. The sequence goes on along the minus strand of CM012441.1, from coordinate 15,954,053 downwards.
CTGCAGACTGCGTAGACCCACAGCTGCACAGAAGTTGAAAGTCTAAAAAATGTTGCTGCTGCAGATGGAGATGTTCCGTTAAGTTTCCTTTAAAACTTGCAGAATCATTTAAGTCTGTAGATAATTCTAATCAGAAATGCTTTTATTTGATGAAAAAAAATACTTTTTTTGTCTAAACTACAAAAAAGTGATTCAGTTTACAATGGATGTCCGTGTTGAAGAAATGCTTTTATTTTTAAGGAATTGGTCCGTGTGCTGTTGTTTCTGTTGTTTTCTGTGCTTCTGTTTGTGTTGTTGATCGTACTGACTTTCATTTTCCCTTTCAAGAGTGTTTCTGAGTCGGCCATAGGTGTATCAGCGCGCACACTCGCTCATAGGTTGGGTGTGGACCCAGTATCAGAGAGCTGCAGCTCCACGCTGACTGGACTCTGAGCTTCTCTGCACAATCCGAACTCAGAAATGTTCCTATGACTTTTGCCAAACACTTTCTGATGTTGAGAGAAGTTCTGAGTGTTGAAAACATGAGGAACCAGATGTTGTCTAGTCAGGTTGTAGTGTGGGAAATCAGAAATCACAGGAAGGAAGAGTTGGACTGTCAAACTTTTGAAAATGTGTATTTTGTGCATCAAAATGATGAGATGTTTGTGTTTCAGTGCGACCTGGTCTACACCTTCTTCCACCCTCTGCCTCGGGACGAGCGAGCAGGAACGACCAGCAGCAAACCTGCAGGTGGGTCACGAGGCGTATGGGAGCCTCATCAGCATCTCAAATATCGTCTCCATAGCAACCACTTACTCTTACAGTTTTAGTCCCTCCTGTGCAAGTAATGCCAGCTACACCCCTTACCTCAGCTTACAAATAAAGTGAACTTACAACCTGTGTCTGAGTTGTGCCTCTGGATTGTGTGTCTGTGTTTTGCAGAGATAATGTGGTCTGCAGCTTCAGGAAAAGAGCTCGGTGAAGTCAAACTCTCCATCTCCTTCAAGAGTGAGAAACTCTTCATCATGGTGATGCACATCCGAGGACTGGTCAGTGTGAGCTTGTGTCGTTGTGCAGACGTGCTGCATGGTTAAACAGTTGTGCAATTAAATTGTGACTTTTTTAAACATTTATAGAGGCCAATAAACACATGAGATGGGCCACATGAGATGGGCCTGTCCATTTAACACTCCAAAAGGTCAAAGTTTGAGTGAAAGATAAAAGTACAGTATGATGTTCCTATTTGGTTATGGTTCAGAGATCAGTAAAAGCAGAATCCAAATGGAGTCATGATGATTAAATAATCATTTTGAAAAGTTGTTTCATGTTCTGGCCCAGTTTATCAACATTTTTTACAACTAGTTTTGAACATAAGTTAAGCAGTTAAACAACTCAAACAGCTCAACTCTCATTATGCTATTCTATTGCCTAATTTCCCAGCCTGGGATGAATAAAGTATTTCTATCTATTTCTATCTATTATGGGACTGAACTCTGAGTCATTAAAGGACAGGACAGCTCAGTGTAATGTGCAAAGAAGGAATGAAACACATTTTTGAGAGGTGAATAAGTTGAACAAGCACACTGAGCAAAGGAGTGTGTAAAGGAGAATAGCTAAAACTGAGCCCTGAGGAACTCCTTTAAACAATCAGAAAATTCTTACAGTTCAGTGAGAACAAAAAAAATGTCCTAGAAATTCAGTCCAGCTATTTTTAGAGCTGACCTAACAATATTTTGTGGTCAAGTGTAAAACAGGAAAATAGTAAAATGAACAAAAAATTCTATATGATCTACAGTCATTAAAAATATTGTGTAAAAGGCATTTTTCTTGAAAGCAGATAAAACGTATACTTTTTTTCCTTATTTAATAATTCAGTTTGGAGTTGCGACCTTCTCCAGAATCTAGATACAAATGCAAACAATGTTTATTTAGGTTCAGATAGATCCAAACGGTTTTTGCGTTCTTGGCAAAGTAAATCAGTGTTAGGCAGAGACTACATCTTTTCTTTGAAGGGAAACAATGAAAACTGGAGAACTCTAGGTCTATTATCCCAGAAAAGACAAAAAGCATGCGGTTGCTATAGATCGGTACCAGTCCATGGGACAGTTGTTATTGGGCCACAGAAAATAAAAACACAATCTACATTTTTTTCATTTTATTTTTAATCTGATTCTGAAGGAAGTTTTATTTTAGAAAACTCCTAGATTCTCAACCACATCCGACTCATTGTTGATGTATGTCAAGTCGCCCGGTCATGTCAAAAATCCATTCCCAGCTTAAGGGAAACTAGAAGCAAAAAAAAAAAAGTAAAAATCAACCTGAAAATATTGTTTGACATTAAACCTGTCGGTTGCCAGGAAAAGGTTGGAGACCATTGCTGTAGACCGTGTTTGTCGCTTCTGTTTAGTTGTTTAACCCTTATCATGATTGGACCACCACTGGTTTTCTGAGTCTGCTAACCTGCAGCTCTGTGTTTGTGTGAGCAGCAGCCCCTGCAGGACGGCACTGACCCGGACCCCTATGTGAAGCTCTACCTGCTTCCAGATCCCCAAAAGATGAGCAAGAGGAAGACGAAGGCGGCACGCCGCACCTGTAACCCCACCTACAACGAGATGGTGTGTAGTGTTTTCTTGACTCACCGTGGTGTCTTCTGACAGCGCTGACCCCCATGCGTCTGCTGTGCTCCTCAGTTGGTGTATGAGAGGATCCCCCGGGGAGACCTGGACCAGCGCGTGATCCACCTGCGGGTTCTGAGCGATGGTGCCTTCTGGGAGAACACGTTGCTGGGGGAGACCTTCATCCCCTTGACCAGGCTGGTCCCGGGCCAACACTGGGTGGACTGGCATCGGCTGGGCGGAGCAGGATCAGACTCCGCCCAGTGATGGACAGAGCAGGTTCTCCTCTGGAGGACGCTACAGTAAAAGGAAGTCCTTTCAAAGTAAAAGTCGGATAGCTGTCAGCCCTCAAAGTGAGGGCTTTACCCAGACCACGATGGCCCTTATCCGTCGCCTTAGATATTTGTTTATTGCATTTAAAACAGCAAGAATGTTTGATGGACCAGGTTCATCCCCTCAGTCTGACCACTGCTTTAACCTGAGATTAGCTAAGTCGAACTAACCTTATCTAATCTGAACTTGAGTCAACAGAAACTCAATAGGACAAGCTCTCCTCATGTGATGGCGTGTTTTGCGTCATGCTACGTGTTTGAGGTGCAAAAGGAAGCATTTAAGCGCTGTGATGCCACTCATAGGCCAGCAGGGGGCATAGGAGCCGAAGGAGCTGCTGAGGAAGAAAAGGGACAAGGAAGAAGAGCACGAAGAAGGAAACTGGATCTATTTTTCCTGCTGCATTCAAGCAGCTGATTGGATCCATGAGCTGCAAGAAAAACGTTTAGCTCATATGTTGTGCATTTTGGAAAGTTGTGTGTCTGCGAGTCTGCCCCTTCGGGGGTCCAGGCTTCCATAGATGATGGACCGAAGCGGGTTTGGTGCGCCTTTCGGGTCAGAGGTCACAGCAGCTGCAGAGCTCAAACATTTTTGTCAGAGTCACTGTCAGATCTGGGATGTGATTGGATCAAAACTGCTCCAAACTGGCATTAAAATAAAAGAGGGAGCCTCAGAAGCCCCGCCCACATGCCTCCATACAACATTTTGAGTCATGCTGCCAGCTTTGACCTCTGACCCTTTTTGCATAACTAGATGAAAATGTGACGAGTTTTTCTTTACTCACTGAACTTTTGCACTAAAGAATAAACTTGAAGTGAAGAACAGAAATCTTTTTGTTGTCATCTCTCTTCTCTTGCATCTACTCCTAGCGTGTTTTTGTATTTTACTGTAATCAGTGGTGAATCAGAACAAGAATGTACTTGCTCCCATTGCCAAAAATGTGGATGACTTCTGCTTCTCCCAGACATGAATTATATCTTAGTCCTTTGTCCAAGTATGGGTTGTTGGCTTCCGATCTTTTGCTGGTTAATCAGTAACTTCACTGTTGCATAAACCGCAGTAACTCTTACAACAGAATTTCCACCACTTCATTTTTATTAACAAGCAGATTAATAAAGAATATTGATGCTAACTTGCTTGAATGAAAAACAAAGAAACAGTAATCATAATAATGATTTAAAACTCTGAAATCAAAAAACAACGTTCATTGTCTGCTACATGAGTAAACAAGTGGTCAAGTCATGTTTCCTTTCAATGAGCAAGTATCAGTGAATTGTGTTCATTCTAAACACCTGAGAACATTTCATTCCCAAAATGAGATCAGTGAAAAACGGGTCCACATAAGTCCTAGAAAATCAATCAATCGATTCTAAATGAGGTTTAAATGTTTTTGTCAATCCAAAAATCTCCACAGAAAGCTGTCTACACCTTCAAGTCCTACAATTTATATATATATATATATAAAAAAGTCAAATATTAAAGTAGTAAAAATCCTAAAGGGGATCAGAGTTTGACACGTTTTATTGTAAATTGTAAAGTTAAAGATCAATTTTAAAAAAATGACACAAAAGCAAAAGCTTTTTTTTTTTCTTTTTTCCAAAACTAATCATATAAGCGTAAAATGGTGAAAGGGAAACCTTTATAAACAATGTATGGCAAATGTATTAGTGTAGAAACTTCCCTGTGCAGGAGTTCATCATTTGCCTCTGAGTTTTGGGCAGACTGTTGGTGCGTGAATGAAGCCCACCCCACTTCCCATTACCAATCTGTTTACCCCTACAGGTGCAACAAAAATAGTGAGCTATGTCTGAGCTATCCAGCCATATATGCCAGTTTGAACAAGGAAAACGAAGGCGTTCATGGATCTATTTGTCTATAAGTGGGCAAGTCAGAATGAATGCCCTGCCCAGTGGATTTTCTAAGTAACAAACACACTCTCTCCTAACATATTAATTTTGGCTTTTGATTCACGACAATTTAAATAAAGAAAAACTCAGAGATGTATTGTTAAGATTGTTGTCATCAGAAAACATTCCACAAGAACATGCAAAAAAAAAAAAAAAAAAAAACAGAAACGCATATTGCCTTGGAATGGGTCTTTAAGATATTTTATAAATGAGTTATAGTTTCATCAACCCGGTAATACATGATTTTTAATAATATTTGTTACATTTTTTTGTCTTAAGTTCAAGTAGAGTTCAAATCATATGTTTTCTTAGTAATTCGTGTGTTATTTTTATTCTGTTTTTTCCTCCAGTTGCTCCTGTCAATTTTTATTATATAACTTCACATGCAGAGCTGTGAGCGCTCGTCCCCGCGTCGCTTGCGCGTTCCCGCTTCCTTTCTGCCACTGGCTGGAAGGGAAACGCGCATGCCTGATGACGAGTCGGAGTTTCTGATGAAATCGGCCACCGGAGAGACAGACGGACTAGCGAAGCGACTGAACACCTCTTCTGAACAGACTCAGACCAGTATTACCGGCGGGAGCAGCACAAATCTACCTACGTCGGATGAAGAGGCAGCTTTTTAGCCGGCGTAGACCTGGATATTTGACGTCCTCGCGCCCTGAGTAACCGCCTGTCAGTTAGCTGCCGTGCTAAGCTAACACGCCTAACCAAAGCGCTCGTTCCTGGTGGGCTCCCCGCCGCCGCAGGATCCTCACGGAGGTTAAAACGCGGCAGAATGGCTCGTTTCACCTCTTCGGAACGGAATTCGTCCTCGTTTCACGGCTCCGTTGTTGGTTCCCCGTCCGTAAGTCCAGGCTCCGGCTCCACACGTCAGAAGTCTAACCACCACTCCCAACGAAACGCCAGCTGCGCCGAAGTTATGAGAGACATTTCCTGGATTCCGAGTGGTTCTGGTGGCTGGTTCTGGTGTCGGTTAGTTTAGAGAGTATGTGTCAAGTATTCGGACTACGCGCTTTGGTGTGACAGCTGTCAACCTTTACGGCGGCTCCTCTGAGTTCCTCTTTAACCCCGAACATGTTCCGAAGCTTGAACCCTGACGGGCCGCAGAGCTCTGCCTCTCCCGCCGGGCCCGGGCTCTCCTCGATGGTACAGGACAGCCAGGAAAGCTCGTGGATCGGCCAGCTGTCCCGGCCTGCGCTGTCCCTTCTGCACAAACTCGTTCCGGGTCGGCTCCGGGCCTCTGCTCTGGTTGATTCTGGTACCGGCTGGTTCGGTGGGGAGTCCAACAGCTTTGTTCAGGAAGAAAACGAATTTTTAAGAAAACTGACTGATCTGATGCCGCTCCCGCAGCACGCGCCTGCTCACCTGTCATACCTGCAGTGTCATCATGATGGACCAGGTCTGGCGGAACGTGGGGGCGCCATCGGTCCTCTATGGGTGACCCCTGAGTCTTTGGAACCTGAGCGTCCCAGGGGGGGCAATAGTGTCCTCTTCAGACAATCTCAGATAAGCTTCTTCTCTTCTTTCAGAACTTTTCTTAATCAGGTTCTGTTGAACTCTCAGGAACTGAGACCTGCTGGGGGCATGGAGGGTCCATCAGAGCCGGTGAGCCCCTCTTTGAGGAGCAGGCCCTGGTGGGGCAGTCTTCTTCAGGGGGAGGAGAAGTCACTGTGGTCAGAAAAGTCCTGGCATGAAGAGGGGGCAGAGGCCAGCCTGCTTTGTCTTTCCCCATCAGCTGAGACAAAGCCCTGCCTGTTTGACCACTACAGCTGCAGAGAGTGGACGCTGGGAGAAAACACTGGACCCCCCCACCACAAAGAAGAGCAAGCCCATAATGGAGGCCTTTGTACAGTCCAGAACCCAGAGGGATTGACAGCAGACCGGCAGCGCTGCATCGAGCCCTCCCCAACAGAGTCAATGGCTGCTCCGGTGTGGAAGAGGAATACTCCCAAAGTCCCCCCCAGTACCAGGTTATGTTTGAGGGTGCAACTGAGGAGCAGCCTCTGGTCGACACCCCTGAGAGTGCTTCACCTGTCATGGAGATGGGTGAGCCCTCCTCCACACAGGGTAAGGAGGAAGAGCAAGTGTGCTCTGAAAATGAGCAGTCTGGAGGGGCGACTGAACCCTCTGCCCCCCAGTGCCAGAACAAAGCCATTGCCTTCATCATGGGCTGCCCCTGCAGCGACGATGACAGCAGTCGATCAGGAGAGTCCAGCGATGAAGACGATGATGGCTTTGACAGCGAAGGCTCGTCTGACCTCTCCAACTCCTCTGAAGAAGAAGAAGAAGAAGAGAGGAGGAGGAGGAAGAGGATGAAGACTCAGACAGTGAGCCTGACTCGGATTCAGAGCGGCTGTGGACCTCCATGTGCCAAATCGCTGACCCCTACAACCCCCGGAACTTCACCGCCTGCCTGCACACAGGCAGAAGCCAGTCTCAGCCCATCCACACACCCACGCCCCCTTCCTCCACCCAGTCCAGCCCCGACCCCTCCCCTGACCTCTCCACCTTTGTATCGCCCTCCAGCCTGGACTCGTGGGACGAGTCTACATCGGCAAGTGAAGTGGATGAATCTGAGAGCCTACGGCTGCTCGGCTCCTTTAGCTGCTCTTCAGACCCATACAGCCTTTTGAATTTCCAGGCACCGCTCAGGACTCGAAGGCCAATTGGGCCCCCCCACAAAGTCAAAGCCAAGAAACCCCCTGAGTCTGAGCCCCATGCAGTTCAATTCACTTCAGCATCTCCCCCTGAGTACAACAAGGAGGAGGCAGAGGAGAGGATGGACAGCGGCTTCTCTGAGCGATCTGGTTCCTCGAGATCTCCAAGCTGCAGGAGCTCCAAAAAGGTCTGTCTGCATTTCCTATAGAGATGCACAATATTTTGGAGTTTTGCAAATGTTTATATTTTCAAACACATGATGGCAAATGTCTATCTTTACAATGTTTTTTTTTTCTGTCCTCTACTTTTGCTTACCTTTAAGCAAAATTAGAAGACGGTTAAAAACTGAATCCATCCAAAGATTAAACTTTTCTTTAGTTTGGTTCAGGTGATACAAGAAAGGCCATTCAGATCAATCAACTTTCTCTATACCTGAGCTTTTTACTGTCTGATAATCTGAACATCTGAATCCATACTAGGTTTTGGTGCTCTTTAATTAGTGAAGGTCATATTCTAAATCTTACATAAGGTCCATCTCTTTAACGTCACACATTTTTACAGTTAAGTGAACTTTTTTGCCTAAACTACGATATCAGGAATCATGAATAAATGTTGGTGCTGCAGGAAAACTTTATTGGTATGTTGAGATGGCAAAGAAATAAAAATAGACCTTGGACTGCATATGAGAACTGGACCAAGTGATCTCTCCCTCCAAACAGGAAGTACCTGCTGGTTTCAAAATCTCAGACTTCTTTTGAGAAATAAAAAGCTATTATTCAGTTATTCTATTTGTCAGAGTTACCTAATCTACCTTTATTTACCATATTCTTGCTAACTCTAATTTTTTCCATATTTTTTTCGTAGTTCAAGTTATAAACTGACCAGTCACATGCCTCAATAAAACCATGTGGCTCATGTCAAGCAATCAAAACATTTAATCGACGGTTTCTCCCACTTTCAAGTGGAGGGGGTGTGGCCTTGCTCCAAGCTCACTTCCCATTGCAAGAGTAGTTGCCATAGAAGTGATGACTCAGAGCAATTCAAATCAAGTAATGGTTACTGATAGCGTCTGGTTCAACCATGGCAACATCCATATCGTGAAAAAATGTTAACTGAATTGGCTTCATTTTGCTAAAGCCGCAAGTAAGACATTTTCTATGTGAAATCACACTCACTCCAGTTCTCATGTACAGTCAGTGGGATAGACGGATTAGTCCTCAGAACAGCCTTACCTTCAATTCCTGAGTTTGAAGCAAACATGGAGGTTCTAACTGTTCCAGAAGAGACCACTGGAGGTAGCTGTTAGAAAAGAGCAATTCTTATGACTCCCATGTCTTAAAAAGTCACAAGTTAGATGTCTTGTGTTTTATTTTGTTTACCTTCCATGTAAACTGAGAGGAATTTGTATATTTTTATTTATAATCTCACATGTATTCATTCTAATTGTTGTTTGCCAGGTGGGGGGACTCAACATGACTCAAACCTTTTCAGCATTTTTTGGTGGACAAAGCCACAAATCATGTCAGGTTTTATTTTTACCATGTAAAATCCAAAGTATAATCTCAATTATTCCTCCAGTGTAAACCTGTCTATAGTTACAACATGACCGACTTGTTGAACTTCATTTCAGGCTCTCAGAGGCCAAGACTGTCATGTAGTCTAACAAAACTTTATTAGTTTAACCTATTGACAGAAGTTTCCTAACTGCAGATACAGGGGATTTCATTTTTATGTAAATATCTGCTGATAATGTACTGGTATTATTCCTATTTTCTGTTTCTTGTCTATTTTTTGTCTGTTGAGTTTCTCCACCTCTTTGACCACAGAGAAAAAACATGTTGATCTACAGACGGGATATATTTTAAACCCCTGAAGTTCTTTCGATTTTTTTTTCTGTCGGCTCAAGTTTGTGCGTTCTGGACGTGCAGGTCCACGTGAAGCAGCTCATATTGCTGCGGTTTGTCACGTGACCTCATGCTGACAGGAGGCCATGCACACACGGTTACACAACGCATATACACGTTTACAATCATATCTGGTTCTTAAGTTAAAAAAAAAAAAAGACCCAAATTTAAAACAGCTATATCAAATTCCTTTGCATCTTTTACTTTTATTTATTTATTTTTTCATCATTATCTGCAGTTGTCTTCTTGGTTTTAGTTCTTAAAAGTTGAAGGAAAAATGCCAAAATGTGGTAGGGATGAGACATAGAAGAGACATGTCCTCACTGAGATACCAGGTGTCTGTACGTAGAAGGTAATAAAAAAAGTCTTTTGAGATATATTAGAAACATTAAAAGTCACTGAACTCATTAAGTCATGTTATTCCAGTAGTTTTCAAGAATCATTGGCCCCTCTGTGGATTCTGTTGTAAGTCTTGATGCACCAGCTACTTTGTCCAGGTAAATGAATGTGTAGTTGTATGAATATGTTTGTAATATAAATATTGTTTTAATAAGCAAATTGGAAGGTTTTGTCTTGAGTCCAGGCTGGCAGGGGGAGTATCATGTGACTAAGTGTTTCCTGTTGGTCAGCTGGTTGTGACCATGTGTAACCGTGGTGGTGGTTACAGAGCTGTTAATTATAACCATGACATTCTAAAGTCCAAAACAAAGGCTGACCCTGTGTGTTCTGTTAGGTCCGGTTCTGCGACACTGTGGAGGAGTTCTTCGCTAGCTGTGAGGAGGAGGAGGAGGACCGACAGGGCCCGTGGGAGCAGATGGCCCGGGACCGCTGTCGCTTTCTGCGGCGCTGCCAGGAGGTAGAGCAGCAAATCGCATTCTGCCTGCAGCCGCAGCACCGACTCCGGGTTTACCAGCGCCTGGAGGACAGCTGAGACGCCCTGCAGGGGGCGCCGTCCCTCCTCTGCTGAGCTTTGTTCCGACTGAGACTCACAAAGACATACCTTCTGGCAGTGAGGATGTCGCCCAGGTGTGCACTCACCTGTCTCTCATAACTGCTGTTTTTATCCATCTGTTTTTCAGATAAAACAGATAAACTCAAATAAATATTTTCCTCTGAGAGTTCAAATGTGACACTTCTGTAAGAGCACCGTTGGAACAAGCAACAACATTAAGGGAATCTAGACTCAGTGTTTGTGTTGTGCAGATGAACTGTTAAACGTGTTTGTGTCCCGCTCTTCACCGGTGGTCAATGAGGTGGATGTTCAGCTGGGGACGCTCTGACTTAACCCTGCAGCCACAACCCAGAAACTCTGCCTTTTCAGAAGGATGTCAGTACCTGAATTCACCTCAGTTAGACTGAAAAATGAAGTATTTGTTGTGAGCTCAGGTGCTTCGGTATTTCCCAGACATGACCGTGTTCTTGTTGATCCAGATGTGTTCTGATGCAGCCTGATTAGTCTGCGGTGTTTGATAAATGATCGGTGTTATGATTTTTATTGAAAAAAAACCAAAGTGAGTGGCTCCTTTGATAACAGCTCTGTGACACTAACAATGAAGGCCAACTTGTTTTCAGATTAAGATGTGTGGGAGGAGAGCTGCGGCGTGTCTGAATGTCAGATCTCAGTTTAAAGGGAGCTTTTTATTTTTGTATCATCATTTGGTGTGTAGTCGATCGTCCCGCTTGCTCACCTCCTCACACTTTTATGATTTAATAAAATCAGTATCTGATGACTCGACTCCGTAATCACTTTGTCTTCACTCCTGCTGAATGTGATGTTGAGTTCAGGGGTAATCACGGACAATTGAGTGTCAGAAAGAATGAGGTATAAATGAGTAAAAAAATATAAATAAAAAATGTCTGATCTTCAGATTGCTGGAGTTCTGTAGAAGTACCAATGATGTAGCTCATTGAAGGAGTAACTTAAAGGGTCAGAATTTGGGTTAGAGCACCAGCTAGTGGCAAAAAATTCCACATTACAATCAACCTCTTGTAAAATATTGGGACCATTTATTTATAATATTCTAACTTTAAAAACAGCCTCAACATTCTACAGAATATTGTGTTGATGCACTTTTAAGATGTGTTGGTGACTTTATTTTAGGTTAAAGGACACAAGCTTTTTTGAGAGCGTATGGGGGAAAAACATTAAATAATCGGCTGGTTTTTTTAACAAAAAAGAATTCAAAAGTTTATTATAGTGCGTCTAAATGTCAAAAAGGTGACCTTTAAAAAGCCTGAATTTCAGTATGGATTTATGAAAGTTCAAAGATTCGACAAATTTACTTTTTTTTAGATTTTTGTTCTTAACTAAATTAACCAAAGCTTTGAAAATTTAACATATGGAGAAAGCCAGAATTTTCAGGTTGACCTCGTACTTCAAATGCTACTTAGTGTCTTCATAGTCTCTCTGTCCACAATGAAAATTTAATTAATTCACCTCTCCATCCACTCAGTCTATTGCCTGGCTCATTTATTCATTCATTCATTCATCCAACAAACTTTGGTCATTTAGGTTTAATAATGTCATTTTCCTGTTCATTGAAAAATGTGGTTCATGTTTAGATGGTTGGATTAGACAGGGTTTTTGTGTTTTTTATTGTTTTGGAACAAAGAAAAAAATACCTACAGTCAAGCTATCTCCAGCTCCTAAAAAAGGTTTGTCACACAGCCTTTTATTTATGGGAAGGGTCATTATCTAGCATCTCTTGAAAAATACATTTGAATTTAGCAAATTGAAATAAAAGGAGTTTAGGTATTACTGTAATATGTTTTTTAAGAAAAAGAAACACTAGATCATCCTTATTGGACGTAGAGTTGATGATCCAATCCCACAATCCTTTGCAGCCACAGTATTGAAAGTGATGTAATTTTGATAATTCACAGTGAAAGCTGAGAATCATGGAAGCATCAAAAGCACCTACTTGTTAATGTCTAAGTTCAGATTTAGAATCAACGATGTTCTATGGTTTCACTGGTCAGCTATTGTAGATTAATTGTTGTAAAAACGTCCATCAATAGATCTTCAGAACCCACAGCATCCCCTTTTGGAGTCACTGGGTTGGTTGCTACGAGGCGAGGTATACCCTCAACAGGTCGCCGGTCTGCTGCACAAACAGCAAATCTGAATTTGATCCGACCTAAGACGTACTTTCTTGTTTTTAACTTTTTGTTGATGTAAAGACACAGATGTGTTGCATGATAATAGGTTTTCATGTTTTGCATGACGCAGTTCTATGTGCATCATTTGGAGTTCAGCTTTAGATTGACATCTCATCTATTGGCTGTTTTGTTGTTTAAGTAGTTTTAGGAAGGGTTGAGTCTTCACATGCACGGATCTGTTATTTTTGTGTCCTTTTCGATCTTTTGTGTCTCTTCTCCTTTGACCCAGAGCGTTAAGCTACGTTCACACCACCCTGAGCAACCTTTGTTCAAGTGACCACTTTCAATGAAAAGTCTATGGAAACGCTTGTAAATGTACATTTTGGACGTCCGTGTTAAAAACTCTTTCTTTCACACGTTGCTACTCAAGTTTCTACCACCGTTTTTGCGTTCCATGTGAAAAACCATCCATTGATTGAGTGTTGAAAGTTAAACCAGTTGAAATTTGACCAATCAAGAAATTGGATTTGATCTCATGAAAGTGACAACCACCTCTTCCAATTGTAAGTGGAAACCACCTCATTCTTGGACGAACCGTACATGTCTGGTGTGAACGTAGATTTACACGTAAAAGGGGTGGGACCCACAGATATTAGCATTAACATGCTACAACATCCATCCATTTCTAAACCCCTTTTATCCCTTATAGGGTCACGGGGTTGCTGGACCCTAACCCAGCTACTGTTGAGTGAAGGCAGGGCAGGATACACCCTGGACAGGTTACGCCAGTCTGCCACAGGGCCACAGTCACACACAACACTAAGAAGCATGTTTTTGGAAGGCGGAAGGAGGCCTGAGTCCCTGGAGAAAACTCACGTATGCACAGAGAGAACATGCAAGCTCCACAAGACTTGAAGATTTAACTATTGAATTGGTGTTAGCACCAGTTACAGATAAGTTGCCCATGCTGCCATCTAGTGTTAGGTTAAGTTATTGCGTGAAACTGCAAACATTTTAGGAGATGTGACACCACAAGATGAGATCATCTCTGTTAAGGCTCATTGAAAATTTGAATGATAAATTCAAATGAAAAACATACTTATGACCCATTTAATCCTTTAACATTTGAACTTTTTTTTTTTACACTGGAGCAACCGTTTACACAATATCATAATTCCAGAATTCTGGAGCAGAGAAAAGCAACTTAGCTCTGATGCAACTTTTTACTTTAAAAAAAGTGCTTATCCCGTCAATGTAAATAAGCTGACTCCGTGGTGAAGAAAAATGGCTTTGTACCGTTATGCAACACAAAACTATACTGCAACTATAAAAGGTGCTTCTCTCTGCATCAGAATCAGTTGATTCAAGTTGATCGCATAAAGGAAGTAACGATAGGTCAAAGAGGGGGTTGTTTAGGTGTTACTAGCAACATCTCAGGTGTTTAAAGGTTAACATCTGATTTGTGACAGAGAACAAAACAACCAAAACAGTCGCTGGACCCTCCTCAAGTCTTTAGGAAGTTTATATTCGACCCAAAGGTCAATGACCAGAAGGCTGTCAGCAGACAATCCAACCTGCATGATGCTGCTCTCTATATTCTCATAACTGACTTAATACCTGTCTGACACACAAATCCTTTTCTCCAGAATAGATCCAGTCCACCCCTCTCCCAAGGCCCAAACCACCTGATCAGTGAGTGCTTGTCTGAGGTCTGATTTCAGTTTAAAACTTTATTACTGGCTGTTTGTCCCATAAACATCTCAGATTCTCCACCACAGTCTGGACCAGACATGGAGCTTTGGGGTGAATCCGTCCCGCTCCGCCTGCCATCCTCCAGCTCCACCAGGCCCTGCAGGTATTTGATGTACCTGATGGCAGCCCGCAGCGTTTCCACCTTGCTGAGTCGCTTGTCGGCACTCTGACCTGGCAGGTGGTCTCGCAGCTTGGCGTAACCCTGGTTCACGCACTTCACCCTCTGGCGTTCACGCTCATTCCGCTTCTGGATGAACGCCGGCTCAAAGGGACACTCGTAGACGCTAAAGTGTCCGTGGTGGTGGAACGGGGCCAGGTACGGCAGGAGCCCGGTACCACCCGAGTTCCTCAGAGGAGCCTTGTAGAGGCTGAGGCTCGCAGCGTCCATGGCGGGGGGGTAGAAGAGAAAGGGGACGGAGTTGGACAGAGAGTCTGAGTTCTGGGAGATGGTGGGGTCCTCGCAGAATCCAGCAGAGGAAGGCATGCCAAAGCGATTGAGGAGTGAATGAGAGAAGGTGGAGTTCATCATGTGATCTGACAGACCAATGACAGAAGAGAACGCCTTGACAGATCAGAGTAAGGTCATTTTTTAGCAGCAGCGTTTCTCACCTGTGAAAACACAAAGAACCGGGACACATTTGGTTTATATCAGTCTATTTGAAATCAAGAGGATGAATCTGTACTTCAAATGTTATTTTTATGGGTTTGGTCTCAACAATTTTCACTCTGCTGGTGATTAACATCTGCTGTGTTTTTTTTAAAAGCTGTAGAACCCATCAGAGGGTGCGATAAACCAAACCATCCAATCTCATTTTAGCAAACTGCAGCTCATCTATGAAACTTTTGACTGTTGGAGAAGAAGACAATCAACCAAACACAGAAATATTGTGATCCATGCAGGTAAGAGCGCCAGTCCAGGGAAGATTTCATATATGCAAAACCAAGAGGAACATCAGCTATGATCTGGATAGATGGTTAAATTAAAACAAGATTAAAGATTAAAAGTGGAAATATCAGAAGGTATCATTAGTTGGAAATTTAATGATAGCCCAGCTCCCACCAATAATTGTGGACATCTATTTTTTCAAAGATACCAAGAAGCGATGCTCATCTGAAGCTGGGGGCTATAGAGGACTCCTGGCACGTTCCTGCAGGTGAGCTGCCTCCGAGTCATCCAGATTTTTCATATTTGCTTCCGTTTGCATTCGAAGAAATGAAGACTGCTAATAACTAGGAATCCAAAGGGATAGATTTATTTTGAAATCCAATATTTCCATAAGTATTTGACCTCTTTCATATTGAGGTTTATTTCTGTGGGGGACCAGAAGAGACAAATTGAAATTAATACATATGCCATACATTTATTGGATAAATGTGTCATTATTGTTTAAATTTGGCATTAAATAAAACAAAATTGGATATCAAAAAATAAATATTTAAATATATGTGGCATTAAAATATTAATAATTAAAAAACATTTTTAAAAAATTAGATTTAAATATTTCATGACACATTTCATATGAAATGTATTTAAAAATGTGTCAGTTATTTAAAGCTGGAAATAAATATTTAAGTGTCATTGTGTCCATATATGATTAAAATTCAATTTTAAATGATTTACAACACCTGCATGAAGCCCAATGAGGCAAATTTCTTTGTGATTTTGGGCTATATAAATAAAATTGAATTGAATGTATATATCTCTTCCTTTATCTAATAATTTCATGATTTAATTAATAATTTAAATAAACATTTACACCAATAAATTATTAAATACATTTATTTAAAATTGGCATTAAATAAATACAACTGAAAATCAATTAATTCTTTAAACATGTGTGTCTTGGTCTTACATATGTTTCAGGATATCGTATGAGCAAACCAAAAGTATGTCTGAGAAAAGAAACGTATTTGCAAATAATGTTTTATCAACACCGCAAAAACTGAAAAATGACATTTGTTGCAAGATAAAGAATCCAATCAGAGAAGTTTTTCAGTCACAAAATATTCTTAGTTTGACAAAACATGCCTTAGTGATAATATTTTTTTCCTTATATTTTTAAAATATACATTTTTTTGCTTATTTAAGGAACATCTGCCAATTAAGTATTGACTCATTTCTAAGGGTTCTGCTTTGGCAGTGAACTAACACTGAAGATGACACTTTCAAGGAATTATCGGTCAATACAAATATAGTCCTTGTAACTAGTATTTATGGTGTGTTATGTATAATCAATGCAATTTTTTGTATACTGTTTCTTATCTTGTGTTTTTTATGACGTTGCAAACTTTTAATGTAGTGGGTTTGTGCACACTCCTTTTTCAGTTGGAATACATTACATCTATCTATTGGGCTGATGTTAACATGCATCTCTGCTAATATCCTTCTGTTGCTCTTTAGGTCTTTTTCCAATATTTTAGTTGTTTCCTGTGACTCAAGAGCTTCAGCATAAATCTTTTGTGACCTTAAGAAACTTGAATTTTTTTTTTCAACAAACATGTAATTTTATACACATCTTTAAGACCTTTTCTGATGTTTTTGAAGAATAAAGTGCAGATGTTAAACAAACTGCTGTTTTTTTTCAGAACCACTGACGCCGATCTTACTTTTCTGCCAGCTTTTCCGTTGGTCAGAAACAAGTGTAAGACTTTCCTAACGATCCTTCAGTCATCATAGCTGAAACGATTAGTAACATGGTCTGATTTTGGAGATATTTGGGTGGAAATTTGAATAAAAACTGCTGGAATTGGACTTAAGTTTTATCAAACTAAATTTTTCCCAACTATGCTCACTGGCAGACACACAATGATCCAGCTCTGAGCTGAGAGACTCTGATTTCCAGCACAGGTTCAATGATCAAGCCTCTATGAAGGCTGAAAGGAAAGGTGCATTGAGAGATTTGTGTGGAATGAATATAGGAGTCAAAAGAGTTGCAGACAAGCATGCAAAAGGCTGTAGATCACGTATGCATCAAAATGGTCCAGTTTTTGCTCACCTGCAAAAGCAGCTGCAGCCTTCCTTCCTCCAGGTTCCCAAGGACTGTGATCGAAGGATGAAAAGCTCGGGTTTTACTTGCTTGTGCCTGCTCAGGTTCTGCCCACACAGATGTTTGACAGCTCATCAGGTAAAAAAGGAGTCGAGAATCTGAAACAGGAGACTCTCCTTCTAATGATGGAACGTTTGCACCTCTGATGCTTCCTCATCTGGATCTGTCTGAGAACCAGCCTTCGCTTTAACTCTGCCCAGAGCTCCCGGTGCTCCCAGCGCAGGACAGGGGCCTGATATGTGTGCCGACGTGTATACATCAAAGAGCGCTGATGGAGAGAAATGAGTGTTTGCAGTTTCCTCTTCCTAAATCCTGTATTTCCAGATAAAAGACATGAGCGACACACACCCTTCCTGTCAGCCTCTCATCACACGTCTCATCGCACCGCACACGCTGATCACTGTTTACACACTCACACCTGCAACCTGAGACGCACCTGTGATGGGGCCGCTGTGCAGGCCGGCGCACCAGCTCCCCACGGCCTTAAGGGCTTCTGCTTTGTTTCTCAGGAAACGCTCTGATCTGAGTTCTAGAGGAAACTGCTGTTTCAGTTTGCTTCAATCAGACGATTCCTATGATCAGCACAACCAAATATTGAAGAAGTGTTGATGGAGAAGTGCTGATCTTCCACCTACAGATATTCATTTTTCACGCATGATTCTCTCCATCCAGAAATATGCAAAAACACATTAATAAAACTGTTTTATCCTTGAAACATTCAAAACCTTCTTTTTAGACACTGAAGATATTTTAGGTTTGAAGTTGTTCTAACTTCTCTATTCTAAGCTTTTCTCAAAATCAGATTGGTTTTTGTTTCATTTTAGGATATCTAGAAATAAGGGAATTATTATGAGTCCAAATCCTTGGTTCCATACTATTGACAATAGAAAAACCTGATTTAAGTATCAATTTATCATGTGATTTTTGGTTAAAATGTTTTAAAATTCAAGTGGGTCAGGCCGTTCTCGGCTTCCGTACAATTTAGACTGGCTATTACTGATATTATTTTGGGAGGAAGAATGTATATGCATGTTCTAAGAATAAATGGTAGATTTAGATCTAACACAGATTTATTAGGATGTAGAAAACTTGTACTAAGACTGTATTTTCAGTTTTTTTTAAGCCTTTTTACTTACAGCCCACAAAGCGTTCTAAATTTGACAGAAAGGCCAGACAATCAGCAGATGTATGGCACATTTTGGTAATCCACCTCATCATAGAAATAAGTAAAATATAATCTGGATGAAAACATACTTTATTCTTGATATAAAATAAATGTATGTATTTTTTAAAAAACAGAATGTTTTGGAGTTCTGTTTGTACTTTTAGAAAGTCAAAACTCTGTTCTCATTTTAGTGTCAATTGCACCAATGACACAAACTTAAAGAAATGTTGCGTTCATGTGGTGTTTGAAGGAAAAATATATCTTCAACACACATGAAAGTCGAAAAACAAAAAATATACCAACACCACATAAACAAAGGTCAATAGATCCATAGTGCATTGTCTATGGAGACACACCAGAATTACAAGCAAAATAAAACATTACGGATTATCATTATAATTTATTTTAATTTAGTGGGCCAGATTACATAGTTTGACGGGTCGCATATGGCCCCCTGGCCGTAGTTTACCCACCCCTGTTCTAGAATGAATATTTTCCAGTTATTACACTAGTTTTTTGTCACCATAATCAATTTAACAACAATTAGGCACATCAAAACTAAAAAAGTTACAAACCATTTGCTCACAACTAGCAAAAAAAGCTAATTTTGGTGCTGTACAGCAAACAGTTAAAAACAAATGTATCTAACAGGTGCTAACAGGGAGTTACAGCTCATTTTGAATGCTTGTGTGGAACTCCTTGTTTCTAGATTATGATATCTCATTTGAAGATTTCTTGTTGTGTAAAAATGAATTGCTGCATTGACAGATACTTGTATTGCTTTCTATGGATTTTCTTCTTAAAGTTGTGTGAATTTATTTTTTTATTTTCATGTAAATGCTAAGTTTAAAGTACATTTGATGTAAATATTCATCAGTAGGGATCAATGGGTTAAAAGAGTCTCTAAAAAATGAATTTAAATCTAATAGACAAAAGATGTCCACAGTCATTGTGTTGCTAAATAAACTGAAATTTTGTACAATGCAATAAAATAATACTTAATCACAATTTTACAGCTGAAGACTGAAAATAAGCCTCACCTGAAAGGACTACCAGCCAGCTACCGTGGAAACAACCATCAGATTCCTTTATGATCAGGAATATCAGATTTATCTTGCTCCCCTAAATCTGAACACAACTTCCTCCAATTCAGTTTTTTTATTCAGTTTAAAAACAAATGAGGGGATAATAGATAGTTTTTGTTGTCAAAACACCTCGCCACGTTCTTCTTTTTGTCTTGCATTGCAGGAGATTCAAGCTGCTTTCATCGTAAGATGTTACAACTCATGTTATAACTCTTACAAACTATGAAATCTCATTTTAAATCACAAAAACTTTACAGATCGGAAATAAGAAGCCCATAGGATCTTTGGGTGAGTTTTATTCATGAACGTCCTGACTGAAGGCGCTGTGGGGACACATTAAAGGGCTGTGAGGTAAATATGGGTTGATTGGTGCAGCAGCTGTGTTTGCTGTAATGACGCCTCTAATCTAATCTAATCTAATAGCGGCCACAGAACCTATGTGCCATCCTGTAAAAGAGTGGGTCTGACACTCGGGATAAAGAAAGCTTTTTTACTTTTTACTAAAATTTCAGGGCTGAGGGACATGGATGGAATTCCACTGGAGTTTTCATAAAACAATTGTTTTGATGTTTCCCATTTACCTGTGTGGCCTTCAAGACAGAAGACCATGAGTGTATCAAACTGAAAACTGCAGGACAACATTCAGAATCACAATTGTCACCCATTAAAATTTTGACAGAAAACTCTTCTTTTTTTGTAAAGTCAGAATATTTTAGAAGCTATCAAAAAGCAGATCCTCTTAGGATCAGAGGTTAACTTTTGATTATTTATCCTTATAGCTATGATAATTAGTGACAGCTAGTTTTCCTTTCTGTGACATTTTGTGAGTTTTTCTTGACAAAAAGTATGGCTCTGAGGACCTATAGGCTATATACTATATGAAGACAGAACGTCAGCAAATTAAAATATCAGATTTTAAAAACTATTAGGGATGCTGTAAAATTGTTTTAAGAGACATTATATTGGTTTCCAGTATTACTTAGGAGTTCTAGATTGATGTCATAATAGTAGCATTTTACTCTCAAAATGATACAGACAGGGGGAAAAAAAACAATGTTCTCTCTCTTTCCTTAAACAGTGGGTGACTAAGCCAGCCTAACATAGTTTCGATCATTTGTGGAAAATATATATTTTTGCAGCAAACGCCAAAAACAAATTTACAATTTTTTCATAGAAAGATGTATATAACAGCATACTTCTGTTACTACTACCACCACTACTACTACTACTACTACTACTAATACTACAACTACTAAATAAATAAATAATTAACTAACTTAAAAACTAAAATATTTCAAAGAAGGACGTAAAATTTATTATATTTTTGTAGTAAATAGCAAAAAAAATCTACAGTTTTGCGATAGAAAGTTTTTTTTATTTTAATTTTATAACAATATAACAGCATCCTTCTACTACTGTTACCACAACCACAACTATTAGTACTAATAAAATAATGAACGAATGAATTAATGAATTAATAATAATCAAATAAACAAACAAACAAATACAAAACTAAATACATAAATAACTCTAAAAAAAGCTCAAATATTTCAAAGAAGGACGTAAAAGTCTTCAGGAGCACCCCCCCCCCCCCCCCATTGCCCTTTGAAGGAACTCTCTGATTGGCTAACCAGCTCATCCTTCTCGCTGATTGCTCAATTGCAGTGCCGCCTCAGGAAGGTTCTATTCCGCTAATGGGGGTTAAACTTACACCAAAGTACTATTATGTGGCATTTAAATAGTAATACCAACGCAATTCAAATAATTTACTGACAATAGATTTATGTTTGTCCTTAGTAAGTAAAAAACGGTAAAATTCTACACCACAAAGACTAAAACATCAGATAGAGAGACAGACACCCCCCTCCATAGTGAGTTGGTCTCTTCGGCCCCTCCCCCGGCCGGTCCTTAGTGTTGTCCTGGTTCTGACCTGTGTTCTGGGCTCCTCGAGGTTCGGCCTGACAGGTTCCACTTCATTTTGTTTTTGCGGTTTGTGGTGGAAAGATGCTCCGGGTGAGGTCCACTGTGTTCCGGTCATGGAGGGGGTAAGAGAGCCGAACCGGACCTGAGCGGTCACGAGACTCCATCACCTGCACAGTGACTTCCGCATGTTTCTGTCAAAATCCTCTGACTCGCCGTCAGTGGACCATTGCATCGATCTAATTCATTAGCCTAACCTGAGAACTAATGTGTTGAAGTGCGCATGCGTAAACACCACACGTGTTATGTAATGACACTTGATCAACCGCTCGACGAAGAAGAGCTATAAGACTGTTGATCAACTCTTCTCAGAGTGGAGGTGTGTTGCTCAGCTCATACGGCGCATGTTTATAAACGAGCCACACGTGTCTGCAGGTTCTGCTGGAAGATTCAAACAAGAACGGTTCTGTCATGGACTATGCATATAGTGGAGCAACCCCCTGAGGTGTCACAAAGTTATCAGTAATTCAGACAAATCGCTGGTGAATCAATGATGTCATAAGGGCTTTTATAAGCTGGATATATTCTCTGATCTTAGATCTGAGTCAGAACCTACATCATTGTATCAGATACAAACAGATACATGAATGATCAAGTATTATTGTAGAGACAAAATATCTATTTAAGTGATCGAAAAAACTTCCAGTTTGAATTTTTTTAGTTTAACTTTTTTGTTTATCTAAATTTCTGAACTTTGTTTCAGTTGAAGAAAGACTGATCAATTGTTAATGATTTTAAATGCTACAGTTTACAGACTGGCTGCTTCAGACCTTGGAGTCTGACTGTTTCTGTTCTGTTCTGATCTGTTTGCTTTGCTGCTTCAGCTCAGCATGCAGACGGGCTCAGTTCACCCAGAGGCAGCTGGTTCTGTCCAACCGCAGCTGCGAGCCCTGGGTTCATGCAGTCCGTACTGTTGTAGTTAATCATTCACGAGCGATGGAAACGTCTGCTTGAGCTGCAGGAGGTCAGGAGGATGCACGAGGAGGATCTGACTCAGTTTTCAGTCCAGTGGGAACCAACAGAACAAAATAACCCATAATACTGTGTGTGTATAAAGCATTTGTAATGTCTGCACTGAGCATTTCACTACTGAGGGGGACTTTCTGCTCTGAATTCTTACTTGTGGTGTGAGGCTGGGACCCGTTCAAAGAGTGAGAACTTTTTTGTTTGGTTTGACTGTAATTGAAGATAACAGGTGACCTTCTTTAGGTAAACTAGTTATGCAACTCCTCATATGATGTTGTCAGACAGTTAACCCTCAATGCGGAGGGTTCTGATGGCGACTGATTGGAACCAGAAGTAGAGGACGGAAGTGATGTGTGTATGTTTGCAGGTTCCGGACGTTCCCATGTGCAGCTGTGGAGGTGAAGAATGAACCTATCCTGGGCTTCAAGGAGGGAAGTCCAGAGAGGAGTGAGCTGCTGAAGGTCCGAGCTCCCAGAACCTGGCAGTCTTTTCTCCATTTTCTGGCTCTAATTGACCTCTTGTTGGCAGGCTCTGGACAGCTTGAAGGGGAGGACAGAGGAGGTCCCGTGTGTGGTTGGAGATGAACATGTGTGGACTCCAGACATCAGATATCAGCTGTCTGTGAGTGAGATGTCCTCAGACATGATGGTGAGGAAGCTCTTTGAACCAACCACCTCTGTGTTTGTCTTCAAAGCCTTTCAACCATTCACACAAGGTGGCCAAGTTCTGCTACGCCGACAAGGTGAGTTCCTCCTGAAGCTTGTTAGGCAGCTGAGATCTCTGTCTCCATCCAGACAGGAAACTTCTCAAACTTCTGGCCTCTTTGTGCTTCAGGAGCTCATCAACAAGGCAATCCTAGCATCTGTGGCAGCGAGGAAAGAATGGGACCTGAAGCCAGTCCAGGACCGGGCCCAGATCTTCTTCAAGGCTGCCGACGTCATCAGTGGGCCCAAACGGGCAGAGATCCTGGCCAAGACTATGATCGGACAGGTACAAGTTCTGCTGAATTGCAGGATCTCCTCTGTCTCCATGACAGAAGTCTGAGTTGAAGGTTCTGGAGATCTGAACGCCACCATAACGACCTCCACTTTTGTTCAGGGAAAGACGGTGGTGCAGGCGGAGATCGACGCAGCCGCAGAGCTCATAGACTTCTTTCGTTTTAATGCCAAACACGCCATCGAGCTGGAGAGACAGCAGCCCCTCGACGCCGACGGAAGCACCAACACCATGCTGTACCGCGGCCTGGAGGTGAAGTGCACCTGAGCTCCGCCCAATGCTGCAAGAAAATGAAAGAATGTCCAAATTTATACATATGAATCTGGAGAAGTTGATCAAAGTGTTTTACAATACATGCATACTTTTGAGTATTTAGAGCTCTGAGAATGTTTCTTTCATCTGCAGGGCTTCGTTGCAGCCGTGGCTCCTTTTAACTTCACAGCCATTGGTGGAAACCTGGCAGGCACCCCAGCCATGATGGTGAGTGTCTGTGTGTGTTTGTTCTTTGTTTTTTTGAGTTTCCTATTCAGAACTATTTGCACATGTTGTCATTTCCAGAAGAAACAGCATACATTATATGATTGATTGACATTCTTCTATTTAAAACACAAAATAAAATAAATCAAATCAACATAATAAACAGAAAGGGATGAAGTGCTTGAAAAAAGAGTAGGCAGAAGAAACTCCTATTATTTCCCATGCCCAATTTTACTACATTTTATTCATTCTTTTTTCCCCATTAAACGTATAATCATTGTTCACATGAAACAAAAGAAAAAAAGAGAAAAAAATAGATGAACATCAAGCTACCAAAAAAACTCCACAAACCAATATTGTCTGTATATTTTACCCTTAGAATTCTCATTTTCTAACTTGCACGTTTCCAAGATTTTGAAGTTGTGCTTTTTTTTTATTGTGTCAATTTTTTGCTCATTTTGAATATTTCCTCCATGCTATTCCAAAACAGACCCCACAGACAGCATTACAGACTGTTGTTTTTAACGTGTAATCTTGCCTAGTATGGTCTAAAGACTTATTATTAATTATTTTTTAAGACCTAGGATTTCAATCTCATCTACTCACCTTTGTCTTGATCTTTCAAACTTCAAAAACTACAGATTTTGTTTTGTCTGGATTTATTATAGTTTGGTCACAACCACACCGAACAAGTGCTGTATGTTTTTTCCTGCACTTTTAACACTTCACAAATGTCATGTATATATGAAATGAATGATAAAGCCCAATATTGTTTTTTGGGGGACTCCACTGGTTGTTTTCTCTGTTTTTGTACATATATTACCTTTCTGCACAAACTGTTTACAGTGTCTCATATAGGTTTTTAGCCAGGATACGAAACCTCTTACATCATTTTGGTCCAGTTTCTTGAAGAAAATCATGTGGTCTATGGTATTAAAAGCTTGTTTATGAATACTCCATACTCCATACTGCTTCTTTTCAATTGTTCTATTTATTTCTTCTACTAAGTTGATTATTGGTAAGGTTTTGGATCTATGGTTTCTGAAATCGTACTGAGTATATTGTGTTTATTTCTAACCTTTATAAAATAGTATATTTATTTCAGAATCTGGGAAAAAAGGATGTGAAATCATTTTAATTGAATGAAGAGACACTATTGAGCGGTTTAACTACAAAAACCATCATTTAAAGGAGCCATTATAAAGAGATAAATATGTGAGGAAAACCAAACAAATGTGTGTTCCTCTCCTCTCAGGGGAATGTAGTTTTGTGGAAACCCAGTGACACCGCTGTGTCTGCCAGTTATGCTGTGTACAAAGTGCTGCGGGAGTGTGGCCTGCCCCCACACATCATCCAGTTCCTGCCTGCTGACGGTCCCGTGTTTGGGGATGCTGTTACCTCCTCGGAACACCTGGCGGGGATCAACTTCACCGGCAGTGTGCCGTAAGTACTCATCCTGATTTTTCGGGGTCTGCGTCCTCCGTAACGGTGCTTACATTTCTTCTCATTCTTCAGGACCTTCAAGCGTCTGTGGAAACAGGTGGCGCAGAACCTGGACACCTACAGGACGTTCCCTCGGATCGCCGGAGGTGAGCACCGCCTCAACATCTTCATTTGTTCTCCGTCTTTTGTGTGTGATGCGCAGTACGATGTCTGTGTGGTCAGAGTGCGGTGGGAAGAACTTCCACTTTGTACACTCCTCTGCGGAAATCCAGAGCGTAGTGATGGGAACGATCCGTTCTGCGTTCGAATACGGAGGCCAGAAGTGCTCGGCATGCTCCAGGATGTACGTCCCTGACAGCTTGTGGCCACAGATCCGCCAGCAGCTGCTGGATATTCATAAGAGCATCAAAGTGGGAGATGTAAGTCTACGAGGAGCATACACCTGGAACTGCAATCCACCTGCAGGTGAAATGCTAGACAGGTTCACCTTCAGCTGGACTGTCATGTCTATTTTCTGGGTGGTGACGTTTGTTAAGTTTTCTGTCAAACCGATGTTGTGTTCTGCTCCTCAGCCGGTGGAGGACTTCAGCACCTTCTTCTCTGCTGTCATCGATGATAAGGTAAGTATCTCGTCTTGAGGATAGCCCATCCTCCTTCTCGGTGAGGTCAATGTTTCTCTGACCTTATAATCCTCCTCTAGTCCTTTGCTCGGATCAGCCGGTGGCTCAGCCACGCCAAGACCTCCCCAAACCTGACTATCATTGCCGGCGGGAACTGTGATGACCAGAAGGGTTACTATGTAGAGCCGACCATCATTGAAACCAAAGATCCTCAAGACCCCATCATGAGTGAGGTCTGAGCCACGTCTGAGTGGAGTTTTATTAACGTGTAGATGCAAGAAATCTAGCCTACATTCATGAACTTTGATCTAAACTCTTAAAAAAATTCTGGATGTAAATGTTGAGTTAATGAACTTCTCTTGCAAAATGACTAAACATAAAAAATTATATTTTCACTGAATAATATTAATAGTTTTATGCGTTTATTTAAAAAATACACTTTCTGATTCACAAATTTCCAAATTAAAAAAACAATATTCATAATTTATGGCATTTTTTATGGCAGTTTTGAGCCCATTGTTTAATCCATCATGTATGAATATTTAAGGTTTTGTTCACAATCACACCCACAGCTCCTGTTGTTGATGATGAAATTGGTTGTTTTTGTAGGAGATCTTTGGTCCAGTTCTCTCGGTTTATGTCTATCCTGATAAGAAGTACCAGGAGGTGCTGCAGCTAATTGACCGCACATCACCGTACGCACTGACAGGCGCCGTGTTTGCCCACGACAAGTAAGTCTTTAGCAGGAAAACTGTTTTTTTTTTTCCATTCATATTCAATAGGTTTAAGATTCAAATGGATATTGATTCCTTCGAGGTGTTTGAGTTTTGGGTGAGCAAATTTCTGTTTTTGTCTTGTGTGATGCAGGAAAGTGATTGACGAGGCGGCCAAAGTTCTGAGGAATGCTGCAGGAAACTACTATGTGAACGACAAATCCACAGGCTCCATCGTGGCTCAGCAGCCATTTGGAGGCGCTAGAGCTTCAGGTGAAAGCCTCTTTGCTTTAGGATAGCACAAGGGTTACACAACTTAAGCAAAATAAAGTTGTTTTTGATGAAGAAAAATATATAAAACACAATCATATCTTTTGAAAATGCAATGGAAACACAAATAACCTATTGGATCATAAGAAAGAGTATGCACAGACTGTGTTTATCATTTGATATAACTCGGATGACGATCAGAACATATTTTATGACAAATTCATGCACAAATAATCCCGAAGGATTTGCCTACTTTTCCTTACAACTGATATTCAAAAATCACTTTGGCATTATTAAAAACCATTAATTCTCCTTGAAAGTGTTTGAAACTGTTTAGGGAAATCAGTTGTTGTTAGAGGATGAATATGAAAAGCAAAGCATCTATATATTATCTAATGCAGTTGACTGTGTGCCTGTGGTTTGTGTAGATCTGTTCTGAAAAAGCTGATCCAATCTGAGGCTGTGAGTGCTTAAGATTTTTTTATTTCAGGCACTAACGACAAACCTGGAGGTCCTCATTATGTCCTGAGGTGGACGTCGCCACAGGTGGTGAAGCAGACGCATGTCCCCCTCACAGACTGGAAGTACCCCTACATGGGCTGAGCTCTCTGTCCATCCCTCCCTCCTCCTCCTCCGGTTGGCCCCTCTCTGCACTGACTCTGACATTACCGTCCTTCTGGAGATCTACTTCCATCCTGCATTGATCTGTCCTTAAACTCCAAGTTCAAATCATCCCGCCGTCCTGACTTCGAGAGGCGCTGTCCATGTTCCCTCATCTTCCGCTGATCAGATGGCCTGAAATCACGTTTCATCTGAATCTTTCAGAGCATCCATCTTCTGTTTGATTTGTTCTCTGTGAAAGTTGATTTCTTGGAGAATTGTAGAAATAACTAATAAGTAATGAATGCCTGTTAGATCAAAAATGACATTAACTTAGTATGTAAAAACAGAGCCTCAGATCCAAGAGACTATCTTCAGCTGATTACCAGAGCTTTGATGAAGAGGAGAAGGAAGAAATCTCATGAAACAAAACTATAGTTAATGTCAGATCAGGTGTTGCGAGGGTCAGTGTTTGTCCTGCATTTGCTGTTACGACAAGCCTAGTCCTAAAAACATTTGTACTTGAATGTCTGCAGCTGAGTGTGCCTACATCAGCCTTTCAGATCATTTTTAGCAATAAATATTATTCTTACAAGCCGTGCTTTATTCTTTGTGTTTTGTATCCTAGTTAGAATAATTTCTGTTTCAAGATGAATGCGTGTTGTCACTGTTATAAAAGCATAGTCTCAAATACAGCACTAAGACCTAAAATAACAGACCATGAAGCCATAGATAAATGATGGATGGAGCTTTAACTGATCCTGTGATGAGGAAGATGATAACAAAATAATAAAAAAAATGGAAAAAAAAAAACTACAAAGGGACTATTTACATTTTAAAAAGTGCTGACTGAAAATCCACAATCTAGTCAGCCCCCTGAATACCAAAATAAACCCCTTCTTACCCTGTACCATTTTTGAGACAGTGCCTACTCAAAATTATACAATTTCTGTGTTTTCATTGACATATTTTATAGCCTTTGTTTATTGATTTGTTTGTTTTTTATTGTAGTTGGAAACTTTCATGAGCCAAACATAAATAATGGGCAGCATAAACACACTGAATTGCAATTAAAAAAAAGGGTTAGAAATGTATTTATCTGATATCATTTGTCTACATTTTGTATGTTGCTAAATAACACAATTTCTGTTCTCGCGTTGTTTCCTCTTACGAGATTTCGATGTTCGGGTTTTGGTTTTGACCCTCTCAGCTCCCCGTAGCCGTGAGGCGTTGACTGCTTGGACTGTTATTGGACTTTCTGCTCCGAACCTCGGCTGTTCTCATCTTTATTTGCCTGATTCGCGGACACGGCGGAGGCGAACGGCGGCAGCAGAGCTGTGTTCGGACGGCGGGGCGCGCCGTTTGTGGGCCGCTGTAAGTTAGCGGTCATCCGCAAAATGTTAGCCTGCTTGTTACCCCGCTGACAGGTAACCGGCTGCTCGGTCGCAGCTAAACCTGGCCAGACCGGGCCGGGCTGGGGTTAACTGAGCTGTGACGTGACGTGAATGTTATCCATCCGAGCTCCACGGTGAGCTGTGGACAGAAGACCGGCGGCTGCGCTCCGCTGCGGGGGTAGTTGTAGAGCTAGCAGTCGGAACAGGTCATTGTTGTCAACTGCTGCCTCACGTGACAACATGATATCAGAATTAAAAATACTCGATTACTCTGTTTTTAGCCTCAGCAACACATGTTTGACAGTCTGCTGTCCTTTGCACCTTTAAGTCCAGAACATCTACAGATGTTTTCAGCTGTCTGTCATCTTCTCTGTCACTCATCTCTGTAAGGAGAAGCTTTACGTCAACCATAAGCCTTATGACTCAAATTAGTCTTTCATATACAGGCTTACAGACTCATTGTTTACACAATCTTTTTACCTAAAACATCTGCTGTTTTTCTATCAGAAAGGGATTCTCACACAAAGCTGCAACACCAAAACAAACAGAAAGCTTCTGTCAAAAAGACAAACTTTTTCCAAATTTGTGATTTAAGTGAATTAAAGTTTAAAAATAGGCTTAATGTTTATGATAACAACTAACAGATATGCAGCACAAAAGTGCAAAAAAGACTGTATTCGCCTATAGATTTCATAAACCGATTTCCTATTTTGAAGTAAAGTTCAATTCAAAGACCCATTCCAAGTCGAGATAGTGACTTTTATTATTAACATGTTGCTTCTTCATGTTTGCAGCAATGTTCTGAAAATTTGGATGTTAATGTTAAAGACCTAATCCATTGAAAATTCTGTTTTAACATGTTCTTTCAACATTTTTCTAAAGATTAAACACACATATATAGAAAATTGAGCTTAAATTTGTGTTTGTACTTATTTATCAAATTTGTTGTAAATCAGGAGCAGATGAAAAAATGTTTGAAGAAGATTGTATTTGTGATGTAGAAAATAAACAGGACGGGCCACAAGCTTAGTGCTCTGCTCCATTCTTATGCATCCACTTGCAGACAAATAGATCCATGTACGTCTTCATTTTGCTCCTCTGATGTGGCATCTGGTCCAAACAGTAAGGCTGGATGAGTTGACGGGAAGTGGGGGTGGCTTACTCAGCGCCAACAGTATCTGCCACAACTCAGAGACAAATTTCTAATGAACTACTGCTGCTCTGCAGAAACTATGACCTATAAAAAGACAGATGTTTTTTCATTTTACTTAAAAACATAAAAATCATGATTAAAGGTCATTGGAAACACTCGAAATAGATTAAAAGATCATTGGGGTGTTCCTGTAAGGTTATGATAGAGTCTTTATTGATTGAAACAACATGAGGAAATTATTTTCTGCTTCCTCCGGGGAATCATGTAAAAAATGACTGAAATAAAGCCAACAGAAAGTTTCCTGAAATCTTTGCACTACCGAATATGTTACAATGTATCAAAGCGCAGTTACAGTGTCATTGGATGCGATTATGCTATAGATATAAAGTTAATCTTTTTTACTTTTAAAGGTAAGGTTTTCATTTTTTACAAGGGATGCACTTTTTTTGAATCAGTGTCATACTTTCTAAAAAGTCAAGTTAAAGTTAAAATGTTAAAATAAAATAAATAAAGTTAAAACAGCCCTTTTCTGTCAGCAGTGAAAGGGTCAGTGGACCCCAACTGACAGAATGACCACGAGGGGGGGAGGAACTGCTCTGACGCGCCGGAACTACCGACTGGCTTCAGACATGGACAAACCCAGAACCACAGGTATGCCAATGGGAAGCAGGCAGGGAGGGTAGTAGTATCCTGGAAACAGGGATTAGATCATCATAAAAGTTTCATATACACATAATCTCAGGTGTGCAGCTGTGTATTCAGGTCTTCCTTCCCTTTTTTAGGTATCGTGAACGAGAAGCTGCTCAGCGATTATTTGCATCACGTCTTTCCTTCTGCCAAACCTGGAGCTACTCCGGCCACGCTCAGGTAACTGAGCCTGCTCTTCCTCTGCTCTGTAAAGCAAAAGATCAAACTCATAAGCAGATAGAGTTTCTGCCAGATCTTCATTTACGGAAAAGAAAGGTTTAAGTGATGAATACTGGTATTTGTTTGAATACATAAGTTTATCATCTTTCAGTAAAATTGAGTGCACACAGAGCAAAACAAAAAAAACCACTACCTAAGTTTTTCCATTTCTTTTATTCTCTGATCCTGAGGGAAGTTTTATTTTGAAAATTGTTTAATTCTCCCAGGATATTTTGAAGTTTAGCCATTTTTCAGCTACATGCTAGCTGCTGTGGCCAACCTAGTTTTTTTTTTTTTTTTTTTACACTTATTTTTGGCTAATTTGGCATTTGGCTATTATTATATCTGGCTATCAGCTTCAAAGTTTTTAGCTATCAATTTCAGGACCTTCAGCTATCAGTGCTGGCATCTTCAGCGGCCAAATTCAGCTTACAGCATTCTAGCATTATGGCAGTTGATGCCATATACTTAGTTCATAATTATGTTAAAAAGTCGCGGTTGTAAAGTTTTAAAATTTTAGTTTTAGAGTGTTTAATAAATGTTTATCTTGTACGGCCTGCGACCTAAGGTGTGTTTTGGTATGATATGGAGCACCTAGGGTCTATTGTTACCAGGATGCTGCTAATGAAGTTCTCAAGTTGTGGATTCACATTTATTATTGTAATTAGAAAATACCAGAATACCAGTTTTGGTGACAGTTTTGTTTTTTTTTTTTTTTTTATTGTTTGTTGTACCTTAAAAGTCAGATGAGGCTGAACTTTTCATCATATTTCTTTGTGTGCTTTGACAGTTATGGGTTAAGAAAAAAATCTATATCACATTTTAATGGTTCTTACATGAAATCTAGTTTATAAATAAAGTTTAAACATCCTACAGACATTTTACATAGAATAAAGATAAACAAAAACTATAGACAAAAAAAAAAAAAAACAAGACTTGTAGAGGCTGGTCTGTGAAAATATTGTCTGACATTGAATCGATCTGTGGTCTAAAAAACATTTAGAAACACATTCAGCATTTTCTTCAGATCTGTCAATAACACATGGTGGGTTTTAGTTTGGACCAATGATGATTCATTGGAGAAACATGAATCTTGCTGTCTTGATTTGGTTCAGTTCTGAGCTCCAAATGGAAGTTAATGGTTGCCTTCAACTGTGTGAGAGTGTTTTGATTGGACTTCTGTTTCCATCTCCGATCTCTAAGCCTAGTGGGTCACGTTTCCCTCAGCAGCTCTTTACTTAGACCCACATTTCAGTTCTGTCAGCGAGGATTTCACACAGAGGCAAAAACCACCTACAAACCCTCAGAAACGTCTTGCAAGAGGTGGAATCAGAACACGGGGAAGCCTCGTCTAGAAGTTTGATACGCTTAAAAAAAAAAAGACTCTACTTCTTTAGTTTCCAGTGAAGGTAATCCACGGGTCAGCTTTCCAAACAGGTCTCTGGTTTCCTGTCCTCCGACCAGATCAGTCTGGTTTTAGACCTTCAGTCCTCTGAGGCCCAGAGACAGAAGCAGCTGAAGCAGCAGCTCAGTCACGTCTTCTCATCTTCATCCTAGCAGCTGTGCTCTCTGAGAGACGTGTGACATTTCTGTGTGAACAAGCATCCACACTGAAACACACATAAAATCAGCTGTTTCTGTATGGTTTTTTAGTTTGTAATTTAAGAAATAATGATTTATATATGAAAATGTCACCTTTGCTTGATTTAATTGGTTATAACTATTGAAATCACGTGGAAATCAAATAGTGCATTGAAGTCAGATGGATTTGTTACTCAGAGTAATATTCAGTTTTATTTCTTCCTGCTCTATCTATGAAGTTGAATGAAGAGAAAACATTTAAAACTTTTCACTTTTTTATTTTCTGACATATTCTTTCTTTTTTTTAATTATTCAAACTCTCTTAAGTTTGATTTATTTTTAGCATTTTATTTATATTTTTTGCAGGTTTGTTTTTGATGGCCTTTTTAATGTGTCAGTAAAATTGAAGATTATTGTGTTGAATTGCTGCAAAAAAGAAAATAATTTTTCTTTAACAATGCAAAAATACAGAAAAATGAAAGCTGTTTAGGATACTTCTAATCAGTTCCAGCAGGTATTGAAACATTGCTGTCCCTGTTATTCCGTTTTAGAGCAGAAGCATTTAATTTGGAAACTGTTAAAAAAGACTAAATTCCTTTATTTCTTAAACGGTTTCAACTGTCTTCATTGACTAGTTTCGAAATTTTACTTTTAATTTGGTTTCTTAGTTGAGTTTATGTCTTTTCTCTTCTTCAGAGAATTATCTTTATTTCTGGTTCTGGCCCGATCAGTTGGCAGAATGTGGGTTCTGCTGGTTCATACGATTGTGGTGTGCCTTTCTGATTCAATGCTCCATTGATAGATTATGACTTATTCAATAAAGTTACAGGAGTGTGATCTTCATTTGTGGTTTGTGTGCGTCTCTTTCACACATACAGGAAGCCTCTTGGTTTCCAGGATCTCGGCGCTCACTTGGACCGACTGTTGTCTGAAGAAGAGCCTGCAGAAGACGGCAGAGGTAAAAACTTTGCAGCGTACTCCAGAAAACCAAGAGCTGCAGCTGACTCAACTAAGATGAGAGTGACAGACCACCATGTAGCACACGTACTGGGACAGTCTGGCTTACATACATAACAAAATGACAGTACAACTTTCAGCATAATTTTCAGATTTATATTTCATATTATTTATCTATAAAAAAAGAAAATATTAAGGTTTTCTTGTCACAATTTGAATATTAATATTTTTTCTGACCATTTAGACTCCAGTTGCATTTTTTTAGGAGCAGTGGCTTTTTGAAAAACAAATCTTTGAACACTCCATGTAAAAAAAAAAAAGTAGTTGAACCTTAAATGTGTTGGAAGCATTCACATCTGAAGCCAAGCACAGATGTATTTTTGGGTCAGTGTTTTTTTATCGCTGCGTACAGACACGTCTCTCTTTTGCCTCACAAGTGCCACTACAGCTAAGTGAGTTTGTGTGATGATGATGGAAAAAAGCAATGCTTTTGTTCATTTCCTGCAGATGGATTCAAAACTAACAAATCGGTTATGTCACGCGTTAGCTATGTTTAAGGGGACAAAAACAAATAAAAAAAACATAAATGTAGTGATCAAGGGGGTAAAATCTGATGTACATCTGACTTAAATAAATAGGCTAAACCATTGAGGAGTCTCTATCCATCTAATCAATATTCTTCATGAGTTTTTGGCAAATGATAAAATCTAATGTCATGGAGTGTTATGGTGTTTACATCAAACACAGTGGTTGGGAAAATGAATTATTTAAAAACATCTGGAAGTTTTTTCTTATGTTTTTAGACTAAGGTTTAAGGAAAATATCAGGAAGATGATGTGGAACCCCAGTGGTGACTGAATGCGTCTGTGTGTGCAGATCAGCAGGTGGATGGACGTGTGGGCCCTCAGCCCGTGGTTCTGGATCACACCAGTGGCTTTGAAGGCCTTCTGTTTGTGGACGATGACTTGCTCGGGGTGAGGCCTCTCATACGAACTCTACAGACTCCTGCATGCGTCTGCGGCACGTTTCTGAGTGAAATGTTCTGGTTCTCCAGGTGATCGGCCACAGCAACTTCAGCTCCATTAGGGCGACTACGTGTGTCTACAAAGGTGAGCTTGATATAGACTGACTGTCCACTCCTGCAGCTCAGGAACAAGATGATTGGTAACTTCAAACTGGGATCAAAGGCTGCTAGTGGAAACTCTGCACAACTGTGATTGTTTTCACAAAACACTGAGCATCAGCTGTGTCTCTTCAGACTGAACAGAACCTTTAGGCTGAACAGGTTCTGCGTGTCTGTCTGCAGGGAAATGGGCCTACGAAGTTCTGATCTCCTCTCAGGGTCTGATGCAGATTGGCTGGTGTACTCTCAACTGTCGCTTTAATCAGGAGGTAAACCTCCACATGCATGCACGAACACGTAATTAACCATGTTGTCTGTGGATGCAAAGCATCAGTCAAGTATGAAACGGTCTTCTTGAGAATAAGAGGTGCCATGAAAGAAATTTAAACCAGAACCAGAGCTAATGCAAAAAATCGAGACTCCTTTCTGAGATGTGGGTCTTTTTAGGAGGGTGTAGGCGACACTCCAGACTCGTACGCCTATGATGGAAACAGAGTGAGGAAGTGGAACGTGACGACCACCAACTACGGGAAGGTGAATGGACTCTTGAGATGTGTTCAGCTGAGGCTCCAGCAGATGCTGACTGTGTGTTTTGTGTGTGTGTGCAGTCATGGGCTGCTGGAGACATCGTCAGCTGTCTGGTCGACCTGGATGAAGGAACCATCACGTTCTGCCTGTAAGTCCCAGATCACGGCGGGTTTAAAGCAGAACATGACTCTGACAGGGTAGTGGGCGGAGCTCCCTTCAAATGAATTTTGAGTTGGTTTGTTCTTGCTGTTTTGGGATAAAAGTAGTGAACACCTTAACAAGTCACCTGTACAGAACGCATTCTCTAAAGACTACCTGTGAAAGTAATACATGTTTGTAAACTGAAGAAGGAAGCTGATAATCCCAGCATGCATCAGGAGACAAACTCAACACTTGCTATGAGGAAACATTTCTTACCACACTTAACCAATTATGTTAAAACATTATTCTGCATATATATATGTATATATATAAAGATTATTTTCTTTTTCCTGAATGAGATGAAATTTCTTAAAGGTGTCTATGTTATTGCTTCTCTGTAGGACATTTGAAGGATGTTTGGTTATTATGTCACTAGATCACCAGGTTATGAAATGATGAAATGTTTTACGCTGTGCAGAAGCTTCAGTGAGTCATTTCAGTTAGTGATTTACTGGCAACAGAGTTTACACGGTAAAAATTGACTCTTAAGAAGGTAAAAAGTCCCTTGTTTCTGTCTCGCAAGAAAAACAAATTATTAAGAAAGTTTTCCAATAGTAAAATAATCTTAGCTTGAGAAAACATGTTTTAATGATAAGGATTTTTTTTCTTAAAATAAGAATTCTTGGTAAAATCATTTTTCTTACCCTAATTGAAATTTTTTTGCTTACTTAAAGACGTTTTTTTTCTAAATGGGAGATGAATTTTTGACTTATTTCTTAGGGGACTGTTTTTGCAGTGTATCAGCTGAGGCAGAAAAAAACGTAATCTGCTGCTTCTGAAGCTAATATAGCGGGACATGTAGTTTTTAGTTCATTGATTTCTCTCTAGCGAGATCCTTTTCTTATGGAATTATGGTTTTCCTGGTTTATAGCAAGGCTGGATATCAAAGAGCGCAATTGCTTTTGATTTAAAAGTAGGACTTTCATGAATAAAATTAGAAAGTATAACAATCAAAACTAACAAAAAACATTTTTTTCTTGGGAATAATGTGTAAGAAGCTGCTTGTAAAAGAAAAAAGATCCATTAATTTAAAGAGTATTTGCTAAGTGAATATTATTTTGATCTATTAATTATTTTCTAACTCAGTCTTGGTTTCTCTGAAGACGGCTGTCTTGCATGAGGGCTTTGTAACTTGTTCTTTCTTCATGTCTTCAGTAATGGACAGTCTTTGGGGACGGCCTTCACCAACATCAAGACTGGTCCTGGTATTGCTTACTTCCCCGCCATCAGCCTCTCCTTCAAAGAGTCTGTGGCCTTCAACTTTGGCAGCAGGCCGCTCAGATATCCTCTGAACTCTGAGGTTCAGCTGCGATCTTCACAACTCCATCGCAGTTGTTTGCTTCTTAATGCAACTGGAGTTGCATAAAAACACGTTGACGCAAAGTTGCAGTTTTGTGTTAAATAAAAAAAAGTAAAAATACTTTCTCAGCTTGCTCAGGAGATCACTAAAAATGAATTGTATGTGTGAATGATGAATGATAGTAAATTTAGAAATCTTTAGGCCTTTATGTTGCCATAGTAACATCTAACAGTAAACATTTGTGCTCAGGTGAGGACAGTCTTAGATTGTTTGCTGCTCTTAGCCTTAATTGGTCACCGGTAACCATGGCAACATCGTATGAGAGGCAGAATCATGGATTGCATGAACTTGTGTGAAAAATAGTTCTGCTGCTTTGTGACCTGATCACATCTGAACACGCCACCACGACCCGAAAGAGTTTTTTCTTTGACCTGCTCGTGACCCACGTACCCCGTAGAAGGTTACCTGCCTTTGCAGGACCCCCCCACCACTGACCTGACCAATGCGCACAAGCTGCTGGGCTTCATCAAAAACGTTCTGTCCACCTCCATTGACACCCAGGTGAGAGTGGCGGCGGCAACGTGAGCCGTTAGCACCTGTTCCCGGTTCTCTGTTTGTAAGTGGCGTCTCGTCTGCAGGAGGAGAAGCTGCTGGAGAAGGACTGCGCCACATGGAAGCTCCATGGGGAACCCACCGTGCTGGTCACCATGGCTCACATCTTCAACCACTTCGCTCCTCTCATGGTGAGAATAATCCACCTTGTCTGCTTACATAAGAACTGTATTTTAAACTCTGAATCTGATCAGAAAAGTTTATAAAGTCCACATCATCATCAATTAGACATGAACCTCTGTGGTAGAAGTGTTTATCTCGGCTCTTGGTGTTGCCGTTTTTTTTTCTGCACCCCTTACAGCAACTGAAAAAAAATATATATATATATTATACATTTTTTTAATGAATAAGAATTCTAATCGCAATCGAGAAAGCTAGTTTAAAGTACTTATTAAGATAAGTAACTTCTACATATTGAATTTAAGTGCTTAAACTTTATGCAGTCACACAGAAAATACAAATAAAGTACAGATTCTTATTTTTTAGAAGATTTTCCATTTTGAAGAGTGTTTAATGTTTATGTTGAGATAGTTTAAACACATTTCTTGTCCTTTTTGCGTTGTTTAAAATAAAATTTCCAAATCTTTAGAAAATAACAATCCACTGTAGAAGCATTGCTCCCACAGCAGGGGTCGCTGTTTCTCTTGTTCAGATGACGTCAGTAAGGGAATCTTTTCGTTTGTGTGTCTGCAGTGTAAAGTCTACCTCGTGGAGGACGTCCTGATGAACTTCCTGTTGGGGATCCTGGAGGGGGGCGGCTCTGTGGATGAACACCCGCTCATCCAGCAGCTGCTCGACCTCTTCTGGCTGTTGATGGAGGTGAACACTGACTATCTCTTTCATCATTGAGTCTAGAGTTTTGCATTTTTAACATTAAGCGAGTCAAGACAATTTAATTTCTGGTTTAGAAATTAATGACAAGAGAGACGGCACTTTATTCCAATTTATTACCATGGTTTTTCAGTCTCATGCTCGATGAGGAAAGATGTGCTTTCTGTTTAAGCCACATCTTAAAAAAATGTAACATGCATGTCCACGCTGTTGTCATACCACTACTCCAGCACCGATGAGCAATACTGATAAGGCTGAAGCCTATCGGTCCAGTAAAAATTAATGACTTGGTATCGGTTTTGGTTCTGCGTCCCTTGTCAAGGGGTTAGGTGTAGCTAGAGACATCTCCAGTGTTAAAGCGTTGAACAAGAAAGGTCTCAGTGAGGAGAAGGGGGAGTGGGGCCGGGGTTGCTCTGTGCCACCAATCACGTCTACTTTGAGGCAAATTTCAAATGAACTACTGCTGCTCTGCAGACAGTTTGTCGACAAACAAAAAAATGACACATTTTTTGATTTTGGCTAAAAATGGCACAATTTTCATTAAAAACCACTGATATGATTTTTACAATAGATCAAGAGATGATTGAAGGGGTCTCCCATTGAAGACTTCCAACTGTTTAAACCAGTTGGGACACCTAAATGTACATTAGCTTGTATATATATATACAAGCTAATATATTAAAGTTCACCAGACAAAACCATAGACAGTTTCTACCGTGGTTCACTGTTGTCAGCTTTATCTGTGATACAGAGGAGCTTCATTGCTAACAAAGTTCATAACTAGTAACGTCTGCTGGAAGTTGCAAAGTAAATCTATGAGCAGCTGTTTTGAAACTTTGACTTTGTCATAGATTGTCACAGAAGATAAGCCGCAGAAGGTTCTTTCTCAGGTTGAAGCTCATCGTGTGCCTCTTCTCTCTGCAGGACCACGAGGTGAACGAATGTCTGAAGCAGCTGATGATGTCTCTGCTGCGTGCGTACCGCTTCTCCCCGATCATCCCGGACTTGGGTTTTCAGGTGAGACCTACCATCTGTCATGCTGGTCATCTGGCTCTCTCAAATTCGTCTGGATAATGACTTGTCTGTTTCAGATCCACTACCTGCGTTTAACCACGGCCATCCTTCGGCACGAGAAGTCCAGGAAGTATCTGCTCAACAACGTCTTATATCCTTCAGCTGCTGTTCCGCCTCCACTGTCACACAGACTGAACCTGGAAAATGGACTGTTGTGTTCTTAACTGACTGCTACGTTTGACGTGCTGCGGTCTGTCGTTTTCTTCTACATCAAGACCCCTCTTAGGGTGAAGGAGGCGGGGCTTGAGGAGCTCATCCCCACCACCTGGTGGCCAACGCATTTTGACAAAGAGGTGAGGCAGAGAAACAATCCTGACTGCTGCACAGCAGAGAGTAGGGAACCGCATCTACTTTAGATCGACTGCTGATCAGCTGACTGAAACTGAAACCTTTATTAAGAGGCAGAGGGCTGAAACCATTGACTGTATACGAGGACTGGAACGAGTGAAGGCCTCATTTCCAACTCCAACGAAATGAAGTCAATTCAGCAGCCATTTTTTTCTGATACAGATACACCATGTTGGAACCAGATGTTGTCAGTAAGCAGTTAAGTCGGTATGAGTCAACATTTCTATGGCAACCTCTTGAGGCAATCAGGAGTGAGCCTATTGGAGGGCCACACCCCTCTACCATGTCATAGCAGGAGAATCCATCAATCAGTTGTTTCAAACCTTCAATGTGAGACCACAAACTATTTTAAGGCGTTTGATTGGTTAGTTTATAACTTGAATAACTTGCACTACCCAAAATAATAATAATCATGATAAAAAGTTAGGATTAGCAAAAACATGTTAAATATTCTGAAAAATAAAATAAATGAATAATAGCCGTTTTATTTCTCAAAAGAAGTCTAAGTGATTTTGGCTTCTTGGAACCAGTGGGTACCTATTTGGAAAGGGAGGAGGGGTGTGGTCACTCAGTCCAGTATTTACAGTCAATTGCAGAAACTGAGTAAATAAATAAAAAACTCAATAAGGCTGTAATAAGGTTGAAGTTCTTTAATGAAATTGCTGAAACAAAAAAGAAAGGGGGAAAAAAAGGTGACATTCAATTAAATTCTGCATGGATTCATGAAGATTATGAAACGCCTGTTGAAAGCTTAAAAATAATACTGCAGCATACAGGAAAGAACAGCTGACATTTATTAACAGCTGACCCCACACACAATGAATACTGTTACAAAACATGAATGTAATTATGAAACAAACTCATGATATAAGCTAATTTTAAAACTCAGAAATGGTCTTTCAATATACTTATAGAAAGATTAAATAATTTTATAAAATTCAAGTTTGGAGCCCAGTTTCAACTCGGTTTTTGTTAGAATGAAAATTCTTTTAAATTTTCAGAGCATCCACATTTTTCCCTATTTTTTCATTTATCATAAAAAGCTTTATTTAAGAAAAAAAATGAAAGTAAGAAAATTCAAAAGTACTTTTTTATTCGAGAAGGTTAAAAAACATGCATTTATTTGTGCTAAAATTGTTCAAAATAATCTAAAGAGGATCTCAGTGTATGAGGTTTTTGCAGATTTTTCACTACTAAAATAATTTTTTTCTGCTTTTCAAAGCTCAGAGTTGTGCTCGGTTGATTTTTGAAATGTGTATTTTTTCCCCAACGAGATGTCTTCTGCTTTTAGGGTAAAGACGAGCGCGAACCAAAAGACGAGAGCGCAGACGAGCGACTGAGGCGGCGAGCCTATGAGCGAGGCTGCCAGAGGCTGAAGAAGAGGATCGAAGGTGCGATCTCACATGGACAGACTGCAGGCTCAGCTTTTGACTGTAAAGTCTCTTCTTGATGGTCTCATCCTCTTTCAGTGGTAGAGGAGCTGCAGATCCAGATCCTGAGGCTGCTGCTCAACAACAAGGACAAAACCACGGTACGCACATTTCACTGTGTATTTCCTTTAGGGGCAAATATTCATTACAGGTTCAGTCCTACCTTTTAAAGTCCTTCACATACCCACAATCCTGTACTCTACAGTCAGAACAGGTTCATTTCTGCTTTCATTTTGCAGGGGGAGGCTTCCCGGTACATTTTCCTCAATAAGTTCAGGAAGTTTCTGCAGGAGAACGCCAGCAACAGAGGGGTAAAGACAAGCTACCTGGGTCGGTGGCTCATACAACCTTACAGCGGTTGTCCTGATCTCATGTGTTTGTGTTTCTGAGCAGCACCCCACAGCGCTGTGTCCCCCCGAGTACATGGTGTGTTTCCTGCATCGCCTCATCACGGCGGTGAGAGCCTGCTGGGACGAAGCCTGCAGGAAGGCTCCGAGCAGCCTGAGCAGCGAAGGTGCGGTTCTGCTGTCGGCGTGTTTGTGCGTCAGTGCACCTTCTACTGCTCTGATCTCATTGAGGAAAAAAAAAACAGACACATTAGTAAAGATCTTAAGGCACAATAGAGGAAATAAAAGAAAAAGATGCAGCATCCTCAAGGGGAGCTGGAGAAGAAAGAGACTGATGAGTTGCAGCATCTCTGCTGTGTTCTGCCGCTTTCACCATCCACAGATTCAGAATGACCCACACAGGACTCAGATGAGCACTCATCTGAGTCCTGAAGAGGCCTGCTTCTCTGTTGTTATTTTAAAAATACGTACTATTTCCTTCATTCAGTTAAACACTTGGAATTTTTTAATTATAGGGCCAGTGTTTTGTCTTAATGCAGTGGGGAACTCGTGTAATTTAATTTGGAGTCTCATCATTTGTTAAGCAACTCCTTAAGCGTTCCCCAAACAACGTTAAATATTTCATATTCCTCCACAGATGCTTACGTTCCACCTCAGCTCTTCTACAACGGAAAGGTGGACTACTTTGACCTGCAGAGACTTGGAGGACTTCTGTCCCACTTGAAGAAGACTCTCAAAGGTTTGCTGTCTAACTCTTATTTCTGATGTGATTTTTTTTTCTTTGTATTTAGATTTTGGATTTTCTTTTGCATTTAGATTTACCAAAATCATTAAACGAACCACAAAAGAGAGAAAAAGCTCAGCGATATAATTAAAGAAAGGCTGTGCCAAATTCTAGACCTCATTCAAAAAGCCACTGAATAAAAAACACTTGCAGAAAATGTCAGAAATATGCAAATATTATTTTTCTTCACCAAATATAATGCAAAGATTTGTATTTATATAAATTTAAAAATAATTGAGTTAAAAAATATGCATCTCACTCAGGACTGCATTAGTAGTGATTGATATTGCTATGACAATCAAACTTCAAAACATGAACATGTAGCAAAACAAAACCTAACTAATACACCATTTCTGTGCAACAGTTTTACTTAAGCCAACATAACTTAAATTATCCTCCAAATGGTCCTTGTCTTTATAGGATGCGGGCATCTAACAAAAAGGGGCTCTTTTTAATTGTTCAATAACATGAGTGGCTCCATCCGCTTGGTCATACGCTTGAGGGACTCTAATTGATTCGTTAAATAATTTAAGCTGTCATGAGATTGTTTTAAAACGTGTACAAAAATTTAAAGTAACCTATTTATCGTAGTTTACACCATCTACTGCGATGTGCATCTTCCACTGGCTGATATTTCGAAGTTGATAGATTTGCGACTTTTTTTTTTTTTCCCTTTGTGCAGGCCCGCACGCCACAGAGAAACTGTAAAACATTTAATAGTTTTTCCATTCGTTTATTTGCTTATTTCCATTTGTTTATGAGAGGAAGAAATTTGACATCACATCTGTGCACCATATGTTTATTAATTTCACTATTTTCATTTGTTCGAACATTTTTTAAAATTTGGCTGACACAATGTTTTAGAATAAATCTACGCAGTTTTATAAATGAGGCCGTTGCATGTTATCAAGCCAAATTTGGAAAGCAGAGATTATTAGGGGTGTAACGGATCACAGAAGATCCGTGATCCGTACGGATCAGACGCCACGGTTCGGGCCAGGTCTGACCCGCGGATCGCGGCACCCCCCAAGAAAAAAAAAACACGCCACAC
The DNA here is from genome assembly GCA_003999625.1 of Oryzias javanicus. Lineage (NCBI taxonomy): Eukaryota > Metazoa > Chordata > Actinopteri > Beloniformes > Adrianichthyidae > Oryzias > Oryzias javanicus. The sequence goes on along the minus strand of CM012441.1, from coordinate 15,910,827 downwards.
ACGTGCGCACCTCGCGCTATCATAATTTATACCAATTGTCCGTTCACATCGAATTAAATTGTCGTCATATTCCTGAAAATCCTCTTTGTTTTGACGAGCCCTGAAGCAGCTGCTTCCCGTTTTCCTAAAGTCTGTTTACCTGAAGCTCCCGCTGCGTGTGGAGAAGCTCTGTCAAAAACTTTCTCAGATTCATAATGAAGGACGACGATCGATAGATATCAGGTTATTGAATTTAGGAGCTGAATAAAAGCATCGGTACACATTTCTATTACTGGGTTCAAAGAATCTTCCAGTTTAAAGCAGCAACTGTCCCGCACAGGAGAAAGCTGCAGCTCCGTAACGGACTCGCCGGTACCGTCACCGAACCATGTATGGAGGCGAAATGTGTCAAAATTCATCAGGAAAAGCGAGCGGGAAGTGCCACGTTTTACAGATAATTATTATTTAAAACATTAAATGTTCCACAGGTAGTTTTAATAAAGCAGTTAATACCAAAATTAATTTTAACTGTTTTATTTATAATTTAACTTTAAGGAATTATCTAGATTGATTTGGTATTTTCAACACTATTTTTAAACATTCTTTTATCTCAGTTTTTGTAGATTTGGTCTAAAGACATGAAATGTCATCAGAAACTTCATGTTTTAGCATTTTGTCTGTGTTCAAAGTTTAAAAATGTTTTGTTTTAATAAAAGGCTTCAATGACAAAATGTTTTGATGTAAATATGTAAATATTGTGTGTCTGAATACTTTAAATGCTTATTGAATTATGATTTGAAGCATTTCCAAAAATGAATTTAGCTTTTATATTGTTTTTTTTTGTTTGTTTGTTTTTTACTTTTCACTGATCCGAAAAACGATCCGAACCGTGACCCTAAAACCGTGACACGATCCGAACCGTGAGTTTTGTGATCCGTTACACCCCTAGAGATTATTAAGCATCTATAGCCTCTTTAGGAATAATCACTGCAAAGAAAAGTGACTGATCTTAGAGGAATTCAGCTTTAGATTGGATATTTATTCATAATCAAAAGATGTTTGAAGAAAAAAAAGGAAAACATCTATGAATCCACATTTTTCTATTTATGGGTTGTCTCTTCTTTTGTTGGATGCTAATCAAAGTAGCTCCACCTTTTGTGACCTCTTCTCCAGCTTGTGGTGGGACACTGGCTCACAAGATGTCAGTTTAGGAGAAGCTAAATTGCTGTTCCTCCAAATGCAATAATCTGGATTAAAGAGTGATTTGAATTTTAGAGGACAAAACCCGAAACAGTAAAAAAAAAAAAACAAGAAAAAAAACATCTGACTATTTACTCTAAATCCCTTTAAACCTCTATAACATCTGTGCTGAAGGTTAGAATAGACATCTGTACTACTGTTAACGTCCAGCAGAGGGAGCTGTTGCTTTGTCCTGCATTCAAAATGCTCTGAAAAATATGATTGATTTGAGTTTGTGTTCAGACTTGCAGTTTTTGCTGTTTCTCTGCAAAATGCTGAAAAGCTTCTGCAGCATATAATTTATTATCCAGCTTTCTGTGACTACTCTGGAAGAGAGGAGCACAGACTTTTTGAGTCCAGACGTGCATCCTTTCTGAATTAACTTAAATGCAGAAAAGAACCAGGAAGCCAGCACTTCAAATCTAGAATCATATCCAACTCTCAGGAACGCTAAAATCTGTTGAACACAAGAGTGAAGCCGTGAAGATTTTCCACCCTTGTTTTTGTCTGTCATCTTTTTGGATTCTGCCTGGATACAGCTGACATCAGAGAAGCAGATTCCTATCTGAACTTAGATACTCAATCTGATGAATATTCAGTCTTTAACATCTTTTTGTGGCATTTTTCTGACGATTGAGGCCATATATTAAGAAAATGTAACTATACAAAACAGATTTTTTTATTTTGGCAAAAAAAAAAAAAATCGCATTAATAAGAATTAAAAGCCACTAAGAACACTTAAATAAATCAACTGAAATCATGATCAGTTCAGCGGCTCTGCTTATTAAAAGAGAGCCTAGAACTCTGTCAGTTTGTGACTCAGTGTGAAGAAATTATAAGGTGAGAAATACTAGAAAAAGGCTGACTATTTAAAGACATTAAGGCGGGGCATATGTTATCTTTAGAAGGTGAGGTGGGATTAATGGTTGTGCTGATCAATCCCCCATACTCCTTTATTTTCTCAGAAATACTGATTAAAAACACAGTAAGAGCAGATTTCTCTAATCAACAAATGCTCTGAGATGTTGATAGCTTTTAAACTTTTAAACTGGGGCTGTATGTAAAAACATCAATTTCATCAATTCATTTTAAAAGTAAAAACAAAGAAGCAACACGCAGCAAAAACATCTGATCAATAATCTTGAGATGCAACGTTCCTGAACCAATTGAGCTGCACAGATATGTGAAGATCCTTCTCGTTTCTCTCAACCAGATGATTTGGCCAGTAAAGCCAACATCCTCATCGACCCTGCAGAGATCCAGGCTGCATCCATGGATGATCTGGACGAGGACGAGGAGAGCGGAGCAGCACAGGTAAGCAGGTGTCAGCAGAGCTGTGGTGGGAGTTCATGATTTGTTTGAAAACTGGATAACTGATGCAACATTTCAAGAATCAGCTCACCCGGGCTTTGTGTAAAATAAAATAAACTGTTCCTGTTCTTTAACCACCTTGTGTTTCAATAGATGCTTTGACTGAAGTCATTGCAAAGTTTCGAGATCTTTAAAGCAGATTCTGCTGTTGTTTTAAGTTCACGATGAGAGCACCAAGGGCTAGGGGTGTGCCAAAAATATCGATATATCACGATATTTAGTCCTGCATTTGATTCTCAATGGGTTCTCACCATGTATCGATCTTTTATTTTTGTTTGAAGAGCCTGTAAAATGTTATATTAGTTACCCATTGGTGAGTAACTCCTGGAGGTAGATGGGGGGTGTGTGTTGGCAGACTGACTGTCACAGGCACCAATGAGCCTGGCAGCTATTTGAATTATTTATTTTTTGTTCTGTTGTTTTCAACAATTTTGCACTAAGTAATGGCACTGCTGTTCATGTTTACTATTGTAAACACTGAATTTTATGAATAATTCCAATTCAATTGGTGTCAATGCTTGCAAAGACAGTATTATCGATATTAATAATGTTGCACAGAAGTGTCTATAATTTTTGCACAAAATAAGACATGTTATGTAATATGAATGTGTCCAAACTAAAACATAAATGGATACATTTTCCCCAAAAATGTGAGTTATTAGAGATAATTTTACTAATTATTGCAGTATTGCGAAATCATCAATGTCGCGTTCCATGTATTGTATCATGAGGTACCCAGCCCTCCTTCCTATCCCATATTTGCTTTAACCTAACCTTTTTTGTTAAAATCTTGATATATTATTTTTAATAGGCTTTTTATAATCCCCATTTAGTGTTATGTATTTTGTCTGTTTTTCAGTCCTTCTAATGATTCTTTCTCCATTTTCCTAACAGATTTTATGCTTGGAATTTTCATTTTTATCCAGGAAAAGAACTTTACTAACGAATAAAGTTTATTCAGTCGTGCCTCAGTCGAGCTTGATGATCGGTTTTCTCCAACAGAGACCGTTTGGTGCAGCAGCCATGGGGAGCACACTGGTGAGGCCCAGCTGGCTGAGTTCTCCCACTCCGGGTCGGGCCAACCGGTTTCTGAGCACAGCAGCCGTAAGCCTAATGATGCCCAGACGGCCACTGGCTCAACCCGAAAAGGTCAAAGTGCGCAGCCTGCCGGTGGAACAGCGCACGGAGGAGGACAGTGAGTGAAGCAGTCCAACAACCACTGCAACCACACACGGTGTGACACAACATGTACTGCAACCGCACACAATGTAACATATCTACTGCAACCACACACAATGTAGCGCAGCAGCAACTTTAACCACACACAAACACAAAACCCCTGTAATCATACATGATGTAACACAAGAACCACTGTGACAGTGCACAGAACAACAACCAGTGTAACTATACACCGTGTAACCACACACAACACACCAATGTGTTTACACACAATCATTGTAGCACAACGACCAAAAGAACTGTGCCCAATCAATGTAGCACAACAACCGCTTCAATCATGCATAATAAATATAACGCAACAAGCAAGGTTTGCCTAGTTTATCGATAAACAATGACTTTTACTGTTAAATGTATCTGAAATGGGCATCCTCCAGGGTGTTTGGGTAAGAAAAACTTGTGTATCAACATGGAGACAGAAATTCTGCAAAAATAAATATTTGGCAGAATTTTTCCTGAGCAGCAATGCTGTGAAAGGACTTTAATGTATACAGTCCATCACAAAAAATGCTGTAAACATTAAGATAAAACTTTCAATCTGAAATTATTGGACTCAAAAGTTACACTTTACTTTTGGAAGAAGCAAAGACGAGACAAGGGAGATTAAACTAGTCTTTAAAAAATGCTTATCTTTGTCACAATTTTTTTGTTGTTGTTGTAGGGAATTAAATATGAAAACAACACTACTGTTCACATCAGGTCTAAATTTAAATATGCCTGTCAAAGTTGAAAGAGACTTGAGATTTCCTCAAAACAGTCATTAGTTTTTCATCTTTAGAACTTCCTGCTTTCCATTCCTCCTTCCTGATTCTTTCTCTCCCCCTGCAGTTGAGGGAAGTCATGGTAACGATGGCCTGTTGCTGGGGCGACCGCAGGAGGAGCCTGATCAGCCAATGTCTGACAAGTCCCTGTTGGAGATCATTGATGGAATCGTGATGATGTACAATCTGAGCGTCCATCAGCAGCTCGGAAAGGTGAGGCTAATCCTCAGATCGTCCATCAGATTAAATTAAATCTCCATCCCCGGCATGTTTAACTGATAGTTTCATCAAAACAAGAACAAAAACTTCTCATGTTCTTTTATGTTTTAAATGCAGAGCTGCCTAAAGGCTCTAGGGTCGAACATGAAGGCTGAAGTTCAGCCGTGTTCCTGACATACAGGGATTCTCTAAATCTTTGGTCAACATTGTGATTTTAGATGATAGGAAGTTCAAAATCTACAGTTTTATGAATATCTGTCCTAAATTTTTCCTTAGTTAGTAGATAATAACTTTCAAAGTCTTTCCCCTAGATCCTTCTTTGTAACACTTACTATTTCTAGAAACAAAAAGTTTAAGGTTTAACATTCTATTTTGAATAAAATGGTTATAAAAAGTATTACTTCAAAATTTTTCACAGACCTTTTTAATTAAGAAAGGTAAATATCCGTCAAACCTGCTTATTGTTGTCAGCAGATTGAAAAAACTCAGCAGCGTTCTTGTTTTCTTAAAATATGCTTAGACATTAGCGTTGACAGATTTGGAATGAACCACAATTTGTTTTGGCCTTCAGCGATGTTCTTTCTGAGGCAGCAGGCTCCCTAATCATACCATAAAACCTCCCTAAGAGAATTTTCAGTTGTGTATCTGACAGCAGCACAAGCATAATAGAAGTTTGTTCTGGTGGATTTCTTCAGGAGTTTCTGTTAGTGATTAGAAACTGGCTTCAGCCACGTCCAGGTAAAATGAGTTTTTGAAATTGAAATGAGGGAGCTGTGTTTGGATGATGGAGCACCACAGACAGCTGATGGCATTGTCTGGGACCCTGCGGCTTTGTTTTAGAATGATCAGGGTTGACCTGTGACATCTCCATCATTGCTTTCCTCCCTATTCTCATTCTGAAAGCATTAGGCAGATCAGAGCAGCTGTCATCTTCGTCCTTTCCCAGAGCTGCAGAAACAATCAGTTTGCTTTGTTCTGCTGTTTCATTGTCTATCACAGATCAGCAGCAGAGGTCCAGTCTAGATAATTTTCCTCCGGACCGATGTTGAACGCAGTCTGGTGATCTTAGATTGAGCTCAGCTGGTTGTGTGTTTTGTTTCCTGCAGATGGTGGTGGTGGCAGATGACGTGCACGAGTACGCCGTGGCTCTGAAGGACACGGAGGAGAAGATCGCTCGCTGCCCTCCCAGAGTGAGTGCCTCACATCGTCTGCTTCAATTTTTGCTTTTCCTCCACTCATGTTTCATCTTTATACTTCAATTACCGTAAATACGTTCCACAGAGTTTCTCTAAACTAAAAGGTTGAGCTTTCACAGTTGAAATGTTTGCTTTTTTTGGAAACTATAAGCTAAAAGACCACAGAAAGATGTGATTAAACATCGAACTGCTGGACGCAACTATTAGTAGAAAGTCCGGATTTGCTGCAGAGCCGAAAAGCAAATCACTGAAGTCTGACTGCGAGGCTAAGTTAAAGCAAATTTGCTAAAGGGTCATGTGATCTAACCTCTCTGGCACTTGTTATTCACATTAGTTCCAGACACAAGTGTCACCTGAAAGCATCACAAAAAACAAACAAACAGCAACAAACAAAGCAGAATGGATCATAATGAGCAAGAAAGAAGAGCGTTTGTCTTTATATGCTGACAGGAAAGCAGAACATGATCACTGAGCTCTCCAGCCCCACCTCACACCAGGGATTGTTGTGATGCTGACAGTGGGGCAGAACACAAGCTGAGGTTGCGTGATGTTGTGTGTAAACTCCTGCAGAGTCTGGACCTGGACTGCATGGTGCCAGACTTCAGAACCTGTCTGTTCTCATGAACTTAAGCTCAGCAGTAAGACTGAGACAACAGAGGAAACAGTCCAGCATTCCTCAGCAAGGGTTTGCATCACATACAGGGAGACTGAAGATATAAAATTCACATTTTGAAGTCAAAATTAGCTCTGAGATAGAATTGAAAATGAAAAAAAGAGGTTTCATTTGTACTTTCATCACATGGTATGAAGCCACGCAAAATAAACACATAATATACTTGAAGATTTACATCAAAGTCGGCAGTAATGAACGAACATGCTTTCTGCTGACAAAATAATTAAAATCAAGTACACATTTCAGTTCATTTATTTTAATCTGTTCATTAGTTCATGTTAATGCTGGGATGCAACAATAAAAATATGGAACATGCAGCATGTCATGTAATATTTTCTTGTAAAATAAGTAGATGGTCAACAAAATTAGAAGACAATTGTATAAGCTAATAAAAAACAATGAAAGGAGGCAAAAACATGACTGAACTTGGAGGAGTCCTGGATGCAGAATTTGGTTTAGACAAATCTATTAAGTTCCAGATCTTTAGCTGTCCTAATCTTTCCCAGCTAATGTGAAAACTCAAAACATCACGTTGTTGTTTTTTCATCTAAAAAGAGTAAGAGAAGATAAGACTGTCTTGGTTTCTTGCAGCGTGCAGACATCATGGAGGAGCTCCAGAAGAGTCAGAAAGTTTTTGCAGAGAAGTTGAACCACTTGAGCCGCCGTCTGGCCTGGATCAATGCCACCATATACTCTAAGGTGATCCATCTGCAGAGTTCTCCTTGATTTGTTGTTCTGTACCTGACACTAGGATATTTGTGACTGCAGGAGAAAATGCTGGATGTGTACTGGCTGCTCTGTGTTTGCATTCGCACCATCGAGCACGCCGACAACACCGGTTCTTTGTTTGCCTTCACACCTGAGTTCTACCTCAATGTGGCGATGAATGCATACAGCGCCCTGAAGAACTACTTCAGCCCTGCCAACAGCATGGAGGAGCTGCCAGGTAACACCCAACAACAGATTGAAGAGGGAGACCAAACAACCCCAAAAAAAGATGTTAAATAAACAAAAATCTGAAAAATTAGCAGATGAAGAGTGTGAGACTTCTTCAAAAGGAAGAATGATATTGGTGACTAAATAAAAATATTAAATTTCGCAGGACAAAGTCTGAAATTCAAGTTAAAAACCAGAGTATTCAGGACCAATTCAAAAAACCTGAATTGATGCTAAAACAAATGGAAGTAAGTTAAATTAGTTTTATAAATTGCTAAATTAGTTAAACCTGGATCGACATGCCAGAGTCTAAAATGAGTGTCAATAACTAGAATTTTGCTGACCAGGGTTGGAAATGCAAAGGTAGGAGAGCTTAAAAAATGCCAAAATGTGTGTATATATTTGTTAAAATACAAACTAAATATTAAAATAAATACCTCTAGTTAAAAACAAACTGATCGGGTACTGGAATGTCTTCTTTTGTACTGTTATCAGTTTCCTTTACATTTTTCTGAAGAGAAAAAGTTTAACTAGCTTTTTGGATAAGGCACCAAAAATCCAGAGGAGTGAGGATTAAATGACGTCAGTCAGCTCATCCTTTACGTCTGTCCTCGTTTCCTTCCTAGGCTACGAGGAAACCCTGACTCACCTCGCTGCTATCCTCGCCAAGCACTTTGCAGATCCACGCATCGTTGGAACAGGTAACACACGTCATTAAAGCATGCATGTGTACACGTGCATTTTGTGTTTTCCTCAAATTATTTCTCATTTATTCGGTGGGGGGTGTTGAAGGGTACATGATTTAGATTTAACAGTTCACAACCTGATGACCTTTTTTGTTATTTCTATATATTTAAAAAGGAAAATAAAATGTTTTAAAGGTAATTAAATTTAGATCCAGCAGACGCTGAAGCTCGATTTACTTTCAGTGCAGCAGATTTCAGTTTAGACTTGTTCAAAGCCGAACTGGTTTTGTTGTCCGGTTAATGATTCACATCAAGATGTTATATGCATCAGAAGGGCCTCCTGCTTGAATGATGAGTACACATAAAAACTTTCTGTCGGGATTGTTCTGCACCTGACCACAGATTTATGACCAGATGAAGTTTTTGTTTTTTCTCTAAATTGCTCTCTCCCCATCTGCTCATCGGGCCTCGTGTGCTCGTTTTTCAGCCCGACAGGATGTAGTTGAAATCCAAGTTTTCAACAAACAAAGAGGACATTTGACAGAAAAAAACACCAAGTTCTAAAATGCATACAAATTACAAGAGAAATGCCAACTAAATTGGACAATTTGAGCATACCTATCAGGTGATATTAAATGTGTATGGCAAAATATTCAACTCGGACCCCCTGTAGCTACATAGTTAGGCAGTAGTGTAATTGGTCTTGTCTAAGGACAAACACTGGAATAGGCTCACTGTGCCCCCTGGGAAACAAACCCTGGTTTCCCATGTGTCAGTCCTGCATGCAACCAACTGAGCGTAGACAATGCATCACAAGATCCAACACACAAGGCTCTCCTGATTCTGTGCACAGAAATGGTTCAGTCAGAGGAAGCTTTAAACAAATGCAGCACCTCTCTGTGAGTCATAGCAAAAAAGGGGGGTTCTTTACAGGGAAACCTGGACTGTTGTTATAACTACGCATAAAGTAGAAGTGGTCCACAGCCATCTAATTATTTTATTCAAATGACAGTGATGAGAGGGATAATTGTATCTGCTGAGAATTATGTGCTAAATTTAGAGCCTTTAAAAATGAATTTGTTTTATTAAAAAAAAAAAAAATTAAATATTCATATTAAAGTACTGCCAGAAGAGTTGAGCAATTCTTTTACATAAATGGAGGTGAATATATATTAAAGGCAGACCGCAACAACCACAATCTGTGCTCAAAGCATAGATAGTTATTGTGATGCTGCGCTCACACCAGACATGTAATGCATTCAAGAATGCACATTTTTAAAGACACATTTAGCCTATTGTGTTTACAGTGGGCAAACATGAAGGGGCTTCTTCCTTTTTTTGCTTTTGCGCATGTCCGTCACCTACAGTTAGAAGAGACTTGGTGCAAAATGTTGAAGCAGTGCAAATCCAGTGAATTGTGCTCCAGGCTTTTTCTTTCACAGCTCCAATCCAATATATGGAAGACTTGGTGTCGTTAACTCTCAGCCGGCACAAACCACCATTATTAATGTGTCCTAAATGATCAATTTTCAAACAGTTGCCACTTCCACAAATTAAAGAGGTTGTCATCCATATTTAAAATCTGAGTCCCTAAAAGTTCGACCTGGTTAACTTTCAACGTGCATTCATTGGCTGCACACTTAGTTTGCAAAACCTGAAAACGGTTTAAGAAACTTGACTAGCAACACGTGAACGTGAGAGATTTTGAACCCAGAAACCTAGAACTTAAAAATATGGACGTTTACCTAGACTTTTCATTGAAAGTGGTCGTTTAAATGTCCACATTTCCTAGGGCTGTATGAGCGTAGCTTTATGGTTTTATGTTCTTTCAGGATCAAGTATTTGCATTTTATTCATCTCTTTGGTGTAGGATTATGCTGATAATGTGCTTTTTATTGTACGTTTCCAGTTCAGGTGGGATTAGCATATCTTGCAGATCTTTCCGATTTCCTCCTTTGACCGTTGATGTTTACTAACTGTTTTCAGGAAAATCAGGAGAACAGTAGATGGGAAGAATTTTTATTTTATTTTATTTTTTCAAAAACGAATCTTCACCTTTCATCTTATTGAAACCCTTTTCTTCTTACAGATATCAAAGACTCGCTGATGCAGGCCCTGGCCAGCTATGTCTGCTACCCACAATCCCTCAGAGCAGTGGAGAGAATCCCAGAGGAACAGTAAGTCTTCATCCTTTTTCCTGTGATGATTCAGAAAGTCCTGAAAACCTTTTTATCCATCCCCGGAGTCAAAGCTGGGCCACCAAGCCATTGCGACCTCATTCCTTCAAACGTATGAACCTTTTTTAGCTCAAAAGTGTCTGAAAACGCTGCTTTAAAAATATATTTATATTTTAATATAATAAAACCTGAAAAGATTTGAGCAACAGTTTCTGGTTGTGGTTGACTCTGTTATGCTTCTCTCAGGCGCGTCGCCATGATGAGGAACCTGCTGGCTCCGTATGAACAGAGACCCTGGGCTCAGACTAACTGGATCCTGGTCAGACTCTGGAGGGTAAGCAACGAAAGTCACAAGGATATCATAAATGTAATCCTGCTTTTGGAAGAAAGGTGCAACGTTTTTAAACTATTTTATTGAGCCTGGCGTAAAGCTGCGTTCACACCAAACACAGTTCACACGCGACATATTTGCATATGCTGCTTGTTTTTTAACACGTCAAATTTGCGTCCACTACCCATTTTGACAAATTCAATGCTTGTCCAGAAATGTTTGCATAAACTAGATGCTCCTGTTACATGTAGGGGAAGCTTTAGTTTAGTTTTTAGCCTGATCGCTACATGGAAGCATTGACTTTAAATTTAATTTACAACGTACGAAAGACAGGAATGATGGATGACTTTGAGAGATCAGGTTTATTTATTTATTTGGAAGAGCTCTACAAAAGCATCAGTAAGCACATGTCTGGGTTCATGAGGTCATTCAGAGTCTTATTTTTAAGGCACTTTCAGTGGTACTTCCGTGTTTCTGCAAATAAATTTAAAGACTTGCCGCCCCTCTTATAGCAAAGAAGGAAAACAATAAAAACAAAAAATTAATGCCTCGATGGAAATGAGAAAAATGTCATCAAGTTCAGGAAGAGAAGGTTCAGATTCTCTGTTTGTTTTGGATGGCCTTTCTTCCTCTGCGTTGCCATCAGTAGCAAATACTGATACACAGACCTACAGGGCTCTCTAGTGATTGCAACAAATATATGAGCCTATTTATGCTTTAAAAAAAAATCACAAATAAGTCACTCCAAACTATGCAGAAAAACCCTCCAACTTATACTCAGAAGAATACGGTGATTTTCTTTACACACGTCCTCCATCATAAAAAAAAAGGAACAAGAACATTTTAAATCACCAAAAACACAATTTTCATCATACCAGAAACTTTAAATAAGTCAAATTGGGAATAAAAATGGAAAAGCTGCCTCCATTCTAAGAATAAATCCTACATTAAAACACAGTTGAACCGATGTCATAAAAACATTTCTGTCGTGTTTCATTTTGCTTTCGTTTGTCAAATTTGAGAAAAAACGTTTTTCTTTCTCTTCTGATGGACAACGTTTACCAAAACAGAAAATAATGGGAAACGTTGTAAAACATTTTAGCAGCATCTTCATTCTTAAAGCAAACAAAAGGATTATGAATTCAGAGCAAATGTCTCTGTAATTGTTCCAAAATGACGAGCAAATTATATGAAAATGACATCCGTTGCTTCCTTCATCATCCTCTTCAGGACATAGAGCATCCCTAGTAAAGCGAGAAAGACAGTCCAATCCCCACAATTCTTTGCAGGCAGAGCGTTAGGCAGCCACATCCATCAATAGCTTATAGTTAAGAAACTGCTGTTTTTTGGAGATAACGAAGACAAACAGTCTTGTGAACGAACGTGAAAACCAAAGAACTGTGTGTAATTTATCAGAATGAATGAAGCACGTTTTTGATTATTTGATATATAAAAAGCACACTTTTAACATCGTTTCGATCAGATGATGTTTTTTCGAAAAGGACAAAAAAAAAGCAAAGCACTAAACAAAATGAAAACCAAAAAAAGATTTTGCAAGGTTGTTTTTTTTTATTATGTTTTACTATCGATCAAAACTATTTGTGTTTTCTTTCAGACATTGTTCTTGTGTTTATCGCAGCAGACCGGAGTGTTTTATTTTCATTATTATATTCTGGGCTTTGTCTTGAGGGATGAAACCAAAAAAGAACAAAATTACAGATGAAAACAGAATTTGATTGCTGTAGGTAAACTGAAATATTGATGGATACACAAGTAACTGTTATATTTGTGATAAACTGAAAATACATTTTTAATAAAATCCCAAACAAAATAACTTTTATATTTCTTTCATATAAAAAAATATTGTTTTGTTGTTGGTGTTTGCAGTTTTAACTTTCAGACATCTGAGATTTTACCCCAACTAGATGACAAAATACTTTTTCCAAAAAGGTCAAGAAAAAAGTCAAAGAAAACAAGTTTGAAGGGTTCTTTGTCCTTTTTTTTTAACTCAGACATACTCTCTATGTATGCTTCACAACACTGTTTCACAAACACCCAAATCCGAGGTTGAAAATATGGTAATTTCTGCAATGATGTCCATCTATTCACTGAAACAGCAGAAATAAAAAAGCGGATTGTTGTGATCAACATCTAGTTTTTTTTTCTTAAGACGACAGGCAGCTCTAACATCTGCTTGTCCTCCTGTCTGTCAGGGTTGTGGGTTCGGTTACAGATACACGCGCCTGCCTCACCTGCTGAAGACCAAACCTGAGGACGCCAACCTGCCCAGCCTGCAGAGTACGTGCTGTCAGTGTGTTTCCTGTGCCAGCCTGTGTGGGTGCTCTGTCAGTGTGAGTCTGTGTGCTGTTGTTGTGTTCACGCTGTGAGTCCGCCCGCCTGCTTCTCCTGCTGTTTGTTTCGGAGTCGCAGCTTTATAAGTGTGACGCCTGTCTGCTGCAGGTTTATTTTTACTGCACTGTGTGTGAATGTACGTGTGTGTGAATTTATTCATAAGTGTGTGTGGGTCTTTGCTGTAGAAAATAAAAAGGGGTCTGTGAAGTTGTGGATATTTCTGATAATTGTTGAGTCAAAGAAAAGGTTATTTCAGGAATGAGTTCAGATCTGAGTGTCGGCTGCAGATGTTCTGGGACTGCTGACAGTCTGTCGTCTAAAAAGGACCTGCAGAACATCTACATAAGAACCAAACATTCAAACCTGAGCAGGTCTAGTCTAGCGTCCAAGATGATTGGCTAAGGTGAGAAAATATTTATTAATCAGAGATCCATTTGGATTATTATATTAAACCGGCTTTGTTTGAGTTTGAGCTTGGTTTAAGCTATAATCATTGAATGTATAAAGCAGCCGGACTGAGTGACCACTCCCTCATGTTCCAAGAAACCAAAATCCCATAGACTTGTATAGAATAATAAACAACTATTACTGAATCTTTCTATTTGTCAAAGTAACCATTCTTGCTCCGCTACTTGTTTTAAATTTATTAATACTCTCTTTTTTTATAATATTTTTGCTGTAGGACAAGTTATTCAAATTTATAAACTGGCCAATCAGATGCCTCTAAAAAGTAGATGATGTTGCATCAAATGTTTGAAGCGTTTGATTGACAGATTCTCCCGAGCCTGCGACTGAATTGATTTCAATTTTCTATTTTGTATGTCACACTCACTGTCCAGTTCTCTTTTACAGTCTAATAAAGCGATAATATTGGCAAATCAAATCAGGACATACAATTAAATATGGATAGATTTAAGCAAGGTCTTCTCAATAAGCTCACTTTATCATTTTAACGAGCTAAATTATAAAGGGGTTCCTTAACTGAAACTGTGTATCAGTCATCCATAGGTTAACATTGTTTTAATATTTTCTTTTTTTTTAAATAAAATCCAACATTTTTATTAATTTAAATAAATCTATTTTAGGGATGTCAAATTGTTTTGTTAATCGTGATTAATTAATGGGACTAGCATGAATCTTTTTTATTTCATAATATTTGTTTGTTTATTCCATAATTTCATATATCATATGTATCTCTTTTCCCACTAGTAAAGACTGTTTGATTCTTTTTCAACACTATTGAGTAAAAATTAATTTTTAACGAGCCAACTGAAAGCACTTTGATTTATGTGTTTTATTAAGAAGTTTTTGGTCAATACGTAGGTTGTTCCTAGTGTTTTTCAATGTTAAATTAGAGTTCCCTGGATCTGATGTTTTGGTTATTTTTGTTTTTCTTAATTGTTCAAGATTTAAAAAAAATACAAAAAACTCCTCACTGGTATAAAAATAAAGTATATTTATTAAAAAAAAACGTAATCACAATCAGATCAGGCTAGATAAAAATAGATTAATTAGATTAATTATTTACAGGTCACAATTAATGAATTGCTCAAAAAAATAATCACATAACAGCATCGATAATTCTGTTCTTTGAGTTTAATATTACTTTAACATCCTTACATGATAGTTTAATTTAAGACTATAGTTAATGTCTGTGTACAGATCCTTTATCATTATCATCTAAATATACTACTAACTGAGGTGTTCGCCATTATGAGGCATATCTTAATTTTCAAGTAACAAATGTTAGTGTTCTTGATCTGTCCTACATTTAAAGTGAGATGTTTTTGTTTTAAAGTCAACATTCATTTGAGTTAAATATGGCAGTATAATTATAACATGCTTCTTTAATTGTGCTCTCTTTTGGGGGAAATCTGACATCCATCCTTGTATCCATTCTGTATTCCCGGTAGAGCCATTTTTTTGCTTTCAGTCTAGAAATGTTAGCATTACCATCACATTTCCTTTATCTATGTCAGATTTATGTTTGTTTATGTAGATTTTTTTTAAGTTTG
Source organism: Oryzias javanicus (assembly GCA_003999625.1). Classification (NCBI taxonomy): domain Eukaryota; kingdom Metazoa; phylum Chordata; class Actinopteri; order Beloniformes; family Adrianichthyidae; genus Oryzias; species Oryzias javanicus. The sequence goes on along the minus strand of CM012441.1, from coordinate 15,895,656 downwards.
AGTAATTTTAGCATATATTTAAGCATCTAGTTAGCATTTGTGACATTCACTTCCTGTTTTTTTTTTTAGCACCATTATTCCAGATGCTTTGACTCAACATTAAGACATTGTCACCTAAAAATAAGAATCTCTATCAACATACAACATCAAAAATTTATAAAAAATAATATTTCTAAGAAGTAATTGTATGTAAATTCCTTTTTTAACTTTAACATTTTCAGATTGTTCATTACTATGCACTATGAAACTTTGAGCAGCTAATGTAAGGTTGTGTATTTGTTTTCTTTGAGAAGCTGAAGTGTGGCTGACTCCTTAGACGATTTAAAAAACTGTTGCTTGTTGATCACTTAAACACCCTTTAATGTTTGTATTAAAATGCAGGTAAATGTATTGTTGTATTGTTGTTTAAGCTTTTAAAATGACAAGATAATTGGAAAGCTGAGTTCTCCTGAACTTCAAGATAAAATGAAACCATTCTAATAGCCAGATCCACCACAGAGGTGCCAGTTTTTAGACAATTCTTGCTTTTTTCTTTCAGTCTTTTTCCTGTTTCCACTTTCATGATAACATGTTTTTGTCCTGTTTCTGTGTTACTTTTTTTCCTAGTTTTCCTTCCTGCATGAGAAATTTTGGTCAAAACCTCAAATTTTTGATTGTCAAAGAAAAAAAACAAACAAACATATTATGTAAATTTCTTTAATTTCTATTTTGTTTGCATGACATTGCAGCCTTTTTCTGCTTCCTTTTTTGAGTTTCTGCTCTCCTGCATGGCGACTGACCTTCATCTGTGTGCTTCTCATTGGCATGCCATACAGGAGATCTGTCCATTGCTAGTTTCCAAAGTAAGTTCTGTTCTCCACATCTCACCTTCCTCCTGTCACCTGGATTTATTGAACCTGTGCCATCTGTAGTAAACTCCTTCCCCATCGCTCCCTTGTGATTTGTGCTTGTCGTGCACTTTCAGAGCCTTCTGAGATTTCAGCTCAGGTAATCACTGATCAATACTGTCAACAACGATTAATGCTGACCTGCAGCAGCTGGTCTGCCTCAAGTCAAGATGACCCCAGCAGAGGGCGCTCATCCTGCCTCTTAAATTCTCCATATGACAATTTTTTTATTTAAAAAAAACAAACAAAAATGTTCTCAGTAGTCAGTAGTGTTGTAATCATGATTACAGAATTGTCTCTGTACATGAAATGTGCTATACAAATAAACTTGCCTTGCCTTGCCTTGCCTATAAGATTTTAACCAAAAATCCCACAACCTAATTGTCTTTAAAAGCCCTTTTTATGTTGATTTGAAGCATTTGTCTGCAAAATCTCCTTTAAGGGGGCGTGGCTTTTGGAGCTGAGCGAAGCTGCTCCCCCCGATTATGGTAGCTCTGTGTCTTGCTAGCATAAATCATCACCGCTGCTACACAAAATGTCTAGCAGTATCGTTTTGAGCTGGATGTCAGCTCGGACAAGGAAGTGAGAAGCTTCGACAGCCTGGGAGCATTCAGGTTCCTTGTGGTGTTTCCAGGTTTTTTCCATCTTTAAGAGCTCAGGTTTGGTTTCCAGCTGGTGCTGTCACCATGATAAATAAGGAGAAAAATTGATTGTTTTTTAATCTATATGAATGTGAATCGAGGTAAAAAAGAGTTTTGAGTGACAAGAATGAAGTGTGAATTTCAGTCTAAAAGCCAAACTCACCAAAAGTCTACTACATTCGTTTGAAGGTGATTCTCCTGAGTTTGTTCATCCTGGTCTCTCCTGACCTGTCTGATTTTTCAGAGCCATGTCCATCGTTGCTTCTCCAAAGACACATGGCAGAGCTGCTGAGTCTGGACAAAGACATGGCAGCCTCGTTCCTCAACAGCGTCTTGAACCAGCTGAACTGGGCCTTCTCAGAGTTCATTGGGATGATACAAGAGGGGACTGCTGTGCCCTGAAGGAACTAACACCTTCAAAAACTTAAAATTCATTCAACAAATCTGGACCTTTTCTTCTTGTTGGCTTGTTTGAAAGCTAACAAAGCGGAAAATAGTTCAGTTCATCAGAAGACCTCTCGGGGGTCTAGTTGGTACTACAATCATCCCAATTCAAAATTGAGACTTTATTCATTGGATAAAGGGCAAATATATTGACTAGGGGCGTGTATTTTTAGGTTGGACAATGCTTAACTGGATACGTGTCTCCTGATGCAATACATATCGCTATGTATCCCAAGACTGTATCAGAACAAAGAGTATGACTTAAAAGAAAAAAACAAAACTATAATTTTATTGTCTTTCATTTAATAATTACAACTTTAAGCACTAATACTGTATCTCGTGTACAAGTTGCTTTTACCATAGCAACTACATGGTGCTTTTACATTGGTAACATGGAGCACTGGACTATGAAAGTTGGACTAAAGCCTGGAAATATGAGGCACAATGTTTATACACTGAAGTGAAGGCAACTTTCAAATGTTAGTGTGAGAAAAACACATTTATCTTTTAAATGCAATTTCAGGAAGACCTCCAGTGGTCATTGATGGTGTTACATTGAAGCAGTTTTGTTTAGCTTTTGCTATTCAGATCTGTTATTTGATTTTTCTTTCAAAAATACAAAAATAAAGATTAAATCAAACTCATTGGAGACTTGTAGAGGTGAAGTCCTTCACAGTCCTTCTCCTCTTCTGTTTTAGATCCAGCAGGCTGCAGAACGCCCAGAGAGGAACTTTGTGGACACCCGTCAGCTGAAGGTATGGAAGCTTGTTTATCCTCCTCATTGTTGAACTATCAGTTCACTAATAGGAAGTACTCCCTGAATGCAGGTGTGTGCAACCTGCTTTGACCTGTCTGTCAGCCTGCTGCGGGTTCTGGAAATGACGGTCACTCTGGTACCAGAGATCTTTCTGGACTGGTCGCGTCCTTCTGCAGAGCTGCTGCTGCGGCGGCTAGCTCAGGTGAGCTGGAGAGTTATCATGAAAAGCAAAAACCACCACATTCACCTGTATTTCTCAAGTTGCTTTTTATTGTTCCAGCATTTGTACCATTTGGATGCATATTAACATCTCATAGTGTCACTATGGGCAGATAATTGTGTAAAAGTTAACTTTCAGGGCTGAAAGAAGATTTCTTAAGGTAAAGCTACATAGTTTAGCTTTGACTTTACAACCACAATGAGCATCAGTTCCCCAACAAAAGGGCTGTTTGCTAAAATAACAGTAATGATTGATGGGCTTAAAGACCCACTCCAATTAAAATTGTGTTTTTGGTGTTTCTAACATGTTCTTGTGGCATTTTCTGATTATGGAAGGCATATATAAAGAAAATTAAGCTCTAAATTGCATTTCTGATTATTTTTTTATTCAAATTGTTGGGAATCAGGAGCAGACAAAAAAAAATGCTGTTTGAAAAATATGGCATTTGTGACAGAAAATACGCTGGGCGGGCAACAAGTTCCCTGCACTGAGCTCTCAGCAACAGGGTTGGGAAGATCCTGCCACATTTCAGAGGCAAATTTCCAATGAGCTACTTTTGCTTTGATTTTGGCTAAAAATTGCATTAGCATAATTAAAAGACCACTGAGATCACTTTTAATAATAGATCAAAATGTGATCGGATTGGGTTCTTAAAGAAAATATATCTTTAACTTAAAGAAGAATTTAAAAAAATGAAGTACATCAAATAAGGTTCTACCATGTTTCCCTCTGCTGTGCAGCTTCTGAACCAGGTGCTGAACAGAGTGACAGCTGAGAAGAACCTGTTCGATCGAGTCGTGAACCTCAGACTCCCCGGTAAGAATTCATCCACTCATCTATTCACCCCCACCCTGTCTTCACCCAACAGTAACAGGGATAGGCTTCAGCAACCCCATGATCCCGAAAAGGGATATAGCGAGTAAAGAAAATTAATAGATGGATCCATACACTCCCAATCCCTCCACCTGAGACCCAGCTTCACTTCTCTTCTGGTTCTGTTGGACATAGTTTCATGATCAGATGTTGGCTGAGCAGCAGCACAAGAGCCTCACCGTTTCATGTCTATTTGCAGGTCTGGAGAGTGTGGACCACTACCCCATCCTGGTAGCTGTTACAGGCATCTTGGTCCGGATCCTGGTGGATGGAGACCGACAGGGGTAGGACGAGTCTTCTCTTTCATTCTGCTTCCCAGGTTGCATGAGATCAATCCAGAACAACAGAAAACACCTTTTTCTTCTTCTATATTTACATGACTAATGGGAAAACATAATTAAAAATCATATCATACAAGTCAAAATCTCTGAGATTCTGTAACATTTTGATTCAGTCACTTCTCCTTTTATTTTGAAAATTTTCAAAATACATTTTAATAGAAATTTTCAAAATAAAGGAAATCAAATGGTTTCCTTGGTAACAAAACTGTCTATTTACAATCGGAAAACAGTAACATGAGTCAGCTTTTAGTTACAGTTTAAATGTTTCTGCTGCAAAAGCTTTAGTAAATTCTTTAAGTGTTTCCAGCATCCTTTAAAACCCACAAATAATCCTCCTCACCGATCAGTAACAGGATCTCTGTCCAAAGTGAAAAACAAATGTGCAAGATACAGTACAACCAGAAGAAACTCTGCCAGAGTTTATTACACTTTCAGCCCCTTGGGCTTACTCATACTTAAAGTTAACATAAGAGAGGAGAAAATTAAGCCACAAAGCAACTTTTTAATCAAAATGGATAAAAGATGTTGGAGAAGATGAGGTGACGAAAGCTTCTGCTGAGACTGAAGTTTGACGATCTGATTCGGCTGTGGGCTTTCACATCTGCAGTCTCGAGGGAGAAAGATCAAACTTTCACGCTCACAGAAACGATGAGAAGAAGCTTTTTCTGCTTGGTTTCTATCTGATGGTCTGTGAATTCCGGTCTTCTGAAATGTTCTTGCTGATGGAGTTTCTGTGGTTGGCTTTAGGCTTGAAGACAAATTAAATTTTTTTAATAGCTTACATCAAGATCTGATCCTGAGATGACGAGCATCAGCTCTGTGATGTTGTTGATCCTGAACGTTTTCATCTCTGGATCTGACCTCGGCTCAGTGAAATCTGCAGGTCGCAGCTGCAGAACTGAAGGTTGATTTGTTTAAAGGTGACTTTTGCAGTCTCTTCATCATTTCTTAATTGAGATTTAATGAACCCTTTGTTAATTAATGTTGTTTTTTTTCAAAAGACTACTGGAAGGGACAGCTTCTCATTCACTCTTATGCGAAAACTTCACACACAAACCTTTACGAAACCTTTATGAAATGTTTTCAAATTTTTTTATTTATTTTGTATTTGGGGCAAGCTTAAGGGGATACATCTTGTTTATTCTTTTTATTAAAGCTCAAACTTCTTTTTTTTTTTTTTTTTAGCAGATTTTATGTTCTCATTTTGATTGGAAGGTAGGTGAACTTATAGATGGATGTGACAAAAATGTTTGCTTACTCTGTCCTGCCCATTTTACAGATTGTAGTGGAGGTGGGCGGAGCAAATTCTGGTCCCATTTCAAGCACATTTCCATTTTTTTTAAATTTTGAAGACAAAAACTGAATTTTTTGGGTGATATTACAGATTTTTTGTCCAGTGTAAAAATGTCTGCCGTCCAGACACACCCTGCCTCAAGACTGGAATACATTCGTACGAGCTGCTGTCTGAGGGTGGATTTAGTTAACAAGAGCCTCAGGGTGGGTGCGGTGGCTAAAAACAAACAGATCTGATGCTTTTCACCATGTAGATGTCACATAACCCCATAGGTCTCTTACAATTTATCTGTTTTACCAAAGGACAGGATGAGATTTTATTCCTCACCAATCAATAGACGATTGGCAAAGCCATTGTTTCTTTCTTGCTGCATCTTTTTCCATTAAAATAAATATTTTGAAATGAATGTAAAAATTCTGTTTTAAATAGTCTTAAGAATGCCTAGAACACTCAAACCAAATGTGTACAGACCTGCAGGCCTCCATCTTCAGATCTACTGTTTTGGATTTATTGATGGGATGAGGATGAAGAGGCGTCCTCTCATGAACTTCCACTTCACGTGAACACGGAGAGAAAAACAGGAACAAACAGAATTGAAGAGAACGAGCAGATCAGAGTGCCCAGACGGGAGTAGCCGGGCATTAATCTATGCTCGGATAAATTGATGGATGAGAGGGAAGCAGACCGCACAGACTCAGGAAGGAAAGGAAAGGAGGATCGATAAACGAACAGATGGACAGGTAGAGGCTGGCATAAGGGATATTTATTTATTTCAGATACATTATCTGAGAAAGAACATCTCAAACATCAATATGCAAAGTTCTGCTGATTCATAGACAACATAGGAGACAACATAAAGGTACGCACATATTTCTAAATGTTATCTTCCTTTCTCCTAACCACTCCAGGACTCATTTGTTCTTTAAGAATCAAATAACAAAAAAAAAAAAAAAACGAGACTTGCCTGAGACTTTTATGTACTTTATATAAATTGGAACTCTTCTACAGTTAAAAGAAATTGCACACTAGAAAAGTTGTATTTTTTTTCTTATATTTTGTGTATGAATGCAAACAAAACAACAGAAAGACCATTGAAAATAGTCAGAAACTAAGTAAATATTTAACAGAAACATTTTTGATATGTCTATATATGTGTTTTGTATTTAGAGTATCTGTTGTTTGGAGAGTTTACAATACAATGTTATCTTTTTAACCAAATTCTTAAAAAAAAAAAAAAAAACCCCTAATTTAAGCTGCTAGTTTTTTTTTTTCTGGTTTTCAGTGAAGGTATCATGGAGCGCATACGGTCCTGCAGGCAGCTGGTGGCAGTTCTCTCCCTAACAAGCCGTTGTTGTGATAACAACATGGTTTGGTTCTGCTGACTCTTTAATATTCCTAAGGGGACTGTGTGGCTGCTGCGAGCTGATTGATGGTCTGGTTAACGTGCAGCTCAGCAGCTCCTGGTTCTGCAGATCCCCGACAGAACCTCTGTCTCTTCATCAGATGGAGATGCAGCTACAAGAGCAACTAATCATCTTGCTTGAAGGAGACTTTGTGCTGCAGTTTCTCTGGATTCAGCTCCTTCTTACCTGAAAGCTCTCAGTCTTTGTTCCAAGTTCTCAATTAGATGTTTTTATATATATTTATTTGAATTTTAATGAATCTGATTCAGTTCACTTAAATGAATTCCCTTGTTTTATAGTGATTTTCTTTTGTTTGCTGTTTTTTTTTTTAACCAAGAAATGTCAGCGATTTTGAATGTTTTTTATGTTTTATTTATTTCCAGGGCCCTAAATAAGAGAAACTTATATTTGGCCATCTTTAAAATATATTTTGACAAATAAAATTCTGTTGCAAGCATGTATTAGTAGAATTCTGAGTGCAACTTTCAGCTATTTTCATCTGAAAATGACCTCAGTGAGTACGAGGTTGACAAAAAGTCTGCTGAACACCAGCAGCTCCTTAAAAGACTTAAAATTTAGAGGAAAATAGGCTTTTGCTTCAGAATCCATCACGAGGCTCATCACCAACCCGAAATGTCTCGCTCTTAATTGCTCCTGTTGGACAGTTTCCTCACATCTGGAGGCCAAAACAATGACAGACTGATTCACGAATCTGTTTCCCTCAATTTGAGGTAGCATTTTCCCCCAAAGCAACACAGAATATAAGGAGATGAAATATGAATGAGCTACTTCAGCTTTGAATAAATCCTAGAATGAGGTGCAGCCAGTGCTCTCGGAGTTCTTCAGGGTGCAGACGATGGTTTTTGCTGAGCTGCAGCTTCTCCCATTCAATGCGTCTGCAGTCACTGTCATGTGAACCCAGCTGCTCCAAGCCCAAATTTTCTGGAACGTTTACCATGAAAAAAATGCACAGATATAACCCTTGAAAAATGAAAAAAAGTTTTTTTTTTTTTTTTTATATTTTAATTCATTATTTTTCTTTTGTTTTTGTGTAAAACCAGCCCCTAAAAAATTGAGCAAAATATTCTAAAAAACAGAAAAAAAGCTTATGTTATTATGGAACCCCTGTAGAATCATTTGTAGTCATTGCAGGTACATTTTGAGTCTAAAAAAAGAAACAAAGTTTTTTTGTCTTTTGAAGTTATATGAGAGCTTTCATCTTCTAAAGATTAAAAAATTTTGATCATTTCCAGATGGCTTGATACCATCCATCCATTCAAAATCATCTACCCTCGCTTATTGCTTTGCAGGGTCATGTGTTACTGGAGCCTATCCCAGCTACTTTAGGGGTGAAGGTGGTATACACACTGGACAGTCCATCACACGGCCGCAGAATTCCACCCACTCTCATTCACTTATAAGACCTACTTGATGTCAGTTCAAATTCAGCAAAAATATTTTCTGACATAAACATTTTTGTTTTTTAAGCAGATGTTATTTGCTTAAACCTGAAGACAAAAAAGGTTTTTCGGTTTTCTTTTTTTCCTTATTTATCATTTCATTTATTGTATCAAACCCCTTATGCTCTAAACGTACCTTAATTAAGCAATTACTTGAAATCCAAAAAAATTTTTTATAGCTGAAAATAAATTCAGGCGTCGAGGGGTTTAATTAGATTTTGCTGTGGGACTTGCACAGTGGAGACCTGAAAATGTTCATTAGGAAAGTTTGGTAGTTGTCAGTTGAAATACTTTAAATTCTAAACGGTTCATTAAGATCCTAGAGGCTTAATTCTTCATGTGTGTCTGAGCGAGGATCAATTCTGACAGATGAATGCCAATCGCCTCTTACATTAGAAAGTCCTTCTCTAGAGTTTTAGTGAGAGTTAGTTCCTTCCTTTTCTTCGGTGGATCAACTGTGAACCTGACACTCTTCCCTCTCCTCCACTTCCCGCTCTCCTCTTCCTCTGATCAGATTTAGAGATTTGCCATCTGTGTCGATTATTTAAATCGTGAAGATCTCCAGTTGCGGCGTGCTCCTCTCCCTCGTTCATCACTTCTCTGACAGCCTTCATTTCTTCTCCTCCTCGGACGTTCACTCTGAGCTTTCATCTGTCCATCAGGTCTCTACGCCCCTCCTTCACGGCGAGGGGGATTGATGCCGCTAATTACAGTCCATTATCTGGGCTCAAAGACAGTGAGGCAGCTCGCAGCCTTCCACAGATTAGATTGAGAGTGTGGATAATTGGCTCAGCAGCACCGAAGCATTAGACTTTTTCTACCTCTCAGTCCGCTGGAGGTTTTTATTGCCAAACTGACTCGCTGCCTCCACCTCCCATCAGCTGAGGGGATTGTGTTTCAGGATGTAGTCCTGTCCCGTTGAGGCTGGGAGGGGCCACAGGAGGATTTCCTGGCTGACATACTCTCTGACTTTGACCTGAAACGTTCACTCCACGGGTTGAGAAACATTTGTCTTTAGAGATTCAGGTTTTTTTGTAGAAAAAAAATGTTGAAGCATCTCTTGAACCTTCAGGTTTGATGTTTGGTAACAATTTTAGTTTGATTCAAATATTCTATCAAAAACTTCAGGCTTAAAAACAGTGACCGTCTTTGCCTAAAATCGTAGCTTTTTTTTGTTTGTGTTTTAAATGTTCTTTTTTTTTTTTAAGCTTTTTATAATTTTTTTTTCTCCAGCTCAACTTTCGTCAACAAATTTATATGCAAACTCACATTTTACAGTTTAACATTAATGTACAATTGTTCAGCCTTCCTACATATTCTTTTGCTAAGTTACAAGTAATGTTTATCCAAAAATGTAATTCATTTATTAATATTATTATTTTTTCAATATTCTTATGCTTTGTTATGTTATGTGTTATGTTATGTTACTCATTTTCATAGCCTGCATCAATTTTATTTGATCTGTCATTTGATTATTTTTTTATTCAACTTGATCATAAAAGACTGAATTTTTTTTTTTTCTAAATATTTTTGTTTTGTTTTTGCTCTTGGCCCTATTATTTTTGATTCATTCAGTGTTTGAAGCATTGATGTCAACCACAGAAAATGGTTTACTTCCGGTTCAGACGAAGTGAAGTCAGTTCAGGTCCCACTTTTTTAAAATACGGATTACTCCATGTTGGAGCTGGAATCATCAGACAGTAGTCATTGGTCTGAATCAGATGATAGCAACCAGTCTCTCCAGTCAGGAAATGGGGGCTACACAAATCTGTCAAATATTCAAATCCTTCTATGTGAGACCACATACTTTTATTGAAGGATCTTAGTGTCAGTTTCTAACTTGAATAACTTGCAATACAGAAAAAATATGAAAAAAATAAAATTTGCAAGAAAATGTTAAAAAATAGGAGAGAAAGAATGATTATTCAGACAAATAGAGGATTGAGTAACAACTGTTTATTTCCCAGGGGTTATTTCCTATTTGGAATGTGAGGAGGGAGGAGTCGCTCAGTCCAGATCTCATATACAGTCTATGATTTGAATTCACCAATTTGCCATGAAGCTGTTTGCATAGAGAACAATATCCAGAACATCTTAACCTTGTTGGTATTTGCTATTTACTTATTCATAATTTTACTTCAAATTAAAAAGGACATTAGATATTTTTCCTGTATAGACATTTGTTTATTACCTGGCTTGACTTATGTGACGGGCAGTTCTGCTTGTTTTCCATCTTAAATGGTGGCTTTAAATTCTACAAAAGTTTAGTTTGACTCCAGTCGGGACAGCAGAGGCTTCAGTTACATAATTTCATAATTTTTATGACGCCGGACTCAATCCGCTCACAGGAGTCAGCTGGTCGGCAGTCAGAGCTCATTATAGCGCCATCAGGTGGTCGTTTAAAGTTCTTTGGTGAGTTTTCCTGCAGAGACTGCGAGAACAAATGTTTCTCGGCTCATCACTGTCTTTTGTGAATCAAGCTACTCGCCCTTTTCATTTTTACACAGATTAATTAACAAGAAGCAGAGGTGCAGCACTAATTAGATGTTTTATCTCGAAGGCTGCAGCATCGAACACACCCTCCCCCACCGGGCTGACGTCCGTCAGAGTCCTGCTGCGTTTTATACAAGCAGTTTTAATTAAAAAGCATAAAAAGGGGATGGTGAACTAAATTTAAAGTTTATTCTTTAAAGTTCCGTTGGAGGGAATGGCTTTTATCCTTTTTATTAAAGTGAATTAAAGAACAAAATTAATCAGAACCAGAACAGAATTGTGTGAGACACGAGTAGCCTTCACCGTTTTTGAGGGGTTGCTTATGAATTTGGTTATGGTAGAATGGCGCCGCCCTACTGGACAACAGCAACAACGTTTTTGTAGACTATGAAAAATGTTCAGATTTTTGTGAAGTGACTTGTGGTCTAGAGATTCAAGTGTAGATGCAGACTTGTGCTTTTTTAAGGTTTACTCAAACGTCCTCTTCCTCATCCACATGAACACCAAGATGGCTCTTCAACGTCTTCTCTTCAGCGTCTTTCATAAAAATCAGTTAGTTAGAGCATTTCCCAGCATGCACTGCTTTGTGATAATTTCATGTTTCTCAAAAGATGCAAAGTTGCAAAGTGAGTTTGTGTTCATTCATGTGAGAACATGCCAGCACATGGGTGGGCAGGTACCCCTGTCCTGCTCTTGGCCAGTTGTCGCCGTGGAAACGATGCTGTCGTTCAAGAAAACAGATCGGGCAGAGGCTCGGGTCAGAGAGAGGTTACAGAGAAAGAGAGTCAGATGGAGGAGAGGTGTAAGGTGGAAGAACAGAGTAGAGATTTGAGGAATAGACCTGAGGAAGAAGAGGCAGGGTAGGGTAGGGTAGGGTGGGAGGGGGGGTATGATAAAGAAAAACACAAAAGAAGGTTGAGCATCAAGATTAACATCAGTTAATATGAGGTCAAATAAAAATAAAATAAATAAAACTTATAAACGTTAAAAATGTATTTTTTGAACAGAAAAGTATGACCAATGAGCAGCTTTAACCTGGTTCAGCTCCCCACTTACAGTTTTTGAAATATCAAGCTGATTATGCTTTTTGTCAAAACAAACCTAATCCTGTGAAACAAATTTAAGTGTCTAGAACTTCAGTAACTTTCAATTTGAAAGAATCCTTTAGACTTAAAAATATTAAGAATTAATTGAAAACCACAATGTTTTAGTGCCAACTTCAGCATGTATAGGCTTTTATCTTCCCATTTGCTCTTTTTCAAAATATTTTAGGGCCTTTTTCATCTGTTTTTGTTGTTGTTATCATAATAACAAAATAAATCGGAAATACTTTATAAAAAGATTCTTTGACAAACTTTGTTTACATATTAACAAGGATTAGTATTTATGTTTATAGGATGTTAGTAAGACATAGTACAGTAAGCGTAATAAGTTTCATTAACACACTTAGCAAGATTAATAACATGTAAAGTGAGGCCATTGTCTACAAAGGCCATATTAATAAACTTCTTAATATGGCCTTTGTAGACCATATTAATAAACTTCTTAAAAGCTTAAAAAAGGTACACACTATTTTTGTAAACAGATTGAGTGTTTTGCAGCACCTCTAAAGATTTACCAATAAATCTAACAAAGTGTTTGTCTATTGTGTTACTTATCAAAGCAGTTTTAGTAGTTATTGTAAAGGGCACATGCTCTTACTGTGCTTTTTGACCTTTATTAACCCTTCAACACCACAAATGTTGCTAGTGATGCTGATTTATTTCGGCTTAGACATACTGCAACTCTTTGACATACAGTGACTCTGTAAACAGTTTAAGTTAAAGCCCAAAGTGCTTTACAGTCTCATTCAGCAATGCTCACACTCATCTACACAATGATGGCTGCCTGGTCTAGGCAAGGCACCAACCTGCAACCTTCTGATCAGATGTCTACTGCTGTACCTCTGCACCACAGCTGTCCCAACACATTGTTGGTCACTAGTAAACTTGGATGTTGTCATTTCCCATACAGTTGCTTGACTGCACATACAGGAAAAAGTGTATGTGATCATCAATTATTTGTGCAGAAATACATATTTTCAGTGTTGCATGAGGTGGATTCTGAGTTTAGTTTAACTGTTTAGTTTCTGATACATTACAAGGAGGAACAAGAATTGAACTGAACTATCATCACTATTAGCGTATCACCGAAATGTTGAGGAAGCAAGGCCTCTGATGACTTTTATAATTGATGTTGAAACTTGTGTTCCTGCTTTAACCCGAGTGGTGTCCTACTTCATGCTTGAAGACATTTTTTTTGTGTCTTCTGTAGCATTTCTATCTTTTTAGAGCAATGAATGATTCATGGAGGACAGCATGGTGATGGCTTCTTCTTCTTCTGCATGACTTTCATTTTCTCTCTATGCTCATGAATGTTTGATTCATAGTCTTTTAGTGGAGCACTGCAGCGAGACCAGCTTCAGATGGGGATTCCTTCCTGATGGATAAGAGGAGAGTTTACTCATGTTCATTCAGGCGCTACATAAACTCCCCCAGCAAAACATAAACACTCTGTGAGACACGTGGAGAGGCTCTGTGGACGAACCCATACAGTTTAGCACTCGCCAGAAAACCAGTCTCGACCTGCAGAGGGGTTGTCCCGCTTCTGCTGCATAAAGAGATGGATTTATTGACTGAAGGATGGAATATTGATTGATGAATACAATTGAAAGTATTGACATATGGATGTGGAAAAGAATCCGTAGATTGAAAAAAATAATGGATATAAAAATTAACAGCACAGGTAATGGATACATGGGTGGGTGGATGCATAGATGAGAGGGATAATTTGGATAAAGTTGGATGGATAGAAGAATGCATGGACACAAAGTGCATGGTGTACTGATAGATGGATAAATAGAGCAATGAGTGGATATAAGGGTAAACAGACTGATAGACAGGCAGATAGATGGATGGACCAATAGCTGGTTGGATCGATTGATGAATGACTGAATACTTGCATGGATGGAGGGAACAATGTTGGATTGATTTATTGGATGAAAAGATAAATCGGTAAACAGAAGGATTGAAAAATGTCTTAGTGACTAAATGTAGTAATGGATGAATTTAAATAAAAAACAATGATGGATAGATTTGTAGATAGCTCAATGGAGGATTGAGCATTGTGCAGATTGTTTGTGGTTTTTTTTGGCCATCACCGTCTCCTTTCCTTTCACATGTTATCCCCCTTTCCCTTTAACCAGTTTTCTTGCACTTGGGGCAAAGATGATAAAAGTAAATTCCATTCAGTTCAATTAAAAATAATTGCTGGAAGGATTGTTTTAAAGAAAATCCAAAGTTCCTCTGCATCACAGACTTTTAGTTTAATAAAAAAAGATATAACAATAATAAGAGAGGTAAAGTTGAAATACTGAGGTGAAAGTAAAATATTTATCAGTAGACACACTGATTTATTACAGATAGATGCAGTGCTTTAAAACCGCATTAGTCAAACTCTTTAATGCACTTCTTTTATCAACTTTTTAAAGAAGGTGCTTAATTTTACATGATTTCCTTAGCTGAACTTATCACTAACAGCCAGTCACTGAAACACAGTTCCATATGAACGGAGAGGATGACTTCTGTTGCCTGAGATGGACTCAAACCCCTGAATAAATACTGCTCTGCAGCTCCATCTGCCCACTTTCCTTCAATTTCTTTAAGATTACAGTCCATCAGATGAGTCAAAAACTTGAAAAAACTAACGTCAGATTGGCAGTTGAGGATGACAAAGAGCACAATCAAGCTTTTGTGCTGAAGGAACCTTTATTTTTTTAACACAATCATCACGTTTCTTTTCAATTCTGGTCTCCTTTGCTCCCAGTTTATCAGCATAATAGAGGCTTTGTAAAAAAAAAAAAAAGTAGTATTACAGGTGGATGAATTAAGTGTGGTCTGAAGAGTCTGGAACAAGCCCAGAGGGGTGGTTTAACTAGTAAGGTGAGTCTGTGGAGGAGGAGGACTTTTTGTTGTTCTTAGATCAAGGAGGATGAGGAGAAAAGGCGCAAGAGTTGCCTCTTTGCTGAACATCAGACTTTACAAGCATTTAGACGAAGAAAAATTGTTAATCATGGTGGTGGATTGATCCTCAGTTGCTGTAAATCATGAGAAATGCAGCCCTAAAGTGTCATCACAAACTTCCTCTTTTAGCTTGATTTAGACTTTAAAGGTCACAATCGTTTTGATCTACGATTAGATTTGAACCAAAATGGTATTAAAGAAAGATTGGTGAGCTTATCTTTCAGCCCAAAACTGAGTTCATTGAATTGCAATTTAATATTTTTTAACAATTTTTCTTCCCACTTGACCAAATGGTGTAGTGCATTTTAAAATACTGATCATTTGCTTTAATAAAAGTAGAAACAAAATAAATGAACAGTTAAACAACCTCATCTCTCTGGGATGTCAACAGTGTAGGTTTTTATTTTAGCAAATGTTTTTCTTTTCACAATAAAAGTAAATGATCTGACTCAAAGATTTGGAGTCATTACAGACTCTTGTTCTTCATCTCTGACTGCTTGCTCCAACTGTAGTTTGACTTCATCTCTTCAGCCAACAATAACTGTTTACGCTGCTTAGAACAAGCACCTGTTCATGTGAGGCAGAGCAGGAGGCGCTCCTCGTGCGGTTTACCATGACTCCACTCCTCCTCGGTTGGAGTTTATGCTGTTTATCCAAAGCAAACGTGGCCCTAGATTAAACAGACGGAGCCGCTGTGGCAGGTGGAGCTGACACTGCTCTCATAGGGCCCTTGCCAGCATCCTTTCTCAGAGACCCAACAGGCAGCCATTGACATTGATCTTTAGTCCTCATCTGCAGGCTGGAACGTAGATCTGTCCGAGCAGACGGCTGAAGACCCCTCCGATGACATAACTAAATTTACTTGATGGATTTCCTGAGAACAGGCTTTTAAACTCTGCATGCCAATCCGTCTGCTTTGAAGTTGACCCAGATGAGTTGCCATGACAACGAGGCTGTTCTGCCAATATTTTAGGAGGGAATCCAGGAGAATCCGTGTTTGAGAAGAGCCCATGATGGCGCTCACAGCAGTGTCTGTGTTTTCCTTCAGAGAACCTTTGCTGTCTGTGATGAACCCTGGACTGCAGCCACCGGCTCGTAACTCACTGATGCCGCTGATTCCTCAATCAAAATGATTTCCTCCAGAGCTTCACACTCCCCCCATCACACTTGCAGAGACCTTAGTCTTCAGGTGCTGTTGAAAGTCAGCGTGAGAGCGTGAGCTCTTTTGGGCCTCTGGTTTGTGTGAAAACATCAGGTTTTTTTATTAAACTGGCATTGGCACAAACCCACCATTAAAGCAAAGAAAGTAGAACTAATTACGTGAGTTAATAAAGAGAGCCATAGTGTGAAGTTTTTTGTGTTTAAAGGGGAGTTGTAATCTAGAAACTTACAATTGAGTTGTGCAACTGCAATGAAGAGGCAAATTAGTCATCAGCAGAGAAATGCCAGTAAATCTACGCCTGAATACTTCAAGTTGAATTGAGTTTACTGACTAAACCAGCAGAGGTTTAACTGGTTATCAGATTTTCCTGAAAAGCAAACTTTGAAAGTGCAGATCCAATCAACTTTTGTCAGAAACAAGGAGACTTACATATCAAATTGTTCAAAAGGCATTATGCCTTAATCACAACTGCCCTCTATCAGTGGATAAAGGCAGTCTACAGGTGAAAAATTGACCAACCTGTACGTGGCACAGAGATGGCTCGCAGGAAATGTTAAGATCATAGACCACTTGGTGAGCATGTAGCTACATTCACACTGCCCTTGGCAATATCATTCAAGTGACCACTTGAAATTCTGTTTAAACAAACTAAATGCGCTTTATGTGCTTCCGGGTTCAGTAGTCTTGCGTTTATGCGTCACTACACAAGTTGCTTTCAGGCTCTATGTACTAAACATGCATCTATTGAGCACATGTTGAACGATGAATCAGGTTGAACTTTGATCAATCAGGGTTTTGGTAGTGACGTATGGGTAGATCTCTGTTGATTCACGGAAGTAACAACCATTTAAAAATTGATCATAGAGGAGAAATTATTATATGCATTTTTTTCCCGGCCGGGAATATATGACACAGAGTCTTTCATGTAGTGAAATAGGGCTGTGAAAGAAAAAGCCTGGAGCAAGATTTGCGAGATTTGCACTGCTTCAACATTTTGCACCAAACGTTGAATAAACTCTAGGTGGCAAACATATGCTAGTACTTCCGTAGTGACAGTTCAGTGTGAACACCATATGCTAAATGCACATGGAAGAACACACTTTTTGTATGTTCTTGAACCTGTCACATGCCTGGTGTGAACTTGGGATAAGATGCGCTTCTCCTGGGATCTGTCCCTGGGACTGGCTCCTTCTGGCTCCTCCCTCCTTGCGGGGGTGGGAGGTGCGGGGCCTGGGGGGGTTGGCTCCTGGGGGTGGGGCCATGGGCTGGGGTGAACTTGGTCCCAGCGCGGGGGGGCAGCGGTCCACCATCGGGGGTCGGTCAGCCAACTGCCCCCAACCTACCCTCTTCCTCATACAAACATATATTAGGGTGAAGGGGACGGTGGTTGTATTGCGGCGTGCTGCTGGGGGTGGACTACCTGCAAGTGGCCCTCCCTCCAGTGGCCGCCGCATGAGTCTGCCCCTCCCCTTAGTCTTATTTGCACCTTAGACACGCAGGACCTTGGTGGGGGGGTGCTTGGACATCACTGCCAGCAAGCAGTAGATGTCCTCTAAGTGCCCTTTCCGCCAATTTTAACAGCACCATAGACATGTAGGGCCATTGGTGAGAGGGTGACGGGGCATCGCTGTGAGCAATCAGGAGATGTCCTGTCAAGGCCCTACTCACCAATTTTAACCGCACCTTGTAGTACACACACCTCTAACACCTCAAAATATACACTCTAACAAACAAACACGCATGCATCACACAAGGAAGGTGGGACTTTCGACCCTCTGTCCCCTACCCCATCCCTGGCGAGGGGGATGGAAACCCTCGGCCGAGTGGTCTTGTCTCTTGGTGCCGGTCTCCTGGGCTCTGTGACCTCCTCGCCACGCTGGGAGAGGGATCCCCAAGATCTAACGGGGGATCAAACTACATCGGAGCCATGGGGTGTCCAGGTCTCGGTGGTTCGGTTTCCGGTCCCGGCTCTCGAGAAATGGGCCTCTCCGGGATTCCATCAGTGGGTGTGCCTGGTCAGGCCTTGTTAACATCATTCCTCTGGGACCCTCGTTCCTCTTGGGTGTCTCTCTGCTTGGCGGGGGTGGGCGGCCCCTTCCCGCTTGCCCCTGGACCTCCCGCGGTGGGCGTGGCGGACGTCTGGAGCATAGAAGCGGGTCATCCTGGGGGAGCTCTGGCTCGTGCCTGGGTGGGGCGGGGGGATGCTCGGTGCTGCTGGGTGGTGTGTGCTGCTCCTCTGGGGTTGGGGGCTCTCCGGGTGTGGGCCTTGTGTTGCCCTCTGGGCGTGGTGGGGGGATTGCTGCTCTGGCTGGGCGGGGTCCGCGCTCTCTGTGCTCCGTGCCTTCCGGCTCTCGGGCGTGGGCCTCGCGGCGGTCCTGCGTGCCCTGGTCTGGGTGTCTGGCGGGATTCTGCGCTGACTGGTTCTCTCCATGGCTCCATGATGGGTGTTGGGGGCCCGTGCTGCTGCTGCTGCCCGATGGGGGGCCTTGGGTGGGGATGGCCGGGCTCTCTCTCCTTCTATACATTCATCAACATTCACATCAGCAAAACAAACACTCACCTGAGCACAGGTGTCAGCTCACCTCGCACTAACAGAATGTGTGATGGAATGAAAGCTTTATTTGTGTCAGCTTCTATGATTGTGTGTGAGCTGCAGTGGTATTGTGTACATTTTTGACAACTTTAAAGGTAAAGATTATTTTAGCCAAAAGGTATGTGTGTAACTGAGTGTGTGTGTAGACAGGCCCCGCCCATTCCAGATTGTTATTTAGACCTGGTTGTTATAGGATGTTACTACTCTGTGTTACCTTCTTTGTTCTCTTAACCCCACTCTTTACACCCCCCCCCCCCCCCCCTTGTTTCCGTCCGGTCCAACGAAAAAAAAGAAAAACATACAACATAATTAAAATAAAGTTTAGCATGAAATACAACAGGGGTTTATTAAGTATAAACCCCTGTTGGGACAATAAAATCTGTCCAACGCAAGAGGCTCTCAGCCCGTATCTGCTTGCTCAGCTGTTGGACAGGACAAGTTAAAAAAAAAAAAAAAAAAAGATGCGCTTTTCTGTCTACGACCCCCCACCGACCCAGTAACCCAAAAACCTGCAACACTTGTACCTGTCAACTCCCTTTACAGACGCATGTGACTAAGGCCTTAAAGGGGTCAATCTTATTAATGCATCATAACGTACTATTTCAGGTATAGATCAATAAATCGAATTTCTCTTAATGCCAACTCAACTTGGTGCTGAAGCTGCAGACCATAAATCCATCTGAACTGTAAAGGGTCGTTTCAGTGCAGTGATGGATGTGACTGTCCATGAATCTGATCCCACTTCCTTCCAGGTACTAAGCAGCACAAGGATGATGATGATCATCATGGTGCTACTGAATGTTTGTGTAATGCGACTCAACAGAACATAGAATATCACACAGACAGATCTGAACTCTGCACCATTCCTCTCTCCTCATCACCACCATCATCACCGCCTCATTTTCTCCATCCTTTCATCAGCCTCCCCTCATGTGTTTGTTCCTTTCTCCTGCCAACACTCCTCCCCCTCTGCAGCGCTCTTCATGTCAGGCTTTAAGAATCTGCTGAGGAGGCAAAAAAAGGCTGTGATTGACAGTCCTGGTCATCAGAGTTGGATCCAAGTACAAAACATGAGCCGTAGTTAAAGACACAGAAAGGAGCTGTGCAGGTTCTCAGAGTGGTATATAATCTTTTTTACGTCCACTTTGATTCAAGCTATCTGCCCGCAAACACAATGATGTTTGTTTTCTTAGATCATGATTTTAATGTCTGAACAGTTTAACAAAAAGAAAATTGGAGGAGTGTGAAGCATTAAAAAAAAAAAAAGTTTAGACACTTTGTAAATTGGCTGTGGAGTTTGAAGAAAACAGTTTCTGGTTTTAGTCCAAGAAAGAGGATGAGTTTGAGGCTGAAGGCTGATTTGAGGAGGTGTTCCAGAGAAAACGGAGTAAAAACAACAGAGGAAAAAATACTGTCAAGAGTAAATCTGAAATACCCTTAAGGTGTTCAATGCAGTTGCTGGTTTCTGAACTCAAAAGGTCTAAAAAACTATCAAAGATTGTTTGAATATCTGCAGATGTCAGGGCTCCTCATGAACGATTAGACCTGAGGTCTTTGAAGATCAGACTTATTTGTATCTGCATTCTTTTTGAGGATTCCTCCAAATCTGTCCTTCCAATAAACAGAACCTTAAAAATGGTCTGTTTATATCAGGACATGAATGTCATGTGAGCAGAGACCTTAATCTGCCTTTTTTCTCTTTTAAAGTCAGGATAGAGATCTTTTCTCAGTGTAGATTTTTTATTTTGAGTTTCCATTAAACAGACTTATTTGCAGAACATGCCCTGAAGAATTTGTAGATAGGATTTTGGTTCAGTTCAACAGCAATATTCACACTCAGAATCCTGTTTTATTCCAAACTTACAGCTAAGACTTTTAAGCTAAGATCTGTTTTAACAGCCTCAATGGCTGCTTGGTCAGTTTGATTAATTTACAGATACTAAGTTGTAAAATGTTTTTGTTTTCATGTTGTTCACCTTTCAGCCTATCCCTACAGGGGTCACCACAGTGAATCAGTTTTCACTAACTTGTACATTTGGTTTAGCTGAGTGTTTTACACTGGATGCCCTTCTTGACACAACCCTGTGTGTTATCCAGGCTGGGGACAGCAAATTTTGGCCCTCTTGTGGTCACATAGTTAGACAGTAGCACAAAGGATCTTGCCTAAGGGCCCACATTGGATTCAGCTCATTTGGCCTTTAGGAAACATACCCTGGTTTTTCGCCAGTTCCATGATCAGCCGACTGAGCCAATGCATAAAGGCACCACACCTTGAGTCACTCATTTTTGTTGTTTGTCGTTGTTACACTTGCTCTCCTCTGACTCTCTCTCATGTGCACAAACTGTAGCAAGCTTTGCACACACACACCAGGCGGGAGCTCAGCACACGGCTCCGCCCTTGTATGATCTCTGCGCAAAAGGTAAAACTTAGATTCTCTGGGTTTTTGGGGGAGTCGTGTTATAAAACTAACTGTAAAAATGAAACCCGCAAATTAAGATTAGATGTTAAACTCCTATCTACACACTTTTCTCAGACAGACATGGACATTTTTAAATCCAGGATTATAGAATAAAATCCAAGATCTGGTAGCATCAAAGAATTACGAAGGTCTCATGCAGGAGCTGCACATTTCGGCGCATGGAAAAGATTGATTTACAAAGTCTCCAGCCAATCAGGTCACACAGGGTGCGCTGTTTAAAAAAAGAGTGGAAGAGTGGAATAAAAAGTCCCATTCTATGAGGGTCTCGATCATGTGGCCAGATTGACCAAAAAAAACAAACAAATGGATGTCTGATAGTGTTTGGGGGCCGGTCCAAATGCGGAGGCGGGCCGGATTCGGCCCGCGGGCCGTAGTTGGGGGACCCTTGGTCTACTCACTCCAGGTATTTGAGTGAGTTTGATCCCCCCAGGCTCTGGCTGGTTTGGCTTCAGTCATCGAAACAGTTAGGTGAGCAATGCTGAGGTCAACTTGCAAAAGCTTTTTAGAACACAGTTCAGTGGATTCTCGGGTGGTGCTGACCAGGCGTGATTGCTAGATTTGACAGGAACAATTCTCTAAAGCTGTGAACTCAATCACGTTAGTGCCCTGTTGGGTGTGTCAATCAATTGAAACTTGAGAGACAGAATGTTTTTTAAAAAAAGTGCTTGATGTGATGCATGTCATGTTTCAAAATCTTAAGTTTAGACATAAATTTGTCCAAGATGATCTGATTTCTTTGAACCTATGTTCACTTTGCCCTTGGCAACATGTGTGTTCAAGTGCCCACTTTGTAAGTATGTGTTTCAGGCTCGCACATTCAAAACTCTCGCATTCATGTATACCTAAATACATTTTTATGTAGGTTTTTTTGGCTGTACATACAAAACATGTGGCCAATGAGCGCACATTGAAAATGAAGTCGGTCAACTTTCATCTGCAAGGAGTTTTGGTTTGGTTGTGACATATGGCTGGCGTCCATTTCAAGTGCTAACCTCTTGAAAAATGATCATGAAGGAGAAATAAAAAAAACTGTGGTTTGTCCCTGGGTGAAATTATGATTTCAAGTCTTTCATCTATCACAATAGAGCTTAGAATGAAAAAGCCTGAATCAATATTCACTAGATTTCAACTGTAGGTGGCGGACATGTGCTAGTAAACAGTGGAAAAAGAAGAAGCCGCTCCCTGCTTGTCCAGTATGAACCCTGGGGGTAAACACGCACTCTTGGACGTGAGTCAAATGCCCTGTGTGTATGTTGTTTGACAATGGTGGCTTATCTAAAGTACAGCAGAAGCTTGGTGCTTATTTTGTTGATCTGTAAGCTGTATTTTGCAGAGCAGAAGTCTTAGACATAACAGAAATTCCAATTCAGTAACTATCTGTATACAAAAAAAAAAAAAAAAAATGCACTGAAACCTTGGAATCAGAGTTTTAGAATATCAGATTTCTGAAATTCACATTAATGAGTCAAATGCGATTATTACACTCATGAGTATTTCCTGACATGAAATTGTTCATGGTCGCGTAAACAATCTCAATGAGCAACAGTGTCAATTTATCACATTAGATTGGGATCAACTCTTCTGTCAAAACCTATTATTAAGATTTAGTTAGTATGATCTATTAGTGATTTGATTTCCTCCTTCTACACTCCAGTTGTCTCAATATTACTTACAACTCCTCTCCCTCTGAGCCGCGGCACTGAGGTTGCTGCATGGTTTTAAGTCTAGCCTGACCATGCTGAAATTGTGACTGTGCTCGATCACATGTGGCTGAAACAATGAGCAGGACTCCAGGTGGACGAGCAAACAGGCAGGTTTATTAACAGACAAACAGGACGACAGATGAGTGGGGGATGGGGCAGTCAGTGCAAAAACAACAGTCTAATAGAAATACCCCCACTAACCCTCCACAGTTTGACATAACTTGACTCAACAAGCTAAAAAAGAACACACATTAATACAACTTTTAAAAGAAAAATCCCCCATAATAAATGACAGCTGATGTTTTATTTATTCGTTTCCTGTTAGTCTGATTCTTACTGATAGTGACAGGAATCGAGACGGAAGGATGCTGTCAAAGAGGCTTTCTAACTTTAGCTGCTAAAAGCTCCTCTTCTCGTGTGGTGTTGTGATGGAGCTGCACGCCGGGGTTTGTTCCTCTGATCACACAAACAAAATGGAAAAGTTATTCCTTTTGCCCTCCGCTGTTTGAGTAAAGAAGGCATCAGTAGCAAATATTTCTTAAAGGTACAAGCCGTGCTTAAAGGGATGTTTTCTAGCAGCAGGACATGCTCGTGGTGGCGCATCCTCTCCTCGGTCGGCTCTGATAACCTCCCTCCTCTCTTTCTTTGGTTATGACTTGGGACAGTCATCTCTTTCTGTTGTCACGGAGGGTGCCCCTGCCTAAAGCCCTTCGCCATGGTTCTGTCTATGGGCTTAGCAGGCCGACCCGGGGTAGCGCTAACATTTGGGTAACAGTGTTGGATCTCTAGAAATTGCACTTGGATGATTTAGACGGCTCAAACTGCAGGCAGTACCGCTTTCAGTCTTAGAGGAGTACTCTCATGCTCGGGTCTGTTGGTTGCAAGGGGGGGGTGGGGTGTTTGTGTGTGTGTGTGTGTGTGTGTGTGTGGGGGGGGGTGGAGGTGGTAATGGGTAGGGTGAAGGTGGAAGGGGTAAAGTGCCATCCTGTGTGCCTCTCAGCGGGTCGTGTCCTTGTGGCAGCATGGATTGTCTGAGAACACACACATAAAGGAGTCTGTCTCCCCGCCCCTCTGCCTTGGCTGATCCGTGCCCAGCAGCAAACCCAGCCCCGCCCTCAGTCTGCCGTTCTGCTGCTCTTTGATTGGCTCCAAAAAAACCACATGCTTGTTGTTACTAACCTTGCGACCTGGGCCCTCGGTGGAGGTTGGTGGGGTTGGGGTAAGAATGGAGGACTGAGCACTTCCAGCCCCACCTTCGTTGGCTTGACTTGAAGTGGCGGTGGTTGTGGGTCGGGCCCTGCAGCAGGGCGGACAGCGACAGGGCGTCAGATAAAGGTACATGAGTACTAGCACTAGGCTCACCACGCAGCCCAGTAGTGTGGTGAAGCCTGTGTTGAATGGCTCGTGGTCCTCTCCATGGTGCCCCACTACGGTCACATTGACCTCCCAAGTTTCATTCTGCTGCCGGTCCTGAGCCACGCACAAGAAAATGCCAGAGTCCCTTTCCCGCGCCGCCACGATCTCTAGGCTTCCATTGGGAAACATCTTTAAAGATCCGTTGTTTCCTGGTAGGGCCACATACTCTGAGTTTGGTGTGACCCAGAAGAAGGAGATGCTGTGGCTGGACAGGGTGGTTATGCAGTGAAGCAGCAGGGCCGCTCCTTCCTTCACCAAGACATTGCTCTCCTGCTCCATCAGCGCTGGGATCTTCACTGTCATGTTACATTTGTCGAAGTAGTGGCTATGCAAGAGGAAGCGCAGAATGCCCCTCTGGATCCCGTTGATCAGACAGATGTACTCCTCCTTGAAATGTTTAATGGAGGCAAAGCCCCTCTGCTCATAGAACCTCATTAGTGTGAACATAGAGCACTCGCACAGCAGCGAGTTGTTGTGCAGGTACAGTCCCTTCTGGACCAGCTCTGGCAGGTTCTTTATGTCCTCCAGTGGCAGCTTGAGGAGCCGATTGGAGGACAAGTCCAACATGGACAGGTGAGGGTGGCTGTGCTTCTGAATTGTGAAGAAGGGGAAGTCCGTGAGGCGGTTATGGCTGAGGTAGGCCTTGTGGAGATTTCTGAGTCCATCCAGGGCTGAGCTCTCCACACGCACCATCCGATTGTTGAAAAGCAGGAGTTCCTGAAGTCCAGAGAGCTCCTGGAAAAAGTGCTGCTCCAAAACACGAAGCTGATTGGACGATAGGTCCAGGTGTCGGAGCAGAGCCCCAGAGGAGTTCCTGAATGCCCACGGCTGGATGGTGGTCAGCTGGTTGTGTGCTAAACGTAAGGTCTCTAACTGAAGCAGCCCCTCAAAGTCGCCACCTTTCAACTCCTCTATCTTGTTGTGACTCAGATCCAGAGTGACAGTGGAGACTGGGAGCTCCAGGGGAACCTGGTTCAGACCCAAAGCAGTGCAGCTCAGGATGTCAGAGGCTCTCAGGCACCCTGCTTGAGACAGGTTAGAGTTAGCCCGTACAAGGCTCAGGCAGGGCAGCTGCAGACAAACCATCAGCAAAGCAGTGGACCACCATGATGGTGCCTCCTGAAGAAACCCTGCGTGACCATCAACGTGCAGCATGGTGCCGCCAGCATCCGATCTCCAGTGAAGGTCTGTTGCTTCTGAGGAGGAGCTGCTGCAGCACCTTCTCTCACATCTCTGTGTTTAGTGATTCATTTCACAAAGACACACAAACAGCCCCCCCTCCACAAACACAAAACCCACTGCAACTTTTTCATTTTCTGTTTTCTTTCATGAACAAGTTGTGCAGATTTACGGGTTGTCCTTCATTACTTTGAAGTCAGAAGTTCAGTCTTCCCTTTTTTTGTGTGTGGATGGGGGTGCTGTCCTCAGGAGTCATGAAAGAATCACAGTTATCCAGCAGGCACGTTCAATTCAGTGTTGCTACAGAAGTCCTGGCAGAAGTTTGCAAATAGAATGTTCAGGTCCGTTTCAATGTCCCGGCATCTTCCCTTGATGTTTTCCTGGTTATAGAAACAGAATTCCTCTCACCTTCTTCATCCCAAAGTGTTCTTATAGTCCCGTCTGTAGACTCTCCCCTCCTTCTCCTCCTCCTCCTCCTCTGAGCATCACCTCTTTTTCCACAGAGAATACCAGGATCATCCTGTCCACTTGGCTCGATTCACTCAGTGATTCCACGCTTTGCTGCTCACGCCGCGGCTCTCTGCTCAGCAGCGGGTGGGGGCTTTCTTCTGAGTGAAATCCCTAACATGAGGCACGCTAGCGAGCGCCGTCTCTCGAGCTCTTCATCGTCTTCTCTAAGCCTCGACAAGCCAGAATGCAAACTTGTTCTTAGTCCAACCTAGATGTCAGGATGTATTCTGGAGTGCGTGCCCGTGTACGTCTGTGTGTGTGTGTGTCGGAGCTGCTTGCAGTCGATTCTGCCTCCGTCTGTTCGCAGCACGTTTGTAAAGCTCTGTCTGCCGCTTCTGGTGCTTTCCCAGCTCCACCTCTCTCCTCTTCCTCTCGTTTGGCTTTAACCCACCTCCCCCTGGCTTCCCCCCTCCCTCAGACCCTCCTACTCTCTCTCTTTTTTTTTTTACTGCTCTGCTCACTTTCTGTCTAATTCTGTTTCCCTCTCACTAGTTTTCTCCCTCTCTGACGGCTTATGTTGCCTCAGAAGGAGATCTGTGGGGCGGATTTTCCTCCGTCCTCCTCCTTAGCTCACTTGTGGACTGGACTCAGACAGGTTGTTCTGTACACTGTGTGAAAGCACATATCTGACATGTTACAGTCATTTGTACAATTACTACAAAAAATGTGCTGTCTATGAGCATCTTTCAGATAAAAAGTTTTAAAATAAAAAAAAATCACATTATATGGCTTTTATTTTTTGGTTCACTTTTATCTGAAAAGCTGTATCTCATTAAAACGTGTGAGCTTTGATTTCGACAGTAACAAAATTCTTCTGGCTAAGTAATAAGAAGAACTGGGCGGAGCTGTCTCCCAGCACAGACAGAAATGAGTGATTCTGGGTTCTTGGAGCTCCGCCCATCTGTGGAGGAAATCCTCGCAGTTCCTGTGAACTGTGATATTTCTGCTCCGAGTCTGGCTGAACCCACAGAGGATACTCCGACCACCCTCACGTCTCGTTACTGGGTCACTCTGTGAGAGCTGAATATTCAGGAGGCGGGGCTTGGTGTTTTCGTCTCTCATGGCAGCTTCAGTTGCCATGGTGACACACTTCAGTTAGAAGAGAGAGCTTCCTGGTACAGAAGTGTTGAACCCGAAGTCACCTGTTGACACACTGATCCTACTTCATGCAGACGCACCAGGGAGGAAATAGCAGGTGCTTTTTTATTATTTAGGGTTAGACACAATGGAACCTGAAGACTGAAGGCGAAGGGTTGGACTTTGTCCCTTTGGCAAAAGTGAGCCGGTTGTACGGGTAATAAAATCCCGCTGACCCGATGACGGCAGCTGAAATCTGATCCTGAGGCAAACATTGGCTGATGTGACACCTGCTGCCTCCGCGTGATTCTTCATCGCTCCCTCCATCCTCGCCCTCATCATTCGCTTCCTCATTTTCATAATCTTTTTTGTAACCTTAAAAAAATACAACTTTCTTTTTTCGAGCAGAGAAGTGCAGCTCCCCTGCAGCCTTCAAGTTATTTTCCCTCCTTTTTATTTCAAAGGAAATTATCTACAGGATCAAAGATCCTTTCAATATTTTAAGCCATTAAACAACCAAATAATTATTACACACATGAAAATTATAATTCTAGAATCAAGAGCACACTGAAAAGTAATTTCCTAAGTTCTTCAAAGCTGCTTTAAGACCATCTAGTTTCTTTAACACATCCCATAGTTAGCTCATTTAACTACTTTCCCCCCTCATTTCTGCCAGGCAAAAGAGGGAAGGGGTTGGAAGAATGGAGGGCAGAGCGGCCTTAGCTCCCTTGGGTAATAAAAAAGCATAACTATAGTGGAAGCGTTCCAAGAATAGCCCTATGAAGAAAAATTTGCCAAGAGCCTTTGAAATGAGCAGCCAAACGATCAAACACGAACGTACAGAAATGAACCTTAGATTGACTCTCTTCCGAGCATCTTTTTGAATCCAGTCTCAGTAACACAACTGGGATATAAAAAGGAACATTACTGAGCTTTTATTGACGGTCAGTGAGGATTCAATTTCGCTGGTTGTTGTTTGTATCTAACACTAAAAATAAATTTGGACCACAAATAAAAAACCTTTGTCACGGATAATTTTTCATGATTGATATTTAAAAATATTTTCTTTACAGAAGACTTAAACTCGAACTCTAAATGGGCATTACATTGGAATGTAAGATTCTACCTTTGATGTTTGGTCAGTCTGCCTAACCACCACTACTACTACAAACCATCTCTATGGTCAGGTGTGAAATTTGGGCTCTGTTAAGTCACCAAAAATGTTGTTTCACTGTGCATTTTTACGTAGTGAGCTGGGAGATCTTAAACCTTTGTCACAACTTCCCTTAAAGATGGATATGGGCTGTCTGCAGGTGAAAAATTGGCAAACCTGTATGGGACACACAGGTCGTAGACTACTCGGTGGCCATAGAGTGAAAATGTTAATGCACATTTTTTCTACAGTGACAGAGTGTAGTAAACGCTTATAGAAGACCTGAGGATAAAGTTAGGGGGAACTAGGTGTGTCATATGGATTTTTGATTTTTTTCAACCCCACCCCTCAAATCCTGTTGTGTTCACATGTCACAACTTCTGAAGTCCGTTCACAGGCTTTATTGACAAAACGGGAATTCATAGCATGATTTCATGCTCAACCTGTTGAACTTTTTGTCACAATCAGGGAATCGGATTTGGTAGTGACATGTGGGAAGCATCTTAATTTCACAACAGCCAAGGACCAACTGTTGGAAAAGAGCTTCATAAGCATCACTCTTACCTCATAAGAGCATCCAACTTAAGCCTCGTTTCTACTGAGAGGATTGGTACGGTAAGGAGTGGTACGATACAGTCCATAACGGTTATTCTGGCGAGCGTTCCCACTCAGATAAGTCTTGCTTCAAATTAACGTTCTTTTCCAAGGCACGTGCTTGGTGTAGACACTAGCATACCGCCATCTCACCCTGTACCACAATGTCGCCAAGGATGGGAAGGAACGTTTGCAGTTCCACCACAGACCAGGCCTTGCTGTTGTTTGTAGGTATTTTCAATATTAAGTTGTGACCAAACGAAGGAAACTGAAAAACCCAAATGCTTAGAAGTGTTGGCAACGTTATCTTAAATCAGGGGTCCCCAAACTATGGCCTGCGGTCCGGATTCAGTCAATTTTTATAATGGAAACGCTCAAAATACCGTCCTGGACTGTACTGTACCGGACAGCTCAGTGGAAAAATTATCCTTCCAAATACTTCACAATATCCTTACCACACACAAAAATTGTACACTCCATTATCATGACATCTGTTGAGGTGGCTGTATGAGCTTTAATCGCTTAGGAGGTTAAGGCGCAAAAGGTCTATTTGGGTCAACTCCCTTTCAGGTGCATGTGACTAAGGCTCCTCTGAAAATCATTTATTATTTAGCATCTGAACCACAAGAAACAAATACTTTAACTGTTGGTACAACTGAGCCCTAATTGTTCAGAATCTTTCTGCAGTTAGTTTGTTGTGACCACAGAAGTCAGAAATCTTTGAACTGCATTTGCCCCCTGCACAGGGCTGTGGGTTACTGAACCTGACCAATCACAAATCAGGGCAGGGTGTCCTCAAGGGGTTGTTGGTGAGCTGCTGTGAGTGCCTTGCCCCCCCTGTAGACCCCCTCCCCAGCTGCCGCCCCCTGTGTGGTTATACCTGGAACAGTCTGTGGCCAAGCTCTGCTGCTCTCACTGATATCTCATTTATCATGTTAATGATGCTGGCCAGCCAAGTGATTACAGGCTATTGCCGCGGCTGCAGCTTCACTTATCTGTTAAAATTCCAGAATATTTATAGTACGACACGTTGGTTTGTGACGAATGTCTCGCCTTTGAAACAACTCTGAGCGACGGTGTTGCTGCTGTTCTGCTTTAAAGCTGCACAGACAATGCTGAAAAAAACTGACAGGACAGCTTCAAACTTGTAGGCAAACCCTTCAAAACGGTCTGATCCACTGTTTTTATGATTAATACTTCTTTATCCTCCCTCAGCATCAGACAAATGTAAGAATCAAGATCAAGTTTACTGTACACACATCTCTAAATAATCAATGAGAGAGCGGCGTGATTTGCTTGTGCAGGTTAGTTGGGCTTTAGTGCACGTCAGCAGAGTCCCCGTTGGGATAGCAGCACACGCTTGTGTGTTGGTTTATGCTGAGCTGCTGTCACTGAGGATTAAGATCACACACAAACATGCACACACATGCAGCTACATGTCTGTCAGTGAAGCTTTAGTTATTAGAGGTAAAAGAGGATGGAGCTGTATAAAAAGAGCCAAAAAGAAGATCCTAAAAGTTAGTTTTTAAATTTGTTCAACTTATAAAAAGGTCAGTGTTTAATAATCCCTATTTACTAAAGTTTTGTTTGCACAGACCATCTAAATGACAAACAACCTCTTCTGTTTCAGTCAAAAGAAAATTATGTGAAATACATATGCTGACAAAATTGTTAATAGTTCTGTAACATTGAAAGAAAACCTCACAATGGTAGCTAAAACTGACAAACGTGATAATAATTTAAGATTACGAACATTTTGACTGAATCATTTAAAAAAAGGGGGAACTTTTCCTAAATATAATGTTAACTGGGCAAAGCTACAGGAAATATCAAGATCATAGACTACTCGATGAGCCCGTAGAGCGAAAATGTGCATGAATATTTTTTTAGAGAACACTTCAGCAACACATAAGGATAAGTTAGGATTAAGTAAGTCAGACACGGGCAGAATCAGGGGCAGACTTAGCATTTAGCAAAGATAGGCGTTTGCCCCAATCATAATTAAAAAAGCAAAAAATGTGTTGCTGCACTTCCTAAAAGTGCAGAAAGACAAACCAGGAAAAGTAACAAAAGAAATCAATGTTATGAAACAAAAATGTTTTGAAGTCAAAATCCTGAAATTGTGGGGAAAAGGTTGAAATTTCTTACAAATAAAAAAATCATTCTTTAAATTAAATTAGACCTTTATTTTGAAAAGTTCCATGTAAAACTCTGATTAAGTAATCAATAAATTATTTTGTTCTTATGAAATGCTGACTTTTTTCCTTTCATTTTACCACATGCATGACAATTGTGAGTTGCATTTTCATGACGTCCTTTGAGGCAGGTGTAAAATTCTCAAAGAAACTGCGAGACACGCCTACACCCTTCATGAAATCCCACTCCAATTATATATTTTTATGTTGTAAAATAGTTCCTAGTGGTATTATAGTTCATAGTTCCTATGATTATGCATGTTTTAGCCAAACTCAAACTGCATGAGTTGTTTAAAAAAAAAAAAACAAAAACCTGAAGTCTCCTGTGAATTTGCTACTGAGCTAAAACCCAAACAGGTTTGACTTCCAGACCTTCGGGTCATGGAAATGCAGCATGATGGAAGCTGATAGAGATCGAATGGTTTTGATCTGGGTCTGTGACGTCACAGAACCCTGCAGGTCCTTTGACTGACAGACATACAGATGAAGTGGAGTGCCTATATATACTTCGAATAATCAAGACTAGACTGCAATATAGAAAATTGTTTGCTTTTCAGATTTCTGAGAATGTTAATGAACAATTGTCTCGAATAATACCTCTCCCCTGTCAGTTCTACATTATTTGTTTCTTAACATAATGCAAAAAGAGATAAGCACAGAGGCTGTTTGGAATCCATAACAGAAAATGAGACTCATAAAGCAGCAGCAGGCATTTCCTGTGTTGCTCCTGTGCGATTGTATTGTGAGTACGCGGATCAGCGATTGTGCGCTCGCTGGAACTCGTGTGGTCTTTGTGTAATTAGCCCTGTCAGTCTGCCCTTCTGTTGGTTCGTAATTAAAGGAAACACAATGCACTGGCGTGTTGATGTGGAGCACAGGCGGTGACATTTTCCAAACGGAGTGCTGTGACTCACTTCAGGCGTTTCCATTTTCTCTTCATCCTCCTCCTCATCTCCGCTACATCTGAAGTAGACAACTGCTGTCTGTCTCCGAGAAAATCCTTTTCAAATGTTAACCATTTCTCAAAGCAAAACACAAAACAAACTCGATTTAGGACAGTTGTGTGAATTATGGAAGAAAACTTCCTCCCTTTGTGAAATTATTTTTCTAAACTTGAGCTGCAAGCAGGTCAGTCAGCTGCTGAGTCGGCAGAAGGACAACAAAAGCTTGATTTTGCTTATGTTGTCTATTAGGAACAAAAGATCAGACTCAAACTTCCTGGAAGTTACTGCACGTCTGCTAACAAACACAAATGCTGTTAATGCTGGAGATCCTTTTATATTATCCTAACACAATTATGCAGAAAAAAGCTATTAAAATGCAAATTATAAAACACATTTTTGCTTGTTTGTTTCAAATTAAAGGATGATCTTATTTTTGTTTTTGCTGAGGATACACAATATTGGATTTTTGCAGACTGCTGATGAGTCTTAACACATGATGAAAGTTACAGAAATCTGACATTTGTACAACAAACCTCAAAATATATCTCTCCAACCTGTTTATTTGTTTATTTATTTCAAATGCATTAAAACCAAAATTCTAATGAAAAAAATGTCATTATGTTCGATGATTAAATTAAGTCTCTTGAGTTTTGAGCAAATACTTGTAACTTGCTTCATGGCAGCTAAGGATTTATGATATATGCAAATTCAGCTAAAACTTATAACAAAATTTTTAATCATATTCTACCAATATTACTATCAATATATATATATATATATTTTTGTGTCAAATTCTGTAGTTTGAACTTAATAGAATTAATACAGCTGTGAATTTCTGGAGGATCAAACGGAAAAACCTGAATTTATCCACCAAACCAGTTTGGGTTGTGGTGTCAGGAAAGCGGGTTTCCTGCCTCCTGGGTTGTTTGACAGAGCAGAGCAGGTGAAGGTCGCTCTGTGTGAGCTGTCGGGCCGCTTGAATGTCACAGCGGATTCAGCAGGAAAGGTCATTGTTTGTCTTGCTCAGAGTTAATTTCTGCAGAATGCAGCTGACCTATTCGGCGACCCCACCACGTCTCCACGCCTGGAATCTGCTCAGCCGCAGTCCCCTCGCATGCTTACATTTACAGACATTTATTTATTTTTTAAAGTTCTTAAACAAATGCAATTTTTGGTCACATATGAAGAAACTTTGCCCCAAGAAACAAGTGGAAAAATGAAAACGCTTTTAAAATAGATCAAAAAATGAATCTGAGAGGGTCTTTGATGTATTTAGGACGTGAGAAACTGCCGTGGAAGTGTTCCTGTTTACATGAAAGCAAGGCAACCACGGCAAAAATGGATTTTGGACAAATTTAAAGTGACTTCAAAGCAGAATGGAATAAGATTTCACCCCTTGTTCAGATTAAGATATATTTTTTTAACTTCCTGGTATTTTGCCTTGCAAGTTCTGCGTTTATGTGAACAATTTTCAAAATCTTATCCCATTCTTCTTTGCAGTGACTTTAAATAAAAGTTAGAAAGAAGCACAAGATAACCTCAGGCCATTAATAACAATAAAATAAAATGATCTGAAGGGCAGGGTATAATTACTCGGCGGGCCTCGACTTTGACACATAGGACATAGTTTCTGCAGAGTGGAAGAACTTAATTAGTAATTTGCCACAGAATTGTGGCCAGAACCATTGATGTGAAGCTACCCTGGCACCCCGTCCCCTCCCCATTGCTGAGAACTTGAAGAAGAGATCTTGTGGCCCACCAGTAACAAAAAAACAAAAAAAGCTCCTAAGTCACAATGATTTGAATAATTAAATACTCGGAAACACAATGTCGAGTTTAGCTTTCTTTATAATTGAAAAACGCCACAAGAACATGTTCAAAACACCAAAACCAAGATTTTTGGAGTGAGTCTTTAATCCCATGTTTCTCTGTTCGGGATTTGAAATAAAAAACCCAAAATACAGCTAAGAGAGAGAATCCAAATATTCCATAAATATGATATTTAGTATCTCCACTGTTGCTATTTCTCATTAATCAAACATTAGGTATATGTTCTAGTATTTGAGTGGTGAATTAATTTTGGAAAATTTAATCCAGAAATGAAAATACATTCAAGCCAAAGTGAGAGCCATTTGCTTTGGAGAAGGAAGCCGGCCATGAAAGCTTCTCTGGGAAAGATGGACGATGACAGACTGAACTGAGTGATGCTCCGGGAGAGAAGAGCTGAGACTGGGGAGAGGAGGAAGGGAAGAAAGGTCATTAAAGGGAGGACCAGTGATCAAGGGCAGATCTCTTTCATGCGTCCCAAAACCCACATCACCATTTACTGGATGGTCATCTGAAGAGACGGATTTAGCAAACAGAGGGGGTTTCAAGGGAGACTGCAGGCCTGAAACTAGATTAATGAGACAGATTGAGAGATCCCAATTTATCTGGAGCTTTGTCAGCCTAGGATACATGATAACTCCTCATTTCTGACCCAACAAAGGCTTTTATCAGTTACCTGACTCCTCTGGTTCTGAAACATTTCTGAAAATACCAAGGTTCAGTGAGGTGTTCAAACAATGGAAGTTAAACAAATTCATCTAGGAAAATTTGTTCTCCAAAAATGTCAATATTACCAAATATGACTGTCTAAGTTGTGATCAACTTAATTTATAATACTTGATAACAAGGACTATTTCAGTGAGACATAATAATTTTTGAGTATTTTTTCTTAAATATATTGTGTTTTACATATACTATTTCTTGCTTTTGGTTCATCTTTTATTGTTAGATTTGTTTTGACTATCATAAGTGAAAATTGATTCAAATTAATATGTTTCCTCAGTAAAAATGTACCTAATAAATTACTGTTTTAATATTTGCCTAAACATTATGGAGGTTTCATTGAACGATTTAATGTTTAATGACGAAAACAATTTTAAAAAGATCTTGATCTTTAGTGAGGATATGTCTGAGGTGGTTCAGACCAAAGGTTGTAGCATGCAGGGCAAACTAAGGAAACTGCTGAAAAAACAAAAAAGCCTTCCATAAACTGTGAAGCACGGTGGTGGAGGTTGTGTGGTGTGGGCTTGTTTTTGACTTTGATTCGAGATGAATTCCTGTCAGAATAGATTTATTATCCATGCAGAGCTGCTGACTTAGTAATGATGCGAGTAGCAAAATTTCAAACTAGAGAAGAACTATGATGATTATTTTATACATTGATGTGGTGAGGCTTGTTTCTTTTCATTGCTCCCCTGAAAGAAACAGTGATTGGATCTTCATACCATGGTGGATCATGGATTCAGATGTGGTTTTCGTCTGCCAGTACCAGCAGCAGTAGTCTCCTCTCTGACTCCTGTAAACTGTTATGGTCTCTGTGTGGGATTTGTCCAAATCGCATCAGAGACATTTCATAGAAGGAAGCATTTAGGCAGCAGAGGCTTTGAGCCTGGCTGAACAGCTTTCACAGGGAGTGTGGCAGCAGCGTGTGGGGTTTACTGTGTAGCTCTGCAGAGGTGGTAGCTGTGACCTCAGGTGGGTGGTGGGAGCTCAGCAGAACAAGACAAGGCATGCTGCTGCTGACAGGATGTGACACTGAGCTCATCTTCTCTGGGTTAGTGTTCCTGTTAGGAGTGCTACACTCCTCTCCCAAGCTGGAACGTTAAAAATTCTGTGTGTGTGTGAGTGAGTGCAGCTTCAGATCTGTTCTTGTCATGCTTGATTCTGTCCTAAACTCAATGAGATTTCATTTTCCTTCTCTCTCCCTCCTTTTTCCAGGACATCCCGAGCCGCTTCTGTTCTTCTCGCTGACCCGTGCTTCCAGCTCCACTCCATCCAGCATCTCCTGGGGGAAGCAGGAGACTCCTCTAACTCATCAACAGCGGCCGCCCCCACCCTGACCGCCTTGGGCTCCTCTGTGGCGCCTCCTTCCGCTGCTGGAAGCTCCGGGTCCTCGGAGCGCAAACACTTCTCCCTGCATGCTTGTGAGTGTCAGAGCCGTCCCGCAACAGCTTTAATCCTTCAAGCCCAAGTGCATTGTGGGTAGGGCTGTGTCTTATACAGTGTTATGATTGTTTTTCGCTTTTTACTTTTAGTTTAGCCAGGTATTAAAAAAATAATGTAATTATTTGGCAGAAAGCAGGTTAGGTATTCAGGTCAAACTAATTAAAATGTAGCAATAACTTCATAAATCCTCCCAGGACAGCACAGAAGAGCTTGCACAAAACTGAATTTTGAAAAGAAATATGGACTTTTGACTGTTGTATCATGAACATGAAATCCAGAGTTGCTGTGTTTTATGTTTCCAGAAATATAAAATATCAAAATGAAACATGTTGAAGACCCACTCCCATTCAAATTGTGTTTTTAACATATTTTTGTAGCAATTTTATTGAGGGCGAAAAATAAGCTTAAAATTTGAATTCAGAGCATAGTATTCCCCTGTTATTTGAGGGTGTTTGGGACCAGAGACATCCAATAATACGCTGAATTCGCAAATACGGAGAACATTTTGGCTAAAAATGGCTACTGTGAAAAACTTCTTTCTATATTTTAAATTACAAACTCTTGTCACATACTCTGCTATTGTGGCATTTCTTTAAATACACATAATTGTAATCATTTGAAAACAGCAAGTGTGGAAAAAAATCGCTACTTGCTGCAAAAATAGATTCAATCATTTTTTTCTCCTAACTGCAATAAGTATATTCTTGAAATAAAATATATATGTTGTTTTATAATTCATGGGTAAAGTCTCTGCAGCTTCTGGACCTCCTGGACCTGCAGCTCAGTTTCACGATGGACCTGTTCAGATACTAGCATGGTTCATAAATACAACCTTTTTGATTTTCAACACTATTGTGGTTGGGGGCTGTTGCAGCGTGTTTGGCACTTAGAACAAGGAGTACCCTTTGTGAGAAATCACAGCGACTTCACAGACACAACCACGAAGAAAAAAAAAAAAGTGAAATCGTCTTTACAGAGGCTGCTGGCCTCAAAGAGATCACTGTGACCTGAGAAGGAATTGAAGCACTCACGTGCAAACTCTCGTGCACATGCCTAGAGGCAGATAAAAGCCCGGTCTGGCTGAATTTTAGGAGAAGATAATTTGCACAAATGTGCAGTGAAAGCTCACTTATTTCCAAACTGTTTCTCTGGAAATTTCACAATGAAAAACATCTGAGCTTTTTTCAAATGCAATGCAGAGCAGCAGGAGCTGGGTTTTCACTCGTTAAGAAAATCACAGTCGCACCCAGCAGGTCTGTATCTATGTTATTGTTTTGAAAAGAAATGAACAGACAGAATACAAATTATGTTCTTGCTGCTCTCGTTCCTGTTTTAGTGTCTGTTCTTCAGTCACACACCAGCTCTCCATCAGTTTAGCTTCCTGCATCATCACCACTTTTGTCTTTCCATAGTCGGGACTGGATTGCGTTGGAATCTTGTGTTAAACCCTTGTGTGACAGGTTGGAGGTGTATGCTGTTAAAAGCTGGAGGTCAGTGGCATCTCAGAGTTTAAGCTTCACCTCTTTTTCGGTGCTGCAGATGTCCTGTTTGTCAGGAAGGTCTAATTCTTCGTCTTCGGGGTCAAACATTTTGCTGCAGCTTCGCTCCGCTTGTTCAGCCTCCGCTGTTTGCCTCTGAGTCTGCTGCAGCTTCTTCTCCGCGGCTTTCTGCCGTTCTTTGTTTTGACCCGGGGTCAGCCGACTGTCTGCGCTCACATATGACTGTCTGCCTCGTGTTTGTCAGGCGTGAGAAGGCATCTGTCCTCTCCACCGCCTCAGTTTTAAATAAGAATCCTAGAATGACTCCTCGACAATCCGCCTCCTTTTTCCCTGACAGCTTCCTGTTCACAGGTGGAGAAAGGCGGAGCTTCATCCCAGCAGTGTTGATCAGCTGACACAGGTGGTGATCAGCTGCGTGGGTTTGTCTTGTGAAGTAGTAGTACCTTAAAAATTGACGTTCAGCTCTGTTGCCGTGGAAACACAAGAGCTTTCGGTGCCATCACCTTGAAAATTATTGGGAGCCATGCAGCAAGCATAAAGCTTCATTTTTGTTCAAATCAAGGAAGAGTAGAAACACTACAGGAATATATTACATGTAGTGTCACACGCCTCTTGCTATACACTCAAGCTGACTGGACACAAATTGAAAAAAATTGAGAAATAATGATATTTTTGTTTTCACCAGAGCCAGACTCAATGCAGTTTAGTTTAGTCTTTTTTTTAACACACAACCAAGGTTTTCATATACATATGGTAAGCAAGAAATATGCAACCAAACCAATAAATTATAATTACTAAGCAAGCAAAGAGTGACCGTGCGAAGGCAAAAAAGAATCTGCTGTTCAGCCTGTATCTTCTCTGATGATGGTCAATAATCCTCTGTCGAGAGATCTATAAGAGGTGTGGACTCTTTATCCCAGCTGCGCCAGTGACCACAGCCCTTTTTGCATAGAGCTGTAGATGCTTGTCAGCTGCCACAATTCTGCTTTATGTTTAATAAATCTCACTACTGGTGCCACTTTTATCTGCTTGTATCTACTCCTACTTAGAGTGCATTCTGTCAGCCATAGGCAGATGTAGATAATCGAATGGCTGTACTGTTTTGTCCATTTAAAAGATGCATAAGAGTTAGTGAATCACATTTAGTTTGCACGTTTTTTACCATTGACTGTAATTGACCGAGGTACTTGCTTCTGGTTCCAACGAAAGGTTGTCAATTCAGTTGCCATTTTTCTGCAATCCTGACGCTGCCTTGTTTGAGCCACATGTGATCAGTAGTAAGCAGTCATTGGTGCAAGTCAACATTTCTATAGCAACCACACTCGCCAATCAGGTGGGAAATTGTTGGATGGCTACACCCCTTCCACTTAAAAGCAGGCTCAAGTGAATCTGTCAAACTTTTTGAACTTTTGAGGTTAGACCACATATTTTTATCCAGGCATCTAATTGGCCTTATTAAATGAAAAAAAAAAAGTTAAATTATTTTAATTTAATATATATATTTTTTTTAAAACTCATTTGTACAGCCAAAACCTTCCATGCTACTCTGCTCTGCTTTTTACTGTTTTGATATCTAATTTTAATAATTGTATTTATTTTATTGTTCTGGCTGTTTTTATGCTTATATATCATCTATTAATATTGTTTGTGTTTTATTATACAGAGCCTTGTTGTCATGATTCCGTGCTGAGGTTTGGTCATGTTCTGTTTTTCCTGTCAGTTGCACCACATTCAGGTTAATCATCCACAGCTGTTTTCATTTAGTTAATCAACCTCAGTGTCTTTAAGTGTCTTTAAGTGTCTGGTTTTCAGTTCTCATTGTCAGGTCATCTGCTCTTCTCTGTTCTGTCACCTCACTGGTTTTGTCATGGTTAAGTTACTTTAGTAAATGTTTATGTTTCTGCCACCCAGTCTGGTCTCCTGCATTTGGGTCCTCCACCACCACCCCTGACACTTGTAGCTGATTTGGGTGTGTTAAAGTGCTTTCTAAATTAAGTTGATTTGATTTCATTTTTTTTTTTTTTTAAAGAGTAGGAATGGTTATTCTGACAAATGAGCTGTTTATTTCTCTACTGAAGTCTATGGGATTTTTGCCTTCTTAAAACCAACGGGTACTTTTTGTTTGGAATGCCAGGGGTCACTCAGTCCATTTCCCATATGCAGTCCATACGTTTTACAGACACAAACCTTCACTAGTAATTAGGTCTGGAGAGTGGTGTGCCTAAATACAAATAATTTAGCATGTGGTGCTTTCGTCCATTAAAAAGCAGTACTCCAAAGAGTTTAAAAGTTGAAAGGAATATAACTCCTTCTGTTTTAGTCCCAATATGGTCTT
This sequence comes from Oryzias javanicus, assembly GCA_003999625.1. Lineage (NCBI taxonomy): Eukaryota > Metazoa > Chordata > Actinopteri > Beloniformes > Adrianichthyidae > Oryzias > Oryzias javanicus. Next base: position 15,855,949 of record CM012441.1, on the reverse strand, counting down.
GAAGATGGGATGGCCTTCTATTGTGAAAAACACAAGTCTTGGGACAAAGCCTCGTGTAGTGGGAAAATAGAGTTCTCCTTTTCCTCATCATCTCCATCTGAAGTTCAGTCAGAATCTGAAAGTAGTGGTTTGCCCTGTTGTATCATCTGCATTACTCTTGAGTAAAACCGGGCCAACCACAGGTCACTGTATGTTATGCTGACAAGTGTGAGACACTCAGCTTTCTGAAAGTCCAAAATACCCACCAAAACAAAGGTTGTTTTTACTTTTTTGTTCATTATTTTCAGACGGCTTTGAAGAAAAAGTTGCAGTGAAAATAGAAAAGGGCGTCACATTGTGTTTTCTGACACTGGTATATTTATAGAGTGTAAGATCTCCATCTCCAGGCGTCGCTCTCAGCTCTGCAGCTGATCCTCCTGTGAAACATCTTGCCTTCTTGGCCGCCGTTTCTGGTGATTGTTGTGGGACTGTGCAAAAGTTTGGCTTCTGGGTCTGTTTGTTCTGTTGAGGCCATTTGTCAACCCTCAGGCATCAATCCTCTGCTTCTTCTTGTGGTCTTTGTCCTTTTCTTTTGTTGTCCCAAGAGCAGCTGCCTCTTCTTTTTCATCTTCTTCTCTGGTCTAATTTTAGTCCCAAAGATATGACAGAAAGCAGCAAAAAGAGAGCACATTTCAAATGTTTGATTCAGCTTAGTTTATCTTTTTAAAGCGCTAAACAAGATCTGAAGACATCTCAATGTGCTGCACAAGGAGCACTAAAAAAAGCAGTGAAGCAAGAAATAACATAAAACACTGCCTCAATCAGTGGAGGTTTGGGTGGAATCGCTGGCAAATCAACTAAACAAAAAAAAAAAAACGACAGTTCTCTTTTCTTGAGAAGTAGGGTGATGACCTGTAGCCTTGTAATAATTAGCAGGTCAACAAGGCTAACTTGCACTTGATCTATTTTTTCCAGTAAAATAGCTTCCTTCCTGAACACTGAGCTCAGTCGCTGTAGCCCAAACTGATTTCAATCATGCCTGCAGACATGACTGCAGAGCCACTGCATCTTAAAAGGGCTAAACTCTAGTTTCATTCTTTAGTGTTATCGATCCTGCTTGTTCTATTGCTATTGTTCTTTTACTGATTGTTCTGGATTACCTGAATCAGGTTTGTCCCGTCAACAGAACCTGGACTTATCAAATAAACCTGGTGTTCTTCAAGGTTTAACCTTGTAGAGATGAACTAAAATAAATTTTACACCTTTTATCCAGTTTAGCTTTCTTAATTTTTTTTTTCAAAGTTTTGCTAACTCATTTGTCTTGCTCTTCTTCTTCATTTGATGACTTTTCATTTCTTTCCTTTTTTTTTTTTTGCTTGAACATTCTTTTGTTTTTCTTACTTACTGGTAATCAGTTTTCTGAAAGTCTAAAGTTGATTATTCCTATTTTCCTGTCTGGATCCACTTTTCCATCCAGAATTAGCAAAAATAAATAAATGGGGCTGTGATAGTTTGAGATTACCCCCTTCCTCTCTCAGGTTTTGATCAGTGATGAGTCACTGTGAAATGTTGAGGTGAATTCTTGTGTTTAAACAGCATCCATGTCTCACACAAACCTGAGACAAACAGCGTCTGGAATGCTAGCTTCATACTTGATTTCTGTCATCTCCGTGGAGTCCAGCTGAAAGCACTTAGTGTGTTTCTGTTGTGCATCAGGACTGCGGTGTGTGTTGTTGGAGGCAGCCACATCCTCCTTGCTGTATGTTTTATGGATGAGGCTGACGTATGTGTCTCATTATCATCCCGCAGCTCCTGCTGCTTCCTTCGGAGGAAGCAAGGATTCATCACAGAGTGAATCTGCAGGTTACAGACCTTTGCTGAAGAGCGGAACATGCTGTACGCTGCTGTTAATAGGCAGCAGGAGCAGCATTAAGGCTTGGCTCCTGTCCTCTGATGCTGTTACCTGTGTGGCCGCCTGCCTCAAGCAGCTGCTACTGGGGTTTAATAAGCTCAGTGTAAAATGATGTTCGGTTCAATTCAGAGCACTTTATTGGTCCTTCAGAGTGAAGCCTCCGGCAGCAAAAGTGCACAGGGAAGTTCATTTACACCATTGGAAAATGCTTTTCTGAAGAAACCTGGCAAACCGCAGTGTAATCACAGCCTTCAAGTGTAACCTGTTTTTGTTAAGATTGTTGGAGAATCAAAGAGCCACAAAGGCAACTTTAGTAATGTTCAACGCTACACTGTAGCCTAGCAGAGGTGGTGCAATCTTTTTTTTTCTTTTGCTTCATGATAGAAGATATTTTGGTGGGAACTCGTTTCTTGGTTTTTTCACAAAGGAGTAGATTGCCAAAGTGACAAACAACCATTTTAAAAAAGGATGGGAACAGGGTTCAATAGCTAAAAGCAAATCACTGAAACAGTGGATTATAATCATTGAACCAGCAAAGGGATCAATTTCACCAATAAACAGGCTAAGTAAGACTGGGAGAACCAAAGTTTTCCATCATTGTGCTCAACCTATAAAATTTGGAACGAATTGGAGTCGATCAGACGTAGGCCAAATCCTAATTCTTCCCTTACCCTTACAGCTCCTCCCTACCCCTCCAATGGAGAGACACGTGAAAGGGTAGGGTTGTCCGAAATAGTTTTTTTGAGGGATAACACTCAGGAAGCAGAGCACTCTGCTGTGAGGTGTTCCACATCGCGCTGAGATGGGAGAAAGAGAAGCACTTTTCTTTTGATTACTTTTTGTTTCAGCATGACCTATTTAAAGTTATAAAACCAATGTTATGTATTTCTGAGCACTAGCAGCTCTACGCTAACGTAGCTTACCAGCGACTATTGATGTCGTCATCGAGTGGAAGTAACGTCCAAATTTGAAGACACCATTTTTCCATAACTCTCAAGATGTAGGATAGGGGAAGAATTGGGATTTGACCATAGTCTACATTCTCTGCTCTTCGTAATTAAAGATAGGGTGGGTGCATTAAACAGGTGAGGTTCTATTTTAAGTCGGAGCAAGTTTGGACGGACAAAAATAGAACCAGTAAGGACACAAAGACTACTACTCCCTACTCCCATGTTGCCCAAGTTCTTCTCCATTGATCTTTTCTAAATTGAGAAAGTAAACTGCATAAAAATGTGTTAAAAGCACAACTTGGCTCTAATCTGAAGATCTACTTTTCCAGAGGAAACAGGTTTTTGGGACCTACTGAGTACCAACAGAGAAACAGTCACTTAGATAGAAAAAAAAAAAAAAAGAGGTTTAAGAAATGTTAAGGTAGACACATCTACTCGTAGGGGGGTTTGAGCCATGCTTGTTCTGCAGGTTCATGGGTTGTTGGAGAATCGTAGAGATGAGTGGGTGGTTCAAGGGGCATCTAAAGAGGAGTGCAGATGTGACTTCCAGTTCCTTTCATCTTAATCCAAGTTGAAATTTATGATTGTTTTGCAAATGGAAAGTGTATTGTGACGTTTTTGAGAGGCTAATGACAGTTACATGTGTCTCACGAATGAGTGATCCTGTCATATGAAGCCCTTACACCACACTCCAGTTGTTTGTAAAGCATTAGTCACAACTGTCCTTACAGCTAGGGAAAAGTTGTCAAACATGTGGCATACACCTATCACTTGAACAGCACCTAAAGGCCTCTTGCACAGCCACAGACCTCAGGTTTTGGGAAATCTCTACAACGCATCACCATCTCACCCACTTCACCTTTACTTCACCCTTGCATGTGTACAAGTGTTTGCTACAACCTGTTGCTAGTAGCATGCCCCTCAAAAAGCTTGTTCGAATAGTTTTGTTACAAGGGCTTATCTAGCATTCCTTGCTATTTTGTGCTGGCCACCTGTGTCTCTTGTAAAGGTTTGCCCATTTTTTCCCTCACAGAGAACCAGTCATCATAGATCTCACAGTTTTTACTGTTCCACTGCTTTAACATTTCTCAATATCAAGAATATTTACATCAAACACACAAACTGATGAAGGCATATTGGATACACTCTGTTAAAGAACAAATTCTTCTTAGATTAGCTTCACTTGACAGTTGAGATTCTCGTGCCCATATGCACCAATGTTTTCTGGCAGAAGTTTGAAGGCAATCATATCAGTGACTGAGGACGAGGAGCGGGCTGGAACACACTCAAGCTTTGCAAAGGCCTCTTTTATTGAAGCACAATCCACTCCAGCAGCTCATTAATGTCCCGCTCCTGTTCTGCAGCAATAATTCTTTCACGGTCTCAATTCCACTTTCAAAGGTGGATTTACTGAGGATGATCCCCGCGTGTCTGATCCGACTCTCACAGAACAAATTATGTTGTTTTAGTGTGTTATTAAACCTCGCCATCTGCCTGCACATTGTCACAAACTCAGCCCCAAAGACACAACGCAGTCTGTGAGGAATCAACGGCCTTGGTCATAAAGCATCCTCGATGACACATCGTCAGCGGATAATAACCAGCTGCTTCTCGGCTGTATGCACACGGTCTGTCTCCAAACAAGTTCATGATAAAGGATCTGAATTTCTGTCGCACATTCCAAAGACAGAGGCATAAATGGCATAAAGCTTTGAAATTACAGTTGAAAAGCATAAAGTCAACCTTTAAACAACCCTAAGGTTTTTTTTATAAACTACCAGCGACTCCCTAAGGTTTCTTTGTAGCTGATCGTTCTTATCTGGGAAGATATCGTAACAGGAAGGAGTTGCTTTTCCTAATGGTAGTTTAAAAGTCCTCTTTTATGTTGTTTTATGAGGGTTGGAAAAACCTTCTTTGTTGGAGACTGACGGCAAAGAGCTTCTCTTTTGGATGTAAATCAGTCAAGCTCTTTCCATACACTGTTTTTGTCAAGCCATAAGGATTCCATTTCAAACTTTGGAAATATGACATTTTTAAAGCATTTATTAAAACTCTTGTAGAGATAAGTGACAGGTACAGTTCACATAACAGATTCACTCTATTTTCTCAACTGCTTTTATCAACGTTACCCTTTGGTATTGGTTGAACTTTAAAATATATTTTCTCAACCTTTGAGAAGTGGATTTATTCTTTATTAATTCAAGCTTAGATTATTAGTAGGATGAACTTTACATATGTGTGAAGCCTTGAGCTTTGTTCAGAATCTCCTCCTGACCATTACGTCAATACGTCACCACATAACTTCCATCTTCCGCACTCTCCACTGGCTGTCTGTGCATTAAAAGATGGATTTTTAAATTATTAATGTTTGTTTTTAAAGCTCTCCATGGTCGTACCCCATCATATTTAAATTAACTTTGCTTCCTTATAACCCTGCTAGAACGCATTTATCCTCTTGCCACCTTCCTTTTTCAATTGCCCAAGTCCAGATGCAAACACTTTGCTTCTTCCAGAACTTAAAGACTTTCCAAGTAGCTGACACATTTCCTGTACTTGTTGTAAATATTAGTTTTATTCTGTGTCTTCACTTCTTTTATTTTCAGTCAACTACTGTGTTTATGTTCTTGCTGTTTTAATGTTTCTCATATGTTTTTATGTATGCAGCACTTTGGTCTATTTTCATTAGTGCTAAGCGCTAAATAGATGAATGTTTATGGACTGATTGCCATATATGTTATTGGGATCATACTTTCATGGTCACTCATCGTTAACAAATAAGAACTGATTGAATCAGTTAAAGCACAAACCTGATGGTCTTGCCCATTTTTGTATCATGGTGAAATTATCAAAGCTTCAGACACAAAAAGTAAAAATAATAAAACATTTTACTTTTGGAACGATTCTTGCCCATAACTCATTGCTGCGTTTTGGATCCAGCTACAAGGTACGGCAGGTGTCTGCACCAAGAACCAACATGTATAAATAATTGGAACTGGTTTTATGTGCGACAGAGCACCTTCAAGTTGATATTCCTCTAGTTGGACTATTGTTTTGAGTGAGCCATGGTGTCCTTTTATAAACTAAAGTGAGGTTCAATGTGACGGCGAATGCCAGAGACAGGCCACGACCCTCATTAATCTTGAAGCCCCTGTGGTCAGGCCAAACCTTCTGGAGTGTATATTCTTTTGTTAAGCACCTTTCGGGTGCCTCGCCTTGACATTTAAAAAGAGGAAATTCAATCATATGATTTTAAATGACTTTATTAGACCACTAAACCTGAATAGCAGAAATGTGTTTTTTGAGATTTTTCCACCATTCATACTTTGTGAAGTGTTGGCACATTTGTAGACAGTTTTTCAAATAAATAAATTAGTTCTTTTTATGAGTGGATGTCCATGCTATGCTTTAGATTTTTTAGTTTTTATTCTCTAAAATGTTTACATGGTCCTTGACGAGCCCCAATTCCAGCAGAGCGGGCGGGAAAAAGTGATAAAACGTAATCTGTTGTGAAAGAGATGCAAGTTTTCTGTGGGAAAGCGAATTTGAATCACGAGTTTCTAAGCTTCATAAATCAAACTGCTAGTGGGTTGATGGATGGATGAAAAGAAGTATGAATGGATAAAAAGTGATAGATTGATGAAAATACTGATGGATTAATACATGTGTGATGGATTGGATACAGGTTTATGTGATGGATGGATGGATAACAGAAATTATTGGTTTTATACATGAATAGATAACAGTTAGGGGGGATGAATGGATAATTAATGGATGAATAGATGATGGATAGGTGGAGGATTGCAGGGACAAAAGCAAGCCTTTGTTTTTTGTCCGTGGATCTCTACTTCGTTCATGTTTTTCGCTGCAAAACCTTTTCGTTTAACTGCATCAATGGCCTGCTTTCATGCACCGGCACATCAGCCTGTCTGCCCCCTCCCTCCCCCCAACCCCCCACTTGTCCAAGCTCGTGAAGAGATCCTCGTCTCCCAACTGCACACCACCATGGCAGCCATCCAACAAGTCAATATCTCAGCTCGGAGCGGGCGCTGCCGCCGCCTCAGTGGAAACAGGATCGTCTGATTGCGCGTTGGAGGGGGGGGGGGTGGAAAGTATCGAAGCCATCAAGAGTAAAAGTGAATGTTTGGGAATGAGAAGAGGGAGGGGGGGGGTAAAGTAATAGCGACAGCGTGTTTGCTGAAAAACATGTTGATTCTGCGGCGCTCTGAAATTAGAATTCTAACACAGATGTAGTGAGGAGTTCCCCGTCTCAGCTCCTCTCTAAACTTGGATGCTGAGCCGCTCACACCTGACACAGAGCCTCCCTCTGCAGAGGACCCTCGGCAAAGGCAATCATTTATGGTTATTTCTCCTGGGGAGCCCCATGTGAGGTTCAGGGCTACAGACTCATTTACACAAGTGGGATGGGGGGTGGGGGGTTTGACATCCATTATAATGAGTATTATGTGTCTGGAGAGGTCAATGGCAGATATTTTCAATCATGAGACAGAAAAGAGCAGTCTGCAGGCACAACTTTATAGTGGCTGCACTACTATCATCTATTTTTAGAATCATACACTGAAGACTCTGTTTACTTCCCAAATACAAGAATATTCTTTAGAAGGTTTTAGAGTCTATATGTTTGTTGAAATGTTGAACCGGAGTAATAGTTTTGAACTACAGAGTTTGAATGGTAACTTTTTTTTCGACACTGATAGTCTTTTGGAGATTAGACTTTAGAACACAACCTGGCAACGTTGGGACTTGGAAACAACCATCAGGGGAAAATATTCTAGAGTCTAGGCATCAGAGGTGGTCATGGAGTAGATATCGCTTCCCTGAGGACATATTGTGATGGAGGAGGATTTGCACAGTGCCTGAGGGGTGGAGAGATGGACTTTGATGAAAATAGAGGGAAGGAAAATTGATTGGTTACAAAAACAATACCCACCATGGATGGATGGATGGATGGATGGAGCATTTTTCATCGAACATAAATATATCTTGTTGCTCGAGGTTGATTGTGGCAATTGCTGTTGTGTTCATTAATTTAAACCACTCCCACTTACAAATACTATTTTTTTTATTATTTGACTTGTACCATCAGGTGGGTCACCTGACCTCACAGTGGCATGACGTCCACATATAGAGGCACTCCTAAACAAACACTTTATTAGCACTAACATCAGGCATAAGGTTATTCAGCAGTTTATCTGCATGTTTTTGTCCATCAGTTGCCAGTTTACAACCAAAATTGTTTCTTCCGTCTGTCATTTTGTATTCTGGAGATTTTGGACATGATTTTTTTTATAAAAGCTCTGTGGCTTCTCTTGTGGGAAGACTAAAACATGTTGGTAATTAAGTAACAAAATGTAAATGTAGTCTGTGTTGGGCAACAGTGTTGAGTAAGGGGGGTGGTGGGAGTTTTGGACGGGTTTCCACTCTGTAAGATCTCAGCATGTTCTTTCAGAGGCTCAGACAACCATTCAGGCTGCTGCAAATGTGCTAACTGGCATTTGCTTCAGTACATGGACTGATAATGCTTTTTGTGTAAAACCTTATCACCCGTATTCATTCTGATGTTGTTGTTTTTTTTTAATCAAAGCACCAGCCAATTTAAAACGAGGTGTTGGATCCACAACAAACAGAGCAGTTTACAGACTGTGGAAACTGTAGAAACAAGTGTCAGAGCTGAAGGCTGGTTGCAGGAGCGTTGCATCATGCTGGACTCCATCAAAGGGATCAAACTGCTGCTGGATCAGAGTCGGCTCACGCAGCAGCTGTGCTTACTCACATCCTGCTCTTCATCTGTCATCTTGCTCCATCGAGCTCTACAGACAAGCATAGGAGAATGTCATGACGCCCTACTATTCAGTCTGATCATAACCACCGACACTTAAGTCACAAAGGGGAGGAGCCAACATCAGAAAATGATTAGTGAAGCTCTAGATAAGTGGATCAGATGTTAATGAAGATTTTATCTCATTTTTTGCCTTCATCTTCTCATCTTTAATAGTTATTTCTTAGTTTGCCAATTTGGTTCATGTATGTTTTATGTCAGATAAAAAAATCACCCATAATCCGAGGTCGGGCGCATCAAGACTGTTTTACCTCAAGGTTTCAGGGTCTCAGCAGATATGTTTTACCTGGCTACCATGGAAACGATTCTCAGACTTATCAGATCTTTTAGAGCGCTACACCGCTTTCTGTTTAGAGGTTGACTGCTCAGTTTTTGTGTAAACAGATGAAACAAGAAAAGGCAACTTTTTCTGTCCAAGAAAAAGAATATTTGAATAAACAGAACCTGATCATCCGCAAGTTCCAGTGATTTAAGCAATACTCTGTTAGCTAGGAAAGAGCTATAGGCTCCCCCATTTTGAATCAATATCAGTATCAATATTGACAATGTCTAAAAAAAATCATCAGTACACATTTTTAAAGTTTAGCAATAGCTCCTCAGCTAAAAGAACTTCTGTTTTATAATTAATAATATCAATCTTTGCGTCCTGCTGCTGCTGCTGCCGGGCCTTTTTCCCATCCAATCCTTTTAGCTCACCTGGCAGGTGTGGCCAATCTGTTACGTTCCCTGGGGTACAACACGGCTCTAGTCTAGGGTGCAGGAGGGGGACAAAGGGGACAATAACGAAAACTGGACACCAACAAATTAAAGGAACACAGTTAATTAAATAACGAAAACCTGTGTCCTGAAATGAAAATCAAATAATTAGTGTGTTGGTTTAGAAAAGAACAAACCAAAAGGGAGCTGGAACCTTGGCCAAAAGAAAAATAAGTCGGGGAGACTGCTGACTCAGCCATGGCGACCATCGGAGTCAGTAGCTCCCTGCTAATGACTGCTATCTAAAGAAATGAAATTAAACAAAGCCCGCAAATCAGAACTACCAAGGTCCAATTCCAAACTAACACACCAAAACCCAGCAAACTCAGATTACTGAGGACAAAAAGAGTGAACGAGACAAACCAAACCAAACCCAAAACGGGTATACAAAATAAAATTTGAAATACAGATTTTTTATTTTTTCATTTGGAAAGGCTGTCTGTTATGCTGTTTTCATTTGCCACCCTTACCAAGACCCCCTCCTGCGCATCCACATAAAATTCTCTAGCTCTGCCACTCACTGTCAGTAACACAATGGACAAATGTATGTTATACTATATCATGTACTGAAACTGTGTCTCAACTTACTACAGCTCGTTTGAAACAAGTGCAGCCATAAAGTGTAGCAATAAAGATCATATTTATTTGTAATAGATTATACTTTTAGAGTAAAGAAAGTGCAACACTATAGGGTCAAATTAGGATCACATTAATGTGAAAATTCAAAATTTTAATATTTCTTTAGGTTTTTTCCTTCCAATTTACTATTTTGTTTTATTCCCTTCAGCTGATCCTGGTTTGACCCCATACAACACTTTATGAATTTGGCAATAAAATAAGTGATAGCAATTAGCCTAGAACTTTTGTGAAAAGATCCTTTAGCAGCTCACTCTGAAGTTGTTTAATTTATGTGGAGCTGAAATGAAGACAGTTATCTGGGCAGCTTGAAACATCATCAGAGAATGACTCAATGAAAGCATGCCACAGCTAATGTAATGTTCACACATAGGAAATCATTGAGCCCAACATGATAAAAAAAAAAAAAACTTTTGTTTTAGAGTGCAGTTTTTTTTTTAAATCATTTTGTGGTTTCTAACTGGACTTTTAAATGAAAACTGTCAGACTGCAGATGATCTGAGGGAGGGGCTGTAGGATTTGAAAATCCTGAACCGTTTCGGTGAAGAAGCAGATCCGCACCCAGTTTTTTTTTTTGTTTTTGCTCTTGTTGTGGACACAAGCTAGACCTCTTACTTCAGTCTGAGGTTGATATCTCATCAGTGAAACACGGCCTATTGTGGATCCATTTAGCAGAACCACTCTGAGGTCTGAGCGCCTCTTTAATTGTCCATCAGAGTGATCTCCTTCTGGTCAACTTTTCTTGTAAACATTTGTTTTTTTTATTTAGGAAACATAAAGAAAAAAATCAACGGATATTAGCTTTTACAGAGGCTAATATGAAAATTGTTTTTTTTCTTAGAAAAAAAAAAAATGAAAACAGAGGGACATCAGGTTAAGAACAGGAAATATTCAGGCTAGAAGGTTACAAAACTGAAATGTTTGTGTTATGTCATTGGGGTTCCGAAAAATATTTAGCTCAAGTCTCTGAACATTATGTTTTCCTGCCAATAGATACGGACTACATCAGCGAGGAGGAGCGGCAGAAGGTGGAGCACATGCTGACGTTTCTGACCGAGGAGTCCAAGCAGGCGGCAGCGTCCACAGCTGTAGGTGCCCCACACTCACACACCACCACCCTTTCCCAGCAATGTTGCAGATGTTTAGTCTGTTTCTGAAGTGAATGAGGGGATTCTAAAATCCAAAACAGGCTGTAGTCTGAAATAGGTCAGAACACCCCCTCCATAATTGGGTCAAACATTGACTCTTTGGAGTAAAAACGCTGAATCATCATAGGCTAATTGTTGGGTGTGGTCAGGACAGACCTTCTAAGTGCATCTTCACTGAAAGAGGAAATCCGATCCTGGATTTCCTGGAGCTTCAGAGTGGACTCCGGCTCAGGAGAAGAGTGTAGTATTGATAATGGGTGGAGGATGCATAAATCCTCATCCGCTTAGCCTGCATTAATACATCAGAGTGAAAGAGACTGGAGTCCAGCCCAACTCTATGGGAGGGGCAAAGGGAAGGCTTCGTTTCCTCTCAGCGAATCAAGTCACACATTGCTCCTCGGAAAGAGACGAGATAAGTTTGTTGGGCTTTACTTTAGCCAAAAAACAACTGACTGCTCCCAAAATTTCAAATATATCCTTCTCCCTAGCATGCCAACTGATAAACAGTTTTAAGTCTTATGTTCATAAAGAAAAGTATTTGTTATTAGAAGAATCTGTTTGTCAGAAAAGACTGGCTAAACTAATCAGAAGAATTATTAAATCGTTAATGTTTTCCTGAAATGTTACCTGACAGAATGATGAAAAGCATTTAATTTACTTGATTACTGCTAAAATAAAGTTGGTGTTGTATTGCAAACGTTTTCTCATGTGTGCGGTTTAATAGTTACTCTTTTTTCAAACATTTTTGAACATCATCATTACCGGATGTTGTGTTTTTCCAGCATTTTTCCAGGATCAATAACCCTTGTATTTTCAGGTTTGTTAGTTATATATCTTATTTAAAGAAAAAACAAAACAAGATTTAGTGAAGTAACTACAGGGCTGCACAGTGGGGAATAGTGGTTTGCATGGTTTGTTCTTTTGGTCGAACCTTATTTTCTCATGTTATGTAAAAATCCTATATTTTTAAAATCTATTAAAACAGCTTCCAAACTTGTCTGGGATAGAAGTTGTTTGATTGGATGGATTAAAACTTCCTTTCTGACGTTCACAGAAGCTCCATGCATAACCTGATAATGGTCCACAGTCAGTCCATCCTGCACTTATCTACCTCCTCCTCCTCCTCTTTTTCATTTCTTTAGAAGAAACATTTGTTGACTCACATACATATCGTGGTGTTTGTGTAGAAATAACGTCAGATGATTTACATAATGAGTTCTTGCCTTCCTTCTCCCCAGAGGCCCGGTCTGCTCAGTGTGACTGCGAGCAGATTTATGGCCTCACAACACGAGCGCATGCACGAACACGCACGCTTTCAAATTAGACATTCCCACAGGCTCAGACTCACACAAAGGTCACTTATCAGGAGCTGACAGGCCTCTGCGGCCGATACCAACCTTCCTGCTTTATCTGACGAGGATCCCAACAGAAACATGGAAAACCTTCTTAGTTTTCTATGCATTCAAGGAAACTCGAGCATTGAAAGTGTTTAGGGTCCATTAACTTCACAATCTCTTTCCACTACTGGTTCAGCAGGGTTGAAGCTGCATCTTTATTTACTTTCTGAAGACTTCTAAGAGATTTAAAGAGGTTAAAGATCTTAACATTATGTCATTGTTTCTCTCTTCACCTGCTTTTCTGAATCCAACTTCATGTTTCAGGAAATGACCACCACTAAATGAAACTTCAACAAACTTCTGATCTAAATATCTTGATGTGAACATTTGTTTTTTGCAGTTAGCATGTGTTAGAATTACAGTGGAACAGTTTTTGGTCTTGGGCATCCTTCCACGGACTTCCTGCAGCACAGCCTGTTGAAATTTTGGTCTGCTCCTCTTTGTACCACAGACATAACGGGTTCAAGTTTACATGCCATTCTTCAGAAATATATATATTTTTAGATTAAGATATGAGCTTTGTGATGGCCACAATAACTTTAGTTTGTTGTACTTAAGCCCCTTTGAAACTAATTTAAATATACCGTATGCCTGGAGTTGCTTGGAAGAAGAAACCATGTGCACCTAAGCTTCCACTTGGTGGCTGATGTCTTCAGATATTGCATAAAGGAATCCATGTTTTTCTTGCTCAAGAGACCATCTACAGTATTTTGGGAGCATGCCAACATCGTTTGCAGCAAAGCAAGCCCATAACAATACACTACCCCCTCCATACTTTACTGTTTGGAGTAGTGCTCTATGACAGTAGTGCTCAACCTGTAGCTGTAGATCTGTGCTGGTCGGAAACCGGTCCACAGAGGAAAAAAACAAACACAGCCTACATTTTTTCAATTCATTTACAATCTGATTTTTTAGGAAGTTTTATTTTGAAAAATAACTGAATTCTCCCCACCACATCCAACTCATTCTTAACGCATGCCAAGCCGCTCGGTCATGTCCAAAATATAGCTGCTACTTTCTCGAAGTGGCTGTGCCAACCGCTAAATTGAAACCCTCAAGCTAGCAAAGTTAACAAAAGAAACAACCGTATTTGGAAAGTTTCGCAGAAACGAGCCAATGAGGATACAAAAGTTATCCCTCTTTGAGTGGGTGGAGTGCCCCTGTCTCAAGTGGTGGAGTTTAACAATCTTGGGGTCTTGTTCACGAGTGAGAGAAGATCAGAGCGTGAGATCGACAGGCGAATCGGAGTGGCGTCCGCCGTCATGCAGTCTCTGCACCGGTCCGTTGTGGTGAAGAGAGAGCTGAGCCAGAAAGCAAAGCTCTTAATTTACCAGTCAATCTGTGTTCCAATAGTCACCTATGGTCATCATAACCACAAGAACAAGGTCCCGACTTCATCAGCTGAAACCCACCAGAGGAGCTGGAGGAAGTGGCCGGGAAGAGGGAAATCTGGGCATCTTTGCTTTGACTGCTGCCCCCGCAACCCGGTCCAGGATGAGCAGAAGAAGATGGATCGAAACAGAAAAAAAAAATCTGCATTAACGGACAAAAACCAGGAGTCTTTACTCTAAATATGGATTTGCAACAGTTGCTTCTACACACAAAATAATAATAATGGATTATATTAAGTAACCGGTTGTCTAATGTTATGAGGATGCTGTTAAAGTTGGTCAAAAGCATTTATTATTATACTTAGAAAATACCACCTTTAGTGACCTTCTTATTGTTACCATTACTTTTTTTTGTATGTATCCGTCATACCCTAAAAGTCAGATGAGGCTAAAGTTAGCATCTGACTTTTTAGTTTTCAGTTTGACAATTAGGCTTTCAGGGAAAATCTAAATCACAAGCTTATTGGTTTCAACACAAAATGTAGCGTACAAAGAAAAGTTAAACCAGTTGCAGACATTTTACAGAGATGGGAAAAAATCATTTTAAAAGTTAAGGGAAACCAGAGGTAGAAAAAATACTGGTCCATGAAAGTATTGTCTGACACTAAATCTGTCTGCTGCCACTGCTCTAGGACTTTAAAGCTTCACCCTTTTCCTTCCAGTTTATCATTTTACCCGAACAGTTCAATTTCAGTTTTTATGAAGGTTTTGATGTAATGGTGTTCTTCTCTGTTAGTGTCCTTTCAGTTCATGGTTTGACAGGACAAGGTCTTCAGTGAGTTATAGCACTGGCTTAACAGATGCTTTTGAACTTTTAGGTCTACATTTTTTTTTAAAATGTTTTGCCCTCTAAGGAGATGTGACAGAGCATTTTATTTATTTATTTCACAACTAAAGAAAGGGAAAACTCCTGTTTAACAAGCATCCCAGCCGAGGCTAAACATGCAAAGGATTAATTCTTCTGACACACGTCAGAGTAGGTCGTTGGCAGCTTTAGGTCATGGAATTGGATGTACGCATTCACTGGAAACAACAAGGCTGAAGTGAAGCATTCATGCTCAGTCAGCATCTCTCAAAGATGGATGTAACTGCCTCGACACAAGCCACTGCTCCACTGAGTGCTGAATCCTCAACTTCAGCATTTTGTGGTCGCCATCATGTTTTTTAAGGGAGAAGAGACTTGCGATCAATGAAACTAAGGACATGATGGCTCCTTTCTTTTCCCACTGGTATGAACCCTGTCTCCTCCTGACTTTTGAGCGCAAGTTAAATGTGTTTCATCAGCATTCAGTCCTTCATCACATGACTATCAGCTCCTCGACAATCTGCATTAATGGGAACTCATCATCGGGGTGCGCTCTCCAATTTCTAATCAGACTGCTGCAGATGTGAGCGTGATCAAATTCAACTTTTCCACATTCAAACATCTCACTCTCATGATCTGAATCGACTCTCACACAAAAGAGACAGAGGAGCAACTTCAATTTATGCCGAAAAGTTCACAGTGTGGATCCTGTCAAACATAAATATGCAAGAGTGATGATGATCAGCTCAGCACAGGGAGTTCCTGCTGAGATGTCCTGGAAGGAACTGATAGTTACTTGGTCTGAGCTTTAGTATAGTCAGTCCCCCAGGCCAATAGAAAAGGTCTTTACACAGTGATCAGGGTTTTTTTATTTTGAAAACCAACCTTAATTGGTAGTTCTTTAAATAAAAACATGATTTATCGGTAGGTTTCACATTATTCGAGTAGTAACATCCACTCTAACCTAAAGCCTAAAATATTTTCCTAAAAAAAAAAAAAAAGATTTTTTCTTTCCTGCTGGATTTGGTTGGTTGAACTAAAGACCAGAATCTGGGTGAATCAGATATTTGGAACTCAAAAGTTTGCTCACGAGACAGCAGATTGCTTTTCTGAGCAATCCTTTCCTGAAGTGTCCACACCTAAGATGGAGGAAAGACAGTTCATGAGGATGCACTGTAAAGAAAGAAATAATTGGGGGAAAATTACAGAAAAATTAGCTTCCACACCAAAGCAAAGAAGAGGGAAAAGTTTACAAATGAAGGAAGGTGCTGATCCTTTAATTTCCACTTGAAGTTATCAAAACTGCAGCAGATGCAAGAATGAGAGGGAAAACCAGGAGCAACGCAGAAGATAAATTACCTGACAAGGAGACGGCGAGCACCAGCTAAAGTGAAAGAGGGAAGAAAAAGGAAAGGACTTTTAGTCCCTTCAGTTAACAGAGAAACTGCCACTCTCACCATGCTCGATTTATTCTAACCAGATGAAGGTCTTCTTCCTCGCTTTCTGCAGGATGCCAAACTCTGCCCAATTCCGTCAGCCTCCTCTGGTTTTGATTGTTTCATTTTTATTATTCCTTTTATTGCGATTCGCGTTCTGCTTTTATGTTCATTTATTCATAAAAGCAAATCACCATATGTAGACAACAAATTGTATGTGGTGTATGTGGATCTGTGATTTGCAGATTCATTCTGTCATGTTTCTTTCAAGAAGACACAAATGAATATATTTGATGCAGAAATCATGGCAGCCAAATTGTAAAACAGTGAAAAATCCTTTTAAAGACCCACGCCAATGATTTTTTCGTGTGTTTTATCATGTTCTTGAGGCATTTGTCTGATGATGAGGAAATGTGTTAAGAAAATTAAGCTCAAAATTTATTTCTGAGTATTTATTTATTCAATTTTTTGTGAATCAGGAGCATGCAAAAATGTTGTTTGAAAAAGCTTGTAGAAACTAGAATAAGCAGGTCCCAAGCTCTCTGCACTGTTAAATTCTGATACATCATCTTGTAGACAACTACACTCACTGGCCACTTTATTAGGCACCCATGTGCAACTTCTTGTTGATGTAAATTTCAAATCAACAAATCACACAGCAGCAACTCAATGCATTTAGTCATGTTTAGATGGTCAAGAAAATCTGCTGCAGTTCAAAACATGGCATTGTTGTTGGTGCCAAACAGGTTAGTCTAAGTATTTCATGAACTGCTGATCTTCTAGGATTTTTTACCATCAACCATCTCTAGGGTTTATGCAGAATAGTTAAAAAACAAGAAAATATCCAGTCAGCGGCAGTTCTGTTGGCAAAAACGTCTGGTTGATGCCAGAGGTCAGAGGAGAATGGTCAGACTGGTTCCAGCTTATAGAAAGGCAACAGTAACTCAAATAACCACTGGTTACAACCAAGGTCAGCAGAAGAACATCTCTGAACACACAATAGGTCCAACCTTGAGGCAGCAGAAGATCACGCCAGGCTCCTGCCAGCTAAGAACAGGAAACTGATGCTGCAATTCACACAAGATTACCAAATCAGACAATAGAAGATTAGAAAAATAATTTCTGGTATGATGAGTCTCAATTTTTGCTGCAGCATTCAGATGGAAGGGTCAGCATTTAGCATCAACAACATGAAAGCATGGATTGATGTTGCCTTTTATCAACGATTCAGGCTGGGGTTGGTGGTGTAATTGTGTGAGGGATATTCTCTTGGTGAAATTTGGGCCCCTTAGTAATAATTTAGCATGGTTACAACCTCACAGTCTACCTGAGTATTAATGTTGTCCATGTCCATCCCTTTATGACCACAGTGTACCATCTTCTTATGGCTATTTCCAGCAGGATGTCATAGAGCTGGAATAATCTCAGATTGATTTCTTGAACCTGACGATGAGTTCTCTGGACTGAAATGACCTCCACAGTCACCAGATCTAAACTCAAGAGAGCGCCTTTGAGGTGTGGTGAAAGGGGAGAGTGGTATTATGGATGCACAGCTGACAAATCTGCAGCAACTTCGTGTCAGTATGGACCAAACTTTGAGTAATGTTTCCAGTACCTTGTTGAATCTCTGCCACCAAGGATTAAAGTTGTTCTGAACGCAAAAACGGGTCCAACCCAGTACTGGTAAGGCGTACATAATGATGTGGCTGGTGAGTGCAGATCCTTTGTTTTCCTCATCTGAGCTAGTACCTGACTCAAAACTGTACGGCGGGATATTTACAGTATTGCTTGCCATTTTGTTGCATCTTTAATCTTAGGTTGAGGGTGTGAGAGTGCGTAAACAGATAACTTTCAGGAAGTGAGGGCGGGCTTACTCCACTTCAACAGTCTTCCAGAAAACTCAGAGGTAAATTTCTAATGAATTACTGACGCTCTGCAGAAACTATGTCCTAGAAAACAACAGGTTTTATTTTATATTAGCTAAAAATATTATGATAATAATTAAAGACTTGACATGTAACGATTCAGTCAAGCCATGATTTGATTTGATTCACAGTTTTGAAGTTATGATTTTTATTTTATTTTTTTGCCCCTTACATCAAACTGTCTGTTTTCCTAGTAAAAGGATTCAGTACAAATTGATAATTATACATAATGCTGAAATGATCAGAAACCCTTTCATACTCAGTTCATGTTGTGCTTCACGTGTGGACTACGCTGCGCCCCCGCTTAGCACAACCCTTCAGGCGCTCACTCGCCCGTACTGGTGCACTTGAACGTGCTCGCACTCAGCGCAAATGAACGTTAAAAAAAAGAAGAAGGTTAATAAAAGGAGCACGCCTCTGGAAGGGGGTCAGAAGGGAAACGTACCCGAAATCCTAGAGGGACTGACTTATGTGAAACTTTTAAATCCAAAGGGGGCTGTGAGAATTTCCGGGAATGGATGTGTGTGTGTGTTTCAGCCGCTCTGCATTTTTCTAAACTGACAAACCAATTTTTTTATTTTCTGCATCGATGAACATGTTGACGAGTTTGAATCGTTTTTTTCTTTTTTACAGATTCTCAAAGAATCATTACATCCTTATAAAAGACCAGTGGGAACACGTTTAAAATTGGTCAAAAGATGATGGAGTAGAACTTAAAAATGTGGAATCTTCAGCCGTCACATCAACTCTGGAACTCTGGAAACAAATCTCCTCATTATCAATTTACATCTTTCACAGGAGCGTGAACATTGAGTTTGAGCTCCACAGGAGCTCATCTGTCTTTATGTTTCCAGCAGATTTGAACTGAGCCGATCCATTCCCTCTATTTTAACACTATTTTGCTGATTTACATAAGAAAAAAAACAATGATTTTTATCTGATCTTGATGTAAGAGGTTTGTTTGTGGTCCACACCAATGTAGAAAAATCCTGTCTGGTCTGTAATCATGTAAAGTCGTGGTCTGTAATTGTTTCTCTGGAATCATCAGGTGCGGGCTGGCAGACAGCAGCTCATGATTGCTCTCATTGTCCTCCAGTTTCTGTCATTCCGACACATTTCTCAGTTTTCCTTAGAGCAGCCCACTTGCTTACAGTCGTTAGTTGCCTCCCCCATCCGCTTGCTCGTCTCATTCTTGCCACCCTCCCCCCCTTGGTGGTGTTCCTTTCTCCTCTAAGATGTGTATATACATTTAGCTTCTTTGTGTAAATGAGCAGTTTCACCTGCTTTTTCCTGGAAATCCAAGCGAGGCTTTCTGCTCAGACATGTACAGCAGCCGGCCTCCTGTGGGAGGTGAGAAGTGACGGGAGGAGCGGGAGCTGTGTGGAGGAGGACATAAGGGAGAATGACAGACCAGGTTGGGGGAGGGTTGGTCCAGGTGTTGATAGATATGACGTTTCTGACGCTGGGAAAGAAAGAGGAGAATGAGGTCACGTTTGATCGTCTGCTGAGATTGGAACGGAGAAAGTGACCGTCTGATCAAGCTCGTGAACTTTTAGTGAAGGACATATGACCCGCTTTGGTCCAAACATCAGAGGAGCTTCAGCAGCTTCATGTTCAGACGTGTTCAGCTGCAGGCTGTCAATCAAACTCCAATCAGAGATGTGTTTGGAAGGGGGTCTGGGTGCTCTTGCTGATGAAGTTTGACCTGAATGTTACACCTGAGCTCTTCTGCTGCTGACGGTTCTGAAAACGCCTTTCTGTCTGCAGCCGACCAGCGAGGAAGACCTCTGCCCCATCTGCTACGCCCACTCCATCTCTGCCATCTTCAAGCCGTGCTCGCACAAGTCCTGCAAGTGAGTCCGTTTATTCCTGTTCTTTTCTAAAGCACCAATTCAAAAACATTTGTTTCTAAGAATTTAAGAAAAAGATGCAAAACAGAAAAAAAAAAAAAAAGCATTTCTGTTTTGGTTAAGTTTAGTCTAAATCCTTCCAAAAAAGGTAAAATGATCTTTATTATATTTAATTATTGGCATAGATAAGTGACCAATTAACTATATAAAATAATGTTTTGTGTTATACCCCAATTTGAAAATGTCATCTGTCTGTTGGGGGATAAAAATACCTGCACAAATAGAACAGAATAATAGAATGCAATAGACATAAAATAACTATTTCATTCTAAAACAATCCAGGTTCACTTCAACACAATCAGCAGCATGGCTCAGCATCACCCAGCTTAGCCTAAAAACCCACTTTAATGTCTTTTTTAACCCATGTGCTATCTCATTGGGTCCAGATGACCCCACCCTTATATTGTTCTGTGATCCCTCCGATGACAAAGGTGGACAGGATTTTATGTCTGCCATGGACACCAGTGAAGATAAAAGAGCTTTGAAAAAAAGTCTAGTGGGGTCCAGATGACCCCGCTGTTCTGGTCATTTTACTGATGATAGAGGACATATATAACGAAAATGAAGTCCAAAATTACATTTTTGAGTTTTTCTTTATTTAAATGAATGTGCAAATTAAGGAGCAGACAAAAAATGTAACTTAAAAAAGAGATTGAAATTTCTGATGCATTCACATGTAGACACCTAGATCCATGTTCTACAATGTTCTAGTTGCAATTTTTTCTGATGAAAGATGACATATAAAGACAATCTTATCAAATTAAATTGTTGCAAATTAGAAGCAGACAAAAAAGTTTGAAAAGGATTGCATTGGTTACATAGAAAATCCACTGGGCAGGCTTTAAGCTCTCTGCTTTGCTCCATTCTGAGGCATCTTCCTGTAGACGAATAGATCCGTGTTTGTCTTTGTTTTCTTTGTCTAAGCTCGCATCTGGCTTAAAACTGTACGACTGGATAGCTCCAATTTTGATCACAGTTATTTTTGCAACTGATAATTTTAGGTCTGAGGTGTGAGGGGTTGTAAGCTAGAGGTAAAGCGTGTAAACAGAAAGCTCTCAGTAATGGGGAGAGGAAGTGAGGAGAACTTGCTTCAGATGGTGAGACCGTGTCTGCCGCCTGACCTAAAGCAGAGGGAGCTTCACATTCAGACTCACAAAACGCCATGAGGAACAGCAGATGTAAAATCTGTCCATCTGCTTGAAATAATGCTTGGTTTTAAATTAGCTTTTTTTTTCTAAGCAAACTTTTGTAAACGCTGACTTTCAGTCAAAGGACATAAAGACAGCCCCTAAATTATAAAAAGATTAAGTAAATTAGGTTTGTGGAGACAGACAAAAGCACAGTCTTTAGTGATTTTGTTCGCATGAACAGAAGAGAATCCTCATGCTGCAGAATCATAGTCTGGACCAGGGCCGATAAATCTCTGAAACAATTTGCTCCAAACTTACAATGCTACACTTCAAATTGATTTATTGTTCAAATTTCTGTTCAAAAACCGAGTTTGTTCCATTATGAGAGGGGGTCTTCGTTTTTATCAACATTTTAAATTGAAAAAAGGTTGAAATAGCATCATTAAAACTGTTAATTCATGCAATAAAAGTGAACTGAAACCTGTTGTTTTTTTCACAGAAACATAAGAGATAATATCAATGGAAAACCAATATCAATCCTGTAGAAATGTAAAACCTTTTTTTATATATTTATTTAAATGAAGTTGTCCCTGTTTAAAAAAAAGTTAATTTTACTTGGTTTGTTTTAAACAATCCTTACCTCGATTTATAAAAACCTAAACAAACTTCACAGAGACTTTTTAAAATGCATGTAACCAAGTCAGACCACAATCTTTTCTATAGAAATATAATCAAAAACTTTTTTTTTAAACAAAAAAATAAAGTTAAGTTGTAGATGTGATAAAACTGTCTGTCATCCATCCTTCCCCTGCAGAGCCTGTATCAACCAGCACCTGATGAACAAGAAGGACTGCTTCTTCTGCAAAGCCACCATCACCGGGGTGGAAGACTACAGCAAGCCGGCCTCCTCCTAACACAACAGACACACAAACGTTAGATAGACAAACAAACACTCCTCACATCAGTCAGCCCAAAGATGAGTTACGTT
The DNA here is from genome assembly GCA_003999625.1 of Oryzias javanicus. Taxonomy (NCBI): domain Eukaryota; kingdom Metazoa; phylum Chordata; class Actinopteri; order Beloniformes; family Adrianichthyidae; genus Oryzias; species Oryzias javanicus. The sequence goes on along the minus strand of CM012441.1, from coordinate 15,833,729 downwards.
TGACTTTTATTTTTTAAATGTGTTAAATGTTTCGTCAAAGAAGCTACACACTTTTTTATGAAGCACGCAAACAAAAAGTTGTGTGTGAGTGATCGTCACAGCAACACCTGAACCACATGATGCACACGTCCTTCAGACCGCCATGTGACAAGAAAGCTGGTCAGACTCAAGCTTGTGTGAGTCTGTTGTGTGTTTTTGTTGTGAAACTGTAGACGTAGAAGAGTGAGAGGAGCTGGTTTGGTGTTCTGATCCAAAAAAGGCTCCGCAGGAAAAAACAAACAAACAGCACGTAGACACACATGCATGCCCGAATAAAGCGGGTGCAGATACAGGGGCTCCTGAAAAAAATAATCTTTTTTTTTTGTTCATCGCAGTTGAACAGACTCACAAACACATTGGAAACACTTTTGATTTTCTGAACCGGATTGTGCAATGCTGGGACTGTGTGTTGACGTGTAAGAACTTTTAAAACCCGAAGAGAAGCATCTCTCCAGCAGCTTCAGGAACAATCAACTCCACTGCAGGATCATGAAAATGTCTCTGAATCCAACGAGGAAAAGTCCAAACCATCGGCTTGGTCACGTGGTCAAATCCAAATATTCTGCTCATTTTTCGGATTTTTTGTGACCATCGGGAATGTTACGCTTCTGAAGCTGCTCCACTGCTCGTCTTCTCTGTGTGTGTGTTTGTGTGATCTGCACCGGAAGGAAGGACTGCAGGTTTACAGGTTTCTTTGTTGAGATGCAACTGCATTAAATTATTTGTTTAGACCTTTTAAGGCCTCTTTGGTTTCACAATTTCTGTCTCACTGTTCTTATTGCTTCTTTTTTTTTTGTTTTTGAGTTGGCATTGATTTCCATAATCATCTAGACCAGTGGTCCCCAACCACCGGGCCGCGGACCGGTGCTGGTCCATGGAAATTGCCTCCGGGCCGCGGAAGACCTAATAAATTTTACCCGTTTTTTTTTTTTTTTTTGGAGTCGGAAATTTTTTGTTTTGAAAATCAACCAGATTCACTCTAAGAGATCGAGCGCTAAAAGCAGTCCAGCAGTGTATAACATGAGAAAAATAGCATGTGGACCCTTTAATGGATGGGATTATTACTTCCTTAAAAAAAAAAGATGAGTAGTGCATGGAGAAGAGAGTGGGGAGTGGCAGAGAAAAGGAGAGATGCGCAGCACGTTCATAGGGAGAGGGGGTTTGTAGTCACTTGAAGCTTTTGCATGGAGCTTCAAAGTAGTCTGATTTGTTTCCTATTGAGCACCAATAATCGATTTGCTGGGTACATTTTGTTTATGTGTTGAAGTTATTTTTTTCTTTTTAAACTAGAATTTAACCACTTCTGACATGACACTAAATTAAGATGCCTTAACTGTTTTGTCAATCCTCCATCGTGCACACATGTCATACTGTTCCGTTATTATGGCCCTCCCCCAGACCGTGGTATAATCTTAAGGACCACTGATCTAGACCTCTGATTTCCTGCAAAGGTCCCAGAACACACACTCAGCCTAACAAGGTTTGTCTGAATTTGTTCAGCAGTGATGTACTTCAGCAGGTTTTAACACAACACCGCAATGATCCAAACCTTTACGAACACTGGGAAACAAAAAAGTGAAGCACCTGATCTTCTCTGATCAACCTGACTCTGTAGGTCCGTATAAAGCTGCCATCAACATGATCATATATGAGGATGAGCAGATGTTTGAGTTTACATGAAGAAAGAACAACACCAAACCTGAACAGAAGGTTTCAGGATAGACAGCAAAATTGCATGGATGGAAGAACACACAAGCATCATCTATATAAACAAATTGCATGATTTTAGATATAATTCCTATTAAACAATGAATCAAAGTAGTGCCAATGCTTACTAATTCATTTTTAGTAATATTTGAGCCATTAGGTTTCAAAGAAAAGAAAAGTCGTGTTTTGTAAAAGTCCTAATGTACAGGCATTTCTAATAGAAATAGTCCCATATTGTGAAAAAATAACTACACTTTGCATAACAGACTTTACTGTATGGAGTCAAATCTGGATGAGCTTAAATGGAACAAAAAATAAATTTTACATCTGAAAAAATAAGTTTGAATTTGTGAAAACTGGTTTAAACTCAAATGTATTCACTGTAAGCTTGAAAGAAATACTGAAAACATAAATTCAAAAAATACAAAACTGCTATAGAGTAAAAAAAAAAACTTATGCTGCTCTTTTGTATTTTCATTTTTGGTTTTTGGCCTTTTTTTTCTTTTTTGCAATTCAATCTTTTTTTGCATTCAGTCCTCAATTCAGACTTCCTTATCAGATTTAGCTCATTGACTGTACCTAAGAACTGGACAGAGTGAGAGTGACATCACCTATTAAAAATGGCTTACTTCTAGCTTTTAATAAATTAAGTTAATTCTGTTGGCATTTTGTCCCAATATGGCAAGTTGGATGCAGATGTATCAGGTCATTTTTTTTTTATTTAAAACTTAGTTCTTTCAAGTTTATAATGTGTGCTTTTGATTTTAAAACACTTTCCAAAATGTTATTTTATCTTTTTCAAATTCGAACCTTTCTGGTGTCAATGAAAAAAAATCAGGATTCTTACAAAGAATTACAAAAAGATTTATATTAAAGTGTACCTTATTTTTTAAGATCATTAAATCAGTATGTGTTACAAAGTTTACAACAGTTTCAAGTGACTGAGAGGAACTAGAGGAAAAAAACAGTCTTGATTTAGGTCAAGACTGCCCAAGCCTGGTCCTCCAGATCTACCAAGCTCCCTGTTTTACAGTTCTCGCTGAGCTGCTTTCTGCTGATTTGCTGACTCGGGAGGCTCTTTTTTCTGGTTGAATGAGCACACCTGATTCAGGTAATCGATAGCAAGTAGTGCAAGGAGAGCTGGAAAACTGGCCATTGGGCAGTCTTCATTTAGACCAGGGATGGGCAACTCCAGGCCTTGAGGACCGCATTCCTGCATGTTTTCCAACATACCTGCTCTGGCATGTTCTATACTATATATATATATATATATATATATATATATATATATATGTTATATTCTATAAGGGAAAAGAGGAAAACATCCTGATGTTTTGGTTTTCAGTTCTTTCATAATAACAGTAAACACCAGGTGGCAGTGCAAATTTCTTTTCTTTAGCTGGAGCTTTCGTAGTGGGGTGTAGGTGTGTTTCAAGAGGAGTCGCTTTAGGCCAAAGTTTAAAAACAGTTCTCTAATTCTTGCTTGTTCCTCCTGCGCTTTTTGCAGCTGGTTCCGGTGTGTTCTCTCATTCAGAATGGGAATCACTGGAACGACTGATAGACCTTTATTGGTTCTGTGTCGCGTGTGCATTTATGGACACAGAGGAGCCAGAAAGTGTGACAGACGAGAGGCGGAGAAGAACTGGAGCAGATGTGGAGGTCCAAACTGGTCCCAGTGATGACACAGACAGAAGTTCCCAGGAGGGGCGAGAGAACTTCATCCATGGCTCCTCTGTGTGCGCTGATCCATCCGGCTACCTGACACCAGGCCGAGTGGACCCGCTTTATAGATCAAGACAGAAATAGCTCCTCCTGAGAGATATGGAGATGAAGAGGAGGAGGAGGAAGAGGACAGCACAAGGACGCTGGTGCCACAGGGCGTATTTATAGAGGAACAGAAGCCTTCCTTTTTCCCTGATCGATGAAGAAAGCAGCTCACGACCCATCCACAAATGGAAGTCTGCTCCAAGTTTGTGTGTGTCTTTGTGTGTGCGCAACACTAAACAAGTGGGTCAATGACAAACGGGGAAAACTTTTAGTTGTCGACAGTTTAAATTGTTGGATTTTGAAGCCTCTGCTTCCCCATCCTGGCAATCTGGGTTATTTTTGAGAAAATATAGCCAATAGAAACGGCGACCAGATTGGCGAGGTGCAGCGAGGTGATGGAATGAACAAGCGGAGAGGTGTGGAAGAAAAATGAGGTCTCAGTTTGCCTGTTCGTCCTTTGCACAGCTCTGCAGAGGAAAGACAGAGCAATAACCCCCCCAAAAAAAAATAAATAAATCTGAAATGTCAAACCTGACTACAAACTTTGATACATTTTTTTTAGATAGGTTAATTGTACATGTGCACCTCGTGGTTTTTGTTTTTTTAATTAAATATTTTAGTTACTTTTTAAATACCTTTACTTGTAAAAAATTACAAATAAATCTGTGGAAGTTGACAGAAGATATTAACTGTGGATGAACAAATGTTCAAAAAAATAAGCCCTGACCAAAAGAAATTCACCATCGTGTTTCACTGTTGATGTGAAGTCATTCTGTTGAATATTGTCCAAAAAGAATAACGCTCTTCACTCATTTGTCCAAAAGAGTCCAACCCAATAAGTCTTCAGTTCTCTAAGTGAGGGAAGGAGGTCGTTCCCCAAACTCAATACATGGCCCTGGTCAGCCTGTCCTTTAAACAGTGCAGTTGTACAGAAAAACACCCCACAGCATGATGCTATTATACCTCCATGCTTCACAAAAGGGATGGTGTTCTTGGGATGCTACTAAAAATTCTTCTTCCTCCGAAAAGTTCTATTTTGGTGTCATCTGACCACATAAGTGTCCCCCATAACTCCTTTGGATCATCCACATGGTCATTGGAAGGCCTGGACATGTGCTGGTTTAAGCTGGGGAACTGTTCGTGCCATCCGTGATTTTAAACCATCACGTCTTGGTGTAATATATATCAACAGTAACCTTAGAAATGGTGTTCAAAGTTATTTTCAAGTCATTGTCCAACTCCTCCCAGGAACTTCTGTGTTTATAGAGCCCTGTGGTACTCCATGACCAACTGCTGTGTGAGCAAGAATCACAATTTACATGAAAGAAGCTATCATTCAAAAATGGCTTGAAGCTTGGGGTTAGATCATATAATATCAATGATATGTTCTACTTACTGAAAGTAAAAAAAAAAAACAAAACATTAATCCACTCCAAAAACTTAAAAAAGGAGAAATTTTTGTTTTTTAAATTTTGAGCTTCAGATTTGGAAAACTTGGAAATAACTTTTTATAGAAAATTTTTTCTAAAATGAATTTTTCTGTTTTAACGTAAACAGTTAAAGAAAACACTTTTTTTTTTTTTACACAGTTTTTCTTCTTTTTGGAGACATTTTGGGTTGGGCACTAAGAAAAAAAATGTAACCAGTAGTTAAGGATTTTTCTTTACTTAGTAAACCAAGCAGATACATTTTGAGTGAAACTCTGTTTCCCTCTGGTGTCCAAGAGGCGCACAAACACGTACAGATTGAGAAAATATCATCTTTGCCATTTTTTTTTAGTTATGCTTCAGGGATATTAGTTTACACATTCATTGCTGCGTACATTTTCTTTATCTTATCTTTTTTTTCCCTTGATCTAATTCTGTTATTTTTGTGGTATAACTTCTATAACTTTTCTCTTGTCTTCTAACAGATGTGTTTTTTATGATTGGCTAAATCCCGCTCTCTCAGTCTCATGATTGGCTTCACCTGTGTATGTAGGCCAAGGGTCAATGAGCATATCAGACAAATTTAGTGTTCAAATAATTAATGCTGAGGATATTAATCAATAAAACAACACTGCTGCCCAAATGTACGCTCCCGCCTACTTAAGTAATTATTGCACACTTTCTGAAAATCCAATAAACTTGATCTCACTTCACAAATATCACTGTGTTTGTATACTATGTTATATTTACTTGAAATTGCTGATCCTAAAAACCACTGATTTATAAAGGAAAACCTTAAAAAAAATCAGGGGTGCCCAAACTTTTGCATATGACTGAAGCTAAAAATTCTGAACCTCAAAGTCCTGTTGGTCTGCCTTTAAATAATCCACCTCCACTCTACTTATTGTCCTAAATTAGAAGCACCTGTTTGAGGTCGTTAGCTGAATATAGACACCTGTCCACCCCATTCAGTCAGTAATCCTCCAACTACTAACATACCCAAGAGCTGTCTAAAGGCCCCAGAGACAATTGTAGACCTCCACAAGGCTGATATTAGTTTATTAGGGAGATATAAGGACTAGGAACAATCCAGAATAGTCTTTTTAATTCAGATTTTCCACTAATAGAGTGAGTCTGATTTACTGCTGCCAAAATCACTTGAAGATAGATTGTTTGGAAAATGTGTTGAACTTTTATTGTAATTAATTTAATAAATTATATAAAGTTAGTGTAGCTCGAGTTTAAGTGTAGGTGTAACAATTACAGATGAAGGTGAGAAATATAAAAACTGAAACTTCCTCTGACATATCGGGCTGCATTTAATTATGTTCAATCATGTGAAAGAGAAAAAGACTGATCCAGTAGAAAGAACATTTACACTTTCTGGCTTCCTGGAAGAAAATTTTTTTCTCTCATGAAGCTTGAAAGATCAAAATGGTCATAATCATGTTTCTGTTTAGGGAGATCATCAGCTACGTGACTCTGTGCATCAAAGCAGAAGTTGTTTGAAGTAAAACAGGATGTTGTTGAAATCTGTTTTTTCTGCTATTGCCAAAAGAAGATGGCTAGATTTATGCAAACAAACAAAAACTCCACAGAGGAGCAGCTGAAAGATGAAGACTCGTTCCTGAACAACAACAAGGCAGCAGCAGAGAGAGTGCAGCAATGCCCCCTGCTGGATGATCCTCAGCTGCACACTGGAGAACTGATAGACCAAACATCTGGGCAATCTGGCCTTCAACATCTGGAACCAGCATGAAGAGGATGGTCTCCTACTGTCGTGTCATTCTGGATCAAACACAGATCATGCAGTTTGAAGATCTGACCAATATGAGAGACAGAGGGAAATAGCCTCCCAACAACCCAGTGGGGATTGACTTTTTCAGCCACGTCCTGAGATCAGACAGCTTCACCTCAGGTGTTCACAACTGGGACGTCCAGGTCACAGATGGAACTGCATGTAACCAGAGACTTCTAGCAGAGCCTTTTCAAACCAAGTTATATAGAATGTCACTTTGGATGACATCACATGCTCAGCGTGTTCTCAAGTCTATAAATTTCCCCTGAAAGGGAAAAACCTTGACTGAAACATGTCGTTCTTTGGTCCGGACACTCCTCCCAAGCTTTAACTGACGAGATGTTCTATCAAAACTGATGACAAGGCAAAGAATTTACCTGGGAAGGTATTTATGGGAGTAATTCTTAAAATGTTTCACATTTCCATCCATGGTCTAAATAGTTTGAATGTGTTTCTTGTCTTTAGAAAATTGAATCACTTTAAAAGCTTTTCTTCACATTCCTGAAATGATATGATTAAAAAAAAAATAAATAAATCAAGATTTTTTTGGGTTAAAAAAGGAGAAAATTTGTTAAGAACATGTATTTTTTTATTAAACAGATCATTTAAATCCTCATTCTGATCTCAGAAAAGTAACAGTATCTTCATCTGTCAGTTAAAGCCAAAATTTTTAAAAAAAGGCAAGCATGTGAAGTAGACTTTACATTTCATAACGTTGAACAGGTGTGCAGGCCTCCAGTTTTTAACAGACAGAGTGTTAAGAATTATTAGCAGAACGAAGATATCCATCAAACCTGCAAACAGGTTTGGTTGTTTGAAGACAGAGCAAAAGTAGACGGAGGCAAAATACCGCAATCTACCTCGACAATAAATTCAACACAAACAGTGCAAACACCTGTGCATATGTGCAAATAATCACCTCTTTTTTGCTTGTTTACTGGCCCTAATATAGACTGGTGATCTATCCATTGGCTTGTCTCGCCAAACAGTTATTGGGATAGGCTCCAGGAACCCCATGACTCTAAAAAGGGGTTCAGTAGATTCGGATCATAGATGACTTGTTTATTGTGTGAATAAGAGTTAGGTGATTTGTGTGAGATGGAATATAATGTTGAGGTTTCCTAAAGTGTTCATATAAAAGTCAGATATCTGGAATGGGATGGTTCACCTGAGTGGATAGAGCAAAAGTGCCTTCAGTTTTCCATACATTTTGCTCCTCCTCCAGTGTCAGAACTAACACCTGTAAACCCCAGAGGTCAGACTTTGCTGTGTTGATGCTTCCATAACTTGCCCTGTTTTTTCTGTCCTTCTGCAGTGTTGCCACCAGGTGGGAGTGTTGAGCTTCACTGAAGCAGCTTCTGTTGAGTGTGACTGATTCACATGTGTTTGTGCATACCTCAACATGCCATGAATGCACGTGTAGACAAAAAGCAACGTTCAATCTACAAATCCTGAGCCGCCCTCATTTGCATGTATGTACACGAGTGCCTGCAAGCGTGTGTGAGCTTTATGTCCTCAGTGTTCCCATTGCTATTCTCCTCTGAGCTTCTTGCAATCATACATTGAAGGCTCGTTTCAGTAGTATTGAAAAATCCCTCACATTCAGTGAGTTTGTGCATCTGTCTGCTTCATTATGACCACGAGCACGGAGCCTTTAAAGGTAATGAGGGAGATAGAGATGCATGAAAGCCTGTTGCAAAAACGATTGGTCGGCTGTCTGAGAACTCATCAGTAAAAGAGTCTATTTTCTGCTCACGAGACACAGCGTGCAGTCTGCTTGTGTGCAGATGTTACAGATGTGTTACAAATGTGTTACACAAGCAGAGAGAAGGCAGAAAACAGAGTTGACTGAGGTCCAACTCACCTTCTAAATAAATAGGGCAGAAATAAAGAGATGTGGGAAAACGTCACCTTCCACATGAAACATTAGCAGAGAAAAATAACTGTCAGATCATTATCTGATGAAGAATCAATAAATCACTAAATGATTGAGTCAGTAATGAATCTGCTGCAGGCTTCCCTTAAAGACGCAATCCTGAAGGGCCCATCCAAGAGTTTATGTCTGCGGTGTAAAACGGGTGATAAGAAAACTTGCTGGAGTCTCATGTGCAAAAACAAGCTGCCTCTGTTCAGACAAAAACAATGAAGACACAGAGACAAAAGAATCCTCAGAGACGTTTACTGAAGAACCTTCAAATGAAGAAGCTGAGGAGATGATCTCATTAAGGAGGGAGGAGTCAAGTCCTCGTTTAACGTGGATCTTCATCATGGAGATGGTCATTCAGATTTTAGTCTTTACAGAAAAACACAAGTTTCTCTGACCATCCATCCATCCATCCATCCATCCATCCATCCATCCATCCATCCATCCATCCATCCATCCATCCATCCATCCATCCATCCATCCATCCATTTTACCTACTAGTGAAAATCCCATAATGCATTGGGATCTTTCTCTCTCTCTCTGCGAAAAGCAAAGCTGCTCTTCTTGACCTTCTTCTTGTTTGAGTATTGCCTTCCCCTCCAGGATTTGATCTATGAGGTGTTGATAAAACAGTCGCTTTCTGCCTTTCACTGTAACCTGATTGAAACTGTTCTCAGTTCAACAGTTAATTTGCTGTGAATGAACAAAGAGTTAAACGTCTGCCGCTGTGTCCCAAACCGGAACTGATGGATTCATTGATCGCTTTCCTCAGATGGAGCTGTTGCCCTCCGGAGTTTCTTCTCGGGCTCGAGAGGGAGCATTGATCGCAGACGGGGACTCATCACGGGGCTGAGAGGAGCTGCTGCTGATCAGTCACAGCCACAAAATGCTTTCATGTCGCACAAAACTCCACATGTTCCAAGAACCACTGAAAGGAGATCCTTGTATTTTTATGTTCCCACTGGGAGAACTGCCTCAGATTTACTTTATGGACCTTAAAATGTTTTCTTAGCTCAGATTTCTGATTTAATACTTGTTACTTGTTACTAGACCACCAGCGTATGCACATCAGATGCTGGGAACACTTCATGGTCCCTGGAAAAAAAGCTGCATCTCTCTTCAGACTCTAAACCTCATTTAACATGTTTCATGATGAAGTACACGACAGCTTAGTAGACTGATGAGACCTGATCACACAGGCCATGCCTGCCGATACAGATTTGGGTCATGAAAGCATCACAATTAAAGCATGGCGGTGGAGGGTGGCTGATGTGGGCTTGTTTTCCAGAAAACCTATTATGGTTCATTAACTTTGCAGCAGAAAATGGAAAACAATCCAAAAAAGCTCACACTTTTAAATAACTCTATTAGGTTCAAGAACTAATTGTTTATTAGAGTTTTATTTTCTTGTCTTCTGCTGTGACTGTTATCAGTTTTACTGAGCTCAAGTGAGTTTTACTCAGCTCAACTCCATTTCTGATTTTTCTCTTAAAGTACTGACTGATATCAGGAAGATACCATCTGTCCTGGTCAGCAGATTTCTCCCACGGCCTGTTGAATAATCACTGTGTGTAGGCGTGGAGAAAAGTTCAGAATCTCTTTCAAAATGGTTCATTGGTGCAACCCTTTAATTTTTCCTTTTTCCTTTTTCATGCTGCCTGTTAGCTGTCATGATGAAGGCTGCTAACCTAATCATCTTCATTCTTTAAGCTCCAGATTGTTCATTTCTCAGAGAACAGATGCTGCAGCAGCTTTCTGTGCATTAAAATGCTTCAATAAAAGCCACATCAGGAGAGACGAGGCAGGCTTTATGAGTCTAAACAATCTGTATGTCTAGGAAGAAAAAAAAATCCAGCAATTAAAGCCACGAGCTGCGCTCTATGGCCCATATAGGCTATCTGCCCTCACCAATCGTGCTCGTGTTTTTTTGGGTAACTTAAGATGTTCCTTGATGCTCTTGTGTCAGGCAGGTTCAATGACTGACGGAAGCAGCTCTCACCTTTCTTTGACTTCTCACTGCATTAAATGATTTTCTTCAGCCTTTCAGAGAAAACTTATACATATATATGATCATATATTACATTGGGAACACTAAAAAACAAATGATTTATGAAATATGAGTCATTTTTGTGGCCCGTTTTAATACCCGGAAGTAAAACGACTCAATTTCTGAGGCTCCGCCTTTAGCTCCTTGTCGGTCCCGCCCATTTCACGACGTCATCCTTGAGCCGGCCTCCTCAACGTGAAAAAATTTGTAAACAAAAGATGGATGCGCTGCGGTCTGCAAAATCTTTTCAGAACGTTTTCCTTTATCAAACTTCTCATTTTGTTGATAGGTTTGGAGTGTCTGTATGAAGGCCAGATTCAACACGGTTTGATCCCCCGGAGCAATCCCACACAACTGTTACTGGAGATGCTATAGGTACACTTGTTAAAAGATACGTCGGTAGAATCAATGTGGATCACGTTAAAAGTTGTTTAATTCAGCATGAATTCATCCGACCACATTTTAATGCGTTTCCTTGACTCATTGCTGTGGTTTTATGTTTTTTTTTAAGAGAATTCTGTTGAAACTACAATAGAGCTTTCACAGCAGCAGCCGGCGCGCGCCGCGAAGGAGACACAGAAGAGCGAGTTATACTTTTTCAGTGGTAAAAATAAACGTTCTAGAAAGTAAACAGTTGGACCAATTATTTCCTTTTGGATAACATGACAATTGATGCTCTACATTTGTCCAATCGTCTCATTTCTACTGTGTTCACATCACCTGACTGTCGGGTACGGTGGTTGTTTTGGTTCAGTTGTTCCGCTCTCGGTTCTTTTCCTATTCAGACTGAGGAATCTCAGAGCGAACCAAAGCTTGGTCCGATTGGAAACGAAGCAAGACTACATTTACAAAATTGGTCCGGGAGTGGTTCCTGGTACAGGAACGTAGTTATCTCCTGCCACAGCTCTGTGGAGATGATGGGGGTGTGTTCGTTGTTAGTCTGGGGGAGGAGCTTGCAGCGCAGACTCTTCCTGGAGGGAGATGTTGACAACGATCTTACGTCAGCACGTTTCTAATTGCTCGTTTTCGTGGATATGGGAGGGGCAGCTGCAGACAGTGCAGCTTTTTAGAGGATTACTCTGGTTCAGAACTGTACGGCTGCATAGTTCCGATATTTAACACCCTTTTTGTTAAACTAATAATGTTGGATTGGGGTCGTGAGGAGCTGTAAGCTAGCAGGAGAGGATGTGAGCATTCTCAGCAATGGGGAGGGGAAGAGGGGGCGGGGTTGGTCAATGCCAACAGACCCACCCACAACTCAGAAGCAAATATCTAATGAACTACTATCATTTTGCAGAACTATGTCCAAGAAAAAACAAAGTTTTAATAATATATCTATAAAAAGTGTTACAAATTCAAAGACATTACTACTTTCTAAAAAATAGTGGTGTTTTGAAACAATTTGCTTGATTTTTATTAACGTATTTTTCTCTACCTTTATCAGTGGCTGATGAGCAAAAGAAAGCGTGGCAAACAAGTGTGAAAAAATGTAACAAACAGAAACAGAACTCCATCATGAAAGCGAGCAGAAACCAAAAGAAGATCCAAACCTCCCCCGTCTTTAAACTGTTTGATTTTGATTGATTTGACTCATTTCAGCGTTTGAAGTCAACGCATCATTAATCCTTTGAAATAGAAAGATCTAACTTTTAGTTTTAATTGCTTTTCTTCTCATTGATCCCACAGTGAATGTTTGATCTGGGACTTCTGTCCATGCGCATGTTTTCTGCCTGACAGAAAAACCTCAGGTGTCACCGTTACCTGCTGGTCCTGATGATCCACAGCGGAGGGGAGAGGAGGTCACAGAGGCCTGCATCAGAGATCTGTGAGCTGCACAACCTCAGGCCTCCTGTAGGCAGATGTGCATGGGTTTTCAAGCTCTCACTGTTCAGCATTATTCATTGTTGGAAAAAATGAATTTCATGGAGGGGTCAGAAAACCCCAATTTGTGCATGTTGTCGATGACATTTTGAGCTTTAGATAAATGACTTTTTTAGACTTAAATGGTTTCATTGTTCATAATAATTAAATCTAAATTATATTATATTATTATTATATATTATATATTATATCATATATATTATATATATATATTATATATCTTATATATATATATATATATATATATATATATATATATATATATATATATATATATATATATATATGAGAAATGGAACAAGTAAAAGAAATCACAACATGAAGACCGAACAAAATTAAATCATTTATAGACATCTCAAAACCATTAATGTTAAGAAAAGGATGACATACTTCATAAATTAAAGTAAAGAAAGTCACGTGTTTTCAGGTTTCACAAAAATAAAGGTCTTCAGATGATAAAAGTTGAAAAATGTTTCAAAACAATTCCAACAATCACAGATATGACCAAGTGAATCCACAGCTGTTCAAAAGTGTACCAGTGCACTATTATTAGGAGGCTCCTAGCTCCACCCCTTTGTTCATGTTGGATCCAGTTCAGTCAATTTGCATGTTGCAGCTATTCAATTTGACACACTTGAACCATCAGCTGACTGAAGGTGGGATCTGTCGAATGGTTCACTCAACAACTTCTGCTGTCTTCAAATGCATGAACTTGAAAGTTTGGGTCTTATGATTGAGATTCACGAGTTGAACCATTTTTGGAAGGCCATACTGTCGCAAGTTTTCAGTCTATTCTTTATTTTTCTATGAAAATCTTATTTTTTCCTTCATTTCTTCAGCCTCTAAACTACGAATGAATGATTCAAGTTTATTGACAGATCCAACCAGATTTCTGTCTGTTATTGGATAAAAAGCACAGAACCAATCTGGAATTATCTGAAGAAGATAAGGTTCAGAGTGAGGGATGAGCAGTAAAAGGATGTCAGACGTGTTGGAGCACAACTGTGCTGTTGTTAACATATTTCCTTTTGTTGCATGTGAGTGTCCAACCAGACCAACCTGCTCCTCTTGAGGCTAAACATAGACTTTGCTGTCCCGGATTGCTACATTTTATATCTTTGGGAGTGAGTTTTTTTTTTTTTCTTTTTCAAGATTATCAGATTTTCCGAGGAAAAACTACAGGAAACTACACTCAGAAATTGCAGAAAAGCTTTCAAATGTGCAGTTTGAAATAACCTGCAGACTTTGACTGCACATGACTGGGGTTTTGACTGACTAAACCTCAATTTTATATTGTGTAAAGTATCCATTTTGCTATATTTTTTTCTCAATTGCCTAGTTTATGTGTTAGTGGGTTTGCCCAGGACACATTTAGGGAGGAAGGCTCCATTTCTTTAGGCAATTTTTACTAGCTAAAAAAACAAGTACAGATGACTTTCAACGGCCAAAAAGCACTCAAACTTTTTGTTAAGCAATTTTTCCCCTAACTTAAAGAAATACGGGTCATGTCTTCAACACCTTTTTCCTAGAAGCTTTAAAAACCTGTTTTCTTTCCACTGTATTTTAGAGTTGAGAAAGCTTCTTGGAGATAAGGAGAAATATGTTGTAAAAGTAAAACCAAGTCCAGATGACTCTTTTTTCCGCCGACTATGATAGAACCTGCTGGTTGGTGGTTAAATCCACTTCTTGCCTAATAGCAAAAGCCCCAGCTCAAATCCAAATAGTGTGTGGATTTTTGCATTTTCTCTCTGTACATGTATGGGTTTCATCCAGCCATCTGCCAAATGAGATTATTATTGATTCTCATGTTTTGGCTGACCAGAGAATACTTGTCAGTGTTGATTTGAGCTAAAACAAAACCCCTAAACTTCATTTTTCAGGATTCATTATAGAGGTCAGACTAAGTAATATGAATACATGATAATGCCTCAATTATATGCAAATGAAAACTTGTAAATACAGTAGAGTAGAAAAGTATGTGACAGTCAACAATCTTGCAGGTTGATCCACTGCAAAAATGAGAGAAGTGTGTATTGCATTAATGTCAAAAAGAATCCAGGACGTCCTGTATGATTTTTCAAAGAATGTATTTGCATAGTGGTGAATACAATGGATAGATTTCAGACTGTAAGTTGTACTGAAGTGTAAGTCACACTTTTCTGAGAAGTTTTTTTTTTAAACAAAATTCAGGATCAAGAACAAACATTTCGTTTTGAAAGGCAGACTGCATGAATAGATGAATAGATAAAGCAAAAACAAAAAAAATAGGATAGATAAAAATAGCTGTGTTTCCATTTACTGTGAAATTGTTCAAATTTGGATTTGCAATAATAAATTCGCTTAGTGTTTTGCAATCTGCCAGCCAGGTAGATCTCATCACCGATTAGCAGTCTGTGCTTATGTATCAGGAGCCAATAATGTGATATAGAAGCTCAAGAAGATCTCTACTGTAAAAAAAACAAATAAACAAACTCTGAAATCTATGTGGGAAAGGATACTTATTAGAAAACTAAAGAAGCAGCTAGTAAGCTCTTGCTTAATTCCTCGACTGCTGACAGGTTCTGGATGGCTTGTTGTTTGCTCGATGGCATTCAATGTCACTTACCTGCTGGCTAAAGTTAATTTAGTTACTTACCTGGTTTTTCTTCTGCTGTTTGAAGTCCCCCTCCAATAAAAATCAGCTTTTTTGAGTTTTAACATGTATGCGTGGCATTTTTCTTCTGAAAGAGAAAAAATATCGCAAGAAATTGTTTCGTTTTTTCCATTTTTGAGAATTTTCCTTTTAAATCTGTCTGTCAAACGGTCACTGAAAAACTCAGTTTGAATTCCTGAGCTTTTCTTACATCACAATAGCATAGGGGCCGGAGAAGAGAAGATAACATAGATAATATCCCACTTCTGTGCTGTGAAGGATTGTAAGTCAGTGAAAGGCCATACTGATGTTGGCTTTCATTTTTTCCCAAGGAATCTGAGGAAAAATGGATTGGATCTATTGGTCACAGCAACGTCAATAATTATTCGATGATAGCTTCGAGTAGCTGAAGGCCAGCAGAACATCAGAAAAGCGTCAGTTCTCCCGCCTAGCCAACAATGTGATTAGAATGCACACCATAATGTCTGAAGAGGAACCCAAGGACAGTTTTAAAAAGCTCACAATTGAGGCAAACAAAGTTACGGAAACCAATGATGATGTTGAAGCCCAATACACTGCGGAAAATCAAGCGGAGCTGGATGCAAGTGCACTAAATGGGCTGCAGAAGGCCGATTTGGTGAAATCTGCGCGTGAATGTGAGCGGAAACTGAGTGAGCTGAAAGACCTCATTCAGACGACATTATGGGTCACTTATGGAGAAGAAGAGCTGGTGCTGGCAATACAAGCTCCTGAAACAGAAGAAGATCGAGTATAGAGTCTATTCAACCCAGTGAAAACAGTGAAGCCTTCAATTTCACTATAGAGCAGCTGAGGTCTTTAGTGACCACTGCAAAAGAACTGCATTTGAAATGGAAGTGCTGGGCTCCACCTCAGGAGAAAAGGGAGTTTCAAAGTCGAATCCGATGCCTTGATCTTTACTTTCCCAAACCAAGAAAAACAGACTCCATCCAGGCAAAACCATAAGAAGATTCTGAAAGGGTGATGAATGCAAGTGTATTAAAGGGACCCTACCATGAAAATTCTACTTTTTGAGGTTTTAAATGCATTTTACTGTTCATTCCTCACCAGAAAGAACCCCAAAACGGAATTTTGATCCATTCATGCATTTCAAAATAATCCTCTATTGACCTGTACTGTCTGCAGCAGCCCCTCCCATAACCACGAAAATGAGCGGTTGGAAACGTGCTGACATAAGTAAACGTGCCAACAGCTCTCCCTCCGGGAGGGTTGGGGGGTCCTGGCTGCTGCTGCTGCTGCTGCTGCCGCTCCGGCGGGGGGTCTTGGTGTGGGGATGGCCGGGTTCTCTCCCCATTTGTACATTCCATCATTATACACGTTAGCAAAACATAAATACTCACCTGAGCGCAGGGGTTAGCTCACCTTTTGCACTAATAGTATGCGTAACAGATTGAAAGGCTTTATGTGTGTCTGTTTGTATGATTAAGTGTGTGAGCTGCAGTTGCAGTTGTATTGTGTACATTTCGACTAGTTTAAATGTGGAGACTATTTCGACCAACAGGTATGTGTGTAACTACAAAGTGTGTGTGTAGACAGGCCCCGCCCATTCTAGTTTACTATCTAGACCTGGTTGTTTTATGATGTTATAATAATACATTTTATTTATATAGCGCTTTTAAAAGATACTCAAAGATGTTGCTTCCCTCTGTTGCCATCTTGTTTTTTCTCTAAACCCACCTTTTGCCCCCCCACCTCACTCCTCTTCTTTTCCGTCTGGTCCAGCAAAACAAAAACAAACATAATCAATATAAATAAAGTTTAGCATGAAATACAACAGGGGTTTATACTCAATAAATCCCTGTTGTGACAGTAAAATCTGCCCAACACAAGAGGCTCTCAGCCCGCATCTGTTTGCTCAGCTGTTGGACAGGACAAGTTGGAAAAAAAAAAAAAAAAAGAAATCGAGTTGTTTCACTCCCGAGTATGAAAACGGGCCACATAAATGACTCATGTTTCATAAATTTGTTTTTTAGTGTTCCCAAAGTAATATATGATCATATATATGGATATAGTTTACTCTGAAAGGCTGAAGAAAATCATGGAAGGGTCCCTTTAAGCTATACCACCTGTCATTAAATTGAAGCCAGCCTCCCTCCCAAAGTTTATTGGAGTCAGACGGGACTTCTATTGCTGGAAAAGAGATTGGGAGGCCCTCCAAATGCAAGGTGAACCAACCGGCTTGAGGGAGGATAAAAAGTTTCAACTTCTAGATAGCATTGATGAGAGGACTGCTAGAGATCTTCGGCTGTCAAACTGTAAAACATGCAGACGACATTTTTGGGAACAGATTTGAGAACAAAGCCTCAATTGCCATAGAGATTGTAGAAGAACTGCCTGGGATCCCAGCCATCAAGACTGATTAACCAAATAGAATAATTGGACTAATACAGTCTGTTCAGAGAGCCCTCCAAGACCTGAGGGACCTTGGTAAAAGTGGCGCTATAAGGAACCGACTTGTCACTAAATCAACTGAGAGAAAGTTCCCAGACATGCTGAAAAAAGAGTGGATTCTTTAAAAGTGTGATGACGATAACAGTGTGGGAATCTACACAGTTAAAAAATGGAAACACTTGACACTTAATGTTAATACTGCAACTTAGAAAAAAGTTGCATTTATCAAAAAAATATTTTTGCACTCAGAGGAGGTGGTTTTTATTGAAATTTAACAAAACTGCAATAGAAACCCTTTTTCCAAATAAATGGACTTCTTGGTAGGAACTGGCTGACCTGGGCCGCGAGGGGTCCCACAGATTCACACATATCATCAAAAGTTAAGCGTGCTGTGGGGAATTGTTGGATCCACAGCTCCTGTTTAAAATAATCAACCACAGTTTCCCAAAATTGCTTCATCCGTAGCCGCTTCCATCTTGCTTGCTGTTCCGTGGCCTGAATGTGACGCCAGCGTCGTCTTTGATGGATGATGTTTAGCGCTATAGTGCTGTAGCAGAATTTGTGATATTTCTTGTCATGTTATCAAATGGAAAAAGGGATCTAACTGCTTCATTGTTTGAACATTTATTTTTTAATACCGATGAACAAGCTTTTCACATGTATCTGGCTCATTGACATATATAGAGATAGTCACTGGTCTAACTGCGCGGGATGCGCCCAGGACTGCTGTGATGTCATCCAAATGCTCCTTTTTTGTGAATCAACTTAAATCCGTACTTGTTCTCATCTGTCACCATGGTTTTGAATGATTTGGTTTGGGTTTATTTGCATAATTAGGATTTATTGGAAACAGTTAAATTTCAAAATTGTGTTTTTTTTTACATTTCTAAAATTTTGATGAAGTTTTGCTCTTTTATGTAATGGAGACACAGCTAGTAATGTCAGGGATGGGGGAGGAGGACCCAAATGCAGGAGACCAGACTTGGTGGCAGAAACATAAACGTTTACTAAATCAACTTAAACATGACAAAACCATGAGAACAAACCAGTGCCGCGACAAAAAGTAGAAGAGCAGATGACCTGACAATGATGAACTGAAAACCAGACACTTAAATACACTGAGGTTGATTAACTAAATGAAAACAGCTGTGGATGATTAACCTGAACATGGTGAAACTGACAGGGAAAACAGAACATGACAAAACCTAAGCACTAAATCATGACAAGTAATAGATAAACATATTCACACTTCACTATACTTATTTGGCTTCATGAAACATAGGAGGCGTCTAGTATATCAGTTCAACATCTAAACAATTATTTGGATAACCATAGCATTGAGAACATGATAATGAGTCAACTTAGCTCTTTAAATCCCTTCAAATCACTGAATCCATTGACTTTTTTCTGTCTGTCGCTTTGGAGCAGTTCCACGGAGGTTGGTTCTTTTTCTCTGCCACTATCAGTATCAAATGCTTAAGCACATACCTCCAGCTGTTGTTAGTGGGAAAATAATGAACACGTGCCTTAAAAAGAAAAGAAACATATAAGTTGCATCCCTGGCAAAACAATATAAAAAACTGTGACTTATACTCCAAAAAACACTGTATCAAGTCAATAACAAATCTGTGGTGGAAACTCCAAACTTTGAGTTTATTGAGTTATTATTCAAAGACTCGGTTGACTTTTGCTCAGTCTTGATTCATGGTTGCTTGTATTTGGATCCAAGCTCCTTGTTTTGTCAAAATGTCTGCGAGTTGTCAGTGTGGGCCTCAGATCACAGCCCACTGAAACACTCAGATAAACGGCATCACAGATCTGATGAATCCGCCCAGAGCAAACCCGGCTCTCTTTTCCTTTCTTTTCACTCTGACAGTTCTGCTTTTGGCCTTTGAGCATCAGCAGGCACCATGAAATCAGTTCCTGCACAGAAGACGCGCAGAATTTATCCGCGCGAGATCTTCGCAGGGAATGAGGTTTTAGTCGGAATAAAGGAGACGTCAGAGTCGCCCACTTCCCCTCGACTTCAGAGGAAGAACAAAGATGAGGCTTGGAGCTGTGGGTTGTTCTGCAGAGGAAGACGAGGCGGACCCGTATAATCAGAGTTTAACTACACAACAAATGAGGCCAACTCCGAAAACGTGAGGATGAAAGTCTGTGGTTCAAACTCAAGAGTATCTACAAGGAAGTGAACAGATTACCCATTGCAGAAACATGACTGTTCTTGAGTGGAAAAACAAGAACTGTTCTTTCTCTTCCCCTTAAGATTAAAATTTCCCATTCCAAGTTCAACATCAACATTCAATCTATCATTCAGATCACAGACAGAGCTTCCATGATAGATCCCAGACTTTTTTCCTCTTCACTTCCTGAGTGAGGAAGACCTCTTAAGGATGAAGCATTCACCTGGACAGTAAAAATATGTATAATATACACAGCTTTAGGAGAGTGATCGACTCTTTATACCCAAAATGACTTAACTGTTTCTTTTTCTTCTGTTTTGATCATTGATTTATATTCCTGAATTGGCCCTCACATGACATACGGACATGCAGCATTACTTTGCATTGAGTCTCCCCGTGTGAGGAACAGAGGAAGTCCAAATAAGTACGTACACAAACCTCAAAAGCAGATGCAAGGTATGTAATGTAATTTATGTACTTTATAAAGAAAAGTATTAATTCACTCGTAATTTTCTAAATGCGTATTGCCAGTGTTTAACGTCTTTCTTGATCGCACAGACTGGAGGAAGCCCAGCTAGAAAATGCAGCATTCACTTTCTCCTCAGTGACATAAACACTGAAGAGAGCCGAAATCAGGCAAGGGCTAATCCAGAAATATATATCAGTGGTTTTCATGTATATTTTTTAATGTGAAAAATTATTTTTTGTTTGCTCTGCTTTGCGTTTTAAGTAATTTTTTAGACTGTTAAATAGTAAACAGTCAAATCACGTCATATCTGAAATTTCTGAAAAGGACACAGGTTTTTTATAGTTTGGCTAAATATGGCAAAATGATAATCAAGAGACCACTGGGAACTCTTTTATAAAAGATCTAAAGATGATTGGAGTGGGATTCAAAATACAGCTGGTAGGGTTTGGGCCTCATATTAGGATTTTCTCACAATTTAGCCCATAAAAACCCAGACCCATTTTTTACTAAAAAATTCAATTGTGTCACCAACAACGCATATGGGCTACAGAACACGTTTTTTAATTTTTTTCTGTTACACTGATGGGTTCATATGGGTTAAGTAAAAAAAGAAAGTTATTTTCTAGTTACAATGCACTTAAAGTTCTCAATTCTTGTTGTTTTCACCATTAGGTAAAACTTATTTTATAAAACACACCAGATGTCTTCACATCACAATGGAGACAAATTGACGACTTATGTCTAGAAAAAAAAAGTCAAATGTGATTGTTTATAAATGTTCATCACGTCCCTTTGAGCATCACTTCCTTCTCTTCATCTGCCCGCACACTCCTCTCCAGCCGTTCTTTCACCACCTTCATTTGCAGTTTGAGGAATCTTTGCTCCACACTTGTGAACATTCAGGATAAATTGTTTAAAGAAATTAAAACAACAACATATGATCTAAAATTTAAAGTCTTCCATTGAAAAACGGAGACAGACGGAAGCAAAAACAGAGCAAACACCTAAAAACAGATAAGCTGCTCTGTTGATGAGTTTGGTTAAGGGCTTGATTTGTAATTTGCATGTGCAGCTGTTGAGATGAGGCAGTGTTTGCTGCCTCCTCTGCTGAACTAACGCGTCCTTATCAGAGGAATTGTGTTTGAATTTCTCAGAGTGAACAGCTGAATCCGTGGACAGACGAGCATTAATTCTCCTGCAGGCTGTCTGCACTCAGAGATAATTTCCAAACTTGTGTTTCTATTCTCTGCCGTTTATTTTTCTGACAGGTACATCAAGCTTCCCTGTATTACTACGAGTAGGACGTATTAATTTTAAGGGAACAATGAGTGTTTCATTTGAAATGTATGGAATTCCAGGGCGTGCGGCTTCACCGCTTTTCTGAAAGAGGTGAGGGGGAAGATTGGTGGGCAGGTGGGATCAAGGTGGCAATCATTTATTTTCTGACATCCTCTTTTCCGCCGCTTTCTCCTCCAGCCAAGGTGACGCCGTCGTGACAAATGGCTTCCACTGCCGTTACCAGCAACAAAGGAAATACAGCTGACCGGCCTGCTCAATAAGTCATAAAGACAAGACGGTGGAGCGGCGCAGGTGCAGCACCGTGATGGACTGCCCACGCCCCGGGACTCATCTGTGTTTGTGGAATCGGAGGAGGAGGAATTACAGGAGGAAGGAAGTAAAGCTGGAGGAAGAACAGAGAGGCTTCGGCAGCAAACTTGTGAAACGCAGAGGAGTGTGTGACTAAAGCTGATGCTGGTGTTGAAAATCTGGTCAAATGTTTCGAAACTCAGAAAACTGTCTTTTATAAGGGAAAAAACATTGGGTAAAAGCATGTTTTTTCTTGAACTTTTATTTTGAATACAGTCACGACAAAACATTCAACTTATGCTCATTTACAGCCTTTCTGGTACAGATGCTAGAATATGGACTGGATAAGAATGTGCTCCTTAAAACAAGTTCAAATATTCAGAGTACAACATGTTTATTTCCCTTGTAACAATGAAAAAATATGTTAAAAAACCAAGTAAAATAGTAAGATTTAATCCATAAATCCGCAATAAACCCTCATTTAGGTATATTGCTCAGCTAATTACAAAGGATTACTGTTAAAGAAAGTTTTATATCTTTAAAGTGATTGCATTTATACGCATACCTACTTATATGCCTTTAGGTCAAAATGTACTATTTGAAGCGACACAACTGTCCAACTATCCTTATTTTTATACCAGTTAAAATATGACTACACATTTTAAGATTAAGTTTTCAACAATGTATGAAATTTATAGCTTCTCATATAAATAAACACACACTGGCTTCCACTTTTAAAAGTGTTTTTGTATGAAAACATTGAAATAGTGTATGACCTTTTTTTAAACTTCACATTAAAAATAAAAAAAAACATCTCTTTATTGATTTTTTTGGTAGTGTGGAAGATAAACTCCAGTGAAGAGCTGCTGATACAATCTGTAAGTGTGCAAACCGCTCTGAAGCAATCAGGTGTGTCTGAACAGCAACAAGGAGAAGATGATAAAAACACCCAAGAGCTTCATGTCAGTCTCTGCAAGCCTTAGCATGTTCATGCACATGTTCATAAAAGATAAGATAGAAGGAGAATGAAGAACGTGGAACCATAACTGATGTCACAAAACTGCATCAGGTTCAGTATCAGTATTTCAGCTGTAAAGCACGGTGGTGGAATGTTGATAATGTGGGTTTGTTCTCCATCCTTCTGGACTCACGTATAAATCCACATAACGATCTGCAATCTGAAATCAACTCAGATATGACTTGAAATTTCTCAACGACTGTGTGGGACACCGACAGCACCAAACAGGAAAAGATTTTTCAAGATTGTCGGTTTCAAAAGACTCAAAAAAATTATTTAAATCTCCTTGGAAGTCAAGATGAGGAAAACGAACATCACGAGCTAAAGGAAAGCAGAAAAGAGGGACTGGACAGTGTTGAGAAGCAACACTAAAAACATAATCCTGTGTTTATTTGCTTTATTCTGCCGTGCACCACGTCAGATGTTTTCACACATTTGCATAGAAAACTGAGGTGAACTCCTGAGCTGTCGCTTCCACTTATACAGACTTTTATCTTTTTGAATTTTCATTGAGATGGGCGGGACAAACATAAAATCTGTTGTTGCTTACTAAGGAGAAGGACTTGAAACACAGGTTATTAAATCTAAAGTCGGGACTAAAGTGACTTCGGCAGTGATTTAAATCAACGACTGAGTCGCTCTTCAGATCTTTAGATCAGACGTCCAGAGCTGTCACGTGTGAGCGCAGCGAGAAAACCACGTTAAGCTCTGCTGGAGCTCCTACGTCTGCTGTTTGTCACTTTACATAACGTGTCTGAAAAGAGCGTGTGCGGCCTCACAGACCTGGCATGGAGCAGTCAGCTGGAGGCTGATGGATCTGCAGGGATGGGCCTTAAACAAGAGCAGAGGAAGATGAGTGAGGTCGGTGTGAAACGTGATTAAAGTGCAGCCTTACCCTCTTCTTTTGATTTAAAGGAGAATGGTGCAAACAACTCATCTCACCTCCTCCCGCGCCCCCACACACACAAACATAGTCATTATAGAAGAAACAGCCTGTTTGTGAGGAGGAGGGGGATGAAGGGAAACAGCCTTGGCGGCACTCAGAGCAAGTGTGAGGGGTAGATTTTAGTCGGTGCCTCATCTTCGCCTACCAAGCTGGAAGAAAGCACTCTGAAGCTAGCAGAGATTCACAGAAGAAAGCTGCTTGAGGATCTTGTCAGCTTTTGTGAAAGTTAAGTTTTTACTTCAGTTTGGTTGGAGATAGCAGCAGATCTCACATTCCTCTTCTTCTACATGCCTTCTTCTACTCTTGCTTAATACTGTGTAGGGCTGCTGGAGCCTATCCAAATGTATTTGCTGTTCCATAACTGGTCAAAAACAACACTGTCCTTTTGATTCATAAAATGGATCTCCTCACCAATTTCCTTGACTAGACTGTCCAGGGAAATCTGCAGTTGGAACTCCCCTTTTTTTTTTTTAAAGTGGGGCTATCACCTCGGTGTACGAGTCCAGAGGAATTTTCCTTGGCTGCCGCATAGTGTCGCATAAGCATGTCTTGAAAAACAGCCACCCAAAAGCATCCAGAAATATGATGTAATCAGTGCGGAATAGAGTATTCTCCTCTGGACTGCCCGCGCCGCACACTACCTGGACTACAGTGACCTATTAGCTGAAAACAACATCTAAATATTGCAAAAAAAAAAAAAAATGCAACCTTACGCCCCCCAAAAAAACTCATATAAACAAACAAAAAGAACAAAATAAAAGAAGTTAATATTTTATATTTATTCAACAAAAGGCATATGAAACAATTAATTTGATCTGATGATATTTGCATGTTGCAGAAATGCATTTTCAAGGGTCTAGAAACAAAGAAAAAAATCCTTCCAGGTTCATCTCATGCTTGAGTCACATGCACCCACCTGTAGGTGTTTTTGGGTTGCCTGGGCCCGTGGAGGGTCGTAGCCCAGGCGCATTAACGTTGAGAGCGGGGTCGTCTGGAATCCACAAAACAGCACACTGAACTTTTTTCCAATGATTTTTGATTTTCACTAGTGTCCGTGGCAGAAATGAAAATGCTGTCCACCTTGGTCCACTTTTCTCATAGGAAGTAAAACACTTCAATATAACGGTTGGGTTATCTGGACCACACAAGATAGCAAAAGGGTCTAAAGCAGGGGTGGGCAAACTACGGCCCGGGGGCCATATGCGGCCCCTTAAGATACTTAATCTGGCCCTCTAAATTAAAATACGTTGAATCAAAAATCCTAATTATTGTTTTATTTTCATTGTATTTCTGGTTTCTTCTCATGAATGGTGTTGTTTCTCTGGTGTTCGTGTGTGAGTCAGAAGGTGATTTTTCTGATTTATTTGAGTTCGCATTTTCCTCAGAAGTACATCAACCCAAAAAGAGAACAAAAATCAAAATTTAGAAATTAAAATTCCCCAATTTTCTGTTTTTAAATGAATATATATGTGAATTTTAATCCAAATTAAAGCATGTTTTTCTCTAATTTCCATATTATCTTATTAGTTTATGAGATTGATTACCGAATCACTCCTTCCATCTGCTCCTTGTCTGGCCCTTATGCCAAATTTTAGAACCCTTTCTGGCCCACAAATCAAAAAAGTTTGCCCACCCCTGGTCTAAAGGGAGTGCAGGTGTGTCTTGTAGGTCCCTTGAGGTTCACAAAGGCACCTCAAGGGATGTCATGAAAATACATCGTACTACTCCCAGCCAGCAAGGCCAAGTGGGGCCCATGTGGTTTAAATTGGGCAAAAAATATAGGCCCCAAATGGGGCCTATAACCCCAAATGGGTTTTTCCGCAGTTGCAGTGGTGGCTTCACCTATGTACGCCCACAATGACTTACGTAGGCATTCTGTTGGTGGGCTTGCTATGCTATCCAGCCGCCTGGTAAACAGCAGATCTTGCTCGCTCAATACAGCAGATCTTACTAGCATGCTCCAATGGAACTAGCTTCAGTGGAACTCGCTTGCTCAATGCAGAGGATCTAGCTACAGCTGCAGAGCTTTCTAGCTTGCAACAGTGGAGCTCGCTACAGGGGGGGAGCTCGCTAGCTTGTCACAGTGGAGCTCGTATTAGGGGAGCTCGCTACAGCGGATCTTGCTACTGCGGAGCTCGCTAGCTCGTTACAGTGGAGCTTGCTACAGCGGAGCTCAGTAGCTCCAGCGGAGCTTGCAAGCTGGCTAAAATGGAGCTTACTAGCTCGTTACAGCGGACCTCAGTAGCTTGATAAAGTGCAGCTTGCTAGCATGCTAAAGTGGAGCTCATAAGCTCAATACATAGAGGAGCTCATTAGCATGCTACAGCAAAGCTCACTAGCATCCTGCAATGGACCTTGCTTCAGTGGAGCTTGCTAGCATGCCACAGCGTAGCTCGCTGTAGAGGAGCTCGCTAGCATGCTAAAGTGGAGCTCATTAGCTCGATAGAGTGGAGCTCGATGCCATTCTTTAATGGAGCTCGCTTCAGCGGACCTTTGGAATTCGCGACAGAGAAGCTAGCAACAGGCAAAAGCGGAGCTCGCTAGAACGCTACGCTGCACATCGGGTGGCTGGCTAGAGAAGCAAGCTAACCCACTGAGTTCCTACTTACGTCAATGTGGGCCAACACAGGTGGGGCCACCATGGAAACTGCGGAAAAACATTTATGACCCGAGCCAGGTTTGCCCATAGGGGACGTGACAAGCGCTGACAGGCTCCTTGCACAATGTGCATGTTTCAGGGGGTTGAAGACAATGAAAAATCCGTATGACATGTCTGCGTTTAACCTACTTCTCCCTCTTGCATGTTTTAGAAGGGTTTGCTACAACCAGTTTCTTGGAGTATGTAGAGAAGAATTTGCATGTGCATGCTATGCGCTCATGTACTCATTGAGTGGACTGCGGTCTTAAAATGTTGTGCCCCATAGAGGTTTGCCTATTATTCACCCTATTCATAAGGCCAGTTGCAACAAAAGTATTACAGAGACACCAACAACTCTCTGTCTGTCAATTTTTAACTTAAAAACTCCAAGCATCTTGTCTCATGTTAGGTTTCAGAATTTAACAAAGAAAAACCCAAGTTCAACTTTTTAAGTTTTATTCCCCCATCCATCATAAATTAGAGTGTTATGAACATTTGTAAATGCTTCAAATGATCCCCGTACACAAAAAAGGAAACACAGATTAGCAAAGCAAATGGAAGCTCGTTTTAGTCAAGCACTGATCACTCGCTTTTGGGATAAAAAAAAAAAACACAATCACTGGACAAGTAAATAAGTAGTGTGATAAACCGATACTACTTGCACTAGAAAAACACAGAAACTATATTTATAATGATGAAGAACACTATGGTTTTGTAAGTCAAATAAAACAACAGACTGAACAGTTTTGATAAGTGCCGCATTATGCTATGTACATCTGACACATGTTCTTGAACACACTTTTGCATAAGATGTTCACATTGGACTGTTGCTACCCGTTACTAGAGCATGTACCTACAGTTAGAAGAAAATTTTGCTTCATAGTTCATTTACAATATATGAAAGATTTGGTGTCATATAAATCCATCCGGGTACAAACCGCAATGATCAATTTCTCCTACATGATCAGTTGTCAAACAGCTGCCACTTCCTTGTTTGGAAATGGACGCTACCCAAACGTCACTAACTCTGAGTCTCTGATTGGTCAAAGACAAACTGGTCTAACTTTTAATGCATGTTGAATGGGCCAAAACGATCTAAAAACTTGTGTGGCAAGTGTTGAATGTGGAATCCTGAAATGCACATCTACACATGTTTACAGAGACTTTTAATTGGAAAACGTTGCTTGAACATGTGTTACCGAGCCCAAACGTAACTTAACAGTATTAAATGCTTTTTCTTCCAGACAGATAAATCAATGGTTGATCCTCTTTAGTTGATTTCCTTATAATTTCATATCTAACTTGCTGCTCACAGTCGCTAAGGTCAGTTTGTCCAGATATTCGCTCAAGTCGATTTCTAGTGCATCTGGAAGCTGAGGATCTTCCAGCAGGGGGCAGAATTGCAGTCTTTCTTCTGCATCTTTGTAGATGTTCAGGAACGAGACATCGTCGGCTCTCAGCGTCTCCTCCGTTTCCTCTACGACGTCTGTAAGAGTTTCTAGCTGATCGTTTAGATCTGTGATCTTAGCATTTAGTACTTGTCTCCGAAGCTCCTCCTCCTCTCTCAGAGCTGCTAGCCTAGCCTCCTCTTCCTCTTTTAGAAGTTGGCGTACCTCTTCAAAATGCTTTTTGATCTTTTCCTCTCCTTTATCAAGAGTGCATTGATTACTTATTAAGACACATTCAATTGTAGCTATGATGTCATTCCCTTTAGCCACATTCGCCTTCAGGCTGTTCAGGCTTTTTTGAAGGCTTTCTCTGTGTTCCTGTGCAGCTTCATCAACGGGAATAAAGCTGTGGCCGGCGTGTTTTCTTGAGTCTCTGCAGATGAGGCACACTGCCTCTTCATGATCCAAACAGAAGAGCTCAAGGTTTTTGGAGTGCAGACAGCAAACAGCCTCTGAAGCGTGCTTGTCTTGGTTTTGCAGGAAAGACTCACACAGATTCTTCAGAGCCAGGTTAGAAGGCAGATGATCACTCTGAGAGACCATTTTACACAGTGGGCACTCATTGTTTTGTTTCTGTGTCCACCAGGTCGTCAGGCAGCGTCTGCAGAAGCTGTGGCTGCAGGACAGAAGAACTGGGTCTTTGAAGACGTCACAGCAGACCGAACAGCAGTAATCCATTGAACTGGAGGCCATTTTCTTCTCTGAGTGAAACTGAAAGTATAGACGAAGCACAGAGCAGCAGATGAATGCTGAACAACCTGTTCTTTAGGGAGACGTGGAGAGAATTTAAAGCTTGGAAATCAAAATCCCACAACTTGCTTTTGTTCTAAATCTCGACTCAGATCCACAAAAACTGAACTGGAAGAATTACAGGACATGATTTAGGCAGTTTAGAGTTTGTCTTTTTGTCATAAATCATTTTAAAGATCATTCTCTTTTACCTTTTATTCAATCTTTGTCAATAAATAATGAACTTTGCAGTTTAGTCAGTCTTCACATTTCATTAATTTAAAAGTGCGGCTTGTTTGTAGTAGAGAAAAATAAATCGGATGAGAGGAAAATTTAAACCTTCCAATGATCAAACAGCAGAAGCGTGACTTACGGTTTGGCAGAGCTGTTTGAAGCACTGCTCTGTGATGAAGACTGAAGTCTGCGTTTAGATCAGAAGAAAGATCTCCAGAATGAGGAGGTTTTGTGCAAAATCACCTTGAGAGCTGCAGCGATTCTCTGATCATCTGTGAGTTCCTGTAAAAATGAGGAAGAAGGAAGTTCTGTCAGGTGAACATTATAAGGGGCGGGGCTTGATCAGACATTTTTGTTGATCAGACATTTCTATTAGTTGCTGAACCTTAAAATTATCTTGGTTTGAAAGTTGTTGATGAACAAATCCGGTGACCAAACTTTAGTTGTAACCTCAAATAGCTCTGGTTTAAGTTCTGAGTTACAAAAAAACCCAAATGTATTTTATGAAGTGACCTTTGTTTTGAAAATCTCCTCACTTAAATCAAAATCCCTCACTGAGGATCTTCTCTTAAAGCCCCACACCAGTCAGGGAGACTGCAGTGATCAGCAAAACACTTTCACTTTTACATTAAGTCGGAGAAGAAGTGGTTCTCTGGGGTTAGATAACTGTTAATGAGAAAGGTATTCTAAAAAGAAGGTTGTGCAAAAATTAATACTTTGAGCACAACTTTGCAGAAAAATATGAATACGAAATGTAGTTTTTCACTCAACATATCTTTTTTGAGCAGGATTTGTCTTAAATTCAAATTTCACCTATTACTAAACTGTCAAAAATGCGTCACGGAGTCAAAGGTGGAAAATGTATAATTACTGTAATTAGCAAAATAACGAAAAAAAAAAAAAAAAATTTACAAACAATAAAAGCACTATCACAGAATTAACTCGCATGAAGTCACTCAGCCCTAACTCATAATGTAACAAAAGATGAACACATGAAAAAACACTAATTTTTTAAGTTGTTGGTTGTAAAGTTCTTAGAAATAGTCTTAGATATTCTTAACATTCTTAGAAACATTTATGGCATTTTGTTCTGATGTTTCCAATCCTCTTGGATGTATGGAATAGCATAAATGCCGTACTTTTTGTTTCAAATAGTTGCAACAACATTTCAGCTTTTGCCTGTTTTCCTTGTGCAATATTGTTATGAAAGCACTTTTTTGAGTTTATAAAATTATTTATATAAAAGCAATTTGATTTACTGTTTGCAAATCTATTTTTCTTTTAATGTATTAGAAACATTTTTATTATTTTTTTGTTTTAGAGTTCACATAGTTGGCTGAGAGTAGGAATATCTCACAGGAAACCTGGATTTGATCCAGCATAAAAACACTCTGCCAAACCACTTGTTTAAATTTATTAAATTAAAGCTGCGGTGACCCCTAACAGGATGCGCAGAAAGGTGAACAACAACAACAAGAGTTCGATTTATAGTTGGTGATGGCACAGTTGTCAAAGAGAGAATTTCAAATGGGCACTTCATGTCATAAACATTGCTGACCCCTGCTTTAGAAAGCAATTTTTCTCAGTTCCACGGGTATTGGAATGGATAATTTTTTTTTAACTTGGAAATACAGTAACTTGCATAACAGTGAGAGAGTAGGAAGAAACCTTCAAAGATACTAGACTCAATGACTTGGTCCAAATTCCTTCCTGCTCTTTAACTACAGATACACTGTTCTGCTGTGACCAGTTGGATTCTGGGAGGAAAAAACCGTTGGTGATGTCAGTCGGTTAGTTAAGTTTAGCCCACACATGGAATCTTTCTTAACAAATTCAACAAACCTGCCTGTCTGGACTCAGTCTTCTCTGGATTTTCCATTTGATAGCTTCTTTTCCTGAATGGTTCAGAAGATGTTGACATATTAATAATTGTAGTTAGAGCTGATTGATGTCAGAGGACTAACTTCTCAACAAAAGAAAGACGTTTTTTTTGTCAGTTGACCAAATCTTGGTGTTGTTCTTGCCTCTGATTTTTTTTTTTTTCCTCCCATGAAGACATGTTTTCTCACCTTTTCTCTAACTGTAGCCCCCCTACCCCCCCACACACTTAAAGTTACATCATTTTCTCATTAATTGAGTTTCCCTTCTGAGGTACAACAACTGTTTAGCTAGAAATGTAATTTCCTTGTGTTATTATTTGGCGTTTCCTCTGAGTAAGTGACTAATCCTCCTGCTCTGTTATGTGGAAGGGCTGTCATTCGAGTCCCGGTTCATTGGTATGTAAATGTATTTTTGTTTGAGCTCAGACTTCCTCAGAAGAAAAGCAGCTGGTCCTCTGTTGACTGCAGGACCGGTTTTAAAAGACTGCTGATTTTCCATTGATAGTACATTTCCTGGAACTCTGCTAAAAAAAAACACACACACACACAGAGGAAGCTGCAGTTATCCTAGCAGGTGAGGTGAAGCTCCGCCTCCCTGCTCACTCACCTGAAATACGCAGCTGCAATGAAACTTGGAGCACACCAGCAGAAACCTACCAGCCTGGAGCTACTTCAAACCTGAAGGTGAGTTTGACTTGAAGACACTGCCTGATTGATGTGTAGGAGTTTATGCACGCTGACTGAACTGTCTTTGCTGTTTTCTCAGCTTTACTCAGACTACATGGCTTCCAGATTTGAGGAGGATTTGTGCTGCCCCGTGTGTCGGGACATCTTCAAAGACCATTCTTCTGTCCTGCAGCCACAGCTTCTGCAGGGACTGCCTGAAGACCTGGTGGACGGAGAGACCAAACCACACGTGTCCACTGTGTAAGACAGTCTCTCAGAATGTAAATCCACCTTCTAACCTGGCTCTGAGGAACCTGTGCGAGTCCTTCCTGGAAGACCAGGACCATCACGCTTCAGAGGCTCTCTGCAGCCTGCTGTCAGAGAAACTGAAGCTCTTCTGTTTGGACCATCAGCAGCCGGTGAGCATCCTCTGCAGAGACTCGAGAAAACACATGGACCACAGCTTTATTCCCATTGATGAAGCTGCACAGGAACACAGAGAGAACCTGCAGAGAAGTCTAAAGCCTCTGAAGGAAAAACTCGAGCTCAAGAGGAAAATTAGAGAAAATTTTGATGAAACGGCGAAACATATAAAAGTCCAGTCCAAAAACACAGAGATGGAAATCAAGAGGCAGTTTAAGAAACTTCACCAGTTTCTGGAGGAGGAAGAGGAGACCAGGCTGACAGCTCTGAGGGAGGAGGAGGAGCAGAAGAGCGGTAGGATGAAGGAGAAGATGAAGGCTCTGAACAAACAGATAGAAACTCTGTCAGACACCGTCAGCGTTGCAGAGGAGCAGCTGAATGATGAAGACGTCTCGTTCCTGAACAACTACAAGGCTGTATCAGAGAGAGTGCAGCGATGCCCCCTGCTGGATGATCCTCAGCTGCACTCCGGAGCGCTGATAGACCAGGCCAAACATCTGGGCAACCTGGCCTTCAGCATCTGGAGCAGCATGAAGAAGATGGTCTCCTACTGTCCTGTCATTCTGGATCCAAACACGGCTCATCCGGCTCTCACTGTGTCTGAAGATTTGATCAGCGTGAGAGACGGAGGGAAGCAGCTTCCCAACATTCCGGAGCGGTTTGACTATTTCAGCTACGTCCTGAGTTCTGAGGGCTTCACATCAGGCGTTCACAGCTGGGACGTTCAGGTCAAAGGCGGTTCCGACTGGGAACTGGGCGTGTTGGCTGAGTCCGATTGCAGGAAGGGGAACGTCCAGTCCGGGCTGTGGATTCTGGGATCCTATGAGAACAAGTACTCTGCCTGGTCTCCTGCTGCTCTTCACTTCAACCTGAATGTGCAGAAGAGGCTGCAGAGGGTCAGGGTGACCCTGGACTGGGACAACGGGAAAGTGTCATTCTTTGACCCTAACACCAACACACACATTCACACCTTTACGCACACCTTCACCGAGAAGATGTATCCATGCTTCAACATCGACGGAAACCTGGAGCTGGTACCATGGAGCGTCTCAGCCTCTGTCCTACAGCCAGGAGTGTGCTTGTGATTTCTAAAAGTGTTCTTTTAAACATTTTAAACAGGATTCAATTTATTTATGTAGTTGTTTTTTTCTTTCAATAGAAGAAATAATTAATTTATGTAATTGTTGCTTCGGAAAAAGAAACAACAGCTTCAAGACTTTTTCCTCAGATGGAAATAAATCACAAGCTTGAGAAGCTTTTTGGTGATGCTCTCCTCTGCACAGCAGAGACTCACACACTCCACTCTGGTTCGATTTCTTTATTCGTTTACATACATTTCTTACTCCTTTGATTTCATTTTGGCTGTAAGAAAGCCAGTGCACCTTGGGATTTTTGCTTCAATTTCTTCAGTGGAGGGGTTACCACTGGTTTTGTCTCTGAAAGACAATAAAGAGTGAATGTGAAAACATGTTGAAGTGATTTTTTTTCAAGGTTTCTATGATTTATTTGAAGACTTTTATTGGATCTCCAGAATGTAATTATTAGCCCATTTTACCAGAGGTGAATACTAAAAATGTGTACATAGGGAAAAAAGCTTCTACACTTTCAAATAATATTCAAGTACACATATTAAAAACTCACTTTAGGTTGACTGAACGAGCAAGTTTTGAACGAGGAAGCGCATATATACATGTGTTTGCCACAAACAAAAAAACAATACACATCTCTGACATTACCCATTGAATTCTACAGCGCCCTACACTATAAAAAGTAAAACATTAATCAATTGGCAAAATCTCTGTAGTTTGTAATATTTAAAAATTTTAGTTTAAGCAAATTAAATGTTTAAGTTGAGTAAACCATTAACTCTGAATTTTAGTTTTAAGAAAACTAATCATTTTAAATGTAGCAAATTACAGAGC
The DNA here is from genome assembly GCA_003999625.1 of Oryzias javanicus. NCBI lineage: Eukaryota > Metazoa > Chordata > Actinopteri > Beloniformes > Adrianichthyidae > Oryzias > Oryzias javanicus. The sequence continues at coordinate 15,799,934 of CM012441.1, read as the reverse complement.
TTTTGTTAATTTATCCAATATTGAACTTTTTTCTGTGTTCTATAGACATAACACAAGGGTGTTTACAGAGACTTGTCATTAGAAGTGGTCACCCAAGTGCTGATTGCCGTAAAAAGAAATTTATGCCTCAAAATGCAATTTGTCAGTTTAAGTAACTCCATGGAGACTCTGACACTTATATTTAGACAGAAATGCAGAAATGTAGGAGAAAAACAAGTTCCTGCAACTTCAGCCTGAACTGTTTAATGATGGGTAGGTGAGGCTGAGTCAGCAGCTAAACAGAGATCCAGTCACGTCCCAAGTCATCCAGTCAATTTAGTGACGACACTACAGCAAACAAGAGACTACTGCCTCTGGAAAACATTTAGAAGTAAAGTGAATTAGGTGGAACATTTTATTGTGAGTAACAGCAAGCAAACATGATTCAACAAAAGGAAATTGACTGAAGACAAATCCTTGTTTTTTACACACACACACACATATATATATATAAAGTTAGAAAACTCTCAACTTCCAACCCAGCAACTTCTCTATTGTTTTAAAGACAAAAAATGTCCCTTCTTTAAAATCAATATTGTGGTGCTAAAGTGTCATTTTATGACAACACTGTTTCATTATTCTTTTATGAGAGCCAGAGGGAGGTATGGTCATCTGGGCAGATGCAGATTAAACTGTCGTAATGCAATTCCTGAAAAGGAGCGGTCCCATTTTTAAAGATGTGAAACCAGCATGACTAAACCACAGACTACCTGACCCGAGGCTGTTCTTCAAAATGACTGAGGTTTTGGCAGCTGCTGTCCCACTGAGAAAGACGGGTGAAGAGTGACCTTCATCCTGTTCCTGTTGTGATGATGGGAAAACTTCCCAGTTACTTTTCCTGAGCTAAAAATTAGTTTTAAACAGCCAAAGTTAAATAAAATTTGTCATTACATGACATTTAAATGCATTTTAGCACAATGTTAACGTGACACAATAACATCTTACATGAGCAGACCACACATCAATGGATTTAAACCTTTAAAGACTGATACAGGATTTAGCTCCTATTAGTTGTGGCTCAATATATTGGTAATATGTTTTAGTGCTTTAATGCTTTTTGAGTTCTATCCTATGTTATTAGCAATTTTTAAATCACATTTGTGATCCGTTTTTAATCTCCTCACAGTTTTAAGTGGTCAATTTTCCTTTACTCAGTATTTTTGCTAATTTTTATAATTTTATTTGAGTAACTGTCAGAGACGTTAACTGAGGTTCCCTTTTAAATCTGCTTTTAAAAAAAAAAAAAAAAAAAGAATGGACTAAAATGAATGATCACAATGGCACACCAGAGAGGAAATAAGATGAAGTTTCAATCAAGTTTAGTTTTTTCAATTAAAAACAGTGAGATGTAAAATTTTCTCTTTAGAACCTTTAAACATGAACTGATGCTACTCTGTTACAGTGAAAAAGGTGATCATTTTGCTAAGTCTGAATAAATTATGTTTTTACAACTACTAAAATCACTCAGGATCTGAGATATTAGTCACATGAGCTCAAACTGGATCCATTGAAACATCAGCGCTATCACAGTCGGACCTCTCAGCTCACAAACCCGGACACATTCCCACATTCACGCTCACTTTTCTCCAACTTCAACAAAATGAAATGATTGCTCAGAATAAAAAAGCTTTTAAATAAATCTAAATCTTCAGTAGCTGTACATTAGTGACCGTAACCATAGTAACCCGATCATGTGGGTGAACGGCTGGCATTTCATTTCATCACTTGGCCGTTTCAGTAATGAACGACTTTCGAGCAAACAGACATTATCTCCGCTGGAATATTATAATAACTGTTATTATTCATAAGCCGATGCCCTGCTGCCGCTAATATGATCGTTCCATCACGCTCGGAGGCACAAAGCAGCAAAGTGATTAATGATATAATGATGAGTGTTACTTTCATAAATAAACATGTCATTTTTCTTATATTAAAGGAATGACGGGTTAAATATTTTACTTTAAAAGTAAAAAGGAAAAGAATGTTATTTTGTTTCTGTGCTGCAATAAGCTCCAGCACAGCAGGTGGCAGTAATTGAACTTGAACATGTTTAAATTTAGAAGTTGTGGGAGAAATACCTGAAAACTATTTTATTTTAATTTTGCTTCATCTTCACATTCATAATTTTTTTCCGCTTTATTCATCAGCCCCTGTATGTGTCACAAATGGGCACACAATAGGTTCCACGTGCAGCAGGTTTATTGGTTCAGACAGCAACCAAGCACAGTTAAAAGTCCATGAAGCTAGATCAGGGTCAGACAGGCAGGGGTCAATCACAAGCAAAGGGAAGAGAGTTTTCAGGGCTCAGGCGTGGGCCAGGGTGTCAGGCGGCAAGGAAACAGAAACATAGGATGAGGTCCAGGATGAGATGCTCAGTAATGCAGTGGCCCAAACCAATCCTTCACACAGCAGCTGCGTTGCCATTAACTCTGAAATTTCGCGAATTGGAATTTCGATAATAAATTCTCCTATTAGACACACCACAATTTCGAAAAAACTCGCATTTTTCGAAAAAAGTTTTTGCGCTTAGAGGAGGTGGTATTTGGGGAGCATCGAAACAGACATTTTTCGGCAAACTGTAATTAAAACACTTTTTTTTAAATAGATGCGCCTCTTTGTATGAAGTGTCTACTCTGAGCACAGCACAGCGGGTGCCACAAGAGATCCAACAGCTTCACAGCTCTTTATAAGTTGCGTGTGATACAGAATTGTGCAGCTCCTCCATAATAAACTCACCTCATCGCTTCATATGCAGCCACACTTTTGCAGCTTGGAGCAAGAGTAAGACGCAGAAGTCTCCTTTGAGGAAGACCATGAGTCCTCTGACAAACTTTTTTTTTTTAATTTATATTCTCTGTGCTCTGACAAACTAAAATCGATCTTGTCCTGTTTTTAAACAGAAAAAAGGTCCAGCAGCTTACCTGCAAGAATGGTTATTTATTTAAAAACCGCTGAACAGGTTTCTCACGCGCACCTGAGACTGTCAATAGACTGCACGGCACACGCACCCCAGACAGTGCTGTGACGTCACCACAATGCTCCTTTTTAGTAAATCCAAAAAAAAAACTTTATCTCATCCATCGCTGTGTTTTTAATGACTTATCACATGAGTTGGTTTGAGCTTTATGCAAAATTATGATTTAATGGAAACAATTAAAAACTATGTTTTTTCAAAACTTCAATAAGGTTTTGTGCAAACATGTAATGGAAACGCAGCTAGTGAGGCTCTGTGTGCTGCTAAATAAGCAGGCGGGTGATTGTCTGATTGGTGTCAGGTGTGTTAGGACTCTGGAGACTGCTCCCACCGGTGACCAGAGGGGGAGTCACTCTGACTCCTGACAGTTTGCTATGTTCACAAACTGGCTTTCTTGAACGATTTGAAATGTCACCACACAACTCTAGTGCATGTAGCTGCAGTTACACATACATGTAGCTGCATATACATGCATTTACATAGATTTTGTATTTTAAATAGTTGTTTGATCACCGGTGTGAATGTAGCTTTACACAAAGTTTCTGTAATAATCATCCAAACTGTTTCCTTTATTACATTATTAGTCCTCAGTCTCTTTGAGTTCACTGTGTTTTGGTAAATTGGTGTTCCACCTTTTGTTTTTCACGTCTATTTGTTGTGCCTTGCTTCGTGGTTTTTGTTGTAATTTTTCAAGTTATTAGTTATTTAATTGAATTTTTTAAGTTTCTGTCAATAATCTTGGTCCTCTGTATTTGGGTCCTTCACCATCATATCCTGACAGAAGGATACAACCATCATGGAGCCAGCAGGAGACTTTCTGCTGAAGTGGCAGCCTTCTTCACTTCATGCCACGCAGCGGCAGGTCCAGGCTGCCCTGCAGCTTTCCGCCCCTGCTGCTCCTCCGTACCCAGACAGTCACGAGAACCTTCTCCACTCTCTACCTTTTACCTGAGGGGATCACTATGACGCTCTTCCTCTGAATGTAAGTCCCTGAAGGGGGTCTCTGCAAAACTTTTCCACCCTTTGCCTGTTCCTGAGGGAGCGCTCTGGTCATGCGGTTCTTTTGTCAGCCTTTTTCTAAAAACGGTGCCAAGATGCATCTACAGAATCCATAGATTACTCTTTTGGTTATACATCTGTACTGTTTAATAAGACAACAGGACTTTCAATGTTCAAGTAGCATCTTGATCATTGCTAAAAATGTATTGTTCTCGCTAAGACCCAACAACTTTGAAATGTTTTATAATTTGATTAATTCTCTTTTGGCCTGACATTTATAAGACAACCACACAAACTTTAGCTACAGATTTCATCCTTTACACCAAAACCTTAACTCAAATGTTGACATTCTTTCAACTATCAGATTTTCCTTTTCCCCATTTTTACCCGAAAGCTTAATCTGATACCCAGTTGATGAAACTTTTAACTTAATGTAACTCTATTTGTTTTTGCAATAAATTATATTTTAGTAGATTCTGAAGTGGAGAAAAGCAGCCTGTGCTGTTATGTAACACTTTTACAGTAGTGTGTTGCATACTGGTGCAAAGTCGATAGGAAAAGCTGCTTTTCTTAGTGTCAAAGTCAGCTGATTCATGTTGATCACCATGGAAGGTTGAGAAGTTATTATATGTCAAAGAGCATGTGTTATCTGTAGGTGTCATCGATGAAACCTACAGTGTTAATCTACATACATTTGGGCACACTGTGCAGGTTTTTTAAGCCGCATTTAGGCCAGGGTGTTCACACTGGACAAGCAGGGAAGGGCTTCTTCTTCATTTCTTTTGCAGATGGAAGAGACTTGGGGGCAATCCAAATTCTTCCTTCTCCCTTCCCCTTCATTTCGCCCTCCAAACGGAGAGTTATGAAAAAATAGTGTCATAATTTGGACGTCGCTTTTGCTCAATGACAGAGTTTGTTTCCCCCGATAATCTGGAACAAAGTTTCAGTCTGAAGCCGTCCAAGCAAACTCTGGTTTGGGACAGGTGACCCATCTTTAGAGTTGGTCTCGGTTTGCTCTGAGATACCTCATTGTAACTGCTGGCCAATGACAGAAGAGATCTTTAGTCACAGGGTTTTGTTTACAAGTTTTGGTCTGGAACAGAAATCTCTGGTAGACCCTAGTCTGAATACAGATGAAACGCAAGGTTGGACTCAATCTGGAACAAATTACGTGGACCTGGTTTGCAACAAATCATTTTTAAAGTGTGAATACCCTGAATTGAATTAGGCTTTGGACTCACTCTGATAAAAATGTTTCGTATTTTTTACATCAAAGACTAACATTTTAAATTCAATTTCAAAAGTTAAGAACTCATGAATGTATAAATAACTAATTACGTTGTGCATTATGATGTAGGCTGCTGTGTTTGTCAGAGATCTGATGCTTCCTCTGCCCAGAGCACCTCACTTCTGCTGTGGAGTCAATCTCCTCAGGCTCGCCCGAGCGCCGTCTGCTTCCTCATCCTTTATCAGGCTCTGTGTGTTGACTTTAATTTAATCTGGATTCCTGTGATTTGTATCAGCAAAAACTTTCATGTCTGAGTCAGTCTTTGTTATCGCAGATGTGATTTCAGCCTCTCAGATGCTCAGACCAGCAGCCGGGATGAGACTTCAGCTCGGATCACTGTTAGTGAAGACGGAGTTTGTTTGGCTCAGTGTTGCTGAAGAGCATCTGTGTGGGACTGAGGTCATCTGGATGCTTATCTGACAGTCTGTTTGTGAAGGACTTTGTGTTTGGGCGAAGGAGGCCTGATTCAGCTGAGGGGATATGTCGTGTCTTCAATCGTTTTTCACTTTTTCTTGCAGTAATGACTGCAACTGAAGTGACCTCCTGTAAATGAATCCCCCTCTTCTTCTTCATCATCCTTCTCCTTTAAAGTGAGTCTCAAGGTTTTTTTCCCCCTTCACCTGAGTTTCATCATCTGGGTGTCAGATTCAGCCTTCTGGTGAAAATGGGAAAAAGAAAAATCTGATGGAGGTCTTTTATTACCAGCAGGAGATAGGCTCTGTTTGTGGAAGAAATGGAAAGTGTCGGGAAGAGGCCCGACCCCGTAAACTCATTTATGTGCTGTATTGTTGTCTTAAAAGCAGAGGAATTGTGTGTCAGCAGCTTTTGTTAGCAGAGTCCTGGGGGTGAATACACAACGCTCTCTCCGGAGCAGACTTTTCCTCAAGTTTTTCCAAAAATTTCTACTGCTGCTGCTGCTGATCTTAGCTGGTATAGGCTTTAGGCCAATGACTCACTACCCGATTATTCACTCACTGGTAATTCCATTTTATATCACAGTTGAAACCGAGTCATCCCTGAATGGCAAAAAACCCAGTTATTCCATTCACACCAATTTACAAAGGCTAAGATTGATCGAATTTTTCAAAATAATCAAAATTTGCTCCATTAGATTATTGCAAAGAAAAGAGATCAAGACAGTTTCTTGAATTTAACCTGATAAAAAAAATATCTCAGAAAAATATAAAAGCATTTGCAAAGAGCTCTTTGACAATAAAGCAGAAAAAAACATGTTTTCAGCCTTTTTTAATCAGAAAATTGTATCGCAATGACTTAAATTTCCCTGAATCATAAACTTAGATATAAACAGATTGTCAATGAAGTAATATGCAAACTGAGAAAGGCCCAAGCAGAAACCCCTGAAAGACGCACTCCAATGAAAATTATGTTTTTAACACATTCTCGCTGCATTTTAATGATCAAATCAAATCAATTTTCTTTTATATAGTACTTTTCATAAAAAAAACACAAAGTACATTATACCAAGATAAAACAATATAAACAATACGCAAACAAGCACAAAACTTAAAATAGAGCCTCCACCCCCTGATGGAAAAGGGCTAAATACGCTGAGCACGTAAATCGGCTGTTGGAGACATTAATAGTTGGGACCTCCCTCTCTATGAAAAACTGCAAACCCAGCCAAATGCCCCAATGGCTGAACAGCAGCTGACCCATAGAGAGAGAATGGAGAACACATAAAAAGAAAATAAAGCTTAATATTTACTTTTTGAGTAAATTTTTTATTCAAATCAGAGGCAAATTTCTAATTCTACTGCTGTGCAGAAACTGTCCTAGAAAATTACATTTTTTTCTTTAATTTAACTAAAAAATGTATAATCATAATTAAATTTCCATTGGGCATGCTTCTAAAAATAGATCAAAGTATCATCGGAGCGCACTTGAAGGGGCATGTGTGTTCTGATGTTAAAATAAAAGAAGAGGCATCCTAAATCGGAGTTTTTGTTGGACTGTGACATGAGGCAAGAATGTGGCATTGATAACTAATGCAGTTGAAATAAACAAATCTACAGTATATAACAGTGCACTGCAGTACTATTTACTGCAAGACAGATTGGTCACAATTAAAAAGCTCCTCAAGAGGAATGCTGCAGATGTGAAGATCCTTCAGGCGGAGATGACATAAATTCAGGCTAAACTTAGTTCAGGCTCCTCCCACAAGAGAGTCCACAAGGTCTGTCTGAATGACTGCTTCAAATCTGTGTTAACTGAATTCATTTTTGTTGCAGTGGTAGAAGGGAATTGAGTCACATTTGATCAAAAAACAAGCCCTACATTGTCATTTTCAATGTTTTCAATCCATTGTAAAAGAAATGAACTGGAATTCATTTTTTGCTAAGGAATTTCTTATTCAATAATCCTATAGTTTATTATAAGGTTAATTACTTCATGGATGCCTTTTAGCAAATTTTGAGTGATCTTGTGTCATTTATTCTTTCATTTTCCTCATTTCATCTTACTAACCTCTTTTCCTCACTTTTTTTCTATTCTTTGTCACAACCAAGGATTTTTGTTTCTTTTTGTCTGACTGTCATTGACTGGAACATCATTCTTGGTTCCCAGTGAACCCATTGACCTCTCTCTTACCCCTTACCCAGTTGCTTGATCATCCACTGCCTTCAGCAGCCTCCCAGCTAACAGAGTTGAAGACCCATCATAATTAATAATAGAAAAAAAACGTGTTCTTGTGCACACTTTCCTTTTTGAATCTGTGTAAGGTAAGGGGTTCTCTGTTGCAGCGATGGAGATACTACAAAAGTTTTGCCCAGAAAGAGACTTGGCTGTTCAAAGAGGCTGAAGCAGTTCTCTTGGTGCTAGAAATGGGTCAAAAGAACCCAAAAGTTTCTTTGAATCTAATTGTTTAAAATTTAAATCTAAAGGTTGTTAAATAAAGCTTTCAGAGATGTGACCAGTTTTAAGTCTTTCAGATCAGTGAGACATTTGAAATAGCTGTCTACCCTCTAAAATGTGCCTCCTCATGAGATCTGATGGAGACAATTGTTATGTTTTTTTCTCCCAATTTGTCATCCTCTTTTTGCCAAGTCACTAAACCTTTTTGTCCCTCTGGCTTCTCCGTCTCCTCCTCCTGACCAATTAAGCTCATTCTCCTCACCTGCTTATCCCTGTCTATATTGCCTTTAGTGTCTCCACTTCAGTGTCAACTAGTGCAGGTTTACCTGCTCCTTGCAGCACTTTTCTATGCCCAAGTTGAGGCAAATTTTCTGACACCCAATCTTTTATATATATATATATATATATATATATATAAATAAATATATAAATAAATATTGGAAGAGAGATGTAAAAGAAAGAGAGATGTTAAAGAAAAAGCCTGGAGCAAGACCACAAGGTTTGCATCACTTCGACTAAGCTTTTTCCAACTTAAAATATTTTTGAAAGCTTTTAAAATTTCAGTATTTTTTTATTATAAAACTTTGTAAAAAATCTTTTAAGTATATGTTAAATTAATTTACATATTTAAATTGTTACTTTGAGCCTAAAGTTATGAAAATGCAAGTCATAGTCTACATCTTAGCTTGTTTGCCACATCATCCCAGTTTTTAAGATCTAAGCTCTAAAATTTCTGTTTGTAAGTCTCTCATATTTGGGCATTGAATCAATTGAATTCTTCTTGAATTCTTGACAACAGTTTAAACAAATGTTTTCAGATTAATTTTAGAATAGTTTCATAAGTATTCAGGTCTGCCGATATTTAAAGTTGCTTTATGGGAGGTGGTTTTCTAAGGAAGTGGTTTATTACTCAGTTGTAATTCAGCAGTCATGTAACCTTGAAGTGTATAAAATAAGTAGATGAGGTGAACAGATAACAAGGAAAAACTGTTTTTTTTAAACAGGCAACTCGATTAAATCTTTTGAAAAATTTATTCCATGAAGAAAAAAAAAAAACATAATTTTTGTCAGTTTTTATGACTATTTCTAAAAGGATTCAGCATGTGTTTTCACAGTTCAAATCTGAATCTGTGCTTGTCGTCAGCAGCTAAAAGCCTGACAGACCCTGATGTTTCGCCTCATTCAAGCTGGAGGCGAATTACAGTAAAGCATTACTGCTAAACGCTGTGAATCCACTTTGAGCGCAGCGAGACGAGCCGCGCAGACAGAACGGAGGCACAGAGTGTTCAGAAGAGGGGTCACGTCCTCGAGGTGTCTGTCCTCGAGGAGGCAGAGAGGAGCACGGCTGCACGGCTTCTATCACAGCCACAAACTGAAACTCACACTGCGACTCACAGTCACACGAGCTGTTACAACTCTTTTTTAAAGTAGACAGAAATAGATTAAAAATATGCGTTCAAAAGAGTGTTGTGTAGAGACTCCCCGGAGCTTCACATCAGGCTTCTGTATGCAGCACAAAACACTTTAAATGTTTGAATTCAAGTGAAAGCATAAATAAAACACTCAACAGCAACACCTCTGATGTAATACAATTATTCTTTCCGAAGATATTTTCTTCTTCAGAACTCTTCCAATGAATGAGGAAAATAGGTGTCCTTCTCAGGAACAAAAAACAATCAATGCTCCAGAATAAAATCCGAAAACGAAACTCTTTGAAGGCTAAAATTCCACTTAGGTTCCAACAAGATTTAATTACAGGTGTGTGTGACTCAGTTGTTTTTTTCTCTGAGTAAGCCTCCTCTGTTCAAGCAAAGCAGACCAGCTGCAGGGGAACGTGGAATCTGGATTGTGCCGCCGAGCTGAAATTTAAAAAAAAGCAGCTTGATTTTTTTTTTTTTTGTTTTTTTAATATTTCAATTTTGTCATTGCTTTCACTTTTTTTTTTTACTAACTAAAATTACTGTTTGATTCTGGAGAAAAGACTTCTCAAACAATGAAAAAAGCTTCATATTTGATGAGTTACTGGAAACTTCTGCTGCTCGATAAGGCTCGATGTGGTGGAGCATTACTGTCCATGAAGAGGAAGTTGGGGGTGTTCAGTTGAAATTGGGCGATGATGAGTTCTATGATGTCTTTGAAGTAAGAATGTGCGATGACTTGACCATCTCCAAAAAATAATTTGTTTTTTTGCTGATACTTGCCCAGATGATCGCACCTCCTCCACCAAAGTCAACAATGGGGACCATGTTGATCTCATTTTATCGCTCACCTACATCAACGCTGACGACCATCATTTCTGTGGAAGATGACCCGACGCTCATTGTTGATCAGGATGACAGATTGTCCAGGACATGTGATCTTGTGTTCACTACAAACATTCACGGTGGTGTCTTGGTGTTAGTGGAGTCACCCACATGGTTGTCTAGGATGAATGTCAAAGCGTTGGAGTTAGTTGTGAATGATTTACATGGGAATCCTAGTTCCCCTCACATCTCATAAACAGACCTGCATCAGTGTGGAATTTAACAGGTCCTTAGGTACTGGTCATGGTTGCCGTCTGTTACAAACTCTGCCAGCAGTTCTGTGTCTTGATGGAAGTCTGTTGATGACACTTTGAAACAAACCAAGTTAACCTACAACATCTGACCACCAACTATGCTGTGGCCAGGTGGCGCTGCTCATCCATAAAGCAACAACGTGTGTACATGGCTGCTTGAATGACAAACGTGGAATGACATACTGGTAACTTTTTACTCTGGTAGCTTTTTATACTCACAGAATGACACAGAATTGAAATTGATGCCACACAGTGTTTTTCTTTTAGAATTTTTTGGTTTTGACTCTAGTAAGCCACACTGTACACAGTGAGATGATCATAAGGAAAACACTAAAAGGAAGTGTGTCTACCACCCCAATACTATTGCCTCCCTATCTTGAAAATCTGGGAAGTGAAACACTGCACACAACATCCACTATAGTCCTAGCTTATTGTGAGTAACTGTGAATAAAAACACTCAGAGAAATACAACTGAAAACGCCGTGTGAAGGACTGACAACCTGTCAATGGCAACCCTGGCAACCCTGTGATGCAAAATGGGATACAGAATAAAGAAAATGGATGGATGGACAACTGAAAAACACAAAGTCTAATTGTTTGTTTTTTTTTAAGGAAAAGCAGGTCCTTAGCAGCTTTTGTGTGTATCAATTTTTCCAATCAGTGCATTCAGTTTAGACAACTTCATCACTTCAAAAGGGGAAAAAAAAAACTGCAGGTGTGTGTCTGCGGAATACACTTACAGGAGGATCTCATGGAGGATTTCTCCTCGGTTTTTGCCGAGCAGAAGTCATCATTTGTTCTGGCGCTGCGCGGTCATCTTCTTCTGGAAGAATCCCCACTCTGTTCTGCGTGCGGCCCCCATCCATCACGGCCGCCGGTGGCTGCCTGTGCGACGTTGTGTTTATGCAACTTAAAGAGCTTTTCTCTGCCCCGCCACACTGATGTATCGCCCTACAGACTGAAACAGATGATGTGTGCTGTGTGTGTGTGGGGGGGTGAAAAAACCGGTGGTTTGGCAGGGATGGATGCACCTCGATGGGAAAAAAGGGGGATTTCAAGTAAGGAGGAGCACAAAGTGAAGCGTCGGGATGGAGAGGGTCATGGAGGTGAATGGTGGAAAATCCTATGAAAGTAATGTTTCTGACTGAAAGGGCAGGAAAGAACCAAGTCTATGGGTCAATGTGATTTCTCTGAGTCCAACATGCTGTAAGACTCTGAATGTGACACTTGATTCCTCAAAGAGAAAAGGTACGAATGCAGGGAAATCGAAACTTAATACACTTATAATGTAAAAATGCAATGAGATTTATATGAAGCAAAACTACATCCACTTTAAAAAATGTATTTTAAAAAATCAAAATAGAACATCTGTTTTTCAGAAAAGAAATAGTCTGGTTTTATAGGTAAAAATTCCTTGCACGAAGAGTATAAGAGATCTGGATGGAGTGAGTGTGATATCATGTATGGAAAATGGCTTGTTTCTGGCTCCAACTACATGAAGTCATTTCAGTCGCCATTTTTTGCGTAATACAGATGTTGCAATGCCGGTACCAGACAACGTCAGCAAGCAGTGATTGCTGCAAGCTAAGTCAATGTTTCCACGGTAATCGCTCTTGCCGATCAGGAGTTAGCTTGTTGGAAGACCACACCCCCTCCACTCAAGCAGGCTCTGGAGAATCTGTCACTGGTTTCAAACGTTGGACATGGGAGCCAGTGGGGACCACATTGAGGCATCTGACATATACCAGTTTGTGACTTGAAGAACTTCCAATAAAGAAACAAAGAAAATTAACAAATAGAAAAAAACATGACAAAAATGGTGGAGCAAGAATGCTTATTCTGACAAATATAATGGCTGAGTAGTAACAGTTTATTTCCCAATAGAAGTCTATAGAATTTTGGCGTTTTGGAGCCTGCAGGAACTTCACATTTGGAACATAAGAGGGAAGGGATCATTCGTTTTAGTTGTCTTATCAGTCAATAGATCAATGTAAATATTTGGAATTCTTTTTTTTTTTTTTTTTTTTTAAACTGCATTACAATCAGCTATCGATGGTCTTCTCTGCAGAATCCTAAATTCCTAAGATTTGGAAAAAAAAAAAAAGTGGAAAAACTATGATTTCTTCTATTCCTTTTACTTAAGAACTAAAATATTTCCTAGTTTCCAAAAGTGTTGTGGCAGTGATAGACAATCATCTTCCCAAATTTATTGTTTGATTGTCCAAATGACTTAAGCTCCAAATTGTGTGTTAAATAGACTTCTTAAATTCAACACAGAATTTAAGGTTCATAGGCATCTCCTGTCTCTATAGATCAGGCACAAATCCACCATGTTTGAAAATCTCTTTGCTTTTTGCTTCCTCTTGAGAAGTATATACAGTTTGTCTTTTCACTCAGGACATGCTGAAGCTTGTAACATCTGAGGGGCAACTCATTCTATTTTAAGTACCGCATGTTCCCATGTTGGAATGAACTAAAGTGTCATTATTTTTAGGGACACTGTGTTTTCTTGCGTGACTGTGCAGCTTAGATAGTCCTCGGGATCCACCCGTCAACGGAGTGAGATCCATCATGTTAACAGTGTGTATCCGCTTACATGCTGTCAGCTCTTCATCTCCAGGTTTCCTATTGAGCTCTGACAGACACCTCACGTCCCACATTCAATCTAACACGCTCACAGAAAACCTGCGATTGACTATCACTAATGAGAACAACAAGATACAAATAATCATCTATTAAAGTCATTTTATTTGTTTTGGAAAATCCTGCAACTGATGAAACTTCAGGTTGAAATGAGGTTCATAAAACCAGTTCACCATGTATGCATACAAACTCGACTCATCTAAACTGAAAAGATTTGTTCAGCATACGGGGAGGTCAAAATGTGTGTAAAAGTAGGTGGGAATTACTGGCCACAATTTGTTACTCAGGCTATCAACAGGCTCAACCTGTTTGGTGAGTTTTCTCATCCGTTTGCTTCCTTTTCTTCCATGTGCTTTAGCAGAAGAGTTTGAATTTCCAGAGAAGTTATAATAGGCTCATTACATGGACACATAAAATATAATGGTGTTGATTTGTTATGAAACGTAACATTAACATCAATGGAAAAGTTGTCATAACTGCACAAACCTGTTGTGCAAACAAATAATATTGTTGTGGATTTAAAACCAACATTTTAGTTTTTAATGAATTAAAAACAAACAAACATTTTTAGAAGCCAAACAAACCTAAAAAATTATTTGAGGCAGGCATGTACTTTGATGTTTAACAACTGTATTTATGTATCGTCAGCATAAAAACTTCCTTTTTGAAAGGAAATTTTAGCCATGGATTCACTAGATCAGGGGTCACCTACCTGGTGCCCTCCACACGCCCACAGGGCTCTTCTAAAAATAGCACAACTCACTTCTGAGCTGCATCTAAAATTGAATTATATTCTGTTGCTATTCTTTTTTAAATTACACTTTAATTTTTCATAGATTTAAAAATTAAAATGTCTTTAAAATATGTTTATGATACATGAACTTTAGATGAGTATATGTTCACATTAAGCAAAACTGCTTTGAACTCTGCTGTGACACTGTACAATCATGCTGAACGAGTACATTCTTTGCTGTTGTGCCCGTGCATGAATATTTGCATGTTATTTTCCTTGAAGCCTCCAGGCCTGTCAAGAAGAATGACCATAAAAAAACTGCTTTCGTATCCCACCAGGCTATAGCGTGTACAACTTCTGATTGGAGTTCTACCCTTTACAGGTGAGCTCAGCTGTCAAACACACTTCATCATTAACGTGAGATGTTAGATACGGTGTCAACAGCAGTATTTCGTGATACTATGGGAACAGGCTGAACCTTGCTCCCTGTGAGATGTGGATAGCAATCATCATACAATCACCATCTGTCACTGTGACTGTCAGGCGTCAGTAGACAGTCAACTAAACCAGACATTTAACATTAAAGCTTACATTTTGTTGCGTAGATTATAGCTCTCTTGCGTGTGTGGGCTAATACAGGTGACTCCACATTCTGATTGACTGAACTCAACCTTTAGACTCAACTCTGGTATTTTACAGGAAGCAGTACAGGGAGAGCAAGAAAGTAGGCTAGTGGTAAATCCCAAGAACTGTTAGAAGTCAACTTGTCTGTTTTTAATCTATCATTAAGTATGGCTCGACCAGTAATGTACCATAGAGTAAAGAGCTGTGCAAAGATTCATTATAACTCACCTATATTCCAGCACTTACACCTGGTGGAAAGTCTTCAGGAACAAAATGAGGAATTCAGGTTTCAGAACAGCGCTTCCTTCTTGATCCTCAGTGAACCAGGAGATGTGGTTTTAATATCCAGTCAGGAGGCCTTTCAGGTATCTTCTAGGACAAATTCCTCCAAAAGAGGCTTTACTCAACCAAAACTCAGCTGTCCTAGTAAGAGACCGGAGGTATCTCAGAAGTGCTGAGATAGATGTCCAGTTAATATAAAGGTTTATGAAAATTTGAATCATTTTACCTGTCTTTACAAATCAGATGTCTTTCAGAATCAAGCTGAATGAACAGATTGCGCACGGATTCATGTTATTTCAGTGTACTGTTGCTATATGAAGGACACCCGCCACCGTCTTTCCTGCCCGAATTCATCCTCGCCTCCTCTAAGGACATAATGTCAAAGATTGAGCGCCTCACTATCATTCTCTTCCTCCTGCCAAAATAAAGAGTGGGAGGGGGCGCCACAGCTCTTTGTGGAGCAGGTTAATAACTTTCTTTTGCTCTGGACATCTTAAATTGGTTTCTATTGAGACCTGCTATCTCTTAGCTGATAGCGGCGAGCACCTCATCAAGCAAGGAGATGCTGATGTGTGGAGCCAAATAAGCTTCTGCCCCCCCTTCCCACCACCCACCTCATGCTCCCCACCCTGACCTCACTGACAATGTCGGTTTTTCTCTGCAGGCTTCGACGCTGTCAGGATGAATCACTCAGGATTTCACATGTTTTAATTGCCTTGTCATACGCTTGGCCTCATCATAAATGAAACATCCAGATTGTCATGGTAACAATCTGCAGCTTGAACTCACTAGCATCTTTGCTGACAAGTTCATGAACTGATACTAACTCAACCTTTGCAATATATAGTGTCGTCTGGGTTCACTTCACTTACAGGGCACATTTTTGTTTAATTAAGGATTTTTTTTTTTTTGCAACAAATTTTAAGCATCAGCTTCAGAATCCTGTATCTGATGGCACATGAGCCCAAGGTCCTTGTTGCTTTGATTGTAAGAAAAAAATGAGAAGATAAAGATGAGCCATAATCCTAATCTCCCATGTGTTAAGCTACGTTCACCCCGCCCTCAGTAACGTGGATTCAAGCGACCACTTTCAATGTAAAGTCTGTGAACGTGAGTGTTTTTTAGGCTTCCGCTTTCAAATCATGTTCACAACTGACTACAAGTTTCAGCCACTTTTGTTGGGCTCTGTAAACGTAAACACATGGCCATTGAAGATGCAAACTTTTCGTCCCATCAGACTCAAATTTATATGATACCAAGTCTTTCATATGTTGGAATAGAGCTGTGAAAGAAAAAAGCTTGGAGCAAGATTTGAACTGCTTCGACATTTTGCACTAAAATTCTTCCAACTGCACCAGATAAACATTATGGAATAAAGCATGAATATAGCATTAAGGTAGTTTATCCCTTGAGTCTTGTTTCCACTGAGCGGCCCAGTATAGTCCGATATTTCGAGCGTTTCCATTGTAAAATGAACCTGTTAAACAGTACCTAACCATAACTCTTAGAGGTCTCTATCAGTTGTAGGTCCATTGAAAAGTGGAACAAAACAGTTTGGGCAGAGCCGTTGTAGCCACCCGTTGCACCCACGCATGTGCCATGAAAACAAACCGCTCAACTGAAACAAGGCTTAATTGAGTAGACTCTCTCACCAGAATTAACTTGACTGTACCTTACCGTACTGGACCGTTCAGTAGAAACGAGGTTTCATATAAGTTTTTGGATCAGCTGTATAAAGGGCTCTGCGGCCCATCCTCCTGGCCTGAGAAAAGCATATATTCTTTCATCCATTTTCTGAGCCCTCTAAATCCCATTTGGGAACAAATGGCTTCTGAAGCCAACCCATCTGGGCAAAGATGGGGTACACTTTGGACCGGTTTGTTCCCGGGCCCCACATACACACACACATTCACCCTATACAGGCAATTTAGTCATCCATTACCTGTAAAGCATGTATATGGATTCTGTGAAAAACTAGCTCAAGTTACAATATGGTTTCATGAGTGTAATCTTCTAAAATGATTAAAAGTAGAGTGAAGTACCTTCAAACCCTCTGAAAACAAGACACAGTTCCAGGAATTAGGTAAAAAAAATAACCAAATGTGTTTATTTCATGTTGATACATTCTTGGACAACACCTCACAGAATAGTTGCATGAGTGGCCAAATGGAAATCTCTCCCACAACATTGGCACAGAAGCAGCAAGGGCAACATGAATATACCAAGTACAAACAGTAGAAAACATACATGCTTCCTTTTTTTAAACAAGTATTCTTTTTAAATATATACTCATCTTTTCTCAGTTTCCCAGAGCTTTTCAAAATAAAAATAAAACCCATCGAAGCAGTGATAGTGTCAGGATTTGGCGGTAAAGGAGCAAAAGCAAAAGAAACGGTACAGTTCAGAGTGGACGTGTGGAATCAAACCTGTGAAATCGCTGCGAGAGCTTCATTTTTTCATCTTTTTTTTCTGATTCGTTTCAACATCGAACACATCAGGGCATGCATTTGACGACCTCGACAGCAGAAGTTTTTATGAAATCTCCACATTTTCTGGCTCACCCGCACTGACACAGGAACATTTCATCATTGTCTTCATCACAAATAGCAGAAGTCATTGGGTGGAGAGGAAGAGGTTGGAATGAAGGCCCTCAATCATGTCACAACAAACAAACAGGGCTTTTAAACACAACATTCAATAATAATTAACAAACGGACAAAAAAAATAAAAAAAACTTGGGGATATGAAGAATCAATGGATCTCTTTATGAGATAAAAAAATTACAAGTTCACCAGGAATAGAGGTCTGCACTGGAAGGGCTTCGACTAAATAAACAATGGTTGTCTATAAATCCAATAATTCATTTACTGTTGAAATGGGATTTTTAAAGTGGGAATTGTAATGGCACAGAATGGAAACACTTTTTAAACACAATTTGTTATCAAGTAAATTATGGCGTATTCCATTTTGCCTCAGTGTCAATCATTTTCAGTCACATGACATGTTTGCCATCCTAGAGGGTGAAACCTCAGACATATAATACTCTGCATGGATAATCCCTGACATCACCCTTTGGATTCTGCACAGCAAAACTGAGGCGTTAAAGGGGAAGGGGACATTGACCAGAGATGAATGTTCCCTCCTCAACAATGCTCTAAAAACAACATTGTGGTGTGACAAAGTAACATTTATTTATTTATTTTTTATGTAAAATCTGCCTATTAAATGTTGGACATAAGAGCATATTTTCTTTTGCAACCTGCCTCAAGTGGTTTTTGATGGAACTACAAACTCTGGTGGGGTCAAACAGCTACACATTCTCACTCCTGACTCGTCAGATTTGGATGTCTGGTTCTGGCCCCCTCCACGTCACTTTTTCACATTTTGGGTGTTCCCAACTTGTTAGTTTTTGATGCGCTGGCTGTTCCCATTAAATCATAGGCCCCTAACCCTCAGGACGTAGTACCGGACGGGGAATCTGTACAGGGTCAGGATACTGGCCTGGTCTGAGTGCCGGTACCGTGTCCCAAGGGTTGGGGATCCCTGATTAGTGTTTGCATTTTTCTCGTCTGTGGCCCGGTACAAGCGGTCCAATGACCAATACTGGCTGACAATTTGCTTCCAGAACTAGACTTGATATCTACATCTGCCTAAAACAGAAGCCTTCACTTTTCCCACCCAGAAGATAATAGGAAGGAAGGTTAAGAAAATGTTATTCATAAAAGTGAGAGTGAAAACTAAATACTACTTTTAATGATAAACACAAGCATACAACCTCTTTCTTTCAATTTGATGCAATTTTCAGTCTTTTTTTTTTAAACAATGAGTCCTGGTCTGTCTCCTCTGTGATTGTTGCATTCAATAAACTACAATCTATTTGTTTTTTCTTCTTCAGTAATGAAGGCAATCTCATTCTATATGAGGGCATTGTTGGAGTATTGTAACTTTCTACCCTCCATGGAGCACTCCACTTAAAATGTGTCATCACAGACTTATGACGAATGTGGAGGATGATGTAACATATATCCAGCAAAGGTCAATCATTTAACCCCTCCTGTCCTGGCTTGTTAAAAAAAATACTGTGCTTCATGAAGTGGTGGTGACACAAGCTGACTGGGATAAAGTCAGCTTAAATGCTATAATTGAAACTGTTGGTTCCACCAAAATATGTTGATACTTCCCATGATTCAAAATTTTAATGTCAGAATTCACAGGGAGCGCCTAAAAGTCTCTTTTCCCTTAGTGGGCGTTATGATATCTCACCCTTAACCACTCTAATGGTGGTAGGCACAAGAAAATATGCAAATTTATCACAATTTTTGTCGAGGATTACATTGAACTGCATTGCACATGAGCAGTATTCATGCACATGCCCTGTCTGATTCCGTTATGCTTTTTATTGGCCACAATATGCATTTCGAATACACAGCCCACCACAGCTGTTGAAACTGTTTTGTGCTTTCTGATTTACAAAAAGTAAATCTAGAATAATTAGAGATAGCAATCAAAGAAAATCTTTATGATGCAAGTATTCTGAGAAAATCTTTAACAAGTAAGTGAAGCTGATGACTTATGAGGGAGTTAAATGCTGTTTAAAGTTTTTAATGAAGAAGGTTCACTACAACGAAGAATAAACCCTGATCCTAACAAACACCGAGCGGCAGGCATGGCTGTTGACATAAAGTATGTGTAAAGCTACATTCCACCGGGCGTGTGACATGCGTTCTTGAACGTACCTTTAGCTTATGGTGTTCACACACTAGGTTGTTGCTGCCCAGTACTAGTGCATGTCTGCCACATACAGTGATACATGAAAGACTTGGTGTCATATAATTCCAGCCGGACACAAACCGCAATTATTAACGCCTCCTTCATGATCGCTTTTCCAAACGGTTGGCACTTCCGTAAACTAAAGGGGACGTCCTCCATGCGTCATACTAAATCAGAGTCCCTGATTGGTCAAAAATTAAACTGGTTTCACTTTCAAAATGCCTGGTGTTTTGTACGAGAGCCTGATAATGGTTGTAAAAACTTGCGCAGTGATGTGTGAATGCAGAAGCCTGAAATACACATATACCTGCACGTGGATTTACATAGACTTATCATTGGAAGTGGTCATTTGAACGCATGTTTCCGAGGGCGGCGTGAACGTATCTTAAAATGTTGTGATTAGAATGATTCTTTCCAGAGAAACGCTCCACAAGACAAGCATCATGCTCCAGTCCCTGTTTTTCATATTTTTTCATATTTTTTCATAGTAAAAGCGCACAAAAATTTCTGGATTGTTTGTATGTCTGGTAGGATCAGGGTAATCTCTGGACAAAGCAGCTGAAAGACTAACAAGATTTCAGATTCAGAAAAAATCTTCTGGAGTTTGTGGTTTTTTAAACCATTGCAACATATTTTCCAAATTTTAAGTATGCAAGTGAAAAAAATAACATTAAAAAAAATTCTTGAATAATAATGTATTTATATTTTTTTAATTATTGCACAGATCCACTCTTTGAAACAGAAGTTAAAGTTGGATGATAAAGGAGCCTTTGGAAACGCATGGATGTCTCCACAGTACAGACCTTCGGTCACATGTCCACACTGAAAACTATGCCAAGCTTAAGCCCCTGAAAACTGAACCCTGAAACCTCAGCACGCATGCAAGACAGACACATTTGCTGCTAATATAAAGAAACGCAAACAGAACACAAGTGGACACATCTGTGTCCCTTTCTTCAGCAACACGGTGATCTGACAAACTGCAGACAAACACAACGAAACGGCACGGTTACAGCAGTGGATCCAGCTGATTGGACCGCAGCATCATACCTCCTGTACAATCCACAAAGCATCATGGGACGCGTAGTTCCCACAGTTAGAGCACAAGCGTTTGCACCTGCAAACGACTGAAAGCATGCACCATCAATGATAAATCTGCGAGGGAGTTAATGGTTTCTCACACTCCAGAACCTGACCCAGAGGGGGAGTTTTCAGGGGCTTTAAGAGCATCCATCTTTATCATCTTTATGACTTTCCTTTTTTATTAATTTAAGTGACAGAAAGCGCAGCCTTCCAGACCCCACGTTAAAAACCGAATGTGCATCAGAAAAAACAAAATAGACTTGTTGATATCTGTGACACAGAAGAAGGAAAGAACTAAAGCAGGCCAGCGTGTCAGCCCGAGAGAGTACACACATGTAGACATTGGAGGTTGAGAAACTCGAATCATGTAAGTACGGGAGGCGACGGGTGCATGTAACGGGGCAAAGATGCAGTGCGGAATCTTTCATTACCACCGACCGTCTGCTGCATCCGCCTTGTTTGTCCTGCTGTCAGCCTCACCCACATATTAACCACTCCACCACTTTCCCGTTTGACTGAAGAAAGAGAGTCTCGGCGGGTGGCAGACGCCTGAACGCTTGTGGCGGGCAGTGAAACACGGAAACAAGAGAAGGTAAAACTGGAAAGCTGTCCGCTTCCTTCTGCAGCTGAGGAGTCAGGCAGGAGAGCGGACGCCTCTGCAGAAGGTCCCATTGATGCTAGGGGAGGGGGGTCCACTTAGATCACCAGGTCATTGTAGCTCACGTACTTTGTCTTTGCTGCCGGACCTGTTGGGGAGGAGAGAAGAGGGAAAAACAAAGATCAGCACGTCTCGCTGAGGCTGCTGGGAAGTTATTGATAGAGGTTAATGATGATGGAGGTGAAGGAGCAGATGCATTCTGTTATCCTTAAAACACAGATCGACCTGTGGGCTTTCGTAAAGGTCAGTCAGGTTGATTGACGAGGACGTAGAGAAATAGTCAAGCAAAGCGTACAGAGGATCTTTTTCCAGCTCTGGTTTAGTTTAACCATCCACAGTCCATGTGGCTGGATAGCCTTTGAATTTTGACCTGATGGTTTGAACTTACGGACGCCCTGCTGAATTCAGAACGTGAACTCCACAAACCATTTTGAACAAACAGTGATGATGGGTTAACTAGCCTTAGTCATCAGATACAACTAAGCTTTTGTCTGTCTCTATTTAAATCTAATCATTGTTAATGAGGAAAGGCTCACAATTTTTCCTCAAATTATGAGTGCGTTTCTTGGTAATAAATCACCTAATATTGTTTACACTCCATTAGTTTTGCTGCATTCTTTGACAGATTAACTAATGGCAGTACAGCAACCATGAAAAACTGTATTTTTTTTTTATTCAAAGAGCCAAATTTACAGCATTTTGTCAAAACTCCAAGTAAAAAAAAAAACAAAAAAAAACAAAAAAACAAAACAAATAACATTCAAAAACATTAGTCTCATAGTAATTACATACATTCTAAGGAATTACTTAACGTCAAGATCAACAAAGTACAAATGAACACTTTCTGTAGGATGTATTTGAGTTTTTGTGTTTGTGCTGTAAACTCTTTTCATTTGTGAATGACTATCAATTTTGAAATATTATGGCGTAAAAAATACTTTTTATTCCATAAAAATATTAATGTAACAGTTAAATATTTTTTCCTCTGTGTGAGGTTTGTTCACAGTTTTGATGTCCTGGTTTCTTTGTTCACAATGTACTCAGGGTAAGGGCAGGTTTATACATGTCTTCCTTTCTAATTAGGTTTTAGTTCCTTTCATGTTTGATTTATTTACTTTACTTCATGTTACTCACAGGTTTTACTACCTACTTTTGCCACATGTTCAAAATGATTTATTGATTCATTACTTTTTTTGCAACACACCAGATTATAAGGTGCACCATCAATAAATGTTCTATTTTTGTACTCATGACATATATGAAGTTTTTTAAATGAGACAAATCAGTCGGAGATATGTCCGTCAATGAGTCAGGTTGAGTCAGAATTCCTTCAATACTTGCTATATAGTGCGTTTGCCTTTTTGTAGAGCTGTCTGAATCCAAACTCAAATGTCCTAGAAATTTCCCAGAAGTTTGCAAAAAAGCAGTGGACATTAATACTGATTAAATTGGGCGATTATAGAGCACATTGCATTGCGTCGTAATGAATTTTCATGTGGAAAAACATTATTTTAACTTTTTTCATAAACAAACCAAGTATTCATAATCAGAATTCAGTGGATTCATAAATAGTATTTGTAAAAGGTTCATATTTATTAGTTTTTTTTCTTCAGAAAATCTGTGGCATCATATTTGAAATATAAATAAATAAATAATGCAGTGCGCATTCCAGTTGGTTTTAAAATTCAATGTACTAGACGGTACTGCCTAATATTGTTTTTTTAGCACTTAGGTAGTAGTGAGGGAATTGACTTTACTACTGACCACTGACTGGCCACTGACTTTATTCATAGCAATAACAGTAACTCTGTTACTTGTTTGTGTCATTCTACATGTAAAAGCATAAGCCGTGTTAGCGTATTTACAAGACTTTTTACTCCCAATCTTGTTAGTTACATGTAAAAATCCGACTGACACCACTAAAACAAATGTTATTGTGTGTACACTAACTCCCAACCTTAAAGCAGAATACGTAAAAGAAAACCCCCCCCCCCCCCACACACACACACACACACAAAAATCTAAATTTTGCTGGGACCAGTACAACAAAAATGATGAACATTAATGGAGCTTTCCGGCTTTTTTGCAATTGTTCTGGATTCACACTGAGTGAAATAAAGAAATAATGCAACTTTAGGATACATTTACTTTATATATGCCCTTTATCATCAGGACAAATTCAACAAAAACATGCTAAAAACACACAAAACTATTACTTTTATCAAAGTGGGTCTTTTAGGCTTTACAGTTTGTCTTATAGTGCAGAAAAAAATGCAATTTATTTATTCATGTATGTGCATTTCAAAGCACTTTGTTTTAATTATAGGTCTAGAGAGCTTGGTTCCCTAGTGAAATATAACCCCCCCCCGTCATAGTATTCCTGTTTGAACTTGACGCAAGAAACACTTTTTTCCAGTCATATTATGTGACACTCTATGAAATGTTTTACTTTTTTCAAAGCAGCAAAAAAGTCTTTTGTTGTTAATGTTAATTTTTATGTTGGGTATAGTTGTTATTCCCCTGCATTAAACTTCTAGCAGTGATGAAGATGTTCTGCAAGTTTCTCTGACAGCCTCGGCTCAGGTGTCCATTTCTTTGCCTGCCTGAAGGACCACACTGGCAGAACTGAAGCCCCCTGCTGGTACACTCACTTCCAGACATACAAAAAGTGTGTGTGTGGGTTGGGGGTGGTGGCTGAGAGCCAAAAGCTCATCATCAATCATGTGGAGAATACAAAAGGAAATGTCCGTCTGCATATGGAAGCCTGAAGTTGTCTCTTCACCTCTCCGACTTGGTCACCTGACTTCTCATCCTCACACAAAAAGAAGCGGGACGAGTCTGACAGCAGTGAGCAACCAGACTGAACAGTTTTTTACGAGTATACGGGTTTGTCAACTCGTTAACGTCCACTATAAATAGAAAGGATTCAGGTGCGAGTTCATGCCAGAGGCTGTTCACAGCAAGAATTATCACCGGTCCACACACGCCCCGGATCAGAGCCGCTTTATATGCAAATGAAGGAGTCAACTGTCTGCTGAGAAGCAGAGGGGAACACTTGACGGGAACACTAGCTCCAGTTCCACTGACGCTCAGGATGTGAAACCACAAGGCCTTGAACTCCAGAAGAATGGGACTGAATGAAACATGAAAATAGACTAAGATCCTTTAGAAACAATCATATGCAGAAAGGAAGAGGGACCCGATGATGAGTGATTGTGGTCCAAAAGGAAGGATGTGATAGACTGGTGTCCTGTTCAGGGTGGACCCTGCCTTCTCTGATTAGTACCTGGGTTAGGCTCCGGGACCCCCACAACCTCGAAAGGGACCAAGTGGCCAAGAAGATGAATTACATAAATATATATATAATATTATATAACCTTATATAATTATATAGGGTTAAAGTTCACATTTGTAACTCATAAGCTCTACCCTTCAAAAATGTAAAATACATTTTTAAAAAGTTGAGATTTAAAAAAAGAAAAACTTTACCCAAGAAGGTGATTTCAGCACATAAAAAGTCAGCTTTTAAATAGAAAATTGTATTGTTTTAGGTTTAAGAAACAGGTTTGGAAAAAAAAGAATGTAAGTTTGTAAGAATAAACAAGTAATTTTTAACTGACCAATGTAAATGTTATTAAAATCATTAAACGATGTCTGTGTCTTTTGAGTGTCTCTACAATTGCTCTTCTCTTTGCGAATTTTGTAGATCTGATATTTTTAAACGCTCAATTTTTTTAGACAAAGGTGTGCAAGTTAAGAAAAAAATTTGCATAATGTTAACAGTAATATAACAAAATATGAATAGTACAAATTTGACAGAATCAACAGTAACGTTTAAGTTGACATTTCTTGGGAAAATTAAGAGAAACTTGGTTATTTCAATGAAACTTGTCCTACTAAAAAGCCTGCGCTAAGACTTCCTTATATAATTTTTAATATTCTGCAGAATGTTTCAAAATAAGATGGTTACTGATTTAAAAAAATAAAGTTTCTGATGCTTGAAAATGAACTAAATGAATTTATTTTCACAGAAAATACTTCCACTAAATATTGACTCTAAAGATGTGAACATAGAAGCTAAGTCACTTATACAAATGTATTTACATTCTATGCAATAGATTGATGAAAATAATAGTTTTGTTTTGACATTTGCTTTTGGATAATCATAAATTTCCAATATTTGTTTTCACTGTCAGGAACAGAAAGTAAACTTCAGATATTTGTCAAAATGTCATTTTCTGAAGTCGCGGCTGTGTTAGTCTAAGCGATTGGATCTGAATGCATCCCCAGTGTTTTTAATCTTTGACTCACTCTTGTTGTTCTGTGGACTTTGATTGGATCATCAGCTGAAAGAAGGAAAAAAGAATCATGCAGGAGGAGCTGATGTTCCAGCTTGAAGAAAATAGAACAGAACACAATTCCTCTATTTCATATCACTGCAGGGGTAAGCTGCAAATATGACCCAAGGGTCATTTGTCTTTTCTGACATGGGTCATGTGCTGTGAGGGACAGGAGCACCTTAAAAGGCCCGAGGACAACCAGACTTCAGACCCCTCCATCTGGCTGCTCATGGAAGGTGAAAAGAAGCTTGCACCGAGGGAAAGGCCCGGCCACGTCGCCTGCAGAGAGAGCTTCTTTCAATTCCCTCCATTTCTTTTTCTTCCCAAAATAAATCTTCAAGGTTCAATAAAGGTTTGGAAGTGAGTTGGAAAGCAAATTTCCAATGAATGAAAAAAAAAGTAAAGTATTTCCCCTCTGCAGGCACACCAGGAGGGGAATGCTTGTAGAGATTCTGTGTGAGCTGCAGAGGCTGTGCGAGCTTTAAGAGACAGACCAGAGCCTTTGTTGTGCACAGAATCAGCTTTTGGAGAAAGGCTGAGAGGTCTTATAAAAGGAGAATCAGAGAGATTTGGCCTTTGAAGAGCGGCTGAAGATGAAGTCTTTGTAGTCGGGGAATCAGCTGTAGCAGCAGAAAGATGGAGATGGAAAGAGGGTAGAGAGAGAGTGATCGAAGGGGAAAAAGATGAAGCCATCTGAAGTGACTGAGGGCTATTACAGTGCCGAGACAGAGAGAGAGGGGGACAGCAGGAAGGCAGCAGGTGAGGAGGAGGTGAGGAAACAAGATTGGAAAATGGAGTTGGGGTGAACCGCTAAAGTCCGGTCTGAATGGAGATGGAGAGGAGAGAAAGAGGGAAGTGAATAGGTCGGAAGATGGCTCTGTGGCTCTTCTCGAAGCGACTGTGAAGCCAGCGCTGGCCAGAGTCTCACCTCCCTGCAGCGCCGATAACAGCTCCCCGCTGCACTGCAGCCAACACCACTGATTGATGAGCCATCATTATCGGCGCGCAAAGGTCTGCTCGCAGGGCCTTCATTATTTAACTTCTCACAGTCACGTCCAGACCGTGGCAGCCTGTGCTCCACCTGCCTGCTGTGCTAACTTACACCCCCACAACAACACTCAACAGGAGAGCAGAAACAACAGGTGCTCTAGAAAGAAAAAAAAAGGAAAGCAGGTGACCACTTCAGAAAAGAAAAAAGAAAATTTCTAGCTTAAGACCTCTCCAAAAAGATTCCACAATTCAGTTTAAGACCCACTCCAGTCATCTTTTGATCTATTTTAAATTTAAAGTTAAAGTCCCATTAGTTGTCACACACCTAGGTGTGCGAAATTTGTTCTCCGCATTTGACCCATCCCCTAAGGGAGCGGTGAGCTGCAGACACAGCCGCGCTCGGGAACCATTTGGTGGTTTAACCCCCCAATCCAACCCCTTAATGCTGAGTGCCAAGCAGGGAGGCACCTGGTCCCATTTTTAGGGTCTTTGGTATGACTCGGCCTGGACTTGAACCCATGACCTTCCAATCTCAGGGCGGACACTCTACCACAAGGCCACTGAGCTGGTCAAACCATCCCCAGTGGTCTTTTAATCATGATTATGCTGCCAAAATTGAAAAAGCTGTGTTGTTTTCTAAAGACACTTTCTGCAGAGCTGGAGTCGTTCATTAGAAAGAGCAAACCCGCCCCCCTTCCCGTTACCCGTAACTGAGAGCTTTCCGTTTCCGCTCTCATGCTGGCTTACAGCTCCTCACACCCCCAACCTAACATTACTGGTGTTACAAACGTGGCGAGCAATATTGGAGCTATCCAGCCATACAGTCTTGAACTTTTACGAGGAAAAAAAGACGCACATGAATCTATTTTAGTGCGTCTGGAGTTTGAGTTGGAGAAAAACAGGAGTTGGAAGCAGGGAGCTTGCAACCGCCCATTGTAGTTTTTCTTAGGGCTGGGTATCGATAATATACTGCTCACAAAAATTATAGGAACACTTTAAAAAACACATTAGCATCATCAGCATCGATCTCAAATAGAAGCTTGGACAAAGGATACAGTAGAAATAGTAACAGAGCAGTGCTGGAAGACTTAGAAGGTAGTGAAGTTATGTGATAATAAACTTTACGAAGGGAATTCCGGGTTCAATTGTGCAGACACCATAAAATCAGAGTGAAATAAAGATGTGGAAGGCTAGTCCATTTTCTCCAAAACTTCATTTCTGCAACTCAAAATGCTTTTCAGTATCTTGTGCGGCCCCCACGAGCTTGTATGCATGCTTGACAACGTCACGGCATGCTCCTAATGAGACAACAAATGGTGTCTTGTGGCATTTTCTCCCAGATCTGTGTGAGGGCATCCCTGAGCTGTTGTACAGTCTGAGGAGCAACCTGACAGCGCCTAATGAACCCAAACATAATGTCCCAGAGATGTTCTATTGGGTTTAAGTCAGGTGATTGTGAAGGCCATTCAATTGTTTCAATTCCTTCATCCTCCAGGTACTGCCTGTATACTCTTACCATGTGAGGCCGGGCATTGTCATGCATTAGGAGGAAACCAGGACCTACTGCACCAGTGTAGGGTCTGACAATGGGTTCAAAGGATTTCATCTGGATACCTTATGGCAGTCAGAGCACCATTTCCTAGGCAGTAGAGGTCTGTGCGTCCCTCCATGGATATGCCTCCCCAGACCATCACTGACCCACCACCAAACCTGTCATGTTGAACCACGTTGCAGGCAGCAGAACGTTCTTCTTGTCTTCTCCAGACTCTTTCACATATATCACAGGTGCTCAGGGTGAATGCCGGGTAAATTTTACCTGATACAATATACCCAATAAAATATATTTCTCATAATAAATTAATCAAAATATGACAACACATGATAAATTAGAGTAGTTTTGGTTTATTTTCGCCTGAGGTTTATGTAACAAAATGAAAAAAAAAAATTAGATAGATTTAAAAACATCCTTGAAAATTACTGAAAAATTAGGAATTGGAGAAGTAAAAAAAAACTAAAAAAATATAATAATGATACTTGAGACTTGGCCTTGGTCCACCCATTATTGGGATTGTGAGATTTTACCCATGGAGCCTCTCTGACTCTCAGAAAAATGCAATACATTGAAAATCATGTAAATACTTTTGCTCGGGTGAAAATCAACCAACGGTTGTGCCCTAGGGTTAAACATCTAGTAAGCCATTGTTTTTTGGATAAATTAAGAGGGGAAAAAACCCATCAATCTACAGCTGTCATTACAAATTTCTTCTCCCCAGATTTATCTCTTTTCACATTTGATGAGGTGAAGGAATTCTGAGCAACCCTCTGCAGTAAAAGTTGAGGTCACGGGGGTCAGTTGTTCAGTTAAAGCTGCACCCAAACCAACCAGCAGGCAGCAGCAGAGAATAATTGTAAATCTGCCACGGTGTAGTCAAACAAGGCAACCCCCCCCCCTTAAAAGTTATGAGTCAGCGGTGATATTGAGCTGAAGATGTATATTTAACATTCCCTCCACATAAAGCTCCCTCTTCTCCTTGTCATTTCTGTCTCTGCAGAGCCCCCCCCACCGGTTCACAGCTCCAGCAGAAAATGAATCAAGGTCAGGACAGAAAAGCAGAAGAAGCAGTGGATTAATTTCTCTCACCTCTGATAAATTATGAAATTAGCCTGTCAAAGGTAGAAAAACTGGATTTGGTAAGTTGTTCTCGAGAGCCCTGAAAGGAGCCCCACTGCCGGGGGGAGATCAAGCTGCCGTGTCATTTCAATTTTCCTTTTTTATTCCTAGGAGCATCGGACTGGAGGTTTCTTTTTTATTTCGAAATTTTATCGCAGCTTTTTTTTATAGGAGCTTTCTGCACAAATGAAACACACTTCACTGGTGGTGGCATAAATTGGACGCTTCAACAATTTTCTTTTATATTTATGTTTCTGGTTTTATCACTTTTCACACTTATTGACTGTGTTTGCTGTTTTTTGTTATTAATTAAGAACTTTTATCTGGAAGCAACTTAATTTTCTAGTTTTAAGTGAACAAATGATGCCCTTTTTGCATAATTTATTTGCACTATTTAGAATTTCTGGTCATAAGTTTTGTAGTGACAAGTTGTTATTTAATTGTGAGTGTGGAATGGACCAGGAATAAATTTTTGAATTTTATTGTAGGCTACAAAAAATAACAGTAAAGACCTATTTCTAAGAAGCAGGAAGCAAGAAGTGAAACTATATGAACTGAATGCAGTTCAGAAGAGATACTATAATCATGAATGAAACATAACAAGAACAACCAAGCAGCTGTTTGAGGCAAAAGTTTTGCTGTTGATCTTCAAGCTTGCAAAAGAGTAATAAGGAATAATAAGTAGATTTTGGTCAGATTGTGCTATTCCATCCACTTCCAATGTTTGAGCAGTCATGAAAGCTCTCAAAGAAGAGAAAAGTATTGTTATTATTATTTTTCTCTATTGTTGCTATTTATGGACTAAAAAATAGATGTAGAAGATAAACTGAGGGGATTAGGTGTTTCTGGGAACAAAGTTTTAGCCAGGATAAATAATATGATGCAGTACTTAATACCTGATACATAGGAGGTATTAAAACAAATAAATGCATTACATCATAACTACATAAATCACTGAGACAATAGTATATTCATTGATTAGGTTTTGTTAAAATTCACTTGTTTATTCTTTGTTAAAACTAATTTGATTATTTTAAAGTATTATTTATTGATGCATTTATGGATGTTGAGTGACAGGTGTAGAGAGAAAGGGGGCGGAGTTGAGAGACAGAAAAAAGAGGGAGGAGCTTGGCGCGGAAAAAAAAGAAGCCCAGCTACCGAAGATGTCGTTTTGTCTCAATGAGGAGAGATGTCTATGCTGTGGTTCATCACCAGAAACACCAAGCCATTCAAAACAAGTGGTACACAAAAGATTCAAATTTACTTGTCTGAACATTTGTGTCTTAGGTGGATCATATGAAGAAGTTACCATCAGGCTCTGAACTGTGGTTTAAAGCTGCTCTTTTGACCCAACTCCAGTTTTTTGTTTTTCTTTAAACTTTATTTTGCCAAGAAATTCCATTGAGATTAGAACTTTTTTTCCAGGGAGACCTGGACCCAAAGACATCTTCACTGGCAAGGCTGCACATTGTGGGTAATAAACAGATTACACACCACTTTGTGGTCCAACCATACAGATTTAACTTTTATCAGGCACATAAAAAAAGATAAAGTCTCAACTTGTCAAAAATGGCACAAAACTATATTTAGACCAATTTCTCAACAGCAGCCAATTGCACCAAAACAATATGAAGTGCACAAGATATATAAAACGCCCACCTGCTTGTTGGGGGTGGGTTTGGAAGGCAACCACAAATGTAAGAAAAGCATAAACACATAAAAGTGAAAACATAAAAATATGTAAGTAAAGGAAAAATGTGGAGGAAGTCCAGCCTTTAACAAGACAAAGCTGTTCGGGCCCATTTTATTAAGTGGGTGTTTTGACATCATGCCTGTGTCAGTGGGTGAATGGGACTATGAAGCCATTTGGGCCTTAATGAAGGTAGAAAGCAAGTACATACGTCTTACCTTTTTTATCTGTTTCTACTAGGGGTGAAGAAAAATTTCGATATGTCGCAATACTTCATTTGACAATATTTGTATCGATTTAAAATGCTGACATGGCAATATTTAATTAATTTTTTTATTATCGTTCTTTAGCGTCTTACTTTTGTTTTCCACATTTCGTCTACAAAAAATATGTTATATCAGACGATATTGATTGTTCCCTCTAAAAACAAATATTTCTTAATTTATTACAGTTTTTCTGAATTGCTAAAACACAAAATGCCATTCTTCAAACCAGCTGGTCAACGGCTTTAACTCTTTTCTCAATAACATCAGTCTTTAGTCAAAGCCTGAAACACAATTTGCAGTTAACACACAATTTGCAAAACTCTAATTCACTCATTGCAGAACACGTGACACATTCTCACTTTTAACATTGTGTTTGATGTTTGGTTAAATTCGTTAAATGTTTTAGAAATTGTCTTTTAGCATTTGGGAAAAAGTGTTAAAGAAAAGCGCCATGAATTTGCTTTGGTAAAAACAACTTGTTTATGAGATACAGTTCGAGTACTTAATGTTGCGATCACAAATGAATGTTAACATTTTATTACAGTGAATTAATATTCAGGCAGAGTTTTTTTTTTAATTTTAAGTAATACTCTTTTAAAAATAGTGAATATTTTTCAGGTACAGTCTTAGGATATATCGCGATACACATCGCATCGTGAGCCGGGCATCGAGATATGTATCGTATCGACTCACTCAGGCCAATACAGACTCCTAGTTTTTGCAGTTCTTTAGCAGAGCTCTTTCCTCCTAATTTCTTTGATTTTTAAGTAAATTTCACAATTTCACATAGGCATCAAATAAAAAAAGGGAAATAATGCTTAGCATAGCTGAGATCTCACATAAAAATCTCCAAACTGAAGCTAAAGGAATCTGGAAAACATATGTTATTATGTCAATCAAACCAGAAAGGTCAAAAAGTGCTTTTGAAACCATACTGTTGGTTAGGCTGTTTCTGTATTACAGCTGGACCATTTCACACCGCCTGTTCCGTCCTCATTTACTTTTTATTTTTTGTTCCACATAGCTCAGAAAATTCATGCCTGTGAGTAACACAAATAAGTTGTTTGTTATTGAAATGTAATAAGGCCATGTGAATAATAGCAGGCAGCTCCATCTAAATAGCAATGACAAATTAGCATCATGCTAACACTTTTGCATATTGTTCACAGTTTTACATTTCTTGATGACGAAATAAATCTTCAGAAGACCTGGAAACCTGTTCCTCTCTGTGTTCATCTATCTGCCAAACTAGACATAGGTCACAGAATACTGGACTGTGATTGCAAAGCGCTTTGGGCCTTTGAGGAAGGTAGAAAAACACTATGCATGTATACAAAAGGAGCCAACAACCTGAGTCATTCTGTTTTTAAAATGAGCTTTCAATGCTTTTAGATAATGACAAGTGAAACTCTCAGATCAGCACGTTTACACGAATTCCTTTGTTTTCTCCCGTTTCACCGGCACTTACTGTTGGGGTCGACGTTCTCGCACAGCTCCGTCTTGGCCTCTCCGTTGGGCCGGTCGCTGGCCTTGTGGGACAGTCGGGACGACATGGTGGCGGCCGTGACAACGGCCTTGAAGGATCGTTTCCTCTTCTGCACGTTGAGCTCTGGGTGGAAGATGATGACGTAGACTTTGGGCATGTAGAGCATCCCCAGGGCGACGGACGCACTCAGGTTCATGGAGATGGTCAGAGTGGTTGTTTGGATGTACATCTGTGGGGAAGCAGCAGACGATAACGGGGGGGGGGGTTACTTATCTGAACACCGGAACTCATTACCTCAGGTGAACCTTGGTTGAAGAAGATAAAGCGCTCTTCCTCTCTGCAGACTCTTTAAGGAGGTAAATCAGAGGGGAGTGTATCTGTAGGTCTCTGTAGTCATAAAATGGAAAAAAAAAATGATCATGAGATGGTGTTCTTGTGTTTATGAGACACTGAGTCACTTTAACTACCTCAGTCCGAGCCGTCGCTCATCTCTGTGAGCCACAGAGCCTTGGAGACTCTAAACGTGAACTGAAATGAGCCTGAACAAAGATTCATTACAGAACCAAACTCTGGACACTTTTTATAAGCAGGTGAAGGATTGTTTTATACGACTCTGTGTTTGCTGCCCTCACCTGCAGCCAAGAATGGAAGCAGCTGGCTGAATTACATCATTAATGTTTTATGTGCTGTGTATATTGGCCTTGCATCTAAAGCTGTGGCCCTCTGAACCCAATCGAGCGCCGATATCGGCCCGAAATGAATGCATAAAGAGGCCTGGCCCAGCCGTAATGGGCTTCCCAGAGTGGCTTTCACCGAGTGCAAACCCGCTGCCTTTGTGCTTTATGGGCCTGCTGTCACAGCCTGATGTACGCCATTTACAGGGAGAAGTCACCGAGGGTGAAGAAGGTGGAGGAAGAGGAGGTACAACCTCACACAGAAGCAAACTGAAAGTTTGAAATAAGGAAAACAGTATGAATGAATGAACTTTATTTATATAGCACTTAACAACTGCTTACAGCATAAGTGCTTCACAATAAAATAAATAAAGTTTAAAAAATTAGACAACTTAAGAACGAAATATGAAAAACAGCATAAAATTACAAAAGCGGTCTTCAATCAAAATACATAAAAGATCAATAAGAACACAATAAAACAAATAAAAATAAAATTAAATAAAATACCACCAACTACTGAGCATTAAAAGCCATTTTAAAAAGGTGTGTTTTCAAATAGCCTTTAAAGCTGGTTAGGTCTGACATCATGTGCAGTTCTGCTGGAATACTATTCCATAGCTGAGGGCCGGCAATGGAAAAAGCTTGGTCACCCCAGTGTTTCTGTTGTGACTTGAGCACCTCAAGCAGATACTGATTGATAGACTTCAAAACTCTAGAATGGCTACAGACGTTTAAAAGCTAAGTTAAGTAAACTAGTGCAAGACAATGAAGAGCCTTAAAAACAAACAGTAAAAGTGTAAACTGAATTATAACAGGAACAACAGTAAAGGAGGCAAGAATGTATAAGAGACTACCGGACTAGTGTGATCTCGACTACCGAGTGATGTTCTCAGATGTTCCAGTTTAACAGTCATGCTGCTGCGTTTTGAACTAACTGGAGACGGTTGAATGATCGCTGAGTGACACGTCAGTAAAGGGAATTACAGTAATCTACACGGGAGGTGATCATGGCGTGGATGGCTATTTCTAGATCACTGTGGCTCAGGAAAGGTTTAGCTTAAAGGCGCAAGTGATAAAAGCTCATTTTGACAACACTGTCAATCTGTTTCTCAAATTTAAAACAGCTGTCCACCATCTGATAACTCCCAGACTTGTAACAGCGGTGGAGTCAGCTGCAGAGGTGTCACCAAAAACAATGTTCTCCGTTTTTGACTGATTCAAATATAGAACATTCTGGCTCAGCCATTTTTTATGTCTTGGAAGCAATCTGTTAAAACCTTTTGTGAGGTCTTTTTTCCTGAACTGAGGGGCAGATATATCTGGAAATCATCGGCGTAGCATTAGAATGAGACGTCATGTCGTGTAATGATGGAACCAAGTGGCTGCAAATATAAAGAAAAAGGGCAGGACCAAGGATAGAGCCTTGAGGTACTTCACAGGAGTGAGAAGTCTCAGATAATGAGGCCTCACCAATTTTAACAGAAAACGTCTCCCTGTTAAATAATACTTAAACCAGTTAAGTGCAAAGCCGTGAATGCTGATGTAGTGTTCCAGTCGAGACAGGAGGACTGCATGGTCCACTGTGACAAAGGCTGCTGTCAGGTCCAAAAGCATGAGAACAACAGGCTGTTTGGAATCAACAGACACGGCAAGGTCATTGTGGACCTTCAGAAGGGTGGACTCTATGCTGTGCTGAGATCTAAAACCTGACTGAAACTTCTCAAAAGCAGTAGAGAACTAACTCCAAACAAAGTTAGCACTGACCCCAACTTCAACCCTAAGAAGCAATTTTCAGACACCGACCTTCTAAACTAAAACAAATTAATAACAATTTTTCCCTAAAAATGAAAATGATTCAACAGCAGAAGTTTCAGAAATGTCCTCTTTCAGACAATCTGACCAGAGCTTCACCTGCTCCTCTGACTGTTTTAGAACAGAAGATTGCATTGCCTCATAAAAACTGAGATCCACAAAACAACAACTTCTGAGCTGCCAACATGCAATCTGACATAGGAATTCAGCGCAGTGATGTGTTCCCTTAAATCACATCCCCTGTGATAGACAGCTAACAGAGGCCCTGCAAGAGTCAGACTGTTGAGTCACAGCAACACGTCAGTCTGATAGAGAATATCTTTACAGATTCACTCCAATAAAAAGTGTTTTTTTTTTTACCATGTTCTTGTGGAAGTTTTCTCATGATAGAGGACATATATTTAAAAAAAAAGTTCAAAATTTGATTTTTGAGTATTTCTTGATACAGATTATTGTGAATCAGGAGCAGACAGACAAATACTGTTTGAAAAAGATTGCATTTGTTATGTAGAAAACACATTCGGCGGACCACCAGCTCCATGCTCTGCTCCATTCTGATGGATCCACTTGTAGACCACATATCCAGATACATCTTGGTTTTTCTCATCTGATCTCAAAACTCTACATCTGGATACCTCCACTATTACTAGACATTAAGTAGGATAAGAATCAGTCTGGGTGAAGGGAAGTGGGGGTGGAGTTGCTTTGCACCAACTTTCCCGCCCACAACTCAGAGGTACTTTACCATGGAACTCCTGCTGCTTTGCAGAAACTAGAAAATGACAAGTTGTTCCCATTTTGGCTAAAAACAGCATTATCATAATTAAAGGAAAAAAAATATTGGGAACACTTTTAAAATACACCAAAATATGATTGAAGTGGGACTTTAAAACCTCTGATATGGAAACAAACCTGCAATGTTTGTTCATTAAGAACGGTAAGATCAATTCAGTCTGAGAGAAAAATAAAAAAACAGAAAATTTATTTTAAAAGGTCTATAATGATATGACCATTTAAATTATTTCATTTTGTTTCAACATACATGCTGACCTTGTGTTTTTTTCCCTCAGATCTGACTCTGTCATTCATGTTTGATCTTCTGTTTCTTGTTTCGAGTTCCTTCAAAGGCTGAAGTAGGCCACAACACCATGCAGTTTCAGTAGCTGCTCATTTGGGGGCGCAATTGCTCAAAATAAGCTCTGACCAGAAAGGAAAAAATAAGGAGGAAGAAGAAAACGGGTGATTCTCTGACTTTCATTTATAAGCGCTTGCCCCTCCTCCCTCCTCACATTTACCCAGCAGACGTTTTGTTTTCACACTTTTTCATGATTGGTGCTTCTTTAGACTCATGCTGCGGGCTATTTTTTCTTTTTTTTTCGTCATAATACACAGAGCTTACATCATTTCTTCCCTTTGGTTCTCTTTCTCTCTTTGAGATGACCTGTTTCCAATTGAATACTCCCTGAATTTATTTTCATGAAAAAAAACAAACAAAACAAACAAACAAACAAAAACAATCTTAAATCTTTGATTTCGTTTTATGAGCTAAATAAATCCAATTTTGGCCAAACTCTTCCATTTTAATCTGAAAAACCCACTTAAAGAACCAAGTGATAAAACTTACTCTTTCTTCCAACTGCATAAGGGAAAAAAAAAACTTCAAACAGGAACAGAATGAAACCACAAAACTTCAGGATCAAACATGGCATTATCTAAAAATCCTAACGTAGAAAGCAGACAGCTTCTCCAGCAGCACATCCCACTCTGAATCTTCTCCAAGATGACCAACGTTCTGAATTTCACCCTCACAGATTAATCAAAACCATCAACTATCCTCAGGAGAGAACTGCTTCAACATTTTGATGGCTAGAGAAACCCTGAGCTGCTGTAGATGGTGTTTGGAGCTGTTTGAACTGACATACTGCAGGAAGCCCAAACTCAGCCTGTAGCATCAAAGAAAAGAAAAAAAAAAGAAGACATCATCTTGAAGTTATTGACTTCAACATCCATTCATTTATATTGATTGAGGTAGTTTCAGGGGCTGTGTGGACATGCCAGCATGTGAGAAAACGCTCAGACGCTTCCATCTCTCAAATCCCGCCTTCAGTCATGTGGAACTTCAGATGGTGGTCCTCATGATTCTATTACCAGATCTAACCCTTCTGCTCTGTTAGACTATACTTATGCTGACTGTAATGCTTCATAGCAATCAGCTATCACATCAATCGTGTTGCATCCCAACTACAATCGTGTGTCCAGTTTATACAAAGGCTGGTTGCCTTCACTTGCGACTGTCCGCAATAACTGCAACGAAATTTTGAGAGGTGTTAATACTTTTCAACCCTAATGACGTGATTATCTGCAGCTATTTTATTACTTTTTACAGTGATACATAGAGACCTTTGAGATTCAGTTTAAATATATATACATTTATATTTACATAAATATATATACAATTATGTATGTAGTAATATGTATGAAGAAAAAAACATTTTACATTTATTCTTTTTTCATAAATTGTTTTATATATATATATATATATATATATATATATATATATATATATATATATATATATATATACATATATATATATATAGTAGGTGGTAGATTTTTTGGGTGGTATTTTAAAAGCCTCAACAATGAGTGCACTTTTAAGAATACATTTCATTTTCACTTATTTACCACCTGCTCCATACTTTAATTAAAAAGTAAAATGTTGGGTTGTTAATTTTTTTGGAACTTAGAATTAAAAAATGTCAAACATCCAAACCTCAATTCTATTTAACATGCAGTAAAGGTGATTTTCAGTTTTGTATTCAAATTCCTTGGATGCGGATTCAACAGTTTTTTGGATTGGGTTTCCTCTGCCATTGCATCTTCTAATTGCTCAGAAATATGTGAATCAAGAGAAAAAAAATCATTTGAAAAAGCTTTAAGTTGTTATGTTTAAGCTACAAGGCCCCAAGCTCTCTGCTCCGCTCCAGTCCGATTCATCCACATGTACATCTCTGTTTCTCTGGTCTGGGCTGACATCTGGCTCCAAACTGTACGACTTGATAGCTCCAATATTACAAGCCATTTTTGCTCCATTGGGTGGGAGGGACTGTAAGTTAGTGGGAGAGAGTGTTAACAAAAGCAAATGTGGGCTAACTCCTTGGAAACAGTCCCGCCCACAAACTTAAGACAAATTTTTGAGGAACTCAGAAACTATGTCCTAAATAAAACAATACAGGTTGATTTTGGCAAAAAAAAAAAAAAAAAAACTGGCTAAAATCACTTGATCAATAGATCAAAAGATGATCAGAGTGGGACTTTAACCCTCGGGCTATCCTGGCATGTTTACATTAAAAGTGGGGTCATCTGGACCCCACAAGACAGCATCCTGAACTTTTTTTTCAAGGATTTTTTATCTTCCCTGGCATGGGAGACAAAAAATCCTGTCCATCTTTATAATGGGATGGATCATATCAATAAAAAGGTGGGGTCATCTGGACCCCAGAAGATAGCACAAGGGTTAAATGATAATGTGCACACAATTGTACTGTGGGGGCAAAATTCCAATCGCGGATGATGTCATCAATCTGTGTTATATCTTGCAGCAATTGGGGTGATTCCTTTTCAATGGCTTTGAAACCAGTGGGACCCGAGCGGTTACAAAAAGTAAGATGTCCTGGAAAAAGGTGGAGTTTGGCTGATCTTCTGCACGCCGATCTGTACAGAAGCTGATCTGAAGTCAGTGTTTGGAGCACGATATGAATCAGGATGAACCTCATAACAACAAGATGACATGAGCGATAGAGCAGAAACACAAGCCAGGGTTTATTACTGTAATTCCCTCATTTCGGAGTGCGCCTACATGTGTTTGTGATGGTTTTCAGGGGGAAAATCCACACTTTGTTTCAGGAAGAGTTGATGAAGAGGAAAGATAAGGAGAGAAAACAGCAGAAGGAGACACAGAGGTCTGATGCACACTCAGCGTGCGCTCTGTGCACGTTCAAGCCTCATCTGTGAGTCGTTTCTTATCGGTCCATAAAGGTTACGTTGCAGATGAAGCTGAGAGCGGGACTCCGGGCAGGTTAAGTGGATCGTTTATCTCCTGCAGACTCCTGTGAGAAGCATCCGCAGATAAAAGTCTGCGCTCTTTGACTGCACTCACTAAGAGGATTAATATTAAAAAAAGTAGTCAGTAATCTGCAGCCTGTTTATCTGACGACAGCAGCGAAGAAGAAAAGCTTCGTCACACATTTATCTCCAGCTCCTTTCAGACGCAAACACATTCCCATGAATCTGTCGCCGCGTCTAACCAACGTTCCTGCTGCTTCTGCCAAAACTGTTCATGTCAACGACCAGACTCATTTAGAGCTTCTAATGCAAATATTTGACAACATAAGCCTACAGTGCAGCAGTCACATTAACAAGCAGCAGGGGTTCATCTTTTATGATCAGCTGACTGCTTGAAATGGCTCTTATACTCTGATGTGTGCTGCTTTAGAGACTCAATGTTGAACGTAGTTCACCGCTGGCCTCAAAATGACCAAAAAAACAAAAACGTGAAACAGGAATATGATTGCTTTAAAGCAGCATTAGTGGGTCTGTGGATTTGACTTTAAGATTCCTAAATAAAACTGATATTAGTTTCCATGAATCTGTCTCCTTTCTTTTTCGGCTAAAATTCATGTTTCTACTATCGTTATTAGACATGAGTTTTTTTTTCCCCAAAGATCTTAAAAACAAAGGATAAAATAAATTAATTAATTTGCACTTAGTTAATCAGCCAATAAAAGTAATATAAGCCAAATAAGAATGGTTTATTACCAAGTCTATTTTTTAGTTAAAATAAAGTAACTTTTCTTTTTTTACTTTTTATAGAAGTTTTCATCACTTAAAATGTAAATTATAAAGCTATCACTCTCCCTTTATTTGGATTCTTCTTTCAAAATAAAAGCAGACTTTTCAACAATCTAGCCTGTAGACATACAAATTACTGCCTGTTGTTGATTAAAGTTGAATTTGTTTTTCACTGCTGTAAAAGTCAAGCTAGCTTCTGATAAAAGCTACATCATCGTCCAGTCCTCTACAGATTTTCTTGGTCAACGATCAATTCAACATCAATGTTTTTGATCAAAGTAAGTGTTATTTTCAACTCAAAAACAAAAATATTTGAACTGGTTCATCTATAAATAAAACATGTATTTGGTCCATGCTTATTTACAGAAAATGCTTTTATGTTGGTTTTTGTTCATTTGTGATTTATGAGGTTATGGATCTGCCTTTTAGCTTAAAATCCCAATTTTTCTGATTTTTCAGAACATTTTTTAAACCTCTTCTTCTCTGGCTGCGGCTGACGGCATCATTGCTGAGCTCTGGAGGTCAGGGGTCCTCACTGCATCCAAGTCTTTGAATATTGACCTTTAAAGAGGAAAATTTGATTTTTCTGTTCATTTTTGTACTGTTGTATTTTATTTCTGACAGTAAAATTTCAATATATGTGTATTTCTATTTTTTCCCATGTAAAGTAAAATAGGTTCTTGCTTGAACAGCATATTTATGAGCGTGACGCTTCCCTTTCTGTGCTTAATCTTCCAAAGCCTGCTTCTATACTTTCTTCATGTTTTCATCAGATCTCTTTCATTGTTATGCTTTTCTATGCAAAAAAATCTATTTTAAATCACATATCCTGTTGTGACTCACTTCATTAGAACAAATGAGTTCATCTCTTTGGCTCTGTGTGGTTCAGATGTCCAGCTGAGCTACCGATGCGCCTCTTTTGTTTCTTTACATAACTCTTGTTACTCGTTTTGGCCCCATGCGGCGCTGATTGATCAGCTGATCTTGTCAGCGAAATGGTTGAGACAGTGAGAAAAAAAAATAGCTTATGAAGCAATTTTTTTCAAATTCCTGATTGTATGTATTTTTTTTCTATAGAGGTTCTCTGTTGTCATGGAAACATGGGTGGGGTAACTAGTATATTCTTATTAGTTTTTAGGTTTGGAAGTTTTGTGGAATTTATAAATCTTTCGGTGGTCAGACTTATGTAATTTGGGGGAAAAAATAAGAATATTTTAAGAAACCATTACATTTAGGCATTTTAGCCTTTAGTCAGAGGACTACTTGAAGTTAACAAAGACAAACCAATGTTTAAATGAAGATAAAAATATGAGCAGCAGCTTCATTAGAACTATTATCGGCTCAGACTTCAGCTCTGAATAATAAAGGTTGATCATTGTGCTTCACAGAATCTGCCTGCACTGAAGCAAGCTCAGATCTTCTCGACAGCCCTGCAGCAGTCAGAGATCAAAGATCCCTAGGATGGTTTGTCCATTCTTGTCCTGCATGCAGCTGCAGCCTCCTGCACCATTAGCATGCAGCAGCTGCAGCCCAGCGCTGGCGTGACTCAACCTTCTGCACAAAGAATCGGCTCCAGGTCAGAGCCTTCAGCTCTGCAGGAAACACTCCACTTCACATGCAGCAATGTGAGTTCATCGACCTACATACACTGATGACTTATGCAGCCACGGATGACACGAAACATACCTAGCATAATGGAAACTTTGAACAGAGACGTAAGGTGGACAAGCTTATTGAAGGTTTGCCACAGAAGATGTTTCAGAAACATGGACTCCACATTGGTTTAAAGGGAATCTGTATTAAAAACTATTTCAAAATCAATTTTATCTCTGAATCACTTTTCAGGAGAAACCTTATGATGATTTTGTCTAGTTTTTTAGCAACATGTCATGGTGAAGCTAGGATATTGGATCAATGTAACGGAGCCCATCACAGACATTCCTAAATATTCAGTCAATAAAAGTCTGAGTCCAGGGCCATGGACTTTTTTTTTCTGTCAGAGGATAAGCTGCAGCATTTATGGTTGACTCAGTGGGGATTGATTAAAAAAAAAAAAAAAATAGAGCCGAAAAAGTTTCTTGGAAAAGCAGGAAAATGCATTCCCTGATTAATCTTTATAACTCTAGTTACTCTGAATAATAGAATCACGTGATGACAAGATCTGGATGACAGGAAATTTTTTTAAAATTAAAAAATAGAATAGCACTAATTTAGCAAATATCATGAAACAGATTGTAATGCCAGAAAGAACTTGGTTTGAGGGCTGACCTAATTCAATCTAAGTTGCAGGTTCAATAAAAACCAAGAGGAGCTGTAACCTAAAACCTTCAAGATCAGAGCTCCACTATATTTGTCATTTTTACTGGCCATATTTATTTTTTTCCAGAAGAAAAATTAAGCAGAAAGAGTAGACTCCCACAGTGCCCCTCATTCAGTGAATGCTCAAAGCCTTTAAAAGTTCCCTGCTTCCAATAACTAAAAAAAGATATGCTTGATTCTTCCTGACAGCCATTGAAAGCAGCATGAAGTCAGCCGTCAACTGTCGTGCTAGAGTTTGGATATCCACTGAAATACCAGTTTCTCTCATCTAAGAAAAAAAGGCAGTAGCATCTTTTTTTATTTCATGAAAGCCATCAAGTCCAGTTTTGAAGGACATAGGTTATTAAAAAAGTGTCCAATTTTTCCTTATATTTCCCAGATTGTATCATTTTCCTTCACGTAAATTAAACCAATTCAGGATTTGAGAGCACAGCAAAAGAGATCTAAATAATGAAGAAGAAATTCAGCCTCATAATAAAACTTTCATTTTTTTTTAATGTTTGAGTTTTAAAATATTTAGTTGACAACAAAAAAACAAAAAAGGATTTTGTAAATGGAGATGGATCCAAAATCTTTAAAAGTTCAAAAGACCTGTCAACTTTTTCTAACAAGTGAGAAGGGATTAAAAGAGCAGCTTTCTCATCACCAGGAGATGGCAATAAAAAACTGAAAGCTCAAATTCACCTCGCTTAAGTCAAATCGTAAAGGGAGTGTTTCATTGTTTATTACACCCAACATCACAATTTACAATACTCCTTCTCTGCCTGCTGTTCCTCAGAAGGCTGCTGCCGTCACTGATCTGGGTGACCCCCTGTTCCTCTGATCATCTTTCTGGGTCACAGTCAGACACTTTGAAGTGCTTCAGCCCGAGCGGCATCAAAGTGTCTGATGAGACGAAGGTGAGCTTGTTATTTATCTGCTGCTCATAATGGAGCTCATTTAAGGTGAGACTGCAGTTGTGTTATCTGCTCTTATTTCTTACCTTTTAAAAACTTTCCATTCTGCCATTAAATCTAAAAAAAAAAAGAACAATCTAGGCTGCACTGTCAGCTCTTAAAGGAAATGGCCCGAAACTTCTCTTCAACAAGTTAATACAAGGACAAATGATTCAAGCTAGAAAAGAAAAGAATAAAACACAAATACATAAAAAAAAAGATGAAAGTAGAACTTGTGGGGAAATTGAATCACAGCAGAAAGCTTAAATATGCTCTAAATTGTAAAATCACAAGAAAAGAACAAAAGAAAAAAATACATAAACTCTTTGCCAATAAGGTAACCAACTGGAGGAGATATGGGGATTATCTAAAAAATGCAAGTCAGTAGACATGGAATAGAAAGGTTTTAAAAGGTTGAAAGAACCAGCTTGATCTTAAATTGGTCTGACAAAAGTAATCTGGAATGATGAATGTGCAATGTACATGGAGATGCCCGTGGCAAAAAAAGTCTATTTAATCTTAAAAGCATTCCCTGTGGTTTTTAAATTATGATTTGACCTTTTTCAGCCAAGATAAAAAATAAATAAAACCTGTGTCGTTTTCTTGGACATAGTTTCTGCAGAGCGACAGTGGTTCATTAGAAATTGGCTTTTGAGTTGTTGGCTGGATTGTTAACGCAGAGTAAGACCACCCACACTTCCCATCATCCACCTGTTTACATGCTCTCCTACTATCTTAGGGCCCTTCACACCATTAACCTAATATTACAGGTGCAGCAAAAATGGTGAGTAATGTGCAAATTGGACTTCCTCAGATGAAGAAATCAAGAGATTAATCTAGTTGTCTACAAGTGGATGCATCAAAATAGAGCTG
This sequence comes from Oryzias javanicus, assembly GCA_003999625.1. NCBI lineage: Eukaryota > Metazoa > Chordata > Actinopteri > Beloniformes > Adrianichthyidae > Oryzias > Oryzias javanicus. The sequence goes on along the minus strand of CM012441.1, from coordinate 15,755,506 downwards.
GTGGCTCACTGACTGTAGCTTCTTACTCACAGCTAAGGTTTTTCCAACAGGTTTTCCTTTGGCTGCTCCTGATTCACAATGATCTGGACAAAGAAACACAATTTGGAGCTTAATTTTCTTTATTTATGTAACCCATCATCAGAAAATATGGTTTTTATCAGAGTGGGTCTTTACGTATACTACAAGGTTTTCTCTACTAAAAGAGGGGGAATGTAGTTGGAGTTTACATTTCATATATGATCTACCAATATTTATTGTCAACTTAAAAATGTTCTAAATTAGTCTTTAGAAGTATTCAGTTAGTATACGTCCTGCACTACATGTACATGGTCTATAGTAGACTTGCTACACTTACATTCACGTATATTTAATAAAATAAACTTGATTCATGCTACTTTTTGCTAGGGGTGATGCAGGAATAAATGCAACCACACTCTGAAAGACGTGTGAAGAAATCCTGTTTGCAGACAACTCAATCATTTTCCTGGATGACTGTGCATCTCTTCACAAGGAAAAGGGTTTTTCATTTTGCCAGCAATTAGATCTTAACCTTGCTATGAAGGACTCTAATCTGTGCTGCAAAGATGATCACTAAGTGGTTGTAGAAGAAAGTTGAACCTGACTGACCACTGGTACTGGAAATAAAGTAAGCTTAAAAAACACTAAGTGCAGACAACAAAAACAAAACTTGTTATTTGACCAAAAACACCTGCAGTGTTTGGAGATAGCTTTAAAAAGAAAAAAAAAAGTTGAGCTTTTATTTCTCTAAAAGCTCAATCTATCTTTCCTGCTGTTGTAGCCATCACTCCAGTTGATGGCAAAAGTGCTGTGACGGTTTCTGTGTTGATTGTAAGGTTGGTTGTAAACCGGTTAAAGTGCAACAACACGATTTTAAATGCCGAGTCATCAAGAGGAGAGCAAAAGAGTTGATGGTAAAAACGACAACTGGGGTTGAGGAAGATAGAGGAGGAGCGTCTGAAGGAAAGCAAGGAGGTCAAAGGGGTGAGAGGAGGTTAAACGGAATGAGACAGACAGCAGGTGACATGAGAACTGTGAATGATGACAGAGGGAGGGTAGTGAAGGAGAAGTAGGGCAGAGAGGAGACGGGGCACAGTTTAATGCTGGAAGACTGATCGCCACGTCACAGAGAAGAGTTAGCGATAAGAGAAGGACGTTGAGGGGAAAACAAGGAGGAAAAAACAAAGAACCCCTTCTCCACCAAAAATAAACCCAAAATTTAGCTTTAAACTGTCCATCCATCTTCTATTCCGCTGGAGACCAGGAGTTGCTGGAGATTATCCCAGCTATGCTAAGGCTAAGGTCAAGGCAGGACAGATCACTCATCCTTTGTAAAGTTAAACTAAAAGGATCTTACTTTTGCCAGTAAATAATTTGTGTGAGACCATGTAAAAATGTCATATTTTAGGAGTTGAACAGAGTTTTAATAGACATGCTTAAAATTTTCTAATTTTGTCTCAAATTCACAAACTTCCCAATTCGCAATCTGTCTTGAAATAAATTATACATCAAAAAAGATTGAAGTCTTCATTAATACTCCTCTTGGTTTTAGGCTCACCTCCCAGTGTGGTGCCAAGCACACTGAAGAACATCAGAGCCTCAAAGTGGCAGCTGTTTTCATCATTGCATTCAGTCTGCAGTCATAAATTTGATCATTTTAAAAACTTAAAATAACTTAAAGCATTATATGTGTGTTGGACGGCATGCGCGCGCAGGGGTTTTTTATCTGTTGCTTTTTCAAGGGGGGAATCAGAAAGTAAATAAGATACACATAAACAGAGTTAGTCTAAAGACAGTAATAAGTTAGCCTAAAGATCATACAAGAAATTAGACTAAAGATGCCATGAAAGCAGTCTGAGGATGCTACAAAGTTAGTTTGAAGATGGTATGAGTGGGTTCTCACAATGTATTCTCACAAACTGAGCACAGCCCCTTTCAGAAAGAGTCTTTGCCTGTAATAACTTACAAACTTAACTCATGTTTTATTAATAATTTGTTCTTTAGTGTGCCAAACATAATATATTATCATTTATGTGGATATATTAACACTGAAAGGCTTACAAAAAGCATGATAGGTAGGCCCTTTAAAGACCCACCCAGAACATTTTAACATGTTCTTTTAGCATTCTTCTAATGATGGAGAATATAAAGAAATAAACAAGCGTTAAATTGTATTTCTGACTTAAATTGCTGTAAATCAAGGGGCATGTGAAAGAATGGAGTTTGAAGAAGATTGAAGCAGTCTCGTGGAAACTATGCGGGGCGGGACATAAGCTCCCTGCTCTGCTCCATTCTGATGCATCCACTTGGAGACGACTAGATCCATGTATGTCTTTGTTTTCCTCGTCCGAGTTTGCATCTGGCTCATAGATGATGGATGGATGGATAGTGTGGAGATGTTAAACGTTCAGTTTCTATGGATTTTGATGGATGGCCTTGGAAGATGTTTTTTAGATGTGTCTTTATTTTGAATTAGGCAAAAAATTGTTTCGAAAATATTGTGATTTGCTGCCGTCTACCAAAACGTACAAACTAAAAAAAAAAAAAAAAAAAATACTGATGATAATAGTTATGAAAGTCTGTGCTAAATCTTTTAGAATAAACTTTATACTAAGAAGAAGGCCTACATAAAGGAGGCTAAAATCTCCCAGGCGAAATGGGCAAAGATGAATTAGGAATATTTGCAAGAAGTTGGTCAGCTATAAAGCTAAACTGCTTAAAGGTCAGTAACTGTCTGCTTTTTTCTGCTCTCAGTTTAACGAGCTAATTTGAAAAATAATCACAATTTTACAGTCTTTTTTTCTTGTTAGCTGTGATGTTTCCCAGACCCTCTGGTGGGACCTGTGCATCAGAGATTCAATGTTTATTTAAAGTGCTGCTGACATTTTCTTCTTTCGTTAGGGGATTTGTTGTTTAAGGTTTTAGTGAATTAACTAAAAGCTCCAGTAATTTATGGTGGATTATGAAGCTCTTTGCACCTGAGTTTCTGTGTATGTGCAGCTGTTTTCCCTCCCCAGGGGAGGGTTGATCTCAGCTCAGCTGTGCTGCTCGAGAAAAAAGAAAAAAGCAAACAGAGGCTTACAGAGATTAAAAACGGTCACATATCTGCTCTGAAAACAGCTGCACAACAAAGCATCCATGTTTTAACTCATGCAATGGATACATTTGCTGTAGCATATTCATTAACACCTCCTTCTTTCCTTTATTCTCATTCACCGTTTTTGAAAAATGATTTACATAACTTAAAGTCCCAGTCTAATTGTCTTTTGATCAATTTAAAAGCTTGTAGCTTGTGGCCCACAGACTGTTGCTCTTATCTCACTCTGTTAAAGGTTTTTTTTCATTGGCATTTTTTTGTCTGCTCCTGATTCACAACAATTTGAATGAGGAAAAACGTTGAAATTCAGTTTAAATCTTAATAAATTTTTCTATGTGTCCTCCATCATGAAAAAAATGCCACAAGAACATGTTAAAACCACCAGAAACATAAATTAATGGGAGAGGGCTTTTGAAAATATACATTACTCCTCAGAAGATAAAGAAGAAAAGTGGATATAACTCTGAGAAATGTATTGCTTTTCCCACAACAACACAGAGGAAGTCTGAAGAAGATTTCCCAAGGTAAAAAGAAAGAGGAGACATTAGCAGCATCTTCATTACACATATGCGCAAAATTATCAAAATTCAAGAAATGTCAAAATGACACAATTTCCATTAAGTCATAATTGTGAGAATAAACAAAAAACACACATGATAAGTCATTCAGAAACATGCAAACGAATAGGATTTAATTTACAGCAGATAGATTTACATTTATACCACAGCAGTAGTACTCATCATCTATCAAATGAGGCATCACCGTCTTATTAAACTATAGAGTGGGACGCTATGTTGTAGTGGCTACAGATGAAGCAATTTTGGGAAATCATGGTTAGTGATTTTATAGCGGAGCTGGAAAACCAACGATTCCACATGACACGCCTTCTAATGACCTGTGTGATTCTGTGGGATCTTCTGTGCTCAAGCCACCGCATGGACAGTTGGGCGCAGTATCCGGTTGTTGGTCATGTGCCTCATTTACTTTGGAAAAAAAAGAGTTTCCATTGCAGTTTTCAATACGCCTTACTAAAACACCTCAAAGCACAAAAACGTATTTGATAAATGCAAGTTTTTTTTTTAAATTGTCGTGTTGCCATTAGGTGAATTTATTATTGCAAATCCAATTTGCACAATTTCATAGTCAATGGAAACAGCTTTTCAAAAGATAAACACTAAATGACAGACTTTCTCATGGTTAGCATGTGTACAAATGTGTTTTTACTTTAAAGCACATGCAAAAATCTGTTGAAGTTGATTTACTTGTGTTACTAATTTGTTGAACAGACAACACCCCACTCCCCCTCAAAAACAGCCTTATCTATTTTGTATGCTTGTCTTGTATAAATATGTAATGTGGGGATTTCTGGCAGACTGCACAAACATTTGGAGGAGTGCTTTAACTTGGATGTTTGTTTTGTGCATATTCCACTCTCATCCTCTATTTTCTGGTGCCCTAATCTTCCTCTCCTTGGCTGTTGCACTTTGTGGCAGCTGACATTGAAAAACCTTCATCACTGTCTTTACCTCTCATTTGATCCCTCTGCTCAGGGCATTTTCCATTATCAATGCAAAAACAAGCTGATAATGCGTTAGTCCAAGCTGCCCTTACAGGTAAGTGAGCAAACTCGTATGGAGCACGCAGGTGAGAACAATCAAAGTCAGCCAAAATACGAAAGGTAAAGGGTGAAATGCAGGGGCATTACAGAGATTTTTTTCAACCCTTTCAAATTCAACGCATTCTCACTCAACTCGTCATCAGGTTAGGGCCCCTTCCGTGTCATTGTTTGGCGTTTTGGGTGTCCCCAACTTGTTTTTTGACGTGCTGAATGTCCCCATTAAATCAGGGGTCTCCAACCTTTGGGCTGTGAACTTTTACCAGTCCAAGGGCTGCTTGGTACCAGGCCACAGACAGGAAAAGAATGCATACACTAATCAGGGGTTCCCAACCTCGAGACCGATGACCTAACCCGGTACCAGTACCCTAACTCACTGCCGCCTCTGTTATCCCATCCAGTACCACGACAAGGGGTTGGTGACACTTGATTTTTATAGGAACAACCGGCACATCAAAAAACAACAAGGTGGTGACACCCAAAACGTCCAAAAGATACTCAGAGGAGGCCCCAACCATACATTCAAATGTGACGAGTTGGAAGTGACAAAGTGTAGTCCAAATCCTGTGCACTACACAAGAGACCTTTTAATGCTATTCAAGTTAAAAGTATGCGCTTCTTGCACGCCATTTGCACATTCTTTGCACACACCCTGATTGTGAGGAATAAGGAAATCAGACAATCAGATCATAGTTTGTGTGTGCATCTTACCGACATTTGTATGCCACTCATACACGGTGTGCGTGTGGCAATGCCATGTGGTCAGTAAAGAACCAGTAGGCCCATCTTATCAGACTAGAGTTTGGGGTAAGGGCACGGTTCTACAAAATCACTTATATGGCATAAGTGCGTGGAACCAACATTTGCCAAATATTTTATGATACACCTACCACACGCAAAACAATCATATGTTAATGAAGTCAATTGAGGTGGCCGTACAAGCCTCAAGGAAACTGCAAGGCAGACCTGCACTCCCCCTTAAGATGCGTATGCCCCTCTCTACACCCAGACTACCTAAGAACACACAGCACGCAAACGGGCCAAACCCCCGTAGAGGTGCGTGTTACTAAGGCTGAAGTTGATATGTCTTTGCTACATTGCCCTCAGCTTAACGCCTTCGTATTCATGTCAATGAAGGTCGCATACACCATGTGTCAAACATCTTTAAAAGCTGCAGTCTTTCATTTGTCCAAATTGTACCTCTGTCTTTAAATTATTCTATAGTCTCTCTCCGTATCACATGCTGAATCCTCAGTTAAAATATCTATCTAGAGATCAGCCACACTTGGTAGATCACTTGAAATTACTTTGCCAATAATATATATACCACAGTCTATATCAGAGGTTCTTAACCTTTTTGACAGTGTGTGATGGAAAATATACGTTTACGTATACATTTCATCTTTACTATTAAATATTACTATTTTTCCACCACACACTGGGGCCCAATTTTCCCGGTACAAAGTGATTCGAGGCCTTTATACATGTTAATGTGAATTGATCCACATCTTGTTTAATTTGTATTTGATAATTAAATCGAGTCATTTTATGGTTTATCAAGTAAAATCTTGTGGGGAAAAATGATACGTGATCATCTCAGACATTTATTTCATACTGAACAGGTCCACAATTTGTCAACCTCAACACAATTAGAATTCCAAAAATATTTATAAGGAATTTTGACAAATAAAATTGTGTTGTAATAAAACAAGAACACTTCAAATAAGTTTCAAATGAAACAAACTGTAAATGAGATTTAAATAAAACTATTGAAAGATTACCTTATAAACTGATGATGAACTTGACAAATTAGAAGTTTTAATTTCATACTAGATATTTCTCTCCAAATCTGTGACAAATTAACAACAACAGTCACAACAGTCTGTTTTTAAAAAAAAACTAACATGAACTGAGGCAAAGCCCGTATAAGAATATGATGAGGGGCCGATAGCTGCATACTATTGAGTCATGCCACAACACGTTACTGATGCCGGTTCACGCTGGACGCAGAACGGAGGTCGCCTCTATTCTGCGCCCATAATCTATGGCGGCGTTCACACCAGGAGCGGTGCGGTCCTCCGCAGAGGACTCGCGCCATGCAAGCGGATCATTTCAGCTTCTGCTCTATTTTGAGTGCGAGCTGCGAGCGTTCCGGATCAATTCTGGCTGGAAGTTAATGATACAGAGAAAATACGGTTTTTTTTAAAAAGAAAGAGTGTTTTCGCAGGTAACTTTTGGAAAATCATGCATCCAGTGGTAAACTTTGTTCTTAGTCGCTCAGACCCAGAGGAAAGGGGTTAAGATTAGGATTATGGTTACAGTTCCTGAGGTCAGCAGTCTCTGCAGCTCACGGCTTCACCAGGGGAGGGGTCAAATGTGGAGAACAAATTTACACATTTAGGAGCGGACAGTTAAGGGTACTTTTAACTTTAAGTTGAATTTTAAATACGTGCGTCCAAAAAAAGCATCCAGCCTTGGACACACTTAGAATGAGTGCAGGCAATGCAGCAATGAAATCTGGCTGCATGTATTACTGTGTTTATGAATTCCATTTTCTATGCTGCTTGCATGTAAATACATGGGAACTGTGTTTTAAAAATATACCAATATTTTACAATAAACGAAGTGATTGACAAATGTGATCATGTTTTTGTATCTGAACAGACTGTAAACAGGTACATAAACACATCCATAACACGTGTATGCGCCAGCACACACTCACACATCAACATAGTGGGCAGAATAGTTTTAGTTTTATGAATTTAGTCACGCACACACATGCGAGCGAGCGCGTGCGCACAGACACAGACGTGCACACAGATCAATGTAGTGAGCCGGCTCCGGAGCGGGTGGGCGGGGGCTGGATTGTGTGTAAAAGGGTAGCAGAGAGGAGTTCCTCTTAGCAGAAACACGCGGTAATATCTTTAGGTTATTAACTTATCACGCATGATGGCAAAAACAACAAAAGCTCCAGCTGGAGCGCCTGTCGACCGCCGCGGAAAAATCCGCGTCTGCTCTGTAAACCACAGAGCTGGGCGGAAGCCGCGCGCTCTCGACTTCGCGGTGCTTCCCGGTCCAGAATGAACCTGGCGTGACGCTTACTGCCACCAAGTGGTAGGAGGCTGCATTCAGGTCCCGCGGCCCTCGCGGCCCTCATGTTCAGAACTGATTTTTATTTCGCGGCCCACTAGAGGGCGCTCGCGGACCGAGATTGGGCCGCGGCCCTATGGTTAAGAAACACTGGTCTATATGAATGTGTGCACAATTGTGTGTTGCTTTTTGCTGGAATCTTGATAAATCATGCCTAAGAAAATTTCTGAGCTGAAGTTCAGATACTGAGCAATACTGAGTAACACACCTGCAGAGGCTTCTGTGTTTGGACCAAATGGACATAACATTTGAGCTGTGACAGTGAAGCCTACAGCGGCGCCACACACCTATTAGCTGAATCTGAATTTGAATCAGGGCCTTCTCGCTGTGAGGCGAGAGCACTAGTAACCACCGCCTACACATAGATCAGAACACACAGATAAAAAAAAAAAAAAACAACACAATGAATGTCAGCTGGAAGAATCAAGCTGCAGCCGAGAGCAAAAGTCCTTCAGAGTTGCAGGAGATACTCAAATCAGGTGAGCTTAGAGGTTTTTTGTGTTTCTTTGCCCCCTTCTTCCTCTTTGACTTCGTTGTTGCAAAGAGTTGATGGCTTTTCTTTGGCCTCGCTCTGTTCTGATTTGCTGTTTGACACATCTGCAGTGTCAGGGTTCTTTACACCTGCTCAGTTTGATTCAGGTAAGGATCCAAAGCTGTGAGCTTATCAGCTGTGTGAAGCGCTGGAGCAGAAACCCTGCAGAGGAACAATCCCTGCGTGTCATTCACGCACCGGCAGGGAAACTGCAAAGCGCACAAACACACACACACACACACACACACAGGCATATAATCAATCTTTGTTAGTTGGAGAAAGTGGCTGCTGAAGGCTGCGCTGAAGCAGATCACCGTGTTGGACAGCAGCTCGATCTGACCTCATCTGTGTTCATTTGCGTTGCAGCGTCAGGTGAGCTGAGGAGGTTAAAAGGTTTATTCAGTCTGAACTTCTGCTGAAGCATCCTCACGCCCACGTTTAACACATTCAGTTGGTGTCTATCCGTTTCACTCCTCTAAAGTCAGTTAAACTATTTACTCTGCTCTTAATTTTTCTAAATAGCATCTAAAGCAAATCAAAATTTCCTCAGAATTCTGTAAATGCTTTTATATTTGGGAGTGCAGGTGTGTTTTATCTTGCAAAAATATATTTTGACTTTCTGATTAGAAGACTAAGATAATACACATCATAAAGTGTCATATTTTCTGTCTTCTTGGCGTTAATTTAACAGGATATTCTCCAGAAAGAAGAGCAATAAGATTAAATCAGCATTCATGAAGAATTGCCAATGAGAGTTTTTAGTCAGATGAGCTCATAAATCCTAGTTTTATGGCTTAAACTGCAGAGTCAAGAAATCATCAGAACTGTTTAAATTTGTCATTTTTTGTAAAGCAATAAAAAATAAATTGATAAAACACGTTGCCGCTTTTGTTCCTGTTCTTGTTTACTCAGGGAGCTTATAGTCATCGATGCATGGACTTTGCTGATGATAAACAATATTTCTCATCCATCAGCTTCAGTTGAAAGATGCTGACAGATCAGCTTTCCAGTATGTAGCCAATTATATGATTAAAAATATTTATTTCACACAAAATCATTAAAAAAAATAATTCCTTGTTGTCTTTCATCAAAAAGCTAAGGATTTATTGATAATACCCTGATAATTTGACATCTTGAAATAACTTCAGAATAATCCGTGACTGATCATGACATCCATGGTATAGTTGTAGACTAACAAAGGAAGGTAGTTCAATAAAGGCCTCTGCATAACTTTTTAGCTTAAGAAAAGTAATAAAGTAGCTTAAAGCATGTTTTTTTTTGTATTTGTGACTAAAGCTACAGACATACCTGGCATGTGAGGCACAAGTTCTGAAGTGCATTTTTAGTGCATTCCAGAAACCGATACACGTGCAGCCTTAAGCCCCCGTTTAGACCATGGAGTTCACACTGGAAAACAGGGAGGGAATTTATCTCCATGTTCTTTAGCTACTGTTTACTAGCTCATGTCCACCTCCTGCAGTTACCCTGAATTGTCCTGTTTCCTGCCTCTCTGTCTTTTTCTGACAAAATTGACTCTTGAACGGACTGCAATTAGAACTCCCTTGTAAAGCTTGCATTGCTTTAATTTAATTTAATACGTAATTGATTAATGAATATGCTATTTTTTTACATCAACACAACAGAGATGCACTGCAGATCGACCTGTTTACCCTTACGAAACAAAAGTATATTGCAATATACTGGGAAATATATGGAGATGTATTGATAATATATTAAGAAATATATCAGCCCTTTTCCCATATATTTCTGTATATATTGCAATATATGGATGTTCAACCTATTTTTGGTTATTTCTTTTTATATTGATTCATATATTTTTAAAACCTCCTCAGTTCCATTTTTTCAATGGATCACATGTCCATGTCAGTTTTTAAACAACCTTAATGTTTACTGTAAATACTATACGATTACTTATATCAGTCAAAACAGGAAAAACTTCTTTGAGTCAATATTTGTTATTCATTTTCAGAATGACAAGTTTTCACAACATTACATTATGTTACACATTTCAGTCTTCCACACTTAAACGTGGAGGAATACATGCACATAGACAGGTATACTGTGGCAGATCAACAATCATGCATTTCTTCTGAAATTTTGTGACTTGAAAAACTTGTTTCCTGCTGTAACCCCCTATTTTAAAGCTATTGTTTTTCCAAATTAATAAGTGTATTGTGTGACTTGTCATATTGTCTTCCAAGAGCAAAACATTTTTTGTCATCACCATTCTGTACAACAATGTAATAGTAAACTGTGATTATTTGTCCATTTTCTAACAAAACTGAAAAACTATTCCTCTTCCGTACTCTAGTGAACTGCTCAGAGTACAGAGTACAAAAACCAACACGAAGGACGCTTTATCACTCCTGTGATGAAACTGAAAGCAGTCTGGTTCCGCGCGTGCGCAAAAGTCGTCTTCTTCTACTTGTTCGGACAGGAATGTGGCTGCATTTTCTGTATGCTTCCGTCACTTCCGCTCTTCGCCCACTATACGACGGAGTCATTTCCAAACAGTAAAACGTCTTCATCACAAGAATTTATGTTTTTCTGAACACCCGAGAGCTTCTCCTGACTGGATTACTGTGTGAAAACAAGACACCGAGTTACCGTTAAAAACGAATTTGGATTACCGGATAAAATAAAGTGTTTTGAAGTGGCGCTGTGTCCTCTTAGCTTAGGGAGGAAACTGCCGTCATGTAAAACTGCAGAAGAAGAAAACATTTGTAGTCCGTTGTAGTCATTTTAAGATCGTAAGGTCCTTATCCTTAACGTGTCCTTTTTCTTTCGTTTATTCAGCAATAAGTGAATGTTTTCACTATGATAAAAAATTTGTGAGCTATATTAACATCCTACGAGGTTATTATTGTTGTTACCGTCCAAAGACCATAAATGCTTTAGCGGAAGTGACGTGTGGTTCGCGCATGCGGGAGAGCGGTGCAACCGATTTGCTTCCGCATACAGAAAATGCAGCCACAAGGAATTAAAATGTTCTTCTACTTGTAGTCCTCTTTAATCATCTTTCTTACACTTTATTAGGTGCCACTAGGGACTGATGGTGATGTGATGGTGTCGGCCCATTGCTGGGAGACGGCGAGGGCCCAACCAACGGCCAAAGGAATGGCACGGACCCTGCTGCTGGGCCTTTTTAGTGTTGAGGTCCAACCTTACAGGAGGGCTGAACAAGGTGGAACCTTCAGCCGAACGACGTCAGGCTCTGGACCCCAAGAAGCTGAAGGCTCTACTTGGTAAAGTTATTTTTTTTATTAATGTTTCTATACCGGATATGGTGCTTTAAATCATGATTTAGGCTTACAGTGTTTGTGTACTTTATCTTTTACAGATGCTGTCATCCAGCACCATCCAGATGCAAAGGTGGCGGAGATAAGGTCAAACATAAATTAAAAAATCTGTGAGCTCCGGCACCAAGAAAAAAAGAAAACAATGGACAGTTGTAGCTCTTTAAGATTTTAGTTTGAATTTAAAATGTTGTGTGATGTTTTTTATTTGAATAAAATTCAAACAATCATTTCTGTGTTATTGAATGCTTTTTCTAAAACCTGAAATATATCTGATGTTGCATAGCATCTTTGCATGTAAGGTATTATCTTAAAGGACATATCTGGTATAAATGCCAATATATTATAGAGCATATATCAAGTATATACAGCAATATATCACAGTATATACCGTAGCATATTATGTAGCATATATCGGTATATACAGCAATGTATCACAGTATAAACCACAGTATATTATGTAGCGTATATCGGTATATGCAGCAATATATCACAGTACAAACCACAGTATATTATGTAGCGTATATCGGTATATGCAGCAATATATCACAGTATAAACCACAGTATATTATGTAGCGTATATCGGTATATACAGCAATATATCACAGTACAAACCACAGTATATTATGTAGCGTATATCGGTATATACAGCAATATATCACAGTACAAACCACAGTATATTATGTAGCGTATATCGGTATATACAGCAATATATCACAGTACAAACCACAGTATATTAAGTTATATTACAGTATAAACCACTATATATTAATTGGTATATTTCAATATACGGAAACGGCAATAATAGGTGTATTTCAATATGTGGAAAAGTATATAGCTTCCATATATGGAATATACTGTAAATATATTGTTGCTCAATATATTGAAAAATATTTTTGTTTCGTAAGGGTAGGCTTGGTGCAAAATCTTGTGAATCTTGCTCCAGGCTTTTTCCTTCATAGCCCTATTCTAATATATAAAAGACTTAGCGTCATAAAATTCTGGCCCCACACAAATTGCAATTATTAATTTGTTCTTGATGATCAATTTTCAAAAAGCTGGAACTTCTGTAAATAAAAAGAGATGCTATCCAAACATCATTAAAAAGTCCCTGATTGGTCAAAGATTGTCCTGGTTTAAATTCCAGTGTGCGTTCCATGGTCACACAGTTTGTGTGTAGAGCCTGAAAACAGTCACAGAAACTGGCATAGCTATGCATAATGTTTTGCTCTGAGCATCTATATAAACTTTCATTGAAATGATATCCTTGAATTAAGAATTGGAAGTAGGACAAAAAAATGTTCTAAATGTAACTTTTTATTTCTAGGATAATTTCAGTGTCTGATGTTTGGCTGATATTTCCCAGTTCTCTTCCAAAATTATTATTATTATTGCTAATTGTTTCCTTTCTGTTGTTATTGGCAGCATGTTTATTGTTCATAACCTCTTAACTTTGGAAACAGCAGTCTGAAAAACTGCATATTTTCTTTGTGGTTCTATGTTGAAGAAGCTCGAAAGACTTTTGTCATTTTCTTCCAATTTCAGCGACCATCCACAAAACTTTCTTGTTGAATTGTTCTGAAGATATTGCACTTGATGATCCACACATGACAGTGGTCAGCAGGAAGCCTTCAAATTTCTCCAGAATACAAGTAATCCTATATCTATAAGAAGTGCAGGAAACAAAACACCAACAATTCAACATCCTACTTTAGCATGAAAACAATCCATACAAAGTCTTATTCCTTTTTCTTTGTATCAGCTTTGAGGATTGTTTCAGCATTCCGGTCTCCAGTTTTGTGCACATTTTTTACATGAACACACAAAAGGAATCTCAGAAGCGGCTTTTGCTTAGGATGGAACGTTCTTTGATAAGTCAGTAAAAAGCACATAAAGTCCTGATTCCGTTACTCTCAAAGAAATCCTAAAATCAGGAGAAGCATGAGCAAAGTGACAAAACACAGAGAGGTGTGCTATAAGCCTTGTTTCAAAGATGGAGGGCACATTTTTGGAGGCTCTGCTTTCTGTATCCCAACAAAGCTTAAAAGATATTCTGCTGCCTCAGGCTGCTGCTCAGATATTCAGTGAGTCACCTGCTGCTGCAGTCAGAACCTCTCAGATCATCCAACAAACGAGAGAAGCAGAATTCAGTGAAACTAAACATCACCTGGATCCAGCCTGAAAGCAGAACTTCCTACTAACTGATTCCCACCTGAACACATCGGCAGCTTCGCTCGCAGAACAGGAGTCTGCTGGAGAGAACAGGAAGTGCGTGTCCTGATCTGAGTTTGCATTCAAATGGGAAATGTTGTGGTGTGAAAATATCCGCAGCAGGAGCTACATTCCTGCAGATCGCTCCAGAACATTAAGACTGCAGCAGAATTCCTCCTGCTGGGAAACCACAGGGAGCCAACGGGCAACGCCTCCTGCCAGTTTAACACGCAGCTGAGGAAAGCAAGTTCACTGCAAGAAAGTCAGAACCACCTGACCAAATATTGTCAAACTTATTATTCCAGAACTGCTGCTGACATGAGGAGAATCTCAGCCTCTGTTCTGTACATGTGCTGGTGAATCAATCTTCTACAGAATTTATAGAATTTCTTCTCAAATGAACAAGCTTTTTCATTTCATATTGATTTACCAATGACTAACAGAAATTCATCAAAAAGATCAAGGGTTTATGCCTGTCAGACATATTTAGTCAGTAGATCTAGGCTCAAAACTAGTTTTTTCTTTTACTTTAATTGTATCTTGTTCTATTTAACCATTTTTTTAACCAATTGTCTTTTATCTTGTGCGTGGGATCAGCAGACCCAATAATTTCACTTCATAATTTAAAATCGAATTCAGAATATTTTAGTTATCCGCCGATCAATCTATCACTGCTTGGTTTCTAACTTGTTTGTTTTATTCCAATAGAAACTCCAGACAAATGACAGCAAAACTGTCTCCCAAATAAAATCTTTTGATTTGGCTTAATACCATATATTAATATGACAACAATATATCCTTTTTTAATGTTTACTTTAAATTGTATTATTTATCAACACATTCTCATCCCCATGTGGTCACATAATGAAGTTTGGTTAAGGACCCCTTCACGTCACTTTTTGGGTTTTTGGGTGTCCCCAACTTATCGTTTTTTGACATGCTGGCTGTTGGTGAAATCAAGAGTCTGCAATCTTTGAGACGTGGTACGGATGCTATACCGTACCCTAACCATGACCTGGTACTGGTTCGTGCCTGGTACTACGTCTGGTCAGGTTAGGGTTTGGGCACCAGTGCGCTACGCGTCGCGGTACTGGACCGGTTCTGTTTTGCACACTGGAGGGTAGGGACCCGTGATTTAATGAGAACAGCCAGCACGTCAAGTTAGGGACACCCAAAACCTCAAAGAGGGTGTCCTTAACCAAATATCAATATGTGATGACTTGGGAGTGAGAATGTGCTGTGTTTATAGATGTATGCATTTGTTTGGAGAACACCTGCACAAGTTTTTATTGTACAAAACTCTAAAGAAACTTTCCAGCAACATCCTTTTTGGCTAAAGAGGAGCACAAGTTTCATTCCTTTTAGACCTTTTTCATGGCTGTCACATATTTCCTTACATTGTTTTGCTAATGCATTATCTTCTTAAATATTTGTACTTTTTTTTATTAGATCTTTCAAATGTATTTTTGGGGAAAAAAAAATCAACATTAGAGTTGAAATCACTTTGAAGGAAGTTTTAAACCTTTTGGCTTAAATTTGGAGACTGGGCCTTAAATCCCACAAGTATTAAAGTTCTCAGACTCTTTTTCCTTTTCTGACACTGAGGTTGGATTCATCTGCCAGTAAGTCAGAAACATTCACAAAAAGGTTATGGAGCCAAGCACAATAAGGAATGGACCGAGAAAAACAGGATCAACATGGACAGATGTGTCACTTGGAATGTTTCCTGAAACTCAGACCTCGCTGTTCCCGCAATGACTGGACGTCTGTTACAGCGGTCTGACATTATGTTGTTGTCAACACAGTCAGGTTTCTTCCAAGACCCCAGCAATATAAAACTGTGGCAAATGTCACTCTACAGTCCGGTAAAGGTCTGACAAACATTGATATGGCCCTAAGATTGAGGTCACTTTGCAGATTTGTATCAAATTCTGTACCAGATATGAGCTTCCGCGTCTATTTTATGGGTAAAGGTGTTCAAACTGTCTTTCTTTTTTTTAAATTTGATTTTTCATGACAGTCTAAAAAAAAAAAACATCATGGAATCATAAATCTGTCGTATGAAACGGAAATACCTTCAGACTTTAAATCTTTGCCATACAGGAAGAAACAAGTCTGTCCAAAATAAAATAGACAGGCAGAATTTCATTACAATTCATATTAGACAGTGGCAGCATGACTAGCATCAGGAAAATGAAAGCTTCAGTTACTGGAAACAAACTAGACACATTTGTATAAACATAGTCTGGAATATCAATCACCATCTATCCCTGCCGAAAAAATAAACCTTTTTTGAGATTTTATTTCTTCAACGGTTGCATAACTTGCTGTTTCCTCCACACTTAGAAGCCATTTAAGGTTTTTTCAACTTTACGTACATCACGTCTAAAACAACAGTATCTTAGTTCACTTGTATGTACTGTTAATTTTAAATATGATGCAGAATCCAAAACAAAACAAAGACATACGCAGATGATCACCACACAGACAACAGTGATGTTCATGACATGGATTCCTATGCAACTCTTGTTTAAAGTTAATTTATATATAAAGGCAAAGTATAAACAGAAATTATGATTTTCCAGAAAAAATGATACATGGAGGACACAATTATTATGCTATGTTCACACCAGATATGTAATGCTGGTCCGAGAAAGCTCTAAACGCTGGTTTTTGATGTCATATTTAGCCCACGGTGTTCGCATTGGACAAGCAGGGAAGGGACTCTTCCTTTTTTCAACTGTTTACTAGCCAGATGTCTACCACCTTCAGCTGGAAGAGGCTAGGAGTGAAAGGTTGAAGCCGTGGAAATCTTGTGAATCTTTCTCCTTTTTTTTCACAGCTCTATTCCGATAAATTAAAGACTTTGTGTCATAATTTCAACCAGGCACGAACCACA
The DNA here is from genome assembly GCA_003999625.1 of Oryzias javanicus. Taxonomy (NCBI): domain Eukaryota; kingdom Metazoa; phylum Chordata; class Actinopteri; order Beloniformes; family Adrianichthyidae; genus Oryzias; species Oryzias javanicus. Next base: position 15,738,667 of record CM012441.1, on the reverse strand, counting down.
ATTATCAATTTTTCCCCTGTAGCTAAATATCAAACGGATAGCACATCAATGAATCCAAACGTCAGAACAGAATCAGATTCCCCAATTGATCAAAGTTCAACTTGGTTTGATTTATAACGCCTGTTCAATGCCTGCGTGTTTTGCTTGTAGAGCCCGAAGATGGTCATAGAAACATGCGTGGTGAACACCTGAATGCAAGAGTTTTGAAAGTGGAAGCCCAAATTGTGCATATATTTGTGTTAACAAATGTTTTTCGCTAAAAGTGGTGGCTTGAACATGCGTTGCCGAGCCTGGTGTGAATGTAACTTTTGACTCCAACCCAACAGCATTACTCATCTTTTTTTTGTCAGATACAAAGATTGCTTACCTTCTCTGCAGACTGTGCAGTGCCAAAGAAGATGGGTATAAAAGCCAGCCAGACGATGCAGGTGGTGTACATAGTGAACCCGATGGGCTTGGCCTCGTTAAAGTTCTCTGGGACCCCCCGGGTCTTTATGGCGTAAACAGTACATGTTACCATTAATAAGATACTGTAACCCAAGGAACAGATAATCTGCAGATCCGTGATGTCGCATTTCAAAACACCTCGAGCCAGGTCTGGTTTGATGTTCCTCTGCTCATCATAGTCTACGATGGTGTTGGGTGGATCCACCCCAAACCAGATCAACACTCCTAGTAGCTGGACAGAGATGAGAGGCTGAAGGTAATGGCAAGCTGGGAGGTGGGACTGATCAACCGGGGTGCTGTCACCGACTTCTTGCCCTGCTCAAAGATGCGGTAGATGCGGTTGGTTTTGGTGAGGAGGGCAGCGTAACTGATGCACATACCCAAACCCAGGAAGATCCTTCTCAGTGAGCACACACCAACGTCCGGCTTGGCGATCATGAGGAACGTGATGATGTAGCACAGAAATATTCCAGTCAGGAGAACGTAACTCAGCTCTCTGCCTGATGCTCGCACGATGGGCGTGTCGTTGTATCGTATGAAGGTGGCCACAACGAAGATGGTCGCAATAATGCCCAGCATAGCTAGAAAAACTGGAATGACCGCCCACGGGGAGTGCCATTCCAGCTTGATGATGGGAATGGGCTGGCAGGACGAGTGGTTGGCACTGGGCCTCATGTCATAGGGACAGAGCTTGCAGTTCAACTCGTCGGGCTGGTACTCGTAGCCGTTACATTGCTCGCAGTGCCAGCAGCAGGTACTGCCCTTCACCAACTTCTTCCTGGAACCAGCTGCACAGGGAGAGCTGCACACCGAGCTGGGGGTCCCCTGCTTCTCTTTAGGCCACTGCATGTCCTCAATCTGCAGGAATAACATGAAGACAATCAACTCAAGCCTTCTTTAGACATAACATTTTTATGAGGGAGGATAGCATTGGTTAAAACCTTACTCTTGATTGTAGCTGATGTTTTTTAAGGCAACTATGATGATTTAATATTGGTCTCAAATTATCAAAACAGCAAACTGGACTGAGAAGCAAGTATTCATTCCATCTATAAACATGCAAATAAGCAAACTATTCACCATGAGGGGTCAAGTTCTTAACTGTGTAATTTTAACATGAAACACAAACTGATCACATCCTGTTGTCTTTACTCTGACTTTTACTGTAACTTAGCGCGCAAGTGAAGTTATTTCTAAACACACACTGAGACTGTAAATTGTCTCCATGCTGTGAGGTCACTGTAAGGTATCGACACGGTTGTTCTGCTTCGGATTTACGATGAAGTTGCGCTCCTGTGGCTGTTTGCTTTGACTCGTGGCCAAAGCAAAGCTGTCATCGATCCGACAGTTTGATTGCTTCAAATGAATAACGAACACGCCATTAGTGGAACATCAATATGGAGAAATTCCTGTTGGTAAGAAGCTGTGTGACGAGTGGGAGGAGGGTTGAAAGGGCCGCAGAACCAATGTTGGAACATTACTTTAAAAAGTGAATTGTTATAGTAAATCACTAGTTTTTGATTGATTTTAAAAGTGTTCCCAATGGTCTTTTGATCATCCTTAAGCCGTTTCTACCCATAGTAATCATTTTTTTAAAACTGTATCGTTTTCCAAGTGGAAATGTTGGGGCGGAGTGAGCTTGTCCTCATTTCCCATAATTCTTTTGTTTACTGTCTTCTGCTAGCTTACAGCCCCCTAAAACCCCAGCATCGATGGTCAGACGAGGAAAACAAAGACGTGTATGGATCTGTTTGTCTTCAAGTGGATGGATCATAAATGAAGCAGAAATGCAATTTTCCTTCTTATACAGTATGCCCTTCATTGATGATAAAAATTCCACAATTACATGTTAAAAACACTAGAAACAGAATTTCCATTGGAGAGGAAGTCTTTAGTCCATAAAATATTTTAGTAACTGAATTAGTCAGCAATAAAGACAATAGAGTTGGGTATCGATAATAATATAGAAAAATGATTTGATGGAAACACACTTCCCTGGTCTTCCAATGTAGAAGAACTTAGTGAAAATCTTAGAATTGGATTCAGTAAAGCATTGGGACACTGATAAATGCTATTTGGGACTCTGTTTTTCTGTGGAGAGAAATGTTTTGGTTGTATCTCAGGGACTTTAAAGGACCTCAGATGTCAATGCAGTCAAGGACGTCCTTCAATAGGTTATCTAGACAAAGCAATCTGAATGGGCTGCTTTTTCCAGGAGACAGTGGTGGCGCCAAAAGAAAAAAAAAAAAAAACAGGATATCACCTCCTTCCATCAGCCATCCTCCCATCCATCCACCCATCCCAGACTGATAACCTGCGACGGTCAAGGAAGAGCAGCTCAAGCCAGCCGCCAGAAAAAGCTCCAAAAATCGGTCACACATCAGCCTTTTTTCCCCTGCAAGTTGTTTCCCCTGTTCTTCGCATTCATCATCCACCCCTCGATTCATCACAGCCATCCATCACTCACACTCTGTCCACTTCACTCTCAGCGTTTCATTATAAGCTGAGCACCTTCGAAATTACATCACACAAATCCCTGCCTCAATAAGAGCTTGCAGGCAGGTGGACACGCTGCCACGCTTAACGCGTGAAAAGTGTTCAAATCAGCTTGGACATGAAATCAGCTCCTCTATTATATCAGACGCGTGTCGGCTTACGTAACCACACATGTGGATTAAGACGGACAGAAGTAACATTGGGTCGGTCCCCTTGGCGGAGACAGCATCTGTCTTGTGGCCTTGGTGGGCGACTGTCAGCTGCAGAGGCGTGTTCAATAACTCTCAGGTTTTTTAAGAGGTGCCACAGCTGCCGGACCCATCCTGACAAGAAGCCTCTGTGGAGTTAAATCTTTGCACAGCCGCACAAAAGCCCACATGTTCCGCCTTCCCTGCAGCTGAAGATCACACTCCAAGGATTAATTCCTGGTTTGCACTCAGCTGACACTCTCAGTGTTTGTCCAAGAGATGAAACAAAACAGAACCGTCCTCAGTGTGAAACCCAGAGAAGAAACATCAGAGGCCAGATGGAAAGCGAGACGTGACCGGCATCACCTTATTATTTTGATGGAAGATTCTGATAAAGAAACCCTTTTTTGTGTGTGTTCAAAATATGAAAATGCTATGCTTTTTATTCGTTAAATGAGAAATTAAACCACGGATAAACAACACACAAAACATTTTGAAGTGTTAATGTTCATTCAACTAAAAAAAAATTCTGGCTTTTTTGCTGTCAGAGCCTGTAGAGTCTGAGATGAATCTCTTTTGTTTTTGATTAAATCTGCTGTCGATTAACAGCAATTGCAAAAATCTTTTGGCTAATCACAGCAGCTGGAAATGACTTTTTAATGCTGAAACTGCAGACAATCGATCATGCGTCTAATTAGTAGCACCTGCCAGTTGAGTCACCTTTTTCTTTTTGTAATTTTCATTTTTTTGCTGCTAAAGATTGTCTACCTAAAAGTGAGCCATTTTTTTTTTTTTTTTTTTCTTTTGTGTAATGTTGTATGCAGACCGGAAAAGTAAATTATCCACACAGAGTCCACTTAATTTGCACCGTATTGTGTCCTGAGCCGATTTATATTCAAACTCTGGAGCGTTTTGTTCCGGACCAAAAGTTATAAACAAAACCATGTCATAAAGATCTCTTTTGTCATTGGTAAGGAGTTACGAGGGCGGGGCAAAGCAACAAGGGAAGGAATAATGGAAATCCTGCGCTTAATCTTTGTCGAGATATTTCACCTATTCTTTCTTTATATTTCAACCAATTTTGAATGTCTGTATCAACGTCAGGTACAACACTTTTTGGTCTGGCAGAGGCATGTTGTTGCAAGGCGGTTACTGAGGAAATGATGGCTAAGAAGGTACGCTGACAAGGGTTTATGACATATAGATTGTTGGGAAAACAGTTTGAGAAGCAATGTGTTCCAGTTTAACAGTTGTTTTAATGAACCTGCATTCATCAACCGCATGTTAATTAGTTTTACATCCTGCAAAACCTGGATACAGTAAACGTCTGGATAACCATAGGCAAACTAAATGAGTACAGTTGGAATACACCCTAAAGGCTGGTTTATACTTCCAAGCAATTCCTAATCGCTTGCATCGCATCCACAATCTCGCCGTCTCGTTCATGTTTGATGGATTTGATCTCTCTTAAAACTAAGATGTACTTCTGACTGGGGCTTATACTTTTTAAGCAACATGATCGTGTCCAGCTTTTATTTTTAACATCCCGCACAGACACTTGCGGCACCTGCAAGCACGCAGGTACATGAAAGGCAGAGGAGGAAGTGATGAAGTTGTCCACTAAACAGAAGCAGGGAATACAAAGACGACAAAATTAAATTAAAAAACACAAGTGTTGCAAAAACTAAAGAAAATTGTATAAAATTGGAAAATGGAATAAATTATGAAAGATGAAAGATTTTCTAATTTTTTAACAATTCAATGAATCTTGTTGAGTTCATTAATTACATTGCCTTTAGTAATTATTTTAATTTTTTTTATTAGAGTGACAACTGTTACTGTCTTTCCTGCATCTATTTCATATCTGAACCCCCTCTTGTGGCGATAAAGAGAAACGTGTTTAGCATTTGTTCTCACTGCTGGTTTCCTATTTGATCCTCTCAAACTGTATTTATAAATCAGATGAAAATGGTGGAGATGATGAGGAACAATTGAAAACAATGAGACAGATGAGGAAGGAAATGTCACATCAGAGCCCAGGAGGCTCATAGTCATAATTCATCCATGTCTTTTAGTCACTGAGAAGGGCTGAGATAAACTCATTCTTAAGAATGAAGTGAGTATTGATTTGGAATTCCCATAGCAGTCGGACAACTTCAGAGGAAGCTTTTTTTTTTTTTCCTTTCCTGCCTTAGATGTTTTTCCTGTCAGTAGGACACCCAACAACGAACAAGGGATCAGAGAAGACTTTATTCAGTGCGGTTATCCTGAAAAGAATAATGAAGAAGATGATAAAGAGAGTTCTGTATGCGTGACCCCCTCCTCCTCCTCCTCGTTCTTCACTGTTTGCCTCCCTGCTCCTCTTATCAGTCCTGGGCAGACCTTTGCTCCTCTTCCGTGCTGTCAGCCTGCGCCGTCAGTAAAGTGTCCGCCTACTTCCCTGGTATTGTGCGCTGCAGGTCAGGTGAGCACTCACAGGAGCCGACAGTGGTCCGGCTCTGAATGAAAGGCTGTAAAGTGTCCAAACAAACACAGGTGGCTGTGAGGGGGCGGACAGGGAGGCCTGTGCTGTCTGGGCTGATACGATTCTGTCTCTGCCTCTTCTCTGTCCAAAAGCCTTTCTTTCACGTCACTCTGACCGAAAACCTCAAATTATCACCTCTACCCCCTGTTGTTGTCTTTAAAGCTGCAGCTCATTTTCTGTCCTTCAGGGGGCTTCGATCTGAACTAATTGAGAAAACCTCAAAAAGAAATAGTGATGGGAATCTTCACTCTGTTGCCATGGATACGTATTTTTTTAATTCATAACTTAGACCCTCGCTTTTTAAGGTTCAGGGTTTTCAGCTCTTCCTTCCCTTCATTCTTTTGGTTTCGCAGACATCCCTCTTTCCTCCTTTCAGCATTAATCCTAATGAAGCTCCTAAGTTCTGCCCAAACATTTCCATTGTGGAGTCGTGACACGTCTCAGAGGGTGGATTTTCTCCACCCTCGCATCCAGCATTAAGACCGGCTCTCAGCAGGCTGGAGGATCCTGCTTCACGTCAGCTTCATTGTGATCCGATTCCAGCGCTAACAGGGCTGCAGGAGAGACTGCTGCATCACTCCAACACAATGCTTAGACTCCACAGACCGACAGCTTTTAGGCATTGATTTAAGTAAATACTGATACATATAAGTAACACTGATCTTTGAGAAGTCAAAAAACATTTCACAAATGAAAAAATGCCTTCTGTTTTTGCTTCTTGTCACAAAACTTAACTGACCTATTAAGGCTTTTAAAAGTTTGTACATTAAGGGCACATTTATTTTACTGCATTTTAGCTGCTCCTATTTCTTAATACTACAATAATTAACTTTTCCTAAAAGCACAAAGACGAAATTAATTAATTTGCCCTTCCTCTTCTATTCTTAAAATGAGATTTTTTCATCTTTATTTTCAAAATTTTCTTATATTCTTGCTTAGATTTTGTGTCACTTTGCATGAACTAGTGCAACTATTTTTGCAGAAGTGACAATTTTTTGTATTGTTATGTAACTGTTCATAGATAAAGGCCACATTTGTTGTGACACGGGTGGAAAAAAATTTCTTGACCTTTACCCGACTGAGATCCGCTCCCACCTGGTACTGCATGTTTCCTTAAATAACAACACTCTTTTAGCATCACCCACAGACACAGGCAATGTGTTGCATGTTCAAAAATGTGCTATTTGGGTTTTTTTAAACACTTTTTTAGCATATGTTATTCACACCAGACAAGCAGGAAAAGGTTTCTTCTTCTTTAGTTTTCTTTAATGTGTACTTGTGGATGTAGAGAAAGAAAAGAAAGAAAGCCTGCTTCAGGCTTTTTCTTTCACAGCTCTATTTCAACATTTATTTTGATCTATTTTATACATGTTCACCAACAGGCTGAAACTGATTAATAGGTGAATTCACATGCTAAAATCACTATTTTTTCACATAAAATATACTAAACACATATAATAAAACAGTAAATACAAAACAATGAAACAAAGAAACAGAAAAAAAATATTATTTCAAATTTTTCCACATGCCTTTGATGCATATTACAAGACAAAGATTAAAGATTATAAGTCATGCTGAGAACAGGAAGCATTTGCCAAAGTGCAAATTCGAGAAAATGTTCCAATGGACATTTGAAAGAGTTAGTGTCATATAATTCCTGTCTGGCACAAGCCGCAATTAATAATTTCTCAATCCATGATCTATTTTCAACGGGTTGGCACTTCCGTGTTTTGAATAGGATGCTACCCATACGTCACTAATAAATTCGAGTCCCTGACTGGCAAAAGCTCAACTAAACACATGCTTTGTATGGTCAGCCCAAAAAACGGGCCTAAAATTATGTACCAATCCAGCTTTGGATGTGAGAGTTTTTACTGTGGAACTGAGGGTTTGTGGGTGTTTTCATAGACTTTCAATACAAAGTGGAACAGCAGTTGCAGAAGCCAGTGTGTACGTATCTTCAGATATATAATAACTTCCTGAATGTTCAGTCATCGTGAATTAGCTGATACTGACTGTGGGAAAAGCAGCTTTTTGTTTTGGCTTTGCAACATTATACAACACATTAATGTCACATGTTGCATGATAGTGAAAAGCTATTTTTTCTCAGCTGGAATTACGTTAGTGGCAAAAATGATTAAATGGTTATGGTAGTTCAAAGATTGTCAACACTGGAGCTAAAACTCTGGAGTTAAAGAGTTAAAGCTGATATACATTTTTGTTTTGAAAATGAGTTGCTCGTGGGCTGAACGTAATGGTGTTTTTGGGGGTGGGAAATGGCTCCCAAGACTGGAGTTTTGGGCACATGCCTTTCATCAAATAAATATGTGTGAACCTCTGGGAAAGTTCACATCAAATGGAGAGTGCAGAGGAGGAACAGACAGGAAGATTTTTTTGGGTGTGGAAGGAAACATCTTCCTTTGTGGAAAAAAATCTTCTATAATCCACATAATGCAGCAAACACTTAACTAATAAGTCACTTGTAATCTCTCTTCTAACAAAGTTTCCATTGCTGAGAGTCGACGTCTGTGTGAATGGTAATTCACCGAGGAGTGGAGTACTCCATCTTGTTTTTGCAGCCTCTTCCACTTCAACAGTCACCTACAGAATGGCCTTTGCTTCTCATGACCAACTGTTAATTACTAAATAATCAAAACTAAGGCCTCTCTCTGCTGAGTCAACAGAGATTTCCCCAACAAGCAACCAGAAACACACAACGTTGGCTTTCCTTTCCATTAGTTGGTGCCATGTTCATTAACTCTGACTGCGGATCATGATTAAATTGATTAATTGCATGGAAAAGAAAATGAGTCCCCTGGATGGAGGTGAAGGCGGGTGCAGCTGACGGTACACAGTTAGCAGAAAATAGGAGGTTAAAGTGAAAGTAACAGAAAAAAACCCCTGTGTGACTCAGCTGGCGGCAAATGCAGCGTTCCACACAGAGATAACAGGAAGTGCGTCAGCTTTTGGTCTGTTTAGGAAGTTAATTCTGTAAAAGAGCCATCACCTTTCTTCAGATCTAACGGCTGATCATGATTCAAGCAATGTTATCAGGTTATAGGGCAGAGTCTGGCTAACAGGAGGAAGATCAGACTCCACAGCTTCACCTTTAGCAGGCATGGAGAAGAGTATTAAAGTAATCTGAACAATGTGACATAAAAGCATGAATAATTGTGGTCTCTGCACTGGAAGTGGAGAGAAAGGATCCGACTCTAGCAATGTTTCTAAAGCTATAGTCACATTCACGTGTAAGGGGCTGCAGGTTTTTGAGTCGTAAAGAGTAGGGGTGGGGTTTTTTTTGGCAAGGGGCCTGGCGACACAATACATATCCTAAACAGTTATATTAGAAAAGAACTCTCTGAATATTAATATGTCTATCATTGTAATGAAATGGTAAAATTGATTATTTTTATTGATCACAACATTAGGCAGTGCAAATCCACACAGATGCTGGCAGTAATGTGGTACAGAGTTTTGGTTCGGTATCCATCCCACATAAAAACTAGGTAGTACATGTCTTGTCACAACAAAAACGGTAATGCTGACAACTTTTAATACAAGCTGGTTGTTGTTTTGGTCATTGTGTAGAGCTGCTCAAAGTGACTTGGTGTGCTGTGCTGCAAACTAGGGGTCGGAGGTTTAAGTAGAAAACAAAAGGAAGTCCCTGAAAGACGCCTATAAATACAGAATTAAATATTGCCTTTACAGCATTTTGATACAAGTATCACCAAACAAAATATCACAATGCCAAATTGATTTTCCACTTACACCCCTAGTAAAGAGGGGAACCCACATCTTAAAGACGCATGCTGATTAAACACGTTTTTTTATATGTTTTTATGAGGGGCTGTAAGCTTAGCAGGAGAGCACATAAACAGACTGGGTGGGTGGGGTTGCTCTGCTCCAACAGTCCTGCCCACAACTCAGACGGGAATTTCTGATGAACTAATGTCGCTCTCCAGAAACTATGTCCTAGAAATAGAATGCCTTTATTGTCATTATTGTATGTGTTACATTGAAATTTGGGTACAGCTCGCTCCAATGTGGACGACGTATACAACACGCATGAATAGAAAAGAGAAAAACACCTTACTTTAAAAATAATGTGCAATAAATGAAAGGATCAAATATGTGCAAGAGATAAAGTGATAGATGTGCAATAGTTGCATGGGATTGTGCTAGTCTCAGAGAAAACAGCTTTTTTGGCAAAAAAAAACACAAAAACCCCCCACCATAATTGGGATTAAAAGACCCACTGGAAACACTTTTGCAATAGATTTAGAGGTTATAGATGATTGGAGTGGGACTTTAAGGCAAGTGTAGGTGTGTCTGGTAGTTTTCTTGAGGCTTGTTGAAAATGGAATATATGATTGCCATTTCCTGTATCAAAAGGATTCGTTAGGCTAATGTAAGTTGTACACAATGATTACATACAAGTGATGCTGTCATACAACCCTTACTACACACCATAGTTGTCTGTAATGGATTAGTCACAACTGCCCTTACGGCTAGATACAGGTTATCTGTGGTGGAAAAAATGTGAAAACCTGAATGGGGCACGTAAGGTGCAGGCACTTGGCACATAAATGACAATCACAGGCCCCTTTTGGGGGGACTGAAAAAAGAAAATCTGTGTAACTCACCTGCGGTTCACTTCCTGGTATTTCACCCTCACTTTACTGCTGTGTGTTGTACAAATGTTAACTATGACCTGTTGCTGGCTGTATTTCCGTAAAACAAATGTGCATGAGCATTTATGCAGGAATAATCGAGGAATGATCTACGGGTCACCTGCTTGCCCCGTACAGGTTTGCTAACTTTTTGTCCACAGAAAGCTCCATCAGTAAGGACAGCTGAGACTAAGCAAAAAGAGGATAAACTGTTGTCTCAGCTATGCACTAAACAAGTAGTACAAAAACTGTCAAAACAAAACACGACCAGCTTTCAAATACAAGGCAAATTTTCTTCCTGAGATTTGCTTTTAAGATGATAAAGATTATTTTGGTCAGTGGTAGAGCTAGAATGTTTTATATTGAGGGGGAGGTAATGGGGCAGAGGACTTTGGGGAGCGTGGAAGGCCCTTAAAAATGAAAGGATCAAACATATGTACTTCAAACAGTTTTATTACTGATAAAATATTATTGATGTTTTCCAAAAATAAGACTTTCTTTTCGCTGTAGCAAGGAAACAGGGCAGATTTTGGCTAAGGCCAGGATGCTGACAGCTCAGACTGGTGGCATGGGTAATACAGTTGCATTGTGTACAAAATGTACACAATGCAACTGCAGTTCACCCCCCCCACACACACACACTTATGCATATAGACAGACCCACATATAAAAACTTCCTTTCTGTCACATATACTATTAGTGCAAAGGTGAGCTGACACCTGTGCTCAGGTGAGTGTTTATGTTTTGATGATAGAATGTACAAAGGGCGAGACTACCCAGTTGTCCCCACGCAAAGACCCCCTGCCGGAACAGCAGCAGTAGCCAGGATCCCCCTTAACCTGCCATGGGGCCGCAGGGCAATCCTGCTAAACACCCAGAACAGGGCACGTCGGACCGCCGCAGAAGAGCAGCCCACAACCACCCAATGGTACTGAACAGGTACGAGCCAGGGCCCCCCAAGGGAAACCCGCTCCCATGCTCCAGACAACTCCCTCTTTGAGCAGTATGACATATGTAGAAACAACCTTTTCATTTTTGAAGGGCAAAAATAAAGAAGAAAAAATATATTACTGAAGCGATGCTTGAATCTGGTTTGTTTTTAAAACTGCTCCAACTTTTTACCTTTTTTATTAAAGAAGAACCAGATACTTTTTAACATCATCAACAAGTGTCTTTGTGATAAGAAGAAAGGATTAAAACAGTTTTAAAGCCACGAGGAACCTCTGCTTTATTCTCGACTTTAGTGTAATGCCAGAGGCAACAGATGAGATGAACTTTTGATTTCAACAATATTTTATGTCCTAAATGCAGCAGTCTGCATGAGCCGCCACGATTTCCCCGACATGAAGGCGAAGAATGTGAAGCAGAGTTTGTTAAGTGGCAGGGAGCTCTGTGTTTCCACTCCACAGGTGACAAACTGTCTTTGTTCTCTCATTTAAGAGCTGAATCCATCCGAATAAAACCACAGACGAATGCTCTTCAAAGGAAAAACTGAAAATGTATCTTCATTTAATTGTGTTCCAGGTAGGCTGAAGGAACAGACAGAGATGGGGATCCAACTGATGCCCTTCAGTTATCAGAGGAAACTTCAGGTATTAATACTGCAGCTAGACAATGAAGGGTTGAGGCTCCCCATCACTGCTGGGAAAGACAAAATGAGGAATTGCTTCCCTAATCAAAGTCCAGTCAGAACACACAGTAAAAGTATCATTCCTGTCATGGGTCTAACACCATCCATCCATGTTCAGAACCCACTGAAGAACTTGTATTTAGGTCATGCGCCAACTCACACTCTCACAAAGAAGCAATTGAGAGACACTGATTAACCTAAAAATCATGCTTTTGAGCTGTGAAGGGAAGCCAGAGCAACCAGAGAAAACTCACTCATGAACAAGGAGAACATGCAAACTCCACATAAAAGGTTCCAGGTGGGATTTGAACCAGGGCCACTTTGCAGTAAGGCAAAAGTTTTAATTACTACACCACCAGCATATTGGTATTTGCTTTAAATGACCTGAGATTTTAGTATGTGACTGTCCTAAAAGCTTGACATGCCTGCGAAACAAGCTCAACACCAAAGAACTATTGCAAGTCAGAAAGTTTAGCAAAAGACCCTGCAAACCCAGGAATGACAAAATACTGAAGAGAGATCACTAAATGCTTACGACCAGTAATACCTGTTATTCTATTTTCAGGTGAGGGTTTAGTAGAGCTAACAAAATGGAAGCAGGAAAGTTTGGAGGAGACTACTTTTAACTGGTTTTGGAGTATTTCAGCAGCTCTTTCTAAGGTTAAGGAGTTATCGGCGTGAAATTTTAAGAAAGGCAGAGCGAAAGAGCATCCCAAAACGAAGGACAATTAGAAAAAGATTAATTTGAAAGAATTTGAAAATCAACAAAAAGCTAAAAGAAACATATTTTTACAAAACAACTACCATATAGCCCGTTCAATGTTATTATGCAAATTATATTTTTCTAGGATTTTTCTAAATACTCAAGGCAAATGACAAACAGCATGATTTTCAAGTCACTAACCATTAGAGCATATAATTAATTTTATTGAACAAACCTCCTAAATATAACAGTACTTTTTTTAAATAAAAAACCTTAAAATCCATACACTGTTCCACATCACTACACACAAAAGCATTCCACAACATTTTATGGATTCTAAAGAACTGAAATGGTCATAAGTTGAATATGCTGCATTAGGAGGTTTATATTTACTGAAATCTTTTCCAATCAAAAACATCTTAATAGGTCAAGTTACATTTTAACATAGGACCTCTTATTGGGTAGCAGCGTCACAATTCTTGCATCCATTTAACTTTCTGGAGAATTTCTTCTTACATTTCTTTGCAGGATGTCAGAACAGCTTCCCAGAGCTGTTGTTTGGATGTGAACTGCCTCCCACCCTCATAGATATTTTGCTTGAAAATGTTCTCAATAGGGTTGAGGTCAGGGGAGGATGGGAGCCACACCATAAGTTTATTCCCTTTTATTCCCGTAACAGTCAATGAAGCAGAGGTATTCCTTGCAGCATGAGATGGTGCATAGTCATGCATGAAGATGATTATGTTATGGAAAGCGCACATATCTTCTTTTCGTACCAAAGAAGAAAGTGGTCAGTCAAAACTCCACATACTTTCCAGAGGTCATTTTCTCACCCTCAAGGACCCTAAAGGGGCCGACCAGCTCTCTCTTCATGATTCCAGCCCAAAACACAACCCGCCACCTCTTTACTGATGTCATACCTACATTCATTGGACCACCCAATAGCAAGTTTTTTGTGCAAGACTCTGGAGGATCCAGCACCTGGATTTTGGTGGGACTCAGATACACCAGCAGCTTCAATTATGTGCTTGCTGCTTTGTTACGGTACTACGGCACTATCTTAATCAGATGTATTTGTCTGACAGAATCCTTCCTCTTTCTGCTTATAGATTATAGATATTATTTTGTGAATATCCAAGGTTTTCATACCTTATCTAAGGAAAAAGGTAACTATTTTACACTTTTTCAGCAGCAGATATTCTTTTTCTTTTCTATTTTGCATGAAAATGTTGGTCTACTTAATAACATGGACCGTCCTTCAGTAGTTTTTCCTTTGATTGAACTCACCTGGTAAACTAATTACCACAGGTGTCTGAGATTGATATTAGTGATACAAAGAGACCCAAAATACAATCTCATCCATCAGTTTAAATGAAAAACAAAGAATCATGTTTTTTTTTTAACTTAAATACTATTTACAAAGTAATTTGGAACACACTGTAGATAGCTTCTTTTAAGAAATAGACCACTCTTGTCATTTAAAATTGGTAAATTGAGCTCCAATGTTCATATTACATCCCTGCTGTGCAGACTGGGATAGTGTAAATTCTCTTATGGTATAAGTGTTTTAAAATAAAAAAAAAAATAAAAAAAACATAATATAGAAATATAGGCTATTTTTTCATCTAATGTGTTTTTATAAAACTGAGAAAGTAACATTGCTGCGTTCTTAGCTGAGACTTGGAAGTGCCGATCCATATTTGAGTGGAAGTGATAGAGAAAGAAGCAGCAGTCGGTCAGTCACACTCTCACTTAATCGGGAGGTCTGGAAGCATCACATCCGCCTTTCAGACTCTCAGCTCAGGCTTCCTGGATCCTTGGGGACCGAAGATCTCCATCTGACTGGAGATCTCGCCAGAAGGCCTGCGAGGGCTTCGTCTGCCAGAGATCGAGGTCACAATTCATTATTTCATTAGCGGTAATGAGGCCGAGCAGCTGTCACGATCTGTGCTCTGCCCTCAGACGTTACAGAGGAGCGCCAAAAATCCAGCTCAGCTTATAAAGTGACGCCATCACCCCCACAACTGCTCGCCTTCTCTGATCTGCTACTTTCTAGACGTAAGAGAAAGATGAAAGGAATGTTTTCTTTTTTGATTATTCCTTAATTAGTGGAGAAATTCTTAAAAAAAAAAAAAAAAAAAAAAAAAGACAAAAAACCCAGAACATAACAGAATGGGATTTTGATTAGATAGTTCTCTGCTCTGATATTCATCTTTCATCATACATCTGGCATGCAAAGTATTCCCTCAATTCTTCTAGACTTCCTAGTTTTTGGACTAAATTTAGTCCTAAAGCTATGCTAACTTCCAATGAAGTTTGTGTGGACATGCTTAAATGCATGTTTTGGGCTTCTGCGTTAAAAACTCTCTTGTTCACATGTAGCTATGTAAGTTTCTACGACCATTTTCAGGCTCTGTGTACAAATCGCGCGCCCGTTGAACTCGCATTGAAGGCAAAACAAGGTCAAACTTTGACCAATGAGGCGACCTGGATTTGATTTTGACATATGGATGGCGTCCAACTTAATTCTTTAAGGTGCCAACCATTTAAAAACTAATCATGGAAGAGAAATTACTTGTGCACGTTTGTGCTTATACGACAAGTATTTCATACGTTGGAATAGAGCATTGAAAAAAAAGGCCTTGAGCAAGATTTGCTAGATTTGTAGGCCTACAGCTATGACATTTCCAGCCAAGCTTCAACCAATTGTGAGTTCCAGTCCAGACATGTGCTAGTAAACAGTAGAAAAAGAAATCCCTCTCTTCTTGTACAGTATGAACGCCATGTGGTAAAAGCGCATTCAAGGACTCATGTTGAGCATAGACTATTCTTGAACGGGTGTTAAATTAACGTGGTCAAACACTTTTTTTCTTCATTTTCAAATTTGAAGGGTAACCAAACCCTAAACCACTTTTTTTTTTTTGCTGTTGACCTCTATAAATGGGGCTTTAAAAGTGCCGCCTGGCACATTGTTGACAATTAAAATAAACTTTTTAATTCCTGAAATTATAGTCTAAAGCTGCCTGTGTACTGCCCCCTACAGGTTGAAACGAGGTACCACAGTATCATTTTGTGATTGGTCAACTCGTGTAAGTCCCACATCAATTCATAAGTTTTACATCATCATGCTCTGCAGCTCCACTATAAAAGTCACGCCCATCTTTGATTCTGTAACAGTTGGTTATTGTTGTGTTTGTTTTAGCATAGCTTGTAGGTGTATTGCCTTCGCTTGTTAAAAATGTTCTGCCTTTCACAACTTTCCAGTGGAAATGAAGGTTAGGCATCAGTGGTTTAGTGAAATGGGCATCAAATCCAGCCAACTCTGTCCTGTTGAGGGATTTGCAATGAACTTTTCGTTCTGGATTGTTTGCTTAATACGTTAGCCTTTATTCGCCTATAATGCAAGCTTCAATTTACTGGCGTCACTTTACTCTGTAACACTCTACATATTGAAGATGCAAAATGACTACGTTACTTCTCTGTCACTGTCAATCCCAGATCCAAACCACAACTCCCCCGCTCAGCCCGCCCCCTTTTTTTAATTTTTCAAACCTGGCTCAAGACTGGAGTCAGCCTCCAACTGTCCTGTTGTGTTACCCTTTAAATGGAAGTTCTTCAGGTTTTTCCATTTTGAAATCTGTTCAACAATCCCATCCTTCTGAGGAAGTTTAGGTTTTGCTCAAGTTGTTAAAGGTCTTATATTTCTGTCTCACTCTCTGCCTCATGGTATCTTCTTGTGCGGGTTCTGCAGGGATGTTTGGACTCAAAGCTCTGTGCCATCTGCTTCCACTGGAGCAGTGAGAGCTGGTATGATTATTTATCCCAGGGATCATTTCTCCACCATCTGTGTGTTTCCTGCTGAACTGCAGACCCGCACTCTGTCCTGGATTCTGCTCTGGAGATCCTTAAGACAGAAGCCAGGGTGCAATCACGTTTTAGAGCAGTGAGACATATAAAAACAAATAAAAATAACTTACACCTCAACATCTGTTTTTTATCTTTATTTCTTTGGCTCATAAGGGAAAATGTGCATTTTAGGCATTTTTTAAATAACAAATCATATAAATCCATTCGTTAATGATTTTTTTTTTTCGCAAATTACAAAAAATACTTGCATAAATGCTGTTTTTTTCTCTCTTGTCCTTCCTCTTTATTGCTGTTGTAGATCTAAAAGTTTGGTGACAACTGATGATTTTTCTCATCTTCTTTCCTTTGGGATGTATTAAGCTCTGCAGAAATTATTAGATTAAGTTAAGCAGGAATTTCTAGAAGTCATTTGCAGACTCATCATCAACTACCTCCGTTTTCTAAATGAAGCTATTAATCCGGTATCATTGATACGAACAATTTAATCCTCTCTTTTGGATTCCTCAGGGAAAGCGGCTTTGGTGGGCCGATGTTTTGACAGAAACATGCAGTGTTTGCACACTTTCACTGCTTGCAACAAGAACCTGACTGTTGGGGATCTTTGTTTGGTTATTTCTAGCTGTAAGAATTTGACAAGCTGCTTTAACTGGATTATTGACAGAAAATAAAAATCTGTGAGCGTTGTAAAAGCAAAAAAAAAAAAAACTAAAAACAAAGCATGGATCCGTCATGAGATATGAGAGGAAAGAAAATTTAAAAAACATAAATTTGATCCAGACACACTCTCAATTCAAGTATCAGGTAGTAAAGTCCAATGTGAACCATCATGTGCTAAAAGAGTGTTCACGGCATGTTTTTGAATGCGTGACACAAGCATGGTGTGAATACGATATTCTAAGAATAGTCCAAGAATCACGATCAGAAGAGAGCAGGGATTCCCCAGTTGCTCCCACCACTCGGATAGTCACATCACTGATGTTCCTGACACCCTAGCTCATCTGTCAGGACTCAGGAGAACACACGCGGTCACAAAGGGAACACCGCTGTGACACATTGCGGATGCAGGAGCATTCATCTTCACTTTGTCACTTAAAGCCTCTTTAAGCTGTCAAAAAAAAAGTACAGAAATACACATCAGTTGCTTTTTGTCAACATCCGTACCCTTAGAAGAAGACAGCATCACTGACTGAGCGTAAACAAAAAGGCAGTATTTAAATATTTATAGAAACAAGAGAAAGCTATTCGGACAAAACAACACAATGTCACATAATTGAAATAGCACTCGACAAAATACCTCTTTTACAAAGCACTAGTTCAGATGACAGAGTCTACACCTCAACCGTCTACCTGTTTAACACTTTGGCTTCTCAATTTAGGGGTCCCCAAGGCGAGTCATCTGCCTCCCTCTGTCTTTATTTTCAGCCTCTTCCTGATCTTGGCACATACCTCTGTGGATTGTTCTTGTTTGCTTGTTTTTTTTTTTTAAACAAAATCCATGAACCTCTTTTTTTGTATGTACCTCCTTTGTTTAGATGCATATTTAATCACTGATATTAACATGAAATTTATTGTATGCAAAAAAAAAAAAAATGTTCAGGACTAAATAACTAAATAACAACTAAATAACAACTCACCCCAATATGGTCAAAACAATAGTTGTATAGATTAAAGATACCATAATACAAAAAAAGAAAAAGAAATACAAATTATCAAAACAAAAAGTTGTTTCAACATATAATGTGAAATGTTATATAATTGTCTTTTATTGGTGCATGTAGAATATTATTTAATTGATTTTTTAAAACCTTGGTTTTCCTGCAGAGTTTTTAATGAAAAAAAACATTACAAACCATAAAAATAAACTTTTTAATCCCTCTGCAAGATAAACATGTTTTATTATGAGAATCAATAAGATCTGTGCCCACTGAAACATCACTTCAAGGGATTATAAGAAGCCTGCACTGACAAAATGTGAACTTAAAGGTTGACCTTGAAAAAACCTCATGTTGTTGGCTTTATCAACATTTTTACATAAAATTAAGAATTGAGGTGTTGTGCAAAAATAAAATTATTTAGGACAACCAAAATCTAGTTAGTAGAGAAACACTCTTCTATAGGCATGGCTGCAGATTTGAGGGTTTCTTCACAGACCATGATGTTGTTTTAGTTCCTGAGCGGCATGTGAGAGGGGTCAACTGCAGTACCAGCTGCTCATCAAAAAGAATTAAAAAAAAATCTGCCATTGTCTAATAAAACCAGAAAAATGTATTTAATTTACTGTTGTGTTTACAGATAATTGTGGACACTCAGGGCATGTGGCTTGTGTCACCTAGCCCAGAGGTTCTTAACCTTTTTGAAACCGGGCCAATTTTCCCGGTACAAAGTGATTCGAAGGCCCTTCATCAAATATAAACATGTTAATGTAAATTGATCCAGATCTTGTTTGATTTGTATTTGATAATTAAATCGATTCATTTTATGGTTTATCAAAGTAAAATCTTGTGGGGAAAAATGATACAACGTGATCATCTCAGACATTTATATTCATACTGAACAGGTAAAACACAGTGGTCAACCTCAACACAAATTAGAATTCCAAAAATATCTATAAGGCATTTTGATCAATTAAATTGTGTTGTAATAAAACAAGAACACTTCAAATAAGTTTCAAATTAAACAAACTGTAAATGACATTTAAATAAAATGCTAATTAAAAGATTATTTTATAACCTGCTGATGAACTTGACAAATTATAAGTTTTAATTTAGTACTAGATATTACTCTCCAAATCTGTGACAAATTAACAACAACAGTCACAACAGTCTGGTTTAAAAAAAAAAAAACTAAACATGAACTGAGGCAAAGAGCCCCGGTATAAAGAAAATATGATGAGGGGCTGATAGCCGCATACTATTGGCTCATGCCACAACGTAGAACAGAGGCCGCTTCTATTTGGCGCCCATGTTAACCTATGGCGGCGTTCAAACCGGGCGTGGAGCGGTGCGGTCCTCTGCGGAGGACTCGCACCGTGCAGCGGATCATTTCGGCGTCTGCTTTTGTTTGAGCGCGAGCCGCGAGCGTTCTGCATCAATTCTGGCAGAAAGTTACATAAAGATCCAAGAGAAAATACGGTTTATTTTTAAAATAAAGTGTGTATTCACACGTAATTTTGGAAAACCGTGCGTCCAGTGCTAAACTTTGTTCTTAGTCGCTCAGACCCAGAGGAAAGGGGTTAAGGTTAGGATTCTGGTTCCGGTTCCTGAGGTCGGCTGTCTCTGCAGCTCACGGCTCCACCAGGGGATGGGTGAAATATGGAGAACACATTTACACATTTAGGAGCGGGACAGTTAATGGGAATTTAACTTTAAGTTGAATTTTAAATACGTGCGTCCAACAAAAACATCCAGCCTTGGACACACTTAGAATATGTGCAACATTGCAGCAATGAGATCTTGGCTGCATGTATTACGTGTGTTCAATATGAATTTCTATCATTTTCTATGCTGCTCGCGTGTAAATACGTGTGAATAACATCAGTCTTTTTAAAATATAACCAATTTTTTACAATAAAATGCTGCGATTGACAAAAGTAATCATGTTTTTATATCTAAACAAACTGTATACATACAATCACAACACGCACGTGCGTGCACGAGCACAGACACATACAGATCAACGTAGTGAGCAGACTCCGCTGCGGGGTTCAGGAGTAAACAACAACAGAGAGGCAGAGAACAGAGACATGGGTAAAAGTTTTAGTTTATGAATTTACTCACGCACACACATGCGAGCGCGTGCGCACAGACACAAACAAAACAGACAGGGACGCGCGCTCACAGTGAGCCGGCTCCGGAGCGGGTGGGCGGGGCTGGATTTTGGGTGTAAAACAGCAGCAGAGGAGTTCCTCTTAGCAGAAACACGCGGTAATATCTTTAGGTTGTATGATGGCAAAAACAACAAAATCTCTCGCTGAAGCGCCTGTGGACCGCCGCGGAAAAATGCGCGTCTGGTCTGTAAACCACAGAGCGGGGAGGAAGCCGCGCACAATCTGCTTCGTGGTGCTTTCGGGTCAGTGTGAACCCGGCGTGACACTTACTGCCACCAAGTGGTAGGAGGCTGCATTCAGGTCCCGCGGCCCTCGCGGCCCTCAGGTTTAGCACAGATTTTTTTTCGCGGCCCACTAGAGGGCGCTCGCAGACCGAGATTGGGCCGCGGCCCTATGGTTAAGAAACACTGACCTAGCCCATGGTGTTCACTCTGAACATGAGGGGAGGTTCCTTTTTTTTCTTTAAAAACAGTTTACTAGTGCATCTCCACCAGCTACACATAGAAGAGGCTTTCTTCTAAATGTCTAAGCGGTGCTAATCTCCTGAATGTTGCTCCAGGTTTTTCCCCTCAAAGTTCAATATGTGAAAGACTTGGTGTCATATAATTCTGGAATGGCACAAACCACAATTATTAATTTCTCCTTAATGATCTATTTTTAAATGGTTAGCACTTCCATGAATTATATGGGGCACCATCAACATGTCACTACCAAATCCAAGTCTCTAATTAGTCAAAGCCTGACCTCATTTAACTTTCAAAGTGTGTTCAATAGCCAAAGGTTTTCTACTTATAGCCTAATAACGGACTTAAACAATTTTTGTAGCTAGATGTGAATGCAAGAGTTTTGAATGTCGAAGCCCAGAATCCATGTTTACGCATGTTTTCATCTGAAGTCATTGCTTGAACGCTGAGGACGGTGTGAATAAAGTGCCTACTATATTATATACATTACAAATAGTAGGTACTTTATTCTGACATGTACATTAATGAGACAATAAACACTGCGCTCAAGCATAAGATAAGCATTCTAAAGATAATCATTGCTCAGACATCAGACCCTAAGACTGCAAAACTAAAGGTGCTAACATGTGAATTTATTTAACAAAAACAATATTTTTCAACTAAAGTGGAAGAAAATTAGACAATCAAAAGCTGGAGACAGTCAGTCCGGTGGCGGAAAACACTAGCTGTGTCGATTTTATGCTGACAGGACGAAGGTCCTCATTCTGGAGAGATTTCCTTAATTCACTCCATAATGTTCTGTGAGGACGCAAAGAAATCTAAAAATATATCTTTAAATTACTTGAACTGTTTTGTTTTTTTTGTTTTAGCCTAATTAAAGACCGTTTTCTGTAGTGAAAAAATTACAAAAATGTATTTAGATACAGTTTTGAGTTTTCTTGATATAAGTGGATGAAGCAGATCTCACTGACAGTGTATGTGGAAAGCTTTGACAGGTTTCTGCAGAGGCACGTGTCAGGTTTCACTAAAGCTCAGACTCCAGGTTGCTGCCTTTTAGTGGCAGCACTCTTTTTTTCCAGACTGCAAACTCAGATATACAGCTGTGTGTCTGCACAACCTTTTTGGCACATGAAGAAGCTGTCTGCAGATTTAGCCCAGCGTGGGTGTGAGGTTCAGCTGCTGCATTCATCCTGACACAGACTCACCTGACTCTGGTTCATCCAGGAACTTTGTTATGCCTGTAAAGGCAGTGCAATAAAGAGAGAGGTGAAAGTCTGCTAAATGAGAAGTTTTCTGCTGCAAAGTTATCAGAGTTTTCTTCGGTGGATCCGAGCAGTCGGCTGAGAGCTGTCCCGGTGCAGATTATGGCCAAATAAACCCTGACAGAGATCCATCAGACCGAGACGCAGCCTGATTGACCCATTAAGCCACAGCAAAGCTCTGCGCCACCAGGAAGACTCACAGCATAAGGAAGCTGAGCAGAAAGCCTCCACTGGTTATGTGTGAGTGCCTTCACAGATCATACATGTCAGTCCAGCACATTAAGATAATTGAGCCACACATAACAAAAAGCCTCCAGGGCTGAGCTTCTCTTCTTCTGCGACTCTGTTAACACTCAGTTCAAGCAAAGGTTACTTATTTTCTCCGTATATCCTCATCATTCTTCGAGCCTTGATGTCAAATCATTCTCCAATACCAGTTTTACACGTTCCTTCGCTAATTCATATTAGGCTGCGCTGTTACGCTTGAACATATAGCTCCAGTAATGGCTCCCCTTTGCAACATGAAGAGCAACACTCCGTGAAATACACACTGAGGAGTTATGAGGATGGAGTGAAAGAAGCAATAATGAGATGCCTAATAGCAACAACTCTGCCACATCTGGAGCACCGGGGGCTGTTGAGGTGAATAATTTAGTGTTGTGAAAGAGCAGAGACGTGGTCTTGCATTCAGAGGAGGAGCACAGGCTCTGCTGAGGACAAGAAGAGGCAGAGGGGCCAAAAGTTCCCCGCAAGAGTGACCAGACACCAGAGGCCAAATCTCCAACCAGACGCCCAAAAAAGATGGAGTGAATGAGAACACTTTATGTTTCTGCTTAAAAAAATGTTAGATAAAATCGCCCTTAACCTATTAAGGCTTTTTCTGTGGGATTCCACCATAGAAGTATTTCTGTAGGAGAAGTGGACAGAGATATATTCCAATTTCTTAAGAAACTATCAGGTTGAACTGAAACTTGATGGTTTTTGATGAGTTTTTATATCATAAACTACTAAATTGTCCACAAATATAAGGATGTTTGCATTATAAATGCTCAATATGGTAAGCATATTTAGCACTTTACTACTTTCAAAGTCCTTTACAGTCCCATTCACCCATGCCCACAGACATCCACTCTTAGATTGGCACAAACCTTTAACCACCAAGAGGAATGTGGGGTCAGCATCTTGCCCAAGCATACTTCGACACATGGGTGGGGAAAGTGGGAACCGAACCTAAGATCTTGTGATCAGGGGTTGGCGGCTCTACCCCTGTACCACAGTAACCCCATCTGCACCAATGTCTTATGTGTCCCTCCGCTCAGAATCTTGAATAAAGCTGTGAGAAACACAGAAAAGTGAGAATTACTGGATTGGGTTGTTTTCTCTCATGGCATCTGGGAGTCGCTGTAGCTCGGGCACAGCAGCCGTCTGCCAATCGTTTAGTTTGTGGCTCAATTCCCAGCCCTGACAGCCAATGTGTCCTTGAGCAAGACTCTTAACCCCACACGTCCCTGATGAGGGTGCAGTGAACCCTGAGCAGGATGTTGGATGGCTTCACACTACATTTGCATTTTTTTGTGATGGTTTTTGAGTCTGTTTCTACATTGTGGACGTCATTGGGATTTTCATTGGTTTTGGATAGGGCCTTTTGATCATTTTAAGAACCCTTCATTCCCGAGTCCACATAATCTCTAAACATAACAAAAATATACTTTAGACCAGGGATAGGCAACTCCAGGCCTCGAGGGCCACATTCCTACATGTTTTCAAACATAGCCTGCTCTGATATACTCTACTTGGCTGGACACACCTGAACCAGGTAATCAGTCAGGAGTGGAGCTTGGATATCTGGAAATTGTGCAGTCACAGCAGCCCTCGAGTACTGGGGTTGTCTGTCCCTGTTTTAGAACATTTCTTTCCGTCTATTCATCCATGGTCGTGGGATTCTCGTCAAAAGGCCAAACCCCTTGAATTAAAGGAGTTTACCCTTTCTCTAAGAGAGTTCCTTCCACCCTTGAGGCAGTGCATTTCTGCCAACTGTGAGCAAAATGTCCAAATACTTAAGACCCTCCACCTGTGAAAGAGACTCATTCCTGACCTGGAGAAGGTATTCCACCTTTTTCTGACAGAGCATCATATCCTTAAACCTGGAGGAGATGATTCTCAACCCACCTGCTTTACACTTAGAGGCAAACCACTCCAGAAAGAACTGATGAAGCCAAAAAACTAACACAATCTGAACACAAGAGAAATAAAACTCCTGTAGGCCAACTCTTCATCCATTTGGCTTTGCCATTAAATTCTTTCAATAAAATTAATAATCAAAGGTAAAGGTCTACTTTGAAAGAAATTCTCACTTGTGGTGAGAGCCAAGAACTGTTTGTAAAGGAATTGAATGGCCTAACAAGAGCCAATGCTTGTGCACTCCAAAGTAAGATGTTCTGCGGGACATGAGGTCATCCAGCAGCTCGTCTTTTTCTTGCTTCACTTCTGGTGCGTTGTGCATAACAGGAATTTAATGTCGTTTCATATCGCCATTGGAAATTTTAGCTTAAATCAGCTCTATATTGGTGCTTTCTAATGTCATCATCACTTTCTGCCAATCAAGGGTGGCTATAGCTGTCCACATCCCAACTGTTACATTCAACCTTTCAATGGACCTACAACCGATGGGGGCCCCCAAGAGATGCGGTTCGGTACTGTTTAATGCACGTGTTATAATGGAAAGGCTAAGAAAATTGGACCGAATCGTATCATACCGATGTATCAGTGGAAACGAGGAATGCCAAAGTGTGACAAGCATTAGAGTAATTAGGCTTGCTTCAGAGATCAGACAAGATTGAGCATTTTTCGGGTGCTACAACTGTGCTTGCAAAGGTGTGTCTGAGCTATCTGAGTACATACCAGTATAAAAAAAGTAAACATTTTGGTGATAAGTATTCATCTCAAACAGAAACTCTAAAGCTTTAGCTGATTGACAGGAAGCAGAAAAAAACCCTGAAAAAAAATGTCAAATTAGGGTACTAAATGGAAATGTGTCGGGGTGAGGTATCAGATGAGGTATCACTGTATTGACAGACAAGTCAACATGACTGACACTTTGATGCCAGTAGTCTGCTTCCCCTCTCTTAAAGCAGGACTGAGGCACGCTTGGTCTTAACCCCACATCCTCACTCTGGTATCCACAGCAACAGCCTGCCGGGTCTATCCTTGTGCTCGCAGAGTCAGAATTCCTTCATAATTCAACAGCTTTTCCAGTCAGAATCTAAGAGTATTTCAGCTTCATAGAAGAAAAAAAATGAAACTCCAACAGCAACCGGTGGATTACAGTCGCAGCCACGGTGACTGCACTCATAAAAGAAAATTAAATCTCAGTTTTGACTCTCAAAAGCACAAACACATGCTTGCGATGCACACCGTCTGATCTCAGTGTGTAAGTAAAACAAGCACACAAACTGTTGTTGGCTGAATGAATAATATCAACTAAATCTGCTGCTGCTATGCACATAAGCCTTTTACCGCAGTCCTTTTGGTGGGCTAATAAATTCATAAACCCCCTCACGCTTTCAGATAATCTCTAAATATCAGTCCTGACCATGTCTCCAATTAGCTTCTGTGTGGAAGCAAAACCTGGTGTAAACTGGCCCTCTAATCCCCCTGGGTGTCCCAGTCAGAGAGAAATGAACTGCAGAGGAGCTTGTTGCAGGAGTTTATTAATATTACTGCATGAAAATGATAAAAATTTGCTCCTTGTTTAGCAAAAAATAAATAATGGTGGTGACGCTTGTATAATTTACATACATGACTGCATTTTTCAGGTCTTTCATTTTTAACTATTTGTCACCTGTTTGCCAATTTGGATGACTATTCCTTTCAGCTTTACTTTACCCTTTAACTACCCAACCAAGACAAAACCAACTTCTTTTTTGGCTGCCCTTTCACACAAATACTCACAATGTTTTAAAATTATGTTTTCTAAATGGGCTCTACAATTTGGTTGCAGAGGCAGTTAAATGATAAAAGGAAGTCACTTGTCCAATTGACATAATGTGTTACATAAGATGTCAAACAACACAATAACACAAGTCTAGTAGAAACAAACAAAAAAACCCAAACATAATTCAAACAATAATTGTTTTTCCTTTCTTTTTTTAATTTATTGTCCCTAGCTGTTCACTTTATTTATTGCCAGCGTGGTCATCCTTATAGCCTTCTCATGATATGAACACCAGCAGGATAAGTACTGATTTTAGAGGGCGTGACCCACATTTACCAACCTTTCCTTATAGGAAAAGAACAAGTTTTGAAACACAGATCTCTTCACATTTTTTCACAATCAGTGTGTTTAACTTTATCATTCTTGGTTTGCATGGCAAATATTTTAGGTACTGAAGGTAGTGAGGGGCTATATCACGCATGATGAAGACTCACGTTGAGCTGCAGTGTCTCAGTCCACTGTCCAATAATGCGGTAGCCCGGTCCAGTGTTGTTATTCCACTGGTACTGGAACAGGTCATAGCGTCCGGGTGCGTCGCCATTTTTGTTAAAAGTGACTCCAGTGCCAGCACTTCCTGTGGAGGAAAAATGTGTCAGTCAGTCAACCCTCTCAACAAACAATTTCTCTGAACTGTGTTTTATAAGATGTTCACTTATGTGTACTTAGGTGTACTGTTTTTTTTTTTTCGAGAAAAGATTTACGTTCTTGTTTTGCTTTGAGAAAGAAGTGAATGAAAATGTGGGAAATCTTTAAAAGAATTCTTTATTTCATTCATTTCTGCAAGGTCTCCATCAACAAATATGTAACGAAAACAACAGTATGCAGAAAACAGAGGATACAAAAAGTTGCTTTGTACAGCTCATCCTGACAACATGCACCGTTTTTCTGAATGTTGAGCTCCAGTCGCTTCACTCAATTGATTCTGATGAGTTTGCAGTTTTGGGTCAGAGCTGGATCTTCTCTCAGGATGGAACTTCAGCCTGTCCTCTTTGTATTCGCCTTTCATCCATCCTCCTAGCTACTTTCTGCTCTGCATCGCTGCTTCAAAGATGCAGTTTCTGTTTTATTAACTTCAGCTCGTCTCACTTTGGAGAAAGTCTCTTTCAATTCTCTTTGAAAGATTAAATAAAGTGAGGCTGGCAGAGACACAGGAGAGCAGAAAACGTGGGGAGAGAGGCGACACTCCAGAGTGAGATTCAGGAAGCAGTCTTGGGAACAACCAGAAATTCAGTATTTCTGCAGTTTCAGTCAAACTCTTCATTTTTTTTTTATCCTATCTTTTTATTGTTGAGATTCTGTAAACCTCCTTTTGAGCCTCGTGTTTGTTTTTATATTTTACAAGCTGAAAGCTAAGAAAATTCAGACACTATAACAAAATAAAGAACTCTGTATATATCTATGTATGCATGTACTGTTATTCCAGTTTTGCCTGTAGCCTCAGTTTCTAGTTCTTATCTGACAGCCGCATCTGGTGTGGTCTTCTGCTGCTGTAGCCCATCTGCCTCAAGGTTGGATGTGTTGTGAGTTCAGAGGTGCTCTTCTGCAGACCTTGATTGTAACAAGAGGTTATTTGAGTTTCTGTTGCCCTTCTATCAGCTGAAACCAGTCTGATCATTCTCGTCTGACCTCTTGCATCAGCAAGACGTGTCCACCAACAGAACTGCCGCTTACTGAATATTTTCTCTTTTTTATGTCTGTTCTCTGTAAAACCTAGAGATAGTTGTGTGTAAAAATACCATTAGATTAGTAGTTTCTAAAAAAAATACTCTGAACAGCCTGTTTGGCAGCAACAATAACGTCTCATTCAAAGTTATTGAATCCCCTTTCTTTCCCATTTGATGCTGGGCGTAGATGAATTGCTGTGTAAATAGCTGATTTGAATTTGTGTTATCGAGCAGGTAGACGTACCTGGTAAAGTGACCAGGGAGTGCAGACTTTTCATTGGAAATGGTTGCTTGAATGCACGTTGCAGAGGGCAGCCTGAACGGAGTTTAAGGCACAGTGTTCTGCATGCACCTCTCAACCTGTTTTTCTTTCATCCAATTGCTCGTTCTAGTGCGTCTTTGGTTTTGTGTTTAGCAGTTGTTGTCAATAATAAACTTAAGCACTTCACTGAGTAGATTTTCATAGACATTCAGACTCCTAATGCTGACACTGCGCTGATGAAACTTCAGAAAGGTGCTGAGAGCAGCACATCTCTACTGCTGTT
Source organism: Oryzias javanicus (assembly GCA_003999625.1). Classification (NCBI taxonomy): domain Eukaryota; kingdom Metazoa; phylum Chordata; class Actinopteri; order Beloniformes; family Adrianichthyidae; genus Oryzias; species Oryzias javanicus. Next base: position 15,710,387 of record CM012441.1, on the reverse strand, counting down.
AACAACACTTGCATGCATTTTGCCCAAAGAGATTTAAAAAGACAATATCTGTAAAGCAGTTCTTTCCTTTGTTATTGGTCAGTTAAAAGCAGAGCAAAACGCTGAAAATCCTTGAGCAGTTTCCTCTGCGCTGCCTGGACGGAGGGAGTGTGAGTGAAGAACTCAGGCAGCCTGTCACTAACTTAATGATGGACTTTAGAGCATCAGTGGAGGCAGTGAAGCTCTAATTATGGCCTCTGAAAGAGGACAGATCATCTCTTTTTAAAGGCCCGTGAGAGCAGGCTTTCAGACAGCTGTAAGTCAAACCTGGCTTGTGTGTTTCCTTCTCTCACGAGGCTGAGCTTGTGTGTTTATGATCTGCAGCAGCAGAGTCCTCGGCCTTGGAGCGCTGCGCAGACCGTGAAAGCAGTTTATGAGTTGCAGAAGGACGCGGCCATCAGTCCACTCACCGTTGAAGCTGACGCTGCGGATGTACTTGAGCAGTTTCTTCCCTCCGGCGAGCTCCATGTCCGGGCAGATCCCCGAGTTCTCCGGACAAAGGTCCCGCTGCATGTTGTGTAGCGCGTGCGCCATGGCGTACACGGCATCGATCACAAACTGGACCTTTCCTTCCTGCTCGTACTTTGAGTCCACGCCGATGCGCTCCTGACCTGTGAGGAAGAGGGAAGACAAGAAATCAGACAAGTCATGTTTGAATCAGAAATGTTTCCGAATGAAGACAAGGAGTGAAGCAACAATGATGTAAATCTTTTGCTTCTTGGTTTCAAAGCTCAGACTCCTACTGATTGGAATCTATGTTCCATGACTTCATCCTAAGTCAAATATAAACACCTTCTGTCGTTTTTCTTCATTTTGGTAATCTAATATAAGATAGTTTGGTGGATATAACCACTTTTAAAAAATATTTATTTTCTTTATGTTTTTGGCCAAAATATCGCTCGTCTCTTTCCTTTTTTTATTCTTTGGTTCATGACAATCACATTAAACCAGATCAAAAAATGTGGTCAAACTTAATATTGTAAATGGTGCACACATACAGTTAGAGCACTAGACTAGCTTCTTAGAAAGCCAAAAGTGCTTTACAGTCACTGTCCCAATCACCAATACACGCTAATTCAGGCTTAGCTGCTAACACTGGCACCAACTTATAACCACTAGTAACAATATGGGCTTCAGTGTTTTGCCCAAAGACACTTCAACACATAGGCAGGAACCAATTCTGTCATCTAAAAACCCACAACAGCTTTGTTAATACTTTTAAAATGCTATACCTTGGCTCACTTTTTTTCCCATTTGAAAGTTATTCAGTAAAAATAAATAATATTTTTTAAACTTTGTCACGGTTTTTGACCAAATATGTTCACCTTGATTTTTCTTTTCTTTGTTCAATAAACATTCATGTAGCTGAAGGACTTAAAGGTGGTTTGTCTGACTGAGGCCAGACTGCTGGATATTTTCCTTAACAGTTGGGGTGTAACTATCAATAAATATACTTGCTGAATTAATTCAACCAGATTTATCTGTGTGAGGCACGTTGTTATCTGAATCAACCCATGTCAATATAAAATCGTTTCAAATGGAAATAAATTGATTTTAACTAAAATTAGAGGATACCATTTGAATGAAGATATAATATTTATTTTTCTACAATATAGAAATTTTCAAGTACCATCACAGTATAAAGCACAGATGGGATGGCAGAAAAAGGAGATCAATCCATCATTACAGTCCAACATGTGGCAACATTGAAATTTGCACACAGTGTGGTATAATATTCTAATAATGTTTTGTTTTTAATATTTTGATGTGAAAAACAACAGCGGGCTGAACTTTATGAAACTAAAATATAATGCATTTGTCATTAATTTATTGATGGCATAATAAATAAATAAATAATACATTAATAATACATTAATACATTTTTGGCTAAATATGTCCTGGATAGATTTTAGGTTAAACCAAAATCAGCTGGCATTATCTAAAAATTATGATATGAATTGAATAGATTTTTACATTAGTCATTATACTGCTACTAGACTTAAATGGAATTTTTTTAAACAGTTCAGATCAAAAGACTGTTTTTTTATTTTGCTGCAAAATGGCGAGAGGTCCACCATAAAAAATGAATAACTGCAGCTGTAATGAGTCATTTTCAAGTTAAATATCAGTGTCTCTGCAGGCTGAAGGGTTAATATTCGGCGTACTGAGTCTTCTGGTTTTGATTCCATGATTTTACTGCCATTTTGATGATCCTATTCAGCTTCTGCCAAACTGGGCTGTAATATTAGAGGTAATAATTGTTCCTATGAAGCATCTTTAAAAAGCTCCTAAAGAGCAGAAGCATCGACCCGGAGTGTTCAGAGGAAGAGCAGCAGATGACACTTACGTTTCAGGAGCCACACTTCTCAGCCATAAACTTACTGACAGCCCAGCTGCCTTTCACTACTAAGTTCTCATGGAGGGAAAAAGTCTTCATGAGACCAAAACAAAACACATTTAAACAGTAGCGGAGCTAGAACATTTTCTATGGGGTGGCAGGAGGGGGGCGAAGTCTTTGAAGGGGTGGCAAATGAGAACAGCGGAGTGGAAGGCCTTTACAATGAAAGGATCAAAAACGTGTATTTAAAACAGTTTTATTGTTGTTAAGAATAAAACAACAGCAGTTCATTTATCTGGGCTGCTATTTCTAATGCTTAAAGAAGCTTCTATTGAAGATTTCTTAACCCTTTGACACCTGAATTTATTTCCAATTATGAAAAAAAATGTGGATTCAATAATGTTTAGACAGTAAATAGATAATTTTAGGTTTCTTGCTAATTAGCAAACAAGTAGCATCTGCAGTATGAACAAAAGAAAACACCTGTTCCCATCTCCAGTATGGTTTTTGAGGATTCCCTTTCTTATTTTTCCTGTTTTTTTATCCTGAGATCTCAGAGAACTATTTTTATTATGGTCAGGCCTGACAGAAAAGAAAAAAAACAAACTTATAAATGATGTATGAAACTTAAAAACAGAGAAAATGTATGTTTTTTTTGTTAAAATAAATCTATGTGTATTATATGAATGCAAATTGGTATTCTTATTGAAGTTGGAGTTTTTTTTTTTTTACAGCCAATCTCCTACAAACTTAGAAATCTGACCTAAAATATTAGAAACCCTAAACATTGCATTTGTAGATTAAGACACCCCTGCTTATCCAGGCTAGATAGGGTTACAATCGGAACATTTTGCGAGAGTGTCAGCCAAAAATGACGCATTAGCGCCAGTTGGTTTTTATAAACAGTGGGACGCCTCTGACCGTCCCAAGAGAAACTAATGCTTGAAAAGGATTCCTAACTTTCCTATTGAAAGTTAACGACGGGGAAGGGAGGAACACATAAAGTATTTTGGGTGCATTTTGAGCAAAACCAGTTCTAGGCGATAACACCTTTGTCATCATTGACTGAAAAATTGGGGTGGCAAGTGGGGTGGCAAGGCTCTTAGCTGGGGAGGCAGCTGGGGAGGGAGCTGCTGCCCCCCCCCCCCCCCCCCCCCATATAGCTTCGCCCCTGTATTTAAAATAGAGCGTACTTTTTCTGAGATATAAAGTCAAAAATGAGAAAAATAACTTGATTGGGAGAGGGGGTCCACACACGGAAGGACAAAGAAAACAGGCTTTCCACTGAAAAAGTAATGTGTTTGCGTGGCTGAGATGTTTAGTTGTGCTTTTGCACCTGCATGCTTGGAATTCAGAGAAACCGTTTCTGACGGGAAACACAAACTCCGCTTCATCTTATGCGCTTTTAAGGATCAGTGCTGCAGATGCAGAGACAAGATTTTTTGTAATCGTTCAAAAATCCTTGTTTTCTCTTCAAAAAGCTGGGATTTGTCATCCTGAATGTGAGTGAAAACACAACAAAACTTGTACAGATCTGACCTGGTGAAAAATTCATTTTCATAAAATTCATGACTTCAACCTCTGTATGTTACCATGGAAACAGCCAGAACATGAGGTCAGCTGAGCTGCAGGAAGATTCATGTTCTTCTGCACCAATACAATTCCATCCATATGCTTTCTGCTGCTTTTTAGGGTGGGTTGGGGTTGATGGAGGAGGAGTAGCACTCATATTCTAAGTTTCACCCGTGTTGTGCTAGGTTTACACTGGCCTCGGCAGCACGCGTTCAAGAGACCACTTTAAATGACACGTCGAGTCTCCTCGTTAAAAACTCTCACATTCATGAATTGCTGTCCAGATTTTTAAGTCCGTTTCCGGGCTCTATGCACAATTGAAACCACATCGGAAGCTTAACCGGTTGAACTTTGACCAATCAGGAACTCAGATTTGGTAGTGATGGAAGAATGGCATTTTTTCAGTTCATGGAATTGCCAACTGTTTGATAATTAATAATTGCGTTTTGTACCCTGTCATATATGACACCAAGTCTGTCATATATCAAAGCAGAGCTATATATGAAAGAATAAAACCTTGAGAAAGATTTGCATCCATTCAACATTTCACATCAAACCTCTTCAACTGTAGGTACATGCACCATTATCAGGAAAAACACAGTCCAGTGTGAACACCCTGTGGTCAAGAACCTGCGTTTAGCGCATTCTTAAATGTGTATAGCATGGCTGCTGTGTACCTAGCTTCAGATAAACCTTGGAAGAATTTCAAAGCAAGCTCCTATAGACCACTCATTCTCAACTTAGAGCTCATGCTCAGAGGTGAGGATTGGAATAGACTGAATGGTAAATTAAGAGCTTTACTACCACAAGCTATCTTTATTTACTACAACAGACTGGAACACAATCTAGATTTCTACAGTTGCTGTACTGATCTACTGGTCTGCCTGATTTTCTATCCTCCTCGCTTTTTAATAAAACGCCTACATACTCCTCCACACATGGAAGGCATTCTTTCCTAACCCGAATGTGCATTTGTCCTTTTTTCCAGCTGAAAAACATAATATTAGTCCTGAAGAGGCTGATTCTAATTCCAGTTATTTACTACACATCCTAATGCAAACTGCCCCAGACAAAGCTGGAGATCATGGTTCGTAAGGCTAAAAGGTCATCATCTGCAGAGAACAGAGACAACTTCAAAAGTCTAAAAAAATAATGCTCATTTATATATATATAAATAAATAATTTATGCTACAACAAAATATATAAACTAAATTAATGTAAAATTGTAACCCTAGCTTTGTCCAATTTAAGTTTGACTTCCTGTTGGCTGTGACCACAAACCTTCTTTTCTGTTTAGACACATTTGGTTCACTTAAAGTGAGCCGGATTTCATGTCTGATTTTATTTTAGAGACTAATTTTAAGAAAAAAAAATCTCACTAACCTGTATTTCACTGAAGGTTCTAGTATAATGAGAAACCATGAACACCTATAGATGACACCGACCTGCCCGTGTCAGGATCCCGGTGAGGACACAGGCGCAGAAGCAGGGTGTTCAATGAGAATGTTTTTCTGTTTTTTAAATTTTCTTCTCTTTTGCTGAGCGTAAACTCAAAAGGCTGGAAAGCTCGTAGCACTCGCGATAGCACACAAGACCATCTGGCAACGAGTAGAGGAGGACATGCAGCTTATAACAGAAACAAAACAATCAAACACATGTGCATCCATTAAGATGGCAGAAGGACCAGGTGGAAAAGGGAAGGAAATCAATACACGTGTACAGAGAGGAAGGTGAAAACTAAACGTGAAACAGAAAACACAACCACACCCGGTTCCAAACCCCACAGCCCATAAGACATAGAAAAAATGTACAGTTTGCTCAAGTCCTGAAAAGCCTGAAATTGAAAGTATGAAAGAAAAAAATAATGTATTTTCTTTTCTTTTAAGTACACTAAATTAAGGTAAGTTTGGAGCAGAAGTGTTTTGATGCATATTTGTATGAATGGGTTCAATGTTCACATGCTCACAACTTTTCATGACAGCATTGATGACCTCATGCCTTATGCTGGAGGCTACAAACCACAGTTTCAATGCAAAAGGTGGAGAGCTGCAAGCTCACTGCTCCCTCAGGGATTGGTCAAGTGCAAATGTTGCGCAGTCAGTGTCAAACATAGAAGCACTCTCACATTTTGCTGTGGCTTTTGAACCTCCTGAACTGACGAGATGAAATCTGGGTGGGACAGAGGTTTCTTTCTGACCTCATTATTCCCATTGTGATGCCTTTAAGCAAAGCCCTTCACCTTAGTGTCTCTAGTGGGGCTACTCCTATGAGTAAATGGAGTCGGTACCTGTACTGTATAGCTCCCTGGTGATGCCAGCATTGGTGTGAACAGAGCGTCCTTGAAAACCGCTCTCTCAACATACATTTGCTGTTTAAAATGAAGACTAAAAATAAAAGTCAAAGCAGGTGTAGAAAGTTTGCTTTGAACCACCAATGTAAAACTAGGCCAGATGCAAAACAAATAGAAAATCATGACTCCTCATCTTAAGCTGAATTGTAACATTGCACTGTACCTGCTCAGCTTCACAATCTCTAGCTATAGTCAGAGTTGTTGACAGATCCGAGAATCTTTGATGAATGTTTGCAGCTTAAACGTGTTTGTACTATTTCTGCACAGTGAAGACGAAATGAATTGTCATGTTTCACAGCGACGTCAGGAGGCAGATGTTCCTGCTGGTTGTGTTGCCGATGGACCACTGTGCTGCTGAACTGTTTCTGCTGAGCAAGGCTGATGCAGGGACGACGTGGTAGCCAAACAGCTCATATTTACATTCTGTTCACCTTTCCTCGCAGCACCAGCTTCCATCAGCAAGGCAGCTCAGGAAAATTCTCACCAGAAGCGAGGCGTCGAGCCGCTCCTGCGGGGGTTTGTATTTGTATTTGGTGCGCAGCGCTGTGAATATGAAATGAGAGGGAAAAAAAAGAGGAGCATGCGGTTTGGCTGAGGATGAGAGGAACCTCTGGAGAAGGAATGTGATCACTGTAGCAGCAGGCCATCTTGCTAAAGATGCCACATCTAGAATCTGTCGTTGACGCCAGTTATTCTCAGAGGTCTAGTCTATACTGAATACTGTCATCAGTTCTCCTATATCCTTTAACATCTGTCAAACAAATGCTACACGTATTATGTGTTCTAAAATGCAATAAACATGGGTTCTAGAATGGACTTGTAGCATATGATGTTCACGCTGGACTGATGTTGCCCTAACATTAACGCTTGTACCTACAGTTTAAATGTCAAAGCAGTGCAAATCTTGCTCTAGGTTTTTTCTTTTACAGCTCTCTTCTATATTTAGCTGTATTCTATATTTAGTATGACTGACTGATCAATTTTCAAACAGTTGGCACTTCTGTGAATTAAACACAATACCCACGTTACTATACTACACATGTTACTATACTTTCAGCGCCCGTTCAATGGCTGTGTGTTTTGTATGTAGAGCCCGAAGATTAACTTAAAAACTTGTGAAGTGCCCAAAACACACATATATGTAAATTTACACAGACTTTTTATTGGAAGTGAAAATTTCAACACATGTTGCCATTTCCAACATGATCTATCCGAAGAAACTTGAATCTGGATAAAAGTTGCCCTCTGATGTACTCTTCAACAGTCAGAACTGGAAGCCAAGATAGGTGGTCCATCAAACAGACAAAAAACATTAATCTATAGTTTATAACACATTGGCTTGACAAGGATCTCCCAACATTCGACTTCCACTCTCAACCCAACTCTAATTTTGCATCCCTAAACATGACACAAGGAAATTGGTAATGGTGTCTACCTATGCAGTGCTTGGTCCCATTCACACACTCTAGTTTCATGCAGGATGTAAACCTGTTGCCACCAGGAGCAACAGGGGGTTCAGTATCAGGGCCGTGCAGAGACATTTGGAGGGGCAGGTGCTCAAAGTTAAAAAAAGGGCACATGGAACAAAAATTTGAAGCACCGTACAACATACCTCACAATATAACTGAACTGTCGTAACCCATATTCATGAAGAATGCAACACGGAATCACGACATACTATCATACATCAAGACAATATAATATAAACTTTATCCCACATTAACAAAATTCACTCATTACAGCAGCAAAAACAGTTAAGACAGACAGTACAATTAGACAACACAAGACAAGCAAGGATTAATAAAGGTACCCATGGGGGAAAAAAAAACAACTATCGGCTTTAGTCCATGTGCATTAAGTAGGCTACAAGAAAAAACCTATGGACATTTTGAAGTGAAGGCTAGAGAATATTGCTTGTTGCAGGTAGTTGTATTAACAAATACAAAATGTATAGTCAACAGGGCGGTTCTACACTGAAATGACTCCCCGGCGAGAGCCTCCCCAGACGCCCCCCCCCAAAAAAAAAAAAAAAAAAAAAAGAAAAAATTAGCTAATGGTTGCTGTCTTCAATCCTATGATTGGCACATTTTTAGACTGGTTACATTATGTTTTGTCACCCTCGAGTAGTTGTTTATAGTTAATATTAATCTTAAAAACTACCAACAGATTTATGAATATACTATTGCCTAAATATAGGACCCAACATGATGAAACAAAATAATAAACTTAATGCACACAGGCTCAACTAATCCACTTTAACAGTTAAAATCTCCAGTTAACTGGTTAAAAAATTGAAAATTTATGTTAAAGTCATGACTAACCAGAAAAAACAAGAAAGACAAGAAAATAAAACTTAAAACTACGTTTTTATTTTGACCTTTTTTTTCTTTCTTTTGTAGCTGGACTTTTGCGATTTTTTGAAGTAATTAATCTCAAATAAAATAAATTTTAATTTTCATTATGTTTGGTATCAATTGTAGTTGAAACTATAGGAACATTTAAATATTTCAAATAATTGCTATTATCTGTAGTACATGTACAAGTGATGCACTGCTGTGCCCGCTGTTCCTTTGACTTTTTTTTTTTTAATATCAGCTGCTGTACCTCACTGTCTGGGAGATGTAAACCAGAAACCGAGATTGTGCACGGATGTTTTTATTCAGATCTTTAAAATAAGATAGAACCTGATCTCAGTATCCACGTCATCCATTGACTGCCCTCAGGCAAAGGGAGCTTATTCAGGTTAACAGGAAATTTGGCACTAATTAATAGGCTTATATATTTTATCATATTTTCTCTCATTTAAAAAAAAAATTTTTTTTTTGAACAATTGATTTTTTTAAAGTTTCATAATGTAGACACCCCCGCTTTTTGTCCCCCGTACGTCCATTTAATTTGGTAGAGACCCCCCAGCCCAATCTCAGTGAAATGCGTACATATTTCCAGGACTTTGGATACCGTGCATAATTTACGAGAAACACGGTTTTTGCGTGCATATAATATGTACGATCCTGCACGGTCCTGAATGTGTTTAAATGTCTTCCACATTTAAAACATCCCCTGGTGGACGTAATCCTAACCTTGACCAGCATTTTTAAATGCGCCAGAGGTTGTCTGACCACGTGATCAAAACGAAACCTAAAAACCGTGTATAGTGATGGTTGCAGGCTTGCTGTCAGATCTGCCAGCGCAAGGAATTGTGGGTAACCATTTCTTTTGCCTGTCTGGTTAGAATTGGGTTTAAGTTTGAGTTTTCATTTATGTGTTTTGTTGTCTGACCGTTTAACACTGTTTCCATTTGTTATTTTGGCCTGTTGTGTTTCACTTCTGCCTGCACCCTGAGTGAGAATGAGGGAGAGACTGATCACTACCCCACTTCTTCTGGTCACCATGACCCTGCGAAAAGTAAAACCTGTATTTCGCGGAGGCGGACTCATCTCGGTTCGCGTCATCGCAGCAGTACTGCTGTCGATGTTACGTTAATTCAGTTTATTTTGACAAAATAGGACTCGTGTCAGACCAAAAGGGCACTTTGGGCATCAAGGGGCAAAGGGGCAGGTGCCCGAGCACCCAGCCCCCCCCCTCTGCACGTGCCTGTTCAGTATCTATCCCAAAGACATGGGCAAGCAAAGCCAGGCAAGAACCTAACCTGTGGTGTTCCGATCAGAGGTCAATCGTTCTTTCTCTGCACCACAGAGAGCTCAATTGTTGCTAAATTCTACATACATAAACTAGATACCATGTTTTTTCAGGCTATTAGTCTCCCTGGAGTATGAGTCATAGCAGCCAAAAAATGCATGAAGAAGAAAAAAATCATTGATAAATTACAAGAGAAATTTATTTCACAAAATGCAGGATCGAGAACGGAGTTTTCATCTAGAAAGGAAATTCATCATCATGAAATTGATAATAATAACATATTAAATATATATATATATATATATATATATATATATATATATATATATATATATGTTCTTTGACAATGCTGCTTGTTGTAAACAAATTGTGATTTGAGTTCTGAAAGCTGGATGACCCACTAACTGGCTGTCCTGTTGCTTCAGCATTCCTCATTATACTGTTTAGCACACAATTTAGAACCTGATCGGCCCTGACAGACCCAGCTGTCTGTTCTGACCTGCGAACGAGGAAAAATTTGTCAATCTGGAGGTTCACTAGTTTCCTTACAAGTTGCTGTGTGGACGGGGAAGCTCACATCTCCCTACGTGTTTACAGTAATATGAGCTTAAAAAATTTAAATAATCTTTATTGGGCTACAAAGGTAAAGGAATTGAAAATATATCTACTTATATATATATATATATATATAATTATTATATTATAATATATATATATATATATATATATTTTTTTTTACAAAAAAAAATGTAATAGTATGTCTGTTATTCATTTTGCTCCCATCAGAGATCGCTCTAACCTCAATGAGATGTCAACAGTTTTATCATCCTGTCTTAATTTCGGTTACATTTTTTCCTGTCAAATGGTTTTTACTGGAAAACTTCATGTGAAGCTCTTTGTCTTTCTGCAGTCTTCTCCATCATCAGGCCTCTCCACATTCACGGCTGTGGTTGGATAACAACCACAACCTCTGAGACTCTAACAGGAAGCAGGAAGGGACAATAACATCAGCTCAAAATCAGACTTTGAAATCCAGAGACATACAAGAAACTTAGATGTTTGTTTGCAAAGCAGCAGTCATTGATTGTGGTTTACTGTGGTCTACTTGACATTTGTTTATAATAATATTTAATTATTCTAATATAGGCTAAATGTGCATTGTTTACATCAATGTGAACATTTCTGATTATAAGTAATTACACCCATATATTTTACTTATTTTTTAATCAATGCATTTCTCAAGTTTTGGGGGATTTCACCGTTTTGTCTAAAATTTTGCTTGAAATAAATCAATAAATCAAATCAAGTTTACACTTCAGATATTTGACCAATACGTATTTGAGAATGTTTGCATATTAAAGATTGACAAAAAAAAATCAAATATCTATTAGCCTTAAAAAATGTTGGACACTCTTGACAGAAGAGACTCTAAAAGTGTTTTAGAGATAAAACGACATAAATCATGAAAGAAAAGTTAAAACTAAATCCACTTATTTTCCAGCTTTTTTCAGAGAGAAGAAATCCAGTTTTATTTGGCGTTTCAGCTCCGAAATCAAAGACTGGCGAATGAAAACAGTCCCAGAGGAGACTGACTCAAGATTCAGATCACAAAAGCTGCAGACAGAAATGTTTGATCACAAAGACGAACGTGAAGCTCCACAGATGAAGAAGAGGAGGAGCAAACTCGACTTCATCTGAAACTGACAGGCATATAACCTGAAATAGAAATGGTCACGTGGAGCGAGACATGTCTGCTCTCACAGACCTCTGACAGGTGGAGAGCAGCATCAAACCTTTACAATCTGGAGCAGAGTCGTCCTTGAATCTTGTACTACAGTTTAAGAGGAATGGAATCAACCAATGACTTCGACACATTTGAATTGTGCTCGTTTGGTTCTAGAGAGTTGTGCTAAAGAAGTCCTCCATGTTGTGAATTTTATTTAACGTTGAAACTGGTCCGGGTCTCGGCAGACTGCTGTCCTTTTTTTCCTATTCTGTTGTGGTCCATCAGCAGTGATGGTCTGATCTTTGTGGGCTAATGAAGACAGTCCTGATCCCTGTTATCAGCAGTTTTTAGCCTGTACATCTGGCGCCATGTGGTCCAAGGTCTTTGCAAGCCTAGAGACGATCATTTTATCTGTGTGTCCCTCTTCAGGCCCTCCACAGTCTCTGGCTTGTAGCCAAGTGTCCTGCAGAGCGGCCTCATCACCAGGCGTCCCTCTCCTCTCACATTCCCTTTCCTGCTCAGCCAGATAAAAAACTGTTTTTTTAATCTATGATCCCTAAAAGCTCCAGAACTCAGGGGACTGTGTGGCACGGTTCAGCTCCAAAAACGAGGGAACAAGTGATATTTGAACTGTGGTGACCCCATCCTCTGAAGAGATAAGCCCTCAGTGGCATCAGCATCATTTCCTTTGACCAGGCGCCTTGTTAATTTTAGCACATGCACCCTTCCCTCCTGCCGCTCCGTTAAATGGGTTAGGAACACAAATAAATGTCCTAGTTGTGGCTACATTAATGGAGTTTGTAGAAAGAAGGCCATCTGAGGGGTCTGACACCTCCCTTTCTTTGTTTTAGCTCCTCACAGCTGCTCGCTGGATGAAGGGGCGAGACCACACATCAGCGACGAGTCGATGGGGAATCAACACCTTTCAGGAAGGGGTGAGTCACAGTTACACCATTTTCAGATCAGTGGGAGGGGTTTTTTACCATTTCACAGCAATTTGTGCTGCATCTCAGCTCACAGGTCCTCTGGGTTGGGCTTCATAATACAGCCCACCATTCACATTTTGACCACAGATGTGAACAAAATCGTGCTGGTGTTTAAACGAAGGTCAAGTGGAACAAAACCGGCCCGAAAGGCAAAGGCAAGAAACACCTGGATATGTGAGGAAAAACCTTGATTATAGTCGATCCCTTAAGAATAAAAACCGAATGTGGACTACCACACTGCATGTAATGGTCATTGTAGGACAATAAATCATCATTCTGGTACATGCAGTATTTTTCTCTGAGCTATTATATTTCCACCTTTTTCCAGCTTGACACTCGTGACTTGAAATTGCTCTGAGAGTCTGGAAATTACAGTAGTACAGTGGAAACAGAATGCAATCAGATACATCCTTTTTTCTAGACTTTACTTAAAAAACAATGATTACATAAAAATATGCTACACTTTTGAAATAACACATTTGGACTCTATATTCTGAAACCAAATACTTTAAGAAAGGAAAAATACTATCACTTTTGGAATTTTTTACATAAAAAAATAAGATTTACTATATTTCTTTTTTACGAAGGTCTAAGTTCATTACAGGCCAATAACTCTATTTATTTCACAAGTAGGTAAACCCTATAGGTGGACATGCCTGTCAGGCTTTGGTCAAGATGCTAGGTTCACAACACTCTCAGCTATGCATGTTCAATTGACCACTTTAAATTAAAATTCTGTGTAAATGTGTGTAACGCTCTTTTAGGCTATGCGCACTGGCCTACAGAAGAAGGTGTTTCGGCTCACGGAGCCCAGAGTGTGTGGATTAAAAACGCAACACAGGGATAAAATAATCAATCGATTGTATTGAACAGAAAAAAAAAATAAACAGGACAACAAACATTCATCCCCAGTCCCTGGACTGGGGATGTTCAAACTATTGAGCTACACTCCACCATAAACCACTATCACTTACCGGTAAACAGCCCATAACCCTGCTCTTCGGTGAGTTTGAAAAATTCTTTTGAAAAAAGCGAATACGCTACTAGCACTATGCCTTCGACACAATAGCCGCTAGCAAATGCTAGCGGCTTGTGCAGGGATCTGAATGGAATGGCTTGTCTCATTGCTTACCACAACTGGCAGGTGGCATGGCTGGTGTTGTGGCAAGTCAATAAGGCAGCTTTTGATCGACAGTCCACCGGCAAAGAGCTGGACTGGGGATGTTCAAGGAGAACAGTTTTTTCACCTGGCACCTTTGTGACTAGGTGCATCCAGGACAGTGGTTTGACCAGCCTTGATTGTGTAGGGTTTATCAGACTGGAGGGTGACAGAGGCAATGTGGGTGTTGAATCTTTGGTTGAAGCGATGTTGGAGGATCTTGTAAACTGAGATGTAGCCAGGTGAATTTTGCTTAGGTCGCTGCTTTGTTTTCATGTGCTTGGCAAAGGCAACATCAAGGGTGTTGGTGCCGATAAGGATCTGGGGTGCTGACTGATTGTGGTCTGGTACCACCAATGCCAGGGTGCTCATATTGATACTGGAACCAAACAGCTCAGGCGGGAAAGTCATGTTAAGTTCAATGTACCCGAGTATGGTACAGCCTGTCCATTTGCCCTTCAATTTCCAACAGGTCCGTGACAGGTTGGATGTCAAGGTCTGAAAGGTGAGTAATGTAGAAGGAGTGAGGAATGGTGGTGACTTGGGAACCAGAATCGAGCAGGCAGTTGTACAATTGTTCATTTATTTTGACTTGACTGGTGCTTTTTGCTCCAATAAGACCCACTGGCAGATTGGAGATCTTATTCTTGGGACTTTTTCTTGAAACAGCTCCTGAGTGTCCACCGCAGGAGTTGCATCTAGTTTAAAGACTGCTGGTTCTTGAGGTCCCATGCCTCTCGTCTTTGTTGCAGACTTCTTTTCTTCTGCTGGACCAGGGTAGGGTTGGCACGGTTACTGCAGGTAGAGGAAACGTGGCTATCCTCGCCACAGTTAAAACAGTACCAGGGTCTGGGTCTGTTGGTTGGCTTAGGTGGAAAATGACTTTGTTTGGTGTGGCGTGGTGTGGCATTGGGTTCAGCTGCAGACGACCTGGACAGTAGTTGGGACATTTGCTGCTGTAGTTTTCTGTAGTTGTCGTTTCATCTCTTTCAGCTCTTCATTGGCGTGGGGGTTTTGGCCACAGGAACAGGTGCTTTGTGACTGGATGCTCACGCGCTGCTTAGATGTGCCCATGTGTTGCTTCATTAAGGACTCCTTCGCCGTACGTCTGTTCTCTTCGGTCCGGAGTTGAAGCAACAGCTCTGGAAAAGGCGGAGGGTTGTTCCTGAATTGCTCCAGTTGCAGTTTGGTGATCAGGGTGTTATCCCAACAACCACGGCAAAACTGCTTCAAAAGATGCTTGTCCACATCAGCGGCTGAGATCCCACCCCGTTTGACCACTGAGCAGATGGTGTGCTGTAGTCGCTGGAGATAGGACGAGGGCTCTTCACCGGGTTTTTGAAGCGTGTTTAAGAACTGGGCAAAAAGCTCCTCCCCATCTTGGACTGTTCCAAAGGCTGAGTCAAGCACACTGAGGAAGACTGCAGGCAAAGTGTCTGGGTTGAGGCCCTTCACCACGTCAGCAGCCGGTGGCAACAGGCTCTCTATGATCCGTCTTGTGACGCCAAGTGCTGAAAGGTTGGGATCTGCAAGGAGAATGGATATCTGAGAGCGCCAGGATTCGTAGTCCACTTCGCTGCTTGGTCTTGGAGTTTTTCCAGAGAAGGAACGTAGACGCATTGAAGAAGCTGTGCGGTCTACATCCCGGACTACATGTTCAACAACGACTTTTTGAACTTGTGATGGGTTCAGCTGGTCGGTTGTCAGGGTGATGCGTCGGGATGGTCTGCTTTGATGAGGATTGAGTCCATGCTGACTAGGAAGAGCAAAAGAGGGTGCTGCTGCTGGCACAGACTGCACAGCTGAAGCGTTGTCTTCTTCCTCGTCATCCTCCTCCTCTTCATCCTCCTCCTCCTCTTTATCCTCTTCAGACTCCTCTTCAGCTACACCAGCCTTGACGTGGGTGTCTGTTTTCCTTTGCTCTTCTCCTGCTGCCTCTAGGTTTGGCCGATCTGTGTCATGATGGTCTTCAGGACATCTTGGAAATTGCAGCCACTCTGGTCTGCGAGTTTCTTCAGCTCAGCCAGGTAATTGGGGGGGTGGCTGCTGCTGCCTGCTGTGGCGGTGTACTCTGAGGCCAAGGAGGTTATACGGCACACAAAGCTAGCAGTAATCGGTGATCTATATGTAATCGGTAATAAAGGTTCTAATTCAGAAAACGTGCTTTTATCAATAAACTCAACGATCAGGTTTGTATCAAAGGAACTGTCTGGATCTTTAACATAAACCGTGCGTTTAATTTTTCCATAGCTACGCAAGTAGTCAATCAGTTCCTCATCAGTTTCCGTGTTTGTGACACCTGCGATTAAGACCGATGTGGCTATGTCTAACCCAGATTTCACAACAAAATCCATAACAGAACGAGAATAGAACAAAAATAAACTAATCCACTAATAAACTATCCACACACTTGGGCTCCTGGCTAGCTCGCCACTTGTAACGCTCTTTTAGGCTATGCGCACTGGCCTACAGAAGAAGGTGTTTCGGCTCACGGAGCCCAGAGTGTGTGGATTAAAAACGCAACACAGGGATAAAATAATCAATCGATTGTATTGAACAGAAAAAAAAAATAAACAGGACAACAAACATTCATAAACTTCCTAGAGGAAGAAAAAGAGGGGACGAACGTCCAGAGTTCCGCTGTGTTGTAAAGTTCTTTGACTTTGTGTCGAGTGAGGCCTTTCGTGTTGTTGTGTTCCCTCTGGTTCAGAGTTCTTATCCGTGTTTTTAGAGTTCGTGGGTAGCTCGCCTTGTCATCCGTGTCACCAAGTGATGGATGCTAGTCCAGAAGAGAGAACAAAAATGGGGAAAAAAAAACCTGACCTAGAAAAGGTCAAAGAAACATATTCAGACTTATCATTAATCAATATACATACATACTATGTACACCAAGAAATAATTGCTTTCAAATCAAGTTCTCAAAATAGGCCTAAAGATTTTCAAGTCATTCATAACAAAAATATAAGTGCACTTTATAGATCGATTAGCATATGCATTGTCTTCAAAATATCAAAGTGTGAATAAATCAAGCATGTCAATAAATAAAGCATATTTAAATTGTTCAAACTATATGTATCAAATGTTTTCACAGAAGAGCATTACATGCAGCATCAAGAGAAAAAAAATACAAAACTCCCTAACGTTTTAGCTCAGACCAACAAAAAGTGTCAAAGACAGTCTAAAGCGGACAAAACCAACAAAACTAGATATACCAGAGGTAAGCTCTTAGTATCCGATTTAATTCGGCTGAAACGTCAAAAAGTGTTGCTTATCAACCTCAAAATAATAAAAAATAATAACAATGTTAGCCTAGCATTTGCTAGCGGCTATTGTGTCGAAGGCATAGTGCGGTAGCGTATTCGCTTTTTCAAAAGAATTTTTCAAACTCACCGAAGAGCAGGGTTATGGGCTGTTTACCGGTAAGTGATAGTGGTTTATGGTGGAGTGTAGCTCAATAGTTTTTCTGCCAAGCCAGCCGACAGGAGAGCAGCAGCAGCCGGTGGAGGAAGCACAAAGAGGAAGTGGCTTTGTGACCCGGATGTTGATAAAGGGACTCCGGCCCCGCCACAATAAGTGCTTTCAGGTGGTTTCTATTTGGCTTGATGGGCCGGTCCCTGGTCTGGGTTACATGTGCATATTTGCACGTTTTGAGGTTTTGTTTTCAAAACTCTCACGCTGATGCGTTGCTACACAAGTTTCTACAACCATTCTTGGGCTCTACGTAAAAAACAAGCATCCCCTGAATGCATATTGAACCAGGTCGAGCTTTGACCGATTGGCAGTAACCTATGGATGGTGACCCTTTTAATCAATGGAAGAGCCAACCATTTGAAAAACCATCACAGAGGAGAAATTAATAATTGCTGTTTGTGCCCAGACAGAATTGTAAGGCATCAAGTCTTTCATATTTTGGAAAGAAAAAGAAAGAAAAAGCCTGGAGCAAGAATCACTAGATTTCACACCAAACCTCTTCTAGCTGTGGATAACAGACATTGCACAAGTAAACAGGACAAAAAAATAAGAAACATATTCAGTGTGAATGCATGCTCAAGGACACTCTTTTAGCTGAATTAGCAGTGCATGAATATTTTGCATTTATAACAATTATTTTTCGAAAAAGAAAAACGAGTTCCACTGACAAAACAGATCATTTACACCCTATGGTCTAACAAAAGTATAACAAAAAGTTATGGAAGCAAAAAAAATTCAAAAAAATTTGAATAGTGAAACATCAACAGTTTGAAGAAAATTTTTAAAGTGCAAAACGAAGGATTATCAGTAAAGAATGGGTCACCATTTTGATTTAACCACTAGTTACCAATAACATTTTAGAAACCATGGCCAAATCAGTCTTCTTCCCAAACTCTGATTTCTAACCCTCCAAATGGAGAGTTATGGGAAAATAGTGTCTTCAAATTCAGACATTACTTCCACCAGATGATGTCATCAATAGTCGTCGGTCAGCTACGTTAGTGCAGAGCTGCTAGGGCTCAGAAATACACGGCATCGATTTTATAACTTTAAAAAGCTCATGCTAAAACAAAAAGTCATTTCTTACATTTTAATGTAAACTTATGTGCTTCAGAGCACACCCAGGTGAAGGAATGTGCTTCTCCTCCATGGTACAGTGTGACACGGATCACCCTCGTGGTGGAGGGCTCTACATCCCTCTGCAGCGAGGGTTAGCCCTTAAAAAACTTTTTCAGACAACCCTACCCCTTGAAATGCCCAAATAACTGGATGGGTAGGGAGAAGCTGTATAGGGGACGAATTCGGATGCCCATTTTTGGATGTGCCACAGATCTACTGACCTGTACTTATGTGGACAGACGTCTTTCACAAACAAAAAAGAAAACGAGAGATTGAAGAAGTTTGAATCCTGAAAAAGTATGAAAATACCTGTTGGGTAGATGAGGTGCAAGGACTATCAGTTTGTGATAGTCACGTGATTTGCCATTTTGGGTAATGCCACCACAAAACAAGTGGTTTGTCCTCTTTGGTATTTTGCTCTCTCCTCAAAGTACTGCTTGGAAACAAGCAAACCAAATAAAAGGGTAAAAAAGATCCAAACCAAAAAGGAGTCTTAATTTCCTGCCCATCTTGATTGAGTCAATGAAACTGTTCTAATGGAAAAGCAACGAGGAAGTATAGATCACTGATGCCAGAAGCCACGGGAGAGCACAGCTGAAGTCCAAGCTCCTGGTTTGGGTCCAATGAAGTTAAAAACTAAAGCAGCAAGCATAATTCAACAGGCAACTCCTTGTAGAAACCCTGAGTGACAAAACTGGGAGTAAATCACTTCAGTTCCTGCTGAAGGTTAATAATTTCTGGATGGTGTTCTGAAGCGTGCTGTAAATGGAGGCAGATAACAAGCTCCACACTGAACTCCTGCTGCTTTTTGAAGGGCTGCTGCATTCTGGGCAAACACAGAACTTCAGCCTCTGATGAGGCAATAAAAATCCTCTAAGACAAGCATGTTGTCACTCTGCAACCGTTATCCCTTCCCATTTTAATTCCTCACATCTCCCCAAGTGCTTGGGCTGACTGATGACTCCCGTGTGTTCTCCCTGACCTCTGCTTAACTCAGCGGCCATGAGTTTTCTCTGTGCCAAAGTCCTCTGGGTGGCTCCATAGAATAAAAGTGCCAGCTGCTGTCTCGCCTCCATGTGGCTGCTGCTGTTTCAATGGACTCAATCATCCTAAAACAGACCAGGTGGGAGTTTCATTTTGGTACCTGCACGTTTTGTTATGGGAGGGAAGATCATTTCGTTGTCTGCCTGGTTCAAATGAAAATGCCAAGAGGGGTGGAAGTCATGGCAAACAAAAGAGGTGGGAGCTGCCTGTGATGAATGAAGTGCGCGAAACGTGGATTCAGGCGGCTGTGTGGATGCGAAAAGCCCATCTTTGAAAATCAAACAGACTTTGCAATTAAAACTCAATCAGTGGGAGAGGGAAATTACAAAGAATGGAGGAGGGCAAAACATAACGAGACAAAGAAAAACAAGTCAGACAAGACAATATGTTCTTTTGTGTCCTCAGTCAATATTTTTAACAGCTCAGGCTCATTAGCGTTCAAGGACCGTTCACGGCTTCGTACTGAGTCACTAATTGCAACGCATTATTGATTACAAGCTCTGTTTACCATCGAAAAGGCAGAGATGTTTTTGGAGCTGCAAAGAATGAATCTCCCATGAGTCCCAACATCCACACAGCGCTAAACAGCCGTGAGTCAACAGTTTTAACAAGTCATTTTCCAGTTATTTCAGTCATCATCATAAAAAAGCAACCAAAGTTTTTTTTTTTTTCCCAAACTCGCAGTAGACTTATGTTTAAACAAGTAAAGACATAAATTAGAATATGTCAGGTTTGCATTCTGTTGTACTTACCAACCAGAGAAAGTCTTAGATTTGACGAGAAAACAAATTGAGAAAAAGAACAGTGATTAGTGGACGAATGTAATTTCATTCTCACCATTTTTGAGCTATTTTAAAAGCATTTCTAGTTATTTTTTTTTATTATGATGATGTTGCTTTAGTCAAAATCACATGGAACTAAATCGAGGCCAATATTGTTTGGGACCCAATAAAAAAGTTGATAGAATCTCACTGCAACAGTGAGATTAAAACTCGGGTGGGTTCTAGTAAAAGGTTTATGAGTCCTGTGCTTTACTGCTGTACCACTGGGGAACACAATGTAACATGTTGTCCTGTAGGGTTATTAAGGAGGACCCACCAAAGGGTGCAGGACGATGCGATTTTCACTAAATATTTGTTTGTCCATATTTTTCACATATTTAAACAGGAATCAAGCATTTCTGTTGCGACAGCTTGTTGGTTTGGTAATTTGATTCCTACAAAAGGAGATTCCTTTATTGTCTGCCAGAAAGAAAGTCTGTTTTGATATTTTCAATAGTTTAATAATATTATATATACTTGTAAAAACAAAATAGAAAAATAAGAGGAAGAGCAAAGAAGAAATATTAAGTACAATCCAAATAATAATGTTGCTAAAAGTCAGGAACAGAAAAAGACAGCAAACATGAAGAAATTGCTAAGTTTACAGGACAATTACATCCTGTAAAAAATGACTTTAAAAATTACATTTATTTGCTGCTATAAATAAAATCGTTATGTTATTAGGGTTGTATTAATTTACTATTTTGAGCAACTTTCCTTAAAAATGACCAAAGACTGACGTTTAAGTTCTAAAAAAAAAAAAAAATAGAACATTTCTACAGGAAATTTTATATCCAGAATTTTGCTTTTATTAAAACTTAAATTGTGTATAATAAGGGATGCAATCCTTTAATTGACAAGTGATTAGACCCAAAAATGATCTTGCTTTATTGTGTCTCAATCAGCCATTTCTGAAATGTTTTTCAGGTGGGCGGATCATGTGCAGTCAACGTGCTGATCAGTTCAAGTTGAAGTGGCTCAGATGGTAGAGCAGGTTGGCCAATGACTGAAGGATTGGCGGTTCAACCCCCGCTCCAGCCAGCCAATTGTCACCGTGTCCTTGGGCAAGACACTTAACCCTCCTTGCTCCAGTGGGGCTCCACTGCTGTGTAAATGCGTTTGAATGTCCCAGTGGTGGTCAGAGGAATGGTGGGTGTGTACTTGCACGCCTCTGTCAGTCTGCCACAGGGAAGCTGTGGCTACATCAGTAGCTTACCATCACCAAGTATGAATGAAAAGTGAAGGAATAATGGATACACACTGTAAGCACTTTGAGTGTCTGGAAAAGCGCAGATTAATCCAATTCACTATTATTATTGTTCTCCAAATACATGCTTTGCCATCTCACCATGGACACCAGCACTCTCACCTGTGCACTTCCTGCTGCTGTCGTCCTTCTTAGAGGAGCTCATCAATTTGCAGTTGAAGTTCTCCTCCCAGTACTCAGCAAACCACACGTTTCTCCTGTTGTTCTCCAAAGTCCGCGATGTGAAATATGCGTCAAAACCTGAAAGACAACCAGCTGCAGGTTACACATGGACGTGGATGCACATCAGACAGCATGTCCGTCATGACGCCGTCACGTGTGTTTCTGCCCATCTGGGTCTTCATTTTCCTCAGCACGTCATTAACAATCAGACCGAGCTCTTCAAGAAGCAGCTTGTTCTAACAAAATAAAAAACAGAAATGTTGAAGCTAACAAAAAACCTGTTAAAGGGATGATTCGCCTGCTTCTGCTGGATTAAACCGCTCTGGATGTTGTGCAACAGCACACACAAAAAAAGGCCAGAGCAGTGACAAAAACAAACCCTTACACATGGTGAGAAAAATCCTGGCAAGAAAAGAGAATTCAGCAGTGATGAAAGAAAAGAAAAAGAGCTGCACATCCTCAGAAAGACATGAGCTCTTAACCTTGGCTCAGAGGCTGCAGGAGGTGGTGCGTAGGTTTGTAATCACATAAGAGAACGTCATCCACCGTAAAAACAATCAGACTTCAAACCAAGAAGTCAGAATACATTTTGATTCAAACTGCAAAACCACATACCCCACACATTTTTAGCTCATTTCAGAACAGAACTGCTCATTTATGTGGCATTATTCAGTGGTTGGGGCGTGGGGTAAAGGTACGAACAAAGATGCACAAACTCCTATCTCTTCCAGTTTAAAGGAGAACACAGAGGCCTCCCCAAGCCAGTAACCTCCAGCAAACCAGTGATCTACAAGAAAGCTATAGGACTGATAACACTAAGGTCGTGGGTTCTTTTAGACACCTTATCTACGTTGAGGTGTTAATCCCAAGCGTTGTCAGCACAAATGCCGGTTGGGTCCTTCCAAGGCTTGGGAAATGAAGCTAGCGGAAAGTGATTCACAAAAAGCTGACAGAAAATAAATGTTATTTTCGGAACAAGATTTTTTTTAAACCCTTTGAAATCCACAAAGTAAAAAAAAAAAATTATAATTTTAATGAGATATAGTTAGTATCTATTATGATATATTGTGTAATTTGATAAGTTTTTGCTCTTAAAGATGTTAGTTTAGGTTGTATTGATATTGACATGAATGTTTAGATAAAAAGCCCGTCTCAAATTTGATCCACACATTTTTAGCATTATGTAACTGTTTTATTAAGAATTAATTATGAACACATTTTATGTTATTTCAGAACAGTAGATAGTCATTTTTTTAAACATGAATAACAAAAGATTAGTTATTATCAAAATCAAGTTTTAAAGATTAGTGTAACTTTTTCGCATCAATTTTTTTTTTTTTAATGGCAGGTTGGTTGGAAAACATGTAGAACACCAGCCCTCGGAGACTGAGTTTGGACACTTCTGCTCTAAGATATATATATTTTTTTATAATCCAAACTACCGTATTTTCTGGACCATAAATCACGTTTTTTTTTTTTTTTTTTTTTTTTTAACAGATTTGCCAAGGGTGCAACTTATACTTATACTCAGGAGCAACTTATTTGTGATTTTTTTTTTAGACATCAATAGACTCATATATTTGTTATTTTCTCCATTTACAACCACTTGCCTTTTAGCAGTTGTTTCCTACTAACAAGGTAGGTTTGTGTATCAGTATTTGCTACTGTCAGCTGACAGAAACACAGAAGAAAAAGTTTTGTTCAAAACAAAGGTTGCTGATAATCTAATCCTTCCCCTCATAAATGTTATGTTTTTTTAAATTTCCATCAAGTCATTGTTTTATTGTTTTTATTTTTCTCTGCTTGGACTAATGTGGGACAACAAGCCCTCAAACTGGGTTATAAACAAGACAGAAGAAGAAGTTAAAAACACGTCCTTCAGATGCAGCTCCTGCAGAATAGAACGTAACAATCGCCATAAGAAAAAGTAAAAAACTGCTGTCCTGAACCCAGAATGGAGAGATGATTGTAGAAACTTTAGTGTAGTTCTTTAAAATAAATAACTTAACCTCCCAACATTATCCGTGTATTTTGAATAAGATATACAGTCAAAGCCTCCATCGTGCAGCGATGAGGCTAAAAGATCCACAAGCAATGGGAGCATCTGGTTTATGAACACATTTTTGGTCAAACATTGAGCATAAAATTAGACGCATTTCAGAAGAGACAACGTTACGTCGGGCTTGTTGAATTTGTTCAAAAATGTTGGACTTTTCTCTTAAAAGTGAGACTTACCATTTATACCGGAGCGACTTATGGATGTTTTTTTTCTTCTTCATTATGCATTTTTTGGCTCCTGCGACTTATAGTCTGGAAATAGCATCCAAGCAGTTAAAATACAAAACAATCAAAATATTTGTAGAGTTCTGGTAAATTTAGTACTAAGTGACTTTTTTTTGTTCTTTTCAAACTTTCACTATGTTGGATTCAGATCAACTACTTTCCATCCAAACTCACTCTGTTCAAACACATCATGTTCATCTGCCCTTTGTGCCGCTGTTGTACAGAATCCATTACATTAATCGCTGGCAGAGACTTTGTGGCACTTTACGCTGGAACGCTGATGGCTCTCAAGAACCACAGAAACTAAACGATCATGTTGTGCCGCCTGAATCATAACATTGAAGTTTCTTTCCTTTTTTCTTTCTTTTTTTAGAAGAAACAATGCAGCACAGTGAACATCTTTATATCTATAGTTCCTGGACATTATAAGAGAAAACAATAGAATCATCATTCAATCATTGTTTAGGTTCCAATGGAAAAATACGAACAGAGCCTTAAATAGAGTTATTTACCCCTTCTAAAAAGTGAATTTTAATACTTAAAATTTTCTGTGAATACTTAAGATTTCATTATAAAAGTGCCACTGTTAGAACTTGTGACAGTTGTGAAGTTTCTGCTAAAAGACTTTCAACGTGCAGCTAAAAGTACATCACAGTAAAATAATTTGACAACCTCCACAAAAAATATATATTTTTAATGTTCTTTTTATTTTCGGCATCAGGTATTTTTTCATAATTATTTACTTCTTAATTATTCTCAGGAGACATCAGAAGACATGAATGCGTTTTGTTTGGTATATTCCCACTTCCCTGTTCCTGCAGAGAAACACAATGCTGTAAAGATTTGGGGGAATGCATGTCTTAATACATTTGTTAAAAGACATTTTTAATGTAAAAGCATTTTATTGATTCACAGCCACAAACTGAACATGCTCTCCATGTTGAAATCGACATTTTGAGGTTTTCTTAAGCCTGGTGTTTGAAAATGTGGCTCAATAAAATGAACAAAATTGCCAGAATGAAATTAATCCAGATTAATAAAAACAGACCAATGCTACACTTTCAAAGGATCTGACACATTTTTTTTGCATCTAAAATTTATGGGAAGCCTATAATCTAAAATGTATTTTTAGACATTCCTTCATGTTATACATGCCACTTTTTTTAATGTTTTATTTTTGTTGCTACACTGGTTTACAGATAATTGTGCATGGTAATACAATATAGATATAAATTTAACTTTGTTACATTTTCTAATAAAGAAAACATTGATTTAAAAAAATTGTAAAATCAATAACCCTTTTTAAACTTTGTTCCATTGATGTACAATTAACAACATTGAATTATCCAACTTTAGTTGTAATGAAGGATCAGATTCAAGTAATTTTTCATTACCTAACGTAGTAACTTTAAGGAGCAAAACTTCAATTAAAGTTTTTATTTTCTGCCAAACAACATTAGGTTTACATTTTTGGATAAAATAGAATAGAATTGGATAGAATAGAATGGATTAGAATGGAATAGAATAGAATAGAATAGAATAGAATAGAATAGAATAGAATAGAATAGAATAGAATAGAATAGAATAGAATTTTATTGATCCCACAAAACTACCTAAAAGTTACCTTTTGCATAAGACCGTGACTTAAACCAAAAAAGTGGTTCTATAGAAAGTTCTTTAGAGAAATTCAAAGTCTTCTGAACAGCATACACATACAAATGTTTTTCTATGCATACATTTTTCCAAAAAAACAAAGTGACATGAAAATTACTTTTTTTTTTTTTTTTTAACAGAGTAAATCACTTTTACAGCCACAAATCTTTTTTTACTGAAGAATAAATTGGAAGCGCAAATGCACATTCTGCACGTGCAATTTCACTGATCTGGTTTGCAAATGCAAAAGTAATTTACAAACAAATTTTACAACCACAAAATATTTTTTGCAAGGTTTAATAACTCCAAATGTCCCCCTTTATGGTTGCATAAAGTCCACAAATAAACATACTCTTAAAATGCAGCCGCCTGGGTTTAACTACTGAGGGAGATTAACTGACACAAAGCATCTGTGATTCCTGATTATTGTTATCATAAGTGAGGAAAAAAATGAAAACAGAAAATAACCTGAACAAACATAAAGCATTCTGACGGCTATAAAAGGCTTTCATTTGATGAAGAATGTGGGTAAAAAAATGTATGAAATTTGTATTCATGTAAACTTTGATTCTAAGTCTGTGTCATCCAGTATTTATCTTGATCATTTATCCAGGAATCTACTAAATAAAGTGTCTTCAATGATCAGACCTTTGACACAATAGAGCTCAAAAGTTGGACCACCATCTTTCTAGTTAAGCTGGCTTTTGAGTCTCCGTGAGCTCCATGAGACTTTTTTAATGTTATTTTCAGAAGATAAATATAAGAAATGAAAGTGTGATCAATGCTTCACACAAACTGGAAGAGATGATAATTAAAGTCCTAGTAATTAAACAGCAACACGGCGTTTGCATTCAATCTGAATAGCTTCTGGCGTCATTTTCCTCTGCTGTAAATCTGCGAAGAACAGATGAGCGATTCCTCCTGCAGCATCTGTTTGCAGCCCAACACAGAGGTAAATGAGAGAATAACAGTGAAAAAGACTGTTAAAAAGGGACTTTAATGCAGCAGTCCATGCAGAACAAACACTCAGAAAAAAATGTGGGTCTTTAACAATAACTGCTTCTGGATGCGGCCTCGGGCGCGAGCTCTGTGTTTGATCTTAATGTTTAGGAGTCTGTGACGGAAGTTCGCGGAGCAGAAAATGTCAGATCAGAGTTTGCCTCTGTGTCCTGAGGATAAGCCGCAACGCATCGAGCAGAAAAATAGCCTCTCGCACTTCTCTTTGATAAACTCAAAGGAGGGGAGTGCTTGGTAACGTCCTGATGAACACACCCTGACGGCAAACACATTTAAGACTAATCTGGGAAACTTTTGCTTCAGTTATGGTCCCGGCAGGGGCGGAGCAACAGGAGGAAAAGGGGACGGCGTCCTCCCTCCACAATTTTTGACTAAATATTAGTATCATTAAGAAATCATTAATCCAATCCTCTTTAAGGATAAAAAACAAAAAAAAAAATTAAATTGAATTAGAATTTTTTAAAGGAAACTTGCCTTCATTTACCACCATTTCAGAGTCTTCTTCCCTCCATTTGAAATGTTCAACTCATCCACTAGGTACTGGTGTGTCTCATTTTGATCAAATTTGGGTTGGGGAACTGCTATGTGGACCAACATAGGTTCCAAATTAAAAAGAAATAAAAAATTTGAATTAAGTTTATGAATCTGAAAGAAATCTTAAAAAATAAATGTCCTGTCTCAATTGTATTGACTCTTCTTCAGCTCTTTACATTTATCTGGAAAACAATCAACAGCTTTTTTCTTTAGTTTTATTTGAAGGGATGCCTTTCAACATTTATCACTTTATTCCAGCATGTGACTTAGATCAAGACTTAATTTTAACTTTGAGTACAGTAAATTTGTATTCACAGCGTCTCACTTTTTTACTTTTTTATTTTGTCACATTTTATATGTCTTATTTCAAAATAGATGAAATCAGTTTTTGTCCTGAAAAACTCTCTTAAAAAACATGTACATGTGTAAAAAGTTCTTTTGAAATTATTGCAAATTTATAAAAAATTAAAACCCTGAAAAATGATTACGTATATGGAACATATCCATAAAAATTCCGTAATTGATTCACAAATAACCAATAAATTGCATACATATAGCCCAATAATCTTGCCAGATTTTCCTACTGAGTGACAAGTATATAAATCGGCTGATCTTTCACCTCTCCAGCAGTCTATACCAAGTGGGGGTCTCCCGCTCCCCTCATCTCTTTTGTGAAGTGAAGGAATTCAATAAGGTGCAGGTTTACATGTTCTTTCCATCATTTATTTGTACTTCTTCTGTGGTTTTAATGTGGTTCATTTGTAAAAATCTGTAAAACACATAAAGAACCATAATGTTTTTTTTTTTACATATTCACATATGACCAATTTTCATCTGTGCAATATGTGCAAAAAGTAGTGACACTGTGACACAGCCTTTAGTTGGAGGAATCTGATTCGCTGTGACAATTCTGTAACGGAAAAGCCAAATGGAAAAGAAGAAAGAAGAAGATGAGGAAGGTGATTTCTGCATCCTCCCCCAGAACTCTGTTCTCTGTTCTTCGATCATTTACAGCACTGTATGCATTTATCCAAAAGAACATGTGTTTCTGGGGCTTGAGGTGCCGATTTAAAGAGACAGGCTACAGCATTTTCTGTCAGGAGGAAATGTTTCACATCTGTGGAGCCGCACTGACAAACGAGGCGTTTTGAGGCTTCGCCTCGTTCACTTTTTCTGGGTCACAGATTTCAGTGACAGCGACATAAAGAGAGTCAGAATGTTGCAAAACAGTAAAGAGGCAACAATACAGGAGGCTGTAGGGTCACAGAACAGAGGACGGTAGAGTTGTATCGTTTTGTTTTGGCTGTGGTGATTCCAGTGAACCTCAGATTGTTTTTAAAGCACCCATCACGCAATCAATGCAAACAAACAACCACCATCTCAATGTTTTAATTAAAAAAAGAGCTAAACCAAAAAAAAAATTCGTCAAAAAGTAATAGTAAGCTCTGGAAGATATTTGCATGACAAATGGCCAAAGACATCTGCATTT
The DNA here is from genome assembly GCA_003999625.1 of Oryzias javanicus. Taxonomy (NCBI): domain Eukaryota; kingdom Metazoa; phylum Chordata; class Actinopteri; order Beloniformes; family Adrianichthyidae; genus Oryzias; species Oryzias javanicus. The sequence goes on along the minus strand of CM012441.1, from coordinate 15,681,718 downwards.
TTGCTAACTTTTTGTCACACAATTCCACATGACTATTACCATCCTTGTCAGCACACAAATAAGTATGATCAGGGGTCTGCAACCTTTAACAGTAAAATTTAGGCCAGTTTCTCACTGATCAAAGCTTAGTAGGTGCTGTAAATTCTTATTTTACCTATTAAAAAATGTAATACTACTGTATTTAGCAATATAATAGGTCTAATTAGGCGAGCATTTGAAATCTGTGCATTCTGGAAAAAACAGAATGAACAAGGCCTCTTGATGTCGCTGAGGATGTAAAAACCTTTACATACCTGTAGTCTGACTTACTTAGGTGCACCTAACTCATAAATTATATCAATACTAATTTATTACCCCTTAAACTTTGATTGATTACTAATTTTTTATATTATTTTTTCCTCTAGAGAGCTGCTATGGAGGTTAAGAGAACCACATGTGGCTCCGGAGCCTAAGGGTGCAGACCCCTGACCTAGATTCTGTTTTGTGTCTGAAACCAGACTGAAGGGCAGCTTAGTTTAAAACATGAGAAATATAAGGTCTGGTTTTATTGTGCAGGCAGTCTTCTGCAGCAGAGCATGACTGTAATTTCATCAATGACGCAATCGTAAGCAACAGGAATAAAATCCTATAGTAATCTCAGTTTTAGAAAAGAAAAAGTCTGTTAGCAGAGACAAAATAACAGTCACAGTATAAGAGAAAGGATCCTTTTACAAAGTCTTAAAACAAGCGAGACCTAGGATGTCAAGCACGGTGGTGGAGAACAGTTAATGTGGGCTTGTTCAGTCACTGTAGTCAGTGAATAAAGCACAAAGTCCCTGTAATAGCAAAAAACTGGTGAATGGCAGATGTAGTGCTTTACTACATTTTGAATGTTTTGATTTGATTCACAAACTTTTTACCAAACTTGTCTACTCAAACGACAAAGTTGCAAAACTAATGTTTTTGAATTGCTTTTTAATTATCATATTTAGTAGCTTTTGATAAATGTTGGAGTAGAAAATCAAACTAGTAATTAAATCAATTGTGGGAAATAATACAAAAATATAATAAATGGAAAGAAAACATTTTTTTCTCTCAACCAATCTATTGTTTTACGGTATGCAGATCCAGACCAAGTTTCACAGTTTTTTTTTTCTTAAATCAGTTTATCAAAATAAATTAGAGTTTGCAGAAGTTTGCACCAGCTTATGATAGAAATATCAAATGAATTAAATCAACGTGTGAACTGCACGGCAGTGTTGTGGTTAGAATTGTTGCCATAGTGAGAAAAAAAAATAGCATTGCATCTCTCTTTTTCCTATGGCCTTTGCTTGCGTTGGTTTCTCAGGGAAATCTGGCTTCCTCCCACAATGCAAAAACACGTTTGATCAGATCATTGGTGACTCAAAAGCCTTGCTTAATAGTGAATGAAAGCGTGTGGTTGTCTCTGTATGTTAACCCTGCAATAAACTAAAAAGCTATGTACCTCAAAGAGGAATCTTTGCCTCCAGAACCAATGGATTTGCTTTAAAAAAATGAAAAAAGAAAATAAAAAAAGAGGAGAATCATAATTGTTTAATGATGGCTTCCCATCATCTATTATTAATAATCTAATCAAAAATAAGTTTTCGGTCTCACCAAACTGAATTGATGGATTTGCTTACGTCCGTGCAAAAATAAAGCAATTATTGTGATATATTTTAATTAAATATGATTTTTGTTTTTAAAAAAGTATATATTTTACATCTTTTCACAATAAAAGTTAGTGAAACCACAAAAAGTATCAAGGGCAGCTGAGTAGGGCGAAAGGAAGGGAAATAAGAGCCTTTATAGACAAGGTAAAGAGTGTAGAGAATTTGAAAGACAGTTCAAATTTAGCGTAACCACAAATGTTCACAAACAAAAGAACCACTGCAAATATCTCCTGACAAACTTCAGGCTTGTTGTGGTTTTGCTCTATGGATTTTGTTTAAGCCTGTGGGTTCCCAGAGCAAAAGTTTCCTAAAGAAACTGCAGAGAACTCTGATGATCCCTTATACGTACTGAAATAAAACGCAAGATGAGGCAGAATGGAAATTAGAGGAAAAGAACAATGGTAAGGAAATAAAGAAGATGAAGAATGCAGTAGAGGCTGCAGGTAAACTGTACAGGAGGCTCGGAGCCTCAGCTCAGGACAAAGCCTCGTTCTTCATGCTGCCAGTCCGAGCGTGTGATTGCAGCAGCTAATCAGAAAGTCATCTGCAGCGACATTTCCTCGCAGGCGTCAGGTAATTACAGCACATGCATTATGGAGAAGCCTCCCAAAAAAAGCCAGGAGGTGTTTCTTTACTGCTCAGCTGCTGATTGAGCGCTCATCCGTCTGCTCGCCGCTCTGTCTCTCGCGGAGACTGTTCCTCCTCCCGTAATGATGCCATTAAGGCGGCCCTCCCCCTGCTTCTTCTGCCTCACCTTCTCAGCTGTCAGGAGAGACTAACTGGAGCACGAGCAAAAACAAACAGCGTCTAAGCTTCACCTGCTCGTTAACTCTGTCTTGACCCTCTTTAATGGATGTGAGTGGCTGTGCGCTCCTAACAAGATCGAAACCTCGGAAAGCACATCTGTTAGAAAACAAGTGGGACTATTTCACGGCAGCTGATATAAAGTTTAAAGCTCACAAAACGTGTTCAGCTACTAAAGAACTCAGATGGGCTTGGAGTTTTATGAGCGTGAAGCTGCTGAGTCTTTTATTCTCTTAAACTTTAGTTTCTCCTGCTCAATTTATTTTGTTATTTTCACCTTGGATCCTTTCAAAGCTACCTCTTCCTGTCCTCTGACTTGGTTTCATTCTGTCATTTTGCTCTAAATAAGGGCAACAAAATGTGGAGAAATTTCCAGACAGCAGATTTTAGCTTGTAGAGAAGAAAAGGGCACGACTAAAGTTTGATTAGGAACTTCTGTGAAATTCAAACACTTGAATGAAGATTGTAAAAGTGCCTATAAGTTAAAACTTGTGGTCTTGTGTGTATTTGTTTAGTGATACTCAGTGTGTTAAAGTTCCATTAACTGTCACGCACCAAGATGTGTGAAATTTGTTCTCCGTATTTGACCCAATCTTCTGAGGGAGCGGTGAGCTGCAGACACAGCCGCACTCTTGAACCATTTGGGGGTTTAACCACCCCAATCCAATTCTTAAATGCTAAATGTTAAGCACTTTTAGAGTCTTTGGCTTTGACTCAACTAAGGATTTGAACTCCCAACCTTACAGTCTCATGGCAGATACTCTTTCACACACACTGCTGGGCTTGTAGGTTTCCGTTCTTGAAGAGGGTTTGGCTTCTCCTTTGCTGCCGACTCCACCTTTTGCAGTGCTAATTGAGGCTCTAAACTCCTCCAATCACCAGACTGAGAGAGAAGTTTAAAAACTCCCAGAAACCCCTGCTCCAGTGCTGGCTGAACTCCTTTGAGACATATGTTTTTTTTAGCCTGGCCCTGCTGTCTGCCTGTGTTTGAGTTGATTTTCTAGCCCTGAGGTAACACTTTTTATATTTGGTTTAGTTACTTTAGTTACAATTTGATTAGTTGTTATGTTTTAAGGGTTGTATGTCTGTTAATACTTTAACTGTTATGAAGCCTAAGGCTTTATATTAACTATTTCAGACCTTGCAACATCTTATTTTTTAAGCCATTTGTGCTTAGTTTATTGTTTGTTCTTTGTTTTGTGACTCCCTCCACCAGTCAGTCAGTATAAGGACACACTACCATTGGCAATGTACGTTCAAGCAACCATTTTCAATGAACAGTCGATGTAAATCCATGTCTATGGTGGTTTTAGGTATCTGTGTTCAAACCTCTATAGTAGTCACGCATAGATACACACATATTTAAGACCATTTTTGGCCTCTACAATTTAAACACATGACTATTGCACTTTCACCAATCAGGGATTCAGATTTCTAAGTGATGTACAGGCGACTTCTTTGATTTGTGGAAGTGCCAACCGAAAATTGATTATGGAGGAAGAATTTATAAATGTGTTTTGTACCCGGTTGGAATATGACACAAAGTCAGTCACTTATCAGAATAGAGCTGTGAAAGAAAGAGCCTGGACCAAGATTTGCTAAATTTGCTCCACTTTGATATTTTGCACTAAGCTTAATCCAACTGCAGATGTCAGACTTATGCTAGACAGTCCAGTGTGAACACCATAAGCCAAGCGGACATTTAAGAATGTACTAAAAGCTCCTCCATGATCAAAACAGTTTGCCCGTCCATAAATTAAAGGGGACATCGTCCATACATCATACATCACTTCCAAATCCAAGTCCCTGAACGGTGAAAGTTTGACCAGGTTTAACTTGCAACGCAAGTTCAATGTCCTCATGCTAACCTGAAAATGGTCATAAAGGGCCTATACCATACAAAATTAACTTTTTAAATGTTTAAGTGTACCATATTGTTCATTCCTAACTATAGACAACTTTAATCCATTCATGCGTTTTTTTAACCTGCACTCCCAGCACAAGCCCCTCCCAATCCAAAACAACAAGCTGATGTCACAAAGTGAGAACAGCCCCTTTCAGGAAGAGTCTGCACTCTCCTGTCCGCCTCCCAGGGTAACAAAAACCCACAATGTCCCTGTGAAGTTAGCCGTGCTCACCGACTAGCTTGGCCAATCAGATAACAGTGCGAAGCCGCTAGCTTCACAGCTTACCTAGCTCAACCAGAAGTCCCGGCGTATGCTACAACCTGTATAACCGCAACCTACTAAAGGCAGATATGATGTATGCACATCCATCTTTGCAAAAGTTTGGAAGTTGTTTGTTTTTGTGGGTGAAGCACAGACACGATACCGAGCTGGCTCTAGGACAGGGGTGAGCAAATGTTTTGACTCGTGGGCCACAAAGGGTTCTAAAATTTGGCATAAGGGCCGGACAAGGAGCAGATGGAAGGATAGATTTGGTAATCAACCTCATAAACTAAAAAAATAATATGGAATTTAGAGAAAAACATACTTTAATTTGGATTCAAATTCACATATATTAATTTAAAAACAGAAAATTTGGGAGTTTTAATTTCTAAATTTTGATTTTTGTTCTCTTTTGGGTGATCCAATGGGTTGATGTTCTTCAGAGGAAAATGTGAACTCAAAGAAATGCTGCATTTATGTGGTGTAGGAATAATCCGAAAGATCACCATCTGACTCAGAAAGGAACACACACGAACGTCAGAGAAACAACACCATTCATGGGAAGAAACCAGAAATACAATGAAAATAAAACAATAATTAGGATTTTTGATTCAATGTATTTTAATTTGGAGGGCCACATTAAGTAGCTTAAGGGGCCGCATGTGGTCCCCGGGCCGTAGTTTGCCCACCCCTGCTCTAGGATGACCTCATGAAATGGTTGGCACCAACAAACGGCGAAAGGTGGTGCCTCAGAGTTTGAGCCATCTTACTTTCAGGTAGAAAAAACACTCACAACAATAGATCATATTTAAAAATAAAGTGTTCTTTAGTTTGCCAAAGAAAAGAGTTTTCAAGGTAGGAGCCAGAAACTTGTATTTACTGATGTTTACATAAACTTTTCATTGGAAGTGGTGGCTCCAGTGTGCGTTGTTGAGGACAGCGGCTTACTAAAAGCTGTACTGCCAGATGCAACCCTCCCAGTTTTCAAAGTCTCTTTACATTACCTATTTTTGCACTTTATCCCTGATCAGTAGACACATATATCAAACGTTATTTGTTCATGTGTGTTAAAGTTCCAGAATAACTTCTGATTCTCCAGATTAAGCTTCAAATCATAACTGCCTGAATAACTTTTAACACGGCTTTAACGAGAACAGTGACTTCGTTTGGTTCGATTCCAGCATGATGCTTTTCTTTTTTGTCAGGCCACTTTATATTCTTGTTTAACAAGGAGAGTTCAGCCGAGGCGCCAAGCTAATTATCAGTCGGATCTTCATGAGGAAGAAGGTGACTGGAGGGGAACATTTAACTCTCTTAAATGAACCTGTATCTTCAGATGACTCCTTCAGATTGTCTTTTTAGTTCTCTCTCTCTCTCTCTTTCTCTCAAACACACACACACCAAGCCATGATAAAGGCTCACACTCCTGATCAGAGGCGACTTAGCTCCGCTGACAGGTTTTTGTGAGCTGCCAGGGCTCAGATGAAGATGAGTCGGTACCACAGCTTGTTAGGTAAAAGCTGTCGTCTGTAACAAACACACTGACAGCACGCACAGCTGTGCTAGAAAAGACTGGAACATTTTGTCTTCACATAGAATATGTATTCTTTTTGTCAGGTTTGTCATGTTGATGCTTAAATGCTGAAATCTGCAGGCAGATCTGATTTTCTTCTTATTTTCATGAGTCTTCTGTGTCTTTTTTTTTTTTATAACATGAATTTTTGACGTTTTAATTTCCCTAAAGGTCTATGTGTGCTGCACTGAAAAAAAGATCCAGTCAAAAGCTGCATGTCGATGCAGACCAGTGGAGCTCAGCCAGTAACTGCAGATATGACTGGAGGTGATTTGATGTTAAGGACAAATCCTGCTTTCTGATGTGGAGGTTTTTTAGCATGTAAACGCAGAAGCAGAAAGCGTTCAGTCTGGTTTGCTGTGAGGGCAGAACAACCGAAGAAAGAATATAAGACGAGATCTTTGGCTTTGGGATGTTTTAACCAGATTAACCTTGGTTGGAAATCAAACAGATTGAGAAAAAAATCCAATCTCAACTAAAAAAGATGGAGACACTCTTTTTTCGCTTCTTGGCAGCTTTTTCTTATTTTCCTGTGGAAGCTAGTTTTTCTCAAACTGTCCTCTTCAGCAACTTCTGGAGCTTCTCGGCTATTCAATACCTTTTTATGATTTAAACTCTGTTATTTAAAATCTGTCTGACTGATTTAGCAGTAGGGAAGGAAATTCCCACAGGGTATTGACTCTTTCAGACATCTGAAAGTAGATTTGACATGAAGCACATGTTGACGACCTGAACTATGTCCTTTCTGCTCTTCAAAACCCTGAAGGAATTTTCTGGTGTTTAGCCTGTTTACCTTTCTTTCTTTTAGTCGCTTTTAAAAAAAATAGTCAAACTTGAAACCATCCTGCAGATTAGCACAGATGGTTACCTGAAAGTTTTATAGTTCACAAAACCCTTAACAATGTGCATTCATAAGTAAAGGTAAACGTGCCTTTCAGGCTACTGCGATCAAAACTCTTGCTCTGACAGTTTTTCGACCATTTTTGGTATCTACGTCCTGAACGTATATTGCCAGGAAAACCAGAGGGAGCCAATCATGACCAATCAGGAACTCAGTTTGTATGATTTGGTTTATCTTTTGAACCCAGACACGCCAACGAGCCGGATGGTGTCTGTGTTTGCTTTTAAATTAATGAAAAAGCAAGGCCACACTCCTGACATGACGGTATTCCATATCTGCCATTCCAAGACTTTGAGCAACCAAACCGTTTCCATTTTGTGCCCAAATTGTAGATTTTTCCACTTTAGCTGGCGGACATGTGCTAGGAAATAGTATAAGAAAAAGAAGAAGAAGCCCTCAGTTTATGAATCCAAAGAAGAAATCAGACATTGAAGGAATAATCAGATCGTGTTTTGTCTTTTGGTCAACATCACTCTGCTCGGGGCATTTTATTAGCTGGATGAACAACACTTCCATACATGTTACTCCTCCCAAACAGGAAATCATATCAACAAAGAACACTCAAAGTTAAGTTCAACATAAACACATATGGGATAAACCTACATGCAAAAACCTGTGTCAAATACCTACGTTTATGTGTCCGTATCTTAAGAGACCATTCCAGTTAAACTCCAGAGAAAGCCAAAGGGAAAGTGGGCAAAACAATCTTAAATACCCAAAAATATGTCTATCTTCTAGCAAAACAGGAAAATTAAAACATTTTGTTTAACTCTTGTAATACAGTACTTTGTTATCCATTGATGACTTAACTAAATGTAATTACTTTGATTTTGATATTATTGTCATGGGATTTCCAAGTGATACCTCATTGACAATGACACCCAGAAATTTTAACTTCCTTCACTATTAATGCCATCTATTTAAAATAAAACATTTGGATTTGTATTTCTGTTGCAAAAAAAATGATTAAAAAAAGATTAGTTTTACAATTTTTTGCAGAATTTTGCATTCATATCAAGTTCTTCATGAAAACTTTCCTATAATTTTCTGTTCCAGTCTTTCAACTCTATTATTTCACAGATGGATGACAGAAAATGTCTTAAAACGAGGTAGCAGGCATCTGTTTCTATCCGTTGCTTCACTCATTCAGGCTGTTCTCCTCGGCTTCACGTAGAACAGGTTGTAGCTGCCTGTTTGTCAAAAGCTGGGAAGCCACACTGCATTCTGAAAAGTAAATCCAAAACTTCATTTTAGGATTCTCGCTGTAGTTATCACTCTGAATGAAGGAGATAAGTTATTTTATTTATTGCTTCTAACCTGCAGAGTCTGTCTCACTGTTATCCCACAAACCTTCACGAAATCTCTGACAGTCCATAAACAAAGAAAGCGTTTACAGCCAACACGTTGAGGTGAAAGGATTGTTTGGGAGCATTTCTGCTGTACGTCTTCAAAATTTATGATTTAAAAAAAATGAATATTGAAGCCAGAGAAATGTAGATTTTAAAACACCATATGAAGTATTCCGCAGTTGTCTCTCTTCTCATTTTGATGCGTTTGGTTTGGAAAAAAAAAATCTCTTTTCAAACTTTCAATCCTCAGAATGATAAAGGCAAGTTGTTTCCATGGTTACTGCTCCTGTTTTAGCAGGTCGAGCTGTAAAGGATCACCCTGATAGCAGGTTTTGTCCCAGAGCAGAAGAAGTGCACTATTCGGAGGAAGAAGACAGGAAATGAAGCGCGGACAGATGGCTGCTTACACGTCAGCTCTTCTTGCTTCTCCTCCTCCAACAACTCCTCTTCATCTTCTTTGTGGGAAACACTAAGCCACTGGGTTCGAGGCACCCATGTGCGTGCAGAGATATGAGGATGTGCTGTTTAATCTAAGTCTATGTTTAAAACATGATCAGTATCCACAGAGACAGATGTCCTCGTGCACAAACTCGGAAGTGCATACATTCTGCATGATGAGAGCTGCTCAGGGGAGCAGATGAAATGTCTCTAAGGCTTTATACGCTCACTTTCAGGGTTTTTTTGTGTCAGGGTCGGTGTGCTCATCCTCTTTGCTAATAGAGCACTTTATTTCAGAAAATAAATTCCTGTAAACACAGTGGAGAAATGACTCAATCACATCAACTTCCGGCAGCAACAACCGTTTGACAGAAAATACAACCAGGTGTTTTTGTGACACTTTACATGAATGTGTTCAGATTTCATCCTAATTATACTCTTTACTCAAGAGACCGTTTGTTAGGTGCTGCTGCCTCTGCAGTTATACCTCCCTCTACCTCTGCTATTTGTGTGTTTATCTTGGCGCTGATGTGAAGTATCACTTCTATGGTCACTGATTCTGCAGAGACAGAAAGAGTGAGACAGTTTCCCACCAAATCACTGTCAAGACAATTTAAATACATGCTTCAGCTCACATGTTCCTATAGGCACGTGGACGAGCCGAGCAGAGCACAGTCTATGCATGTTTTATGCACTGGTAACGTAATGCCATGACAGAAAGTTTAGAGGCCTCAGATGTCACATTCAACTAAAGAGAAGCCTTCATACTTTAAACCTGCCTAAGCCCGGTTTACTCTTAAAATGAAAGCTTTAGTTGCTCCATTATGTCTTTACATGGTTTATCCATTTTCCCTTGAGCTCTGCACATGTGCAGTTTTTGTGTGTATCTTTAATAGCATCGGTTAAACCTGAACTTTGCATAGAAAATATAAAACTACACAAATGTTGAAAAGATGGGCTGAGATGACTAGTCAAGAAACATGGAACAGCAATGAACTGCGACTAAGCAATAAACTGGAACTTAGAGACACAAAATATATATATTATTATTTTTCCATTATTTTATGACTTGCAGGAAACAAAACAATCATGAATGTTTGGAAATGGGGAAAAATGGTGGCGAAGAATTGCCTACTAGGGCATTTTTTGCTCATGCTGACGAAGACTTTATAGTAAAAAGCTAGCTTAGCTAAAAGTTACCCAAAAGAACCCAAAATAGTGTTGCAATGACTAGAATGGCATCTTAAGCCATAATTTTGAGCTAATATGCTTAAAAAATTTATTTGACGTGCAGTTTATGAATTACAATTTTCCAGAAATATTGGATATATATATATATATATAATATATATATATATAATATTTTTTTTTTTTTTTATTAGCGTTCACATTGTAGTCGGAAGTGCCTGGATAGCTCAGTTGGTTGCTGTAGATCAGGGGTAGGGAACCCTGGTCCTCGAGAGCCACATTCCTGCATGTTTTCCAATACCATGCTCTGGCATGTTTTATTGGCTGAACCACCTGAACAGGTAATCAGTGTAGGGACTCATGACAATTACCTGGGTCAGGTGTGTTCAGCCAATAAGAATATGCAGAGCAGGGTATGGTAGAAACATGCAGGAATGTGGCTCTTGAGGACCAGGGTTCCTACCTGCTGTAGATCCTGGGTTCAGTTTCCAGGGCAGACAATGAGGAAAATCCAGTGAGGATCATCAGACATGACCCTTCCTTCTGCTGGATAACTGGATCTCTCTGTACCTTAAAAATACAGGAATGTATCAGGAAGGGCATCCAGCGTAAAACTCTGCATAACCACTTGTGTGAATCAGTGAAAGCTGATTCACTGTGGTGATCTCTGACAGGATAAGCAGAAAGGTGAACAACAGCAGAGGTTGCATTACACTTAATGGTGGAACAGTTGTAAAGGAGATCATTTTGAATTGGCACTTCATGTCGTAAACGTTGCTGACCCCTGGTTTCAATTGGTTCATTTTACAAAGGAAATGGTCAAAGTACCAGAATGGACTGGACCATGCAGGATCATGCTGGTTTAAGATACCACGGCTTTACTTAATCAAACTTGGCACCTTACTAAATGGCATCAAATTTTTAGAATAACCGGCTAGGGTTTTTTTTTTTTTTTTTCTTTTTTTATAAATAAATTCTATTAAAAACTGGGAAGATCATTTATTCAACATTGAAAAGAATGAAAACATTGCATTTATGAAACAGGAACAGATTAAAACTGTCCAGACTTAGTTTATAACTGTTTATCAGCATTTGTTACACAAACAAACCAACCATGTTCAAATGAATCAGCTTGATACTTAAAGATCAGAAATTTGATGCATTGAGCAGTTTTTTTCTTCTGAATTTCACCTAATTTTTGCAATTGTTCTGACTGAGACGTAATTGAGATTTTGGTATGAAATGTCTCTGATTAATCTTTGACATAAGGCTTCTGCAGAAACCAGTCCCTCTCCAGGACTCCAGCCTTCCTGGACGTCCACTTGCTGGACTCCTCATACTCAGAGGGATGCGCCCTGGCGGCCTGACAGGCAGGATACTCCAGGCTTTAATGTTAGGCTGAATACTAATCTGACAAGTGGCAAAGCGGCAGGACGAGGCGGTACTGAGCTGCTGACACTGATCATGCTAAACACCCTTTCTCCTGCTTCACACCAACTTAATGTCTCCTCCTCTTCTTCCGCTTGTAATCGCTCACTCTGCCCTCCTCTGTGCATGAAAAACTCAGACAGATCCACAGAAAACCCTTCAACCACAACCGCTTTTGAGATCTCCGGTTTTTTTTCCAGCAGAAAATAAAAATGACACCAAAAACAATTCACTTTGACACCTGGTACTTCAGTTAGAAAGCCTGCAGTGAAACACCACTTCCATCCATCTTCCATTTGTGCTATGCAGTCATAGGGGGTTGCTGGAGCCTAGATTCCAACTACAACAGAGCAAAGCTGTGATGCATTATGGAGAGCATGTCAGTTCATCCCTGGACTATGTACAACACTGAAAAACCCAGCCTATAGTTGAAGCCACTCTCGCTGAGAAGCTACAATAACACGGCTAAGCGAGGGGGAACTGGTTGGAGACAAGATGGCGACTGAATATCATTAGCCAAAAGGAAGACCAGAACTAGAACATCAACACCCTCCCCCAATGCATTTTGTACATTTCAGTCTAAATATACTCTGTCTGTTTACTAATATACGACACATTACTAACATAAAGAGTTACGTTCCGAAGCAAAACCGCTTTTCTCTGCAACAGAATAAGCTGATGATTCTAATGATTTTCAGCTGCCATGTTGTCTGCCACCAGACCCTCTTGGTTCAAGCAACCATTTCCAGTGAAAAGTCTGGATGAAGGTGGATGAAATTCTGGATCTTTTTTAATCCATACAATTCAATGTTACTAAAATTTAGAAAAATCCTGAACAAAAACAAGCTTTATTTGACTTGTTTGCTTCATCCCACCTGGATTATAATGAACAAAATGGCTTCAAAATTAAAAATCAGGACGTGGGAAGAGTCATTTTTGGAGCCTGGAAAAAGACCTTGCCTCCCCTGTAGAACATTTTGCCAACTCTCAGGCGTTCTTTTCCAAAGTGGGATTATTCTTATCTAGAATATAAGAATTAAAGCTCTTTTCCATTGTTTCCACCACTCAGGGCTCAGCTTAATGAGGGCCAGTAATTGACTTTTTCCCTGTGGTTACGGCCCTGGCAGCACCTCCGGCTTCTGGTTTTAATTTTCTGTCAGCTTTGGCTAAAAGTTTGAACACAGATGACTTCTGTTTTCTTTTCATGGTTTGTGGACATTTTTGTCTACCAGTGCAGTACAGCCAAAGCGACTTTATCCACACGAGTGTTAGACAAAATGGATTCCTAAGAAGGAAACTGTGATGTTCTGCTGCTGCAGGGAGCACTGCTGTCAGCCCCACAGCAGAAGATTTCCTTTCTGAAGTAGAATATCTGCCGGAGTCAATGCAGAATGAACTGCAGGCATAAACAAATGCACTCATTATTCATGCTCTTTACTTTCTCTGTGCGGTTTCATGAAAAAAAAAAGCTTGACTATGTAAATAGATCAGGTTTGTGCTTCTTCTAGCTCTCATCGTCCTTATAAAGCAGCTGTAATAACTGACCACCAAGCTCCTCCCCCTCATTAAACATGAAGACTTAATCCATTCCGAGCCACAGAAGTTATTCAATTAAGTACAAAGAAAGAAATAATCTGCATGTACAAAATGTCCCGCCATGGCAAAGCATTAACACGCCGTAATTGAGAGATCTGCAGCAAGTACATAATGAAATAAACAGTAAACAGAAAAAAGCAAAGGCAAAGAAAATGAACTGAAAGCAGAAATGGAAATGAGTAAAGTGCATGGAAGTAGAAACATACACTTAACATTTGGAGGGTTTTGTCTAACCTGAAATAAAACTGTTATTTAATCATGGCAAAAACTGAATCGTAAGACAGTAAAAGGACTCGTGTTTTAATGAAAATGGTCTTAATTTCTGTATTGCAAGAAAAATAATCTTAGTATGAAATTTTCAATAGCAAAACAATCTGATCGACTAAAACACTAGAATCTTTTGATAGGACCATTTGAAATCCTTTTAGCAGATATTTTTGACAACTTTTAGTATTGATGGCTTATTTTTAGGGGGCTTGTTTTTAGCGGTACTTTGTGACATTCTAATGCTACATTCACTTTGAACTCGAGTGACCGCTTAAAAAAAAAATCACCATATGTGCATATTGGCCATCTGTGTTCAAATCTCGTGTTCGTGCTCTGCTACGGAAGTTTTAGAAATGGGCTCTACATAAAAAACATCCAGCAGTTGCCACATCTTGAAAGTTAAATCAATTGAGCTTTGACCAATCAGGGACTCAGATTTGGTGGAACGTTTGAGTAACATCCTTATCGAAACACAGAAGTGCCAACTGTTTGAAAATTGATCATGAGGAAAAATGAAATAATTGAGATTTGTGTCTGGCTAGAATTATGTGACACCAAGTCTTTCATTTCTCAGAATAGAGCTGTGAAAGAAAAAGTCTGGGGCGAGATTTGCACCGCTTCAACATTTGGCACCAAGCCTCTTCCAACTGTGAGTACCTGGGCTGAACACCATATGCTAAAAGTGCGTTAAAAAAAAAAACATTTCAGTGCATTCCTGGAGGTACCACACATGCCCAATGTGTACGTAGCTCAGTTATGAAACATCAGGAAAACCTTTAGCTCTATTATTGGGATATCGGAAGCACAGTACCCGAGCACAGTAACTGTAACTGCAGTTCTTCTTGAGAAGATATTTAATGACTGCATGTCAACAGTAGATCCCACTGAAGATTAAATCTTCTATAAATCTTGTTGAGATGTTTTTAAAGAACATTTAAAACCTCCTTGCATGACTGTATATTCTGGACCGATTGAATGTGACATCACCCCTAGTAAATGGTTTATTTCCAGCTCAGTTGAAATGAACTAAATTCAGTTACCATTTTTTCGGCATACAGTTACCGCTTTATTGAAGCCAGACAACGTCAGTGAACAGTGATTGGCCCAAGTCAGTTTCAGTCAATATTTGTATGGCAACTGCACTCACTTGGAAGTCCACACCCCTACCACTTGAAAGCAGGCTCAGGGGAATCTGTAAAACGTTTTGAACATTGGATGGGAGACCACCTACTTTTAATGAGGCCTCTGATTGGTCAGTTTATAACTGAACAAGTTGGTATAAATTAAAAAAAAAAAAAAAAAAGTTTATTTCTTAATAAAAGTCTATGGAAATTTAGCCTCTTTGAACCAGTGGGTATTCCCTATTTGAGGGAGGAGTCACTCAGTCCAGTTCTCTTATACAGTCAAATTTTGTTGAGAAGATCCATCTCAACAAAAACATGTAAAATCTTGTTCCTGAAGAACATGCAGTTGGGGTTTTATATCTTATTGGTTTCACCACCTCTTTTTTCTGTCCAATTTATCATTTAACCATTGATTTCATTTTCATTCTGCTATAATTCTAAAACGTTATTAATCATAAGATCAAAGTAATCTTTGTTTAAATGAAAACTGTGAGGAAGTCAGGTATGATTTAAACAAAGCAGCAAATTAAATAACCGTCCTTAATGGAAATGTCAACCCAAGATTGACTGTTTTCTGAGGACTTTTGATAAAAGCTCATTTTTCTGCAGACATGCTGACATCGGCAGAATGAGGATGACAGGTAATCATCATCAAGAGTACACTGCAATTTTGTTATACAAAAAAAAGTATAGGAAAGAGTGAATGTTCCCACTGCTCATTGACACAAGTTGTACATTTACAGGAAGCAGGGACGTGTAGGGGGTGAGAAAAAGAACAGCCGGCTGCTGAGATAAGAGCATGCGAGTCAGAACGCAACAGGGAGAAATATGAAAAGAGCAGATGAGCAGCTAAATGAGGTCAGTTTAATTTTCCTGTCACAAAGGAACAGAACAGGGAATTCAGAAACTTCTATAAATCAACAGAAAGTTTAACGTTGATGGTCTTCATGCAAAACTGAGCAGGAAGAAAACGAAACACCAAAATCCTTTCATGTGGAAATCATCCTCTAGCATCGTGTCAAATGTCAGGAACTCTGCAGCCTTGATTTTCAATGATTGTCAAAAGAAAAAAGCAGAGCGTTTGCAGCAGCAACTTTTGTAACAGTTCAGCTGTGAGAAAGAAACTCCAGATGATATTTCTGGCCTGTGTCCAATTGAAAGCCATTATCAAAGGTATCAAAAAGGTCAGCTTTCTGTTATTCAGAGTTCTAAAACGGCTTCTGAACAAGTGTATTACTCATCTCAGGACTTTAATCCAATTTCTTTGGTTAATTAAAAGGAAGACCCTATACATGATCAAGTTAACCCTATATAACTATTTAGACACATTTAAAAAAACTCTACCTCATTAGTAATATCAAAACTTTCCTTGCTTGCTGCTATGCGGTTCATCCTCAGTCCACTAGAGGCAGTAAAGGGATTCCAAAATGGCTGCCTCCATAAAATCTCAAAAACACTTTTGGGGGGAAATAATTTTCAAAACTTAACAGTGAGCATAAGTTGCTTAATACCATTTTTTATGGCCACTTGCTGTATTAAAATGACACATTTGTCGATATTTTTTTTTCTTTACAGTTACACCATGTCAAAAAAGTGTGGATCAAATTTGAGGCAGTGGGCAAATTATAGTCCTTTTTACCTGAACCCTAATGTTAATAATTTTGCATCTTTAACTAACATGGTTGTGAGCAAAAACTTCACAAACCATTCAACGGGTCATATACTAAACTATATTTCATTAAAATACTGATACTCAAAAATATGTTTTTATATATTTCATCAAAAGGTTTATAAAACACCCTAATTCAAAAGAATTTGAATTTCTGTCAATTATTTGATTTGGTGAGCTTTATAGGTTAAAATCAAATTCACAATAGTTGTTTCACAAACCATCAAAAGGGTAATGTAAAAAAACTAAAAAAAAAACAATTAAAATGGATTCCTGCAAAATACAGTCCTCAACTTTTTAATTTTTTTTTTTTTTACAGAGGTGAACGACAGAAGCAAAATATTTAAATAACATTCCTCTAACGCTATTCAAAATGGCTAAAAATCAAAGGCGTCAAAAGTCAGAGATGTACTTTAATGCAACAAAATTTATGAAGTAAATAAAAAAAAAGAACTATGGATTCATACAGGGATATAGTAGACTCACCGCTAATGGTTGCCCTTTTTGGCAGAATGGTAATAGCTCCCTCAGCGGCGTCCTCCAGCTGGTAGATGGGACTGTTCTTAGATCCCCAGCTGTCAGAACCAATCCACAGGAAGTAACCGACAGCCTTGGCTCGCTTGGTGGCGTTCAGGATTCCCCTGCACCAGAACGCAACACGGAGTCAAAAGAGACAGATCTGTCATCATCGATCAGAAGACTCATCAACCATCAGAAGACGCATGAGTCGAAGACAAAACATTTATTTAAGTAAGGCCTTTTTTCATTTCACAAATGCGTAGAAAGTATTCCATGAGCTTGTGCTGCACAGGGCATCAATCTCTCATTCCATAACTTTATAATCCAGCTTCCAGTTTAAAAAAAAAAAAGTTTTAAAAGACAGATTTACAGCACTGTCCAGCTCACCCATAAATTCATTCATGATACAGATTCAGTACCTGATGTCCTCATCAGAGGCGAACAGGATGACCGCTCGGGCTTTTTCGTAGTTCAGCAGGAGCTGGATGGCTTTATCAAAGTCAGGAGGCCTGCGATTATGAGGGATCTTCAGGGACTGAGCGATACAGATTCCACCTGAGGAGGCAAAACAAAAATAAATAAATGAGAAACAGGGTTAATATACTGCCAAATTGCTGCGGGAGGATTAAAAAGAGTTATTTACTGGCTTTACTGTCAATGACTTCAACCTTTCGGTAGCATCCTTAAAAGTTTCTCCCCAGAGTTTGTTCTGGAGGTTGAAAGCAGCAGTGAAAGTCACTGCGACTGAGAGACGAGAGAAACAGGCAGAGAAGAAAGAGGCCGCAGCTCCGCTGACATTACAAAAAACCGCCTACATCTATGCAGCAGAAGTCTTCAGCCTGAGACGCAGCAGCTTTCAAGAAATGTCACTCAACGTTTCCCTCTTTCCCCGCACAAGTCATTTCCACTTTCATCTGCTGGGTGTTTCAACCCTTTAATTCCTATGAAGGTTCCACGGCTCGACAATCGTTTTGGGGGAATATCAAGGTTCTGTTTGAACCGTCCTGGCCCTGATAAACCCTAACCTCCCCGGTAATATGCCAAATGCTGCGGGGAATGATGGGTTTCTTATGTCTACATAATCACTGCATCTGCTGCCATAAATTCACTCCGCTGGGTTTGACAGCTGCCAAAAAGCAAAACTGAGTATTTTCACAACAAACACCCCAAAAATGGTAAATTGTTGCATTTTTGAGGCTCTGTGAAATGACACATCTGCATATTTTACATATTTGTCATATTTTATCGTCTAACATGCTATGAAATAGAGCAAACATGAATGGTGAAAATCCAGGTTTGAACTCCATAATTTCAAATCATTTTCATAATTCTTTGACTTTCATTTTGGCCTTAGTTTAATGATTCAAAAAGTATTTTAGTTTTTAATTGTTTCTCATTTATTCTGCAGGAACCAATAGACATAAAAAAATAAAAAAATCAGAAATTTTTGGTTGAAATTGTATTTTTTAGACATCTGTATGAGGGCTGTCCAGATCCGATCACGTGTTTGGAAATCAGGGCCGATCATGTGGTTGATAACTCGATCTATATCAAATTTTTAATTATTTTTTTTATTTAATCTTTATTTAACCAGGAGGAAAACCCATTGAGATTAGGATCACTTTCACAAGAGTGACCTGGCCAAGTGGGCAGTAGCACACACTTAACAGAATGGTGTGGAATGATCTAAATGAAGCCAGTTCAGACCTCATTCTTTTTGGATAGAGTTCCAGGCAGAGGTGGCAGAAAAACAGAAGGCTCACGTAAACAAATTGGTTTAAACCTAAAAAGTTGGTTCCAGCCTGGAACAATAAAACAAAACAAACAAGAATTTTTTTTTTTTACATAAACACAAACATTGTATCGGCAATCACTGACATCATCACCCGGAATTCTGGTTAGTAAAAATTATTACAGAAGTGGAATGGGTATGTTGACAGGAGTTTCCTACGACAGTTCTTAAATGCAAATCACATCAACAATATCTCACATTTTTGTAATTCCATGTATTTTAGGTCTTTATGTATTTTTTAAATGCATCAGTGTTTGAAATGTTTTATAGTTTCAATGTTTTAATGTATTTTTATCCAACTGTGGCTGTCTCTTGGCCAGTACTCCCTTGCAAAAGAGGTTTGTAAACTCAATAGGATAATCCTGGTTAAATAAAGGTCAATAAACAAATAATAATAAACCAATAACTAAATGTAAAATCATATTAAAGATGTGAATGACAATTAAAAAGCAACACAATTATGAAAAAAACAAGTAACATTAAGTTTTAGAGATCAAAACGAAAACCAAACAGTAAATCGAAAACAATGAAATTAAATTTAAAAAATGTTTAGGAAATCAAAAAGAATTTCCAGAAATCCAAATAAAATGTAAAAAATGTGTCAAAATCCAAAAAAATAAATAAATAAAACTAGAGAAAGTAGGTATGAGATGTCAATGGACGTTAAACTTGGATGATGACTTCTGTTCACATTTTCGGCAGGAACTTATTTGACACAGCAAAATTTGACAGGTTATTCTCTTTAAGGTTCTTTAAGGTCACAGCCAATGCACAAGTTTGGTGTTTGCTCAATCAACTCTTTCCCACAGTTTGGGCAAGACATTTATATATAATATATATATATATATATATATATATATATATATATATATATATATACACACACACACAACTGATCTGTATAGTGTCTTACAGATGGCTTTGTGGGCTGCTTGAAGAAGCTGACCCACATCCAGAGCTTATAAAAACAGCCGCACACCCACCGGGGGAGCCTGTCTTTACGGGAGTCCATGCAGACACTTTCATGTGTGGTTGTGTCCTCCAAAACAGAGTTTTATGAGATGCTCGGCAGCTCCAGAAAGGTTGTTAGAGAAAAATTTCTATTTTTACAACTGGCTATGTTTCACTGCTCCAATTTGTCATATGCATATAACAGCTTCCTCCCTACAATACAGTAAAGTCTTTCTTTCTTTCTTCTGATGGACATTTGTTAATTGATGTGATCACAATTGATGTGATCAAATCTTCTTCACATTTTCTGGAGGGATTTTAGATACATCTCTTTCACGTATATGGAATATAGTCATTGACAGGAAACGTTTCTCCTCAAAGCAAAATAAAAGCTGACTCATCCTGTTTTATGCTGGTATTATTAATTGGTTAGATGTAAGTGCCTGGTCAGTGAAACAAACAAACAAAAATCATTAAGATCCCTTTGGACATTTCATGCAAAAGACGAGGTATCGAAAAATGTAACAAGAAATCCTTTGAAAGACTTTTGGAATGAATAACTTTAGATATAGAACACTTGAAAAGAATCACAGGTAAGAGATGCACTAAAATTCAGTTCTTGAACACATGTTTAGCATATGTTGTTCACAATAGACTGTCACTGCATGATGCTAACTCACATATATTTGTTGCAAAATGTCAAAGCGGTGCAAATCTTGACCCAACCTTTTTCTTGCACAGCTCTTTTTTTCAATACACGTGAAAGTCCTGAGGTCTATTAATTTTTCCTTCAGCTAACAAACAGTTGGCATCTCTGTGAAAAAAAAAGGACAGCATATATACGTCACTACCAAATCTAAGTCAAAATTCAACCTAGTTTAAATAGCAAAGCGCGTTCATTGACTGGGTGATTTGGGCATGTCAATACAAGAGTTTTAACGCTGAAGCTCAAAATGCGCGTTTATGCACGTTACACGCATTTACATGACCTTTATTATTGAAAGTGGTTACTTTGAATGCCATTTTGCCATGGACGGTGTAAATGTAGCTTGACAGTTTTGAGCATTACAGTGTTCCCTCTTGTATTTGGATTTCATTATTCATGGTTTGACTCATTCTGTTGTGCAACACTCCAGTGTTCTTTAATATATGTTTTACAAAGCATTATCAGAAGTGTTTTTGATGAGTATGGATCGATAATGAAAATTGTTTGGCCACTGGGGTGGGGAGAGGGGGAGGTCCTCCATATTCGCGGACTCTGGGTATCGTGGATGTCTCCGGTCCCCAGCATCCCAAAATAAGAGTGGAAAACTGTATCGTACAATGATGTGTTGGACAGTTTTGTAGACAATAATTTTAGCTTTCTCTAATTTTACTGGAAAGTTTGAACTGCAGTCCGAACTTTCTAGTAAAAAACTGTTACTAAAAAAATGGGTGAAAAAATCCCTCACTGGTTTTATGATAATTGTTTTTCACCCTATGACATTGTGGTTCAGCATGGTGGTAGTGTAATCATGTAAGGCACTTTTTTTTTTAATACTATAAAAACCTTCTCTGATGAAGAAGCATGAAGCTCTCAAGGAACAGCCGAGGGCTGTTCCTGTTGGATGATCAGTCTACATCCCTCAGCTGAGAGTCTGTGGAGCTCAAAGAGTGGTCGTTGAGTCTCCTCATCTCTGATTCAGCTGCAGCTCTGCATCAGATATGAGCAGAGTCGAGCCGCTCTGGGCCCAGTCAACAAATGAATTAAACATCGGGCATTCAGTATTCAGCTGCTAACACCACAGTGCCCTCGTCAGATCTCATATTTACAGTTTTCTGTGTGCAGACAAATTTACTGCATCAGGACTAAATCATATTCACACTCAGACAACATGAATGGGTTTCAGGGAAGATTTCATTTAAATGCCATGGTGGACTCAAGGCCAAGCCTCCACAAATATCCCAGTCACCAAATTGCTGAAGGATTGGAAATCTGAAGAGCTGAAAGCAATGATCATAATAATAATGGGTTTAAGTAAAACATTTGGCTGCAGAACAAACCCCATCTGCTGTTTTATGAACATTCCACAAGAACAGTCACACTAATCAGCATTTGGGTTCTGTCTGCTCATTTTTGCACGTTTAAAATCCTACCAAAAGGGAGAGAACATGGTTTTGTGAAAAATGTGTTTCCTTCAGGTAAATATTTCTGTTCAGCGTAGCAAAGCTTATTCAAACCCATGCAATAAACCACGACTATGTCACAACGATTTAAAGCCGGCTTTCGACGCCTCCAGCTGACTACACTAGTATTTTCTCCAACACAATAAAGTCAGCATGTGTCACTAGTGTGTAACGTCTTAAAGAGGTATTGCTTATTTCAGGCAGTGACATCAGGTTGGAACAAAAAAAAAAAAAAAACAAATCTCACATTCCTTCAGGCCTTTACTGTAAAACAATTACATTCTATGGCTTCCTCTGAAACCTCTACACAGTTTGAGGATTGTTTTCAAAACCCTAAATAATTAAGTCTCCTCAACCCAGAGGCACTGCAAAGGAGCGAGGAGGTTTAAAATGTCAATCCCAAACAACAACAGCAGTCGGAGGATCAGAACATCCCGTTTAAACACTGGAGCACATCCAGCTTCAGCTGAAATTATACCTTTTAATTTTGTTTTATTTTGTTTAGTAATTTTATCTTGCTCTTCAGGCTTTGTTTTGTTTTCAGGCTTTGTGTTTCCCTCCCAGTCATAGGTTCGACTAATTCAGCGGTCTTTAACTTAAGGCCAAGGAGCCACTTTTAACCCTCCACTGTGGCTCAGTTTTACATCCCTGATGACATCGCACTTGGATGACTTGTTCGCTCCATCATTCCTCTAGAAATTATGTCTGATTTTATTATATTACTATGTCTAATATATGAGTTTAAAGCACTTTCAAACATTTGCTGCATAACAATATTTAGTAGCTAGCTGCCCATGTGGGAGTTGCTAAAAATAAACATTTGTGCATTTTTTATGTACTTTTTCTGTTGGATTATAAAACCAATAAAGTCATGTTCATATTTAGGTCAACAGCAATAGTGCAGCAAGTAAGGAAATGGATGATGGTCAAGTAAATTTCACGAGATACAACAAAAAAAATATGTTATTTTTGACATGCATTTAAAAAAACAATCATTGGAGTTGTGGGATGGTCCTATATGGCAAAGGAAGCCTTTCATTTTGAAAGGAATTCATGTTAGCAATTATCAAGACTTAAAACAATTTCACTTAAAAACTAAAACATATATTTTTTTCTTTTTGATATCTACTATTTAAAGGTCCGGGCTCAAATCCCGGACGTGCCCCCAATTTGTTACTATAATAAATAAGGGAGACAAAGCCAGTTTTATCACGCATTATAAGAACAAAAGATAATAAACCACAAAAAAAAAAAAAAAAAAAAAACAAGAACGTGAAGGTGTGGTGTTGCGTGAGTGTATGTGAGTGTATGTCTGCAGATGGAGTATAAACTAAACCAAACACATAGAGGGGAGTGAATGAAAAGCCTGACGACATGGAGCAGCACTGCTGGAAAGACACAGCAGAATGACCAGAGGGAGAGCACGGCACAAGACGTACTAAGGTGGATTTTTATCTTCGTCATCTGATTTTCAAACCCCTGCACCTGTGCAGAAGGAGGAGAAAAAGTGAAAGCACCAGGAACACACTCAGGAACACACTCCAGGGCTGGACCACTTATTTGCCAAAAAATTAAATAAATAAAGCAATCAAATTTTTCACAAAGGTGAAGTAAGACTTTGTGGCTCCTACTAGGTTTTGGTCATTGAGAAACAAACCCAAATGGCTCTTTTTGTATTGAAGGTCGCAGACCCCTGAACTTGTGATAATCAACCACAGGTGCTCCTGTTTTAGGTGATTAGCCTATTTAAGGCCCTATCTGAACTCTTCCTTTCTCACTACTCCTACATTTGTAGGGACATTTAAAGTGGAAGAGGTGTCCAAAATATTTTTTTAAGATCCCACCCTCCAAGCTGATGAATACAATGTTCTAAGTTGGGAGGGGGTTCAGCGTCACGCTGTGCTGCGGAGGAGAAGCGCTTTTCTTTACATGGCTGTACGCTGAAGCACATACATTGACATCTGAATGTACATAATGACTTTTCATTGTGGCATTGCCTTTTTAAAGTTATAAAACCACTGTTGCTATGTATATTCAAGCGAGGCTCCGCACTAATGCTATCTGATAGGCATTGAGTGGAAGCCACATCCCAATTCTGAGACACTATTTTTTTCACGACTCTCCGTTTGGACGGCTAAATGTAGGGGTAGGGAGAAGGGAAGAATTCAGTTTGGACCTAAGTTCACGTTTTTTTAGCTTTATTTTTGTTATTTTTGTCACTTTTTTCTGCCTGTGTTCAAAAGTTTTGCCCTGTCTAAGTGCCTACATGCCTGGTCTGCATTTTGAGCCAGCACCAGCACTGAAGGCACTGTTCTTTAGCAACAGAAACACAGAGGAGCAATAATTAGATTTAAAAAAAAATGTCTGTGGAATTTTTTTTAATGATTTTTGCGTTTAAAGGGGTTGTCTGTGTATATATATATATATATATATATATATATATATATATATATATATATATATATATATATATATATATATATATATATATACTTTTGCAAAATAAAATACAATTTTAATATGCTACAGTTGATTCACTTACAGGTTTTATTTAATAATTTTTTGTAGAAACCTTTCAAAGCTAAACTGCTCATATGAGATAGCAGTCAGCCTCCCTGCTGTTTTGTCTCATTTCCCAAAAAAATTGCTCGGTTTCTTGGTGTTCGTCCTGCTGCACAGCAGGGTGGAAGCGTTTCACCTGTCTACGCTCATGCTCCCGCTGGTTTATAATGAGCTCTTTTAAATGAAATGTAGATTACCTGGTCTGGAGGGAATTATAGGCTATATGTTAACACCTGTTGCATTGAGGTGTGTGTGGGAGGACTTCTATACATCGTGTGTGGTGAAACAATGACAAAACAGGCCAGTTCAAGGTCTGTTGTACACAATGAGTTCATGTTTGCATCCGTTTGCTCACGGTTTGTGAATCTGACTTATTACTATAAGAGCCCTGAGTCAAATGCCCCAGTGCTATTAAAAGGTTTCAGTAGAGGGACAAGTCATTTGTTTACAATGTTTGAGGATGGTTTGAACTGAATTGTTGAGTTCATAATATTGTAGCAACAAACACAATTTGATTCAATACTTGAACTATTAAATAGGTCACTTATATATTCATACATATCCAAACACATTAACTGTCAAAATATTCCCATTTCTCTGGCTCAAGTCACATTGATCTTGTGTTTTTCTACTTTCGGTTGACAAATTATGTAAAAGACAAGTGTATGTTAAAACTAAAAGATCATTTTCAATCCAACACTAAATTGGGTAAACCAAATGACACCTGCAGTTTGTGGAAAAGGTCTTCTGAAGTGAAAAATCAAGTTCAATAAATCTGTAAATGAACATTTATCACTGAGTTTTTAAAATCTCACCCTAATCATCTTCTGATCCATTTTTCAAAGCATTTCCAATGGTCATATAATAATTATTATGCTGTTTTTAGCAGAAAGAATAAAAAAAAAAAAAAACAACGAAGAAAAAAAAAAAATAAAGTTTGAGTTTGAGTTTGAGTTTGACGTTGTATCCTTAAAGCGGTAGTAGTTTATTAGAAATTCACCTCTGACATGTGGACAGGACCGTTTGCTACAAAAACATGTTGAATACACAAAAAAACACAATTTGTATCAAGAAGGCTTCCCTTTGTTCTGAGTTGAGGACAACTGCATGCTGATGATGAGACTTTTAATTTTCACACAAAAGTAAAGCAAAAATGTTTGATGCCGTGAAGTCCAAGGTGCAAAGTTTTTCTGACTTTTCCACTTTTTTCTCAATTCGGATCTTGTCAACAGGATGAACGGTAGAAAATTAAATTAATAAAGACTAGATCAAATTCAAAGTATTTACTTATCATTTTTAGATTTATACTTATAAAACATGCAAGACATAAACATGTTATTTATTACATTGACCTTGAAAAAGAAATGAAAAAAAGACTTCATCATGTTCTGATGAGCCTGGTTTACATAGTTTTCCATGTAATTGATTTTATTTTCGTGCATGGGCAGAGATTTATATGCTTTTCACACGCATCTCTCACATCAAAGCCATGCAGCACTTTTGTAGGTGTCTGTCTCCGTTGCAGATTGTCCACAAAAGTATTGATCAACTCGAGTGCCATTGATTGCTTATCCTTCCAGTGATGCTTCAATAAATTCTGCTTTAAGCAGCAGCACTCTGTAAGATCTTTAAGGTGGGGAGAAAGAAACAAGCATCATTACCTCATCAACTCATATGCAATTGCCCTCTCTTTCTACAGTTAAAATAAAAAAACAATTTTTATTCCTTCAATTATTTTTTGTCTGTCTTTGTTTATATATAATAATATCTGCTTTTGAAAAATAAGGACCCACCATACTTCGGCACTATAAGGTGCAAATAAATATAATAAAAAACCAAAATAAATAAATAAAAAAACAGTGCACCTTATAATCTGGATTGCTTACATATGGATTAATTAGTTTGATTGTGTTATACAATCTCAATATCAATCTCACACCCACACATAGTCAGAAAGAGGCATGTTTATTCATTGAAATATACTGGCCTTTTTCTACATTTTAAACTTTTTACATGTTAGTTCTTGTCAGTTCTGTTCTTATTTTGCTTGTGCTTATACTCATCACCTCTCTTTTTTTCCTTTTGGTCCTTTTGTTTGAATTTACACAACTTTAAGCATTTTTCTGTTTTTTTTCCACTGCAATTTTATAAATTTGCAGCAGTACATTTTGAGTATTCTTCTTTTTCAACCAGCCAGAGATTTTCAGTATGCTTTTGTGCTTTTTCAATGTCTTTTTTTTTTCCATTTCTTCCAGTTTCTTCTGTAAATAAAGATTTTTTCTTCTGCAATCCAACAAATTCTGCTGACTTCTACGACTCCTCCTGCAAATTATGATTTTTTGCAACATTTGGCATTTCTGCAATCTGAAAAATGTCTGCCATTTATTTGACAATATTGCTGATTTCTGCAATGTTTTCTGCAACTTACTGTAAACTTCAGCTTCTGCTAAAAGTCACACAATTAAGCAATTAAAGCAACCACCTTTAGCAATTACGCTAAGAGGTACACACTGTTTTGTCAACATGTCAGTTTTGTCTGTAAGTGTGCTAACACAGCTAATGTATATCCAACTGTTTTTTCGAGTTACTAACAAGGTTGGGAGTTAGCATAGTCACAGAAACATTTGTTTAAGCTGTATCAGGCCGTTCTTTACATGTTGCAAACAAGGTTAGGATTTACAAGTGTTGAAAATACAGCATTGTAGTTTACACGTTGCATGTTGGACACTTTCTTTGTACGTGTCC
Source organism: Oryzias javanicus (assembly GCA_003999625.1). Taxonomy (NCBI): domain Eukaryota; kingdom Metazoa; phylum Chordata; class Actinopteri; order Beloniformes; family Adrianichthyidae; genus Oryzias; species Oryzias javanicus. Next base: position 15,654,805 of record CM012441.1, on the reverse strand, counting down.
CTAGCAAGGTTGGGAGTTAGGGTAGTGACAGCAACATGTTAGATTTATTTATCACATATATATTCTTTAGTAACATTTCTTGTTGTGGTTTCAGTCTGTTCTTCATGTGTTTCAAAGAGGGTTGGAAATTACAGGTATTGTTTATAATTTAAATTGACTCACTGACGTGTCTTTGACTCCTTTGCTTCGCTGCTTCGCTTAATGTGCCTTTCAGACCATTCATTGATGGTGCAGCACATAATCCTGTGCACCCAATAGTGCAAGAAATACGACAATCTGACAATATTTTAAAAGGAAACCTCCGCAAATAAACAGATATGGCAAAATCCGCATTTATAGTAACGACTGTGCTTTTTTTTAACCCTTCTAAATTAACTTAATCTAAGATATTTGACTCAAAAAAATACTGTCCCATATTAAAGTGACTTATTAATTTTACAAAACTGTTGTGAAAATTTTCTGAACACATACCTGACCAGGATTTATTCTTTGACATGTCAGTAAAGTTATTTCCTTTTACTGTAAAATTTAAGTGTCTTCGCTCAAAGTAATGCTAGAAAACTGATCCATGCAGTCATATACTTAGGAATCAAGTGCTTCAGTGGGATGTTAACCATCTGCACAAGTTATACATTACAAATCCTTAAGTTGATACAGAGCTGTGCTGGGTTGACCTCACTGTGTGAGCTGCCCGCTTAATAAACTCTGAAGGTCCCTCTTATCACACATTAAGCTCTTAATGTCTTTAATGGATCTAAGCCTGAAGAAACAAGATAGCTGAAGACCCATAATGCTTCAAATGCAAATCTGCCAAAATGATACAACCACGTTCGTCAATGCTAAAAGCATTGTGTGTGTGGTTCAGGTGTTTTTATTTCACCCCCTCCTTCCCCTTTACCTCGTAACAAATGCCAGCTCCTCAGTGCCTCCACTCAGAGAAAATTTATCTCCGTCATCTATGACTAAATATTGATCCAGGTGATCATTCTTCACTTGAGCTGCGTCCATCGAGCTGAGTGAGGCGGCCCCACGACTTATGTTCTCATCCCCCTTCTAGTAGACTGGATGCGAGATGTGGCAGCTTTTCAAGGTCGCGGTGTAAAGCGATGCTGAGCACTAACAACAAGCACAACATCCGGAGCTGCTCATCACCGCTGTCGCTCAACACCGCCGTAACAACAGACAAGCATAAAAATATGAACAGCAGCTGGGGAGATTGATCATGCTTCAGGCTTTAATGGTCCCCACTGAGGAAAGAGGCTGATAGTGGCAGTTTTCTAAGTTTTCCTCCTTATAAATCATAAAAAATATCCCTGATATAATAGTTTTAAACTTCATTGAAAATGACAATAAAATAATAAAATTTGATTCTTAGTCTGAGGTAATGTTATATTGATAAACTAAAAATTGGAGTGATTTTTTTTGTCATATCTTGTTTTATGGTTTTCATTTTTTTGTTAGCATAAATATTGATACCACCTATGTCCTACTGAATTAAGTCCCACACCAACTACTTTTTAACGGTTGTTAAATAGTTCCCAGGTTTTTTTTTTAAAAACATTATTTTTTATTATTGTCATTTTTTATATCATTTTTTTATCGTCATTACTGTCGTTTTTCCAAGTTTTTTTTTTTTACAGAGCGGCAATATTTCATCAGAAATGCGCCTCTGAGTTGTGGGCGGGATATTTGGCACAGAAGAAACCCTCCATTGACATTCCATCATCCCAATGTTCACTCTCTCACGCTTGCTTACAGTCCCTCACAATCAACTTTGAATCAACTTCAAAATAACTGAATATTAACATGGGAGTGAGTTTGGAAAAAAAAACTTTTTTTTGCTTTCCCAAAAGTTGAGATCAAATACGTTCAAGGTGTCACTAAAATGCCAAAATCCACAACACAATGTCAAGTTTCATGATTGGATCAAAGGTGCTGTGGATAACTTCAATAAGAGACTGGGAAGCTTTTTTATTTATTTATTTTTTTTAATTAACACAAGTGGAAAAGTATTTTGAAAAGTAACTGATTATCTCTGCCAGCACAATTGAAAGACTAGAAACAGCACTTCTTTTTACATGTAAATGTTATTGTTTTTCTAACTAGAGTTTTTTGTATGTTGGTTTGTTTTTTTTTTTTGTTCATATTTAATGTTTTATTTTTTTTATTCATATTTCATCATGGATTAATTTAAAATGCAAGTTAAAAATGAAAACAAAATGGATTCTGACAGTAGTTGAATTCATTTTTATTTTTTAATGATTGTGACTCCTCAGTTAGAAGCAGTTGAGCTGTAAACACCCGGGTTGACACATTCCTACTCATAGCTTTGTGCTTTTTTTTTAGTTTTAGTTTAATTAGTTTAATACACACAAATTAATAAAATGTGGAGTTTGATTGCAAAAAATAGTGGGGTTTTTGTTCTGCTTTAAACCAATCAAAGGCATAGTCTGGGTTTGCCTTGAATGACAATTTAGGACAAAGAATTAGATTGAAAAATTAAACGTTAGTAAAAATTAAAAAATTCCTTAACAGGCTGGGATGACTTTGAGCTATGCTTTTTGAAAAAACTCAGTTTTCAAATTTTTTTGTTTTATCGAATTCCTATTAGTTTTCCAATATTTTTTTTTCATACAGCAAAATAAACTGAACTGAATTTTATCCATTTTTGAAACATCATAATTTTTTGTGCATTTAATGACAATAAAGGAAATTCAGGTTGTTATTTTTAAAACAGCCATGCTGCTATCTGGCCCTGTTAAATTGAGCTCTTTCCTGTTCTCCTAGATGTAGTTTGTCAGTTTTAAAAGAAAGTTATCTAAAGTACATTAAAAAAAATGTTTTTTTACTCAAAAGTTAGTTATATTTTACAGTTTTATTACCTTTTTGGTGTTCTGAAGTCTTTTTAATGTTGCATATCTATTTGCATATTTCCATGTAGCCTTTTTTGCAACTGTCAAATATTAGCAAATTTGTGCTTAAAATTAGAAATAAACTTTGAATAGTTACCATCAATATTTTTATCATAAGAACCAAAGAAACTGACCAAACATTTACAATCCTCCACAAAGTATAGAGCTGTTGAGAAGCCCTACTTAGAACAAAATGTGTGCTCCACAGAGGAAATTACAAAAAAAACAGATTTGTATCTGCGTTCCCCTACCATCCACTCTTTCCCTTCAAGCTTTTTTGTCTTTTCTTTTATATGTACAGTCTATGGCAGAGGAAGGTCTTCTCGCTTTGTTTCAGTGTAACAGTCAGCTGAGCGATGCTAACATGTCACCTTGGACTCTGATGGACTTTCTGTTGCACAGAATGCAAGCGTTTTCTGCAGGGCAACATTCATTCTTGCTCCAGGGTGCTTGAAGAGATTCAACATGACAGAACAAGAGCTTTTACCTTTAGAGAAAATGAGCTGAGGAGCAGTACAAGAAAATTTTGAACAAAAGAGGAACTTCCACACAGCCACAAAGACTGAGAGAGTAAGTACTTCACCACTGGGATCCATGACAGAGATGGAAGCAGGATGAGGTAATGAGGAGGAAGTCAGCTGAAAGAAACAACTGGCTTTTTTAATTTCCTGGTTTAATTTGCTGCATATTTCCTTACATATAAAAGGAGATCCAATAATTAATTATCACGAGGTTGAGACCATGACAGGTCATATTTACCTCTACCATTACTGAAAACCCTGACGTGACATATTGCTACAGTGACTGAATAACTTTAATTAAATTGAATAATGCCTGATAATTTCCTTTTTAGAAAGTGAGCGTTTAATAACACTAAAAAAAAACTCCTCCAACATTTAAGGTGCAGAAAGGAAAGACAAGGTTGCATTTTTCTGAGGAGACTTTCTTTTAGGACAGCAATACAACATTTTCCATAAACCATAGAGTGAGTGTTGGCATCTCCCACTCAGATGTATTCATTAGTCATTGACCCAATATTAGATTAAATCAAAGTCTCAAACCCCATTGAACTAGTCAAAAAGACATTCTTTCACTCTAATTATTTACAGTTATCCAAATGATAGGCATATTCTAGAGTTTTTGGGTTCTTTTTCACAAACTGAATCAGCAAGTTCTTGAATGAGACAAAAAAGTAATCTTTCATTGAGGACAACTTTGTCATCAACTTCTTATCTTGAGTGACACCTTAGAGTAGTTTTTGGGTTGTCTGGGCCAGGGAAAGTCCGAGACAGGAGCAGGTGCATCCAAAGGGGAGCACAGAAGTGTCTTCCCTTGAGGCTCGCGTGTCACCTTAAGGTACAACATAAGAATGTAACGTACAATTTTTGTGCGTTTAGTAAGTGTACCGGGAAGTTTTTATAAGGAAAATGTAAGTTACAAGCGATTATAACTTGTCCTTATGCCATAATCTAATCCTTAGTGAGGTGCGTGCACTGGCTCCTTGCTGATTGCATGTAAATGCTGCATGCTTGGTGTGTGCAGGTGATACATAAGAGCCCATAGGACACCCATGCAACTCTACTCTGATTCCATATTTCTATCAGCCAGGTTGCACGTAAGAGATGCACAAGGGGCATGCACTTACCTCAACTACTACACCAGGAATGGGCAACTCCAAGCCTTGAGGGCTCTATACTTGGATGATTTCCAAACATCCAAGCACTACTAGTGACTGATTACCTGGTTCAGGTGTGTCCAGCCAATTAGAACATACCAGGGCAGGGTGTGTTGGAAAACATGCCGGACTGTGGCCCTCGAGGCCTGGAGTTGTCCATCCCTGTGCACCTTTTCGTGACCTTACATGTTGTAGGAGTATTTGTTACGACCTGTTGTCTGCAGCATGCCCAGAGAAAAAGAAAAGTGCAGGAATATTTTCATTCTACGGTTTACAATCTTGACATGTTGTGGGAACCATCAACAAACTCATTATAAATGTGCCACTCTTTCGCCTGCAGAAAGCCTGTATCCACCCATAATGGCAATTATAACTGATGCGTCAAATGATGAAGATTTTTCCTTTAAATCAAAAAGAAGACCTGAGTTTTCTCGGGATTGGAAACGTCACAGATTGCAAATCCTTAATAAAAGTATCAACAGATTAGGATTTTGTTTTTTAGTTATGATCTTATCCCAGTTCCTGTAGAACAAAGGCTGTGCCAAAATGCTTCTGAATGAAATAAACTATTCCTCGTATGCTCTACCAGCAATGCTATCAAAGTAGGAACTCTGAGAGAGTGATTTGGTCACTGTTTGAGGTAAATATGCTGAGTGTTGTTGAAGGTTAAGGTCAGCCTACATATATTTACCGCACTTTCAGAAACAGTATCAATTGCTCTGAAAGAACTGTCTGAATGACGGCTGGAATTTTCAACAGTTAAAATGACGGTCAAAGGCATTGATTGAGATTCATGTGTATCTGCAATATTTTTTCAAGCAAAATCATTAGTGGGATAAACAAATTTTTGTGACAGATTTAGTGTTGAATCAGTCAAAGATTAAACATGCAAATCTTTCTTCACACTATTTTTGGGGGATTATTTGATATAGGTGTTCAAGATGATCTCTTTCAATATTGAAAATACCTCATTAAAGATCGGAGTTTTACCCTTAGCAAACTTTTCAGAGAATACAAAGACCTTGTCTGTAAGATCTTATTTTAACTAGAGATTAATTGTTTGGTTCCTCTCAAACCATTTCCATTTGATTCTTTTTTAATAGCCTCTGAAATGACAAGCAACTAAATACAAACAGACAGCAGAATTGTTAAACCCTGAATGTCATGGCCAAAATTAATTGTGTTGTGACAGTTTTACAACCTTAATTTGATCAAAAAGGGATATTGTGTTTCTTTTGATTTATCATTCCTTCTGAAAAAGAGACTTAATCTTTGGTGTTTAATTTCTCCTGCAAACTTTCATTTGTCAATTATTGACTAAGAAGGAACTAAGGCATCTAAATTACTTTAGTGAGTTACTCTTAATGTTGTTTTCCTACTGGATGACAGAAATTCAGCTCTTATTTCGGAGAAGGACCGCAGACACCATGATAAAGAAGTTCATCCATGCTGCTTCCACCCTTGATCTCAACAGTTTACATCCCACAGTGGGGTTGCTTTGCTGAGCTATCCAACTTTAGTCGATGCTTCTTAACAACAATGTACCAGTACATCGTCCACATAGCACCAGACGCTGCACTAACCTGCTGGGACAATCCAGTGCTGTTCTCAAAGAACACCAATAAACATTCTTCATTCTCCACCTGGATGAGACATTGTACTTTTTCTTGTTAAAACTGGGAGTGCTGAAGTATTGCTGAAATCTGATTTGTCAATATTTCTAAACTTGTGGTGAGACACTCTGAAAACTGATGTCTCATTAAAACTAAAGCACCAAATCAAGACAGAGGAAGACGCTTCTGCTAAATATTGAGAATATTTGATTCAAGGCAGGTAACAGAAAAAGAAAAGCTCGTAGTAAATCAACCTAATAAAACTTTTATTTTGTATTTTAGCTTTTTACCATTTGTCGGTCCTGTCTATAATGGATTTACGTCAGTCTGTGTTGCAACTGTGAGAGCAGAAGAGAGTTCCCGAATGTTATGTTTCCCCACATTCATTTTTGGAAATTAGCATACTATCTGACCAATGAGCAAATATAGACACCATTGGAAAAGCCTTTGTGGTTTTTTATTATGATAAAAGATACATTTGTTTAAAGCAGAGGTCTTAAAACCCATACTCTGACAGTTTTTTTAACTGCTACACTAAAGGTTTTTCTTTATTTATTTGTATTGGCAGAGCACACCTGATCGAGGTATTCAGCAACAGCTAGGGCTGGATTTTAAGAAAAACCAGCAGGATGTTATCCCTCTAGACCTGGAGTTGGATACCCCTGGTTTAGAGGATCCACTGTTTATATTCAGTTCCATCCACTCATCCATCTTCAGAATCCACTGATTCCCTTTGAGGGTCACATGATTGCTGAAGCCAACCAGCTGTAGGGCAAAGGTGAGGTACACCCTGAAGAAGTTGCCACTCACACACACACACGTACACCATGGGGCAATTTAGAGATACCAATTAACCTATGATGCATGTTTTTGAACTGTGGGAGGAAGCTAGAGTGCCCAGAAAACCCATGTATGAACCGGGAGAACATGCAAACTCCACATTAAAGGGTCCCAGTTGGGATCTGAACCTTCTTGCTGTTAAATTGACCTGGTCAAATTAATGACAGATATCCTGGAATGGTAATGCAGGTGTGCTGATGTGTTCACGGCCACCATGGTCATGTGGAGAATGAAACGAGAACTTGGCTAAACCAAGAAAATCTGTGCATAAAAGTTATGAACAGAATCTGTAACAATAAAGCAACACTGACTATCCAAAACCAGTTTAAACTCTCTATATTTGTAAATTTTCTTTGAGAGACATACTGCAGCATTTTTCTGTACTTTCAAACCTGAGCTGGTCAAGTAAAAGCAGATTTTTTTGCTAAAACATATTTAAATTGTAAACTATCATTTACTTCTGCCCCACTACATCCTGTGCCACAAAGCGCCACAGAGTGCAGTTGTTTCATTCTGTTCATAAGCATTTCAAATAAAGGTTTCAGACCAGAGCCCATCATTGGTATTCAACAGATTGTGACAATCACTTTAATTTTTTCATTGAGATCTGTGTTTAGTTTAGTCCCAATCTGACCATCTTTGATCTATAGTAAAGGTGTTCCCATTTTTTAAAATTATTATTATGATTATGCTGTCTTTCGGCTAAAAAAAGAAAGAAAAAAAAAATAACTTGTGTTGTTTTCTATTGCAGTTTCTGCAGAGCAGCAGTAGTTCCTCTCAGGTTGTTTGAGTGGAGGACCCAATGTTCAGGACCATCAAGTTTGGTAACAGAAATAGAAACATTTAATAAATTAACCAAAACATGACAAAACCGTGGAGAAACACAAAGGGTGACATAACAGAGCAGAGCAGATGACCTGACAAGGATTAAATGAAAACCTGACACTCAAATAGACTGAGGTCAATTAACAGAGATGAAGACAGCTGTGGATCAACTGAAAACTAGTGTGACTGAGGGACCATTCAAAATAGAACACGCAGAACATGTCCAAAAGTCATGACAACTGACAATACCCAAACCAAAGTTCAAAATCCTTACAGCACCCCTTTCCAAAAGGGCAGATCCCAGATGCCCAAAAGCATCACGAAACACAAAATCCTCACAGTTCATTACCAATTTGTCTGAATACAATTTTCATCAGAGTAGATCTTTAAGAATCCACAATTTTACACCAACAATATACTTTGCAGGGCACTTCTGATAAGTCTGAAAGGAAAGAGGTAGAATTTAAATTGGGAATATCCTGTTTGATTGATGGGAAAGAAGAAGTCATGACTAAAAACGTAACACAACAGAAGGCTAAGAGGAAAGAATATTTGCTTAAGAGAAAATCAACATGTTCACACTGTATTATGAAAATTGTCTTGCTTTCAAACCAGATTTTAAAAAGCAATTAAACACATTACTAAATCAATTTACAACACCAACACTTCAAAATTGTCAATTCTCAGCTATATTCACTAAGGGGATCTCACTGGTTGACATTTGGCTGATCTCAGCTGCTCAGTTCTCACCCTGGGTTTTGATTAGAAGTACCAGGAGAAGCTAGAAACAACTGCTGCACAGATTCAGGTCAGAATCTACGACTTTCTATGACTTGTAACCCCCTGCCTGGTGCTGAACACACAAACATTTAAGAGAGGAGAGGAAAGGAAAGAACCACAAAGACGCACAAGAAGACCCAGATCACCCATAAAACAATATTTAAAAGTGCTAACACTGTGATGTGAAACATGATGCCTTTCAAAGACACTGTGCTGATGCTTGCCACTCAGGCTGGTCCAAACCTTTTCCAGGTGCTGACCAGCCACATGTCCACATTTTGTTTGCAGCTGTAGATCATCCCAGCCGCAAAAAACTGTCAAGTGCAGTATGTAAATCATGTGACCTGCAGCTGACCAGAGCTGCTGCTGTCATCACTAACAAGCACAGTGAGCCTGTTCTGTCCTCTCTGCCTCTCAGTGAATACAAATGCATCACTTTGATATTCTGCTGCTGCCTGAGTGCAAAGCGGCTTGCAGGAATGATGAAAGTGTCTCTGCCTCTTACTGATTCCTCCACTCTCCCTGCAAACCATTTAGAACTTATTTGATCAAACATGCTGAAATATGCATGATGTTTCTGCATGTTTCTACATTTTTAAGGAGCGAGCGCTGCAGAGTTTTTAAATTACATAGTTTCAGGGATAATGTCCTCCTTCATGACGGAGCTTTGTCTTGCTTTAATCCAATCAGCTTTCTCAAATACGATTTCAAGCATGACCCCAAAGCCAATTTGAGACTTTCTGCTCCTCTGCAGGATGATAATCTAATCTAAAATCTTTTCCAAACTAAATTTAATTTGCGGTGATCCTGATTGCAGATTGTGGCCAGTGGGATTTTTCTGCCGTTGCGGCGACTGATCTTCAGCCCCCATGTAAACCACAGAGGCACAACTACACCAACAGTTTGTAACTTTTCTTCACTCTCACAGTGATTCCTTTAAATCTACTTTTTTACGCTTTATACTTGAATTAAAATAACGCCAGTTTTGAAAAAGTTTAATCTCAGAGGGAGTTTTCATATAAAGTGTCTCATTACTTATTAGTGTGTCAAATACACACCTAAATCAATTTGATCAATGGGATTTTGTCCAATATAGTGATTAACCATAACACTTGATTCAGTAAGATTTTAAATAGGAAATCAAAAGCGATAATAAAGGGGCAATGGGAGGCTGCTAATTCGGATTTATTTTAGTAAAAATATCTAAGTGATACAAGAATCACACAGGCTTCTGAGATCTGCAGTCAGTTGTTAAATCTGGGGTGCGAACTAAACTGTGTGAAGCTGCTTTTAGCTGCTCTGCTACACACTGAGAGAAACAGCTTCCTAAGCTCAAATGAAGTACAACTTTATCCATGCAAGGCTTGAATCCCAAATGCATTTTTTTTTTTGTTTCTGGTGGCTTTGTTTAACATGCTGAACCACCCACCCTTAAATATGCATCTCTTTTTATTAATTTCTGCATTTCTTTTTTATCTTTCTTGTTTTGCTTTAATGCTTTTTGACCATCAGAAAAATACTTCAAACTGCTTCTCCTAAAGGTACTACACTTATGAAGATGCCCTGCCTTGTCATAAAAAAAGTAGATTTGAATTTGTTTTGCAAATTTCATTTATATGAAAATTGAAATTTATTAACATATGTAAAAGCAAAACCAAAAAAGTTTAAATGTAAAAAAAAAAAAAAAAAAAAAATACTGCTGTGAATGTTGAGAGCATGTACATTTCAGGAGCACAACATTTTAAACAAAAACAAAAGAGAAATTTTGGCTTGGACTTAAACAAGATTGGGAAAACTGATTTCATCAATTTGCAGCCTCGGGTTAAGATTAGGTACATCTTTGCTTGGACATTGTAATCTCACTGGATAGAAGAAATTCCTGCTCAGTTTTTTAAATTTTTTTATCATAATTTTATCAACTTTAAATTACACAAATGTTACTCTTTTGGAGGGTTCAAGTTAATCAAAAAATGAATATAGTATTTTCAACACTATAAGGTGCACTTAAAAGCTGAATTTTTTTTCAAAAATCAAAGTGGTGCCTTATAATCTGGAGTGCCTTTTATATTGAATATTTATGCTTGTGTTTACTGATGAAGGGATTTTAAGCTCTGGGGCTCTGTCAAATTGTCGGCCTGTTTTTTTTTTTTTTTAAATAAGTTTCAAACAAGGTCGGGTGTTATTGTGAATACTAATCCAGCTAATATGTGGCGATGTCGGACTGTGGTTTTTTTATGTGTCGCAAACAAGATTGAAAGTTACTGACACTGAAAATACACTAATGCAACTAATGTATGGCAGTGTTGAACAGTTTTTTTTTTTCTTTTCCTTTTTAACATTACAAACGAGGTCAGGAGTTGGCACAGTGTAAGGAAGCTCCTGTTAATCTCTGGCATGTTCGTTTATGAGAAAGAAACTGACCAAAAAACTCAATTGAAATTTAGTTTTTTAAAAATAAAAAGTTGGATCAGAGTCACATAGAGTCCTCTGGATCTCCTCCATGCAAAGACAATGAAACATAAAACCTTCATGTAAAAATATAAAAAGCCTTCATTTATTATAAAAACCTTTCGATAGCTACTGTAACATTTGTTTTAGCATTATCAGTTATCAATAAAACCTTGAGAAACTTTTTTAATAAAAACTTTAACTCATCTTTTCACACACATCCTTATTACAAATTTTGACTTAACTTTCTTTTGTCCTTCAACATATTTTTGAGTGATTGGTTTTTGGTGTTTGTGTGTTTTCTCCCAGACATTTTTAATGAATAACAAAGGAAATATCTATTCAGTTGATCTAATGCCTTCACTGAAGCTGCAGTGCTGACATAAGAACAATGCCGAAAGATTCTGTCAGTCAAAAGGACAAAAACTGTTTGTTTATTGAACAATAATTTATGTCAGTTCATCGAGTTGACGGCATGACACAGGAACAAAACAAGCAGCAGTAAGACACCAGGACAAAATTTGGGCAGTTGGAAAATAAATGTCACTCCATGGAGCCAGAAAACCTCAAAGACTGTTAAAGTGGGTCAGAGCGGAGAGAGGAACCAAAATTCTGCAGACAGAAGAGAAAGGAAATGCTGAGAGGAAGCAAGATCTGTTTAAATTCACAGCTGAAAGTAGGTTTTGTCACGCTCTGATGAACTCCGTTCGTCCACCCTCAACACATGTTTTCTGTCTGATATTTTTGCTTTACAAACGACCAAATCCATTCAATCTCGGTGACCATACAAGAGTCCCGCTTCCTTTTTAAATCTGAAGCTGAAGTGTAAATACAATTATATATATGGCCCTGTCTTTTGTGTGAAGATGCTCTCCATCGAGGACTTAGGGAATCTGTGCCCCAAAGATAAATAACTGGCTCTGCGAGGTTTACAGCAGCAAAATCTTACCTTTGTGTCACATCTCTGCAGTGAAAAAAAGCCTTTATTTTAGAAAAGATGAAGATAAGTTTGACTGCAACTGCTGCTCTCTTACTGAGTCAGCTGAACACAACATTTTTTTTTTGTTCAAAACATATCTCAAACTTTTTAACATTTGAAGGAAAAGAGAAGAAATCTTTTGCTTTGATAACAAAATTCCACAAAGTAAATAGTCTATAACACCTGAGCTGTCGCTGGTGACACTTAAGTAACACACGCTTCTTGACGTACCATAAACCTTCGATCATTTAAGCAATCAGCATGAATAAGCAGATTCTGATGAGAAAAGTGGCTTTGCATATTGGCTTTACACTGTTATGTTTTATGAGCGTCAAGTATTCTACAACAGCGCATAGCCGCTTTTCTCCGAGACAGAATGAGCTGATTTACGTTGATTGCGTAAGCACTTCATTATTGTGAAGTGTTGCATACTGTGTTAGCACAAGGCTGCTTTACTCCATGTTACAATCCGCAGAAATTACGTTAATTGAGTAAATTGTTGACAAGATATGGTAATCTAAAGAATTTATAGAAGGGAGCTAAAGCTATAGTGTTCAAGGATTGAGCAACACCTGGTGATTCTTATCGCACTTTTGCTTTGGACTTTGCTTGCAGAGGTGATTTAGACACCAGAGCATAGTTCACCAGACTCTGCCACAAAGTGGTTCTATTGTGATTAATACAAGTACCTGGATGCAGTTCTCCAAAACTGTCATTTAATATGGAACACCTTGTGATGGATGTCAATTGCTCAAAAAGAATACAATACAAACAAATCTGTTGATATCATGCTATCTAAGATACACCATTGTATATAGTGTAAAACACAAATTTGACACTATGAATCTGTTTTCTTTTTCAACTCTTTCTTAATTATTCAATTTATGGTGAGCCAATAAGGACCACATACTGCCACCTACTGCCTAGGAGGTGAAATTGCCTGGATTGTTATGTACACTACCTGCTGATAACATGGAGAAGTTGGACCAGGAGAACAATCATGATGTAGGAGGACAGATCATTATGGACTGACTGATATGAGTACACTCTGAAATCAATTCTAGAACCATGGTTTCTAAGTTTTTCTGCAGACATGAGTTAGTCAAGAAAACTTAGTGACAGAAACCTGAGCAGCAGCAACACTTGGATCATGCTATATTTGGGTTCAAGTCTGAGATTTCTGAAGGTACATCTCATTACTGGATACACCTGACTTCACATCTCCTGGCCACAAGCTGTCAATCAATCACACAGCCTTCTGCCTAATGTGGACTCTTCGCATCCCTTTCTGCTTCATAACATTGTTCCGTCTCATCTCTGTGATTATCAGTAAGGATGACTAAAGCATTGTTCTGTGTGCAGATTTTTTTTTTAACTTGTCCTGTCCAACAACTGAGCAAACAGGTAGGCTGAGAGCCTCATGTGTTGAGCAGATTTTACTGTCATAACCAGAGTTTATTGAGTATAAACCCCCGTTGTATTTCATGCTAAACTTTATTTATATAGATTATGTTTGTATCTTTTTTTCTGGACCGACCAGACGGAAAAGAAGAAGAAAGAGGGAGGTAGGTGGGGGAGGGGGGGTGTAAAAGAGGGGGCTTAGAGAAAAAAGAAGATGGCAGAGAGGGAAGCAACATCATAAAACAACCAGGTCTACATAGCAAACTAGAATGAGCGGGACCTGTCTACACACACACTCTCCAGTTAAACCCACACCTGTGGCCAAAATAGTCTTTACATTTAAACTAGTCAAAGTGTACACAATATAACTGCAACTCACACACTTATTCATACAAACAGACACACAAAGTCTGTCATTCTGTCACACATACTATTAGTGCAAAGGTGGCTGACACCTGTGCTCAGGTGAATGTTTATGTTGTGGTGATGTGGATGATGATGGAATGTACAAAGGGGGAGAGCACCCAGTCATCCCCATGCCAAGACCCCCTGCCGGGACAGCTGCAGTGCCCCGGACTTCCCAACACCCGCCACGGAGGCCCCCCACACCCGAGAGTGGGAAGGCACAGGGACATAGGGAGTACAGGCCCCAGCCCAGCCAGAAAAGCAAACACCCCCCCCCCCCCCCCCACCACACACACACACACACAGACATCCCCCCCCCCCCCCACCACACCCCACACACCAGGAAGGCCAACGCGAGGCCCCACCCCCGGAGAGCACCCCGACTCCAGAAGAGCATCCCACCACCACCTGTGTGCAGATTTTGAACACACACATGCAAACTGTCATCTTAAGATGGAAGAAACAGATTTTTTTTTTTCTGGTGGGCAACATGGTGGCGCAGTGGGTAGTACTCTCATCTCTTAGCATTAAAGGCCCAGGTTCAAATCTCCGCAAGGAGATCTCAGGCCCTCCAATGTCCTCCTACAGTCCAAAAACCTTTTATACTGATGTGTGATTGGAAACGTGTTTGGCTGTGTGATTGTGTGTCCCTGTGAGGGGCAGGTGACCAGTCCAGTGCCCCACCTTAGCCCAACAGTACCCAGGACAGGTTCTGGAAACTCCCGGGTTGCTGTGGATTAGGAAAATGGATAAAATGATGGAATGGTTTCTGGGTTGTTGGGACCACTGAGATACCTAGAGAGGACCAGTTACACCTTGGTAAATGGCGTATAGTTGTATAGCACTTTCTATCATTCTTGGAGGGCCCAAAGCGCTTCACAGTCACAGACCCATTCACCCATTCACAAATAACTAAACTAACAAAGACCCCTTAGAAGCTGCTTTTGAAACAATGTAAAAGGGGCAATCATAAGCTAATATTTTCACTATTTTTGTATACGTAATCTTTTTTGGCAGGTGCCTCAAAATCAGACAAAAATCCTGAACTTAAACACCAAATAAATGTAAGGCATTAAGCCAGACAGACGAAGGAACTCCTTCAGACCGCCTGTGGAGATGTTGAAGAGCCTTTGAATGATGATCAGAGTTTGCAGAGCTGCAGACAAGTCAGGAATCTTTTGTCTGTCACCAGGAGTTTGGATCGTTAAAAGCACCAGCATGTTAAAAACTTGTCTCCATTGAAGGTGTGCAGGGACAGCTGTGCAATGTCTTTTTGACTGAGACCTTGTGAAAATGTAATAAAAGCCACTGAGCCATTGCTGTCACTGAGTTTTGACTTGAAAACTCTACGTGAAGTTCATAAATATTTGTCCCTGTCCAATGAACGAGAAGCTTTCGGAGTCCAGATTTCCCATGAGGCTTTGCTTAAGGGGATATGCATCAAACATGACAGGTGCAGGAGCGGTTGAGGACGAGGCCCGTCAGAGTTGAGGGAGATATTTCAGCCTGCTGGCTCTCTAAAAGAGCTCTGCCTCATTAACGATGATGGATGGGGGGAGGCAGACGAGCGACCCGTCGCGCCACTGCCGTTTGGATCCCTGTGAGCATCTCACATTCAGGACAAAGCTTCAGCACATCATTTCAGAGTGAAGAATGTAAAAGTGCCTCACCTGTGGGTGAATGTGACTAGAAAGAGCTTGAGTGATGCCGGCTGCAGGTCAGACTTAATTCAAATGGGGTCAAATTGGACGTTTTCTCATCTTTCTACCCCTTTGTCCTGCTCTTCTGCATGTCCTCTGTTCCCCCTTTTTTCTCTATCGTTCCATACTTTAATGACTCGGGGGCATGAAATAAACAGCTATGGGGGCCATAAGCCTAGCCAAGCAGCACCTCTGTGGGGCCACCTGCTCTCAGAAGGTCATCAATTTTGCAGAATTTTTCCTACACAGAGAACAATGCACGTTGCAGGAGAAACAAAGGCACCTGGGGTGAATGTATGTGCAGCAAACATGAAAATGTGTCAGTTTTCAAATTGAAAACCCACAAAGTTGCAGATGTTTCTACCCTTGGACACATCAGCCACTTATAAATATTTGAAGTCCCACTCTGATCATCTTTTGATCTAATGTAAAACCCTTCATAGAATTCTTTTAGATATGATTATGCCATTTTTTGGCAAAATTAAAAAAAAATATGTTTTGTTTTCTGGGACTAGTTTCTACGAAGTAATATTACAAGTTTTTTTTTATGAGTTTTAATCTCGTAGATTTACAACTTTTTTCTCGCAATTAATTAAAGTCGAGGGGAGCCTACAGTCCAGCGAATTTATGCCGTGAGCTGAAGCTGACCAACCAAACTGTGAAAGTGTCTTGGTTTTCATCAGGTAAACTGAATGTTTAAAATATTTCACGTTTGGAAGTTTCTTTATTTCATTTACAGTTTATTAATCTTTTATTCATTGATGGTGTCTTGCAGGATCTCTGCAGATCCCGCTGATGAAGCGGTCAATATCCGCACAGCTGTCCACTTCAAGTCATTTCTTCCTCTACGACAGACCAGATCTCCTACAACTCTGTGATGCTTCCGTCTGAAGAGAACTAGTTTTCGGAATTTTCAATGTTCTTGTGCTAACGTAACAGACTACTGTCATTTCTCAATATTGTTTTGTGTTGAGACGTGACGTTTCATTTGGAGAAGGAGGCGTCCGGAGCTCTGTTTACATTCTCTTTTGGTTTCTGGTTTCTGAGCATGACAGAGACATGACGTAAGGTGATGAAAGGGCTTCTGGGAAATGAAATAAAGTGACGGTCCTAATGAACATGTATCTCTGAGCTCTTTATTTTACATATGAAACTCCGCACTACCGCGACACAGCAGCCATATTTTGCAGGGCAGCACATAGGAGTTCCTTAAGAACCTGACAGATGTGTCACGACCACACCTGTTGAATGAGTTGATTCATAGTGGTTTGAGATCAAAATTACACTCTGCCCCCTTGTTGTGGTTGCGGATGTATCTGGGCCATCATTCAATTTTACAGACCTCTATTGCTGTCCACAAGCTATTCAGAGAGAAAAGAAGACATTTTTGAAGGGTTGTAACCAAAATGATGGGGCTTGTTTGCCGCTGGCAAAAACCAAAAAAAGTATATTTGACATTGATGCAGCAAATAAATATCTAATCAGGTAGTAATTTTTTTTTGTTTCTGTACGTCAAGCCTGCTTTATTTACAATCCCAAGATGGACACATGCAGGCTCCAAGGTCTGGAATGTAACTTTTTAATGACTTTTTTATCTTTGACATGACAGTGGAGGCAGCCCTGAATTATGTGTAATCGGTAGCATCTCCATAGTGGATTATTTTGTCAATATGTCTCTACTTTGCAATGATAAATTTCATTGCAAAACTTAATATCATCAAATTGTAGTTTTATAACTAACTGAGGAGTCAGAAACGCATCACCTCAGGTTTTTAAAGATCCACTCCAATGGAAATCGAGGTGTAGGTGTTTTGACATGTACTTGTAGCGTATATCTCAGGATATATATATATATATATATATATATACAGTGTTCAGCATAGCGTAATTTATTAAACCCCTCTATTTTCCATTTTTCAGGAAACCTTTAGTTAGTGTCCTTTCAGAATCAACATTTTCTATGAGATACATGCTATTTTCAGGTTTTGGAGTTCAACAAGTGTACAATAGAACTCATTGCTGTGGAAAATTTGAAAATTGTTCTTTTGTTTCATTGAGCTACTGATTAAATTGGTACTTTTTAAAGAGGGTGTACTCATTTATGCTGAGCACTGTACATAGATAAAAAAGGTTAAAAATTTCATTTAAATTCTTGAAAATCAGGTGCAGACAAAAAAAATGTCATAGATGTAGAAGCTACAATCAGGAAGCTTCCTGCTCCGCTCCATTCTGATGCGTCCACTTGTGAATAAAAAGATCAATGTACGTCTTAATTTTCCTCATCCGAGCTGGCATTTGGCTCAAAACTGTACAATATTTCTTGGTATTTTGGTCGTAGAGGAAACGTTATGTCGAGGTTGAGAGGAACTGTTAAGGCTGATTTCCACAGGTTCATCTGCGGTGCCTCTCCTTAGATTGGATTGACACAAAAAATAGAACATTCATTAATTAGTTTACTTTTACATCAACTCCATCATGTCTGTCTGACATCCATTCCCTCCGCAACACAATGAAGACTTAAATGTGCTTGCACAACAGCAATGTAAACTTGCATTTCAACGCGTTGGCCATTTTCATGCTGACTCACTGCTGAGACCAATACAGTACTTAGGTTTGGTAGTGAGGCATAATGATCCCCCGCTTCAAGACATGGAAGTACCAACAGTTGTAAATATGGTCACAAAGGAAATGCTATTAAATTCCTGTTTGTGCCTGATTGGATTAATATGTCACAAAGACAGACATTAATCGGGACAGAGCTGAGGAAACAAAAAGCCTGGAGCACAAGATTTGACATTTTCCTCCGCTGCTCTTCTTATTGTAGGGGGCGGACAAGTGCTAATAAATAGTAAAAACACAAAAGAAGAAAGATCAGTCACCCGCGTGTCTGGCGCTGGTCAGGTGTGTAACACCACCAGCTGAATGCGCATTCATGAAACCACGTAATCACGTTCTTGAACACACCACACATGGCCAATGTGAATGGAGCTTCGCATGAGTTTGATTTCTAGCAGTTGTGGCGTCAAAATTAGAAGAAAAATGCCAGAGAAGAGGAAACAATTCTAGGTTTCCAAATGAAAACTCCTGTTGCACTTTCAAAATAAAACTTGATTCATTTTTACTATGTATTTAAGGTGGTAAATTACCACGTGGTAACAAACGTTAACACCGCAGATAACACCGGCCTCAATTTCACCACAAAAAAGAAAAGTTTAATTTTGGTTGTACAAAAATGGCGCATTATTAATGACAAAAAATTTGCATTTTACAAGGTTTCTGTGAAGAGGGAAGGTGAGGACATGGGGGCTGATTGCTTGAGTTTAAGATGAGCGAAGAGAGTGAGATGAACTATTCAAAAGGGGGTTGGAAGGACAAACCCCTCCTCCAGAAGCCAGTGGGAGGGGGATGGACGGAAGACGCAACAGAGACAATGTAGTGACTGACAGTAGTGAGACAAACTCCCTGCGCAATACAACCACAGACAGAGCAACGTAAATTTGGGGTATGCTATGGTAAACAGATAGATGATGGAAAATGTGGGCAGACTTACTGTGCGCTAACAGTTCTGCCCATAACTTAGAGGACAATTTCAGATAAACTCCTGCTTCTCTACAGAAACTATGTCTTAGAAAAACAACACATTTTTATTTTTGGCCCAAAAAAAAAGGCATAATGGACCACTGGGAACGCTTTGAAAACAGATCTAAAGATGATTGGAATGGGACTTTATTTGTTTATCCTGATTAGCAGAAACAAAGCAAATACAAAAAAATGAGGCTGAATAGCTTTGGATAAATATTAGAAAAGCATATTTTTATCTGCAAATCATAAAGCAGAATTCTTAAGTGACGTGACAACAGATGTTCTTTGAGCTCCAGCCGAGGTCCCTCAGGTGAGCAGCTGGGGCTTTTCTCTGCTTCCTTCTGAGGCTTCAACCTGAGCTCAGCGAGGCGTGTAGCTGTCCTCTTTCCATGCTCGGAGAAGTCAGAGGAGAATGGCTTCCTTTTTGTTGTCCAAACACAGCTGAGTGTCAAATACAGGAATTGGGTCAACTAAGGTGCAGCTGTTGGGTCACAGGTCAGAAACATCTGCACAACTCTCCAGAGGCTATGGATTTGTTGATTTATCTTATAGTCTGCTGCTCAGGACTGATACAGGCAGATATTTTCCTTTAAATACTGCTTAAGAAAGATCTTATAATGTTGTAATACAGCTTTTTTTAATGCAAAACTGATCAAATGTACTGTTTCCTGGTATCTGAAGCTAAACCCCCCTGGCTTCGTGTGACCGTTCACTATGTTGCACTGTTGCTACTGCAGCATCTGTCTGTGCTCAAATGTCCTTTTTTGAAGCCCGAGGAGTCCCTGATGACATCCTTAGTGTCTTGACCACCTTTAATCACTTTACTGCCAGGAAATGAAGCTGTCTCACAGCTTTCGGGAGACAGACAGTTTGCAGTAAAAACCAGTCAGTGTGGCTTTAGCCTTTAAGTATCAATCCACATTTATTGTTCTCTTAATTGAAGAAACAGTCATAAAATCAGACAAGAAACATTCAATCCTAGAAAACATTTAATCCTATAGATTTCAACATTTCTTTTATAGCATGCAATAATGGCATTAAAGGGATTGTGCATCATTTCCACAAGTCTGTAAACACATTTTAGGATAATGAAGTGATGCATTTCTACTTTGCAAGTGTTTTTTTTCCTATGTTGCCGACATTTTTTCTTGTGTAACCCTCATGCAATCCTAGGCATGTTTGAATTAAAAGTGGGGTCATCTGGATCCCACATGACAGAGTGCTGATTTTTTTTTTTTCTTCAAGGATTTTTTTATCTTCACTGGTGTCCGTGGAAGACATAAAATCCTATCCAGCTTTGTAATGGGAGGGATCACACATCAATATAAGGGTGGGGTCATCTGGACCCCATAAGACAGCACAAGGGTTAACGTTTTCAATTGTTGACAGAACCACTTTTCTTAAATAAATTACACAGGTCTGTTGTTTGTCATTGTCATTGTTGAAAATAAAATGTTAAAAGGAAAGAGGTGGTGAGACCGGATGAATAAATGAATGAATGAATGAATGAGAGAATGAATGAATGAATGAATGAATGAATGAATGAATGAATGAATGAATGAATGAATGAATGAATGAATGAATGAATGAATGAATGACGTGTCTCCCCCAAGGCTAGGATCACACTGCAGGACCTATGTTCACACCAAACTTGCGTTCACTCTGTAACAACAGTCCCAATTACAACTCAAAGGCCAATTTTTGATTAATTCCTCGTGTCGCTCTAGGAAAACTATGTCCTAGAAAACAAAAACAGAAAACAAAAACACATTTTTTTTTATTTTATTGTGGCAATTAAAAGACAACTGGGAACTTCTTCAAAATAGTTTATAAAATCATTAGATTAGAGCTCTACAATCTCATGCTATTGGCCATCGTTGTCTTTCTGGGGACAAGTCCATCAATTAATCTTTTTTTGTGTATACTAATTGTTTTGCTGGCACATTTCCCGTTGCTGATGTTGTTTTTTTTTTTTTTTTTTTTTTTTTTAATGAAAAAAATGATATAAAGTAATTTGAATTAATCTGAATCAGTTCCAGCAGTTGAGATGAGGGTTTCACCTTTTTTCACCCATCTCTGGTTTTAATAATGCCTGCAGTTTTAAGAAAGACAGGATTGGTTTTTATTAGAGAGCAGAATAAGATCCGAGGTTTCTCGGTTCATGCAACTTTAAATTCTGCTCACTTTTCACTATATGGAAATGTTCCTCATAAATATGAACTGCACACACAAGCACATCAAATGTTGAAAACCTCTTTTTGGACTGAGAAAGCAGCAAAAAAAAAAATTAAGTCAAAATGGGGAAAAGTTACATGTGAAATTTTGGGGAAAAAAGGCATGTTTTGCTAAAGATGGTGGGCAAGATCATAAAAATTGATAGCAGACTTGCAGGATCCAAACAAACCATGAGGTGTCCTGCAGTTGCAGCTGTGTTACCTGTGTTTGTGAGCGGAGGCTTAGCAGTAGAAGTCTTGCAGTGCTCGAATATTGCAGTTCAGTTTATACTTTTAATTAGATTTCCTGTAAGAGCCGTGTTAAACATCCTCTCCTCTGCGTCCGAAAGGCTCCCCTGGATTCAGCCAAAGCTCT
Organism: Oryzias javanicus; assembly: GCA_003999625.1. Taxonomy (NCBI): domain Eukaryota; kingdom Metazoa; phylum Chordata; class Actinopteri; order Beloniformes; family Adrianichthyidae; genus Oryzias; species Oryzias javanicus. The sequence continues at coordinate 15,633,056 of CM012441.1, read as the reverse complement.
GTGTGATCAGGGCAGAGAACATTTCAGGCAGTAAGATGGATAGACTAATATGTGATGTTATGACTGTGGTGTCAGGCAGGAAAGAGAGCTGATAAATGAGCCGATTCTCTGCGTGTGCATGTCTGCAACTCTTCCTAATGCTGTAACGCAGTAAGAAGAAGAAAAAAAAGAAATTAACATAAGTCCTTGACGCTGACATAATTTCATTAGTTATTGATTGTGTCATTGACACGACCAATTTGTAAATGTCTTTACTCTCATTAAATGTGAATAAATGTTGGGAAAACAGACCAGGTTTAAGGATCAAGTCAAAAGATATGCACTTATTCCAAAAAGGACTTGGTCGCAGACAACAAGATGGCATCTGACATCATTGTCCAGAAGCAAAATTACACAACTTTAGACAGAATCCAAAGTTTTGTTCTTAATTTTTAAATTTTTTTACTGTTTGAACCACTGTTCATGCATTTTAGTGAGATTTGTGTTTGAACCAAACAAAACGGTCAAGCCTTCCAACACACTCTCTCCACAAGACCTTGAGAGCAGAAAAGTCCCTTGGTTCTAACTAAACAAGCCTGCTTAATTTGGTCTGGGTCGAGTCCTAAACCGTGTGCTTTGTGTATTCAGACTGCCTTCCAACTGGACATTTCTGTTTCGAACTAAAGAATGTAAACAAAAGCACTTGACTGAAGAGATCTTCAATCATTGGAAAGGAATTACGAAGGCAACGAGATAAAGAATAAAGAAAGTCCTTAGCTTTTGAATGTCTGCATCAAGGTCAGGTGCAACACTTCTTACTTGACAATGCTGAGGAATGCTGCAAGATGATTGCTGAAGAGACAACGGTTAAGAAGGTGTAGAGGTTAATCTTTCGATTCCTTTTCCTGTTTTCTAATTCTTTAACCTCTTCAATAGAAGGACAAAGATAAAGTTCTGGTTTACACGTATGGACATTGTAGCCACACACGGTAAAACGACCGTGTCGCTCTGTCGTTGTCCATCTGAATCTTTATTGACACAATGTTTTAAGACAGAACTTCTTTGACTCATAAAATGGACATTGAACAACTGAGTTGTGCCCTCTGGCGGTCAAAAGTATTCAAACAATAATCTACATTTCAAATGTCACAGAAACAAAATACATAAAATCATCAAAACAAAATAAAATTCTAATGAAACTTAAATCTCTCAGTAAATGGCACTTAAAGAAGGTATGCTGGTAAGTGTTCAGGACATTTAAATTGTCAGGAAGCAACACGTATCATGTTAAAAGTTGTTTCTTACGCTGTCATGCCCAGCTACGGAGGCCATTTTGGTCCAGTTGTTCCACTCTGAGCGGGGAGCCTATTCAGACTGAGGAATCTCAGAGAGAACCAGAGCTCAGGAAATAAACGAGACCAACTCAAAAGAGGAGTCCGAGAGAGGTTCCTGCTCCTGGGCAAGAGTCTTTTGAGTGTATTCAGACTTAACATTAGTTCCAGGTCATTGGTGGAAACAAATTCTTGTTCGTTTTCTGTAAATCAAATGCGCCAATCTGAATAAACCTTAGTAATTATGATACAATAAAATAAGAGCAAAACTGTAACCATTTTATTGATTTCAAAATTGACAACAAAATTGTTCAAACTTGCAAGAAAAAAAAAGTTAAGTTTAAACCAGGAAAAACAATAATGCTCCTTCAAGGCATCGCCATGGAAAACTTTAAGGTCCATTTTCAAGATGAAGGTACAAAACGCACAGAAGCCTCTTCCAATTGTGAGTACATGGCCTTGTATCAGGCAGCGACATAGTTGTGTGAACACCATATTCTAAAAGGGCGTACAAAAACCCACATTTAGTGTGTTCTTTTGCTACACATGGCCGATAAACATGGAAAAATCAACTCGTTTTTTTTTTAGTGATATGGTGGTACTTCTGGTTCTGGCTGATGATCTCTGCAGACAGTTCTTCTTGCTTATTTTCGCTGTTCTGGACACACAGAAGGTGAAGAAGTTGAGCGCTTGATAAAGTTTGAATTTCTCCACTGAAGCAAAGCCTGAGTCACCATGTTAATGTTCTCAATGACACACTTCATTGATTTAACCTTCTCAGAAACAATGTGGAAAAAACCTCCTCTCTTCACACATGATTTAAACAGGCCTTCTGCCTCTGCTTCTCTCACAGGTGCTGATCATCACTCAAGTCTGATGCTAAAGTGCCGCTGTTCAGCAAATGACTTTATTTAAGTCTGAGGCCTGGATTTATAAATAGATGATTGCACCTCCTTGATTCTTTCTCATCATTCAGTCGAGTGTTTGATGGCAAGCTTGGATTATTGATCTGTTTATGACCCAGTTGGAAGCGAGCATCAACTGTCCCACATATGGAACCAAATCTGACTTTGAAATGATCCAACCAGGGAGCACTTGCTTTGGCACATTTGGTGCTGGTCCTAGTTTGAACAATGGCAGAGTCGGTTTCCTTTGATAATTCTCTAGGTTGGGTTCTGCTTCCATTGCACCCGAAAAGGAATACTACAGGTTCAGAAATTACTCAATGGTTGAATTCTTTGCAGAAGTGAAAGTTCACCTGAACCCTGGTTTGGACTCCTGTCTTGTGAATCTAAAAAAAAAAAAAAGTATTGTAGCATCCCTTTTCCAGAACTGACAAGCCAAGATACAGTCCGTCTTAGATTACTATAGGCCATAACCAATGCCAAACAACTTGCCTAGCAACTTTTATCAACAGGAAGGAAAATCTCCCTAATGTCTTAATTCCCCTCTTTTCTGCACCAGCCCTCTCCATTTTCCTTATTCAACCATTATCTGAACCCATCGAGTCCAAACCAAGAAAGCCAGAGCCAACCTGGTGTGTTCACTGAGCTCCAGAACTTAGAACGTTAGCGGAACCCAAACAGCCACCCAGTCCAATTGAGTTCACTACAATCATCCTAAAAACGAAATAACATGCCTTGAAAGGTAGCTTTTAGACCTGAAGAGGTTTTTTGGGGGGTTTGATCAGAGCCTTAAAAGTAGACTAAACTCAAGATGAAGGGACATTAATTCAATCAATTCATTTTTTCTTTTTTTAGCATTCATTCATCCATAGAAAGTCCAAAGCAGAGCTGGTTAGGTTGATATTTCAGACAAATTGTTTATTTTGTGGTACAAGCACCAAATATGGCATGGATGTACCTTAAGATCCCCTCTCTCAGAAAAGCAAGTTAGCCACAGGAAAAATACAAAATGGCATCCACTTGTAAAGATGCTGGCCACACAGTCAATTGTTACACAGATATTCAATTTCCATTTGCCCACCTGAACTAAGGCTGAAACTTAATACAGTAATAACTCTATAGAATACTATTATATGTATGTCTTATAGATATCATTACTATACAAAATGGGTAAGTATTTACTAAAATTGAGGCATTTTTATCCCAACCTGGCAACACTACTGACAGTTAAACATTGTACTTTCATGAACTCCATAAGTAAATTTAAGCCCTTCACTGTACTGAAGAAAAATTGTGATAAATGTATTGAAAGTTACAATCTCTTTATGCTAGAATCTTTAACTCACCTTGGAATCGATACTATCAATACTCAGATTGATACGTCCACCCCTAGTGGCTAACATCTTTTTTTTGAAAGAGAGCATCTTAGAATACATCAATGCCGTATTTGGTTCTTGTACCACAACATGCAAAATTATTTTAATAACCGGCTCCAATCAAGAAGCGGGTAGAAAAGTGTCAGGGTGTGACATTGACAGATGAAAAGGATTGCCACAATTTCAAGGAAACACTTTCAACTGGATTTCCACAAGCTGAAGCCAAGACCCTTTCTATAGTCAGTGAAATAGAACACTTTTGATATTATTCATTTTATTCCATCATTTTTCATAAACAACATAAATCAGCTTTTCTTAAGCCCCAGGAGCTTTAGGTGTGACATGCTGAAGAATCAACGTTAAACATGCCACAACATGTTTTTAATTCATTTACAGCTACTGTGCATCCTAACCTCACTCCTTCAGGTTAAAAGCTTTTGAATCAAAATATGATTGCAATATAACTCATTAAAGTCCATTAAATATTGCTTAAGTTCAAATCATGGTTTCAGTTATTCAAGTTGAGTCCTGAACTAAAAACACGTTAAGTGGTGAAAAAAAGTAACCACAAGAAAGAACAAATGCCATATCTGTGTCAGTCATAATGATGCAATCTAAATTATAGTTTGGGCACCGATTGAGTTTTATGCGGTTCCAGTACCAAAGCGTGGGTTTTGTCATTTTTTGACGTGCTCGCTGTTCCCATTAAATCAGAGCTCCACAACCCCTGAGCTGCAAACCGGCGGCCCTCCCCTCTTTTGCCGCACGGCGAATTTGCTGCTAAACGTTTGTCAAACATGTGATCCTGAGCTAGTCTGAGAGGTTACCGGTGTCTGGATGACAGCCGGTTGCGCTGTATCTGTGTCTCTGTGACTGAGTTTGAAGGCTGTCCCGCATTAACCTGAGAGGAGGAAAATAGGGGATTTTTTTTAATAATTATTGTCTTAACTAAAATAGATAAAATATCACAGTTCAGGAGAGTCAAGCAGGCTGCCCGCACTCCCCGCAGCAGGTGTCTCTCTCCCGGTGTGTGGAGCGGGCGAGATCCACTGAAGTCCAGGAGGCTGGCTTCAGCCAGAGAACCGCTGCGCTGCGACAGGACAAAACACCCTTATTGGATCTTAAAATTGATTAAATCAAAACCAGGAGGTACTGATGAAATGAATGCATACTTGTTAAAATTTGTATTTAATGTGATTGCTTTACCAGTACGTTACCTAAATAATTTAAGTTTAGAAAAATGTATTTGTCCTGTCGCCTAGAAAACAGGCAAAATAGTTAATTTGTTAAAAAACAGCAAAGAACCTGTCTCTGGTAAGAATAGTCATCCTATTAATAATCTGCCAATTCTTAGTAAAATAACGGAAAAAAAATGTTTATGATCAAATTAACTTTTAGATTGAATTCCATCAACAAGCTATCAATATGCTTGTAAGAAAGGACATTCCCCAACAACAGCTTTAGCACAAATAACAGATGATTGGTTACATGAAATAGAAGAATTCAATTCAATTTTATTTATATATCCCAAAATCACAAAGAAATTTCACCTCATTGGGCTTCATGCAGCTAATTTTACAGATGCAGACAGTCATTAGTCATGAAATATGAAAAAATAGCAAAAGACTGAACAGACTAAATAAACTGGTTATCCCTGCCCTCAGATCCTCCCTCTCGGTAAGGAAAAACTCCTAAAAAACCAGAGTTGGGAAAAACAAAGAAACGTTAGGGATTCCCACATGAGGGAGAGATCCTATCCCAGGACGGACAAGCGATACCAGAACTGGTAAAGACAAGTTAGCTCTACAATTACGTGTTTAAATAGAGTTCATTCAGATAGAGCTGAGGGACGAGTGGTGATGAAGTCCTCAGTCAGACGAATCAGAAGCGCAGTCCACGGCCAGGAGCAGGAGCGTGGGCGATCCACCTGGGATCTGAAATCACTTAACTTAGCACCGAAATGCGGCACCATTTGCAGCATCTTCTTTCGGTTTGAGTAGAACCGTAAACTCATTAACAGTTCCTACTCAGAACCGAACTTTGGTGCCCAACCCTAATAAAATGTACAAATATGGTCAGACATGATGATGAAATACAGATGTTCAATCGTTATTTGAGAGCTGATCAGTAATCGTTGGACTGCTTTCAAATGTAAAACACTGCACTTTCACATACATATGTTTTCCTGCATGTCTCATGATGTGCGATTGCACGTTTATTTAAAAAAAAAATCTAACAGATTTAATTGTGTTTAACAGGTAAAGAATGGACATGTTATTTTTATTTTCTATGTAAGCTTCCTAGTTAGACAGATGGTGCCTTTGGAGGAGCTGGGGTCTGTACAAGTGTGTTTTTGTTTGGCTGCACAGCGTGTTGCACCCACTGACAGCTTGTTATGAGGTTCATTTGCAGAGCAGCAGCACTTCAGTCACCGAGGAAACACAGGTGTAACATACGCACACGCAAACACACACAGCCAGAGCATGCCCAAACACAACTTTCCCAATGAGGGAAACTAACCTGAAAAAGTCTAAGAAGATGCAGAGTTTCTCTCTCTTGCAGCCAAAATCAGACGAGTCACGATTCACAGTAACTGGATTGCTGCTTATTAAAGACCAACAGCCCAGATCCAGTTCTTACTACATCAGATCCATTCAACCACAGACCACTAGATCACTGGACAGCATTAGATATATATATATATATATATATATATATATATATAAATTGTGAAATAGTACAGCTTAATCAAGCATCATTTTTAGTACTATAATGAAGCACAATTTAGATACAAGCAACATGGGAAAAAAGCATTTTGAATTTAATTTTCTATATCTTAACTTGAGATTCTAATCATAACTTAATAACTTAGAAAGAAATTTAAGAGGAAACAATAGAAAAGTGAAACAAAATATGAATTCTCCAAAAAGGAAAATGTTGCTGGTTGCTTAGCAGCCACTGAACTGAACTAGCAGGATGGGAGGATTGCCTAAGAGAAAAGTGCAATAAAAAGAAAATGAAAAAAAAAAAAAAAGTAAAACATTTTTACAAATAAAACTAACACAAAAACTGGAACACAAGGCAGTGTTTGTGGGAAGTTTCAACTGAAGGAATTAAGCATCCAGATGTCATCATTAAGAGCTGAGAGGAAGAGAAGCTGCAGGAAAGATGAAAGGGATCTTTGGTGTTCAACAATCTGAGGCTGGAGAGGAATGAGGAGGCAGAAACATTTTCAAACAAAGAAATGATAAATGCATGAACTCATCAAGAGTGCTGATGATTAACATTTTAAAAAATAACAGTTTGATTTTCCTAAATAATAATTTCAAAAAAACTTGTAAAAAAAAGGTAAAAAAAAAAAAACCTCCAAAAATAATCAAAAATAAACCTCCTGTCAAATAAAGCATCCAGTCATTATTTTTTTCTGGTTTTCTTGATCGTGATTGTTCCTTCCAAAATGAGCTGCATCAAAAGCAACCAAACATTACCTCTTCAAATTTAGATGAAGCACCGCTGTTCACGCGCCGACTCCGCCTAAAAGATTCATGTTGCTTTGACTTGTAAATACAGCCCGCGGGATGCCATTAGACATAAGACCCTAACATAGATGTTTTTAAATTAAGCCGCATTAAATCTGCTGGTGTGAAAGGGAGGATGAGTCATTGTCAGGGTGATGGAGAAAAATCTCAGCTTTCTAGTTGTGACTGAGGGCTGAGGGAATGAAAAGAAAAGGCTGGCTTGTTGTACAGGAAGGAGAGGAGGACGAGCGGTGATGGATGATGTCCTGGTAGGGTGAGACAACATTAGTACAGCCTGCGAGCCTCATTACAGAACATGAACGCTTCTGCGGCTGACTGATCTCTGTCTGAATCGCTTCAGACCGGCCATCATTTGAACGTTGGCATGCACCCGCCTAATGGAGGGAAACCCAGGTCCCCATGCATCGTCTACGTGTAGCAAATATCTGAAGTTACTGCCGTCTGAAAGACACTAATAAGCAGCTTATATATGCCTTCTGGGATTCCCAGGTAATCAAATCGGCAAATTAGATGCTGCATCGACTGGTTGTGCTGCTTTTTTTATGAATGCCACCAAATGAATGCGTAAACAAACCCTGCAAGGCGACAGCAGTTTGAAGGGAGACGGAAGAGGATGAAAAAAGAAGCACCCGTCTACAATTGATGTGTAAACTCAGCTGAAGGAAAATGTATGTATTGTGATTATTAGTATGGATTCACTGAAACAGTCAATTGAGAAATATAAATCTTCATTTTTTTTTCGTGATTAGCCAATTTTGATCAGTCAGTATGCAGATGATGACATATGGTGTATACTTGTATATCACTTTACTATCTTCTTATGGTGCATATGTACCAGACGCAATTTGTGCACCAAATTCGTGTCTGCCACCTCTTCTGTTGAAGCGCACTAAATTTACTGCTCAACGCCTTCACACCCCAGCCATGCTAAATATTTCTCTTTCACCCCTTTGATCAAGTTACTGAAAATATCAAATGCCTAAAGATGAGTTCCTGATTTACCGAGTCAACCTTGCAGCGCCCGATGCCCAAATCACGCCGCAAGACCTCAGATCGCCCCTGCAGTGTGAACAGCATCCGGTGTACATTAGAGGACCCAAAGCGCCGTCACAGTTCCTTTCACCCATGTACACGTGTTCACACACAAGCCACGTTTCAATCACACATATCTTCAGAACTTTATCAAAATTATAGGAATTTCGAAAAAACACATTCGCAATAATATTGTTTCCATTAAATCATAATTATGCAAATTGACACAAACCAGCTCGAACGATGATTCATTAAAAACACGGCGATGGATGAGAAAACGATTTTTTTATTTAATTCACTTAAAGGGAGCATTTGTGTGACGTCACAGTGTGGCGTGCGATCAGCCCAACTTGTCCATTGAAAGTCTCAGATGCGCCAGAAGCCTGTTCAGCGGTATTTAAAAAAAATAACCATGCTAACAAGTAAGCAGCTGGACCCTTTTTTCTGTTTGAAAACACGACAAAATCCATTAAAGTTTGTCACGGCACTCGCGCTCATCCTGCATCACATTCAGGCTGCAAGCCACAAAAGTGCCGCTAAAGATGAAGCGATGAGGAAATCTGCGTCGGGGATTTTACGGAGGAGCTGTAAGAATCCGTATGATACGCAACTTATAAAGAGCTGTGATGATGTGGAATCTCTCATGGCGCCCGCTGAGCTGCGCCCAGGGCAGCCACTTCATACCAAGAAGCACATTTAATTTGAAAAAAGTGTTCCCATTATAGTTTTGCAAAAAAAAAAAAAAAAAAAAGTTATTTCAATATGGCCCAAAAAGCACTTCCTCTAAGTGCAAAAACTTTTTTTTTCGATAATTGCAATAATTTCCATTAAGAGAATTTACAATCATAAGTCCAGTTTGCGAAACTGAACTGAACCAAACCTGAGATTTTCCAATCGGAGGTTGACCGCTCTACCACAGGCAAGGCAAGGCAAGGCAAGTTTATTTGTATAGCACATTTCATGTACAGAGACAATTCAAAGTGCTTTACATAAAACATTAAAAGAAACAATCAATAGAAAATAGAAAAATGTCATTCATTATTCAAATCATTAAAATAATTAAAAAGAAAGTAAAAAGATTTTAATTTAAAACAAGCATAGATAAAAAGTGCGGACGTAAACTTTTGAATACATATTAATCAAATGCAACTGAGAACACCGCACTACAGCCGCCTCACATGGAAGTGTGGTACTGGTGATGGTTTTGTGGCTGTTGACACTCAAAGCACTTTAAATCTGATTCTCACCCATGCTCTGTAAAAGGTTTTACACCCATAGGGTGCTGTAGGTAGCTTGCCCTCGAACACCTCAACATACCACTGGGGTAGGTTGATATTAAACCACCAACTGTTCAGTTGGTAGACAGCCGCTATTCCTCAGAGCCACAGGTGCCCTGCCAGTGTATTACACTGTCTTTGGTCATTTTAGTATTAAAATATTGAAGATAGATTTATTTTAAAGGATTTCTTTTGAAAGTGCATGTGTAAAACCTGACAGCTGAATTTGATTTTTGAATATGCAAAATATGATTAGGAACCAAAGGAATATAAAAAGTAATAAAACATTGGAAAGAAAATTGAACAATATAAAGCAGTGCCTCAAATGCTACAAAAACTGCTACAACTGCAAATTTTCCCAATTTAAACTTCTATTTAGTCAAATGACAATTAAGGACAAAAAGTCAACAACTGAGAAAAAGAACACCTTTAAGGGCCCCTTCTTTTCAGAAAAAAAAAAAGAGATAAGTTTCCAGTGTGTTCAGCTATTTTGAAGTCAGCACACACCACTGTTGAATCATTGTAAGACTGACTGATCTTTTTAGCTGACTGTGTTTCCTAGAAGCAGAAAAAAAGATAAACCGGCGAACTAGAGAAAAGGAGCTGGGGTTGAAAAAGAAAAAGTCCAATGAGTCAGTGCACTAGAAGTTGGGACGGTGGATGACACTGAAGCTTTGTCCGATGAGTGCTGTATGATAAATAATGACATGCAATCACAAAGATTGACATGTAATTGCAAGACCCAATTAGACCTGAAAAGACCTACCTTTGAAAGATAAAAGGGTAAAATCTATACAGAAGATGTAAGACAGAAGATGGAGTTTTCTGATAACATAACAGATAGTGTTTTACATGGAGAGATAACACGATGGAGCAGTAACTTTAGAACTAAAGTACAGATAAGGAAATGCATAAAGCTCAGTGTCCATGTGGCTTTTTTTCATAAGAACAGCAGTTTGAATGACTTATCGCATGAAAATGACGGTTGTATGGTAGAAGCTGGTCACGTGCCTATTTTTATTTTGCTTCATAGTGTTTTCTGGGGGGCAATTCCAATTAACAACTATTCGATTCATATCATAATTTGTGGTTGTTGATTCGACTCATAGTTGAAATTGGTTCATTTTGAACAATCCAAAATACAATTTCTTTAGCTGAAATTGATCCAGGACGTCTTTAGCCAAAACTTCAACCTGTGTGACTCAGATAAATACCTTGTACAGAATAATGCAGTGTAAATTAAATAAACGTAAGTAAATAAAAATTGATGGCATTTTAAGGTTGTTGGTTGAACTATTGGCATGAAGTAAGTCTGCCTCCATTTCCCAAGATCCATTTGTCCAAACTCTTGCTAGCCTTCAACCCCATAAAAAAATGCCATATAAAGATGTTAAAACCCCCAAAACGTGATTTTAACTGGAGTAGGTCTTTAAATAAAATGTAAATAATTGACAAACAAAATATAGTGCCTCAACGCTTTAACATTCCGTTCAGATATTTTTTTGTATTATAAATTATATACATTTCAGTCTCATCCATTCGATGTATTTGAAGCAAACCCCTTTCAGAATGATACTGATGCTGCAGTGGATCAACTGGATCAATAAAACCAAGCAAAAGACAGCTGCAGGTGAGCGCTTTCTCCGCCTGTGCAAATAGCTTGGAGACGCCAGACTCTCCTGCTGCGAGTCGCCAATACCAGCATCAGATAGCATCAAGAGGCCTGATACCCAGTCAGCATTTTGAACCTGCAAAACGAAATGATGGAAAGAAAATACCTGGCAGTCTGATTGATTTTAGATGATGAAGACAAGTTTCTGAGGATCTGCAGAAATTTGTCTGAGCTCTAGAAGCTGCAGAAGGAGGAGCCTCGCCCAGACCCCAGATGATGTTACCTTAGTTTGCCTTTGTAATCACTTTGTAGTTAAAGTTTAACTTAAATTATTCAGACACGAGTTTAGAAAGTTTAACTCTGACCAACTGAGGTGGATCTGAACATGGAAACAGCTGGAAACAAGTGAAAATACTTAAGGACTCATTTATTTTTAATTACAGCTACATTATCTAAAGTACTTGCTGCAAAGGACTCCTGACAAAACAAATTATCTGCAGCATATTCTGTGCTTCAGCTGAGAGGACAGATGTTCACCAAGTCTCTGGCTTGGACTCTTGAAGAACATGGAAAAGAAAAAAGTAGCCATCCTCGTTTGTCATGTCAGTTTACAGATCAAAAGAGTTTGGCCGAATCCAAATTCTTCCCTTACCCCTCCGTCCTTGGAGGGGTCATGGTGTCCAAAACTGCTTCTTTAAAGGGTAACCCTCGCCGCGGAGGGATGCAGAGCGCGGTGGGGGTGTTCTGCGAAACAAATTTCTTCTCGTAAGTGTGCTCCTGAGCACAGAAGCTTAGATTTACATGTAAATAATGTCTTTAAAGTTATAAAAACAGATATTGTACATTTTCTGAGAGCTGGCAACTACGCTGTAATGTAGCTGACCTGCGACTACAGATGACATCATTGAGTGGGAATGTCGTTCAAATTTGAAGATACTGTCATTCTATAACTCTCCGTTTCGAGGGATAAATGTAGAGGTAAAGAGAAGACACGGGGATACTTTCTGGACTACTGAAGGTCTAAACATGTCATTTTGTAGAACCAAAACAAACCGCAGATTTTGCTAAAAACCAACTTCCTGAATATTGTGCAAATAATTCTCTCTCCACTTGTACAGCATGTCCAGAAATACTCACCACGATACATCGCAAATTTATCGTCATCGTAACATCAGCTTGTGCAATATATGTATTGAAAAAGATGGATAATGTGATAAATGGTTACCCTGAATGTTTACACATGCAACAAGAATCTTATGGCAGTGTGACATATTTAACAAATTAAAAGGAGCCCTTTTCATCTTTAACTAATCGGCTGGACCTCTTTTATGTCAGATACTCGACTCTTATGTAGACGTGGTTCATGTGGAGTATAATTTAATTTAATAATAGTTGTTTTGCTACATGGTCATGTATTGCAAGTCATATCATCATTGCAATACCAATCACTAATATTGCACATCGCAAGTTTTTCTATTGTGCAGCCCTATCCAGCAACAATATCTGCAGGTTTTTAGCACAATCTGCTACAGGATGACCCCTTTGTGATGTTCTAAAAAGTTTCTAAGACCCACTTCTTTAATAATTTACCAAAAGAGCGTTCCCATATGCAGGGAAAGAGCAGTAAGTCAAAAGTGTGTTTTGAAAAGAGCTAGGGTCATAGCGCCTTTTTCAAAATTCACTTCTTTATTAAATCAGAAGGTAAAAATCTTCCACCACAGATACAAGTGTGTGCAATTCTATCAGAGAGATGTGCTTGGGTGAGTCATGCGCGATGATGCTACCAGTTCATGGCTGCAGAGAAACCATTCAGATAAGAACCATTTCTTCCTAATCAGTCTGAACATGACGGATAGGTGTCTCTATAAGCTCCTTTCTTCTTTATTTGTATATGTATGCTGCCTGCTGATACGTGTGCACTTGTGAGTCTGTCAGCCTAAACACAGCAGCACCCACAATCAATACAAGCTGGATTAGTCTGTGATGTGCAGATAACCTACAAAAGGCGTGCTCACCTGTCTGAACCACACACAACTGAGGGATTATGGATGAAAATGTACCATCAGGAGACCAACAGAGGACAGCATGAATAGAGCAACCACGTGGAACAGAACAACCATGCAAGGATTAATTAAGATTGTGATTAAAAATCTGAAAAAAAATAATCACACACAAACACACACACACACACACACACACATATATATATATATCCAAATAATCCATATAAAATAGAGCAATTTCAATGAATAACAGAGTTGCAGTTTTGGTTCACATGATTTAATTATTTTTTGCGAGTTTTGTTTAGACTTTTTACACCAGATAACTGATCAAAATTATGTTTAAATGTTTTATCTATTGTCAAAGAGCCTTGTTACAATAAACTTGAGGTATATATTTTGATCTCCTGCAGCTCAACAGTGTGTAGTTGCTCTTTATGGGCAAAGTACTTAAAATTTTTAAATAAAAAAAAATTACATTTGCATGTAGACTTAAAAGTAAGATTCTACACTATTGTTGTCATATTTGTATTTTATAGAGTTATTAAAAAAAAAGAGATGACGATGCACCAAAGTTATAATGATGGCAAACCTCATGTTTTTCTTTTTATATTTTTAAGTCAAGAAAATTTGCTGCAGCAGAAGGATTTTATTTTAAACAGGGTGCATTTTATTTTGAAAGGAACTATATGTTCTGCTGTCAAAAGAGTCAAAGACATTCAAATAAAACATAACAGTGCATTTTGCTAAACGATAACGTGGCACTTTGTGGCTCTTGCTGAGTAAGGATTTGTAAGAAACTGATCAAAATGGCTCTTTTAGGGCTAAAAGTTGCCAAAGTCTGGTAAAAAATTTAAATATAAATATATGCATATGGTAATAAATGTAACATAACATCCTCCTTAAGCTATGAGTTTTCACACTTGGGTAAATATTAAAAACAAGCAAGGCTTGGACTCTGAATGACTGCAGCAAAGGGAGCTATAATGCTGCATAAATAAGGCCACATAAGTGCATAAAACCAAGGTTTCCTTCAGGTTTTCACTTGGGTAATCTAGTTGAATTTCACTGCTAAACAATGTCAAAAAGTAGCTTGCAAAACTGATGCCATCCCTTCTTTGACACATGGTCGTGGAAAAACAGAAAAAAAAAAAAAAACATTTTTGTTCAACTTTGTACAATGAACATTTTCAGCCATGCTTTGGGATTCTTCACTGTTTTGCTGAACGTCAAGTATCATAAGATAACATAATGCCCCCTCCCACAGCAACAGCAGTCAGGGTGTTACAACAGTCCTCTGGCTCTGGAACCAACTATTTTTGTCCCACTGTGTTTTCTGTGTCTCACTTTTAAGCATTTAGCTGCATGTTGGATTTCATGTTCAATTCAATCCTAAAATATTTAAACGGATGCATTGAATCAGATGTCCTACTTTAATTTAAAGCTTGTCTGAGGATTCTGATTTACCCAAAACATCTTTTAAGTGATGCTTTTCTCCATGTCAGAGAACATTTTGTTGAAAACTAAAATAAAATGTTAGTTTTTTTGTAAAAAAATCATACAACTAGACAACAGGTTTATGCATATTCATGCTTTAAATCAGTTGTGAAAACACCCTCTGGCTCTTATCAGCAAAGACTTTTAACGTGCAACTCTTTGATTATTTATTTAATCTGACATTTGCTTTAAAAAACAAATCAGCTCCAGAGGTAAAGGATTGTATGTTTCCTGACCATCTCTTCAAAAACGGAGCATTATGCTCTGCTAAAGAACGCAGGTGACACTGTGGGGCTGCTGTGAAGTTCATCCTTTCCAATCACTGTTCAAAAGGCGCCACAGATCAGTGATCTTCTGCTTATCCACGTGGAAACGTTGGAGCCGCTAACAGTCAGAAGATCTGCGGGCGTCCTCCATGCTCCCAGGCAGCGCCCTGTCCTTTTCATAATCCTCCTAAAAACTCCGGCGCATAAATGTCAGGACGCATCCTGACTGGTGAGCTGTGAAGAGTCAGATTGCTGGAAATGTCACTGAGATTATTTAGAGAGCAATCAGCAGCACTCCGCACCCTAATTAATTCCTTTCAAGCTTGTGCCACTGATTGTCGTCAGTCTCAGTGGTGCTAAAGGGGACACGTTACAGAGAAATAACACCGGGTTTAGACAGCTCATGTAGGTGTTGAACGTGACTCAAACATTAATCTGAAAACAAATGAAAGCTCCTATTTTAAACTCTGTCGGTCACTCAGTGATTGGGCCAAATCTGCAGGGTTCTGTGACATCAGACCCAGATCAGAGGAGAAATTCAGAAATTAGAACCTCTCTGTCATCTTTTGTTTTTGGCAGAGAGAATAAAGAAAGTGACCACAAGCTATACAACTAAACACACTGATAGAGCTAAAACATCAGTTTTGCTACGACTATGCAAACTTCCATCTCGTTAACATGTAAAAAGAAAACTGACTGATACAGCTAAAACGAACGGTACTATAACTATTGTTAGCTCCCAAACCTTGTTAATATATATATTCAAAATAAAAAAAAATGTCTGACACCGTTACTGCTACATATTAGCGCATTTACAATATTACCAAACATTGTTTGAAACTAAAAAAAAAAAAAAAAAAGCACCAATTACATGACAGTGCGCTCTGTGACTATAGTTTGGAGCAGAATTGTATGGTGTAGGTAGGATCCACATGAAAGTAACCCTAAACTCATACCATTTATTTACATAGAAGACCCCATGATGTGATTAAACAGTAAATTGTGTACATTTACTGCCTTCTTTGGAAGCCCAAAGCGCTTTACAGTCACATTCCCCTTCATCCATTCACATTCACACACTGAAGGCAGCACCGCTGCCTAACACTGGTGCCAACCTATAACCACCAATGAGGGGTTCAATATCTTACCAAAGTACACTTTGACACATAGGCAGGCATCGCAGGAACCAATCCTGATCCCCAGATCAGACATCAACCACTTAACCTCTGCACCATGGCCTCCTTCAAATATTTGGCCATTTCACTTGATGAGAAAAGACGTTGTATTAATATCCTAATCACACTGTGGTCTACTGATTACCTCTACAGCCAATATACAGGAACAGCAAAGGACCAAAAGAACCAATTCATGCGTCCAAGAGAAACAGGTGAGACTGAAAGTGCATTTAAGCCGTAAATGCGACATATGGGAAGACCTTTTTTTTTTTTTTTTTATGTACATGTGTATGCACAAGTTAACAAATCCCAAACAGCAACAAATGGCATTTCATCTTTCTACAGACATTGGACCGAAAACCAATTTTCTTAAGATTTTCTGAAACCTTCCTACCTGCTTCTCTGGAGAGCTGCATGAAGGCGTCCACCCCCTTTTCACCATAGCTTCCTTCAGAGGCTACCGTAGAGACGTAGTTCCAGCCCATGGCCTTGACAATATCCACCATGGCTTGTGCCTGGAAACTGTCAGGAGGAACGACTCGGGAAAAAAAGTCATAGCGGCGGTCGTCGCTGAGCTCTGGGGCAGTGGATGCATAGCTGATTTGAGGAATCTGGAATGAAAAACACAGGAGGGATTTGTTAGGAGGATTGCGATGGCGATGAGAGGAAGGAATGATTCATATGGAAATAACCAATGATGCCTAAAAGAATTATAACCACATAAAATCTGAGAAAAAAGATATTTTCAATGTTGGAAATAATTCAGGATCCATTTCATTTTCAGTATTTAGGACAAACATTGGAAATCGTATGATGTAAAAAAAAAATAACTCAAAATGATCGATGCATTTTCTTAGTTCTGGTACTTTTTTGGATAGTGTGAGAAACAAGATTCGGGTTCTTTGCCAGAAAAAACACATTACAATATTTAGTGAATGAATGACTTCAATGGGGAGTCAGTTGGAAAAAAAAGCTGGACTCTGACCCTCAAGGCCTGGAGTTTGATTAATACAACCTAAGCATTACAATATTTTAAGAACTTTGGTTTATGGCCTTTTTTCTTTTTTTTTTTTACAGATTTAAAAAAAAATGTAAAAAAAATCACTGATATGGCATAAGATTGCCCAAGTAAAAGTGTTCCGTCTTCCCCAGTCTTTCTGCAGCAATGGAACATTCCGTCAACAGCAAGTAAGCGAGCAGATAGACTCTTAAAAGATTTAAACAAAAAAAAAACATAAGACTGTAGCGTAGAAGTCAAAGCATCTGCACAAGTGATCATTATCATTATACTGTTGATGCAATAAATGGAAAAAAAATGAAATCCATCTCACACAAAATTTTAGAAAAAAAGCACAGAATCAGAGAAACTTATGAAAACGATAAAGAAAGTTAAGAAAGAGAAAAAGATACTGAAAATTAGAGGAAAAGCAAAGGATGAGACAGAAAATTGTAATTTTGAGACATTCACTTTATATTTTTATTGACCCCATTCCTAATGTACTGATTCGCTCCATCATTTAAATATTTTTGTTTCTTTTGCTTTCGTTGGTAAAACCTGACAAAAAAAGAAAAGATTTATCATTATTTGTTCCCACTAAAAAGTGAGTGGGTGATACAATTATGCTTTCAATAAATTCTGTTTTTTCAAAGTAAAAATAATGTCTGTAAAATAAATTTCTTCAACATTTAAATTTCATTTCAGGTTTTTAGATAATTAAAAAAGACATTGGTACTGTCTAAAAGTGAACCAGTGAGGAAGTTATTAAATGAACGTTTTTCCCTTTTTTTAAAGACATGATTAATACAACTGCTGCCGAGGGCCCCATCTCATTGTTCCCCTGGGCCTCCAAACTGCTAAGTCCGCCCCTGCAAGAGTGTATGAAATGATTTCAAGTTGATGGAAAACTCAATTTTGCTGCCACGCTGAGGATGGATGCAGTGATTCCAAGAGACGTGAGGTCAAAGATAGTTTGACCTCAGTCCATGAAGGTCCTCCCTAATGACCGGGAGAAATTAAACTCAATCCTTTACAGGATTGTCGGAGAAACTCTTAAGGATGTGAAAAATCTCCAGCAGACACTCATCCAATTAGCTTCTTGATCTTTGTGGAGTCTCTCTCATTATGTGCCTCAAAAATTCAGAACTTATTCTCAGATGGCACCAGGTTGAATCTCCCAGGAATAATTACTGTCCAGTTCATCCCAAAGCAGTTATTACTTTTC
This sequence comes from Oryzias javanicus, assembly GCA_003999625.1. NCBI lineage: Eukaryota > Metazoa > Chordata > Actinopteri > Beloniformes > Adrianichthyidae > Oryzias > Oryzias javanicus. The sequence goes on along the minus strand of CM012441.1, from coordinate 15,614,845 downwards.
ACGTTAGTAAGCATAATTTATATAATCAAGCAAGGGGGAACTCTTGGTTTAAAGATCAATTTAAAAGGACAAACAATTAGATTTTTTGTTTAAATACATTATTTAATTAAGAAGGTAAAATGGTTTCCTCTTTTTTGGTTGTATTTGTTAACTTTCTAGATTTAGGAGTTTAAACAACATTTCATGATGCAGCATTTGTCACTCAGAATTTAAAAAAAGAAAATGTTTTGCCTCATATAATAAAAAAGTCATAATTTTCTCATAAATCCTAAAAGTGCTTCCCTTTTATTTAAAATAATGCATTTGTTTTTATGTTTTCAAAGGTTAAACTACAGAATTTCCTCTTTATGAAATTTTTGTGAACATTTTTAGTAAATAAAATAAACTGATTGTTAGCTTTAGGAAATGAGAGTAAGTAAGGATTTTTAGTCTGTATTTGTTGCTGGAGACATGGAGAATGGAGCTTCTCCAGCTGGAGGCTGGAGAAACTAATCCTGAATAGCTGGTTTAAAGTGGTGCTATGAATATTCATGGGGAAATTATGGTCATTTGACATGTACACGCCCATGTTATCACTATTTTCCAATTTCTTAATGTTAAAAAGTGATGTTTTGGGGGACTCCTTGGACATTTTTGCTATTGGCGTAATCCCTGAGAAGCAGTTGGCTGTAGTTCAGGATCCCCCACTAAAGAATCTAAACTCCGAAAACTGCCTCTGGTAGAATTAAGAGACAGTTTACTGCTAGTGTTTTTTTTTTTTTTTTCTTTTAAACCCACGAGAAACTATTGCCTTATTTCATCAATTATTCACCCAGCTGTCAAAACTTTATGCTTAAAAGGAGTCTGGCTCTATTAAGAAGCTCTGCAGGCTGTGCGTCATCACGAGTTCAAACTGAATTAGGATTATTTTTTCTCTAAATCGGACTCTGGATTTTTTAGGTCAATAATAAAGGTAGATTCGAGCAGCTCTTTTAAGAAAAAACTATTATACAATATATGTTTTTAGAAAAATTGTAGTTATTTCTTTACTATAAAAATATAAATATAAATTGATTGTCAGTGATATATGCATCTTATTTTCAATGAAAGACAGAATTTACAGTCATCTATTTTCTAATCCGCCCTGTCCCTTTTAGGGTCACGGGGCCACCGGATCCTGATGTGGCCACTTGTGTGCAAAGGTAGAGTACATCCTGGACAGCTCGCTATTCTGTTGCAGGGCCACAATCACACACCCATTCACACCTAGGGACAATTTAGAGTAACCAATTGACCTATGAAGCATGTTATTGTCAAGTGGGCGGAAGCCAGTCCCTGGAGAAAATTCACTCATGCATGGGGAGAACAAGCAACCTCCACACAGAAAGGTCCCCCATTGTTGATTCAGTTTTAGGTCCCCCAGCTGAGACTTGAACTGGGGCCTTCTTGCTGTGAAGCAAGAACGCAAACCACTGTGCCACTATGTAGCTCTTAAAGTCCTGTTTCCATATGGCATGAAAGTTAATAAATTATGAAAACCAGATCAGACCCACTTATCCAGGTACAAATTGAACTGAACTATCTATCGTAAAGTCCCACTTGAATCATCTATTATTTGAAATAATTCCAGTGGTCTTTTAAATATTATTATGCATTTTAGGCACAATCAAAAAACCTGTGTCGTTTGCCAGGATTTAGCAGAGCAGAAGTTCATCAGCCTCGAGTTGTGGGCTGACTCTAGCCGCAGGATAACCCTTTTCTTTCATCCCTTAGTTTCCACTCTCTCCTCCATCATGTGAATATGCAACAAGAACATGTTAAAAACACCAAGAACATGATTTTCATGAGAGTAGCTTTCTAAAAGTCACAATGTGCAACACAAAAACAGCACAAGCATGCATTTTTTTTTGGAAAATTTGGTTTCTCTAAATATTGGGCATATGCACTTTTCTTCCTTTATGCAGGCCCAAGATCCTTTGCAGTCACAAGCCGCATTAACCCATGTACACATATATAAACACGCATCAATACAGCTGCCATGCAGAGGGCTAGCCGGACCACCAGGAAGTGGGTAAAGTTCAGTTTTTTTGCCCAGGGATACTTTAGCAGACGGACAGACAGTGCAAGAAACTTTCCAGTTAGGAATCACTCTTCTGCCTCACCACAGTCACCCTGTTCTGTTTTTATAAAGTGCCTGAAGGAAACACTTATAATGGCATTACAGAACCTGATGTTTTTCAAAACAACACCAACTTAATCTCACTCAGCTGTCAATCAGTCTAAAACTTCTGGCTTCTTCTGAACAATCAGTCTTTAATCCTCCAACAGCTATGCATCATGAACTAATATGTTATAAAGTTGGGCAGCAAATCAGCTGATTTAGATGGTTTAGAACTGCTGCAGAGTTTGTTGCCATATGTGGGGAACATCATCACAAATGGGACTTGGTACTCTGTAATTACAAACAGACGATGGATTTCAGACTGCAGGGTGTTTGTGATCAATCCATCTTGATCAGCTCACGAAAAATCACTCATTCTCGCTATATGTCAGTGTCAGAGCAGTTATTGGTAAAGTGAAACTTTTCCACAAAAACAGCAGGATCTGAGTCTGAATCACTGAGCCACGCAGTGCAGTCAGCATTCTGACCATGAGAACTGGCGGTTCCACATAAATCTACTCCGGCAAGCGCTGTTACCAGATAAGAGTTGGTAATGTTTTGAAGGTGACTCGAGGGATAATTTTAAATGTGCGGTCAGAAGTCTGGCAGTAGACCAAACCTTCAGGTCCCTCCTGTGATTGATGAGACTCATAAGAAGCTCTGACACACCTCCAGGCCTCCCCGTCTCCTCAACTGGACACAAAAAAGGTCGAAACTTTGACAGCTTCAATAAAGCAACCAACATTTCTGAGGGACGAGAAGACAGACGGGTTACAAAGTTGAGCTGAGACAAAACAGGAAGGAAGTAAAGTGAGAGGAGGGAGGGGCCGACAGCAGAGAATTATAACAGCCATTTTAACATTAAATCTATGAACGGCTTTAGCTTACAGAGAGTACAGGTGCAGGGACCATTACCACTGGTCCACCTTCGAGTAAAAGTTTGCCAGGAACTTAAATCTATCGAGGATGGTACACAGTAGTCACAGAGGATTGGACATCGTCAACAACAACACTCAGGTGGGCTGTGGTATTGTAACCATGTTTAATTAGGTACTAAGGGGCCCAAAATGTGCACCATTACACCACCATCACCAGCCTGAACCGTTGATACATGGCAGGATGGACTCAGGACTTAGACTAGCCTGTCTGGCACCAACAACCATGGCACCTTTGATGTCACCTTTCTTTCCCTTTCTGATGCTCAGTTTGGACTGCAGCAGATTGTCTTGACCATCTCTACATGCATTGAGTTTCTGCTATATGGTTTCGTTTTCAACATGCATATACAGTATTTGCAACTTAATGGGTAAGCAGTTTTTAGTTAAATCAGATAGACCGTGTGAAAGGTGGAGGCCAAAGTCATCTTACCTAAATAAACTAATCTAACTTTTACTTTTTCATAAAACTAAGTGTTACTTATAAAAAACTGAGTTATAATCGTCTAGCATTTATTACCTGAGGCGTGCAGCTTGAATCTAACTGAAGCTGGCCAAGATGAAGCGTTAATTAGTTCTTTGTGAGTGCATGTGAGAACATTACCTGGATGTGTTTCGTCATGATTCCTATTACTGGACGGTTGTATCTCTGACAGATCGTTCTACTCTCCATTAATTAGCCAGCAGGCCACATCTGCTCAGTGATCTCTGCACCCGACCGAGCCGGCAGCTGCTCATGATGTACATATGGCGCAGAGCAATGGGGCTGATGATGAGGAAGAAGTTCAAATACAGAACAGGATATTAGGTCACTTGAAGTCTACACTAGCACCACTGGCAAACTTAACAGAGATTAATCAAAGAAAAAAACAGGAAGAACAGGGTAGTAGCTTGTTGCACTCAACAGAAATGCAAAAAAAAAAAAAAAAAAGTACAATTTCTCGTGCATGTATATTTTTCCTGTGCAACATTTGGAAGATCAGGCCTTATATCTTATATCATGGTTTATGCCTCTCAACTTGTTGAGCAGGGGCTTGTCATCTCTTGGCTTGATTACTGTAATGGCCTTCTTAGAAAACTAGCAGCCTGCACACTCAAGACTGTAGATGATCCAAAATGCAGCTGCACGCTTCAGTTTAACCAGCCAAAAATAAATGTCGTCCCTCCTCTCTTCAATTCTAAGCACTTTCCTCTAATAGATTCAAAGCCCTGGCACTTTGGGCAAAAGGGGTGGAACCCACAGCTCCACTCTATCTAAACACAATGGTGTATGTTTATACTTCTACATAAACACAGCAAATGAGCAACACCAGATAAATCCTGGACAACACGGCAAAAAATGAAAGCTACACAGTCCTACAGTGGTGGAAATACCTACTCCCTTGACCATCCATATTAGGTTCGTTAGGTTTTGAATCAAGAGAAGAAAAACAAATGGTTTTGCAATTTCCTCTGAACATTTAAACATAGAAAATATCTATTTTGGCTTGATAGTTTTTCTTACAGTCTTCTTGCCACACTTTGACACAGAGCTGTTTTTGTTCTTCATTTGTCACTTCCTTTAGATTAAAGTGTTTGCTTAATAACTAAATCTAAATGCACCAAAGATACAAGAAACATAAGTAGGAATCTGGAGGTTTCTTAAACTACTGTTGATTCAAGGAAAAACTTTTTTACATCCACCTTTTATCTGATTAAAACCAATGGTAATGGGAATCAGAGCACTTTAACCTCAAGGTGACTTTTTTTTTTTTTTAAAGCACAATACTTTTTTTAACCCATTCTTTTGACTAACATTTCTCTTCATCTTATTACACAATTAACATAATTCCAGCATATTCTGAGGCAGAAAAAAAGCATCAAATTCTTACGGAATCAACTTTTATAAACTGATTCTGAACTGGAGAAAAGCGGCTTTTCGCTTCAATAAGCAAATCCACTTTTCTCCCAGACAGGATCTGCTGGATCACATTGATTGCTTAAATGGTTGAAGAGTTACAGTATGTCAAAGAGCGTGTGTTATTTAGGTGTTGCTGGCAACTAACCAATCATTCTTTAGCGCTTCTCTCACTTGTTAAGACAAAGTGCTGCACACCAAGATAACTTATGTAAAAAATGCAAATGAATTTAAAAATAAAGCCAGACTCACACACAACCTTCAACCCCACCTTACACCCCCTTAACCAATGAAGATAGACATTGGGCCATAAGCTGAGCACATAGATGGTTGGTAAGTGGAAATGCTAAAACTGCATAGACAACCACATGCCACATTTCAGGAGGGGAATTCAGGCTCACCACAGCCAGGTGGCTGAGCTGTATCTGACCCAAAGTGAGAGGATCCAAAAGGGTTAAAGGACTAAAGGGTTAAAAAGAAACCAACAGAGACATAGTCATTTACTTAGCATGTGTTAGCATGACCAGTCTGCATGTAAACCAAGCATCTGACTTAATTACAGTGACCCTGCTCGCTCCAGGAAGCTCCGATTGCCATTCTCTTTACAACCGCTCATTTGCTCCAATCAGTTAACACACACACACTGTGACATTTGAACGCATTCATCAACCTACTCTTGTTACTTTCTCTGCTTGCTGACGGACAAGGCAGTGAGGCAGAAAGCAACAAGCTCCAGTTACTGACTCACTTGGGCTGTGTGTGTGTGTGTCACTCAGTGTGTCAGTGTGTTTGCTCTCAGATATCACTCATATCTGTACAACAATGGTTCAACACTTTGAAACACAGTGAGTCATTAGGAGCAGGAGCAGCTCCAAGCAGACTGACTCAGTCTTTAAATGTTCGTCTTCCTCTTTCCTCTCACATCTTCCTCCTTTAATCTTTTTTTTCATTGGCCTTTTACAGATTCCTTCATGGTGTTTGGTGTTGTTCACTGAAAAAATGAAGCAGAACAGCAAAAAAAATGACATGTATTCATCATTCAAGCCCACACCCGAATATGATCCAGACGAAAAGACATATTTCTCTTTTAGCCTTACAAAATTCCAGTGGAGACAGGTTACAAAAAAAATCCGATTTTACAGCCAAAATACATTCGTTTACAGGTTAACAGTTTATAATATCTATCAACAACAGTTAGTTAACAAATGATTAATAAATTGTTGGTAAATGAGTTATAAAATCTTTATTAAATAAGAGTTAACAGCATGTTCAGTATTAATAATTGTGCCTTAAAGATAGCTATTTGCTAACTAAGCAAGAAAAAGAAACAAAGCAAACGAACAAACAGAAAATAAATAAATAAAACAGCTCAAATTTAAAAAAGACCTGAAAACTAGAAAAGGATTTAAGAAATGCAAGCTCCACACAGGAAGGTCCCAGTTGGTGTTTCTGTTTTTAGATCCCCGTGCTGGGATTTGCACCGGGGCCTTCTACCTGTGAGGCAAGAGCGCTAACCACTGTTCCACCATGCAGCCCATTTAGATAAAACATTAAATTAAAATAAACTGATATTAAGCTGAAAATCAAAATAAATTAATAATTAAAAAAAAAAAGTTTTTAACACTTTGGTAAGGAGCTCTACAGGGACATAATAATAATAATGATAATATTAATAATGATACATAAAATAATGCTGGGTTCTTGTGCACTCCTAAAACTATCTGATGCCCACCAGAGACTCCGTTGTACATGAAAAAAAGTCGATACTAGAAAATATATAGTCAATAAACTAACTGGTGCACACCTAGCACTATTCTTTTTTTTTTTTTACTTTTTCATCCCTCAGTATCAAGCCTTTTAGGAAGATATAGAAGTGTAAAAAAAAAAAAAAAAAAAAAAAAGTGAAAATACTGATTTGTTGTGTGCACCAAAAAATATCTGGTAAACAGCAGAAAGAAATTTTGTGTAAAATTAAAAATAAATATATAAATGAATAACCTCCTGTTTTTTTGAATACTTTCAAAATAAAAACTGCAAATGTATCCTTTTTTATTGCCACTGTTAAACAGATACAAAACATTTTATTAAAAAAAGAAAAATGAAACAACTTAAATTCCACCCCCCTCAAAAAAAAATTAATTAAAATAAAAAAAGTAAAAACATAAAAACATCTTAACCAAAAGATCACAGACTTTAGGTTCACAAATTAAGACTCTACAAAAACAGAAACAAAAATTATACAAAATATTTAGTACACATGTTGACTTCATAAGGGTGGCTTGATTGGATGGCTGTTTATAATGGTTATTGAGATATCTCTGCTGTTAAATCTGACTAGATCCCACAGATGAAATGCAAGCCTACACGCATACACTCCACTAGCACTTGCCCTCTGCTCCTTTCACATTAAAAGCCTTTCCCATGCTCTGTCGTTAAATCAGGACTGCGGCTTCTTACATAATTCATGAGGAGCGCAGGGCCGCTGTGTTTAATCTGATGCTGGTAATTCATCTGTCCTACAGCGCCCTCGATCCTCACCTTGTGTTAGCTGAACCAGAAAAGGAAGAGGAGGAGTATAAGGGTCGACGCAGGCAGAATTAAGACGAGGTCAAAAAAAAAAAAAAAAGAATATTCACAAGCGACGGGTCTGCAGCCTCTCAAAGCTTTAAATAACGACTTTGCTGCCAATTAAATTTTCAATCACCTAATTTAAATGAATGGCACTCTTCCAGTCACACTAAACGTTTTAATTTGGACCACTTTGGAGGCTGAAGGAGGAAATTATTTTTTCTTCCGAGGACTTTAAATGGCACTTCAGAGCTCTGCGCAGCGACCTCGGCTGACGTTTCACAGCAAATTTTAATGAGAGCAAATCCTAAAAAAAACTTTTAACTGAAGTCCAAAATAGAGTTTGATTGTGTTAATCAGCGACGTAGAGTTAAATGTAAATTTAATGAAAATGACACCAATTTGTTAAAAAAACGTCATGCACAAGTTAGTTAACAAGTTAGATTTTTTTTCTGATTAGTATATTAGTATATGACACTGGCGTGTATTTTATTTTTGTGCATTTTTTTCCTGCTCCTGAACAAAGCACAGCTGGAACTGTGGGATTTATTTTTTCTTTTCCCAAAAAATTTGGCGTTCAAACTTTAGTTCTTGAGAAAGCTAATCGTAAAAACCAACTTGATTAAGGAGTATCATTTGTTTCAAGGACTTAAAAAAAATCAAAGGCTGGCTGCAGAACAGGCCCACATCACCAGCCCTCCACCACCATGCTGTAAGTTTTCCCGTTGCTTTTTTTCTGAATGCGGTACAGGGTTGATCCATGGTGACCTACTTTGAACTAATTTGGTGTCATTGGCTCTAGAAGGTGTGTGATTTCTGTTCAACTTTGCCAACCTGAGCTGTGCTTTAATGTTCTTTTTACTGAAATATAGATGCTGAGTCTTTTTTTTTCCTGTATTGTCATACATTTTAATATTTAACAACCTGAGGGCTGTGGGGTCTGAAATGTAGCTCTTTTACATTTCACTAAAAGCTGCACTCTTTACATTAAGGATATTTACTGTTATGTTCCCAGAAGAAAGAGAACCGTGAGAATTTTTCAACTCCTGAATGGTCTTAACTCTTATGACAGATTTTAATTTGTTTGAAAAATGGGTTGTTGTTTTCTAGGCGTGTGCAGCAAAATCTGACAAGGATTTAAGTAAAAGTGGCAGCAGACACACAAAAAAATTGTTATTTATGGTTATTTTGCATCCGATTGTGTCCTGTAGGTTTTTTACTGGGGAGAGATTCTGCTTCTTTTTGGTTTATTGTTCAAGAATCCTAGAAGAAAAATAAATACATCATCTGTAGTTTAAAGTGTAGGATTTTTTTTTCCTTTCAATACAAATGTTTCTTTTTTTCATAATTTCAAAAGCAATCCAGGTCTTGAATGCATCACATTGTGGAGCTGTGTAGAGATTCATTCATAACCTCTCCTTTTGTAAACTGTTTCATCTCGTTTCTCTGCAGTTTTTTTTTTTTTTTAATCCTGTATCATTGTCTTCTTGCTGAACCCTGGAGTTTGACTGTCATGTCTGCCCATACACCACTGAGCAATCCTGACAGGAGCTCCTTTTATTCTGCTTTGAGTCCTTATACATCTGCACCAATGCTACGTTTCATGCTGTTATCACACGGGATTCAGCCTCAAAAATGCTGCTGAGAGTAGCTTGTTTTGCTAAAAGCAAACACTCGACCATTGAGTGGATGGGATTCAGGTTCTCAGTATCTCTCCCTGCAGCGTCCGGCTCTCTGCGGCCCTTTTAAATGTCGCTCAGCCCGGCGCTGGTCGTGTTTCGCACAGATAGCTGCTCCCAACAACAAGCGGTCTGCCCTCAGTGGCCCGCTGGAAGCAGCCGCGGCCACGATGAGCCGTCCCCAGCTGCCGCCGCTCAAGTGATCTGCAGGCGTCTCATCTCTCACATCGTCTGGTGGAAGAATTACATGACATCTGAAAGCTGGTCTGTTAGCTGTTGACTTTTGGCTTAATTCAGCGCCGCTGTGTCATCTGAGCCTGAAGCAAAGCAAACCCAAAGTGTTGGAAGAAAGCACAGCTTTCAACAAGACGAAACCAGTCTATTCTGTGTTTACAGCCTGCACGTGTCCTCTGGTCTGCACATGATTCAGACATGTACAGTGGGCCAAAAAAGTATTTATTCAGCCACCAATTGTGCAAGTTCTCCCACTTAAAAAGATTAGAAAGGTCAGTAATTATCATCATAGATATACCTCAACAGAAAGATAAAATGATAGAAAAAAAAAAAAAAAACTAGAAAATCACATTGTCTGATTTTTAATTTATATATTATGATGGGAAATAAGTTTTTGGTATCCAACAAAAAAGCAAGATTTCTGTCTCTCACAGAACTGTAGCCTCTTCTGTAAGAGGATCCTCTGTCCTCCACTCGTTACCTGTATTAATGACACCTGTTTGAACTCGTTATCTATAGAAAAAACACCTGTCCACAACTTCAAACAGTCAAACTCCACTATGGCCAAGACCAGAGAGCTGTCTAAGGACACCAAAACAAAATAGTTGACCTGCATCAGGGTGGGAAGACTGAATCTGCAATAGGTAAGCAGCTTGATGTGAAGAAATCAACTGTTGGAGCAATTATAATGAAATGAAAGATATTCAAGACCATTCACATTCTCTCTCCATCTGGGGCTCTCTACAAAGATCTCACCCGTGGGGTCAAAAGGATCTCAAGAACAGTGAGCAAAAATCCAAGAACCATACGGGGGAACCCAGTGAATGACCTGCAGAGAGCTGGGACCAGACCAAAGGAACAGTTGCAGTGCCTGATGTGTCCCCCTTCTAAAGCCAGTACATGTGCAGACCCATCTAAAGTTTGCTGGAGAGCATTTGGATGATCCAGAAGAGGATTGGGAGAATGTCATATGGTTAGATGAAACCAAAATAGAACTTTTTGGTAAGAACTCTACTCGTCGTGTTTGGAGGAGAAAGAATGCTGATTTGCATCCAAAGAACATCATATCTACTGTATAGCAAGGGGGGTGGAAACATCATGCTTTGGAACCGTTTTTCAGCAAAAGAACCGGTACTACTGTTCAACGTAAAGGAAAAAATGAATGGGGCCGTGTATCGTCAGATTTTGAGTGAAATTCTCCTTCCATCAGACTGAATACTTTTTTTGCCCCACTATACTCACTGGTGGCATATGACTAAATGCAGGGATTTAGGGTAAGAATTTGGATTTGTTTACACAATTTGCATTTTTTTTTCCTCCTTGTTCTGTGGTTTGATGGAGTTTTAAAAAAATATAGAAAATTCATGTATTAATATTTCCTTTTTTTTTTACAACTAAAGATTACACAACAGTAAGTTTCTGTTCATTTCCATCATAAAAGTATCAATCTGCCAGTCTCAGTCAGTATGCTAATGCTGGAGTTCATGATAGAACAGGCAATTCTGTTTTGTGGCATTTTTCTCATGCTGGAGGACACATATAAAGAAAATTAAGATTAAAATTGAATTTCTGAGTATTTCTTCAAATTGTTGTGACTCAGGAGTAGATGAAAACATGCTGTTCAAAAAAGGTTTGTAGATGTGACAGAAGCTACAATCGGCTCTCATTCTGACTTGTAGACAAATAGATCCATTAATGTCTTCCTCATCCGAGCTGGCATCCGTCTCAAAACTGCTTGCCATTTTTGTTGGACCAATGATTGATGTTTTAGGTATTATTTGATATCAATCCGGTACAGTAACAGTATGTGAAGTTTCAGCAAAAACAAAAGAAAAAAAAAAACAGCTATTAAAGCTCCTCATCTAACATACTTCATCCCTTGGTGGTGAAACAACAGCTGAGTCAAACACATTCATGGGCCGGCGACAGGTGAGCGCGAGCGCATTTGAGTATGAATAATTCAAGCCATGCGTACCATAATCGGAGATGTTTACAGCAGATCTACCGTAAACTGTGATTCACAGACAGTAAACAGATCCAGAGGTTTAGGAGCTCATCAGGTTTACCGCGTTTTATAAAAAACATAGCTTCAAGGTAAATCGCTTAAAGCAGCCAAACACAAAAAGGCTCATAGAGGTCGGTCCATGGAATGATTTTAGGTGGTCAAATAAAAACAAGAAGGACAAAGAAAAAGGGAAACGTAAAGATGTCAATGAAAGCAGCAAAAAAAGGATGGAATGGTGGAGGAAACGGGAGGAGGAAGAAAAGGTACAAGATTGAACTTCAATTGATCTCATGATTGACAATTTTTTTTTGTTATCATAGATTTAAAACCAAAAGATTATATTAAAAAAAACAGATAATAAATACCATTAAAATGCATCACATAACAATTTTACTAAAATACAAAAAATAACACAATGAAGTGTCCAGTGCATGCTTAATCCTACATACAAGAGACGAATTTCTGATGAGCTCCTGCCACTCTGAAGAAAATATGTCTTATAGTGACACAGGTAATTCACTATTACTAATTCAGCCTAAGAGCAACTTAATCATCAGTTAAAAGACCACTGGGAATGCTTTAAAAATAGATCAGTGGATGATTGGAGGGTGACTTTAAGCTCAAAGACAGTTTTCACAGTGGATGTTTTTTTTTCCGTCCTAGTATGTGTCGTTTCTGCTTTTAAAGGTCGTGATTTCATGGATCTGAAACCTCTCTGCATATGTGTTTAAACAACCGCTTTTCCTTTTGGTTCTTGTTCGGCTTCAACATATTGCGCCCAAACGGTGGTCACAGAAAAGCTGTGAAGATCTGCACAATGCAAATAAAATCCAACAAGGGCTGCAGAAACTGAAACTTGAGCCTCATTCTCCTACACGACTCCAGTGTGGCCTGCAGCCAGTTTCTCTCTAACAGAGGGAATTCCAGGCTGTCTACGTTCTCACTGATGGGAGTGTGAAACACTCAGATGGAGGAGGGAAGATGCTAAAAGAAGAGCGTGGTGGGTGGATGTGTGGAAGCATGGAAGCGCTCTGATCTCTTCTTTCTTCGTCTAACTTGGCTGGCTGCTCTGGCTCGGCTCCGGTGGAGGAAGGACGAGGCTTGGCAGCATCCTGTTGTAGGATTGGCTCTAAAGTGGAGCTAATATGCTGATTTCCACTCGATAAATGAGGAATGTCCCCGGTGGAAGCTCAGGCAGCAGAAATGCTCCAATCAATCTATTTTTAAGGCAGAGAAGAGCAGGTGGGGACATCAGTTGGCAGGTCCATCAGAGGAGATCTGTGACTACAGCAGAGCGTTGTACGCCAGCATCAAGTTGCAGATCCCAACGATGGACACATCCAGTGACAACACTATTAATATTTAGTACACAAACACTTGACCCGGCAGCGGATCCAATCAGTTCCAACAGCAAAATACCAGAGAATGTTGTAATCTGTTTTAACATCTGACTTCTGCTGTCAAGTCTTGGTGCTAAAGGGTTAAATAAAATACACAGCCGTATTTTAGAATATATCATTTCCACACATGTATTGCCACTATCAAAATTATGCAAGAAAATGTGATTATGTTGCAATTAAAATGGTATTAAGAGCATTATCTTAAAAAAAAATAAAAAAAATGTTTGTTTTATTCTGAGTGACGTTTTCTAATATAAAAGATCCTGAGCTACATTAACGAAGACTTTATAGTGTGACACAAACTATGAGCCGAATAGACAAAAGAAGCTGTGATTAAAATAGTTTGAATAAATCAAAGTAACAAATAACCTTTCATTCTCCATTTTTGCATTTATTTGCCTTTTTTTGGATATTACATTTGTTTTGAATTATCTTAAAGGTTAATAGTTATTTATAAAGAGTGCCATAATCTTTGGCCAAAAAATAATGACTTTAACATCCCTTCAGGTGTCGTCACAGCTTGATTTGCACATTTGGTTTGGCAAAGAGTTTAACGCCGGATGCCCTTCCTGACACAACCCTTTATCTGGCTTGGGACAGGAACAGGGAAACCCAGGCTTGGGGCCCCTTCTGGGTACATAGTGCCAAGCTCTTTGAATGTATTTCAAAGTTGATCACAAAAAAAAGAAAGGACTGTAGTGGCACTGAGTGCAAATGTATTAACCTGGCTTGATAAGCATGTGTTTTTGCACAGCAAACTATCCAAGTTAAATGCAGGAACATTATTTCCGCTTCATTAAAAGAAAATTTTTTTTTTTGCTTGTACAAAGGCAAACTATCAGAGTAGATAATTATTTGTGACATTGTGATTACTTGTGGTTGCTCAATCTTAAATCATCTGATAGATCCAGATTACTTTTGCCATTTTTTATTTTTGGTCAAAGCAACAGCTGTCTCCTTCAGATCCTAAAGTTCTTCATGTTTCACACACACAAATAGGTATTTTCCCCAGTTTAACAATAATAGCCTTTTTTGTGATACAAAATACAATATCAATAAAAAAATACGAATTATGACAAATAATATTAATAAAGTGATATACTGTTTAGTCAGGCTATAATTAATTTTTATAGGAAATCCAGATGGACTTAAACTTATCATCCTGTACTATGAGACATGGTGTATCTGTCTGTAGCTTTAATTAATCTAAAAGTAGATTTCATTTTATTTTTTAACATGGTTGACATTCGGAACAGTCTAGTCTCTAAAGTTGTTGAAACATTGGTGAAACATATTTTTATTTCTTGTGAATTTAGAATTTTGTCATTGTTTTTCTTTTTGAAGACAGTTAGTTTTAAATGAAGTTGAAAGGAAATTAAAAATATTATCAAATATATCAGCACTTCAGCTGATCCTCAGTTTTTTGTTGTCCAACAGAGGCATTCAGGTGCTAAAACAAGCAGGGTTAGCAAGTGCTTAATTGAGAACTCACAGCGTGTTGTGTCGCAAAGTGTTGGGATTGTACATATATGTTATCCTATTTTTACTTATTTCCTTTACCTACTTATTAGATGTGTTTTAGTTCTCTTTATTGTGTGCTGAAATGTCTTGATCTAAGCTGGAAGTGGACAACCCTGCGCTGCTGATAAGGAAGATGCAGCGGCTGAGCCAGAGATTAGCAGGAGCCAGTAGAAGTTACAAGGCCTGACGATGATCACCTAGTCAAAACATGCACACACAAACTTTAAATGTTGTTTTTGACCTTGTGTAGGAAACTGATTTGGACCGGTCTCAGCTGACGTTCTTTTGCTTCCCTTCCCCTTAGCAACTGAGACCAACTTGTAACTAGGGGCGTGTCTAACTCAATAAAATGCACGGAGAGCAAATGGCTGTTCAGAGTTGGTTGAAAGATTGTGACTGAACAGGCTTTTGGCCCACTCTCCTTGCAAGTTTTAAACTTTAATCAATTCTCTGTGTTTCTTTGTGTGCAGGTTGATTTTCTTTAAAAATGTTAGAGCTTAAACCTAACACAAAGATCTATCTTTCACTGTATTTTCCAAACTATTGAGCCCACTGGATTACAAGGTACACTGTCAATGAAAGGTCTATTTTCAAACTTATGACATATATAAGGGGTAAAAACGATAGGGAGCATTAAGGGAGACAAAGGAGTCAGAGGTAAATTCATCAGTCAGACTTTATTAACTCCACTCACTATGACTACGACTATGAACTCCCAACCTTATAAGAAATATGCAAAATAAAAAAGAAAACCACACATTTTGCTCTCAGTCGATATTGGAAACAGCATCTCTGTTATCAGTCAGTAATGTTTTCCAGGTTTATTTGATTTCATCTGTCTAATGAAGTTAGTGAGGAGGCGTCTGTCATTGGGAAGAGGAAGACCTCTGATGAATGCGCCGTCTCTAACTGCTTGTTGAAGAGCATAATTAGTGTGAAGCTGTCACAAGAGTCTGATGGACTGCTGCTACTTTCTCCACTTTGTCACAATGAAACAACGACTTCTTCTGGAAAAGGAAAAAAGGGAAAGTGTATTGGTTCTAGAGAATCCTATTTAGTGACAGAAGAAAGATTTTTTTTTCATTTTGTCAGGCAAAAGGTAAAATAAAGATGCATTTTTTTGACATGGCATATTTCTAAAGAGGATTGCAGTCATAAAATGTCAAGGGAAACCATTTTTTATCCTTCTATTTGTCAGACAAAATAAAAAAAAATATCCCGTGATATGAAAATGGAAGGCAGAAAACCTTGATTTCTAAGTGACATTTTTGGACAAGCATATGTAATATTATTCAAATATGTGGAAAGGCTGGAGAGGATAAAAACAGCATAAAACCTATAATAACCTAAAGCTATGTTCACACCAGGCATGTGTCGCACTTTATGCATCTTTTTTAATGCATTTTTAGCATATGGTGTTGACACTGGTTTGTCGCTACCTGATACTAGAACATATACAGTTGGAAGACGCTTGGTGCGAAATGTCAAAGCAGTGCAAATCCCACACATCTTTCAAAGCTTTGTTCTGATTCATTAAAGACTTTTGTGTCACACAAATCTGACCGGGCACAAGTCACAATTCTCATCAATTTTCAAACATTTGGAGCTTCTGTGAACTAAAAAGGAAGCTTTCTATCTTACTTACTTTAATTTTCACTATAACTGGCTGCATGCTTTGTATGTTGAGCCCAAAAACTGACTTAAAAACTTGCGTAGCGTGTAGGAATTTTGAACGCAGAAGCTTGAAACTCACATAAATGCTCACATAAAATCAAATTCTAAACGGTAAATGGCGTATACTTTTCTACATTCCTGAAGGCCCAAAGCGCTTTACAGTCACATAACCATTCACACGCACATTTACACACTGATGGCAAATCTGCTGCCAAACACTGGCGCCAACCTTCCACCAGTGGGATTCAGTGTCTTGCCCAAGGACACTGCAACACAAGACGGTGTGGCTTACCGAGCAGCCAAAAAGCAAGACAGAATGCAAAAGTATCAAAAAGTTGAAAATGTAATTTTCTTTTCAATAAAATGTTTTAAATACCACACTGGACCCTTTAAAGAGGTCAACTAAACAATAAGGGAACTCAGGCTTAAGGTTAAACAAGAAAAGGCAACATAAGATAACAAAGTTACATTAACAGAAAAACTGACCTAACTTGACAGACACAAGGGAGACGTATATAGTGGATGATCAATCCACTGAAGACAAACAAGGGGGAATTGAAAAGGACAAACTCCAACTACAAACAATATTTCAGGACATCAAATAAATCTGTTAAATGTAAACTAAATCTAACATGAAGTTGACTTTAAGTTGACTTTAAGAAATTCATACTTATCAGGTACACCCCCTTTGAAGGTCAAAGGGGGTGTACCTGATAAGTATGAATTAAATACTATTCGATTTAAGAACCAGGGCAGCATGTCTCCTTCATGTTTGTAACAACAAACCAATACAAATAAACTTGGTGCTACCATTATAACAAGTAAAGGCTTTCTTTAAGAAATCCATGTTTCTGACCTATTCCATCACCATGGAAACCCCATAGAAAATGGATCTGCTTAAATTTACATTTCCTTCAAACTCACAACATTCTTGTAGTACTAGTGAGAGGGCTATTGATCATAACTGTTCCATTACAATGAAGTAAAGCTTTTGTAAACTCATTTCATCCACATACCTATTTTTCACTTATCTCAATCCACAGATCAGGACTGTAAGGATGCATTAATATGTTTGTGTGCATAGTTGAGATGGAAGAGCTTACACTTTTCCCCTCATGGTTCTCATGAACTGACAGTGTAGTAAAAATAACAATAAATACAGATGTGGATCTGTATTTATTGATCAGATTTTCATATCTAAGTGATCATTTCTAAATCACCAACATTAAAATAAAGAAAGCTACAAGAAATTATCCTTGACTGTAAATGAACCCATGGCTCTTACAATAAATAATATATATTTTTTCATTTTGTTTTGAAAAACATATTTTTTGAGTGCAGTTTACCGCAGAAACGCTTCCTTCTCATCTGCTTTCATGTTCAACTCTATCAGACAAAAGTAATTTGAGATAATCTGAATGATCCTCAATGTTCCATCAAAAGATCATTTTTGTCAGCGACTACTGAGGTGCGGGAAAGCGCAGAAGCAGTTGCATATTGGAGCTTCACAACGGTGACAGCTCATCAAGATTCTGCGGGTCGCTGTCTCACAAGAAGAGCAGGTGGAACCTCGCCGTTAATCACTTCACGCTGGAGGTTTGCACTGAAACTGCATAGAATGCTAAGGTGGCTGCATTAACAAGCAGCTTAATGTAATGCTGTCTGCATTTATTAAGCAATCAGTCGGGGCCGAGCTGGGCCACAGGCTTGTTTGTGACGGGCCCGACTTGACAAGGATACCTGTGTGTTTTAATGAGGCGGGTCTCTGGGTGCAAAGAGATTTCCATAATGAGATCCTGAGCTGGGAAAGTTGGAGCGCACTGAGCTGCATGTTATTTAACAGGCTCCTCCACATTTACCTTACGCGTTCAGGCCTCGCTTGAATTGCAAACTTAAAGCACAAGAAAGTAAAGAGAAGTTATTTCTGCGGCAAATTAGGCTCGAAGTCAATTTTTACAAAGAAACTGAATCAATATCAGAATGACTGAACATGGTCTGGATTTCTATTTTGGTCACCAAGTCACTTTGAGGTTTAACAAAAGATGGGAAACAATTTCATAAATATTCATGTATTTATGTTTTCTATTTCTATACTTTTGGTTCACCCAAGTTTATTTATTTTTTTTTAATAACATTATTTTGTACTTGCTAAAATGAATATGGAAATCCAGTTGATATTTTGTGTACCTGAGGGCTGAAAACCCTCAAGACCCATTCTAATAATCTTTTGAGCTATTTAACAATGTTCCCAGTGGCTGTTTAGTTACAATTGTGCAGATTTAAGCAACAAAAACAGTTGTTTTACAGGACAGACTTTCTGCAGAGCAGCAGTTTATTTTTAGAAATTCACCTCTGAGTTGTTTGCAGGATTGTTAGCAAGAAGGAACCCCGCCCACTTTTCTCTCCCTCAGTTCAGAGCAGTGAACCTGTGGTGCCCGTTTAACATAAGCTCTTTTTCAAACTTCTGCTCCTGATTCCTTTTTATTTAATTTCAAAACATTTCATTATTTCTTTCTCTCATGTGCCACCATGATCCATAATAAGCAAAGGGTCATATACATGCAGTAAAAGAAACAGAAACAAAGTAACACAAGTGAAAAGGAGCATGACAAAGACCAGGTCTTCATCCCCCTTAAACCAAACACTACACATCTTTGGCCATCCAGATAACAAAAATCTACATAATTATGTCTTCAAAACAACTTATAATTTTCAAATACCATTTTTTTTTACCGTATTTTTAACAACAAAATTTTGAAAGATGTATTCAAAGATTAAGGAATTCCACACTTTTATTCCAGTAAACACAAAACCTCTTTACCTTAATGAAGTATGTGTAAAAGGTAAATAAAAGTCCCCTTTCCTTCTATTATTACCATCAGTAAAACAAATTTGTCACAAATATGCTCTGGAACCAATCTGTTTTTTGATCTTCCACATGGTCAAAACTGTATTTAACTGAAAAGGATCTGAGAATTTGAGGGTGTTAGATTTAACAAAAAGACCATGCATGTGGTCTCTTGGTCCTGTTTTATTATTCTCATAACTTTCTTTTGTAGTAGGTTTAATCTGTTAGTATAACTTTTGCAAGGATTTCCTCACACCTTATTTCAATGAAGTAGTAATTATTTAAAATATGTAAGGAATTGTATAAAACACGTAAGGCATCTTTATCTAGAATATGTTCTACTTAATATAAAATACTAAAGTTTTTACTTATGTCATTTCAGGCATTATGAAATTTCCAACTAAGTACAATTCCTAAACATTTTATTTCAGAAACATTAACAACTTCCTCAGTTTTAATTTTTTCTTTTTCACCATAATTTCTTGTTCCAAAAATCATATATTTAGTTTTGTTTTCACAATTTAAGAATAATGATATCAAACCAACCAAGAATTTTAAATGAGAAATGCTTGGAAAGTTAATTTTAGGCTTAATTTATGCCATGCACCATCAGAAAAATGCCACAATCTCACAACCAACTTGTCATATATTGATCTATGGTTCTGTCCCCTCCATGTCAATTTTGTCCCTAACTCATCGCTTTTGACTTGCTGTCTGTTCCCATTAAATCATGGTTAGTCTAAAAACACAAAAAACACAATTTACATCAGAGTGCATCTTTAATAAATGTATTGGACTTCCCTTCTACTTGGTTCTTAGAATCTTTATTTTTCCCAAATAAAATTGAATGTTGAATAAAATTGTACGATCTCTATTTCTGCATATTTTCTGCCATCTTTTGGTAACTTTTCTTTTGCTTTTAAAAGATTGTTGTGATTTTAGCAACAGATTTTTCAAAATTATTTTCATGCTAACAGAGTGACCACAAAAACCACAACAACTTTTTAACACCTTCATGTTTAAAACCCCTTCTTGGCTTTTACGCCGGCTAAAATAAATCCCAAATTAGCAGAGGATAACACAGACTTTCCACAGATGAAGGTAAGGAACTGCTGAAGAAGAACTGCTGAGATACAGGACCTCACATCCTCACTATCTCTAGACAAACAGACAGACATAAAAACTACACTGTGTCAAAGTGTCCAGGAAATTGTACAGTCATCAAGAGTGGAAGTTACAACAAAAATCCAGCAGCAGCAAACTGGAAGAACCAGTCAGAGCCGGTCGGGCTTACAGTGTTCCTGACGGAGGACATGCTTCCTCCACAACAGATTTGATCTCTCTTACAACCATCATTTATTATTATCATTATCAGTGTTGCTCATCATCACTCCTCCATCCTGGGAAGGCGCAGGCTTCACCCCCCTCCCTCCATCTCCCTGTGGGCGTTCCTCTTAGCTCAGCTGGAATCTGTGGATTATAACTGATGATCCCCCTTTTTTTTTCGTGGTCTTACTATGTTTGCCTTCTCAGCAGAAGCAATTGGTGTTGACTCAAAGAAAGTGCTCATATGATGGAGATCTGCAACAAACTTAACATCAAAACGGATGCAGATGTAAGCAATTGTTTACTTTGAAAAAAAGAAAAAAATTGAAATACTAAAATAATCATAAAGTTGCTGGTTGTCCTCTATTAAAAGCAAAGTGTTAAACTGGGTCATCTCTACAGACGATAAACGATCAAGCTGTGGCTCGTGAGCTGCTTTCTTTTTATTCTCCTATCTCCATCTCAGCTACATCTCCATTTAATAAAAGAGACCCTCATTGACGCCCACCACAACCATTCTCTGTACAAACAGGGGGTTTGGGGAGGGGTGTCCAACAATGCACTTTGTTTGCTGTAAATTATCTGCTTTATATAGTTCATTTTTGAAAAAAACAAGGGTTATTATTGTAATATGTGCAGTTAAAAAAAAAAAAAAAAAAAAACGAAGCTCTTTAGAAGTCTGAATGATTTAGAGACAGCTCCTCCCTCATGCAGAGTGCATCTTCAAATTTTATGAGCCAAATGTCTTATATTCTTCTCCCATCCGAGGCTTCTTAGCAAAGACAGAGGTATTGTCATGCATAAATAAATAAAAATCATAAATAAATTTCATTTTTGGTAAATGCATTTAATATGTCTTGCCTCTCAATTGTCTTTATCATAACGTTAAACAATAAGAGACATTGGAATAAAGTTCATGCAGTTTAATAACCTCTTTTTATTCAAAAAATAGAGGAAGTGGCATCATAGAGATTGTAATTTTGTATCAAATAAGCAATGTACCCTACTGTTGTTGCCTTGTGTGATCAGAAGCAATGGAATTGACAAAAATCATACAAATATCTTGTGCACAGGGATAAAAAAACAACAGCATTTTGGAAGGATCTAAAGTTAATTAGCAGCGTTTGTTCTGTGCTTCCTGTTCAGTCAATGAGAGGTCTTTTCAAACAAACACCAGGACGTCAGTGATACTCCACCCCAAAGCGCTACGATGACAGCAGGTGAGAGGGGCAAGTTTCATGTGGGGTTTAAGAACATGCATTAAATAGAAAAGCTGCTGCCGAATGTGTGTGCGTGACGAAAAAGGTCCAGAACACAAACATGTGTTCGATCTCAGCTGCCAACAAGAAACACATTTGATATAAGGCCGAAAATGGAAATCCAGCTGTGCAGCTGATCTGAATATAAACAAGAGGGGAGGCAGTCTGCAGGGAGGCACGTATGACCTACAACACTGATTTTTAAAAAAGTAAAAAGAAACAAAAGCGGGGAGGGGGTTGCTGCTATTCTTCTAGGTGAACTAATCAAACAAAAAAAAAGGCATAATGATGGATTTTTGTCATTGGAAATAAAAAGCAAGAGAGAAGACACAGTTAAGCTCATTAAAAATGTCAAATATGTAGAGTATGGTTTATTACAGGGAAATTAGACCCACTATATGTGAGAATGGGTGGTGATCTGTCTGTCAAAGACTAATTCAGAAATCACATTTTGGAAGCCCAACATTGACACTCATGTAATGACACTCAAGTAAGAGTGTTAATATGATGTTCTAATGTTAAACTGCACATTAAGTGATGTTTTTAGAGGTTATATGCATTTTTAAAACAAGTTGCAGAAAATTACATTTTTAGGACAACTATTTAATGTATTTCACAAAGATGAATCATTACATTGAACATCACTCCTTGGGAATTATTTGTGTATTGCATTTGTGTTTTGACTTTTTTAAAACCAAATAGTTTATTAAAATAACCTTTTTGAGGCTGTGTGGAAACTGACCAACAGTTTTGATTTTAACTACTTTTATCCATTATAACATAGCCAATGACACACTTTACCTTAGTAGTTCAAGGCTTTTTTGGAGCATTTCTGTGACTGTACTTTCCACACCATAGGGCGCACCAGATTTGAAGGTGCTCCGTCGATGAATGATCTATTTTTGAACTTTTGTCGTATATAAGATGGATTGAACTAAAAGGAGCATGAGAGTCTGTCATGATCTGTGGTGAGTTTTGCTTGGCATGCTCTCCAATCTCCCAGTCTCCACCTGGTGTTCCTAATAACTGTCATTCATCCCACCTGTGAGCCACAGTATTCAGGACTGACAGTTCCTCACGCTCTCTTTGCCAGTTTGTTGGGCCTTAGCTCACATTCCAGCATTCAGTTTCATAGTTTTTACTCGTCTGTGTTTTGACCCTTTTTCTATCTCTGGTTAAGATCAAGTCTGTCTCCTTGGTGTATTCATCTGCCTTTTAATTCTATAAGTTTAACTCTTGGTGACCCCCAAATATGTTCATACACTTATTCCCGAGTGTGTTTTTAGTCTGGGTTGTCTTACTCAGAACATTACAGAGTCAAAAGACACAGGAGTCAGAGATAAGTCAGCCAGTCAGTCAGTCTGTCAGGATTTATTAGCCATGTTCACAGGAATTCCTTTAATTTCCTTTCAATTCCTTTAACTCCCAATCTTGTTTGCAGAACACAAAAAAGTAGACACAGCTAAAACAAACATTATTTTAACTACACTAACTCCCAACCTTCTCGTAACACATACAGAAATAAAACCTCTGTCTGACATCGCAACAAGTTAGCCACGTTTATTTATATTAGCACACATCCCTGTTAGCACTTCCTAAAAAAAGACAGGCTGACAGTTTAACAGAGCGCTGTATCCTTGTCAAAATCATATACCATTGTAACATTGGTTAATATATATATATAATATATATATATATATATATATATATATATATATATATATTGCTTTTAGTGTGACTTGTAGTGTGTAGAATAAACTACTTCACATTTTGCTCTCATAATTTATCTTAAGAAAATGTAAATGTCAATGCTTGATAGCTATATTTACAACCCCAGCCTCTTTTTAGACTGATATATTTCACTATATTACTCAATAGTTCCACGTCAAATCTGAAACTGTCAAGTAGTAAGGCTAAATATTGTCATTGTTTCATACTGCAAAAAAAATAATAAAAACAAGGGATCAAATGTTTATATGGCATAATAGAGGTAAAACATGTAGGCCTAGCTACCAAAAGAAAAAGTATAATCCAAAAAACAAAGTGAAAAGTGTCTTAAACAAAAAACAGACAAAGATTTAGTTCATGGGGTATCACAACCATTTGTCATTACTCTTGGTACATTTGCTTTAAACAAAAATTTACAGGGATAAAAACCTTTTTGAAGCCCTGATGTTATATTATGAACAAAACTAAAACTAATGGAGGGGGTCGGTGTCATGCAAGCATCAAATTAAACGGCCAATATATTGGGCAAACTACCAGTGATTTCAGAAACGACAGAGGGTTAAACAACTGGCTAATCTCGAGACAACACCTACTGTTTACAATGTATTGTCCTGTACTGGGTGGCTCTTTAAATCTGAAGTTTCCCCCGGCAAGAGCTATTACGTCTGCCATACCCTTCCCGTCAGTGGCTACTTTATTTTCTTCAGCTTATCAACTTCCTGTCAGACTTTCTTCATTCCAGCTCTTAGCCCTTCCTGGGGAGTAATAAAACAGTTACAGTGAGGAGAGAAACATGCTGACAAAACCATATGTTACTGCTTAAAAGTATGGATATCTAATGGTGGCAGGTAAACACCAAAATGACACAAAGAGAGCTTATACAACAGCATGAGTGTTTGTTGCTTGCTGGTAAATTGCAAGCTTGCATAACTCCACCAGGCATCCACCCACACGTGGAGGTGTGACAGCGTTTGTGTGCAGACAAGTGATTAATGGCTCAAGGGACAAATACAAAAATGAGGAAGTGGTAGGGTTTCAGCCATGACTTCCATCAATCATGATGTCTTTTAGCTGACCCTACAGCTGATGCGTTTGGATAAACTCATTAGTGATATTAATGGAATGTTTCTTGTGGAAAAAGTTTGACGTCTGAGCAAAAGCAGCACAGTAGTTTCTGGACTTTGAATGCACTAAAGGGGTGAATAAAAAACAAAGAATTGGAGGAAAAATGAGCCATCAAGCTTTCACGGTGGGAACTCAACTATCAACAACTTCTTTTCAGGAGACCTTAAACTTCAGGCGGGAATCTCATGCTCATATCAGTCTCTGCAGCTCTTAGCGTGACTGTGGAATATTTTGGTGTTGTGTAGAGAAGATGCAGCTTAGAAATGCAGGGTTGAGTGGGGTCACATTTCTGTTGATGCTGCTATATATTCTCAAAGGCTTCAGGCTGCATGTTTGCTTCTCTAAAGATTAGAAAGCTGGACTTTTTTATTTATATATATATATTTATTCCTTTTACCGCAGAGTTTTCCAGTTAAGGGCTCCTGAGGAGCCGCTGGAGAAGCAGTAATGAGAACTTTAAGTTTTGTTTACAGCATATTTTCTGAATAAAAACAACCAACTAGCATGTACAAGTATGCAAATATGAAACATTTATAAGTAAACTAAGAATAGAATAAGTTTCAGCCTATGATTTTTTTTATTTAAAAAAAACTTTAAATATAAAATGTTTATAATCATGTTTCCTACTTTTTCAACTGATGTGAATTTTCCTCTGGTTATTTTAAAAGTGTCATGCAATACATGATAGAAAATATGTAGCTAAAATTGAATTATTTTATTTTATTGAATAACTCATGTTGTTTCATGTTTGCTTTTTTTGGAGTCTTTGCCTTATTAGCAGAAAAAAAAATGTTTTTTACTTGAATTGCAATAGAATCTTAAGAAAGACAAGATCAGAAATTTTTAGGATGATGTCCAGTGGTTTCTGACAAACTTTAGCCTTTGTGTACTAAATCAGTTTCAAGAGGTTTTCTTCACTCAATATGCTGAACATGCTTCACTTTTTTAGCTGGGTTTAACTACTCTGAGACCTGCAGCTGCTACCTAATTTGAAATTAGCTTGTTTATGGGATTAAAGGGTAAAAAGTCTGTTTTGACAACTTGACCATTCAAATAAACTGACAAATAAGTAGTGAAATTTGACTGTTGGTGCAGTTTTTTTAATGATGTGTCCTAAATAAAATATTTCCATATATGAGTCTTTCCATTTTTATTACATTAAAAATAATTTTTCTTCAGAATCAAGTTGTCGTTTGCTAAAAATATTGCAAAAATAATTGTAATTTATTCAAACTTTAGATTTTATTTACACATTGCTCTAAATAGCTTTTATTTGATAAATTCTTTTTTTTTTTTTTTTTTTGACGGTCAGCAAAACTGAGAAATTGATCAACTTGCTTCAGACCATAGATTGTAAAGGAACAGTCATTGTGCTTGTGGTAGTGTCCACCCTGGCACTAGAAGGTTGTTTATTCGAATACAGGACAAGTCATACCAAAGACTCAAAAAATAGGACAAAGTGCATCCTTTCTTGACACTCAGCATTAAGAGTGGAGGGTTTAACCACCAAATTGTTCCAGAAAATATTTCACACATCTAGGTGCATGACAGCTAAAGGGACTTTATCTATGGACATCTGATTAAATCTTTCAAGAAACAACCAAATGTGATCAAACATCTTTCCTTTTCTGACCTACAGTTATCTTCAGGTAGAAGCTCTGTTCAAGTTCAGCTTCTTTTATTGTGACAATTTCGACTTTTTAAAAAATTTCTACCTCATTCCCTCTCTGACAAGACAAAAAGAAAACGCAGACGACACAGTTCGACTTGTGTCAGGAGCGCTTCCCCTGCGGCTGCATTTCTTATGTTATATTATTAGTTTTGTCACTGGATGTCAGAGAGGTTCTGACCCAACCCACGCTCACGACCTTCACTGGGGGCTTCGCTCTGAGGGCTGGCGGTGCCCATCGCGGTCAGGCAGCACACCCCGGCTGAATTATTAATCCACCCTCTGCCTGGCGTCCACAGCCAGAGTCACTGTGGAAACGTGTGCTTTTGAAAGTCACTGGGAGGAGGTGAGCAGTTCATGCAGCAACATGAGCACCTGAAAAAGTATAATTTATTCATTAATGTTCATAACCCGCAGACATAGGCCAGAAATATGAAATACAACATTAAAAAAATATATTAACAGCCTGTTAGCAACAACAAAACAACAGTTTATTTCTTAAATATTTATATGTCTAACAACTTATCAGAAATGTAAGAACATTAAAAGGTTGTGAATCTGCCAAGCTGTGACAAAAGAAGTAATTGCCAGAGTTCATCTTTACTCCACAGTATGTAAAATCTTCACAATGTCTGATTCATCCCGTCTAATTAATACAAAAAAATGGGATTAAACTACTTAGCATAAAATAATTACAAATAAACAGACCAAACAATTCATTCTCGTACAAAAAATGATCACATAATGTTGTGAAAATGAATATTTATCAACAGAGAGTGAATATTCCAAACTCAAACTTGATGAACTGTAACTACCCATCATTTAAACTCGCCCAGAGTAATGATCTTTGGTGGGAACCATGAAGGTAATGGTGCCTCACAGCCGGAGCAGACATCCTGCCAAAGCAAGGTAGCGGTTTAAAGGCATCCCAAGAAGTCAAAACAAGAACCCTGAGCACTTTGAGGAGTAGAAATGCATCAACTGATGGACATCCTCATGAAACACACACAAGGAAGGGGATCTTTTCTTGTAATATAAGAAAACGAAACAAACAAAAAAAAAGTTTGTGACTTAAAGTCCACTTCGATCATCTATTGATCTTTTTTAAAAGTGGTATTTTAATCATGATAGAGGAGAAACTCAATCCTTCACATGGTTGTGTTTTGAAACAAAGAGGTTTACATTTAAATGCATATAATGTGATAATTAAATATGCTTTTGTTGTTGCATGATTTTTTTTAAGTTTTAAAACTGATGTTACGTATTATTCGAGCACTAACATAGATGACCAACAACTATTTGACGGCATCATGGTCTGAATTCGAAGACATTTTTTTTCAGATCTCTCCACTTTGATGGATAAATATTATCCCCATTACATTCCCTTTTTTTCTTCTTTCCTCACTTCAGTTTGCACATTCTCCTTTTTTAATGCTAATTGTTGATGAAGTTGTTCACATATGCTGACTAAAATGTTGTTTTAGCAAGCAAATTGTGTACCATATTGTGTATGCTCTTAAGAATAAAAATAAGTAGATTAAAAAATAAAAACTGTCCAAATTTAACCTGTTTTCATGTTAATGTTAAAATGCTGTAGAAGCATGCACCATTTACCATTTAATTGGGAGGAAAACATTATTTGTTGCATCAGTTAGACATTTTTTCTGAATGAATGTGAAAATCACCATCACTTCACACAAACAAACGTGCACTTTCATTAAGCATACCTGAAGCAAAGGATAAAATATAGAGACACACAAA
Source organism: Oryzias javanicus (assembly GCA_003999625.1). Lineage (NCBI taxonomy): Eukaryota > Metazoa > Chordata > Actinopteri > Beloniformes > Adrianichthyidae > Oryzias > Oryzias javanicus. The sequence continues at coordinate 15,587,076 of CM012441.1, read as the reverse complement.
CATAAATAGTGAAATGTCCTTTTCAAAGACGTTAAAGATGGTAGCAATGCACAAGTGATATTGCCGAGTGTGCAGATAAACACACTGAAATTACAAAACAAATGGACTACAAACATTCCTCACAGTTGTCACACTGCAGCATCATCTTCCATCAACAGCAGCCTCATGTCTCACACCCAGCACCACAAACGGATTCTTCAAAAGACCCACACCTCTGTCATTTTCAGCAAACACACACACACACTGCCACTTTACATCCATCTATCTTTGTCAAAGCAGACCTCCAGCAACAAGATGACATCTGACTGCAAACAGAGGAGAAAATGAAAAGCACCCCTGACACAAACAGCAAGTGCTGACTGATTGAGTGCACTTGTATCACTGTGTGGGTGGTGAATTTAAAGGCAGGGGTCAAAGGAAATCAGAGGCACAAGAGGATAGAAACAACCAGGCATTAAGCAGAAAATTACAATGACACAGATAGTGAATCTGTTTTGTTGTGCTGTTGCACAGACCGGTTAAGCAAACAGGAAGTCAAAAGGAAAGAGAATGTTTGATTTTCAAAATAAGACAACTTTTGGATTTTAGTTCTTCCAGTTGTAGAAAAAGTTCATGGGTGCTGTCAACAAATCAAACAAACAAACAAATAAGATGTTGGTTCTGTCTACAACCCTCCATTGACTTAAAAAACCCCAAAAACCTGCAGCAACTGTACAGGTAAAAAGTTTACGTGACTAAGGCATACACAGCTGATCTATTGATCATTTGTTTTTTTATCAAAAACTGACATGTTAAGAAAGAAATTTTTAAAAATCAGATTTTTTTTTTTACCAACATTGATATTTTTGAACATTTAATAATAACTTTTAATAAGCAATTCTAACCTGGGCCCATCTTTGAGTATGGCCAGTGGTTAATGTTAATCCGGCCTGCAGTCCCTTTCAAAGAAATGCATTGAAAACAGCTTGCCAGCACATTTGGCAGGAGTATAAAATGCTTGCTTCCAAAAAAAGGTATCTTACATTTCCCCAGAAAGTAGCAGCAGCGCCAAAGCCAAACTATAAGGCCCCTGTCCAACCGCACACAGTCTGCTTGTGAATGCACGGCAGGTTTGCCTAAGCTTTTCTATAGAGCACAGAGAAATGAGCTGAACCCTCTAATGTTACCATATGCAGCCACATGTGCTCATTATGACTGCAGCTGCACACATCAGGGCCGTAATGCACATGCCTTTACAAAGCTCTGCACGCATGCATGCGCTCGCTCCATTCAGCCAGAACAGCCAGTGCCCGTCAGGACGCTAAAGAGAACGAACGGCAGCTTCGGCAGATGGTAAACACCCTTCAGCCACCTCAGGAAAACTGACAACTCAATGATTGAGAGTGGGAAGTATCCTGGAACATTCTGTACGGGCCGTGTTGGGCGGTAATGGAACACATGTACAGTCGGTGGGTTGCTAGAATACAAATTAAGAGAAACTGTAATTATTTCCAGTTGGTAATAAGATAGGTGATATTTAACTGTTTGAATTTAGACTTTACACTTCATTTATTTTTGCTTTATAATCCAGAACCTGTTCAGCTACTTGAAAGCTACTCAATGAAAAGTTTACGTGTTGGCTTCCGTGTTCCAAACTCTCAATCACACATCACAACACAAGTTTCTACAACTTTTTTTGGAACCACTTTGATTGAATACACCATAATAGATAAACCAGGTTAAACGTTGACCGATCAGTCGGACTCGGATTTGGTAGTAATGATGGATAACCTCCCTTTTCATTTGTGAATGCACCAACTGAGGTGTCCTGATCCGATCTCATGGTCAAAAATTGGACCTCATCATATGGTTGATGCACGATTAGTATCAGATATTTAATTTATTCTCATTATGATCAGCACTTTATATTTCAAGCTTATTATTCCAGATAAATATTCCACTAGAAGTCTGTAATCCTGAGCAGATCACAACATGTTATTGCCCTAACGTGCAGTAGAATAAGGAGCAGCTTAATCAGGAGGCTAACAAAAACAGTTCCAGCTAGCAAGATGTTCACAGATTTGGATTTTCGGGATCAATAACTCTTTTAAAAACGCTTTGAACTGGAAATAAGTGTCTTTATTGGTTTGTTTTAAAACAAACAACAGCCTACAAAACCATTTCAACAGCAAAAAGGATCAAGTTTTGTTTCTTGTTAGCCGCTAACAGCGCTAAGAACTAGCTCTGTGCTGTAACCTCTTAAATAAAAACAGAGGACAACCTGAATCAGTTTGGTAAATTTGTTCATTTTTTAAATGCATTACAAAAATGTCTGATCTAGATTCGGTATCAGCAGGTGCTCATAAACAAATGACTCAGAATTTGATCTTGCCCAATAAACTGAACTTTTGTCCTGTGGGAAATCCCTACTGCCAACCATTTTAAAATTGATCATGGAGGAGAAATTAATAACTCTGGTTGGTGCCCAGCCAGAATGATAAGACACCAAGTCTTTCTGTATAAGAATAGACCTGTGAAAAAAAAAAAGAATAAACCTGTGAAAGAAACAAAGCACCACACCTTTTCCAACTGTAGGTGGCACATGCACTAGTATCGGGTAGCAGAGTCTAGTGTGAATATCATGGACGAAATGTGTGTTGAAGAATGCACATTGCACGCCCAGTGTGACTGTAGAAAACGAGACTTGAGATTTCTTGTCAGCAGCGTAAAAAAAAGGGATGTTTATTTGAAAAATCACAAAAAAAGTGAACCTCGGCATGTTTGTTTTTAGCATGGAATTATTAAAAAAAAACCAAAAAAACCAGAAGAGTTACTGGAATGCAACATCATGCAAAAAAAAGAAAAAGTTGCCTTTGTAGATTTAGGTGGGATCAATGAATTTCATCTCTCCCACACTTTACTGAAACACATTTTATTTTTCTTCTCTGTCACTTTATTAAAAAGAAGTACAGCTCTTACATCAGTTGCTGCAATTTCTCTAAACTTCTTTCAGTCAACATAGGCAGAAGCAAAAAAAAAAAAAGAAACAAACTACATTCATTGAAAATTTTCCAAATCAGTTGAGTTTAAGGATAACTGACTTCAGTCATTCCAGTGGACCAAATAGAAGGTGTCTTTCATGTGGACAGAAGCTACAACCACTTTCTCTGACAATCTTATTTTGTAGCGTAAACTGTATTGTCCAGGTCATTATTGTATTAGAGTTTGTTCTTAATAACTTACCTGGTTAAATAAGGTTTAATAATATATTTTTTTTTAAATTGGTAAATTGATAACGTAGCAGAATAAAATAACTCAGATACTCTCTTTAAAACGGGTCGATTGTGCTGCCTTCTGCTTCAGACAAACAGCTATTTAGTCATTTCATACATATTCATTTAAAATATTATCATTAGAGATGTTCTGCTCGAGCGGCTAGCTCGACTCTGCATCGAATCTTTCAAAGCAGAGTGTCACGGAGAAGCCAAAAATTCGACTATCGAGCGCTTGCTTCAGATTTCTTTGGTCACGTGACTTCCAAATGAGCTTCGTTTCGTCACTCGCGCATTGCCGCACACTCACGGCAGTTCTGAATTCAGAGCGCGGTTTTCAATAAGTCTGTTCACTCACCCTGTGTTTGTGGTTTTAAGAGAGTAGTAAGAAGATAATTTATTTCTCTATAAGCTGCCGCTCATTTCACTCGTAACAGACGCGTACGAAGAGACACAGGAAGCGGGGCGGAGCCGTAGCCTTTATAGGCTAACATTAAAGGCGCTGTACATCCAGGGGATGACAGAAAGTGGGGAAGAAAATTTAAAAGATGGAAAAATACTTTGGTTTTTTTGGCGAGAAATGCGAATCTAACCAGCGATCTGACTTTCCTTCTTTATTTCTAAACCTTTAACAATTGAAATGACTATATAAATGCAACAGTTGTTTCAAGTAAGTGTTGGCCTACTGGTTAAAGCTCTCCCCTTGAAATGACAAGTCCTGGATCAAGACTTGTATAGGACATTTTCATTTTAAATCATAAGTGGTTATTTAAGTTTTAAAAAAAAATAAAATTCCTAATTATTTGTTGCTACAAAAAACATGTTCATGTTGGGCATAATTATATATTATTGCTAGTTTAATCAATTAAAGCAATAAATAATCTAAAGAGGTGACTGTGGCTGTTTAAATAAGCCCAGCCAGAAGAGATGGTTTTCTAAGGATAACCAGCAACCGAGCCATTATAAAAAGAGGGACAGGGTCAAATTTTAAAGTCAGTTTGGTAGAACATTTTATTTGCTGGAATTTTCAATCAGAGATTGATTTTCACACTAACATTTTTCAAATTAATACATGTATGCACATATTCAGCACAGACGGGCTTACATATTAGCAGTTCATTGATTATTTATGAAAGAACAGATTTGGAAATCAAAAAAGTGTTAGTGCTACATATGAATTAACACACACTTTCATGACACCTTGGTCTTTTTTTTTCTTCCATGGTGATGCAGTTTTGTTATCTGGTCAACAGATGTCACTAGTTTTAAGTGTGTCATTTGCTTCACAACCCCAAACCATTTCAATACAATTTGGTTCATTTCGGTTCAGTGGTTCAGAAAGCTTTGGTTTCTCCATCTCTAATTATCATCAATTCAGTCACATTTCATTTAATTATGTTTAATTTTACCAATATGTTTAAAACAACTTGTTATCAAGATAAATGACACTAAAATCCATTTTAATGTTGACTTTAGTGTTCAGAGTTCCTACCAAAGATGTCTCAAGTCTTTGTTAGAGCTGGACTGCTTCTCATAACGAGGCACAGGTGTGTCCAATGAAGTGCGTGGGAGAAAGGAACGCTTCTTCTGGTCACAGGCGCCGTTTGGCCGGGTGGAAATATTCTACCATTTTTACAATTTCTCTTTAAACACTACACACTTTTTTGAGTTTTTAGTTTTGTTATTGTCAGTCGTTAATTGACTGACGTGGATTTGGTCATTTTCATGTCTCAATTAAGTGTTTTTTTTCTGTCTTTGTATTCTTGATCAAGTGTTGTAACATAGGACACAGCTTGAAAACCGAATCTACTCCTTTTTTGTACATCTTCTGAAGACCATGGTGTCTCATGGTTAAAAGCTTTCTCAATGGAGGTAGGACCTTCAGTGTGTTTGTGGCCTCTTTGGTGTGTTTTGAACAGAGCTAACTCACCTTTAAACTCTTTGTCAGCCAGTATATTTTTGTCAAACACATCAAACCCACATGTGTAACTTAAAATAGGAAAGAAAAAAAATACCAGTGTCAAATAATTGAAGTTGTTTCTGACAGCTTGTTGGATTCTGGCCTCACACCATCTGTCACATTGCAACTTCCAACTGAGATTATAATAAGTGCTTGTTCTACTACTGCTTTCACTTTGAAAGTCAGATGTTCAATTTCTAATTAAAACATTTGTTTAAATAACATCTTATTTTTAAAAAAAAAGCTGTTTGTTTGTGTCGCGGCCAAAACTGAGTTGAGGGCCGCCGTGGGCTAAACTCTGGCTTCCTATGTCTGACGCGCGTTCCAGCAAAGAAACTCCAAAGCGTCCGTCTGCTGCGATGCGTTTATTGTCTTTATCTGCAGGTTTCCAGTCCATACAGTCCAAACGAAAAAAAAAAAAACGAACACTTCAGCTATGACAGACTTTTTCTATTCAAGTTAACGCGGTCAACAAATTATATGACAGCCACGGGTTCACCCCACTTCCTCATCCATCAAACTCCACAGGTGATTAGTGAGCACCTTTCACAACTCGGTGACGCGTGCGCCGACAGTGACACACCCACAACAGGCAGACGCCGCTAAGCTGCACCTGTGCCACTCATTATGGCTCCTACAAATTGGTTAAAGTTTTGGGTTCCTTGAGTACATAGCTTTGTTTAAAGACCCACACAGATCCTTTTTTGATCTATTTTAAAAACATTAACAATGATCTTTTGATTATATTTATGCTGTTTTTAGCCCAAAAAAGGTGGATGGATGGATGGATGGATGGATGGATGGATGGATGGATGGATGGAAGGAAAACAGATTCCAAAGGCTTAGGTGTCACCAATGCCAAGTAGTTCTCTTTCAAATAATTGTTCTTCTAACTTATATCTATTTATTTTACTGTAGTTTAAAGAATCAGATTAAATATTTTACAGTAAGTAAAAGAAGATCTGGTTTCCATCATTGGTTTTAAATACATTTAGTCATCTGATACAGATAAATGACTTCAGTTCATCATCTCATGAACAAACAAGATGGTGGGTGAAGCAGCAGCGCTCTCCTCAATCCTACTAAATTATCCACACAGTGCTGCACTGAGCTAGATATCATTACCTCTTTTTTTCCCCCTCTCCTCCAGGACAAATTCTGCTGCCATGCGCTTCCTAATCATCAAAACAAGAAGCTTTGCACTGTGAGTCACTGGTAAACAGAGGGAAAGAGGTTGGAAATTACTGAGCTGAATTTTAAAAACATGAGGTTTTCTTGCTTTTTTGCACAAATGAGCTCGTTCTGCTGGAGGAGGAGGCGGCACAGTGGAGCCGTTTTCAGAGGAGAATGCTCGCACTCATCCAGAAATGCTGAACTCTACGTGGAGAACACGTCTGCAGTCAGGTGTAGTGCAGAGTGGAAGCACATGTTTGTACAGTGTTCTTTTTTGTTTGGTTTATGTTTTAGTCCTGTATTGAATTTACCTTCATTTTGTACTTTTACGGAGTTTAATTTAGTAAATCTTGACACTTTTTTGCTGAAATTTCCAGGATTTACTTTGTGTATTGGTCAAATAATCCTATTATCTTTCCCAGTTGGCTTTTTCTGTTTCCTCCTTTTTTTGTGTGTTCTTCATCCTGGCCCTTTTTTTCTGAGGTTGGAATAAATTTAGCGGCTCTGAACATCTGCCTCCCTCTTTGCACTCTGGATTTTGGCACCAAACCTTATTCCCAATAACAGCGATGTCAGCTCCACTCAAACGTGAATGGAAACGACATCAGAGTACCAGAGCTGTGAATTTTAATCACAGAAGTTGTTAAAAGTCCTTCCCATGAAACCAGCTGTGGATATGTCAATATAATTAGCCTCAGGTGAAGGGGAAAACAAGAAGCCAATTATTATGATTGATTATTAAAACTAAGGGGACAAACTCACAGTATCACCTGCTGCATATGAAAAATCTTTGAACAAAATACATAAATCTTGTGTGCACAACTCCATGATATGTTGTGAAAGTGGCTCACGGTCACTTTTGCAAGAAAATCAACTGAGAATCTTAATTCTTTGTTTCAGCATTTTTAAACCATAAACGCTTCTGTTACAAATAAAGACAGAAAAAAATGTCTCTAAGGATTGCAAAAACTGCGTTTAGGAAAGAGATTTTTTAAATTTGTGTTTAAGTGTCAGAGGGGATCCTACAGTATTCTCACATTGGCTCCCACTTTGATGGAGCCAGAATGTGTAATGCTGTGTTCACACCAGGCTCAGCAACGCATGGTAGAACTATCAATTCCAATAAAAAATTGAAATAAAGAGTTTTTAATGAGTGTTTTCCACGTTTAAAACTCTCACATTCTTGTGTAGCTATGCATGTTTTTACATCATTTTTTGGGCTCTACAAATGAAATGGGCTGCAATTGAATGCTGGCTAAGAGTTAAACCAGTTGACCTTTGAACAATCAGGGACTTGTATTTGGCAATGAAGTATGAGTAGCGTCCTTTTCAAAACACAGAATTGCCAAGCAGTTAAAAAATGATCATATGCGGTTTGGTCCTTGTCTGAATTATTTGACATCAAGTCTTTCATATATTGGAATTGAGGTGTGAAAGAAAAAGCCTGAAGGAAGATTTACTAGATTTCTACAGCTTCAACATTTTGCAGATGGGGTGATTCTAATTGCAGCAGGTTTATTAGCACCCTTGCATTCATGTGTAGCTATGCACATTTCTGATGCCTTTTTTGGGCTGTGGATAAAAAAATACGTTAAAAAATAAGTTAAACCGGGGTGAATTCGATAAATCAGCAGTCAGGTAGAGAGATATGGATGACATCCCTTTTAATTCATAGAATAGCCTACAGGTTGAAAAGTGATTGTGCAGGAGAAATTAATTATTGTGATTTTCGAAATTTTTTACACAATTTGCAGATTCGCACCACTTCGACAATTCACATCAAGCTTTTTCCAACTGTGAGAAGATATAGGTATAGGTAGAAATAACCGACTGAATACGCACTGGACATATCAACTCCTCTCCCCTTGTGTTCCAAACAGGAAGTACCAGCGGGTTCCAAGAAAGTCAAAATCCTATAGACTTCTATTGAGAAACAGATAGTTATTTCTCAGTCATTTTATTTGTCAGAATAATCTACATGTTTTCCAACTAACCTGCCATTGAAGACACACTTGATCCAGCCAATCAACAGCAGATAATGCATGTTTCTGGAAAACCAGCAGGAGGCTGACCCTCGAACTTTAGACACCCCTCCGCTAGCCTATTGGTGGCTCGCTCTGCTGTAGACGGTTAAAGTCAGAGTTTCAGCCCAAAGTTGGTTTGCTAATCCAGAAGTGGACCTCATGTAGGTCAAAAAAACTTCCCTCTGCTTTTCTACAGTAGCAATGTTGTGGTTTATTAAGGATTTGCTGCCTTTTGCAGATCTCTGCAGATCTTTTCAGTAATTTCTGGCCCAAAGCCCCTGCATGTTGGGACGCAGATTAGAAATGTCCAGCAAACACGTTTGCTTCAAAGTGAACGTCGGCACTGAGCATCAGCAGTTCAATTATGCTGTTTTGTGACAGAAACTGTCGGTCCCAGTTTGACACCCACACCTCTGCCTGTGCAGACCTCTTCAGAAGTACTTATAAACCCAGAAAGGCGGCAATCTGTGCCGAGGGTTCACTAAAACACAAACTGACTTTGTTGTCTTTAAAGCGCGAGAAGCGCCGTCACATCCAAAATGTTTTCATCTGAGTCACTGCGGAAGGATAAATATTTCTTTTAGAAGAACATTTCATTCCATATATATATGGTTTAGAGATATCAGGAAAGCTACAGAACTGCTTTCATATCTTACAGCAAATATAAATAGATTTAGACAGAATATAAAAGGCAATTAAGGTCCCATTCTTCTTTTGCTGTTTGATTCATTCTCAGGTTTTCAAAAGAAAAATTGTGAAAAGAAAAAAAAGAATCAAGATTTATTAAAAGGAGGGTTCAGCTTTGTTTTGTGACACAATGATAAAGTAACCTCAGCAGATCTAAGCGCTGTAGAAGGAAGCGACTTGGAAAACATTTACTTTTCTGTGTTAAATGGATTATTTTTGTGACAAATGACTTTGGCACAAAGTAGAAATTACTCTGGCCTTTTTTGCTACCTGTTTACCGTTTTTCCTCTTAGAAATCTCTAAAAGCAAAATGTATTGGTTGTTTTAAAGCAACAAAGAGTAACGCTTGCATATAACCATAATCTGTCATATATTATTAATTTTTTTCTCCCTCCAAGTCCAGCTAATCAGCCACTTCATTTTCTTTGGACAAGGTCAGAGGAAACTCTGTGTTGAGGTATTCCAGTGTGCGCCTCACACACACAAGCAATGATTTTTAATTAAAAAAAATAACAGCATTCATGCACAGCACAGGAAAGCTTTGGGGTGCAGTGTTCTGACTGGAGCACACGGCAGACAGAGGATTAAGCCACACGTCTTGGTTTGGAGGAGCTACCAGTCAAGCAGCTGACACACAGATGGAGGAGTTTATGTTTGAGGAGTTTAGGTGTTTGAAATCAGGCAGGAACAGACCTGGACTTTGTGGGAGCATAGATAGGAGCGTGCTTCACATTGGATTTCCTTCTGATCATTTAAGATGTGGAGTTACTATTGTCTTCTAGGAAAACAATCTACATCGAGGTCTGTTCCAAAACCAGTTCACTTCACCCAACAGTAGTCGGGACAGGCTCCGGCAGCCTCATGAACCCAAAAGGGAAACAGCGGGATAAGAAAAAGGAAATAAGAACACTGTTCAATATTTGTAGTTGTTTCAGAGTATCTTGAAAAAGATAAAACAAAAAAAACAAAAAGAGATTTTTTACTAGACTAGAGGGTTATTATCCCGAAGAAAATCAACATGCTAGGTTCCACTTTGTTCATCCAGGCAAAATATTTCAGATTCTGTAAATGAAATCTAGACTGGTTCCAACATGCTGACGTCCTTATGGTGACTGAATTTACTTAATTTGATTGATAGAGTTATTAAAAGTTTCCTGAAGTTAAATTTCAGACTTTTTTAAAACTTTTTAAGGCCATGCATTAAAAAAAAAAAAAAAAAAAAAAAAAAAAAAAACATTTCGTATTTTATTATTTATTTTATTCTTTTTTTTCCATTTTATGTTCAAAACTGTTGCCTCTTATTTTGTTGCTTGTCCCGTGATGCTTTAGTACAGTGGTCCCCTACCGGTCCGTGGACGCATTGCCACCGGGCCGCAGGAGAATTTTTTTTTTTCCAAGACAGAAATCTTTTATTGTGAAAATCGACCGGATTCTCTCGATTAGCTTGAGCGCTAAAAGCTATCTGGTGGCGTGTAGCACCAGAGAAGTTGCATGTGGAAGCTTTGTTTGCAAATGGATCGGATAATTGAGGGGCGGAACAGACACAAGAACAGGTGAGTCCCACACACCGAGCTGGTTTGCAGAGAGATGTGACTTTCATGAACAAATCTAATCTTTTGAACGGTCATAGAAATGCTGAAACGAGCTCATATATTCAGATGCTCATTTCAGAGAAGTTGCGAACACGCGATTGATTAATGCAAGTTCCAGGAAAAAAAAACAAAAAAACACAGCAGTGCAGAGAGCGGTGCGGGGGCGCATGCAATTTAGCGCATGCAGGTAGAGGGGCGATCAAAGACACGAGTTTAAGTTTTGTTTTGTAAAAACTGTCTTCCTCTCAAAATGTTTCTCTTGAAGCTTTCGCATGGAGCTTCAAAGTATTCAGATTTGTTTCTTTTTGAACGTGATTAATTGATGTATGTGTTACATTTTGTTCCTATTTATTTTTAAAAGAGATGATCTTATAATGGTAAAATAAACTAGTTTTTAACCGCTCCTGGCATGACAGTAATAAACGTGTTGACCGGTCCGCAGCCTCACAGAGGTTGGGGACCACTGCTCTACTACACTTCTTTTTTTCTTCTTTTTTCTAACCTGCAGTCGGAATTCTGCGAATTGATGCATATTGATTGGTTACTGCTGTTCTTTATTTACAATTATTCCATCAAAATGATCATAGTTAAAAAAGGTTTAAAGAGCACTGTTTTTAAGGGTCAAATTTTAATATTCAAGACTTTTCAGTTTCAGCTTTTATTTTCAAATTCATAAATTCAATGCTTTCAGTGTAAGACTTTCTAAGACACTACGGGAACCTTGGACTGAAGCAGGAAGTAAGTCGTTTTCTATGGGTGACATCACACTCAGTCCAGTTCTCATGTACAGTCAATCGCTTTTACCCTTCCCCAATCACCCCAACTGTCTAACAGCTCTCTGTCTATTAAATTGTGCTCATCTGTTACATCTGTTTATTTTTGGAAGTTGTAAACCACGAGGACAACCCTCTTCTCTCCGTTAGTGTAATCATCTTCCTCTGTTCTTCACCAATCATGCACACGTGGACTCTCAAAGAGCGTATTAGTCAGGTCTGGCAGTGTATCATCCCAGCGAGGCCTGAAGTCCTCATTACAAAAACTAACAGTGCACACACACACACACACACACAGAGCAGTGCGACTGCAGTAACGCTCAGCAGCAATACTTCAGTGTGATGAGGCTATTACAGGAGCATAAATTCAAGCGAATGAGACGTCAGGATAATTAGCTTCCATAAAGCACACGGGGGAAGCACTCCACTGCGACCTGTCACATCAGGAGGATTTGTGGAAGCAGCAGTCAGGCCTCCATGAGTCACAGTGACGGTGACCTCTGAGTGTTGGCCTGTTCTGAGCTGTCACTGATACACAAACTTCACATGTGCAGCTGTGTTCCCCCTCCCCTCATTCTGATCGGAGAAGCACTCCTCTTTGTATGTTTTTTTTTTTTTCTTGTTTTGGAGCCAGGGACTCAAAGAAACAATGAACAGAGAAGGCTGGCTCAGTGCTGGGGAGCTTTTGAAGCTGGACAATGCACAATACAGTGCTGAAAAAAAAGGTTTTTCGCCGAGTCAGATGCTTTTTCATTTGTCCCTCTTTTATTTATCTTTTAAAAGATTTAATGAACATTTTCAGTTAATTTTTATGGTTTTTTTGCCTTTTTTCTGTAAAAATGTTGCCACCTGTTGCCATTTTTGTAAAAATGCACTTGTTATTCAGCTGTTATTGGCATGTAGGTAATTACAAAAGCAGGTGCTTATCTAACGCACTTAGCTGAGTGTGAACTCACAGCTAAGAGGGGAATAAAATAAAGAAAGTAAATGGCGTATGTTTTCATAACACTTTATTCTCTTCTTAGAAGGCTCAAATTGCTATACAGTCACAGTCCCATTCACACATGCACACACACTTTCCCACACTTATTTGGCACAAAGTCACTTTCCCAAAGACACTTTAACATATGGACAGGGGTAGAAATGTGAACCCCAAAAATCCAATCCGAGGTCGACCGCTCTATTCCTGCACCAGAGCTGTCCAAAGGACCATAATGAAAGCAGATGCTGCTTTACTTCAGACTGAAAAAGTCAAAAATAGACTTCTTCTTAAGTCCCAGTTTACATGTTAAATGTTAATAATTACAGTTAATAGGTGACTGAACAGGCGTGCTATTACCTGAAGTCTCTTCATGTCAAAGAAAATAAAAAGAAATATAATAAATAAATTAATTAATTATAAAGCCTGGCTATCAACAGGTTTGGTTGCTTTTTTCAACTGTGTTCATCGATGACCATTATCCCACTCTGTTGAATATCAGCAATTTTATTTGTTCTGCTTTTTACTGCTTGTTCTTACTTCCTGTTCATACTTTTGTACAGACTACAAGTAGAAATGAGCAATTTCACTAAAACCTGAGACAACGCATAACTTTACACTTCACGTCATCAATGTTCTTTTTGGCATTGTTCCTTGTTTTATACGAATAAAGTCTTAGACTGAGATTTAAGTTCACAACTGTATTTGAACAACTTCTAAAACTGTCTTTTAGATAAGTACACGATGAAAGCAGGGATCTTTGCTCAGAATGCACAATGTTAGTTAAAACTTAAGACAACACTTCAGGACAAATGTGAAGTGTAGTACGGTAGTGGAGAGCTGAATGTGGGCTTATAGACTGCTACAGTCCAGGGACTTAACCCTTTAGCACCCTTCAAGTAACCATAAATGACCCACCATAACTCTTCAACCCGATCACTGTGAATCAGCTGATCCTGAGGCGCCAGACTTTATAAAGTCTTGCATGTTGGAACAGCAATATTGTTTAAAACACAGCAGCTTTTCTCTATGACGGTATGAGCTGATTTATGCTGATCATGTAAGCATTTTACGGTAAAGTCAGCACAAACTTGCTTTTTCCTGCTTCAGAATGTGCTGGAATTATGTTGATTGCCTAAAAGGTCGAAGAGTTTGGGTAGAAAGAATGTCAACACTGAGGTAATGTTCTGGTATTAATTGGGTATTATTGGGTTAATATAAAAAGACTTCTGCCTGTATGGTACTTTAAACGAAAAATGTTAGGAGAAAATATCGCAGACTTCTACATGCATGTCCACCTACCAGTAGAGACCATGTGTGATAGAATTGCAAGCTTTCTTACAGCAGAATAAAGACCTTGAATTGACCAGATTTCCTGTTTGAGTTATAACAATTAGTGACCAAAGAAGCTCAGAGATCGGAATTTGATGCATCAATATTGTCTCAGAAAGTGTGAAGAAGCAGCACTCTGTATATGATGAAGTCTTTTTCTTTTTTTAAATCTTAGATGCATGACCTAAAGTTTAGTTTCTGTAAAAGATATCACATATGCAGTAACATTTTTAGATATTTCTCATTTCTGACAACCGTCTTATCTAACCTTGATTGCAGAGCTTTTTTTTTGCCTCGACTTTCATGTCTGACCAACGCTTATGCGTGTAAAGGTTTTTGTTGTTGGGTCTTCATTGTTAGATGCTGCTGCAACATGTTTCCTTTTGCACCGCCTACGTCAGCCTCAACCTCCAAACCTGTTTTCTTTCTTGCTGAAGTTTTTATTGTCGGTTTTTTGAGTGGCTGACCCAAACTGCTTATAAATACTTGCATTGTCATGTCTCGTAAACACGAGCTTTCTATAGATGAATGATGCCCCTGCTTTTAGTTTACCCCCACATAGTGTAGAGGAAGAGGAGGATTTCTAATAAAATGACAAGTGTTGAGCGTCGATCATTCATTGAAGTACATCTTAGACTGCTCCCTTTAGGCTAGAGCCTGCTGCCCCCAACTTCTTCACATCTATGTAGCAGTGATGTGATTATTTACAATTATACTAATGGTAATTACTTCAAGGTAGTGTCACCACAGTTGAAATAACGTACGTATAAATCTTAAACTGGATCAATTTCTGGCTTTTGGTTTTCCTTGGTACATGATAAGAGCATCATGTGTAGCTGCTTATCTTGTTATATCCATTAGATCTAAGAATTATTTTTCGCCCAAAAAATGAATACATACTTTCCCTTTTGCTGTAACAGTTTTAGTGTATCTGACTTTGTGGGTGAACCCCAGAGGAATGAAGTGATAATGACAGACACCCCCCCCACACACACACACTAGTCATGTAAGTCTACATGTCTCCACGGAGCACCGCCATGCAAGGACAGCTGTGATCTATAATTAATTCACAACTGTAGGAATGTAACACAGAAGATGAATCACTTTAATACTGGGAAAATATATAAATAAAAGAAGAGAGAGAATACGATAATATAGGGCTGGGGAGTGGGGTGCCGGTGGGGGGAGGAGAGACGTGAGCGGGAGGCGAGCCAAGGAGACACAAAAATTCAAGTGCATGTTAAAATCGGAGGGGCTGGGCGACACGAGTGGGCGATCCTGTTTTTCAGTATCAACAGCGAGCGCAAACAAGCCCGGCTGACTTTCCCTCACCCTCCTTCTTCCACATCATTAACCTTCTCTTCCTCTCACTGTTTCCCTGACTGTAATTTATGCGTAAAGAGCTGCTCTCACTTCCCGTGTAACTTCCAAGGGTTTTAGATCACAACTTGGGGGAAAGGGGAAAACATGTAATCATCTCTATTAAAGGATGAGAAATAATATTTTCCGTGTGTCATGGTTTTGGTGTCTGCAGATGGTAGTCTTGTCTTTCATGCATTTGCTGTTTCCTCCACAAACTTAAACATGACTGAAATCCTGAGAGTTTGCTGGAAATTTCACTAAAGCGTAATGCTAAATTCTCACAGGGCATGTGATCCATGTGCAAGAACGTGTTAAAAGTGTGTTTGTTATTTTTTTTCCATAGAAAAAAAAAAGAAAAAAATGGACAATGGACTTGCACATGTATCTACACTTGAAATTTCGAAGGGATGCAAATCTCATGAATCTTACTGAATCCAGATTCTTCCTTTTACTCTGCCGGTTTCTCCTTACCGCTCCAATTACAGGGGCATTTGGAGAGGTAGGGGTTTTAGAAATAGTTTTTTGAAGGGGAAATCTAAGCAGCAGAGCGCTCTGTATCCCAATGTGGAGGCGGGCCTGATTCGCCCCGCAGGCTATAGTTTAAGGACCCCTGACATAGATGACCGGCAACTTTTGATGACGTCACCAAGTGGGAGTGACATCCAAATTTGAAGACACTATTTTTATATAACTCTCCGTTTGGAGGACTAAATTTAGGAATAGGGAGAAAGGTAAGGGAAGAATTTATATTTGGGCGTGATGTCATATATATCCGGCCAGGCAAAAACCACAGTCATTGATTTCTTCTCCATGATCAATTTTCAACCTTCAATGGTTTGCACATCTGTGAATTAAAAAAGATGCTGCCCATAAGTCACTGCCAAATGTGTCCATGAACTTCATATCACATGGACAAATCGTTGATTGAATTAATGAAGAACTTCTTAGAACCCTAAACTTGTTAATGATTAAATATCTCTATTTACCATTTTGATGGACTATTTTTAAGCTAAAAAAAATGTCAGAATCACAGCACTTATCATGGTTCCGCACTACAAAGGACGCTGTTTTATAAGATACATCATCAATGAGTGGTCTATATTTGTACTCTAGTCTCAAAGGGCATCAAGTGAGAAAAGAGTCAGATCAATCTGTCAGACACATCACTGCTTTTTTGTAATACGCGACACATTTGCCACATTAAAGTTATAGTCAAGTCAGCATATTCAAAATAGCTGTAACTCCCAAACTTGTTTGCAAAATATAAAAAAAACATACCGATACTGCAAAAAACAAACTTTGCTGTGACTACAATAACTCCCAACCTTGTTAATAACACATAAAAAAACACAGTTTGACGCTAGCATATTTACACTAACAGCCAACTGTGTTTAAAACATAAAGAACATTTTAACAGAGCACTTTGTACCTTTCAAAATCACTTCAACATTAGTAAGCACAACTGGAATTAATTCATATATAAGGTACCCCTGATTATAAAGCACAGTTTGGGAGTCCCACCTTTTGCTCTGATCTGAGACGTCAGTGCAGGCCTGATGATACAAGAAACGAAAGAACAGAATAATCATCCATTAACTTAGGTCCTTATTTTTGCTTTAATATGTTGATCTCTCAACATTTTCATCACTTTATCTTTGAACTGTAAGATGTTCAGTTTTGTCAGACACCAGGCAGCCTTAAAGTTTCTTCATCCCTTTTGCTCTTCACCCTGGTTGTTTCTTTTATCTGTCTGTGTCCCTCTTTACTCTCGCTCTTTGTCTCTCTGCTGAGATTATTCACAGAGCTGCAGTTCAACGCCGCACGCCCCGAGGCGCGCAGTCTGTGCTGAATTCACAAACTCACAGAAGGAACATGCTGGGAAATGTTTGGTTCTTCACCAGTTTGCGTCAAAGCTCAAGTTTCTTCAAACTACAAGCTCTCACTTTCCTTCCTCCGTCATCTTCATCAATGTCTTCTTCCTTCCTTTCTTCCTCCGTGACCCAGTTTTAAAATCTAGCAGCTTTTAATCAGCCAAGTCTCCATTCGTAAAAACAAGACAACTAAGTGGGGGAACACATCACTTGTGTGTGGCGAATATTGCAGTTTTGATTTATTTCTAAACGTATGGTGACAGCTTTGATTAAGGTTATGTGTTACTCTGCATTCTGTGTGGAAAAATAAAAGTTTGTGAGCATCAGCTGCACACAACATATCACTGCATCTGCTGACAACATTTTTAAAGATTCTCCATTTCTGAATCTTGTTGGAGCTACTGCTGATGAACTATGAGCATAGTTGCTGCAGACGGGTCAGTAAGTTCACAGTGTCTTCATGCATCTCTGGTCACGCTCCCTCCCCCTGGCTTCTGGAGGAGTGGTTTGTCCTGCCACCCCTGTGACGAGAAGTTCAACCAAAACTTTGGCATCAAGCCCCTTGACTGTATATAGAGGATTGGACTAAGTGACACCCCCCACTAACACCATCATGTTTCAAGTAGGAAGTACCTGCTGGCTCCAAGAAGCCAAAATCCCATAGACCACTATCGAAACATAAACAGCTATTCCTCAGTATTTGTCAGAAAGACCATTTTTGCTCGGCTATTGTTTTAAACATCTTCTTGCAAATTCTATTTTGTCCATGATATTTTTGCTGTAGCACAAGTTGTACACTGATCAATCAGATGCCTCAATAAAAATAGATGTCCTCATGTCGAACGCTCAAAACATTTGATTGACAGATTGTCATGAGACCACTTTCAGTGGAAGGGGTGTGGCCTTCTAACATGCTCACTACTGATTGGACAGAGTGGTTACCTTAGAAATTAGACTAAGATTGAAAAGGACCAATTACGACTTACTGAGATTTTCTGGTTTCAACATGGTGACAGACATTTTGTGGAAAAATGGTGGGAGAGTTGACTTTATTTGATTGAAATCGGAACTAAGCTATGTAAACATTCCGACTGACTAACAAACATGCTATGTTTTTGTGTCAATGCAACAAAACAGAGATGAACCTGAGTTAAATTCACTTTTAGTGACTTCTAAAGATAAATATTGCCACAAGGCTAGACACCAAACCAGCAATCCAATTAACTTATTTGATTTCATTTAAATCAAACTGATTCAATTCACTTTTTATTTCTATAACACTTTCATGTTTTACTAAAAAGTGAACAAAAGTGCCTGTGGTGCCATCTTCTCCTTATTTTGAGATCAGATTGGTATCAGCCCGTGATATGTTATGCTGCTGCAATATGCAGCTTCAGTTTTACTAACGTCTTGGTTTTTTTTCCAACAATTCTCTTTAAATCATTGACTTATTTCATGCATGGGCCACACCTGGAGAGATTGTTGAAGTTGACATGATGAACTTCTTAAACTTCACCAGCTGGACGTAACGGATATGGCTTGACGCTTTAATGTAGCAGCGGTGAAAATTTATGCTAGCAAGACACAGAGCTGTCATATTCAGACAGGGGGATCAGGGGCGGAGCTGCTCAGCTCAGCTCCAAAAGCCCCGCCCCCTCAGAGGAGATTTTAGAAACAGAGGCTTAAGATCAACATGAAAAATATTTAACACATTTAGGTAGTGAAATGTTGGTTAAAAACGTCATAATTATAACTAAAAGACTAATGGGAATGTTTTTCAAAATAAAAAAAAAATGATTAAAGTTAAGATCCCATTGGTTGTCACGCTCACAGGTGTGTGAATTTGGTATTTGACCCATCCCCGAGGGAGAGTTGAGCTGCAGAAACAGTCGCGCTCTGGAAGCAGTTGGTGGTTTGATCCCCCCAATCCAACCTCTTGCGAGTGTCAAGCAGGGATGCATCGGCTCCCATCTTTGGTATAACCCTGGACTTGAACTAATGACCTTCCAGTCTCAGGGCCGATTCTCTGAGCTTCTCTGTTTTGTTTACGCTTGAGTTCCTACCACAAGCAAGCTATTATGGACAAGAATCGATCCCTACTGTAGTCTTGATGAAGTACTAATGGCAAAACAGGGTGTGATTTGAGTTTCAAAGTTGGAACAAAACTGAATTCAGACTGCAAGCTTGATATAAACCCATCCTGAACCTCGTCTTCACCATGGAGCTCTGCAGCAACCTGAGGCGGAACAACAGTCAAGTTCTTCACTCCGAAGCACACAGACGCGTCCTTGCAGAGATGGAGCCACAGGATGAACATCATCCACTCAGAGGATTTGTGCAGCTTCGCTGTGATATTTGTGGGTGTACACGTAAAAAGCGCGTGTGTGTTAGTGTCGGGGGGGTGGGACTCCCCCCTGAGGGAGGCGGGTCAGGGGGGCCAATGTGCAGTGGCAGAGCAGCCAAGTGTGTTTTCCTCACAGTGAGTTTCATCAAAGACGACGAGGAGTTCACTGACCGAGGAAACCTCTGCAGCCTGCTGACTTCATTAAAGGAAGATTCCACTTCATGTATCTGCACCGTGTCTGTCTGTTATGTAAGCGTGGAGAGATTCAGCAAACAGGGAGTGGAGAGGAAGCCGCACATCCCAGAGAAGTAGAGCCACTTCTGTTGGTAAATTCATCCAATGCTGTTTTCCTCACCTCTCACTCTGGTTCAGTTTTTGTCCTGTGATACCATCAGGTATGCGCTCTTATTAGCGTTTTACTACAGACAATACACATCATCAAGGACAGCTAAGCTCCACTTTTATTGTGTGAGTAAGCCCTGTTTTATCGATGCCCATAAAGGCTGACATAACAACAATTTTGCAAGAATAAGATTGTAAAGAAACTTCTTGAATTGTCTTTGTTGCTTTGGACTGAGTGACATCAGTTCTGATAGAATTTGCAGAATGGAAGATATGTTTGTGAAATTGCTATGTTTGTTTTTTTCAGTAGGTAAAGCTGCATTAAACTTGCAGCATAATCTAAAGGGCCAAGTTGACTGAACAGATAAGAGAAGTTGTTTTTTAAGCATTGGGTAAAGGAAATGCTTTAGAGAAAATTGAAGCTGTATAGCTGATGTAAAAACGAAAATTAAACAGGAGAAAAATATACATTTTTGCTCTTTTGTATCTGAAGTTATAGATTTTCTTGCTCATTTTTAGGTCTGGGCAGGAAGTCAGGCTCCTTGCTTCAGCTTTCCTGTGGATTTCATGTTGATCCGGCCTCAGGGCGGATGCTCCTGATTCAGACACGTGAAGTCCATTGAGAAATGAGTGCTGACAGGATGAGTCACCTTCCAAACAAACCATGCGATCTGAAGCCAGCTGACCCGCAAAACATGCGCAGGTGACTCAGTGGAACAGGTAGCTGCCCGGACCTTGACAGCAATGGCCAGAGTAAAAGCTTTACCGAATGAGACACACGGCTTCTGTTTGGCGTCTGATCGGCGAGGAGGAGCGCTGTCTGACCAGACCTGCACACCTGAGGCTGATCACAGAGTAATGTTGGACAACAACAAACTGGAGTCTGAGGCGCACGGCAGAGAAATTCACTCTAATGTGATGTCAGACATCCTTTGATCCAAATTCAGTCAAGTGTTTCCTCCTAAACCATTCTGCCTCTATTCCACCTTTAGAAGGGGAGAGCAAAACAATCTTTTCCTCTTTGTATAGATGAGCCTTTAAAATAAAAATGAATCCTACAACGGAGTATGGCAATGATGAAGATTAAAGCCTCATCAATCTCTGATTTGGATCATGAACTTTGGATTTCACATTGACACAAGACATACAGTGTTGTATGGGGTAAGATAACTGTCAAAAAGAAACGTAGTCATAAATAATATTTTGTATTCATAAAAATACATTTGTATTCATAAATACAAAGTTGTGCATACATTTATATTTTGTGCACAACTTTAAAGAAAAAATATGAATACAACATTTAGTTTTACATTTAACATGTCTCTTTTGCATACGACTTTTCTTCGTTTAGAATACGACTTTCCTTTGTCTTGAATACGAATTTCTCCTCTCTCAAATGACGTCAGGGGTCACAGACTTATCCATCGAGTGCCGGAACATCGATTGATCCAGCTTTTGTGTGTCTATTCATTACAATAAAACATGAATTATATATATATATTTTTTTTATGATATTGATGCCATAACGGGAACATTATCTTGAAAACCAAAGCAGTTGAAAATTAATAAAACATAAAATAAAATACATCGATCTCCGACGCATTTGGGGTTGTCAGCTGATTGTGTAAACAATGTAGCAGCGGATAGTTTATACCCAGAAGTGGTGATAAACAGCCAAAGGGAGTTGCACACATGCCTGTCCAGTCATTAGGTGGAAAAGAAAATATGTCCGTAAAATTAGTTGAAAATAAGAGAATGATGACATTAAAAACAGCTAAGCTAACTCGGAGACAGCCGACGTTGGTGCTGCATAAACAAACAAAGAAACACATAGGAAAAAAAGTCAGTAGGATCAGAAAGCCCAACTTTCTTTCTGCTTCTGATCTTTCTTTTTTTTACTAAGGTCGGAGTTCTCCGACAGTTAGCCTTCTTTAGCTCCGAGTTAGCTTGGTTGATTGTGTCATTCCCTTCCTTTTTAAGCGGCTATCTCTATCTGGGTCACGCTGCTGCTAGAGCCTGTTTCGGGTAGTGTTGGGTGAAAGCGAGGGTACATCTGGACTGTCTAGGAGCCGGAGCCGGTGCGCCTGTCCCGCCTGTCCCGGGAATAAACTGCTCGGCTAAGCGGGGACCCCCATGCTAACATGCCGCGGCAGGGCGAGTGGAGAGACAGGGATCCCCCCGCCTCGTCTGCCGTTTTCAGTTAGAGCTCTTTTTTTTGCCACCACTTCCGGGTCCGTTTTGTTGTTAATATGCTCCGCTGTTGTCAAAATAAATAAAATATAAGCGGCAGGACTTGACTGGTAACTTCTATTTTCCCCGCCAGAGCTAGAATATTAAGATCATTTTCATGTCATCGTAGTTTAATGAATGAGTCGCAACGCGCATGCGCATCGATGTTCCGGCACTCGATGGATAAGCCTGTGACCCCGTGACGTATTTTTGAGAGAGGAGAAATTCGTATTCAAGACGAAGGAAAGTCGTATTCTAAACGAAGAAAAGTCGTATTCAAAAGAGACATGATAAATGTAAAACTAAATGTTGTAATTATATGTTTTCTGTAAAGTTGTACACAAAATATAAATGTATGCACAACTTTGTTTTTGTGAATACAAATTTATTTATATGAATATAAAATATTGTTTATGAATATGTTTCTTTTTGACAGTTATCTTACCCCATAGTGTTGCCTCTTTAAAAAAAAAAAAAAAAAAAAAAAAAGTCATTTTTTTGTCTTGATTGGGTATTTAAAGGCTTGAAGTTAGGTTTTGCGTCATATAATTTTTGCCCTTTCCAATTTTTAACTAGGCTGTTCTTATGTTTTCAGCCCTTGAAACCTTTTGATGCAAATTTGCGTCAAACTCCTTCAGTTCCAAATTTACCTTAATTTGGCATCTACTTAAAAGCAAAGACGTAAGTGAAATTTTCATTTTCATAGTTAGAAATATGTTCAAGAATCAAGGGGTTGGATAGTAGCAAAATAGTGTAATACAAGCAAGTATGGTAAATGTACATACAGTAAAATCTATAGTTTAGATTTAACTAGGTAGAACAATAGGATACTAAATAACACTACATCTCTAATGAAAGGGTTTTAGTTCTGTATTTTTTTTTTTTTTTAAATCAACCCTCATACAGATAAAAAGTGTCTTCTCCACAGCCCAGCTCAAACACTTCACACCACTTTCAGCTTTTGCAGACGTGCACGGTCACATTCATAATAAAAGGTTTTTTATTAAAACCATAAAAAGTCAAGTCATATTTCACAAGTGGTACACTGCAGAACGAGGCATTTATAATTTAAAATGATGAACTTAACTGTCATTTCAGAAGCTGTACTCAGACGTGCTTCTGGGAAGGTTCTCAGTCATTTGTGCTATTTCGATGTCACTTGCTGCGTGTTGGACAAGAAATAGTTCAGTCACATAGCTCACACTTGCAATAATAATTAATAAAATCTAATAAATTCTGAAATGGATCAAATGTAATAATAAATATTTTTTATTATGCTAATGCAAAGGGGGAAAAAATCACTCTATTGTCTGGTGCAGTGACTGGTTGAAGATTTACAAGCTGGAGGCTTGCAGTGCAGAAGAGCCAGACCAGACGGAAACAATTTTATTATTACTTATTTTTATGGGGAAACAGCTGAGTTACAAAAAATAGAAATGTGCACTTTACGATTTATATCACCACACAAATATTGTGAGCTAATAAAGAAGCAACTGGTGAGGTCATACATGATGCAACCTCAGAGGATGGTGCATCTCTGACTCAAAGAGTCACATGCCCAGCCATTTAAGGCCTCAGGCCGTGTGGGACAAAACCCTGCTGTCGTTTACACATATGGGGGCGATGAGCCGCTGCAGTGAAGAGGGAGTGGTGTGAAAGCGTCTTTATGACATTAAACTATTGTCTTCTCTGGTGTGAAATGAAGGAAATGTCAGCTGATCCCTCACGGCTTCACTTCACACCCCTGCTGGCACCACAGAGAACCTCATCATTACGCTGAGTCAAGTTTCTTCCACTGATGGAACCATTCTGAGCATGTGCAGACAGGAGGCTCTTTTTAAATTGTTTCTCTGAATCAAAAACAAATGACGGTAATGACGCAACAGGAATCTGACTTCCAGCCTTTAACACAACAAACCACAGATTCATTACAACAGAAACAGTCAATAAAATTACAGTTTCAACAAATGCAACCAAACAATTTTGAGTCACTAAGGTCAAATCATCAGCAGCAAATTGACAAAAATGAATTGGAAAACAAGCCAAAATACTGTCAAACTGCAACCGAGTCTATCAAAAACACATTAGAGTAATCAACAGAATTTTATTATCCTCAATTTTGTTTTCACCACAACTGAATTTATTACAGCAATAAAATGACTCCATCTGCACCACCACACCTACAGAATAAATGTGGAAAAAGTAAGAAAAGTTGTGGTCTTTTGAAATATTCCTAGATGTATCACAAATGAACCCAGTTAAAGCCACTAAAGAAGTACAAATAAGTGGTTTCACTTAAAGAACTCATAAATCTGCGCTTCATTGAATTTTTTGACATTTACATTCAGAGCACTGGGCAGAAATCCCACCACGGACAGCACCCGCTGCAGGCCCTTGTGATACTTTGTTTTTATGAGACAGTTGGATTCTCCTGTACGCACCAGTTCTAAGTTCACTGCAAGGTGCCAGCCGAGGCAACCCGCCAGGGGAGACCCCCACTGATATGGGTGGGAGCTGTAGCTGGGGAGATCTATTAGAAGAACGCCCGATGTGCGTCCAGAGTCGTATCCTCGCCCCGGAGATACCCGGCCCCTGCCAGGACGAGCTGGACGAGGGAAGCGGGAGACTTTCTCTCGGTATAGACTGCTGGAGGGGTGAAAGATCAACCGATTTATATAGCTGTCACACAATACGTGAGCGTTATATTTTTTAGTTTAGTATCATTACTTAAATACATTTTTTGTTTGAAACATTAAAGATGAATTTTAAATGTTACTAAATATATTATGTAGAGATCACTTCTGCTTTTAAATTCCCGCAAGAGTGGGCGGAGCTTATATCAAAACTGTCTTTGAAGGAAACTGGTTTGCCATTTTCTGGATGTCGAAAATAAAGAAAAACAAGGAGGATTTTTCCCCAGAGAGCCAGCTACATTCCTTAAGAAAGGTTAAGAATTGAAATGTACATTTTTTTCAGCTCAAATTCTGAAGCTGAGTTTCTCATTGTAAAATTGTATATTCATTGCTTATAAAAGTTCCTTTTCAATCCTATTTTTTTTCCAGAGTTTGAAAGCACTGGTTGCTAAAAATGGACAATAAGTAAGCATCACTTTTTGTTTTAATTGATGTTCAAAATATAAACATTTTTTTCTGTTTTAGGATTTTAGGCACATTTTTGATGTAGTGACCAAACCATGTCTATTGACCATTTGTTCGGAAATAATTTCTGCTTTCATAAGACTTTTTCTTTACTCTGTTTTAAAAAGTTTTGTGCAGTTTTTCAAGGTATTTAAACAGTCAGAGCTCGTAAGGACTTTGTCACTTAAAGTTGAAAAATAGTCAATCAAACGATCAAAATGTGGCTTGAATATCATGAATAGCTGGATAGCTTAGTTGGATAAGAACAGGGCTAGCATGCAAGGAACAGGGTTAAATTCCTAATTGAGAAATTTTACTTCTTTGAAAACACGATGTAATTGTGGTTGTAAGTTATGAATACATATTTCATTAAGTAAACTTTATTAGCAAATTTCTAGTGACAAATGCAATAACAAACTGTTAATTGTTCATTGACCTAAACTTATCTAGTTTTGTATCTATATAAAAACTTAGTTCCGGGTTAAGAGTGCATGAACTGTGCGTGATTACTGAGCTGTTCAAATGCAAATAATCTTAACGTGATATTTGCACCATGTCAAGTTATACATTGGTGGTAAATGTGTGAAAAGTTCATTAGACATACATGGACATATGTGGAACCATCGTGGAAAGCCACAAATTTGTGAAAGTATCTTGCAAAATTATTTACAATTGTGTAAGATTTACTTAATAATTGTGAATACATAAAATATGAATAAACTGGGTGATTCTCAGCCAACCAAAAATTTTGAAAAGCTCAAAAATGAATTCAAGTATATAAAGACCAGTCGGCCGAGACCCTCGACAGACATCTGCGGACACAGACGGATGACCAACACAAGAAACATTTATGAAACATTTACGTGTATGACAAATGAATCATGAAAAATCAAAATGACATATGTGGACAATGCGCAAATTGTTCACAGTGACAAAAAGCTTTAACACCTAAATCACACGTACATGTACAGGGGTTGGACGAGTGCTGCAGGTTTTTGGGTTGTCCGGGTCCATGAAGGGTTGCATACTAAGATAAATACAGATCTGTCTTGCAGTTTTCTTGTGGATCATGTGACTATCCTGAGAGACATGAAAATAGAAAGTGCAATTGTTGTACTTTGGTAATGTGTTTCAGGAAGTATTTTGTAAGGATAATGTAAGTCACATGCATTTGCGATGCTCAGCGTTGCTGTTGCACCATGCTATTAGATAGCAATTGTTAGTAAGGAGTAAATACTGGGTCTTGACATTTTTGCACTACAGGCTCACGATGCGGTCTACAATCTTAATATTTGTGTGGCCCACCTGTGTGACCCATGCAGGATTGCCAATTGTTTGCCAGCAGATAGTCTGTATCCACCCTTAAGGGCAATTGTGACTAAGATATAAGGCAAAAACAACCAAACCCAATTCTTCACAGTATGACCCCCGGAGTCTTAGTTTAAAACCTCATAACTCAGTTTTTGGAGTTTATTTTGTTTCTTCCGGCTCACTTCTCGAAAATGAGGCAGATGTTCCTGTCCTTCCCACCCCTACTACTGATCAGTTTGGAAAATGTTTGTAGTGCATCTGGGATCTGCCCCCGTGAGAAGAACCTTTTAGTTTAGTCTTATTTGTTTGTACCGTCTATTCCAGGGGTGGGCAATTGTTTTGACTCGTGGGCCACATAGGGTTCTAAAATTTGGCATAAGGGCCGGACAAGGAGCAGATGGAAGGAGAGATTGGGTAATCAACCTCATAAACTAAAAAAATAATATGGAATTTAGAGAAAAACATGCTTTAATTTGAATTTAAATTCACATTTATTAATTTAAAAACAGAAAATTTGGGAGTTTTAATTTCTAAATTTTGATTTTTGTTCTCTTTTGGGTGATCCAATGGGTTGATGTTCTTCAGAGGAAAATGTGAACTCAAAGAAATGCTGCATTTATGTGGTGTAGGAATAATCCGAAAGATCACCATCTGACTCAGAAAGGAACACACACGAACGTCAGAGAAACAACACCATTCATGGGAAGAAACCAGAAATACAATGAAAATAAAACAATAATTAGGATTTTTGATTCAATGTATTTTAATTTGGAGGGCCACATTAAGTAGCTTAAGGGGCCACATGTGGCCCCCGGGCCGTAGTTTGCCCACCCCTGGTCTATTCAGTTGGTTCTGTTTCTGCTTCTCCCTGTTCTTATCACACAAAGTTTAACCTTCTGTTTATCACAGCTGCCTGCCATTTAGATCTTAGTTTTAGTTTTTCAGGCCCAGACCCTCTGTCTTCTTGCTTTTTGGTTTGCTGCGCTACAGGTAATTTTGAACAATTGTTGAGTTGTGTCTTTTAATTCATTAACTCTATTTGCTAATCCTTGTCTTTGGTCATAATTGAACATCTCTTCAATCTAAACGGAGATTGGTCACTCAAAACACAGCACAAAATGTGTTTTTATCTCCAGTTGTCTGCAATCAGTAAATATAAACAGCTGTTGCAAACTTCCTGTACTTAATGAAAATATGTAGGCTATGTATTTGGAAAAAAACATTTTAATAATAGAGTTTAAACTTCACCAAAATGCTGCAGCTTCATAGACATTCTAATGTAATATTGAGTGAATGTTACAAATGTAAACTTTATTTCCTGCAAATAAATGCCCCCATTCTGGTTTTGATGCTGTTAATTATAAATTCACCAATGTCTTTATTTCATTCTTTAATTAAGTCTACCACTTTGAAAAAGTGTAAGGACAAAAAGAAGTTGAGTAAAAATTAAGAGCAGTTAAGAACTATACATGAATAAATAAAGGACTCCGTGTCTTTAGTAATTCTTAACATTTTCATATATTATGGTTAATTATTTATGCATGTATGTTAATGATGTAGAAAGTTCTAAACTCATATCCTGACATATTTGTAGCTTGTAAATTATTCAGAGTGCTGCATTTGTTGGATACAGACTTTAATGAGCAACTTGTTTCGGATGTAAATAAACTGCAGCTTCACAGTGAAGGTGGAAGGGGGCGCTGCTGCTCAAACTAGTTGTTTCATTAACAAGAAATTGTCGTTTTTCTGCTGCCAGGGATACGAGTTGCTTGTATTATATATAAAACATAAATCTAAGACCACATTCATCACAGTTCATCAAAATTCAATTCTAAAACACTCTATAGCTAATTGTACTGTAATTGGACTACTTGTTATCTTCATACTTTTAGGGGAAACAAACTCTGATGTAAAGCTAACAGTCCTTAGCAGTGTAATTGCCTTCTGTTTAATTTGTTTTGTTTCTTGACCTGGTCTCTGTTTCACTGCAGTATTTTGTGAACTGTGTCTTTAAATGTGCTTTCAAAATGAAAACATTCACGGAGCCTGACGAAGTCTCTTTCTGCTGCAGCTTCTACAGCCTCTAGATCTTAGCACAGACTCATTCCTGCTGTGAAGGCTCTGCATTCTTACATCATGTCCTCACTCGTTACCAAACTTCTTAATATTTCAGTTTCGGATGACATATTAACTTTATAAATGCTAAAATAAGAATGGGAAAATGCAAATTTTGAATGAACTCCCAGCGCTCTGCAGTAACTATTTCGTAACAAATCTCTTCAATCTCTTCAGTTTTGCCCTTCAATGCAAATGCAACAAAATTTTGATCAAAATGTCTATTTGTTACATTTTAAAATAAAAAAAAATATGTCTTCTTATCTAAAAGTATCTAGAATAATTTATATTTCTATTAAAAGTCGCAATAATCCTGATTACTTTTCTGTCATGTGTGATTGTTGCCGAAAACTCACGGAGGATGATGATGATTCATGACAGCCTTTCAGGGAGATAAAAGCTGAAAGTGGATTAACTGAAAGATGGGAAAAAGGAGATAAAAGTCCAGGAAGACGATCAGAGAAGTTAAAGCAAATCATAAAACGGCGTCAAAAATAAGCTGAAAGTACAGGTTAGAAAATAATACTGATTGTCATGAGGAGTGGATGGGATGAATAAGAAGGTAAGGCTATAATGACATCACTGGATAATGGGGCGAACAAGACAAAAAAGGAACATGGGCTTTAAACAGGGGTGCAGTGACTCAGAGAAATAATGAAATCATTAATTAGAGCATGTAGCCAGAGCTCTGTCCCAGATGATTATTCTGCATATCTGCTGGGAGGAGAAAAACCCCACAATGGCTTCTGTGGAGCCTTTTCATTCTTTGTGCTTTGTCCTCCTTACAGATTGAGCCGTTGTGGTGGATTACACTGCACTGCAGACCAACTGTTTGCAAATTTTATAAATATTCTTCTCTCTGCTTGTACCTCAAGTAAAGAAAACAAAAAAATGTTTCATAACCTGTGGTTTCATCTCATTGTTTCAGGCAGCACTGATCCGCTATCTGCACCAATCGTCACACACATTGATCATCTGTGTTCTTTTGTGGTTCTCAGAGTTTAAACAAAGCAAAAAAAAAAAAAAAAATCAAATATGATAAAGAATTCAAAAGTGGAGCAGTGGTGCACCTTGGGCAAAAGACATCCAGTGAATCAGTGAAGCAATGTGAGTCGCTCTGACAGTGTGAGGGCTGAACGCTGGCTTCATTCCTTGGTCTGATGGTGAACCCGAGTGGTGCCCAGCACTGCTGACAGTGAAGCTGCAGGGATGGTCAAGATTGAAATATCTGAACCAAGACTGCTCTGAGCCTGCATGGAGGCTGGAGCATGAAAACAACAAAGTCTGATGATGAAACAATGTAGGGAGTCTGTCTCTTACTTCAACTCAAAGCTTCGTTGACGCTGAATCTAGTTGCCCATGCTTAAATTGCTCCAAGTTTAAAAATTAGCCACCAGTGTCTGTCCAGCTGTTGACAGTCTGAACAAATAAGTGTGTCCCACATGACTGTCTACTCTAAAGTAATGACATCTTCACATATTCTTAAAAGCCATGAACAATGTTTTAATAGTTCTATAATTTATAATTCAGAAAACATGTTAGATACTGTCTTCAATTTAAAGAAAACTAAATCCAGATAATTTATTTTTTCACACTTTTTGTAATGGGACTATTCAGAATGAATGACAGTCTTCAAAGATATATGCTTGTGTTAACATGTTTTAGATCAGGAGTTAATTAATTTATCACACCCATTGGCTGTATATGAGATCTAGACTGAGTGAAGCCAAACGTTCAAGTACAAAAACATCATTTCTGATTCAAAACATGCATTTTGCAAGGAGTCGGTGAGAAAGGAGAGGACATGGGGTTTGATTGTCAAAGTTTTGAATGTTGATGAAACATGAATGGCAGGACAAACCAGAAAGGGAGTAGACGAACAACAGAGACAATGTAAACCAGGGATATTAAACATCCAGCCCGTGGACCTTCTCCAGCCCACCAGATGGTTTAAGCTGGCCCAATTGTGAAGAGAGAAAAAAAAAAAGTTTCTAGCCCTTTCCTGTGGGGAGTTATGGTTCTTTAAAGAAATAACTGCATTGTGCAATTCCACCACCAGGGGAAGCAAAGGAAAAGCAAGACTGGTATGATGAGAGATCGAGAAATAAACAGCATTCTTTGCAAGCCCATGTTACATCTAGATTTAGTATAATTTACTTTCATTTTTATCGATGTGCACATTTATATTTAGGCAGGGGGTTTATTTATTTATTTTTATTGCCCCGTCTTGAGTTTCTTATCAGGAATGCTTCAATGTCAGATTTAAATGATGCAGTCAGTATAACATTGAATAAACATTTTTTTTTAAATAAAATACATTTTATTTGAAATTATTTGGCCTGTATGAATAAATGTGTAATAATAAGTGATTAGTCTGCTAGGTTGTTTGAGGCATTTTCTTACCAACTGACAAAGAGGCAAAACAAAATAAAGCTACAGATAACAAGTTAACTGACCATAGATTATTTTGCTATTATGTCACTGATCCCGCCCACTTTGAGATCAGATGGGTTGAATGTGCGAATGTTTAAATGATAGCTTTAAACTTAACACATTTCTGTATGAAGTTGTAGGCGTGCTCCTCCTTGACGCCTGCAGGAACCTTGTGGAGTTCAGTTTCTGCAGCTTCTGCTACTTCCATCACCTCGGAGAGTGACAGGTCAGCGAGACGAGCTGCAGCAGTCTTCCTGATCTGACCTCATGCCTGAGCTGGCAAGACATCAACCACGCCTTCATGCTCCTTCACCAACAGGGGTGCTGGAGATCTGCCTCTATCCTCTTCTGATCTGTGACTTCTGCAGAGTTCTGGATGTTGCAGACTGAAGAAGAACTTGCTGACAGGAGGAGCCTCATATGAAGATGAAAAACAGCTGTTTCAGAATCTCAAAGGAGACAGAGATTGCCTTTCATCATCTCTCCTCTTCACAGGTCTGTTTAGGAGGAACTTCTTACTCCACACAACTCCTGTCGGATCGTTCAGGCAGCAGCCGCTGATGAACAGGCCGCCGCACAACATCAGATCAATTAAACGTCACTGTTGTTACTACTGAGCAAAGCAGTAAGAACAATGTACTCAGTGGTATCCATGGCAACAAGCATCATGGCCGTGAACACCTCAGACGGTTCAGTTGCTTTTTTGCATTTTCGACTAAAAAACTGTCTGGAGGAATGAGGTTGGAATTAGACGAGTGCGTCACATGTTTCTGTCCACACGAGTCGCTGTCCGTCAAAGGGGGCATCAATGACATTAATGCGGAGCCGTTCTGACACGTAGAAAGCTCCATCATCCCTGCGGGATCAGCACTCCTGAGGATCACATGGTCTCTAATCTGAATGCATAGCATTTTTTTTTTAAATAAATTTAAATGAGAACATCCATAGATTGGTCCACAAGCATTAACAAGATCAAACATTACAATCTCATCATCGTATTATGGGACGTAAAATACCATATGAATTCAAGCTGAGATAATTCTGTGTTATTTATGTTTATGACACTGCTCTACATAATTATTTGAAAGCCAGAGACATTCAAGGACTTTGAACTTAAATGTCTGAAGAATCCATCATCCTGTTTATGCCAACTTTCTCTTCTTTTTCTTGTGTGTGTGTTTAATCCTGACAGAGAAATATCACTGACATGAAGGCACAAAAAAATATATGAACGAATAGAATGGAATGAACCAAACTTTATTAATTCCATAAAGGGTTAAATTCCCTTTCCCCATAGTTTTATTAAAAAAGTAGATACATAAAATACACTTTGAAAATTAATGACAAACCTAATTAATGTCCATTGTCTGTGAGGTGTAAAAGGTTTAATAATAATAATAATGATAAGTGATGAAGTTCAATGTGATAACGGGCCACATTACCTATCAAATAGTCCGCGTTTTATGAAAAAGCCAAAAAAAACCAACCTAAAATATAACAAGAATCAAATACTAAAACCTAATTGAATATTTATTTATTTAGTTACATACCCGATGAAATGTGAATTAACAGAAATTAACACACGCCGTGGAAGCCTCAACCAATGGAAGATGTTGGCTTTGCGAAATGTAATTTAATTAGCGTTAATAAATATTAACAAGTTAATTTTGTTAATTATTTATTTTGTTAATTATTTAGGTTAACAGTAAAAACCCAAATATGTATACATGCAGACATACATACATATATATATATATATATATATATATATATATATATAAGATATGTCATGTGACTTGTCAGGCTCATGTCTTCATCATTATAACGTGTAATGCCTTGGACAAGAATATCTCCCTGCAGGTCTGTTTATGATTGTCAAAACTGTATTTTTAGTGCGGAAAGTGCTGCAGATGTTTGGTCTGGACACTTTCAGGCAGCATGACACATCAATGTGACGGCAGTCAGCCCAGCTGACACGCAATCTTACAACACTTAATATCCATCTGAATGCAGAAACAGCTCAGGTATTTCACACCGAGCAGCTGTGGATGATATTTAGAGCTTTAGTCTGTGTAATCACCAACTTCTTGTCAGCAGACAGAGTTCTCAGCATTCATGCTTTAAGAGCCATGATTTTTTTTAAAAACTATTTTTCACAAACACAAGATCCTGTTATATGCTGTATTGTGGAAATTGCTGACTTATGCACATACACTAGACTAGAAGGCATACAATGCCTCTGTGAGTCACCGCTTTCACTGTATTTTCTTACATCTGTAGGAAGCAGCAAAAAGCACATCAGAAACAAAACACAAGCAGAAGAGGCTGATGGAGCTGCTAAGAAATATGCTCCAGTGCTTTTGCATTGTTATACTCTGTCTTGATGAAAATGCTAAGACGGCGCCCCCAAACCTGATGGCCTGCAAAAATCTAAAATCCTCTAAAGAAATACAAATAATATTAAAAAACTCACAAACAACAAAAAGAAAATGACAATACAAAAATAAAAAAAAACAATAAAACACAAAACAAAAATTAAGGACGGACAGACAGACAAATAGACATTAAAAAGGATAGATGCAACCTTAACAGGAAACTACTGTTCTGCTTGTACCTGTCCCAAGCTGGTAAGTGCTGAGGCTAAGCAGAAAGAGAAAGTGTACAAAACTTTAATTTTTTATCAGGACCGAGAGGTAAATAGAGAGATGTTGTAAAGATGATAGTTATCAAAAGTGATGTTCCTGCAGATGATGCTTTGAGTCTAACTGTTGTCTAGAAATCTTGACTTCTCATTTTCTCATCCTCACAAACACAAGATACTGTTGTTTGTATTTTCTGTCTAATTTATAAAAACCCTGTTAATGTTCCTTTGATTATTTTATTTTTATTCTTTTCTACTGATGGCTCACGATTTATGAAGACAAACAGTTTGAGTCATGGAGTTTGGTGAACTGCCAGCTGAGAACACGTCCAAGAGCAGCATCCATGATGACGCATGACTGAGCACACCCATGCAGGTGCCTGGTAAAAATAAATAATGCAGGATGTTTTTTGTTGAAGGTATTCAATAAAAGTTTGTTTTTATGTTTTTTTTTTTTTTTTTTTTTTTTAATTGCAGAGTCACCAGGATTGAGTCAGCATTCATGTTTATTCAGATAACATTTCTTTCTACGAATCCAAAATATTTTCCCTTCATAATATTAATTTCATTAGGCTTTTTGTTTTTCCTAAACATCATTTGAGAGGTTTTTTTTTAAACTGACTTTTTAACACGTGCAAATTTGTATTCTTTACTAAATTAATTTTTGTGACTGGATTTTGC
The DNA here is from genome assembly GCA_003999625.1 of Oryzias javanicus. Taxonomy (NCBI): domain Eukaryota; kingdom Metazoa; phylum Chordata; class Actinopteri; order Beloniformes; family Adrianichthyidae; genus Oryzias; species Oryzias javanicus. The sequence continues at coordinate 15,552,839 of CM012441.1, read as the reverse complement.
ATTTTTGTTCTATCCTTTGTTTCAGTAAATACAAGTGTGTCTTCCAAAAAACAGAAAATGGAAACAAAATATATTTTCTCAATGTCGGCTTCTAATGTTGTATATTATATTACTATATATATATAGGTTTCTCTTTTGAGCACAGCTGTTTGCAAAAAAAAAAAAAAAAAAAAAAAAGGTATTCATGTCAGGTCAAGAAGAGTTATGACCTGACAAAGAAAATAAAAATTTCAAAAAAATAAAGATGAAAAAAATTCTGTTTACAAAGTAAAAATCTTTACATTTATGAAAATATATTTCTAAGATAAATTCTATAAAAGATTTGTGACTGTATATGTTTGTAGCATTGTTTGAGGGTATCTATGATCAGCTGCTGTATGTTCTTCCCCATCATGATCCCACTCTGTTCTTATTATCTTTATTAACATGTTTATTAACAGGTTACATGTGACCATGAGAAAAAAAAACAATTCTATTTAAGAAAATTCTCAGTTCAACTCACATGAACAGTCAGTGTGAGTAACTGAAAACAGAGAATTTTACAGGGGGAACATTTTAGGCCGTCAGTAGAAAGCCACTGGAAGCATTAAAAAGCTTAGGGCAGGGAGTGAAGATGCAGAATCTGAACCGTCAAGTGAAGAAAACTAAACACAAGTAAAAAAACTGACAACCAAGACAAGGAAAACCAAAGACACAGATCCTCGGTGCTTGTTGTGACTCCTTTGACTTCTCTGAGTTGTTGTCTCGGACGTCAAGATTTGTTCTGTCTTGTGTCAGCCGAGGAAATGTAAAGACGTACTGACCCTTAACCACCCAGCCAAAACAAACCAAAACAACAGAGCACGCGTGTTGTTTTCTCTGTGTGTCAGCGATCAGGCTCTGCACTGAAGGTGTTGCTGGGTGCCTCAGATGTTCTCTGAAGACAAAAAGTGTTCTGCTTCTCTCTGCGGTGCTGTTCCTGGTAATGAGAGTTAATGGGTGGAACGCTGGTTACAGCTCATTAGCTACGATGTTATGACTCCACCATATGTGACGGTGCCAATGTTGGCAAAGAGTCTTTCTAGAAGGAAAACATGGAAGATCAGCTCAGAGAACACAGAACATGACACATTCCACTTATGCAACAGATGAGGATACATGAAGATAAGAAGGACAGGTGGTTTGTGGAACCAGAAGTACCACAGTTACAAGTCATGTTAACTTGAACATGTCATCAGTGATTTGTGAGCATTTTCGTCTGAAGGTACAATAATTGGGGGGCTTGGCTATGATATATTTAATTTTTTTTAATTCTGTTAATGCAAATGCACCAACAGTAAAGCTAGCTTTACACCACCTCTAGTACAGCGCGTTCAAGCAAAAACGTTGAATTAAAAGTCTAAGTACACACACAAGAGTGTCAGTTCTACACTCACAAAACGTGTGGCTTTTGAACACACTTTGAAAGTTAAAACAGGTCAAACTTTGGCCAATCAGGGATTTGTTTTTCACTGAAGGATGGCGTCCTTCTCAACTCACAAAAGTGAAGAGTGATTATGGAGAAAAAAAATGATAATTTGGGTTTGTACCAGGTTAGTATGTGACAAAGTATTTTGAGGTGTAAATAATAATAGAGGTGTAAAAGAAAAATCCTGGAGCAAGATTTGTTAGATTGGTATTTTGCACCACTCCTTGTGTAACTGTAGTTGGCATACAAGCGCTGGTAACACACCAGTGTGAACATCATATGTAAAACGCGTGTTCAAGCATGCGCGTTGTATGGCTGGAGTGAATGTAGCATTAGAAGCGTCCTCCACAGATCTTTGCTCTTCAACGTAAAGTCCAAATGAAAAGTTCAGAGAAAACTTAAGTCCGAGTTTTTTTTTTTTTTTTTTTAATAAAACCAAGAATTAAAAGAAAGACTACACTTTTAAGTTGTATTTATGTGACAGCTTAGTTTTCGATTTTTATGATGATGAGATAGATGTGGTGCAGAGGTACAGCGACTGATCTATGATCACAGGATTTAGGATTCAGTTCCCACCTTCCCTGTGTCAAAGTATCTGGGGAAGAAATATGAATGAACACCAAATTGTTCCGGGTTATTGAGGTTGATGCCAGTGGTAGGTAGCACACTAAAAAAAAGCAAAATACAGACTGTAGAATTAATCCAATAGTGTTGTGTACATTTGACAAAATTCCTTTATGTTTTGTGTCCAATGCAACAAAGAAATCCGAATTCAACTTTAAAAAAAAATGGGTGCACAAGTTTCCACTATTTAATCGCGTTGATTCTACAGATATTTTTTTTTTTTAGTCCATCTTGATGTGATTGTGTGTGCGGATGGGTAAATGATACAGCAACTGTAAAGAGCTTTAGGCCTTAAAGTAAGGTAGAAAAGAGCTACGGAGATGCTCCAATTTTCAGTTAAAAATCAAATTGTGCTAAAAGCTAATACTTGTATCCCTACAGCATACCCAACACATTCTCACTCCTAACTCATCATGTCTGGACGTATATGGTTCTGCCCCCCTCCGCTTCACTTATTGATTTTTTGGCTGTCCCCAACTCATCGTTTTTGGACATGCTGGCTGTTACCTCTGTTACCTCAGAACACGGTAACGGACGGGGAATCACTGGCCCGCGTCCTGAGGGTTGAGGACCCCTGATTAGCATATTCATTTTTCTGTTTGTGCCCCGGTACCAAGCAGACCGGTACCAATTAGCAGCCCGATGAGTTGGGGACACCCAAAAGGGCAAAAAGTGACACAGAGAGGGCCCAAACCATACATCAATGTGACGAGTTAGGAGCGAGAATGTGATTGCATACCAATATGTTTACATTAAAATTGTCAAACAATTGTTGGGTTAAATTTAAGAATTTCTTGTTTGTTGTTTTATTGTGCTACACCAGACTTAGTGTAATCCAACTGAAGAGCTTTTTTCTTCATTGTTACTTGTTTATTAGCAAAATAAAATAAGGAATTTCTTTTTTTGTAGTTGTTTTGTTATATCACATATAAAACTGAAGCAAAACTATGACCCAAACTTTTTTTTTTTTTAATTGAGGTTTGAACCAAATTGTGCGTAAAGCTGGTGGGCAAATAAGTGGCTTTGGATTGTGATAAATGTTGTTTTATTTTTCTTAACCTCCTTAGATCTGGAAATTCTTAACTTCACCGCTGCAAAGAAGAAATCTCAATTAAGGTCTAATTTGTTTTAAGTCATTCCAGTATTTCAGCATTTGGTTCGGTGACTCTTTAGTTACCTTCTCATTATAAGTAATGACATAAAAAGTCTTGTGTTTTTATTTAAAGCACAAATAAATATTGAAGATCTCCTGAGCTGAATGCAAACGCTCCAACGTGACTGTTCAGACCAAAGTGTTTCACCAGGAGTGGTCAGTGGGAGGCTCTGAGTGTTTCTCTGTCAAACAATATTTGTAAAGAGCTCTGTCCAGCCTGATCCAAGGTTAAAAGGTACTAAATAGGTGAGGGACATTTACCGTTTCCAGCACAACAGGGGTGTAATAAATTAAAAGCAGCTGCGAAACAGATGACTTTTCCATCACAAGGGAGAATAATTAGCCTCCACTCTCATTCCACCGAGGGTCGCATTGTTGGGAAGCTGCATCTGCCAGCTGCCTCTCCCAGCGCAGCGTCTGACCCATTTACCTTCAGCTCAACCTGAACACTTCAGATTGTGCAACAGACAAATCGGCCGTCAATCGCATTGATTTCTGAGAAAGCGTTTCCTCTGAGATGAAGTGGAGTGAATGCAAGCTCATTAAAAATCCAACTTCTGTCCATCTTTAACCCTGTTTTTTTTGTTTGTTTTTTTTTGTACAAGACAGCAGGTTTTTCTTTTTTCTCTTATTCAGGAAGAATCGGCGCGCAAAAACTGGTTCTGCTCCCAGAAGAAGCCCTTTCAGAAGTAGGTTTCTGCTCAGAAGTTTGATCTTTGAAATCTTCAAAAAGGTGTGCAGAGGATAAACCCTGTGGAGTTGTTGTTCCTTCCATATATGACCCTTAAAAACAACATATTTTATTCTTTAAAATTGCAAAGTTGTTGTTAAATATTGAAAAAATTAATTCATTTTGTCACATCTAACATCTCAGAAGCCCACCAAAATGTACAGAAAGTGGATGCATATGGTTAAAGCAGGCCTACATTCAGCTGTTTACCTTCATTATGCATTTGCTTCAGCTTTATTACTGTAATATTTATTAGGAGCTTCACAAGTTATTTAAGAGGAGATGTTCCTCATCTATAAAGCTGTTCCTTTGCTCTATATCTGGGGTCTGCAACCATTATAACGCTAAGTTTCTTATGGACTAAAACCCAATGACAACTGCAAAGTCCCACCTCAAAGTTAGAAAAAATGCACCTTATTTATATTTTTGTGTCCATTGAGTATTTTCTAAATAAAGCATAGCTTTAAAACTTTCTCCAATTGAGTTTGTCTTAAAAATTATCTTTTGCAAGTTCCTTTAAAAAAAAAAAAGCATCCTGTGTTTTATGAGATTCTCCAGCCCCAGTAGATTTACTTCAATTAAAAAAGCAAAAAAAAAAAAAACTAACATTCTTTGTTATTATAATTTTCTTGGTGAGCATCCATTCTCTTCTTTTACAATTAAGTATAAACAACAAAACAGAATCCAAGAAAAAAGTTTAAACTTTACTTGTAAAGACAATATTTTTGTCAATCTCTGGCAGTAGATTAAACCTTTCACCATCATTTCGCAGATAAAATAAAAGACAAACTTTAACAAATTAAAGTAAATCAACCAAAACTGCAGAACTATTCTTTATTCAAATTGTTAGCATTTTTCTTAAAGCCAAAGAGCAATCCGGAAGTATAAAAGAGCCACAGGTTGCAGACACTTGCTCTATATAGAGTATTTGAGGTTTCAAAAAAATCATTTTAACCAAAAAATGAAAAAGAATTATACAGAAGTTGATGAAAAGTCTGATTTAAATTCATATTTCTGCATGTAACTGAAAAGGAAATATGCTATTTTGTGGAAAAGTTGAGTTTGATTCATGTTTTAAACCAAAAACTTTTACTATCGACTCAATTGAGTGTTTCAGAAGTCAGGTCAGCATGTTTTTATTCAGAGAAGCTTTTAGTTCATCTAATTTGTTTTTACTGTAGCTTACTTTGTTTTATTGGTTGTCATTTTTATGTTTTTACTATTGTGAAGCACTTTGTGATTTTTACCTAAGAAAGGTGCTATAAGGAAACAAACAAAAAAAAACATTCACTTGCTTTACTTTGTAAAGCGTCCCCCTAAGGAGCATGTTTTTTTTTTTTTTTTTCTTTTCAAGAATTGAGTACATGTATGTTTTCTGACCATGAGCGGAGCTACAGGGGCCAAGGGAGGGCAGCTGCCCCCCAACAAAAGGCTTTGTCCTATACTTATCCCAAATTATTTTAAGTCAATATCATATAGTTTATTGCCCGTGCCATTTTAAAGGGAAACACACATCACCCTGTTTTTAGACTTGAACAACTGGAAGAGAACAAAGAAAAATCTTCTCGAATCTGTTCCTTTCACATTAACACAAGGGCGACATTAATAACAGGAACTACAAATCTCTCAAAACTTAACATTTCTATTTCTATCCCTTCTGTGTCCCATCTCGGTCTCCTGCTGACATTTTTGTATGTTTTAGTTAATGTATCTGCCTGTATTTATCCAATATCCCATATTTAAATATTTTTAATATAACTATGCTAGTTTCTTTCAGTAATATTAGTAACATATTAGTCACATTAAGAACTCATAATTTCAAGATTTTTTACGCATTAAAAACACATCAATGTTAATAGATTTAAATTAGATCTGGCGCCTCTCAAGTTCCATATGTTTTGTATAAAAATCCTCCAAACACTCTGCTCTGATTTTTAACTGAAAATAAATTCACTTCAAGCGATGGTAAAGAGAAGAAAACAGGCAACGAAGTTGAGAATTCTATGAGGAGAACAGAAAACACCTGTTCAGGTCTCTGAACCTCAAGCTGCTCTGCTGTCAGGTCCGCCTCTCCATCCTCTCCTAAGCATCACTCATCATCCCGCAGAAGCGTGACCGCCCGCACCCCTTCCCACCCGCCCCCTGAATGGGTTCTCCCGGAACAGCAGCAGCATCGAAGGAGGGGTGAGGATGATGATGATGATGATGAGGAGGAGGAGGTCCCCGGGAGATGAGAGGTCTTACCTGGAAGAGGCGCAGGATGTTGGCCACCATGATGGACACGGAGCTGGCCGATGCTCCGATCACTCCCACAACTTTTTCCGGCTTCACGAACACTGGCGGTTCCCCGTTCGTGCACCTCACGTCCGACGTGTCCTTCTGGATGAGCGCCTGGACGAAAGTCAGGGACTGCTCCAGCGCGTACGTGTCCCGCGAGCAGGTGTCCAGGATCCGCGCGCCCAGCGTCACGTTGGGCAGCAGCTCCTCGTCATTGTTGATCTGGTCCAGAGCGTACATCATTGCCTCCAGCCGGTGGATGCCGTTCTCTTTCTTGATGTCCCCGCACGGCGTCCCCGGGACGCCCCTGGCGTGCACCGGGAAAAGCCCCCCCAGCGTCACGTCGCCCTCCACCCGGATCGAGTGTGGCGCGTAAATCTCCTGAGAGGCGGACAGATCCACAAGCGCCTGGAGCGTCCACAGAAGCCGAAATGTGAACCCGGCGGAAAGCTGAGGGGTTCGGCTCGGGTACCTACCCATGGTGGGGTCCGCTCCACGCCGTTCCGGCAGGGAAATCAAGCCGCTCCGCGACGCTGTCCACGCGGAAAAGACGCAGAAACAGCGCCAGGCGCGAGACAGTTATGAAGACAGTTATAAGATTCCCAAATCCTTGTTCATTCCTGTTCTGCACGCGCACAAGGAGTCAGAGCGCAGGATTCCCGCAGTTTGAGCCCCAAATCCACCTAATCACACGCGCATTATTCCTGCCAGGCGCGCACACAGCAGCCGCACTCCGCCGCTTGTTGCTCCTGGGTCCATGCTGGAATTCAGAGTAAACACAGAGGTGGGGAAAAACGGAGCGAACACAGAGCGCACAAACACTCCTTTAACTCCCACAGGAGCTTCTGGTGCTCCTCTTCCAGCCCTCGTCCCGCACTAATGTCATATTCGCGCGCGCACACGTGCGTAAAATTGTCTGCGCTACTTTCCACAAACCACACGCAGAAAGGAGGAGAGCTGGAGCTGGTCCGCGCGCGCCGACAGCACGAGACAACTGCGCTGCACACGAGTGCGTGTGACTGTACGCGCGTGTGCTACAGGCTCCTCCTCCTTTCCCGCTGCCCCCTCACTCTTTGCCGCCCCGCCTCAGGCTGTCACCTGTGCGCGTGATGTGCGTGGAGAGGCACCCAAAGTGCGTCTGGAGCGGCGCGCAGGCGGAATGACGCGTCCGCGCGCAGCGAAGGAACGGTGCGCCGCACGCAAAACAACAGCTGTGCACTTCCGAGCGTGCGCGCGCGCACCCTGGGCTCGTTTGTGCAATTATCACTGTCAGAAAGCGGCTGCCGAGAAATATCTCTACAAACCTGCGTCACAATAACAATGGAATCGAATAGAAGAGAACAGAATAGATTCACTTGTTGAGGTGGCACAGTTAAAGCCTTGCTCACCCATTTTCCAGGATGTGTTTGGTTTAAACTGTAGACACATCTGGATTCTGCATGATGCAGCAGTGACTGAGCACCCTGCTGTTTGCAGCCTTCAGTTGGAATAAACCATGAGAGCAACAGGATAAAAGAAAAACTGAAAACAGAACTGAAAAAGATTAAAGCTTAAAAATGTAAAACTAAATCAATAACTCCCCAATCTGAATTTGAGCAGCTTTTTTCAGCAAAGCTGCACAATCTTACAGAAGCACGGGGTCAAACTGTTGCTCCACACCTGCACATGTTTCAGCTGCTGAGACAAGACTCCACCTTTTTCCCCCTGAGGCTCTGTTTGATTCGGAGGCTGAAGATGCAGCACTGATCTCCCATTGTACAGTTATGAAGCAGAATTAATTGCCACCAGTGAGATAATTATTGTTTAGACTGAACAAAAAGAAAGGTTTAAAACAGTGAAGAACAAATCCAGTTGAATGAGAAAAAAAATCCCAACAATCTTTTGACGGTTCTCTTTAGGAAAAAAAGATTAATCTTAATGTAATAGTTTGCTCAATCATCATCTTAAAGACTAACTAAAATAAACAGAAGTTTTTGGTGTTTTTAACGGTTTTGTGGCATTTTTTTATTGATGGAGGGCATGAAAATTAAACTTCAATTTGCATTTCTGAGTATTTCTTTGTTCAAATCATTGTTAATCAGGACTAGATAAAAAATGCAGTTTAAAAAACACTAGTTTTGCATGTACATCTTTGTTTTCTTCATCCGAGCTGACATCTGGCTCAAAACTTTACGCCTGGATAGCTCTAATGTCGTCCGCCATTTTTCGTTGCCTAGAAGGAAAGGGAAATAGAAGTGGACTTACTCCACACTAATAGTACCGCCCACAAAACAGAAGAAAATTTCTGATGAACTACTGCTGCTTTGCAGAAAAATGTTCCAAACAGCTTTTTTTTTTTTTTTTGTTTTGACTAAAATCATAATCAAAATTCCACTGGAAACTATTTGAAAATAGATCAAAAGATGATCAATGTAAAATTCATGTTGGCCACACATAATATGTGCAGCCAAGATGCACATTCCTGCATGTTTTTTTAAGTGCATCCAAGGAGGAATTTCTGTTTTTGGCCGCACATAATTGAAGTTAAACTTAAAGGGGCCCCTACCCTGAAAATTCTACTTTTTGATGTTTTAAATGCATTTTACTGTTCATTCTTCACTATAAAGAACCCCAAAGTGTTATTTTTGATCTGTTTTGACATATAAGAGTAATCTTCTAAAAATCTGCGCTCTCTGCAGCAGCCCCTTCCATCCCACAAAAAAGAGAGGGTGGAAACGTGCTGATGTAAGCACGGTGCCAACTTCTCCCTCCAGGATGAGTCTGTGCTAGAAGCTCCGCCCCCAGACTACAACGAAAACAGTGAAACATGCGGTGGCCTAACCCTGACCGTAACCATAACCATAACCCCTTCTACCGGGTCCATGTGGCCAGTGTTGAACTTTTTTCTTGTATTTCAAAATGAACGTAGGAATAGTCCCTTTTTGTTTTTCTCAACTGCATACCTTAAAGTCCCACTCAAAAGAAATGTATCTTTAGTTTTTTTTTACATGCAAGCCGGTCCCGCCCACAAAACATAATTGTATTACAAACAAGCTACTGTCCCATACAATATGTCTCAAAAAACAACAAAAGCTTCTTGATTTTGGCTAAAGACGTTATAATTATAATTTAAAGATCACTGCGAACAATTTCACGATAGAAAAAAGTACAATTGGAGTGGGACTTTAAAGGAGTTGAGACAATTAAATGGGAGAAAAGAGGAAAACTGATTCAGTCTCAAACCCATGATGTGCTAAAATGAATCACAATTTCCTTATAATATGCTTTTGTTTGTCTTTACCAGAATATTCCAAAAGCATAAAAGAGAAACTGGTGTCAACAGATAGGCCAGAAGAAGAAGACGGATGCTGACATGAAGCAGAGAGAAGATCTAACTTTGGACTTGAAAATTGAGTTTCCTTCTTCTCCAGTTCCTATAAAGAGCACTGACAACATTCAACATCACACTTTCAACTCTCAGCTTCAGACTCGCCACCCTATCATGACACTTTTCACCTCCTGAACATTTTTAGCAAACTCCTCTTTAGGGATCATTTTATTCACTATCCATCAACACAATGAAAAAAAAATGAGCTTGAACCTGCTTCCTATCTTTACTCTCTTTCATAGTCCTTCGGATCCATCTGTCTTTGATCCATCATGTTCTTCAAGTCTTTTTAGAAAAGCTTTTAATGCTCAGTAATTGGTGGCATTTTATTTTATTCTATTTTTATTTATTTTATTGTATTCTTATTGATATTTTCTGTATTTTACTGCAAACTGCTTTTATGATTTTATGCTGTTCTTTTATTTATTTGTTGTTCTTAATTTGTCTAATTTTTTAAACTTTCCTCTTTGTTTTATTGCGAAGCACTTTGATATGAATGAATGAGTGAAATGGTTTATTTCAAGCAATCAGGTTATAATACATGAAATAACATCACGTAATGAATCACAAGTAGAACTTATATAATCCAATCCCGGCTCGACCATACCATTTTCTCTACATGAATTATCAATATCCGGTTCAGGACTAAAAGCAGATGTAAAGTGCTATATAAATAAAGTTCATTAATTTAATCATTAATAAATAAATAAATAAATGCATTCATTCATTCCATCCCTGTCAAAGTCCTCACATTCAAAGTTCCAGCTCTTACTCCAACACTTTTGTCTTTCCTTACTTCCCTTTCTTCTTTCTGTATTCAACTAAAGTTCCATTACTATTGGAACCCATTAGGTCAACAGCACCTGTGGTGGTTGAAGAGAATGGGGTCAGTGTTTCTCCTTTAAGGTCCGACCGAATCTGATCTGTGTCTCACGCACACAGAAATACACTCCAATACATGTGGAAGTCATACACATGAGTTAATATCAGTCATATAGTTGCTAAGCCACATTTGTAGTTTTTTTTTATTTTTTTTTGGACGTAATGGTCTTTTGTAAAAGGTAACCCTTAACACTGGAACTTTAACTCCAATGATTACATTCTTCTCACTACCGTCGCTCTTTAACCATTTATGCAATTACCATAATTCAAGCGCATTCTGAGGCAGAGTAAAGCAGCATTGCACAGTTATGCAACACTTTACTAATATTTTGCATTTTCTGCATGTTGCATGTTGATGCCAAATGAAAATCTGCTCAAACATTGGAGGAATTACAGTACATAAAAGAGTGTTTCTTATTTAGGAATCACCAGAGACATTTCCGGTGTTAAATGGTCACAGAGGAGCTCGCTCACTCTCTACGCTAGCAGACAGAGAGCCGCTGCGGGACGGGGAGGCTGCCTGCCTAAGCCTCCTGAACTTTGGGATATTTTTCTTATTTTCATTGAGAAAATAATGAAAAAGGTCCCCCAATTTTACTCTTTAAAAAAAAAAATCCCTTTCGGAACAGCAAGCTTTCAAACTTGGTCAGAACGCCACAGCGGCCGTCATCCAGACGCTACCAAGAGAATTTCTGACTGTTCTCCTGAACCCAAACATGGAGACACAATTAGGCTATTGATATTTTTTTAGAACTCTTCAAAATAAATAAATCTGATCCCTAAACATCATCTGTGTCTTCCATGCATTGTAAATGAGATGAACACACATATCACTCTAAGTAGCCATCAGGCTGAAAACATCCTCCCACATGTGGACGTTTTAATCATTTTCAGTGGCAACGGGCAGCGAGCATCAAATTCACCACGTGACAAAGGGGAGTCGGCTGACTTGAATTTGATGCACAGATCGCATTCAGTGTAATGAGCATTAGGAATAAAAATACAATTTTTACCTGCAGGGGGCAGACTTGTGTGCGTGGGAATCAAGAGATACGTCAGTGTGCAGCATTTATGAATGTTTTTCTCACAAGTGAGAAAGCTTTTTGCGCGCGATCTCAAGCAGTTTACTTTGGGAGTGTAAAATAAAAGCCGGCGTGATTTTAAATTACCCACGTGACTTTGCAAGAGTGATATTGAAATGAAGAAACACATTTGTGATTTTCACTTTTCTTCTGTGCGATATGGAACACAGCTGGATACCCTAGGCCTAGACAACATTTTAATCCCCATAAAAAGTCACCAAATCAAGAAAAAAAGTTTAAATGGTGAATTATTTAATTTATTTTATTTTATTTTAAGATATTTGACATTTTTAAAATTTTTCTTTCATTCTTCCATTTCCCTGGAACTTGTGCAGATCATTTCAGCTAAAATGTGTTTCCAAGAAAATCAGCACATTTGCACGAATTCAGTAAAAGCTGTTGATAGAAGGTCTCATGAATTTGTAAAACATACGAGTGAATATTCAAATTTTCTGCATCTGTTAATAGTTAAGGCCCATGTATTATTCCTCCAACAATAAGAACACACACCTTCGTGCTGAACATGCAGACTGAGTGGCTGTCCAGCGTCGCTGGAGCAGCTCAGCTGTAAGTGCCGACATCATGAACACGGCTTCGGTTGGTTAGCTCTGCAGATTAAATAAATATACAGATGTAGCTGATTTTGCTGCACGCTTGCCTCCCTGCAGCCTTTGGGAAGCAGCTGGCTCTGCTTATCAGCTCTAACAAGGTGTCGTCTGCTAAATTGTTCAGTGATGGATGCAGAGTCTTGTATTTCCTTACAATGACAGGGTTCTGCTGGAAAATGATGGCCAGTGAAAAAAAGGGAAGTAAGCAGTCCACAGTTGTCTTCAAGTTAGAAATGTTTCAAGTATTGTGCATTTTATCTTTTTTTTCATCTTTTAAAACAAAACAAATGTTATTGACACTATGACTGTTTTGAGGCAAGACACAAGGCAGTTTGTCATCTGGGATGAGTGTCTAGATTTATTTATTTCTATTTTTTTTAACTTGTTCTGTCCAACAGCTGAGCAAACAGAGACGAGCTGAGAGCCTCTTGTGTTAGACAGATTTTACCGTCACAACAGGGGGTTATTGAGTATAAACCCTTCTGTATTCTATGCTAAAATTTATTTATATTGATTATGTTTGTAACTTATTTTTTTCCAGTTGGACCGGATGGAAAAAAAGAAGAGGGTGTTGGCTAAAAGCACATCGAGAAAATAGAAGATGGTAATAGAGGTGGGTAACATTATAAAATACCAGTTGTAAAAAGCTATCTGGAATAGGCGGGGCCTGTCTACACACACACTCAGTTGTTGCAAACATACCCGTTGGCTAAAACAGTCTTCACATATAAACTAGTCACAATTTACACATAACAACTGCAGTTCACACACATACGTAATCATACAAACTGATACAAATAAAGCTTTCATTCTGTCACACATACTATTAGTGCAAAGGTGAGCTGACACCTGAGCTCAGGTGAGTGTTTATGTTTTGCTGGGGTGGATGATGATGGAATGTTCAAAGAGGGTGAGTGCCCGGCCATCCCCATGACAAGATCCCCTCGCCAAAGCAGTAGCCGCTGCCAGGCCCCCAGACCCGCCACTGGGGCCGCAGAGGGAATCCGCCAAACTCCCAAGCACCCAGACCAGGGCACATGGGACCGCCGCAGAGGCACCCACGCCAGAGAGCAGGCAGGCACAGGAGCACAGAGAGTGCAAGCCCCAGCCCAAACAGAAGACAGGAGGGACAGCACAAGGCCCCACCTCCAAAGACCCCCCCAGACAAGCAGCCCACCACCACCCAGAAGCACCGAGCACACACCCCTCACACTCCAGGTACAAGCCAGGGCTCCCAAAGGGAGATTGACATGTCAGTATCTCTATTAAACTTCATCATTTCAATGGCAATGCTCATATTATCGCTTGACACAGGGTAAATATGTGTTGATAGATTATTTATTAATTATTGATTGAAATTGTTTGTTGAAACACATTGAATGATTAGGTTAGTGGTGGATATTTTTTGCAATAAAAGCAATCTAGAAACTACTTTGGACTTTGTTTATTTGAAACAAACTTTTACTTCATCTTTTATTAAAAAAAAAAAAAAAAAACAGTAAAAGGTGCAACTTTCTTTTAAAATGATGTATCAATTAATATGATTTATAACACTTTTCTCCCGTGTGGCAGAGCAAGGTCAGTGGAAGGTACCTAGTCGTTACCATGACATGTGACAATCAAACATAGAAAGAAACAATTGAAATCTAAAAAACAGCAACCTATAATATTATAATATTGACTTACTTATTTTTTTTATTCATAAATGGCCTTCGAATAGGAGGGATGATGTCATTAGCATCACAAATTTACTCAGTATTATCCATTAATTTCTGATAATGGACATTTAGTCAAGAATTATCCCTTACAAATGAAATGCATGAAAGAAAGAATGAAATACATGAAAAATATTAAATAACTGAATTAAAAGTTGCATAAAGGATGAACCTTGTCTTCACCCAACCGTAGCTAGGATTAGCTCCAGCAACCCTGTGACCCCAAAAGACATTAAACATAGAAAATGAAAGGATGTAAATGACTGATTAGGTAACTCGATGTAAGAAACAATCAAACATAAAAAGCAGTGCACTTAACTTTATTAAGCTTCATTTTTGTCAAGGTTCATCAAACTTTCAGAAGAATTTCAACAGTTTGAATCAAAATCAGCTAACTAGAAATCGTATAGTTCATAAAGATGAATCTACTTCTATTCAAAAGGCTTCTACAACTTTACCAAAAAAAGAAAGAAGGAATAAAAAGAAAGAATGAAAAAGCACTTTTGGTGAGACAGCTGCTCTTAATTAATGCTCCAGTATCTAACCTTCTCTTATAGGTCACGCTAACGTCACATTTACACAGTCATTTGGCAGACTTTTCTTCTAAAGTACTTTTGCTTGAGTATTCGCTCATCTGCCTTTACACACATGAACTAAAGGGACTTCCCATTTATAACCTGTTTAATTTGATGTCATTCCACTCAGTAGCTTCTCTGGAAGTCTTTTCCCAGTTTGAGAATGTTTGACTGTTCTACTAGAAGTTCATTTGTGGCGTCAAATGCTGATGCTCGATGAGATGGGCTCACTTGGATTTTCCCTATAACTCATGCCACAAGGGTTCTTATTAGGTTCAGATCAGGACCGTTGACAGTGTAACCCTAATGCTACCTGAGGCATGTTTACATTACAAGTGGGGTCATCTGGACCCCACAAGACAGCACGCAGAACTTTTTTCTCCAAAGATTTTTTCTATCTTCACAGGTGTCTGTGGCCGACATAAAATCCTGTCCACCTAGTCCAGTGGCTTCAAATTATGGACGAAATTCACCAGATGGAAAATATCACCTTCTATCTGCAACTTCAAGGACATTTATTTTCAAAATGCTGGAGAAAATGTATTGTTTTCAAACTAAGAGAAGCTTAATTGTTTTCTACTAAATTTGAGTGTCTAAATCAAGTTTACTTGCCCCAGGTTCTATTTTCTGTTTAGCGAGACAGTGCTTGCACCCATGTGATTATTTTCTGCTTGTTAAAAAAAAAAAAATTCTGTCCACCTTTATCCACATTTGACATGGGATGGATCAGACATCGATATAAGGGTGGGGTCATCTGGACCCCATAAGATAGAATGAGGGATATAGAGATGGACAAAGCGCCGCATTAGTTCCGTTTCCAACAAAATGAATTCAATTCAGTTGCCATGTTTATGCGATATTTCACCATGTTGGAACCAGACGGCGTTAGTAAGCAAAAATTGGTCTAAGCTGATCTGAATGATCATTTCTATAGTAAAAAAAAAAAAAAAGGCCTGCGAGTTGTAGGGCAGGACTGTTGATGCAGAGTAAGCCTGTCCCCACTTCCTATCATCTATCTGTTTACACTCTCCTGCTAGCTTAAAGCCTCTAACATCCCAATCCTAGCATTACTTGTGCAACAAAAATGGTGAGTAATATTGGGGCTATCCAGCCATAAAGTTTTGAGCTATTTTTGAGGAAAACAATGACAAACATGGATCCATTTCTCTACAAGTGGATGCATCAGAATGGAATGGAGCAGGAAGCTTGTGGCTTGCTGTAGCAACTTGAACGTCACACTCAGAAGCTTTTTTAAACTGCATTTTTTTCCTGCTCCAGATTCACAAGGACTCAGAAATGCAATTATAAGCTTAATTTTCTTTACATATGTCCTCCATCATGAGATCTCTATTAGAACATGTTTAAAAATAAACAAAACACAGGTGGATCCTTTAAAAAAATGTCTCAGCTGAAGGGGATTTTTCTTTTATTTTCCAGATATGTGATATCTAACTTTACCTCTGAGGCAGACAGTGTTGCTCTTCAAAGTCATCAAAGAAACTTATGGTCTATAATCAATCTGTGGCTGCTTCATGTCATAGCAAGGTTAAAGTCTTAACTTTACAAGAGGTTAAAGTTTTCTCCTCCAATTAAAATGTCATTTTATTCTAGTGCTGTGCGAATCAATCCAGTCATCGTGTTTCACCAACTCTGAGCCACTGTTAAGACTTAATATTCCATCTCGCGGAGCAAATCAAAGTGCTGCAAGGAGACTTAAAAGACATGCAGAAGTGAGAAAGTCTTTCCAGAGAGCCTGTAGCAGGTCTCTACTCAGTCTGTTTGATAATCGCTCCATGAGTCTTTGACACGTCCCTTCACTGAATGCAGACGCGCTTTTTCCTCTGGAGATTTCATGTTGCATTTACTCCAGAACTAGCTGATA
The DNA here is from genome assembly GCA_003999625.1 of Oryzias javanicus. NCBI lineage: Eukaryota > Metazoa > Chordata > Actinopteri > Beloniformes > Adrianichthyidae > Oryzias > Oryzias javanicus. Next base: position 15,536,497 of record CM012441.1, on the reverse strand, counting down.
ATTGACTCAGTCAGAGCCCTGACGCTCCACGTCTACCTCAAAGACTTGGAGCTGACAGAAGCTGGCTGATCAAACAGCTTGCATCATTCCATTTTGCTCCACGTCTGCAGTTAAAGGTTGCACTTGAGCTCACCACAAAGACGTATGACAACCTGATCTTACAGAGTAGCCGAAAAAGTTATCCATGTTCTAGACTTGTCAGAGACAAAGCTGGAGACTAGAAGACAAAGGAGATGATTATTTTCACTCCCCTGAGAATAAAGTCTGCTGCGTAATAAAAACTTACATACGTTTGCAGATTGAAATCTCCCATGAGACTTAAATGTTCTCATCACACGCTAAAGTATGACAAAAAACAGTCATGAAAAAAAAAAAAAAAACAACGTTTTGCTTCAAATGCAAAATAAAAAACAATGATTTCCTAGCATAGCTCACACAAAGTCATTTAAACAGTGTATTTTCTGTTTGGGTTCTGTTAAAAACATATGGAAATTATCTAAAAACCTTAGGAACAGATAACATGTATGCTCTAATATATATTCCTCTTTGAAGAACCGATTTTAAGCCACTAAAAAGGATGAGATATTTCTAGAAATGCACAAAACAGATTAAAAGTAAATGAGATCTAGGTCAATGAAAGGTCACAAAAGAATGTGATTCTGGACAAAAGTGGCTGAAATGAGTTTCCTTTGTAGTAAGGGTGGGTGGGTGACAGCTCGGAGTAGTGCCGCTGCTTCTCCAAATCCAGCCAGTTCGGGTATTTGGTTCAGATGCCTCATGGGGAGGTGTTCCGGGCATGTCCCACTGGGCAGAGGCCTCAGGGAAGACTCAGGATACACTGGAGAGACCACATCTCTCTGTTGTTCTGGGAATGCCTCGGGCTTCCTGCAACTCAGAGGAGTTGCAGGAAGTGACCAGGGATAGGAAAGGCTGGGTATCTTTGCTTAGATTGTTGCCCCCGCCACCCAGTCCCAGATGAGCGGAAGAAGATGGATCTGTGGACAATCTAGTTATAAATAGTTACAGTCTTCTTTATTAGAAAAAATTATATGGAAGAATTTTAAGATTTAAGTATAATAAAGAAGCTTTCAAAAGTGGCACTATGGTCAAGTTGCATCAAACAGGAGAACACTAAACTTTTAACACCTTTTTTAGAAATCAGTTCAGGCAAGAAAATGATGGCAGCATCATATTTCACTTCAATTTGCATCTGTCAGCTTTTATTCTCCCCTTTAAATTTAAAGTATTGGTAAATAAAAAGGACTTTTGCTGCTGGTCCCTTATGACAAATAGAGCCAATGACTTTAGCTTTATTTAGAAAGGACTTCTTTAAGTCATTTGTTTCTTACTAAATCAATGGAAAATGTGTTCACTTGATTAACCCAACAACCAATATTAAGTATCTAAGGCCAGTTTCCTGGAATTATCCTTTATTTTCTGTCATCAACATTCTTGTCGGTGCACCTCCACCTGCTGCCTCACTCAATGTTGCTGCTATTACAGTAGATCCTCATACCCTTCTCTTATATATACACACTATTTGTCCACATTTTAATTACATGTGGCAATTTTTGTCAAACAGTTCTTTCAATTTTTCAAAAATACAAGTCCTATTTTATCATTAATTTTCACAATTACTTTTCATGTTTGCAAAAATGAGTTATGTAGTCACTTTTAACATTATATTGGAATGTCGAGTGTATCTTGTGCCTTACTAACATGCACATGTTAACTTGTATAGGTGGTATGGGTTTTTTTAACCCTTGTATGTTGCAGAAGTGTTCACTATGACCTTTTGCCTGCAGCATGTTCATAGAAAAATAATGTGGATGTACATCTTGGCTCTACGGGTTTACAAGTGCCCTAAAATCTCAAAATTTCACAGGTTTGTCCATTTTTGTCTCCACTTTTAAGGGCTGTTGTGATTCAGACGTTAACTGGTCATTGACAAAAAAAGAACTCAGATTTGATTTGCTTTTCAACGAAAAATACTGAAGTCCTCATGACAGGATCCACACCGTTTCATTTGCTGATGATTCTGCTGCTTTTCCTCAACTGTGATGATCTCCTGTGTGGTCCCATAGTGAAGGATTTCAGTGCAGCTCATCCAGGCAAACAAAAGACCTGCAAGTCTATTTTTGAAGCTTTTTCTCTGCCATCCTTCCTGTTATGAAAGCTGACGGATTGACAGGCTGAATAGTCTTGCTGATTACCTGGTACAGGTGTAAAAATACCCTGATGCAGTGATTGACGGAAACCACCTTCAGCCTCAGGTCGACACAGGGAAGTTAATCAGTTAATTGTCGTATTGATGTTTACAACACTTCTTCTCCGTTCTTTGATTGATGTCCACTCATTGCTGCTTGAAGATTAAATTTCTATTTGTTAAAAAGATGTTAAAAAAAGGCATAGTCTGGCTTTTTTTATGTTTCTTTGGTGCTGTCTTCCTCAGAAGGGTCAAACACCTGCTGTGACTATCATCTTTTTTCCTGGATGTGGTCAGCTGAAAAGAACTGTCAGCTCTGACTGACCCACCCCGACCCCACAGTTTGAAGGTCCTTCGAAGAAAGCATCTGCAGTGGGTGGCAGAATGAATGCCTGCAAATCATATCTTCATAGTACCAAGAAATATAAAATTTAGTAACTTTAAGTATAGAAAGTGATATTATCTTCTTTTGCATTTCATTTTTATAATTATAAACAAAAGGGTTCATTGCTTCATGATAAAAAATGGTGTAAGCCATCAGTTGCTCAGGTGGTAGAGCAGGTCAGCCAATGATCGAAGGATAAGCAGTTCAGTCCTCACTCCCGCCAGCCAACGGTCATTGTGTCCTTGGGAAAGACACTTACTGTAACCCTACTTTGCCTCCAGTGTGGCTCCACTGGCGTGTGAATGTGCCGGTGATGGTCAAAAGGCGAGCCGTAGGCACGAACTGGCAGCCACACCTCTGTCAGCCTGCCCCAGGGCAGCAGTGGCTACAGTAGTAGCTTACCATCACCAAGTATGAATGTGGTGTGAATGTTTAATGGATATTTATTAAAAGCGCTTTGAGTGTCTGGAAAAGCGCAGACAAATCTAATAGATTATTATTAGTTCTTTTAGAGTAAACAACTCCATATGAATTTAGAACAGAAATTATTAGTGTGTGCATACAAAAGCAGATTTTTCAGTTTTTCCCAGCTTTTGCTCTGTCCAGTCTCCGTAAGACCAGAGCAGGAGTTTAGTTTGCAGCACTGGCAGTAAGCCGGACCTGTTCCCAGTTCATGTTGTACTCCGGTAGGGCTAGGCTCTTATTACCAGTACTATTCATAATCTTTATGGACAGAATTATTAGATGCAACAAAGGTCTGGTTTGGGGACCACAGGATTTTATTGGGGTCCATATGCTTTTCCTCTCCCCTTTTACAGAAACTGGGGAGAGGGTTCCTGGTCTCCCTCCGTCTACCAATCCTACCTATGCCTCATCAGGATACCAATTTATAAGTCTCAACCTTTTCCTCCACTAGCTCCCAGATTTTTCACATACTGATGACATCTTCAGCCTTCTAGATTCTTGGGCTTCTGAAATTCCCTAGTTGTCCTACCCCTTCTCTTCATTGAGACTTCTGGTCCCATTGAACAACCTAAACCTTTGTCTGCCTGCCGTCTGCTACTTTGATCCATCAGACCTGTCCCTTAAATGAGATTATCTATCTTCTATTTGTGGATTATTTTAGATGTTGAGTGCCCATCCATCATAGGGGGGCAGGCACTCCCTTAGAGATAAGGTTGGAAACCTGGACCCCCACAGAGAGATCGGCGAAGAAGTGATGTTCCTGTACGTTGAGAAGAGCCAGTTGAGGCGGCGAGGGATCTGCACTAGAGGACTCTTGGAAGCCTCCCTGGATGTGCCCTGGGCATGTACCACTGGACAGGATACGCTGGAGAGGCTCTCGACTGACCTGTGAATGCCTCTAGGTCCCCCCAGAGGATGGTCCTCGAGATCTACCACCCTGACTATTTTCCAGATCTCTAAGCCCTGCCAGCTGTTGATTAGTTCAGTCACATGTCTCTACAATCTGATTGAAATAACACATCTGGTCCAGGTAATCAACAGCAAGCAGTACATGGAGAGCTGGAAAACAGGCAGGGTGGTAGCTCTTGAGGACCAGGAATGAGCAGCCCTGAGCTAGAGGAAGTGGCTGGGGAGGAGGAAATCTGGGTATTTTCGCTTAGACTGCAGACAGACGGATGGATGGACATCGAAGGTCCATGATTCAGATGTGAAACTTATTTTGTTTTCCTGTGTACAGAAAACTGCTACCAGAAAAAAAGTTTGTATCAACCATTTACAAGATCATACTAGATACCTGAGCCCACATCTTTATAAGCTGAGAAAGAAAAATGAAGAGAGTAACTGCTTGTGATCATGTGATACATAGGTGAAGAGCACATCACATTACCTGTTAATGATGTTAATTTGAAACCACTTTCAAGATGCTAAAAGTTAAGAAACAATGTAAAAAAAAATAAAGCATGGGTGTTTTTTCAGGACACGCTTTGTACAGCCATGTAAAAAATAGGATTTGGCTGATATTTCTGAGTCAAATGCCCACACCAACTAAAAGACGTTTTAATTATTTTACTTCTGCCTCAAACCTAGTTCAAGTACTGAGTTTTTTTGGAGTATTAGTCATTTTAAAGTATAAGTAACAGCAGCCAAAAAAATCCATTATAAGGGGGAACAATATTAAAAGTTGCACTTTTGGGAGTTAACAAAATTTGGAATCAAGAATGGAAGTTTCATCTTAAAAGAACATATGCATCTTTCACTACTCCAACACATTGATAATTTTTAATTTCACGAAACACAGGAGAAAATTAGTATATTAACTCAACATATAAGCAATTATTCAGACAACCATAGTAAGAAGAGCATGCTAATAAATCAACTAAACTTTTTATGTCTCTTCAAACCAATACATTTGTTAATGTTTTTATCCTATGTAGAGTTAAAACAATTCCAAGACTGAGTGGCCCTTTTTTCAGTAAAAAAAACACACTGATACCTGTGGTACTCACCAGTGGTTGCTTCTATTTGTTTTAAAAAATGCACATATATCATACATTATTATTCAAACTATACAAAGAAATGCAACTCATACTCCAAAATACACCAAGTTCTTTTCTATTCAATTATAATTTTGAGTTTTCTTTGGTGTTGTGTGTGTAAAGTCATGTGCAGTTATGTGTCTGTGAGAGAGTTTGGTTGCTTGACTGAGTGATGACCACAGGTGCCTCACTTAGACGCTGCACAGATGACAGTGACATGGACCAATGGTGGCACTCATGACAGTACTCAAACTCCAGCCCCCCCCCAGGGTTCAGTGTCCGACATGTTTTTCAGCTAACCTGCCATTGCAGTTTCTTGTTGGCAAAACACACCAGATCCAGGTGACCAGCAGCAGATGAGGCAGGTTTTTTTGTATATTAAAAACAGCCTCAAGTTGGCCCTCAGGGCCTAGCATCTGACACTATTGGTTTAAAAGGTATACAGTGGATTCACTGTTCAGCCTGCCCTCTCTGTGTTTCTACTTGTAAACTCTTTGTTTTGAGCAGTGGTGGTCCCATTAGTTTGGTTGTACCTTTGTTGGAGGACTTTGATTTTGTGGTTTCATTTTGTGTTACACTTGTAGATGCATTTTATCCAGGCTCCTACAAGTTAAACAGCTGAGCCTACATATTTATATCCACCTGGTTTGCTTAGTTGTTTATTTTCACAAATTACTAGTTCCTTGTTTAACACCTGATTGCACATTGAACAACTACTGCTCTCTTCCCCTTCGTTTTGGGATGTTTGGCATGTTACCTAGTCTCTCCCCTTCTATTAGACCAGTGTCATTACAGGGTTTAGCAAATCGAAAATTACAACTACTCCAGCTTTTCATGCCATCATCTGCTTGTATTTTATTGTTACATTACGTGCAGGCTTCTTGTGTGTATTCAGGGTACTAAACACATCTCTGTGATTTTAATTGCTCCATGCCTGTGGCTTTGTCTGCAGTAAAAGTTCTCTAATTTAATTTCTCATCTGATAAACCTCTATCTGTATTAACTGAATGTCCCACAAGTAAGTTGGGGCCTTAATGAGAAAAAAAAAAAAAAAAAAAAAATCATAGACTATGTAATTCATACTACTGGCTACATAAAGATAATCTAATTAAAATCAATTAAATCCTTCACTATTAGAGAGCAGTAAACTTTTGGACAAACTTAGAAAACATATTGAACTTTTTAAACACAAAGTATTCAATCATACACGACTGGATCCAGGATATTTGCATTAATTGCAGTTTCCTGTTGTGGTTCTTATTTTACGGGACATATGAATATTTCAAAGCATTGCAGCAGATAAATGTTTGAAGTTAAGCTACAGGAACAACACCTTAAATAATGCAGGGATCCAGTGTGAAAACGTGGTCAAAGCGAGGGCAGAGTAAAAGGAAAAACACAACCTCCCACTATTAACTTGTTACTTATTCATGAAGCGGCTGCAGAGAACTCGGCTGTGAGGGAAGATGTTGTGCTGAAGAATGGAGGTGATCTGCTGTCACCTCGGCAGAAGGTTTTAGGGCATCAGTAAGAGCAGCAGCGACCCTGCAGAGAGACACCTTCTGTCTCTGCTGAAATGAAACAGCAAGTTCCATATCACCAAAGAGGCTAGCATATGTTTTCATCATTATTTAGAGAAAACATATTAAGTTACCCAAATGGCTTTATAGATCTGAGTAAATTCTTTGTAAAAGAAAGACATTTAAAAAGTTTTTAGGCACAAACAGAAAAAAGGAGAGTTGGAGCCTGTGAGGTTTTAGACACAGAGACTACATGAGAGCTTGATCTGTGGCCTATTGGTTTATTTATTTATTTTGGACTCATCTGAGGCCAGTTTTTCAGACTCATGAATAACCTTGATCAAACCTGATGACATCTGCTTCTTCCATTCTAATCACAGGCAAGTTTTCAGGACAAACTCACCTGCCAGTTGAGGCTTGTCTTTCTCTTGTTTGGCTCTTGTCTGACATGACATTTGGGTTGCAGTGGACAAGAGGTTCCATATGGATGCCCAGATCTCCATCTCATTTAAAACCTCAACCAGCTCTTCCAGGAGGTTTCTTAAAGTCCCCCATATTTTTTTTTTAATTAAAAAAAGAGCATTCCCAGTTGTTTATTTTTTATTAAGATTATATTATTTTCCTTTCGGCTTTTCCCTTCAGGGGTCGCCACAGAGAATCAGTTTCCTCCATCTAAGCCTATCTTCAGCATCCTCTACTCTAACACCAGCCACCTTCATGTCTTCATTCACTGCATCCATGACCTCCTCTTTGGTCTTCCTCCAGACCTCTTGCCTGGCAGCTCTAGACTCGGCATCCTTCTACCAATATCTTCACTGTCTCTCCTCTGAACATGTCCAAACCATCTCAGTCTGGCCTCTCTGACTTTATCTCCAAAACCTCTAACATGTGCTGTCCCTCTGATGTATTCATTCCTGATCCTATCCATCCTGGTCACTTCCAAAGAGAACCTCAGCATCTTCATCTCTGCTACCTCCAGCTTTGCTTCCTGTTTTTTCTTCAGTCCCACTGTTTCTAGTCTGAACAACATGGCTGCTCTCACCACAGTCTTATACACCTTTCCTTTAATTTGTGCCAAAACTCTTCTATCACACATCATACCTGACACTTTTCTCCACCCATTCCAACCTTCTTTCTATCAAGAATATGAAGTTTTTAATCAAAAGCCTTCAACCTAAATGTCCTAAAAAGCAATTTTTCATTTTGATCTGAAGCATCTGTTTGCTCAGCTGTTGGACAGCACAAGTTTTTAAAAAAAAAAAAAAAAAAAAAAGAAGGTCCTTAGCGTCTGCGTGAGATTTGTCAGCATTAGCAGCCCTTTTACCGTAAGTATTGTATGAAATTCACACAATAAAATCCAGTGACGATTGATTTGACAACGGAAATCCGAACGGCGGCTAATTTGACTGCAGTCAATGGGAAGATACCATCTTCTCTCCTCCGGCACCTGAGCTAGACACGCTAGCCGGGTCAGATGAGGGGTTTTGCACATGTGCAGCAGAGTTGTTGTGATGAAAAGACGACTCAATAATTCAAACAGCCTTTCTGCGACAGTTTGGTTAACAGCGATTTAAAAGGAGAAATACTCGGAAATGAAAAAAAGGAGATGATTTCTTATCATATTTGTTCTCTTTCATAAGAAAAATGCTACATATATGTGTTAAAAACTAAAAAAAAAAAAGATTGTCATTGGGGGTGGATTTTTTTATTGGGGAGACACAATTTCTCCTTTGTATCTGGAATGGTACAGGGGCTCTTCTTGGTTGGGTATGCTTTCATTAGCGAGATTTCTGGGTGGGATTCTTGCCAGATGTCTTTGACTGGATTTTCTCAGTGGGGAGCAGAAGCTCCTTTCCTCTAAGGTCCTCCCTCTGAGTTGAGTTCCACTGCTCATTTCACTCTTCACCACATTGGTCCAGAAGTAGAGCGATCAATCCCCGCAGGTTTGGTTACCACCATGCCCACCCATGTGTCGAAGTGTCCTGAGACACGAAACCCCACATTCCTTCTGGTGATTGCAGGTTGGTGCAAGTGTTGGAGTTGGGCACCAACTGGGTTTTATGCAGTTCCAGTGCCAAAGCAGTTCTTTGGTTTTGGTTGATATTCAGTGCCAATTTCGATACTTCAGTAATAAAAAAATAATGCCTACATCTTCCCAAATCAACACATTTTCATTCCTAAGTCACATATTGACATATGGTTGAGACCTCCAAGCCAAAAATTGACATTTTGGATATCGTAGTTTTTCGACGTGCTGACAGTTCCCATTAAATCAGAGCTCCCCAACCCCAGAGCCACAAACTGGCATCCCGCCACTCTTTGACCACAAACTGGCAGTCCTCCTCTCTTTTGCCGCAAGCCGGCAGTCCGTCCTTCTTTAACGAAAACCGGTGGCCCATCACTCTTTTGCTGCACAGCGAATTCACTGCCTGTCAAACATGTGATCCTGAGCTAATCTGAGGGGTTACCGGTGCCAGCATGACAGCCACTTCTGCTGTTTCTGTGTCTCTGTAACAGAGTTAGAAGTCTGTTCTGCATTAACCTGAGAGGAGGAAAATAGGGTACTTTACAAAAAAAAAAAAAAGATAATTATTGTCCCAACAAAAATAAGTAAAATATCACAGTTCAAGAGATCACAGGGTTCCCGCGCTCCCCCAGCGGGTGTCTCTCTCTCGGCGTGTGGAGCGAGTGAGCTCTGCTGAAGTCTGGGAGGCTGCAGACAGAGAACAGGACAAAAATGCTCAAATTTGGATTAGTATTTTCCAGCTGATCTGGTCGCATCATCATAACATCATGTGCCCAAGGCTGAGTTCCTGATTGGCTGAAGTGACGCAGCGACCTGGCAAACTTCTGTGATCTGCTGTAAAATGCAGCCAGATATTCGAGCGCTGTGAATGTCTGCTCTCATGTTCGCCCCGTCAGTGGTCTTATATGAGCCCGCCTACTACATGTATCACACGAAAAGCGAGAACCTAAAAGTACTGAATGGAGTAGGAGGGATTGACTTGTCCTAAGACCAACAGACTTTCACTCAGAAATGCGGCACCATTTCCAGCAGCTTCTTTCAGTTTCGGTAGATCCACGTAAATCATAACGGTTTCAAATTGAAAACAAACTTTGGTGCACAACCCTAGTGGCAATGCAGCTTTGCAGCTGTTTCCCTTCTGACTCCTTCCAGGGAGCCATGCTCTTTTTTATTAGCCCTCTTTAGCTCAGGCGGGTGCAGAGTGTCCAGTAACACTGTATCACAGTAGGTTCTGAAGTTGTCTGTGTAGGGCAAGTTACGTCTGTTACCGCATAAATAGAGATGTTGAAATAAATAACACACTTCTTGCTTATTTGTGATCATTTCAGTACTATGCATAATTGTTTATGTGTATTGAATCCTTTCTGTTTGTAGGAAAACAGAAAATTGATTTAAGGAGCAAAACAAATATTGTGGCCTTAAAACACCTTTAATTCATTGTGTTGTGAAAAAAAAATTGAAATTGTGACTCCAAAACTGTGAATCCAATTGAATCCTGGCTTGACTGAAATGTTACATCCCTACAACAAACCACTAAAAAGTCTGCGTTGCATGAAAATTGATCTCATTTTGATAAAAAAAAAAGTGTGTTTATTTTCCCTTCAGATAAATCACTTTCTTATTAAACATGATTTTTTTTAGACAAGAAGCCAAGATTGTACCCAAAATACATTACCACCTTCTCTTCTCTCAAGTGTCTTTTTAGCTCTGACTGTTATTGCGTTCTCTATCATCCAATAGAATATGTTTATTGATAAACCATACCCCTTAAAACCTCAAAAGATAAAGACTTGAAATACCCTCTATTTAATTTATGAGTAAGGATTCCACATATTTACATGTATTTTACTGAAATGATTGATAAGTCATTTTCATGATGAACTTTGTAATATTATTCACATTTAAGATGCATCTGTAGAAAACTGTTTTTATAAATTAAAATTCTGAAGATAAATCGTATGTTTAGATGAAGCATCAGGTATGCATTTACAGTCGTTTCCACTTTCTTTTCAAAATTACTGCACATTTACATTTAACATTCTCCTTTGATTCAACTGTTAGTTTGAGTAAGTTTAAACTCCTTCTCTGTTTCCGCTGTTTAGACTATTTTGGTATCAAATATCCAACTCTGTCAAGACAACACTGATTATTTTATTGATTTTAGAAATATTTACTAATTTTCTGCCCATTAAAAATAAGCTGGGAAAGCTGTCACTTCTATAAAACAAACAAAAAAGAAAACCTCATTGGGAGTTTAAAAATTTGAGAAAGCTTCATTTTAAAATGATAGTTTTTAACAATTAAGATTTTTTACACAATTAAAAATTTAAACAATTTTTACATTGTGTAAAAGGATGAGAAAATACTTAAATACTTCTATACGTGCCAGCAACATTGTAATTTTTTTTTTTTTACACATTTTTATGACTTCCTTTATTCACATGCTTTTGATTCATTTCAAAAACAATAAAAGACCATGAGTTGATGTGAAATAGTAGAACTGACAGACCGCCTTCTTTTTAACACAACGGTGTACAGTAAGTGAGAAATGCATAGGGCATTACAAAGATATTAGACATCACTTCCTGAAAATATGTCGTTTTCGCTTCCTGTTTTATCTACAGACTTCCAGTTCTTTTCCTCAAGAAGCACTTATCTGAATGATGTGTGTGCCCAAGTAGTGAGATTATTCAAATTCATTCTCTCTGAGGAAGGAAAGAGGGGATATCAGGTGCCAATTACAGCTCTTCCCTGTCGTTTGGCACATAATTATAGATAAGTTATTCAACCTTCTGAGTCTGAATGAAAACCTGCTTCATCTTATAACTCCTTTTCCAGTGGGACAGAGGGAAGATTGTTTGTGTGGGATGCCTGAGTTGTTTCTACGTTTATTTAATCTGAAAAGCCTGAATTAACATCTTAGTTTTACGCCTCCACTAACAAGTATGTTATACTTTATAATCTTCTTCCACACTTAGACTTTTGCATCTGTGATTGCTCCATTATGATGTCATCATTAAAAGTTAAAAATGAATTATTGTTTTGTAAGTTATCACAAGCCAGAGAGGTTTTAAACAAAAGTTTCGGGATGTCTACCATTTGAGTAAGACATAGACTGTGGTATAATAATAATAAATTATGTGACGTTGTTTTGAGGATTTAAAGCATGTGTTGAGTAGTGGAGGAGACAATTCCTTGAAATACGTATCTGTGAGGAGTCAGAGCTTTGCCTTTGCTTCTGGTCACCAGCTGGAGCCATTTTTGGATTACTGACACACTTCTTCTCCCAGCCGCCCCAGCGCACAGTTCCCAGATGCCTCTCACCTGACTCTCATTGACAATCATCCACCTGAGTCTTGAGCAGCGCACAGAGCCTCGCTCATTGTGAAGTATTGTTTGTGCCTGCCAACCTGCATTACAGAACATTTCTCTCTGGACCTGATCTTTTGTTTACCTGATCTCAATTCTTCTCCGACTTTGATTGCCTGTTGCCTATCCCGACCCGTGCCTACACTGTGAATTCCGACGTCGGATCTCTGATTTTCCAATGCTCGTGCCTTAGCTTCACAGACTCATGAGCCTAACTTCCACTGAGCAGTCTGGTCTGGTCTGGTAAGGAGAGGTACAGTACAGTCCAGATATTTCTGGCGAGTATTTCCATTCATTAAGTTTAGTGTGCCTCTAGCTCAACCTGTATCACACTTTCACCAAGGATGGCAAGGAACGTTTGCATTTCTAGACCAGGCCTTGCTATTCTTTGCAGGCATTTTCAATATAGAATCGAGACCAAAGGAGTACACAGGAAACTCCAAAAACCAAAAACGTTAGCTTAAATTAGCGCTGTTTTGGTGCTTTCTAATGTCGTTATCACTTTCTGCTAATCAGCAGTTTGCAACAGAGGCTCCGCCCCAACCATTCTGTCCCACTTTTCAACCACTGTGAGACCGGTATGGTTCAGCACTGTTTAATGGGTCTGTTTTACAATGAAAACACTCAAAATACTGAACCATACCAGACCACTCATATAGTTTTGCTTGACCACCATCATCCTTCTGGTCAATAAATCTGCTGCACTCGGATCTAGCCGTCTGCCTGTTTGTTGCAGTATCCAGATTTCCTCCATTTAGGGTATAGGGAGTTGAAAATGATGACACTCGAGTTTTGACAGCGATACTCTATGAATCCCTTGGGCTTAATTCAAAATGAGGTGTTTGGAGAGTTGCTGTCAGTGAAAGTTTGTAGAAAGTTTGTATACTGGTAGAGACTGTCGTTTTAAATTAAAGAAAACAATGTATAGCCTAATCATCACTGGTCCAATCTCCCTGTTATTACAGCATTATTATTGTCCAAGCCCCAACCATAAAGATGGGTACCGAAACTCTGTGTCAAGTTGACACAATATGGTATAAAAACACAGACAGATGTTGCTTCATTTCAATGTTTTATTTCAGACATTTCAATCTCTTGCAATCTATTCAATTTTGTTGTTCAAATCTAGCCAATTAGTTTACCTTTCTGGCACTTATGGGGAGTGAATAGAGCTTCAGTCAGTCAGAGTGTGTAAGGCAAAGTGAGAGTATAATCATTTAACCCTTCCGCTCTCCTTGGGGTCCAGATGGCTCCAACCACATATTGTTATGCGATTTCTTCCATGACAAATGTGGACGAAGGGGGACAGGATTTTATGTCTGCCATGGACATTAGTGAAACTCCGAAATCAGTGAAAAAAAAAGTTCAGCGCACTGTCCTGTGGTGTCCAGATGACCCCACTTTTAATGTAAACAAGCTAAGGAGAACGGAAGGGTTAAGAACAAAATATATATTATTTTATGCTGTTTGGTTGAAAAACATGTTTTCTGTGTGCCATGTATTTCATATTGTAAAAATCAATTACAATTGCTGATTTGAATGGGTCAACAAGATGCATTTTTTTTAAATAAAGATAAACTAATATAGCATATATTTTTCATATTGTTTTTTTTTTTTGTGGCGTTTTACATCTTCAGTAATCCTGGCATTTATTTAATCCTGCATTTCCATGCAAATGCAAAAGCATTCATTCAATTACGCTTTTTACTATATTTCTTTTTATGTTGTTGTTGTATTATATACTCCTTCCTTATCTGTGCTTCCTTGCACACCTCCTTTAGACAGTGGGGGGTGAATCAATCCCAGCTCCCCGGTACCTTTTAATCAAAGGACCTTTAGGAGCTCATGGCGTATTGTCATTAAAGGTCAGTCAGTAGCTGATTTATAGCTTTTAACACATGTGGACAAAAGTGCTGCTTTCCCCTCAATAAAGAAAGAATAGCCCACATTGTACACTGAATTAACTTGGAATTTTACTAAAAACAGACAAAAAGCAAAAATTAAACAATGGTTTGAATAACTTTTTAAAAGCCTGCAAACCTGAACTAAAGTGACTGACCTGAAATCCATCCAGGACATCTTTGTTTAAAATTTCAACCAGTGTGACTCAGAGAAAAATACCCGTCTTCTGAACAGTGCAGGTGAAGTTTTCCAGACTCTTCTTATTTCATGCAAGGTAATAAAGTGTAAATGACACATGTGAACAAACAAATGTAATACTCCAAGAAAAGCTATTCCTTTCACATTTTAGTTCCATAAAGATCCAGTCATTGTTATTAATTCCCATATTAAAATAATACAAAAAGAAAATTTCCAGAAAATTAAAAGACACCACAGAAGCCAAACATTTGACTTACTCTGTGAACTACCTACCTTTAGCACATCATGTTTTCTAACCCATCTCAATCCAAAAGTGGAAGTTTTGCTCATCTTATGATTACAATGACATTTATCTGCAGTTCATCACAATGTTCACTTTGGAAAGTACATATGACAACTTATTCTATGATTCATAAGTGCTCAGACCAACCAAAGGAAAAGTCTATTTATGTAGTTTGGTGTCAAGTTCTCATTTGCATACATCTGTGTTTTTCTTTGAGTTGCTCCGCCATATAATGTGTTTTTTTTTTTTTTTTTCTCAATTAGGAAGTAGTAATGTAATTATATTTTAACATAAAAGTTATATTGTAAATTAATGTTTAATATACAGAAGAAATCAGCCACCTAATGATAATCTGCCTTAGATGATAAGGTCTTATTTTGCTGTCCACAAAGCTCTGGCAGTAGAAGTCCAGCTGCACAAAAAATCACTATGGCTCCTTGATTCTCAACAACCTTCAATAAAATACATTTGAGAGCGGATGAAAAGTTCAACAGAAAAGTAATACACTCAGAAATCAGATTTGACTCAAACAAGTTATATCCAACCTTTTTGTGTGCTTGCACGTAAGAACAGTAACAGACATGTCATTTAATACAACAAACTGTGACAAGAAGCATATTATGTATGTGTTAAATATCATGCTATAGAATGACAAGGTAAACATTTGTTAGACATATACAAGAAGCCATGATAGTGAAAACACTCCTTAAAAACTATAAATAAAGGTGACAACATTGAAGAGCTGGCACAGAAATACAAACTGGGTATTTGCGTAGCTGAGAAACAGGCGTGGCAAATATAGACCAGGTGTGAGCTTTCTCCGTGGGGCTAATGGTAATCAGCAAAAAACTTTAAGGTGTATGCTAAATACTATGCAACGATAGAGTTTGCATAGTACGTACCTCGATACGAGGGTCACAGTTCAGTACGTATTGAACAAAAAAAAAAAAAACCTGAAATTCTATTATTCCACAGATTTTTTTCAAGTGAACAGCTTTTGCCACAGAATCACACTTAAATAGAACTCTTGTAACATTACAACTTGAAAAAAAAAATCAAATAAAGTTCCTCAGTCCTCATTACCTGTAAACATTAATATAATAAACTCCAACAATCTAAGCCGTGCTCTTATGACAGCCTGCAGTACTGGACTCTTTATTTGCCAGTGTGAGGGCTGTCATATAATGAACATTTATAAAGAGTTAAACTCTCTGAGTCCAATTGTACGTGAAAAGTTGTGTGTTTTTACTAAGTCATCTTCCATCTCTTTGCGCACTATATGTCTATTTTTTTCTGTGAAATATGGACGTGCTGGAACACTATATTGTGGGTCAACTGTTTTCATTAAATGACAAAAGCCATCATTATCAACCACTGAGAAAGACTGCAGATCTTTAGCAATAAACACTCTGATGGTGTCAGATATTTTATTGTGTATATCAGAGGTAGCACTATAAGTCTTTTTAAATATATCTGGGATGATTCATTGTGTTACCGGCTTAGTTGTTCAACAGGGTTGTTGTGACAGGGCTGGGTGACGACGTCAGACTTCAATCTGAAGTGCTTAAAAAAAAGAAATAATAATAATAATAATTTTTAAAATTTCCAATAAAACAAACAAAAAAAAACATTTCAAAATCATCTCTATTTTCACCAATCACTCCACCATACTTTTCTTTAAACAATTTCTTTCTATGCTTATATCACACTCAATTCCCCGATATGATGGACCTCTTGTCATGGATCAGCCTGCTGCTACCCTGTCCAGCCACCAGAAAGAGCACTCACCTAAGTTTTGACCTCACCACCTGCCTTCAACTGGACTCTTCATCTTCAGCTGTTTCCCATCATCTCATCACCTCCTCAGTATTTAGTCTGGCTCCACACTGTCATTCACTGCGAAGTATTGTTTGTGCCACCCTGCCTTCATCATTGAGCGTTTATACCTGGACCTGATCTTCTGTTTCTGACCCTGTTTATACTCTGATTGCCTGCTGCCTGCCCTGATCCTCGCCTGGACTTTGACCACTCCCCTCTCTTCTCGGATCATAGATTGATTGATTCATTGATTTCAAGCATAGATTGAAAAATACAGGACAAAACACACAATTATTTCAAACTCATTACGGAACAAAAAATAAAATACACTTATGTCACATTTGTTTCATTCATTTTTTTGTGATTTTTAACAAAAGTCAGTAGAGTTTGATTGATTGCTTGAAAAGGAGTAGGAAAAAGCAAATTTATATAATCCCACCCCTACTTGATTACTTCAGTTAACTGTTTTGCATAATTATGTAATCCAGCTGTTGTTGTTGTTTTTTTTTTTTTTTCCTTTTTTTATTATTATATAATATAGCAAATTACAATATCAAAGTATGCATGTGTATGACCCTGCTTAGTATTGTATACTTTTAGCTCTGATAATAAACCTGCTGCATGTGGAACCAGCTGTCTGCCTGTTTGTGACACCTCCCATCCATCCATCCATCCATCCATCCATCCATCCATCCATCCATCCATCCATCCATCCATCCATCCATCCACCTTCCCTACTGTTTCAATCCCCTTTGTGGTCACAGTGATGCTGGAGACTATCCCAGTCACTGTTGGGTGAGGGCGGGGTACACCCTGGATGGTTCACCAGTCCATCAGGGTTAAGGACCTGTTGCATAATTAGTGGACCATGACCATGGGGTGTATCCCAGTTTGGGATACACCCCAGGATGGGGCTGTCTCGTTCCCTCAAAGTTTACTTCAAGTGTATGAACATTAACGGTGAATAAGACCGTGACCCAGTGGGGTTTGTTTCTGTGAACATGGGATAATTAGCTTGTGTATAATTCCTCATAATCCACCCATGTTTTAATGATGATTTGAGTCATCTGTACAGCAGTTTGGAGTTTGTTACATGTCCATGTGAGGTCCCTAAGCCCCGGCAGTAATTAGGAACACATACTCACCAGGGATTTTAATTCCATGGACACCCACTGGAGCCACTGAATGGAGTTTATTTTTCATGGAGTCTTTACTCCTCTTAAGCACATTTGGAGCAGCTGAAAATGCATGAAGAGGGCAGAGTAAAAGTGGAGTAAAAGCAAAAAAAAAAAAGACAAATGTTTGTCACTTTTACTCTACTACAGACACATCTGATATTCACACCAAAAACTTCTAAAATTCTGCACATTTTCAATTATCCTGATCATTCATTTAGACATTCCAGAATCAAGGCTATGGCGATTATTCCCATGTTTGTGTGGTCAGCCATTTCAGCTTTATATCTGCAAAATGGGTGGATTTTACAATTGTATGTTCCATTCTATAATGTCCCATAAGAAGTCCACACGACCCTCAAGACACACTGTCATCCCCCTTAAAGTTACACCGTGCATTTGATATGCATTCAAGAAGATGCAAAACACGGGTTCTTGAACATGCATGGTGTTCACACTGGACAAGCAGGGAGTGGTTTCTATTTCTTTTTGTAATGTTTACTTGGACATGTCCACCACCTGCAGTTAGAAGATGCTTGGTGCCAAATGTTGAAGCGGAGCTTCAGGCTTTTTCTTTTGCAGCACTATTCCAATAAATTAAAGACTTGGTGTCATTTAATTCTGGCCAGGCACAAACACCTATCATTAATTTCTCCTCCATGATCAATTTTCAAACTGTTGGAACCTTTGTGAATCAAAAGAACACCATCCATAAATCTTTACAGAATTCGAGTCCCTGGCCAAATCAAAATTCTTCCCCTACACCTCCAATTGTAGAGGCATTTGGACGGGTAGGGTTGTCCCAAACACTTCTTTTTTTGGGCTAACTCTCATGGCGGAGGGATGCAGTGCTCTCCGCCGCATGAGTGTTCCGCGTTTTGCTGTGCTGCAGAGAAGAAATACTTTTCTTCACGTGTGTGCTCTGAAGCGCAGAAGTTTATATTTAAAAGTAAGCAATGACTTTGTTTTAGCAAGAACTTTTTATATAAAAAAAAAAAAACAATGTTTTCATGTATTTAACTGGTGACTGTTTATGACATTATCGAGTGGGAGTACCGTCTGAATTTGAAAGCACCATTTTTCCATAGCTTTGTTTGGAGGGCTAAATGTAGTACTCCTGCTAAATGTAGGAGTAGGGAGAAGCTGTATTGGAAGAATTCTGATTCAGCCCCGGATTGGTCAAAGTTCCACCTCATTTTACTTTTGACATACATTCAATGCTCATCCGTTTTGCCAGAAGAACCCGGATGTAAGAACTTGTGTTGTTACCTGTGACGTGACAGTTTTGAATGCAGAAGTCCAAAACAATTTAGACAGACTTTTTATTGGAAGTGACCACTTGAACAGAGGGTGGTGTGAACTTAGCTTTAGCCGTAGCTCCCTAGCTCCCCCTGTTTGCAACCCTCCACGAGCCCGTATATCCCCAAAAACCAGCAGTACCCTTATGGCTAAATTCCTGCAGGTGCACGTGACTAAGGCACTAAGGAGATATTTTACTATATCTCAGTGAGACATAACCGTAATGTGATTTGTGCACTAGCACAAAAAAAAAAAAAAATACTTTGAAACATGTTTGTGATGTATATATGTGTGTGTATGTCTGTTTTTGTTTGCCTACTTTGAAAAGTGCTCCCCTATACAAACTAATATTTACAAATGCTTTAAATGAAAAAGTGCATCGTATTTTACATATATTAACGCTCAAGGATTTGACAGATACTACAAATAGGATTCGTTTCCCTCGTCAAACCATTAGAAACAAGACATATGGAGCTTTAACAAATAAAACAGTCAAATGTAGACTGATTTGCTGTGCAGTCACTCATGAGTTCTTTTTACCCGTCTAAGCCCAGCACTGAATAAAATTTGATTTACATAAGACATTTCAGTTGTGAGCTTTAAATTTACTTAGAATCAGCTGTTGTCTGGTCAGATTTACATTTTAATGCATTGAAAGCTTTATGGTTGAAGTTCAAAAAGCATTTTTTCAATCTTCAAACACTTTCTTGAATATTTTATTGAATATCAACATACAACACATATTTTTTCTCCTCTAATTCTTGTGTACTGCAAAATACAAAAATACCCAACTATTTTAATAGTGAGCTGCAAGACATAAGGGTAAAAATACTGAGCAATTTTTGACTTTTAACACTTGAGAGTTAAGCCTTCATTGTCATTGCAAAAAATACAACAAATTTGTTACAGCAAGATGGCTGGGTAAGGAAAGTAGGTTTTACATGTGGACAGAAAAGAAACAAGACTTTGTTTTATTCCATTTGGCAGAAAATGCATTTGATAGAGTTGTACATACATTTATCAAATATTTACTTTGTGCGATTGTAACCTCTCTTTCTTAATCTTCTTGCTTGAGGTCACGATGAACTGATATCAAAAGGGTTGGCACTGTCCTAAGCTGAAGGCTGTGTGGAAGTTGATTATAATGCAGATACTATTGTATTGAACTATGACATTAATAATAGTAGAACCAGTTTGCGACTGTTTCTTCTCCCCCACTACCTTAGAGCTGAAAATGTAAACGTAACTAGGGACTGCACCAAACGTTATAAAAAGGAAGACCTGGACCAAGAACTGCAGAGCGGAGTGGAGACTGATTTCAAAATCCTCTGTCTGGTCTCCTTGTGCAAGTAAAATCTAATTTAAGAACTGATCCCTCTATTGTCTTCCTTTCAGAGAAATGTTTTAGAGCTGTTTCAGAGAAAGTTATTTGAACCTAACAGCCTTAAGAACAATTTTAAAGGAATGCCATTTGTTTAATTTCATAATCAGAAATTGCTGTGAAGCTGAAGCCAGAAACATTGAATTTCACTAAACCAAAAGGTTTGCGTCTAGTTTTATAAAACTACAAAAACTATGTATTGATGTAGTCAAGGCAAGACTCTTGAACTTCTAACCAAATGAAACCTAAAATATTGCTGCAGCACACTTTCACTGGTCTTATGTGAACCTCAAAGAGGTTGCTCTGTTTCCCGATCAGGGCCGTTTAAGTGGAACAAGAACAGCTCAATGTGGAATACCTTAATTCTTATGGCTTTTTTCTATCTTTATTGACATATGTCTTTGTGGAAAACATAACCTTTTGTCGCTAACATCTTACTTGTGAGGTAAACAGTAGTTTAATGGCCCAACATGAACATTCTTCAGGGAATCGGTTGCTCCTGTGATACTTCTCTTTAGTCCTAAAAGCCCCTTAAACCTGGAATAGAAACTCCATTTACTTCTACCCAGTTCTACCCAGATGATTATCTCTCTGTGGTGTTTAAATGCTGAAATGAATAGCCTGCAATTAAAATCAGCCCATGTAAGGTTATTTCTTTACAGATCCATTGTAGGCTGTGCTGCTTCGTTGCGCTTCTTTTTAAAAGCTCATTTCGTTTTCTTCTTTCTTTGAATTTCAATGCTCTGTAGTCTCCCACACATGGCTGTTTTCACATTCATCAAACATTTGAAGCAGGACAGAGACTTAATGATTCAGAGCAACCAAGAAATCTCATCGTGTAAGCAATTTTTACTGATTACAACATTACCACATCTTTTTCAAATAGAAAAGCAATTCTCTGTCAGTGGAAAAAATGTATCAAGAGTAAAGCTTCCCCCTTAAAAATGTGATTTTTCATGCTGATATTCTGGTTAAAAGCAGATTCTTGGAACAAATAAAAGCCTTTTTCACACCGATGTTGTGCAATGAAGGCACTACCAAGGTCCATCTTTGTTCTGCTTCAATTCTCCTCATGCTCACACAGCACCCTCAAGGGCAGATTATTGTCATCCATGTGTGGACGTTCACATTGAATTATGGTATTAAGGAACCTAAAGCTGTGTAACTGGTAGGACCCCTTAGGGTCGAAATATTTGACATTTAAAATGTGTGGCAGAAAAAAAGAAATCACTCCTTTCATGCTGATATTGGCAGACACAATACACGCATAAGCTCATGTTTTCTGATGAAAACTACTCAAGATGGATACAGTTGTGGTTTGTAATGATCCCAACACTTTCAGATTACTGTGAGCTATCAATGTGCAGTCAAGAACATCAAAGACGAAATCCCAGTCCCACTAGAAAGCAATTTGACAACTGATGTGCAGCAGCTTGTAAAGTTTGCAGGAAAAAACCACAACATGATTATTTTTTTTTATTTTTCATATAACCACTGCAACCACAAACAGCCATTTCATGGATTTTGAAAAATTTTGTTTTCTTACCTAAATTAACTTATATTTTGTAAATTGATTTTTTTACATTTATTTTGTAGTATTTACATAGCTATTTTTATTTGAAAAAAAAAATAAGACTCAGTCACATAAGATGCACTGGCTATCTACAATTAGAGTTTTATTTACACATTTGTCTAAATCTATGGGCTTTATAGGAAGCTTTGACGATATGAACGTCCTCTGCAAACATCCTTGCAAGGAAGTCAAAAAGCTCTGGCTTTTTTACTACACCATAAATGATGGTTTTCTTTCTTTTTTTTCTTGCATTCTATTGGATGTTTCCTCATGAATCATTCAAAATTAACTTTATTTCTACAGCACTTTTTCTGCTAAAGAACACCTCAATTTGCTTTATATTAAATAAAAAAAAAATAATTACATCAATAATTTTTTTGTTTTTTTTAAATCCCACATTGTTGTTGTTTTTTTGCATAACAAAACAAAACAAAAAAAAAAAAAAAACAAAAAGCAAACATTTGTCTATAAAATCATAATTAAACATGAGGAAATGTAAAAATGCTCTGGGGATGCTCTGGTCTGGTCTCCACTCGGAGCCTCGCGGGGAGATCGGCGGCAAAATGTGGCGATTTCACCGCAAGGCCCTTCTAAACAACCACAGGGCAGAGAGGCTTGATCAGCCCACCGGCCCTACGACCTGTGGGTGTTTAGAAAGGTCCGGCGCCGCCAGCTATCTCTGTGAATGTGACCAGCGCTTGAGACAGAGGTGCTGTCAGGGTAGGGGTGGCAGAGAGAAAGCTATCAGTTCTGGGAGAAATTTATAAAGTGCTTTAACACAACCAGAGCTGCATTACAAAGAACTAGATAAAATACAAGCATATAAACAACACAAAGCAACAAAGCCAAGACAGTAAAAACAAACTTAAAACTGAGTAAAAACAAAGTAAGAACCAGTAAAAACAAAGCAGAGTCTCACCATTAAAAGTTTGGCTGTAAAAATGGGTTTTAAGCTTAGTTTTTTTAAAATGGACAGATACGATGCATCACGAATGTTAAAAGCAGAGCGTTCCAGAGCTTCGGGGCGCAAATGGAAAAGGCTCAATTCAAAAATTACGCACCCACAAATCAGGAATTACACACAAAGTTACACACAATTTAAAATTTACGGATGCATAAATAGGGGTGATATTTATTTCTCTCCATAAACTACTGTCACCAATCATGAGTGAGCCTGTTGGAAGTCCACACCCCTTCTACTTTAAGTGGACTCGGGAGAAGCCTTCAAACAAATGTTTGAGGTGGGGGCCAGCAGGTGCCACATGCTTTTACTGAGGCATCTGGTTGGTCAGTTTAATACTAAAAACTTGTGTTAAAGAAAATAAATCTTAAACAAAATTAGGATTAGGATGACCAGTAAATGCATACAGTCAGTGGGCGGGACCCACAATGGTGGAATGTGGCCTCTCTGGGATTTTTTTTATTTTTTTTACTTTTGGGACAGAGATCAGACCTAGTGGTGTCACAACGTAAAATCAGCTCTCATAAAAATGAATGTTCAATTCCACTTAGACATTTAAAAACTAATAAAAGAATCTTAAACTCATACCTAAAGCTGACTGGGACCCAGTGCAACAATCAGCTCCAGTTATCACATATAGCCTCTAAAAAGATATTGCTTTATAAACTTTGGTCATCACATCTTTCTAATCATTTACGGTAATGTCTTCCTGAAAGTTAAAATACAGTAGATGCCATCATTGTTGCAAGAGGCAGAACCTTACCAGTTGAGCTCCTGCAAACATCTGGTTTTCACACTGAACGTTTTAAATTGAGGGAACAACTTCCCCAGCTCTCAGCCTTCTTTTTACCACATCTCGGGAAATAAAATTCACAACTGTGTGAAAACACATTTTGTGTTTGTAAAAGCTCTCTGAAATGCTTGCAATCAGGATGGGCTCTAATCATGGCTGAAGAACGTTCCAACAAAAACAGTGGAGGATGACTACTTCTCTTGGCCAACCACTTTGCTTGTCCAAAGTGGTGATTGATCTAACAAATGAAACACGCTCGCAGGAAAACTGAGATGATTTCGCTTCAGCTGTGCTGCACTGAATGTCACTAATGCTCTTCTCCGTCATTAAATATTTTGGCCACCCTCCAGCTGCCAACTAAGACCCGAAGTTCTTAAACTATGCAAATCACACTCACAAAGAGTGGATCTCCTGCCAAGAATATACTGCCTTGATGAACTAGCTAGTTAAGCCACAGCTCTTAATCCTTTGATCCCAGCTTTCTTTTAGTGAAATTTTTATCAAACTGCAGACGATCAAATGAGGTGAGTTTTCACAGCGGTAGGGGGTGGTTCTGAAAAAACAAAACAAAAAAAAACTTGCAAAAGTGTTAAATAATACATCTTTTAGGAAAAAAAAACAAAACAAAAAAAAAACACTTAATCTTTGACCATGCAGTGATATCCCATATTTGATAAACAGTTTAACTCATCACAATTTTCAGTCATGTGCCTTTGATGTTGACCTGGAGATGGCAGCTTTTCTGCTACAAATTGGCAAAAACTGATAATTAAATGTGTTTATATGACACAAGTATTTAGAATAAAAGCCTGATCAGGATAAAAATGTGTCATGTAAACACACTATTTGGACTACTCTGACCCAATCAGAGTCATTCTGATTAAGATTTCCTTCCAATCGTCATGGGTTGGTTACGCTGATTGTTAATCCCATTGTGGTTCATGTAAACACCTATTCTGATTGTGGGTCATTATGGACGACGCAGCTGAACCGCAGCGATCAAAGGGGAGTTTAGCGGGAACATGTGTGAGTTTGGAGTTTTACGAGGTCAACAGCAGAGCCTGTGGCTCGGGCGACCAGAAGCTAGTTTGAGCCGTCAGTTGTAGCTAGACCGCTCCCGCAACGCATCGAAGCTTTAACGCTAGAGGTGTGAGCCCGTGGTAACCCTTCGTCTGGGTCTGTACTACGGTGGCCGAGACGGCTCACATGATTGCAAAAGCCACAACACAACGGCAAAAGCCGAAACACGAAGACAAACGCCGAAACACGACGGCAAAAGCCGAAGCACAACGGCGAAAGCCGAAACACGACGGCAAAAGCCGAAACACGACGGCAAAAGCCGAAGCACGACGGCAAAAGCCGAAACACGACGGCAAAAGCCAAAACACAACGGCAAAAGCCAAAGCACTCCAGCAAAAGCCAACACAGAACGGAAACGAATCAGAACGGAAGTGAATAATGGACTTTTTTTCTTAACCTTTCATTCAGTTTCAAGCTATTGGTGATTCTTGAGAGATACGTGATTTTGGTAAGGGATAGGTGAGGGTGGACATTCGGTGTTGCCGCTTTTATTTCTTCTTTCAAAGCCTTCACGGAGAGCTTTCGGGGGAGAAAAAAAGGAGGGCGGAGGAGGGAAAACGGGATCTGGTTTTTTGTCTGCCATTCTTTCTCTTTTACCTATTTTTTATTACTTTTAAATACCTTCCACGTTATCGTCAGTGTAAACCCTAATACTGGGGGTCTATATATTGAGTTTAAACGTTTGGATACGCAAGCTGTGTGGTGGCCTAATGGGTAGCACACTTGGTTATAGTCTCAAAGGGTTGGGGTTCGAGGCTTGCGGGAGTCATTTAGTACGTATACATTTTTTTCTGTAAAAAAAAAAAAGTATCATACGTGGTTCTTACGTACATTTTGAGAATCAAAATAAATAAATACTTCTTGCAACATAATTCCAGGCAGTTACGTCGTTTCAGTTGAGGATGGTGGGGTTGTGGCACGCAGCGCCAAAATTCCCTTTTCGCCATGCACCCCATGCAACAAAAATGACTAAACTACCTGGAATTATGTTGCAAGAAGTATTTATTTATTTTGATTCTTAAAATGTACGTAAGAACCACGTATGATACTTTTTTTTTTTTACAGAAAAAAAACATATAACACTAAATGACTCCCGCAAGCCTCGAACCCCAACCCTTTGGAACTATAACCAAGTGTGCTACCCATTAGGCCACCACACAGCTTGCGTATCCGAGCGTTTAAACTCAATATATAGATCCCCAGTATTAGGGTTTACACTGACGATAACGTGGAAGGTATTTAAAAGTAATAAAAAATAGGTAAAAAAGAAAGAATGGCAGACAAAAAACCAGATCCCGTTTTCCCTCCTCCGCCCTCCTTTTTTTCTCCCCCGAAAGCTCTCCGTGAAGGCTTTGAAAGAAGAAATAAAAGCGGCAACACCGAACGTCCACCCTCACCTATCCCTTACCAAAATCACGTATCTCTCAAGAATCACCAATAGCTTGAAACTGAATGAAAGGTTAAGAAAAAAAGTCCATTATTCACTTCCGTTCTGATTCGTTTCCGTTCTGTGTTGGCTTTTGCTGGAGTGCTTTGGATTTTGCCGTTGTGTTTTGGCTTTTGCCGTCGTGTTTCGGCTTTTGCCGTCGTGCTTCGGCTTTTGCCGTCGTGCTTCGGCTTTTGCCGTCGTGCTTCGGCTTTTGCCGTCGTGCTTCGGCTTTTGCCGTCGTGCTTCGGCTTTTGCCGTCGTGCTTCGGCTTTTGCCGTCGTGTTTCGGCTTTTGCCGTCGTGTTTCGGCTTTCGCCGTTGTGCTTCGGCTTTTGCCGTCGTGTTTCGGCGTTTGTCTTCGTGTTTCGGCTTTTGCCGTTGTGTTGTGGCTTTTGCAATCATGTGAGCCGTCTCGGCCACCGTACTGTACAGCCAAGAAAAAGTTCACAGCACAAGCTCCACATACAAATAAATGAAAGCATAAAAAAACATTATCGTTCCACATGCTAAGTGTGCTACTTCTTCTACTACAGCAGTTTACGGTATTTTAGATAGTTCTGTTCATGCCACGTTAATTTGTAGCGAGTGTTTGTTACATTTTTACCTGGCCCACGCTCAACTCAGTTCAAATCAAATCTATAATCAGATTAAAGACACTTTCCACATGTACAAGCAGATACTGTCGTTGATGGTTTCATTTAATTCATGCCTTTTCAATGTAGTATTTGTAATTTGTATTTCAAATTAATAGGTTGTGGGCACAAATTAGCATTTCAAGGCCACAATTTATTATTCTATGTTTTTAAATAAATTTTTTGGATTTTCAATTCTTGCTACTGATTTATGTTGGTAAAATACTAATTTGTGTTGACAAAGTAGTAATATTTGTTGACAAAATTCGAGTTTGTCAATACAATACAACACAATACAAATATGTGCCTACAAAATGACCTTATAAATTGGAGGGTGCAACTTTTTTTGTTTTTGAATGTCATGTCTTGTGCTTAAGGGTAAAAAAAATAAAGTATAGAAAAAAATTAATAAGGTATAGTAACAAATCTAACTAGTTTAAAAACATACAGAAAAAAATATTTAGATTTAAATTAGAATGCATCAGAGTCACAATCTTTTTAACTTTATTATAAAGGTTAGATAAAGCCTCTATCAGCAACTATTGTTGCATGAATAAGTAGGACTTAAATCTGTATGTTTTGCTCTGGATTTCAGGGCAGCAAATTGTACAGTTTTAAAAGATCTCACCAAGAGCTCATTTTTGTCTTACCTTACATCAATTTAACATGCTTACATATTAAAAACTCAAACTTCGAGATAGTTAAAAAAGTGCAAATACAGCCATGTTTTCCCGAGATGTCAACAAGTTTAATATCAAGAATCTACAACCTTTTCCTCCTCAGATTTTTTCTGATCACCTTCTTTGGAGGAAAGCCTATATAAGTAATCCTGTTCCTCTGCAATCAGTGCATATTGTGGTGGCAATAACTTAACTGCCTTTTTGAAAACAAATTTTTTAACCTTCATAAACTGTCACAATTATACTTCTCTGTCCTCAAGAGGCGCCCAGCCTGGAAAGTGATGAGTAAAAACAATGAAAAGTCTCTGTTGGATGTTAATAGCATCATCTGGAGATTTAGAAATTATTTTTCAAGAAAAAAATAAAACATATTATTCAATAGATAGATCAATTAATTTGTTTGTTTCCTCATTTTTTTAAAGATTCCTGCTCAAGTTCATTATAAAAAAAAAAAAAAAAAAAAATCCTCCAAAGCTCATCTTCTGAATAGACAGAGTATCCTGGGGGATGTTAAACGTGTCATCATGCTTTGCTGCAAATTAAAAGAATGAAGAAGACGTAGTGAGTGATGGCTCAGCGTGCAAGGCAGAAAATGAATAATTAAAACTCTGGAAGGTCTTACTGTTGTTTTACATATTCCTACTTTGTCACAGAAGCCAGCGGCAGAGCCCCGCTGCTATACTCCATTTAAGCTGTGAGGGGGTCATCTGGGAGAATTCAATGTTCAGAGCACATCACGCAGACGGGAGCGGCCTTCAACAACAAAAGGCTGGAAGTTCTTTTGTTGTTGAAGGTAAAAATTGAGCTTGCTGTGAAATAGTTTAATAAAACTAAACTCATGTGATGACTGGTGGCCGTGTTTTATATTTATTTATTTGACAAGGTTAATCAATTTTCTGACAAAAAGTTTTGAATTGTTGAAGCTCTTGTCGAGCATCCATTTGTTGTTTTATGTATTTATACCTATTATAAAAACAGGGTTAACAATCAAAAAAATTAACTTTTGGGGTCAAGATTATTTTTTTTTCCCAAATAACCAGTAAAATTACAAACTTGTATCCACGGGGGATCAAAATGACAGCCTGACACTTCTTTCTTGACATATTTCAAGTTTGGGGAAAATATTCCATGGTGGCCGCTGTTTTTTTTTTTTTTTTTTTTTTTTTCTTTTTGCTTGCGCACCATTTCAAGAAAATGCAGGTTTTCCTGTAAGATTGTTGGCAGTCCCAGGATTTCAAATATCAGTCAGTGACACTGAATGCTATTTGGAGGAACCCTAGGTGCGCAATGTGTGGTCAAACTGCGCAAAAGCTTGTCCTCTTGGATGGGCAATTTTCAATGGGTCAGAGTTGAAATCTCATTCAAACAATCTTTTAGGCTATTTCAAGAGATTCTCAGTGGTCTTTTATTAATGATGACTATGCCAAACTAAGATACCTGCGTGATTATCGACATAGTTTCTGCTGAGTGGCAGTAGTTCATTAGAAATGTGCCTCTGAGTTGTAGGTGATTGGTGTGGAACAAATCCACCTCCCTTCTTCTCCCTGTTGATGAGCGCTCTCAATTAGAGATGGTGAACCATCGCAATATTTAAGCGCACAAACGATTACCGGTCCTCTCTTTCCCTGAATTGGTTTCTTAAAATATAACCCACAATAGTCCAGCAGGGGGTGCAACGCATGAGCATGACAGTGAAATGTAGAATAAAGTAGTAAAAAAGACAATTTTTTTTTTACCCGACTAGTATATTTTTAACCTAAATGGCTAAAAATCTAGTGGCGCGGGCATTGCGTGAACACAGAGTTCGCTTTCTTCGCTGCTTTTCCACAAGCAGCGAGGAGGGGTGGGGCTCCTCACGCGCTCTCACCACATATTCTGCTGACAGTTGGAAACGGATGTCGATGGCAGAGCAGCCGCAAGTCTAAAAAGGTCCGAGCCGTGTCTGTACTTTTCTAAAGTAGACGCAGAACGCTCTTGCTGTTTCTAGTGTGATAAAACCATCATTTGTAAGGGTGGTAACTGCGGTACATGTCCAAACACTGCACTAAAATATACCAGACTCTAGCAGAGAGGTGTGCAGCATCTGACCATCCGAGTGAGACGTCTAGTGGTGTAATTGATCCAACAGGTATGTATTCTAGAAATACAAAATGTGGAGCTCATGACTAAAGCGTTCATTATCAAAGATAAGTGCAGGTCATTTTAATTAAAGGAGGGGGAAATGAATATGGATAGCAACACTGTAAAAAAAAAAATATCATATAATATCAACAGGTGGAAAGTTCTTATGTCCCCTTAATAATAATAAATCATCTGACATAAAATGTAAAATTCATTAAAATGCAACATTGTGAATTTTTATTTCCACATTTATTGCTCTTTGAAGTGAGAAGGCAATTTGGTATTCTCTTCATTTCAGTTCTTAACTGTTTCAAAATGTATATTTTAATTGTTAAGACACAATAGCATTTATTGATAATTTAATTCAATGTTGGAAAGCGTATTAAAGGAAAATATAGTGTTTTAGATTGTTTTGAAGAAAATCAGATGTATTTGTTTTAATTATAGTTATATATCATAGATTACCAGGGTAATTAATTATTGTAATGTCTGCCATTTCTGTCAGGGATTGCGGTGGAGGACCCAAATGCAGGAGACCAGACTTGGTGGCAGAAACATATACATTTACTAAATCAACTTAACCAGGAGAACAAACCAGTGACATGACAGAACAGAGAAGAGCAGATAACCTGACAATGAGAAACTGAAAACCAGACACTTAAATACACTGAGGTTGATTGACTAAATGAAAACAGCTGTGGATGATTAACCTGAACATGGTGAAACTGACAGAGAAAACAGAACATGACAAAACCTAAGCACTAAATCATGACAATATCAAGATACCATCTGTATCATGAGCCATGCATCATGAATCGCATCGTGAGTTATCCTGAAATTCCCAGCCTTACTCTTAGTTACGAGCTCTCCTGCTAGCTTACGGCCCCTCAGATCCCCAACTTAACATTATTGGTGCAACTAAAGTGGCAAATAATATTAGAGCCATCCAGCCGTACAGTTATGAGCCAGATGTCAGACGAGGAAGTCATCTACAACTGGATTTGTCAGAATGGAGCGGAGCAGGGAGGGTATTTTCTAAATCACTATAATTAACTCTTTTTCAAATGACATTTTTTTTTTTTGTCTGATCTTTATCCACAACAATTTCAATAAATAAATTCTCAGAAACACAATATTAAACTTAATTGTCTGTATATATGTTCTACTTTTTTTTTTTAATGCCACAAAAATATGTAAAAACACCAAAGACACAAGTTTCATCCAAGTGGGTCTTTGATAATGGAAAGCAGACGACACATTTGTATGTTTTTTTCTTAAAAAAAAAAAAGGTAATTGGGTTTAGAGTTAAAGATTAAAATAAGTAATATTTAAAGTCGAAAAAGAAGACTCTTCTTTCTGTATTTTGTTGCAGATCATAGACTGGTGCAGTTTTGCTTGGCAAAAAGGTAAACAGATCCTAGTTTTTTTCGATGCATACAGGACCTTTGTAGGTGAAAATAGCAGTTTCTGTAGCTCCATTGACCTTTTGTGTTGGTGCCAGTAAATAGAAAGCTTTCACTGAAAAACTGCATGATAATTGCCTCGTCACATGTCACAAAAGGCTGCTAATGTTTCCCCCACAGAGCCTTTGCATTAAGATGCATCAGTCTCCTCTTCTCTATCTGATGGCTGTTACTGTGAAATTGACCTTTTTATGCCGTTGTTATTTCTGACATTTGTGTGGCTGCAGAGAATCAATACCTGATACAGGAGAGGAAGCACATAACTGCAGGTTATCATCTTAGCTGACTCACGGCGTGCTTTTAATTTCTTTCCAATCTTACGTTGAAATAAATCCCTGTCAGTTTGTCATGTCATTAATCTTCTTCAGTGGAAGGACACTATTTCATTGTCAAAAGGGTGTGAAGTGTCAAAGTATTTTCTCACTAAAGTTCCTTATTACCACAAACATATATATTATCACTAGACAAAGCAAGGTATTCACATCACCCATAGAAAATGCCCTCTCTCTGGCTCTCGCAAAATCAACCCAGACCCGTCACCATTGTTTCTTGACACTGGCACTGCCATTTTGAAACTTGACAACAGTGATTGGTGTGAGCCGGTCTGAGTCACATTTTTAGGGGAACTTCCGGATAGGAAGAGTTTGTGAAATTAACTCATATTTCATGAATAATTTGTTCTTTTATGTGCCAAAGAGAAATCAAAAAGCTAAAAACATTTTTCTTCATGGGAAGTCAGAATCCATGCTCAGGCATCATAAAACATTTAATGAGAGAAATAGTAAAGACTCCTTATATAAATTGCATGTTTAGGTTTTATATATTTTATTTTTTCAGAATTTTTATCAGATATATATGATATTAAAAATTGTAAAGTTGCCTGTTTCCTTTTTTGTTGGAGGATCAAAACAACATAAAAAAATTTAGATGTAAAAGTACATGTTTCAAATGATGAGGTGCTGTTCTATAATCAAATGAAAGAAGTTCATTTTTTATAAGGAAAATCCATATGAAAAGTTAAACATATACATTTAACACAAGTCACAGTGAACTGGAACACAAACATATTGACTGACTTCAAACACATTCTGTCCAACATGTGAGAGTTTGTGTTTAAAATAAAATGCTCTCACAAGCCAGACGCCAGTTATTGATCATCTCTCTTTTCATAATGGGTGTAAACAAATGTATGTAAGCTTGACAAGTGCTGTCCTCCATGTCCAATGAGCTGTGAAAACTGTCTGAACACCTCCGTAACTTTTAGGCTTCTTTTATTCTCTATAGCGTTTGACACAACACACGGAAGTCCATCAGAGGGAAAAGAATATCCCCAACCAGGTGAGACTTTTCTCAGTTTAAGGCGGAATATAATAAGACTCTTGCAGATTTTTGTTTAAATTTCACATAGTTTTTCTGCAATTTGAAAATTCATATCACATGCTCACGCCTGAATCAACAATATGTTCAAGTGATCCCTTCAAATGACAAAATGTAGCTTCATGTATGTGCGCGTTTCTGCATGCTAAACTCTACGCATGTTTTTACGTCAGTTTTGAGTTTTACGTACAAAATGTGCAGCCATTGAACACATGTGGAAAGCTAAACCAGTTGAGCTTTGACCAATCAGGGACTCCGATTGAAAGTGATGTATGAATGTAATGAGTCAGTCAAGCCACGATTCGATTCAATTCACATTTTTAAAGTCACAATTTTGATTTAGTTTTTTCTCATCACAATGATTTATTTTTTTTTAGGCCAAGCATATCTTTTCGCTCTTTACATCAAACTGTCTTTTTCCTACTAACAGAAAGGATTCAATGCAAATAAACAATTATACAATTATACATAATACTGAAATGATCAAATCCTTTCATTCTCTGTTCATGTTGTGCTCCATGTGATACACTCCACAGCCGGAAAGCGCAAACTCACCCTGCCGCTAAGCCAATTGACCGTTCACCACAGCTTGCAGAGAGCTTAAGAGAGTTACAGTAGAGCATGGCTTTCGGACTGGGAAGAAGTCATAAGGGAAACAGTCGCAAAGCTGCATTGTCACCCATGACTGTTGTCGCGGTAAGATGCATGAAAATGAAACATTGCAGGGTAAAGAACAAATCTTGGGTTTGATTGAATTTGCACTAATAGCAACATCGCAAAATCCTGGAGGGACTGACTTGTGTAAAACTTTTAAATCCGAAGGATCTGTGACAATTTCCCAGGAGGCAACCGCAGATGAACAACAAGCAGTCCATCCGCGACTCACACACACAAGCGTGCGCGCACACGCACAGCGAGCCTGTGAGAAAAAAATGTGATACTCTGCATTTTTCTAAATTTAGGCACAGACCAAGACAAACCATTTTTTTTTTTTTTTCTGCACCGATGAAAGAGTTTGAATTTTTTTTTTTTTCCCCAATTCTCAAAGAATCATTACTTCTTTAATTAATAGTGACCCTTTAATTCATTTAATTGCCAACTATTTGAAAATTGACCATGAAAGAGGTGTGTGCCGGAATGATATATGGCACTAAGTTTTTCATAAATCGGAATAGAGCTCTGAAAGACTTACGCGGTTTGCACTGCTTCAACATTTTGCACCAAGCTTTTTCCAAATGTGAGTACATGTACTACTATCGGGTGTCAGTCAAAGTTGAACCCTGTGTGCTAAAAGCAGGTTCAAGAACCCGCTTTTAGCGCATTCCTGAGCGCATCACATGCCCGGTGTGTGCATATCACACACACCAGTTACTTTTGATGAAGCTCAAGGAGAAGCTTCTTTTACAAAGTGTTCCTTTGTTGATTTCTCCTTAAAAAAGTATTTAGATTCTGATATAGATCGATGAGTTCTTCCTGTCCACATGCACCAAATAGGCTTGCAGGCAGCATTAATGGAAACCCCCGATCCTGTTCACATTCTGCTCCTGCCGGTCCCACAGGAGCAAAGTTTAAATGGAAGTTTCAATATATCTCTTGTTAAAATGTAATATTGACTCATCCCTGTTGGAGTTCTTGAGAGGGAGGGAAAGTGAGAGCATAAAGAAGCTCACTGGTGACAAGTTTATTAACGTGATGAATTGCTTTTGGATAAGACATCCTGTCCAGCCCCGTACCAGAAAAACTATGATTTACGATCAGCTTCACGTTCATTGTCAGAAAACAATACAGGGAGAATTATCAGCCTCTGAGGATCTCTGTAAAACAAATGAATGATCACAACAGACAGCTGGACTCCATAACAGATGGCCCCAAAACATTAATTGATTCATGACTTAGTTATGATTTAAAGCACAGCAAGAAAAAAAAAGAGGAAGAAAAGTCTGCGAGTGCCACTACGCAGAAGAAAACTCACTGCAATCATGCTGAAGAGAGGGGAGGACCACGCCTGGTTTCCACATGGGTGAGTTGTCATTTTGTTTAGTAGATTCATCCTAGAGGGCGCTGTGACTAGACAATAAAGCTGAATCACAATTCTTCCCCAATGAATTTTTTTTCTAAGGGGTGGTCGTGGGGAACTTATGACTGTGTATCCCATGAGGGTGATCTCCATCGCACTGTACTAAGAGGAGAAATGCATGTATTCACTTGGGTATTCTCTGAAGCACCAAAGTTTACATTTAAATGTAAGTAATGAGTTGTTTCTTTAGCATGACTTTTTAAAGTTATTTAACCAATGTTGGGTATTTTCTGAGTGCTTGGAGCTACGTGCCAATGTAGATTACCGATTGATGGCGTCATCGAGGTTTAGCAACGTCCAATTTAAAGACACTATTCTTCCATGCCTCTCTGTTTGTAGAGCTAAATGTAGGAATAGGGAGTAGCCTTATAGACAAGTCCAAGCCAAGCCAAAATAGCCCCTATGTCCAGTCAAAGTTTTCTCAATGGATTTATCTTTGAGGCATACTTTTGAAAATAAACTTCTTGGCTACACTGATTTTTGCTTAAAATCCAATATGGATTTGGTATGATTTGGTACGTCACAGCCTGCTTGTAATGGTTTACTTTTGTAGTTCAGCATAATGTTTGTTTATTTATGAGGGATAAGATGGACCAGGAAAATGATTGTTCACTTATTGCAGGGGGTCATTGCGCTTTTATGATGTCATTTTTACATCAAAGCTACATCACTACTTTTGATTGGTTTATAAATTGACATCATGTTTGGTGTAAAGTGGATCAAAAAAAAATGTTACTGTACATTAAATTTTAAAAGCTAATCAAATTACTATGACGTCATTTTGACATCAAGGAGATGTCAGAGACTACCTTTGATGGGTCTGTTTGATAGATTTGTATCATGTGTGTACCTGTTTGTAATAAATTTATGGGGTGCAAAGTGAGCCAGAGAAAAGTTTGCAGTATATTGAAATATTGAGGGCAGCCATGTTGGATTTCAAGCCGCCATTTTGGATTTTAAGCAAAAATCAGGGTGGCCCAGAAGCTTATTTCAAAAGTATGCCCCAAAGAAAATAAATCAATTGAGAAAACTTTGACTGGAAGAAGGGCCATTTTTACCTGGCTTTGACCTGTTTATTAGTTGACGGGGAAGAATTCAAATTTACACTAAAGCTGGCATGTGGCGCAATTAGCCCATGGTGTTCACAAATAGCAAACAAGGAGGTCCTCATCTTCTTCTTTTGTTAAAATTAACTAGCATGTCCACCACATACGGTTGGAAAGGACTTGGTGTGAAATGTTGAAGCGGTAGAAATCTCACAAATCTTGCTCCAGGCTTTTGCTTTCACAACTCTAATATATGAAAGACTTGGTGTCATATAGTTCAGGTTTGCCACAAACTGCAATTATTAAATTTACTTTCATGATCAATTCTTAAACAGTTGGCATCTAAGGTATGCCATCCATATCTTGCAACCAAATCTGAATCGCTAATACATCAAATTTCAGTCTTAACGTTTTTTTCATAAACTTTAACTTTGCAATCCTAAGTTATGCGGTTTTTTATGTAGAGCCCAAAAAAAACTTAAGAATATGAGTAGCTACACTTGAATGTGGGAGTTATGAACGCAGAAGCCTGAAACGTGTATTTACTTAGACTTTTCATTGAAAGTGGTCCTCTGAACGCATGTTGCTGACGGTGGTGTTTTGTTAACTTTGTGCAAGTACTTTTCTGTGTTGGTGTTCATTTTTATTGAAAGCATGCAGGTTCTTAGTTTGTTTCAATATCAATCAAAAAGCTCTTTGTTTTAATGTGTCATCCACTGTTTTTCAAGCAAACCTATGTGACTGTCACTGCAAGATAGAAAATATTTTCTCTTGAAGTATTCATATGTTTTATTGTTTTACTAAAAAAATAAATAAATAATGCTTTTGATATGAAAAAGAAAATTTAAAAAATGTAATGGAGGTTACCTTTTTGAAGCAGGAGTTGACAATCTTGGAAACATTTTATGGTCCGTACATTTGGGTTTAGCCTTTGGTCATAATTAGAAGACTAAGCTGGAAGAAATTGTAATCATGTTAATTCTTTTTTTTTCTTTCTTTCAAAAAGCAAACTGTTTTTAAGAGATTTAAAAAAAATAAATAATAAACCCCACTGAAAACTATAAGGGCATGCTTACGAGGTTGATACAATTTGACATTATTTCTTTAACTGCTCGCACTTAAATACAACATCTTTAAAACTCACAAAGTAATTGTAACTTCAAGCCAGGATACTCTAATTCAGAAATGACTCTTAAAAGGTGCTTTGCTGATGAGCAATTTGGTACAAATTGTAACAATATACACCTGACTTTCCTAAAACTTTATCTGCAGAAATTAGAGCTTTTTGATTTAGAACAAACCCATTCTGATGTGATTCACTTTGTTTTGGTGTAATTTCTTTGTTAGCGGGACTTATCCCAACAGAAAAGCGTACTGTTCAGACACAGAACAGATGCCAGAGAAACTTAACAGCAATGAATGAATGTAACACTGATTCGGGTTCAGACACGGATTAGCCAAAGAAGCAAATGGCAGAGCTATGACCTCTGTACCCTCGGGCTGATCAGATCCTTCATCACTCCCTGCAAAAACTGAATCTTAAGAAAGTAAAAAGCCAATATTTTCAAGGAAAAAATGTATCTGCATTGGAAGGAAATGCAAAGTTTTGTGTAAAAAGTGCAAAACCCTAAAAGTGGCCAACCAATGTTGATATTCATCATCATATATTTAAAGTCTGAGGAGAGCATCAGAAGAAATTTAACTTGTGAAAAGTTTTATTTTTGTTTATGTTTTATTTTAAATACCAGAAATGATTAGATAAAAAATACAGTCTAGTTTGACTTTAATCTGTATTATATTTTAAGCCCCTTCACATTGTGTGCCACAGGAACTAGAGAAACACTTGTAACTTCTGAAAATGTGAAACAAAAATGTGACCAATAAAGGGTTGCTCATTTTTTAAAGGAAACTAAATGTTTGTAAGGTCAGAGTCTTTGAGCTTACAGCAAGAAAGCTATAAATATTTTTCAGCATAAAATCTGTATAGGAGAACATTTTGAGCTGAGGAAAGTTTTTTTTAATGACATTGTGTTTCTCTGTGTTGAATTGTATATACACTGTTCACAAAAATTAAAGGAGCACTTTAAAGAAACACATTAGATACATCAGATCTCAATATGAAGTTGGATATCTAAATAACGACAGGTCAGTGTCTTAAGAACAAAAGGATGCCAAGTCTTTTAATGGAAATAAAAGTTTTCAGCCAACAGAGGGCTCAATTGTGTAGACACCATACAATCAGAGTGAAATGAGGATGTGGCAGGCTAGTCAATTTTCTCCAAAACTTAATTTCTGAAACTCAAAATGCTTTTCAGATCTTGTGTGGCCCCCACGAGCTTGTATGCATGCTTGACAACGTCGCGGCATGCTCCTAATGAGACGACGAATGGTGTCTTGTGGCATTTCCTCCCAGATCTGTGTGAGGACATCCCTGAGCTGTTGTACAGTCTGAGGAGCAACCTGGTGGCGCCTAATGGACCCAAACATAATGTCCCAGAGATGTTCTATTAGGTTTAAGTCAGGTGATCGTGAAGGCCATTCAATTGTTTCAATTCCTTCATCCTCCAGGTACTGCCTGCATACTTTTGCCATGTGAGGCCGGGCATTGTCGTGCATTAAGAGGAAACCAGGACCTACTGCACCGGCGTAGGGTCTGACAATGGGTTCAAGGATTTCATCTGGATACCTTATGGCAGTCAGAGCACCATTTCCTAGACAGTAGAGGTCTGTGCGTCCCTCCATGGATATGCCTCTCCAGACCATCACTGACCCACTACCAAACCTGTCATGTTGAACCATGTTGCAGACAGCATAACGTTTTCCTCGTCTTCTCCAGACTCTTTCACGTCCATCACAGATGCTCAGGGTGAACCTGCTCTCGTCTGTGAAAAGTGCAGGGCACCAGTGGAGGACTTGCCAATTCTGGTGTTCTTGAGCAAATGCCAGTTGAAATTCACGGTGCTGGGCAGTGAGCACAGGACCCACTACAGAACGTCAGTGTCATGGTTCTGCTCTGCTCCTTCACCCCTCCCTTCCTTCCTCCACTCTAATTTCATTCACCTGTGTTAATTAGGTTCTCATTGTGCTCCAGTTGGTGTCACACTATTTAAGATCTCACTTTCCCCTCTTCACTGCCAGTTCGTTGAATCAGTCACGTTCCAGCTAGAGTAACAAACTTTGCAATCTTAGTCTTTTCATGTTTTTGACCCTTTACTGGCCTGGTAACGAGTTTAAGCCTGTCCCCTGTCTGGAGTTTTCTGCCCTGGTTTTTCCTCCTCCGTTTCCATCCTGAAGAGGCGTGACGTTTCCAGTTCCCTCATCTCAACACGGAGTAAAGCTGCCCCAACCCTGGTCTTCACCCTCCGGTGGATCCTCATCCTATACACAGCAGCAGAGGAGGAATCTTCCATCAGTCCTGACACCATCCGCCCAGCACTCAAACACTTCAAAGGCTCTTCTCTCACGTCTGCTTCTGGAGTTCTAAGTAAGAGATCACCATCACCCCAAGCGGGGACCAGGGTCTCTAAATAACTGTTTATACTGACTTTCAGGCTCACCTGTGCATCTGGCGGCCCACTGATTAATACTACCTCCCTAATAAACACTCTAACTGTTACCTGTGTTTGCTCTGTTTGGGTTGTCCTCCCTATTTCCTAACAGTCAGACCCTCAGGCCATCTTCATGAAGTCTGTTCCTGATTGTTTGGGCAGAGACATTCACACCAGTGGCCCTCTGGAGGTCATTCTGTAGGGCACGAGCAGTGCTCAGCCTGTTCCTCCTTGCACAATGGAGCAGGTATCGGTCCTGCTGAGGGGTTGAGGACCTTCTACAGCCCTGTCCAGCTCTCCCAGAATAACCACCAGTCTCCTGAAATTCTCCATGTTCTGGAGATTGTGCTGGGAGACACATTAAACCTTCTTGCTGCAGCACGTGTGGATGTACCATCCTGGAGAAGTTGGACAACCTGTGCAACGTCTGTAGGGTTAAGGAATCTCCTCATACTGCCAATAGAGATAATTACACAAGTCAAAATCAGCACGAGTGGAAAACCAGCCAAAAAAGATCAAGAGGGAGAAACTTGAAATGACCTCCACATGTAACACCAGTCCTGTTTTGAGGGTTTTTTTAATTGTTGCCACTGAAGTGCACCTGTTGTTAATTCCATCAACACCAATACAGGTGAAATTGATCAATGAGGCCCTCAGCTGTTAAACCAACAAGAAAATTATTAGACAGGTTTAATTCAATTCATGCCAGGCCCAAGAAAAAAAAATGTTCCTTTCATTTTTGTGAGCAGTATATTCAAGAGACCTCCAACTCCACATCTTCCTGTTTTTGGCAGCTGCAGAAAAAAATTGTCTCTTGTTGTTTTTTTTACAGCTTCATAGTTCTTAGTTTTTACCACCTCAAAGAGTCATGTTAGTTCCAACATCAGGACTCAGGCGCTGTAACAGGCACACTATGGAAATCTGTCTACTTCATAGCTTTGTAAAGTGCCTTTCACACTCCTCCTCATCTTCCTCCCTGTGAAAACTGATACATAGCCGCACTGGTGGGACTGTGAAGTAAAAACCTGTAAACAATGACACGTATATCTCCAGGGTTTCCATGGCAACAGACTGGAAGCTTTTTTGTTTGGTATTTTCACAGTTTTTAAGACGATTACCCTCATTTATTCTCACTTTCAATTTTTTTGGTTTAAATTTGCAATATTTACATAGAAACAAAACACTTTTAAGAGAACATATAGGGGCATATTTATATTTCCAGTTCAGTTTTAATATCAAAACGGTGAAGCAGAATGTCACAAAGCACAACGTAATTTTCAACTTTTTTTTTTTATTTATTTAGTTTTTTCTTATGAAATGTGATTCATGGTCAACTCAGCTTCAGCTGTGCAAGAAGAAGTCATGATAAAGTTACTTACATGATATGTATATAAAATATATATTATCAATGTATCAAAATACTCTCTGAATAGATAAGAGTATCTAAGTATTTAGTTTCTGTAAGAGGCAACTTATCTGCAGGAGATTTCCTATTACCCATTTCCTCTTAAACGAAGTTGGTGTTCTTGTATTTTCTATTTAATTTTGTGAAAATACCGTTTAAAAATCCTTCTGAACGGATTTTAATTTATTTTGCTGCAGGTCACATTTTTTTTTTTTTCAGTGTTGTAAAAAAATAATTTTATCATTTAATTTCACATCATCTTATCATTTTTTCTTGACTTTATTCTAATTCCTACTTACCAAAATTTTATATGATTAAGTCTCTTGAAAAACAGTGGTCTCATGGGGTGGCCGTATTAATCTGAGAATTGATCTTATAAATACCAGGGGGAAGTATTGACCCAAGAGTGATGAGATCAATACAGCCTAATTTGAGTATGGACAATTTGTGGTTCTGTTATACTTGTATTTTTGGTACATTTTTGCTTTGTTTTTGGCACTACAACTGTTTTTTTTTTTATTATTATTATATTGTATACATGTTCTATATTTGATACGTTCAGTTCATGTTTTTGTACTTAGGATAGAAACTTACAGTGAATAAAAAGTTCCTGTGTTTTATTATATACTAAATTATTGAAAAATTGTGCATT
The DNA here is from genome assembly GCA_003999625.1 of Oryzias javanicus. Taxonomy (NCBI): domain Eukaryota; kingdom Metazoa; phylum Chordata; class Actinopteri; order Beloniformes; family Adrianichthyidae; genus Oryzias; species Oryzias javanicus. The sequence goes on along the minus strand of CM012441.1, from coordinate 15,495,598 downwards.
TTTGAAATGATCCTAATCAAACAATTCAAGATACAAAGCATTGTTATTGATTTTGATATTGTCGATACTAGCCCTGTAATTACTTGTGTTATGACTGGCTCTAGACTTTAAAAGAATAAATGGGGACAAAGTTGATTTAACTCTGAAGTACTTTTAATGTGCAAAATAACAGAGAAGACCCAATGCTTCAGCGACGGAGCTGGACCCACAAAGGGAAAGGCAGCAGAAACAGACTCATACTCCCTGTCAGAGGGTGAGTCGACAGATCCCACAGCAGAGCCAGACGAGATGGGTAACAGAAAAAGTTTTAATTGTAGCACCGATTCTGCTCCTATTTTTGATAAATACAATCTCCTCTAATTGTCTTTTTAACAAGAGTATTCTAATATCTTTTTCTGCAGTAACAAATGAAGTTGATTACTATTTGATATTTTTTGATTTTTTTCTTAATGAGAATGTCTTTCTGAGAGAAGTGTATTATGAATGTATTTTTCAGATTTCGCTGTTGCAGGTCATTTATGGAACGTATCCCCTGCAATTAATGAGGGAATACTGTACCTACAAACCCTAAAAACTGGCTCAATTTGATCCTTTATTTTTATTAGGGTGTTTACTAAATTTTCTGATGATTTTACACATACAAAACAATAAAGGTTATTAGTAAAATAATAATAACTTTCTGTCTTGCATTTATATCCTCTACCAATAGTGGCAGGTTGTTATGAATTTTATCTTCTTCTTTTCCTTTTGGTTTTTTTCATGGGTCGCCACAGCGAATCGGCTTCCTCCATCTAAGCCTGTCTTCAGCATCCTCTACTCTAACACCAGCCACCATTATGTCTTCATTCACTGCATCCATAAACCTCCTCTTTGGTCTTCCTCTAGACCTCTTGCCTGGCAGCTCTAAACTCAGCATCCTTCTACCAATATATTCACCTTCTCTCCTCTGAACATGTCCAAACCATCTCAGTCTGGCCTCTCTGACTTTATCTCCAAAACCGCTAACATGTGCTGTCCCTCTGATGTATTCATTCCTGATCCTATCCACCCTGGTCACTCCCAAAGAGAACCTCAGTATCTTCATCTTTGCTAGATCTTGTTATGAATTTTATACTTCCACTATGTGGTCACATTTTTGGAAGTTGTCTTCTCCTTTCCTTGGTAAATTTAATAGTCAAAAGAAAAAAAACAAAAACAGATTGTTCAAATGTCAAGTTCACGATCTAACACAATGCTCTTTGTCAACTCTTTAATAAGTGCTGCTAGAAAATGCCACAACAAAAGAGGTCATCTGTGCTAAAACAGACAGGAACATCTACTGGGGGTAACCTTGTGTTTCAGTCCACAGAGGAAATAACATGCAGTTCAAGCTTTCGTGTTAAGCAGGAAATTCTAATTAAGCTACTTTTAGTGACACAACAACATTCATTTTACCCTTGCAGATAAGTGAATAAGGGCGGGGCATCGCAAGGAGTGACTGGAACTCTGCTGGAAGGGAGACACATGGCAGAAAAACTCGTAGCTCCCAGAAAGCCAAGTAATTACAGCAGCAGTCACATCATCTGTTGTCTCTGAGCAACTAAACACAGATATCAGAAGCAAGACTCACTCACACTGAGACATGAGTCATATAATATAAAAAAAGAGAAGCTTTCGAAAAACCAAACAAACTGGGTGACATGGAAGAAGGGCCATGCTCATCTTCAGCTGTTTTGCTTCTACTCTGCCACACTATGATCACACAAAGCTTGACTCCCCAATTATCACAGCGGTTTATCAGTCAATTGATTAGCCCTTATTTAACCCTTTTAACACCAGCGCTTTAGCTCCAGTGTTTACTTTCTTTTCACCACTTTTACTCTTTAGCCGTTTGCGCAATTAACGTGATTCCAGCAGATCCTGTAGTGGAGAAAAGCAGCATTGGGCTGAGTCGCAACCCTCACACACACACACACACAATCAACATAAATAACCAGAGTCTGTCACAGAGAAGAGCGACTTTGCAAATTGGCTTTACGTTAGTAAAGTGTTGCTTATGGGTATGTACCAATCCCAGGTCTTAACCCTTTAATACCAGAGATGTCGCAACTGACACCTAAATAACACGTACTCTTAGACATATCATAACTCTTTGACCTTTCATGCAATCAATGTGAATCAGTTTATTCTGAGGGGGAGAAATATGTCCTGGGCTGCTCGATGGACTTCATGGAAGTGGAGGATGTTGACCGAATTCCATCATGACAACAGCTCTCACCCACTGCAGCTAATTGTGAAGGGACAATGAACTTCCTTGAGCAACAGACACCCCAGTGTAGGAAAAAGTGTTACTGCAGGTCAATCATCTCCACTAAAATCAGACTGTACCTCTGTCTGACTATAGGTTATGAAAAAGTATTCCTAAAGTTATATACTTATTAATTTGTTTGTTGTTTTGTTTATTAGTGATTTGTATTGTTACTTGGTTTGTGTTGTGAGTTGTTCTTTCCTTTGAGTTGCCATGACTGGTGAATTTCTCCTCTAAATCTAATCGTGTTTTGTCCGTCTCACAAAGTCAGTATTTAAAGCTGCTTTTCTCAGTGTCAGATTCGATTGATTCACGTTGGTCACATCAATGGTCAAAGAGTTTCGATAGATCAAAGAGCGTGTTTTACTTAGGTGTCACCGACAACATACAGTGTTAAAAAATTAAGACCTGGGGTCAGGCCAGAATGAAATGAATCAGCCTTGACAGAGTTCAGCAGTTTGTATAGGAAATCTTGCGTTGTCATGTTGTCTATGAGCCCCCGTCTGCCTAAGGTGTTTCTATTTCAAACCTTTGCAAGAGCATTGGAATGATTTAGGGCTTTTCCATTTTTTTCGTTACTCTTAGCTGCAAGAGTCAGCCACATATGTTTAACGCTACACGTTTACACCGGGCATGTGACACGAGTTCAAAAACTTACTAAATAAGCATTCTTAAAGATGGCTTTACCCCATGGTGTTCATCCTGGCACTTTTGTGAATTAGAAGGATGGCATCTATATGTTAATATCAGAGTCGCTGATTGGTCAAAGTTCATCTTACTTTAACTTTTCGTACTTGGCGTAGTTTGTACGTAGAGTTCAAAAATAGTTTTTAAACGTGGAAGCCCAAAACATGCATTTATGTGCATTTAGACTTTTCATTGAAAGTGGTCACTTGAACACATGCTGCCAAGGGTGTTGTTGACGTAGCTTCATTCACATGTAAGTATGATCATTTTCAGACAAAGTTTCTATGTGAGCTGAAGCTTTTTCTTTTTAAAAATAAGATGTCAGTTTGATGTTTTTATAGACCCAGACTCCCCCTCACATCATTGCATCTCTGTCATTCATCAAAATGTGTGTGTTTTATCGATTGCTTCCATTGTCACATCTATTGAATGTGTTGGAAATAAAGTGTCCTTTTTTGTGTAATAGGTCTTTTCTTCCTATGGGGGTGTAGTGCAGCACCAGAGCACTGCACTCTGGGTAATAAATCACTGTAACTGACAGCTGTCCAGGCCGCGGAAATGAGTGAGCCAATGAAGCCGACCCCGCGGCAAATGAATCTGACGATGGCGTTTACAGACAGATGTAGTCGGAGACGCCATCATGAGGCCAGCTGATCATGTGACTCGCTAAAGATCATCTGGTCAGATTGCAGCCTTGCACCAACACACAAGAGGCCCGTGAAAGACCAGCCATACTGCTTAGGACATCCCCAAAGGCAGTTTGCATCTTATCTTCCTTCAGTGTCGCCTGCTACCTAGTTCAGAGATAATGCTGCAGCTGGGAGGCAACTGAGGCTGATAGGACAGTTGAGAAGCAGCCAATCAGAGGCAAGCTGGAGCACTCAGGGTAACCTGGGTGAATCACAGGGAGACCTGTGCTCACTAGTTCCTCCTCCTTCTTGCTCTCAGGCCAGATATTTTTATTTCTCTCCTGCTTCATATAATGTAGTATCATGTCTCCTCACATATAAACCTTTGTCTGCTCACTCCAATGTTTCTCAGCTCTTCAGTTTGCCGAGGCCCTGAAGTGTGGAGCTAGAGTTTACTGCTATGTTGGATTTTTCCTTTATTCGCAATATTCATGTGATCTGATTTGGCTTGTTGGATTTTTTTCTTTCTAGTTTCTTGAGTTTTAGATTAAGAACTTTGGATTTATGGGACTGCTCAAAACCAAGTAAACATAATCCTGTTTGGAGAGTATTTTCTTGATGAAAACCATTGAATCCTATAGTCAATGAGTGACGTGAGAAAATTTTTACTGAAATAATGTGAAAGTGTTTTTGCTATGATTTATGGATTCATGTGATAATGTGTTTAGAGGATAACTAATGAGTATTAGATATCTATTACATGACACGTGATTCATATTATTATTTACAGAAATTAAGAACACATTTTCTAAGGATAATCAATAAGCACTCTATGTATTTATACCTGATCTGATAAGAACCAAACTCTAGCAAATATGCAAAAATATAAAATAAAATACTTCAATAGGGGTGGGATTGAATAAGTTAACTTCTTCCAACTCATTTTTTAGCAATAAATCAAACTCTACTTAAGTTTTGATAATAATCACTATATTTAATGAGTCTATTGTGACCCATGTGTGTATAGCTGCAAAAATCTCTATTTATGGTTATGAGTAATTACACTGTTAAGAGGATGGCATCTTCTTGTTACATTTCTGTTGTTTTTTTTTCAGTTTTTTAATCAACGCCTTACTTTGCTTCCAAAATTAGTTTAATACATCTGGGTGATTTTTTTCATATTGTCTACAACCAATGCTTGAAATAAACCAATAAATCCGATAACCTCTCTTTCTTCCTCAATTAAAGTTAGGCCTCGTTTGAGTCCTGCTGTAAGCAAAACTAAGTATTTTGATCTTCTGCTTCCTCTCAGATGGGACACATTTGGTACGCTAAAAGTGAATTAGAGTTCATTTTCCTCAGAAAATCCAGAAAAAAGTTACAGGCTGAATATGCACAGGATCAGGAACCGCTCTTGGACCCAAATTTTGAGGTGGTTTTGGTTTGTTTACAATCAGACGGATTATCGGTTCGCTCCAAGATTCCTCAAACTGAATCTGCTCCAAGAGTAAAATAACTGGACCAAAACGTCCACCGTAGTTGGTAAATAGTGAACAAACATGGAGAAGTGATGCAAAAGCAACTCATTAAAATGTGGTTGGATGGATGCGGGCTCAAACAGAAACTTTTAACGTGATACACATTGCTTCTCTTTTTTTCCCGAAAATCTATGTTCCAAACACTTATCACAATACCTCATAATCTTAGCGTCCTCAGTAACTGCCTTGCAGCATGCCTCCGACATATACAAATGTGTGCAGCAAAAAGAATTCCTGATGGACTCCAGTCTGAATGCACTCCAAACGCAAGGTTAAGGACTCGATTCGGACCAAATCTAAGCGGGCTCAGTCAGGAACAAATCATTTTTGAGTTCTGAATTCACCTTGTCTTTCCTGTGTTGTAAAATGTATGTACCTTTGTATTGGGCGAAGCTGATGGTAGAATTTCCATTTGAGTTTGGATGTCCTCATTCTCCCTCATTTTTTTCTTCTGCTGATTAAAATTCTATTATTATTCAGACGGTGTTGAGTTGTCCTCCCTAAAACATTACAACTGATGTATATTCAGACAATTCTCTTTTCTCATGTTTGTCAACAAAACACATTTTTTATCCCAATTAAACTATTGCACCATCACTGGGAAGGGTTTAACATCTGCACTGGGAGCAAAAAAAAACAAAAAAAAAAAAGCCTCTTTTTTTGACCTAAGAGATACAGGTCAATCTATGAGGCTGTTAACATCCATTCGTCTGCTTCTCCTTTTCCTCAGTCTGCATTTAAATAAAGAAAACGCTTCATAACACAGACAGCTGGGCAAAGAGGTCAGGATATCTGTGGGCTCACAAACACTTTTTTAACACCCTGAGCTCCATTCAATGACCTGACCTGTGATCTAAATCTCAGACATGATACCTGTCTCAGATTTTTTCTCTTCGTTAACTGCTGAATGTCAAACAACAAAATATGCTTTGTTTTTTTAAATTTAATGTTTTCGAGAAAAAATAAAAAAAATAACCCAAAAAACGTTATGTGTCAATGTTGTTTACAGGTAGAAAAACTTGATTAATTCCACTCTCAAACTTGATTTAATTACACTGTCGACGTGTGAAGTAACCAACATAACAAATTAAGGATGTAGTTAAGCCTTGGGCACCAACAAACCTATTATTTTATAAACACTTGAGTTCACTTTTACCTTCTAGTATTCTAAAGTAACACTTGATTCTGCCTTTTTTAATTAACAATGAGATATAGAATGGAGGAATTAAGTATTTAGCCTATTACTGTTTTTGTAGGTTTGCCCATGTAAAAGATAAATTGTAAATCTGTCATCTTACAATAGAAAATCACTCAAAAAAGTGAGAAATCTTTTTTAAAAACATTCATATAAATGTATTTGTATTCCAGTGAGAGAAATAAGCATTTGATTGTCTATTAAGAGTTCTGGTTCATACAAACCAGTTGGACTCTCCTAATCAACCTGTCACCTAAATTAATGACATTTAGTTTAAAAAACACACCTGTTCACAGAATCAGTTCATCACTCCAAATTCTCAACATGGAAAAGATGAAATATTATTCAATAGGGGTGACCTAGCTCGTCTCTCGATTTGTTTTTTAGAGAACCCAAGGAGAGAGATGAGAAAGATGGAGCAAAATTCTTCCAGATATGTGCAGAAGCCTGCTCACCAACTACAACAAACGTCTGACATTTGCGCTCATTAATAAAGGTTTTGCCACAAAATGCTGTGTTCCCACCAAGAGGGTTCAAATATTTATTTAGTTATTGATTTATTCTTTTTTATCAATAATATTAAAATAAGAGTATATAAATTCTCTAAAGTCAGTTTCTTGATTTTCTTCATGAATTTCTATTTCTCACTGTCCAAATGAACCTACAATCACAATGACAGAATCAATTTATTTTTAAGTGTGGAAACCCAAAACTCAGCAAGAGATCAACCATCATTTTAATTTGTGACAATAATCCACAAAAATACTTTACTGTAAATGCTAGCAGGTGAAAGTCTGAGTAATGGCACTGTCACATCATGTAATCACATTTCTTATAAGGTTTTCGTGTGGTTCAGTTGTTACTTTTCATTACAGTTTGGTCCGTCGAGGGTCACTTTGACAAAGGCTCTCCTCTGGTCTTTAGGGGTTAGGGTTACACCATGTCAGTTACAGACCAACAGCAATGTGATTCTAATCACTATTTGCTCTCAGCGCAAAGTTTCTGGTTCAAAGATTCCTTTCAGGGTTTGCTCTGTGGGGTTATCTTCACAATCTCCAGCGACCTTCTAAATCCGACAGACAGGTTTGCTTGATTGATGATTTTGACCAGACTGATGTGAACATCTGTGGTTACTTTGTGTTCAGAGTCGTTGCTTTCAGCAATCCGGACAGCTTCATGTTTCTTCGCAGGGAAATAGGAATTTTAAATCAAGTTGAACTGCTCTGACAAACTTGCTTCCGTATACGTGCGCTTGCATTTTAGAACATGTTGACAAGAATTAGGCCAAGTTGGTCACGCGTTTCGCATGCAGAGTCCAAAAACGATCCTGAAAACTTGTGTAGTTATATGTGAACAGCAACATGTTGAACATGTAAGCCCAAAATTCACATTTAGATAGACTTATTTGAAGTGACCGCTTGAACATGCGTTGCCGAGGGCGATGTGAACTTAACTTCAGAGCGTCTCTGTGTTTCAACACCACACACCTCAATGTTTTGTCTGATGACCTTTACACCGTTTATGAAGCTCTGTCAGGTGTCCGGATGTATGTTGTGGTTTTGCGTGGCTAAATGAGGTGTGAACACTCTTGACATTTAGCTGATGCTCTTCAGTGGCACAAGAGGAAGATGCTGAGCTGCAGCTGGATTATGTTTTACAGTCAAGGACATGAGAATTCACCATTAGATGCTGTTGAAAGCTGAAACTTTAACCTTTTAAAAAACACGTCACTTGTCTTTAAACAGAATGTTGCTGGCACCACAAAAACCCTCCTCTCAAAAAACAGGCAAAGCTGTGGAATTAAAGGAGTAAAAGAAGCAACCAATGCTTCATCGGTGGCAGCTAAACAAAAAATTAAGATAAAATAAAAACTGTGGATTTTTTTGATTGCACACATTTTTTTCATCTTTCACTATCTTTGATGCATCCTCCTTTTAAATTTTTGATGCTGATAAACTTGTTGTGTCTATAAAATGTAAAGGAGGATGAAAGCAGAGCAACATAAAAATCCTAAAGAAGGTTAAACTTTAGTGATGTTGTGTGGCAGTTTCTTCAGCTCCTGATGATGGTGGTTTAGTGAAAAGGGCGAGGCTGGTAAAAGCAGCTGACACAGGAAGCAGAAAAGGAAGGAAAACAGCCCTTTTTGGAAGAGGTGCGACAACAGTGAGCTCTGAAGATGCTGGATGCTGAAAGAAAGGGAGAAAAAACCTTTAGAAAGAGATGAATGACACAAAAGAAACAGAGGGAAGGGGGAAGAGGAAAGAGAGCACGAAATGTGTGGAAGGAATGAATCAGCGTGTTAAGTCAAGAAGCCTGGATAAAACGGTGGAGGACGAAGATGAGGAGGAGGAAGCAGCCACAACCTGCTGAGAATGACGCATTCAATTCTCCCAAAGAGACTCCAAGGAGGTTTTCAGGAGTGGAGGGTGAATTCCTCCGCCCGCAGCCTGACGCTATGGCAACAATGCACACAGACTTCCTGAGTGTGGAGGCAGGACATAAAGACTCATCCATCCACCGGCAACCGCATGCTGGCTGCTTTTTTGTTCAATTCTAGTCATGAGTAATGTCTGTAATGCTGCAAAATCCAAGGATGAACATAAACATTGAGTTTTCAGTTCTTTAGATGTTAAACATTACCAGAGTAATGATAAAAAAAAAGGTTAAGTTAAAATTTGTTTTTGCACTCACACGTTCTCACTTATCCATGTCAACCAGAATCTGAATTATTACTATGGCCTGCATAGGTCATTGACTGTCAGGACCACATTTTTTTCACAATCCTTCTCTCCTAACCTGCCTTTGTGGGGAAAAAAAAAAAATGCCCGTCACATACTCACCAATATTTGCACCCACCTAGGACCCGGTTAAACCAAATTTCTTAAACAGTTAAGAACAACTCTGATGGATTCATTCCTGATCCCATCCATCCTGGTCACTCCCAAGAGAGAACCTCAGCATCTTCATATCTGGTCCCTCCAGCTCTTCTTTTCTTGTCTTTTCCTCAGTTCCACTGTCTCGAGGCTGAACAACATGGCTGCTCTCACCACAGTTTTGTGCACCTTCCCTTTCATTTGTGCTGAAACTCTTCTATCAGACATCACACTTTTCTCCACCCATTCCATGCAGTCGCTTCTTTACTTCTTTTCCATACTTTCTAATCATCTGGACTGTTGACCCTGGTTACTTAAAATCTTCTGCTTCTCCCATTACCTCACTTTTCCACTCGGGTTCCTCTCATTCACACACATGTACTCCGTCTACTGGAGCAAACCTTCATTCCTCTCCTTTCCAGGGCAAACATCCACCTGTCTAACTTGTCTTCTACCTGTTCTCTGCTCACTATACAAATCACAATATCATCTGCAAACATCATAGTCCATGGTGATTCCTGTCTACCCTCATTTGTTAGCCTGTCTGTCACCATTGCAAACAGGATGGGGCTCCGAGCTAATCCCTTGAACTCCTCTGTCCCCCCTACAGCACACACCACCACTGTCTTACAGCCCTCATACATGTCCTCCATTGGTTTAACATACTTCTCTGTCACTCCACACTTCCTCATACAATCCCATCGTTCCTCTCTGGGCACTCTGTCATAAGCTTTCTCCAGATCTACAAAGACACAGTGGAGCTCTCTCTGACCTTCTCTGTACTTCTCTATCAACGTCCTTAAAGCAAATGTTGCATCTGTAGTGCTCTTTCTTGGCATGAAACCATACTGCTGCTCACAAATGTTCACTTCTGCTCTTAGTCTAGCTTCAACTACTCTTTCCCATACCTTAATTATTTGGCTCATCAGCTTTATCTCCCTTATTCTTACAAATGCGCACCATCACACTTCTCCATTCCTCAGGCATCTTCTAAGTTCATGTTGAACAACCCAACCAAAAACTCTGTCATCTCTCCTCTGTACCCTCACAGGTACATCATCAGGACCAAGTGCCTTTCCACTCTTCATCATCTTCAAAGTCCCTCTTACTTCACCCTCACTAATCTTTATTACTTCCTGCTCCACAACAGTCATCTCTTCTACTCTTTCTTTTTTAAATGCAGCAAAAAATCTGATCATTAGTTAGTTTAAAATTGACACAAAGTTGATTTTTTTTTTTTTAAAAGGTTGTGAAAAGATAACCTTAATTTTAATTAGAGTTTGTAATGCCTGTCTTTGATTATGTCAAGATAGCTTTCTTGAATAAATCGTTTAAAAGCATCATTATATTTAGATGAATATCCACTACCAATGTGTTGGTGCATTTACTCTGTTTCTGTAACACAGAGGCTTGAGCTTCAGTTTTCTTTTGCTGTGGCGTGTTTTTTACATTAATCAAAGAAATGAGTCAGTCATGACTGATCAATAGCTATAAAGTGAATTGGGTAAATGAGACAGCATTAAAAACTAATCTCCAGCTGAGCAATATCTGGATTGATTTCCTTGATGATAATTTTGAGACCTCTTGTTGACAGTACCCCCCCCCCCCCACCCCCCCACACACACACACACACACACACAATTATCAGAGGGGGTTAATTAGTTCATGTGACAGTTTTTGACCTAATACCTCCTTGAAGGAGTGATAAACATCAACACTTCTTGAATTGTGCTTGAAAGTTAGTGTGACGTTTGTTGCGTGGGCTGGCTTGGATCTAAACGTTATAGGCTGTCTTTGATGAAAATGAAAACAGGAGTTTAAAGAACCAAATAAGATCCGAAGAGAATCTTGATTTAAAAACATTTGGATCAGGTCTGGTGGGTCGATGCTGGAGTCAAAGTCATCAGTTAGAGTCAGCTGAAACAGATGAGGATCGTGTCTGGGCCAAATGTTCTCTGCGATGTTGACCCTGTCGTCTGTCTGTCGTTCAGTTTCTGGACATTTCACTTTGAAAATTTCTCCCTCTTTAAATGCGTTTTAGTCATGATTTTTCGACTCATTTGAGACCCAAGCTGCCGTCTCTTGCTCTCTATGTGGGTTTTGAGCTTTGGCTCTGCTCTCAGGACCTGCTGCCAGGCAGCGTCTGCTCTGTTGAACTGACCTCACCCTGACACAGCAGCTCTGCCAGCTGCAGCCAGCTGCTGCCAATGACCCTTCACCCCAGTCTGCCCTGAGAACCTTTTCCTAAGGGTGCCAATAAAGCCTCAAATTCAAGTTTTTACATTTTACTTCTAATTGTGCAGCTGACAGATCTTAAGACAGATCAGATCAGAATTTTGAACAAAGACATATATCAATCCAGGGGAAGACCAACAGCATAAGATGTCCTAATATTTTTGTAATATTATGTATCCTTTTAGAGGTTGACTCAATAAACCTTGAGTTTTTTGTTGTGCTTTAACTCCTCATGTAAAAAAAAAGTCAGTGTCAGCCCCTATCCTCCCTTTTTAATTTGACAAAAATCCAGAATCCTTTTTCTAAAAAGTTTTTCTACCTCCTCAAATGACTGCTAGAGGCATGTTTTGAAGGGAATACATTTGTATTTGACAACCATGTTAAAAAGTATTTTTTCACATTCTGGTTTCATTTGTGCAGGGGTGTGTGTAGGGGGTGTGTTTCTTTGGGTGGATCCATTGATGAACTGAGAAAAAGTCTCACTTAAACTTTCTTTTTTACTCATTCACCAATTTTGAACACAGTTGGATTACTATCACCATTCAGGAAAATCCCTTAACGCTTTGTTAAACTTAAGGATATTTTTCTTGGTTAAAATCCATTTCACAAAAAAATCAACAGGAAACATTAAAACATATGGAGCTAGTACCTTTTTCTGAAAAAGTTTGTTCTATTTCTGCTAATGTGTTTTTGACTTACACATGTAGTTTTTTTTTTTGCATCTAACAATAGATTATGTATAAAAATACATTAAAAAGTGCATTGGGTTATTAAAAATGTCCTGTTTTTGGTGACCAAATGAATTTTATGTACTATTTATTATGTTCTTAGAAGTACATTTTGTCAAGACAAATTGTTGTTTTTGTTTTAATGAATGAAGATTGAACAGACAAAAAAGCAGTTTTTGGATTTCTTTGACGATAAAGATCGATCCACTGGAGCACAGTCGTCTGATTGAAACTGTGTGGATTTGGAGTTTTGTAATTGCTACCTCTTCATACTTTTGTCCTTTCTAAATACAAAATAAATAGAATGATCTGCATAAATAGCCTTTTGTTAGTTTTTCTCTGTATTTTTAATAATTTACCCAAACCTTGTTGACTTTCCTTTATTCTGCACCCCCAAAAGCATTTCATGTTAAGTTACAGTGATTTCCATACTGATGTAATAAGAGACCAAAAAGCTCCTTGAGATGGCCTGGCTGGCCACTCATAAACACATTCAGTCGACTGTCACAGCGCGACTCATAAATTTTCATTCCAAGACAAGCGCCTCCATCAGTGTGGGGGAAAAGTCCCAGAGGATTTATTTAATTTCCAGTTACTATCTGAGCCCCGGAGCTGAAAAAGAAAGGACAAAAACAGGGGTAATGAAAATGAGTCTCAGTGTGAGATTTCAGCTGGTATGTCATGTTTTTTTTTTTTTTTTTTTCTGAGGGAAAATGAGCAGTAACAAAAATACAGGGGAAGAGAACCTGTTATGAATGAAGGGGAGTGAAGTGGAAGTTAATTACTCCTCACAGGTTTCATTATCTTTCATCTGATTAGATGAGCCGGTCATTTGAGAGTTTATGAAAGTAATTTATTCTAAAACTGTTTCTTTACTGACACCTTGAAATTTATGATTGTCTCTATAAATATCACAAGCCTTTGTCTTTCTTACCCCCCTTTGTCTTTAGGTATCCTTTATATGCACAAACACATGTAAGACATATTTTGAAATTGAGATTTTGAGATAGCAAGACTCAGAGCTATGTTAAATTTTAGGCGTTGAGGTATAGAAAGTAAAATAAATACATAATTTTCAAAAATGTAGCCACATTTTTAAAATATTGCAAATGTAATCTAAGAGAGTTAGCTGAAAGATATGCGTCAGGTGACAATTGCATTTCAATACTGGTGTGAATTTATTGAATTAGAAACCCTTCAATTCTATGATGCATTAAATATAAACCCCTTGGTCAAGATATTTTAAAAAAACAGTGTTTTTATCCTTTTCAGAATGCAATAAAGAGAGAAAAAAATTTCTTTCCACTGTATTGACTACAATGCACCAGAAGGTTTAAAGAAAGTTTCTTTTTTTATTTTCAAAGGAAATCAAAATATTCATGATATCAGATAAAACCTAGCTAAAAATTGTTAACAAAAAGTTGTTGTATGATACATTAAATTAATAAATAAAAACAACTCAAGCGCTTATTTCAGAATGTTATCAGGTGAACTTGTCTGAAAATGTTATTTTTGATCATTTGACCCTGTAAAGCCCAAAACATTAAAAAAATAAATAAATCTACATTTTGGAAATTTTGATTTTTTTTAAACCCTTTGGTGAAGTTTACAAAAAAAATACAATCTCATTTATGTACGATATATACGTAGTATTAATTTTGACATGTTGGATGGTTTAAATTTTTGCTAAAAACTATGTTCATTTAGGATATGACAATATTGACAAGTCTTTAGGAAAAAGTTACTTGTTAACCTACTGTCTCAAATATGATTCCTATTTTTTTTCATGATTTAACTTTTCAATAAAGAATTAATAATCAACACATTTGAATTCTTTCAATACAGCAAGTAGCCATTTAGAAAAATGAATAACAATATTTGAGTTATTCTCACCATAAAGTTAAGAAAATTAGCTAAACCTTTCCCGCCAAAAGTGTTTTTGAAATTTCATGGAGGCAGCCATTTTGAAATGAACTGGGATAGCTCTACTGTACCTAGTGGACTGACTATGCACTACAGGACAGAAAATATGTCCCAGGTAATTTACAATGGGGTTTTAAGGAGAGTTTGGTGCATATTTTTGAGATTCTTTGAAAAATGCCAATTTTGAAGTCAGATTCTTCTTTTTTGCACAAAAAAAATGAACTTTTGCTCTTCAGCTTCACTGCTCAGCAAATGCAAAAGATATTCAAAAAGAAAATGATGGAAGATTCTAAGCTTTTTCTACCCAAAGTCAATTCTCTAAATGAATAAATTACAGTCAGTGTCTCCAGCTGCAGCTCAAGAAAGACATTTTCTCCAAGTATACAATTTTTATGTATCAACTGGAATGGGGGAAAATTGGAGAGGAGTTAGTGAATTCACATTTTAGCTTCTCCAGTCTTGCTTTGTTAGGTTTTTCTCTGTTTGCAAGACACGGTCTGCAGAAAATTATCCTGTGTTTAACATCTAATCTCATTTTCAAGGTCTGTTACAGTTCAGTCCACTATGCAGATTTCCAGTTTTCAGTGAAACGTGTCCTACTGAGCCCTGACTGAGTGCTTTGTGAGAGTCCAATGCTTTGAGAAAATCTGCTGGCATGCAAGTATATTTTCAAAGAACTGTTACTTAGATTGTAGAAATCTCTCAAGAACCTTGTTGAATCACATCAGTACCATTTGAGTGACCATAGTCTTTCTTTGCTCCTTTGATGAAGACACATTCGGTTGATGAATTTATGCCAAGAGCAAGTTAGAAGCTATTCCAGGTATTTTAATTTAAAATCAATGAGATTTCATATCCTTTCTGTGTGGATTTTGTGACAGACATATTTATTGAGCTTTAATGAAAGCAGAGAGTAAATTAGATTGGTGCTAAACTTCAAGGGAGCAGATTGTTGCCACTGAAAGATTCTTTGCAGCCCTTCAGGTAAAAGCACAATCAACAAAGATGCTGCACAGTCGCAGATAAACATTTACTAAAAACTTTTATCTCTGCTGAGAATATAACCCAGTGGTTCTCAAGCTTTTTAGGCCACAGACCAGTTGAAAGTCACGCAAAATTTTTGCTGACTGGTCAGTACGAGCCTGAAGTGGGCATCCAATTTTTTTCAGCCTCCAGTTTCCCTTAACTATTGAGGGTAACACTTATCTTAATCCTCTAAAATATGCTTTGAACTTTTTCTGTTTACTTGATTTTGTGTAGGGACCATTAAAAAACGATTTAGACTCTTCCTCAACCCATAACTATCAAAGTGAAAACTAAAAATTCAGAAGCCAACTTCAGCCTCGTCCAACTTTTATGCCACCGGTAAATACAGAAAAACAACAACAAAAGGTCACTAAAACTGGTATTTACATTAAAAAAATTAATTTCTTCTAAATTACATGACGCCTCAGGCGCATAAACTGAATGCAGAGGTCAATAGTTGATCTATTAGAACTGGTCCTTGCAATATTCTATCTTTAAGTCAAGGTGAGGTGGCTTGGTTTTTTTGCAAAACTCGTGACCTGGTTTTCAATGCTGGTTTTAGAACTTATAGTCTTCTAGCTTTTCAACTAATATTTTGTGTCACCGCAACTTACAAATAAAGTTTGGGTTAATCCAACAGTGCAGTGATGGTTACTTAGACCCTGCAGGATGTCACAGCAGATATTTATGATTATTGTTTCCTAAAATTCTTTTTACAAAAAGTTGTGATTATATTCTCATATTCCAATTTTTTTATTATGATGTACACTAAGACAAAACTTGCATCATCGCCATACTATAACGTTGTTGTGGTTTTATTTAACATAAATAGAACTGTGAAACCCAAAATAAACCTTTGGTCCTCCCCACACACAATAACCCAAATATTTGGGGATTAATTTAGACATTAGAATAAAATGACATTTTGCTTGGGAAAAAAGAAAAAAAAACTGCATAAAGGTCTACATTACATGTCCTTCACAGACTCTTCCTCTTTAACTATTCCAAAAGCCCCACTGGTGAGTTAATAGTTGCGGTAAAGAAAGACCGAGGCTTTGAGAAGCTGATTTGCTTTCTTCTGTCAGTAGTGATCTACCATTTTGGAGACGCTTTTCTCAGGTGTCAGTAGAGGTTGGTTATAGAGGTGGTTCTGTATGGAATTATTTTACACTCTTACTTTGTATTAACAGTAAAAGTGAAACATTTTCAGATTTTGCTTCTCTTTCCAGAGTCACTCATTTTCTTTACTTTTTTGTGTTGAGGAAGTTTCCTGTTGCACCTGCCGCTCTCTCTTGCTTTCCCTCATACTCGGTTCATGTTTGGCTACATTTGCAATTCTCCTGCACTCCCCCATGCTCACTCAGCACAAACACGAATGTAATGACCATTCACGTGCAGTTTGAAGAGAAAAAAGACAGAGGGAGCAAAAGAGAGTTAATATAAGTTGAGTTACAGGAAGGAGTGACACGAGAAACAGTTGCAAAGCTGCGTTGTCAACCATGACTGTTGCCATGGTAGATTGGTCAAAGTTGTAAAGTTGAAGTGACAATGTAAAGTTGTAAAGGGAGTGCAACAACTTTGTGTTAATAGTTGTGATTGCAACTTTGCAAATTCTTGGAGGGACTGATGTACATGGGCAACCACGTTCAAGCAAATGAAAAGTCTTTGTAAACGAGCGTATTTGGGCTTTTGCATTCAAAACTCTCACGTTTATGCGTTGCTATGCACATTTTCAAATCTGCTTTCAGGCTCTACGTACAAAACACGGGTGGCCATTGGACGGCCATTAAAAGTGAAACCAGTTGAACTTTGACCAATTAGAGACTCAGATTTGGTTCTGACGTTTGGATACCGATCCATTAAATTCATGCGAGAGCCAACCACTTGAAAATTGGTCATGAAGGAGAAATTAATAATTGCATTTTGTGCCCAATCAGAATTATATGACACCAAGTCTTTCATAGGCTACATCAGACGAGAGCCGTAAAAGAAAAAGCCTGGAGCAAGATTTGTGAGATTTGTACCACAGTAAGATTTAGCATCAATCCTCTACCAACAGTAGGTGGCAGATGTGCTTGTAACTACAGTCCAGTTTGAACATGTACTTAAACACATACCAAAAATCCATGATAAGTGTGTTTTTGAACGTGCGCATGCCCAGCGTGAACCTAGCATGAGAGGAAAAAAGAAATCAAATCTGGTGTCCAAAGATTAGGATAAACCAGAGGGTGTTTAGTGTTTATACCACTTTGACTCACTGAGCATAGAACAAACAGGTTTATGCTCCACATCCACTAACAACGGAAATAACACCAATATGCAACAATTCATCACAATCACAGGGTCTTTTATATTGTCCGGCTTAAAGCCACCTTTTTCTGATGCGGTTCCCTCTTCAAGACACCCGGTAATGAGCTCTGCTGTTCCAGCAACACAATCTCATTGTTTGCTCTCAAAGCAATTCTGCTTGGATTACGATCCAGACAACAAGTCACGTATCAGTGCTTTCCTTGTAAAAGCTTTTTTTGAATAACAATACTTAACAGAAAAAAATAATATTAAAGAGAACTCCCTCACACAGTTGACAAACACACAGGAGTAATTAGACACTGCTAAGGAGATTGTTGGCAGGGTTGCCAGATCACCCTCACAAGTTCAAGCCCAAACACAATGAAAATCCCGCCCAACTCAATTAAAACAGCCCACGTAACAACATTTATAGAAAGTCATGCTGAAACTGTAAAATGATTGAAAGCTTTGGGTGGAAAAATAGTAAGCACACAAAAGTTGCACAGCAGCAAGTAGTTATGATTAATTGCATTGCTCCGCCTTGTTCTGACTTACACAGACGAGATTGAGGCCATTCATGTCTGAAGGCTGACCTACTGGGTCGCAGTGGTAGGACCCACTGGTGATTTTTTTTTCATTTTTCTGATGATGCAGGACAGATATAACGATAATTCAGATCAAAATTGCATTTCTGAGTCTTTGTTTAAATTGTGAAATACAGACCAAATAATGTCATTTGAGAAAGAGTGAATTTGTAACATAGAAAATATGAGTTAAAATCAAATTACATGTTTCCATCGTAGAGGAACCTGAGTGACTGTCAGTGTCAATTCACATTTAGTAGATTTTCTCTCTTCTAATTAACCAAATGACAAAAATTTGTGTGGGAGAGAGGACACACTGGTTCATTGGAACGCACAAGTATTTACATTAGTGGAAAGTATTGCGGAAATATTTTCATCAGAAATGTTTTCCAAGAATCCTCCAACTCTTGAGAAGTAAAGGAAAAAAAGGCCAAACTCATTTATGAGTTAACAGCTTTGATGAAGGGAGAAGGGGCTGGCAAACATGGTTTCTGTTTGATTCTTTTTAATGCCGTGCGGCTCTGTGTTGGTGCAGCTGCGGCTCTCAGATTCACCAGTCAAAGGGTGAAAATCCCGGATTCTTCTGATCAGTGTGAGTCTGTGCTTGGCTGCATTCCGCTCACACACCAGGACTCCAGGCATCACATGTGCAGGCCTGACATGCAACCACACAGCAGCTCTACTCCCATAGCCTCTACAGGGATTTGAACATCTGACCTGAGATCGGCCTGAACACTGCACCTGAGCTGTTACATTAATACCCATAATTCCCTGCACCTGCAGTGTGTTCACACTAAAACCCAGATGCTCTCCTGTTGCTAATACAGCATTAATACATACAGTTTATACTCCTCATCACATCCAATGTTCTAGATGATCATCAGATGTGCCTAAGGATAACAGCATAGAGCATCTGTTTGTTGTCAGAAGGTAGCATGCTGTCTTTGACGTTCAAATATAATTTAAAATTACAATATTCAAGTTAGGCCGTTGGTGAGATGTTTTTGAATTTTGATCTTGTCTTTTCCCGTCAGGCAACAGACAGAGAAAAAATATTGCAAATGTTTAAACTAAAGCAGCAGATGTTGCAGCCACTTCAAGTTTGTCCTTACATTTAGGTGGGAGTACCTACTAAAATTACTTGTCTTAAACAGCAACATCAAGTATATATTTCTTGTGCACAGCTGGATGAGCCGCAGAACTCAAGTTGCTGACAGTGACTCTAATGCCAGCCAATATTTCATTTTAATCTAAAAAAAACCCATATCTTGAATGAAACACACGTAACACATGTAATAAGCTTATATTTGGGATGAGACAGATGGGAAATGTCAATTTTATACCAAACACTCCAGCATGTAAACATTTTTTTTATCAACCTTTAAAATAAGTGTCTATTATATTTTCTGTTTTATAAGCTGAAATAAGATAAGATTTTCAGAAAAAGGACTCATGGGGCCCTTTTACTCCTCCATTGTGGCTCTCTGGTTGAATAAAAATACAACATTTTTAACTTAAAAAAATAACCCTAAAGTAAAAAATAAATAAGTAGTGCAGAAAAAACTATCAAAGTAAACAACTTTTTTTCAACTCATTCAAAAACAGTTGAAGGACATATACAAGTCAAAGTAAAACATTTTAACAGATTTTTATGTACCACGTACCTCAAAAAATCAATTGGAGGTCAGAAAACACGACTAGAATTAAGGTGCACTGGATTATAAGGAAAATTTTCTTTTCTTTGAGCAAACTAAAGGATTTTGAGTTTGCCTTATAGTTTTAAAAATATGGTAAGCCCTGATTACATTTTGACTTGTCAGATTTACAAACTAGCACACTACACTACTACCACATTTTCTACATTGAGGCAAAAAACAGCACGGGGACTACTACAGCGGTTGAACAATTTTTTTCGTTTAAGTCCTTACCTAGGATTAAATGTCAAATAACTTCCTTACTGGTCCACTTTAAGTAGCACAAATGACAAAAATAAAAATAAAATGTTTTGATTAGTATTTAAAAACTGGAGGCGAAAAATTTAATGTGTTTTAAATGTGTTATTTTTCTGGGCAAAAAAAATACAGTGGATTTCTTGAAAGCGCCAATTTATTAATCACTCACTTCCTAGTGGGGACAAATGACAGTCTTCTGTATTTTCTCTAATATGTCAGGTTTACACATTTCTTGCTTCCTTCTTGCCTTGTCTTCTATATACACCCACTCGTGCTTTCTTTTTTTTTTTTTACCCCTTTTTGAAAAACCTGTTCAAATCATAATTTAATCTCTCTCAGTGTTTCTAAATAGTCATGGGGATTCAGCACAAAACAAATCTAAACATAACCAGAGCCAAAAAAAAAAAAAGGAAATGCCCCTTCATCAGTGATGAATTAATAACCCTTATTTATTGCTTCCTGATTTGATTATGAAATTCCTATCGGACCAATTCTTATAGAAAAAATATAACTTCCATTAAGAATGAAGGAAATAAACCAAACATCAGAAGTTCTAGAAAATACATTAATTTCCTATCATGAAGAAAAAGTGGAAATTTTTCTTGCATTTTTTTTCCTTACTTTTCAGAAATGTAAGTGGGATAAAATGTAGGTAAATCTACTTTTGAAACATAATAGAGTGCTTTATTTGCAAAAAAAAAATGTTATTGTGCATATAAATTTTAGTAATAATAAAAACTTAAAGAACTAACTGAAATAACACCTGGGATTAGGAAAAAACACTTTCACATGAAAAGTCACATGATTTCAGTGACTTGGGGCGCTTATTTAATGGCAGAGTTACATAAGAAAACATACACAATAAAAAAAAACAATTAAACATTTATTTCAGACACTTTTGGTAAGTGTTCAGCTCAGAGCCCCAATGTTGTTGGGGTGCCCGGGCGATCGCCTACTTTTCCTAATGGAAAGCTTGAATCTGGACATAAAAGGTGAGTTTGAGATCACTTGTGCCTCACCTGGATCGTTGGAGAGACCAGGTCTGGTTTTCCCTGGCAACAGTAAAAATAATTAATTATATGTAATGCATATTTATTATGTTTAAAGGGTGACGCCCTTGTCTTATGTTTTAATAAAATAAAATGCATCCAGATTTGAATGATTGTTATAGACACACTAGTATGTCAACATGTCTTTTTTGGTTTGACTTAAAATATCTTAGTAAACATCATAATGGATTGTAAATTGTATTTCTGTCTTTTTTGACAGGTATTGCAAAAACACAAGCAATTTCCTTTTTTCAGAAAAAAAAAAACAGTAAAATAATTCCATTTAGATTTTAAAGGAAAAACATAAAACACTAAAAGCTGTGGGCATTTTTTCAACAACCAGCCTGTCAATCAGTTTGGGAAGTTAACACCAGGGTTTAGATTCACTTTTGGTCTTCATGAAAGACTAGATCTGCTAATTCTTACAGGAAATACAATAATCCCAAACACCCAGAGATCCTTACGACTAATTAATGTTCAGAGGTTGTCGTTAAAATAAAAAAAAAGAAAAAATAGAAATCAATAAAAGTCATAATTACAGCAAATGCATATTGACATAAATCCTTACCTTTTTTCTGAGCTTACAAAACCCCTGTTACTATGGTTACTTCGTCAAGGAGCAGCTGGGAATTAATGCCTTATAATAAATTCAAGGAAAATCTAAATAATTTTTAGCAAGTTCTAAAGGGAGCACTTAACTTTTTATTTCAGACAAATAGAGGTCACATGGTAAATTCTGAGCCTATAAGATCACAGAACTTTTCCCCTGGAGCGGCCCACACCATGAACATAAACCAATCTCCTGCCTCTGAGATTACAAATCTCTGGCCTTTCTTCTTTGACACTGAGGAAAATCTGTCTTATTGTGCAGCACAGAGCAGTCCAACCAACATGATTATGAATAAATATGCTTATCCATGCATGCCCTCAGTTTCTGTCTTGCTCCTCCCAGCCTGATTCTCTTGTAAAGACATTTAAAATCAATTTCAGGCTTCAGTGAGCTTCAGTGACGTCTTCACCCTGGGATCTGGAGACTCTGGAAGTTAGATATGGGGCCTCAGCTCGTTGGGAGCAACGGGAACATCCAGGGTCTCGAAGATATGCAAAAGATTTCACTGCTCTCAGTTTATCTTGAATTAAAATTGGTAACTTGCATATCGGGAACAAAAAATGCTCTGCTGGGGTTGCAGAAGATAAGCTGTAAATAATGGAACTTGATCAAAAACCATAAATATTTCTTGCAGTACAAACTTAGTCCATGGTCTTCTGTATTGTCTCCATTAGACCGATTCGGTTTGATCAATCAAAACTTTTGTTGACGTTTACACAACCCAAGGGGAAGGTCACATAGATTTAGGTTGTAGCTTTGCAGTCTACAATAAAATAACTCACTTTGCAGGAGTGGACCTTCCTGTGTTGGTTTTCTGGTCTTTGACTTATTCATGAAAAAAAATATATATATATTCTTTTAATCTTGCAAGGCTTTTTGTGTCAGTTTTTATGTTGATATGCAACCTCACTCAAGAAATGCAAAATCTCAGGAGTGGGCAAATGAAAAAAAGTACAAGGTTTGCATCCTTAAGTAGAAAAGGATCAGAGCCTGATATATCTGCCCTATAAAGAATTAGAAAGAAAATGTTAATTATAGTTTGCAACACAAAAATAGTTATTCTTACAAATATAATCACTAAGTAATAGCTGTTTATTTCTCAATAGCAATCTATCCCCTCGTTTCCACTGAGTTGTCCAGTGCAGTACAGTACCTCTCGAGAGCCCCCATCTGCTGTAGGTCAATAGAAAATTGGAATTGGACAGTTGTGTCGTAGCCGCTGTAGCCACCTGTTGATTGGTAGAAAGTGATGACGACATTAGAAAGCACCAATATAGCGCTAAGCTAGCGATTTTGTTTTCCTCTTTACGCCGTTATTCTTTTTAGCCGCCTGCAATCTTCTTTCAAACAATATTAAATTACTTTCATGCGCGATTTACAGAACATAAAGCAAGAAAAAAAACAAGCTACTAGATGACCTCCATTGTTTTTGCTTATCTAGTCGTCGCACTGCAATGACGTGAGGACATGCTAGCAATCTACACCACGCATACGCTGTGAAAACAAACCACTCAGTGGGAGCGAGGCTTAACTGAAGCGCTGGAAGCGCGCTTGTCAGAATCAAATGTTCTGTTCTACTCCTTACCAGACCGGACCGTCAGTGAAAACGAGGCTTATGGGATTTTGCCTTTTTTAAGACCAGTGAGTAGGCCCACTCCCGATCTGGAACACGAGGGGGGCGGGTGTCTCCTCTACAAACAATGATTTGGATTCATCTGTTGTATCTCTCTACTGTTTGTTTCTCTCCTAAAAAATAAACTTGTTGAAATTTAGGATTATATTGTAATAGAGAGACCCCAACCACTCATCATGTTACACCTGTTCTGACACAATCACATATCATGTCCAGTACTAGATATTTATTTTTACCCACAAACCCACCCTTCATTCCTTCAGTGTACCAGTCTACTTATGTAGACCCCCACACAAATTTGTCAATCCCTTTTTATTGTCTGTACAGTTCACAACAATGGGGGAGGAGGGGACTTGGATGCTGAACCCCCAATTTTTTAAATATCACTTCATTTTAAAACTTTCCAACTAAAATAAAAACACATCTGTTCAGGCTGTCTTACTCTATATATAAGTCTTCATTTTACATTTTTTAATGATGTGTTTATATGTGTTTTTTTTATTTTCACTATTTTGTATTGAAAACTTTGATAACACACCTTAAATATAAGATTATTTTTATTATTTATAAAAACCTTGGCTCCATAAAAATATGCCATCTATTATTTTTAAATAGTATATTTATATTGCTATATGCAACGCAAAAACAAGTTCACTCTACCAAATAGACTTTGTTTTATTGGCAAAAAAAATGATTGTAGCTCATTGTATTCTTCTCATTCCTGTTGTCATTTTACATTTATTTTTTTCTTGTTGCTGTTGCTACATTGGTTTGTTTATGCATTCATCCCTCCTTCGATATTATTCAAAAGAAGTATATATTTTTATAGAAATTATGTTATCAGTGAGAAAGGTTAGCTAGTTCAAAATACAGCAAGAGTCTGAAGAAAAGAAGCAAGATGAAAGTCACACTAACAATATCTGTCAGGTCCTGTACTCTCTGTAGAGTTGAAAACTTGGCTTTGTACTCTAGGACCCTGTACAGGAGAGTTATAAGGAGCAGGAGCGAGGAGAAGGAAGAAGATGAGCAGGGGGAAAATGAAAAGAAGAGACAAGAGAAAACCAGGGACAAAGGTGAGATGTGGAAAACAAAGCTGTGGCTTCAGACCTGCAGTTTCAGTTCGGATAAAACATCTGATCTCGAGTTGGAAAAAAGCCCCACAAGGGACTCGAGACTGAAAAGTTCAAAGACAAAAGGAGAATTAGATGAAGAGAAAAACAAACCTTTGACACATGAAATATCTTAAGGTTAACTGCTGTCTCCGAGCAGACAAGTACAAGGTTCCTGTATGGTCCAAGAAGTTCTTTTCATTCATTATTTATTTCTGATTGTTTTTAAAATATAAAAAGACACACACATAATTTGTTTGCTTTGAAGATCCAATCTAATGAAATAGTGTTTTTAACATGTTTTAGTTTCATTTTTTTGTGATGTAGGATATCATGAAACAGCTTAAAATTGCATTTAGTATTTTTTATTTCAATTGTGGTGAATTGGAGAAAAAAAATGTCTTTTAAAAAAAGCTTGTATTTGTGACATAGAAAACACAATGAGCAGGCCATGAGCTCCCGGGCATAGACTTCGACTAATGTGATATACTGTAGGTCCTCAAAATAACAAATAAAAACCACTCATACATTCTATTATTGATAGAATATACATTCTATTATTGATAGAATTTGAGGCTCACAACCTGACACAAATACATATATAAAATTGTGTATTTGTGTCAGGTTTAAATTGAAATTTGATGGTTGTAGGAGTACAAGGCAATGCTGGAGAGAAAGGCACAGAAAATATTTCCCCAGAGCTGAAGGGAAACTCTTTACACACCCACTGGGGTTACAGGTCACGCAGGCTGCAGGATCTCAGACAGTCTGTTTGGTTCTTAGTTTTTCAATAAAGCTCACGAACCTGAGTCATCAAGTAACCTGAGTCACCCAGCCGCTCCTAACTCTGAGTCTGTAAAACTTCATCAGCTCCTAAGAAAAAAAAAAGCAGAGATTTAAATGTCCCTTATTTTCAAACTCAAAAAACATCCAATTGTTGTTTAAGAGGCCCTTCTAATCAAACAGTGCAATTACATGTCCTACTGTTCGAAGCCTTGATTAATAGCAACCAGATTATTAATTTATTCTTTTTTTTTTCTTTTTGCAGTTACTGAGTGTGAACATAATTATTTATATTTTACTCCTTCACTAAATATGAAGCTATAAGCGTTTGGATTAACAGTATGGAAAGAGGGCAACAATATTTGAGAATGTAGTTGAGTAAGGTAAAAGGGAGGAAAAGGAGACAGAGATGACAACAGGTCGCAGTAATGAAGGTGAAATCCAGGAAATGTCTCAGAGATCAGGTAATAAGAATAAACACAAAGAAGAAAGAAGGGCTTTGAAGAAAATGAAAGGCGAACGAGGAGGAGTGAGGATGAGGAAGGCAGGGACATGCAGGTTGGACGTTAATGCCTGAACATGAAGAGATCAGCCTGCTGCTTTCTGTTGGCTGCTTTCAATGGAGAGATGATCCAATAAATCCTTCCTCTGTAGCAGAAAAATCGTTTCCTGGGGGAGACATCCCTGCGATTCCTCTAACAAGCACACAATGACGGTAAGAGCGCGTGAAGGGAAGACTCCAGAGAGAACAAACAGTCTTTAACCAGAGGAAAAGAAGAAAAAGCATCCTTCACTGTGCATGAAGCCTCATGAGTGCTGTTACAGAACAAGAATCTGGACTTAGTCTGCAAAAAAATTTAATAACACATGTTTGTAAAACTTCAGATTTAACAACTCATAAAAACCTTTCAATTTGCTACAGTTTCTTTGGGGAAAATAGTTTTTAAGAGCATACAGACACCAAGTAATCCATACAAAACCCAAGTATATTGACCTGAAGGTCACATTTCTTTAATTGGTCACAATCAATCACATAGTGCTGTGGGTGGCCTTCAATAGAAAAAAAGAAACTTTTATTTTTTTTTGTAGAAGTGTGTGAATTGCTTATTAAGGACAGTCGCAATGGCAGTAAAGGATCAACCTCTGATTTAAAGATTGCCTCTTTCCCCATTTATGTGTTAACTACACATTCTCACTCCAAACTTGTCACATGGATATTTGATTTGGGCTACCTCCACATCACGTTTTGGATGTCCCCAACCTGTCGTTTTTTTGACGTGCTGGCTGTTCTATTAAATCACAGATACCCAATCCTCTGGAAACAGTACCTGATGTGGACCCAGTATTGAGTTAGAGTCCCTGTACAGTTTCACGGCCCGGAGGTTGGGGACCCCTAAATTTAATGGGGACAGCAAGCATGTAAAAAAATGAGGAGGGGGCTACCAAAATGTCAATTAGTGGAGCAGAGGGGATCCGAACCTTTTGGGGAGTGAGAATGTGTTGGGATTAAATTGCCATTGTGCAAGAAACTGAACCCCATATTGTTTTTAGTGAATAAGACTGGGTCCCCCAAGTGTGTGTGTGTATATAAGTAAATGGGACTGTGACTGTAAAGCCTTTTTAAGGAAGGTATAGGAATTTTGTTTTTGCCTTTATAGGACCTTTCAAGTTAAACCTAAACTTTTGTAGTGGATATGTGCAGATGTGTTGTTTGCACTTTGGTCAATGTGTGACGTGCGTGCCTTTGATGGTAGCAATAGAGAATTATACAAGCTCAGTTTACTTCACATTGAATAAAACTTATTTTACAGTTTGAAAAAAATAGTTTGTTGACATCTTGATAGTTCTGTTCAACAGATTAAAATGTATATTTCCATTATGTTTTCCTCAGAGCAGGGAGCAAATTTTCATCAGCTGACAAAAACATGTCAGAGAATATACAAAAAAATGTCCAAACGCGTCAGAACATCTACAAATGATTTTAGTCTGTATCCACCCACCTGGTCACCAAGATAATATTGTAAAGACTGAAATGAAATAGAACTATATGAACTGTATGTTTTACTCCAGTAATAAGTCAAAAATTCTTACCACATTGGCTGATTTTCTTCAAACAAGCAAAAAAGAATCTGCCAACAGGGTAAGAAAAATTAATATTGTAAGAAAACATTCTAGTCACTAAGACTTGTTTTCTCAAACTAGGAACACTTTTTTTTTGCAAGACAGAAATAAAGATAATTTTTCTCATAAATGATCTTTTTACTTTCTCAAGATTCATTTTTTCCAGTGTAATAAGAAAACTTTGGCCAAACAAATATTCACAATCGGGTGTTCAGGTAGAAGAGTGAAGGGCATTTCAATGATCTGATGTCACTGCATGCTTTTCAGATGTTTGCCATCACCACTGAAAATTCCAACCTGGATCAAGTTTGTTCAGCCACTCAAAAGATTGTGAGCACAAAGTTTGTTGGAAAACAATGTTAAGCTATAATAAGCTAAATTAACATACATTTTCTTTTCTTTTTAGACTATAATTTTCTCTGCTGTTTAAGGTGAGGGGCTGTTATTATGAATGTAACAATAGTTCAAGTTCAACTGTGGAACAAACTTGACCTTTTAAAGAATGTATAATATACAAGTATATATATATATATATATATATATATATATATATATATATACATACACAATACTCATTTTGGAAAACTTTTGGAAGCCTAACAAGATCTTGCAAGTCCACAGAAAAGCTCTGGCATGGACTGTCGTCTTGTATTCCCCTGCAGGTCAAAGTGCACATTAGTGAGCCATTAGTCACCAGCATTAAATGGTGCCTAAGGTGGCCTTTTAAAGGCACTCAGTGCTGTGTTCAGTGTTCTGGGCAGTCACACAGACTACTGAGGCAGGCTTGATGAGCAAAAATGTAAATGTTTCAACATGTTTGTAGCTTGAGATTGTCTTCAGGCTTCACTGAGCTCTTCAGATTCCAGTTATAAACTATTCATAAAGATCTGTTCCTTTAAATGAATGAACGGTTACCTAAAGCCTCAAATGTCAATAAGACATCTTCTAAAGATTATTATCATCATTTTTTTTTCCGGAAACAGCCTGGCGATCTGTATCAAGTGTACACGGCCTTCGCCCAACAGTTGCTGGGTTGACTCCAGCAGCTCCATGACCCTGAAAGGGATTCAGCATGTTCTGAAAATTGGTGCATGGATATTTTTTCTCCTTTCAGGATTTTTATCTTTTAAACCAGGGCTGCCCATTCCTGGTCCTCAAGAGCTACAACCCTGCCTGTTTTCCACGCAGACCCACGCACCCACACAAAGATCTAAACGTATGCTGACTCCGGAGCGGGACGTAGGGCTAGGTTTTGGGTGTAAAAAAAACAACAAGAGATAAGCAGAGAGCAGTTCTGATTAGCAGAAACATGTTTTTAGGTTATTTATTTACCCATGATGGCAAAAAAACAAAATAACAAAAAAAAAAAGCACTGGCAGAAGCGCCTGTTGACCGTAGTGGAAAAATGCACGTCTGGTGTGAATTACAGGAGAGAGCGGATGCTCTGCGCTACTTCGCGGTGTTTTCGCATCCAGTGTGAACCTATAGCGTAATCCAACCAAGAAAGACTGTTCCCTCAGCCTGTAGTTGGTGTCCCCCCATGGGACATGACCATAATACCTCATTTGGGGGGGGGCACTGGGAACATCTGAAAAATAGATGCACCAAACACCTCCTCTGGTCCTGGAGTTGCAGTGGATGTAGTTTGACCCTCAGATAATTGAACTTCACCTCCTTTTGGCCAGGCATCCTATGAAAGAAACTGATTTCTGGGATCTTGTCCTTTCAGTTATGACACAAAGCTCATGACCATATGTGAGAGCAGGAATATATTACTTTTGGAGTAAATTAGGTCAAGGTTGCATACAATACAGTACACACAATATCTTTTTCTCTTGAAGTAATTCTTTCCACCTACACTCAAATGCATCCATCCTCATGCACACACGCTCAATCCCTCCCTGGTTCTGCCTTTGGAAATACACAAAGACCAGACTTGGTGAAGTCATTAAGAATTGTAAATCAACTTAAAAAGCTCTCAACATTTCCAGACCTTCTTTTTTACATATAGATTTAATGTTTTCACCTTTGAGACTTCTTCTCCAGAACCCCAATGAAAAAAAAATAAAAAAAACCTCCCTAAGGTCTGCTCCATGCAACACAAATGTTGCATAAATCTACATGTTCACTACAAGGATATCAAAGGAGCTAACACTCCAACAGTAAGACTTGTCCTTCCCTTTTTGGTGATCAGAGATGTAATATGTCTTTTTTTAGATTAAAACTCAGATAACTCATGTTTCTATTAATAGAAAACTGAAATGTTAAAGAGATTCCACATTAAACCACAAGATTTTCATTTTTTTGAAAACTTAAAACACTAATTAAAACACATTTTAGACCAGGATCTCTTTCACAAGGGTTCCCCACCTAAGAGGACTACAATATATGCCAAAGGGACGTCTACCAGGAAACAAAAGCATAAACAATACTTACAACTATTTCAAATGCAGAATTGTTTTCAAATACGTATTGAGCAGGAGCTTTACTGACGGGCAGATGTGGGGCAGAAGTAGAATGCTCCATCTCTTAACCCCTCATAGTCTGGTGGCTGGACTACAACCTTTTATGTGAAGTGTGCATGGGAAAATGTGACTGTAAACCACTTTGGGCCTTGAGGAAGGCTGGATAAGTGCTAAATATGTGTAAAAAGTGCAGTGTACGTATATGCCATATGGTATTTGACAGATTGGTGGTGCTTCTTCAGTAATGCAGTCTGTGTCACTATCTGTTGTGATGAAAAGAGAGAGTTGGGTCAGGAGACTAAACTCTTTATGTTTTTTTTTTATCAGTTCAGGAAATCAGACTCCCCATTAATGTTTGAGTTGTAAATAAAATATTCCTAACACACCAGTGGATACAATGTTCTAAATGGGTCTGGGGCCTAGTCATTGAATGTATATATAGATCTGGACAGAGCGAGTGCAACCCTTAGAAAAGGCCGTACCTCTGGCTCCAGAGGTGGGGGCCCGCGAGAACCACATGATTCTGTCAGTTTTAACTTAAATGAGTTGTGATAAAGACATTTATCAGTTATATGTGATTTATATATATGATTATCTTTATCCCAAAGTAGTCTGTGGGATTTTGGCTTCTTAGAGCCAAAATGAGAGAGACTTTGTAAGAAAAGTAACACTTATTTACTTCAGAGCACAAAGGAGATTGGTGTTTAAACATTGCTTAAAATTGTTGTTTTTGTATTGATTTCCTTACCATTTTTATTTTCCATCAATTATTTAAGTGTATTAGCTTTATATGTCCCCTGAAGATGAAAATGAGGCGACTGACAGATTCTTTATAACTTTCATTTTAACAAGGCCAAACAAAGCAAAAGGGGGCAGTTCCTCACATTCCTGAGCCTAACAGCCACAAATCATTGCTTTGTTCAGATGTTTGTAAAAATTGGGAAAGTGGTGCAGGGGCTGTAATCTTCCTGCCTGCTCTCACATTTTCCTGTCAACACAGATTTTGTTTGCAGCAGCTGTTGATTGTTTATCTGCTCCGTACGTGTCCTCTCTTTTTATGCCGGGTTGCTCTGGTAAAATGACCAATGAGGGAATCATCTTCATTTTGGAAAAAGTGAAAAAAAAAAGTTGTGATTTTTAAACAAGGAATGACAGGACACGTACCAGTGTTTTCATGTGTCACCTTCAGGGGGTTTAAGCTCCCTTCTGAATTTCTTTGATCTGGGGATTCTGGATCCTGTCTGTGTCAATGTTCTGGCTTTAAAGCCAATCCTCCAGGAATACTTGATAGGCAGATTAAAGCAATGAGGTTCAGTTCTGCCGAGTTCAGGACCCATGTCATCCCTCACTAAAGGCTAGTGGTTGAACATTTCAGCCCCAAAACTTGGATCCACAGAAAATGTCTTGTTCCTCGGTGAAGATGTTTTTTCCTGAATTGCTGGAAAGCTTCAGTGCATGAAGCTCAAACATAAAAGATGTGTTTACGCAGATTCAGATCACTGGCTGGTTAGATTTGACCTGTGTTGGGAAAACTCATTCAGGTTTTCTGCTGTAAAAAAAGAGAACAGTAAGAAATCTGTGACACTGATGTCCTCAGGGGAGAATATGAGGCTGCTGGAGGGAAAGGAGCAACCATTTCATATCAGAAAAAGGAATTCACGGTATTATTGATGCAGTTTTTCATTTCTTCGTCAACATTTTTGCTGAAAATATTCATACAAAGAATATACAGTAAATGATTTAATGCGTTATTCTATCTGTACTTTCACAAACTATTATTCATTCATGATTTTGACCAGTTAAGGATTTCATTTTGCAATCTGTTTTTGATTCTTAAATTACATTAGGATGTTCTATTTGATTCCCTTCGCTACATCCATGAACTACAACTGTGCAAGAAATACTAGATTTTTTCGAGGGAATGTGGCAAAAAATTGATACTTTTGGGGTATATTACAGAATCCACTGAGACATATCTAGGATTGTATGTTCTAATTAAAAAAAGCAAGAAGCTCAATATTAAATACATTTGTAAAAAGTTGACTCTGTGTACAGTAATTTATCATTATTGCTGTAAAATAATTCATAGTTAAGTGTGTCACTTGTAGAAAAGGCTTGGCAAAGAAGTCCATCCTCAGAACCTGCTAAAAACCTTTCAGGGTTGCTGGAGCCTATTCTAGCCACTGTTGGTTGAATGCGAGGTACACCTTGAAAAGATCTGGAGTCTGATGCAGAGCCACACACTCACATTCACACCTAATTTATAGACACCAATTAATCTATGACACAGGATTTTGGACTGTTGGAGTAAGCTCACGCATATACAGGGAGAGCATTCAAACTCCACATAGAAAAATCCCAGCCGGGATATGCTGTAAACCAGGATCTTGTTCCATAAGACATTAGAGCACTGTTTAGAGTTTTTTTAACTAAAGAAGTTTCACTATTTAACCTTTTAACACTGAAGGTGTTGCCGGTGACATCAATTTAACGCATTCTCTTTGACCGTTTACGGAATCAACGAACAACTGATTCGGACAGAAAGGGGTCATGGTGTATCAATTTTGCGTGAAGCTGATTTAGTTTGCATCAGAATTAGCTAATTTACATTGATTGCTTAAGTTAATTACTATTGTAAATTGTTGTGTATCTGGACAAAGCTTCAGAATCTACTGGGATACTGATAACTGGATAAACAGTTGAAGACAGACGGTAAAAGAATGTGAACACTGGAGTAAAAGCTCTTATGTTAAAGGGTTAAAACATCCTTGGTGGTATTTTCTGCACTTGCATGGTTTTTCTTTGTTGCTGCAGAACTGAGATCCCACCAGGCTGTACATTTTCTTGCTTTTACCTTTCACTTGGTATTTTGAGACCTTGGAACGTGCGCTTCTGTCCTCTGCTATTTTCATGCCCAGTTAATCTGCGTGTTGTAAAGGTCACAGGAGAGCCGTGACGAGACGGCAGCATCATACTAATGACACGCAGGATGACGCATCGCAGCCGGGCGGCAGGCTGGATAAACAGAGCCGTTGCATGAAAGCTGCAGATTTAGGTGATTTTCAGCTAAATCTCTGTTTGTAGATGGAAACGGGCCTGTGGGAGTAATGCGTCCTTATTTCACTAAAGCTCTGTCTATGTGTGCTTTTTATTTATGCATCTAAACGAGGCATGAGGTGATAGGAGCTACAAGCAAAAGTCTCTGTTTGTGGTATAAGTTTACATTTTGTGTCTACTCAAAACTGAAAGCTTAATAAGCTGCAAAGCTGTGTCATTCAAACTCTGGATCTTTCTTACGCTGAGTCATTTGTATGCAGGAGAAACACATAAGACACACACACAAAAAAAAAATAAAAAAACGCTTTATGGAATTTAATAGAAATTCATCTTCTGTGAGGTAGACCTCAAAGAGACTGGGCCAGACAAACTAAAAAGGCCCAAAGCCCAAAATGAAATGACCACACATAAATAAGATTAAGGGATAAAACTAAAATAATTAAAAATAAAAAGGTGCAACAAAACCAACATTATAGCATTTTTTTTTTTTTTTTTACTGACCTGCAAGCATACAGTCATGAAAAAGACCAAAGATTGAAAGAGAAACTTAAATTCTTCTTTGAAGGAAATATCCCCTAAATACAATGTTAAACACAGGGTAAAGCCAGGTGGCCGTGCAATCATCCAACTCCCTAGCAGTAATGAGCACCCTCTGATTGGCTGCACAAAGTCACCGTTGATTCATACTTTGTTAATATCGGACATCTTGTCATGCAGATGGCTGTGACGCAACTGTTAACTCATACATTATATATATATGTATATATCATATATAATTTTATGCTTGCGGCCCTAAATATGAAGTTTGTTTGTGTAGATTACCAAAGTCTTACTCCTATTAGGAATAGTAAAGCTTTTGTGTGATTGGTCAAAATTTATAGATGAAGTATGTTTAAAAAAAGAAGAAGAAAGTGCTGGCAGTTTTGAGTCCTGTAGAAAATAATTAAGGCTGGGTATCATCCACAAAGAAACAAGAGGTGTCAGAGTCTAGGCTAGGGTCAGGGCAGGCAGCAGGCAATCAGAGTCAATAAGCAGGGTCAGAAACAGAAGCTCAGGTCCAGAAAAAATGCTCAGTAATGCAGACACAAAACAATACTTCACACTAAGTCAGGTTCTGTGCAGTGCTTAAGTGTGGGTGATTGACAAATGAGATTCAGCTGAGCGACATCTGGGGAGTGTGCGCTGAAGTTGCTGGGAGATGTGGTGTGTTCAGTACTCTGGAGACAGCTCCCACCAGTGACCAGAGGGGGAGACAGAAATCTGACTCCTATCCACCTGTGCCCACACACTAACACACTGATACTGCCTAACACTGCCGAACAATGGCACAAACCTAAAACCATTGACACTTCAACTCATGGGCCGGCAGGGCAAGGACCGAACTTGCAATCTTCCATTCAGGGGTCAACCACTCCACCCCTGAACCACAGCCGCCCTACGTATTGATATTTTTTTTTTCTTCCCTTTAACTCATTGGACTCAGTAGTAAAAAAAAATGTCTCTCCTAAATATTTCGTAATCCCAATTTTCCTTTATCCATCCATTACAGAAAGCAGGTTTGGGTTGAAAGCTCAGAGTTGCAGCATCTTACTTACTGATCTGTTCCCACCTGTTGTCCTTTCTGACCACATGCTTCAATGCAAACGATTACACTTAAAATTGTTTCATATTATCTAGTGATAACTAATTTAGGCCACTATTGATGTCCAAAATAATTTGACTTTTTTGAAGTGATTGGACCCTGAAATGGACTGACCAATTGTCCAGACTGTATCCCACTTTTTCCTTACAGTAGCTGCAAACTCCAGCTTCCCCCAAATGGAATAGTTGGTACCATTATAAAGTAAAAGTACCTACGTGATAGCCTTGCTTGCATGCTTTTGTAAGACCCTTGTAAGAACTTTTTTTTGTCATTTACATGTTGGAAATAGATTATTAATTTTAATAATACAAAAACCCTTAGTCATGGATTAGCATTTTGTAATTAAACTTAGGTGAATAGAAAAGGTCAGAGTGGTCCCTAAAAGGAAACAATATCTTTTAACAGAGGATGGGTCTTTTTAATTTGATTCAATTCAATTTTAACCCCCTCAGATGTAGAACACCTTGAAATCATTGAAATAAAATCAGCACAATAAAAGCACAGAAGTGCAGTTGACATGTTAAAGATTAACAGTCATGAGCAAACCACGAGTCATTCTGCAGTGTGACTTTGTCAATAAAAAACAGCTTAAACCGTGCAAAGTCAAATGTAAACCGCTTTTAAGATGCTTTGATGTGATTCCATTGAAATATGATGAGAGATTCCTTTAAGAAATTGGAAGAAACCTTTTGAAGACATTTAAGAGAGGGCCACAGGTCCTGAAACAGGCAGTCTAGTCCTAGTTCGCACATCTATTTACATCTTAGATGCTTACATGACACAGACTTTCTTCAAAGAACCACACATCTGAAGTCCCAGACTTTAAAGTTTACGCGAGTGGAAGGTGAGTTTCTGCATTGGGATGAGCTGCAGCTGAATCACAGAGGGAAAAAAGAAGTAGACATTTATGATTCGGGTGATTTGGAAAGAGAA
This sequence comes from Oryzias javanicus, assembly GCA_003999625.1. Lineage (NCBI taxonomy): Eukaryota > Metazoa > Chordata > Actinopteri > Beloniformes > Adrianichthyidae > Oryzias > Oryzias javanicus. Next base: position 15,460,250 of record CM012441.1, on the reverse strand, counting down.
CAAAAAGTCCATTTGGATTTTATGTGGATTGAAATTGCACCCAGGAAAGAGCAATAGAAAGAGAAAGTGGACGGAACAAGAGCAGGGGAATTTTCTGTCACTGTGTTTCTCAGGAAGCCATAAACTGCTCAACGTTATTATGACTTCAAGACGACATAGAGAAAGAAAGAGAAGTATAAAGTGTAGATGGCAGAGGCCTGTGGGAATCTGCCTGGGATGGGCATGCATGAAGGTTAATGAGTGTGGAGGTTGTTGTTGAAAGCAGCTCCAAATCAAAAGTTTTTCATATAAGGATGGATGAAAGCAGAAGTGGATGACTCTAACTGATTGGAGAAAAAGACCACCATCTGACGGGACCCAAGTCTCCAAAGCATCATTCAAACCCATGGAAACTAATCTCACCAAGACCCAGGAAGTTATGATGGGAGTTTTGGCCAAGAGAATCGTCACAGATCAATCAGTCAGACTTTCCCAAACTCTGCTTGATTTTAAGTTTCTTAAAATATTGTTCACTTTCCATTCCTGCTTTTACATGCTTAGAACATAATAATGCAGCTAGATGAAGCAATTGTTAGAATAATATACAACAATATTTTAAATCCCAAAATGTGCATGTTGTGACAAATCTGTCAACAACTGCTTTTCTGGTCCAAAAGTGCTAACTTGCTGATTGAAATGGTTGCGTTTTTGTTCTTTACTTACATGAATATTTTGGCATAAACTTTTATGTCTTGTAAGTTTACCACAATTTTGGTTTAGTAATTACAGTCATTTATCACAGGGGTTACTTTTTAAAAGTAAACATCAATAAGTGAAATCCCAGAAGTGGTATTACGAAAGTTTTAAGGCTGTAAAATTCCACATCAGACATACCATATTCACATATGTTGCTTAAACTCTCCAATTTCAGGCCTTTATGTATGTGTATACAAAAAACAAACAAAGAAAACGAGTCCAGTACTACAGAATGAAATCAAACATCCGTTCAAAATTGGAGGAAAGCTGCGTGCATTCTGTAGAGGAAACATTGCGCAGCGAAATTTGATTGACAAGGTCAACTAACAATTAGGATGCAGAACAATGTGTGCTGTAAAAAAAAAAAAAAAAAACAGGTAAAACATTTAATGTACAAAAATGAGCAAAATAGTCAGACCACAAAAAGTAACTGCAATATGGCAAAGGAACACATATTTGTACAAGTACTTTTGCATCCCCCTTAAATTGTGTATTGTTTCCACGTCCTCTTATCTTAGGGACCATCTTATTGTCTACAGCCAGTTTCTACAGTTCGTTTTTGTAAGGATGCCATGACCCCAAATTATTAAAATAATGTATTTTTTAACCTATCTTAGAAATACTAAAGTCAATTTATGTTATACATTTGAACACAATTTACAAGAGCGAGAAAAAGTCTACAAATATGCCACCAAGCTACTTCAGTGGCTCAATGATGGATTCATAGATTGTGGAGAAGCCAAACAGTGCGAGGACAAACTTTCTAAAAGTTTTTAATTCCATCAGATTGAGTGCAAAGGAGCAGACTAGAAAGAGAAGAACTAAAAAACGTGTGCATCATCAAACAAGCCTAGGGTGAAAATAAGTCTGCCCTAAGCTCTGTTTAAACCGATAATGACTGAGTTTTCTGTACATAGGAGGAATGCTGGAGGACCAGTGTAAACGATGGCTCCATAAATAACAGGGAAGCAGCAGAGGATGAGGAGGATGAGCTATAAATTGGAGGAAAAAACCATCAACTTTGCCTTTCTCTATTGGGAGTGAAGCTGACAGCAGATTCATCCTCTTGTCTACAGCCAAACGATTCCAGACGCACACGAAGGCATGGATCATAGACGCGGTGAGGAGGAGCAGCGCACAGCAGCACTGAGACGTCTCATTTAGGCTAACAGAGACTGTAACATGGATCAGTAAAAGCTCTAATGACTAGACTGATAGTGTGAGTGTGATGGATGAGTTCTTGCTGATTGGATTGGTTTTCAGAGCTTGCTTGGCTCCAACTGATGGACCCAGCTGGGCACGTTTGGTGCTAACTCATCATTTCTGAGGGCCACTTCCACAAAAACACAGTAATTGGAATCCCTGCCTGTTGCTCGTAGCTATTTGTGGAGGAGTTCCGTGCAGTTAACGTGGGACAGGTGTACATATTTTCTTGCCTTCAGCCGGTAATGGTGCAGAGCTGAAGCCGTTTTCAAGGCTCCAGTTTTTTTCTGTAATGATTCAGAGACAGAGCTGCCACTTAAATGATACTTTAAATCATATTATGCTTGTTTATCGTTGGGTGAAAATAACTTTGGAATCATAACTCTGAGAAAAAAAGTCAACTTGGCAGCTGGAAATAGAAACATAATAAGAAAAATACAAAACCAACTGAAAAATATTTGCTAATTTACTTTAACAAAGAAGCAAATGTTGAAAGCACAACTACATCTTTACATCGCAGAGGTCACCCAGATTCAAAGAAATAGTCATCACAAAAAAGTGGTTGGCAGTCTCTTCATTTAAACACCCACTCCCATGAAAAATGTGTTTTTTGTCATTTCAATGTGTTCTTGTCGCATTCTTTCTTTAATGATAGGGACATAAATAAAGAATATTAAGCTTAAAACTGCATTGAGCATTTCTTGATTCAAGCTTTTAGTTGTTTGGTACAGACTGCAATCTCCATGCCACCAAGCCCTTTGCTCCAGTCACTCCGATGTATCCACTTGCAGACAAACGTCTTCTTTTATGAGCTAATGTCTGTCTCAAAACTGTACAGCAGAATAGCTCCGATATTGTTAACCACTGTTGTTTGCTGGTAGTTTGGGGTTGTTAGGGGCTGTAAGTTACCTTCGAGAGCATGTAAACAAAGGGCTGATGGGATATGAGTGCTGGCTTATTGCCTACCAATGGCACTGCCCACAGCTCAGAGGCAAATTTCTGATGAACTGCTACAGCTCTGCAGAAACTTTGTCCAAAAAACAATTTTTGTTCCTATTTTTTTTTTTTTTTTTTTTATCATAATTAAACCCACTGGGGTTTTATTGAAGTGGGACTTCAAGAGAGTATACAGAGTCCTCTCAAAAAATTACTTCCAACCCAACAGTTTGAATTGCTGTAATGGCTGCCGCTCCCACCCCATCCATTTTACTTTCATTAATTTAAGGTTATGTTTTGTTATGTGGCGGCCATCGTGGCTGCTGCTGCTGGAAAACCAGCCAGCGTAGGCCTTATATGTAGCAGAGCGCTAATTGGACTCAACCATTGCCTGGGGGTGGGGAGACTCTGTTCGCATTGAATATCGATTAAGTTTACATTCTACTTGATGTTAGTTTCATTATTTTTGTATGTTAGTTTACCATATGGACAGGTTCATTGTATGTTCATTGTAGATTGGCTTACTGTTTTTCAGTTACCTCTTGTGTGTCTAGTTGGCCACTATACATGTTCCCCTTTTTCCAGTCAGTTAGGTCAGTTCAAGCTTGTTTGTCTGTCTGTTCAGTTTTTTGGGTTATCCTCCGATTTAAAATGTCAGTTAATGTTACTTTGACCTCTATTAAAGGGCCCATAATGTTCAACGAGAGATTTTTCTTAAAGAAAATAAATCTAAATATTTTTATCTTTGTGTTGCCTTTTACTGCTTGGCCAACCACAGCCGCACGTTCTAAGAGTCCAATAAATAAAGCAGCATGGTGTCACACAGGTTAGATTCAGCAACAGGGACAAGAAGTTTGGCTTGATCAGAACCAGAAATTATTCGTTTGAAGTGACGTGAAACAGGCCCTGACTATCAAGATCAGGGTTTATAAGTAGATGCTATAAGATGGATAGATCAAAGGTGCGATTAAATTAACCATGGCTAATGGTGTCAATGAATTCATCCAAGCAATGTTGTCTTGAACTTGAGTCGTGGCATCAAGACTTAAGTCTTCTTTATCAAAGCTAAAGATAAAACAATTCTGTAGCTAAGTAATCACATAAAAAATTTGAATTAGACTCATAACATAAAATTACTGTAAGTAAAATCTTTTTGACAAAAGATCATAATCTCCTCATGTGGTAGAAAATGAAGGATTTCTGGCCAACTGGCTTCAGGCAAGAATGTGCCATCATACCTGACTCTTCATTTCTGTGGTAACGTAGCAACAGTTGCTGCTCCTCCACTTCTTAGGAGGAGTGTGTGAGCTCATGAACACCCCTGCCCACTGTGTGCCACACACACACCCAGAAACAGCTGTCTGCCCAGGTTTCTCTGCAGTGTCTGTCAGAAAAGCAACTGCACACACAGAACAGAACAGTGCCTCTGAACAGGTTGATAATAATGATAACTTTCTACTTTGAAAGGAGAAACATCAACATTTGTGTTTTTAAAAGACATAGAATGCCTTAGTCACTACTGCCTTTACAGGTGGATATGGGGTGTCAGCAGATGAAAGATGGGCAGCTTGTATGAGGCATGGAAGTGGCCTGAAGGAAATGTTAAAGACACAGACCGCTAGGTGAGACTGTACGGGAAAACATTTTCATATTTTTTGTCAATTGGCAAACTGCGGGAGACATGCTATAGCAAACACTCATGTGACACAAACAGTAAGTACGGGTGAAGTAGGTGGGCACATTGTATGGATTTTTCCACACCCCCAAATTCTGTCCGTTCCTTGAGGTGACCTTTAAAGCCTCAAGGGTACTGCAAAACATAAGTACGCCCCCTTTTGAATGTAGCTGCCCCCGTCTACAGCCCTCCATGGACCCGGACAACTAAAAACCCACAGCAGGATCAACAGCCTATACATTTAAACATTTGATTGGGAGGGGGTTTTGGGGGTTAGTTCTTTGGTGTCAAAGTAAGACGACCCTGGTTCAAATCCCGTCTGGGACCACCCCATGTATGTGCGCGGGCACTCAGGCTTTCACCTACAGTCCAAAAACACGCTTTTTAGGTTAATTGGAGATTCTGAGTTAGTTGCCTCTAAGTGTGAATGTGTGTGTGATTACGTGGCCGTGCAACAGATTAGTGACCTGTCCAGTGTGTGTACCCTGCTTTTGTTCAACATGAACTGGATTGGCTCTATTAACCCCGTGACTTGAGAGATTCAGTTGGTTCACAAGACGAATGAATGTAGAATTAATTTGATCACTTGTCATTTAGGGTCTTAGTTATTTATCATAGTTATTTCCCACCTTTATTATATTGCATACCTCATGGACCCAACTTGCCTTAAAGTCCCCCTACAACAATTTATTTATTTTCTTTCAATGTTTCCAGTGGGGTTTTAGTTGGGACTGTGAAATAAAAAAAAATTAAAAAATTCCACACCCTAAATGTCTTAAAAGCCATTTTTCCTGTTGATCTGAAGCCTTTGTTCCCCCCCCCAAAAAAAATCCCTTTGTGTGGCGTGGCTTATGGTGCTGACCTGGGTAACCCCGCCCCTTATCCTTCCAGACCAGTTAGCGAGACACACACTTTGGAAATCCCATGAAAAAATAAAAATAAGATCAAATATGACCATTCAGCCTGCATTGCACCAGCAGTAGCACTAGCTGGGGTTCATAACTGATTTCATGCTAGACATGTTGATTTTTGAATTCATTTGAACAAGAAATCTGATGAAACGTCAGAATACAGAGAAGGTCTAATTGCGCATCGTTTTCTAAATGCGTGCTGCCAGTGCTGATGGTTTTACATGTAGAGGAAGGGTTATGTTCAGGAGAACGATTCCAGTGTCCGGTTAAACCACCCGGTGGATCCTGAGCGGGTCTGCTGTTGCAGCTGCCCGGCGTTGTGGCTCACGGCTGCCCGCGGCGACCCGCTGCTGCTCGCGGTCGCCAACGGCTGCTTGCGGCAACAGAGTGGTTGACCTCTGATCAGAAGATTGCAGGTTTGATTTCCACCTTGCCCGCCCATGTGTTGAACGGTCCTCGGACACGACACTGAACCCCATCTTGCCTCTGGATGAAGGTTGGTGCCAGTGTTCAGCAGCGGAGCCACTATACCTATGAATGGTTGAATGGGACTGTGACTGTAAAGCGCCTTGGACCTTCAAAGAAGTTAGAAAGGCTTTACAAATATATGACATTTACTTCTGACATCTTAAACATCTCCTTTGGACGAACTGTTTTTCAATCTTATGTGTTTTGCTGCCAATTGTAGTTGTTCCAACATAAATAACTGATTTGCCAGGAAAACCTTGGGCCAAAGAAAGTGTGGGCAATACAATGTTAACCATGATAAACTCTAGTAAGCAAAGACTCCAGATTTGGTGCAAACAATTTTGTGAATAGTGATAGAGTTGGGGGAACATTGGTGATTCCAGTAGATCTTGGAGACAATAGCAGGAGAGCAGTAGAAGGAATTTAGCTTGGATGTGGCTGAATCCTCACGCTTTAGGACCATCAGATGAGACTGTGGATAAATAACCGGAAAATCCACGATGAGATGATTAGTGGAGGAAATTCTGCTAATACCAGAGTAGCAGCTGGAGAAACTCGAGGGAGAGGGGAGATCTGGCACATGGCTTAAGAGCAAACAGATCAGTGAGAATTTAAAAATCATAAACTCCTAGTAACATCCAGGAGAAGGGCAACAAAAGGGAATAAACCGAAGGGGAATCTGTAAACTGGTCCAAGGTCAGAGTCTGAGAGACGATCATCACGAATGATGAGATACTAATAGGGAGTAATCCAAAAACAAGGTCAAAGAGTGAAGCAGAGTCCAGTAAATAAATAATAAAAAAGCATATGCAGAGCAAGAAACTGAATTTTGTTTTTTTTTTGCAAAAATCTAAAAATAGAGCAGATGAAGCTAAAGGCCAAGAACAGGTTAGTGGAGTGAAGTTGCTGATCACAGCAGAAAACACGAGTGAAGTCTGAACTGCAGATCGCGGTGAGTAGACAGATCCCAGAGCAGTCAGATGAGATGGATAAGCAGTGAAGGTTTATTAGCCTCACAATTACAAAACAATGACAGGAAGCACACTGATAGCAGAGGCGGGGAAGTACGCCAGCGAAAGCTTTAGGAACCAAGAAGGGCCCGAAATGAACGTAAATAACCTGACAGTTTGGAGGAGCCAGGGAGAGGCTTTTATAGGTGCAGAAATTAAAGATGGGAAGCAGGTGTGCAAGGCCACCAGGTAGAGAAAGCCACACCTCCTGCCCCACGCCACCCTATAGAAGCACAAACAGAAAGAAATACATAAGTACAAAGCAACAACACCAGAACTAACAAAGGAATATAACACCAAGTTTCCTTTTTTCTTTTTACCTTTGCTGAACCGTCTCTAATCTGATGTTTAGGTCATCGATATCTGTGCTTTTAGATTTAGAAAGTGATTCTTGTCACGTATTTTAATATTTAAAATCAGGATACCTCCTGTCCTGCCCCCTTGGTTGGGATTCAACAAAGCATTCAATATTTAAAAAATACTTTCAACTTGAATACAAAAAAAAGACTAAATTTGTTTAGTTCTTCTATTTTTTTTAAGAAGTAAACAAATAATTCTTTATTTAAAGATATTAGACGTGGTTGTGATCTAAAACATCTGTGCTGATGTGTCTGGACCATAAAATTTAGTTTCCAAAAAGTTTACATAAGAAAAGTTTACAAAAGAAAATTAGCTAAGTCAGGTTTATACTAATCATCTGGTAATATATACAAGTGAGGTCAGCTGGGGGCAATGTAAAAAAATACAGGTTAGATGTCCAGTATTAAAACATATATAACAAATGTAGACTATATGCTGCTTTAAAAAACAGATTTGGCACAACAGAGAAAAACAAAAACCACATTTTTGTTTATTCTTTTACTTTTTTGTTTGTTTCTGTTTTAATTGGCTTTAGGGCAATCGCTGACAGTATAAAAAAGTCATTTTAACTCCTGCTCTCTGGAGCAACTTCTGTTTGTGTTATTTTTAAGAAACAGTCTAATAAAAAATAAATATGTTCTTTTTTTTAATTATTCTGGCTCAGGGCTGATTAAGAAAAAATAAAAACATACCTAAAGAAAAAAACAATAATGAACTGAGAACCATCTCCTGGCATTAAAAGAAAACAACAACAAATGTAAAGATATTAAATTGGTGTCTTGAGGGCAATGTCTTAAAATCATTTTATCTAGATCAGTGGCTCTGAATAGACACACGTTCATGAAAATAAATATCTCCAGGAAAATCCCTTGGAAGCTTTACAAAGACTTCAGATAGCTACTAAAGTCAGACACTTATTGAAACATGAAGCAGGACGTCAAATAATTCAATGTAAAAAAAAAAAAAGAAAGAAATAAAGAAGTCAATAGCGTAGCGGGGCTGACCGGTGGAACAGCGGTCAGCACCCTTGCCTCACAGCAAGAAGGCCCTGGTTCAAATCCCAGGCGATGTGACGGTCTGGTAGCAGCACATTTTGAGTGGCACCGCACGATTTGGACATCTCAGCCAGACAAAAACATAATATTTTAACTTTGGTGAGGTCGCCGGGTGGTGTCAACCAATCAGGGACTCCGCTTTAGGCACATGACGTTTTCAGTGACTCAATCAGCCAGTAGAATACACATGTAATATGTGGAACGATCTGACAGTTTTCCCCGTGAACTTTGTTTCTTAACCTGCTGTATCTCTTTTAGGCAGCAGGGTTTCTGGAGCCTGTCCCAGCTACTGTTGAGTGAAGGTGGGTACATCCAGAGAGTCTGTCGCATAAATTCTATGATGTTATCAGTCCATCTATCCGTATATTTATGTCACACAAGTTTCATGTTGAACGCTCTTCCTGATATTACTCTTTGCATTTACCGGGCTTGGGACAGGTACAAGTAGAACACTGATTTGTGCCTTGTTTAGGCTGCACTTCTATACATTTTTTTCTTTTTATGCTGCGTTTGTTAATCTGTCAGTCCATCGTTATGTGTCATTTGTCATTTATTTTAATTTTTTTTATTAGTTTTTTTTTCTAATTCAATCTTGTTTTCCACAGTCCATCACATTTAGGGGTCAGTCACGGCATATAGGGGGTCATTGTCTCCTCTTGTTCATGTCTTACATCGTTGTTATTCAGGTCTCTTATTGCATTTTTTTTTAATGGTTCCATAAATGTGGATTTCCCTCTTCTTGCTGTGAAAAATTCTGATAGATTTTTTTGAGTTAATATTTGTTCTCCTACGTTGATTTTTCCTCACCTCTTCTTTGAGTCATTTAACCCAAGTTCCCTCCTTCCTTAACAGGTGTTTGAAGATGTCACTCTCATACAGTATTTAAGAGTTCCGTCACAGTAAATAAAAATCCTCCCTGTTGGTGCTGATCCCTCAGAAGGTTGTCTCTGTCCTCCCACCCACTCTGTCTATCTTCACATTCCACTCACATAGTTGCCTTCAGAAAACTAAAAGCCAGACGGTGGTTTATTCAATCTGCTTGTTAAAGATACTGTCAGAACTTCATGTTTGTCTATGAAGACGTGAAACATTCACAAAGGAGAAAATTTAAGGAACTGAGTTTTACGAAATAACAGACAAATATGAAGAACTATTCCAAATGTGGTCTATAGATATAAAATAGCTGCTGCATTTATCAGCATTTTGTTGTATTGTTGGCTTAAAAAGTTACTTTTTTTGAGGTGGTATAAAAAAAGTTTTTGCAAATTGGCCAGGAAGAACAACCGGAGCTGAAAATTCAGCCTTAAATGTTTCTTGTCATCTGTTGTTTTTGTTCCCTGCATCTGTATGCTGTCATGGGCTGGTCGACGAGGACCCAGATGCAGGGAAGGAGGCTCAGATACTAGTTAGAAGACAAATAATTTTAATAACTAAAAAAAAAAAACCTCAGAGGAAGCGGTGCAAAAACTAGTCAGCAAGGAAAACCACAGGGAGGGCATACAAAACAAACCAACACTGAACACAGGAGGACCTCAACTTAAAAAGGGAGCAAGCGAAATCAACTAAGTGCAGACAGCTGTGCACTCCTCCACAGAGATCAGGAGAGGGTGGAGATCAGCTGGGAGGAGCCACAGTCAGCCTGCACAGAGGAAGAAAGAAAAGGTGAACCACAAGTAAAAAGAGACATCATCTAAAACATAACATAAGCTTTCCCTGTCTCGTGCCACTTCTCACTTGATATGAGATCACAGATGTGGGTCAGAGGAAAAGGGGACATGAGCACTGTGAATTGAGTTAACCCACATCAGCACAAATGAAGCTTGTCGTCTTTACACACTGAAATACTCTCAGGTTCATTAGTTTCTCTTCCCAAACCTTTATGTCTCTTTGTTTCTTTTTTTACTTTGTTTTATTTATTTTTTTTCTGAGTTAATCCACAAACTCAAAGGAAAAAGAGGAAGCAAAGTGGAATGCAAATGAGTTATGCAACTTACTCGTTTGTATAGTTTGCCACTAAAGAAAAGAAAAGAGGCACTTTGTATGATTATTATTTTATTTCTGTAAAAGTTTGAAGAAACTACATTTTTGTGTTGTTTCTCTGAATGTTCTGCAACATACAGCAAGTCAACTGTATAAAATACTAGAATGTGAGTTATGCATTGAATGAGGTTTATTTTAAATCACAAGTGTCTGACTGCAAGCCTCGAGGGTTCAGCTTTCTACTGGGTTCTTAGAAACTCGGCCCTATTTGTTGGTAATGATTTCCTGGATCAGGTTTTGCAAATAAAAAGCTTCAATGGCAGTTTTTTTTTTTTTTTTTTTTTTTAACTGGCGGCACAGTAGGCTGCCACTTACCATAGTTTTGTGTTAGCTTACTTTTTTTTTTTTGGTTATTCTCTTGTTGTTAACCTGTTTTTGACTGACATGACATTTTTCCTTTTTCTTTTTTTTCTTTTTTTAAAGTGGAATGCCTGATAATCCATTTTTGGACTATTTTCCACCACTTGTCTGCAGCTGCTTGCAGGTGCACCGCAACAACAAAATGAAACCAAAAAAAGCAACCGATGATCACAGGAGAGGCTGGGAGACATGGGGTCCTTCCGAGTTCACAGAACTCTAAAAGGCTTTGTCCGAATTACCTCCCTACTCTTTAAAGAATTATATAGGCTGGTAAAAAAAAGGAGAACAATTTGGACCATGCTCATGGATTTTTTATTTATTTATTTTGAAACGGTAACTGCAACGTCACTGAATTCATGAAGTAAAAATCAAATGAATACGAACATTTTACAAAGACTATTTGTGAATCCACTGGTAGGAACACGAAGGGGGTCAACAAACTGCTGTGGAGATCCGACTCTTTTCTGGGATGTCCTCTCGATTCTGTGACTGTGGTCGGTGAGAATAGCGTGTTATGGAAAATGGAATCCATAATGGACAAACATTTTCATTAGACCAAAACAGAAAAAATTACCATCATCACAGTATCAGGCCAGTGTGGTATGCATACCTCAAAAGGAGGCATAATTGGCGATAAGTGGTCTCCAGTTGTGCAAATGCTAAACTATCTTTGTTGTGTAATAAAGAATCAAATAAAGCCCTTTATTTGCCGTGGTGCAGCGGTAGGGCAGTCAACTCCTGATTGGGATATTGTGGGTTCAATTCCCAACTTGCTTACCCATGTGCTGAAGTTTCCTTGGGAAAGACACTGAACCCCACATTGCCTCTGGTGGAAAGTTGGCACCTGTGTTTGGCAGCGGAGCCACCACCAGTGTGTGGATGTATCTTTGACTGTAAAGCGCTTTGGGCCTTTAAGGAAGGTAGAAAAGCGCTTTACAAGTATACGCCATTTATCAAACAGATGATATGGACCTCCTTGTGTCATTGACCAATCATTGGAGCCCTCTAATGCCAGATGCCAGCCTTCTACATGCTGCGGGAGTATGACAAATAAACCAAAAATGACTTTTTTTCCCCGACACATGACCGAACAAGACTTGCGATGGGTGAGAGCAATCTGATTGTGAAAACAAAAGCACGTTTGTTAGGGGTGTCCAGATGACTTGGACACAGGTGTACCGCAGATCCTCTACCCCCCACCCCCTGGCGCGCATCATTCAAATCAATTTTCCGATTAAACTTGTGCCCGCCATCTTTATTTGGATGTGCGTCAAAGTCGATGCCTTTTAAATGATCTGAACCGTGAGCTTTGTGAACCATTACACCCCTAGTGTAACTTATTTGGTAGATGATTTGGTTTCAGGTTTTCATTTTGGTTTTCTGTGAAGGAGCATAAATTATTTTTCCATTTATCGCAACTCATATCGTCACTGCAGTTTCAAACATATTTATCGCATATCACAATTTTTTCTTATATCGCATAGATTTAATCTTCATCCTCTTCTGCATGAGACCAGGACTGCACCACGGAGCTGCTCAAGTCAGAGGCTTTACTTCAGACCTCCAGGAACGAGCGCTTTCACAGACCATAGTTCTCGTCCGCTTTTAGACTCTACAATGCCCAATAGACAATAAACAATAATTTTTTTTAAAGTCTATGCTTGGTGGTGTTTATTATGTAGCTACTGTTTTAATAGAGCTACAAGGTCATTTCTCATTCAACAAAGTTTTATTCCATCTATTCTATGAAGAATACTTGCTCCTCTTCACCCTCTTCACCCCACCTGAAATTCACTGAGCAGATGATGGAGCGAGTCGGGATTGGGCTTCGATCTACCCTCTGGTTAATCCATTTTTGTCCCCCATAACTCTGTCACCAGAACGTTCGAAGGGTCGACGTAAAGCCACCCTCTCCTGTACAACATCATTCCTGTCCATGCAATCAGATGTTTGATGTGTTGAGGGTCCAGGCTGTGGATAAACACAGTCATGATGTTCTCCAAGAAAAACCTGGGACCCTGTTCTCTCTGAAACACACACGTTTCTAATACTTGTCACCACAGGAGGAATGTAATGCCCAAACGCAAACAAAGGATTTAAAGAGGTGTAAACATTTCCTCTGCGCACTTCCAGAAAACAGAAGGTAAATGAAAAATATTATTACTCCTAGACCTCTCAAGTTAGCACTTTTAAATGTCAGGTCTTTGGCAGGAAAAACATTTTTAATTAACGATTTTATCACTGAGAACAAAGTTGATTTTATGTTTTTAGTTGAAACCTGGTTAGATGAGAATAGTAGGGGTGCAGTTCTCACAGAGTCGGCTCCTCCCAATTATGGTGTTATCAGTGAGGAAAGAACAAGCAGAAAGGGTGGGGGGGTTGCAGTTTTGTTTAATGAAATGTTTCAGTGTAAAAGGTTATCTTTGGAAACTTTCCATGTTTTGAATATGTAGCCCTACAGCTGAAGGCCTCACTCAAAACCATATTTATCAATATCTATCGACCCCCTAGATATAGTCCAGAATTTAACCTTGAGTTTAGTGAACTGCTGTCTATAATTTGTCTTGATTTTGACTGTATAATCATGCTGGAGATTTTAACATCCATTATGGAAATCTTGAGAACAAAGGGACTAAGGACCTGAAAAACACTAACATGTAACAGAGCCCACACACAACAGAGGGAATATTCTTGATTTATTGATTTCCAAAGGTCTGAACATCTCTAAGGTGACTGTATGTGATTTAGGTCTGTCTGATCACTGCTGTGTTTTCTGTGAGAGCACAATTCCAGTACACAAAAATGTTTTGAAGGAGGAGATCACAAAACGGTTTATAACTGAAAATACTAGTGAGATGTTCAATCAGATTTTCTCTCTGACTCCTCCCCTCTCAGGGGATTCAGTCAATGAACTTGTTAATAGCTTTAATTCCAACATGTCAAATTTCATGGATAGCATTATATATTATATATTATAGCATTGCTCCCAGTAAGGTGAATGTGATCTCTGGTAGGAAAAAATCTCCATGGAGAAATTCCATTCTTGTAAAGAACGGAAAAAGAGAATGTCGGAAATCTGAACGCAGATGGCGAAAATCTAAACAACAGGTAGACTATGACATCTATAAAGAAAACTTCACTTATATAATTTACAACTGAGCAATGCAAGGAAGTCCTATTTTTCTGAAATTATTACCAAAAACTCCCATAATGCTCGGGCCTTATTTAATATAGTCGACAGGTTGACAAAACCCCCTGTGTCAGTGGCACCAGAACTTTACTCCACCAAAGCCTGTAATGACTTTGCCAAATTCTTCAGGGACAAAATCAAAAACATTAGACAAACAATTATTTCATCAACTACAAGTTCAGGATATGAACCCTATCCACTAGAAACCATAAACCCCATGGCTCAGTTTCAACCCATAAACAGTAAAGAACTGCAGGACATTCTATGTCAACTGAACTCCTCCTCCTGCTGTCTGGATATTCTACCACAAGCTTTTTCAAAAAAGTTTCAAAGATCCTGGAACCAGCCCTGCTCCAGATTGTCAACTTGTCGTTAACATCTGGTGTTTTCCCAGAACCACTGAAAACAGCTGTAATCAACCTCTCCTAAAAAAGGACAGTCTAGACAAAACTCAAATGAACAACTACAGACCGATATCAAACCTGCCATTCTTAAGTAAGATCATTGAAAAAGCTGTTTTCCATCAGTTAAATGAATTCCTAATAAATAACAAATGCTATGATGTCTTCCAGTCCGGCTTCAGACAGAACCACAGCACTGAAACGGCTCTGACCAAAGTGACCAATGACATACGTTTGAATACAGACAGTGGAAATATGTCAGTGCTAGTTTTACTGGATCTCAGTGCTGCGTTTGATACAGTCGACCACGCAATACTACTCAGACGACTGGAAAACTGGGTGGGTCTCACTGGCCAGTACTAAAATGGTTCAAAACGTACTTAGAAAACAGGAAATATTTTGTGTCAATTGGTAACTTCACTTCTGAGCCAACAGAAATTACATGTGGAGTGCCCCAAGGCTCCATCCTGGGACCACTTCTATTTAACATCTACATGCTCCCACTGGCCCAGGTTATAAAGAACAACAACATTAGTTACCATAGCTATGCAGATGACACACAGATATATATTAGACTGACACCAGGAGACCGAGGCCCTGTACAGGCTCTTGGTAAATGCATTGAGGACATTAATGACTGGATGTGTCACAACTTACTTCAATTAAACAAAAACAAAACTGAGGTTATTGTCTTGGGGCTAAAGAAAAAAGGTTAGACGTCACTACAGAGCTTCAATCTATTCAACTAAAAACTACCAACCAGGCCAGAAACTTGGGTGTAGTGATAGACACAGACTTAAATTTTGATAAACACATTAAGGCAGTCACTAAATCAGCCTATTATCATCTCAAAAATATCTCAAGGATTAAAGATTTGATGTCTAAGCAGGACCTGGAGAAACTAGTGCATGCTTTCATCTTTAGTCGACTTGATTACTGTAACAGTGTTTTACAGGACTACCAAAAAAATCCATCAGGAAACTGCAGCTGATTCAGAACTCTGCTGCTCGGGTTCTCACAAGGACCAAGAAAGTAGACCACATCAGTCCAGTTCTGAGGTCTTTACACTGGTTACCTGTCTCTCAGAGGATAGACTTTAAAGTTCTGTTACTGGTTTATAAAGCTTTGAATGGTTTAGCACCAAAATACATGACTGACCTCCTGACCCAGTAATGTACCAGCCAGACCTCTCCGATCATCAGGATCCGGTCTTTTATCAGTTCCTAGAGTCAGAACTAAACATGGAGAAGCTGCATTCAGCTTCTTTGCACCACAGATCTGGAACAGACTTCCAGAAAACCTTAGATCTGCTGAAACACTCAGTGTATTTAAATCCAGGTTAAAGACTCACCTGTTCTCAGTTGCATTTGATTAATATGTATTCAAAAGTTTACGTCCGCACTTTTTATCTATGCTTGTTTTAAATTAAAATCTTTTTACTTTCTTTTAATTTTATTTTAATGATTTGAATAATGAATGACATTTTTACTATTTCTTTTGATTGTTTCTTTTAATGTTTTATGTAAAGCACTTTGAATTGTCTCTGTACATGAAATGTGCTATACAAATAAACTTGCCTTGCCTTGCCTTGCTCTCGAAGCCTGGAGTTTGACACACGTGCCCTAAGTACTGCTTTATATAAAACTTGCCAAAAATAAAAATAAATTATTATCAAAATGTAAATTTTGTCTTGTATTTGTTTGACCAATAAAATTAAAACTAGAAAAGTTCCAATACCTGCGATAATACTCGTGTGAATGCTTACTGACTGAAGATGCAGAGAGTGTTTGTTGTTACTTTAATTACTGAAGGGATTAACTGAAAATTATTTGCAAAACATTACATTTTCCTAAAAACTGGAAACTTCAATAAAGAACTATGAAAGAGCACTAAAGCTGACCTAAATTTCTAAAAACATTTGCAGTAAAATTGCTTAAAAGTCCCTAATACGTGTCAGTTTTGCAAACATATTTAATATGTTGCTTAATTATTAGCTAAACTCCAAATTTACCAGAAACCTTAGTAGATGCCAAATTAGCTAGCTTGTTGCTTAAATTCTAGCTAAACTCCAAAATAGCCTAAAGTTCATCAGTAAACTAAATTAGTCAAAAAACGTTAGTGTGTTGCTAAAATTAAAAGCTAAACTCTAAATTAGCTTAAAAAACCTTAGTAGATGACAATATAGCCAAAAACATTAGAATATTGCTAAAATATTAGCCAAACTCCAAATTAACACAAAAAACCTCAATAGAAAGCAAATTAGCCAAGAAAGCTAGCAGATTAATTAAATACTAGCTAAACTCCAAAATAGCCTAAAATTTATCAGTGAACCAAATTCGTTAAAAATGTAAGCATGTTGCTAAAATAGAAGGTAAACTTTAAATTAACCTATAAAACCTCAGTAGATGACAAATTATCCAAAAAACGCTAGCATGATGCTAAACTTTTAGCAAAACTCCTTTTTTTTAAAAAATTAATATGAAAAATGAAAACATAGCCCATGAATACATTTAAAAGCGTGTTGCTAATCTTCTTAAAATTTTGAAATTACAAGGCTTTGTCATTCATTGGATACGTATTTTGTTCAATATTTACAAAACTGTATAAAACTTGATACCAAGATTGGTGAAATCATTGAAAGTGTGATTGAGTTTTTACGTGCCACAAAACATACAGAAAGAAGCAGGAGAATCACTAGAATGAACTTTTTAAAAGGTATTCTAAACAGCTAGATTCATCTTTCAACATATACAGTTAATGTATTTAACGAGGACCTTTTTCCCCCCATGTACTCATATAGAACATACATGTTTTGCCCCAGATTTTGAATACTTTTTTAGCGTCCTTCTTTTATGGTAATGCAGGATGAATAACTATCTATCCAGACATTCCTCCTCCTCTTCCTCCTCCTCCTCCTCCTCTCAATCCTGCTTCAGTCCTGCAGGTCAGGCTGCTGTAATTGCTCCATTGATTGGTGACAAGTTTGATGCAAAGAGGTGCCGTCTGGACAAACAAGAAAAGTGACAGCTGGGCAGGATGATGCATACCTGCATCAAACCCACAGCATCAACAAGCATGCAGGAAACAAAAAAAAAAAAAAAAAAAAGAAAACAGCAGAGAGACAAGGTGACAGGACTGACAGTGACGGATGGAAACATAACCTGAGCAGGAATTTCCACTACCTGTGAGATCATCTTTGCTAGCAAGAGAAAGAATGAAGACTGTTTTGTCTGTGGTCCTTTTGATTGATGTCTTTTTATTTATTTTCTTGTTATGAAAACGTGTATCCAAGGCTTGGTTTCTTTGGTTTTACTCTGTTAGAACTTTTCACTACTTTTTTTAAAAAAAAATTTTATTTTAGCATTTTTCCATCTTTTTCTTACAAATGCAGAAAAAACCTGGACATACCCCAAGCCTGGATGAGTGGAAATGCTATGATTGAGTTATTAAATAATATATTTATCAACAGTAGGCTGATTAAAGGTTGCCCTAAAAAAGAAAGATTTTTTTTCAATCAGATAAGACCAAGAACAACAACAACAAAAAATACTCTTCATGACATTCAGCATTAACACCTTTGTGCCTGAATTTATTTCCAAATATATATAAAAAATATATATTTTATTTTTTTCCTATTTAATGTTTTGCTAAATTAAGTGAAATTCTAGATTAAATGGTATTTTGTGAATTTGTGACATTCAGTGTAAAACGGGGTAAGTACAGTATCCCAGAAGTACAAATAACAACAACATTTCCGGTTTGAGTAAAAAAAAAAACAAAAAAAAAAAAACAGGAAAACAGAATCAACTTCCAGATATCAAAATAAAATGAAAGTGAAAGAAATGAAAGAAAAGAAGAATCTGGAAAGGGTGACTACTGTGTGACATCACTGATTAGATGATGTTTGACAAAAGTTGTTTAGCAAGAAGTCCTGCTGGATATACTAATCCTAACAGAAAATATGCTGATTTTTTTGAGCACCTTATAACACAACCAGTTGTGTGGTACAAATAAGTTAACATACATGATGACTTCACACACCAACCATTAAAGAGTTCCAGGAAAGAAAGTCAGTATATGAAATAAAGGAGCAAAGGAAAAAAAAATCCCACCCCCCCATTTTATTTATTTATTTTTCAAGAAACACAGATAATTGAAAACAAAATAATTTAAGTAAAGCAAATAAGTGAAAAAGTAGACAAGATTAGAAAGGGAAGTATGTATTTTCAATAAATAAATATATAAAATGTAAAACACTTCGTAAATTGTTCCCCACCTTCGCTCGATGCTGAGTGGGATAGGCTCCAGCAACCATGTTAAAAAACTGATAAAATGTATAGAATTTAATTTTTTATTTTTAAAGCAACAATTAAGATACTGAACCAGCTTAACATGTTCTTTATATTAAATTTGGTTCTGCCAATGTTTTATGACAAAATGATGACTAGAGTTGAGTTTTTCTGAAAAATTATAATGAATGAATGCAAAATTCTAAAAAGGTTTTTAGGAATTCCAAGGGATCTTTAGAGATATAGTTGATTTAGTCAATTCCTTAAAAGGTGTGATCTTTTAAGAATTTGTTGTTGCTCGGTTGCAAACTTTATAAAAAAAAAAAACTTTCCAAAAAGTTCACATGTCGTCATAAAATTGGGTCAAAGCATGAAAATGAAAACATGCATTTGATGACCCACTGCGGAGATCAACATGAGTTTTTTTTTTCCTAATACCACCCACTTACAGACCAGCAAAGCCGCAAAGAAAAAATATGCATAATCCTGAGAATTTCATCTATCCTGCTGTCAGTGTGGGCTGTGAAGTTTCCTTTTCCACTTATGTTTTGCTAAGAGAGAAAAAGTAAATACACCGACATTGTACTTTGGCTTTCTCGCAGTTCTTGTTTCCTGTCATATTTCCCTGTTTCTGTTTTTGCAGACCCATCTGTTCATTTTGATATCTTACGCCCGGCTGTCTTGTTGACACTTCTTTTCTTTTTTTGTCCTCCCTCTCCATCTCCATTTTTAAGTGATGCGACGCTGCGGCGGCCCCGGAGATTAAGGGAATGGTGTATTTTTAGAGCAGTGATCTGAATTTCAAACGCTGTGCCCATCTGGTGGCTGCTGGATGGTGATGAACATTGGGAACCTGCATGGTGGCCACGGCAGAGACTGGACGAAGCGTGCATCCTCCAGGCGCCAGGAGAACACACCAACATGGGAGCCTTTTAATGCTTTTCTGAAACACATTTTTTTTTTTTTTTTTAAATGTTCAGTCGGTGTGTGTTCGTGAAACTTTTAAGCATGCAAGCATGTCCATGATAATTCAAAAATCCCTGCCAAACAATCAAGAATCTGGAGAATTTTCAGTCTTTTTTTTTTTTTTTTACAGACTCATTTTACACAGGAAAGCAGTATTTTTTCAATGAACATTTTCATCTGTTGCTCTGCAGCATTGATTAAAAAAAAAAAAAAAAAACTAATTTGCGGTTTGAAAGGAAGTTTTCAATTTTTACCTTTGGACTGCACATTAGATTGACAAGAGCTGGAAAGACTTTTAGTTCTTTGAAGGAAATAATTAAAAATTGTGAACTCATGTTCAAGGATAGTAAAAATGTATCTGACAAAAGTGTAAAAGTAGCAATTGAAATGACCTTTTATCAAAACTATAACAAAGCTGCCAGGACTCAGAAAACACATATTATCATTTATTTTATAACTTTAATTAATCATGCTAAAACAAAATGTCATTACTTACATTTAAATGTAAACTTCTGTGCTTCATAGCACACCCACATGAAGAAATGAGTTTCTCCTCCATGGCACAGCTCTGTGACGGAGGAATACAGAGCCTTCCGCCGCTTAGGTTTCCACTTCAAAATTATTTTGGACACCCCTACCCCTCCAAATGCCCCTACGATGGGGGGTGGTAGGGAGAAGCCGGAGGGGTAGGTTTGTTATTGCAAGAGCTGCCGTCTCCTTGTCTGTCTTCTAACACTTCAACCCCCTAGTTTCCACTTCATTGATGGATGCTCACCATGTTTTTTAAAACAGCATGTTCATTTCCAATTTGTTTTTTGGAATATGGTTGATTTTCTACAAAGTGTTTTTTTTTCCTTCCACATCTGGGTGAAGTTTAGCGTCCTTTGTTTAATCTTCATAAATTATAATTATTCAAAGTATAAAGATATACATTTTCTGGCTCTCCATGTCAGCATCTGAGTCTTAAAAAAAACCCAAAAAACGTACAAACAGAAAAAAAAATGTATTATTCAAGTCTTATTTCACACAACTGGTGCTGATAAGCACATCTATTGGCTTTCATTCCTAAGACCCACTCTGATGTAAATCTTGTTTTTTGATGATTTTAAAATGTTCTTGTGAATTTTTTCTGATGGAGGACAAAAAAATTAAGCTTAACCCATTAGAACCCAGACTAATCTTTCTTTAAAGTGAAAAGTATGCATGACGAATCACAAACCAAGTGTACCCCATAACATCTTTCTGATGTGCTTCTTTTACAATGATGTCCTATAGGTTTTTTTGGGTTAAAACGCATTTCTGTGTTTTTTTTTTTTTTTTCTTAATTGTTGTAAATAAAGATGTAGTATATCACAGTTTTGATGTCAACAATAGCACTGGGTGGGCCACAAGCTCCCTATTCTAAGCTTTCAGTGATGGAGAGGGGAAGAGAGGTGGGATTGCTCTTAGCCCGGACTAGTTGAGTTTACTAAAACAGTGCGTTGAAACAGATTGCCTTAAATTTCTTAAGTTTTTACATAGATCCAAAACTAGACAAGTTTAGTTCAATTAACTTAAAACAGTACGTTAATACATTTGTCAAAAGGAAATGATGCTAGCAAAGTTTGCTTAATGAAATATGTAGTCATAACTTATAATCATAAGTACATTATGTTTTCAAAAAGGAACATTACTCAGGTGGGAATTGAACCCTGGGTTCCTGCATGCTAGCCCTATACCTAACCAACTAAGCTATCCTTGTACCGATATTCTCACACTTGCAAAAGACACTAAAATCCTTAATTTTGATCATTGATTGATTATCTGCTTCTTCACTTTTAGTGGCAAAGTCCTTACGAACTCAGACTATTTTAATACATTAAAAAACCTGTACAAACTTTTTAAAACAGAGTGCAGAGAATGTCCTATGAAAACAGAAATGATTTGGACAATGATGATGGACGATAGTTGGGAATGGTTTGGTCACTACAACAAAATTTTCTTAAAATCCCAAAGGAGTAAACATGTTTACATTTTGATCATCAAGAAAAACAAAAAAACAATGCTTACTTATAGCCCATTTTTGGCTAAAAACCAGCGCTTTCAAACTCTGGGGAAAAAAATAGGATTTAAAAGCAACTTTTATGAACAATAAATAAATCAAATTTTACTATGAGAAACTCAGCTTAAAGCAAATTCTGATGCTGATGAAAGAATTGTAAGGAGGAGGACCAAGACGTTGCTAATTAATAAAGGGCAGAATTAGAACCAGTTTCCATCAAACAGTTTTGATATAAGCTCCGCCCACTCTTGCAGGAACTAAAGAACAGTAGTGATCTCTACATAGTATAATTAGTAACACTTAAAACTAATCTTAAATGTGTCAAACAACAAATTTATTTAAGTAATGACACAAAACTAAAAATTATAATGAATGATTACTCAAAATTGTTATTACAGCTAAAGTCAGTGTTTACAGTACAACTCAGAGGGAATTTTTTAATGAACTACAATGAAATTCATAATTGTAATTAGAAGACCAATGTGAACACTCAAAATTGCTCAAAAGATGAGGGTCTTTAAACAAAAAATCAGAAAAAAAGACCTTTCCTGATATTCGTGTTTTTGAATATGTTTATGTTAATGTGCTACCTTTCTTAATCCCCCAATTTAATCTCATTTTGATTTTTTGAAGTCTTTTGAAAATACCAGGTAATACCTCTGTTGTCACAAATACTTGGGCTGTGATAAGCCAATTAGACCTCAGAGGTGAAACCGTCCAGCATCTTAGAAGAATGAGAGAAAATCCAAGTAAAAGCTTTAGAAAACCTCCATTAATGGAGAAGATATTTTTGTTGTTGAGGGGCAGCAGAACTTCGACACATTCTACAGTAAGGTGGATTTAAGTTCAGCTGTAAGAAATGTGTTTGCTTGAGCCATTTCACCATGGACTGTTTTCTAAGCAGAGCTTAAAAAAAGATGGATTTTCCACTGGATTGTGCCCCAAACCAGAGAATGTTCTACCTCTGACTGATGTGTGTCTGTGGCTGGTGTGTGTTTGTCAGAGGTGCAGTGTTTGCAGAGACTGACGTCGAAAACAAAATCTGTTATTTTTCCCAAACCCATTTTTTTCTCCTACATTTCCACTTAACGTTCTGTAAACAAACTGCAGTCGCCGAGCTGACAATAGCTATATGTACATTCCATTTTGTAGTACTAAGGTTCTTGTAGAGGGACTTTTGTTATGTAAATTCAGATCCACCTTAAAAAGATTCAGTATTGAATAGAGATGTGCCAATGTTTTGCTTTATCTGCTGCAAACTTAAAGATTTACTGCTTCACTCGTGACATGGAGGAGATGGAGAAAAAAAATAGTTAACTGAGCCGTGTCTGCGATGGGGAGGAAAAATATCTATCTGCATAGTCAGTTTATGTCTCAGAAAGAGATAAAATATTTTTCAGTTTTGTGAACTTGCATCATTTGAACAGATTATATAATAAAGCTAGTGCAAGAAAAAAAAAGCACAGACTTGACCTCCTTAAAGTCCAACTCCAATAATCTTTTAATCTATTTTAAAAGTGTTCCCATGGTATTTTAATTAATTTTGGCCAAAATGAAAAAAAAGAAAATAGAAAAAAAGGTGCTATCTCGTACATCATTTCTACAGAGCTGCAGGAGTTCATAAGAAATTTGCCTTTGAGACTTTTGTCATGGAGTAAGCCCACATCCATTTTCCATCATCCATCTGTTTGCATGCTCTCCAACTTGTCAGGGGTTGCAGATGAGGACACAGGCGCAGACGCAGGACTCGGTAAGAACTCGTGTTTAATTGCTCACACGAACACACAGTTACAAACAGAACGAACCCGCAACAGGAACAGAAATTAGCGCGGTTAAATACCAGTCCGGTAATCAGCAACAGGTGAAACCACTGAAGCAATCGAAACATAACAGAGGAACAAAAACGGAAGACGTAAAACCCCAGGCGAGCCGTCCTGACCCCGAACCTGACACAACTAGCTTACAGCTCCTCACAAACGCAACGTAATATCACCAGTGCAACAAAATTGGACTGCAATATCAAATCCAGCTTTGAACAAGATGCCAGCTCAGACCAGGAAAACACAGACGTAAATGGATCTAGTTGTCTACAAACGGAGTGGATCAGGGAGATTGTGGTCGGCCCATTGGAACTTCAATCCAATTACTAGATTTTTCAAACAGCATTTCATATCTGCTCCTGATTCACGATTTGAATAAAGAAATTTTCAAAAACAACATTTTGAGCTATATTTTCTGAACCTGTTTCCTCAAGTATCAGCAAAATGTCACAACAAAACACCAAAACCACAATTTTCATTGGAGTCAGTGTTAAAGAAAGTGTCTTTTGTTATAAACAGTTCAAAGACATGAGACTCAAAGCAGCCAGTTTAACTCGTGATACTTTCAAGAATTGGAAGAGAACAGAAGAAACACAACTCCTACATCTGTTTGTCCTCATTACTCTTTTATGTTGGGCCTAATGAAGAAAAAATGTCATACTATAAAGACTGTGGGTTTCATAAAAATGGAATCTTCAGTTTGTCTTTTTGGTCTCTTTTTCACATAACATGTCAGGATTTTAAGACGAATGTTTGCTTCAGAATTTCAACTCTGAGCTCCCTTTTTCTCAAAAAAAGAAAGAGCAAACACCAGCACATCATTAGTCAGATGCGTGACTGCTGCCCCATTAACGGTCAGGTTTGGAGATGTGAACCAAGCAAGGTGGGGGGAACTTAAGACTCACCAGTCTGTGGACTGCAGCTGTGACTCACAGTTAGTGTCTGAAGTGAGGCTGTAACACCAAGTCACGATGCGGAGGGAGTCAGAGGAGGATGGGGAGCCCACAGTGGCCAATGTGTCACAGCTGCTTAGGTAACCATGACAGCCTTAAAAAGTTTCATAAGCAGGAACTCTTCGGCTTAAAAAAGAAGACCTGCAGCAATTATTTGTAATTAACTGTTGCTTTTTCTAAATAAGTTTCGATAGAAATACTAATAATTGTTTTTTTGTCGTGCAGCTTTACGTTTAAGTATATGTTTTGTGGACATCACTTTTTTTACATCATGATGAAAAGTGCTGTATAAATAAAGATTGATTAGATTTGAAAGAAACAATTCAACATGTGTTTCTTTTTTTAATCCACTCTCTGTAGCGGAAAATAGAGATGCTACTTTTAATCTAAATCATTCATCAAGGAAGACAGAGTTTGAGTAACCCTGAAGGCTCTTACTGGAATTCTGGTGGTAATATTTTCCTCATATTTGTTTAAATCTTTATAATCTTCATAATAGTTAGGCCTCAAATCACAGATTGCTCATTTAAAACACCTCAAAGCCTATTTTGATTTGTTTTTCCAAGTCACTAGGGTCTTTTGTAAAGCAAATTTTTTTCTCAAGCTCTGACGGAGTTGGAAATCCTAAATCAACTTGCTTTTACGCTTATAAGGTCCTCAATGGAGAAAAAAAATATTGACATTTTTCAAATATCATCACAGATGATCACTTGAGCTTAAATTGGCATTGATTTTGGATGAGACTAAAAATACCAACAACTGGGGGGGAGGAGTTGAATTTTACTTTCAAAATAAATAAAAAAATAGGGTTAAGTGATCCACAGTGGTGAAGCAGATAGTACTCTCTCCTCACAACAAGATGATGCAGATCCCACCTGGGACCTTCCCATGTCAAGTTTGCGTGTCCTTCCTTCACATGTGGTTTCTCTTGGCACACCCACCTTCTTTTTACTATGCAAAGACATGCTTCATTAGTTAATTTCTAACTTTAAATTGCTCCTAGGTGTGTGGGAGTGTATGTGACTCTCCAATAGATCAGCAACCTCTTCAGGGTGTACCCTGCCTTTGCAAAACTGTAGCTGGGTTAGCTCCAGCACCCCCGTATTCCTAAAAGGGATTCATCAGGATAAAGGTTGACGGCAGCACCTTATGTGTCAGTGCCCAATGAAGCAAAAACAACAGTAATGCTTTGTTCACATCTGGCACGGGAATATGCGTTTGAGTGACCACTTCCTATGAAAAGTCTGTGTAAATATGCACATGTATACATGTTTCAGACTCTCACGTTCACACGTTGCTTTGCAAGGTTTTGAGTCTGCTTTTGGACTTTACGTAGAAATGTGTGTTTTTATTTTTTTAACTCTCATTTTAACAGGAAATTTCAAAAGTCGCAGGACTTGAACATGCAATCAGTCTTCTTCCACTCATCCGGGATCAGACTGCGGAGGTCTTAGCGAAGACTTCTTCCAGTTCCTCTGGGGGAGATGTTCCCGAGCCAGCCGAGAGAGGTAGTCTCTCCAGCGTGTCCTGGGTCTTCCCCGGGGCCTCTTCCTAGTGGGACATATCTGGAACACCTCTCCAGGGAGGCGTCCAGGACACATCCGGCCCATTAAACTCCACCACCTGGGGCAGGAGCACTCCATCCACAGAGAGAGGGTAAACTACTTTTCTCTCGTGCAAAAATCAAATAAAAAAAATGTAACCAGTTGAATTTTGATGAGTCAGGAACTCAGATTTGACAATGACGTATGGGTACCATCTTTTTCAAAACACAGAAGTGCTAACCGTTTGAAAAGTGATCATAAAGGAGAAGTTATTAAATGCTGTTTGTCCCCAGATGAAGTTATATGAAACCAAGTCTTTCATATATCGAAAATAGAACTTTGAAAGAAAAAGCCTGGAGCAACATTTGGGAGATTTGCACCACTTCAATATTTTACACCAAGTCTCCTCCAACAGTGAGTATTTGCACTAGTATTGGATATCAACAGTTCAGTGTGAATACCATAGTCTAAAAGCACACTCCAGAATCCACATTCACCATGTCCTTCATGTCGAACATGCCCGGAGTGTCTGCAGCATAACAGTGGGACTCAAAAAATCTTTACGATGTCTTTAATATATAATTCTTCCATTTACTTTACAGATCCACTGGATGGAGAGTAAAGAAGATTCTACTGCTGGCCCTGGGATCTGGTCCCAGACTAGCAAAAAAAGATGGATGGATGGACGTTTACTTTATGCCATCTTCTGTTTTGTAGTTTAGACAAACTGCCTTTCAAATCTCTTGGTCCATATTAGTGCGTAAAGAAGTCCATTAGAGTTTCTTGGGTTGCTGTAATCACTAATTCTTTTGACATTTAAGAGTCCTTTTTGTCCACCATGAGTCCCACAACAATTCATTACCTGTAAGCCAGAAGAGCACTGTTGCATTTTTCAGAAGAACCCAGAGAATTTAAGAAATACTGATGAAAAAAATACAGGATCCACATGAATAGAGCTGATTTCAGCCGAGATCAAAACCAATCAAACTGTTTGACAAAGCACAGCAGGGGCATCATGTACGACTCAAACGTGTTGAATCATCCATCACTCACACTCTTCGGCATTTCACACATGCTATATTTAACAGACACAGTCACTCTCAGGCCAGTCCATGAACACACACACACCTACATCTCTGCCATAACTGACTCATCCCTATCCCTCAACGAAGCTAAGGAATAAAAAATTAAATTAAAATGCTAGGCGTGTGGAGTGCAAAGGAATCACATACACTCATTACAGCTGCAATCTGTCAACCAAGGACACAGTGAGGAGGGAGATCTTCCTCCCTCCTTATGTCTCCATCTCTCTCCCAGCCAAGCTGATAATAACCAGAAGGGGAAGAAGGAGACAAAGAGAAGTAGAGAATTAAGAGGCAAAAGTCACAACACTTTTAATAGAGCTTTTGATTGTGATAATAATTAATTTATAATTATAGGACATGATGTGCTCTGTGTTGGCAGTCAAAGAAAGAGGGATATGAATTTAAAACAGAAGAAAGGAATAAGTAATGCCACTCAGAGATGGACAGATGTCAGTAATCAGAGAAGAGAAGTAACAATTAACTTGTGAAAAGAAAGTTTACAGCTTTTTTTAAAGAAACAACTTAAAGCACATTTTGTTTGTAATGATTACGGCATTCATTTGGTAGAAATCACAAGGGCAGGGCAATAATACAAACAGTGGAGCTCTTGTATGCTGCAATTTTTGGCAAATCATTTTCTTGCTACAGATTTAAATTTCAGAAAAAAACCATTTTGAATGTGAATGTGAACTGGTTCAAATTCAATTCCAACAAGTTTGGCTTGTTTTTTACAGCTTTGAAGCTGTATTCCCCCCGCCAATGGCAACTTGTGTTCAAGCTGCCACTTAAAAAAAAAAAAAAAAGTCTATGTAAACACGTGTAAATATGTGTTTCAGGCATCCACATTCATAAATCTTGCCTTCACAAATAGCTATGCACAATTTTAAGACTATTTTCAGCCTCTAAGTGCAAATTGTGCAGTTGTGTTGAAAATAAGTGAAACCTGGTCAAACTTTGACCAGTCAGGGTCTGGAATTTGGTTATTAATGTATGGATATCATCCCTTTTTATTCACGGAAGAAAAAAATGTCTGAAAATTGATCATAGAGGACAAATTCCTGATCATGGTTTGTGCCCAGCTGGAATAATACGACACCAAGTCTTTCATATGTCGGAATTGAGCTGTAAAAAAAAAAAAACCTGGAGCAAGATTGATGAGATTTGCCCTGCTTTGACATTTCACACCAAACCTCTTCCAACTGTAAGTGACAGACATGCGCTGTAGAGATAGAAGAACCCCTCCCTGCTTGTCCAGTGTAAACTCCATGTGCTGAATTCGTGCTTGCTATGTTCCCGAATGCATGTTAAATGCAAAGTGTGTCCTTAGCTTAATAACATGACTTGTTTCAGCATTGTCCGTTCATCTATTTGTGTACACCAGAGGTGTCAAACGCAATCACACAGGAGGTCAAAATCCAAAATGCACCTTGGGTCGCGGGCCGAACAGGATAAACGTTTATTGAACTCACTAAAACTGCTTTTTTAAAACTTTAAAAGCATAACTTTTTAACATTACTATGAATAAAAACAGGCAGAAATATAAAGCCAGAATTAATCAATGTAAACCTTGAATAACTTTCAATATTTTACTCTCCATAAAAATGTGTTTTGTTAAAATTAGTTAGATAAGTAACAAGATAGCATCGGGCTATTAATAAAAATAAAATCAAATGATCTGGAGGGTCAGATATAATCAAATCCGGCCCCCGGGCCATGACTTTGACACATCTGGTCTACACTGTGTCTACAGGACATCCCACTGGCATCGCTCGGAGCATCAAATTGTGTAAGTCAAATCGCAAATAAGTCTTTTTCTCCAACAAAACTTAAAGAAAACTTAAACTCTTGCTTCATGTAGTCTTGGTGAAGTTTAACTTTTTAATAAGCTTGAAATTACAGTAAATTTCTTTGAAAACATAGAAAATAGCCACGGGACTTTTGTTTGTTCTTTGGCTGCTGTGTCATGTCTGCATCGGCTCAAATATCATAGAAGTACTTGTATCTTCTTGATGCCCCGTGTTTGTCCATGACTCAGTGTGACTTCCATCGCTGTGTAATCCTCAATGCTTTGGTTGTGTTAGCTTTTCACTTCCAAAAACCTGATGATGGGTCAAATCATTTTCATTCTTAAAAGAATCAACACAACCACTTTAGATGGATCTCAGTGTGAGGGTTTGCATTAGTGTATTCAAACCTTTACAACTGGCCTGAACTAATTCAGAGTCTAAGGGCAGGGGTATTGACTGTGTAAGTATAAGTCCTACCTATACAATCAATGGGTAGGCAATCCCAGTTTAGCTTAGTCTGTTTAAGTTAGTTTAGTTTAGAAACCAGCTATTGTTTATATTTTATGACTGACTGTCTGCTCTTGCACCATTACCAGTGTAAAGTCCATTGAGAGGTTTGTTTTGTGATATTGGACAATATAAATAAAACTGAATTGAAATTAAAATAAGAGAGCATCTAAACAATAAAGAATTAGATAAATAACTAGAAGAATGACAGAAACATATTATATATTATGGCTTTATTCAAGACTGGATGGCTCATATAAAAATTTCTAAAATATCATACGAAGTTGTTGATATTCTTGTTGAATGTTTTTATATTGAAGTTATGAATTGCTTTGAAATGGTAAAAGGTAAAGAAACTGTACTTCAACCTTTTATTTTATCATGTTGTTCTGCCCTCAGTTTGTTTGCCTCATTTTTATCAATTAGATTCTTTCTTACTCAAGTCATATTTAGTTCAGACTTTTATTTTAAAGGTGACTTTTGAGCTTAAGAGAGGAAGTCTCTGTCAGCCATGTTAACGCAGTCTTTGCCATGCTGTCTTTTCGTCTGCTGCCATCCTGGTTCTGTTTGAGCCAGAGACCTCATTGTCTGTAAGTTTTGGTTTAAGTTCATCAATATTATCCCGATTATAATATTATTTGTCTCTGTTTCTTTATGTTTATTTATGAAATTAGCAGCAGCATTGGAACTTTGTGAATGGGACTTTAAACACGTTTTGTTAAATTCATCATATTTGGACATTTTATTTTATTAATTATAGTCTTTTGTATTTGCAGTTTTACTCTTTGTTGAAAGAATAAATGAAGCTTGGAAGCAACTCCCTGACTCGACGTCTTTCAGTAAGAGTTAAGCTTACTGCCAAATCATATTGGAAACATATGAGGAGAGCAGGAAACATGTTCTTGTGACTTGTTTTTTATGCCTAATATATATCAGTAAAAATTCTAGCCCCTCAAAGCAGATATGTTTTTTGTGTCAGGACTGTCAACTATGGTTTGAATTTTTGTCAGAATTTGTGGTCATGTTCTGTTTGAAAGGCCCCTCAGCCACGCCACTTTCAGGTTCATGATCCACAGATGTCTGGTTTTCAGTTAATTCTTGTTAGGTCGTCTGTTTTGTTTAGTCACCATTGGTTTATGTCATGTTTAAGGTTGTGTCCAAATTCCCTCCTTAATCCCTAACTACTAAAAAACTACATAGTGCAGGACTATATGTGCCGGATTTTAAAAGGTAATTCGGACACGATACTCACTACTTTTCTTTCTTTTTTCTAATACAGGAGATGAGGTCATCGATTTCACTAAGTAAAAATCAAAGGTGAAAGGTGAAAATGTGGATGGTTTATTAAAATATTGCATTTAAACACGTTTTTTTGATCGAAAATGTTTGAC
Organism: Oryzias javanicus; assembly: GCA_003999625.1. Classification (NCBI taxonomy): domain Eukaryota; kingdom Metazoa; phylum Chordata; class Actinopteri; order Beloniformes; family Adrianichthyidae; genus Oryzias; species Oryzias javanicus. Next base: position 15,429,523 of record CM012441.1, on the reverse strand, counting down.
CGAAATGCATTGTGGCCTATATCCGCTAATCTACTGACCGTCAATGTATGCTAGTTTTTTGCAAAGACTTCTGGGAATTTTGAGTGTGCTCAATTTGGAATTAGTAGATTCGGGCAGCATTAGAAAACGGTGAATGCACTGTCTGGAAAAACATACATTTGACTTAAACACCCACCAGAAATTAGTCTTACTTGCTTGTGGTGATGATGGAAAGACTTTCAGATGCTCTACCTGCAGGAATCATCAAGTACTTTTTTTTCTCATGAAGACCAATTAGACAATGCTAAACATTGATGACTTTGTGTCAAAGTTTTACCTATCATTCATTAATGAACTACACTTCAGAGCCAAACATTTCTCTCATCTGGACACGGTTGAGAGAAGACATCTGTAAAGGCCAATCAGACCTGCCTATGGAGCTGCTGATACTTTGTTTTTCATTAATAAATAATTAAAATTCATTCTGGATCTTAGACAAACACAATCAGAACTGAAATGCAGCAGCAGCACAGGCCTTTGTGTCTGCTGGATCACATCTCTCATTATCCATCTCTTGTTCTGCTCGGTCTTCCGCTCTGTTATTAGAATTAAAGGAAACAAGCAATAAGCATCAGGCTGCTGGAGCTCAGTCTCTAAATGCATTTCTTGTCCTGTGGGACTGGGTTTCCTGTCTCGCCTGTAAGGAGACAACACGCTTTGTTTACCGCGTGCATGTTTATCCTCACTGCAATCATATTTGTCACGGGGGATGCCAATCTGCATACACACCTTCAAATACATTTGCAAATTCTGCTACAACGCAGTTATTCTGAAGACCTCTTAGCAAAATAAAAATATAGATCCATCTGTCGAGCGCAGACGAAGGTGTGTAAACTATCAGCTGAAGAGGCACGCAAGCAGAGGTTTATTTACTGAGGTGTACGTCACTGTCTCCTGGAACATAAAGATGCAGGCATAAATCACTGTGCACAAAGAAGCTGACTTCCCACCCAACCTGCGGAACAGAATGAATGAAACTGTTTGAAAACAATAGTTTGTCTCCTGGAAAGCCATAAAAAAAACAGAAGAACTAAAATGAACCAATACATCCCTTCACCGTGAAGTCAGAGCGTAAAGCAGAGTTAACTTCCTCTGTCAGGCCCTCTCCGAGATGCTTCATTAATTGTATCGGACAAAAAGCAAATGTCAAGAATTTGAACCTCAACTCCTAAAACGTGAAGACAGCTGGATAATTGATCACTGTATAATTTTTTAAATTTTGGAGCAGTCATACAGCGTCTATTTGTCAATAGTTTCTTAGCTTTCAATGGCAAATCTGTGACATGCTTTTGTTAAAATGACAGAAACAGTTTTTTTTTTTTTTTTTTTATGTTTTGCAGTTCTGTGTACAGCTGTTAGCTGTAGCCCTGGATTCCCATCACTTGCTGTTTCTTTTGTGAGATTTTGGACTTTATATCATACACAATATATTTTTCACTGCAAATACAGAATTTCAAGACAATTGGATATAAAAGTAAAGGTGATGGACAGGGGGAGGAGACCCTTTAATAATCCCCTGCGGGGGGGAACTCCATTGTACCATGACCAACATTAAAAAAACACAATAAATGAAGAAAACAATACACACATATATCCATTACTATAGGCCAAACCACATTGCAGTGTCTAGACCTGTTAAACATCCTGTAATCTGGGTCTGCGATGGCTATAGGCTATATGGGAACATAGCCTGGTGTCATGTTACTTATTGGTTTACATTGTTACCTTTTTGACCATATATGCCCACCAGAAAACATCTGGTGAATTTCTTTTGGAGCACTAGATTAATTATTTACAGATCAGTTTACCATGGCCCAGTTTTGGTGCAATTATTGTATTTGTCAGGAACTGGAGGGGAAGGACCCAAAATGGAGACCAGGTTCATGGCAGAAGCTGAAACATTGAATAAACTAAAACATGGCAAAAATCCCAGAGAAACAAAAAAGCATAGGAAATGGCCAGACAAGGTAAACTGAAAACCAGACACGTAAATACACTTAAGGTAATTGACAGAGCTGTGGATGATCAACATGAACCTGATGGCTGAACAATTTACAACATGATCACAACTGAAAAACAAACTATTTAGGAAGCTGATGAAGGTATGCTTTAAAAGGAAAGAATAATCTGGGAGATTATTTTTATTTTGAGCAACACCAGCAGTTATTTGTTTTTTTTTTTTTTTTTTGTTTTTTGTTTTGTTTTTTTTTATGCTTGCTTAAGTACAAAGGTATTAATAGGTTACAGTTCTGCCCTACACTCCACACCTGTAGGTGGCGGTAATGGACCTCAAGGCTGTGTGCATCCACCATAAAACAACAGCAAAAGAGAAAAAAAACAAAAAACTAAAGCATATAATCCTTACAAGATTTCATTTGAAAGTAAATAATAAACATATTAAATGTTGTAACACAATTATATTCAACAGTTTTTTATTGGTTAAAAAAGAGCCAAAAGTATTTGTTATTTTATTTTTTTATTTTTTATTTTTTTTTGCATGTGAGTACATGAGGACATGGGTGAAAGTGATCCAATTAGCTGGTTATATCAATAGTCATAGAATACCGTTCTTAGAATTTTGCAACCATACCCAATCTTGTCCACAATTACCCAAACACCCTTCTATTTTGCATCTGCTGCTTTTTTTGTTTCATTAGCTAATGTTAGACACTCCAGGAATATCAGGGGTGTCTGCCTTTTCTGTGCCCATCACAGTCTCTCATGGCTTCCTCGATTAAAATCACTGTTGCAAACTTCATGGCGAATATTGGTCACAGCCAGCCTCTTAGATAGAAGAGGTCGATGCTATTTCAGGACCACAGCTGTATCAATCCAGAAGAGCTATATTTGCTTCCAGATGCTGTCTGAACATGAAATCCTTCTCTGACTAACCAAAAGACTCCGTCATGCTGACTGTGAAAGACAAGGATCAAAATGGCAATCTACCCCCTGCTGTCCACAGTAGCCATGCTTATCTTCTCTGGAACAAATCAAACTGACTGTTGGTGTTGCCTGAGTGTAATCACATTAAATTAGCAACAAACCTGTGTGAACCCTCTTGCTTACAAAACTAATCAGGAATGATGAATCTGAACACAGATACGCATAAAATAAGTGTGTGCTTGAATGAATGTTTAAAAAAAAAAAAAAAACATACATGGAGTTTAAATAAGGCTAAGATCATTACAATATTAGATCAGACCAAACCAACAGAGGGAAAAAAAGTGTAGAGCAGAGCAGCTTTATTGACTGTTGTCATTTAGTTGTCTGACTCAAATCTGAAAATCTCTCAAAACAAATTGGAAACTTTTAAATTCATAATTTGTCAGAAATTGTTTTGAGAATAACGGAATGGATTATTCCAGAAAGTTCTCCTCTTCACAGTTAGAAAAAAAAATCTCAATGGGTTTCATCAGAATGGTGCAAACAAAAAAATTAAAGAAAGCTGAATCATGCATATCAAAGCCTCACATGACCTATTTATAGAATGATAGTGAAAGCATTGCTATATGGATTTGGTAACGTAAAAGGACTGACATGTGAATGAATGAATGAATGAATGAATGAATGAATTAATTAATTAATTAATTAATTGACTATTTATAAAGCACTTTACAACTCCTTTCAGTGTACCAAAGACTAAGACATTTTCCATTCACTAAGAGGAACAGAGACCTGTTTAGAATCAAATGGGATACAGGTAATTGTAAAATGCTGAGTTGGGCGTGGGTCATGCAACATTTTAAAATTAAAATTTCAATATGTTTTAAATATGTTAAAAAATGTTTATTTAAAGGGAATATTAAAGTGTTGACATTGTTTAGCATTGTTCCACAAATAAAATTACCTTCACTATTTTTGTCCCGCAGACAGTTACCTCAGACTTGACCTATTTTTGATAATTATGATACATTTTATATTATTAATTTTAAACACATTGGAGCATCATAATTTTGTTGAGCATATAATGACAACAAAAGGAAAATCTGATTCTGATGAGTCCAGAGAGAGGCTCCTTTTTGTTCAAGCTCTAGTCATCAAAACTCCAGTTTTTGTCAGTTTACAGGTTTTTCCATTTATTTTCCTTTTTGTCATTACCTATTAAAAACAAATGAGATTGTGGCTTTTCTGTAAATCAGGAGTAAAAGAAAAAACATCCTTCTTAGATGATTATTGAAGTCAGATGCTTTCCCTGGAGAAGAATTACCCAAAATGATCTGATGGGAACTCATTAAATATCAGCTTCACTGTGCATTTGTCATGGAGCTGTGAACACTGCTGTAAAATGAGCATAGTTTCATTCTAATTGACACCTATTTGATGCCCTTATATACCAGACTTTAAATTATCCTAATCTTGAAAAGTGGGCTAACATTTTCAGAAGAAATATGTAAAATGTCTCAATGTGATGAGCACATGTTGGTCTAATTTTATTTTATTTTATTATATTTGTCTAAAAACATAATCTGTGCTTTAGTGTACCTGAGTATTTTTTAATTACTCATTAGAGCCAATTTGCTAACGAGTATGGTTTTAGGGAAAATCAAGTTTGACCCTTTTCATTCACTTCAATGAAAAAAATCTTCAAGAAAAGTCAATATACTTACAGTATATCTAAACTCAAACCATTGTCTCAACTTCTTTGGGCTTCCTGGTATTTAGTGCTTTTGAGTTCCCAAGACATAATATGCCGTATTTTGTGTCAAATTGGGCTAATATTTCTAAAATCTTAACATGCATGCTTTAACCCGTCTTCACCATAAAAAATAAAAAATTTTCATACTGGGTTATTAAATCAAGATTATTTCTACTATTCAAGAACAAGTACACTACTACTACAGCTCCAATCCTGTTATCAAAGTTCTGATACAAATATAAGTTCTATAGATTTGTAAAAATCTACATTTTATAATTGTTTTGATGACTATTGTAATATTTAAAATAAAATTGCATTATTATTACTGTATTTTTACTGAATAATTACAGAATATTTAAAGTTTTTAAAATAAGTTGTTCACTTCAACTTTCCATCACGTTACTCAATAGTAAACGTTTAAAAATGAAGATTCCTATAGTCACATGGTGTCAGGACTCCACCTTCCAGTTCCCCTCCCAACCACCAGAGGGAGCTCTCTCCAGAATACTGATCTTCTTTCACCAGCTGCACTGAATTCTTCATCAGGCTCACCATATTTATATGTTCAGTTTTCACCTCATTCTCCGTGAAGTATTGCCTAATGTTCTCTAGCAATTTCTGAGCAGTTCTGATTTCTCTTTTGCCTACTTGTGTTTTTGACTCTTTTTTCTACTCTGTGCCTCTCTGTCTAGCTCCTCGTGTTTGACCTCTGCCTGGCCTTTGCCCCCTGTCTGTTTTTGGGTGTTAAATAAATCTTACCTGCTTGCACATGGATCCAAACGCCTCTGCATCTTCGTCACACATGGTCCTCTGGATGCAGCTTTTTTTTGTTTTGTTTTCATTTAGGCTGCTTCACATTTTCTTATTTGAAGATCTGCATTGCATTTAAAAGAGGATGTGGTAATTTGACTGATGTGTGGGTCTAGTCATGAGTACTAAAACAACCTCAAAAGACACATTGCAGTTATGTGTAAGTTTCCCACGTTTGGCCAGAAATGAATTTAGTGACAGTAAATGCAGTGTACAGTGTTGACACTGAATCCAACTGATTCTGAAGCTGAAAAAAGCAGCCATGATATGAAGTGTTGCAGATATGCAACACTTTACAGAGTAACTTAACCTACAGTAAATTGTTCCATATGAACACAAAGCTGCTTTTCTCATAACCAGTTTGAATACGTTAATTGTATAAACAGCTATGGGAGTTCTAAGAGTGTTATTTCCTGTTTACTGTGATATTTCAGGCTATGAAGGGTTAAATATATCACACAACTTTTATTGGTTTTACTTTCTGTTTGGGTTCTCTTGTGCATATACCTGACTATCTAAGTATGTTCCTGATCTGTTTGGATACCTTCTCTGTCTCAACCTCCTGTTCTTCACCATTTTGCAGAATCCTATATTCCTTTTGCTCGTCTGTTTTACACTTCTGTCCTGTTACTATTCTCAGTTTGCAGAGTTTTTCTTTTTTACATTGTAATAATGTGAATGAGTTTGCCTTTTTTCATGTAGGATTTGAAAAGAAGGCATTTATGCTTGAAATTGTGCAAGGCATTTATTAAAAGAGCATAGCATGTCTTTTTAAAAAGCCAGCTGTGATCATTGAAGCAGGACCAGCAGAACAACCTGATTCTTCATGCAGCGCAACGGACAAATCAACCAGGGAATGAAGAACCTCCTGGGATGAATAAACTGGGTCAGGACTGCCTTGAATGACAAATTGGTCAGTTTTCAACCAGAACAATAAACTCATGTGGGCCATGAAAATGATTCAGAGACTCTGATACAGAATGAAAGGAGGTGACAGAAAAAGCTGGAATGTCAAAGAGACTCATAAGAAAAGCCAGTAAGTGAAAGGACACTTTCAGCATGTTTGAAGCTCCAGGAATCAGACATGAAGTTTGCTGAAAACAAACAACAAAGATGTTTATTTAGTAATTATAATGCAAATTGTATGTTTATTTTCTGTGCATTTCATTGGATGATCAGAAACTTATTCATTCAGCTACCAGGCCTTTGTAGTCGTATAATGTAATACAAGTTTTAGCTTTGTTTTCATGCTTACATATTTGCATGACCCAACTGCAAGTACACTTTTGCAGCTCCGCTTTGCACACTTGTGGTTCAAGCTAGGTGTGACTTGAAATCTATACGTTATGTCTATAAAATGTTTTTGTTGTTGTAGGGAAGGTTGAGTTGAGGCAAATCCTACAACTGCCCAGATCTTTTTTTCTGTTACCGCTTGATAAATGGTATTTACCAACGCAAATTTACGTCCTTTCTAAAGCTGGTTTGGGCAAGACATTCAACACTTTATTGCTTTTATCATGGTTAGTGCCTTACAAAGCAACTAACCTCAGGAGAAAGTTTGATTTTGAAGGCTCATTAGTCGTTGCAAGACATTCAATTTGACCTTTTGAGAGGCTGTAAAACATTGTGAACTCCACACAGCTAAACAGACAAAATCCAGGTCCCTGGTTTAAGTCCTGACTGGGGGACCTAAAACAGAATCCCCCATCGGGGGCCTTTCTGTGTAGAGTTTGCACGTTCTATCCGTGCATGCTTGGGTTTTTTCCGGCGACTTCGGCTTCCTCCCACTGCCCAAAAACATGCTTCATAGGTGTGAATGCATTAATAATAATATTAATGCAATGTGAGTGCAATTGTTAGTCAACAGTTAATTTCAATCAGTTGTTCCCAATTTAAATATGCAGTTGAGTTACAGATCTAACTTAACTATGTCAAAGAGGAACAAATGCTGTAGTTTAATGTAATTTAAAGCTGGTCTACCTGTGTTGTTCTGCTCAATGGGGGCTTCCCTGAGCAGTATGGAAATACTGTATTACAGCTGTACTATTTTTATAGGTTCATCCATGGAGACATAGAACAAGCAGCAATTATTCTTTATGTTCTGTTTCCTATTCAAGGGTGATCTTGATGAGTTTACTTTTCCTCAGGATGGAGAAATGAAAGTGCTGTTCTGTTTGAAAAGGAATGCACCATTTTTTTTTTTTTCTATAACAGAGAACCATGTTTTTCATTGGTTCACTCAGCATGTCCTGAAACTCATCTGTGGTCAAATTTCATGACTCTGGTATCCTTGATTGTGACACTGGCACCCCAGAGGGGTTTTGTAATGCTCGTAACTCCCTTAAGTGGCACTTTGTGGTCTCTTACCTTGACTCCTTGTCACTCATCTACTCTTCTGATTCTGACTCTATACACTAGAACCCCACTTTGCTAATTAACCTGCCAACAGCTCCCTTCACTGTTTAAAAAATACGTTTCTAAAGCATCCCTGGAGTGTCTCAGGTGGTAAAAACTAGTAGCATATGTCCCCAGTCCACAAATTGGCATGCCAATGGTCTCCTCCCACTGGACAGTTCCTGTCAAGAAGGCTCTCTTCCACGTCCCATGAGAAGCTCACCACACTGATGTTACGTTGTGACTTGTCTGGCTTCTTCGCTTTCCAAAAGGTCAAGTTTAAATTTTAAAGTAGCTCCACTGGGATGAGGATAAAATGAGCTCAGCAGAGAAAAGCTCCACCTCCCTGTAGTTTGAAATTACTATATTGACTCTAAAGTTCTGTGTTTCCCTATCTAAAGCTTCAAAGTCCATATGAATTCTTGGTTTTCTGGCATAAATTGATTTTGAAAATATATTGAAATAAAATTAAGGCAGAGGACACCCAAAAGTTCTGACATGAAAAATTGAAATTCTGATTTTAGCCTTGAGTCCAGATTTTCTTCTTATGCTTGTGGAGTTTCCTCTCCAATTTACATGAATGTATGTAAAAAAAAAAAAAAAAATCTCTCTGAATCGGATCAGATGGATTAGCTTGCAGGGGTGTCCAAATTCAGGCCTTGAGGGTCGGCCTCCGGCTGGTTTTCCTTATCTGTCTTCTCTGCTGTTAATTACCTGGATCAGGTGTGTTTAGCCAATAAGGAGCTTCAATGGCAGGTTGGTTGAAAAACACGTAGGACACTGGCCCTCGAGGCCTAGATTAAGAAAGTCCCCCACTCTGACTCAAACTTCTACACAGTAAGTTTTGGGAATGATTTAGTCCCAGTTGGTGCTAAACTTTTAAATTTAAATATTTACATCAACAAGGCCCTAAAAGACAATGCAGTTAACATGGAAATGAAATCTAACCACAGAATTTTTTTTTTTCTTTCAAAGAGGCTGGAAGGATTTTATCTTTTTTATTTTCATCTTATTCCATATCTTTCATAATTTGGGCAAATAAAGATTGATTTGCTTTTGCACAAACTTGTTTGAAAACAAAGAGCCAGTTATACTCAAAGTAGGCCAGCATCATCATACAGTTTTCAGAAGTGGGTATTTTACGACCCAAAATTCTGGAGGCTTGTGGCATTATTTAAAAAGTTTCATAAATAAACGTAAAAATGAATACACTGTGGAATAAATAAATAAAGACAGAAAGGAAGTGTGACACCATGACAAAGACAAACTGAAAAACCAGACACGAGCAAACAATGAGGATCGTCAACTTAAATTAAAACAGCTGTGGATAATTATCAACTTGAACCTGGTGTGAAAGTGAGAGAGGAAAACATCAAATCTGAAACATTTAAAACCAATTTAAAAAACAAAACATTGAAATCAAGCAGATCTATCGAACTTCCTGTACTGTAGTAAAATTTGGGGGAAATATTTAAGAGTACAAACATTGATCCACTACATTAAAAAAAAAAAAAAGTGAAGGACCAATCAAGTCATCTTGATATCAGTCAAATTCATTTAACAAATATTGTTTTGTGCATTTAAAAGTAGTTTATCTTTGCGAGTCCAACAGTGTTTTTATAATTAAAGAGGAATTTTTACTGTGTACTCTTTAATACCAAAGCATTAGCTCTAATGTTAAAATTCTTTGAGTTACCCTAACTCTTACACCATTAACTGAATCAACATAATCTAAGAGATTCTAACATGCAGAAAAGCAGCTTTGCACCGCTATGCAACACTTTAGTACTAAAACAGTTACCGTCAAAGTTCACTATTTCCTGTCTGCTGGCAACGGTGCTGGTATAAAATGGTTAAATCGTGCAGAGCAACAACTATTTGTTGATAGGCGGCAATTAATGATATTTAAATGGAAAAGTTAAGTGGTAAAAATTTGGAACTTTAAGTAATCAATTGTATTGGAGTTAAGGAAAGCCTTTTAAAAGGTTTGAAATATAACAGCTAGATTCATTTTTAAAACTACAACAGAAAATGAAGGGGAAATTGACAAAGTTTATTAAAAAGGGCTTTAATTAATTAGAAACCAACTTACTTGAGTTGCCAACTGTGTTGGCAACAATTGACCCCTCAGGAAAAAAATGTAGTTGGTGCTTTGAGTACTGCAGCGCTTTCGTGAGTTTGCAGCTCGCTTGTGTTGTGAGTTTGTTGTTGCACCGCTGAGTTCTTGCAGGAATTTGTTTATGGAACACATGCGTTCTGCCATTTTAATTTGTAGCAACATTTTTTTGTGAAGTTGTCTTTATGTTATAATGATGCTAAAGTGCAGCTACAGTTGTGCAAAACATGTTGCCATATTATTTTGGAGCAACACCGCCTTGTGAAGATGTTGTAACCGGCTGTATTCTTGCAGGAGCCCTATGTTGCTTTTTGACCCATTAAGTGTAGAGATTTTGGCACCGCAGTCTACCAAACGTACATGATGATCTTAAAGCTTCTGCTGCAGAAACAACTTTTAGAAAAAAATACTAATATTGTTCTGCAACAAAAGCAGCAGAGGGTGCAGTGAGTGGTTCATAAATTGAAAGCACATGAACCGCCTGCACAATGTGCATATTTAACCCAGGAGGTGCTTGGAGAATTACCAAGAAGTTGGCTTTTTAGAAGCTCTCTTGTTTTAAATGTATTTTTTCCCCCCTAAATTCTCCTTTTGATGCTCGTCAAGAATTTCCTTTTGGAAAAGAATATCTGTCCTCCTCTGTGATGACACGGTCCAGGTGAATCGAATTGGACCAAAGCCCATTCATTCACAGCATCTTGATGTATTCAGGCAATTTTAGAAGGCATCCATGTCAAACTCCTTTTGTAATGCAAAGTAACAAGTTAAATATTGATTTTCCTCAGCGTTAGCTCTTACATAATAAACTGAGTATTTTTTTACCATTTTTATAGGTGAAATATGTTTCTTTATGCATGCCTTTTGTTTTTCTCTTGTAAGTTGTGTTTGCACGAGTGTTCAATATATGCAAGTGTGGGTCTGTGAAAATAGGCACACATAGAAGCCGGACTTCTGTGGCTGTTCCCATAGAAACACAGGTTAAGGTGGACCTTGTTGTGGCTGTAATGATGCAAGCTGCGCAGAGGTCATGCTTGCACTGTATCCAGCAGGGAGTTTGGGATGCAGCGGTGTTTACACTCCATAATAGTCCTCGGTCTGTCGGCTGGCAGCAGCAGAGTCCCGGCTCAAATGCTCACATGGGAATTTAAATGGAAAACTTTGGGCTTCTGCAGCAGAACCTGCCTCCAATTCAGTGTGTGGATCTTGTTTGTACGGTAAAGTGGGATCACTTTCTGCTCTCTCCTGGGAACACTTTAGCTGCTGCATTTGGCTAAAGATTGTTGGCATGAAGACAATGCAGCATTAGAAAACACATGTCGATCTATGCATTTCCTGAAAACACTGCAGTGGTTTATCAGTTTGATTTTTGGTTTCAGTTTACTAGCTTTTGGTTGTAGCAGTAAATTTATAGTGGGGCCCGTTCAGCTCTCCTTGGCTTGTTTTTACGTTAAAAGTGGGATCATCTGGACCCCACAAGACAGTGCGCTGAACTTTTTTTTATTTTTGAGTTTCACTAATGTCAATGTCTGAACTGGACAGAGTACATCTTGTTTTGTCTCGCTCTCAAACAGAGGCCTGTTTTGCACAGCTTGACTAGGTTTTTAGAAATTCTGAAAGCCATACTCGGGAAAATCTCCACCAAATATGACCATCCATCACTTCTGGGAACTTAACTCTGAAAGTTGTTTGCAAGTCCACTGGAATGTGGCTCAATAAGGCTTTTCCAGTCAAAACTAAACAACTGTTCTTATCAAGTTATGGTAATAGATAATCAAACAGCTAAGATCTGCCACTGGTTATTTATTTGACTTAGATATGTTTTTGATGTGATTTGTTTTTTCTATTTTATGCTTTAAATTTGGGATAAAGTTGTTTTTATACATGGGTTGTCCACTTTAGTTAGAAATGTTAAAATGTGCTTTGGATCATCTGTGCTTAGTGTAAATCCACCTCCTGTAACTACTCACATTTAAATTCAGTTTACTAATACCCAATTGGCTTTGAGATCACATATATTGATATAGTTTACGCTAAAAGACTTAAGAAAAGCATGGTGTAGGCCCTTAAAAATGAAAGAATATCAACCAACCCTGCAGACATGGCTCTTGTTAGATGTACTGATTGTTCATCATTAGCAGGCCTATAAAATCCAGCTTTTCAAAATGGACTTTACTTGTTTTGGCTCCTAACAGTTGAGTGTTTTGTGTTTTGCTGGGCTTCAAATAAGTGACTCGAGTTCCGTTGCCAGAACAGAGCTAGTTTCCTAAAATAAACCTCCACAATGAACTGCCTGTTTGCTTGCTTTCAAAGATCGAGACAGACTAATGAGGAAACTGGCTTTATTGAACTTCTCTCAATCAGGGTAGGCTGCTTAACTGCAGAGAGACACTAACACAATCTAAAATACCATGACAGCATCAAATTTGGCCATAGGATGTTATGGCAGAGGCAGAACACACATTGCTTATTTGTTTATGAAATCTCCTGCTGGAAAAAAAGAACTGTGGAAAAAAAAATCATAATTGCAAAGATATTCACTGCATGTGAAGGGCACTTGTGTTTGGGGAAGCTTAGCAGAGAAAGGAGAGAAAGGAGAGAAAAAAATCACAGATTCCATTTTGACCATTAGATACAGTGCGGCAAAAAAGTATTTAGTCCAGCCCACAAAATTTTCCTCATAGGTATATCTCAACTATGGGAGCCAACAATAATCTAGAAAATAATATCGTCTGATTAAAAAAATACTTGTAAATTATGGCAAAAAAAGTCAATTTGGTCAATGACAAAAGTTCAACTGAACACTTTGTTTCAACAATTGTTCTCATTGTTCTTGTGATCATTTTGACCTCATGGGGTGAGATCTTGTGAGGAATATCAGATCAAAGGGGATTATCAGAAAAAAGAAGATGGCAACAGAGGGGCGCAACATAAAAAAACAACCAGGTCTAAATAGCAAACCAAAAGGGGCGGGGCCTGTCTACACACACTCGGTAGTTACACACACACTCCTGTTGGCCAAAATAGTCTCCACATTTAAACTAGTCAAAATGTACACAATACAACTTCAACTGCTGCTTACACACTTACTCATACAGTCCGATTCAAATAAAGCTTTTCATTCTGTTAAACATACTATTAGTGCAAAAGTGAGCTGACACCTGTGATCAGGTGAGTGTTTATGTTTTGCTGAGGTAGATGATGATGGAATGTACAAAAAGGGGAGAGCGCCCAGTCATCAGCACACTAAGACCCCCCCGCCGCGACTCCCCAACATCTGCCATCGAACTGCGGAGAGAATCCTGTAAAAAACCCAGACGAGTGCACGCGGGACCGCTGCAGAGGCCCCCCACACCCGAGAGCAGGAAAGCACAGGAACACAGAGTGCAGGCCCCAGCCCAGCCTGAAGAGCAGCCCCACCCCCACCGCCCAGGAGGACCAACGAAGGCCCCAACTCCAGAAGAGCAGCCCACCACCACCAAGCCCAGGGTCCCAGCATCCCCCGCCAGGGTTGGGGTAGGGTACAGAAGGTCGAAGGTCCCACCTTCCTTCTGTCACCAATGGCCCTACATTTCTATGGTGAAGTTAAAGTTGGTGGGAAGGGCACCGAGAGGACATCTACTGGACACCTCACCTGTGGGCGGGCCTCCCCAGGATGGGCCCCATGCCAGCCCCCCCAGCACAAGCAAGAGGACCACCCTCCAAGCCGAGCCAGCTGCTCTATTAACTGCTTAGCTCACATATTGTTCATCATTTTTGCTGCACCAGTAATATTAGGTTAGGGTTTTCAAGGGCTCTAAGATAGCAGAAAAGAGTGTAAACAAGGGGCAATGGGAGATGGAGGAAAGCTTACCCTGCACCAAAGGTCTTGCCCAAAACTCAGAGTTGAATTTATAATGAACTGCTGCCGCTCTGTAAACTATAACCTAGACCAGGGATGTCAAAACTCCATGCCTTGAGGTCCAGTGTCGTATTCTATATGTTTCCGACCAACCTGCTGTTGAAGCTCCTTATTGGCTAAATACACCTGATCCAGGTAATTGGGTAATAAGGCAGGATTTTTGGAAAACATGTAGGAAACTTGCCCCTTGAGGCTTGGAGTGTGATACCCATGACTAGACAATGACATATTTTTTTTTTTTTTTTTCTTGCTATTAGTGCTTTTACAATAGATCAAAAGATAGTCGGAGTTGAGAGTTTCCGCCGTAAGAGTTGGGGTCAGTCTAGAAGAGGGATGGGCAATTCCAGGCCTCGAGGGCCAGTGTCTGCATGATTTCCAGATATCCAACCCTGATTACCTGAGATGTGTCTAGCCAATTAGAACATGCCATAGCAGGGTGTGTTGGCAAACATGGTCAACCTTGTTTTCTGGGGCAAACTTTGCAGAAAATTTGAACACTAGCTTTCATATTTTCTTAAGAAAATTCGATTAATCCTAGGTATCTTGTGTACAGTTACCCCAAAGTTAGAAAAATGCTATAAAGATAGGAAATAATTTTACTTAAGTTGAATTGCTATTCTTCTGGATTGACAGTCTACATGTTTTCCAGAGAAGCTCTGAGTCACATAGAGACAGGATGTTGATAGTTTTTACACAAGAAAATAAACCATATTCTGTTTGCTTTTGTCCATTCAAGAATTTCCACTTTTCTGCATATCTTTTCCTTAACATCCATTTGTTGATTGTCAGATCAAACATTGGAGCTTCTTCCAGGTTTTCAATTACAAATGGTTGGTCCTGGGGTGCTGTTCTTGCAGGAAGGAATTGACAAATGTTTTGTACTCAGCAGCCGTCTTCCTACAATGGGTCTTACAAAATGACACCCCCACCCCCCACCCCCCATCGGCCTCTGAGAGCCAGACAAAGTAATGAGGCTGCAGAGATTCTTTCAGCGGAGCAGCAGAGGTTGTCTCAAAGAGAAAGACACAGTTCCACATGACGAGACAAATCCAGCTAAATAAGGAAGAATTCCTCCAGGGAGGAATACAAACGTGTTTTCTCTGTGATCACTTCTTCCTGCGGACTTCTTCTCAGAAGGAACAAGGATAAACAGAGTTAATCAAATCTGAGCTGTAGAAATAAGCCAGAGTAAAAAAAAAAAAAAATTGAAGACAGACGATTTTAGAGTGTTGCTGCAGATTTGCGGACAGTTGGAGGCGAGCTCCTTTTTTTTTTTTTTAAAGATGTGCCATACCTGCTGTCTCCCTTTTTAATCAATGGGGTTTTATCACCAACATTAAAGCAAAAGTTAGAGACTCGGATGGTCATTACCACAAACTGCTCGGCTGGCTGCCTCCAAGCTGCTCTGAACCTCCCATACCCCTCATAAAATATGCTCCCCAAATTAAATCTGAGGCTTAAATTACCACACGAGAATTAATCCAGAGCGTTTTTCACCATAATATTTGTGGTGTAAAAAAAAAAACGAAGCAAAAGCAGCAGGGATCGTTGGATCTATGGGGACCTTTCATTTAGTTACCGCTGCTTCACTGGGTTTTATAGACGTTCTTAATGACTCAGTAGCAGTATTTAATACATTTAATTTTATTGTTAGCTAATTATGAAAGAATGAATGAAACTAAAGCCCCATTCGCACAACTGTTGAACAGCAAAGGCACAACAAAAGTTCATCTTTGCCCCGCCCCTTCTCACAGAGTTCACATATAGAGACAATTTTTCCCATATTTTAAGATCTTTATTTTTTATGTGCACTGCTAAAACAGGGCGCGTAGTAATAAGACAAAAAATTGCATTTTTTTTTCAATAGGCAAAATAAATCTGCCAATTGGGTGAGAAAATTGGCTTACCAAGTACTTTTATTTAAAAGAAAACAGTCTTGTCGTTAAGACATGTTTTCTCAAACTAAGATTATTTTGCTATTAAAAAACACTTTCTTGATGACATTTTTTTTTATAAAACCAAAAATAAGACAACATTTCAATAAGCGTGTCTAACATCACGCCTTTGAAAAAAGCGTCAAAATATGTGATGCATAAAACATGCAGTAGAAAAACATGGGTTCCACCAAAGCTGTTATGACAGACAACAAGGCTGTGTTTCCTGCTATTTGAAGCACACATTTATTTGGGAATCTATTCCCTCCAGGAAAATTCCTTTGGTTTGCTTCTTTGGTCTTCGCATGGATCGGTTTGAATTCTCTGCGGACTTTTTGCAAGTACGCTGAAATTTGTTACAGAAAGACTGCTGGTGCGGCAACCAAACTTTTAAAGAACAATCATGTAGGATGTGCGGTCACAATTTCTCTGCAGGAAGGGAAAGGCAAGCTGGGAGCAGCAAGGCCGACAGGGACGGATCTGATACTACGCTCACACCGAACATGTGAGAAACATTCTAGAACACGCATTTCGCCCACGGTGCTCAGCCTGGACTAAGCAGGAAAGAGATTCTTCTTCTCTTGCTTCATCAGCCACAGTTGGCAGTTATGCCAAGAACCAGAGCAGTGCAAATCTTGCTTCAGGTTTTTTTCTGTTATAGCTCTATTCCAATATTTGAAAGATTTGGCATTAATCAATTCCGTCCAAGCACAAGGTACAATTATTAATATATCCTACATGATACATTTTCAAACAGTTTGCACTTCAGTGAATGAAAAGTGACCTCATCCATATATCACCTTCAAATCTGACCTGGTCTTAATTTTCTATGTGGTTCATTGACCTAACATTTGGCACACAGAGCACCTAAATGTTAAGTTGTGTACCGATGTGCGAACACTACATTTACACACAGGGTGGGAATGTAGCTTGAGCCGCTAAAACCATATTTGCTGCAACGTAAAAAAGTGACAGTTTGGATATTGTCTTTTTGTAAGAACTGTTTCATTCTCAATAATGACGCACAACAGATAGAAACATATGCATGAATAAAATGATGATTTATTTCAAGCAATCAGGTAATAATACATTAAATAACATATCACATAATGAATCACAAATTGATGACTTGAAAAGGAGTGGAGGGAAGCAATCTTGTATAATCCCACCCCGGCTCGACCATACCATTTTCTCTACATGAATTATCAATATCCGGTTCAGGACTTAATATCAATTATTAATAGATTCAGGTTATTAAGGATCATTAATATCATTGATGTAATCAAATTTCAAAACATCCACAGACGAATCATTTATATTAATCAGTAACAATAATCTCAATATTCTCATTAAAAAATGACAATTTGTGTATATTGCATTCATCAAAGAATTATAATAATTAAAAAAGTAATACGTAGAAATCATCTTCATTTGTTAATGCCGAAAAATAAAAAAATTCTCATTAAAAAAACGTCAATTTGTGCAGATTGTATTTATCAAAGAATGGTTCTAATAATACAAAAAGTAATAAGTAAAAATCATCTTCATTAGTTAACGAAGAAAAAAAAATCAATAATATATTCTCATTAAAAAAGACAACTTGTGCAGATTGTATTTATCAAAGAATGATTACAATAATATAAAAAGTAATAAGTTGAAAAGAAAAAGATCAGGAGTCAGCGCTACATCACAGTTTTGGAGCAAGTTTAAAGTCATGTAATCATATTTTGCTGTCATGACTGAGAGACTGTGAAGGTCTCATTTCAAGGGATTTGTGCTTAACCTATAAGGCTCTGAATGGTGTGGCCCCATCCTATGTTAAAGCTCTCGGAGTTCCTTACCATCCAATCAGAACACTCCGTTCACAAAATGCTTGTAGTTCCTAGAATCTCTAAAAGTACAGTTGGAGGTGGAACCTTCAGTTCCTGTTCTCTGGAATAAGCTCCCAGCTCATGTTAGAGAGGCCAGCACAGTTTCTACCTTCAAAGCTAGCCTTAAAACATTCCTCTTTGGACAGGTGTTCTGCCAGGTTAGCTAGTAATCAGAGAACTTCCCCTCTGCTGTGGCTCTTGTGAGGCTAGGGTAAAACTGATACGTTTAAAAAAAAATATATATATATATAGATTTCCTATGTATCATGGTTATTCTCCACATCCGCGCTGGGGTTCTGTTCTCTATTCTCATTGGCTTCTCCTCTCTTCTACTCTTTATTCTTTATTGTATTTAGTTCTCCATGCTATATTGGTGCAGTTCGATTTACATGTTGTTCTTCTCTTTCAGATCCCAGGTGGATCGCCCACGCTCCTGCTCCTGGCTGTGGACTGCCCTTCTGAAGAAAAACTCCAAGTTGATTCTCCACGGTTGTGTTAGCATCCATTACAGCTTCGTTAGCATGCATGCTAATGTTGGTAGCACCAGTACGAGCCTGGGGTTGTAGTTGAAGTCCCATGAGAATCACATTATTCATCCGTACATTCTTCTCTCCAGGAGATCTTGACGATTTATGGACCTATTAACCCTTTTTTAAATTGATTTGATCTATTGACCAACCAATCAAACAATTGACTTTGAAATGATTTTTAATCGGACCCCAATAAACACAGGCACTGAGTAAGTATATAAAGTGTTTATTTGGCTCAGGTAGGACCAGGAACTCGGGAGATTCAGTCATTTTATTTAAAGTTAAAAGTCCCATTATTTGTCACGCACCTAGGTGTGTGAAATTTGTTCTCCGCATTTGACCCATCCCCTAGGGGAGCGGTGAGCTGCAGACACAGCCGCGCTCGGGAACCATTTGGTGGTTTAACCCCAGTCCAACCTCCTAGTGCTGAGTGTCAAGCAGGGAGGCACTGGGTCCCCATTTTTAGAGTCTTTGGTATGACTCGGCTGGGAATTGAACCCTCAACCTTCCAAACTCAGGGCGGACACTCTACCACAAGGCCACTGAGCTGGTGTTCTCTCTCTATACCATCTTGTAGAAGTTGGAGCATTTAGCTTTCTCTTTCAAACAGCTCCAGTTCTGCCGTCATTCTATCCCTGTGGCTTCCTCTGGAGGCAGAACAAAGGCAGAAAAAAACATGCTGTTAAAGGAACAAGTAAAAGGTGAGAAGCTGGCATGGCTGTTCTTAAAAAAAAACCAAGGAAAAAAAAAAGTAAAACATTAAAGAAATCCAGTGAAAGAGGCTAAAGCAAACAAAAACTGTGGCTCCCATTTCATTCCAGCTCAGTTCTGAACTTTGTTTGGACCACTACAGTTCCTTTATTCTCGAGGATGATTCATAAACAAAAGATGTGCTCCATCTGCATTTATCTGCGGCTGATTCTTTGTTATCCAAGTTTTAGCCACCAGACTGATATGCTTACACCCGACTCAAGTACATCAGTAAACAGAAATAATTCCACACTTATTGGCATCTACTTTTGGTGGCCATTATAGATCCACACTCCAGTCATATTTTGATGTATTCTCAAAGGCTTTTCAATAGTGATTATTATTATGTTTTTAGCCAAAAACAAATAATTAAATAATTAAAAACTGGTTTTCTGGGAAATAGTTTCTGTGGGCTGGACTGTTAGTGCAAAGTCAACTCCCCTTTCTGTTACACACTCCCATTAGCTTATTGGCCCAACCTAACATTACCAATGCTGCAGTTTTGAATCGGATGCTAGCTCAAACAAGAACAACAAGAACCACAACATTAGCAACAAAAAAACAAATAAAAGAAAACATACATGAATCCCATGGTCTACAAGTGGATGCGTCAGACTGGAGAAGTGCAGGGACCTTGTAGCCTTCACACTGATTTTGCAAAATTGCAACACAGTCCTTTTCAAACAATATTTTTTGTCTGTTTCTTAGTCACAACGATAAAGAAATACTCATTAACAAAATTGGCTTAATTTTACTTATATTTCTTTTACCTCATCAGGATTATATGCTTTATCAATCTTTTCACCAAAAGGTTCTGTGCAACACGTCTCAATATTATATTGGAAACAGCATTTCTTGCAGTTTTTAATTTTCATCTTTTTTATGAATCTTAAATCAAACCTCATTTTAGTATTTTTAGGAATAATCAGCAGATTTAAAGTTTAATTTTTCTCGCTCGTTTGTACAGTCGCTGTTTCTTGCTCTGTTTTTCCTCTCGTGTCATACTTTTGTTGAACTTGAGAGCTCAGCTTCTGTTTTGGCATTTTATTAGATTATCTGTAATTCTGCATCTGCCTGCTTTCTTCATCTGAGTTCTGTTCCGGACTAAATCACGTTAGTTTAGTCAATGGCTTTGCCTTGCAGCTTCAATCAAGTGCATATTAAAATCATATTTTCATTAGTGTGTGACCATGCCAGTCTTATTAAAAATACTTAATTCAGTTTCATTGAGACTCAATATGTTTAAAGTCACCTGTTCATAACACAGCTCCCAGTGGACATTCTATGTGAAATAAACAATCTAAAATCTTAAACAAAAAACAGTACCACTCATTTAAGAGTGCTTGAAGTAAGATGTTATTTTTTATAAAGCTGTCTGTCTCAGAACTATATTTGTGCATCTTGCTTTTAGTGCAGCATGAGAATCAGTGAATACATCTAAAATAATGATCAGCTGCTGAAATCTGACAGTTCACCTTCTCTCATCTAAGAATTAAAAGGAGTTAGAAAAATGCAGATGTGTTACCGTGATGATAAGAAGCTGTAGTGCAATTTTAGACACCAAGCACATGATGTCATGATGAAGGGTATGAGAACGCCCTCTCCACCATTTTGGAAGCCAAATTGTGGAAGTTAAACTTTGTGTTGCTACCACGGACCGTTCTAGTGACATAATTTTAATAATTATTTTCTTATTGTGTTCACTCAGCTGTCTGCTTCTGATCAGCTCTCTCTGTGTTGTCAGCAAGACAACATAAAGGGCTGTAAGGTCTGTCACAGACACCAGACCTGATGTCTGGTGTCTCTCCCTATGGAGCCATTTGATCACCGTATAAAAAAAGTTCCAGTTCTACCAGGCACCCTCTCAAAAGTAACAGATAAGCACCACCAGATTAAACCCAAACAGTCCCCATTTTCCAAAGACTATGTTTCACTTTTAAGATAAATAAAATGTGTAACTATAGGTATTTCTGAAACTAAATGTTCGCCAGAAAGTCTGTGTAGATCTGGAGGCTATAATCCTTCCTGTTTGACTGTATAATCCATCGTTTTCTGTCTTTATTCCTCGGAAACTGGTGAAATGAGAAGCTTGAGTTTGGAGTTTTTCTTTTGTGATAACAGATGTGTATCATACATAATTAGATTTGGTGGCTATTTCTCATACACCAAAGTCAAGTTTTAGCCATTAGATGTGTCAAAACAGCACGCACCTTTTAGACGCCCCCCCCGGTCCAATCACATCCGTGAAGGAGTCGCGTGTGTGTTGTGGAAGCCATGGCCAGGTCAACTAAAGGCCGATATATCGTATGTGCATCCATCTTTGAAGAAGTTTGGATTATTTTCGTGGGAGAAATATAGAAACACGGTGGATCTCTGGGATCACGTCATGGAGCGGACTAAAGCCACACTTAGCAGGAGCTTCAGGAATTGAGCCGTTTTACTTCCGGGTAGGGAAAAACTCACAAAATATAACTAATATTTCTTAAATAATTAATTTTTTAGTGGTCCACAGGTAATATGTAATCTCATATACAGATACAGTTCACTCTGAAAAGCTTAAGAAAATCATAGTAGGGCCCCTTTAAATTTGAAATTAAGAAAAAAAAAAAAAAAAGATTCATTCCACCTTGGCCTCGTCTTCATCAAAAATAGACATATTTACCAAAGTCTTTCCAGATGTCTCACACTTTATTTATGTACTATTCTGGTAAGCAACTCAGTTTTTTTCTTTCTAGTAAACTACATTAAAACATACAGTTCTAAATTGACTTGTCATTAGAAATCACAATGTTTATCCAGACCTGCACTTGTTTTGCATGTAACATCTGAACGCTAATTGCTTTAAGACATCCCAGAAACAACTCAAATACAAGGAAATACCTGCGGTTTTTAATAATCTGCAGAGCAGATGGAGGTGTTAAAGTAATTAATAAATGACAGCAGCTGGGAAATGAGTGAAAATCTCATTATTGCCATGAAACAAAATTAAACACTATAGAATAGAATAGAATAGAATAGAGTAGAATAGAAAAGAAAGGAATAGATCTAACTTTAGTGATTGTCTGATTTCAATCTCATAGAAATACACATAATAATCATAAGTAAAAAATAAAAACACACTAATCACCTAAAATGCCTCTAAAAAGATTTAATAAAACTCATAAAATCCTATTATAAATGTGTTTACATGGGAACTTTCATGCTTTTTCCTGCAACATTTTTAAACTTCTTTTGCAGATATTTGTAGAGTTTTATGTATCTGATTTAAATGGATTCTGTTTTGTCTTGCTAACAAAGTTAATTATTGTTATCATATATATACATTAGCTTCAGTAGTACTAATCGACACACTGAGAAATCATCAAAATTGTTTAAAATAAAAAAAAAGTCTGCTTAGATATCAAAATAATCAGTTTTCCAAACAATTATTTAATATAATCCATAAAAAAACCCAAAGTCAGAATAAAGAACCTGAGAACAATCTTTCTATTGAGTGAGACTTAAAGGATCTTGATAAAAGCCAACTAAGAACAAAACCAACCAAAGGTGACTGCAAGTTTAAACAGATGAAAAAAAAAAAAAAATCAAACAATAAAGAAAAGGGTTTGAGCTTCAAAGAGATTCTGACAAAGTCAGACGGCAAACAGTGAGACCAAGGACAACAAGAAACAAACTCAAGTACAAGCAGACACTGACAAGCAGAGTGACCTGAATAAACAAAATATGAGTCACTACAACAGATCACATTCAACAAACAACAGCTCTGCAATTATTTGTTGAACAAACAGGTAAAAACAGGCGGAAAAAATGTAAAAATGCACAAGAACAAAAAATAAAAACTATAACATTTTATTAATGTTAAGCATGTCAAATAAATCCAATGACTCACTGTCAAGATCAACTGCTTTATACCTTAAACTTAAAAAAAAAAAAAAAATCTCACCGGTGAGTCAGGATGACTTATTGACAAAAACTAAAAATCCCCTGTCATTTTTTTTTCTGTAGTCATGTTTCTTGAAAGCCAGCTTTTGTCTCACAGGTGAGCTAAGGTCACTGTGTCTCCTACTCTAGCTTTGTGTTTGGGCCTTCTGTGCTCGGACAGATAAAGGGACCCATGACGCAGAAAGAGACTCAAAAAGAAAGTCTACAAATCAAAAACGAGAATAGCTTTTCACCTGTACTTTTTCAACCTGAATCGAAACGTTGAAATTTTTTTGACTATTTTAGCAGTCAGAAGTAGCACGCTGCACTACCACCTGACTATAAGAGCTTAGAATGGACAACATTGGAATCAAAACTGGATTTTATTTATTTATTTATTTGTTTTTTTTTTTTAATTTCTCAGTCACCAATAATTTCCTAAGTGTAAATGGGGACAGATGTTTTCGAAATATGCTGATGATCATGGTGTAATTTGTCATGATGATAAAAATAATCACTGCCTTATTGTTATTGTCATTTGGTTTAATGGAGGAAACATTCATGGTAGTTTGCTGTGCTTTGGTGATTGTGCCAGAATGGTACAAAGCTATTAAACACATGCAACTGTGTTGGGTCAGACAATGAAAAGAAGCAAAATATTATGATCTATGAGAAAGACCTGTAAAACTTAGAAACATTTGGACAGTTTTTGAATAATGCGTTTACTAGTATGCTGACATAAAACTGTTTATGCTGAATTTAAAAAGTTACAATTTGTGGCGAGATTGGTAGTGAGAGGCAGAAAGACAGCCTAAATCCAGGCATGCTAACCAGCCCATGATTTTCCAGATTTTGGCCTTTTGGTGACACGTTGAGGTTTCTATAGAAGTTTCTTTAATTCATAATTAATATAATAGTAAATGTTGATGTTGAATTATAAATTGCTAAATGAAAAGTCATTTTGCAAGCCTAATTTGAAGACTGAATTGTCGAGTGAAAAATGCATTTTCAAATTGCATGATGAATTTACAAACTGAATTGTCAATTGAATAATGCATGACACTTTGAATTATGAGTTAAAAAAACTAACATAGATTCCACCTGTTGAAAGGGGTTTGTTCATTCCTTCCTCCTTTACTTTAAGTTGAGAACATGGAAGTATTTCAATGCATCTTCAGGTTTTATCACTTTTTTTTTTAACTCAAATCTAGTTTTTATAGTTATACTTATTTCCTTGCACATGCTTACCTTTTTTTTGTTAAATTTCTATAGTGGTGCATTGTGCTATATATTATTTGTCCACAGACAGTCCACATCCACCTGTAAGGGTGGATGTGGACTGTCTGTGGACAAAAAATAAGCAAATCTGAATGGGACATGCATGTGGCTTGTAGGAATATCAAGGTTGCAGACCAAGGGTGAGCCTGTTTAGCAAACAAGTTCATGCATATTCTATTCTACTGGCATGCTGCGAGCAACAGGTCTTAGCGAACACTCATACAACACATATGAATAAATAAGGAGGAAGTAGGTGAGGTTTGCCTTTTTTAAGTCATACATCTCCCAGAAATGGTTGAACCAAAGGCCAAGTCTACAGTATCTTTATATTTTTTTAAGGAATCTTTTGTTCTCAAATTCCTAATTTTCCTGTAATTCTAGAGCATGTTTTTAGGGTCTTTCTGTGCTTATATTTTTTTTTACATAAATCAGTGTTGAAAATAAAAGAAAGTTACTCTAATTTATCATGTGTTGACATATTTTGATCTATTTCTTTTATAACAAATACTTTTCAATGGGCATATTATATTGGGTAAAAATGATCCAGTAAAAGTGATGGTGTGACTTTTTATAGCAAAAGTGTTCCAGGATTAAACTGCTACACAAAACGTATTAATGGTATGTTTGCTATGCTTTGGTGACCTGTGCCTGAATTTTAGTGAGCACCAACATTTTAATTGTGAAACACCTGCAGCTAACAACACATTTGGAAAAGGTCAATAGAAAATTGGAGTCCCTTGTGGCTTGTTGAATTCATAAAAAGCAGATTTTGCTTCTGTTTTGTTTTTTAAATTAAATTATCTACGTTTTCTGTGAAGCAAACAGGTGGATTTAGATTAGCTCCTGCAGCTTCAAAACTTTCAGCATCTCAGAGAAAAAAAAGGTCTGTGTGTGTGGTTCTTGTGCATCAATTAATCATGCGTGTTAGTCTGCCACAAAAAGAGGAAATTTGCATAAGATAATGGGCTGCCTGTTGTCTAAAAAGCTGTGAGGAGGCCATCCTGCATCCCTCAGGGCCGAACGATAAACAGACCTACAAAACTCAGAGAGGCAAATCTGCCGGCTCATCTCAGGAGCTTTGGGTTCTTTGTGACGGGGAACTGCAGCGGCGTCACGAGGCCTTTGATTTCTGTTGAAGTCAGAATGAGCCCTGTCTGCTCTCCAAACAAGGATGACCTTTCTTTGTGGCTGCTGGGATTTGTGTTTGCTCATCAGTGTGTGCCTTGTTGATTCTCAGCAGTTCCTCTGAACCTCCTCTGTGTACTGTGGGCTGCATCTCCATGCAGATCATGAAGAGTATACAGTTTGTGTTTCACACGAAAGACCAAATTAATCTTCCTCTGAAGCATTCAGCCTCTGTCATATCTTGCGGTGCTTATACGTTTCATCTTAATTCAAATTATAGTTGTCTTTATCCTTTTCCTATTGGATCCCCCTTAAAACAGGTGCTTAAGTCATGTTTAGTTAATCATACTTGTTTTTGGTTGATTGAATCAGCTGTAACAAGCTAGTTAATTACTCCCAACCATAATATAGCTAATGGATATTTGAGTTTTGTTTGTCGTTAAGTTTCTAGGTCAGATTTAAGCATCAATTACAAATCCATTATTCAAATGTGGGTTCATTTATTTGTTTTAGTCAAATAGATGAGCTGCAACACCATTTAAAAATCTTGGAACAATGTTTGTTGGGATCCCTGCATTCACAAATTGCCCGTAAAGTTGGTTGTTTTTTTTTTTATTTTTATTACTTCATTTTTTTTTTTAACCAGACCATGTTGAGGAATTGAATAAATAGAGACATGAATTTCCCTAAACTTGAAATGCTTTTCCATAACTCTCATGTATATATACATTTACAGATCTACTTGTACGTATGTGATTGACGCCCTAACATTTGAATTTTTTTCAAACGTATATTTGACCCAAATTGGGGAGCAAGTGTGGGCGGAGTCTGTTGGAGTGTGCTTGTGTCTTTCGTGGTCATGATTAATAGATTCCTCAGTTGCGTGCTTGCCCCATCAATTGTCCTGACCGCCTAATTCCTTGGAATTGTATGGTTTTGTTAAAGACCCATGCCAAACTGGTGTTTTTAACATGTTCTTGTGGAATTTATCATGATGGAGGGCATTATTTATTATAAAAATTTACCTTAAAATTGCATTTCTGGGTATTTCTTGACAAAGATCGCTATAAATCAGGAGCAGATGGAAAAATAGTGTATTGCTTGAAAACTCTAATTTTGCTCACCATTTTTGTTACACTAGTAATGTTAGATCGGTGGTGGGAGTGGCTGTCAGCTAGTGGCAGAATGTAAACAGATAGCTCAGCTATAGGTGAAGGGAAAGGGGGGTGGGGTTTCTCCAAGCCTACGGTCCCACCCACAACTCTGAGGTCAATTTCTAACAAACTACAGCTCTCAAAAAGCATTATCACAATTAAAAGACCACTGGGAGTGGACTGGCACAAGGGAAACTAGGGTCTATTTCCCAGGGGACTCGATGAGTCTCATCTACTGTGAGTCCTTGAGCAAGACCCTTCACGCTACAGCCTAACTATGTAGCCATAAGGCAATCCGAGTCTGAGTCTCCCTGTACCAGTCCCCAGCCCGGATATAATTGTGCTCGGAGCATCTGACATAAAAATCTCTGCCAAATCACATGTGCAGAGATCCCCTGAATGGATATGCCAAAAGCTGAATGACAACAAAAGACCACTAGGGGAGTGCTTTTACAGTAGATCAAAAGTGTACTTAAAATACATTTGAGCCCTGGGGTATTAAGCTGAGTGAAATCATAACATAAGCAATGCCTCTATACCAGTGCAATTTTGCACTAAAATTAAAATTTCATCAAGATCAGAAAAGCACACCCCAGTAGAGTTTCCTTGGGTACTAAATCTAACCATAGAGTTGAGAAGTTTAATATTTGAACTGCAAGCATGTCTATTTTTGTTGTGAAGTTGCAGCCTCTCACACTGAAGTCTAAACAGAGATATAATAGCTTGGATTAAAAAGCCACCTATTGTTACTTAGTCAACTGACCTGGCTCCAATTATTTTTGTTTTGAAGGCTTTGATTTTCCCCTCGAGTCAGAAGAAGGAAGCATTAACGAATGATGTAGGAGCCTTTTTGTAGTAGTGGGAGGGACTCAGAATGTTAATTATGCCTTCCTGTAAACAAGTTGACTTATTATGTACTGCAAACTAGAGGTCTGATCTCCAATAAACCTGGTTTTCTGTTGGTTGAGTTGACTTCTAGTTATCGGTTTGACAAAATTTAGGGCCATAAGAAGATAGCACACCTTTGTACAGACTCTAAAACTAACGTTCAGTAGCACGATTGTCATCACTCTGACCAACAACACCAGCAAGCGGCTCAGAAGTGTGAATGATAAGGAATTGTAGACACAGCTGCCATCTGTTTTTTTTTTTTTTTTTTGCTTTTCAGGGACCCTCTGCAACCCAGCTGGACCTCAGCAGAATCTTAAAAAGGAGAGAAGTGAAATGGTCACAGATGGAAAAATCAAGATGGACACCAAAAAATATGATTCCCTGAGGAATTAAAATTAAAATATCTGGCATATTTGTATTTTTCAATGTTGGTAGGAATCTGGACTCTAGGTGTCTGACTTCAGTTATTACATTTGTAAACTACTCAAATTAAAATGTCTAATTTTTATGTGTTTTTGGGAGGTTTGAATTGTATTTTCCTTTA
Organism: Oryzias javanicus; assembly: GCA_003999625.1. Taxonomy (NCBI): domain Eukaryota; kingdom Metazoa; phylum Chordata; class Actinopteri; order Beloniformes; family Adrianichthyidae; genus Oryzias; species Oryzias javanicus. The sequence goes on along the minus strand of CM012441.1, from coordinate 15,401,632 downwards.
TTTATTGTTAGATCAGTGACAGTTTCAGTTTTCTGCATTGGGTCTCTTTGCTTTGGTTCATGGTTCATTTTTGCCTCCTGCAGCAGTAGCTTTCAAAATTTGACAAGATGTGGAATGAATAATAAAGGACCTTCTGCAGAGTCCATTGGTCATAGAAAAAAAAAAAAAAAAAACTTTTATTCAATGCCCATTCAGTTGATAAAGTATTTCTATTAGCCGAGAGAAAAATAGACACTAGTTTTTCGCAAAGAATTCTGAGAAATTTTTTTTGTGCACTCAATTTTGGAATTGTAGATTCGGACAGTGCTACATAAATGGCAAATGCACTCAATAGTGCACTATATAGCGAGTAGGAAGGAATTCAGACATTGCCAATATTTCTATTAAGGAACAGACATGGAGTAGCCCCAAGTCAAAATATTTTTCCTTTTCCATCCTCCAAGTGGCTAGCTAAGCCCCATACGACGTGTGGACCAGTTGTCGTGTTTGAACCCAGCAGCAACACAGAGTCTGACTGGTTTATCAGAAGAGTAATTTTAGGTTCAGTGGTGTGTCTGCACCTGAGAATAGAAAAGCAGTAAGGAGGGATGAGAATGTCAATTTTTGTTTACTAAAAGTTAAAACACATATACAAAAAATTTCATATAAAAGTTGTTACCAAGACAATGCGACCAATTCGTTTTAAATAACCAGCCTTTTGAAAAAACAATTTAAACTTGCATTTACACCTAATGCAATTTGCGCAGCGGAGGCAGGCAGCTTTTGCTTCAACGGTGGAGTTCACTCCCTTGATATGCAGGCAGACAGAGAGCCACTGCGTGGTGTAGAGGCTGCCTGCTTGGGCCTTGTCGAGACATAAAAAAAGAAAAGAAAAAGAAGAAGGTCCCCTAATTTTATTCTTTCCCCTCGGGTTATTACTAAACAGTGAGTCTTCAAGCTCAGGCACAGAGACAGAGACACAGCAGAAGCCGCTGTCCTACAGACACAGCCCCAGGAGTGAATAATCATAGAAACCCAAACATGGAGACATGACAACTGATGATTTTTTTTAGAACTCTTCACAATAAATGAACTTTATTTCCCAACGTCATCGCTGTCTTCCATACATTCTAAGTGAGACATCCACAGACACCATTCCTCATAGGGATCATCTTAAAAACATTAGCTGGAAGCTCCTCCCACTTGCAGCCACATTGCAAACTCAGGCAGGTGGCGAGCAGCGAATTCACCGTGCGGCGAAAGATGACCAGGCCATGCAAATTTGTTTCGTGAATCACACTCAGTGAGAATTCACCTTAAAGAAAACAACAGGGTTAAAGCTCTAATAGTTAATTTAATAGTTATTAATTTAGTAAATTATCATGCCATAATAATAATTATAGTGCTCAGTGGTGTGCATGAACGGACTTAGATGAAAGTAACTGTCCAACGCAAAAATGAGATTACATTTTTTTTTTTCAATCACGCTAAAGAATGTGCCAAAAGGTCTGTAATTAATCAATTTAACAATAGTGTCCCCCCCTCGAGTTCTTCCTACAGCTGTTGTGCAGTTTGTCACAAGTATAATGGTAGCAACAGGATCATAGCATGCTGTCCTTAAAATTCTGTTGAAAATTTAAGTTTTTGCACTCCGCAGTTCAATGCAAAGCTTCATTTTTACTTTGATGAATTAAGTATTTTATATGTTAAATCAGATAAACAACATCTCAATTTGACCAACTCCCTCATTGCATATATTCAAAGTATTTCCTCATGAGTAGTAAAGCACGCAAACAAACCATTGTCAGCTCTCTGGTAGACAGGATAATCATGGCCTTTTATCAGAAGGCAATTTCTTTTCAAAATAACTTTAAGCAAGTCTGTTTTCCGTTATTATAACTTGGCCCACTGAGGCTCAAAACTCCCATTACTCCTCATCATTGGAGCAAAGTGGCTGTAAGCAGTATGACGATGCAGCTTTTGATTTACTGTTATCCATCAGCTGGTTTTCCGTCAGGTTTCATCTTCAGACTTCTTGGGAAATAATATGAGTGATAAAACAGGCTGGAGGCAGTCAATAAGGCAGAAAAAAGAGGAATTTACTCAAATGAAAACAATAAGTCATGAAGTATCGCTGACATGCACTTGCAAGGGAAGACATTGCCGGAGCCCTTCAATTAACCACAAATGTTCTGCGTTCATCTCATAATGTAATTAAAGAGCCACTTCTCTGCTGCTAAGCGCTGATTTTTACAACTTGCAGATATGTAGTGTCATAATGCTGAGATTTCTACCACTCATCCTGCTTAACCCAGAGGAATGGCAAAACCATGTGAGAACAGAAACCACAGTTTAACTGGTTTCTTGTGCTCCACGAGAAAATAAATCTCGTCTCTGCCAAAGAAATGAAAATATATCAATATCCTTCTTTTTTCACAGCTCTAGTTTTTAAGTTCTGACATCTTATTATCTACGCCCAAACTGGGCTGAACCCCTTCTCTTTTTCTCTGACAACTATTATCTGAATGGTCATACTAATTAAGTGGCTGTCATTTAAGACAAAGACAGAGTGCAGCGTCTGGACTCAGAAAAAGTTCTCTTGCAAGCCGAACAGCCTAATCCTATCGACAAAGATGTCAAATCGACTGGCTGATATTTTGAAAAAAGTACCTCTTATCATCCATCTGCAGCATCTGTCAGACTAAGACATTGTGCTGTCACCCCTGCTTAAAATCATGGTGTCTACGCTGTATGTATATAGTCTCTGATATTAGCTATGGGGTTGTTACAAAATTTACTGTCTGTGTGACTATGTAAACTTCTGGTGAGTTTTGCACTTGAGATTTCTGTGGATTTCTTTGCCAGTTGCAGCTTTGATTTGTTCTTGCAACCTCAAAAAAACACATTGAAAATGTTTGCTTGACTCTGTGTTTGTGAGCCCAGTGTGAATGTAGCTCGAGAGGCCAAGAAAAACAAACCCAAAAAAATACGGGAAAATTGTTTTTTACTATTATTATATGGGTTTCTAACTGCAGTGAGATTAGGTGACTAAGAGGGACACACAAAAAAATCCCCAAAATATTGGTTAAACCATGAAAGAAATGAATCAGTTTTTTTCAACTGTGAGGAATAATACAACAGATGAGTATGAAGTCACTGAATATGTATTAGTGAAAAAGAGATATGCTAGTATTTGCAGTAGTAAGAAAAACGATGAAGACAGACAAAATGGAAATCCTTAGTATATTTTATTATAAAGGCAGAGAAAAGATTGTGGTCAACAATCTAGCATCTTTGTTACATTTAGCACTGCTACAGACAACTTATTACCAAACTGACTGGCAACAAGCCTAACACTTTCTAGCATCATAGAAGAGTGTGAGGTAATCCAGCCCCTCCCACAGGTTGATGCGGCCGCATCAACCAATACGATACATTCTCGTTCCCAAGTTGTCATATATTTACGTTTGGTTAAGGACCACTCTGTGTCAAAAACTGACATGTTGGGTGTCCCTAACTCGTTGTTTTTCGACGTGCTGGTTGTTCTCATTAAATCACGGGTCCCAACTTCCTTGCTGTGAACCAGAACTGGTCCAGTACCGGGATGCGGAGTGAACCAGTACTCTAACCCAGTAGTGCCCTAATCTGGTACCGGTTCGCGTCACATCAGGTACTGCATCTGTTACTGCGTCCAGTGTCGGGTGAGGGTTACCGGTACCGGTACCAGCTGCGTCCTGAGGACCAGTCTGCGTGCAGTACCACACTTTATTTTACGAACAGCCAGCACATCAAAAAACGACGAGTTGAGGACATCCAAAACATCAAAAAGTGCTTAAAGTCCCTAACCAAATGTCAATATGTGACAACTTGGGAGGGAGAATGTTGACCAGTAACCTCTTTGTCTCTCTTCCTGTGTTCTCTTCATACGACGCAGATATGCAGATATGTATGTCAACATGTAGGACGACTTCTTTCCTTATGAGTTGGCAGTCCCATAATTCTGTTTACTGCTGTTTTTGTAATTGAAATTGACCTGTGGCTTGACCCCGAAAGTGTGGATGCTGCACATGTTTACCCTGGCAACTATTCCCAGCATATGACCCAGTTTATCAACTTGTCAGAAATTAATGATGAGGAACAATAAGCCACTGGAGTATAAATAAACAATTAGGAAAACATTACTGATAATAATCCAGAATGTCTTTCTGCATGTTCGTCTGCCCACCCATCTGTCTGACTGCCTGCCTCTGTGTCCGTCTGTAGGAGGTCCCAGTGGAACCGCTGCTCAGCTTGAAAAAGAAAAAAAAAATAATTTCTCCCAGTCATATGGATGTTTGTTGCAGTTTTTGCACATTAAAGTGTACTGGCTATTTTATCAGTTTTGTTAGATATCTAACAATTTTTTTTTCTGGAAATAAAATCTAGCTATACAGAAATAAACAAATGATCAAAAAGATGGTCTTAAAAATATGGTCATGCTTCATGCAGAACTACCTCTAGTTTGCCCTTTAATTCCACAGGGAGTGTTGTTCCCTGTAGGGATGGTAACTTCACAGTCTACTGACTACAGCAGCTGCAACACAGTGGACCTTGGCTTTCCTGAGGCCCACGAGACCTAGAGGTTTCTGTATGGAAACAAACATCATCACAATAACTGGCAGCTGATTCTAGTGAAAAAAAAAATCAAATGTGTGAGAAATATAAAAACATTTTCATTGTTTATGCTAGTAAAATTGGTCATTTTAATAGACGTCTCATACTATTTCAACTATTCTGAACTCAATTTTTGTAGATCAGTAGGTCTGGCAAGATTTAGTTGAAATTTAATAAGAAGTTTGTTAAAAAAAATGTGCAACACTAATTCAGTTTCTCTCTATCTGCAAGTTTAAACTTGTTATTTCTCTCCTAACAAAGTTGCTGCAGCTTGGAGAAATATAGTCCTTAAAAGGATCCTTCACAAATAACATAAATGCTTTGATATTCCCCCACGTTTCAGGGCTCACATCAAAGCAAAACAAATCATCAGACAAATCTACACTCCTCACAAAAGTTAGGAATACCGTGAAAAACGTATAAGATTTTGTATTTACAGTGTTTGTTTCTCTTCACAGATTTTGGAAATTGTATTGGGATGAGAGACACACATTGTGTTGTGTTTCTTCACATAAAAGTCTCACTGTGTACAGTGTGTCTTACTTTTTGGAGCCAAAACAAGAAGAAAAAAAAAAAAAAGGAACCTAAAATAAAGACTTTCAATGTGGCAAAAAATTGTACACTTGTGGGTATAAAAACTGATTTTGTCAGTTAGTCATTCCTAGATCATCAAACAGCCGCGAGCGAATAACATTGTTTATGGGATGAGCAGTGCCACCTGGTCATAATGTGCCTTTGGATCTGTAGTAGGCAGTCACATGTTAAACTTATGTGTCAGAAAAAGCCTTTTTTTTCCACTGAGCAGTATGCTTTGCCCAGTCCAGTAAGGAGTAGCACTGTATGGACCTATTTATTATGGTTAGTGTTTACACTCAGTTAAGCCTCATTCCCACTGAACAATTTTCACGGTGCATGTGTGGTGTAGACCGCTAGCGTGTCATTGCGTCATCAAAGTGTGACGATTTGAAAAGAAACAACAAAGGTCATTCAGCAGCTTTTCTTTTTATTTCTTCCCTTTTGGTACATCGTGTATAACAGGAATGTAATATTGTTTGAAAAAAAATTGTGGGCGACCAAGAAGAATACCACCGTAAAGTGGAAAATGGAATCGCTAGCTTATTTGTGCTTTCTCATGTCATGATCACTTTTTTGCCAATCAGCCCCAACCATTCCATTCTATTTTTCATTTACTTTTGTTTTACAAGTGACAGGGATCCCTAAGAGGTATGGGTCTTGAAATAACCAAGACCAGACTGCTCGGTGGGAATGAGGCTTAAGTGTCTTTGGCAGATTTGAATCAAGACAGAACTACTGGCACAGCTGGGAGTGGAGCCCAGCAAGTCACAAACCACAACCATGACCAGTGCCTGAGACCCTCTGTACTCTGACATTGGTTTGCAAAATCCACACAGCTGCATGACTGTTTATGAGAAATGAGGGGGATTAGGGTTACCAGCAACCAATTCCACCACTATGACTTGAATACCAGACGACCGCTGTAGGTGATTCCACTGATATCAAGACACCGCCATAAACGTTCCTCTACACTGATGAGAGACAGGTCACCTTGCACAGAAATAATCGTCTTCAGAGTTGCTAGAGAAGGCAAGGTGACCAATACGACGAGATAAATATGATCCCCATTGTTGGCTTTCTTGGAGGAGGTGTAACAGTCTTAGAAGGCATAACCAGTCAGCGAAAAACCAATTGGATTATTGTAGATTGCCCAGTCACTGGACTTTTTTGTCTCAGAGACATCATAGAACCCATCATCATCATCTCCCAATTCCACCAGTTAACCCATAACTTTCTAGTTCATTGTTGATAATGCTCCACCACATAATTCATAGAAGTTAGAGTGCATCATATGGTATGATTGTCTTAAATTTTGGGGGTAATAAAATTCAACTAAATAAAATGTTTTTTTTTCCTTAATTATTTGTTATCTCAGAGGAAAACATGAGGTGCAAAGTGGTGGAGTGGTTAGTGCTCTTGCCTCACAGTAAGAAGGTACCAAATTCAAGTTCTGGTTGGGGGACCTTTTTGTGTGGAATTAGTATGTTCTCCCCAGTTCATGTGTTGGTATTTCCCTAGGGACTCCAGCTTCCTCCCAACACCCAAAAGCTTGCTTCATCAGTTAATTGGTTACTCTAAATGTGTCCCTAATTGTGAATGTGGGTGTGTATAGGTGTGTGATTGTGACCTGTGACAGACTGGCAACCTGTCCGGGGTTGGGCTCCGGCACCCCCGTGACTCCTAAAGGGACAAACAGTTTAGAAGATGAATGAATAAAGGGAAGTTTCATTGAAATCCAGAATGAATGAAAAGCCCTCATGCAAATGACAGCATCCCTAACCTATTGTGAGAGTGTATGCTTTATCATTCGTGAAGTAAAACTATGTAAAGATATATGAAATAAAAAAGTAACTAATCCATCAATGTGTCCAACAGAATGAAGCTTATTGACACTCACCTGAGATCATTCGCTAAATCAGGATCCCAGACTGAAGGTGTTCACTTTCCTCTGACAAACAAATGTTGCAAACCTTTCTATTTTCATCAACGGCAGCCAAAGGTCAAGCTCCCGCTATCACTTCATTAACGCACTCCATCAAGAATCCCCTTTAAGTGCAGCTTAAATGCCACCTTTCCTGCCTTTTAATAATGTGGAAATATTGACTAACACAGCCAACAGATTGTTGGTTATTGACGCACCACATATCCTGCAGCCATGCTATCAATGAACACAGAGTCTGATGAGGGTGGTGACTAAATCGATAGTGTTAATGGATGACCTTAGACTGTGGTGTCTCACTGAATGAGCAGCACTTATCAGGCTTCCGACCGGACAGCCGCTCTCAGAGGGTTATTTTCCCAACAGACTTGATATTATCATCACAGTCAGATCAGATTTATGACCAGCATTGAAGCCTGCAGGTAGTAATCTATTTGATGTTTTCATCTCATCTTGATTACTATAAAACATGACATGAACTGCATCTGTCTCAGTTTTGTTCAGAGCAATCCAAACCATGCCAGATTTATCGAGAATTATGTTGTACAAAAATAAAATGGGGCTCTGAGGTAAAACCTGTCTTCTTATGACCCACCCTGAATAAATAATCTCATCCTTAACCTTTGGTGATGAAAAATACTTTTTTTTTTTTAATTTAAATGATTGTTACTCCTGAAGACAGGACAACTTGTCTCTGTTTTGCTTTACATTTATTCTTAAGTCATGAGTTCTTAATATTTTAATTCATATTACCAAAATAGTCTTTTTTTTTAATTTATTTTACAATGTTGTATCTTTGAGTTAGATATAAAGCAAGTTGCTTTTAACTTTTTTTCTCTCCATGGGTCTGGAGAACCTAAAGTCCACAGAAACTGGTACGAACCTATAACCAGCAGGTGAAATATGGGGTATTTTCCAAGAACACTTCAACAGATGCAATCTTTCAATCAGAGGTTGAGCGCTCTACATCTGCATTGTACTGGCTCTGGGTATACGGCCTTGATATTTTCTTCAGGCCACCTTCATCATCAAATAGATTCTGCCACAAAAAGCCCGTATCCACTAGTGAGAGCAGTTTTTCGAGGCTTAAAAAAGCTTTTTTAATTTTTTGTAATTTTTCTCTGAAATAACTTTTTTATCCATCCATCCATCTTCTTCCTCTTATCTGGGAATGGGTCGCGGGGGCAGCAGTCTAAGCAAAGATGCTCATACTCAGAGGTACTCTCTCAAGTGTATCCTGGGTCTTTCCCAGGGCGCCCGCTCAATGGGACATCCATGGAACACCTCCCCGGGGTGGCGTCCAGGAGGCATTTGGACCACATGCCCGAGCCACCTCTTCTGACTCCTCTCGATGTGGAGGAGCTGCGGCTCTACTTCAACTTTTTCATTTTTGCTAATAATGTGAAGATGGACTTCAATGATCCCGGGGGTCGGTCAAATGAGGAGAACAAATTTCACACACTCGTGTGTGACAACTCATGGGACTTTATCTTTAATTCAGAAAAATGTCACATTTTTCTAAAAATTAGATGTCAACCCAAGAACTACTATGCCTCAGATATTTATCTTTCATGTCTTTGTTTAACAATAAGCTTTTCCGGTCTGTCCAATGGATGGAATTCATTGCACAACTCTCGATAGAGAGGGCCAATTTGTTTATCATAAATTTAGGATTGTCAAATTGGACCAGTAATAATTTGCCACAATACCATCTGTATTTTACTAGTCAAGAAGCAGAAATGCTTCTTGGATCTTTCTGAATGGAGTTCCTCTGATTTATTTTAAAAGAAAAAAGAAAACTTATTTTTTTGGAATTTAGAAAAGTCAAAATGCTTGTGTTAGAGGCCTCCCCTGGATAACAAAGAACACAAAGATTCTGCCACTAGACAAGGGTTAGTACTTTTCTCTTTTAATTGGTGAACCAACCCTCTGCAAGTACAGTGCAGGAAACCCACATCAGTTCACTTATTAGCAGCTTTCTACTAAAAAGTCATAACTAGTGTCTGAGAGAAAAATAAACTTCTAAAACATTAAATTATAGAGTGTATAAATGTTAAAGTTCTCCTATGACAACATAACCTTGCAGAGTGCAAAATTCTAACATATAAATATCTTGATGAAAACCCATAAAATGTATTTATAATAAGCTGGGCTTTTTGTAGAGCTCTGAAGATGCTCTCTTGTTTCTTGATGTCTGCACTTCCTTTAACTTGTTAAAAAATGCACTTTAGCAAGATAACATGCAGAAAAAATACTGATCAAAATTGTCAGTAATTAACTTAATAATGCAACTCAAGTGCAACATGTATGTTGTACTATTGTGTAAAGTAATTTGCAGGCTCTCCTAAATTCTCCTCTTCTCTGACAGCTGAACTGAATATGTCAGTTCTCTACTTTACTGGCAGACTTTTAGGGAGATTTTTTTCTGATAGTTTAACCTGGACGCATTTTATGAATATATGCAATCACATTTAGAAGTATTGTTGAAAAAAAAAAAAAAAATCAATTTGGTCTTGACAGTTTATTTTGGGCACTTGGTAATGGACAAAAACTCAGATGGGAATTCCTGAACTGGAACCTATGCAAAAAATACAATATTTTACATCTTTTTTGTTTTGTTTTTTTACTTGTGCTTTACACTAATCAGAGATATAAGATCAATAAAAAAGCAATTTTAACTAATTAAAAAAAAGAAGATATTAGTAAATAAATTGATGAATACAAGTGTCTCATAAACAATTCATGTTGACGACATTGGCAGGAACATAACATCCCTTGTGTAGTGTTTGCAAGGCGTGTTCGGTCTGATGGTGCTGTGGTTCTTGCACTGTGAAATAACCTTAAGAAATATTGACAAAGGTAAGGTAAAAATAAGGTTTTGTGTGTTCCTTTTTACTGGACAAAACTTAGAAAAGAAAACTCAATTATACATAACATTTTTAAATAAGCAAGCTTTGTTGTTTTGCAAAAAGGTTAAACAGGGTTTAATTATTTAAAGGCGAGACCGAGCGTCTTTGTTTTAGTCATGATAAGAGAGAAATGCAGTTTCATCCTTCAGCTCGTGCGCTCCGTTGTCATGGTAGAGCTGATGCTTAATTCCATGAAATTTAAATTGAAAATTATTCACACAGACCTTTTCACATTGTTAAATAAGATGTTGTGTTTTCAAAAAAAGTTTAATTTACAACAATTTACATGTAATCTAATGGCTATCAGGGCTACAACATAAAAACCCTTTAGTCCACATATAATTAAGACAGTTCTGCAATCAGAACACAAAGGAAATCCTTAAACTAAAACTACCCTATATGTGAAATCATGCTGCTCTTTTGAGCCATAAATCAAGTACTTTTAGAAAGCAATACTCAGAAAGAGAAAATAGAACACACAGGATTTTTAAATTTTAATTTAATATAATATTATTAACCATATTTGAATTTGCATATTAGGGTAAACATTTAAAATTCAAAGTGTTCAATTTAATATTGAGTTTAAAATTAAAAGCAAAATTTTGTCAGGGATGGTGGTGGAGGACCCAAATGCAGGAGACCAGACTTGGTGGCAGAAACATAAACGTTTACTAACTCAACTTAAACAGGACAAAACCAGGAGAACAAACCAGTGACGTGACAGAACATAAATGAGCAGATGACCTGACAATAAGAAACTGAAAACCAGACACTTGAATACAATGAGGATGATTGCCTAAATGAAAACAGCTGTGGATGATTAACCTGAACATGGTGAAACTGACAGGGAAAACAGAACATGACAAAACCTAAAGCCCCTGTCACACTAGGCTGCGATTCTACGGAGTTCACACGGCGTTATGAAATTTCTCAGAACGCCCATAGAAACGCAGGGAAATTAAAGCGAAATTGTTTCAATTTTCGCAAGATGGAGATGTCTCGCGCTTTCACGGCGATTATGGCGTTCCTACGGTTGCATCGTGCGTATAATATGTAAATTTTTGTTTTTTTTTAACAATTTAGGATACATTACGCACACACGTTAAAAAAATGTGATACTGAAAAATACCTTTTGTATTTTAAATAGGTTTGGAGGTAATTAAGCAAAGTTAACTGTTGAGCTAAATTAATACTTTTTCAAATAAAAATTGACGCTCCATATTGGAGAGCTTCTGCATGTGTTGCTTTGCGTTATCAAAATATTTCTCCTCAAACCGTCCAAAAGTATAATTTAAAGTACATAATCAAGTCACTAAATGTCAGTTATGCTGCCGCTGAAATTAATAACATTTATATCTCACATTTATTTATTGCTTTTCAGTCAAAACAATAAAAGTGTTTCAAATAATAGTTTTAATTAATTTTCATACCCAAGTAGAGTAAAAATAATATTTCTACAATAGTTACTATCATGAATGATTGTAACCTGAAATAAAACAGAAGATAAGGAGTTTACTGTAAAGTGACATTCTGACCTACAGAGCGGCGGCACAATAATGCCTCCGATCTTTGTTTTCCACGTTTTACCTCTGAGACTTCTGAACATGAGTTAGAAAATAAACGAGAGGAACTCAGTCAGTTAATGAGATCATGCGTGTGCCTGGAGTGTCAAGCCAATGTGGGGGTGTGCGTGCGTACATCTGCACTCTGGGGACGCCGGTTATTGATGCAACTAATGTCTGTTTTATTGACAACATCACATCCGTGTGTTAGAAGATCCATTACAATCAAAAAAGGCAATAAGAGTGAAGAGACAGGCTTAAACACATTTTAAGAGGCTCACTCGTCTTCGTGATGGTCTCCGATGGTTGTGCAAGAAGAAATATAGAAAAATAAATGACCAGTGAATGGCTTTGTATATTATTAGATTAGCATGAACTTCTCACTGTGGCACAGTGTGATAACACACATCAGGTTTTGAGTATTTGTTCACAATTATTTTAGGCCAGCAGGATTAAACCATTAAACAACAGGGTGCATTGAACGCTGTATGTTTGGTTTGTTCCTTGCTGGTATTAATCCCATCATGCATCAGGAGGCCTCACATGTTTGGCCACTCACTCAGCAGGTGGATGCTTTATAACCCATGTTTGAGTTGGCGTGACAAATGGAGATTTGCGTGTGTGGAAGGGTGGGCAGGGATCATCTGTTTCTATAAAAGAAAAATAATTGTCACCAGGTCCACAAAGATCAGAATAAGAAGTAGCAGGGTGCTTTCTAATTGAAAGAGTGGGAGGAAACTTTTTGCAGATAAGAAGCAAACAGAGCATCACTGTTTAAATGAATGGTCACCAACTTTTACATTAACAGACACAATGTTATTATAAGTGAAGCCTGATTGAACTAAAATAAATAAGACTAAGAAGCATGTGGGTTGACAAAAGATTCTTATTCTCCTGGAAATTGAAAACTCAGAAGCAAATATGTGAACAGTTTACATCTCACAGAGAATAAGGTTATAAACAAAGTGGAGCTGAATCTAAACTGGTTGTTTGTTTTTTTCATTTTATGTAGTCATCTTCTAGTTTTGACAATTAAGCAGATAATTTCTGTTTTCTCAAATGAAGGGTTAGGATAAAGGATTTATGCACCCCTTCCATAGAAATCGGACAAACAATCCCAAGGCAGGTGTTGCTACTTTTTTGGTTCTGTTGGAAGGTGCGTTCACGGACCCTTTCTTAAACAGTACACACTTTTGTCTCCTTTTTTTTCCTTTTTGGTATTAACTCAATAATTATCTAATTAAGAAAATATTTCATCATTAATGCGTTCATTTGTACTTTGTTCAAATATGTAGAATAAAATGAAGTGAAAATATATTGTTAAAAAAAATGTCCATAAAAAGTGAAAGAAGTTTTAAACAAATATAAAATGGCATGTTTTTGACTGGAACATTTCAACCTAAGGTCTTCTTCAGACCAATAATTGCAGACTTTGGATAGAGATTTTTTTTTCCCTTAATAAATAGCTGGGAAACTCAGTTGCTGCACAGGACGAGTTTAAGAAAAAAGAAAAAAAAAATAGCTGGGAGACATCTAAACTTCAGATTAAATTAAATCACATTCCGTAAAAGTTTTATTTGACCTTTTTATTTTTCATTTCGTTTTTTTTTTTTTTTTACTGACGATTGAACTGATTTTGACATAATGTAATAAAGGACACAACCCAGTTTGGGCCAACCTTCCATATTTTTTGAATGTGTAACTCTCAAGAAAGAGGGACTAATACATGTCTCCAAAATGCTGAAGAGAATCAAAACTGTAAATATATTTTGTAAAATGGACACTCATAAGTAGAGCTGGGTTTAAAAAAATGGATTAATCGATTTGAATCGGTTTAAGTTTATATCTTTCATAAAAGATATAAATTGACTTAGCACATAAGCTAAGCTAAAGTCCCCTATCTTGATGCTAATGTTTAATGAAATCTCCAACAGTACAGCTAATGCTAACGCTTGATCAACTTAAACATACATTGCTGACTAAGTGAACATCTTCATAAACTCACAGGTATAAATTTTCCAAACTCTTTTAAGAGGATATTTTTTAAAATAACAATTTGTGCTCTAAAACATTTTTTTTTCTTCTAACTGTCTTCTTTTGGAATTAGGTGTACTGCTATAGGGCGATCGCCACCTAGTGGCCAAACTGAAACGGCCTCCAGTAGAAGCAGAACAATGTTTACAATGTGAATTATCTGAACATTTTTGCTAGAATTTCTCCGTTTGAGAAAGAATGTAACACTGTATGACATTAACAATCATATTATTTCACTAATACATTTTACAGTATATGAACTGTATCAGATTAATATAAATATATTCAAATCATATAGTAGATTATTCATGTATTTCTAAACAAATGTGTAAAATTGTGTAAACTCAAAATTTGAATGAAATGAAATTGAATAGTTTCTGGAAATTATAACCAATACCCAGGCCTCCTCATAAGTGATACGTACAGCATTTTGTATGGTTGTAGTTGGACGCGCCTCTTACAACTCACAGTACAAAAATCAAAGTTGCATTTTCACAGACCATGTAATTCTTCTATGCAGCTATTTGATGTAGATGATTTTTAAACCCCCAGAATCTTACTTCTACAGCTAAGGTAGACTTTATTTAAAACCAATAAATCTTATTTTTCCTAGTATGTGGTCTTATTTTATTCTTACACTGAGCTTGTATCCATGAAAATAAGAAGTTGGAAATATACATATCCTGGTAAATATTTGGACTCAGTTCTTCATGGAACAAAATTTTCAAAAGTTTAAATTACAGTAAGTGTGAAAGTGGTCGCCATAGTCTATAATCAGGGGTTGATCCCTATCTCCTAATATCTCAATACCAGGTATAAAATACAAATATCAACACATCACCAATTTTGCTATTGATTACTCTGTTAAAATATTGATTACTGATTAATAAATGAGAAAATAAAAGTACATATGTCCTTCTAGATAGTTTGGGTTGTTAGGTGAGTTGCTCATCTAATAAAATACCTGTGGGTGTTTTTGTGCCGAAACACCCACAGCCCCACCACATATTGAACTGCTCCATCACTCACTTTGAAGTTTGTACATTCAAGTTGTCACTGGAACAGTTTTTAATGATATTTGTCTTGAGGATAATAAATGACATGCTTTAGAAAAAGAAATTCTCCTGTAGGAAATTACCAATAATTGGTATAGAATATTTAATGTAAAAAGTAATCGGTACTGGATTGAATCTTAAAAGTGTTGAACCACACATTACAACTATCTACCTCTTTTCACACTCAGCTACAAACCACTCGAAAGAGAACTGGACTGCAGAGCATAAGGAAGCAAAAACAAACAAGGCAGAATTGCTCCCAGATCTTTCCACCACTTGTTTCCCCTTAAAAAACCCTTCACAAATCTGTAACGAAAATGATTTCAAAGACTCTGGTTAAGTCATCATATAGGTTCCCTACTTTCTTCAGGTACTCCAAACCAAAATCCGGCTCTGTTAAAACATGGAGATTAACAAAACCTACAAATAATTTCCTAATTCAAGGTAAAATAAAAAATAAAGATAAAAGAAAAGTTCAACCTCTGATTGACCTGTTTTTTCAATGCACTACTAATAAGTCCTGAGAAGGATTATTGTAGTCACAAACCCTACAAAATTTTGAAGGGGAGTTAGTGCACAAGTTTGTGTCCACTCAGTGCAGCTTAAAATTGTGCACCAAGACAGTCCTAAAGCATCGGTGGTTTTGAGAATCGTCACATTGACTGTCCACTTCAAGAGTCTTGACATTGCACTTTTTTTTATTTTAACATCTCTGTGTTCGCCCTTCTGGCAAAGGTCCCCCCAGCACCAAAGTTCACAGACTTCCTGGAAGTGAAAGCTGTGTTGGTGTAATTGAGAATACAGTATTTCTGTCACCAACAGACACCATCTGACTCATAGACTAACAACTTTTAATGTTCTCTAAGCCTGAGGCTCCTGTCTTTGTGTCACCACTTATTCAAAGTTCTCTGGTCAAGACCTAATCAAAGTAAACAAGCCAACAATTGGATGTTTGATTAATCTTTATCTGTTCATCTTATGCCATTTCTACCATCTTTTAGACTAAAGATAACCAATCCAAGGGAAGTTGCAACAGAAACATTTTTAATGTATACCTTTATAATTATCAAAAAGCCTTAAAACCCTTCTACCCAATCAAAACATGATGTATTGAGTTTCTGTTTGTAAGGAACTTCTATAAAGAAAGCTTCAAAGTTTGTTGGTTTGTAATCACTTTGGTTAAAGTAATTTGCAACACAGCAGTGTTTTACACAGATACATTTTAATTTTTTATTTTTTTTTCTTTCAACCAACCCAATTTAAATGGCCAGCCAACCGAATATATCCAACTAAGAGTTGACAAGACTTGTAAACCCAAGGTTTGATTTTCAAACAGCTCGATTCTGACAAGCAAAACACAATATAGAGTCAGTCTTTACAAAAACATTTTTAAAACTAAATTTAATAGTTTAACTCTGAAGTTCTGCCTGTCACTTTTTGGCTTTTTTCTCTTCACTGTTCAATTCATATTTGCATTTTAGACATTTAGCTGCCGCTATTTATCTTCCTTGGCAGACATTAACTCCCACTGTCATGAGCTGAAAGGAAGCACGGAATGTGAAAGTGGCTGCAAACCGACAGAAGGCCCACTGCATGCAGCGCTCGGATCACAGCAGCAGCCTTTTACAAGATACTTGTTATGTGAGGCAGGCATGCCAAGAAATAAAATAATAGATTCCATTTTGCTGTTGGAGAGCGATTACAGTGGAGTGACGGGGGGAAAAAAAATGATGTGAATTACTTTTTGAAATCACGAGAGCTGTGAAGAGCAATTCACAGCAGCGTTTTCTCAGAGGACGATTTGACCGGACAAAGCTGCTGATGGACAGCTTCACAACTCTGCCTATGTCATCTTTCCAACCACAGAAGATGGCAGAGCTTCATTATAAACACCTTCTCAACTGTTCTTAGACAACAGACTCATTTGAGTCTAATGTGGGCTGCTTCTTCCACTTTTTAATCAAACTGCAACAGGTTTTGTGGGCCAGGTTAGTCTGGTATATATTCCTAACATCTGATTTTAAACTATTCTATTAGCCTCTCATTTTTTTTCTTTTTTTTTTGGCAACTGTTAAAACCACCAATAATGATTTCTCACAAATTGTCTGGCAAATCGGCACAAAATACAGTATGGTGAGTTCCCAGAAGCTGATTTCATTAAGTTCTTTTACTATATTTTAGAAGTCACAAAATGACACAATCACTTGTATTTTAGTAGGCATCCTATAAGAGTTTTAGACGCACTTACATATCTCCTGCTCACATAGCGCACAGGATTTTGGCCAGTAAGGGGTCAGACCTCCCACCTTGTCAACAACTACGGTGTGGCCTAAAGGCGGCGTACGACAACACCACAGTAAAATACTTTATGAGTGTATGCAACTTCCATTAGAATTCCATTGTCAATGTTGTCACCTGAAGTGCAAAAGCCTCAAGGGACACCAGCACTCCCCTTAACCCTTGTACTATCTTATGGGGTCCAGATGACCCAAGCCTTACATTGACATATTATCCATCCAATGACAAAAGTGGATGAAGGCGGACAGGATTTCATGTCTGTCATGGACACCAGTGGAAAAAAAAAAAAAAAAAAAAGCTCAGCGCGCTGTCTTGTGGGTGCCAGATGAGCCCACTCCCAACATCAACATACCTAAGATAGCACAAGGGTTACAATGGAACCACTCATCTATTAATCCCTCTACGGAACCGAACAATCCAAAAACCAACAGCACCCATGAAGGTCAATGCTCTGTATGGGTGCATGTGACAAATTCTCATTAACCTTACCCGGTTCCATGTTTAGCTTTTGCTTCATTGCTTTCAGTTTGATTGACCCACACAGTAAATGCAGCAAAACTAATCTGAAGTTTGAGTCCTAGCTCAGGTAAAAAAACCAAAAAAAAAACAATGGACTCATTTACTATGATGTATATTCCTTCTTTTTTAATTTTTTGCATGTCCTTGAGCAGAATATGTAAAATAAAAGGAATGGTCACATAAAAGGGAAGTATCCATTGCTTATAGAAAAGAGATAGAAAATATGAAGCACCAATAACTTTGTAGAACAACCTTGTCTGTGTTGTTCTCTGACCATGACAACTACACCATCTGCATTCTCCACCAGGTCTTTAGCACTTTAATGTTTAGAAGCTCCATGTGAAGATCAAATCAAAGAATGATAATTACATGTGCTTGTATGTAATACAAAAAAAAAAGTGTAGCAGCCTCTATGAAAAAGAAAATGATCCATAAACCAGAAAAAGAATAATAGCTAGACAGAGGTAACGACTTTCATTCTGCATTTTTCACAAATAATATACAGCAGACACAGCCGAGTGTTCAGGCTCAATCTGCTCTATATCAGGTGTATTTTTTCTCTGAAGAAGACCGTGTAGATCTTTAATTTTAGCAACTTCTCCTAAACTCTTTCTTATCCAGGTTTTTGAGAGTATTTTGTAAATTTTAAGTATTTTGTTTTCAATAGAGAAATGGAAACAAAGGTAATTTCATTTTGTAGGATGAATGTAGTTCTATTCTATTCTATATAATGCTATCCAGCTGTAGAAATGACAGCATGTCTTAATAGCATAGATAATATCCTGCAGTGAATTTTTGCAAAATTAAGATTTGCAATGTTAGTGATTAATATTCTAATGAGGATATGAAAAGTAATACATGAACCCAAATGGCAAAGTAAAAACCCAATAATCAATCATTTTTATTTTCCTGCGGAAGTTTTAAATAAAAGCCAACATAACTTAAACCTAAATACTCCAAATGACTCACGTCTTCAGATTACAGCATCTTTTGTGATACACGTTTCACACAGGCTGATATTGCAATGACAATAAAATTCCAATTTATGTTGTCCTGCAGCAACATGGTTTGCTAAGAAGAAACAAAGGTTCTTATTCACAGCATGAACCACAATAACTCATTCATTATGTAAGATTATGTTCATCCTGTGTGGCTCCTCTTATTACAGTTCTAGTTTGCATTGTCTAAGAAAAACAACCTTTGCACATGAACGGAGACCTGAACTAAAAAGCTCTTTGGAAAGCCAAGGCTATCGTATTGTCAGAGGGAAACGCACATCTGTTTTTGCCAAAGAAAACAGATGTATCCTGTTGTTGAAAATTCCTCTTGTGATGACAAAGTAGAGTAAAGTTCACAGGAAAGGACGAGAACTGAATAGGAAACAAGTGAATAGATGTAACCGGGCCCTTTCTCCTTCATTTCTTCTTTACAGCTTTTTCTTTTTATAAAATGCATCTTCTTTTGCTCTTTTCATTTTATACACTTTTGAAAAGTAAGTATTGTTGCATTGTTTTTCCTTTATTAAGCCATCAAGGTTTAAGTTGACTGGAAATCTGTTTCACTTAGTTCTTTAACCCTGTAGCTCCAATGATGACAGTCTTTGGATAACCATGAAGGTACATTCAAACTGGACGCAATTCACGAGGCGGAAGCGGCCAGTTTCAGTGTTAAGTAAATGGTACGGATGCAAATTGAGGTGATCTGAAGTACCGCAGCGCGCTTTGAGCGAGGGGCGCGGAGGACTGGCAGCAGTGAGACGTAAATTAGGCGGCGCAGCCAAAATTTAAATATCTGAAGTTTGACAGGTCATCGCAACACATTTATTAATCAGGATGTCAGCTTTGGGAAAGGGGCCTTTTCAGTGACTTATGCAACGAATAGAATATTAATCAATGCCAGTGTTTTTGTCCTGAACTTCCATCTATCCCTCAACCTGTTGGGGAAGCAGAGCAACCAGAGCGGGCGAAGAAAGGAATTCACCCTGGACAGTTTGCCTGCCTACCTGCCCACTCTCTGGCTGCAGTTGCCCAGCCTCCTTTAGTTCAGTGGAGCTCGCACGCTAGATACTCCGGCAGACAGACTACAGACAGCCCACTGCGAGGTGCAGGGTGTTCAATATTAATCTAATATCTACCTGTAATCCGCTACAGGCTTCAAACTCAGTCACAGAGTCACAGAAAAACCATGGATGTGGCTGTCATCTAGACATGGATCCCCGGAGTGAGACTGAAGCTCCAGGCGATCGGGGAATATTTCAATAATCTCATAAATTACCAATATTTGTATATAACTATTCACATTAAACAAACCTGATCCCTCAACGCAACCCCATTCAAATTCCATAGATTGTAAGTGACATATACACAGATACCGCTCCATGTTAGGCTTTAAACATTGGCTGGTAGCTCCTCCTATACGCGGCCGCGGCGTCAAGTTCATTGTTTTGACAGGAGGTGAGCAGCAACTTCACCGTGCGGCGAAAGACTGGTGGGGAACGCGAATTTATCGTGTGAATTGCAATCAGCGTGAATGCACCCGAACTGTTTAACGCAATTAATTCCATCAGATTTTGAAACGGAGAAAACACTGAAACACTTGATAGAAGCGAAGTGCTGACACAATCAACAGCAGATTCCACTGGAATTATACGTTAATTGCATAAATGGTCAAAGAGCTACAGCTCAGAAAGCTTAAGAAATCAGAAGTCAAAGTCCACTCAAACACGAAATGTCTGTGGAAAGTCCAGGACATAATGAATGAGTTAAGCAATAGCATGACAGATATAATACTTACACATTTTTAATGTTTGGTAAAAGACAAAAATAACTGATTTGCCTAAAAATAATGATATTGTGCTGGTTACCTTAACCTGTTATTGGGCCTGTTGACCTGTTAATGAATTAGAATTGTTAAAAATCATTGGAAAATTCTTCTACAGGACTTATCTATAAATTAGTCAAAGGTTTCTTGCACTGAATAGAATGGTGTCCTGCTGTGGTGTATATGAAATTACTGACAAAATGACCCTAAATAGCCAAAAGGTGGATGTAATGTATCTGTAACCATTCAAAGTAGACTTAAGGACATGGAGGATTTGTGTTTATATGGAACATGGTGCATTCTGTGCAGTATTAGAAGAAAGAACAAGCATGGCCGAAAATATTAAAAATAGGTGAGTAACTCAAGTGTAAATAAACGTAAGAATAAAAAGTATCCCAACATGCAAGCTCCAGTGATAAATGCTGCACACTCTAATTCTGGATCTGGATTTAACAATGCAACAGCTTAAAAAAAATTAAATTGGGGTCTAAAACACTGAAAGAGAGTTGTATTTTATTTTATTTATTTTAATAATAAATCTAATTTGTTCCCAACATTTAAACAACATAAAATAGTTTGAAAGTTAAATTTAAGGCTGAGTATTGTTTGGTTTGAAGACATTTGCTCATTACAGCAGGATGGAGAAACTTTGCTGGCACAAGTGTACACTGATTAAATTAGACAGCAAGTGAAGTTTAATGTGTCCATTCATATGTTATTTTTTAGACATTTTTCAGTGCATTAGCAAATGGAAACGTAGTCACCTATAGACCCCAAGAAGAAGGAAAAAAATATGAAACGAGAAGGATAATATCAAATGTCTGTTTGGATTCATTAAAACTTAGGAAGCCTGTGCAGCTGCTTAGCTCCTCTGCTGAGGTTGTGCAATAGAGTCCATTTGTTTTTAATTAGCAATTCTTTCACAGTTTTTTTTAATCATTTACTGGGCAAAATATGCCAACAGAGAAAGGAATCTCATTGATTTAATGTTGGTAGTTGCTCCACTTTGAACACACACACACAGTGATGCAGAATATTATTCTGCCACTTCCAGCCTTGGTTTTCATCATACATGACTGAATTAGATTGAGAAGAGTTAAAAAATAGAAAAGGTATGTGTAATTCTGGATTTGTGCGTGCGTAATTCTTGATTTGTAACTGATATAAAATATTTTGTGCACAAGTACAAAAAGTTTTAAATAAAAAATACAGTTTAAACAAGCACAATTTAAAATTACAACAGCTTGAAACTAAATATTTGTACAAATCTTTTAAAAGCATGCACTAGTTACGCACACACAAAATCACATTTACGCACGAATCTGAGGTGGAATTCTTCAAGTTTCATCTGTAAGTGATTCTAGAATGCTGGCTCATCAGCGTTTTCATTTGCTACTTTGAACTTAAATGGTGAATATTATGTGTGAAACTTGACATTTTCACACTTTCTTAAACAAATATGCTTTGGTAATTAATATATAAAAGCTTAATATGTGTTTTTAGAACACCAAACTTTCTCTATTCCTTCCCCGTGGAACTGTCCCGCGAGCTGGTGTCACGAGGTCCTCCTTAACACCAAGAGCTGCTTTGCATCCTGGGTGTTAATTAGGGAGCTTGCGCTGTCTGCTCCAGCTGTATAAGGGGAAGGGGGAAGGAGCGCCGAGTCGATCAGACCCACACCAGCTCTCTGGGGCAAACAGGCAGTCGAAGAGTCCACTCCTGGGTGCTCTTGCATATCGAAGCAGGCCGGTGGGCTGATCAACCGTCTCCGCCCTGTGGGTGTTTAGAAGGGCCTCGCACTGCTATCGCTGAGTTAAATTACGTACGCACAAATGCCAAGTTATGCACAAATCCAGTATTACGCATGCACATATCAGGGTGAGTCTATTTTCTCTCCATATTTTCTGGCGATGTCACTTTTTGAAGTAATATGAGACAATACACTGACCCCAGTTGTAACTGGTTGATATCACTTCTGGTTACACTGGTTAGTTAAATCATAGCCAGTGTGACGGAATCTAAATGCAATCTAAAAAAATTGACATTTAATTACTTGCAACATTTTCACAAGCAATATTGTTTTTTTTTTTTTTACATCTTTCTGTTTTTCTATTAGTGCATCATTTCAAAATGACAGTTTATCTTTAATATTTTATAGTGTCCTGCTCTACTTTATTATTTTTAATGGAAATAAACCCTGTTAAAATTATCACTGTAATTTCAATTATTTATAGGCAGTAGTTTCATTAATATGATTACATTGCTTTGGTTTAAAAAGCCAGTTTATCGTTTTACCTTATATTTACAGTGTTTTTCATAATGTTTTTTCATCCAAATTGAGGTAACATTTTCTAAATAAGTGTCAAGTTTTCAGGTGTCAATGTCATACATGTAAATCAATTTAATTCAACTTAACAAACCGCAAACCTAATAATTTGCTTTGAGGAGCACGAGCTCGCTGATTCGGAGGACAAATTATTCATTATTGGTTATTGATCATTTATCAATATTTTCTTGAAAACAGATGAAGAGCAATTCAATTTATCAAGACTGCAGGGAGAAAATTTATTTTGCATTGACCAATCATGTTAGACAGTGACAGTCCTTTAAGATTTTTAGAAAGTTAGTCTTAAAGCTTAAGTAATGGGCAGGGGAACAAAATAAAATAGTGTGTAAATGAGTGTATCTGTGTGTAAATGTTTGAATCAGCTTACAACAGTTGGAATCATGTGAGCTAAAAGATTAGCCTCACAACAGAAGAACGACTGGGGATCTGTGATCTAAATGATGACTAAATGATGTTTAGTACATTTTTCCTTGCTGTCACCCAGTGCTTTTCTTATCAAGACATATGGTGGAAGAGGGAAATAATGGTCTTTTGCCAATAAAGGTAGAGAGCCAGACCTAGAAGTCCTAAACGAAAATCTCTGGGGGGGCTTTGATGACTAAAGGTGGTGAGAAAAAAATGCAGTGGCACATCATACTGTCAAGGAAGAGGGAATTCCCCTGTACAAAAACAGAAGTGTTCTTGTGAGTTTTCTTCACAAATGTATTTTTCAATTCACAAACTCGACTAAAGATTTCACTAGTCAACATTTTAGAAATGGATAAAATATCAGTGTGTATAATAATATCTATGAAGTAAAACACATTGATCCTTTCGTAGAAAAAGAAATGAGTCAAATAAAGTTTAACATGTGCAAGTATGAAGATTTTAAAGGATTTTTGAGAATTATTCTACCCTAAGACATCTTATACTTTGTATTTTCGTGACTTTCAAAAATGCATTATTTCCACATTTAGGTGCTTTGATGTGACCTAAAATATAGGTATCTTAGTTGCATCATAGTGAAGCTCTTAGATAAAAAGCTCAGATTAATGCCTGAGCTCAGACAATGAAAAAAAATAAAAGAAAACAAAACCAAAGGACCTGCTATAGCTTCATGTTTCCCCTGCATTGGATTCCAGTTCAGCTACATGTGGTTAGTGCTCTCAGGTCAGTGATATCTCTGGTTAGAATCCCAACTGTGACCTTTTTGAGAGGAGTTTGCATGTTCTCCTTGTCCAAGCGGGGAGACTCCGGATTTCTCTCACCGTCCAAAAATCCTGTTTTTAGGTTAACTGGTGACTCTGCATGGCCCCCAGGTGTCTATGTGAGAGTTTGGCCCTGCGACAGACTGGGAACCTGTTCAGGTTGAACCCCGCCTATCCCCAACAGCAGTAGGATTGAGTCCAGCAACCCAAGCAAGTTCTGAAAAGGGATGGATGGACATCTGTCAACAGTATGGCACACTGTATTGCTTGAATACAGCAAACTACTGTATATATTTTACTGCTATTTACGTTAAAGATATGTGGGTTGATGAAAATCAATGGGAAAAAAGCGTTGAATACCAAAAAGTATGTCATGATTATGGATTAAATGGTACCATATCTGATTGGATGGTTTTGTGACCTGAGTTGCTTTTGACATGATCTCTGCTTCTGGTCCTGAAGTGTTGAACATCTCAAAGCTCTAGGAAATAAAAGTTCACTAAATTATCAGTTTGTAATGCATACTCAGAGTTACCATTGGTCTAAAAGATTGCAGCCACCAAGATGTTTACATGACCCCTGTCCTTCTATGGCTGTCCATCTCTGGAATAGATTCAGATGCTATCTCGAACTTCCATGCCTCTGTCCACGAACTGTTATGCTACATTCAAACCGGGATCGCCAATGAGTGTTCAAGTAGCCACTTCCAAACAAAAGTTTATGTAAACGCACGTATACATGCATTTCTGGCTTCCACATTTAAATCTCTTGCGTTCCTGTGTTGCAAGTTTTTTAAGTCCATTTTCAGGCTCTGCATACACAATGAGCAGCAAATGAACATGACCAGTTGAGTTTCGACCAATCAGGACTTAGATTTGGTAGCGACATCTGGGTAGGGCAAGGTCCGTTGGGTAATTATATCCGGCCCTCCATATCACATTGTATTATTACTAACAATGGCCCGATGTTATCGTGCTGTCATATTGAAGAAACTCAATGACCATGGAGGCTGAGAAATCAATTTGATTGACTTCTGGCTTTTTTTTTTTTTTTATTAACTCTGGAGCTCCAGGGTTTATGTTCTTTGATTTACTGTAACTTTTCAGCCATTAACACAATCAACATAATTCCAGCAGGTTCTATCATTCCCTTCGCCAGACAGATAAAGGGAACAATATTCCATTGTTCGGCCCTTGACCTACTGTGTCACGGGCATCTTCCAACTGTGAACTCATGCTCTAGTATCAGGTAGCAACACTCCAGTGTGAACACTGGAGTGTTCCGACATTCTTAAACGGCCATCACACGCCTGGTGTGTAAGCTTTTATATAATCAACTAGATGTATTCACACTACAAATGTATACTATTGTGACAAATACAGTTGTAATGAATAAGGCTAGATTGAGAATGTTTTAAAACAGCCCAATAACAGTTCCAGTGAAGCACGAAACTCAGTTAAAGCAAAGCTCCATGGACTGTTATACAACATGATGCCTTAGTTACATTCACAGTTGTTTTGTTCTAAATGAGAAACGGGTGGTGGTTTGCTGCAGCCAGTCCTAAATGTGATTTTCCGTCTCTGCAGGAAAGCAAGGCTTTGAGCCTTCAGTGAGAATGTGAGATTCACGGCTCTCTGAAAGCTTTGGAGACAAAACGGTCAGAGTGTGCAGTCAGGAGCTTATTTACCCTAGCTGAGCTGAGCTGAGCGGGGAGAAGCGAGCGGTGCAGGAAAATAAGAGAAATGGAAGTCTGACAATTGGAATGGCAGCAAAGATACAGTTTAACAGAGGTGAAATGGATGGGGAGGAAATAGAGAGGAGCAGGGGGCTCAAGAGGAGATCTCTGAGGGGCTTTGAGGCCATTAAAATTCCTCAGCAGTTATTACACGCTTCTGTGGCTGAAGCTTGGATCCCCCGACCCCCCTGAAACAGAGTCCGGGGAGACAACCCATCAATCAGACTCTTCTTCTACCTTTTTCTCTGTGTGCATGTCAGAATCACTCACTCACATTTCCAGTTTGTAAATGCATGAATTCACCCTTTTTTTTCCGTATTCGCTCATCTTCCTCACATGTTCCTGCACACATGATGGACAACAAACAAAAAAGCTAACGTTTATATCATAGCATGTTATGATGATGTGCAATTCAGATAGCAAAAAAAAAATCTAATAACTATTAACATGCAAATTAATAAAGATGATATTTTTATAGTGAAAAAATACATCCCAATATCCAGTTCTCAGTGCCCCTTTGAGGTCAAAGCTTTGCTAATAAATTGCTTAAGTTTGTAAGTGTGTTGTCAGGTCAGAGCGTCGTCGTTCTTCTAGAACTGTGGTATTCTCTTAGGAAACTGAGTGCATACCAATCATACTGAATATAACATTGTTATGCTCTCTGCACTAACCTTAATGGCAGTGGAAGATTCCACAAAGTTTAGCTTTCAACTTAAACTTGTCTGTTGCATAAAAAAAAAGTCATAAATGGTTTTATCTTTTTCCCTTGATTTCACACGCTTAATTCAAAGTCCCCGTCTGTGTGGATCGTGATCTGGTCCAGCATAGTGGTAACCAGGGTTAGTTAGTTCACTGTTCAACCCTCTGGGCCTCAGGTATGCATACAGATTCAGATTCTTGCACAACTCTGTCCAGGTTAAGGGTGAATGTCAGAAGTCTGTCAATGTAAAGGGGTTTTTTTTCAGAATGGAAGAAACCTGTGATCCATAAACTTGTTTGTCCTGTATTCTGTGTCTCACCCTGAGGCAAGGTTTTTGTATTAATCACACTAACTGACATTTAACACATTTTATTTCTATTGTTGCTGTCAACTATAAGGGTCTAACAGCTGTTTTTTTACCCAATGTGCAGTCATTCTAGGGTGTGGAAGTAGCTGCAGATACATAATGATGTCAAGCTATTAAGTCAAAATACTCGAAGTCTGGCCAAAGTTTACTTAATGAACTAGATTTAAAAAAATCATGTAACATTAGAACACTTTTTATAATTGAGCTGAATAAAAGATCTGGACTGACTGAGTGTGATGTCACCCATGGAAATGCCTTACCTCCAGCACTAACCAAATTAAGTCAATTCATTTTCACGCTTTTCGCAATGTGGATTCAACATCAGTAAGCAGTAATTGGTCCGAGATATTATTAATTTATTTAAGGGCAACCTCTCTCACCAATCAGGAGTGTTGGAAGTCCGCATCCATACCATTGACAGTAGGACAGAGAATATGTCTATGTTTCAAACATTTGATGTGGAAGCCAGCAGTCATCACACACTCACATTTAAGCACTAAAGTGGTCATTTTGTAACTTGAATAATTTGCACTACAGAAAAAAAGGGAAATAAAATATTAGCAAAAACATGTTTTAAAAATATATTAGACCAAGAATGGTAATTCTGTTGAATAAAATTGGAATGATTATTACATGAATGAATGCTGTTTATCTTTCAATAGATGGGGTTTGATTTCTTGGAGTTTAGGGTGTGCTTTATATTTTTTAACATGGGGGTGGGGGCGGTGTGACTCAGTCCAGTTCTCTTATGCAATAAATGCACCTTATACACAAGGAACACAATGAGTTCACATGGTTAATTCCAGAATTCACTTACAGGGAATCATGTCTTATAAAAACCTAAGATTACATTTAATATGTGTTCATACTTGGAGAGAATGCTGATAAACACCTCCACTTTATTTAGTTGGACTTGTTTTCACACACGACTGTCCCAGGAGAAAACTTAGCTGAAGTTTGCCTAAGATTAAAGCTAAAACTCGTGCAGATCCTAAAACTGGCTCGAAAGTTAGTTCTGAACTGGACCAGGAAGAAAAAACCTAAAGCTATCTTCACACTGGCCTCAACAATACACAAACAAGAGCCAATTTTTGATAAAAAACTGACTCTAAGTCATATCTACGTGTGTAAATGCTTGTTTTGTGTTTCCATGTGAAACACCTTCATGCAAGGATCACACACACGTTTTTAAGACTATATTCAGGCTCTGGGTACAAAAAAACATGCAACCAGTGAGCGCATTGAAAATTAAACCAGTTGAATTTAAATAACTTAACTTCACTAGACAGCACATTCTTGAACATATGTCACATGTCCAGTGTGAATGTTGTATTAAAAAAAAAAAATCTAAAGCATAAGTGTTTTTTTCCAGTGAAGGTGTAAATCACAAGTGCCCACATCCTTACTGCAAGTGTGGTTGGTATGCTCTGATCTCAAAGAGATTCCAAAATACTGTTTTTTTAGCATGATATGGTCAAAGCCATCAGGGAACAGATTTTTACAAAAATTTTTGGAAAATGTTAGAGTTGATTAAAAAACATATAAAACACACATATTATACACATAATATTGGAAATTCGTGGTGGGGTAGTGGTTGGAACGTATTTTGGATAAGACTGTCTCCAGCAACCCAATGACCCCAAATGGGATTCAGCAGGTTAGGAAAGTGAGCGGATAGTTTTAACTTTGACTTCTTAATGTGTGGGTAACCTGATATGTGTTTTCCTACAAATCTACAACATCAATAAACA
The DNA here is from genome assembly GCA_003999625.1 of Oryzias javanicus. NCBI lineage: Eukaryota > Metazoa > Chordata > Actinopteri > Beloniformes > Adrianichthyidae > Oryzias > Oryzias javanicus. The sequence continues at coordinate 15,373,201 of CM012441.1, read as the reverse complement.
GAAGTGAAAAGAATGGATTTCCAGTCAGTGGAAACTGTAACACGTGGGAGTAGAAACTAGAAGAAGAGACAGAAAGGACGGAAAGGTGGGATTAGAACTCCACGTGCGTTCAAACTCCCCTCTCCTGCAGACGTCAAAGCTTCACCTACACTGATGCCTCGGTGGCAGAGAGCTCTGATGCCGTCACATGATGCCGTCTCCTGCTGGGGCGGGTTCTAAAACCAGGGTTCAGTTCATCACAGCAGTGAGGAAAAAGAAGGCAAGCTGCCTCAGAGGAGAGATGACTGACAACAGCAAGTCAGACCATCAGTCATCGTCCAAAAACCTGAGGAAAACAACCAACAACAACTAAGAAAAAAAAGGAATCTCTCAGGGGAGAAATTTCTATAGGGTAGTTGAATTTTTAGAGTATTCTCTCTTTGTGACAGATTTAGTTTTTCACATGAAAGGTTTTCGTCTTTCTTTTTTGGTTTATAGTTCTGTTTCACTCAAAAAGAAGACATCAAAAGAACTATTTCATTTTCTGCTATTCAAAACTGTTTTTATTGAAAATAAATCTTTGCATGTTAAAAAAAAAAAAGTCTGGTGTTTTGTGCTCTGTTGTCACATTGTTGTTTTTTTTTTCTTTGCTACTCTCTTTAAAAAAAAGAAAAACTCTACTGTAAAAAAAAGGAAAAAAAAAAGTTTTATGATAGATCCTCATTTTTTATTTTGTGCTTCCAGAACTTGATGTAGCTCAAAAAAATTTTTCCTAATGCTTTTCAAGGTGACATTATTGACTTTTCTTCTGCCGAGTATTTTCTACATTTTTCCTTTGCTTTCCTCCAAACTATGAAATATACTGCATTTCTAAGACCAAGGTAACAACGTATTAATAATAGTGTAAAAATAGAAAATCAGAACATTTCCAGATCAAATGAAAAGTTAAATAGGTGGTAAAAAAAAATGTGTGCTGCTTAATTTAATAAATTACATTTAAAATGAGTGAAATATTTCTTGTTATTGCTGAGGCACAATTTTTATCAAGGGCATTATTGCTGAATTCTCCTGTTATAATATATCCCAGCAAGAACAGAGATCTTCTCAAAAACAAGTTCTTTTTTGGCTTTTCTCATCTTTAAAATACAATATAAAGTCAGTTTTGTTGGCACAGCGATTCTTCAGAGAGCCTTGCAGTCTCTAGTTTCTTTCTCCTCTTTGTTTTCATCCTATTGCATCATAGTTTGCCACGTGTTTTCCATCTTTATCAGCTGGAGAAAACGGTCAGGGAGAGGTAAGTACCCAACTTTTTCCGAGTTTGTTCAGCTTTTTCACTCAGATCTGTAAAGGCACGTATGCCCCGGATTGTTATAGGACCTTGAAACAAAACAAAAAAGTTTGATGGCAACAAATGGAGGAACAAATGTTTATGCTGATTATTAATAATCATGTTTTTCTTTCACATTTCTCAACTAAAAAAATGTTTCACTGTTATTTTAAAAAGAAAATCTCTTATTTCCTGAAAGCTACATCCTTGACATTTTTTGGAAATGCTCTTAAGTTGTTTGGCTCCCAACAGGAGGCCTGAACACACCATTACCAAAATTACCCGTCTCTAAAATGGAACTGAATCTGTGGAGGAGAAGTCACATGTGGCACATGCATCGGGTACTTTAGTGTTTCCAATCCCTCGTCCCCCCTTCTGGTAGGCTAAAATGTGTCCTGTGAAGCAAATAAATAAAATTTAAAGCAATCTTGGAGCTCACGAGAGCACACAGTGATGGAAGCGGTTACAGGAAGGACTCGCAACTTGCTTCCTCTGCTGAATCAGTGCTTCTCTTTAAGTGCAATTCAGATACATTCCAAAAAAAAACCAAACAAACAAAAAAAAACATAATTAATCATAGAGGGGAAATTAGAAGGTGTAATAACCTTTTTTTCAGAAAGTTAGTGGTTATTGGTAAGATGAGAAAGAATTAAGAGTAGGTTTGTGACTAAAGAAACACACCATTGAGTTACTACAGTATGTTATGAAGAGAATGCTCAAAGTTTTATTCTTCATCAGATCGTTCATGTTCAGCATGCAGATTTATAAAGGCCATGTCCAAATTCCTTCACTACTTGTGAGTGTGAGTACTTTTGTGCGTTCACTATTTTGTGGTGCTGTCCAATTCCAGTTTGAATGTCTTAGAAACCTCCCAGAAGTCTTTGCAAAAAACAGTTTGAAAAAAAAAAATCCTATCTATTTCTAAATAAAAAATCAAATTTTTCATCATCAGAACACAGTTGATTCATAAATACTCTTTGTAAAATGCTTATATTGTTTAGGATTTTATTCTGTGAAATTGGTGGCATCCTATTTGCTGTTTAAAAAAATAAAAAGTGTAGTGAACATGGTACCCAAATTGTTTTTAGAATCCAGCAGATCAAATAGTCCTGCACCATATAATTGTTTCTTTTTTTTTTTTTTTTTTTTAGTTAGGCAGTAGGTTGGGAATTCAAACATAACCATTGGCTCTTCAGTGGAAGTGTCCACTTTAATGTACGTTACTGAGGTATGTGTGGATGTAGCTTAAAATTTACATTGTGGGCTACTTTATTTCCACTACCCATTACTAGGAGTATGAAATTTGTTTCCCTTTGTTTCTTTTTTCTTCTTGGTGCATGTGAAATCTATCTTCATTCACACTTAAGTGAACCTCACTAGAATTTATATGAACTTTTACACCTATAAAACTTAAAAAAGACAACTCAAAATAACTACTGTTGGAATCCAATGGGGACCAAACCAGCTATATGAATGCAGCCTCGGTCTTTCTAATTGAACATAATATTTTTTCTTAGGACAATACAAGGTAGAAATTATTGGACTTACCTTGATTTGATTCAACTAAAGTCTGTAGTCTTCCTTTGACAATGAAAAAAAAAAAAAAAAAAACACATGGGATACTTTACAAATTCTCCTGACAGCAGGGGGCGTTGTCAGCTGCATTGATCTGTTAAAACCAAGAGTCTTTTGAAATTAAATTAAAGTTTCCCATCTGCTTTTTTTGGTTAGAGTTGAGCCTCGGTCACATGCACCCATACAACTGTTGACCCGTACTGGTGCTGCAGGGATTTGGGTTGTCCGGGCTCGTAGAGGGTCGTAGACAGGAGGGCCTGCATCTTAAATGGAGTATAGGTGTTTCTTGCAGTTCCTTTGAGGCTCATGTGGCAACTTTGAGCAACTCATGAATGTAAAATGTGTGATTGTCGTATTTGAGGTAAGTTTATTATGAAATATTTGCATGCTGATGCTGTGGAACGGTGTCCTTACGTTGGGTGTACAGGTGATACGCAAGTGCCCATAAGAATCCTTTAGACACACAGACAAATTACACTCAGAATGTCTTATTTTTTTTCATTTTCAACAGCCAGATTGTGCCCATGGCACACCCAAGGAGTGCAAAATGGGCCACCTGGGTGCCTGGTAGCCCACAGACGGCCAGGATCCACCCAAATTGACAGTTGTTACAAAGGCTTATTACATCTATCTTGTTTTAAAATGTATAACACAATTCTTTTTTTGTTTGTTTGGCCTCCTTTTTTTTTAGATTTTGTAGTATTGCAGTTAAACAGTCACAGTCAAAATCTCCAAATAAATGTTTAAACACTTGCTCAAGCACATTGATTTTTTCTTCTTCATAAACTGAGGGGGACTCTGGAAAGTCATTTAAATCCTTAACACATCAGATCACAATTGTGAGATTTATAATGCAAGAGGTCAGGCAAAAACCATCACAAGGTCTGTAGAGCCATCATCTGTAGAAACGTCTCAAAGCAGTGAGGCAACATTTTCTATGTAATGGAGCTGTAAAGGGCGAGTAATGTAGATGGCGACATAAAAGCTTTAATTGTGCTTCATGAGCCATGCTTCATGAATTAGGGGGAGCTCTTAAGCTCGTCCCCACGCCTGATTTTGCTGAACATTTCAGGCTGTGATGGTTTCACAGTGACTCTCTCGCTGTAATTAGCAAACTGTGACGGAATGCTTAAACTCATTTACATCAACCTGTCATCTTGGTTTGACCTTTAATCACTTTCCAGTGCTCCTCGTCACTGCATTTATGCATCTGTTTCCTATCAGTTTGCTGTTGTCAGCAACACGGTTGCCTGGCGACCAAAATAATAGCATCGTTACTTGTTAGCTGCTGCGGTTGCTTTATGGGAAACTTTGCTAACAAAGCTTATGGATCTTATAATGTGGCTTTAATTTTAATTGGATGTAGGCAGTGTTTAATTAGCCATAAATTTCTCAGTGGAGCGTAACACAATGGCCAAATGGAGAACAGTGCAGGGATTTAACATTAGTATTCAGTGTAAAGGACTGACTTAACAGCTTGTTTTTTGCCCCTGAATCATTTTAGCTTTTGATTTTAAGTAATTTTCAGCTTGAAAGATGATTTTCAGACCTTTACTGCCTTGGTGTTCTCATTGAATCCACTGGGAAATCAGTGTAAGAATTTGCACCTCAAGGAAACCATGAAGCACATGTATCTTAAAGATGTTGTGTTATATGAGTTAATTTATTAGGCGTAGTTTTATATTTAACATATAGTGATGACCAAAATGTAAATATAATAATGATATAATTACATAGCTTAAAGTCTGATGCAAAATAAGGTAATTTCCTAACAGAGCTTCTCTTTTTATTTTTATTTTTTTGAACATAACTTTATGAATATATTTTGAAAATATTTTTGTAATGAAAATATTTCAAATTGAGCATTTGTGAGCTATTGCTCTTGGTGCATTTCTCGCATTCCACATTTTTCTATCTCCTGGCTTGTCACCGTTGGTAGTTGTTCTTGAACAACAATAGGAATGTGATTATGCTCAAAATAAGGACACACTAGTTCTCTTTACCTTGAAGTGACAATCAAAGCACACAATGTTGACATTAGTTTGAATAAAAAAGGAGCACAAGTAGAGACATTTGAAAGAGCTGTATATTCATAAAAATATCAGTTTTTTTATTTTTTTTGTATAAAATAAAAAGCAAACGATCTAAGTTTCTTATTTCAGCCAAAGCTTTAATTCTAAAACCGGAAATGTCGCCGGCGACACTTAAATAACACGCTCTTTGACGCACAGTAACCCTTCAACCTTTTACACGATAAATGTAAATGAGCTGCTTCTGGCATGGAGAAAAGTGACTTTTAATAGTGCCTTTGTACTGATATCTAAACATGTTTTTAACAAAGTGTTTCTTCAATGACAAAAAGCTGCTTTTCTCTCGACAAAATGAGCTGATTTACGTTAAATGCGTAAAAACTTCAATACTATGTTGCAATGTCAACGCAAGATTCCAATTCTCTGCTTCAGTAACTGCTGGAATTAGATTCATTGCATAAATGGTTATAGAATTATGGCAGTTGAAAAAGTGTGAACACTGCAGCTAAGTTTTCGGTGTTATAGGGATATGAAAGGTGTATCTGTTTTGTCTCAAATGCACACTTTGAAATAGTATTCAAAGTGTCTGAAGGATCTCCAAAGAACTGAAAGTGCTCACAGTTCACTCACCTCAGTATAAATGTCTACATTGCCCCTTTAAACGACAAGAAAAAGGAAATACTGGAGTCTTCCTAAAAAGTTTAATCATAACTGTCAGTGTCTCATGGTGCTGGTCCAATTACAGCAGGAAGCTTTTAAAGGGACGATACCATGAAAATCTCTTTTTTGAGCTTTTAAGTGTGCTATACTGTCCATTCCTCTCTATAGAGCCCCAAACCGTATTTTGATCCACTCATGTATGTCTGAGTAATCTTTTAAAAACTGCGCTCTCAACAACAGCCCGTCCCATTCCCACAAAAATGAGTGGCCCTCACGATCAGACAGCCCCTTTCAGAAAAAGTCTGCCCCGCCCCTACGATAATACAAACACTTTCTCCACAAAGTCAGCAGCTCGACCCAGCGGTGATTAGCTAGCTTTGCGATCAACTTTTATCAACTTTAAAAAAAAAAAAAATGTCCCCTAGATATATTGTTGGTGACACGCCAGCTCTATACCCTCAGGGAGCGAAAGGCGGTGCCTCAGAGATCGAATCATTTTACTTCCAGGTATAAAAATAGTTAACAAAAATAACTCATATTTAATACATTGGGTTTTTTTCTAAAGGTAATATATCATATACATGGATATAGTTTACTTTAAAAGACTTAAATAATGGTATTGCTCCTTTAAGAAAGACACAGGCAGGATAGCCTTCCAGAAGTGTTAATATATGATTGTTTTTTTTTTTGGTTTTTTATAGTTTAAGCCGAAAGATTTGAAAAGAAGATTTAATCATTGTTAATCTTTCTCTTTGACATTCATGGATAAATCATCCTAGAAGTTCATTTTTGTACAGCAGTTTTTTTTTTTTTTTTTTTTTAAGTTTAAGCCCGCTTGAAAAGAATCCATTTAATCTGATTTCTTTCTCTGTCACATTATGTAAATCATCCTAGAAGAGGCTGTGAAAATGTAAGCGACATATATCAAAACAGCAGTCTCATTTGTTCTAAAATAGGCTATGACATTTACAGCAATTTCACTGCTGCTGCTCATGACTAAACAAAAACACAAAACTGTGTGAAAATTCATAATTCAGTGAACTTCAAGTTACTGTGACGCTAACTTGCACTAATGATTTAATTGAGTTTTTGAGGTCATAAACTTCTAAAATTTCACACATTTACTTTTGCTGACTCATGGAAATCAAAAGTAGAACAGTTCAAGATGACTGCAAAGGAGTGTGGGAAGTTTGTTTTCCTTACCTTTTTTTTTTTTCCTTTTTTATTATACTGCATAAAAGCGTGGTTGTTCAATTAGACATGAGGAAATTGGAAACGCCCCCACAAACATTTTATACAATTTGTCACTAAGATCTGCGATCACAGTTCTTAATGCTTTTGTTTTGGCCCACCTTTCTGACTGCGGAACCAATTAAAGAAGGCTCATTAAAAATAAAGTAAATTTGCTGATTGAATAGTGTTTCATCCATAGTGTCAGGTAAACGATAAGAAACTGAGCACTTTGTTAGATATCCAAGTATGATAGAATTGTAACATTTGTTTTTGAGTCTTCAATTGGCACATACTTATTGAAAATGACTATTGGATACTAAAAGCAAACGACAAGAAGCAACTGTTATTACAAAACATCAAATTACTTCAAAATGAGAAGACAAAGGAGATAGATCCAGAGCTTTGGAGCCAAAGCAAAAAAAAAAAAAAAAAAAAAAAAAACATGTACCCTACTTAGACATTTAAACCAAAGTTCCACTAAATATGCTTACTGACCACTACTGCATCAGCAAAAGAGAACAAATTTCATACATTTAAGGAAGACAACAAATCAGATTTTGACTTTTTGTCCCTGAGGTCATTTTCAAGATGTTTGATTCTACGTCCACATCAGGCTTATGAATGTGAAGGTAATTTAAGCAACGACTTTTAACTACAAGTATTTGTAAATACATGTCATGTGTTGATACGCATTTTTTAAAGTCAGTTTGTAGGTTATACCCACAAAACGTACAGCAATTGAAAGGTAAACCAGTAGAACTTTGACCAATCAGGAACTCTGATTTGGTTGTGACGCATGGATGGTTTCCTTTTTGAATTGTGGCAGTACAACTCATTTAAAAATTGGTCATGAAGGAGAAATTAATAATTGTGGTTTGTGCCCAGAAAGAATTTTATAACACCAAGTCTTATATATTTTAGAATAGATCTGTAAAAGAAATAAGCCTGGAGGAAGATTCACAAGATTTGTAGTGGTTCGACATTTTGCACAAAGCTTATTACATCTAGGTATATGTGCTAATAATGGGTAGCGACATACTAGTGTTAACAACATATGCTAAAAGCTCCTTAAAAATCCAAGCTTGAGCCTCTGCTTATCAGTGGAATTGCACAAATCAAAGAGGTCAAACATGAAAGAAACATCCTTGGTTTGACTGGATCTTTAGGGCAACCGATCAGATAATCTAAGAGGCTAGATTGGAATACATGAATGCAGCAGTTTATAAAGATGTTAAGACACTAAACTGTCTAAAGATGACTAAACAAATGAAGAATTATGTGACAGAGCAGCTCTGTTTCTCTGACTGAATAAGCCCGCATGATAACAAACACAAGCAGACGTGTGCACGCCCACATGTCAAATGCCCAATCCATCTGCCTTCAGATGCAATTTAAATTGACAGACTTTCCCACAATCACTTTGCACCTTTCTTTTTTAGCTGCACTACTGAGGGTAATTCTTAAATTGAAAGCATCCACTATAACATGCACAACTTCACCGCAGTTATGTTTTGAGGCATTCCAGCCACACACTCACAGATGGCAAACGGAGAGTTTTCATTTACATAAACAAGAGCCTGGGAGATTAGATTTGTTTTTTTATACATCTATTTTTAAGTAGATACAAATATAATTTTTATATGCAAATTCCAATACACCGTCAAGGTGCATTCTGGACATAACCTTAGGAACTAACCCAGGGTGAGTCAATCAGTGGTATGTTTATAGTCAATTTCTAAATAGCCACCAGTTTTCAAAATGGCACATTCTACTTTGCTGAAAATTGACATATTTCCATAAATGGGGAAAAGAATGGTCAAGTCTGGGAAGTTCTTCTTTGGTCAACACTCCCACCCATTGCTCAGACTTGCCAGCAGTTGACAAAGTGCCGCTGCACTGGTGAATGACGAGGACCATGCAAATGCTAGCGCAACACCTTGAGATGCATACAACTCTGCAGCTGCAAATGCATGGAGTCAAATAAGCAATCAGCATGCACAAAAGAAAGCTAGATTCTAAAGTGCATCATCATCTGTGGTGTAATCAACAACATGTCGATTGGCAACTCTGCCATAACAGTGTTTTTGCATCAAATTTTCACCAGATTTCATAGGATTTTATTATGAACATATTTTAATGCTGTATTCAATTCCTTGAGTCCAAAACCATATGTTTTGATAAGTAGATAATAAGAATAGCATTGCTATACAAAAATTTGGACCAAATACTGTGGAGATAGGTATGCAAGAGGCGGTCGTCTTGAAAATTGGCCGCAATTTGATTTTTTAAGTTGGATAACGGGCTTTTTGGAAAAAATAGATTCTATTGCACAAACGTGCCAAAATTTGTGCTTGTATCACGAAGTGGAAGATTGTTTTAGCAATCTTCCCCACTAAGATTGGAGTAGAGAAGGTAAGCGGTTGGATGGATCGCTGGGTGTAAGACTGAAATTTGGGTTCGCTTCCCATGAGCTTAATCCAGTGTGGGTCTTTAGGTAAGAGCCTTCACGCTGCTACCCATTGTGGAATCATAAGGAGACCCAAGTTTGGGTCTCTCTGTGCTGATCCCCAAAAAAAGAAGATGGCAGCAGAGGGAAGCAACACTGTAAAACATCCGGGTCTACAAAGCAAACTTGAATGGGCGGGGCCTGTCTACACACACCCACACTCAGTTCCTCAGTACCACTCAGTACCACTCAGTATCTGTGGACATACCTGTTGGCCAAAATAGTCTCCACATTTAAACCAGTCAAAATGTACACAATACAACGACAGCTCACACTCACTTAATCACACAAACCGGTACAAATAAAGCCTTTTATTCTGTCACGTACACTATTTGTGCTCAGGTGAGTGTTTATGATGTCCAAATGTGGATGGTAATGGATTGTACAAAGGGGGTTCAGTTACAGTTACAGACTGAATCTTTTAAATATTGTTCCAGATGTTTTTCCACATTTCACAAACCAAAATTAAAAAAAAGGCACTAGTTGTCTTTCCAACATATGCACAAAACTTTATCCAAATTTTAGAAATATATATTGTTGGGGTCGTGAATATATGTTATCCTATTCTTACTTATTTCCTTTACCTCTTAATTAGATGCGTTTTAGTTCTCCTTATTGTTTGCTGAATGATCTTGTGGACAACCCTGCGCTGCTGATAAGGAAGATGCAGCGGCTGAGCCAGAGATTAGCAGGAGCCAGTAGAAGTTACAAGGCCTGACGATGATCACCTAGTCAAAACATGCACACACAAACTTTAAATGTTGGTTTTTGACCTTGTATAAGAAACAGATTTGGGCCGGTCTCAGCTGACGTTCTTTTGCTTCCCTCCCTTAGCAACTGAGACCAACCTGTAACTAGGGGCGTGTCTGACTCAATAAAATGCACGGAGAGAAAAAGCCTGGTCAGAGTTGGTTGAAAAGATTGTGACTGAAACAGGCTTTTGGCCCACTCTCCTTGCAAGTTTTAAAATTTATATGAATTCTCTGTGTCTCTTTCTGTGCAGGTTGTTTTTCTTTACAAATGTTAGAGCTTAAACCTAACATTTAATTGGTCCTTCGAGCCGGATCTCCAAGACACCTGATTTCCAGCGCGAGAGTGAGACCCAGAAAGTCTGTGGCCACAGCATACGATCCGTTTCCAGGGCTGGCCCTCACTCGCGGGCTGGGACCTGAAGGCTTGACGGATCCACGGACACAGAGAATTGTGAGTAGAATCTTATTTAAAAGAATGACAGAATGAGAGATTCTCAGAAGGAGAATTAAAACAAAACATCAATTCTTTATCAGGTAAAATAGAGCAAACAGTTAAAGTCCGCGGGAGGAGTAGACTCCCCTAGTTACGTACTAAGTTAAATTCTACGAAGGGCGGCGGCGTCCTCGTGCCTCTGTGAAAAGAAGATTATTTCAAACAGTTAAAGGTCGCGGGAGGACTGACTAAACTAGTTAAGTTAAATTCTACGAGGCGTGCGGCTCCTCTCTGTGTTGAAATAAGAAGTTAATAAGAGAAATAAAGTAAAACAGCGGCGCAAAAGTGTGAAAGTGTGGACTGTGAGTGTGATTGGAAATACAGATACCATTAAGTATTTGGATTTCATACCAAATCAACAAGGATGGAAATAGTGACCTCTTCTGTGGGTGCACTAGGCAAAACTCCACCTCTAAGTTTGAAACAGAAGGTTTTTTATATCACGTATGCTTTGCTTCCAGTATTAGAATACCCTAGTATTAACAAACTACTGGAACCAAAAATTTATTCAAATATGGGGGCAAAGTAAACTAAAACACAATAAGTCCTTGAGACATTACAAAGATTACAGAATAGTAGAAAATGAAACCCAAATGCGAATAAAAACACTTCCATATTGGATTGATCAATATAACTTTAATGGTAAGCTTTCAACTGTAAGAATAGTAGAAATTACAAAACAAGATAAAACAAAAATGCAAAAATACACGAAAACAAATGGATAAAGAAGGATTTGAAGAAACAAAAGTTGGATAAAATAGCAAACAGAGGGAAAATGGGAGAACGTAAAGCCAGGCAGAAAGAAAGAAGAAAATAAAAAAAAATAAAATAAAAAAAGAAAGAGAACGCGAAAAGGAAGAAAGAAGATGCCAGAAAGCAGGAAAAAAGATGGGATGTTTCATAGAAGAGAGATAATGAGTGTTCGGGGGTCCTTATTGCTGCTGCACGCAGACAAATGGAGCAGGCAGCAGACGGAATATTTACAGGAATGCAGATGGTCATCCTTTGATAGAATTACCTAATCTCAGAGCAGGAGAGAGACGGCGTGGAGCTGGTGATTTAGAGTGTACAGAACATGGACATTTAGTGTTATGATTAAGAGCAAGAAAGGAAAAGTCGCAAATAAAGCTGAAGTGTTTTTCAAGGTCCAGATGAAGGGAGGAAATGATCTATTGCTTATACTCTAGAGGTAAAGGTCGTGGTAGTAGAAGAAGAGAAGAGAGAGAGGAGGCCGTTTTGGGCCTCAAGGTAAACGCCCATAGTCTGTTGGTCCTGTGGAAAGCAAGGTCACATGGCACGGGATTGTGCAAATCCCACACCCCCTACACCATCAAACAGCATGACTAGCATGCTCTTACCCCAAGCTGATGCTCCAAGTGTTGAAAAAATAGTTCCACAGAAAGAAGAAGTGATTTTAATCTTAGAAGACTTGTTTTGTTGGTGAAATATGAGCCTCTCCTGTTATTATAAGGCCTAAAACAGAGCACAGACCGAGAATTAAACAAATATTCATTTGAAGGCCAGATGCTGTGACGCACAGCACCTGTAATCAATGATCTATTAAGAGCCCGTGTACTGATAGAGTGAGCTGACTCTCCTGTAAATACACTAATATTCCCAGTTAAAAAAAAGAAAAGGCACCCCCATCCACAGGATGGAGGATGGTGCAGGACTTGATTGCTGTAAATAATGCTGTTATTCAGAGGTCACCCTGTGTGGCTGATCCTCACACCTTGCTTAATTCCTTAACCCAGAGGCCAAATATTTCACAGTAATGACATAAGCAACGCTTCTTTTCTATACCGGTACATAAAGATAGTCAATACTAGTTTGCATTTACTTTTAAGGGTAAAAGATACACCTATTTCAGATTGCCCCAGGGCTATTGTGAAAGCCCTACTATTTACCCCAAGTCATGGCTTCTAGTCTGTCATCCTTCGAGCCGCCGTGTAACAGCCATTACTCACCTACGTGGATGACATATTAGTAGCATCAAAGAAGATGAATGTCTTAAAGATACATTAGCACTGCTAAAGCAGTTAAAGAATAATTATTTAAGGAAGTAAACATAAGTTGCAATTATGTCAAGGAGAAGTGAAATATTTGAGCCACCAACTAAGTGCAGAGGAAGAACTATTCTAGAAGAAAGAAAGTTGCTATCCTACAAGCTCCCAAACCCTTAACAAGAAACAAATGATGTCATTCTTAGGATTAACAAAACTATTGTAGAAGCTGGTTCCAAATTATGCAGAAATAACAGCTCCATTACAAGCATTAGTGTATACGAAAGAATTAAAAAGTCAGATAAATTAGACTGGACCCCCGGCTGAAGCGGAAGAAGCAGTCTGTGACATAAAACAAAATTATGGTAAACAGCAGTACTTTGGCCTTACCCGACTAAAAAAAAGAAAAAGAAAAAAAAAAGGTTGATACGAATGTGGTGATTGCAAAGGTCATTTTATGACCTCTGTGTTAACTCAAAATGCATAGTAGTAAACTCAGACCAATAGCTTATTAATCCACTAAAATCACAGCCACATCTAAAATAGAACGCTGTACAGTTTTGAACCCAGCCACATTAGTACAACAAAGCAGAAAGTGAAGGCTTATCACATGACTGTGAAGCCTTGTAGACAAAACAGCTAAAGCAGCAGCACAAAGGGAAAATGATGTACTGCAAGTAAAAGGAACTGATTTAAATGAGGATATACCCAAAAGCAGAGTATCCTTTTCAACATACATATGGATTTTATAGAATTAAACAAAAATAAAGGAAAAAATATTGTTTGGTGATAATAGATTAATTCTCTAAAAGGATAGAGCTCTTTGCTACTGCTCATCCAGATGCATTAACGGTAGCCAAAGCCTTATGTAAGATATAATTCCAAGATATGGTATACCTGAAATAATCTACAGTGATAACGGATCTCATTTTGTGAATGATGTAGTTTTTAAAATAGGACATGCCTTTCATATTAATCTAAAAAAGAATTACTGTGCTTGTCATCCACAAAGTGCAGGACTGGTTGAAAGAATGAATGGAACAATAAAGAAAAAACAGATTAAGGAAATGTATGAAAGTAACAAAGAGACCATGGACAAAATGTTTGGATTTGTAAAATTATATATAAATTAACAAGCACGAATGGATTGGTTCCATATGAAACCTTGTTTGGAAGACCTATAGATTACCTTATTTTACAAACGAATGGGAAACTGATGATGAAAGTACTTTAGCAGACTATATGAGAAAGATGCTTCAACAGCAAAAACAAAAATCAGACCAGACTAATGATGATGTCACATCTTCTGTATCTTCACAGGATAGCCAAATTAGTCGAGCCAGGAGACTGGGTTATTATTAAAAACAGAGTACAAATACATCACCACCACAGATTAGTGGAAGGCCACAGAAATCTGAAGCTCTCCGACAGCGCCTCCAGAGCAAGGCCGAACAAAGGGGGCTGCGAAACCATAGTTGCAGTCGTCTCAAACCCGGTGAAGATTGTCCACAACTCTGTGCAGTGATAGGGAGAGGCTTCAGGACCCTAGGCAGGATGTTGACCCCAAAGCAGCAAATGGTGGTGATGGAGTAGTTCTTTTAGGAATGGTAATAATAGTTCCTTTACTATATTGGTTTGAACAAAAAAAACTGATGGAAAGATGTGACACATACCAACATAAATAATAATAATAATAATAATAATAATTATTATTATTATTATGCCATGAGGCTGCAGCAGCATCAGAGATTTAAACAGGTGCCGAGCCATGTAAGGATTTAAAAACAAATAAAAGGATCTTAAAATTAATTCTAAAATAAACAGGTAACCAGTGCAGTGAAACTAAAACCGGGGAGATATGATCATATTTACGTGTTCTGGTTAAAAGACGAGCAGCCGCATGTTGCACTAGCTGGAGTCGAGCTATAGCCGAGGTGTTAATAGGACAAAAAGGACATGACACAAGTAATAAATGCAACGGGAGGAACTTTGAAACTTGTGGGAGGTCTGCCTAAGGTTAAAGACATTCTGGTGGTTGACGACAATCTGACCACAGATGATTGGTTCAGGATTACTACAGGAATCACTAAAACAGATAATAATTGGTTACTGATGGCAGAGGAAGCAGCTCAAGTAGTCAAAGCAGATTGTGTTGTGTGTTTAGGACCAAGACCACTTCTTAAAGTAATACCATCCATATTACCTCCAGACTGTCTTTTAAATGTTATGACTCAATCTGTACCTTCAGATAATTGTTCTGTGAGGGATGAGGTTTATCCGCTCACAACAGCTGAAAAGCAGAAACCACTCTTCTCCAGTAAGATACCTAAAGCAAATTACACATGTATTTACAGAAAAGGCACAGGACCTAAACTGGGGAAATTAAATTAAAATATGTATGTTGAAACTCTTGAAGTAAACATAACTTTCAAACCTCTGTCCCGCAGTGACAACTGGTGGTGGTGTGGAGAAAACAAGCTGTATGACAGACTGCCTGACAACACCACAGGACATTGTGCCCCTGTGAATTTATTACTTCCTGTTTCTATAACCCCACTTTCTGTTGCAGACTTTCTGACCTGACGACCAGAAATTAAACTAACCAGGTTCTTGCAGGTTTCGAGTCATCCATCTGTCCGTGGTGCACCATTAATAAAAATGTTGATGAGATAGAACAACGTTCACTACAATGTTCAGAGATTAGGCAATTAAAACGAAGGCAGAACACTGCCGTCCCGGGCGATTTTCAGCTACCTCACTTATGGCTTTCCAAAGCAGAATGGCTGTCGACACGGTGCTGTCACAGCATGGAGGAGTTTGTTCAATATTTGGTGATCAGTGTTGTACCTTCATCCCAACAACACTGCAGCGGACGGGAGTCTCACCAGGGCCCTGGAGGCCTCCGAACTTTGAACAAAATGATGAAAGACCACTCAGGAGTTGATACATCGCCCTGGGACGGGGTTTGGTGAGATGTTTGGTAAAAATAAATAATTGGTCATGCCCATTTTACTCTCTTTTGCTGTCTTTGCAGCCACCCTGACCTTGTGTGGATGTTGTTGTATCCCTTGTATAAGAGCTCTGTGCACCAGGATGATTGAAAAAGCCGTTGACCCACAGGTGTCCGGGATGTATGCTCTCCTGCCTCAGACTGACAAACCTCATGGTGAAAATGACGACAACAATGATGATGAGGATGATGTTTGATAATTATAACTTTCCAGATTTGTTTTCAGTTCCAGAAACCTGCTACCACCCCTCTGAGTGTAAATTTTAAGTTATGACAATGATGCTGTGGCTGAAAAATCTCAAACGTGAAGGGGTCATGTGCTGAAATAAAATAAGCAGAAAACGGAAAAACAGGGGGCGTTGTTGGGTCGTGAATATATGTTATCCTATTCTTACTTATTTCCTTTACCTCTTATTAGATGCGTTTTAGTTCTCCTTATTGTGTGCTGAAATGTCTTGATCTAAGCTGGAAGTGGACACCCTGCGCTGCTGATAAGGAAGATGCAGCGGCTGAGCCAGAGATTAGCAGGAGCCAGTAGAAGTTACAAGGCCTGACGATGATCACCTAGTCAAAACATGCACACACAACTTTAAATGTTGTTTTTTGACCTTGTATAAGAAACAGATTTTGACCGGTCTCAGCTGACGTTCTTTTGCTTCCCTCCCTTAGCAACTGAGACCAACCTGTAACTAGGGGCGTGTCTGACTCAATAAAATGCACGGAGAGAAAAGCCTGGTCAGAGTTGGTTGAAAGATTGTAACTGAACAGGCTTTTGGCCACTCTCCTGCAAGTTTTAAAATTAATCAATTCTCTGTGTTCTTTCTGTCTGTTTTTCTATGTTAGACATAATATATAAAAACAACCACAATTTCACATTTACAAGGTTTCCATTAAATCATAATTATGTAAATAAACACAAACCAACTCAAGCGATAAGTCATTCAAAAACACGGCGATGGATGTGAACATCACATCAGATACATTCAAATTTCTACCGTGGCACTAGCAAAATTATGGTTGGTGATTTTACAGTGGAACTGTGGATCCAACAATCCCATGACACGCTTAACTTTTTATAAGCTGTATGATGCTGTGGGAGTTTTAGTGGATCCTGCTAGAGTGGTGCAGTCACTGTTGGTCATGTGACTAATTTAACTTAAAAAACGTGTTCCTATTATAATTTTGCAAATCTGGTTAATTTTGGTATGCCTCAACAACCACCTCCTACGAGCCCAAAAACTTTTTTTTTTTTTTCCGATAAATGAAAGTTTTTCTAAGTTTACATAGTTTTCCTTAGACTAATTTATTATTGCAAATCCAATTTTCACAATTTTATAGTGAATGGAAACACAGCTAATGTCTGTGTTTAAAAACTAGACACATTACTTTGAGAATGTCATGGACACCCGCTCCTCCTCAAGGCCACCTGTGGTCACACAGGTGCTTCTCGTTCTCCTAATTGCTTCCTGTTAATTAAGGATGTCCTCTTCCGAGTTCAGTGTCTCAGTGTCCTATAGTTCTCTGGCTTTGTGTACGCACTCTTCGGTTTGAGATTAAAACTCTGAGCTAGACTCCTGGACCTTGTTGTTCTTTCCCCTGCTTTTGGGTAACCTCCTCTTCACTCCCTGACAGAGAAAGTAATAAATAATCTTACTAAAGACTATATTTTTCTTTAACTAAAGATGAAGACTATCCTAAATTAAACATAAAAAAAAAAAAAAAAAAAAATCACATTCTGTTTTTCCTACCACTGTAAATAAATAATAACTTTAAATCTGTTTTTATAAGAAAACATTGAGATATTTAATTCTGAAATCATAAAAAACATACATTTTGGATTTGTCTTTATAAAAATGTTATACACTGTCATTAACTTATTCTATTGTGCGTTCATTTTATGGCAGTAATATTAGTTTTTCCCATTTATTTAAGTTGACATTAATAATCTCTAATCATTGTTCAGGGCAAAAGGGTTGCACAAAGAATGATGACTGTCTGTGAGCATTCGCTGCATTACTCACAACTGACATGATTAAAACCTGCAAATAAGAAACCCGTTTAATGAGACGAGATAAACATGAATCATCAGAGAATGAAGAGTTGCAGCTTGCAAATTTTAATAATAGCCTCAAACGCGCATATATTCAGCTTTGCAGATGAGCACATGTATATTCATCTATTTACGCGATACTCTCATCATTGATGAACTGCAAAGCAGAAGACCGGCTTTAATCTACAATTTAAAATGAGTTGATGTCATTTTCGTGACGCCTCATTTACTGCCCAACTACATTTACATATAACTGAGGAGGGAATTTAGTGTACAAAATGCAAAGCAGGCCTTGATGGGTGTAGTCATTAGATGTCACTACATGAATAAACAGAATTCTGTAGCGAATGTCACCACATTTACATACTAATTAGCTCAAATTGATCTCTCAGATTCTTAACAGCGGGGCAGCTGATAACCAATCAGCTTCTATTTCTCTGAATTTTTACTGTCATCCTTGATGCTTTGGTACAACTTTTTGAGTTTTTGCTGCACTAATAATTTTGGACATTTACAGTCTATCAAGATGTCTATATAAACTTTGGCCTTTTAGGATATCAAGTTGTTTCTTTTTTTGTCATACTATTTTGCAATATTATGCGAAAATAAATCTCCATTTTTTTTTTTTCAAAGATGGATTCACATACCATAGTAGGCCTGGCCATTGCTACACTGGTTCACAACACAAATACATGCGGTGTCTGCATGATTGTGCCCGACGGGGGTTGGTTGATCTTAAAGGAGCCCTACATCTAAAGCAACAGACATCGATTTGAGCTGGAACTTAACACAATTAGATGATATACGGTATTGTACATCGAAAATGAAAGTTTTTTGCTGATTACCGCTAGCTCCGTAGAGAAATTGGGTCTTGGGGTCACACCTGGTTCACACTGGATGCGGGGCATGGAACTGAGGCCGCTTCCATTCAGCGTCCTTGTTAACCTATGGTGTGGTTCACACCGGACGCAGAGCGCCGTGGCCCTCTGTAGAAGGCTCGCGTCATGCAGCGGATCATTTCGGCGTCAATTCTGACAGGAAGTTACTTTAAGATACATGAGAAAATCCTGTTTATGCTCAAAATATAACCAAATTTTCACAATAACACACAGCGACTGACAAATGCGATCATATTTTTGGGTATAAACAGACTGTAGAGATGGAAGTAAACATACAATCACAGCTCACACAAACGTAAAGACACACGCACACACACAGATCAGTGTAGTGGGCCGAATCCAGAGCGAGGAGTGGGCTGAGTTTTGGGTGTAAAAAAGAGAGTTAGAGAACAGTTCTTCTTAGCAGAAACATGGGCTAATATTTTAAGTTAATTAATTAATTTAATTTTCAGTAATTTACCCATGATGGCAAAACAACATAAAGCTCTAGCAGAAGCGCCTGTCGATTGTCGTGGAAAAATCAGCATCTGGTGTGAATTTAAGGAAAGAGTGGAAGCTGCACGCACTCCTTTCTGCGTCGCTTCCGCATCCAGTGTGAACGAGGCGTTAGACTGGGAAGGGGGGACTCTTCCAGAAAGGGGCTGTCTCATACTGTTACGTCATATTGAGAGGACCCACTCATTTTCATGGGTACGGGAGGGGCTGCTGCTGAGAGTGAAAGTGAGAAAACCAGTTTAACCAGATGGTTATTCCAAAAAGTCAAGACAAGATTCTACAGAAAGTTTCACCCCAGTTGAAAGCTTGTTTTACCCCAGTGTTTCCATAAACGAGCCAGGAGATGATAATAATACCATATTTAAACTACTAGAAAGTAAAGCCAGGGCCCTGTACAGATAAAAACAAGATTAAACTATCAATGAGAGTAAATGATAACATATGTCAAAATCATAGTGAAACAGCTACAGTGAGAAAAGGTTTGAGCAGTAGGCCAATTTAAACAGTGTTGAGATTTAAAGACAGGAAGAAAATCAATTATCCTGATATCTGGGGAGCTCCAAAGTTTGGGAGCAGAGCACCTGAAAATCTTTCTCTGTGATGCTGAGAATGGGGATCTGAGTTAGTGGGGGGAAGATAACAATGTAGAGGACACTGAACAGGTATGGGGGAGCCTGGTTTTGGATGACTTTGAAGGTGAACAGCAGGAGCTTCTTGTCAATTTCAAATATGACAGAGGATAAATATGTTGAGTTAAGACTACAAGGTTTTGATAACTTGAAGAGGGAAATCAGACCCCCCAGTCAGGAGAGCTCCTTCAGTTCAGTCAGAGAACTGTCCAAACTCTTACAATTAAAAGGATATTAAAAAATCTCAGAAGGAAGAGCAGGTCATAGGCTAGACCAGAGATGTCCAAAGTCAGGCTGGCCTCCAGCTGGTTTTCCAGAAGCCCTGCCTTTTCCGCTGCTAGATCAGGTATATTTGGCCAATAAAGAGCTTCAATGGCAGATTGATAGGAAAACATGTACACCGGCCCTCAAGGGAGAACTTTGGACACCCCTGGATTAGACCGTCAGTTTCTGATACCTTGATGTCTTCATTAGATGTATCTTGGTTGGAAGAGGCGCCTTTGTTGGTGACTTGGTCACCAGCTTCCAATAATTTCTGCCCCCTCTGAGCTTTATCTTGAGTATACCACATTTGATAACAAGGCCAAAGACTGTCAAAAACAGTATCTTGCTGTCCTTAAGCTCTATAATAATAATAATAATAATACATTTTATTTTATATAGCGCTTTTAAAAGACACTCAAAGATGCTTGAAGCTCTGTTCTTGTTCTTGACATCAGAGAGAATGTTCTTAACAACCTATGACAGTAACCTGCTGATCCCACACATGTAGTGTCAGACGACTTTAGACTCTAACACCACAACAGGACTGCAATCATGACCATCTATGTCTCCAGGCAAAGTAATCCCCAACTGTGAATCAGTCCTTATTGTCTTCCTGGTAGATGCTCCATTATCTGAAAGCTAAAAGGAGGTCATGGTACTGCCTTTTCCACTTCCTGTGAGGACTAGACGATCTGCAGTGTAACTTCCCACCCTACGTGAGAACATGACCAAGTTTTACCTGTTTGTGTGTAAGATCCTTGGACAAGAAAAGGGTTACGTGTGTATGAGTGAGTTTACCTAAGGTTTTCTCTAGCAACCTGCTGCCAGCTATTGTAGACTGAGGTCCCCAAAATTAACAAATTCTCATGCTACATACACAGTGGTAATGGGACGTTCTTTCAAGAATGGGATAAATGTGGGTTTTTGAACATGCTTTTAGCATATGGTGTTTACATAGGACTGTCACTACCCAACACTAGTACATTTGCCTACAGTCAAAATACAGAAGTGGTGTGGTGCAAATCTTATGAATCTTGATACAGGGTTTTTCTTTCCAAGCTTTATTAATCTCTCCTTCATAATCAATTTTCAAACAGTTGGCACTTCCACGAATCAAAAAATGATGCCACCCATAGGCCACTACAAAGTCCAGGTTACTGATTGGTCAAAGTTCTACTAGTTTAACTTTCACCCCACTTTCAATTGCTGCACGTTTTGTGGGTTGAGCCCACAAACTGACTTAAAAACTTGCATAGCAACATGTGGACATGAGAATTCTGAACATGGAAATCTGAGACAAATATCTACGCATTTACAAAGACTTTTCATTGAAAGTGGTTGGTTTAACCTGCATTGCAGAAGTCTGTGTAAACATAGTGTCAAAAAATTGAGGATTATTTTTTTTTTTCTGCTGTCATCTCTCCTTAATTGTCCAGCAGATGCAACTAATAACAGGTGAGTGCGAGATGGCACACACCCTCAAGAATGTATGTTCAACACGAGCCATAACCCAATTCTGTGGCAACCTTTACCTGTTAACTGAAAACGTCCCTGAAGCTTCTTAACAGTCTCATTTATTGCACCTCATTAGAATCATAGGAGAGATATTTGTTCTGCTCATGACAAAACAAACATGATCTGAAGTTCACAAGCTCCTCCAGTGAGACTAAGTAATGAATCAGAATAAATGCAGTGTTATATTTTAATTTTAAGCATTAAAAAAAAAAAGAAAAAACGGTAACTCAAGTACTCTAGTCTCAGCTGCCGTCCTCTGGTGTCCCACAAACCCACATATTTCCAAGTATCATGTAATGTGGGCGATCACAGATGCCAAATAAATACATCAGGCTGTAGTTTTAGAGTTTTTGTGAGCAATTCTGAAATTCTTTAGAGATTCACTCTAAATCTGACAGTTTGTTGTATTTTTGTGTTTTCCCATTCTGCAAGCAAAGTGCTGATTGAGCTCCGTTAGGATGGGAGATAAAAGATTTTTTTGGGGGGGTCCTTGTGGTGCATCAATAATGGAGCATGATGCTCACTCAGACAGATGTGAGAGAGAGTGTCATCTCACAAAGATGAGAGAAAATGTAGACACCCATGGTGGGTATGGCATTTTGGATAACCTTCACTTTACAGCCATTATCTTTATTTGGGTGTTTTTTTCAGGACCAGAATAACATTTTCCAAAAACAATGTTCATAATTCAGTACATTTTTTTATTTTTATCTTTCTGACTTGACAACAGTATAAACCAGGTATTTTAGAAAATTAAACACACAAGTTAAGCATCCTTTGTCATATATGTACAAACTTGTGCAATAAAAGAGTTTTACCAACATATACGTTACCACTTGTTTTAAAGTTTGGGGCAGATGACCTAAGAAAAAAATCCTTCTTTTCAGATCAGAGCTGGGGGATTACAAAGGTATTTTGATGTGTTTTCTTTTTTTTTTTTTTTCTCAAAGAAATTCCAACAATTTAACAGTTTAAAAAAATCAACTGGCGCTTTCTGTACAAATAAGTTGCATTCTTAAAATAGATCAAACTATCTTTTTTTTCCTCTAAAAATGTTAGCATCATGGATTGACTCTTTCTGCTTTTCATGAACTGTGAATATGGCATAAAGGCTGCTTACAGTATCTTCTTTGTTCCCATAACAATAAAAAGGAGTTCAAAAGAAGATTTAGGAATGGGGAAAAAGTCATTTGATAAAATTCTGTATAGTAAATGGGAAAATGTATATATTTTGTGCTACTTAACTCTAAACACAATTTGAGTTTTGTAAATATGAGCTTAATTCATTTAATAGATGTTCTACGGTAAATGTTGTACCGTTAAAGATATTTGCAACACACACTCCCATGGTGACACACTCCAGAAAATGCTTGCTTCTTGTATGTTTGTGAACCTTGTATGTGTCAGTGTTTTACTTATTCTCTCCAAAATTCATTGTTTATTTCAAGTTCATGGTTGCATCAGTGTATGAGAGCCTTGTGTTTGCCTGTGTATGGTGTCCTCATGCCGTTTGACACGACAGCTGCTTTCCATGGGCGGGGGGCACCAGGACCCGCCACCTTCATCTCTGCAGCAATTAGCTTCATAAAGACCCACGAGGCTTCCTGAGAGTGGAAGACAAAACTGCTAATTATGTGGAGCAGACTGCAGAGGTGCTCCTCTGGGCAGAATCATAACACTGAGACGATTCCATTTAAAGCCATTAGTTCAGATCAATACGTTAATTTAGAGATGAGCAACAAAGGTTTGAAATCCCACGACATGTTTTGTTTTCTTTCTGTAGACACTTGGATAGTTTTTTCTCGTCTTTTGTCCAGCAGCTGTTCTGCAAAGAAATGTCAGCGGGAAAATGTTCGAATAAGATTTTACTCTGTTTACTCTCACGATACTGCTCTTTCTCTCCAGCTGTGAAATGAAGATGGGATAAACATGACATGATGATGAGGGGTGGAAATTCTGAACAAAGTGTTGTTTGGCTGACTGAGTCAAACTGCTGAAAGGTTATACGAAATTTGCCTGCGAAGCTACAGACACACCAGGCAGATGATGCGTGTTCAAGAACATGCTAAACACGGGTCCTTGATCCAGTACTTTGCCCAGTGTTCATGCTACACAAGCAAAGAGAGGTGACTTCTTCTTCTCCTTTTTATTCTGTTTACTAGTACAGTGTTCTTCAACCTTTTTTGAGCCAAGGTACACTTTTTCCTTGAAAAACATTCTGCAGTACACTAGCATCCAAAAAGGTTAAAAAAAAATTAGTCTGTATCGATGTACAGTCCCTCAACAATCTTGTGTACATTTTTTAAATAATTGAGTTTCATTGTGGCGCTGAGGCGCTGTCACTTTTACTCAATGCATCATGCGGGATGCAGTGCAAAAAACTGACACAGATGCCGGGCATACGCATGTCTCTGAGTTTCATTAATTTGTTCACTTTTTAAACTGTCTGACAGCGGATCCCGCAGGAAGCTACACTGCTAAACACGAACTTTAGCTGTTATTGTTGTTGGAACTGAGAGACTTTATGAGCCTAATCAGAACAAGGAAGTGAGGACGTTAACCACTGGTCAAATTGATGACAAGTGATCAAGCCTCCAACAATGATTGGAGGAGACAGTCGAAGGGGGTGGGACTTTTCTGAAAGCAGCGCTAGCGGCTAGTTTTGCAGCCAAATTGCAGTGACATAATTCTGATTAAAGAGTCATTTATAAAAAAATGTCTTTTACGATCTTGAATATTCCAAACTATCCAGTGTCAAATCAGGGCCCTTTTGGATGAACACAGCACTGATACCCTAGTGATGGTAAATGTTTTAGATATGTGAACATATACACCTGACCAACTCTTACGGCATACTAGGGTGCCACGGCACACTGGTTGAAGAACACTGTACTAGTGGATGACCGCCACCTCGTTCCTTTGGTGCGAAATGTCAAATGTGATGCAAACTTAAAACTGTAGTAGAATCTTGCATAGCTATGTGGGAACACAAGAGTTTTCAATGTGGAAGTCCAAAATCTGTATCCATGCTTTTATATAGACTTTTCATTATTCAAATAAGTTTAATTTAATTCATATAGCCCAATATCAAAACAATTGTCTCATTGAGCTTATACGGGTAATTATCCAATAGCAGAAAGTCAGTCATAAAATATGAAGAATAGGTGAATGCTTGTTGGCCTTGGTGTGGGCTTTACAACATTTTGATGTATATGTGGGTTGTGGTCGTGTGGTTGTATATTCTGATCATAACCCACTCACCTTCCTTAGCAGTCTCCAGTCTCCCATCCAACGCCTTGTGCGCTGGGCGCCCTTTCTTCAGGCGTACAACCTGGAGATTCGTTTCATTAAAGGTCGGGATAATGTGGTGGCTGATGCCCTGTCTCGTGCCCATCCTGTTTAGGTAACAGTTTTTTTTTTTTGGGGGGCGTGTGTTACGGCTTTGGGCCGTCTGGGTTTGGCTCCTTTTTCTGTCCTGTCTGTTTCTTTCTTCCAGGCACAGGTGCAGTGCTTCACATCAATTCAGACACGGAATAAAAGCCCGCCATGGCTCCTCAAGGGGCGGCACCCCTTGGAGGTCCTGGGATCTTCTGACATCGCAGGGTTTACCGCCGCCACTGCTGCTGTTGCTGCCGCTGCTTCGTCGCCTCCTCGTCTCTCCTGGATGGTTCTTGTTTTGGTCCATTGGGCGTTTGGTTTTGTGGAACACAGAATAAAAGGTTCTACACGTAAGAAACCGGTGTCGTCTCCCCTTTTCTTTGTTACAGCTTGGAGTAACCGTAACAAAGCTAAACTAAACTAAACCGACTAAACAAAGCTGGTTATCCCTGCCCTTACAGCCGTCTTCTTGGTGAGGAAAAATTCCTAAAAAAAAACTGATTCCAGGAAAAATAAGAATAAACCTTACAGATATCCACATGAAGAAGAGATCCTCTCCAAGGTTGGGCAGGCGGTTCACCAGGACTGTCAAAGAAGAATTAGTTTGTCTAACTCTACAATTACAAATTTGAATTGTGATTATCCAGCTAGAACTGGGGGATAGCTGGAGGAGAGGTCCACAGCCATGACAAGCCGGAGGTGAGGTCCACAACCAAGAACAGGAGCACAGGTGATCTCTGGGAAGGAGGAGCAACAGATGAATTGCACTGCACCAAATGGAAGCATAGATAGTTAAATAAAATAAATAATTACAAGTAGTAGCTAAATTCTGTGTTGCAGACATCGGAGGAACTGAACAAACCCTCCAAGAGGTGTACAGAAGCAAATTAAAGGAAGCCAAACTTCTACAATCTGTATGTTTTGTATTGATTGTTTATGTCAAAAGGGAAGTAGACGTGCTTTCTTTGAGTTGTTTTTACAGTTAAAAATCCAAGGTTAGGTTGTTATTTTAATGTCAATTTGAGATAACTAAAACCTTTAACATATGCACTGAAACTATGCGGGGGTTAGTTAAAGTGAACAGATGCTGCAGATTTCTGCGTCATCTGGGGCCGTGGAAGATTGTAGAGAAGAGCCACATCTTAAAAGGACTGCAGATGTGTTTTGCAGTTCCCATGAGGCTCACAACCACCTCAAAGGACGTCATGAAAATGGAAGGTACCACTATCGTGCGTGGTCAGTGTATTGTGAAGCTTTTGTAAGGATAGTGTAAGTTATACACGCTCATGATGTACGGTTGTATGGTGTCCTCATGCTGCACTCTAGTAGTAAAGTGGACACACTGGTTCCTTATTGATCACACGCACAGGGTGTGCATAAATTCCTGTAGTATCCCTACTGGCGCCTCACTATTCAAACAAACTACACTGAATGTCTGATTTCTTAATGTCTAAAAGTCAGACTACACACGAGGAGTATTTTAGGGGAACACACCTATTAATAGGACAGCACTACTGGCTTCTTCCACAAAGTTTGAGGGATTAAAGTGAAGAAAAATCTGTACATCGTTCCTGCATCTCACCTATTTCACTCCCTAAAGAGTTTCTTAAGAGTTTGCCATGACCTGTCACCCTCAGCTTGCCCATAGAAAAAAATGCGCACGAACATCTTTGCTCTACGGACTATCCAAGCAGTGTGCGACCTTCATATTTCATGGAGAAACATGCGTGTCCCATATAAATTTGCCTATTTTCCCCCCGCTTTCCTCCTGGCTTTTTGTAGTAGTTGTATGGGCAATTACAACTATGGTTTAAGTTTCATTCTGATTTTTTTTTTTTTTTTTTTAATTTGGCCTTGTGTGAGCAAAAAATTGATCCATGTGCTTACACTTCAAAAAAATACAGCTCTAGAGTGTAATGAGGTTTCCTTCAGAAAGAAGATACCTACAAGAGCAGGGATGATAAATGCCTGACATTATACAGTTAGTAAACGAGAAGCTGAACAGAACAGTGTTCTTAACACCAAATAAAATTAATATATCGTGGACGATTGTCTTAAATACCAAAAATGTAAAATGCATGCTAATCAGAGAAAAAAATTAAATTTAGATTTGATTCAAAGGTCAAAACTCGACAGCCTCTTAGTGGAGTTTAATCAACATTTATTTCAAGAAAAAGGCAGAAATTGTTGCTAAGCTCTAATGATTCAGAGCACTTGAGGGTATTGTAATATCAAAAGGCTGAATAATTGTTTAGCAGACATTACTGGTTCCTTCAGCTGCAGTTGACCACAGACAACATTGATTTCTACTTATCCAGTCTGTCATTTGGGTATGACTGCACCTGATATGAAGCTAGTTTATGTCCACTCCGTTTTTGCAACAATAACAGCTTAAACTTTTATACATTCATGGAAGCTTCTATAAATAAGGTTTAATATTGCCATAGAAAAAAGAAAATTCTATTAGACTGAGACTGTACACACAGAGTCTGTGTCTATGTCCAAATTCTTTCTCTAATCCCTATAATAAAGTACTATATAGTGCAGAACTATCTAGTTCCCTGGATTCTAAAAGCAATTCTGTCACCATGGCTTGGTCCAAATTCCATAATCCGTAACAGCTACTAAACTCTATAGTGCAGGACTATCTAGTGCCCTGGACTTAACTCAGCAACTCAGACGCCATGCTCACTTCTGTTCTTTCATTTTTCTAACAGTGGATATAACATTACTGTATTCACAAAGTCAAAATCAAATCAATACAAACATTTCACAATGTCTATTTGGGATTCCACTGTGATGATGATGAACATGTGGATTTAAAAAAAAAAAAAATTATATTTCAACACTTTTTTTTTTAAATGTCTTTTTGTAAATGTTCAACCACAATGCATTGTGGTCTATATTCACTAATGTAGTTAGCATCGATCCACGCTATTTTTAAATGGTAGATTTGGATAGCACTAGAAAATGGCAAACATACTATATAGTGTGTAGAGAAGGAATTTGGACATAGCCCATGTTCACAACTTTTTTTTTTTTTTTAACATGAAATCACAGATTTCCCAAAGCAAAACCTGAAATATGAACATTTTACAAAGGCTAATTATAAATACACTAAAGATGGAGACTTGGGTGGAAGGAAATAGCTTAAAATACTATTTTTTTATTATGAAGAATTGTTTAAACGAAGTGCATTGAGATCTATATTAGCCAATCCAATGAGCATTGATGCACCCTTTTTTTGAGACTTGTGGGAAATGTCTGAAAAATTGAAAAATGCCTCAATCTCAACATCAGCTTGTGGATTTCTTGAAAGAAATGGTGTGTAGATGCCATCGCACATTTTTACATGCTAACCCAGATTTTAAAGAGACATCTGCGACACGTTTTTGGTCAAACTGCTAAAGAAACAATACTAACGCGTCATCAATCATTCATTTTAGACTTCAGTCACATTTGCCAAAATGCCACCATGCAGCAACCTATAATATATATTAAATTATAAAATAATTCTAAAATAGTTCAACTGATTCTCCAAATAAAGAGAAATGAACATGTTTATTTGATTTATTTGATTTATATTGCACTCTGAGGCCTTTAAACCAACCATGAAATGTCAACATCAATGAATTGTTTTGCCTGGTATTGTCCAAAACCACAACTGACCAGATGGGAACAAAAGCTCAGATAAGTAAGCCTATAGTCTTCTTACCAGCCGTTTATTGACATTTGCTGACCTTTGTGCATTTACCAATGACTCAATTTTCCACCCCTATATGGTTTGCTCCCAATTAGACTCTGTGGGCTCTTTTTAAAAGAAGACAATCCTCTGTAATCAATATGACACTAAAACTTAACCAAGTCCCCAACATAGACAATAAAATTCCTGCAGATGATTCAGAACTTTGCAGATCATCTGGTCTTCTATCAACTAAAAAAGGTCACATCTGACTCCTCTCGTTAATGCTTGAATACAGCTCACACCCCCTAATCCTGATGCATACAGAGGAGGTGTTGGTTCTACAGTAGCTATTTTTATTCAATCACACAGGCTGGTGCTTTTTCAGGATCACCGGATTCTTACTGGAACACCGTATAATTCTTATCACCAAACACCCAAGACATTCTTCTTTCATGGTGGAACAAGATACTGGATGTTATCATGTAAGTTTCATCCCTCTCCATTTCTATCCCGACGGGGTTTTTAAGATATCTGTTTTATAAGAAAGCCTCATCACCTAGCAATCACTCCGTGCTTTTGAATTGGTTTGACCTGCACTCTCCCCCTGAAATGGATCAAGTACACTAAAGTCCACTCAAGGGTTTTCCCAAGAGATTTAGCATCAGTAGAGTTCTTGGGGAATAGACGTGCAAATGAATAAATGGAAG
Source organism: Oryzias javanicus (assembly GCA_003999625.1). Lineage (NCBI taxonomy): Eukaryota > Metazoa > Chordata > Actinopteri > Beloniformes > Adrianichthyidae > Oryzias > Oryzias javanicus. Next base: position 15,344,011 of record CM012441.1, on the reverse strand, counting down.
TGTAAATGTGAAGATAAAGTTGGTGCTGTTTGTATTAATATGTCTTGAGGTATGCACGTTTGATCGGGCACATATGTGTTTCTAATCAGACCATCAATCAGCCTTTTCAGGAAAAAAAAACAAGCAGAGGAGTCCTGCATTCATCTCTGCAGAGGCAGTTTATTGACACTTCCCTCTGTGTCTCATTAGCATTACAGTCTGTCTTGTTCTGTGTGATCACTGACAGCTAATAAATACACAGATCAGATTCCTCTCCAAAACCAACTCCGTTTCATGCAAATTTTAATGAGAAGCAAATGAGGCAGCATGAGAGAGATGTCGATTTGAATACTGACTGGCACATTAGAGCGAAGCTGAGCCTACAGCGAGGCATCTTCTTGTTCGTTTGTTAGTCTTTCGCGTCTTCTGCAGTGGAGGATCAATCACCAGCCGAGAACGAAAACAGGCAAACACGCCAGCAAATCATTTGCACACATGCAGAGGTTTAAGGTACTTTAGTCACCTGCAACTTCGAGTTGACTTCAAGTAGGTAAGTGGAATATTATAATTAAGTACTTTCACCAAGTTAATTGACTGTAGTGGAAAAACTAAAAAATATACATTTTCATTTTAACTTTTGACAAATAACTTATGTGTCCAAACAAAAAAGAAGTATTTAACCTCACATAGAATTGTCATATGGGTGCACATTATACATGTTGAATCCATGTTTTAATCTATTTGGAAATGTTTGAAAACAATGCAGCATGAGAGGAAGGAAACCTAATAAAAAACGGCAAAACGGATGGAACTCAGAAACAAACTACCATCAATATAGCATTCATATCCCAGCTCTAATCTTGCTGGTAGCAGTTTGAAAACAGTTTGTAAAGGCTTCAAATAATTAAGAGTCAGTAGGTAGGATAGAAAAGCTGGTGTAAAACACATTTGATTGTGTAAAAGAACCCGCCAAACTCAGCCGCTTACGGCCAGTGAACAGAAGTGTAATAATATGTTTGAAAAGAAAGGTAACATAAACACTGCTTGTCAGAACTAAACTTAATGATTAAAAAAACATACAGCAGTGGCTACATTTCCTGATAAAGTTTTTGGTGGTAAAACACGACTGTTCAAATTTGTAATTTTAGTTTTTTTATGCTTTGATACTCAGTTTCCATCTCAATGTTTCTGCTTCACAAAAAAAAAAAAAAAAAAAAAAAAAAAAAAGATGTTGAATGAAGTAAATGAAAGCCTTAGTCACATGTACCCATACGGGGGTCAACCCATATGGGAGGTTTCTGGGTCTTGTTGACATTGAGGTTGTAGACAGGAGAGGTTGCATCTTAAGAGGGGCACAGGGGTGTGTCTTCAGGCTTGAATGGTAACCTTAATGGACATCATGGTAGTGTGGTGAGTGTATCACAAAGTATTTAGGATCCTTTACCTGCTCTCTAGTTGCTGTTAGTAAGGTGCACATACTATCCACTCTAAACGTGAGGGGTGCTCACTTATCATTTGAGCAGCACTAACGGGCCCTTAGGAAGGGTTTGAGGTGTTTTCAAAATGGAAAATCTTTCAAACACACACCTGCTTCTCACCTTTTTCCCTTACCTCTTGTGATCTCTTATGGGGTCCAGATGAGAAAAAAAAGGTTCAGCGCGCTGTTTTGTGGGGTCCAGATGACCCCACTTTTAATGTTAACAGGCCCAGCACAAGGGTTACATGAAACTTAAATGTTCATGAGCTGTACCCAGTGGCAGAAAAGAAAAAAAAAATGCCTGTTAACACTTTCGCTGCACAGGTTCAACGAGCGGTCTGCAATTTTAAAATTCCCTGTGGGCCACCTGCATGCCCCGTACAGGTTTGCCTATTCTTTTCCCCTCAGACACCCCCTAGCCACTCGTAAGGGCAGTTGTAACTAAGGCCTAAGTTTCATTTTTTGTCTATTTTGTTGTTAATTTTTTTCCCTCCACTTTTTAGGTTTCCCACTATCAAAAAGGTTAGATTCTTTTTTTTTTTTTTTATCTCCGTCTGTGCTGTTATGAACTTGATTTTCTGCTTTTTCAAAGGCCAGATCATTTTTTTAGTAATGAGCTGCCAAGGCCTGCAAAACCTCATTCACTGGCTTGAACCTACTTTGAAAAGTACACGCCTTTGTTCTTTGTTTTCCTTAGTGAGTAATTAAACTTTTAAACAAAAAACTACAAAATTCTTCATGATCTGGGCAGTCATCTATTTCTGGAGGGTGTGTTAGATTCCCAACTGTACAGATTAGAGCACTCCTGACTGCACTGGAGCACAGTGGTCTGTACTGTTCAGTGCAGTCCTCACTCGACCTCATCAGAGCCCACAACTGTCATGTAGCTGCACTTCTTCCAGCGCCACTAACCTCTGGGGGGCCCAAACTGTTCTCACCCTCGATCAAGGAGGATTTATCATGCTGTCCAGCTTTCAGTGTCAGTACCCACCTTCTATCCACATAACATTTAACCGGCAGATTGTCCTCTCATGCAGTCTGGTTTTCAATGATTAAAAAAAAAAAATGTTTGAATATTGTTCAACTTTATATATTCATTTATTACATTTGGGTCTGACTTTCCTCCTGTCAAGTTTGCTGACTCCCTTATTGTCTCTGCCTTTACATGTGTGACCAAACACACAACTGAGGTGTGTGACAAGATCTATAAGACTTGTGTGCATTTTCTTATAGATTTTGTTAAAATAGCCTCATATTTATGCAATTAAACCTTTGTAAATGAAACCACTTTTTACTTTTGTGGTCCCAACAAAACCACTTTCCCCCTCAAGCCGGTGTTAAATCAGCATTTCGTTTTTGAATGTGTGGTAGCACCTTTGAAAAAGTTCACTTATTTTTTCAAATGGTTTTCTTTGACAATTGTGGACACTAAAATCAAACAGTTGACCTTTTTCGTCATCTCAATAAGCAACCGATGCTGCCAGCAGCACCCACGCAGCAAAGGTCGGTTCTTAGAATTCTGAATCTCAGTGGATGCTTTTCATAAAGACTTGAACTGTTGCTGGTTATGGATTGTTTTAATTTATTCTGGATTTGAAATGAACAAGGCAAGTGTATTTGTATAGCACATTACATGTACGGAGACAATTCAAAGGGCTTTAAATAAAACATTCAAAGAAACTATCGAAAAAATATTGAAGGTGTGATCATGAAAATAATATTACAAGAAAGTAAATGAACTGAATTTCAAACTAGCATAGAATACATACTAGTCAAATGCAGCTGAGAACAAGTGGGTCTTTAACCTGGAATTAAAACATTGAAGGTTTCAGCTGATCTAAGGTTTTCTAGAAGTCTGTTCTAGATCTGTGGAGCATAGAAGCTGAATGCAGCTTCTCCATGTTTAGTTCTGACTCTTGGAACTGATAAAAGACCGCATCCTGATGACCGGAGAGGTTAAACACCTCATACCGCAGTGCTTTGCAGTACTGCATTTACCCCAGTAAACATTTCAATGTGGGCACCACGTGATTTACCTTTGGGCTGAATCGGTGGGCCCCAGGTGGGCTTTATCTGCGGGTTCCATGGTGGTCAAACTTGTGCTTTCCCACACTGGCTTGAGTGGGCACTCAGTAGTCTGGCTCGCTAACTCACTGTGCTGTCTGCCAGGCAGCTTGAAAGCTCGCTATGCCGTCCATCGATCGGGCAGTTGGTTATCGTAGGGACCCAGACCACTGAGTTTCATTGAAATGTTCGCTGGGTCCGATCGAGTAAGAAGATGAACTGGAAATCTAAACTGAATCTTTCCTAATTTTATTAGAAAAGTTTTTCTACAGTAAATTATCTTAGTTTCAAAAACATGTCTCAGCGACTTTCTTCCTCTTGAAATTGGACTTATTGGTAAGAGCATTTTTCTTAATCAATTGGAATATATTTTTTTTTTTGCTCATTTAAAAAAAAAAGGTTTCAAATTTTTAAATTGCGTTATTTCTAGGGAGGTTATTCTCATGGTGTGTTTCCTAAAAAACGCAAAAAAAAGTTCAAAATTCATTGAAAGATTTTTGTTTCCATTACAACAAACTGATCCCATGCTTTATTTTCTATTGTTTAATTTCATTTTATTTTACACTTGTTAGAGGAATCAATAAACACTTTAGCTGGACACTTAAATAATTTTAGTTTTGAACATTCCACACCTGCTTCTTTCCTCAAATGTGATTGTTTATTCACTGTATTCACTACTTTCCAGAAGCTCCTGAAAGATCCTATCAAATGGCATTGCAGCATGCATGGATCATCATAATGTGCTAACTAAACATTTACATGGGGGAGGAGTTTGACAAAGCTATCTGGATGTTTTAGCTCGATAGTTTCAGCCAGACTAATATTTTAAGGTCATGCAGATAACCTACTCTCTTCAGATTAAAAGAAAAAAAATTCTTTGTGAAAACTGAATTATTTTATTTGCTGAAACAACCAAGTTGCTCAATCAAATCTACAGCTAAACAAAAGATTCCACACAGTTTCCACCAGCTGCTCTTTTAGGAGTTTTATTGTGCAAAATGAGAAGTGCTCAGGTAATAAAAAAAAAAAAATACTTTTACAACTTTAAGTCCTTGCAGATGTATGTATCCAACAGACACATTCAAACTCAAATGACAGTTGCTTCTTTAGATTGATGCTTTAAGCTGTTTTTTATGCATTTCGCATGAAAGATATTGCCTTCATTTAATTTATTTGTGTTTTGTGGTCCTTGGAAAGCCGTAATGAATTCACACTGATGTGAACTGCACGCATGTTCATCTTCAAGTGAACAGAAACTCGCTCCCAAGAGCACTCTTGTTGTCAAGCTTGGGAGTTGGACGTAAATATGCTAACGCTGCTAACCTGTAGCATGTCACAAACTAGAATTAGAGTAATTGTGAACAAAAGTAAAACAATCTGATGGACTTCTGCCTAAGTCTTTTGTCTCACTTAATGTGCCTTTTAGTTCTACCCACCTTAAGTTGGAAAACAAACCATTGGTGGTGTGTCTCCTATAGTGCCGACAATGTGATATGCATTTTTTTTGGCACACCAGATAAGTGCTTTGAGAAAACACAAGGATCTGTATACCAAAAAAAAAAAAACAAATACTAATAAATATTTAAATTGTGAATAATTTTTTAAGGTTGCTTTTAGAACAGGTTTGGTGGTCTGTGGGATGTTTTCTAGGAAGCTGCTTGGTGTTCCAAACTGATGAGCCACATGGGAAAATCTGACGGAGTCGAGGACTTGATTAATGATCTCATCGCCCGAGAGAAGTCCCTTGAGCAAGGCACTTCATCATTGACTACTGAAGCAGCGCAGAGGCCAGAGGGAGACTTTTCATTGGGCGTCTTCTGTCTGCGCGAGCAGTTCATGAAAACTTTATACGCTGTTGAAGCGCTCGATGTTCTGATAATTGTTTTTAGAGTGAAAACACAGAGTCGGATGGGGGAAGAAAAACGCTGCCGGTTCTTTCTGCCAGGTGATTTTTTTTTTTTTTTTTTTGATGAAACTCAACAGAAAGGTAGAAGGAACTTCAGATTAGGTAGCTGTAAATGTAGATTTAAAAAAAAATCTTTGAAAGAGTAAAATAGCAAACTTTGAGTTTACACTTTTACTTAAACACTGAAAAAAATCAGGATTCTTTCAAAGAAAATCAAACCTATAAGATTGTTTTTATTTGGATCCAACCAGAGATACTGAATGATGCACCATTTCTGACACAGAAGTAAATGAACCACATTAAGACAGAAAAACTCAAAATACTTAAAGTCCCACTCCAAACCTGTGTTGTTTTCTAGGACATTTTCAGTAGAGGATCAGTACTTTATTAGTGATTTGCCTCTGACTTGTGGATGTAATTATTGGTGTGATAAGCCTACCCCCTTTTTCCATCATCCATCTGTGTTCACACGCTCTCCCGCTAGCTTACAGCCGCTTACAGAACCAGGATTGCATTAGCGGTGCAACAAGAATGGCAGGCGTACAGTTTATAGCTTGATGCAAGGTCAGAAAAAGAAAACCTAAAGACATACCGGTACATTATTTAGTCATCTAAAAGTGGATGTATGGAAATAAAGAGTGGATCAGCGAGCTTGTGGCCCATGGTTGTAGTCTCAGCAGCAATTCTAAAAGCGGCTTCCAATACCATCGTTTATATGCCACTGCTTTACAACCCCTTTAATAGAGATACACAATTTTAAGCTTAATTTTTTTTTTTTTTTAAATAGTCACAAGAATATGTAAAAGACACCAAAAACATGATTTTTGTTGGAGTGCGCTTTTAATGGTGAGCAACAATTCAAAATCAACAAACACAAAAAAGAAATCTAAACAAACAGGCCGATACATTTATTGGACCACTGAATAAACATGCGTTTTTTGTAAATTGACAGGTTTTTTAGTAAAATCATTTTGTATGCACTGTGCAGGTGAGTCTTCAGAAGTGTTTTTGAAATGTTTAACAGAATCTATGTCAAAAGTTATGAGAGCAGCTTAATTTTGGCCTTAAAAATGACTAATAAAAATGCTGTTGGATCATACCCAGATTTCCATAATGTATTCAACAAGTCTCAAGGGTCAAAAATATATCTTTTAAAGATTTACTTGCAAGCAAGAAGTGACAGAAAGAATGGCTACATTTGTATCTGCACAGGGAAGGAACATTTATTACAAATCACAACCAGTTACTGTTCTGAACACATACAAGGATTTAGCTTCCACTCACAACTGCATGACTGAGACCTAAAGGAGCTGGAGCAACACATCGATTTTGTTCTGGAGCCACTAAAAGGAGAATATGATGTCAAACATTTCTATAAACTTTGATAATATGAGCTGATTAATTATTAGAAACATTTCAAAAACTATGATTTGGTACAGTGAAATAAATAAATAAAGAAACTCAATCAATGATTTGATTAATTTAGTTTATAAACATTTTTGTTATACATAGCAAAAAATCAATCACTTCAACAAACTCTGGAACAGCAGCAAATCTCCAATAAATAGGGAATGTTTTTTTTTAATAACTATGCAACAATTCTTGTGGAATTGTCTTACTTTTCAGGGATCACATCATCTGTGTCAAGGCTTGTGATCTGTTGAGCAGCTTTTGTTATTGCAACAAACGACTCGCTCATCGTAAAGAAGTTTATTATAATCGGTGATGAGTTCAGAAATTGATGAGTCATTCACATATATGAATACAGAAACTGAGCTGTGAGTTTGTTTGCGTACAGTGAGAAGACTTGGGGAGAAGGAACACATCCTGGGGGGTTAAGTTATTCCTGCAGTTTTCCTCAGTGAAACTTTTTTAGAACTAACAAGCTACAGGAGCGTTAAATGAATAAACAGCTGTGGAAGTTACAATAAAAGCCTTGAGCTGTAGACTAACCTTGAGGAACAAGGAAATACAGTTCCGTCTTGATGTTTGGGCAGATACACACATAGCACGAGTAGAAGAGAAAACAGGAGAAAAAAAAAAGTAGAGCAGCAGGAAAATGAGCTTTTCACATTCATGCGATAATGCAAAAAATAATAATACAAAAAGTCCTTCACAAAACAAAAGCAGTGGAAGATGCCTGAAAATGGTTGATGCTGTAATTATTAGATTTTGTTTTTTTTCTTTCCCAATTTTCTCTTATTGTGTAATGAATCAGCCAAGTGCATGTGTATCTGTATCTTTCTTTTTTTTATTTATTGATTGATTGATTTATTGATTGTTAAAAGGGGCAGACAAAATACGTTTTTCTTCTTTCCGTCCCCTTTTCATTTTTTTTTCCTTTTCTATAATGCTTGAGTTTACAACTCAAATGTATATTGTATGTTTTTTTTTTTTTAATGAATAAAAATGAAATAAAAAAAAATAAGTGGAAATTCTGATGAAAATGACAATGGCTTTAGAGACTTCATATCTGGGGTGTCCACATCCTCGAGTATGTCCCGCTCATCCCCAGCACCCCCCGCCCTAAAGTCCCCAACCAGTTTGTCCACACTGGAGCACAAAATATCTTTGAGTGCAAAAGACGGCTTCAAGTTCCCTTATTTGTAATAGGAATATTTACAAAGTGACCAACATATGGTGGTGACTGGGTGATTAACATTACAGAGTAAGTGAGGTCCTCTCAGTGATGTAAATTGCAGCCCTTGAAGAAGCTGGAAGAAAAGACCTGTAGAATCTAACCTTCACCCGGCGAGTGGATCAGTCTGTTACTGAAGCTGCTCTCCAGGGTAGAGTTCTGCAGTCAGTGAGTCGTGGCCCAGCATAAATGTTAGTTTAGCCTGGAACCTTCTGTCTCCTTCCTCCCTGACTGATTTAAGAAGACAATCCAGGACAGATCCCTATGCAGTTTTTTTTTTTCCTTTCTCTTGTTGATTTGCAGCCTAAGTAGACCACGTCATAGACTTTTCCACAACACAATTGCAGGAGATTAGGAGTGAGGGATGCAGTCTCCTCTGAGCAATCTTGTTGTTTTATTTAGTCAATCCAAGTAATTCTTAGGTGAACATCCAGGTGCTTTTAAGACTATCCCTTGAATGTTCACTAATAAGGGGACAACTGGTCCAATGTCTGTGGAAACCCATTGAGATCCAAAACTCCTTTTAGATTTTTGTTCCACACATTTTGTGTCAGAAGTGAAGAAAGATGGTCTATATGCTGCAAAAATAGGACCCTTAGGAATAAGTTTAAAAAAAATCTCAAAAATGACAAGAAAAAAACTGCCAAATGGGTAAGAAAGAATGTTCTTACCAAGAATTCATATTCTAAGAAAAAAAAAATAGTTACTGAGACATGTTGTCTTTAATTAGGATTGTTTGCTACTGAAAAACTTCACTGAGAAAATTATTTTTCTTGCAAGACTAAATTTAAGAAAAGTTTTCTCTTTTTTTTTTAACTCTCTTAAGATTTGGTTTAGAGGTCATACAGTTTTTATTTTAAGCTCATTTTTATGCTTACATGAATTCAGTCTGTGGATAAGGCTTTGTTCTTTTCCATTTATTACCTCACCAACTATTACTCTTCAGTCCTTGAAGTAAAAAAATAAATAATATAGCATTAAAAAAAAAAAAAAAAAAAAAAAAAAAAAAACAGAAAACTTCACTTCTTTTATCTTCTGCCGAACCTGAATACAGAAAAGTCTCCAAAGCCAGCAAGAGGTTTTTTTCAATGTCTGAAAGTAGGCTAAAATTGAACGGCATCTGTGACCACAGACTTTTCATTATCTGGGATTTTTTAAGACAATATTCTAAATTTTTTTTTTTTTTGGCTCCATTGTTTCACCTGAAAATTTACATGTAATTTGGATTTGTGATTATGTTTGCTGATGACAGAAATGCATGCCACAAAATGTAAAATCTCCATGCTTCTCTGTTTAAAAGCACCTAAAATACTGTCAGAAATTTTTGGAAGTTGGAAAAACCATCTGAACACCAACCTTTTTGCAAGCAAACCATCATTGTGTTGCTGTGTGTGTTTTAGTTGTTCTTTGAGTTTTCGTTCTTTGATGGCGGCACAACAGAACACTCAGTAATTACTACACAAGCATATTTGCCTGCAGACATCTTGAGGCTGCGCTTGATGCAGCACAAAGCACGGTTTTTGAAGTCTGCTGAGGTCTAATTTGCCCCGATCAGACAGTTGTAGGAAGCCTTTGGCTGTCCTCTGCACCCTGTTTGACTCTGGAAGGCTCTGCTGATCACCCATCACAGCCAGGACAGAGGAGAGTGTCTCTTATCTTTCTGCTCTGCCTTTAGTTTGACTTTATTTCAGTGCTCCTCCTCGTTTCTGCGCTGGCAGATGGTGGGACTGTGTGCATGAAAAGAAGCGTCTTTGATGAGCGCACCAGGCTTTCTTGCCCGGGTGTCATCTCGTAGATTCACTGTGAATCTGTCCGTGTCTGAGTGGGAGGAGAGAAGCAGTCGGGGGTCATTAATGATCTGGCGGTGCAGAGTCATTTGGGTTCTTTGGACTGCTGTATCACTTTTTAGTGAATCTGTCAAAAGAAAAGTGATCCCTAACATTTTGTCTTTTTGTTCTCTTCTATGATAAGTTTTAATGTGGGGCCAAAAGTCACTGAATAGAAGTAATGGTGTTTAAAACGAGATGCCAAAATACCACCGCTCAGATCCAACAATAAGGGGGAACCAAAGCACCCATAATGAGACACAAAAATGACCACAGATCCACTAACAGTCCATAACAACGAAGACTGTCTCAAAAAAAAAAAACACTAAGAGATTCAGATTCTTGACATTCTCTCCATCTCTCCCTCTACGGTATTGAGTAATTGTTGTGCCACCATATAGCAAACAAAAGTCACAGTTTGAGATTGAAATTTTGTAAATTTGGAGAAAAAAAAAAAAAAAGTTGTATGGGTAAAACTTCAAAATGTGCAAATTTGCATATGTCACATGAAGTGAAACTTAAGAGGGCAGAGTGAAAGAAAGGGAGAAAGCATATAGACAGCACATAGAGGGAAGTGGCCTGTTCACCCCTCCAAAAAAAATAAATAAAAAAAAGGAAGTACCTGCTGGTCCCAGAAAGCCAAATCCCATAACTACATAAAAGCAGTGATGTGGAGTCAGAGGAGGCAGGTGAGGCTGTGCCTCACCAGCAAAATATAGCTAAAATTGCATAAATTAAATAAAATGAATATATGCTTTATAATTAAAAATCAAATATTATTTTTTTAGACATGTTATTTTCTATGATTACAATTTTTGTTCAGGTTTTCAACATTTTTTGATTTAAAAAAAAAAGCTGCAAATTTACCAGCTTCCTGTTCAAAACCTCCACACAGCCTCACCCAGCGCCGCACAGACTGTTTGTATCTGCAGCTGACACATGCCTGTGTTGTTTCGGTCTTTCTATCTTTATAAAGTATGCTTTATTTCAAATTGACCTGAATTGCTTATCTCTTGCTATCTTTCTGATTACATTGGTGCCAGTCTGTGACTCATTTAGTCTGTTTTTTCCACTAAAAATGCGCTTCAAAAACACACTATCCGCCTTATTCCTAGGCCCCATGAGCCTTTGCGTGAATTATGGGTGATAATACCTGTCTATAACTACATATAAATGTGGGAACACCAGCTGTCATTTCTTAAAAGAGGCGACGTAACAATTCCGGTGCCAGCTAAAATTGAAGGATGACCTTAAAAAATAGCCAAACATAACATATAGTAGCATTTTTAGCTACTTTCTCAGTTCAGTTGCGGCAGAGGGCGAAACTATGAACAATCTTAAAAGCTCCGAGGCATATCAATACCTTCATAGCATGCTTATTTCTGCTGGAGTTAGCACACAGTGCTGATCAATTGTAACCTTATCGTTTTACGTGTTTGTGTTTACATGCGGCCAGAGCCAATGAGGGTTGCATGGCGCGGTGTAGCTTTAGCCCGTTTCATGTTTTGACAAGGTCAGCTGCGGTTTAAACATCTGTAATTTATGAATAGTTAATACCAGGGAGATGCAGCAATTACACAGGAAATATCTTCCTGCTCTTGTGACTCTGCTGTCAGGTCTCTGCAGTACCCGGCATCTCTTCTTCTATGGTGGTCTGGAGTAACCCAACCAGAATGTTGGATACGGATTTTCCTCCGTGGTTACTTTATCCACAAAATGAAATTAACATACATATAAAGTCTTATGTTGTGGCTTCTTGAGATTTACATTTTTCAGCCACATCGTTCTGACTTCATCCTCGCTCGATAGACGGTAAAATCTGTACCGAGGAGGGCAGCTGCACTCCCTCTTCGTCAGCGGCCCATGTTCCACACAACGCTCCTTAAGCCACAAATTTAATTTAGTTTGGGTGTTAGAACAACCACGAGCTGCGCAAAACCATTTTTGAAACTTTTGAGGGATTAAGTAAAACACTCTTCTAAAGTTTGTATGCACCGCTAAAGCAAACAAAACCGCCAACTTTCAGTGGAAACCAATAGCGCTGTGTAACTTCCGGTTGCTATACCAGAAGTTGCACCCATAACTCCTTTTACATCAGCGGCCCCAGGAAAAGGGTGGATAGGTGCCGTAAACAGTCCACCAGCCTCACCACAATATGCATGCCACAAGCAAAGGGCGCTGGTGAGCCCAGAGAGTGTATGTGACACCTCGGTTAAACAATTGTAGATTTAGTTGCAGCAAAACAAGTGCAGCCGACCAGTTACTCTTTAATGTTGTTTAGCATCAATTTCTAAATGGAGGATTTGATTTTTAAACCCCTAAACTCAAGAATAAATAAATAATATAAATAGTTTATTTATTTATATAAATATTTATTTCATATTTCTAAACAATGGGGGGGGGGGGGGGGTTAAATCTCACTGATGACGCCACCAGCCGTGAACCTCACCGCACATCACTGATGAACAGTTATCACTCAGTCAGTTTGTTTGTCAGAATAACCATTCTTGCTCTGATACCTCTTTTTAAAGGGGCCATACCATAACTTTCTTAAGCCTTTCAGCGTGAACTATACCCATATACATGATCATATATTACCTTTGGAACACTAAAAGAAAAAAATTATTCTTGAAATATTAATTATTTGTTGTGAATTATTTCCTACACGGAAGTAAAACGACTCAATTCCTGAGGCTCCGCCCGAGACATAGACCCCAGGCTCTGATGTCATTTGATCCCCTGCTCTAGCTCTTAGATCTCAGGGATCCCTCTCTCTGAGTGGCCCAGAAAACCAGCACTCAACAGACAAGGCCACCAGGCTAAGGGCCCCCGCTCACCCTTCCAGTGATGGGGTAGGGGACAGAAGGTCAGAGATCCCACCTTCCTTGTGTGATGTTTGGGTGTGTGTGTGGGGGTGCGTGGGTGCGTGTGTGTGCGTGTGTGTGTGTGTGCTTTGAGGTGTGAAGAGGTGTGTGTACTAAACGGTGAGTAGGGCATTGACAAGACATTTCCTGATTGATCACAGCGATGCCTCGTCACCCTCTCACCAATGGCCCTAAATGTCAAGGTATTGTAGCAGTCACCGATGTCATTCTCCAGATCCTCCAGGCTGTCGAAAACTTTTTAACCTATACAAATATTGTTAATTGACTGGTAAACTTCAATATGGCGTTATGATGAAGGAGCCGGAAATGTTTGTTCAGCTACTAACACGCCGTCACGTTGACTCACCACATTCGTCTCGTCGGGTTTTGCGGTTCTACAGGATGCTCCCCTCCTCCAGCTCCCTTTAATATTTTCTTGGTAAACCTATTTTTTTTCATTATACATTTTCTTCATTACAAGTTATTCAAGTTATAAACTGGCCAATCAGATGTTTCAATATGAGTATGTAGTGCCTGCTGGCCTCACCTCAAATGTTAAAAGCATTTTTTTGACGGTTTCTCTGACCAATTACTGCTTACTCTCGTCCTCTGCTCCCAAAATGACAAAATTGGGCGATATCTAAAATGGCGATTAACTGACTTTTTTTGTTGGAACCTAAGGTAAGGGATTTTCTATTGGTGATGTCATAGCCTTGTTTGTCCACCTCTATTTAAGAAAGCAAGATGAGAGACAACGCATCTGAAAACATTTGTGTTGCAAATGCAAATATATTTTTCAAACGCAAAAAAAAAAAGTTTTTGAAAACAACATCTTATATTTTAATTAGCAAATTATGAAGTTTTATTCTTAAAACATAATTTTTTGTTTACAACTTAGGACATTTATATCTCAAAACTGCAACTTTTGTTTGCAATATGATGCCACAAAAATCACTCCATGTTACTGAGGGGCCTGTGCTTCTCCAAGGCGGTGAATGGTGTCACCCACGGAGCCCTCACTGTTGGAGGGACTGAAATTAGCACAACTGATGAGATGATCACCTGCAGTCAACAAGCCCTGACTGAGTTTTTTTTTTTTTTTTTTTTGGCTTCTGGCTGGTTCCTCACAGCTTTTTGTGTTCCAGACCTGCCAGCAGCTGTTAGATTCATGGCCTCAGCTGCCTCTTTACCTGATCCAGCGGCATCTGTGATCAAATGGAAACTCAGGCACTGAGACCTTGCCAATGTTGATGGTGTCCTGATTAAAGATGTACTGCAGTGGAAAGGACACACATCTGTCTCATCTATGGACAGAGAAAAGGTGGAAAAATGATGTGTGGATTGGTGGCCAATTGATTTTGAGTCAGTTTAGTTGTATTTGAAATGGTTCACAGTTTTATTGTCAGGTGCACTGGTGGTCTTTAACAACACTCTTTAGCAGTTGCTGCAATACTGGAACTCCAGTAAACACATGGAAGCGTATTTAGGAACGAAAAGAGTAACTAAAACTTTGGCACTTTTATGCTATGTGCACACCAGGTACATGTTCAAGAACACGCTGAATGTGGGTTCTTGAACACACTCATACTATGCGGTGTGACAACTGGACTGTTGCTACACTAAGGCATGAACTAAAGTTGGAAGCGGATTGTTATGAAATGTGAAAGTGGTGCTAATTTTGTGAATCTTTCACCTGAGTTTTTCTTTCACAGCTCTATTCCGATATATGAAATAATTGGTGTCATAATTGTAGCCGGGCGCAAACTGCAATTATTAATTTCTCCTCCATGACCAAAGTTCAGATAGTCATGTTTTGAAAAGGACACTACTCACATGTCAATAGTCATTTTGTACGTACAGGGCCTGAAAACTGACTTAAGAACTTGCATAGCAGCATCTTGAGTGTAGAAGCCTCAAACATGCATACATGTCCGTTTACATAGACTTTTCATTGGAAGTGGTCGATTGAATAAGAGTTGCGCCAGCGTAAACGTGGCATTTCTCACAATTTACAGTTGAAACATCAAAAATGTATATGTAGTTCAGGCCAAGAATTTTTGGATTGGAATGAACAATGTTGGACTCATTATCATAAAAAGGTACATTTTTGTCCTACTATTTTTTGTCTTACTGTGAAAATGCCCTGACTTTGTGGGTATTAGAAGTATTTTTGTCTTGATCAAGTTAGGCTGGATGTGTTTGTAGTCTCTTATTGAGTCACTTAGGTTGTGTTTCTGTCTCCATGAGTGAAGTTTGTGCTTTGTTTCAGGTTGCTACTATCTCTATCACTGTTACTGTTTGAGAAAACAATCCCTTGGTCAATTTGTTAGTCTTTATTTACAGTATTAGTGAAGGTTTTCATTTAAATTTATTATTTTACCCTGGTTTCTGTATGTGTTTGGGTTTCCACAGGAACCACCTCGTTCTCTGTTCTACTGTAGCATGAAATTTGTCGTTAGCCAATCCTCATTAGTCACTGTTTCACTGCAAATCAACAACAACAACAAAATTATTTTAAAAAAAAAAACATACAGTTGTGAAATGGGGAAATATGGTGACAAGGAATTTGGCAGCAACAGTAATGACTGGAATGACAGTCATTTGTTCAATTAAGCATTTTGGGAAAGAAAGAAAAAACAATGTTTATTTACAACACTACGGTTCTCATTACTGCAGAAGAAACACAACTTTGCACTTCTTGCAGTTGTTTTGAGCCTTTTATTGTGTGAGATACATATTAATCACCAAAAAGTGACAAAACCTGAACATTTTCTCAGTCCTGTTGTTTTGTGTATCATTTCTCCTTCCATGAAGTCATTTATTCCATCCCACCTCTCCTCTACTCTGTCATTCGCTTGTTTTACAGTAAATATCTCTCTTTCTCGCCCATCTGCTTCACTTTCACACGTATTTCCCCTCTTTTACTTCTTTGTCTTCTGACTCCTTTATTTATCAACCCTGTAATTATATTTTGCTCAGGACCATCCTTAGGACCATCTCACAGATCTTCCCATTATATTCAGTGTTCTCCTATCTTGCTGTGCTGTGGTTCCTCACATAAAATGTAAAGATTTCTCTCTCATGTTTATTCACACCCACATAAATACTCACTAAGTAGGATGCTCATTTTCCTATAGATGCACTCATTGTTCAGATCTGCTTGTGTTTTCAGAGAAAGGATTTTTCCCTCAGAGACTCAGAAAGACAAAGTTTTACAGATTACTTTTTTAAAGGCAGAGCAGAATGCTGCCTTCACTGGCCCCATGGGTGTGCTGAATTTGTCTCATTGATGGAGGTTTCATTGCAATGAAGCATGTCAGTGAATGTCTCATCTAAAAGCAAACATTGATTTTTGTGTGGGATAAAGAGGAAACTTATACACTATTACACAAACACACATATACATTCATATAACTAGTCCTTTTATAGCATACCCCTCCCACAGTCCAACAACATGCTTCATTGGTTGACTGGTGACCCTAAATTGCCTTTAGGTGTGCGTGGCCCTACGACAGATTGGGGGTGTATCCATGGTGTTCTCTACTTTCCCCCTATAGTATCTGGGACGGGCTCTGGCAACCCTGTGACCCAAAGGGTTACAGTGGGTTAAAAAAAAATGATGGATCTTTAACCTACTATTTAAAATACAAGCCTTTCACTCACTGCCTCTACATACTGAAGAAGAGTATTAGGTACTTAAAGATTGATCGGATTTTTATTCTGTGACAGCTGAGGCTTAACTGGATTGTCTGCAGCTTGGGACGATATCAAATCTGCGATATAGAGACACTAAGTTTATGAGTCCTCAATTTCTGAAAAAGAAAAATTGTTATGCTGGGTTCACACATTGAACCTGATTAATTTGCCATTGGATGATTGTAGAATCTAGTTCATACACATTTTTGGACAGACACGTTTACTCTTAACTGTTGTAACAACTGTTGTTAAATATGCAGTTAGAATGACAAAAAAAGCATATTTTAGCTTGGCGGAAAAGGTTTACCTTCTACTGTGGGATCAAAGTTTGGGCACCCCAGTTAAAATGTTATATTATTGTGCATAAAGAACTCAAGGAATGATGGAAAAATCCTCTAATGGTATCAGATTACATATAAGACATTCTTTTAACATATAAAAAAAAGGTCTTTATTTCTATCATTTGCTCTTTCAAAATAACAAAACAAAATAAAAACAAAATAATGAAGTGGGCAAACGTTAAGGCACCCTGCAAAATTTACAGCATGCACTGCCTCCTTTGGAAAATCTGAGACCTGAAAATGTCATGGATTGTTCAAAATCATCATTCACAAAGACAGATGGTTTCAGCTTCAAAGGTTTTAAATAATCAGAGTCATCTGACGTTGCTCCAAAAATCAGCATCATAGTTTCCTTCCAAGCAGTTGTCTAGAACACTGGTCCAGCATCGGTCCGTGCATCACAGGGCCAAAGACAGAAAAAAGAAATACGTGCACTAACGTAGCTTATTTCAGTTTAACTTATTTTCTGATCCTGAAGGGAGGCTCATTTTGAAAAAAAAAACAAAACTGCTGGATTCTATTCACAACGCCTTTCTTGGTCACGTGACCAAAGGCAGGCAGGCATTTCAGTTTATTACCCTTTTCTTGTGTGAAAAATGCATAGTTGGATGAAAGGTACATAACACGCGTATTTAAAGTTACTGTTCCATTAGCCGTCACGCACATCCGTGTTAAATGTGTTCTCCACATTTGATTCATCTCTGGAGAAACAGTGAGGTGCAGAAACGACTACACTCAGGAACCATTTGGTGGTTTAACCGTATTCATAACCTTAACCCCCACATGAGGGTGTGTGCGGCAAGGAAAAAAGTTTAGTACTCGCCGCATTTTTTTTTTTTTTAAAGCTAAACTGCATGCATTCTCTTAAAGGGGTCATACCATGAAAAACCTACTTATTGAGCTTTTAAGTGCATTATTCTGTTCATTCCTCACTATAAGGAACCTCAAAGCGGTATTTTATTCTCTAAAAACCTGTGCTCTCAACAGCAGTCCTTCTCATACCCACAGAAACGAGCTGACGTAACAGAGTGAGACCGCCCCAGTCTAACACCAACACCCAATTTCTCCACAGAGCTAGCGGTGATCACAGAAAAAAAAAGTTCATTTTAGATGAAGAATATCATATATAATCCAAATGTGTCCTGTCTTCAATAAATTCCAGCTCAAAAAGGTGCTTGCTACGTTTGACGCGGGACTTCTTTAAGTGAAGTTTATGTGTTTTTCTATGTTTGTTTCCTGTTTTTGAATCTAAACGTAATGCAAACTTCTTTGTTTTTGGTCAGTTATTCTTTTTGAGAGTTATATAATACCGTTCCAGTTTTATTTGACATATTTCATTTGTTCTATGAATTGCTACCATTATTTTGGTTGAATAACAAAATGATTGAATACATTTTACTCATGTAAAAAAGAAAAAAAAAAGTGGTTGTCATAGCTTTTACTTACACTAATTGTAATGTTATAATATATATATATATATTATATATATAATTATATATATATATATATATTTTGTTGTGAATATCAAAGTTTTTTCCTTTTTCGTAAAAATGTATTTCATGAAGAGAAACCCTAAGGAATGAAGATTAATATCCAATATGGATGCATTGACTCTCAATACAACCCAAGAAACTAGAGTTCTTTGTGGATGACTTATAAGGCAATGTGTGGCGCACGAAGCATCTTGTCGCTGTAACAAGTAATGAAGACAAAGTTGGAGATATGATGAACAGTGTGATGGAGCGAGATTTCTGCCTGAACCACACGCTGTTATCTCCAAACACATTCTGTCTTAATTCAAGCTTGCAGTTTTGCCTGAGGGGTCAAACAGCAAGAAAGTCATCCATAATTTAACACAATTGAATTTGGGAAAAACACAAAGGAAAATGTACAGGGTGTGCAGGCATTCAGATTCTGATATGCTACATCTACATAGGATCTTTATATGCATTGGTGAAATTTTTCTGCTTAAGGGCATCATTTACTCTGTGTTTTTATAGTTGTGCTTATTATTAGATTTGGCCAATTTTAGGAGAACATAAAAAAGATTAAATTAGCAAATTCGCAATGATCAATGGTCTCTCATTCTCTGTTTGAAACTTTAAAGAGCCAACAGCTTTGTGGTATTTTTGTCCACACAGCTCCAGACCTCCAGAACGAGCTGCGAGGACACAACTCCAATCCTGCAGGCGGTGTACTGCCCTCATGATGGATAGAATAATGTGTGAGAGAAAGCGATGTGTGAAGAGGACAATAATTAAACCCTGAAGATTTATCAGCCAGCAGCGCTGTGTCCATTCATTCCCACCTTCTTCTCTGCAGGTCTTTTCCTGTTGTGGTCACAGCTTTGAGCGCTCCATCCCTCACATGGGATTTACACTTTTTCTCTGCATCTTACTGTTATTCATGGTTTCGCTTTATTTTGCACCCTTTTAATAAAAAAATACTGTCTGCTGTCTATATGACTGAATGGGGAAAAAACTGCAAAAAGTGGAGGAAGTTTTACATTTGAAACATTTCTATTTTGCCCCTAAATAGAAGCAGTGATTTATTTTCCTGTTGGAACATTAGTCATGACGTTACGAGGTGGATTTGCATGAAAATTAGGTGAGTAAAGATGCATTAACCTTGGTTAATGAGTCATTAAAGTGTTTTTAATTGGTCTTATTATAGAAAAATGGTGACTGAACACCTTCAGTTTCACTTCATCTATTTCATAATGAGGCTTGTTTTTGCATATGCAAAGAAGGTTAAATTATTACCAAGTCAAAATATTTATTTGTTTGTGTACAACTGTAGTGCTAGTAGGCAACTGCAAATATATAATTGAGACTAGATCCACTATAAAATTATTGAATTGTAAATAAACACCAAGATGGGGTTAAAGAAAATTTCCTATTGAATATTATGAACACATCTGCTTTGGGAAAGAAAAAAAAAAAAAAAAAGCACACTGTATATGAGAACTGGACTGAGTGAGTGTAAAGTCATCTATAGATTCCAATGAAAGATTCCGGTTCCAATGAATTGAAGTAGGGATGTGTTGGGATTGTACATATATGTTATCCTATTCTTACTTATTTCCTTTACCTACTTATTAGATGTGTTTTTAGTTCTCTTTATTGTGTGCTGAATGTCTTGTCCTGAGCTGGAAGTGAGACAGATAAAGAAGATGCAGTATTTCATTAACATTATTTTATCATTAGAAACTTAAATAAAACACTTCAGTAAAGTAGCTTTAATAAACAAGTAAAAATAGAGCAAATATAAACTAAAAAAAATCACATTTTCTTGTTATATAAGTGATAATTAGTCATGTGAGAAAGTTTAGTGACTTTAACTTTAATATATTTAATTATTGAACATTTTTGACCAAATGTGATTCCTGTCCTAATTTAGAATTCTTAAAAATAAATTGTGTTTTAGCATGAATTTGATGAGTGTTCATGACTAGCTCATATCCTTATTAATTTTAATTTATTCATTTTTTTGTTTGTTTTTTAAGATTATATGCTTCTTTTTAAGTTCTTAAGACATCAAATTTCGGTTTTATTATCAGAGTAGTTAATTTTCTTAACTTTTATTCCTGTTTCAGATAAATAAAACAGGCATATCAAAGGACAGCTTGGGTCCTAAGGAGTTAAATCACGGCGCTAGCATGTAGCAGTTAGCAGCTGCCGGTTAGCCATTTGTCTATCTGGACCATGAAGAGCTTAACATTAAAAAGAAACAAAACTCTGTCTTTTTCTGTTGAAATGCCTTTAGAGGTTGTTGTTTAGAGACACTAGTTGTCAGTTTAGCGTTTTCAAAAGAGTTTTTGATCCCGGAAATCTGAATCCGTGCTAGCTAGCTAACTTTACATCAGTCCTCTGCTTGAACTATTAAGCAGAACTATTGCCGGTTTCTGCTGCGTTTTTTGGGAATAATATTTTGTGATCTGTTCTTGACATGCAGACTTCTAGTGGAGTATTTATCCGGAATAATAAGATTGAAATATCGGGCCCGATTTCCGATCACGTGATCGGATCGGGACATCACTAAAATGAAGTCAATGTCAATTCAGTTACCATATTTCTGTGATACGGATATGACACTTTCCAAACCTATTGACAATCAGGAGTGAACCTGTTAGAAGTTCACACCCCTGAATCATACTCGTTCAACACAAGACTACACACTTTTATTGAGATATCTGAGTGGCCATTTTACATCATCAACAACTTTAACTACAGAACAAATTTAATGAAAACAAAAATAGATTGGCAAGCAAATGTTAAGAAGTAGTTGAGCCAAAATGGTTTTCTGACAAAAATAATGAATGACTTAATAGTTGGTTATTTTTCAGTACAAGTCTATGGGATTTTGGCTTTTAGGACTAATGTACTGTACACTTCTAATTTGGAACGCAAGGGGGGAGATGTCAATCAGCCCAGGTCTCATGCGTAGTCAGTGGGTGGAGCTGTATAACAGAGATTTCAGAAGGATTGAAAAAACTAACTGAAAGCAGCTCTGACTCCTGTTTTTTCCACTTTAAACACAAAGATCCATTTTGTACAGGAAGTGGAGAGTTAAGTTTTTGACCTGAGCAGAGTCACTCTTAGATGAACAAAGCAAAGAGGACGTCAGAGCAATCAATCCAATCAAAGAGCAATTGATGTGTTTGTTCAAGTAAATTAGCATATTTGATTACCGTAGCTGAGAGGAGACTCAAGACAAGGTCGATGCTCTGCGAGCTGCAGCCTGTGACTGCTCTGAAGGGGATGCGGAAACTGATGTTAAGTGTTTGCTCTATGGTGTGATTGGGGATTATTGAATGTTTTCTTCCTCCTCGTGTCCACACTTTCAGTCCCAAAGCTCCAAGAGAATATATATATATATCGGACGGAGTTGACAAAATCCAAAAAAGTTTACCATGGAGACCAAAAATGGCTATTTGTTCAAAATCAACCTGGGATTTGTTCCTGATGAAAGCAGGAGATAGGACTAAGGTTCAAATGGAAACCAGTCACAAAGGCACAGTCCATTTATTAAAAGGATGGTGGAAATATTGGTTTAGGGGAAAAAGTACCACAGGGGCAAGAATGACTGAACCACTTGATTAAAAATAAGGAAATTTATGACAAACACAGAGATTAGAAAATTAAATACTTGGCGAACAGGTGGAGAGACTGTCACTCCTGTTAACATCAGAGCCAATATTTAAAACCTCAGTCACATAAACCCTGACAGGGGTTGACCTGTATGGGTGTTGCAGCTTTTTGGGTTATCTGAGCCTGTAGAAAGCTGTAAAGAAAAGGGGCTGGATCTTAAGATCAACACATGTATGCCCACCTTGCCCACCTTATGAATACGGAATATACCCTTGTTGTACATGTGATGAGTGAAGTGTTTTAAAGAATTATGTAAGTTACGTGCCCTATACCAGGGGTCGGCAACCTTTAACAGTAAAATAACCTTTTGGGCTCATTTTCACTGTTCAAAACCTGGTAGGAGCCACAAAGTCTTACTTTAGCCTTTAGGAAATTTGGATTTGCATTCATGACCTTTTTTTTAAATTAATAAACATGAATTATGACTATTTTTGGCACAAACAAAAGCAAAAATGTAAAAAGAACCTAACATCTTTCAAAATGTGATTTTTTTTTTTTTTGGACATGTGACAAAAGCTCAAATAACTTTTTTGTTCTTTTTCCCCTCGTTGACCTTAGCAGTCATAAACTGCTGGGTTTTGTTATTTTAGTTTGGGGTTGGACCTTGGTAGTCTTAGTTTGCAGGCTTTGTTGATTTGTTTTCCTTTTGTAGTTTTGGTTAGTCAGCCTTTAGCAGGGAGCTGCTGACTTGGACGGTAAACATGGCTGGGTCAGTAGTCTCCCTGACTTATTTTATGTCTGGCCAAGGAGCCACAGTGGAGCCATAAAAGAGCCACATGTGACTCTGGGGCCGCAGGTTGCAGACCCCTGCCCTATACGAACAGGGGATGCTGTCGTGTGGTGTCCTATCCACAATCGTTAGTTAAGTGCGCGTACTAGCTCCTGAATGACAGCACAATGCTCTATGCTAACGGTGTGCTGGTGATATGCAAGTATCCTCAAGGCACTTCCGTGTCACTAGCACCGTAGGATGAACACACAAATTATGCTCTGATTGTCCAATCTCCTCATTTTTAACAGCCAGGCTGCATGCAAGAGATGCACAGGGAGTGCGCACTTATCACATGAACAGTACTAACAAGCTCCCTGCACAGTGCACAGGGTTTGTGGGGGTTGAAAACATGAAAAATCTGTACAAAAACCACCTACCTCTCCTTTACGTTTCTTACGTGTTGCCTAAGTGTTTGGCACAACCTGACGCCTGCAGCATGACCGTAAGGAAAAAATAATGAGCTTGAACATTTTAGCCTTACAGGTTGACCAGGTTACCTAGAATCCCAAAATTTCCTGTGGGTTACCTCCTTGGCTCGTACAGATTTTTACCCAAAGAGAGCCAATAGGCACTGTGCCAGGGGAAATCAAGACTCTCTAGGGCATTGCTGGTTGAGGCGGCAGATCATAGACTTTGATTCCAGTCAGAGAATGAAGACGCTTGGTGCGAGACTTAGGTTCCTTCCTTTATTGAACGATGAACAGAGTGAAATGCAGCAGTTGTTAGCACAGGTTTTCAGATGTGGGTATGAGTTAGTTTGCGTGTGTGTGGTCTGAAACCAAATAATAAATAAAATATGTTACAATAAATTCTGTCTGATATTCAACAAATCTTATGCCATGACTAAATAAACTG
The DNA here is from genome assembly GCA_003999625.1 of Oryzias javanicus. Lineage (NCBI taxonomy): Eukaryota > Metazoa > Chordata > Actinopteri > Beloniformes > Adrianichthyidae > Oryzias > Oryzias javanicus. The sequence continues at coordinate 15,320,443 of CM012441.1, read as the reverse complement.
CTTGTAAATATGTGACCTCTCTATCAAACTTAAGACTTAACACAACCAATAATTCGTTGTAGACCCTCAAAATTAGTTGAGTTTTTCAAACAAAGAAACAGATCTGAATAAAGAAAATTCAATAAACTTAAGCTTTTACAATATATTTTACATGTTAAATAATACACTGAAAGGATGATCAAATGTTAGATAATGAAGAAGCAGTAATAACTTACATTTCCTGAAGAACGCACACATAAAGGAAAAAGAACAGGTGAACACCCAATCAGTCCTTACAGCTTCTCAGCTTCTGCCCAACTGATTTCTCTGCTGCTTCTGAGGGTGACCGAACATGTCTGGGCAAGTTGAGCAGATGTAATTCTTTCTTTCACCCACCAGTAGGCGGTGATGTTCTGCCGTTTCCTCTAGGGCTTTCTCACAGGCACCCTTGTGGGCAGGTGTGACTCACCCATAGCTCAGAGTTCTGATAGCATGTTGGTAGAATAATATGTATTTTTTTTTAACAGAAATCACCTGTCTTTTCCATTCAAATTTCTTGTAGAACTTTGCTGTTGAACTTTTTCTAGAAGCTGGTGCTGCTAAAACACCAATTTGAATCACAAAAATTACTGCTAATGTCATGTTCTGCTTGTGCAAATCTCATGCTGTTGTGAATTCCGCCCCGCCTCTCACCTTGGCGGACCCGACTGTTGGGTGCAACAATCAAGTTTGATGAAAGACACCTGGTCCTGTCGCTTCTAAGACATCTCCTGTTGGCTTCTCGTTCCCGGAACGTCTCAGCTTCTCCACTCAGAGATCACGTCCAGCTGTCTAGTTTATTCAGCGCCGTTCCTCTACATACTTTCTCGTCCTATCACAGCCTTGTCTGAGCCTTCGTTCACTCTAAAGCCCGGACCTCTCTTCAGCAACCCAGAGGTTTTTTTTTTTTTTCCCACCTGAGGCCTCTGATCTTAGCTCCTCGCCACATCTTTTCAGTTCCTCGCATCTCTTTGCCATTTCCTGCCTCCTCGCACTATCCTGCACAGCAGCGATATCATCGCCCAAGAGACCTGCGCCACCTGTTTGCTTGGAGGAGTTCCAATATCTTTTGCCACAATCCCCAAAGACTGTTTCCTGGTAAAAAATAAACTCATTCTTCTCCTCACTCTGGGTCTGCTCCTTTTGGCTGTCCTAAACGTCACCTGACAGCTGTTTGTATTTGGGATCATGGGATCTAATAAATCAATAATATTGCAATATCTGACATTGCAAAACTTTAAAAAACGCATAAAAAAACATTTTGCTGTGAAGTATTTTTGACTATAATTGAACCAAAAAACAAACAATCCAAAAGATTGTATTTTATTAATTTCACTGATAAAAGTGTTGACTATATATTAGAGTTGTCAACATTGACAAACAAAATTTTTAGAGAAGGAATGCATTATTTAAGCGAATAATTACATTTTTTGAAGGAACCAACTTTCTCATGGCGTTGAAAGGTTCAGGCTTCCACAGCGTGCCTTCATTTTCCACTTATATCATGCTCAATTTCTAGTACTTTAGTTTTTATATTTTTTCCGTTTTACTTTTTAAACAAAATGATCTAGATTATTTGATAGGTGGTGTGCATATACACCATGTAGCCAATCAGAATGGAGTTTTCACCCGGAACATTTTAAGAGCAGAAACACAATGTTTGTTTTATATGGCATTATATCAGCCCCTTTGTTTTCATGAAGTCTTACTACAGACGTGAGTCTTTCATTTCTGCTTATCTTATTGTTGATGTGTTTTGTGTTCACAAGTTACACTTCTGGGACATCTGAGTTAAAAATGTATAAATTAAAATTTTTGTTTTAATGTAAAATTAAAATGTGATTAATCACAATCCAAAAGTGTGATTAATCAGATCAATTTTTTTAATCGATTGACAGCACTAAAATATATATGCTTTATTGAACTTATAATACAGTAAGTACAGACTCCGGCCTTTACTTGTGTTTTCATGAGTGCAATAATGTGTTGAACTGAATGAGTGGCATCTGCACGGATGGATTCCTAAGCCTTTCAGACTGTTATGAACGGTTGATGGCTTTGAATCCTTTTGTGTCTGTCACACTCTCCCCAAACAACTTTGAAGTAGTTTTTCTCTAAGTTCTTCTGAACAGAGATGTTGCCCGTCATGAATGAACCTGAGGCTCATGCAGGTCACTGGCAGCTTGTAATGAGTTCGTCTTTTAGCTCTTTTCTCTACTGAGCAGTCCATGTCAGGATTTAAGTGACGGGCGAGATGGTCCTGTCCTGTTTCATCCTTCTCTTTCTTCTCAGTCCCAGCAGATTTCAGCTACTGGACTCCCACCCTGACACTCAGTGAAAGGACTGCCGCTCTCGTCTTTGCTCTTTGTTTCCATTTTCCTTGCTATTTTAAATTGCCTGAAGTGAGTTTCTTCCCCGCTCGTTGTCTCTTTTGCTGTCACCTGCTTCTCTGACTCTGTTTGTCTTGTCATCCCGCAGAAATCAGAGTCTGTGTTTTTCTGACCTTTTGCATTCACTCTCTTTTCCTTCCACATATTCCATGAATAAAGCAGAGAACAAAGATGTTCCCTTTCAGTCGATTCACTCGGTACAACACATGTACTATGGGAAACCACGCCCTCGCGTGCCTGGCTGAAGACACCTCTATTCACGCCTTTAGGCAGATGACGTCCAATGACAGGTGGGCGGACCCGCCCTCTGCTTATAAGCCCTGTCGTTGACGTCTCACCTCAGTTCTTATGCTCTTCACCTCGCTAAGAACACCTCTCCCGGTCAAAGCCAGCTACGCTGCTGCTAGCTAGTGCTACAGACCCTCCGCAGCTGTCTCGGTGTTAGTTTAACGGCTCCTGTTGGTGTTAGTCACTGTCGCCCCTTCGGCCACACTGTCTGCCCGCGGAGCGCTAACCCGAGTAACTGTGCTGTTCGCCCGAGCGTCTCGTCATGAGCGCGCGGCCAAAGAAAGCGAAGCAGAAGTCTTCCGTCCGCCCCTGTCCTCAGGAGTGCGGCTTCTCTTTGCACGAAAAAGACCAGCACGAAGCCTGTCCTGTCTGCCTGGGGATTGTCCACGCTCGGAGAGCGTTGACGGAGCCCCACGCCTGCGAGTCGTGTAGCGTGTTACGACGCTCGACTTTGGAAAGGCGCGTAAAATTTGTGGAAAAGGCGCTGGGAAAAACATTTGTGGCGCAGCAGGAACCCCTGTTGTCGCAACTGAAGGACCAGGTTTCGTCCGGGTCCGACGACGAGCTCCAGCCCGAAGTCCCCGCTACGAGCTGGGCGGACCACATGGAGCTAATGGAGGAGCTAGCTGAGGAACAGGTGCAGCACGTGGATTACGAGCAGCCGCTGTCCCAGCTCAGTGCACCCTACGAGGATGACGACGTTCTGGACGTGGGCCTCGACTTGCCCGGTTCCTCTGACGAGGACCAGGAACTCTTCCCGTCGAGCGACCATGCTGCCACTGCTGTGCCAGCTCCACAGGATGACGCGTCATTTCTGTCTCTGTACCGCCGAGCGGCGGGAAAGCTGGACGTGGAGTGGCCCTCCTCCCCTCCCGCCCAGAAACGGTCTCGGTTCGCCGGATTTTTTCTCCGCCCGAACCTACGACGGTGAAGAACCGTTTGCCCATGTACCCGGACTTTGTATCCGAGCTTACATCCTCATGGAGCAAACCCCTGTCCACACGCGTGACTGTGCCCGGCTTTGGACAGTACTGCGACCTGGAGGGAGCCGAGTCTGCTGGCCTGGTCCACCCTCCACCCATGGAGCCGTCTTTGGCAGCCTATCTCGCACCATCTCAAAATCACGGCGTGATTGGGCCCGCTACGCTGCCTTCCAAGCATTGTCGATTTTCCGCCGGTCAGTTGGAGAAAATTTACCGAGCGCAGGGATGTGCAGCGCGAACCCTGAGCTCGGTGACGATGCTTCAAACATATCAGGCGATGTGCCTGGCGGAGCTCGGCGCACAGCTGCCTGCCGGCAGCCCCCTAACCCCACTTCTGAACGAGGTCAGACTCGCCACGGACTACATTCTTCGGATGTCCCGCGGCGTTGCACTTTCCGTCGGCAGAGGGATGGCCTTCACAGTCGTGGCACAGCGGCACTTGTGGCTAACTCTGTCCGATGTTCCCGAAAAGGAGAGGGTGGCTTACCTGGATGAACCGGTGTCTGCGCAGGGACTGTTTGGCCAATCGCTTGACGCGATTCAAGCCAAATTTGATGTGCGGAAGAAGCAGACTGAGGCACTGCGGTACATCATTCCCCGACGTGATGGGAGATCCAAGGTTAGCGCCAGCGGTCGGAAACCGTCTGCGCAGCCGCCACATCCCAGAACCCAAGTTCCGGTTCAGGGACCGACGGTCAACCCTCCTCCTCCCCAGCGAAGGGTCCGGCTCTCGTCCTGGAATAAAGGACCTCCAGTGAGCTCCCAGAAGGGCCCAACGCCTCGAAGGAAGAAGCCCCAGTCCTCCTAGCTGGTCCGGAGGCTCTGAGCTGTCAGACGGGAGACAAGACAGCTCCTCATTTGCCGCGGAAAAGTCGCTGCTCAACGTTTTCAGGGCCCAGCCCCAAACGGCGCTGCGTTCCCACTACACAGTCTCCCAAGCACAACAATCTCCCCGCACACATGACATGTCTGCATTCTGTTTGTGCCACAAGTGTTCAAATAAAGGCGTTTTGTGTTCAAAAAAACCCATATCAATCAACAGTGACGGCGCCCCCTGTCAATCTCGACAGGGGCGGCTTAACGCCGTGCCCCGCCAGCACGCTAGAGGGCGACAGCTCCTCTCTGTCAGTGCAGCGGGTCGGGCGCCTGGCGCTATGCCTACCCCGGTGGCGTGCATGCGCCCCCTCCCTTGGGTCGAGAAAACGGTTGCTATGGGTTACCGGCTGCAGTTCCGGGTCAGACCCCCGCACTTCCGCTCAGTTGTAAACACAACAGTGGGAAAGTTAGCAGCACCCGTCCTGAGGGAGGAAATATGTTCACTGTTGAGGAAGGGCGCGATTCGAGTGGTCCCGTCTGCCGAAATGAACAAAGGTTGGTACAGCCGCTACTTTGTTGTCCCGAAGAAAGACGGCGGGCTCCGTCCGATCTTGGATCTACGGGTTTTGAACACGTACCTTCGCTCCTTCAAGTTCAAAATGCTAACGTTGAAACAGCTTTTGAATACGATCAGTCCAGGAGATTGGTTCGCTCTGATCGATCTCACAGACGCTTACTTTCACGTCGCCATTCACCGAGACCACAGACAATTTCTGAGGTTTTCTTTCGAGGGCACAGCTTACGAGTACCTCGTGCTGCCCTTCGGTCTGTCACTCGCCCCTCGCACCTTCACGAAATGTGTAGAGGCAGCGCTCTCTCCTCTCAGAGAAAAAGGCATTCGCATTCTGACTTATCTGGACGACTGGGCTTTGATAGCAAGCTCCAGAGAGCAGGCAGCGACGCACCTGTCTTTGGTACTGTCTCACATTCAGTCCCTGGGTTTCTCTGTGAATGTCCGAAAAAGTGTGTTAGACCCCAGCCAGCAGATTTCTTTCTTGGGGCTGGAGATTTGTTCCACTTCAGGACTGGCACGTCTGTCGCAGCGCAGAATGGCCGCGTTCCACCACTGCCTCGCACTTTTTCAGTTGGGACGCAAACTGCGGTTCCAAAAATTTTTACAGCTGATGGGCATGATGGCCTCTATGATCGCTGTAGTTCCCCTCGGTCTACTCGAGATGCGACCCTTTCAGCGCTGGGTTCGTTCTCACCGACTGAATGTGTTACGTCACCGCAACAGGAAAATTCTGATAGACGCACAGTGCATGCTTGCACTCCGACCTTGGAGGGAACCCAACCTGCTTCGTCAGGGTTCACCGATAGGACGGGTGTCTTTCCGCAAGGTGGTGTCGACGGATGCCTCCCTGAAAGGATGGGGGGCTCTGTGCGATCACATGACAGTGAGGGGAAACTGGACTCCCGCGCAGTCCAGACTCCACATCAATCAGCTGGAGCTGTTAGCAGCGTTTCTTGCTCTGCAGCACTTCTGTCAAATTCTGAGCGGCCATCACGTTCTGATCAGAACAGACAACACCACAGTGGTCTCCTACATAAACAGACAAGGAGGGATCCGTTCCCTTCCTCTGTTAAAGATTACCCGCTCTCTGTTGGTGTGGAGCAGCGCACATGTCCTGTCGCTAAGAGCAGCTCACATCCCGGGACGTCTGAATCTGGGGGCGGACCTGCTCTCCAGGGGAGGCCCTCTTGTGAGAGAATGGAGGCTTCACCCAGACGTGGTGTCTCTTATATGGGACCGCTTTGGGAAAGCAGCGGTGGATCTGTTTGCCAGCAAAGAGAACACCCACTGCCCGCTGTTCTTTTCCATGAAGGACTTGAACGCCCCTCTGGGGACAGATGCTCTGGCTCACCCTTGGCCTCCTCTGCCACTGTATGCGTTTCCCCCAGTGGAATTGATACTACCAGTGACAGAACGGGTACGCAGGCAGGGCCTGACCCTGATCCTGGTAGCCCCCAGGTGGCCAGCGAAACCCTGGTATGCAGAGGTGATCAGTCTGTTGGCGGCATGCCCATTCCGGCTTCCTGTCTGCAGGAATCTCCTCTCCCAAGCAGGCGGGGAAATACTTCACCCACGCCCAGAACTTTGGCAACTGCATGCCTACCTGTTGAAAGGTCCAACCTGATTGCTAAAGGGCTGCCTCCTGCAGTGGTTGCAACCATGCAGAGTGCAAGAGCGTCTTCCACTCAGGGTCTTTATACCTATAAATGGAAAGCCTTTGAACACTGGTGTCAGGAGCGGAACATCATCCCTTTTCAGTGTTCTGTAGTGGACATCCTGACTTTTCTCCAGGACCTGCTGGATAAGGGTCTTTCCTTTTCCACAATCAAGGTATATTTGGCTGCAGTTTCAGCTTGTCACGTTGGGTTTGATGGAATGTCCCCTGGTTCCCATCCACTGACTGTGCAGTTTCTGAAGGGGGTACGCAGACTAAGGCCCCCTATCAAGTCTGGTGTGCCATCATGGGATCTACCTTTGGTGTTGGAAACCCTTAGTGGTCCCCCGTTTGAGCCACTAGAGGAAGTTGATATGAAATTTCTTTCATATAAAACAGCTTTGCTCTTGGCTCTCACTTCTGCAAAGCGCGTTGGTGACCTCCACGCGCTTTCTGTGCACCCTTCGTGCACGCAATTTTCAGCGGATGGGTCCAGAGTCACTTTGCACCCAAATCCTGCATATTTACCGAAAATAATCCCATTAGAGTACAACTCTATGGTGATTGAACTTTTGGGCTTCCATCCTCCTCCGTTCACATCGGAGGAGCAGAGGCGGATGCATTTGTTGTGTCCTGTGCGTGCATTACGCACATACATTGACCGCACTCAAACAACGCGCTTGTCGGACCAATTGTTTGTGTGCTTTGCTAATCCTGCCAGAGGCAAGGCTTTGTCCAAGCAGAGGCTTTCACATTGGATTGTCGAAGCTATTCGATTAGCTTACGACAGCAGAGGTCTGCCTTTGCCTCAAGGTGTGAGAGCCCACTCGACCAGGGGCGTGGCCACTTCCTGGGCTCTGTTTCGGGGATCCCGTGTGAGTGACATCTGTGCTGCAGCTAGCTGGTCATCGCCTCATACTTTTATACGATTTTATCGTTTGGACGTGACAGCCCCTACGGTGGCTCACAATGTCCTCCTTGCAACATCTGGACCTAATAAGCTCTAAAGGTGTTGTAGTTTGGTTGCTGCTCGCAGGGCGTGTATATATGTCCATAGTACATGTGTTGTACCGAGTGAATCGACTGAAAGGGAACGAAATGTTATGACTATAACTTCTGTTCCCTGAAGGAGAGGAACGAGGTACAACACATTTTTGCCCCGCTACGCAGTGCTCGGTGAAGAGCGGCTTCCGAACTGAGGTGAGACGTCAACGACAGGGCTTATAAGCAGAGGGCGGGTCCGCCCACCTGTCATTGGACGTCATCTGCCTAAAGGCGTGAATAGAGGTGTCTTCAGCCAGGCACGCGAGGGCGTGGTTTCCCATAGTACATGTGTTGTACCTCGTTCCTCTCCTTCAGGGAACAGAAGTTATAGTCATAACATTTCGTTTTCATTGACTTCAGACCGCCTTCACTTGAACATGAGGAGTGTTGCTGCAGCTTCTGCAACCTGACCACAAGTCATACCATTTCAGTTTTAATGGCAAATTATACAGCAGTCAGGCTGTTGACTATTTTTCCAAAGAGGACAATAATTGAGTCGCGAGCTCCTTGTAAACTCTGAATGCCAGAAAGTGTGAATTATAGTTTGCGTAGGAGATGCAGTGAAAACCAATGAGACATGTCAGCCTGTAATTGTTTTTATGAAGAGAAAAGTCACCAAAAATAACAAAGAAAGTGACAATTTGCGCATAACTTTCAAAATAATTGCGGCTAGTGCTGAACCTTTTTTTGGCCGTACGAACAGGAGGAAGGGTTAGGGTCACCGGTGTCAACGTTGAGCCTTTTAACATTGTGAGTACTGGGCACTTGGGCCTAGAGCCCAACATCTCATCTGCAGACTTCAAATGAGACAAGAAATTTGGTGGCCCAGGACCTCTGGCCCGAAATCCCAGTGGGATCCAGGGCTAGTTCTTGATTAATTTTGGCCACACAAGAAAGCCATTACAGCACTTTCTAATGCCCGATTTCTAAGTAATCCAGCAGTGTCCCAGGATCCTGGTCATGGCCCCTAACCAGTCACACTCTATCTACTGGGCCCAAGATGATTAATCTTGGTCCCGGGTTGCCTTTGGTTCCTTCTTGCCATCTCCTAGGTCCAACCTCCCGGTGTGCCAGTCTCTTGGTCATGCTTCCTTACCTTGACGACTTCTGGGCCCAACATCTCAGTGTTCCAGATTCTTGGTATAGATGCCCTAACCACCCTATCTGAATAACTTCAGGGTATGCTAGCTCTCATGTTGCTCGCTATTTTTGCAGCACTGCTAATGTCTGTTAGGGGTAGTGAGGGGCTGTGAGGGGCTGTAAGCTAGTAGAAAGGGTGTTAACCAAGAGCTCTCAGTAACAAAGGGAGCAGAGTTCTTTGCACCAACAATACCATCCACAACTCAAAGGTGTATTTCTAATGATCAACTGCTGCTCTGCAAAAATTGTGTTTTAGAAAACAACATCTTTTTTTTTAAATTATTATTATTATTTTTGGTTGAAAATAGCAAAATCATAATTAAAGGACAACCGGGAAAGCTAGATCAAAATATGATGGAAGTGGGATTTTAATAAGAATGTTTCAACAGATTTTAGAGAATGAACAAAAAGGCCAGGATGTTGTTTACCTATTTTTTCTCCCTGACAGTAATACAAGTTGTAACTTAAAGATGAGTTATAAAAACTGTATTTCTATCATCAGAGCCTAACTCAGCTACATTTTGCCAATTAAAGCTATTAGAGCTTTTATTTTGAAAATATATCAACATAAAGAGATGGCTTTGTTCACATGCCAAGTTCATCATTGGTGGAAGTTGGTCACGTCTGGTTGGATGGTATTTGATGCGACGAAACAAACACAGGCTAAAATCTCCTCAAGGAAGTATTGATTTTCCTCATGGTTTTCTGCTCTGAAACGTCTGCTAAGTTGTTTTCTGTTTGATCTGATATTGTGTTATTAATCCACTGCTAAACAGCCAGTGGGCCATCCTCCCTCTTCATGTCCATCACCTATTTTCACTCCTCAGGCGTAGCTTCAAAAATGTCTATAAATAATGTCCTTGAAGTCTTGCATGCTTTTGCACATTGGTGTTATATTTAAGGAAATAATATTTATTAAAACAGAAATGAAGTATTGCTCCAGGAAAAGCCGGAAAAACTGTAATCTAATTATCATTTTCAAGTTTGCAGGATTACTCAAAGTTTTCTTTATGTTTTTGCCTTGTGAAGATCAGGAAGCCTGTAGGCAGCACTGTGTTTTGTGTGAATGTGGACAGCTGTCTGCTTCGGAGCATTAAGTTCTGCGCTTATGCTACAGTGATCCCAGCATTCAACCAGGGATGCACTCCACTGTGACCATCCATGCACCTTTAGTTATCCTGGGAGCTCGGTGGCTTATTATCCTGTCAGAAGTAGAGCAAGCAGAGGGAGCCCTGTCAGGTACTCAGCACTCCCCTCCAGCGATTTCACTGCCAATCCTCTGTGATCACACTGATTAATCACAAACCTGCAGGGTCGCTTAGTATTGCCTTCGTGACCCCATGCGGTTAGAGAGATGCAGTTTCCTCAGGGCATTGGGCTGGCTCTGCACGGCAGTGGCTGTTGCTCTCCGGAGGAAACTTTCCCCGCTCTATCAGCTCTGTGATATTGGCCCCGGGCTCAGCAGTCCATCATCCAAGGTTTCATAATGCGACAGTTTGTGCTGCCTGAAAGGATATCAGCCTCACTGAAGCTGACATCTCCTTCTTTTTGCTTCTCTTTTTATTGAGTTTTGTTCTGTAAAACACAGACGATGAATAGATAAGGAAGCATTTCCGCTTTCCCCGTCATGCCCTGGGATTTCAGGGCTGTTGGATTTGTAGTTTTATTAGTGGTGATGTTATTGTTCAGTTGTGTCTCTACTGCTGTTTTTGTTTACCTGTCTTATGTTTCAGTTGATTATATCATTGACCTCTTCCAACCATACTTTCTTGTTTTTGTGTCCCTATATTCACAAAGATTTTTTCCTGGATCTTTTCCACAGCTAATATCTGTTTGTTTTGTTTTGTTTTTCTTCATTTTGTTGTTTTTGGACTTCCTGTTAGTGTGGTTCTTCTAGTTTGTTCATTCAAGCTTGTCTTTTTTTAATTGTGAAAGTTTTTTTGTAGGTGTATACGTTTCTCATTCAGTCAAATGCATGAGTCTCTTCGTCCTACGACACATTATTTAACAATTCACACCAAAGTGAGACTGCCATTATTTTAAACACCTGTTTTGTAGGTTGCAATATGATCACTTTTTGCCTGCTTATCCTCCACAAATGACTGGAAAGGAGAACACTTATAAAGCAAAAGTAAAAAATAAGTATTTTACAACTCAAATATGTATTATATGTTTTCTACAATGTTGTTTATAGACATTTTTTTAAAATCAGGTTATTGATATATCTATTTAGGATTTATAGCAGGGCATTCCAACATTGGGAGACAATCGACAATTGATCACTTATCAAAATCTGATGTCAGTGATGTAATTGGAGGAATTGAAACATTCTGTACCTCTGTGTTTGTGTCACATTTGAGATCAATTTTGTAAAGAGCAATAGGGTTTGTAGATTGCATGAAGCTTTATCCTCAGCAGCATGTAACCACTTTCATTGAAAAGTCAATGTAGACGCGTGTTTCTGGCTTCTGTGTGCAAAACTCTTGGATTCAAGCATACCTATGATCATTTTCAAGAAAATTTTGTGATTTTTTGTACAAAATGCAAAGTCATTGAAGATAAACCAGGTCAAACTTTAACCAATCAGGAATTTTGATGTAAAGTGATCATGAAGGAGAAATCAGTAATAGTTGATTGCCACCGCTGGCATTTTATAATACAAAGTCTGTCATATATTGGAACTCAAGACAGGTTTTTTTGTAAAATATAGAGATCTAACATGATTTGTATATACCTGAGTTACGGAACCACTCCATCCATCCATTCTCAGAACCCACTATATCCCCTTTTGAGGTCACAGGGTTTGTGAAACCAATCCAGTTACAGTTGGGCAAAGTCAAAGTACACCCTGAACAGGCCATCCGCCACATGCACATTTAGGGGTAATTTTAGAGATTACACTGAGCTAATTTCTGACCCAATTCTGATAGCTGGTTCACTTAATTGGGCCCAAGCATAGAACAGAGTAATCACAGCAGCTAAACAAATTGTAGTCTACTGAGAAGTCAAATTCGACTTGGTATAGTACAGATTGCAGTGTGTGAGTGTACCCTCCCAAATTTAAGACCAGACTCACATAGAAACAAAAAAACAGAAAAAAGCTTAAAAAAAATAAATAAATAATTGTAAAAACAGGTAAAATCTTTCAAAGCCAAAACAGAAATGTTTGTTCTGTATATTTGATGTAGAAGTTAACCTTGTACCGTAGTCTTAATTTCAAGCGTATACATTTTTCCTTGTAAGAAACCATATACGAAGACACTGACACCTACACGACCAAGCTCACAAACAAACATTACATTCCAGTTGGGATAACTTTGAGCATATTAGACATTGACCAAATCAGAATTTCTTCCCTACCCCCACTACTACACCCTACTTTTCCACTTTTTGGAGCTTTAGCAGTGTTCAAACTGTGTTTTCTGGTCAACAGTGGGAGCCATCCCTGGACTATTGACTCACTACATCTCCCAGCTACCTCAGCGTGCAGTCCCTGGAAGCCGCTCAGTTGGATCCCAATGACAATCACCCACCTTAGACTTAAGCAGCCTTGTCTGCATTACTGAGCGTTATCATTCTGAGCTGACATTCCACTTTCCTGACCCTGTTTCTGCTCAGACTCTGTCTGCCGCTTTCCCCAACCCACACGCTGAACTACATCTTCTGATCCCTGAAACTTCTATGCTCATGACTGACTTCTGCCTGCCCGACCCTGCCTAAGCTTCCCGGTCTTATAGTTGTGTCTGACTTTTGCTACGTCAACCCATCTATCCAAGAAATCAGATCCGGCCATCTGCCTGCCTGTCTGTAACAATGAAAACAGTTCTTGAATGGCTTTTTAAAGTCATTAATGTCATGCATTTTCTGAGCCCTGACAGCACTAAACTAGATGACCGGAGACTAGTCATGACATTATCAAGGGATAGTAATGTCCACATTTGAAGACACTATTTTTTACATATCCGTCCGCTAGGAGGGATAAATATAGGGGTAGGGAGAAGTTGTGGGGGTAAGGAAGGAATTTGGATTCTACTATCGTCATATTTCGGATAAGGCTACAATATTGGCCTGTGTATTAACATGGCCAGTGGATAAAATCCAGCATTGCTATGCTCAAATTCCATGAATAAAAGATCCCCTCACCTATTCAAGATATTTTTTTATTATTAATAATAAATATTCCAACAAGAAAAAATGTTCAAAGCTACCTAATTATCACTCTTTTCAGAGAGTAAAAGTAACAAAGGTCGATATTGCAAAAATGCATCCCTGTATAATAGCTGCAACCAAGTCTGCTAATGGACATTAGAGTACTTACTGTGTTTTAGTTACAAACTAATCCCAATTGAAATCCTGAACACATACTCCAACATTAAAGTCTGAAAATAAAATAAACAGAGTTTTTCTGCTTTTTGTGAACATTGTGCATTTCAGCTCCTTATCAGGAGTGACTAATTTGAGCAATTAGTGTTCATTAGAATTGCTCGACGCCTTTATCTCTCTTTGTTAGTGCAACTTTGACAAGTTAAGCGTTGTACGTCTTCATTTATTTACGTAAAGAGTAAGATAGATAAAAGAACATTTTTTTACCTTTTCTTGAACAGAAGAAGAAAAGAAAAAAGCCATAGTTGCAATCTTAGAAAGACAGCCTCCTCTCTCTTCAAAGGTTCTTTGATGGTTTCAAGTTATAAAGTGATAATTTGCTAATTTTACAAAACTACAGAGCATCCATGTACAAGCCAGTAATCAGAACCTTATGCTACCATTCCACATTGCTGAGTTTTTGATTCTAAAGATGTAATGTATGAAGATATCTCTCTCTAAAGCCAACTCATAAACCTCTGTTAGTTCTTTGAGTACATCAACAAAATGCGGATGCTTTCAAATAAAAAAAATATATTTAAAGTATTCACTTAGTCTGCTCAACACTGCAAAATTGTTGAAATATGTCTCTTGTTAAATTAATCTACCTTTAAATAGAGGACATGAACTTAAACATTTTTCCCCTATTTCTTTTATTTATATTTCTCTCTCTTTTGGGGTTAACTAGTTGTTGATATTGTTGTTTCTTACTGGTTAGCACCTTTTCTGAGTATGGGTTTAACCCTTGAACACCAGAGCTTTGGCTCCAGTGTTTACATTCTTTCTGCTACCGTAACCCTGGGCTTACACCGCTAGCGTTACGACTCTGATGCGTGTGCCGCAGTCTTTACGTAACTTTTAAAAGTGCGAGCGGGACTTCCACTGCAGGCGTTCACGTCTTGCGTCTGCGGACCGGTCCCTGTGAATCCTTTTCGTTTGGTTCAAATTTTGACGGACGCCGCAGCTGATGTGCAGCACTTTTTGTGAAGTTGAGGCTATTCACAACTTAAACTGGAAACCACGCTAGTGAATGTAAAGTGCATCCTGTATATTTTCAAAATAAAACAAAATTTCTGCTGAACTTGCTGGTTTCAGCATGTCGTAAATGTTACGTAAAAGTCCTGTGCTTTACCCATTAGGCTATATGTTGACGAGTCACACGCAGACAGAGAAGTGTTCTAAAATGACTGGAGATCGAGGGTTTGGCTTCCTGTATCAACAGAGCCTGTGGCTGGAGCAGCAGCCATTGTAAGCCATAGGCTGTAGCTAGTCTGCTCCCGCACGCAACAGAGCCATGACGCTAGCGGTGTAAGCCCGGGGAAACTCTTCAACTGTTTACGCAATTAACAATTGATTCAGTAGTGGAGAAAAGCCATCTTGCCCTGAAATGCAATAATTAGTAAACACTCCACATTACTATATGTGTCAATATGTGTGAGTATTTAAATATTTATATACCTAAACGCTGTTATAATGTTTAGTGTCAGTTTATGTATAATTTTTGTGCATATTCTACTCTAAAATGATTAACTGTGAATAGCAACCTTACGAAGACAAAATGTTAACTGGACTGGGGTGGGATTCTAGACGGTTTCTTCTGCAAAATGAGACAGATATTTATTTATGCAAACAGAAAGTCCAGGTTCTTTTTTTTTTATTATCCTGACTCACTCTTCATCAGTGATTGGAACATAAATGCTGTTTGAATTTAATGTTTGCATATCTTTAGTTGGTCATTTTTTTTAGTATGAAATGAATGTATTTCTTTTTCTGTTTGAAATAAATCTAAATCTAATTAATATATGTTGCATATCAGTGCAAATTTGATATGACAAAGCTCTTTTTTTGCATAAGAATCAGCAGATTAAAGGTCAAAGAGTAATGGCATGTCAGAAAGCATGTTTTATTTAGAGGTTGCTGACAACAACCTTTATGATAGAAGGTTAAACAAAGTAGAGGGGGTTTCTGGGACACCGTTGAGCCTTTCCATCTCTGCATCCTGACTCAACGGAACTTAAATGGTTGATAGGTGTTCCCACCTAAACTGAAAAAGTGAAACATTGGATCAGTTAAATAAGTTCTGTATTTTTTTTTTTTTTTTTTTACAATTAAAATCATTAGTTCTCATCAAATTAAAATTTTGAGTTGATGGTTGCTTGACTTAAAATTGTCCTTTGATAAAAACCATTATTTTTAAACGTAAAGACTGAAACGACCAATTTGGTAGTCTTGAACCCAAAACTCAGGAGACTAAACTTGGTGGTAGAAATCTAACAATTTAATAAACTAACCAAAACATGATAAAAACAATGGATTACTAAAAAAAGGTGACTGTGCAGATGACCCGACAAGGAAGAACTGAGAACTAGACACGGCAACAGGTCAGATTGTCATTTCAAGTGTCGGCTAGGGGTCTTATCAAATTATTGTCCTTTTTTATTTATTTTCAGTATGTAACTTTATATTCCCTCTGTTGTTTCCAAAGCCTTTTTTTTTCACGTTATATTTAAGATGCATTTGATGGATAAGTCATTTTATCTTAGAGAAACTTTTGTTTGGCAAGAAGTTAATATTGTTAAAAAGTTTTTTATTTTTTTCCTGAGTAGAGATATAAATTCTTTGTGACATTTACAGATTTGCAGTAAACATCAGAAATGTGAGAACAAATGTGACCCGTTAAAAAGGAAGAACAAAGCTTGACTTTTTGAACTGTGTTGGCGTGACTGCAAAGACTGAAGGTCAAAACAAGCCTATTTGTGGTCCTGTCACATCACTTGGAAATAGTATACTCACTAGAGCAGACATGGGAAAACTACGGCCCGCGGGCCAGATCCGGCCCGCCCCACGTCTGGTCCGGCCCGCTGTACAATATCAGAAAGGCATGATTTTTTTTTCCATCTGGCCACACAGATCAAGGCTCACATAAAACATGTTTTTATTCTCCCTTCTCCTTATCAGAACCCCCAAAATCTATTAAAAAATAAAAAAAATAAAAAACAGCTTGCCCTGGTTTTCAATAACACCTGCAAATTCGCGCCCCATGCTGCTGCATATGGTGGGGGGATCATTTCAACTGTGGGTCTCTCCCAAATGAAGTGGACGGATGGGGGAGGAGGTGGAATGTACTATATAAATTATTTTAAAAGTCAGTTATACCCTGATATTATCACTGATCATGTGGTGGATGACTCGATCGAAATGGGACTTTTTCCACCGATAATGATCAGATATTTAATTTATTATTATTATCAACGCTTTATATTTCCAGCATACCATTCTGGATAAATACCCTACTAGAGTCTGCATGTCATGAACAGATTATACAATGTTGTTGCTGTAAAACGCAGCAGAAAACGCCAGCAGTTTAAACAAGAAGCTAACATTAACAATTTCCATGATAAAATAAAAGTTGTAAACTTTATGGCTTGCCGTGGTCCCAAAATATAAAATGAAATATCTTAAAATTGTTTTATGATGCCATTCTTTGAAACATTGTTCAATTTAGAGAATTTTAAAATGTATGCAATTCACAAGATAGGCTGTTGGTACAATGTAATCATAGCTTCCTTATCAGAGATGGGAAGATACTGCATGTTACACTTCATGGGAAGACACTGCATTAGAAAACAGTTATTTCATTTCAGAATAAAGATTTTATAAAGCTGACATTTCTATTGACAATTTAAGCCTTTTTCATTTTTTTATTTTGAATATTTTGTCAAAGGTTTTTAAACAATATCCACCATTTGCTGTTGGAATTTTTACTCTTAACAGGGCCAACTAAATCCTCCTAGACATGTATCACCATGCACACAGGTTGAGATTGGAAGGCACATATGCACACGCTCAGTTTACTTCTCGCCCCTTTCTGACACGCTTGAAATGATTTTGACTGAATTTAACAGGTGACACTTGGTGGTGGATTTGCCCGATGGCTGAGCTTTCCGTCATGACATTTCACACCCTGCTTGATAAACCTGTCGCCTTCAGTGCAGGTGAGGCAACGGCGGACACAACGGACACATCGGATTGTCGAGTGTATTCACAGCCGTTGCAACTCAAGGTCACTGCCGTCCAGCACAAACAATGATTCCATCACCTAAATTTCACCATCGTACCCTCCCTCCACACAGGCTTTCCTGTGGGCACAAACACATGCGTGCACTCTGCCACTTCACGTCTGTCTATCTTTGTCAAGACAGACCGCTGGCAATAAAATTTGACTGCATTTATAGAGGGGAGGGGGATGTAGACTGGCTGGGCCTTCTTTTTTTATATGAACAAATATTGAAGATAATAAAGGAACCATTGAGTAGCTTTCTATAATAGCATCCTTATCATCCAAGAAAACCAGTTTTCTTAAGTCAACTATTTTTGCAACTGTCCATTCCACAACATAAAGCAAACAATAATACTCTATTCATTTAATGTTTACTACAGTCAGCAAACAGCACATATAGATAAAGATAATGATTTTAAATCAGTGGAAGGGACATATAATTACTAGGTCTGACATAGAAATAATTTTATACATTTTAGTTAAATTCCATAATTACAAGACAGTTAGTTACTTTTATCATGTCACTTAATACTATAGAAAGGCATAAATTAGGGATTTTAACACATTTTAAAGTATTTTAATATTGCTAAATCCCAATTTTGATCTATTGTTAAAACATTACCAGTTGTCTTTGCTTTAAATTATTATTCTGTTTTTAATCTAAATGTAAAATAAAAATGTTTTTTAGGACATGGTGCCTGAAGAGTGGCTGCGGTTCATTGGAAATTCACCTCTAAGTTGTGGGCGGGACTGTTGGCACAGAGCAACCACTCCCCTCCCTTCCATTGCTGGGGGCTCTCTGTTTATAGGCTCTCCCGCTACCTAACATTACTGATGCAACAAAAATGGTGAGCAATATTGGAGCTACCCAGCCGTTTTCAGTTTTGACCCAGGAAAACAAAGTCATGGATGAACAAGCATTTACAAATGGATGCATCAGAATGGAGCAGAGCAGGGACCTTGCTGCCAACACATATTTTCTATGTTGAAAATATATGTTTTTTCTAATGGCAGTGTGTTTGTCAGCTCCTGATTTACGGTTTAAATGAAGAATTACTCAGAAATAAAATCACTTTATTTATATATGTCCTCCACCAAAATAATGGATCTTTTCTGCCCTCCCTCGCCAGGGTGGTGTTTGTTAGATAGATGAACACATCGTAATTGGAAGCAGGTTTTAGGTATTTAGAAGATTTATTTCCCCATCAAGAAATATAAGACTGTGAACAATATACAAAAATGAACATCTGTTAGCATGATGCTTACTTATCAATAATTTTTACACAAAGCCGCTAACAGCTAACATTCAGGTAGGCTAAATACAATTTAATAACAAACTAATTTGTTTTACTCACAGGCATGAATTCTCTGAGTTCTGTTGAACTAAAATAAAAATTCTGTGCAGTTCTGAGCTCGTTTGATGGACTTTTGTTGCTTGTCTTCTTCTTGAACTAAAAGCTGAAAACCGCATTACTCCTGCTCCACCTAGTGGTCAAACGATAAAACAACTGAAACCAGAGGACGGCCACAAAAACATGTTAAAAAAAACCAAAAATCACAATTTTCATCTAATTAGGTCTTTGAAAATGTTCAGTTGTAAAGGAGTTTACCCCATAAGAATTTACCAATGAAGAGGCCCGCTTCACACACTTTTTAAACAATTACACACCTGATGATTTTTTTAACAAGATCCATTTGATTATTTTTAACCCACAATAGACTCTAGTTTATTTTTAAATGGTTTTGAAAATAGTTGCTTTTAATCATTACACATTTCAAATCTCATTTTATGATACTGATTAAGCAATCACCGAAACATGTGGACAATACAAATCATTTGTAGATAAACATGGTTTCCAAATTATACTTTGAAAAGTCTCAAGGAGATATTTGTTAGTTATTGTTTAAAAAGTTTTGTTGATCTTTAAATACACAAGATCTAGAATTAGACATTAGATATGTATGCTAGAAAGATACAGGTTTGATCAGCATTACAGCTTCTATATAAAAAGAAACAGCACAACTCACATGGAGAAGTGAGGATTTTGCTACCATACTCTGTCTTTGTATACTCATAAGACGTGACAAGTTTGTGTTTGTGTGGAGCTCTGCCTTGGAGGTGATCACTTATGACCGTAGAAAAGTGACGAGTTGTTTGTGTGTCTGTTGCATGTTTGTCACCTGCAGCTTTGGTAATATCAGTGTTTAAATTACAGCCATTAATCACAGCGAGCCGTCAATGGCTTTTCGTCTTCCGTTTCTCTTGTTTGTGACGTTCCACCACAGGCTTCAAAACATATAATCCCATTGTGCATTTCCACCCATGCTCATGTTCACAGGCTACAAAGAAAACAATCTGTCAGAGGTAGTGCAGCTTTAAAAAAAACGAGCAGAAGAAAATCAGATTAAAACAAAAAAAAAAGAAGAATTTTTAAGAAAAAAGCCTTGGTTTAATGCAAGAGATGAGAATAAATGAGGGTCCTGACATTGCTCGGAGGCTCAAATTCAAAGCTACCCTGTCTTTAAATAATGACGGAAAATATTTAGAGCAGAAATAAAATTTGGGACCACTTGATGATCTGAGAAGGGACTATACAAAGTTGGTGTTTTATAGTTTTCATTCGTTTAGTTGGATAAAAACCTGTCGATAAAATCTTATTTTAGGGAGATCTGTTATTAGGGCAGTAGTCCTAAATCTATTTACTTATCTATTACAGGAAATACTGAATAATCTGTACTACGCAATGGTGTAGTTATTGGCACTCTGGTCTCAAAGCGAGAAGCTCCATATAATTCCACTTGGGACCTTGCTTTGTTTGTTCTCCTCTTTCATACAAAATCATGCCTTTTGCTTCACTTAGTGGCTCTGAATTGTCCCCAACTGTGAATGTGAGACTGTGTGGTTGTCCATCTCTGTATGGCTCTGTGATGGACTGGCAAACCACAGGGGGGAAAATTGGGAAAAAAATTAACCCCCTCCCCCCCAGTGAAAAGTCCCAAACACACAATTAAGAAACCATCAATGCAAGTTTCTTAAAGTATTGTAAGGAAAAACAAAAAAACAAATTTTCAAATGAAATCTTGAGCCTCTCAAATTATTTGCTGTACTGCTGTATTGTGAATGCCGGTTTGCTGGCCCATCTGGCCCATCAGCCCCCTGGCCTTAGCCAAAATCTGCACTATTTGCTCGCTAAGAGGTAATTCTTACTTTTGAAAAACTCCTTGGTAACGAATCCTCAATGCTGAAACATTAAAATTTGTATTTTGATCCTTTAATTTCATAACAGTCATCCAATTGGCTGTTTTCATTTGCCACCCCTCTTCAGCCAGATTTCAGCTTGGATGAAGAACTTCATCCAAGAATAAGTTCAGTCCATGAAGTGAAGAACTTCATGGACTGAACTTGCTTCAAAGGCTTGATTCTTTCTCATTCCAGTTCACCAAAGACTCTTTTAGCTAATTATATAATGCTTATTGACATTGCTGTGACCAGTACATTCAATCCATTGGTTTCTCAAAGCAGAGTCCTTGGGAAAATCTTGAAAGCTACATCAAAATGGTCTTCCATTGATTTACAATCCTTTACAACAGCGGTCAAATAAGCCACTGCTCACATTTAGGTGATCACATCAAGAGGGTCAGCAGAGTCTCACGGAGATTTTCCAGCGTTCGCAGCCGTGTTACCATAAGTACTGTATGAAACACACAGGCACCTGATTTAGCCCCAGAAATGCGAACGGTGGCTCATTTAAAAATGACATGTTCTCTTCTCCGGCACCTGAAAGAGGCACACACTAGCCGGGCCAAATGATGGGTTTAGTGCATGTGCAGCAAAGCTGTGGTGATGTAAAGAAGATCATTCATTCAAACAGAGCCTGTCTGTGACAGTTTGACAGCAATTTTAAAGGAGACATACTCAGAAAAACAAAAACAAAACAATTTCTTATTACATTTGTTCTCTTATAAAAAATGCTTTATTTTATTAAATTACCCCAACATGCTGATTGGTCAGGCACCAATTATGTTTCTTTATAATTAAAGTTTATATTACCTTGAAGGTTAGTCAGTGTGCTCCATTGCCAAAAAACTGCATCACTTAATGAATAGATCATGTCTATTAGTCTGGAAGATTAAGTTACAGAAACAATGATCAAGTCAAGCTGACACTTTTAGTGAGAACCAGAGCATCAGAGCCTCATGATGCTATAGGGAATACCATGGTGGATCTTTTAATCTTCTACAAGAAGAACGTGTCTAATCTGACAGTTGTAACAGAAAGACTTAAGACCAAAGTCATGAAGATTACCATTGATAACACACAATATTATCCTAGATTGAAATCCGTCAGTGCACAAAACATCCTTCTGCTTAAGCCAACACATGTCCAGCCCTGTCAAAAGCTTGCCACAGACCATCTGGATGATCCAGAGGAGGATTGGAAGAAGGTCATGTGGTTAGATGAGACCAGCGTGGAACTCTTTAAAGGGAAAGATTGCAGAGTTGTATTCTAATGCCTTGTTTCCACAGACTGGTCCGGACCACACCATACCAGTCCCCTCTTGGTCATTTAGAATGGTCCAGGAAATTCATGTGAGCGTTTCCATTGAGCACTTCTCCATGCGTTTTAGTCTAAATGTCAGGTTGTTTACCACTTACTCAGTAAATTAAAATTGACAGTAATTTTCAAGTCACTATTAAATTCTCTAAGAATTGACAAGTAAGTTAATAATGGCTCTTTTGCATTTGCAATTGCTCTCAAAACAATTTATAATAACTCAATTGTTGATCACAAGAGAGACTTTTCACATTGAACTAAATCTTAACTAGACATTGATGCACCAGCAGTTCATCAGAAGCCTCCTCACCGAATTTAAACTTTGTTTACTCCATCAGGACAGATGGGGTACTAATACCCCGCCTTAGATTTTAGCTGCATTTTAACATTATGCATTCCAATTTTCAGATGACTCAACTGCCATTTTTGTTAATATATTCTTGTAATTATTACCCTTAACCACACTACAGATAAAGTTAGGGTTATAGTTAGTGATTTTAATTTAAACATTGAGTCGGAGTTCTTCTGTGACATGCTCCACAGTATGGATTTTATTCAACATGCCACATCGTCAACAGAGGACACACTCCAAACTTGGTCATTATTCATGGCTTGTCCACAAGTCTCTGCTCTGTTGTTGACTTGTCTGTGTCTGACCGGAGTAAGAGACAAGGGAGGATGGAATCTGACCCCTGAAGTGGCTTCACATTTTGTTGAGAATGTTTGAAAATATTCTCTAGTAATTTACCTCCATCTTGTAATGTTATGATTTACAATCTTATTTGTCATATCTAGATTTTATTGCTCCACAGAAAACAAAGACAGCAAAAATCAAGCAAAGAGCACAGTTAAATAAGGAAATCAGAAGTCTGAAAAGAAACAACAGAAAACCTGAAAAAAAAAGGAAAAAAACAAAATTACCATTTAAAAACCAGCCATTCTATGGGTTACTTCAACAGAGGGAGTGGTTTCTACCCTGCAGGTAGAAATTGCTTTGGCCCTGTATGGAGGTATGACGGTTTTACAAAAATATCTCAGAACTGCAGAGATGTCAACATATCATCCACAATAATCCAGAGTTTTCTACCAGAATATCCACAGAAGCCACGTGAGCAGTGTGCCTGATGGATCCGGAACTCATGAGGGACACTTGACTGGGAGGGAATAGACAGAAACTGTTTTATTTATACTATCTGACGACAGCCAGTTGTGTTTCCATGGTGTCATAAAGGTGGAGTCAGAAACTGGTGTGAAGGAGCCCGAAACAGAAACAGCCTAGGTGACAGGTAGATGCCTTTCCATTTTTCTTTAATAAAACTGATCACAAGATTTGCTTTGATTTAGAATTTAATGGAGCACATTTGGGTTTTTCAGTATTTAAAAATGATGTTACATAAGTCTCGTATGACACACAAGTGTACTTCATTTGGATCATGATGGATTTCTGGCTTTCCAAAGAGAAAAAAAAAAGTATTACTATGTTTTGTATTTGTGTGACCAAACAGAGTAGACGTTTCCTTCAAAAATAATAAAAAAAAAAATGAATTAGCTGAATTTAAGCTAAGTCACAAACCCATGACTACAGTGGAGACAACGGAAGCTTATCAATGATGTGGGCAGCTGTGGTGCAGAGGGGAACCTCTAACTGTATCATTACAGGTTCAGTTTGCGCTAATATCTCCAAGTGTCCTTGGACAATACACTGTACTGGGTATAGTGTATCATAATAAGGGTACAATGTACCCAGTAGTTATTACATTCACTGGCTACTTCATTAGGCACACCTGTAAAGCAAATTTCTAACTAGCCAATCAAATGGCAGCAACTGAAAGCACTTAGGCTCATATAGATGATCTGCAATTCAAACCAAGCTTCAGAATAGGGAATAAAAGTGATTTTGAATGTGCCATAGTTGTTGATGCCAGAGTCTGAGTCTGGTCTGAGTATTTCAGAAACTAAGATCTACTCAAATTTTCACCCACAACCATTGCTAGGGTTTACATGGAGTGGTCAGAAAAAGAGAAAATATGCAGTGAGCTGCAGTTCTGTGGGCAGAAATGTCTTGTTGATGCCATGAGGCCAGAGGAGAATGGTCCACCTGAAAGGCAAGTGACTCAAATAACCACTGGATACAACCAAGGTTTGCAGAAGAACATGTCTGAACAGACATGTCCAACCTTGAGACAGCTGGGCTATAGCAGTAGAAGACCACACAGAGTACCACTCATGTCAGCTAAGAACAGGAAGCTGAGGCTACAATTCACACAGGTTCACCAAAATTGGACGATGGAAAATCAGAAAAAAACATTGCCTGGTCTGATGATTGCTGATGATTGATCTCCTGATTTCTCACAGCAATGCAGATGGATTTCTAATCTGTTTCCTGTGTTTTCACATTTGCCTCATCTTCCACAACCCTCGTTCAACTCCAAGCTTCTACAGCTCATTCATAAATTAGTCAGCTGGGAGTCAAACCAACAACCTTCTGCTGACACAAACAGAAACAATGCACGCCCGCATAGAAAATTCAGTTAGTTTTCTAATCTTTCCTCTGTAAATGAATGCAAATCCAAGCAAAATGGAAATCCTTTTTCCAAAAGCCGCCTTCTCCCTTTGAGTAAATTGGGGTGAATTTCAGGTGGAAAGTCTGAAATCCTGTATTACCGCAGATGAGCAGAGGATCGTGTCAGCGAGGATAATGTCGGCCTTCTAATACAGATTCAGGTTCAGCTCTGACGTGTGACGAATATAGAAGCTGTCTGAGGAAAGAAAAGGAGACAAATGAGTCATTTGAGCCTCATTACAGGAAAGCAGGTTTACCGTGAGTCTCTGCGGGGCTTTAAGAGTCACTCAGCAGTTGTGTTGAAACAAATGTGAAAGCAGACGTCAAACAAAGCCTCTTTCACTCTTTGTGATGGCCCACTGTGCTCTGAGAGACGAGGATCATCAGGAAGCAGAGATTTGAAAAGCTTTTTACCAGAACAGGAGTGGGATGGATTCCAAATTGACAGCATTTTTCACTCTCAATCCTTTTTTTTCTCAATCATTCTCTGATTCTTTAATTTATGATGCTGCATTTTTATCCATTTTGAACTAAATTCAGTAATCATGATGCTGTTTTATCAATATTTTCTTAATTTCAAATCATTGTAGATAACTGTAGTTACTGTAGCCACTCCTTAAAATTACACTTTAACACAAGTCCCAAAGTTCTTGTTCTCTGGAAAATACAAGATTTGCAGGAGATGATGAAGTGTGGCATTTTTTTTGTTTTGTTGTATTCATGTGTGAACACGGTCTTAAAGTCGGTTCTTTTCTTAAAGTTTCTGGTCAATCATCCAAGTAGCTTCATCAGTCGGATGAGGCTGTTTTAAAAACTGTTTAAAAACTACAGTCAAACTTACAATCATTGACAGTGTAATCACTGGAGAGCTTAACCCCTCCCCTTATGTTCCAAATATGAAGTACCCGCTGGCTCCATTAAGTCAAAATCCCATAGATTTCCATTGAGAAATAGATAGTTATGTCTCAGTCAATGTATTTGTCAGAATAACCATTCTTGCTCTAATAAATTTCTCTTAACATCTTCTCTCTAATCCCATTTTTTTTGTATTTTATTTATTTATTTCTCTTAGCTCACTCATGATTGGTGACTGCAGTTAAACGTGACTCAGACCGACCCGGACCAAACATTGTGGTTGTGTTTTGAGATGGCAGCAGCAAAATCAGAAAACAATAGTGACGGGTTTGGCCTGATTTTGCAAAGATCTTTTCTATGGGTGACATCAAAACCTGGCTTTGTCCAGTGACAGTATACTGTGTATGTTTATAGTTACAATCAAAACAGAGGGAAATTAGAATTAAAAAAAAAAAAAAAAAAAAAAAAAAAAAAAAAAAAAACTTTATATCTACTGTATCTGGGTTTCTGTGACGCCCTGTTCCTGTATATTAAATTTTGAACATGTTAAGTTGTATTTTTGTAGTCGTTTCTTTTCTCAAAAGCAAGCTTACAGCATTGATTATGTCTTGTCTCAAAGCTTATCCTGGATAATAAAACACAACAAACAGCCCCATTTGGCCTTAGTATGTGAAAACAATCCTGGATAATAAAACACAACAAACAGGCCTGCATTTACCGCCTAGGATATGGTTTTCCTACGGGATAGGCTCACCTTTCTGATTTTTTTTTCTCTTTATTACGGTTCAGCACCAACACTGACACACACATCTCTCACATCACAATAATGCAAGAACGCCCACTCCGTCAACACTTGCTGCTCGTGTCAGGGAGAATTTTCCTTCTCTCCTCTGTGTTAGCGGTCAGATGTCATCTCGTAGCTGCAGGTCCGCTTTGACTAAGATAGATGGACAGAAAGTGGCAGTCAGTGAGCATGGATGTGTGTGCGCGCGCATGGATGTGAGGACGCGAGTGTGTGTGTGTGGGTCTTTTGAAGGTAACAGGTTGTGATGGCAAACATGAGGGGTGGAATCAGAGTTGATGCAAGGCGGCAGTGACCTTGCAGTGTGATGGCTGTAAAAACCATGAGATAAAGAGATTTTAGGTGATGTTTACTTGAGAACTTTGATTGTTTTTCTGTTGTAAAAAAATGTTGGTAACAATTTTTTCTTCCATTTTTTTTTTTTGCACTGTGTCACAAATGTTTACAGGGCTTCAAAATGTTTTTTTGTCTGTTTGTCTTTGATGGTTTATCTTTAAATCAAGACTGTGAAGGGTATGTTTAAAGAACAGCAAATAAAAAATGTTACAAAAAAGTAGGAATTTGTGGGTAAAACTAATTCTGATGAAGCCAATAAATTTAATTTGCAGATTGTCATTTCAATACAAATGAAAACATTCATATAAATATATTACCTGATGTATGTTTAGTTGTAAATTAGCTGCAATTGATGGATTTAGCAAAACATTTTAGTAAAGTGATTTAATCTTAATTTTATTCACAAGGTTATGATTTGTTTTTATGTCTTCTTTTGGCAAATCCTTTGACATTTTAGTTTTAGAAAGTGCAGCCCGCTGTTATTTTTCCATTTTCAAATGAGAGCATTCTACCTCACTGTATGCTCACATATTGTTGCAAATTCAATTCAGTGTGTATCCACACGTTGGACTGTGATGATGGTGTGATCATATATTTCTGCATCACATTTGTTATCCGCTTTCCTGGCACTTGATAGTTTTTAAATAAGAGTAAAATATACTGTACCTTGTTCCATTTTCCCAAATTGATTTTAGATTTGATTATATATATTTTTTTAAAGGTTTAGACTGATTAGATTCGATTTAACAAATTTCCAAAAACAGAGCGATTAGGTTGGATAAATCGATTAATTGTTGCACCCCTAATTTCTACTAATTTGCAGTATGTATATTTGCAATTGTATTCTTTATGTGATTTTTAATAGCCTTATTTTGTCAGGGATTGCGGTGGAGGACCCAAATGCAGGAGACCAGACTTGGTGGCAAAAACATAAATGTTTACTAACTCAACTTAAACATGACAAACCCAGGAGAACAAACCAGTGCCATGACAGAAAGTAGAAGAGCAGATGACCTGACAATGAGAACTGAAAAATCAGACACTTAAATACACTGAGGTTGATTGACTAAATGAAAACAGCTGTGGATGATTAACCTGAATGTGGTGAGACTGACAGGAAAACAGAACATGACCAAACCCAAGCACTGAATCATGACATATTTGAGGCCAAAAATGTTTTCAATAAGAAAAAAAAAAAAATCAAAAGTGAAAAAAATAAATGCAAAATTCTATTTTATCTTAGTAAATTATTGTTTTTTAAAATATTTTTATCTTTAAGATTATTGTTATTAGTATTATAATCAGACAGCGCTTCAGAGTTCACTTAATTTCTTCATTTTTTTAAAACTCAAAACTTCTCAGAAGGGAAAAGTTTTTATTGTTTTGCGCCACACCATGTCTTTCTTTTAAAATATGTGCGATTTTTTTATAGTGAATCATTTTGTTAATTCTGATTCCCCGGTCTAAATAAAGATTAAAAGGATTTAACTTAAAATGTATTACTTGCTTTTCATGTATTCAGTAAAAAGACATAGCAGCCATTCAGACCCAACATATTAGAAAATTAGAATTATGGTTTGAGGAATAGTTTATCTTAAAGAGTCAATTTATTAAGTCTGCCACAAGTAAAAAACCAACAGTCCTATTAATAAAAAGCATAACAAATTTCAGAAAGCTTGGTATTGTGGATGTGTTTCTTTAGAATTTTGACTTTTGATTGAAAAAAAAGAAACAAAAAATCAAAATCAGCCTCAAAGTTTCCAGACTTCTTCAAAGTAACAGGATGTTGTATTGGCAGTTTTCATGTTGACCAAAATCTTATAAAGAAAAATTCTTCCACTTCATATCTTCCAAAACCAAAACTTCTCCCTCCTTCTGAGATCATTGCCAAGGCTTTCTGAGCAAAAAAAAAAAAAAAAAAAACTCTTTGCCAACTCAATAAATAGTGATAAGCAACCACGCGGAGGGAAAGTCGCTTTGCAGGTGGAATAGACTGTGAGGAAATATAGAGCGATTCTCGCAGAGCTGGGGAATTAAATGTGTGGGAATGTGGAAGCTGACAGGTGTGGGTGCCTCAAATGTAATGATGCTGCAGCTCTGAACAGGAGCAGCAGGATGGCAAAACTCACACATGCGTGCACACAAACACAAACTCACACTGCAGCAGGTAGGAGGACAAGAAAAAAAAAAGAGCCCCTACGATTTCCCTTGTTCTATGAATCAGCTCCACAGCTGGGAAGTAATGGCATCTGTATGGAAAACAACTTTAGGAGGCACACCTCTGACAGAAAAAGTTTTACTATTAAAACCTGCTTTAAACTATCAGAGATGGATGGGGTCAAATATTAAAACATCTGTTGTAAAATTTCAAAATAAAGGAATTATTCTAAATATCATCACAGCTATACAAGAAGTTAAACCAATAAATATTTCATAACAAGAAGCTTGTTTTAATAACTTTTAAGAAATGCATTTTTGTGTTATGTTCTGTCATGAAACTCTCTGAGTCATGCGCTTATAAGTCAACACTTTATCATATTCTTTAAATGTACAGGCAGTCGCATTCGGTAGACTTTCTACTCTCTCTCTTTTACGTGCCTTTCATCTAAACATCCGCTGCGTAACACACATTACCTAGGGTACAACGCCCCCTGTTGGCAGGAGTCAGCATAACTGCAGATACATTTTATCACATGTTCATTATTAATATTTGAATCATGATATTATGTGGTTTTCTAAAGGTGTATTCACACCGATCGTGAATCGCGCGGGGAAAGCAGCCAGTCTCAATGTTAAGTCAGTGGTACAAATGTGCTCTGAGGTGATTTGAGTGACCGGTGCAATGCGAAAAGAATGGTAGCAGCCCGATTTGAGCGACACAGCGTGAATCGGGTGGTGCGTCCAAAATTTAAATATCTGAAGTTTGACAGGTCGCTGCGTCGCATTGGTCAATCAGGATCTCAGCTTTGGGCAGAGCTCATTCACTCCATATGCCAGCAGACAGACAGGGGTCTGGCCTCATCGTAACATTAAAAAAGAAAGGGGAAAAGGTCCCTTATTTTACTTTCCCCCCTCGTGTTAATACTAGACAGTGAACCTTCAAACTCAGCCACAAAACACAGCGGAAGCGGCTGTCATACAGACACAGCCCCCTGTACCGGGAAAATCTTTTGATAATAATCATATAAACTCAAACATGGAGATGTGATGCAGATGTTTTTGTAGAACTGTTTACAATAAAAAAAACCTGATCTCTCAAAATCTTCTGTGTGAACATTTGGTCCACTTAAAATGAAACACCCAACTGGAATTCATCCATATCCTACTCCAGGCTTGTCTTTCAGTCGGAACCCTATGGGTGCTGTCAGAGGTTGTCCATCAAATGAATGTATTTCCATCTGTAGAACTCACACATTTTTCAATAAAGAAAATCTTGTGTGTTTGTTTTTATTTATTTTTTTATATTTTCCAAGGATCTTAGTCCAGTATTCAGTCAATAAAATCCCATAGACTTCAACTGAGAAATAAACAGCTATTATTCATTCAGTAAACAGTATTTGTCTGAATAACCATCCTTGCTGTACCTTTTCTAAACGTGTCAGCATCTTTATCGCAAAAAAACACTCTTGAATTGACTTCATTTGGTAAAAGCCAGAAGTAAACCAATTTCTATGGTAATGTCACACTTACTCCAGGTTCAGTTGTCCTGGACAATTAGTTTCAGTGGTCAGTTAGACCACGGAAATTAGACTCAGTGGTCTAATGTCTTTTTCTTTTGCACAGTGACATAAACTATTCAATGTTAAAATAGAATTGAACTTTCTGTTATCTTTTTTAATCTTAACACCATTTGTTTACTGAATTCTTATATTTATTTTATTTTATTTTTTTTCTTTTCAATACACTTCTTCAAGAATAGCAGCAGGGAGGGTTGTTGCAGCCTCCTGCCAGCAAATTCACAGCTAAAACTGGAAAACAAGGGGGACAGTGGCCCTTGAGGACTAAAAGTCTGACCTCCCTGCTGTAAAAGGCTCCAACAGAGAAACCCACGCGACCCTACAATACCTCCCAGCAGCAAACAGAGCAGTGTTTCATGTTTCATGTCCAGCTATGTCCACTCTTTTCTTCATCTGACAAATTTCAAGAATTGTGTTCACACGTCTGTATTTGTTTTGAGAGTCAAGGAAAAACGTTTTTGATTTAACAAAAATTTTTAGATAGACGTACACATATTTCTTTGAAAAAATACTAAGACAAAAAGATTTACAATTGCTTCTTCTGACTTGAACTCAAATGAAAACAGTGTTTTTGACAAATTCTTGTGTCCTTTTTTTCTGATGATAAAGAACATTTATAAAATGAAATTAACCTAAAAAATACTTAGAGTATTTTTTTAAATCAAGTTGCTGTTAATCAGGTGCAGTGAATAAGACAAACAAAAAACACTGAAAAAGATCTTGTTTGTGACATAGAGAATACACTGGATGGACCACAAGCTCCCTGCTCCGCTCTATTATGATGTATCCACTTGTAAACAAATGGATACATCCAGCTGGCCTCTTGCTCGAAACTGTACAGCTGGATAGCTCCAACATTGGTTACCATTTTTGTGGCACCAGTAATGTAGTTTGGGGGTTTGAGGGGCTTAGCAGGAGAAAGTCTAAGCTGAAAGGTGATGGGGAAGTGGGACTGGTATTACTCGGTGCAAACTGTCCAAACTACAGCTTAGAGGCGAATATGATGGGCATAAACAGAATGGTACACCCCAAAGTTGGTATGCCCCAACGATGAATGGTATATAGGCAAATCAAATTATTTTACTTTTAAGTTGATATTTAAGATGTCACCTTTTTGACAAAAATTAAACAGTTGAAAGGTTTTGTATTTTTGTCAAGTTAGTTAAAGTGTCAAATGTATTTTTTTTTTAAAATTGCTAATCGATTAATTTGTCTGGAAGATTGTTCTGGGATGGATTAATTATGACTTCACCCGCCACTAGGGAAGTGGCGCAGTTCCTCCTCATGGCAATAAACACAGGAGGAGCACGCAGAAATCCCTCTTGTAATTCTTTCCCTCGTTTTCAGGTAGTGACAACCAAATATTAATGTTTTTATCTAGAATCTAGTTTTGAAACATGTAATGTTTTTTTAGAGATACTTTAGAGTGGTATGTATTACATTTTGGAAGTTTTTTTGGAATGGAAATTTGTAATAATTATATTTTAGGCTTGATGGAGCACATGGTAGCAGCTTTGTTCTTCATTTTGTTCCAAAATGTGACACTTGCTCAACAGAAGTTTATTTTTTTTTTATTTTTATTTATTTTATTCTTTTCTGTCAATATTGGATTGCAATAAACAAAAACTCGTGATTCTTTCTCCCCTGTTTTCAGGGATGTAACACGAACATCAGATGAACTTCAGAAACTATGTCCTAAAGATCGCAGGGAACGCTTTTAAAATAGCTCAGAAAATGATCAGAGTGGAACTATAATCCATATGATCAAATAAAAGTAGTAAGAAATGTAGTTATCCAGCAAAATATGTTAATAAGCCACAGTGAAGCTTTGAATCCAAGGGGCACCTTGATCCTCAGTGAGGAACTTTTTTATTTAGTTATTTCTTCTCCTGGATGTTAGTTCAAGAGTTTCCAATATTGTTCATATTTCTAACTATTTCTTAGTTTGAATTTGCTGCTAGTATCCACATTTTTATGGTTTTAAGAAAATGTTTTGCTCAACCAAAGAGGATTGAAAGGATGCAAAACAATTTCTGCTGATTTGTATTGTTTTAAAGAAAAAGCTTTTAGAGTGAAGTCCTCACTTGTGTGTGCCAGGTGTGCAGAAGAACCGTGGTATGTGTCAAATTGAACATCCTCATGAATAAAAGAACCCAGTGTTTTCAATAAGACCAACATAACAAGGTCAATGTTGTTCACTGGAGCTGTCACAGGTGTGGTTGATGGGGTACCTCACAGACAGATGGAGAAATCAGCTGCATAACTTGGAAATGTTTTGGCATGTAATATGGGAGCAAACTGACATAACCAGGAACAAAACAAGCCCTACAGAGAGAACATTTTTAAAAACACCCAACACACGCACACACACACCCCCACACACACATACAATGCTGCTTCAGGAGAAGCTAAAACAGAGAGCAGCTCCCTTCTTGTTACCCTGCCTGCTGCAGTGAGGCTCCGACACACACAAACACATCTCCTGATGGAGCCACTCGGCATGAACCGACGGGGAGAATACGCACATCATTCCAAATTCTCTTTGAAGCCTGACGTCAGTGGGAGGGAGATGCTGAGAAACATCAGCAGGAGTGAGCAATGAAGATACTTGTGGGAGTAAACCCGCAAAGAACACACAATGCAAATCGGGATATTTACCAAAAAAGAAAAAAAAAAAAAAAGCGATTCCCATTTTGTGAAGCACTGAACGAAAATAATGCATTCTGCTGTATCATCATTTCCCAATCAAACCCTGGCATTCATTTTTTACTCTCATTAAAGTTCTGGCAGCGTGGCTGAGGGGGTGGACATGTTGATGCACACAACAGGCCAAAATAAACCTCTTGTCCAAACACATGTCCCACCTGCATTTAACTCATCTGACAGTCAAAACCTCCCACAGGAAAATTATTTATGCTTATGTTTCAGCTGCGACACATTTGGACTCCCACTGATGTTGTAAGAAAAGCAACGACAAAATCCAAGCGGGTTAAGAGCCGTCAATCACACGATTAAAACCTGGAGCGACCGAAGTGAGCATCATCTTTCTATAGGTGTGTGTCCATATCTATGTGTGTGTGTGTGTTGAGGGAAACCTAAAACTTAATCCAAAAATCTACTTTTTAACCTTAAAGACCTAACTCTATAATCATTAGTATCATATTTGTTAACCCCCTTTCTGAGACCCCTATCTTATTATCGTATATCTTCCAATAGTTTCAGTTTATTGTTCACATCAATTCAAATAACATTTCCAAAAGAAAATAAAGACATTAAAAATCAGAGTCAGACAGAAGAAATTCATTTTATTATACAATATACATATATACACAGTAGTAGCCCCAGCGTTTATAAAAAAAAAAAAAATTGGGAGACGTCTTAGAGAAAGACGTTTATCGGACACAAGCTTTTATTCCATTACTTACAGAATGATGACGGCCAACGGGTTTATTTTATGGTGAAATTTGGTGAAGAAATCTACACACCACCAGAAGAACATTTCAGGATTAATTTAAATGATAAGAACATCGCATTTGGTTATGATTAGCCCTGACTTCGAACATTTCTTTTTTCTCTTTGAAGCATCATTCATTTCTGTATTAAAAATCCTTTTCACTTTCATGCAAATTATTTTCCTGGAGACATCCGCACCTTTCCGTCTTTGCTCAATAATCCATGTTCAAACCTAGGGATGTAACAATTCACTCAAGCCACATTTCAATTCGATTCACAGTTTCAAAGTCTTCAACACAATAAATTAAAGGTATAATAAGGCCAAATATGTTTTCTTTTTGCACCTTACATCAAACTGTTTTTCTACTAACAGAAAGGGATTCAATACAAATAAACAATTATACATAATATTGAAATGATCACAAATCCTTTAATACTCAGTTCATGTTGTGCTCCATGTGACTGATAAAAGTTACAATGTTTTTTTTAAATATAAATTTTTTTTGAAAAGCACATTAAAATGTTGATTATGAAATCAAATTCACATTCTCATATTCCAACTATTTTTATTGTGACAAATGCACCAGGAAATACTGGAAATACTGCATCGTCACCATATGCAATGTTGTTGTGCTGTCATTTAACTTAAAATTAACTTTTGATCCTCTCTGTTTACGATAACACAAGTATTTGTGTATTGATTAATTACTTTAACCAAAAAAAAAAAAATATATATATATATATATATATATATTTAAATTTCCAGGGAAAATTCTAAACTTAAAAAAAACAGCATAGCAGATTAAGCCTCTGATCTCCATGTCTATACTCAGAAGGGAAACGTTCACATCGTCATCCATGACTGTTGTCACAGTGGATTGATCAAAGTTGGGGTGAAAATAAAAAGTTGCACCGCAACAAATCGCTTGGATATCACCTGCTGAACACACCCTCATGAACCACCTTGAACCGGGTTGAACATTCAGCACGTGCTCAGTGAGTGCCCGAGTTGTGCGCAGAGCTCAAGACCCGACTTAGAAACTTGCTCACGCTCCATGCACAGAGGCCAGGAATTCTGGTGTGTACGTGTTTGCACTGACTTCCCACTGAAAGTGTCCGCTTGATTGTGTTGCCGATGTGCACATGCACACACATTTAGGCGCGCCTGCATAGAAAGCTGTCAAATTGATTTTTTAATTGTCTGCATCAACTAACATCTTGACAAGTTTGAATCATTTTTTTACTGATTCTCGAAGAATCATTACATTCTATTTCATAGCTCGCGTTCTTTACAACTCCACCAGGAAATTGTTTGCTTGTTACTCCTTTCTCTGCAGCTGTCTTCTCAATTTCACCTTCTCCTTGCATTATTCTCTGATACGTTTAGGATCCACCCCAAAATGTCATGCAGATTCCTCCCCAAAAGGTTCTTGGCGTTTACCATCAGAAGAACTTCAATGCTAGTTTGAACAAGTGTTTCTTGGCTATTGCAGAACAGCTTCACAACACCCAAACCATAAACACTTGACATCTGCACAACCGTGCACAACCCACTGAAGTCAGGGGGGATTTTAAAAGAGCCTGGCCACTACTATAGATCAGTCTTCTAAGTTGACAAACACCTGTTAAAGCCAGTGTTTGTTGGAGACCAAATTAAATCAGAGGCCACAATTGGAAGACATACTCTAATATCATCCAAATTTTCCTTACAAAGCCACTTGCTTAATGTTTTCTGCCCTGTAGTGCATCATTATTCCACTAGAGGCAGTAGAGAGGCTTTTCCTACTTGTTTCAGAATGGTAGTTTCCATAAAATGTCTTTTGGTGGGAAACATTTTGCTAATTTCCAAAACTTTTTAAAAACAATAACATTTTTTTTTCTAAATAACTAATTGCTATATAAAAATGCTAAATTCAATGATAATTACTTCTTTATAATTCAGTTACTTCATATAAAAATGTGTGGATCAAATTTGATATAGTGGGTAAATAATATTTCCTGAGAAAAAAAACAAAAAAAAAAAAAAAAACGATCAAATCACCAAATCACCCAACATATCATTACTGATACCAACTATGGTATGAGCAAATAAAAAAAAAAAAAGAATCTGCAATGTTTTTGTGAATGTCATCAAAGGGTTAGAAAAAAAAACATCCTAATCCTATTTATTTTTTCTTTTTGTAATCTGCCAACTCTTTAATATGACGGGGTTTAAGAAGGGTAATAAAAACAAAGCAAGATATGCAGACGTCTGTTAGACAGCTGAGACAATATGTGTAATCCAGACACATTAGAAGGTCAAACAACACTAGGAAAATAAAAGCAAAAAGCATAAATCAATCTGTTTAATATTTTAGCATATCTACTTATGTGTGAAATAAAAAAAAACTCAAAAATTCCCACTGCAGCACATGACTGAATATCTGCTATGTTTAGTCAAAAATTACTCTTGCATTATTTAGACGGTTGACACTGAAACACTTTCACACAGACAAGCTGTTTCCACCATCTGCGTATATAACTGTCCAGGTTAAACCAAGAAACACACATAAATATTTCACTATCCTGAAGACTTATATTTTCCAGTTCCAAAAATACCAAGTACACACACAAAAACAACATTACTTTCTGAGACCCTGTCCACACACACACACACACATACTTGTTTTAGCATCCTTGTGAGGCCACCATCAGCAAAACCCACTGTCCTCATTAAGTCAATGCACAAACTCACAACCAGCCCTTAATGATGGTTGATGTTTCAGACATACAAACACTGCCTCCTCCACAAACACTAACCTATTTTCAAAAAATCGTTTGCAAGAATTTGAATTGGTGCCACTTTAGTGGCAGTCTATGATAGCTTTGCTCATGTGGAATTTTCTTTATTGACATCTTTGATGTTTATGTTTGTCAATCCAACATAAGACGTCAGGAAATTATAAAAGTTGATAATTGTGAAAGATGAAATCCAATTCTTTGTCGATAACTTCAGACAAGCAACTTTTTATTATTATTTACTCACAGGCATTATTTTCCAAACTCAGAAAAGAAAGCTTTTTTACAGTAACTATTTGTGTTCTAAAACATTGTTTTTTCCCTCACACTGTCGTCTTCTTCTTGAATAAGGTGTACTGCTATAGCGCGATCGCCACCTAGTGGCCAAACTGAAACAGCCTCCAGGAAAACAGCACTGCTTACAATGTTAATGATCTGAACATTTTAGTTAGAACTTCTCCTTTAAAGAATCTATGTAACACTGTATGATATTAACAATCTCATTATTTTACTAATACATTTTACAATATGTATCAGATTAATATAAATAAATTCTCGTCACATAGATTTTTAATGTATTTCTAAACAAATGTGTATAATTGTGTAAACTTAAAAGAATCAAAAGAATAGAAAAAAAATCTGAATCAAATTAATTCATTGTTGTGAATTGAATCAAATCGTTTCTGGAAATTATAATTGATACCCAGCCCTGGTCAATAACTTATATGAGATCCGACATATCATATTTCTAACTGTAACAAAAAACACACACACACACACATTGAAATCATTCTATTAAATAGAAGGAAAATCATGTGTGTACAAAGTGTGTACCTCTGTCTAATTAGATAGGGGATTGGAATCGTGAAAGTATTTTTTAAACTTATAATTGTATTCACTTTTTGTTTTTAACTCCCTTTTTGCAGCCAAATAATATTTACTTGTAGTTATTTTGCTGTCGTAAATATTTAATCTATTTGCAAATTTGAAAAAAATAAAAGGGTTAATTTCGTAAGACAGAAGTTAGACATTTTACCATTTCACACATAAACATAGTCACTGAGTATCAAGGACATTAGCAAGACTGAAATGCTGTTTTGACAAAGCACGTCTGCATACAAATTAGAGGCAGAGCGAGTTGGTAGGGGGTATCTGTGTTGGTAGGGATAGCGTTTTCTGAAGTTACTGGAACATTTCTGCAACCAAATATTAGTGTGCTCTATTTACAGGAGTTTAAAGACTGCTTGTCGGTAATAAATATTATAACGGTTTTAAACTCTGATTCAAACTACAAAGAACAAACCCACAGTTTTTTGTTTTTTTTCTGTGTGAAAACCTTCATTACATTGCAGGAAGTGCTTTTGTATTATTTTCCATGACTGTGCTTTTCTTCCAGCCCTTGAAATCCATTTCATCCACAGTGGCAGAGATTGGATATTAATTGTCTCCTGACTTTGAGGATCAGCCTTACGAGGGACTAGAAACATGGCGAGGATGGCAGCGCTGGGATGTTGGGCCAAATTAGCTTTTGGCAGGTATTATCCATTTCTAAGACCAAAGAAAAGCAATACCACAAAGGGTAAACAAAGGTTACACAAGGCAGCAGGACTTAAAAATCTGAAGTGAAAGAGATGGGGGCAGAATAAAAGAAGAGTTTGGGGGTGAAGTGGTGTGCTGGGACTGTTAGCCATTAAAAAAAAAAAAAAGAAAAAAAAAATCAAACTTTGTGTTCTTGCCATCGTTTGTTGTACTTTCAGCATTTATGAGTTTGTCTTCGGAAATAATAAATAAACACAAAGTAGGCAAATTTAAATCATATTCATTACATTGCTGCGTTGCTACAACTAAACATGGAAAAGTTCAACCGGTGGAACCTTAAGCGCACAATCAGTGAACAATTTGTACGTAGAGCTGTGTCCAGACTTCAAAACTTGCTACTTTCTGTTTTTTTTTCCATCTGTCTGTCAGTACATCTATGCGTATGTTTGGGTTTTATTTGATTATTAGTAGATTTATTTAGCTTCTGTTTTTGTTGTTTTGCAAGCCATCATGTTTGGGGGACCCCTCTTGCCAATGCCTATATGCGGCCTTGACTTTGTCTCAAAAAATAAATGCATCCATTTTTCAAAGGCATCAAACCACTTCTTAAACATTTTGAGCTTGGAACTTAATTCCAACAACTTTCTTTAATCCACTTATCTAAAAATATATCTAAATTTTGCTTTTATGTTAGCAAAGACCAAACACTCTTTTTTGACATTTACAGAACAACAAAGACATTTGACACGTAAACATGAAGTTTCAAGATGTTGAATGAAAGATAGAAATTAAATTTGTTTTAAAACAAATCAAATACAGACTTTATTTCTATAAAATGTGTTTGGGATGATAAACTTCACAAGAATAATAATTTTCTAAAATAAAAGTGAAGAAAAAATTCCACAAACTGTCAGTTTTCATTTGATCTCCAACAGTTTCTGGGATCGAATGAGACAGTCAGCTGATTAAGCATCCTCAGACACAGAAAATGTGTTGAGACAGAGAAAAGAAGTGTGAAAGAGAGCGACACATGAAAGCTGGAAGACATCCACGGAGAGACGAGGACTCCGGTGAAGCCGAGCAGCAGCAGACATGATGTGCACCTCACTGGCCTCGCCCTCACTGATGTGCTGGCAGCTGTGCCGTGCGTCCTTCACACGCTCACACATCCATCATCATCAGAGGACATTGCTTTGACATTTCCAGGAGACCAAAAACTCTCCTTAAAGAGGGTTTGAAGTCTCAGTGTCATTGCCATTTGAAGTGGAACCTCCCAGATACAAAGTGCGTCCTGATGTCAGAGGAAGCACATTTTGCTTTAGTTGCTTGAGTCAAGCTAAAGCCAATGTTTGAACTAATAAAATCACCGTGGCAAACATAAAAAGTTGGTCTACAAAAACTGCATATAATAAAAAAGAATTTGTCATAATGTAAATTCAGACAGCTGTTCAGGCCTGATTCTTTACTCTAAATATTTATTTTGGGATCAATAACTTTCTCTTGACCCATCCATCCATTTATCTTTAGAATCCACTGAAACCCTTTTGTCAAGGGGTTGCTAGTGCCTATCCTAGCTACTGTTGGTTAAAGGTGGGTACACACTAAACAGGGAACCAGTTTATTAAAGGGCAACAACATAAAATCAAGAGGCAAATAGCATACAAAGCCTGTTTTTAGACTGTTGGAGGAAGCCTGAGTTCCTGAATAAAATCTAGGCGCATTGTTGAGGTAATAAATTACAAAGCAATGACTTACTATAATTGTATTACTTTTGTCAATAATGGAATAATATAACCAAATACGGTTGAAATTTAAGTAATTAAATTACATCTACTAGTCTGCAGAACTTCATCACTCACATTGTGGTGCAGTGAAATCATGGGTGATTAATAAAATGGCCCATTCCAAATTCTTCCCTTCTCCCTACCTCTCCTGTTGAGGCATTTGTAGATCAAGGGGTGTTCTAAGTAGTGTTTTTTAAGGGCCAACCCTCCATCGCGAGGGCGTTCCGCGTCTTGCTGTGTCGTGAAGAAGAAGCACTTTTCTTTATATTGGTATGCTCTGAAGCAACAACATTTACATTTAAGTGTTGACTTTTTGTTTTAGCATGACCTTTTTAATGTAATAAAACCACTGTTATGTTTATTTGAGTGCTGG
Organism: Oryzias javanicus; assembly: GCA_003999625.1. Lineage (NCBI taxonomy): Eukaryota > Metazoa > Chordata > Actinopteri > Beloniformes > Adrianichthyidae > Oryzias > Oryzias javanicus. The sequence goes on along the minus strand of CM012441.1, from coordinate 15,280,339 downwards.
AGGCTAATGCTAGTTGACCGGCGACTATTGATGACATCATTGATTGGAAGTGACGTTCAAATTCAGAGATACTATTTTTTCATAACTTTCCATTTTGGAGGGCTAAATGAAGGAAGAATTCCTATTGGACCACTACCAAAATCTGCTCTAGACAGTAAGAATAAAGTCCCACACACTGCACATAAACCAACTGCGTTGTTTTTTTTTTTTTTTGAAACCTATCCTATCTTATCTTATCCCATTAGTACATAAATTGTATAAACATTTGGCTTTGACATTGTCTCTTGGTAAAATGAAGCAAAACGGACACTAAAAAAAGTTACTAATGCATGTGTAATGCAGATTTTTTTGCTATTTAGAGTTGGAGATTGGTCAAAGTTAGAGGAAGAGAGCAAAACAATGGACATGGATGAATTTGTAAAGGCAGAGAAAATATTTAAATGATTTCCAATTTGTTGAAAACAAAGGCAGTTGCAGTTAAGAGCAAGTTATGTACTAGAGGTGTACTGCTTCCCACTGCTCAGCGGCCAACCTGTCTGTACAGTACATTATGTGCTCATTTTTCTTGTTCGTGTGTTGAAATTAATGAGGTGGTGCTACAAAACCTTAATTTTGTAGATTTTAACAAGAATATATTGTTTGTGCTAGCTTTTTTCCCAAGAAAAATTTGTATGTGAATAGTAAAAAAACTGAATTATTAAGTAGTGAATTACTTTTTAAATTGGAGAATGAGTAATGCAACTTAATTTCAATTTAATCCATTAACTAAAGTGAAGTGCTAAAATTACTTTTTAAAAGTAATTTACCCAATCTTGTCCACGCATACATTTGAGAAAATTAAAATTTCACACAGAAAGGTCCCGGTGATACTACCCGGAGGCGGGACTCCTAACCATTATGCCACTGTGCCGCCCTATTTTCTTGATACTTCCTATAAAGCAAAAAGGAGAACAATAATATTTGTCACACTGTGAAGGGTCATAAAATCTAGAATTATTTTTTTATTCTTGAGTAGTAATCTTGCATTGTGCAGTAAAGTTAAATATATCTGAAGTTTCATAAATGCTCAAACTGACTGATGATGGTGATTTCTACAGACAGAGTTTCAGGCTCAATGTTCAAGCAAAGGTTTCCTACTAATGCTGCAAGAATGTTTACGGCATTTTGCACTCTTTTTGGATTTATCTTTGGGCTTTTTTTTTTTTTTTTAGAAGTCTAGCACGCAGAAGCTGCAGGTGCTTAAAGTAATGTATTTGGAAACATTTCAAGAAAGCCTCAGCTATGTAGTGAAGTATTTGGAGCTGCAGGAGGAGACATACTTGAGACCACCTCCGGGCATTTAGTTATTTGATGCTCTTTCCAATAAAATCACAAGGGTCCTCTGTAACATTAGATTTAGAACCGTGCATTATCAATAGTCATGGCTGACACAGGGATATAAATATTTTTGGATGGATTTTGTTTAATATCCCCTTTGTGCATCTATTCTATTCTATTCTATTCTATTCTATTCTATTCTATTCTATTCTATTCTATTCTATTCTATTCTATTCTATTCTATTCTATTCTGCTGAAAAAAAATTGTCATGGCCCAAATATATTTGCCTTTAGAACAAAATGCGCAGACTATAATGCATGGATCACACATGTGAAGGCAATGGAGAGCACTGGAGCGCACCTTGCTCTATCCTGAGGCTTGTAAGGCTCCATCAGCTGCAGGAATGCAGACATTGATTATGTCAAAGTGGAGTTTCTGGCTGTCTGAGTCACTGTTGGTGGACTTCTGAAAGCAGGAGGAGGCGGGGAGAAAAAAAGGGTAAGAAACTCCTGAGGGTAAAACACATCACAAAAGGCTGGCTGAGAAGGAAGTTAGAAATCCCAATTTACTGAGACATCCATTTTATTTGGAGCCCATCAGTGTCTTTTCCAATAGCCATTACCAGCAATGACACGAGGGAACAGAGGAGAGAGGTTTGGGATCAATGCCCTGATTAAAGAGATGTGCTAAACTCTGAGTTGTTCTGAACGACTTATGAAACATACGACCTGTTCAATAAACCAAATAAAAGCACATTTATAATAAAAGAGAGCGTTAGTGACTGTCTGGTTAACCGACCAGTACACTAGCCTTTACTTGATGATGTTTTGATGTTGCTAACGCTTATTAAACTTGTGTGTTTCGTTCCAGCATTTATTTATTAACTGGGGTTTCCAGCATGTGACACAGGGGGTGTCAGCTCAGCAACAGTCAACTTTAAAGGCCTGGAGGGAATCTCATCCATCCATGGGTTTTCTCAGTGGCACAGTTATCTAACTTCATCTCCGACCTCAGCCTCTGACTGACAAGTCGCCCGACAATTCCTCTACTCCTGCTCTGCTGCTCAAAAGTTTTTCTCACACTGCAAAAGTACAGCATGGGATCAAAACGCTCTACAATCACTGTAGAGGAAATGGTGGGTTGTTGTAACATGGGGTGAGTTGTCAAACTACCAATTTTACCAGTTGGGGAGAAGATGGAAGTCAAATAATCATAGCCAGGGTTTCTTGAGTCACTTTCACTCGTTCAAGGGAATTTTGAACACCTGATTTCATATAAGATTTTGACATAAGAAACTTTTTTTTGGCCATAACAACTATTTGCTTAGCACTATAGCAATCACAGTAACACCCATGTGACTTATTTTAGATGGAAGTTTGATTTCTGAGGCTGTGTGGGATAGATTTTCTACCCTCTAATTTTCAACCTCTTATCCTGCATAGCATTCTATAAAATGGTTGATGTGGCTGAGGTGGGTTGAATCAAATCTCTTTTAAAAGTAGGACAAGTGTCTCTTTTACACCTAAGGCCTTAGTCAATTGCACCTGTATTGGGGTTTGACTCATATGGGTACTGTGGGGTTTTGGTTGTCCTGATCCGTGGACAGCAATAAACAGAAGTTTATAGCACCATGAAAATGGAATGTATGATTGCTGTGCTTGTGGTACATGTAGTGGGAAGTATTTGTAAGGATAATGTAAGTTACATTCACTCGTGATCTATGTTTTATGGTGTTGTACGGTTCCCTATTGCCAAACTGTAGTGGTTAGTAAGGTGTAAGCCCTTTACTGATCAGCACGTACTGCAAGCATGGGTTGTGCAGTGATATGTAGGAGCCTGTAGGATTCTCACACTAAGCAAACTCTGTCAAATGTCCTCATTTTTAACAGTGAACAAGACTAACTGGCTTTTTACTCAGTCTGCAGGGTTTACAGCGGTTGAAACGTGAAGAATCCATACGACACACCTTAGTCTCGCCTACTTCACTTCGTTTGAAGTCCCCCTACGAGAATTTTTTTTTTTTTCTTTAAGCGTTCCAAGTGGGGTTTTAATTAGGAAGTTTTAAACAAAAAATTCCATATCCTAAATGTCTCAAAAAACAATTTTTCCTGTTGATCTGAAACCTCCTTTTCCAAAAATTCCTATATGTGGGCGTGGGTTATGGTGCTAAGCTTAAGTATTTTCAGTGACTTGAAGCACGCCCATGGAGAAAAAATGTACATCAGCATTTTCGTCTCATGGGTTCACCAATCAGTCTAAAATCTTAAAATTTCAAGTGGGGCACCTGCATATCCTATTACAGATTTACCCATTTTTTCGCCCATATCCACCAGGCATGACTAAGGCATTACTGACAGCCCTTTTGGACTGTTAAAAATCATACAGTCATGATCAGCGACTTACAGAACCTGTTACTGCACCTGTTGATAAATAAAAACAAGAAAGAAAGGTCAATCAGATTGGTTGCAAATCCCTCACGTACCCTGAAGAGATACTGGATCACCTTTTTCTTGTGATCTGGTTTCTTATGTCTGCTCTGCAGCTTATCATGCCACCATGCTCCGTGCTTCAGAGGAAACGGATGCACCTGGGATATCCTAAAATCAGGTATTTTCTTTCATTTTCTGGCAATTTTCAAAAATAGGGCCAAGTAAAGCAAATAGTAAAATTAGAAGGAAAAGCCAGCATGAAATCCTCACCGATACAACAGTGAAAAAAAAAAAAATAGCTGTTGAACAAAGAACCAAAAGGAAGAAACAAAAAGCTTAGAAAGATGAATGGAATAATGAAATAAGTTAAAACAAAATACAAAGTAGATGAAGGATTCTTGGAGGTGAAAGCTTTAGTTTTGTCTCAGTAGAAGAATGTGGAAATTCAAAACCAAGGGAATTGTGGATAAAATATTTCCAGTGTAATCGAGGTTCAATAAACCTGCACTCGAAGGTAACCAGCATCGACTACTGTGTATCTGATTGAAAGAAGAAAAGCATAATGATTTTTTTTGTGTGTGTGTTTGTTTCAGTTCTTGTAATTTAAGCACAATGTTTTCATACGGTTTCAAATATTAGTTTTTACAAAATAAAAGAAAATATGAGTTTTATAAGATTTTTTTACTGTTCCTTTATTTAAATGACCAACACTTTTTTGGCCTCTTCTTTTCCAACTCTTTACCTATTTCTATAACTTCCCCATACAGTATTGTGGTACAACCTATCTAAATGGGTAGACTTAAACAAAGAGCTCTAAAGCATTTCAAATCAGCTGAAATTAAAACTAACAAATATCACAATGAATTAAAGTTTAAGAACACTAACTTAAAAACCAAGAAAAAATAAATAAACCAGACAAAAAAAGGCATCAAAAGAAGCAGCAAGTGAAAAGAGGTAAAGCAAAAAATGGTTATAAAAGGTTGATTTACAAAAAAAATAAATTGGAGAAAAGTTTAGTCCTGAGACATTCTCCACACATCCAACTTTTTCACTCAGCCTTGTGTCCGTTATGCTTTCATTTTGACTTTAGAGGATGGCTGCCATTGCTACCAGCCCAGCGTCAAATAAAAAGGCGTAACAGCTGAATGTATTTGCTGCTTTTTTGGAACTGACATTGATTATGGCTGTTGCTCTGTGAAAAAGACCTGATTGAAATTGCCAGAAGTGTTTTATACGGTTTGGCAGGAAATCCATCAGGTGCTGGTGATTTGTTGTTTGGCATTTTGTTGAAAGGATTATAGATTTTGTGTAGGTTGAGGCTTGTATTGAAACTTTGTACTCATTTGTTTTACATTTCAGAAGGATCTGCGTTAAGCTTTTTTCTGTAAGATAGTCATGATTTTTTTTTTTCTTTTTTAACAATTTACTGTATGTTAAGAAAACATTGTTTTATTCAAAGTGCAGTTAATTATAAAGTAGACAAACTGAATATATGTATACATTTACAGATTACACTTTTTATCATAGCAGTGGAATAGGTTTTGCTCAGACCTCTACGTTTTACTTTAGAAATGTCATTGGTCTTCTTTTTCTTTAACAAATTAAGTCAATTTAAGACAATAGCATTCAAATCTCTTCATTTTCTAATGCTTCTTTTGAATTTTTTACTCATAGGTGAAAATGTATAACTTTAAATTACTGTAGTTCATGTTCTTTAGGTCACATCCATAATTTGGGAAATATGTCATTTAAGAGGCCCATTGAACTAAAAGGCACATTAACATGACTAAGGAGTAATAGATAAGTCTGTCAGTCAGTCAAACTTTATTAGCTGCATTTACAGTAATTCTAGAGCCATTAGTGTATTTAATATACTTGTAACTAGAGATGTCCTGATCTGATAAACTGATTAGAAATTACAGTTGTTGATGATTTGACCGAAAATTGAAGTTTTTTTTCCTTGATCAATGTTGGATATTTACACTATTTATTTATTCTCATTGTGATCAGTGGTTTATAGTTTAATGTATTATTCCAGATAAATACTCCACTAGAAGACTGCATATCATGTACGGATCACGACATGGGTATTGCCGTAAAGCGCAGCAGAATATGGCAGCAGCTCAAGCAGGAGAATAACAAAAACAGTTCAGTCAAGCAACTGGGAGATTCACTGATAAACAATAAGCTTTATGAACATTTAAAACTGACAAGTGTCTCCATTTCCATTACAAACAAATTTCAACAGAAAATAAAAGGTTTTTGTGTCTTCTTAATCTCAAGGTCTTCATGCTGCCGACAGATCCCGTGTTAAGAAAATAACTAATGTGGTAATAAAAACCCAAAATGTAATGTCTTTAGAGGTTTAAAAAAATAATATTTTAATCTTCATTAAAACAAAAACAAAAAAAAAAAACTGCTAAATGGTTCCAATGATACCCGTTAAGAATACTCATGATTTAATGTTACAAATTATGAGAATAATAAGAATTTCAAATCAAGACCTAAATCTAATTTGATTAAAAATGTTCAATAGTTTAAAAAAATTAAAGTTAAAGTCATTAAACTTTCTCAAATGACAAATTATCGTCTCTATTTACTGAATAAAAGGTGTTTGATTTTTTTTCTGATTGAAAGTTGCACTATTTTTGCTTGATTGTTCAAGTTACTTCACAGAAGTTCTGTGTTTAAGTGCTAAATGATGCAAGAACTGTAATGAAATAAAAAATAGTCAAATATGTTTATTAAATTTGTTCATTTTTTAAATGTGTTACAAAGGTATTTGATCGTACAACGGAGTATCAGGGCCACCAAAAGAAAAATGAATATTACAATTTTTTTCTCGTAAAATTATAACTTTAAATTTCGTAAATTTATGAGTTTTAATCTCGTAAATTTACGAGTTTTTTTCTTGTACATTTATTTAAGTGAAAGGGAGACTACAGTCCTGCGAATGAACGGCGTGAACAGAAGCAAACACTCTAAATTGTTAGAAGCGTCTTGGATTTCAACAGGTAGCTGAATGTGTAAAACATTCCAGATGTTTGGAAGTTTCTTTGTTTTATTTACAGATTTTTTGTGTTTTATTCATTGATGGTGGCTTGCAGGATCTCTGCAGATCCCGCTGGTGAAGCTGTCGATATTCTCGTAGTTGTCCACTCCAGTCATTTCTTCCTCCGCGACAGACCAGATCTCCTCCGACTCAGAGAAGCTTCTGTCTTAAGAGGCCTAGTTTTCTGAATTTTCAATATTTTCATTTATTGTTGCTGTTTTGTGTTGAATCGAGACATTTCATTTGGAGAAGGGGGAGTCTGGAGCATTGTCCGGAGAACTGTTTACATTCTGCTTTGGTTTCTGCGCATGACAGAGACATGACATAAGGGCTTCTGGGTATATGAATAAAAGGGCAAAATAAAGTGACGGTCCTGTGACCACTGATCTCTAAGCTCTTTATTTTACATACGAAACTCTGCACTATTGACACCGGAAGCCGGAAAGTCAGCTTCATTGATAATTTTTATAATTGCCAAAAGTTTCAGAATTTCCTTGTTTTTAACACCCCGATCTGGAAATAAATCTTCACAAGATACTCCACGTCTTTCATCTACGAGCACGGCTCTGATAAACAGACAACTTTGGTTCTTTTCTCATTAATTTACGACTTTAAATCTTGTAAATTTATGAGATTAAAAGTCATAAATTTAGCCTATGACTTTTAAAGTCGTAAATATATTGATTTATTCTCATAATTGAGCATTTATGACTTTTTTTTGGTAAATATACTAAATTTAAAGTCGTAATTTCAAAAATAAAATTTTCTTAATAAAGTGGCCCTAATACTATGTCGTAGGATCATAGTTCAAATGACTCAGAATTGGATTGGGCCCAAAAAACCTGTAATAGTCCATATATAATGCACTCTGGATTACACGTTTTTTTTTCCCCAATAACATATTAAGGCCTTTAAGTGTGCTTTGTAGTGTGGAAACTACAGTACTTTCTGACCTGCTTTTTACTGCACGTGTCAACCGTTGTAACTGAGAAAAGCTCAACAGTGATTTCCTGCAGAGTGAGATTGTTGAGAAGCCCTGCTTTAAACCTTTTCATCACAACAAAATATTTTTCTGAATAAAAGGAAACAACAGCAGCTCTCTGGCTGTGGCTTTAATCATTCAACAATCAAATACTCATTCAGTCTTGCGCGGAGAATCAGCAAGAAGAATGTTGGTCCACCTCTGAGATTTCAGCGTGATCAAGCACTCACACCGCTGAGGGGGATCGATTGTCCCGGCGTGTGTTTAAGTCACTCTGGATCAATAAAGCAGATTTAGGAGAGTTAGTGTTTTATGGAACAACATATGGTTTTTGTGAAATGAAGTGTGTCATGAGAATTCTGACACTCAGCAGAAAATAAGCCCTGGGTTCACAGTGGAAACATGCGACCAAATGAGATGCAGCAGCAGCAGGGTTTTGTCCTGCTTGCAGGAAAGGAGTACTGAGCTGAATATTACACACGTGAACAGATTCACAACAACTCAAACTTGAAGTGAGCATGTTTCTGTGTTGCACCCTATGAGGTTCCAGAAATACTCTGGTGCTCTCTGTGTGCAGATCAGGCACTTCCTTCTTCCTGTGATACGCGCACCTGCCTGCATAAGAATAACCCTACCTGCTTGTTTGTGAACTGCACTGTGACTTCCTGCTGCATATTCATGTTCACCATCAGGGACAACTTGAAGGTGGAGAACAAAAGTGATGCAATTAAAGAGGCAAGCGCAGGACCAAGATCACACAAAGAATGCAATTCTTATTCTGATACTGTAATAAGACAAGAGAGGCAGCTCTTTAGACCCTGTTTGTCTGCAGAGACCAACCTTACCCCCATGCACACACAAATTAGGCTTTGCACCGCATATTGTTTTTGGCAGGTCTGCAGCAGGTGCTTCAGATCTTGCATTTTCTGTCAGATTTGTTATATTTCCCTAAAAAGAGTCTAACTTTTGTTTACGAGTCTGTTCCCAGAAGCGTTTATAAATTCAGATTGAGGAGATGTTGGTGAATGGAGCATATTACAACAATCTCACAGATACATAATTGAACCTGAAAAATGAAAAGAAGGAGATGTTGTAAAACAGGACTGTGAGTTGAATCAAAAGTAATTATTAAACAAAAAGTTGTTTTCTGCAGGGGGAACCAAGTCAACTTGGAATCATTTCTGACAAAATGAAATAAATAATTCTCAGCAATGTCGTGATTTTCCTGCTCAAATGGAAAGTCTGGTAGAGATTGGTTTTAAATTTAAAGTACCCAGAAACTGGAAAAACAAAAAATAAAATAAAAGCACATGTAATGGTACAACTATATTTTATGCCTTTATTAATTCTGTTTTTTCTTACTGGTGTCACAATAATTTAGAGACGTACATGGCACCTTGGAGGTGCAAACAATACTATACTGCTAACACTTCTAACTTGGCTCATTTTTAGCATGTAACAAACAAGTTCTGGAGTTCCTGTCAGGATGGATAGGATCAGGAATAAGCCTATCAGAGTTTCAACACATGGGAGAGGTTTTGGAGAGGCCAGACTAAGATGTTTTGGATATATCCAGAGGAGGAGAGACAGTGAAGATTTCTGAGTCTAGGGCTGCCAGGAATGAAACCTAGAGGAAGACCAAAGGGGAGGTTTATGGACGCAGTGAACGAGGACATGGTGGTAGCTGGTGTTAGAGTAAACAATGCAGAATAAGGTTAGATGGAGGACGCTGATTTGCTGTGGTGACCCCTGAATGGAAAAGCCAAAAGGACAAGAAGAACAAGACTGTAGAGGTTGTAAATGACGCAGAGCATACACACAAAAGACACACAGAAGACAAAATAGACTTCTAGATCAGCAGTATCTAACTTTTTTATGTAATGGTCATGTTTAAAAGTCATGTTTTTGTGCACATGTGTTAAAACAAACAAGAAAAAGTGCATAATAATGAAATCGTTTGTCCTGCTGGGTTCTGCCTCCCTGCCTGCCAATATGTGCATGATTGTCATTTAAAGCCCAACCCAAACCTCCAAGCGAATGAATTACACAGAAATCGTCAGTAAAGTTGGAAGGGGTCATAAATGACAATCTATGACTCCAGGCACAGTGTGTGAGGTGGGTGTGAGACAGTGAGGCCACAGTCTTTCTTAGAAAGAGGTCATTAAATAATAAAAAAAAAATAAATCTTTTGATTTGCTTTGCTGATCAGGATTGATAAAAGACACTTAAAGATTAGAGCAGATCATGGGACACAGTCATGGTTCTGTGTGAAACGAACATCTGTAAACTGATGGACCGGGTGCATAAAATGATGAATATAGCCTGATGAGTCCTCAAATGCTCCGGTGCTTTGGCTGAAGTTAGTAAATCATAGTGCTTTGCCTCAGCTCCAGAACATGCTTTGATGCCATAGCAATATTTTACTTCCCCTTTATTACGAGTTGGTACTAAATGAGTCATGGACCACCAACGGCCTATAGCCCAGCAATTTGGGACCTCTGTTCTAGTGGAATGCTTTATGAAGGGAGGATATGAAGACAAATTTGAACCCAAGTTTGTAAAAGTGAAAACCGCTTGATGCCAAAAAATTAAGTGTAACGGCAAACCCAGCATGCTCACCAATTAGGAACCTTCTCAGCCTTCTAATGTCCACATGTTGCCATGGCGAAGGAAAGTAGCTAATAACTATTTTCAAAAATCCTCTCACAGTGGATAATTTAGCTCACTTCCAAACATTTTTGAGGCTCAAAAAACGCTTGACTGCTTCAATTGATTTTTATTACTAGTGTGATACTAAACATGGTGTGTGTACTAGTCTGCAAATACAATAAGTAGACACTAGTATGTCAGGTTACATTTTAATGACTATCTGAATTTAAACACCACCAGTAGGGATGAAGGTTAAAGGCCAAGATCAAGTCAGCACACAGAAATACAAAGATCCACTGAAACTAAAGCAACACTTGAGGAAATGGAACAGTAAGAATTTCCCCATAGTGCTAGACACACACCAGGCATGTAATGCTTTATGTTCAGCACTTTATCTTTGCAGATGGTTTTCACACTGCTACCTGATACTAACACATGTACTTTGACATGGAAGAGGCTTAGTCCGAAAAGTCGAAGCAGTACAAATCTTGTGAATCTTGCTCCAGTTTTTTCTTTAACAGCTTCATTCCAATAAATGAAGGAGTTGCTGGTTACAAACTGCAATTATTAAGTTCTCCTCTGTGATCATTTTTAATGATCAAGGCACTTCTGTGTATTAAAAAGGACATTAGCCATTTTAACTACCAAACCCAAGTCCCTGATTTGATACCTGGTTTAACTTTCAGTGGATTTACAGGTAGTGCCCAAGAAAAGACTTAAACACTTGGACATTTGCGTGAATGAAGACTTTACTGTAAAAGTGGTTGCTCCAACCCCAGTGTGAACTTTCCTTGATGAGACTATGAAGATGAATCCACTTTTTTTTTTTTTTTTCCCCATCAGTGCTAATAACCATTTGGATAAATAGTAAAATATTTCAAGAGAGAAGATATTACGCTTCAAGACCTGATAAATGGGAACCTTCAATGAGATACCAATGATAACTAATCAATCCATTATTTCAATTTGTTTTTGTTTCTACTTTTTTAAATTGTATTGTTACAAACAGGCAGGCAGACGGCTGGATCCAAGTGCAGCAGGTTTATCGGACAGATAGGTTGACAGAGCAAGAGTCAGACATAACTATAAGTTCATGAAGATAAGGCAGGGTCGGGCAGACAGAGGTCAATCACAAGCATAGAAGCTCCAGGAATATGACTTTGAATATCATAGTTCAAGTGTGGGTCGGGGCAGGCGGCAGACAAACAGTTGGAGCAGAAACAGTCAGGAAAACAGAATGTCACGTCAGAATAATTACGCTCGGTAATGCTGGCAGTATGAGACAAACAAACCTTAGAACTGAGCGAGTCAAGGTGCACTGCTTGAGTCTTAGATGAACAATTGTCAATGGGGGTCAGGCAAAAGGCATCCAGAAACTGTGCTAAATTGGTTAGGAGAAGGATGGGATCATTTTAATGAGTTAAATCTCTGGGGATAGTTCATGCCAGTGACCAGAGGGGAAGACAGAGTTTTGACTCCTGACAGGTACATCTTCTGGGCTCAGAGACATTTAACTTCCTTTGTAGAAAGTATCTGTCTTATAACCACTTTATTAATACATTTTTTTTTATTTATTTTGTATTGTGTTTGTTGTTACTGTCATGTCTTCTTTTACCTCTTCTATGTTGGAGAACTGATCTAACTGAATTACCCTAGGAGGACTAAATAATTTAGTTATCTTGTATCAATTTATTAACCAGTAATCCATGCTGTCAAAATAACTCCTTGTGTTGACCAAACAACCAGGACGGCCCGAACCCTGAATCTGTCGAACTACTGCTCCATTCATGTCCGGGCCAAGCGGGGCAATTACTCTCAAAATTTTTGATAATGACTGATCTTCAGAAAGGAGAAGTTTTATCCAAATAGATGCCAATGACTTTTCCTGTGAGGCACAAGGTAGATCCTGTCAAACATCACACAACCAAGATCAGTAGGCACTAGGCTCAGTGGGTTACACCTGGAAACAGTCTGGAACATCAGAAAAGCTAAGATCAAGGAGTGTTTTTCTCACCCTCGCTCTGCACTTTAAATAGGAAACCTTATGTGTGAAGATTTCCAAAGTGACTGGTTCTTAGAATCTTTGATGACACAGTTTGTTCATGTCTGAGCATGCCTGCACCCTAGCAGATCAGTTTATATCTTCAAGTTTGTTTGTAAGTTGGCCTATAGAATTTTTTTATTAAAGAAGAGGAAAATTGTTTTAAAAAGCTATTTTATTATATATATATATATATATATATATATATATATATATATATATATATATATATATAAAACAAAAATTAATTTGTCTTCTCAAACGCCCCTAAAATTGGAAGGGGATTAGGCTGGATAAAAAGTTAAATTAGAAATGCAAATGTTCTTACTTTTTCTGTCCATGGCTTTGTGTTCAAATATATAAAAAGAACTGCAACTCAAAATTAGCCATCTGGCAGATTTGCAGCATGAAAGTGTTGATCAGCGTGTGTTCATTATAAATTTTCTCTTCCGCTTTATTCCGCATAGATGGCAATTTACCGAGTGTTAAATGTCTGAGTTAATTGGTTAATTTGTGGGAAACACCCAGTTTAGTCCCCAAACCACAGCAGGTGATTTCCCTTAATATGTGTCACAATCTGTGTGCGGTTATGGTTTGTTTTCCACTAATGCTGATTTATTTACAGAAAACACACAAACATGCGTGAGGGCGCCTGAATAGGAAGTTATTCACAGACCGTCAGCACATTGATTATCATTTAATTAAACATGCTTTATCCTCTGTGGTATTTATATTAAAGCACTCACACGCACACACAGGCTTACACAGAAGGGTTAAACAGTTCTGGAAAAGGTCACGTTTAATTACATCCAATATGTATCGCTCTCTGAGCCCTGAAACAATTACAAGTTAATGGAGAAAGTCACAGTGAGGAGCTTTCTGGAGCACGTCGGAATTATAATGTGACAGAAATGTGCAGCTTTTTGCGTGTCAGGTCTCAGAAGTTCATTTTGTTAGGATTAGTATGTTTTTGGTCCACTTTTGTTGAAGTCATGTTTTTGTGCTATGCTTTATGTTCCGAATTTTTTTTTTTTGTTTTGTCACTTTCTTCAGCCACAGCCATTTTTCAGTCTTCACAGCTGTTTCCATTGGTGTTAATTGACTAGTGATTAGTCATTGTCAGATCCTCAATTGGCTTCACCTGTTTGCCAAGTAATTTTGAGGATCTTGGTTATTCTTGTTCTTTTTTTTTTTTTTTTTTTGCTTTATTAACATTTTATTATCAAATTAAGATTCCTTCCATAAGTCTCCTGCATTAACATATATTATTTCATGTAATAAAACAAGGTTTGATGTCACCCATAGAAAATGCCTGACCTCTAGCCTTTGCAAAATCAGGCCAAAGCCGTCGACATTAACTGGTCCCAGTCGCTCTGAATTATGTTTTTAGAAGAACTACTTTCACCAATCAGGAGTGAGCTTGTTTGAAGTTCACATCTCGAGAGAAGCTGTCAATCAAATGTTCGATGTGGGGCCAGCAAGCACCACATGCTTTTACTGAGGCATTTGATTGATCAGTTTATAACTTGAACAACTTGCGGTGAAAACAAAACGTATTTACGATTAGAAAGAAAATGTTTAGAAAAATGTGTCAACTCAAGAATGGTGACTGACAAATGATGGTTATCAGCCCCTTACGAACTTAAACCCAACATTACTGACACAAAAAAAAAAAATGTCGACTAATATTGGAGCTTTGCAACAGTGGAGTTTTGAGCCAGATGCCAGGAGGAAAACAAATACAAACATGGATCTATCCCTGTACAGGTGGATGCATCAGAATGGAGCAGATCATCATGTTTTCTTTGCAACAAAAGCAATCTTTTTTAAACTGCATTTTTTTTGTCTCCTGCAGATCCACAAGAATTTGGACAAAGACAAATTGTGAGCTTTTTCTTTATGCATGTCCTCCATTATTGGAAAAATACCACAAGAACAAGTTAGGGACACCAAAAATCCAATGTTCATCTGAGAGGGGCTTTAATGTCATTTTTACCAGCATCATTCATAAATTAGGTGAAGCTGTTGTTTCATGTGAGAATACAAGCAGTACATATATATGAAGAAAACCTGCTCATGTATCCTGCTCATGCAGCTTTTTATGGCTTACAAAATCATTTTACCAGGGCCAGACCTTCTTTAATTCTCCCTGCTAATCACTCACAATAGCCCAATTAAGCCCAATCACTTTCACAGACCAACACCCTCGACATAACGAGGCCGTCATAAGAATTCGCTGGCTCTCAATCACAGCCCCACACCGGGATTATTCTTATGGACGTAATTGCATCCACATGCCAAGCATGACAACTCTAAGCTGCAGAGGTTTTTTATCTGAGACTCTCAGAGAGCATCACATTCATTTTTTTTCTTTTTTTTTTTTTTGTTGGAATGCTGGCATCGTGCCTGAATGAAGGCCCTAAGGCACTGCTGGGCTAAATTTGAACTTGTTGGAGTTGAAGGTCTCAGGGTTTTTTCTCTGAATGCAAAAATATGCAATTAATTTGGAGGCATAACTGTTGCTGCTGCAGAACTCCTGCTGGAACTCCCAAGACCTTCTCAAAGACTGTTTTATTTCTTTCTTATAAGCCTGAACTCTGTCAATCAGGACTCATGCAGTTTAAAGTTAATTCAGAGTTTCTTTTTTAATTTGTTGTTTATTCCCTCATCAAAAAATAAATAGTTTGTAACCTTGTGAATCAAATGTGCAATAATTACTAGAAAACAAGCCATAAAGATTCTTCCCTGTATCCCATGTTTGAGAGCTCAATTCTATGTCCAAAACGTCAAAATAAAAGCATGTTTTCTTTTTTTTCCTAGAAAATCCTTTAACTTCAATGATTTATAGTCAAATTGGTATGAAGCTTGAACAATTGAAGAAAACTAGCAAAAATTCCACGTCTGAATTCTTTCTGGAGACAAGTTTCAAATGCACAAATGTATATTCAAAATTAACTGTTTATTTAATGTTAATTATTTTGTTTTGAGGAGAAAGAATGAAGTCCACTCGGCTTAGAATAACATCCTAGTGAAGCACGGCGATGGCAGTCTCATGCTTTGGGGCTGTTCTACTGTCTGAGAACCTGTTACAACAACAAATTGAAAACATCATACACTAAGGCTTCAATGTGAAATTATTAAAGGAATTTTAGGAGAGGGTTAAAGCTTGAAGGTAATGAATGAACTGGTGTTTTAAAACCAACCATTTGGGCACATTCTTGTCTTTGAGCCATTTTACAAGCAAGCATGTTATGGAAAAGATTTCTCAACTGATCCTGGATTCTAGAAAGGGATAATTATGTGGTTCATGTGAAATTAATAATTTTGTTTCATGCCCAAATGGAATTACATGACATCAAGTCTTCTATATATTGGAATAGAACTGTGAAAGAAAAAGCTGGAGTAAGAGTCATGAGATTTCCCTTGTTTCAACATTTATACCAAGCCTGTTCCAACTGTAGTTACATGCGCTAGTATCACATAGCAACAGTCCAGTGTGTACTAGGAGCGTGTTCAACAACGAGCTGAGCGCATGTTCTTTCCATGCATGTCCCGTGTATATGTAGCATTATGGATCATATCACACATACATTATCCATAACCTTTTACATTTAATGCTGCATTTACCTCGGACGTGATTGACATGGCAGGGACGTCAAGTTTCAATGTTAGGTCAATGTACAGACCCATTCTGAGGTCTGGAGGTGCAATTTTGGCATTGGACGAGGCGCTGACGCAGTGACGATGTGGCGTGTCAACCAATCAAGGACTAAGCTTTGGGCGTGTGTTGTTTTCATTGACTCGATCAGTAGATTAGAAAAAATGTCCAGTATGTCTGCTTGATGCAAGGTTTTTCATCCTAGACTTCCATCCATTCTTAATTCACAGGTTGCAAAGACGGTCTCGGTTACTGTTAAGCGAAGGCGAAATACACTCTGGATGAGTCGCCAGCTGGTCACAGAGCCCATGGAGCTGACGCGATTGAGCTTGCTATGCTAGCCAGTGGATAGCATAGTGAGCAAGCAAGTGCCACAACCCAGGGTCCGGCAGAGCTTTGCTAGAGCCTGGGTGACAGCTCTCCTTCAGTTTTATTTTTATCATTTCCCTCTCAGGTAAATGCTGAAATTGTGTCACAGACAGGCCGAAGCAAAGTTTAAAATGGCCATCAGGTGTATCTTAATAAGAGGTAAGTAAACTGCACCGGGAGAGACTCTGAATGATCTGGCAAACCCAGACACGGTGATGTCCTTCTGAAGAGCTCTTCAAAACATATAAACCCAAGCTACTTGTTCAACACTCTCTATGTTTTCTATGATGTTACAACAAATGAAGTCCAGAAAAACTTTGGCGGTCGCAAGCAGATCATCAAGGTGTTGAGCAGCAAATTTGATGCACATCAAAAGAGAGGCAGTAGATGCATATTTGACAAGCGAATTGCATCCTGTGTGAATGCAGCATAATTCTGAATCTGAAAAGGAAACAAATGTCAGCATTTTGGGATAAAAAAATAATGTTTTTTTTCCTGAGCACTTCATCCAGTCATGTGCATCGGAGGAACTCTCCCAGTACAAATATGTAGATTTGTGTCTCACAAAGGTGAAGTATTCTGGCTCAGTTCTCTGTAAACATCAATGATGCTTGGAGAGTCTGCCAAGTGAATTCGAGCCAAAAAAAACCCTTTGAGGCCATGTATCAAGTGAATGTCTTTTGTGGCGTTTGGCTCCATCCATCCCCACAGTTTGTGGGCTTGTTGTTGCTTTTTTTCTGACAGAAACTTATGTCTGGATATCACTGCAGTCGTTTTTTTCCTGTTCTGAGACAAATTGCTGAGTTTGGTCACATGAGGCCCTGTAAGGAAAATTCCCCATTGTTTTAGTTGGGTTTAGTTTAGCAATGGAAATGCGACAACTACAGTACATGTTAAAGGTTTGACTTCTTTGACCAAGGTAAGTATGTTTAGTTGGGATTCTCGACTTGGGGATTGTATTACATCTGAGACAGTGTTTGGTCTTTCCCTGAGTGTGCCAGACTACTTTCCAATATTGACGCCTGGGCAACTGGAACCTGGTCCATCCTGCTTATATTTCTTTCATCTTGCTATAGCCCTCCTCCTTGGAGTCCTATAAGCTGGGCTTTGGGGCCGGCCACCTCTTGCATTGACTGGCCGCAATATAACCCCATCACCATCCTAGTTGCCCCTTAAGCAATTGTTAGAGGAAAAGGGGGTGAGGATTATTGGAGCTGCAAAACCACGATGGGCCTTAAGCTATGTTCACACCACCCTCAGCAATGTGCGTTCTAGCTATAACTTCCATTGAAAAGTCTATGTAAATGTGCATCTTTGGCTTGTGCATTCAAAACTCTTCTGTTCACGCAAAGTTATGCAAGTTTCTGCAACCGCTTTTGGGTTCTATGAACAAAAAGTGCAGCCAGTGAACTCACATTGAAAGCTAAACCAAGTCAAACTTTGACCAATCAGGGATTCAGATTTGGTACTGTGTCCCGTTTAATTCAAGGAGGTACCAATAGTTTAAAAATTGACCATGGAGAACAAATGAATAATTGCGTTTTTTGCCTGGCCAGAATTGTATGACACCTAGTCTTTCTTAAATCTGAATAAATATGTGAAAAAGATTTGCACCAGGTGCACGTCAGGTGCCGTGGAACTAGACCACCTTGATGGAAAGTGGGAACAAGACGAAAATGGACATGTGAGAACAAGGTTCTATTGAAAGTCCAGTCCTTGGAATTTCTTAAACACTGCAAAGGACCCTCTAAATCCAACGTCTTTTGGTAAAGGATTTGAGTTAGGGGTGAGAAACTGCATGCAATATATTTTACTTCATGTTCATATCAAATTTTATAAATAAAAAAAAGCACTTTGTGTTCACCAGATAATATTCAAAATCTAAGTTAGTTAATAAAAAACTGATAACCCGGCATTTTGGCAACATTTAAACGCAACATTGATACATGAATCTTAGAGACGAAAAGATCCATAAATCACTTTTGTACATAAGTTTGGTTTTATGTGTGTGTATCAGGTGATTCATGCATACTTTTTAAAGATCTGTATGTGTAGTTAGTTTCTAACTGTTGTAATTTAAGCTGTGCATGTGTAAAATATATTTTGTGCAAGTATAAATTGTATGTTGTGTTTTGCAATGTTTGTACATGTGAATGCACAATTACAAGTACACACAGTTACGCACAAAATGTATTGCAAGAGCTACAAATGAAGAAATACGTACACACAAATCAAATGAGACTATATTCTCTGCATGTTTTGTTCAATCAAAGTCTTTGAATATCAAACTGATTGCAACAACAATGTGATAAAGGTTGATTTTGTTCTTTAGTTTTCACCAAGGGACTCGAATGCTCTTTATAAGATTCCCTACTGTGGGCGTCATTTAGCAGCGGTCCTAAGAGAGAATGCTGAATGTTCAGTGTGGCGCAGAAATGTGCACAAAGAGGCCATGGGTGTTTGAAGGCGTGAAAACATATGGACTGATGCTGGCAGATCTCTGGTGACCAGAGCTTGTTCCTTCTGTTGGAGGTAGATTTCCACAGAGTTGGTTACGCCTAAAGGCAGAGAGGCAGAAAAGGATTACCTTCTTCTTACTTTCACACTTGATAGCTGAAGCAGAGGCTTTGGCCCGGATGTGCCCACAGCTGTTACTTCTGTCCTCAAAGAGCTTTCCTCTTAACCTTAGTCACCTGAACAAATCAAAGCGGAACTGCAGGACGAGAGCAGAGCCAAAGAGTGCCATTGTGAGCTCATCGTGGTCCTGCAGGGATCTGTACTGCTTTAAGTTCTCAGTAATCCATCTATATCACCCGTTGCTGAATGTAAATGGATATTCCTGCAGAAACTGAAGGACTGTGCCGCAAAAATTGTTTTAGTTTAACCAAAGCGGGTACACTGTGTGTGTCAAACTGACGTAGAATTCTCAGATTCGGCTAAAAATAGAAGGTGTCACACCAGGGAGCTATACATGGCCATCACCAATTTCTATAAAATAAACTTGAAGATAAAAAAATGAATAAATAAATAAATCTTGTCGTCTTACATTCATGTAGTGTTTCGCTAATGGTGTTCACACCAATCTTTTTCATTTGTTTGCTAGAATATTTCTGCCACTTGGTGCGAAGTGTTGCAGCGATACAAATCTTGCTCCAGCCGGGCCCAAACTGCAATTTTAAATTTCATTCATGATCAGTTTTCAAAGTGACCAAATTTGAGTCCCTGATTGGATGATATTTGATCTGGTTAACTTCTAAAGCACATTCAGTGGCCCGTAGATTTTATACGTAGGGCCTGAAAACAGTTTTAGAAACTTGCATGAAAGAGAGAGCTCATTGCATGTTTACATAGACTTTTTATTGCACTGCTTGAACGCACGTTGCCAAGGGCGATGTGAATGTTGCTTTAAATGCTGTGATGATCTTTTCTTCTGAAATCATGGCAGCCATCTTTATTCTCTGAACCATTATGTCGGAACTTTTTTTTTGTATTTTACCTTAAGACAGTAACAGACTGCTGTAACATGCCGAAAGAGCTTTTATAAGAATAGTGCTGCTAACTCTGTCTTAATAGACAGGTCCACCTAAAGATGATACAAAAAATATATATCTCAATTGCTTTGTCTCCAAGTAAAATTGCCCTGATAAGGAGACCAAATAGTTGATGTAATATGACGTAAACGAGCATTAAAATATTGGCACAAGTTTTTACAAAAGCTGTTGTTAGAAGAAAATATGAAAGGAAAGATGACCATTTCAGTGTATTTTTGTTTGTGCTTATTTTTATTTGTGCCAATGCTGGCAATGTTTTCAAATCAGAGTTTTACTTTGAAGGACTACACGCTTGCCAGAGTGAAACACTGTTCACAAAATCTATGATCAGAAATTAATGTTGGATGTATCCACAAGTTTCTTATTAAACAAAAGGTATATTGTACTGTAGAAACCACAAGTTTGACTCACATTTGCAACGGTTTTAGAATCTTGAGCAATAAAATAATACCAGTGCAAAACAGAGTTGAGAAAATATTTTAATACGTTTTCTATTTCGTAAATGTATTGTTCAATATTTTGTTTTCAGAATCCTGTAAGTAAAAATTTATGTTTTCTGTTATTTATGCAATCTCCAAATACTTGGGTCTTTCCAATGGCTGTCAGTGGAAGATTTAATCAGAGCCATATTGTAACAAAGTGTGCATTCAAAATAAGACTTTAGCATTTGGAATATTTCAGCATCACACATTTATCATTGATGGAATTCAAGGTGCCAGAAACGGAGGAAGCTGGAAAACATCTTTCTCCTGGCTGCTCTTTCCGGTCTCTTCAGTATGCGTTGTGAGCATTTCCGACTGTGTTCATATCCGGTCGTTGGAGCAAGCAGGATTCTCAAGCATCCATAATGAGGACAAAGATGTATAGCTGACTGTATAATAGATGGCTTTATAATGCAAGACAATTTTAATTGACTTCCTTATACTGTCAAAGGTAAGATGGATCACTGGAGTCAATGTTTTCCTGTCTTTTTTTCAGCAGCCCTAGATAAGTGACTTGACTATGAGATAAAAATAATAATAATAAATCCAAGACCTGTGGAATTTATTTTTTTCCAAAATATTGACTAACCTCACATTATGAACTCTGAGGACTCAGTTTACAGTAGATTGCTAAACTGAAGCAATTGTGTTGTTTATGCTGAAGGACAACTAAAGCTACATTCACAGCGCCCCCTGCAACCGGCTTTCAACACACGCTGAGGTGTTGTCTTTCGCTTCTTGTGGGTGCCGTCCACATAATTACATCATACTAGAACCGGCCTCGGCTGCGTGTAAGTGTTTTCTAGGGCTGGGTTGAACAAAATCGATTAATCGATTTTAATCGGTTTAAGCATAATAGATCAATAATCGATTCGCAAAAGATATAAATCGATTTAGCACATAACGCTCTGTTGACCAAAAAAATACATTGCTGACTAAATGAACATCTTTATGTCCTCACAGGCATTAAATTTCCAAATTCTTTTAAGAAAATATTTTTAAAGTAACTTTTCGTGGTCTAAAACTTTGTTTTATTTTTCCCTCATACTGTTGTCTTTTTCCTGAATAGGATACTTCTACTGCGCAAACGCCACCTAGTGGCCAAACTGAGACGCCCTCCAGGAGAAACAGAACAATGTTCACAATATTGAAGATCTGAACAGTTTTGTTAGAATTTATCATTGTGAGAATCCATGTAACACTGTATGTTATCAACAATCTCATTATTTCATTCATAAATTTTACAATATGTGAACTGTATCAGATTAATATAAATATATTCAATTACACCTTAGATTTTTAATGTATTTATAAACAAATGTGTATAATTGTGTAAACTTAAAATTGAATGGAAATGAAGAATTGAAAAATTATTGGAATCTAATCGATTCAGGCTCTTGTGAATCAGAAGGAATTGCTTCTGGAAATTATAACCAATTCCCGGCCCTACAGTTTCCCCCACGAAAACAAATAGTATTCAGACTTTTACAAAGATGGATGTAGATATTGTGCATATAAAATAAAGCGTTTTGCTAATCACTGCTAGCTCCGCAGAAAAAAATAGGGGTGTTAGCTTGGGGGCGGTGCTAGCGGCACAGACTCTTCCTGGAAGGGGCTGTTCTCATTTGTCTACATCACAATGTTTGTTTGTGAGGACTGGGAGGGCTGGTGCTCAACCTCAGGGTTTTAGAGGAATGCTCGGAGATGTGTGATCAAAATATTTGGGGTTGTTTCTCATGAGGAATTGACATTATAATACGCTTAAAAACTAAAAAAAAGTAGATTGTGCATGATATACGCCCTTTTATTTATGTAAGTATGTTTGTGCCTGTATAAAATTATATGATACCACATCTTTCACATATTGGTATAAAGGTGTTGAAAAACTGTTTAAAATTTAACATTTTCCATGAAACCTTGTTGTATTTTTAACCTTTTTGACTGTCCAGCGTGAACAATACGCATTCTTGAACGCACGTTACTTGTCTGTTGTAAGCGTAGCATTAGAATTGTTTTGATAACCTTTAAAAATGTAAATTAAACAAAGAAACAATAAGACTTAGGGAAGTACAATCGAAAGTTAGAAAAAGTATTATCTGCAGATTATGTTTAATAAACAACATTAGACTCCTTTACCAAATCAACTCAAGGGCTTCTTTTAATGCTGTCAGAACTCACCGTCAACATTAACATTGACTTGAATGCTGTCCTCAGGGTCACTCAGTGGGATTTTACTAAAATGATCAGACTTTGAAAATTATAAAAGGTTAAACCGCTGAGGTGAAAAATGTGTATGAAAAGGGGGAATGTGCTATAATTTGCAATACTAAAAGTTAACCATTTGATAAAAGCTGTTTCCCAGTGGGTGAGTTTCATTCAGCATTCAGCTTTTACTGATGAACTGAATCAGTTTTTTCACTGAAGCTCTTCATTGTAGCTTCTGCCTGCTGGCCATCTGTCGTGCCTGTTTTTTTTAGTTTTTCCATGTGTTTTGAGGTGGGGGTTAAGTTCCATCTTCCTATCTTTCAGGGGTCCTCAGGCTCAGAGAGCCTGATAAATGAGGGCCACTACAAGACAATCTTGGGTAAGATGCTTTTTTTTTTCTTTTCTCAGAAAAATAAACCAGGCAACAAAACTTAATGTTCACAGGATCCTGTTGCGTCAGCCTCACTGCTGTAGACAGCTTCAACCTTTAAAACTCACAAATCCTGAGAAGGTTGGGAAATCTTTAAGACAGTAAAGAGGGAGGAAGGTGAGACGGGGGAGGAAGAGTTGAAGGAGGAAGCATAGCAAAATGGACACGGACAGACCTTCATAAAAAATCCAGGCTCCTTTGCATCAATGTGAAGGCAACGCGAACCTGAAAACTACAAAATATTACGACCTAAAACTATTTTTACTTCACAGTCTTTTCATTTTATTGAAAGAGCAAACACAATAGAAATTGTCTTTTATGAAACGACAGAAAGACATCAAATAATGAAAAGAAATGTCAATGTGACCAGATAAAAATGACAAAAAGACGAAAATGAAGAAGTGAGTTGTAAACTCTATGAAAATCAGGCTGTTTAAAGGTCATTTTTGCTAAAGTGAATGTCCTCACAGAAACATTTTGAATTTTCTTGTCTTTTATGAAAGCTTGTTTTGCCTTTGTAGTTTTAAAGGAACAGTAGACAAAATCACAGGGTTTGTGCAAAAAATTGTGTAAATGTCACCACAAACTCACACTCAACTTGGCTGAATGTTTATGTTCATAATAATTTTTTTTTTTTTTTTGGAAAAACTTGAATCTTTGTCCTGATTAGTTATGGAGTTCCAGCATATTGGTTGGTTAGCCCTTCACACAGAGGGTCATAACGTCACGTCTGATTTCTAACCATTTTTGCTGGTTGTTCTTTACATGTTAACCACACTTATCAGTGTCATCAATATTCAGGTCTTGCTATCATTATTGTAGACGTTGCTACAGTATTTTCCCTTTCACACAAAGGGCCGTCTGGTGGTGACAGCTAGCAAAGCAACTACACGACTTAAATTAGGCATTTTCTAAATGCTACATGGACAATATGTCAAATTTAAGTTTGAAAAAATATATATAAGATTTTTGAGATTCTTGATAAAGTGTGTCAAATAAAATGGATTTTGCCTAGTCACATTAAATACAACCGGAAAAAAATCGTAAAAAACACAGACCGTGTGATGCTGGCATAATTTTTATCTTTCCATAAGTTTTACAGCTTTTTCCTACAGTCCAAAATATGCTCTAAAGTGTCCCTATAGGTGTGCATGGGTGAGTGTGTGTGGGAGTGATTGTGTGCCCTGTGACAGACTGATGACTTGTCCAGGGTGCACTCAGCCTTTGCTCAACAGTGGCCGGGACAGACTCCAGTAACACCTTGACTTCGGAATGGATTCAGTTGGATAAGAAAATGAATGGATGGGTGGAAGATTGATAATAAAATAAAATGATTATGACATGATTTGTACAAAAATCAACTTAACTGTACCAGTTAATATCTAATATCTAATTATAGATATATATTTTTAAACTATTTTGAGGTCCTGGATTGAAAAAAAAAATACTTTCCCAAACATGCAGCCATCATATAATTGTTTGAAAAATTACATTTGCTCTTGCACAAAAAACAAAAGAATATATACATAAAAAAAACAGTATTTGAAAATATATTGTTATGGTATTTAACCTTTTTTTTTGTGAGATTACATAAAACTACATTTTAGCGGAAAAAAAAAAAAAGTGTTTTATAATGTAGAAGTTCCTGGAGCGTCAGGGACCAACCTGCCATGTCTTCCTCCGACCACCAGAGGGAACCCTTTTCAGAGTTGACTGCCTCTGCTCACTACTCCTACTTCACCAGCTGTTCTTCTTTGTCATCAGCTTAATGTTTATATTCCTGCTTGCCACTCAGTTCTGTCCAAAGTCTTAAGTCGTCATTCCTAGCATTCAGTCTGAGCATTTATTTCTGTTCATCGCCTCTCCATGTTTTGACCTTCGCCTGTACATCTCGCTCCCGCCTTGCTCCTATGTTTGAGCTCTGCCTCACTAACTCCATTAAAAGAAGTTGTGTTTTAGACTCTTCATCACACCTATAGTCTTCAGTTAATAATTATTATTGAGAACTATTGTGATATTTAAGAAAAATTGTGCAACTTCAAGCTTTGTGTGCCGCAACCTCTACAAAAAATGCATACCAGATCCGGGACTACAGCATTTTTCTTTTTTCACATTTTCAGTTGCTGGTAAATCTTATGATTTTTGTTTGTTGGAAAAATTGTAACTTGGCTCCAAAAACTAAAAGAAAAATTACATCCTAGTACATATATTGTGGCATTTTCTTTTTAAATGACAAATCTACCAGCCTATAAGAGGTGGGTGGGGGATGCCAGGTGACCTGAGAAACAAAAAAAGAAAATACTATTTGTTGTTCCAAAGCTGCATTGACTTGTATGGGTTACTCCTGAGTTAAACAGATCTGCTGCTTACCACAGTTTTTATTTATTATGCTGTTTTTTATCCCAGACTGGAATATACATTTTCGCCAGGCAACATCTTTGGTGTGATTGATTGTTTATATCTTCTTCTGCAGTTTTGTTGCCTCACATCTGGAACATTTATGACATGCCAGAAGTGCACCCTTTAAATCATGTCTGGCTGCTTTAAAGGAGGTTTTGGAGTTTGATGGGGGGTAGAGGAAGTTTTTTCAGATTTCTAATTTTTGATTAAATTTCTATATGCAAACATATTTAGTTTTTTTTAATTCAGTAAAATATTGTTGGTGAAACTGGTTTATACATTTTAAAATGCTTGCTGGCATGTTCAGCTTTTTGGAAATGTGTGAAAAGGTTGTGCATAGTAATGCATATTTATTGCACAACTTGGGATCAATAATGCATATTCCTTGCTAATATTTTGACCTATGCTCTTTCGATTGATATTTATTCATTATATTTGCAAATAGTGCAAATATGCACTTTTGCTCTAAACTCACCTTAATTTAGCATCTATATGAGAGCAAAACCATTTTTTTTCTTAGTTGGAAATAAATTCAGGCATCTGGGGATTAAACTCTAACATTTTTTTTCAATGTTTGTCTTGTTTTGTTTCCCATCAGTCTTATTGCACGCTGAAATACACCACAAACTTATTCACCAAACTTTTTAATAAACAGAACAATCAATCACTGATCACTTTGATCATAAATCTAAGATGAACTAATGATAACAATGGAGGAATCACTGCATAGATTCAATCCAGTTTTGATAGATCACAGCCATGACTGTTATAAATGACCATTGCTGGATTTAAAGACAGATGTTTTCAACATAATAGGACACACTTGGTTGACCTGCAGTTTTCCTTTTGTTTTTCTCTGAGTAATGAACCAGCAGACGGAAAACACATGCGAGTTGCAGCAAATTCATTATGAACGTTGTGTTTAATTGCATTAATTACATATATTTAGTTTGGGGGATACAGCTACGTGCCTTTTCATTTAAAAAGGCAGAAACAACAACATTTACTGTCACGATTTAGAGCATTCAGCTAAGTTTTATTTAGCCGAGTTTCCCATCTAAAACAAATAAGAACTAATGAGAAGAAAATGATCTTTACGGCTCCTCAGCGTGTCAGCAGCAAACTGCAGGATCTGGCAACCCAGGTGTTTTTCTAAAGTGCAGCAATAACCAAGATATTGTGTTTTGGTAAAACAAATAAAATTTTTATGTTCGTTCACACAACATAGAGCCAAACTTTATCTCAAATACAGCTTTTTTTGGTCAACTCACTAAGTAACCTCTGCCGAGGTCTCCAAAATGATTAACCTTTTACCCCTCACCTATAAAGAGTTTGTGCAGACTAATTAATTGGTTTTGCATTTATTTTGTTCCAATAAACATTGTTATAAAAAACTTACTGTTCATTTTTAAGGAAGATGATAAAACCATTTTAATCTTCATCGAAGTGTGCTGTCATAGAGTTTATGGTGTTAATTGAGGTCTATAGAGTCAGCGATGAAGCTCATTGTTTTGTTATTTGTTGATCTTTGCAGCACTAAGATCTGACAGTCACCCAAACTTATCTCTACTTTTGAGAAAATTTGATTTTCCAGCTGTGAAGAATCGTATTTATTTATAAGACTTTTTTTTTCTTTTTTGATTCACTAAAGAAACAAAGATAGCCATCTGTGGATATCCAGGAATGTAAAGTCAAAACAAGTTTAATTCCACCTTGACAGATTTCACAAAGGTGTGCAAACTTGAAAACATGCACAAAAACATGGTTTTGATCTTTAACTGGCAAATTCTGCGCGACCAATTCAAGATGTTTACTTTTCATGAATATAAAAAAGCAGCTGCACAGTACAGATGCTCGGTAGAAGCTGTTGCCTCTCCGTGAAAAAGCGCCGCTTTGAATCTCAGTTGGTTTGCATGTTCTCCTCGTCCATGTGTTGATTTTCCTTCCACAGTCCAAAAACATGCTTTTAAGGTTAATTGTTATTTCTTATGTACACATGTGAATGTTTGATTGTGTGGCCCTACGATAGACTGGCAACCTGTTCAAGGTGTAGCCCACCTTCACCCTTCTGTAGCGGGCTTGGCTCCAGCAACCCTGTGACCCCAAAAGGGATTAATCGGGTTCTGAAGACGGATGGATGGATGGATGGTATTTCTGGCAGGTAGTGCAAAAACAGGGAGGAGTTGATGCAAACAGCCAAAAGTATTGCGCCTTCACTCTATCAACTATGAATGCATCTTTGCATCTATATTTCACACATCTGAAAGGCAGCTGCATACTGGCACAACTTTATGAAAAAAAATACTGCAACAGTGGATGGAGACATAGAGAGAGTTTCTTCTGGACTTGTCAATATTTTTGGAATATCAGGAGAAAACATATATAAAAGTATATATATATATATGTATATATATATATATATATATGTTTTTTTTTTTTTTTTTTTTTTTTTTTTAATAAAATAAACAAAAACAAAATAAACCAAAAAGGAAAATAAAAAGAAAGAAAAATTAGATGTATCTGCAAATCAGCATTAAAGTCATGGAGTTTTTGGTGTTTTTAAAAAATGGTCCGGTCCACAACTCAGAAGGAAATTTCTAATGAACTACGGCCACTCAAAGTAGGACTTTAAAAGTTGATTTTAAAACAATTTGTGTGTTTAAAGCTTACACTTCATCTGTTTTCTTACCTTCCCCTCTTTTCCAATACCGAACTTCTATTGTAAAAGTTCACTTTCCTCTTCTCTGATCTCTCCGATGCTCGTATCACAAAAAACTGCACACACCTCCTGCTTAATAGATGTCAGAGCATCTTCAAGGCCTGCAGACTGTTTCATTTGTTCTAGAATAAACCCAATTTTCAGGTTATTTGCTTGGAGTATGTGAGCTGCACCTGTCACTCAGTGTTGGTCAGAGGCATCTCTTCTGCCCTCCCATCTGTCCAATTTATGAAGGTTTTACTGAAAACAAATTCCGCTTAACCTTATCTGGTGGTGGTGTTTTGACAAATACTTTCATTTTTTTCTTTGTTTTTCAAATGCTCTTCCATTTTAAGTTTTTCTGGTGACATTTCTATGTTTTTGCTGGTGTTTTTATCTGCTACTTCAACTAGTTTTTCTCTTTTATTTTGGAGCAGATTTCATTTTGCACTTCCAAGTTTTCTGCTCTTCTTTGAAAATGTCCAGCGAGAAAACACGGAGCGTCCTCATTTAACCCCTGAGATCTGGGCTTTTTGTTGGAGTGCTTTTTTTATTTTCCCAATATGTGCCCGTAACGTCTCCGGAGGTTAAATTGTTGCTATTTGGATATGACTTGTGACGTTCTTCTTGAGCCTAACTGCCCCTCTGGGGTGGATACAAAAAAGGGGTAAACATGAATAGGGTGTGTGGGTAGTTCATACAGGGAGCCCTTTGAGTGAAAAATGTTTATGCATTTTTTTTCTACGGGCATGCTGCGGGTAGCAGTCTCCACCTGAAACCTACTCCAACCATCTTTTAATCTATTTGATCCATTTTTAATTAAAGTAATTTTCTAGGATATGGTTTCTACAGGGCGGCAGTAGTTCATTAGAAGTGTACCTCTGAATTGTAGGTGGGATTGTTGGCACAGAGCAACCCCGTCCCCTTCCCCTCCCCAGAATAGTGAGAGAAACCGGACATAGCCTCAGTCGTTGATCCCCTGTTATTCCTGGTCAACAGTCAGACCCTCCATCCCGTAAAACCACCTGACAACTTATAACTCAGCCTGAATAAACTGTATTTTATTGTCATCACCAAATCCTGTTTCATTCTGATCATGATTGGTTGTCCCACAGAGACTTATACGTCATAACCGGCACATAGCCGGACCAGTACTAGAGCATTCCCTCAGGGCCCCGTACAACAGCACCACTCACATATATATTATTTTGTGTTCTTTAGTAAACCCTTGACGTCTAAATTTATTGCTGAGTTTAAGTTTTTGCATTCATGTAGATGCTAAATCGCAGTAATTTTGGATCCAAAGTGGTTTGATCCATATTTATATCAATAATCATTAAGAAGTTAAAGATATTTTAGGCAACATTACATTTAAGGGAAAACTGTGTGGATTATAAGGACCCTGGACAGCGACAGTTACAGAGAATGTGCGCTGGAAGAGAGGGATCTGGTTCTGAAACAGCTCCACCCACCCTCGTGGTTTCTCTCCACCTGGAAGGTAAAGCTGTTTGAAGTCCTGTAGAAAGAAGGCAGATGAGTCTGTGGGAAAGCCAGACGGTGTCAGGGATGGAGAGGTCGTGCGCTAGAGAGTAACACCGTGCTGTCAGCTTCTGCTTTGACACTTCAGCCGGCTGAAAAAAAGGAAAAAAAACCCGCAAGTCTGAGAGAAGCAGCTTCACACTAGACCCTCAGCCCACCACTCACATCTTGGCTGCAGTTTCTGTCAGGCACTGAAAGATTCAGCTGGAGATGGCATTTTTAAAGTCCACCCCGGTAACCACATCACCTCTGTCAGATTTTGAAGTCTGGCATAAAGCTGTCCACCTCAGGCTGCAATGCTGCAGCAGCATAGAACCACAATGTCAAAAACACTAGATAAACTGCACATGTACTGGATGAAAGTTGCATGATGGTCCATGGAAGATCAAGTTTGAAACCACTTTGTAATTGTCATGAAGGTGATGTTTTTGGAAAAAAAGTCTGTTTATATTATTATGTAGAAGTCCTGGACTCCAAGGACCAGAATGTTTTCAAAGTTCGTCTTTCTTTCTTTACCTCTGAGTGAACAATGTTATCCCCACCACCTCCTCAAAAAAGATTTGCACTCTCCTACATTTCAGCATAGTGAACACCCCCTCCCCCAAGGACACAATGACATCACAGTTGACAAAACTGTCAAAAAACTGAAAAGGGTCAAAATACCTACAGATTTAAATAAACAAACAAACAAAAAAAAAGTTTCAAAATCCACTAACAAAACCAAAACACAGATGTCAGGGATATTCGAAGGAAGTTTGAAATTATTTGGAGACCGATAGCTTTTGTGGCAAAGTCTAAAATTTGGTGATTCTCACATTTTCCCACAACATGGGAAAAGAAAAGTTTGAATCGAGTGATCTTCATGAAATCTCACACACGCCAATAGGTTAAGTCTACAACCATAACCAACCTATTGTTGACCTTTGACCTCAGGAAGAAGCTCCCATTTTGAATTGAAAAAAAAAAAAAAAAAACTTTTGTACCAGACACAGATTTACACTCCTGCTAAGAATTGGGACCTATTGCCTCCAAACTCCTCAAGCTTCGTTGAAAAGCTGCTTTGAATAAATGGTTGGATTTAATATTTGTCGATTTTAAACGGTGTAAAAGTGGCAAGCTCACAAAGCTTCATTATCACATATTTTATCTGAATATTGTGAAAATTGACATGAATCTTTTGCCCAAGTTTAATAAAACAACATAACTTCCATATGAATATATTAGAAAAGTGGACTTGTTTAAAAAAAAAAAAAAGAAAAAAACAAGAAAACTTTTGTTGTTAAGGAAATGCAAATTTTTACTTTTGCCAATTCTAATAAAAATTACATTGATCTGCTCATCTTCCCCAGGCAATCAAAAAGTAAATTGGTTGCTATGGAGTTAAAACAAACAGAAAAGCTACCTTTTTGAAATAAGAGTTTATGTAATCAACTTGTCACCTGCAGCCCTGATCAGGATGGCTGGGGAAGAATGGGAGAATAAGGTTTTAGAGTGAGGTGAAGTGCCTAACACCTTCAGGCCACGATTTTAATTTTAGCTTTTAGTTCAATTAAAAAAAAGTGTAAGACAAAAAAGACACAAAACAATCCAATGAATTAATGGCTTTGGAGGATGAAAAACTTTTCTATGAAAACAAAAGAATAGATATTATGGTGTAAAGGGGACTTTTTAAAAACTTTTTTGGAACATGCAAATCACAAGAGTGTCATCAAGGATTTAAAGTGCAGGGATCCAGTTCAAACTTGCACCTGTTTTCTCCCTGTTACAATTCTCTATGCTGCATTTCATCTAATCGATTTAGTTATTCTCTTATTTCTGATCCAATCATCACTGTGCGGCCTCTCTGTTCTTAACTCCTGTTTCTGGTCATTCAACAGGTTCTGATCTGTTCTCAAACCCAAAATAGAAGTATTAACCCTCTTTCTGAAAGGGATTCATATGCAATGTACAAAATGTATTGAATTTAAATCTTAAAATATTATGGGATGGCCATAGGACCAACGGTTTGGCAGCTATTTTGTGGCAAAGTGTGAAATTAGGTGGTTTTCACATTTATGGAAAGTTTTGTTCAAGTGATCGTAATGAAATTTCACACAAATGCTACTAGGTTAAGTCTACAAACAATGTTTTATTGACCTTTGATCTCGGGATAAGGCCATTTTCTGGAATTTAAAAAAAAATATAATATATATATGTTTCTTGAATTTTATCAACAGGCACAAAATTAATGACAATATAAGTGTAAATATCCAACTTTTTTTTTTTTTAGAGAATGATTTCTCATACTTTTATTTATTTGACCTTTAGTGTTTTTCATGCACAGAAACAGGTGTTTTTTTACACATTGGAACTAAATAACTGAACAGAATGAGCTCAGTAAGGAAAAGCATTTGCTTTACATCCCAAGAAAACAAATTTAAACATCCAAACCTGCATATCAAAATGAAGAGCACAGGACCACATTCAGCCATGCAGTTTACATGTAAATTGTCCACCAGAAAATGATTTAATATTCCTACAGCTGCAACCATGCATACAGATTGCAGCAGAAAGGAGGAATTCAAATTTGATTATTACAAACAAACACCCCAAATAACTCAGGAGCCGGATGAAGGCAGATCTGATATGAACGGCAAAAGCAAGACTCATCAGCACAGAGTGAAAAAGTGCCTGATTTTTTTTTAAGCATTGCTCGCTCCACTGCAGGGCTGTTCTGCAAACAGCAAAATGAAATGATCCAGTTAGTAGAAACCAATGCAACCTCAATACAGTCCTATCACTTTTGCTGCTTCTAATCTCCTTTCCTTCAACCAAAGAGTTTCATTGAATAGCATAATAATAAAACAATAAAATAAATAAAACACTAGCAGAATTTTCTTTATTCCTCCCATGACTTTTCAAATATCTAATAATGTGTGCAGACCTAATTCAGTTTGTGTGACGAGTTGCACACTTCGTGAAATATGTTGGAAAAAAGTGTTTATAATCTTCAACCTCATCACTACATCATAGCATTGACTGAATAAGCAATGGGGAGAATACATGGATGATGTTGAGAGATCAGATTTATATATCTTAAAGAGTTCTCCAAAAGCATTGTTAAGAACGTTTCTACGTTTGGGTTCATAAGATCATGCAAATATGCTCCCATTACAGTGAGGTTCACCAGAAGCTGCGTCTGAATGACTGCCACTTTTAGAAGTACTTCTATGTCTCTGTGACCCAGTTTGATCACTTGCTATCCCACATTTGTTCAAGGAGGGAAAAAAATTAAAAGAATTGATTAACTTTATACGATTGTCTCCATACATAAAAAGAAAAATATCTTAGCTCCTTGACAACATCAGCTCTAAAATTACCTCGATTTAGCATTAAATCCAATCAAAAAAAATTTTTTTCTGTCATAGTCTGAAATAAATGTCTCCATATTGGTTTTGGACTCAACCAGCTGATCACAAAGCAGAGTTCTTGATTGGTGAATGTGAATTGCTGCCAAAGTTTAGGTTTTTTTAACGTAAGAGGTGTTGAGGTATCCTCTGCTAGTCTTCACGAGTTGGTTAATGAGGAAGATACAAAAACTTGTTTAGAAAAAGAAATCGATTTTTGCCCCAAATCAGTTTGGCTGTAAACAGCGGGGACAGCATTGTGAAACAGCAAAGCCGTGATGTATTACAAAACCTTTTTCTGTGAACCTATTCCAGCTTTATTTTAGGAACAGCTGTTTAACCCCTGAGTATTTGATGGGATTAAACACCAAAGACTCATGGGAAATCTTTCATTCGTCTTTTATATTTACTCTGCTCAAGCAGATCTAGCATGTCATGCAGAGCAAACATCTGCACTGATTCTTTCTCCTCCGAGTCTCAGCAGAGCCGGGCGGCGGCTGTCATGTGATGCGGCGCCCCCGCCGGGAACTTTGTGCGTCCGCTCCCCCACTTGCCAAGAAACAGGGGGCTATGGAATTCAGTTTGTAGACTCCCTGGTTACTATCTGTAGGATCTGACAGTGGCAGGCGTGTGAAGGAAGAGAGCCGCTGATGGTGGTGGATTTGAGCAGCAGCACGCATACACAAGGATGTATCTCTGACTTCTTAACAAAAATCCCCTCTGTCTTACACACAAACACAGCAGGGGGTTCTGATTAGATCTCATTCAGAGAGGGCTTCGATCAGCTCTTTACAGCAGCAGACGTCAAAACGCCTGCTGCGCAGCTTCAACCCTCCCCTCCTGTTGCTGCATTTTAATCCACTGGAGATATGCAGCGCTCGACTCTCCTCAGCATCACAAAGCAGCGAGATGAATGACGATGCATCTTGAATGCTCATTCAAACCCTCCAAAAGAAGCGGCTTAAACCAGTTTAGTCACGTGTCAAAATCAACCATTTTACCTCTGACTGTAGCTCCTCTGCTGCCTTAAATGCATATAATAGGTGATTACTCAGTAACTAAATAAAATTAAGATGATCATTCAAAAAATACAGTTTCAAACCAAACTTCTATCTGTCCGCTGGGATTTTTGAGTCTGTAGCCACGTTCACCTTGCTCTAAGCAAGGAAATGTCCATATAAACACGTGTTTTGGGCTTCAACTTTTTAAAGTCTCCCCTTCACTTGTAGCTATTCAAGTTTCTATGACCTTTTTCTGGCTCATTGTAAAAACACGGACAACCTTTGAACACGCATTGACAGTTAAACCAGGTCAAACTTTGACTATCAGGGATTGGGTGGTGAGAAATGAACAGCATCTCATATCAGTCATGGAATTGCCAAGCGTTTGAAAATTGATCATGCAGGAAAAATTCATAGTTGCTGTTTTATGATCAGCCAAAACAATATGACACCAAGTCTTTCATATATCAGAATATATCTGGGAATAAAAAAAAGCCTGGAGCAGTTTTTGCGAGATTTGAACCGCTGCTACATTTAGGTGATTGACATGCGCTGTAAACAGTAGAAAAAAAGAAACCCGTCTCAGCTTGACCTTAATGTGCATTCAATAATTTGCATTTAACTCATTCATAAACGCAGATCATATGCACCGTGTGTATGTAGCATGAGAGAAACTTACAGGGAACATGCTGGTTGAGCGGAAATGTCCTTGTGAAGGTTTTTTTAGTAAATAAAAACATATTTTTTGGCAACTTATTTTGAAAGATTCCTCTTTTGCAACGTATTTGTTACTAATAATTAGGGCTGTCAGGCAACTGCAATATTTAATCATATGTTTGTCCATAGTTAACTCACAATTAATCTTAAATTAATCGCAAAATGATGTATTACTTTTTGTGGATAAAAAGTGTACTTAAAGAGTATTAAGCAATTTAACATTGTTCATACGAATAAGACTGGTAAATATGTATCGCTATAATTATGAATACTTTATTTTTGCATCACTGCATTCGGAAACACTCTCTGAAAAAAAAAAGCTAAAATATGGTTTGGTCTTTAAGCTGTAGCTATCCATTTAGCTACAGACGTTGAAAGCTCGCTAGTTGTTGAGGCAGTCAGATGTTTTTTCTGCAAACACTGTTGCCAGATCGGGAATTTGGTAGCCAAAATGTATTTGAGCGAGTTGATATAATATGAGCGGGTTTGGGGTCTGGTCAGCATTTTGTATTCCTCATCAAAAACCGTTTCAATCAGGGACGTGCGGTCAGGGTAGGCAGGTGAGGCAGTACCACACTTGTCTTCATATCCTTGCCATAATGAGCAACTAATAATAAAATAAATATGTTCACAAATCTGTTGTTTAAATGCAATTTCTATGTATCATTTTAATCATTTTCTTTTAAATCTGTATATTTTGTGTATTTCTTGTTCAGTAAATGTTTGTATTTGTGCTCAGCTGGAATCGTATGACACCAAGTCTTCATATATTGTAATGGAGCTGTGAAAGAAAAAGTCTAGAGCTAAATTCACTAGATTTGCACTGTTTTTACGTTTCGCACCAAACCTGTTCCAACATGTGCTAGTATTGGGTAGCAACAGTCCAGTGTGAACACTGCATGCTAAAAGCATGTTTGAGGAACACATGTTCGGCACATTGTTGCATGCCTGGTGTGTACATACCGTTAGACATGCTTATTTTTATTTAAGTTCAAATATTAATTTAAAAAAAAAAAAGGAAAAACAAGGACAGTAATCAGAAACACTGCAACACTGAGACATGATGCAATATGGAAGGACTCTTTATTTATTTAACTTCAAACTGCCTTCATAAAAAGAAAAAATATATTTTTATTTTTGAAATATATTTTTCCAAATTTTAGAATCTAGAAAACTAACGAAAATAGCGTTTACTCTCAGTCATTGTTAATAATATCAGAGGGAACTTTATTTTATTTGTAGTAAAATC
Source organism: Oryzias javanicus (assembly GCA_003999625.1). Taxonomy (NCBI): domain Eukaryota; kingdom Metazoa; phylum Chordata; class Actinopteri; order Beloniformes; family Adrianichthyidae; genus Oryzias; species Oryzias javanicus. The sequence continues at coordinate 15,244,183 of CM012441.1, read as the reverse complement.
ACTCACGTAAATAACAATATCCCAGACTTATTGTGAGTAAGATGTATCATCATCACATTTTCTATTGTAAATTCATTTAAAAGGAGTGGCTTTAAATGCTTCAATGATTTATGAACAATAATACAGCTCACCAACATATATATTCTGCTTATGCCGTGTGATGTCTTTTCCAACTCACTTGTTTGTGATGCTCAGTCGATATTCCACCTGATGGTAAGCGACAAAGGGGTGCAGCTTCAGGCAGATTCCCGTTCATGTAGCTTAATGTTCCAGAACAGCAGCTTTTTACCCAAAGTGACAGCCAGAGAGGAGCTGTGCACTTTTACCAATCCCGTCGTAACATCTGTGATCAGACGTGAATGACTCAGTAATCAGTTGACTCTCTGAGCTGTCTGTGGTCCTGAACCATGAAAAACAAGCAGACAGATGAATGAGGTTAAACCAAGAACAAAATCGGGTGACGTCGATTTCAAACCAGGAGTTTATTTCACGGAGCTGGCAGATCATCTGTTTGCCGCTAAAATAAATAGCATCCCGATTATCAACATGTCTCCAGGTTCTGGATGTGACACTAATCTGAGCAGCCAGCGCTGCTTTTTAAAATCTAATGTGATTTTTGCTCATTAATCAGCTTTAGGTCAGAACCTGAAAATATGCTGTGGGATTGTTATATGGTAAATTATGCTGCATTTGAATGATAACTCCTGACATAGATTGTAGAGGAGGAAAACTGTCATTTGAATAAGCTGAGAGTTTCAGTTTAGTTTTATATTATGATATATTTAAACAAAGATACAATTCCTTGTTGATTTTGGTTCATTTTGAATGATTGATTCAATTTGATTCACTAACCTGAAATTTGATCCACAGTATTTTTAACCAAAATTTAGATAAGATACATTCCTGGTACGGAACAGTCCAGGTGAAGGTTTCCTTGTCTCCCCTTGAGATGCAGCATCTCATTTTTTCAAACACAGAGAATACAACACTAAATGAAAATACAGAAGGAATACACAAACAAAAACACAGAACATAAATGAAAATACACATATACGCCAAACAAATTAAATTCAAACAAAAAGACAAGACAAACTTGCTTGTACACAAAGTCCTCTTTACTACCTCCAGAGAATAAAAATTAGACTCAAAATACAACATAAACTTGTGTCAAACAGATCAATCTCGTTGGATCGTGGGAATATAAATCAATTTGTTGATCATGTCGATTAGTCTTTACACCCCTAGCATTGCATGTATAATCAAATATCTGCTTATTTGTGGTGAGCATGTCCGCAGAATGCCCGCAGAATTAATTGTGCATGTACATTTTCGACCTACAGGCTCACTGAGCGGTCTACAACTCTGATTTGATTTTTTGCAGCCCACTTGCATGTCCTGTACAGATTTGCCCATTTTTCACCCTCAGACAGTCCATGTCCAACCTTAAAGGCAGTTGTCGCAAAGACTTTAGTTCAAATTTAGCAACATATTCTCTACAGAAAGTGTAAGTATCACAAAGTTGAACTTCTTTAAGTAATTTAAGTGGAAAAAAATCACAATATGATGTATTCTAGAGAGACTATTATAGGAAAGTAAGGGGTTACCTTCACATAGAAGTACAGAGTTAACCATAATCTGTTTTAGAAGTTACAAACCAACTTGCACATCCCCGATTGGGACTTTCATTTAGCTTGTGAAACATTTGAGTCTCCGTAAGTGCAGAGAAGCATTTAAACTCACAAATCACACCGTGGTTCAAGACATGGTGCTTTCATCCACTCAGAGACCACAAGCACTTAAATATTAAGTAAGCTCAATCTCCAAAAACGGGCTAGCCAATTATTGGCTTTATTTGCTGTGAATCCCATTGGACGGAATGAAAAAAAAATCAGTCAACCAAGCGAACAATTCCCTCTCCAAAGCATTTTGTGGAGGCACAATGTGTGGAGACCCACGGGGGTTGGGGGAGGGGAAGGGGACAGCTTATTTAAGGGATGTTTTCTCCTCAACTTAGCAAAATCCCAACTGACTAACAGTGAGGAAGATGAAAGAAAAAGAGAGGAATGCATTCAGCTGTGGGAGTCTCCTGTCTTGGTTCAGTCAGATCATTGGAAGAGCAGCTTTCAGGAACGTGGCTCCATGTTGTAATTTTAGTTACATATCAGCACACAGACCAAACACGCTAAAAACTCATTTGCTACAATCCAAGTATAAGGTAACACATTTTTTTTTTCTTTTAACACACTTAAACCGTCTTCTTTTGGCTAATTTAGTTCTTAAAGACCCAATGCACTCCTTTCTTTATGTATTTGATCTTTTAATTGTGATTATGCCATCTTTAGCCAATATCACAAAATCTGTCATTTTCTCACACATAGTTGTCATAATTCATGTCAGCGTTGTGGGCGGAACCATTGGTGCAGAGCAACTCAACCCCCGCCATTTTCTCTCCCAGTTGCTTAGAGCTCAGTCCGGTGGCCTTGTGGCTCGCCCAGCGTATTTTCTACCTCACAACTACAAATCTTTTCAAGCTGCTTTTTTCTCTTTTGTCTGCTCTTGATTCACCAAGATTTGACATTTCACAGCAAAACTGAATCTAATGAACTCAGTTTAAAGAATAATCGAACCCTAAATCAACTTTTTTTTTTTTTTTGTGGCTGTAAATGGGCTTTAAAAGTTCTGTCTGTTGGTCCTTGACAATTTTTTGAAAATTTGAAATAAACTTGTTTAATTCTAAAAATAATTATCTAAAACAGGGGTCCCAAAAATACGGCCCACGGGCCGAATCCGGCCCACCTCTGCATTTGGACCGGCCCCCAAACAGTATGAGAGACCCATTCTTCTTTTTTTTTGTCAATCTGGCCACATTATCCAGACCTACATAGAACGTGACTTTTTATTCCACCCTAACTACTTTCCCCGTACGGTCCCCATCGGGATGATTATTGTTTCACTGGGCCTTCTGTCCCCAGACGTCCAGCCGGCCTGGTTCACATCACCATTAGTGAGAAATCCATCTGATTTCTGCTGGGTATCAAACTTCACCAGGGGACACCAAGTTCATACGTTTTCTGGATGGGAATTTTTGGCCCAGCCATGGAGTCTAATGGTTTTCACTCTAGTAAGAACAGAATTGCATCTTTGTCTTTTGCAGATGATGTGATTTTTGATAGGAGACATCTTGACAGCACAAGGGAGGTTTGCAGTTAACCCTTTCACACCAGAGCTGTAGCTCAAGTGTTGAGATACCGTTAACTCTTCAACCGTTGACACAATTATTGTAATTTAACTGACTCTGAGGGAAGAAAAGCGGCTTAATGTGCTGCGTATTGGTGCAAAGCCGTTTTTATCTGCGTCAGAATCAGCTGATTTGTGATTTCTGTAAATGATCAAGTACTTCAACGTAGGTCAAAAATGTGTTATTTTGATGTTGTCGGCAACAGCATGTGAGAGGGTTAAAGTAAATAAAGTGCATACATATAGAACAGCACAATGAGTGGTGCTTCAGAATCTTATGGAATTCCATCGATCGCTTTAACTGTTAAAAAGTTATGCTATGTTAAAGAGTATTTGTTATTTAAGCGTCAGGTTTATTGATTTAATGTATTCTTTTTTAAGCAACCTGTAAGACAAATACCTGCAAACAACTCCAGCTTAGTTCTACTCCAGTAGTTTACCTTGTTTCATCTGTAAAAAATGTTGACACAGTCAAATAAGGTACATTGTGCTGTGAGTTTAGATGACTTTTGGTCACTACCTGATTCAACTATTCATGCTATGATTGACCTATCCAGATTGTGGCTCTCCTCACATTTGGTTACTGAAGGAGTTTCATTGTAGAAGTGCAGCTCATTGTCAAACAAAACTAATGCAGATTGGTAATCTAAATGTTTTCCAATGGAATTGTTGAGATTCCCTTGTATCCAGTAAGGAAACTGATAAGGATATATTTGGGAACAAAGAACTGTCGACATCTTAGCGTGATTATTTGTAAACATTAAACCAGAACCAGATAACAAGTACTTGGTTTACCAGTGAAGCATCTACTTTCCAGGATGTACAGTGATGCAATGGTTGGAGCTCACAGCAAGAAGATCTTACTGCAAATCCCACCTGGAACCTTTCTGTTTGCACGGTCTCCCTGTGCATGCATGAGTTTTCTCTGGGCACTCTGGCTTCCTCACACACTCCAAAAACATGCTTTAAAGGTTAACCAGTGTGTAGCCAGTCCTGCAACAAACTGGCGACTTGTTCTGGGAGAACTCCACAATTTCCCACCAGCAACCCTCTGGCCCCAAAATTCACCTGGAAATATTCAAATATGAAAAAAAAGTGTTTTCTTTAAAATCGTCTGAATCAAATATTTTTATTTGTGCATCAACTGAGTCTGAAGAACTTCCCTACTTGTCAAATAACTGTAATTGTGTGAACAAGATCTTAGTTATTCCGTCTAATTTCATCTCCAGCATCATTTATGCCAGTTCAGTGTAATATGGAGTGCAAATTGATAGCTTTTTAATGTAGCTGTTTAACAAAAGACATCGCTCCATGAATATTACATTCATTAATGCTCAAACTCTTTAGCAAACGTTTCTGACAGTGATACACAGCAGAGTGCTCTTCCGGAAGGAGGTTCCCGTGTTGCTCTTTCAGCTATCAGAGCAGACTGCTGTATTCTACAGTTTATTTTCCAATAAATGGTTCTTTAGTCTAATGTGAAGTTGTTGTAACACCCTTCTGCGCACTCCCACACAAACCAGATGAAATAAGAATACTGTGACAACAGAAAAAGTACAGAAATGAGGCCCGAATTAGATCAATGAGATAAACGTTCAGTGTTGATTCATGGGAGAAAATGCTGGTACTGTTTTGTGATGTATTGCAATAAGTATTGCATTGTGATTCGTGTATCGTGATACGCATCGTATTGCCAGATTCTTGCAAATACAAACCCCTACTTATTGGTACCACGTAAAAAAAGTGACATCACTATACGTTAGCTGCGTTTATATGGCACACAGTCATTTAAAAAAAATATATAAGAAATAAGTACACCTTATTGTGCGGAAAATTCAGTACTCTGCTTTAGCGTTTGTATTTTGTGAGCATTTGAGTTTTTTCTTCATGATAATTGTAAACGTCAGGATGCAGTTTCCATTAATATTCTACAAGGCTGTTTCGTTGCTGCTGTGTGCCCCTCAACTATATTGCTTTCAACTTGAGCCATTCCTCCTGCTGGGGATTGTTCTTGACTGTGGCAGCGCCATGCACCTGTGACCTCTGCAGCAACCATGAGATTACATGTGGCCCGCTTGTTGTTTACCCTTTGAATTTAGAGTCTAAAACCCTCAGGAGTTAAAAACAGATTTAAATTAAGTTTGTATCACACTATTAAAATATTGGTGCAGCGCCGTCTCAATTAGCACTGTTTATCCAGCTTGAATATTAGGGGGAATTTAATGTTATTTCGCTTTCTCCTGGGAAGTTCACAATTTCGCATCAGATACAGTGCATGATGGGAATAATGTCCGTTCCACGTTGACGGTTTGTGTCCACGCCTGCTTTGACGATACATAGTGTGGAATCATGAAATGTCCACACCATGAATGGTTGCATGAATTTCTAGGTAAAGGTAAGTGCATGTTTCATAATCAAGCAAGTATTTCTCCCTGACAATAACTGCAGGCAACTGAAAGCCATCAATGTATAATCCTGACCCCTGCTGCGTCTGTGTTTCAGCTGTCAGAGCTGCTGCTATCAGATGCAACATTTCCATCTGCATAATGATTTGCACGAAAGAAAAAAAAAAGTGTTTTTGTACTTCAGACAGGGGGAACAGGCTGACATATCCACAACAATTCCACATAAATCTCTTTGATTTGTGAAATCTCACAGGTCTTCTCTTCAGATCTGGATATCCCCACATCAGCAACGCAGGCTGGCAACACACCACATGTAGCCATGAATCCAAATGAAGGCTTTGACACTTTATGGAGTAGTCCAGGTTGGAGAGAGGAGGCTGAGAATGCAACAGCACCAACTAGCCTTCTAACTAAAAATGGAAAAGGAATATAAATTATTAGCACAACTGCAGAAGAGGTTGTTTGAGAAAAAGTTAAAAATAAAAGTCAGTAGTATTCAAACACATTTAGTGACTCAAAACAACGAACTGACAGAGCTTACTTTCATCTCTGTCTTATTCGGATTAACATGTTTTATAACTAAAATAAGTAACAGTATTGATTTTTTAAACAAATAAGTAAATTAAAGGAAGACAACCGATTTCTTGTTTATCTCTATAAGAAAAACTTTGGATCCTGATTCAGCAGGCTGTGAGAGGGGCTGAGTCATCACTACAGTATCACCCAGTTGATGAGAAGATTAAAAAAAACATGTATATCTGACAACAATAAAAATAAAGCTTTTTCTCCAATGCAAAAGGGGTTTAAACAAATGTACATTTTATATGTTCACTGAATATTAGCCTCTGTTGTGACAAGTACACATTTGCCTTACAGCTTTTATCACTTTAATAGAGGTTCAGTATTGAAAACTCATCAAATAACTTGCAGTCTTACAGAGATACAAGCCAGATGGTGGCCGAAATGTTTAACATCAAATAGCTTATAAAGAAGTGCAAAAATGGTAAGATAGTACTGTGGCAATATGCACAACCCTACCTCACCTTCAGGGTCTGTTCTTGACTAAAACACAGTCATTCTTAAGTAGTGGTTCAAAAAAAATATGAAAATGTGCACATTTATCAAGATACATAAATGCATAGTTACCTCTGGATTCAGATTTGCCCAGTGTTGTGTAACTTTGTTGTGCACAAAATATTAGATGATTTATCTGTCTTTACTTTAAGCAGTCAAATTTTAGTTCCATAAGACAGAAACCACTAGTAATTTGTAAAGTAGTAGTTGCAGGTAAACAGTTTTATTGTTTTTATGAGTAAAGAACTTTAAAAGACCAATCCTACCTATAGATATATCATACCTATAATGCCATATTCACACCATTCTTGTGAATGTTTTTGAATACACATTATGGTGTTCACACTGGTCAAGCAGGAAGCAGCGTCTTCTTCTTACTCTTTTGCTGCTTAAAAGTGCATGTCTGCCACCTACAGTTGGAAGAGGGTTGCCGCAAAATCGTCAAAGCAAATCTTGTTAATCTTACTCCAGGTTTTTCTCTCAGAGCTCTGTTCAGATTTATGAAAAACTTTGTGACAAATAATTCTGTCCAGGAAGATGGAAAAATTATCAATTTCTCCTCCATTTATATATATTTTTTATTAGAAGCTGTCTCTCGAACTACAGGCAATATGAATGTATCTTTACAAAAAGAGCCAGCCAAGTGTTGTGAAGTGAGCAGAAAAGCAAACTACTGTCTGGCGAAATGCCCATGAGGCTTAAATTATTGTTTAATTCACTGTCATTCCCTGCAGTTCTGCAGTGAATTTTGGGTCGTAAAAACAACTGTGACACCCATCAGTAGCAGGGTTAGGCTCCGGCATCCCCGCGACCCCAAATGGGACAAAGCAGTCAAGAAATGAATGAAAAACAAGCGTATCTTTAAAGCAGGGGTCTCAAACTCGCGGCCCGCGGGCAATCTGCGGCCCGCGGGATGATAATTTGCGGCCCTCGTCCTCATATGAAGATTACTGTTAGTGCGGCCGCAAGGCTGATATGAATGACAGTTTGTGTGGCCACAGCTGAACGAACCAATCACGGTAAGGTATATGGCTCTGGAGGGCGGGACATCGGCGGGCTGTCCGAGCCTCCTCTCTCTTTAATTCATTCCTCCAGTCAGCTGGGTGGAGGAGGAGCCATGAAGCTGTGAAGAGCTTTCTCACTGAACGTGATTCGCGGGCCCCGCTCCTCTTTCGCCACGTGATACACAGCCTGCCGCTTGTCAAAAAGCGTGTTTCTGACGCCGCGCGACAATCCCGCGCACGCATCAAATATTCCGCGCGGACAAGTCTGACCCTCACGAGCGCTTTTTCCTCCTCCACGAAAAGAAAAAGTCCTCGCGAGAGAGACTGACTACTTCCGCGTGCGTGAGTGATGCCCGCGAGCGAGCAGAATCACCGGAGCAGCGCGGTCACGCACGTAGCAGTGGAGATTCTTCTTCTATGGTGTTTTACCGTTCATTAGCGCTGCTGCGACTGTGCGTGAAATATTGAACCGGGTTGAAGACTCAGCGCGCGCTCAGTGCGTGCACGATTTGTGCGTAGAGCTTTAGACCAGATTTAAAAACTTGCGTATCAATGCGCGCTCCAACCTTTGAGTGAGCGCTGCTCTCAGCTCAGAAATGAAGAGTTCTGTAAATACAGACGTTTGAAACTGAATAAAAAATAGTTTTCTCTTGTCTAGTGTTTGTCAGGTATTTTCTCTAGACCCCCCCCCCCCACCTTTTTCAGCTGCAAACATCATCAGTATCAGTTAATTTAAGTTAAACGTATTATCACCTCAAAATATCATACTTTATTATCATTAAAGAATGATTTTAAAAATACATCTAGATAATCTGTTTATTAATTGTTTTCTTTCTTTTTTTTTTTAGAATACTTCCAAAACTTCCAGACAAAGTAAAAACAATCTTTCCTTTTTCCCTCCACAGTAGTGATGGAATTCTGTCTTTTCTCAGAGGTTCAGTTCTTTTGCATTGGTTCACTGTAAACAGCAGCTCTTTTCTGCTACCAAATAGATTTTTAGGTTGTTTTGCTATATTTAATTTACTATGTAGGATTATGCACAATATTCATCACTAATGTAAACATGTTTTTATTCGCATTCCCTCCAGGTGGCCGCGCCCCACCATTTGAGAAACACTGTCAGTCAATATGTGGTTTCAGTTGTCTGTGTCTGCTGTATGGTCATTGTTATTATTTTAATTATTAATGATTGACTTTCTAATTCATTTTTTTAAATTAATTAATTCATTCATTCATTATTTCGTGTTGAAAATAAAGATATTTGAGAACATCGGAATGTTTTATCAGCGATTTTCTTGTGGAAATCCTGATGCGGCCCGGCCTCACCCAGACTCTGCCTCCAGCGGCCCCCGGCTGAATTGAGTTTGAGACCCCTGCTTTAAAGTCTTAAGAAAAGTGCTAAAAGTGGAAAATACTGTTTAAAAAACAAGGAAAATAATTAGATTTCTGCTGAACTCCACAGAAATGTCTGAAATTTCACATTTCATATGTGTGTGTTTTGCTTTTCTATAGGAAGGTGTGAATATTGTGACTTTTTTTCCTGAGATTTTGAGACCAAAACTCCAAACTGACCTGTGGATTCTTCAGAGTTGTCTAAGGCTTCTTTGTGTCATGCTCAGCACATGAGAACATGGCTGCTGTTGGTCAGCTTGAATTCCAGCCTCAAGCTCTCCTCCATTTAGAAAACTTCTCCACACCCAATATCTACAATCTTCCTTTTTTTTTCCTTCTTCTCCAGACTAAGTAAATTCCACAGAGAATTCATGAAATAGCTCATTTCTTTTTTTTTTCTCATTTTTTTTACTTTTTGTCACGCTGTTCAGCTAAAACTACACCATCATCCTGGCTCAGCAGCTTAATCCTGATTGCAGATGTACCTGTCTGTAGCACGCTTTCACTCAAGTGTGGCAGGCTTGATCTCGTCCTGGACTCGCAGCGTTTACTGCAGCTCCACATGAGGCTGTTAATGCTCGGCTGTGACACCTCAAGTGCTGAAAACCCATCTGAAATAAATTGGTGGTAAGTGAGCTAATAAGTGGGACGAAAGTCGACGTTGATTGCCAGTCTTTGTTCTGCCTTTCTGTGGAAAGAGCAATTAGCATCCATCTGACAGTCCATCACAGCAGCTGAAATTGGATTTTGGTCGACAGCAGCTTCAATCAGACCCTCACTGACACAGCACTGTGTTTTTTTTATTTATTTATTTATTGTTTTAAGCAAAGGCGGAGCTAAAAACAGCTAATTTGTTTCATGGTACGTTTCTGCGTCTCTTGTTTACAACCGTCGGAAAATAAAGGCAGGTCGAGCCTGGAAAAATGCCTCAGAACAGCTATTTGCTCTGGAGCGGAGGAATGCTGCAGTGCAGCAGAGACAAAGAGCTGCAGCGCCATCTAGTGGCAGCAGATGTCACTAACACTCCCCTACAGTCTTCATGTAAATACTTCGACATTTGCAGAGAAAAAGGAAGGAATTTATATAAGAAAATAAAATAAATAAATTAGCAAGAATTCATCAACATAAATCAGGCAATCATTGTGTGTTTCAATGTTTTTGAAAATTATAGGTATAAACTAAAAAGGTTTAACAAACTGAGGGATTTTGAAATACATATTCACTGATATGCCATCATTATATGCCATCATAACTTTAACTTCTCCTATGTTTTTCTTCTGTAACTATAATCTCAAGATAATCTAAATCTAATCATAAGTATCCACGTAAACTTAGTTTAGACATTTTTTTAAATGTAAACATATATAGTTAACAATATATAGTTAAGTCTATCAATACACAAAAAGGAAAAACAATACAAGTCTTTCATGTAGACCAGGAGTCTCCAGCCTGCCACATGTGGTTCTTTGAACCCTCTTTTGTGGCTGTTTGGTTTAAAAAGAAAAAAAAAAAAAAAAAAAGTTTATATTATTTTATTTTACTTTATTTTAAAAAGTAATGAACTTTTTGGACTAAATGGCAAATCAAAACAGTCATATAGATCCAAATTTTTACTCATTCACAAACAGTTGTACCCATAATTCTTTAACAATCCATCAACATTATGACAGATTTTTGAGCACCGTTTGTAGCACAGAAAATCAATTTGAGTTCAGCAAGCACCACCAAAATTCATATTTAATGTGGACTGGCTTATAAAGTCAACTGTCTCATAAGTAGATCTAATTCAAGGATTTTAAGTGCCCAAAAAATAAGATCTATAGATATGAATAATATTCCTTGCAGAGATGCACCAACAACAATAAAATAAATTCTGAATACAGTTTGTATTTTTTTTTTCTTTAATCATTGCTGACATAATACTACCTACTAATACATTTGCTGCATTTGGATGATCCTATGTGGCTAAGTATCTTTCATTTTGAAAGGAAGTCATGTGAACCTTTGTCAAAGGTTCTAAACTATGTCACTATGTGATTAAAAAATGCAATGTTTATATTTTATTTGTACAAAAAAATAGTTCATTAAAATAACAATAACATAAATGGAAAGTAGTGTCTTATTTTTTCTTTCTTAAGGGTGAAGTAAGACTCCTTATGTTGACATTTAAAACTGGAGGAACAATGGGGAGTCACTAATTGGTAACTTTATAACCAATATATGAAACTCGTAACATCTGGATTTTTATTGAAATAAATCTATAGATAGAAACTGTTAACTGGTGTGCTTTACCTGAACCTAAGTTAAATTCCCAAATATATTTTTTTTACTTCACCAATTCTGGATTGATGTATCCCCCTTCTGGAAATGATCAAACATGTGTGTTCTGGTCAGATATTTTCCTATCTTCTCCCACATGTTGTCAGCAGCTCGCTCAGGTAAAGTGTCAGTGGCTCAGGAGCTGAGAGCATTTTCTAAGTGCAGTTAGATTTCACTCAGCAAGGAAATGAGCACTTTGTCTGCTGATTATAGGCTCACTGCCACTCTGCGCTCCTTCAAAGACCTTTTTTTATTCAGCCAGCTTCTTTAAGAGGCCTCATTGTGTTAGCACAAGTATACATTCACATGGATTGTTCTCTATTATTACCATGTTAAAACACTGCTTTGTCTCCTTTACTCCCTGATCTGAATGACTAAGACATAATGCTGGTTTCTTTTAGCAAAATGTGCAGACATCAACTCTCTTAAGTACTTAAGAAACTTCTCTACTTTAGGCGACCTATTATTAAACTAAACTCAATTCAGACAAAAAGTTAAAGACCCACTCGAATGAAAATTGTGTTCCATCTAATGATGGAGGTCATGTAGAAAATTACGCTTAAAATTACATTTCCAGGAGTTTCTTTATTCAAATCTCTGTGAATAAGGAGCAGACACAAATATGTTGTTTTAAATAGCATGTTGCAGTGACGAGGATGTTATAGTTACATGGGCTACCTACTTAACCCTATTTTAGTGCATCCAGTTGCAGACAAATAGATCCATGTGGATCTTTGTTTTCCTCAGCAGAGTTGGCATCTGACACAAAACTGTACAGCTGGACAACTCCAACATTGCTCATCACATTTTGGTGCTCCATAATGTTAGATTTGGGGAGTGAGAGACTGTGAGCTAGCAGGAAAGAGTACGAGCAAAGGGATGATGGGAAACGAGAATAGGCTTACTCAATGCCAACGGTTCTGCCTACAACTCTGAGGCAAATTCCTGAACTACTGCCGATCATGTAATTAAAAAGCAAAGGGGCCAAAGAACCTTGAGGCACACCACATTTAATTTTGTGTACCCCAGAGAAGCGTGTGTCCATGCTTATCAAAGTTTCTCTCTGTGAGAAACAATTTAAATCACTTGTGGAAAGTATGCCTGAAAGGCATACTTTTTATAAGTATCAGACGATAAACACTATCAGAAGTAGTTGTGGTCAAAAAAGGTTGATTTATCTTTCCCAACCAGGGACATGAACATTTTTCTGTTTGTTAAACGAATTAAAAGAAAGGGATTGATTGTACCATAATTTGAAACAGAGTTATTCTGGGTGACAGTGCTCCATTTTATCAAGTTATAAAACATTCTCCTTAAAGTGTCATGCTATTATACAAGACAGGATAGTATTAGACTTGTTCTTACCTAAAAAAAATAAGACAAAAAAAAAAAAACAAAGCAGTGAAAAAGATGGATAGGCTACTCAAAATTCTAGCATTTGTATTAAATCAAAAACCTGAGAAATTACTACATTCACTGCTGCCACTCAGAAAATTTATAAAGAAGATTTCCAACACTATGAAACTTAAAAACGTACAAGATATTTATGAAGAAAAAAACACCTAATCAGCACTCTTCTAAAGGGTTAACCTGTCCATATTAATTTTAAAATTAAAAATTTTAAATGTTAAAAATAATAAACTCATTAATCTGCTTTCGGTGTGGATATGAATAAAAATATTTAGAATAAAACAGGACTGTTATTCTTTTCATGGTATTTATTTATTTATTCATGCAATATCCAACAATTTTAACAAGAAACTTGATAACACAAAGATGTAAAACTCTACATAGAAGCTTTCAGGAATTCTTGTGTCTTAAATTGGCCATTACAATCTTGTCTGTGTCATTCCAGGAGCTTTGGCACAAAAATTAAAAACAAAAGTGAAACTGATAAAAGACATTCCATTCAAATTAAAATGATGCAAATGATTTATTATTTTTGCAAAAAAAAAATGTCTTAATAAAAAAAAAGGTTTTTCAAAGCACAACTGGAATTTATTTCTAAAAAATATTAAAAAAAAAATAAATAAATAAACAACAGCAATTGATGGGATGTTTTGTGTCCAGAAATAAAAGTTTTAAGCATCAATTTGTGATTTTGTTTTAAAAAAAAAAAAAAAAAAAGTACATTTAAGTTCAAGATTTCTTAGGGTAACATGATATGATGTTAATAAAAAATGTGCCACAGAGTAGACTACACTGAAACTTTTTTTACACATGGAAATCATTTTTATAAACATTTTTAAGCCCAGTCATATCCATTATTTACCATATGTAAAATTAGGGTTTATTGGAAAAAATAACAATTCTTTTTTTTGACACAGTGTGTTTTCCTAAACTGCAAAGTTATGCGGAAGAGTTAAATAAAAAACAAAAAAAACAAACAAACACATGAATTTATTGATAAACATGATGAGAAGACAGCCGGATGAAGCTGCAGTTTATGTCTTGACGGTGGATTTTGTGCTGGCTCTGCAGTTTTTGCTTCTTCACATGTCTAAACCGTAGCAGCTTCAGATCAAAGATGAACCTTCATATTCCATCATAATAATGTGGTTACGTCAGAGAGAGTAAGTTAATGTCATAGCATCCATCAACCTGACAAAAAAACAAACAAACAAAATTCACATTATAGCTAGAATCAGTGTTAGATCAGTGTTGTTTCCTTAAAAAAAAAGAAAACTTTAGAATGAATTTCTTTCTGTTTTAGTGTATTTGAACCATTGAACATCCTATTTCTCTTGATTGCCTTGCCACTGACTGTATATGAGAACTGGCCCAAGTGATTGTGATGTCACCTATATAAAAAAAGGGGTTACTTCTGGTTCCAACCAAATGAATTTAATTTATTTAATTAAAAAAAAAAAAAAATATATATATATATATATATATATATATATATATATATATATATATATATATATATATATATATATATATATATGTATATTCTATTCTATTCTATTACATATGCCATGTTGGAGCTATACGACATCAATAAGTAGTGACTGATTCAAATTAGTCTATGTTACTGTGACTTAATCATTGTAATTTAGTCATTGTGATCTAGTCATTGTGACTTAGTCCGGTAATGGTACAGTAAGGAATGGTACAGTACAGTCCAGGTAATTCTGGTGAGCGTTTCCACTTAGTTAAGGCCCGCTTCCGCTATGCGGTTTGTTTTAACGGCACATGCGTGGTGTAGAGCGCTACCGTGTAATTGTAGTGCAACAACTAGAAACGCAACAACAATGGAGGTCATCCAGCAGCTCGTCTTTTTCTTGCTTTACTTATCGTGTATAACAGGAATTTTATGTTTTTTGAAAGAAAATTGTGAGTTGCTAAGAAGAATACTACCAAATGCTTACAAACGTTGGAAATGTTAGCTTAAATGAGCATTATATTGCCGCCTTCTAATGTCATTATCACTCTCTGCCAATCAATGGGTGGATACAGCAGATTTGCCACAACCGTTCGGTTCAACTTTTCAATGGAACGACAACCAATGAGGGCCCCCAAGAGGTACGGGTCGGTACTGTTAAATGGGTCCATTTTACAATGGAAAGGTTTAAAATACCAGACAGTATCGGACCAAATGGCTCAGTGGAAATTGACTTGGGAACAACTCTAGCAATTTAAGAGTGAGCTTGTTAGAAGTCCATACCCGTGCAACTGAAAGCTGGCTTGGGAGAATGTGTCAATCAAACATGCTTAAACGTTCAACATGGGGGCCAGCGAGCACATACTTCTATTGAGGTATCTGATTGGCCAGTTTATAACTTGCTATAAAGGAAAAAAAATAGGCCTAGCAAGGAAATTAGATAAAATTAGATAATTAGATAAAAGCAAAAATTGTTATTATGATAAAATGACTAAGTAATAGCTGTTTCTTTCTTTGAAGAAGTCTATTGCATTTTATCTTCTTGGAACCAGCAGGAACTATTTATTTGGAACGCCAGTGGAGAGTGGTCACTCAGTCCAGTTCTCATTCACAGTCAGTGATTTGCATGCTGTTCCTCACCTATTCGTTTGAATACAGATTGTTCATCAAAATTTAAATTGTACTTTTATCAGATGTGCACTTGAAGAGTATTTTTCCTTTCAAGATAACCTCACATTTGTCCATTATATGTATTTAAAAACACCAACATTTCTTAATAATCTAGGAAACAAGAAAATGTTTAAATGTATTTCTTAACCTGAAACAAAGGACTCACATCAAAGCGGCCTATGGAGGCGGTGGTGCGGTTGGCCTGCATCACTTCAGTCAGAGCCCACATCTGCTGAATACTGGAAGAAACAGTCTGGGGGTCTGGGAGACCCTGTAAAGAAGATATATGCCTCGGTTTTATTAAAAACTGACAACAAGTCATGTGGGAAGGTAGTAAAACAAGCTGTAACGTCACAAGAACATAAAGCATGAGCAGTACCTCTAAATCAGTAGGCTGCTTGACCACAATCAGGTCCGACAGCCAATCGGAAACCTCCTTTTCTGGAGCCTGCAGCAGGAATGAGAGCACATAAATGAAGACAGAGTTGTTAACTTTTCAGTTATTTATATGTTTGATCAAGTGCTTTATTTACACTTTGGCACCACCTGCTGAGGGTTCTAGAACAACAGCTGTCAATCAGATTCAGCTGCAAATCTCAGTCAGATCTGTTCAGAATTCAGTGGATAGATGCAGATAAACAGCACGATCACATAACATGAAGAAAACATTTAAAAAAGAAGCAAATTAATAAGATATTGCACTGAAGATAAGATTATTTTTCATTGAGGACAGATTTGAAGTTTAATTTATTTTGATCATTTTTAATGCTGAAGTGAATTATTACTTTGCAGGTTTTAAACTCTGATTCAAACTAAATAGGCTTTTATTTTTTTGATCTTCCTATCATCGCAGTGACTCATTTTTCTCCTTTTGTTGCAGATCATCATCTTCCTTGTCTTTTCTTGTCTTTTTTTTTGCAACATTTTTTGCTCTTGCTTTATTGGACTTTAAAGCTAAGTTTTAGGGGTTGTTTTTTTCTCCTGCTGCATCCTGTGAGTTCTTTTATCCAAACAATGTCACACGAAGTCACCTTTTCCACAGCTTGTGCTTTTTTCTTTTTTTTTTATTTGATCTGCTTCATCCCTGATCTGTTTTTGTTTTAGCCTGCTTATTTTTCTGAAATTATTATCATATGGATTTTTGAATCATTTATACTCATCATAAAAAAATATTTTTCCCCATCAAAAATGGAAATTGAACTGTAGACTGACTCTGGTTGACCATTTTGGCCGTTCAACCATTTTTCTATTTCTAAGTAAAAAAACATCAAAAACTTTACAGGAGAATGCTGAATGATTCAATTGTCCTAAAAATGTAATATTTTCTGTTAAAAAATATAAACTTGAATGTCATATTGAATCTTTACACATATAGAAATAAATGTTTCAATCTTTTTTTTCCATTTTAATTTTGATGTTTGTCACCTACCAGTAAAAAAAAAAAAAAAAAAAAAAAAAAAAAAACTCTTTGAATTTTGTGAAAAAATCAAATTGTTTATAATTTGTGATGTAATTTCCTAAAAATATCAGGTAAATATTTCCAAACGCCAGCAAACTTTTCCTAAAACATTTCAGTATTTGTTCATTTGTTCAGAATTGTCAGATTTGATTTCATTTGATTTACCATAATTTTCAAACACAACATAAAAAGTTAAATAGTCGGATAAACATGATAAACATAAAGTGACAAAGACTTCTAAAAAGAATTGGATGGAGAAAAAAATGTATTAATTGCCACTTCCAATCTTATAATCTTGTTGCTCTACATATTTCAATGTCTGAAATAAATGCTTTGAACTGAATAATATTTGATTGATATGTTGGACATAAAATATTTATGTACATGAAGTAATCAAAGAATAAAATAAAAATAAAAAATAGCACCAAAGCATTGTCAGGAATTCATGATTGTCAGAATATTGACTAATTAGGGTTTTCATTTACTAATTTAGGTTTCCAAAATTCTTTTTAGCTGTGTGACATTTTCACCCTATTTTTTTTTCATATTTTTTCACAACTTCATCCCACATGCTAATACTTTTTCTGTTGTCCTTACACAAGGTTGCTTGATATCTTGATGTCAAGACAGCCATCAACACTCTTCACAAGGAAGGTATATCAGAAAAGCTCATAAGTAATAAATCAGGTTTTTCACAGAGTGCTGCATCAAAGCATTGTAGCAGAAAATGCAACGGAATAAATGATGGAAAGATGATCCGGAAACAGGGATGATGGCAGCCTTAGAAGGATCGTGAAACAAGTATTTGGGTAAGATTCACAAGAACCAAAACTGAGGCCAGTGCTTTAAGATAAAAAAAAAAAAAAAAAAAAAAAAAAAGAGAAGAATCTTGGAAGGCAAGGGAGAAAAAAAGTAAAAATAGGATCAGAATTTTTTGAAATTTTTAAAGTTTTTTTTCCAGCATCTTTCATTTGTCTATTTGTTGGATTTACTTTATTTTAATTCCGTAGAAAAATAGGACCAAAAGGGATAAGGGAAAAAAGGGACTTCATCAACACCACCCAGAATTTGAAGGATTCCAAACACTAGTTTTTATATTTTGAATTAAAAACTTCCGTTTATTCTGCTTCGAGAGGAACCACGACTTCACCCAACTAGCTCACTCATTTGTCCTTATCATTAAATCGATGCGTTTATTGTCTGTTTTCTGCTGCGGTGTGTGAGCTGTAGTCACTTCAAGAAAAGAAAAAAAACATTCTGACAAGTTTGTTCTATTTCCTGAAGTTCTCACATATATGAAACTCATATGTGCTCCTCATTTGAAAAACAGAAAGCAAAGCACTGCAATCCAACTTTTTTTTTTTTCCAATCTGTCTTCATGGCTTCCTTAAAAAGTCCCACATGTGCTGCATTCACATGCAAAAGGCTTCGATCCAAACATTTAAAGCTTTAATCTCAGATATTTGTTCCAGACAGTTTTAATCTGTTCCTCATGGAAACAGACACAATGACCTGCCTGCATGTGGCATTTACAGCTCATTAAAACCATTACAGGCTTTTCTCTGTCAAGCTCTGATGTATTTTTAGCTTTCCAGTAAAATTGTGGATCTTAAACTAATCAAGAAAAGAAAAAAAGACTGACCAGCTCTTTGTGAGGAAACAGCTTTATGTCCTCTAGGCTGAAGATCCGCCAGGCGGAGGACGGCTGTCTCAGGATCAGTCTGATGGACTCCACGTGGTCCGGCTGCACCTGCATCTGAAAGAAGCCACAAAGAATCTTCATGATGAAGTTTATCTCGTCTTTAGTTGTAAAATCATTTTGGAAAACTGTGTTTTTTTTTTAGCAAAGGTAAATAATCATTACACATTGAAATCAAGTTTTAAAGCAACAATAGAGTGCTTATTGATCCTTCTCTGAAAGAATTCTTATATAATTTCAATGAACATCAATGATTCACACAATAGGTAATAACAACTGGTTATCATTAGAAACATGTATTTGCATTAATTTCTTTATTTGCAACTCCATTAGCTTCCACAAAGTGGTCACTAGTCTTCCTGGGGTCCATAAGCATAAAATGCACACATTTTACAAGTTTCACATAAACTTTAAAATGATTTCACACAATTTACACACCCATTAAGCATATTTACATTTCAAGATAAACATGTTACAATAAGGTCAAAGCAAATTCATGTTTGCATCCATCACACTAATAATACATACATTTCATACAAACAACATACATTTCATAAAAACAAAACACACAAATTGTTAAAGTTATTGTAATAGGTCCATGTAGGTTAGCGTTAAAATCTTTTTAAAATAATATTTGTTATTAATAAGCCTAATCATACCAGAAAGTTGATTCCATGCAACAGAAGATCTAAATAGAACTGTTCTTCTCAAATATTGACTAATCTGATCTTTTCCACGAGAGCTGATGGTCCAATTTGATGCCCAATAGCTTAGTTTAAATCACTTGTTCAACCAAATTATTGTCAATATTCAAAGCCAGGTAGCAGGATGCATTCAACAAATATTTTTGCTACATTAAAACAATCATTTGTTTTTACTTTCAGCCAATTTAAAGTAATGCATTTCATCCACATTGGTCCAATAAGAACAGCCAAGTGCCACCATGGCTGCTTAATTTTGGGCAAGTTGTATTTTTTTTTTAAATGCCCCTGTGCAGCACTGGACCAAATGACCGGGCAATACTCCAGAAGTGACAAGACCAGAGATTGTACAACTGTCCTCATCAATGAAGATGGACAGTATTGTGAACACCTTCGAGCCAAGGCAATACCTCTACCCATCTTGGATACTATTTGACTAATCTGATCTTTCCACGAGAGCTGATGATCCAATTTGATGCCCAATAGCTTAGTTTTAGTCACTTGTTCAACCAAATTATTGTCAATATTCAAAGCAAGGTAGCAGGATGCATTCAACAAATATTTTGTACTGAAAACAATGCATTTTGTTTTGGATGCATTAAGAACCAGTTGATTCTGTAAGGTTGTATTGAGATCTTGGACAGTTGCAGATGCACTAAATAAAGTTGCATCTTCTGCATCCAACACCACTCCTGGGACAGATCATTTACAAACACCAAAAATAAAAGAGGACCCGACCCAAACAGCAACCTTGTGGAATACCACATGATATATATCTTGTTTCAGACAAGATGCGATTGAAAACGACTTTCTGTGTTCTGCCATTAAGATAATTTCTTATCAGGGAAAGAGACAACTGTGATAATCCATAACATTTGAGCATTGCCAACAGAATATCATGGTCGATTACATCAAATGCAGCTATGAAATCTAAATAACAAATAAATACAGTACCCACACGTTTTTTATTTTCCATATGTGTTAACCACTGGTCTACCATGTGTACTTGTGACGAAGAGGCAGAGACATGTGGATCCATGTGCACATGAGGTTTTAATGGAGAAAACAGGCTGAGGCAAGACAAGGCCCAAATTACAGGAAATTGTCAGAACACAGAGGCAAGCAGGGAGACGAGGAGGAGGCAGGCGTCAGAAACTGAGAGCCTCAGAAACGATTGCATGGCAATGCAAGACTTCGCACTGAGGTGGTGACAGCAGGCGGGCTATATACACTGGTGGTGATGAGGTAGATGGGAAACAGCTGAGGAGATCCAGCAGAGAGAGAATTGCTGACAGGGGAGAGGGAGTGCAGGGTCAGTACTCAGGTGAACACTCCCTCTGGTGGTTGGAGAGGGAAGCAGCAGTTTTATCTACGACAGTACTAATGCAGTATTGGTTGAATGGCCTGGTCTGTAAGCGTGCTGTGCACTAGTGAAAATATAATTTGAAATAAAATAGTGTTACATTTGATTAAGTATTAACCTTTCAGATATTTCACTTAAAACAGGGAGAACATAAACTGGTCATTAATCGAATTAATCCATTGCAACATGTTTTGAATGAAATAAAGAAAACAAATCCTGTATTGGGCGTAAACATTTCAGTAAACATTACTGCATATTACATAATGTAAAATTCATTGATTGCATTAAAAAAAATTACTTTGATTATTTTATCACATTCAAGTTTACACATTTGGAATTATTCAAAAACCAGTTGATCTTTAACCCGTCTTATCTTCATATTGTGAAATTTGAATTTTTTCCTTGAATTTATGGATGTTTGAACAGAGTATGAGCTTATTACTTAACCTGTTCCAGAGTTCAGTGCCACACACAGACACAGAAACCTTTCTTTTGGTTCTTATCAATCTGACCTTAAAGTTCCTACATCCTCTCAGTTTGTATAATCCTTCATTTTCTAAGAAATGTTTTTGGATTTGTATGGTAATGTTTTCCCACTAGCTCTGTATAGAATTTGCACGGTGTAAAAATCAGCGAGGTCATACAGTCTAAAAACCTGGATTGATATTATAAATTGTTTGTGTGATCAAAATAACTGGCTTGATTTACAACTCTGATGTCTCGTTTTTGAAGCAAAAAGAGAGGATGCAGTGAACTCTTATAATTATTACCCCATATTTCTATACAGTAAAATATAGTAATATTAAGGAGCAGTAAAAATAAATATCTACAGTTGTATTCTAATATATATTTTGATTTATTTATAACTGAAATACTTTTTGAAACTTTGTTACTATGTTTGTATGTGTCTGATGTGTGGCTTCCAACTCAGTTTGTAATCAATAACAATCCCTAAGACTTTAATTTCTGTAACACTTTCGATTAAGTCATTGTTAACTTAATTTGAGAAGTCTGTACTGGTTTTGTAATTACCAAATAACATCACTTTGGATTTATTCAAAGGTAGTTTGTTGTAATCTATCCATGATTTTATTTTGATTAACTCTGTGTTCAACACATTTTTGTTTTGCATGTCTGACTTATGCGATGTTTGGTCTGCAAATGAAGTTCCTAACGGATAAATAAAGTTAATTGAATTGAATTGAATGGAATTGACATCGATAAGTTCCCTTTGATTGTCTGTAGAATAGAATATATTTGTGTCATCAGCAAATAAAATAAGTTTTAAAAGTTTAGAAAAATTGAATATATCATTGATGTAAATATTGAACAGCAGCGGACCCAGAATTGATCCTTGAGGGACACCACAATTTATTCCTTTGGCCTCTGATGTAAATTCATTAATCTTGACAATTTGTTTTCTTCCTGTTAAATAGCGTTTGCCCCAACTTAGCGCTACTCCTCTAATCCCGTACACCTCCAGTTTGTCTAGTAGATGTCATGATTGAGAGTGTCAAATGCTTTATTTAAGTCAATAAAGATTCCAGCTGCATATTTCTTTTTATCCAGAGCATTTGCGATTTCCTCTACAGCATCAATGACAGCCATTAAAGTTGATCTTTTTTCTCTGAAACCATATTGTTTTTCATTTATAATGTCATGTTTGTTAATTAATTTAGCTAATTTGTCATTTAATATCTTTTCTAGAATTTTTGAGAATTGTGGAAGGAGAGAAATAGGTCTATAGTTTGTAAACAGGTGTTTGTCTCCACTCTTATAGATAGAAATCACTTCATTTGGTTAGGGAATCTCCCAGTTTGTAAGGATATGTTACATATGTATGTTAGAAGCTTAGAAATACTGTTAGAGGCTTAAAAATACTGTTAAAATGTGAAAGCACAAAACAATTCTCCACTTACAATTTTATTTTATTTTATTTTTTTACAGATTTAAAACATCATGCACATCATTTTACAACTGCAAAATACTTCTGAAAGGAATATAACTCTGCATTAAACTGCTCAGCTTTGGAGCGCCATCCGAGGCTAACTTAAATGAAATCACTATTTGCCATCTGGCTCTGTTTGCATAAAGAGTAAACACAAAATAAATAGAGCAAATGAAAAATAGGTCGGGTGGAGTTGTCATCATATTTCAACATTACAGTTCCCGATTGCGACTCTCTGGAGACAACGCAGCCGAGATGGAAAACAAACCAGAGCGGGGAGTGAACTGACTTCCCATGATCACTCCCACACAACATGCATTTTGGCGAAATGTTAAACTCTGAAATGTCCTGTTTCCGTAGCTGTTGGCCAGGTTTTTGTCTAAAAAAACGACAGAGAAAAATGCACTGGTGTGTGAGGATGGTGCACTCTAGTTCAATTTTCAAGTTTTCCTGTCTGTCAGTCACACCAGGTTTAGGTTACCAATGATCCACAGCTACTCTGAGTTGTATTGATGTTTCTCAGTTTATTTAAGTGTCTTGTTTTTTAGTCATCTGCTCCTTCAGTTCCTGTTTTGTTACATTCAAGTTACACTTTCAGGGCTATGACTGAAGTTCCTCACTATACTCTCTGGGCCATTAAAAGATTAAATGTGGATTTTATGAGCTGGAACTCCAGTTTATGTGAAAAAAAAATACATACAAATAACACACTTGAAATCAATAAGACAGTGTGCCTTTAATGTGTATTCTATATAATACATTTTTTAACCCTTGTCCTGGGAATGTTTACATTAAAAGTGAGGCCATCTGGACTGTAGTGGTCTGTAGTGTGGGACAATTCAGTGCCCTGGATTTTAACATAATTTAGACATATGCTCAGTGTTTTTTACTTACTTTTTTCCACTCCAATGAAAATTGTAAAAATGAAGATTAAAACTGTATTTCTTAGTAGGTTTTTACTCATTGATGTGAATCAGGAGCAGAAGAAAAAAGTGCCATTTAGAAAAGCAACGGGCAGGCTACAAGCTCCCTGCTCTGCTCCGTTCTGATGCATCCGCTTGTAGATGACTAGATCCAGGAACGTCTTAATTTTCCTCGTCCAAGCTGGTATCTGACTGAAAACTGTATGACTGGATAGCTGCAAATATTGCTCGCCATTTTTGCTGAACAAGTAATGATATGTTTGGGGTGTGAGGGGCTGTAAGCTAGCAGTAAAGAGTGCAAACTAAGGATGATGGGAAATGAGGGCAGACTTATTTTTACGCCAGCAGTTCAGGCAAATTTTCCATTTACTACTGCTGCTGTGCAGACACAATATCCTAGAAAATAACTTATTTTTCTTTGTTAAAAACAACATAATTAACAGACCACTGCAAACTATTCAACAATAGAATAATATTTTTCTTCATTTTTTAATTTATGGAATCACCCATTTGCCAAAGTAAAAACCAAACAATTTTTTTATTTTATTTTTTTATTAATCAAATGTGTTTTGATAATTAAAATCTGGATAATTTATATAAAATGAATTTAAATAAATTGTTATTTAAGATGACTAATGTTTAAAATGCAATGTATTGTAGTCTATATTTGTCTATCTAGTTACCAGTGATGCTCACTAGTTTTTGCAGAGAATTCTGGGAAAATAGGGAACTGGATTTTGAAATTGTGGATTTTAACACCTCTACAAATGTCCTATATAGTGCACTAAGTAGTGATTAGTGAGAGACACAACTAAGGATGGGTGATAAATTGATTTATGGATACATTTAAATTAGAGTTAAATTTTGGAAAATCTGGATTTTCCTTCCCAGCTTCCTGCTTTCTTGGGCTTCCGTTGTTTGGATAAGGACAGTCTGCCCGTTTCTCACTATACACAGAGGTTAAAATGGCAGCTAACAAAGAGGAGCTTGTTCCAAAACAGGAACAGTCTTCAGAATTGAAAACGATTCAATTTTGTGATTTCAGACTTAGAGCAACAAACCTACGCTGTAAAATCTGTTTGAAATCTGTTGCTACTGAAAGTGGGAGTAAAATGAGTTTGTTTTAACACCTTTAAACAAAGACTGTCAAGTGAGAAAAGAGTTTCTCTTTACAGTACGTTCAAGTTAGAGGCAGCTCATAAACACCTACTGCATTGTTTTAAAAAAAAAATTAAAACTTAAAGCTACACTTCATGTTCAGGCCAGCTTTCAAAGGAGATGTTAAAAAAGAAAAGGTTTCAGCAAATGTATTCTCAATTTATTCATTTTTATTAAAGAAAGAAAAGGTAGGAAGAAAAAGAACAATTAAAAATTGAAAATTAGTTGTTAAAAAAAAAAATTTGAGATTTTATTTTTGGTCCATATTGCCAGGTACTAGACACAACCTACACTTTTGTTCCAGGCCAGATTCCCTGCAGTGTTTCAGTTAATCTCTGAGTTTATCAACCTGATTTCTTTTCAGTTATTGAGCACGGAGCAACACATCCTATCAAGGTTTAAAGCAAAAAATCAATCAGAAGAAAAGCTCAAGGTTGTGACTGATGAACATCCTCAACACCATAACCAGTTCAGTGATAGAGATAGGAAAAAAATGGACTCTTTTGTATTGAGTAACCATGACGACAAAAAAAGTTGTATCCATGTCAGAGCATCGTACATTGCTTTTCAAAACCTTTACAAATACTAAAATGGATTCCTATTGGAATCCAGGACACATTTATGCTGCCAGTCGAAAGAAAAAAAAGGAGTTAGACTAATAGATAGTCTAACTCCTAGACTAATAGATAGATAGACTTTGCTGTTTGTTCAGAGAACAGACATTCAGCAGAGCATTGCATAAAAAAAATAAATAAAGAAAGAAAATTGACTAAAAAAGTCCCTTTGCTCTATGTCCCTTCAAAATTGTGCAATTTTTAATTATTTTCTACAATATTTTATCCACTGGTACATTTTCCTTTTATTATTTCATTTTTTTTTTCCTTTTATTATTTCATTTTTTTCTTGCACTAAGTTTTTGTAAATATGTGGTGCAATTAATCTTGTTTTACCTGTACATAACGCTCTACACCTATCTGTAATGCTGCAACATTGGAATTTCCCGACTGTGGGACAAATAAAAAATTATCTTATCTTATAGCTGATTTTCAGACAAGCTGCTTCGAATCTGGAAATTGTAACGCTGCTCGCCGGCTTGCAGCTCAGAAAAAATTTTATTAAAAATTAGCCAATTTTCTATCAAATTATTGGTGCATATAAATTTAGTTTATCACAGCACAGAATTTGTAAAGTGAAGGAGTAAGTTTATTTTCACTGAAACACTGCACTGCTCCTGTGAGTGATTGTTGCTGCACCCCTGATTCCGAAATGTGATATATATAACACACATTTTTAAAGATCTGGACTCTTCATTTATTGTGTTTTCTCTTCATCTGGAAGGCACTATGATGACACAGTCCTGCACGTGGACGAAGGGAAAACAAGGTTCTGACCTACCTGCCTCCGATGAATAGAGAAGTAGTTTTGGGAGCCGCCTTCGGTGTGGGGGTTGTCCATCAGGGCCATGTCAGTCAGGGCGGTGCACCACTTGGCTGAGCCCTCCTTTCAGCCTTCCTCCTCAACAGACGCACGGTCACATACGCCGTGTAGTAGTTCTTAAAAGTGATTTTCTCAATCTGCAAAAAAGAATCTGAATCAGAATCTGCCAATTCAAGTCGATCCCATAAACAACAGGTCGAACAGCGTTGTGTTATTTAAATGCTACTGGTGACCTTTCAGATCTTAAAGGCTAAAAATAACATTTAATTGGGTCTGCTTGAGAGGACTGAATGCATTCTTAGCCCTAAATAAATAAAATGTGTAAAATTGCAGTTGATTGTCTCCTATAATTTTAAAACACCATAACAGGCCAACATGTTAAAGTGTATTGCATTCTGATGGCTTTGCACTCATTACGGTACTGTACGGCCAAAGCAGAAGACTACAAGCAAAAAAAAAAAAAAAAAAAAAAAAAACTTTATTTCAACTAATAAAGACAAATGCCTTTTTTTAACATCTCTGATCATTTTTTGATATTTGTAAAAGTGTTCCCAGGGTCTTTTAATTATGATTGTTGTTTTTTGTCAAAAAAAAAAAAGAAAAAAAAAATGTTCGTTTTCTAGGAAATAGTCTCTGCAGAGTGACAGTGGTTCTATTAAAAATTTGCATCTTGAGTTGTGGGCGGTACCATACCATTGGCACAGAGCAACTCCACTCCACTCCCCTTCTTTGTGAAAGAGCAGAGCAAGGAGTGTATTTCCTTTCAACAAATATGTTTTTTTTTAATATATTTTTTTCATTTATTCTTAATTTACAATGATTTGAATAAAGAAACACACAGAAATTAAATTTTAAGCTTAATTTTCTTCAGAAAAATGTCACAAGTGCATGTTAAAAAACACAATTTATGGTGTTCTTTTTGAACATTGGGCCAATAATTTCATGCATCATTAACTAAAAAAAGTCATATAAATAAAGAACTATTTTTATTATTGTTATTATATTTTGCACAAAACATCAGGCTAGAGAAGCTTATGAGTGTGAGGAATGAAGAAGCCTGAGGTCTATCAGGAGCTTTATCCTGAACTTTGAGAAATACTGACACCCCCCCCCCCAAATCACAGATTAACATGAAAATGCTCCTTTTGCTCAAATTGCTCCCAGCAGACGCCTTTGAAGCTCCCAGCTTTGACTTAATGAGTTGCTCTGCATTAAATATGTTTCGTAATTATAGCTAAATAGTGAAAAGTAGGTCGGAGCCCAAAATGTCCAAAGCTTTATCCAGCGGCAGGAACGCAGCTTCATATTTGTCTGTTGTTTTGCTTACATGCAGGCTGAAGGAAGATGCAGATAGAATGATGCAGGGAAAATATAAGAAGAAGATTTAAAATATTCACAACATCTGTGTGGTTAATAAATTCAAATTATGACTAAAGATTAATGTCTGCAGCTGCATCCACAAGTAAATATGTTCAATTTCTTTCAAACTGATTCATGATGATTAGACCAGGATTTATTTAGGAGTCTCTGAGTTGCTATGTAAGCATAAATAAACATATTTATGGAAACTAAAATTCTGCCTGCTTGCAATAAGATCAGGTTTGCTGGAGGAACTGAGTTACTAAGAAAAACAGAGAAGACTTCAGAGATTTTATAGGACATAAATGATGCACAAAAGGAATGTTTTTACAGAATTTAAAAATATTACACAAAAAATGACTAACAATTAATTTAAAAAAAAAGAGAAATCCAGCAAAATTGACTTAAAGTGAAAGTTTTTTTTTGTTCAAAAACCTTTGAATAGCAAACAATCAAACAATATTTTTAATTTATGGAAAACTAGAGAGCCGATAGTTATCTTGTGCTGTGATATATAAAGCAACATTTACACCAACCTGCACAGCTGTTGAGAAGTCTATGTAAACATGTGTTTGGGGCTTCAGTGTTCAAGTTTCAAGGACTGTTTTCAGGCTATTTGCTCAAAAAAAAAGCATGTTAAAAGCATTTCAAACTTGGACCAATCAGAAACTCAGAGTCGGTGGTGGTATATGGATGGCATCTCTTTTATTTACAGAATTCCCAACCTTATAAAATTAGGAGAAATTAATAATTGCAGTTGGTGCCTGAGTGGAATCATGTAGCAGTGTTTCATATACTGGAATAGAGCTGAGAAGGAAAAAGCCCGGAGCAAGATTCACAAGATTTTCACTGATTTGTCATTTCGCAACAAGCCTCTTCCAACTGCAGGTGGCAGACATGCCAGAGAAGAAAAAGAAAAATAATCCCCTCCCTGCTTGTTTAGATCAAATGTAAGGTCTTTGATTTCTGAAATTTTAGACTTTCCTTTGGCTTCAAACTCAGACTACATACCGTAAAAGCATGCGGCCATTCCTTTGTGTTTTACACATCCAGCTGAAATTTGCTAGAGCATTAGTGATATTTCAAAATAAATGGATGGAGGGATTGGGGAAGGTTTTAAGTGGACTATTTGTGCAATAATTTGACAAACTTAGGCAACAAGCAGACTAATATAGGAGTAGTATTTTTCTTTTTTTTATTTTTCTGTCTATGTTGTGTATAAACTTGCTTTAAATGGTATTATAAAATTGTGTTCAACTTTTTCTGAAGGACATTGTAAGGCACTTCCGGAATCTTTTGTTGTGCATGTAGCATACTACAGTGATAATGAAGTCTATTCTATTCTATTCTATTCTATTCTATTCTATGCTATTCTATTCTATGATGTATGTGCATGCTGGCTTACATTGATGGGTTTTCCATATGGTAGGGTGACATCAACCACGCAGACACCAGAGCGAGCCGAGTCTCCTTTAGCGTCTCCGATCTGCAGAAAGACGGGAGGTTTGACGGTGCAGTCCACAGACTCTGTGTGATCCTCACTGCAGCTCATCTGGAACAAACACAGAACCTGCTAGTTACCACAATTCCCAACTTCCAATGTGATGTTAAGTTCCAAAGATGTTCATCCTCATCACTAATACTAATTGGACTTTAAAAGCAAAACATACAAATTAACATTCAGTTGGCATCAAAAGGAAAATATTAGTTCAATTGATAGTGAGTACCCAGCCTAACATTTTTACAAAAAAAAAAAATATATATTAATGTGTGTTGCAAGAATGCTGCCACTTTGCAACATTCAGTCTGAGTTTAAAACCAGCTTAATTATTCAAACATAGAGAACATAGAGATAAATTAAAGCTAGAAAAAAAATTATCTCAAAAATCCAACATGTGCTATACATTTAGGCAATTGGGTAACTGGCTATTTGTACCCCCTTTTAGGTTTTGAAACACAAAACACTTGGCTCAGAACAAAAGTTGTATATAAAAAAAAAAAAAATCAATTTTTGTTGCATCATGTAAAATTCATTGATTTCACTCAGATGATGAATAACAAATTGAAATCATAGCATTAAAATTGAAATTGTTATACATTAAACCTGATGATGATAAAATGTTAACAATTTCCAAACCTTGGACAGAGCCCTACCAAGAAATGAAATGCATAAATAATCCTAATATGAAGTTTTTATGTTTTTCTGCTAAGTATAATAGTTAGAGTGCAACTCACATTATGTGAAATAACAAACATCTTAACGTAAAATAACATATCAAACTTGATTAAAACAAGCAGGAAAAAAAAGAATAAAACAAAAATTTAACTCGGTAAACACACTGTATAGTCAAGGTGATGGAGTTAGCGAGTGTATTTTATATGAAAAAATACATTTGTATTGTTCTTTTGTTTTACTAAAGATAATGCAATATCTCAACAATTGTAGAAAAAAGACAGCTAGCTTTCTTTGTATGTTATATTTTACATAAGTATTTTCTGGTGGTCATTTTTAGTCATGGACAGCAAAAACAAAAGAGAAACCCAAGAAAACTCGCCATAGGTTAAATATTTCTTTCAGAATCACAAAGCCGCATGATTTTAGCTCTAGTCTGTAAAACAAGTTTCATATATGAAGTAAGTTCCAGCCGCGGCAGCCGTAATGAGCTGTTAGCACCATGGATAGCTGCTAGCACCATGGACAGCGACAGCAGGCACTAAAGCAGAAGCAAGACGTGGATTTAACACACGAACATCAATATGTTTTAATAGTTAAATATCCATATTCTGGCTTGTTTATCAGCATCTGGATTTTTATTCATTTCCCCTACTGATAGGAAGAGTTTTCTAGCCAGCAGAAACCGGCGTTAGCTTAAAAGCTAGCAAAAACATTAGCCCTTCTGCTAACATTAGATTCAAGCAACCAACGCGGAGAGGAGACAGTGCTGGTTCAACGCTCACCTCTTCTCTCAATATAAAGCTCCAATATTAACAGCAAATGACGGAAAACCCCTTTAAATGGAGTGTTCAATGTCAAAAATCTGAGCGTGCAAACATGCTCTGCGGCATTTCCTGACTGTTACCATGACGACACAGCGTCTTAAAGGGAGAGCTACACTTCCTCACAGACATCGGACGTTCTGCCAGTGAAAAAAAAGAAAAGAAAAAGTATAATGAAAGAGATTTTTTTTTTTTTTTTTTTTACAAGAAGGAAGCTATACAATTATGATAAGAAAAAATAAACTGTTTAGAATAGAATAGAATAGAATAGAATAGAATAGAATAGAATAGAATAGAATAGAATAGAATAGAATAGAATAGAAGAGAAGAGAATAGAATAGAATAGAATAGTCTTTATTTTGTCATTGCACGTTGTACAATGAAATTTAAAAGCAATCCCCATTCCTTGGTGCAGAAGCAATAACAATATAAGAAGAGAAGTACAAGAGTATAAAATTATAAAACAAGTGCTAGTGCTATATTGAAAAGATATTCCTATTAAAATGCACAAATATAAATACTAAAATACAAAAAGATGAAACAATAAAAAACCAGGCGCAGGTCTCCCATTCTGCAAAAAAAATCATACATATTGCACACCAACCCTTTAAATTTAATTTAAAGAGACAGAAACAGATAGAAACTGTTTTTGAACCGATTGGTTCTGCACGTCATTGTCCGGTATCTTTTCCCTGAAGGCAGCAGTTCAAACAGTTTATGTCCTGGGTGTGATGCATCCCTGATGATATTTTTAGCTTTTGTGTTGCAGCGTTCTTTGTATAAATCATCCAGGGAGGGCAAAGGGCATCCAATAATTTTCTGGACGCTGGCGACGATCTTCTGGAGTGTTTTTTTCTCTGTGGCAGTGGAGCTGGCTTACCACACACAGACAGTAGGTCAGCACACTCTCTACTGAACAGTGGTAAAATGACACCAACAGTTTCTTTGGCAGGTTGTTCTTTTTGAGAAGCCTAAAAAAATAGAGTATCTGCTGTGCTTTTTTAACTATCACTGAGGTGTTGGAGCTCCATGACAAGTCCTCTTTGATCTGTAAGCCTATGAGATTAAAGTGATACATTTCTGCTTAAAAAAAGTCCTATTTTTTTCCCAAAAAATGCTCGCTCTATCCTCTTACAGTGTCTCAACATGTGATAATGTTAAGTGCAATTTCTGTTGAAGACACATCAGAGACAACAAACAGACACCCCACGGCTCACAAATTTCGCTGAATCTGCTTTTACTATTTTGTATCAATATTCTCATAAAATCAGAACTTTCTTTAAGAAAAAAAAAAAAAGCTAACAATTTTAAGCACAAAAAGTTGATTTTTTGTGCGATTTGTACAACTTTTGTCTTAAACAATTTCTAAGTTTTTCTCATAATTGAATGTTTTTATTCTGAAAAGTTTTTGTATTTTTTGTATAAGATGTTGCATGGTCTTACGATGGACTGTGCCAACTACCCAGGGTGTACCCCACCTTTGCATGACAGAGGGTGACTATAGGCTCCAGCAGCCATCCTGAACAGGAATGAATGTTAAAAATTGGTGGATCAGGTTGTGAAGGAGTAAATAATTATCTCTCAAATTGGACAGAATCACACTAATTACATCTTTTGAAAAAAACATCTAAAACACATTTTTTAAAAGTGTGTATTTAATTAAAAAAAATTTAAATTATCAATTATCAAGTTTTTGGTGTAGCATTGTTAGTTTTTTATTTATTATAATTATTTGTATTTGCTTTTCCAGATGCTAAAAGAGGCTGAGAGCAACCAATGATTGGTACATTTAGAGCTTTTGTTTAAAAAATTGATCTCTGCTATGTGTTTCTTTTGTAACATGAAATGCTTTCATATTTTAAACTGAACCATCCATCCATTTCCCAAAACTCCTGAATCCCTTGATGGGGTCAATAGACTGCTGGAGCCTATCCCAGAGACTGTTGAGCAAAGACAGGTTCGTCAGTTTGTCGCATGGCTGAACCGAACCTTCTTTTTAAAATAAATATTTAATTTTATTTTTTCTTCAGTCCCAAATCACTTCTTGACAGGAGACAGAGGAGAGAGATTAAAAAAAAGAGTGAGGCCGATATAGGGAGATGAATAAGAAAAGGATAAAACAGCAAAAGATTGTAGTCCAGACAAACAATAACAATGGACATAAAGAGAGAAAACTACATAATAGACAATGAAGGTTGCTGCAGGATTAACAGTCATAAATAACTGTTTGCAGGAGTGCTTTATTTTGTGCACAATCACACATTCAAATGTCCACATAAACACAGGCAAGCACAGTTATAACCATTCTCAGCAGTCGCAGTGGGAGGTGCAGCAGAATGGAGAGCAGTCTTTCCCTCAGATGTCCAAGATCCAATCTAAGGCCCAACCAGCTTCAGATGAAAGTGTCCCAATCGCTGCCCCAAGAGTTGGTCCAGGGCCACTTCAAAGATATCCGAATAGCACCCCGGGTCGAATATCAGTTGGTTCTGCAGGAAGTTGACTTTCTTCATTTGTTTTTAACCAGACCTAACAGCAGATGGCAGCCTTGCTCTTCAGATTGCACTTGCATCTAGATAAAATGCCATTAAAAGACCTCTGTCTCCTCATCACCTCATTTACATCTTCTCACTGCACCTTCAGCATCTCCATAAAAGCAAGATATATGCCCCTCCCCGACAGGCACAATCTTCCGTTAAAATGAGATTCCGGAGAGCGGCGGCGGTATCAGGAGGTCAGACAGCTCGCTCCGCTTTATCACTCAGAGGCAGAAATCGGCTGTTATTTCTCTGTGGCCTTGTAAAGATATCCCGGCAAAAGTGAAACAAACCTCCCTGAACGCCTCATATCAATTGTGAGCAAAACGCCTGCCCCTCGTGCACCGCGGAGCACCGTCTGTGAGCTCCCTCGCAGACATGGAAATGAGCCGCCAAAGACGAGTCAAGCAAACTGACACGCATCAAGAGATAAAAGCAGACGGAAAGCCATCAAAACAAATCATGCACCGAGTTAAAAGCTGCTTTAAAATGATTCACTCACTGAATTTTTGAAAAAGAACATCTGAATCTGTCCTTGATTGGCTTTTAACCTGTGGAACACGGCACTCACTCAGAAAGGGGTTTTATCATCTGCTGCAGCCTCCTCTGGTAAACTTGGAGTTATCTTAAAATGAGTTGGTGACAAAAGCAGAAGGGCTTCATCTAAAGCACCAATGGATTTTTTGCAGTGAGGTGCACAACCGCCTATCATGTCTGCTCAGGCAATTTAGTGACATTTAAAGTAAATAACCATAAATCAAAAGCACATTTACTGATTTGTTGCCACTATTGGAACAACATATCATCAGTACAGTAAATCTAGCCTGTCTTAGAGCAGTAGGAAGTTAGCTTATATTCCTTATGGGTGGATAACCAGACAAACACTTGGTGAATTCTGCTCTTTTATTCATTTAAAATCACAAAAAACTTTTTGTCTCTTTAAAGGAAACTGAAAATACTTTCATAATGCATTTTAAAAATTAATAAAAAAAAAAAGTAAGCCCTTTAAGCTCTACTTTTGTTGTTTCTGTAATAACCTGCATCTGAATGGTTCTTGTCACAGTGACTTTAACCTTTGTTAAAAAAAAATAAATAAATAAAAAAAACACTAATTATATGGACAAATTGATATTGAGCTATGACCAAATGGCATTAAATATAGATTTTGCATCTGAATAGTCATTATTGAAAATGCCGCCACAAATCTTTTACGGGAAGTGGGTGCAGATTGATGTTGCATTAACTTTAACTAAATCTCAGAAATAGCAAGGGGATTCTCCTCTGAAGAAAAAGGACACAAAAGACTTGCAAAAGTGTACCCCCCCCCCAAAAAAAAAAAAAAAGGAATAAACAGGAAGGAGTGGTGGAGCTGGAAAATGTATGGAAAATGAAGATGATTGGGCCGGATACGAGCAGATTATTTCAGAACTGTTGCTCCTTACAGTTCAAAATATTGGGCAGCAAATAACAAATAAACCAACTGGATCCATACTTAAAATTTCAGCCGTTTAGTGAGACCTGTACAGATTTATTTTTAAAAAACAAGAGTTTTCCAAAACTAGGAATTTCCTCTTGCCATAGCATAGAAACATTGAGGATTGTGGGTAAGGCCAGGCAATACACAATTAAGGGGAAAAGCAAATACATTGCTAGTGAAAGTATGTGAACCCTTAGAGAATACCTCCATTTCTGTACAAAGTGGAAACAAGATAATGTTTTTTTTTTTTTTAGTTTATTCTAAATCTAAATCTAAACAATGGAGAAAAATGTTGCATCTTCAATCACACCAAATTTTGTTTTCATGCTTTTATTAAACACAATCGTGTGTCCAGTTTATCCAAAAGACCAAAGTGCCCCATATTTTCTCCTACTGCTGTAATATAAAGATTTAATTTAAAAATATGGACTTTGCTATTTTCCAGTTCTTAAAGGAGTTTCTATTGATGATTTCTCTTTTTTTTGTCAATAATGATACTTATATTGACTAAAAAAAATGGGTGTGAAGCTTTTTGCTGTGGGGGCAGCTGCCCTCCTTGCCCCCCCTGTAGCTCCGCCCCTGACAAGAGAAGAAAAAAAAAAACCTTATTTACCTCTCAGGTCTTGACTAATTATTTCTCAAGGTTCATTAAAGTTAAATGTATCATGCTTGTTGTGCTTATTTGACCCGTCCCCTCAGGGAGCTGCACTCACAGCATGCTCAAGAAGCTAGACCCCTTATTGCTGAGTATGTATATATATATACACATACAGTACACAGTATACATACAGTTTCTCACAGAAGTGAGTACACCCCTCACTTTTACTACCAGGTTTTTGGTTATTTAATGCCTCGATGATGATTTATTTTGCAGAAAAAACAACTTTACACTGTTATACAAGATGGACGCTGACTACTTTGTGGCCCAACTGTGGATTTGAACTGTAGACACTGAACCAGCTGACAACAAAGTCCCATTTCAAATGCTTTGGCTCATTTATTTGCAGTCTTTTCTTCTCTCCGGTCAGCTATTATATGAGAGTGCATCAGTGTTGAAATGCTTCAAGGCTCAGGGAATTTTCAGGAAATCATGGCTTACATAGTCAACATTTCCTGTAAAGGTCACTTTCTGTGTAAAAGTTATCAACCTGAACAACTTAAACAAGCTTCTCAGCAGAGCATACTAATGCCTCTATAACTGATCCAAACCAGGAAGTGAGCTGCCAGTTTGATAAGAAGTTTTTGCAAAAACACTTAAGTAGAGATTTATTTTGTCTGTAAATGGATTTTAGCTCAAACATAAACATGTAAAAGTTGAACACATTTAGCAAGCTGTGTTCAAAGGCCGAACCTTCAATTACTAGATTGAGTCAGGTTTAAAACACAGGAAACTTAAGGCAGATTAGCTCACCAAGTAAGACTCATTTTACAAAAAACTCAGCCTCCATTATATCCATCCCCCCCAAAGAGAGTCCAATCTTAAAATTGGAGCAGACACATTTAAAGTTTGAAAAGCTGGAAATGTACATTTAACCCTGAAGTTGCAAACAAAAAAAGAGTTTAGTGTTTTGATTGACATGGATCTTCAACGTTGACATTTGTAGCAGTCTGACTTAGCTTTTTCCTCCATCTTTTACTGTTGTTCTGCTTATTTAAGAAAGCAAATGTGTGTCCTCCCTAGGAAAATATAGCAGCAAAGTTGATAAACTGGCTTGATATGAACATGGTCCTCATACGTTCAACAGGTCATTTTCCTCAAATTAATCATGTTGAGATCTTTGACACTTTTCTGCCAACTTCACTGAGATATCTACAGACATTAGAACACAAATTACAGAATAAAAGACTTAATTTTGTTTAGGAGAAAATTACACATTTTTGTTTGCAGTTACTATCTGATAAAATTGCAGGTTTTTAGTTTTGCACCTAAATAAGACGTAAAGTCCACTCAAATTAAACATGCAGACTTTGTGTTTTTAACATGTTTTTGTAGCGTGTTTCTCATTAAGGAGGATACATATAAAATAATTTAAGATTAAAACTGCATTTTTTAAATATGTTTTAATCATGTTGTAATGAATCTGGAGCAGATAAAAATGGGATGTTTGAAAAAGCTTGAGTTTGTGATGCAGCAACTGCCACAGGAGGATCTAAGTCTCCGCTACAATTCGGATGTATCCACTTGCAGATCTTCATCTTCTTCATCACAGCTGCCATCTGGCTCAAAACTGTACAACTGGATACCTATGAATATTGCTAGCTTTGTTTTCTGTTCATTTTTTTGTTTTTGCAAT
The DNA here is from genome assembly GCA_003999625.1 of Oryzias javanicus. NCBI lineage: Eukaryota > Metazoa > Chordata > Actinopteri > Beloniformes > Adrianichthyidae > Oryzias > Oryzias javanicus. Next base: position 15,207,349 of record CM012441.1, on the reverse strand, counting down.
GCTAATGTTAGCTTTAGCTTGTGAGGGACTTTAAGCTAGCAGGAGAGAGAATGTAAACAAAGGAAAGCTGGGAAATTAACACATTTCCGATCCAATCACCCTCCCAACAACTCAGAAGCAAATTTTCAAAGAAAATACGTTTTTTTTTTTTAAATATCTATTTTGATCTTAGCTAAAAACTGCATTATCATAATGACAATAATATTAGTTATATTATATAATTTTAAAATGACGGTTCTGTTGATTTTAAGCTCTGATATGTATTAAGAAAAGTTTGCACCTAGAGATAAACTAAGATGAAATTAGGGATAATTTAAAAAAAAAAAAAAAAAACTGCAACATAAATGTTTTCACTTTTTGCATGACTTGTTTTATGATTATTCTGAAATCCTTTTAAGACCCAGTCATAAAAAAAAAAAAAAAAAAAAAAAAAAAAAGCATGCAGAAAGGCTTCATTGATCCCAGAATGAGAATGAGGCTGCAGCAGGTTGTAAAAGTCAGTTAATGAAGACATTATGAAAAATGATGGGCTTTGCCTGATTAGTCAAATGATAACCATTTTCCAAATTCTGTCAGGCAATTTAAACTTATGACTAGAACTTGATAGCTTTTGTGTGAATAACTAAAGAGATATAAAACAAAACCATACAAAATGTGTGAATTTTAAGACATTTTTATGTCTTGTCAGAAACGTGTTGAAAATAAATACCAATTAGGGAAATCTAAAGCATTGAGGTGGATATTTTATGCTTCTGTTTCTTTGTTTGTTTGTTTTTTTTCGTCGTATATACGGAAAGAGCTTCCAATGCACTAATAGAGAGCAAGAAAAAGAAATCTATTATTTTTCTTACATAGCTAAAAGTGCATTACGACTCTTGATTCATTGTTTGTTTTTTCTGTTTTTTTTAACTCATTAGTAAATTACTTTGAAAAAAATCAAAAATTGGTTTCATGCAGTGTTTGTTGTGTAATGGGTCATGAGATGAGGTGAATGTGTTAGGGAAGGAGGGTAATTTAAATATTTGGTGCATACATTTTATTTATTTTTTAAAATTGTGTGTTTGTGTGCTTTTACCTGAAATGCTATGTTCACACCAGGTATTTGTGTTTAGCCTGTCTGTTCACACTGGATACTAGCACATGTCCAACCCCAATGGTTAAAAGAAGCCTGGTGCAAAATGTCAAAGTGATGCAAATCTCTCTAATGATCCCAGATGTTTCTTTCCCAGCTCTATTCCAATATATGAAGGATTTGGTGTCATAGAATTCCAGCAGGCAAAATCCTCATTATTACTTTTTCCTCCATGAACAATTTTCAAACGTTTGGCACTTGTGTGAATTGAAAGAGGTGCCATCCTTTTGTCACTACCAAATTTGAGTCTCTGATTGTCAACCTAATTTAGCTTTCAGAATGCATTCAATGGGTACATGTTTTGTACTTGCAACCCAAAAACAGTTGCAGAAACTTGCTTGGTGATGTATGATCCCAAGAATTGTTAAATGCAGAAGCCTGAAACTTGCATAGACTTCCAGTGAGATAGACTTTTCACTGAAAGTTGTAGCTTTAAGGATGTTCTTTAAAGCGAAAATACTACATTTGTTGAAGATAAGTTGCAGTTTGTTACATATTTGGCTGGGGGTGTGACTTATATCCATGAGTGACTTATAGGGTAGTCCAGAAAATAAGAAAAGAATTATACGACCAGCCCTTTATTGTCATGCTAAATTTTTTAAAAATCATCTCTGTACTAATCACATAATGTACCAATGGAATCTCATTGCATCTGCCTCCAAGCTTTTCAGCTGTCCTCCCCTCGTCTCTCCCACCAGCCTCAAACAGAGACATGGCATGCATTCATCCATTCTGTTTGTTGTGTTTGAAGCTGGGCAAAAATTCTTTCCAAAGCCTGCAGACCAATCAGCAAAGGACGTTGGCAGCGTCTCTGCAGAAATCATCCCCTTTTCTCCCAGATGGTGGTCATAGGCAAGCGTGTTGCTGCAGGGGCTGCAACAAGGCAGAGGGGAAAGACCTGTCACATGTCCAACGGCCTAAGTCATCCACTCTTTTCCTTTATATCTATGATGCCCACACTAATGACATTCACTAGATCGGCATGATTATACACCCAACCCTCTCCATTGTTCTGTATGTCTGTCCATCTGTCTCCCAGTTATCAGTGCAGTCAGATTTTTGCACAACAAAACTTGTTTTTCAACACACAAATGAAGACGGGCGGATGATGGCTCATTTCTCCAGAATGACTCCATCTGTCAGTCTGTCTGTGACACTTTTCTTACATAAAAGCAAGGCTAAGTTGTCTTTCAAATGTAAAAAAAGATACAGTTGAAGACGCTTTGATGATTTTGTTTGTCAGTGAAGGATAACCTCAGCAACTGAGAGCAGACAGAGAGCGATGAGGAACATTTGTCATGGTAAAATTAGAAAAAAGTTTTTTTTTTTTCTAAAGTGCCAAAATAATTTGAAATAACTTCAAAACGATGCCGGAAGCCATCCGTGCATCCAATTACAGCAGGGAGAACTTATACTTTTGATTATTGTACAGATGTTTTAGTTCAAGTTAAAACTCAATTACAAAGTTTTGAATTTTTTTTTCTTTTTAGTGATTCACAGAAAGAAGAGGACTTTTGCAAAAACAGATGACAGAAACCAGCTTTTCTAATTATCAATTTTATTTTAGCTTGAGGTGGATCCCTCTACTTTTTGATTCAATTACTTTCTACCAGACAGGTTTCTATCATTCAAGTCATCAGATAAAAGCTCATTGGAGAGCAAACACCATATTTTTTCACCCTAGGTCTGTAAAGTGGACTTAAACCCCCTTTTTTATTATTAAAAAAAAAAAAAAAAAAAAAACCTGACAATGAGCCTTACTATCCAGAGGGCCTTATATATACTGCTCACAAAAATTAAAGGAACCCTTTTTTATTGGGCCTGGTATGAATTGAATTAAATGTGTCTGATCATTTTCTTGTTGGTTAATCAGCTGAGGGCCTCGTTAATCAATTTCAGCTGTATTGGTGTTCATGGAATTAACAACAGGTGCACTTCAGTGGCAACAATTAGAAAACCCTCAAAACAGGACTGGTGTTACAAGTGGAGGTCATTTCAAGTTTCTCCCTCTTGATCTTTTTTGGCTGGTTTTCCACTCGTGCTGATTTTGTCTTGTGTAATTATCTCTACTGGCAGTATGAGGAGAATCCTTAACCCTACAGAAGTTGCACAGGTTGTCCAACTCCTCCAGGATGGCACATCCACACGTGCTGCAGCAAGAAGGTTTAATGTGTCTCCCAGCACAATCTCCAGAACATGGAGGAGATTTCAGGAGACTGCTGGTTATTCTGGGAGAGCAGGACAGGGCCGTAGAAGGTCCTCAACCCCTCAGCAGGACCGATACCTGCTCCTTTGTGCAAGGTGGAGCAGGCTGAGCACTGCTCGTGCCCTACAGAATGACCTCCAGAGGGCCACTGGTGTGAATGTCTCTACCCAAACAATCAGGAATAGACTTCATGAAGGTGGCCTGAGGGCCCCACGTCCTGTAGTGGGCCCTGTGCTCACTGCCCAGCACCGTGAATTTCAACTGGTATTTGCTCAAGAACACCAGAATTATCAAGTCCACCACTGGCACCCTGTACTTTTCACAGACGAGAGCAGATTCACCCTGAGCACCTGTGATAGACGTGAAAGAGTCTGGAGAAGACAAGGAGAACATTATGCTGCCTGCAACGTGGTTCAACATGACAGGTTTGGTGGTGGGTCAGTGATGGTCTGGGGAGGCATATCCATGGAGGGACGCACAGACCTCTACTGCCTAGGAAATGGTGCTCTGACTGCCATAAGGTACCCAGATGAAATCCTTGAACCCATTGTCAGACCCTACGCTGGTGCAGTAGGTCCTGGTTTCCTCCTAATGCACGACAATGCCCGGCCTCACATGGCAAGATTATGCAGGCAGTACCTGGAGGATGAAGGAATTGAAACAATTGAATGGCCTTCACGATCCCCTGACTTATACCCAATAGAACATCTCTGGGACATTATGTTTGGTCCATTAGGCGCCGCCAGGTTGCTCCTCAGACTGTACAACAGCTCAGGGATGCCCTCACACAGATCTGGGAGGAAATGCCACAAGACACCATTCGTCGTCTCATTAGGAGCATGCCGCGATGTTGTCAAGCATGCATACAAGCTCGTGGGGGCCACACAAGATACTGAAAAGCATTTTGAGTTGCAGAAATTAAGTTTTGGAGAAAATGGACTAGCCTGCTACATCTTCATTTCACTCTGATTTTATGGTGTCTACACAATTGAGCCCTCTGTAGACTGAAAACTTTTATTTCCATTAAAAGACTTGGCATCCATTTGTTTCTAAGACACTGCCCTGTCATTTGTATAGATATCCAACTTCATATTGAGATCTGATGTATCTAATGTGTTTCTCTAAAGTGCTCCTTTAATTTTTGTGAGCATATGGATTAATACTGGTCGTGCTTACTCATGTCAAGACGATTTTGAGACTGTTCCCACATGTTGCAAACAGAGTTGGATGTTATGGTGACTATGCTTTGCGGCTAATATGTAGTAGTGTTTGACATTTTTTTTGGGACGTGTTACTAAGGGTTTAAGTTAGAGTACTTACAGTTACATTTGTTTAAGCAGTGTTGTCCGTTTTTCTATGTGTGGAAAAAAGGATGGGAGTCACAGGTATTGTGGATAAGTTAACGTGGGTAATGTGTTGCCATGTTCAACTGTAGGGTTTTTTATGTGTTACTAACAAGGTCAGTAGTTGGCATGGTCACAGTAACTTTTCGTGTAGCGGTAGCCTATTAGTCTGTTTTTCTACATGTTGCAAACAAGGTTGACAGCTACAGGTAGTGTGAACATGCCAACGTAGAACATGCACTGGCATCAGACTGTATTTTTTTTATATATGTAACTCACAATGTTGGTAGTTGGTGTAGTCACATTCATGTTTGGTTTTGTGGTATAAGACTTTTTTAAATGTTGCAAACAAGGTTGGGCGTTATTGTGACTATGCTAACACAGCAAACGTGTAGCTGTGTTTTATGTATGTTACTAACAAGGTTGGTAGATCGCGTAGTCACAGTAACGTTTCAGCAGTATTAGTCCTTTTATTACGTGTTGCAAAGAAGGTTGGTTGTAATAGTGAATACACTAATGTGGCAATAATGTAGCAGTCTTGGACTGTTTTTTTTTTTACATGTCACCAATAAGGTTGTTAGCATAGTCACAGTAACGGTTGCTTTAGCAATATCAGTCTCTTTTTTTACGAGTTGCAAAGAAGCTTGCAGCTAATGTCAACTATGTTTTTTTTTTATGTGTTACTAACAAGTTCAGTAGTTGTCATGGTCAAATAGTTTGCTTTAGTGGTAGCCTGTCAGTCTGTTGTATATTAAGACTATGCTTATGCAGCTAATGTGTAGCAGTGTCAGACTGTGCTTTTGTTTTCATGTGTTACTAACAAGGCTGGTAGTTAGACTAATCACAGTAATATTCTTTTAGCAATATTAGTCTTTTTTACGTGTTGCAAAGAAAGTTAGTATTAAGTTGTGAATATGCTAATGCGGCCAATATAACGAGTCACAAACAAGTTCTAGATTTTTATAAGATAGTAAAAATTAACTCAGGTTTTTTATATGGTTCTAGACAAATCATGCTTGTTGGGTCCATGTTATTATGTTGTTTTTTTCAGATATTGGTAAATTGATAAATAGGACACCCAGACTGATCTTTTTTGTCATTAATCATTTTGAGTCGGCTTGTGAGAAGTTAATCTGAGTTCTTTTTGTAGGTTGTTTTTGGATCAATAATTGGGCGCGTGGGAGTAAACTTAAAAAATAAGGTCATCACAATGGATTTGGGAACCAATAAAGTTTAAATTCCAACATCAAATAGGTCTATACTACGCATTTTCTCTTTAAGATTGCCAAAACTTACATAAGGACCTGTATAATGATTGCATTGACTTTCAGTTTTCTAAAACAAATTTATTTATACATTTTACAAATGAAAACACAAATATGCAAAATGTGCCCCATGCATACAGCTTTTTCTCTGGTTTAGTTAAATAGACATATCGATGTGACAAACACTAGAAATATACCACATTATAGACATATATTTTGGTGATCTATGAGGTTTTTCCAACATGTATCGTTAATCATAAAATGAGAAATACATGTTGCTTTAGCAGATAGAAAATAGTACTAAAAGAAGAGGAAAAGTGAAGAATTGAGATGCAAAAGAAAGATGGCAGCAAGAGAGAGATGGAAGGAGAGAAGAGGACTGGTGGCGTCGTCAGGGCTGAAGAGAAATGATCTTGGGAAACCACCTGATTTTTCGCCTGGAGAAGCACACCGGTGCAAACACCTGCAGATTTTTATTTTCCATGCATTTGTTATCAGCCCTGTGTTTTATACCCGAGTCCTGTAATGGCGCGGTAAATCACAGCTGACAAGTCAGGAATACTCGCAGGCCCACCACTCTGTAAAAGGAGAGACAAATGATGGCGGCAGGGGAGTTGAGTCATTAAAAGCAGAGACCCAAATAAGAGATTGAGAAATGCTGTTTCTGTAAAAGTCTGAAAATGACTCTGTGTGGTGTAAACACGCTGGGTTGATTGATCTTATCAGGTTTGCACAGTTTTACCACCCTGGCTGAGATTAAAACAGTGCAGATTTCCAACAGTGTCCAGACAATTTTTTTTTCTAAAGTCTACTTCCATGTACTGCCGCATCATGAATGCTTTTAGATGTTTTATTTTTTTCCATCTGTTTCATACTTTCAGGCCTTGAAGTACATTTTTCAAATCCTTGTCAGTCTTTGAGTGACCAAGGCAAGACATTAAGCTTACCTGAGCAGAAAATCCATTTTTTTGATGTCTTAAAGACTCACTCAAATGTAAATTCAGATTTTGGTCTTTTTGTAACATGTTCTTGTAGCATTTTTCTGATGATTGAGGACATATATAAAAAAAAAAATATATATATATATATATATATATATATATAATATATATATATATTTGAGTATTTCTTTATTCAAATCATAGTGAATCAGGAGGGCCAAAAAAAGGCTTTTTTTTTTTTTAGAAAAAAGGCTTGTGCTCCCATGTACTGACTGGAAGCTCCCTGCTCCGCTTCATTCTTATGTATCCCCTTGCAGACAAATAAATCCATGTTCGTCTTTATGTTCCTCCCCCAAGCTGGCATCTGGCTCAAAACTGAAGGGCTGAATAGCTCCAATGTTGCTCTCCATTTTTATTCTACCTCTAACTAGCTTCACGTTTTAAAGGGCTGTAAGCTAGCGAGAGAGAGAGTAAACAACTAGAATTATGGGAGACATCAACTGGCATCCATCATGTGAACAGTTCCAACCACAGCTAAGAAGCATTCTAATTAACTACTCTGCAGAAACTATGTCCCAGAAAACAACAGGTTTTTTTTTAATATTATTTTTTTATTTTGTCTTAAATGGAATGATTACAATCAAATGACCACTGGTAAAGAGTTTTGTACACAGGTGCACAGTCATATTGGAAGTCGAACTCCTGAAAAACAAGCCCCCACCATCATTCCTCCTCCATCAAACTTCACACTCACCACAATACAGTCTAAAATGTACCGTTCCCCTGACAACCTCCAAACCCAGACTGGTCCATCAGATTACCAGATGGAAAAGCGTGATTCATCACTCCAGAAAAGACGCCTCCACTGCTGAAGAGTCCAGTGGCGGCATGCTTTACACCACGGCGTCTAAGGCTTCGCATTGTGCTTAATGATGTATGGCTTGGATGCTGCTGCTCGGCCATGGAAACCCATTCCATGACGCTCTCTGTGTACTGTGCTTGGGCTGATCTGAGGGTCACATGAATTTTGGAGCTCCTTAACAATTGATTGCAGAAAGTTGGTGACCTCTTTGTACTACACGCTTCATTCACCCCTCTCCGTCAGTTTATGTGCCCTACCACTGGATGGCTGAGTTGCTGTTGTTCCCAAAAACGGACCAGAGCTCGGGTGGAAAACCACCTGTAGAGGGTTTTTGTTTATATATATATATATATATATATATATATATTTTTTTTATTTATAACTTTGTACGGTAGCTTGTATAGATAAAACTTATAGGAAAATTTGTAAATGTAAACATAGAAGACTTCCTTCCCCCTCTTCAATATTTCCTTCAGCTTTCCTTCTCAGGTATCTGTCATCTCTGCTTCTCTCCCATTTCCCCATTTTTGCTCTTTGCTCCATTTCCAGTTTTATCTAAAAAGGCAAATGAATCCACCCACCCCCAACCGCTGCCTCGTGTGTAAATGTAAATGTGGACACCTCCAAAGGTCACCGATTACATCACTGTCTGCAGGGATCTGAGCGAATCTCCTCTCCCTGAGTGTGTGTGTATAGACCGATTCTAATTTCCATCTTGGGCTCATTTAAATCTGTTTTTAATTATCTACCCTCAACAGCCTACGAGGAGAGAGCAAAAATCAGCCTAATTCAGCTTGTGTAAGGGACATGCATTAATGTTTGACTGCCTGCAAAATTTAAATTAATTCCAGAGGACTCAATTTGGTTGGTTCTTCTCTTTCTGACGCCTGAGGCGCAGTTGAGCTGCATCGCTGAAGAGTTTGACGTTTCAGCTTGGCTCATCAGAAACTTTCCGTGATCCTGACGAGGACTTCTTCAGCGCTCCGCTCTTGATGCAGCCCTGTTGCCCGAGGAGGTTGTGGGGTTCTGAATGCAGAGACAAACTTCACTTTGCTCATGTCAACTTCAACCAACTACAAAGTCAGATCTTTTGTCTTGATCTCCTGCTGACTTAAACTCCACCTTGAACCTCCGATGCTTGGAGAGACAAATATTTATTCTAACCTTTGATGAAATTTCATCAGGTTTTGGTTTCATGTGCATCATGTTCCCTAGTAGAAAAGCAGCTTTGCTGCAAGATTTAGATTCTATTTTCAGAAGACTATACTTTTTACAACACAAAAAAAAAAAAAAAACAACAAGATTCCACACTGTCCAAGCCTCAGTTACCATTGGTTATAGGGTTCATAACATTATTAATTAAAACCAGTGTTTTTTTCATCATGCACCATAATTTTTAAGGTTTATGATCTGGGTTTCTATTTGAATAAAAACAACCTGCTGCTTAGTGAATTCGGGCTTATTTTTTCTTACTTTGATATTGCAGAGGCTAACCAAGTTTAGTAGGGAAAAGGTAAAACAGACAGCCTTTTTATGTAGATCAGGGGTCTACAACCTGAGGCTACAGAGCCTCATGTAGTTCTTTTATCCCTCCACTGAGGCTCTTTGGCTTTGAAGAAAAATGGTAATGATTTGAAAAAATTAAGGATTTGTACTTTTGGTTGATTTGTTTTGGATTTTGTCCGTTATGAGGAAAAATATTTTTAAAGGTTTCAATGACTGACAGTGGTTCATTATTAAATTTAGCTTGAAGTAAATTCCTATATTCTGCTGCACAACAGTTTAAAGGCACAGTTCTTACAATATATAATCACAATTTCTTGTCTACAAAACCAACCAGTGTTAGCATTTGTATATTTAATACTAAAAGGAAAAAAAAAAACAATGAAAGCATGCCAAAGTGATGCTCAGAGAAAATGCCATGTTTAACTTGGATTCTCTCACATTTTTAATTTTAAATCTGATTTGACATAAGGACATAGGGATTCTGAAAGAGACTGTATTTTCAGACATTCATTCAGAGGATTTAAATCATAGGAGAGATTTGATTTCTAACACCCAGTCTCTTGCAATACTTTCAAACAAATTAGTTTTACTTTTATTGGTGTTAAACTTTGGAAATCACAACAAAATTATTTGAAAAGATGTACACACATACTTAAGTTTAAAAACATGTTTAGAAGAATTAAAATGGAAAGTTATGCTAAAAGTAATTAGTGTTCTATTCCTTCATTTCATGTCCAGTTTCATCATATTTTGATCCATTTCAAAAGTTTGCCCAGTGTTTATTTATTTATTTTTTTTGTTATTATATTTATGCCATTTTATTTTGTAGCAAATGTGTTTTGTTTTTTAGGACACAGTTTCTGCAGAGTGGCTGTAATTCATTAGAAATTAGCGTCTGAGCTGTGTGCTGAACTCTTGGTGTGGAGAAAGCCTGCCCTCACTTCCTATTATCCCTTAGTTTACACTCTTTTGCTACCTTACAGTCCCTCACAGTCTAACCTAACATTATCGAGGCAACAAAAATGTTGAGCAGTATTGAAGCTATCCAGCTGGAGATTTTTGAGCCAGATTCAAGCTGTATCAATGGTACAAGTTTTTTTCTAAAGGCATTTTATTTTATCTGCTCCTGATTCACAAATTAATATAGAAATACTCAAAAATTTGATTTTAAGCCCAATTTTCTTTAAATATATGTCGTCCATTATGATAAAAATGGCACAAGAACATGTTTAAAACACCAAAAACACAATTTTAATCAGAGTGGTCCTTTAAAAAGACTAAACCAAATTCAGGAAAACAAAAATTGTATGAAAAATGGCTAACTTTGTTTCACAGATAAACAATTTACTTAATTTCTAGTTTTCCTACTTGAACTTTGTCATATATGTGAAGCAGATCTTTAAATCAACAGCCCATCCTTCTATGATACATCTACAAATATACTCAAAGTGTCACGTTTGATTGATTTATACGTCACAAAGAGAAGTTTCTAATGAATATGAGTAGGAAAGAGATCTGAGCTGTCAAAAAACAGCCCAGAGGGTCAAAGAGTTTCTGAGGTGAAATGCATCACTTTGACTGACAGACTTCAGATATGCTGCTCAGCTAAGAGTCAGTGTTGTCACCGTGTTGCTGTCTTGTGACGTCTGATCATGTGTCTTGTTTTCATTCCTGTCTCCCCTCTTTCTTTACTCGTCTTCTCAGCTTCATTCTCCAGAGTCATCTTTCATTTCCAGTCTTTCAATCATTCCCTCCCTGCAACCCTTTTTGATGTCTCTTCACCCCGTCTTTTGCGTCCCTTGTCTCTCCGCGTGCCCCCTCCATATTTCCTCTTGGCTTCGCCTTCTTCTCATCTTCCTCTTTAGTCAGCATGTCAAGGTTTAAATGACATGTTGGTGTGAGAAGACGTTGCCAGAGTGTTGTGAAGTCAAGTCTGACATCGAGACGGTCTTTATTTGAGAACAGTAAAGAAAGAAGATAGGAGACATAAGACAACTGTAGAAAGAAATAGATTGATAGATGTAGAAATATAGTTTCAAATAATGGATGACATCAGTTAGAAACAATATTGTAGGGAATTCAAAATGGTTTAAAATATAATTGGAGAGAACAATAAGAAAAATACAGGAACAATAGTTAGAACGTGTGAGTTTACATAAATACCCACTCTGTTCATCTTTTACCTATTGTAAAAGTATTCCTAGTGGTTTTTTATTTATGATTATGTCATTTTTAAGAGCGGAAGAAGAACATTATTTATTTGGATCTGAGTTGTGGCTATCCATCTATTTACATGCTCTCCCACTAGCTTACAGCCCCTCATACCCCTCATCCAACGTTAGCGGTGCAACAAAATGGCGGGAAATGTTGGACCTATCCAGCAGTACGGTTTTGAGTCAGGTGCCAGCTTGGATGCAGAAAACAAGGACGTATATGGATCTTGTCAACTACAAAAGGAATTATCAGAATGGTTGTGGATCAGGGAGTTTGTGGTCCGCCAATTGTAGTTTTACGTCACTCTTATAAGCTTTTTCCGAAGGCATTTCGTCATCTAATAAAAAGTCAAGTTTATTCATGCTTTAAGACTGAGTTCCAAACTAAACCTCGAGGTTCTCTTTGTAAATTTGCACCTACTCTACCAAAAATGATCCAAGGAAGAAAAAAATGTGCTGAACAATCACAGTTTCCACATATTTTCAACTTAGTTGAAATCTTGCTTATTCTCAAGTGTCTTGAGGATAAACATCAAAACAAGTTTGAAGTCACAGCACAGAGGACTAAAGGCAGGGTTGTGTAATTGGCAAGAGCCTAGCTATATGATACATATCTCGATGTGTGTCTCACGAAACGATACGTATCGCAATATATCTCAAAATTGTACCAGAACAATTTTTCCCTCATTTTCTTTAAGAGTTCTACTTAGAAAGAAAAAAAAACTACCTGCATTTTGCTATGTCTTTTATTGTAATAATAAAACAGTAATATTTATTTAATGATCAGAACTTTAATCACTGCAGCTGCATCCTGACACTGACTGCAATGTGGCACAAAGTTTTGGTTTGGTGCCCATCCCAAGTAAAAACTAAGTGTTAAATGTCTCATAACAACAAAAACCAGCTGGGCCAACTGAGAATATAACACAAGTTGGTTCTCATGAGATCTTGTCGTTTTGGTTGTGGTGTATAGCTGCTCAATGAGGCTCAGTGTGCTTTGCTGCCAACTAGTGGTCGGAGGTCTAGGTGGAAAACAAAAGTAAGATGCCGAAGGATGGTCATAAGTAATTAATTAAATATTCTCTTGTTAGCATTTTAAATCGATGCAAAAATTGCCAAACAAAAAATTGCGATACATTGCCAAATAATTTTTTTCCTGAATTCAAAACGGTAAACATTACAAACATTATACTTGATTTAAAACTGTTCTTAGCAATGTCTTAAAGCAAAAAAAAAAAAAGAAAAATTGATCATAAATAAAGGTAAATAAATTAAGATTTGAGATTAGCATTCAGAAAACATTCACAATTTAAGAAAAAGATAAAGTCCTCAAATGTGTTGTTTTCCAGACATTTAGGACCCTTGGTTTGGTGTCACACACTTTATTGTACTATGGTCCACTAGGAAACAAAAAGAAAACTTTGACTTTTACCTTTCCAATGACACATTTAAGGGTGAAACTAGACAGAACCAGAACTCCGCTGAACTTGAAACTGCTTTCTCAAAGTCACCTACTTTAAATTTTTTGTGTCATTCTGTGTCACTGCTGCAAATGCAGCACATGCCTTCCCTCCATTACGCCATTTCTCTAACACACAAACACCCACACACCCACATGCATTTACATCAGCTGCTTCAGCACTGGAAGACGCCGATTGCTGGCCTGGTTTTCTCTGCAGTGTGTAAACTAGTTTTACTGCTGTGACGACGAAGCATTTGGTGTTATTAACTTTTTTAACCTCTTAAAAATGAGGAGCAGAATGTATTTTTACTGCTCATACGTGGAGAGAGAGGCTGTGGGTTTCAGGATGGGCTCTATGCTGTGATTGGCTCAGTGTCTGGGCTCATAAAGTATTTTTAGACCAGTATCTCTTGCTAGGTCCACATTGGGGGTTTCTTAAGAAGAGGTCAGACTTGTGGAAGTGAAAAGTACCTGTCACATGAGCCCTCATTTTGAACTGAAAGGAAAAATATATACACAATTAAGATGAGTTTTTAGTATCTATTAATTCTTTTCTGAAACTATTTAATGCAATGTTAGTATTCACAATTTCATCCAAAATATTTAAGGATGTTGCAAAATATATCACATTTTTTTACTATTCATGAAGAATAAATCTCCAACAAAATAAAAAATTGTAAACACAAAATCTAACTGAGATCGAGGAAGAAGAGTGACTTGGGAAAAATAGAACAAAAATAGAAAGAGGAAGCAGAGCAACAAAACCAAGTCAGGAATATCCGGGGCCCGTTTCAAGAAGCAGGTTCAACAAATTTAGAGTTGAAACCTGAACTTCGAGTCACTGGACTCAAAATTCCCGAACTTAGAGTTTTCGGTTTCAGAACAGCTGAAAATGTTTGATTCAATCAACTTGAAGTTGTTGGAACCAGAATCAGGTGCGAGCGTCGCGAGCATTAAAAGCCCTGATCAATGGAGCAAAGACAGCACGATTCACCATGGCAACGGGAACAAACTTCCGAGTTTTGTGGCCACTTCCGGCGACGGAAATTGATAAGTTCCTCCAAGCATATGAAACTATAAGAAGATTTTCAGCAAGATAATAAACCCAGCTGCAGCGATAAAACAGAGAGAAAACATCTGCAGAGTTAATGCATACGTCTACATTTGAATCATTTCAAATAACGAATAAATAATATCAGGAAGGTTATTTTGTCACTTGTAAAGTAAGGAATGGTTCTTGATCTGTTAATAATTTAACCAGTCATCTCTGTAATCTCATGAATGACCGTTTTCCTCAACCCCCCACCCCCCCCCCCCACACACGCACCACATGCACACACGGATATCACCGCACGCTAAAATGAAACACTGTAGCTGCCTGAGATATATTAAAAATAAGAATTTATTTAAAATGTAATTCTCAAGACTTAAAAAATTTTAGCTGATAAGTAGTTTTTTATTACATAAAAAAGATTTGTGCCGGGCTCAGGATTTGAACCTAGGACGTCAGAAGCGGAGGCAGCGTCGCTGACAACCGAGCTAATAATTAGTCTGTGATGTTTGTTGTATACGAGTTCAAAGGCCCTAGCAGTTTTTGAGATTCAATTATTTCGATTTTTAAGAGCTTCAAATGATGAAAATAAAACTCTTTATTTTTAATATCAAATCCCTGGAATAACTCACTATTTATAATGGTCGCTCAAATAAAAATGAATCGGGGAAACTGCATCAATCGACTCGTGTCCTCAAATACTCTCCTGACATAAATAACATTTCCTCTGGATTAATCCAGCCTCCTCTCTACATGATCCTCTATGAATGGACATGTCATTTTGGTTTCTGCTGGTGGAAACGTGACGTCTCTAATGTGAATGTTCTCTAAATATTAATGAAGAACTCAGATTTGAACATCTTTCACTTTAAAAAGGGGCGGAGACCGCAGAGAACTCTAAGTTTCCTGAAGAAAACCTGCTCCAGACCAGGTTTCGTTCACAGACTCAGTTGCCACAGTGATTGATTCTGAGTTCAGCTTAACCCGCTTCTTGAAACGGGCTTGGTTTAACCCACTTTCACGGGTTTGAGTTATCTCTCTTTCTGAAACCGAAAACTCTGAGTTTTGCTGAATTTGGAGTTCGCGAACTCAGAGTTCCAACAAAACCTGCTTCTTGAAACGGGCCCCAGATCTCTGCAAAATAAACCACACGGGTCAGTTGGAGACCAGCTTTTATTTAATCTGAGACAGAATAGTGATTGGTAATGGATTCCTGTTGCAGTGAAGTTCAGTCACAAAGGTCACGGATCAGGAGACAGAGACAGATGCAGGGATCAAACAAATTAAAAAATGAACAAAAGTAGTATTTAATAACAAAAAAAATCACCTCAACAGAGGGAAAACTAAACGAGCTGCAACAATACAGAAACCAGAAATGCTCAAAAGTGCAGGGGGAAACATACAAAACAAACCAACACCAAACACAGGAGGACCTCAGCTTAAATAGAGAGCAAACTAAATCAACTAAGTGCAGACAGCTGTGCACTCCTCCACAGAGATCATGAGAGGGTGGAGATCAGCTGGGAGGAGCCACAGTCAGCCTGCACAGAGGAAGAAAGAAAAGGTGAACCACAAACAAAAGGAGAAACACACGTAAAACATAACAACAAAATGCAGAAAACAACAGCTGATGAACACTTCAGAATTTATTGAAATGATGAGAATATTTTATCATGTTCTGATTAGCTCTGGCTGTGAATGTTTCTTTTCTCTTTGAAGAATCTCAATCTCTGTATCCACGGCCAGCCCTGGGCATAGGTATCCTAGGCGGCCGCCTAGAGTGCCATCTGCTGAAGAGTGTCAAATTGCAATGATTTTTTTTTCACTTAAACACACCATTTTTTTTGTGTAAAAATGTTTTAAAAAGCTAATAATTAAAACCATGAAAAGATAGCTCAAACGTTTAATATAATCTGTTTTATATATATCTGTTGCCATAATCATCACATGTATGTATGTATATATATATACACATATACACATATTTATGTTGTAATATTTCCTTTTCTTCTCTTACTTAATTTTATTTTTATTTATTGATGCATGCACCATCACCAAGACAAATTTATTGTATGTGTAAAATTTTACTTGGCAATAAAGTTACTTCTGATCCTGATTTAATTTAGCTTGGTGCTGCACCCCTCCTTGGCTGATGCAGCCCTTGTCCAAGCTGGGGGGGGCACGATATGTCTCTTAGTGGTTCTTTAAAAAGGATTTTATAAAAAAGCCCTCCGTGACAGCTTTAAGGTCAAAAAAGAAAGGAAGAAGAGGGGAAAAATAGACTCAGAGCAGAGGTTTACCCATTCTTTTTTTTTTTTTTTCTTTTTTTACATTCAGTTGCTTGGACAACCTCCCCCTCCCAATTTGGTCAAAAAATACTCTTGTTTTTGGTTGTATAGGAAGAATCTTTTCTTTTCTAAACCCTTAACAACGAAAATCTTTAAACCTTAAACACTGGAGATGCCTGTCAGAAGATCCACCACGTGACAGAGGCAGACCAAATGTTAGCGTGATGGTTAGCGTGACCGTCTTCCAAAGCTGATTAGTGATTCGTGTACTGGCTAGGCAAAGTGTTATCATGCAATTAAAAAAAAAGACTGACTATTATTTAATTCTTGAGAATTAATAGTAAATAAATACCTATAATCCTATCTTTGTTTTCATGCAAATCATTTTCCTGGAGACACTTGGATTTTTCTGTCTTTTCTCAACTTTTTCTTCAGATTCATTGCTAGCTTCCTTTGCACCAGGTAGATGCTCCTTTTTTCTGCAACCGTCTTCTCAATGTCACCCATATGCTTGCGCCAGTCTGATATATTTAGGATCCACCCCAGAATGTTGTGCAGATTCCTCACCAGAATGTTCTTTGGCGTACGCCACCGCACAAAGTTTGGACATCACTACACTGGCTCTGAACACACTGCCGTCTGCAGCACGACTGCGCACAACAAAGGCTGGTTTGATTAAAACCTTTCAAAATAATCTTACTGCAAGGACTAACAGCTCTAAGCCTGGAGGGCTACTTTCCTATTTATTTCCACATGGGTTGCTTTACACATTGATGATTAGCTGGTTCCAGTTTTGTCAGCCCATTAGAAGCTGAAAGAGCAGGGGATGTTCGGGAAACTCCCCATGGCTCAGTTCTCTGATAATGTTTTCTTGTTGTGGACCAACCTATCCATTACCAGCTTTGCAGTACAGCTGCCTGGAAGTTCAGCACCTCTAAGGAGTGCTGGTGGCTAATGAACTGATACTGCTGTTTAGTCCTGAAGCACTAAGTCAGGTTATGAAATGATGCGCATCTGACATCACATCCTGCAAACCTGCGCATGCAAAGAGAAGGGCCCAAACAGGAGGTGTTCTCTGCAGCTATAACACTGTGATTGTTAATATGTCTGAAGTGCTGACGGGGCCACTCGGAGCCAGCAGGGGTAATCTCCCCTTTGGCCCAGTCTCGTTAAAATTAAGGCTGAAGTTGTAAATTATTGAGTGAGATGTCACTGGCTGAGGTGAAGTGCAGTGTCAGCGTGTTACAGGCGTGGTGTGTGATCAAAGCTAAAAAAGGACGATAAGTTATCCACCCACATGGAGAGGATATGCTGTGATATAGACATGGATGGCAAACCTGCACCATCAGAAAACACTTTTTTTTTCTTTTATGAAGCTTCGTCATGAACATTCAGCGACGGTGGCACACCCTGCACCTCATTAATGAGTTACATGATACAGGAAGCCCCTCATTTTAAGTGTACTTCTAAGTTTGGTTGTGATAGTTCATCCTCATAAGATCTGCAGCACTTTAACAAAATGTACATCCGATGATGTGACAAATGTTTCACTGCAGTCAAAAATTGCAGCATATTTGTTCCCCCGGTTGTAGCCAGTTTCCATTAGTGTCCATCAAACTGAAATTCATTATAAGAAATTATCTCTTGTCTGTCATTGCTATAAAAGTGAGGCTTCATTAGAACTCTCTAAGGTTTTTTCTGCTCCTTTTCATTTACGAGAAAACCAACTGATTTTCTTGCTTAGTGGTCCAGAGTTTTTCTGAGAAAAAAAAAAAAAAGCAAATTAAAAGTTTAGATATGTATTCCTAGAAAAAGCAACTGGCAGGAAACATTTCCTCTCAATTTTTGCCTAATTCATCCTTTTTAAGTTTTCACAAGCCAGTTCCCCAAATATCCCCATTTATTTATTGACTTTGGTCAATAATTTGTTAAATTTTCTGTTTTGTTGTTTGTTGCCCAGTTTTTTCTACTATTTATTTATTTATTTACTTGTTTATTTATAACTGATTTAAAATGAACATCATAAACAGCAAGATAATGAGGAATGACAACATACAAAGTTTAAAAAAAAAAAAAAAACTTTGGATTAAGTTCATTATCATATCGATTTTAAAGTTCCAACTTTTTGTAATTTCTCTACATGGGGACCCTGGTTCAAATCCTGGTTCGGTCCCTGTAATCAAAGGTCTGTATGTTCTCTTTGTACCAGTGACGTGTGGTGAGGTTCATGGCAGGGGCCCGTTTCAAGAAGCAGGTTATGTTGGAACTCTGAGTTCGTGAACTCCAAATTCAGCAAAACTCTGAGATTTCAGTTTCAGAAAGAGAGATAATTTAAACCCTTGAAAGTGGGCAAAACCAAGCCCGTTTCAAGAAGCGGGTTAAGCTGAACTCAGAATCAATCACTGTGGCAATTGACTCTGTGAATGTAACCTGGTCTGGAGCAGGTTTTTTTCAGGAAACTTGGAGTTCTCTGCGGTCTCCGCCCCTTCTTAAAGTGAAGGATGTTCAAATATGAGTTCCTCATTAATATTTTGAGAACATTCACATTAGAGACGTTACGTTTCCAGCACGCAGAAACCAAAATGACATGTCCATTCATAGAGGATCATGTAGAGAGGAGGCTGGATTAATCCAGAGGAAATGTTATTTATGTCGGGAGAGGATTTGAGGACACGAGTCGATTGATTGTAGTTTCCCTGATTCATTTTTATTTGAGCAATATTATCAATAGTGAGTTTTTCCAGGGATTTGCTATTTATAATACAGAGTTTTCTTTTCCTCATTTTAAACCTTTAACAATGGAAATCATTACATTTCAAACACCAGGAAAGGCATTTGAAGTCATATGTCATATGTAATGTTGCTTATGTAATAAATATTAACTCGGTCGTCAGCAGCGCTGCTTCCGCTTGTGGTCACATGAGTTTGAATCCTGGTCGCGGAAAGTATCTTTTTGCTAAAAAAATGTAAAAAAAAAAAAACTTCTCAGCGAATATTTTTTAAGTCTTGAGAATGAAATTTAAATAAATTCTTATTTTCTACAGTGTTTCTTTTTAGCGTGCAGTGAAATCTGTGTGTGTGTGGGGGTGGGTGGGGTTAAGGAAAACGGTCATTCATGAGATTATGGAGACCGCTGGTTAAATTATTAACAGATCAAGAAACATTCCTTTCTTAACAAGTGACAAAATAACCTTCCTGACATTATTTGTTCATTATTTGAAATGATTCAAATGTAGACGTATGCATTAACTCTGCAGATATTTTCTCTCTCTGTTTTACCCCTGCAGCTGTGTTGCTTTTAGTGGCCAATGTTCTTGCAATCGGCATATGCTTGCAGGAACTTATCAATTTCTGTCGCCGGAAGCACAAAACTCAGGTGTTTTGTTCCCGTTGCCATGGTGAATCGTGCTGTCTTTGCTCCATTGATCGGGGCTTTTAATGATCGCGATGCTCACACCTGATTCTGGTTCAAACAACTTCAAGTTGATTGAATCAAACATTTTCAGCTGTTCTGAAACCTAAAACTCCAAGTTTGAGAATTTTCAGTCCACAGACTCGGAGTTCAGGTTTCAACTCTAAATTTGTTGCACCTGCGTCTTGAAACGGGCCCCTGGCATCATCAGTCAGATTTACAAACTTTACAAAGTGCTGGAAAGCTCTGACACTATCTGGCAACACTGCCAACAAAACAGCTTATTAACCATTTGGCTGACAGTAGTGGATGAATTGTGTAGTTTAAAATTTCATTCCAACATTTTCCTTCTGTTTACAAACTGTAGCGTTAAAAAAAAAATCACCAAAATTGTTGTAATTTACTGACACCGCCTGGCCAAAACAAAAAAGTTGCCACCTGGATTTAACCAAGCAAATAGGTACGAGCCTCCTATTGGATAATTACTGCATGGGCGATTATCTTTCAGCTGGCAACAAGTTCTTTAAACCCAACTAGTGCAATGAGTTGCTTGAAAACCTCTAAAATTGGGTTAAGAGCTGTCCAATGCATTATTGAAAACTGGAAGGATAGTAGGGAGCCAAGAAATGTGGCTGGAAACAAATAATGGTTGTAACATTAAATTCTGTCCCTTATAGGAAACTCTCAGCTCCCGTTGCTGTGTTGCTGGACAGGACACAAGAAAGCATAAAAGATTTCTTGGTTTACATTGGAAACTTTGGGGGTTCCCTTTCACTTTCCACAATAGATTTCTTCACACCTTAGACCTACATAACTGGACAGAGACTCTGGTATCACCTATAGATTTCTGCATCACAAAAATGAAGGCCTAAGTGGTATTAGCATGTTGACCTGAGTGTACTCTGTCCAACTCAAAAATGTTCAGAAAATGGCATTGGGACAGGACAAACAAAAAGTGACATTATTTGGGGTATTTCTTCTGTTAACCTCTTAAGACCTGAGCTAATTTTTGAGCTAGCCCTCTACACCAGGGGTCCCCAAACTTTTTTCTTGTGAGGGCCACATAACTGTTTTCTTCTCTGATGGGGGGCCGGGTCGGTTGTAGGCTAACAGAAAAAGTGAAACAATCTAAACCTTTGTCTAAACGTAAACAATTGTGTTTTTCCACAAAGCTACACATAACTATACGTTAATAATCCCTTTCTGTAATCTTCACAGGGTAAATGAATCTGAAAATAGTCCAAAAAGTAAACCACTAAATAGTGAATCCTCTCCTGTCACGATTCTTTTGAGACGTTGCAGAGCTGCAGCTCCTCACACAGAGATCGTATAACCATCTGGATCTTTTAGCTCTTTAGGTCATTTTTTTTGTTTTAGTTAACTTATCAATAACTATAAACTCATGCAAAAAATGAATAACTGATGTAAAAACAATGTTTTTATTTGTAAAAGTGTAAGATATGTTATTATGCAAAATTGTTTATTTTCCTCCCAGATAAAATGTACAAAATACATAATAAAAACAAAACATTTATTTACTGTTCAACTTTTAAAGTGAAAAAAACACAAAACACTGCAACCACAACGCAAAATACTGATTATAATGTGCAAAATGAAGGTTGATAAGTCACGGCAAAGGTATTTAGAAATAGAAAATATCTCATCTTTGCGAATATGATCTGGTTTCTTGTGTCAGCATTTGATCTTTTCAGGATAAAAAGTTATTCTCATGTTTCTGCACAAGTTGGTTCTGGAGTCGGTTCTGTTTGAAATTCTTTTCTTACAGATTCCAAATTCTGTCTTCTGATTCTCAATAACAATAAAATCCTTTCAGATTTCTGCTCTTTTTTTAGTTACCCATTTTTTTAAGTTTGTGTGTTGATGTTGTTTGTTGTTGCTACACTTGCTCTCCTCTGACTCTCTCTCCTGTGCACAAACCGTAACAAGCTTCACACACACACACACCAAGCGGGCGCTCATCACACGGCTCCGCCCTTGTTTGATCTCTGTGCAAATGATATTGATCTGACACCGGCGACTTAAAGAAAGTAAAATAATTAGTAAAGAGTATTCTGGACACAAATTGAAAATAAAAATGAGCAGCTGGGGAAACAGAAAGTGAAACTTAGATTCTCTCGGTTTTTGGGGGAGTTGCGTTATCAAAACTAACTGCGAAGATGAAATCCGCGAACTAAGATTACAGATGTTAAACTCCTCACTACACACTTTTCTCAGACAGACATGGACACTTTTAAATCCAGGATTATAGAATAAAATCTAAGATCTGGTAGCATCACAGAAGCATGAAGGCCAATCAGGACACAGAACAGGGTGCGCTGTTTAAAAACAAAGAAGAGCAGCACTGCGTGAAAAGAGCCAGAATCTGTAAATATCCTTTGGGGATACTTCCTTAAATATCAGAAGAATCTTGACCATTTCTGATACATATTAAAACATGCAGCATATCTGGAGATATCTGGGCTGACGATACTGACACAGGACATATAGTGTGTCAGGATACTAGTTGTGTCTTATTTAGGTCATATCCAAGTTTTGGAAATTGACCTGCAGTCATATCTGGTGATATCTGGTGATATCTGGTGTCAATATACTGAAAAAGGTCAGAATCCTGTCATGAGGACCTGCATGGGTGAAATCTTGAGATATCCTCACCTCAGATATGATGGGTATACTGACTTCAGAAATCAATACATTTGACCTGGGTGAAATCCGGAGATATCCTCACCTCAGATATGATGAGTATACTGACTTCAGAAATCAACACATTTGATGACCTGCATGGGCGAAATCTGGAGATATCCTCACCTCAGATATGATGAGTATACTGACTTCAGAAATCAACACATTTGATGACCTGCATGGGCGAAATCTGGAGATATCCTCACCTCAGATATGATGAGTATACTGACTTCAGAAATCAACACATTTGATGACCTGCATGGGTGAAATCCGGAGATATCCTCACCTCAGATATGATGAGTATACTGACTTCAGAAATCAACACATTTGATGACCTGCATGGGTGAAATCCGGAGATATCCTCACCTCAGATATGATGGGTATACTGACTTCAGAAATCAAGACATTTGATGACCTTCGAGTAAGGTAGAAAAGCGCTATTTAAGTATATGATTTACGCAAGATATGAAAAACTGATGCTGCATTAGGAAGAGGGTCGGAGCTACAGGGTGGCTGTACAAAAGCAAAGGGGCTTTGCTCAAAATGCACCAAAATACTGTCTATTCCTCCACTCATGGTCATTAACTTTTAAAAAAAAAGTTAGAAACCTTTTTCAAGCATTAGTTTCTCCTAGGACGGTCAGAGGCGGAGCTTCATCCCGCCATCTACTGTTTACAAAGACCAGCTCGCACTGGAGCGTAATTTTTGGCTAAAAAAATCTACCAATCTAGGGTAAGTTCTGCAAAGATTAGATATGTAAATACTTAATCAATACTTGTCTCACTACCAAAATCACTAAAGCACTTATGATGAATATTTTAAAGATATTTTATGATTTGGGTTTGTCATGACTACAGGCTACAAAGAAAATGCTCCACCTTAAATGCAGTGCCAGATCTAAACTTCGTTCAATCAACACTTGCGCACATTTTCTTTAGAAACTGCCCTTGTAGATATTGTTACACATATATTATGTTATTTTAGTATCATTGTGGTGGGATGGATTTTTTTCTGACTATTATTATTCTATAATACCGTCCAGAGGCCCTCACCCCGGTGATAATGAAGTGTTTTGAACGGCTCGTCCTTCAACACATCAAAGATCATCTCCCCACGGACCTGGACCCTCATCAGTTTGCATACCGAGCAAACAGATCCACAGAGGACGCCATCGCTGTAGGTCTTCACTCCACACTGAGCCACCTGGAGCAGCAGCAGAGCTACGCTCGGATGCTCTTCGTGGATTACAGTTCAGCCTTCAACACAATAATCCCGGACAGACTCTGTGAGAAAGTTTGGTTCGGCAGCTGCACCGTCGCAGACAAGGAGAGGCTCCAGAGAGTGGTAGACACAGCGCAGAAGATCATAGGATGCCCCCTCCCCACCCTGCCTGACATCTATTCTGCACGGTGTCTCAGCAGAGCTCAAAACATAATCAAGAACATTCACACCCCGGATCGGACTTGCTTGCCCTGATGCCCTCCGGAAGCCGTTACATAGGCATCAAAACAAAAACAAACAGACTGAAAAACAGCTTCTTTCCAAAAGCAGTATCCATGTTAAACTCCAACTCACACAGATAACTGCTCATCACACTGTACAGTATATGTTCATATTTTTTTATACTGCTTATGTACAGATGCATATGTAAATCTGGTTATTTAAATGCTCACTTTTTTGCACATCCATAACGTACATATCTGCTCATAGTCTGGATACTATGATGGATAATATACACTTATATGGCACAGTTCATTGTATATATTTTTCGACACATTTTTTATACTTTATATCGTATTTTATACTATGTTCTGTATTTTTAATGCCAATTCTTTGCACTGAAACGGTTGCTGCAATTTCATTGTCCTTGTGATAATGACAATAAAGGTCTATCTATCTATCTATCTATCTATCTATCTATCTATCTATCTATCTATCTATCTATCTATCTATCTATCTATCTATCTATCTATCTATCTATAAATGAACAAAGATTGAATGTGTAGAAAGCAGCGCTCCACCTGAGGACAGGTGTGTCAGTGGGGGGAGTGAAGAATTCCCTCCCGGACCAGCAGTTGAATAAAAAAATCATGTTTGTTTATAATCTTCATGAATGTAACTGTGTAAACACAGTGTTTACAAAAGACAGATGATGATAGGAATAAGTTTTCTTTAAGTGTCATGCTCTGTACGAGAGGGGTGACGTCATCCTTGTGGTGCGCAGGATTCTGCCTGCTGCTCTGTTCCGTGCGAGTGAGTGCGCCGCTGCACGTGCCAGCTGACAGGAGAAAGTTTTCCACTTGATGTTCATTGTGCGTTGATGGACCAAATAAGTTTCTGTCCCTGTTACTATTCTATTTAGTTAGTAATGCTCGGCTAAATGACGACTAAAGAAAATATGACAAGCATGAAACGCACGTAAGAGTGCACGTGAATGCGCACGAATTATGTATATCTTTTTAAAATAATTTAAGTTACAAATGGAGTTTGTGTTTATTTACAGGTGTTGTACCGAGATAGGTTCCTCTGCTAGAATGTTTATACCTGGTCTCAGACATTGTTGATTTGTTATGTAAAACTAATATTTTGTCCTAAAAAGGTAAAAAGAAGATGGATGATCACAAAGACTTTATTTTGGGCCTTTTGGGAGTTTATTGTCATATTTTTGCATTGTTTACTCTACATATTCTATGTAAAATAACAAGTTTTTTTCTGTAAAAAAAAAAAACTACTTATTTTCACTTCTTTAGTGAAAATTGTGTAATTATGGAAGCATTTAACAATGGACAATTATTAAAAATTTGTTCTTTCTACTGCAAATTATTGAATGGCACAGATTCTGGCTGGATCAGCAGCCGCCCGACAGACTCTGTGTCGCCTCTCTTTACGTAGAATATGTGGTAAAAAGAAATCAAACGTGACAATAAACTCAAAATCACCATAATAAAGTCTGTCGTTATGCATTTTTTTTGGGACAAAATATGAGAAGTATGAAACTGGTCGACACTCTCAATTTGATAGTTGTGTCAATCACAAACGGCTAAAAAAACACTAAAACCTCACCCACACAATGAATGGATCGAAATATTTATTTTTTCTAAATGTATTTCAGTAAAAAAACAAAAAAACAAAAAAAAAACAGGTGATTAAAATCAATTCAAATCACATTAAATCAATAGTAGTGTGTGGACAGATGATTGGAGCAAATGAAAACTGATGAGAAGCATCACTAACATTAACCCACTGGTGCTGAAGCTGCAGGATGGAAACCAGCAGCTCTTCCTGTCTGTTGAAGTATGAGAGGAAGAACTGCTGAGGTCCACACAAAGTCATTCCTGCACAGGAAGTCCACACTGATGCTCAAACTCTGACCAGAGGTGGAAAATGTGCATAAACGCTGAAGACTTTCACAATAAAAGAGCCAGACTCTAATTTGGAGATTGTAACTTTCATCTTTGGCCACACAGGAAAAGAAACTGCTTAACTAAAACAATGCACACTGTCTGCACTGAAATGACTGTTAGACAGTTTTATGTTTGATTCTTTTTTAGTTCATGGTAGTGGATTATTAGTTCTGTCAGTCATCAGAGTCAGTATATTGTCATATTGGAGATGGGAAAATGTGTTTTATTTTATTTATAAGAAGCTGTTTGTTTGCTGTTTAGCAACAAACCTACAATAATTTATTTACTATTTAAACCTTTTTTTAAGAAATCATCAATAAAGCTTCTTTAAGCTTTAGAAGTAGAAACTCAGCTAAAATAAATGCTATTATCTTACTGATAATAATATAACTGTGCAAAATACATGTTTTTGATCCTTTCATTTGTAATCGACTTCCACTCTGCAGTTCTTATTTGCCACCCCTTCAAATATGTTGCCCCCCTCCTACCACCCATAGAAAATGTTCTAGCTACACCACTGATTAGGACATGTACATTGGGTGTAAATTCAGTTTTCCAGGTCATGATCAAAGAAAGGAAGTTGTAAAAAAAAATCAACAAGACAAAGTTTCTAGTTTGAAGATGTTTTTTTTTTTTTGCTTCTTCGGGTCATTCTGATTGGTGTTGAGCTAAAGAAATGTATCCTCATTGCTGGAGTTTCAGTCCTTCCATTGCCAACAAGGTCCCCAAAGAACACCGTCGTCCTCCTTTTCTCACACCTCCCTTACCTGTCCTGGGCTTATCTGTGGATGATGCCTTTTGTCATACTGAGTATGTTTGGGAAAGGATTTTAAAACAGGATTATAAATGGAGGACAGGTTATGTATGAGTCCACCACCTATATTAAGTGAGGATTTTTTTTACAAATATGGCTTCCTTGACTTAAACCAGCACTGCTCTCTGGAGAGGAATTGGACGTCACTGTCCTTTAGCGACGGGGAAGCTAAATGGCTGCTCCTCTGGCTAACATTAGCATCATTTTATGTGTAAATGTGGTCGTTACCTGAGGAATTTGAAGGGGAGGGGTGATGGGTCGCTGGTAGGATTGCTCTATTGTGTGGGGGAGGAAGGATTTCCAACTGACTGTGTTGAGAGGATTGTTGGCAGAGCAGACTTTTTCTTGTGAGGGTCACACAACTGTTTTCTTCTCTTATTTGGGGCCAGGGTCAGTTTTTAGGCCAACAGAAAAAAGTGAAACAATCACAGCCTTAATCTAAACATTTATAGTCTTCCAAGAAGCCACACATTGCCAAATTTTAAATAATCAATGTCTGTAATCTTCACAGAAAAAATTAAAGTAAACAAATAAATTGTAATATCTATTATCTATAAATATATTTTCCTGTTATAGTTCAGACAACAGAAGGGTGGAATACAAGTCACACTCTGTGGATCTCAACCACTGTATTGAGAAATAAAAGAATATATGTATCTCTGGAAGTGTTTGGGGGCCGGGCCAAATGTAAAGGCAGGCCGGATCTGGCCCACGGGCCGTAGTCTGGAGACCCCTGATGTAGCTTAGCAAGCAGATGACTTGACTGAACATCCTCCCATTGTCATGTAGAGTCTTGCACAGTTGTAAGCAATGGATGTAAATTTGTACACTTATAGAAAATCCTAATGCACAGTGTTAACTGTTACAATAAGTTGCTTTGCACTTATGTCTTTCCCCATTAAAAATAAAAACAGTGTAGACATGATAATCACAACATTAATTTATTTGTATTTATTCTAATGATTTTTTTTTTTTTACAAAATCAAGGTAGTAGTCATACAACTTTGAAAAGTATTTACAAATCCACCCAAATGTCCACGTTTGAGATATAATATTCTCATGTGTGACGTTAGGGACTATTGCTGGGTGAGAAACATGGCTAAATACATTTAGCTGTGGGTATTGTTATAAATACATTAACTGTTTCCTGCCTCCTTGCAGGAAATGTTACTCTAGAAATAGAGTGAGCACACTGTCTTCCAATTCTTTTCAATGGGATAAAAGAGGCATGTGAATATGGTACATGCATGGTTTCCCAGATTGTGCAAGAGCTGTTTTGCCCATAATGCCATTTATCCCCATAATGCCATTTATCCCCATGCTCTTTAAACCAATTAACCTTTGCCACTGCATGTTCAACCATTGTCCAACAATTATTGCGCCACAAACAAACAAAAACTTTCCATATACCTGATATTTCTCCAGGGCGCATGTCAGCATTTGGGTCAATAACTGGATCTCCAGTGATCCTGTCAATGCCCAACCACTTTGCTGCCACAAATGATGATGATCCTGACCTATAGCGACGTGTTGAAAATACATCCCCCGCCAAACTATATCTATGGCTATACATGTACTTTAAAGATACTCGTTGCATTCTGTCATTTGGATATATGACCTTAAATATTGAACAGAGAAAAGAATTTTCTGAGACTGACATTGAGCTGCACTTAACTGGCGGAAGCAAAGCTTCGACAGTATTGTCAAATTCAAAGTTGTCATTGGTAATAGGCCCATGAATAAGATCATGTAAAATGTGAAAGTTGGCTGCCTCCAGAACTTTGCTACTGGGGTGCTACATAAAAGTGTTTTTATGTCTGGGTCACAGTTGGCCCAAGGAACTGGGCAAATTATGTGATTTGCTGTCACTTGCCACTCAGTCAGCCATTTACGCATCATATTGACCTCCGTATCATGGTTGTTCGAGTGATAGTCTCCTAATATGCCATTGGCACGTTCAAATGAAAAGCACCAGAACCCATGTACAGGTCCATAATCTTGAATGCATGATTTCAAATGCAGATGTAAATGCAAGTTCATGGTGCACCAGTCTCTGCCATATAGCTTTTCAAAAGACTTGCAAAATATTTTGAGACATCTATGGCCATCTTCAATCTGGGTTTTGTCAATAACTCTGGAGCACATCAACTGCGTTGCTGCAACAAAGATTTTCCACAACTTGTAGTGTTCCTCTCCTAAAACACCTTTCAAAGCAAAGGTGGAATACACACAAACCCAGAGTTTCCACTGTGCAGCAGTGAAACCTTCAAAAGCTGCCTCAATCTTTGAGGGTATACCAGAATCTACCGTACTAGGGAGTTTTAGTGAATTTACTCTATCCTGAATTGTTGTAAATCCTTCCTTAGAGATTGCATCAGTTTCTTTCCATATTTGAATAAGTCTTTTGGCTGTACCTTCAAGCAAGTTATGCATGGGATCAATTACATGCATTCTGACAACATCAAAGTATGGCAAATCATGCAAGCAGCTATATCTAGCCCCATATTTTTGCTCAGCTCTTGTTTTGTTAGCTTTATTTATTGCTCTCTTGGCTTCTTTCGCATGTCTACAATGGTCCACATTATTTCTACTTTGCCATGTTTCATCAAATCCAGAGTAATCTACCTTATTGTCTTCTGTGCGCGCAAAGTCTTTAAGACACTTGCTACAACCCTTGATCGCCATATGACTCAAAAAGCCTCCAGTTTTTCTTACAGCTGGTATGTCACATGCTAAACACAACAGAGCAGCACGGATAAACTGCCCAGTTGCACTTCCATCATCAACAGTTAACCCAGTCCACAGCTTTTTTAAATCACTTACTAAGGGTTCCAAAAACCCATTTATATGTTCTTTTGGCTCATGGGGACCAGGTATAATTCCAGCAACTATCATGTTCTCCTTCTTGAACCGTATCTCTCTAGGAAGGTTCATTACTGCAATATAAATCACTCCAACTGAGTCCTTTACATTGTTGTAGGGCTGAAACCAATCAACATTCAGCATGAGACCAAGGTTGCCAGACTCTTCTAAAAATGGCTTGCCTTTATAAACCAAAAAAATCCTTCCAAACCTGCCCATCAAAAACGTCAGCGTAAAGTCCTTCCTTAACATTCCGGTGCCTCCATTTTTCACAGGACTCTTTAAAGCCAGGCCGCTTGAACATGTCACCTAAGGATTGAATCAAACTGCGATAACAGAATTGTCTTTTGGGATAAAGAAACTCTTTCCCATCTTTCCCAATGACAGATCTCATTAGAATTGTGTCGCATTGTCTGCAGAATTTTTTTTGTGCATGTCTAGGATATGCAACATGACAACATTTGTTTGACTTTCTTCGCAATTCCTTCCCACTTCTGTCATATACTTTTATGATTGCTTCATCTATGGTATAGACAGAGTGACACTTTGGGCATACAACATATTTAGTAAAGTCGTATTTAACAGCCAATCTCTTCCTGAGCATGTATAAAGTGGCAGGAAAGTCTTTTGTGATGTTTCGGAAAACAGTGTCACATACTATGCTACTCAAAAACACAATAAAGCTTTTAAAAATTTTAAGAATGGCCTCAAATGCACGGTCTGAGATTTTGAAGAAACCTTTCCATCTAGTTAATAAAAACAGCAAGAAAGTCACTACTCCATTTTGTTCATGGATTGAAGTTCCTCCAAGGTTTTCTGTGCTGTCTGGTTCATCTGTAGATGCCTCTTCTTCACTCCACACTTCTTGGTCTTCAGAACTGGTCTGCAATGGAATCATTATAAAATGAAAAAAAAAATACATTTTGTAATATCACAGTTATTTACAGTAAGACACAAATGTTTTGGTAGAAACATTTTTAACCTTGTATTCAAGTCAAATATTGGATATAATAAATATAGTTTTATGTTCTCTACTTACTTGACCACTTTCAGCAGAATTATCTTCTGTGTCATTATCTTTTGATGATTCTTCAAAATCATTTTCAGATTCAAGAGACATCTATGGGAAAAATTAAAGTCTATGAAATTATGTATTATTTATAATGTAGACATGGATGATGAGATATTCTGCTTAAACTGAATTATCATAAATTGCAACTGATTTTGAAATAAACTGTATGCTGATGGACAAAAGGCCAAGGCAAAATAATTTTGCTGCAATCCTAAACAATGTCTTGTAAATTAACTTCTTTGTGGGTTCCAGCAGGGCCTTTTGTATCTGTGCAAATCTCCCTGTAAGTCTGAAACTATGAACAGAGTGAAAT